>CM067085.1:13025656-15525656 GCA_034008185.1 Gorsachius magnificus | reverse complement strand
CAAACACAAGGTCTTGTCTTGAAGACCCTCTTCAAACAAAGCAGAAAAGGAAGCAATTAATATTCTTCACATACATTGGGACAATGATTCTAAAATTCAGACCCAAATATATATTTTTATAACAATACATATTTGTGTGTGCACAACAGAGAGCACCATGAGGCTGCTCTGTTCACATGGGCAGAGAGAGACAGGAGAATCAGTCCCCCTAAGAGAAGGGCAAGGCAGGGCAAGGAGCCTGACAACAGCCGTGCCAGACTGCTAGACCCCTCCCTGGTGAAAGGCAGGGAAAAACCAAATCCCTCCAAGTTCCCTTCCAGGCAAACACCCATGGCCAGACCCCATCCCTCTTCCATGTGGAAGCAAAGCCAACGCAGATCGTACAGGAATCTCAGCTCCAATCAGTCACTACTGGACATTTCGACTGGGATACTTAATGATGTAAAATGAAACTGATTTGCAGTATATCTAATGCATCAAAGTTTAATTAATAATATCATCTCTCGGAGCAAGCTTTTATCAACCACTTTTCAATTAATTCAGTTTATAGCTGTCTAAATATGGGTGCTTCATGAGTTCATGTACTAGTCGTGAATGAAGCATACATTTGTATGAGGGGAGGAAACATCACCAGGAAATACTAAGCTGTGTTAGAAGGCTGGATCGGTACCTGAGATGTACTCAGAGAGGTGGTTGTAAAGGCTGCTCCTCTTTCTGCATTTATTTTTCCTCAGTGGATTGCAGGATAACTTGCAAGGTAAGAATTTTTCTAACTGGCTGCTCACATACTGATTTTGAATCTGGAAAGGGCTAGAACTCTCTTGCTTGGTATAGCTCATTGCAAGTGATTTTCTTTTGTGTGTGTGTATATATATATATATATATATATATTCTCAAATGCATGGAAGCTGCGAAAAATCCAGTGTGTCTTTCTGCATCCACAGAGTTTCCACAGTGCTGACAACAGTAAACCCAAATAGTTTCCTTTGGCAGCAAACCTAAGGAGATAAAACCTGGAAGATATCCAGGAAAGTGGTATTAGAAGCACCAAAGTACAGCTCTGATGGAATCATTCTTCCGATCCTAGAAATGCTTTTGAGCTTGCTGTTCATTGCATTTCTCATCCACTCTGTCAACATGGAAGCAATTAAAAAAAAAAATCTACTTGTTTTGTCAAAGGTGAGTGCATTCCTTCTAGGTATCAAGGTAAATGAAAATCTGCTTTCTAAATCTTCTGCCAGGGTTTAGGGTTGGTTTTGGGGGGGAAAGTATAAGTTATATGAAAGAGTTGAATTCATGGTAAAAATGTCTGCAGCCTGAAGGAAAAAATAACTCCCTCCACCTGAAATACTGTTGCATGGTATTTATTGCCAGTTCCTGGAAGCAGTGGCCTGAGGACCAACTGTGGCCCTCTACTCCAGCCATACAGTATCACAGTAATAGTATTTTCCTTCCTATTATTACCAGTGAATGTCAACATATCTCTTAATGTGCTGCCCTGTGAAAAGTGTTTGAGATACCTTCAGAAAGGAAGAGGTTTCCTTTCACCCCAGATGGCGTGCAGCTCACAACTCTATACACAGCCAAAGCCAGGCAGTGTCAGAAATGGTCTCTCCTTCCATCAAAAATACGAACCAGAATTAAATGTCTACATGGATATAAATATATGGAGAAGCATAATGTGAAAAGTCTTGTGATGTTTTGGAGGCAATGTCCAAAGTACATAAAAAACAAGTGTGAGGGGGAAAAAAAAAAAAATCTTTTTGCAGCCATAGAATTTCTGCTGAAGGTACCTCAGACACCTGTGCCAGCCTCATCATGTGGAGCTTTCCTTTGGCTCTCTTCCAAACCTGTCCCCACTGCACACCATACTGTAATCCCTTCTGTATTTAATGTGCACCGCCTCTAAATACATTTCCTAAAACTGGCCTTATTTTGGTTTTGTTTGTTCTAAGGGACCTTTGTGAGTCATATGATAGGAGGGAAGATTTAACCAAACTCCTAAAAGATAATGTCATCTTTAGATCATGCTCATTATAATTCATAAGTACTTCTCCACTTGACAGCTCTTTGGTTACAGTTTCAATCTTATGCTAGTTTTTTCTTGAGAGCCCTTTTCAATTTTCCACATTGCTAATAGAGCCTGAGGCGAAGCTAAAAATCATTGGGACTTCTTGAAAGGATCAAGAACTTTTGTGTGCTGTGCATTTTAGAATACACAGTGTCACTGACACAAACACTGTCCCTGCACTGATAAATATAACACATCAAATAATGTCAGAAGTCTCCACACAACATTTAAAAAAAAAAATTCAGTAAATACCTGCAATCCCACATGCAGAGAGCAGTGTTAAGTATATCAGAGACCAAAAAAAAGGCTTAATATAGAGTTACCAGAAAAAAGATAAAATAAATTCTTTGCCAAATTTCATCATTTTCTCTGCATCCTGGCTCACATGAGAGGCTACACAGGGCTAGAAGGTCTAACAGTTTCACTACTTTTCGGTTTATACCACCACAAAAGCTGATGGAAAAAAGTTCATTCAGCTTTCCCTGTCACCCATCCAAGCAGTCAAGGATGTCTGATCAAGCACTTAGACATGCTGTACTCAAACAGTTAGCTCAATAAATTATTCATTCAGCACCATGCAGAGAAAATTATATTTTAGGTGGACAGCATTTTTGCTCGCAGTTCATTCACAAGACAAGCAAGAGACTGCAGTGAAAGAAAGGGAAGGATAGGATCACTAATATATAGCTGTGTTTTTCCCAATTTAAAGCTTCTAAAGGAATTGCTTATGGAGCACATTGGGGCAGACAAACTGAGTGCCACTCCGCTGCTGTCTGTTTAACCCTTGCCAACAGCATTTTTACTTCACTTAAGTTATGCTGAAGCCTCTAACAGACTGAATGGAGATGCACATGTTTCTCAGGGAAAGAGAGCGTTGAAGGAGCATTAATCAGACCATATAGCAAATGTGGTTTTACAGAAAAGAATTCTCTCATTGAGACGTATCACAGGATCGGAGAGTAAGGACAGAAACATAGCAAAGACAGATTCTTCTGTTGCTTTTTCCCCCTCCAGCTATGTGCTCCATTCTTTGTTTCTGCCCTCCCTGCTACCATTTCCAATATAATTTAGACTGTGTCATCAACTCCCAGTGCCTATGATTTCCAACCTTCATTTTCCTTCTCCACCGCTGTATTCTTGAGATCGAAGAGGAAACTGAGAATGAGCACACTCAGTACAATTCTGCAAGCAGGTCCTCTGTGCAGGCACCAGAAAATAAATGAATGTCAAGTGTTGATGTGTTAGTGTTTTGCATCCACTGAGCTGATCTTGCCTATACAGCGTTTCAGCAGAGCAGAGCGTATTCGGTTATATTTGCATGTCTGACTTTTACCACAATTAAAAAGACTTTCCCTAATGGAAAATGCTTCACCGAAGAAAGCTGTAATGGAATTATCTAAAGCTGGTCAAAAGCCTTTCACAGAAATATTAATTTTGACCAAGTACTGTTTAGAAAGTTCCTAAGGCAAAAAAAAAAAATTTTGAACAACAAATTATTAAAAACTGGGTGGTACACCTCACCCCAAATGGGAATACCAAAAATTCCCACTGATTCAAAAGCTTCCTTTTTTTCTCCCCTTGAAGGGAGGAAGGAAGACAAAGGAAGAAATAAGAAATGGGAGAGAACTGTACCCACATTCAGAGAGCAAAGTGTCATTGGGCATATTGGGTCCAGAACATTTGGATGAGGCTGAACCAGACTCATAATTCAGCCATCTCAATGAGATTATCTGCCCAAAGTATATTCTTCCTTGTCGTCAGATGGGGAAGCTCACTGCCCTTTCCCTCAAGCTTTAGAAAAGCCATACAACCAGTGAAAGACCAATCCCTGCCCTGTTGGAGGTTTTCTGCATGCTGGAAGGGAGAGCTGTGCTTCAGCTTTTGGATCCACAAGCATTTCCCCACCTGGATGCGTGCCTCTGTTTTTTGGTGACAGGGAGGAGACTGACAGGTTCTGGGTGGCAGAAAAGGAAGCTCCCCAGTGGGAGAGAGCCGGGCACTGAAGGTGGGCAACACACAGGTACTGCCCACATCGCTTAGTTAGAACAAGTGCATAAGTGGAGTTATACCTGCACTGAGCTGGGAGCACGGGTGGAAGGACTGAGCAGCGACCCACTCTTCCATGTCAAACAACGCGCGTAGGCAGTATGAATTGGAGGGTTATGAGCTACCTTGAGACCCACTTAGCCCACAGTTAATGATGATTCTACTCTCCCTCCCAAGGAAGGTGTTGTAACTCTTTGTTAATCTGACTGACAGCCCTCCTTCTCCCTACTGATTTAGATAAAATTTGCGCGGTAAAATATGAGATTAAACTATGCTTCATACTTAAGTAATTCTTCCAGTCTGTGAAGGGAAATTGTCTCAGTTCACCATTGCAGAAGTCCAAGTAAACATATATCCTGTGGCTTGCTTATTTCTGGCTGCATATTTCTTTTGCCTAAGCTGTTCCTTTGCAACAAGCCTAAATTGTTGCTCCAAAGTTTTAGGAGACATGCCTTTAATAACTCCCACATTTATTCCTCACTTACTGTGCTGCCACCCTTTCATCAGATCAGCTTTCTTTCATCATTGTTTCTGAGCTCATTATTCAGCATTTAAGTGAACTGAACTGCATTTACCATTCATTAGGTATTTCTGAGCTAGAGGTGATCATATGATCCCATACTTCTTGGATTTCATTGTAGCTTGTTATGTGCTATGTTCCCATGGTTTAGTGGTATGTTTAAATTTGGCTTTGAATACCATCATTGGGAGCAATTTGTATGAATAGCGCAAATTGCAAGACATGAAAGGTAACGTAGAGCAGCAATAGGAATCTCTATAGCATCACCTGATCAAGCCAGCATGCTAAAATGATGCTGACAAATCTCCAGTCACTTTGGCAATACAAGACTGAACCCAGTATCCAAATTCCCTACCCACTATTCGATAAAAGGGGTTTGAGTCCACTGCTATTAGCAGGCTAAATGGCAGAGACTCCTAGCACGATGATGTGCATTAGAGAGACAGTAAAATAAAAGTTAAAGGAGAGAGGAGGAAAAAATCTGTGTATTTCCCCAAGTTTTGCAATGGTACATTTGCATTTGAATTGAAATTTTCATTTTTATGTTAAAAAAAATGGAAACAGGTTTTGAAGTGAAAAAACAATGCCCAAGTCTTTCCCTCCTGCTTCTCTATTTCTCTCCCTCCAAATAGAGAGACTCATTTTCTTTTTAAACTACTCGAGCTCTGAGAGAATTATAAAGATAAGAAATGAACTAATAATAAAGCTAAATGAGAAGCCTTCTTTTTATTAACAAATCAAACTAGTTTCTCAGTAACAAAACTTTTCATTCAAACTATCAAGCCTTTCATACAAAAATACTTTGAACATGCTTACCTGTTTCTTCCAGTGGGACTCTGCACTGAAGAAATAATTATTTCTCTGTAGCTGTTTGTCTGCATACATTCTCTATTTTAATGGCTTTTTGGAGTCCATGTCCCTATGAAAGAATAAAAGGGGATTTAGAACTGTTTCTTCCTCCTTTGTATCTCCAATTACATCTGAGATAGTTCTCAGCAAGGAGTCACACAAATCCACATTTTTTTTTCAGACAACATTCAACATCACATGTAAGCTTCATCCTTGTCCTCGGTTTTCTACTGGGATAAATATTGCTCTGAGACCCATAGTGCTGTGGGTATTTTCTATCTATGTCATAACTCTGAAACCAGGACCCATGTCTAGAGTAACATCTCCCAGAGCTACAGCTCCACACACTTTATACTAACATTAGTTAACCTCCATCCCTCAGTTTCCAAGAAATACTAAAGTCTTAGTTTGAATTTCATACTGAAAGCAGAGGTTAAATAATGTACAGGGAAAAAATATTCCAGGTTTCATATTGATTGCTTTCTATAATTCAGATGGCAGATGGTTGAGCTGCTCTGTGATGCCTGTTTGGCCAGCTGACTTAGAGAAAAAGTTTTGGAAATCTTGCCACCATGCTGTTTTCTCCTTTCCAGAAACAGAAAAAACAACCAACATGACTGACCAAAAAAAAAAAAAAAAAAAAAAAAAAAAAAATATCACACTTCTGTGTCATCCCTGGCATGGTCAATCTGCCAAGACACATGATATGGGACTGGAGATGAGAAGAGGCAAGGTCATATCAGAAATGCTACAAAAAGGGATGTTTGAAAGAAAACTCTCTAACAGGAAAGATTTACAGCAGTAACTTCAGATGCCAATTGAGAAATATTTCCCAGTTCATCCTGTGCCAGTATTTTTCTTGGTGACACATATGCACAGAGACCACTGGAGGAGACGCTACAATAAAAATCAAAATAACACAAGTGGATTTGTCTTATTGGCATATAGGAGTCTCACACAGCTCCCCATAGAGAATGCAAGGTAATGAGATTAGGGGTGTAAAATAAGATACTGTATAAACCCAGAAAAGCAAGCATGAGAGACACCCGAGGGTAGTTGTGGATCATTTCACTTAAGCCCTGTATTTGCCAACAAGAATGAGCAAAACAAGCCGTGGGATATTTACAGCCTATATATATGTGGGTATAGCACACGGGAGGGCTCTGGTGCGGTGCCTCTGAAGTGCTGTTTCAGGGCTCTTGCTTGTTCTTTGACGTACAGCGTGTCAATGTGTTGGTGTAGGCACGTGTGTGCTTCATGTGAATCTGCTTGTTTCATATTGTATTTTCACTATTCTGCCATAATAACTACTTCCCCATCAGGCAGGAGGAAAATATGTGGATTTTTGAACGCGCTGTTTCAAACATCTGTATCTGTTTATTTTCCCTAATAATTAACCTTAATTCTATTCTAGGCAATTGTGTATTGGTAACCATGCTCCATTATCAGAAATCTGATTTATATATTCATCTTTATAAATATGATACAATATGCTAAATATTTTATCTTGCAATTCCTCCTTAAAAATAAAAAACTTTGCACATCTTATAAAAGAAGCTAGTTACATCCTACAGAGAACCAAAACCCATGTCAACCTATCTTGTGAAAATTTTAATCCTGAATGCTTGTTTGTTGTCATTCCATGCTCCTCCCACTCCACTCTAAAACAGAACATAAATTGAAATAATAAAAACAATTTGCAATTTAAGACAGATTCTGATTCAGATCACTGGGAGATAAAGGGAACAATAAAAATACTAATTCAATAAACTGAGTATCTTTAATGTCATGTCAAAACATCCCTTGACAAATCTTCTGTGGCTTCACTGAGTCAGCATTTTTGAGGGGGAAAAATGCTATTAAAGCACCACTAAGTAACTCTCCCTACTTCTAAAAACTATGCAGGAAGATCCAGCAGAAGCTGAGACAGAGCAAGCTGGTAATTTGTTCAAGCCCACACAAGAAATCTCTTTTCTTCTTAATGATGTCATTGTCCAGCTGGCTTACTAGCTGCAGTAATTTAAAATCCTCATTACCGGGTAAGACAAACATATAGTTTTCACAGAGAAGACAAGTGTGTAGACAGCACATTTATGCCTTAGATTTAACTACAAAGTCTTTTAAAACATTCTAATCCCATGAATTCAAAATTTAGTATCTGAATATTTTTTTTTCCAACGAGATGTTAAATGCAACAAGTCCCACAGGAAGGCTCAGGCCTTCATAAAGAGGCAGTAGAAGAGATGTAAAGAAACTCTGCCATCTCCAGAGAAACGCATTATATTCTGTTAGCTCTGTACAGTTTTTTAATATTTTTTTGAGCATGAACATCTGAAAGCTGCCACATAACCTATATATATATATTTATTTGTAGGTACATATTTGTATAGCAACATATATATACATAAAGTGTATATAATCACCTGTGTATGTTTGTATACATATACATACTTGTGCCTGTGTGCAAATATAAAAGCATTCAAAGGAAATGGGAAATAACATTGAATGCCAGGTTCTACAAGATTTTGGACTTCATGGCTTGGAAGAAAGGTCTTTCCAGAGCCAAATAAGCAATAGATAGAGAGGAGAGGTGCTGGACTGAAGCAGACTCTGCTGTCTCTCTGAGCTGCTCATTCAGCCTGAACATAAGTAAACCTGATCTGCAGTTTCAGATAAAACTCTATTTTCCTTCTTCTAACAGGGGCTGTGTCTCTTTGTTTGGAAGGTGATTTTCCTGAAATCAGGAGTATTACTGGTGGCTTTCATTATTATATTAAAAAATCCTCAGTTTCCCTTCTCTTGCTGCTTTATGTAGACTTTCACCATAAACCAACACTTCCCATCTTATCAACCACCTCTAATAGAAGAGAGGCAGGATTGTATCTATCAGCATGACATGGATTGATTGAATACTGTATTTAATCCTGAAGAAGAATTAACAAGATTTGGATACAGGCTGGACTGCAGAAAGCCAGGGGAGTCTGCAGTGGTAAGCCTGAAAGACAGAGGACAGCGATACTGCACTTAAAAGTGATGAAAATTAGAGAGATCGTGGGAGGAAAAGCAGCTCACCGTTGGGTTTCTTTGACTTTGAGACACAGATTAGTCATTGAGTAAGAGGGCTGAACAGAATAAGCAAGAAAAGAGAAAGAAAAGAAAGAAAAAAGTGGTCAGTACTTGCGGTGTGATTGAAGACAAGTTGAAAGCTACTGAAGGAACCAACTAAATGACAGTCAGAAACTGGAACCCACACCTTACACCTTCTGGGTGTAAGCTTTCTTCTTACCAGAAACAGCAGCAAGCTCTTGAGCAGAGGGCTTAGAAGGTGTAAGGGTAACTTACGATGGCCCTTTCTAGGCAACTTCTTTGGTATTCTTAAAATGGGACATAATCAGTACAAAGAGTTTCCTCCTCACACCACAAAAATTTCTATGCATGATTGCATAGTCAAACAGGGAGAGTTTAATCACAGCAGATTCCTTTAGCTGATCACAGTGTCTTTTTCTTGGTATAGCAGAGCATCAGGGGCTCACTAGCCATCATTATGTGAGAAATGATAGAAAATCACAAATTACAGAAATTCTTGGAAAGGATTGCATGCAAGAGTCAAATTCTTAATGACTCGTTTCCAAAAAATTATAAATGTCTGATTAAACGGAATATTGAAGCTACTCAGTCTTAGAAAATTATTCCCTCCCTAAAAGAAAAAGAGTATAACAAAGGCAATAATAAAATATAAAAATGGAAATGAATGGCTTTCATCAGGGAACTGTTTGATTCCACCATCTCATTTTTTGTTTTATTTTAGTAATTGCAAAGAAATGGGTTTCTGTAAAAGCAACATCTAAAATATTATCCTGCTCTGTACAAAGAACTGACAGTATATGCATATATAGCTTTTCTGTTAAAATGTCATATATAGGTAAATGCACACACAGAAGTCAGTAGGAAGATCTGGACATACCTACTGAAGATCAGATTTCAAAAGTGTTCCATTTACAATAGGAAATTGTGAACTGAATAGTCACCAAAATTCAGGAGCAGCATATTTTGAGGATTTGATGTCTCATTGTCAAGGCTGAGCATTCTTTATTTGATTTCAAGGTGGAAGAACTAACATTTAGATGACAGAATGAAAAAAAAGTTAAATTCCTCTAAAGGAAGGAGAAGAGGGAGAATTTATCAGCTCAACATACTTTTCAGTATTTGGAGTCTATTAGGAGGTATAAATATTTTCTTCCAGTTGGACCATTCTGGATTCTGATACTGTTCACTGAATGTTTGACTTCAGTGAGCATACAGAGCACTCATTTCAGTTTACCACTGCTTAAGTGCGCTATCACTTTTCTAAACGATATGCTAAGAATTAAATCCTCTGGACTCAGCTGAAACATGTTGATACTGTAAAAATCTAACCTCAATAGTCCTGATGAGCTTCTGTAGCTGTTGGCTTTTCAAACTACAAAGGCAGGTATTTAAATGTTAAATAAACAGAGCATCAGGCACAGAAACATAATGCAACCAAAAAGTGAAGATAATTTCCCCAAAGATTCTTAGAAACAGCACTAGAAGTGCTTCCTCACTTTCATGAAAACTGACCAGCAACCTTAGAAAACTATTCAGCCATTTCTACAAGACCATCTGAGACAAATCCTTTACTGATGTGTGAAATACCAGTACTCTTCCATATTCAGAAAGGTCTTTTCTATTACCTTTCTTACTTGACAGACACTTGATTCTACCAGCATTTCAATATTTGAGGGACTCTGCTTTTAATCTAGCTGAAATGATACCACAACATCTCAGTAACTTGATGTTGCAGCCTGCCAGATCTCAGGTCTTTGACAAGTTGGTGCAACTGAAATTGCTCCACCCAGGAAAAGAAGAAACAAAGGACAAAGCTGGGGAAGAGCAGCAGGGAAAAGCAGCCATTGCTGACTCTGTTGCCATCAAGAAGGGGAAGACTGAAAACAGTAGTTAGTGCAGAGGGGGAGGTCCAAACTCATGAAGATGATGATCCTATTTCTTTCCTGTTTGCACCTCAACCTGTCTCGTCAGCAGCCACCAATTTTCAAAGGCTCTGGCAGAGAAAAAATAGACATGACTTATTATTCTGAATTCCCCTTGAATCTCTTTTTAATTAAACCTTTCCTTCCCTCCAGGGAAGCTTAATCAAAAAACCAACCCATCAAATTACTGACTTAACATAGGCAGATTCGCTCTAAGCCTTGTTCATTTGCATAGCTGATGACTGTTTCACTTTGTTTTGATCTTCTTGGTCACTTCAGTGAATGAAGTGAGGCTGTGTGTTATGTGCTGTTTATTCGTAAGTACGAGCATAAATTTTGTTAGTACACGTCAGAATATAGGATGCAGTTTTTTAATCACTCTGACAAAACTATCATGGAGTGGGATAATCATATGGTTGCATTTGGCTTTAATCATACTAGTCCTAGCCTCAGACTTTCTCTTTGGTACTCTGCTTCGTACAAGAATAACCTCAATGAAATAAACGGACTTACTGATTAACGTAGTGCTCTGGAGTATCATGAATGACTCCTACCTTCTTGCATATTCACATTTAGGTTCAAAAGTAGGTTATGGACATGGGAAGAAGGTTTTTTCCACCACCATTACTTCATAGCTGAAGAAAATCTACAGGTATACATAGAATAGGGGTATCGAAGAAGAACTAAACTTTTCTACCTTCAATGCAAGTTTAGTGAGTTTCATATTTCTTAGTTAAGGGCTATTCCAAAAAACTTTTCATTCCTTGAGGGTTAAAGGATTGGATTACTAGTCCCAGACTAGAACAGTCCAGCTGTTCTCATCAAACTAGCTATTTCCTCAAAGACAAAGACCGCCACCAGTCAGTGACATATAAATATGCTGAAGAAGCATTTGCATTCATATATAGTTTTCAGAGCAGAGACTTCACTGTTATCATCACTGGCACGAAGAGATCCTGCCGCTAGGATGAAGACCTTGTGCTTCACACTTACTAACACAGAAGATCCATTCCTATCCTGAAGGAGTCTAAATCAATTACCCTTCTCTGCGCATCTCGTGGAAGAGAAGAACAGGCATTTCCAGCTGTGAACTGCTTTCCTCCCTGCCTGAACACTGAATTAGGTGCCTGTCTTGGAATTTACAAAGCTTAGCTTGAACATGACTTTATAGATTTGCTCTAAATTTCCTCTAAGCCAAGATTATAGTTTCCCTTAATGTAAGAAATGAAAGGGAATAACCCTTCTGTCGTGCAGTTCTTTTGGCTATCTCAGGGCAGCACTTTATAGTCATATTTAACTGGTTATTTTTCTTTAACTTAACAGGAATGCATCATTTCCATCACCCAATTTTAGTTTAGCACCAGTGCAGGCATCTCAGTGCAAACTTACATGCTCTTGTAGGGAGATGCAAGTTCGCTCTACCCACGTGCCATATAGAAATGACTGGAAGGGCACAGCACTCTCACATTGTAGACTGCGCAATTGTAGATTTACACAAAGATCCTAAACGTTGCTGCATACAGACCCCTATGGAAGTCTCCAGGGAGAGCCAGCACAATCACAACAGTTTGGAGACTCCATTATTCATTGATGCAGTCAGTACTTTTAAAAGAAGTGTGTTAACAGCATTAGTGCTTATATTAAGTTACTGCCTAGCATAAGGGCCTCTTTCTCTAACCCTTCTTGTCAAGTGTAAGTCTGTGTACACTAGAAGAGATGAACATTTAGACCTAATGAGATAAACCAGGTAAACTCAAGCTCAGAGCAATTAAATACATCAACTAATGATGCCCAGGAAAACTTGTGAAAAGTCAAGCATCAAGCCCAAGCCTTTCAAATTTGAAGATGGTGCCTCTCCCCTAACGCCCACACTTTCATCCTAACACTTAGGGGGTTTATGTTAATTTTCATATGCTATATTTTTCAGTGCAGCAGAAAAACAGATAATTGCACTTGTAATTGTGGTGTCCCCTTGTAAACTCTGTCAGGTGTTAGAATACTGACCCCAGTGCCTGTGCTAATTAGATGAAGTTGCAATAAAACAGGCACTATAAATCAAATGCTACTAAGGTTGGGGTGGGATGGGGAGGGGGAGGAGGAGAGAGGTTGAAGAGGGTAGGAGGAAAATCTGTTCTGTTATAGCTCTGACTCACTGTCTGCTTGTAATCAGAGAAAGGCTGTCAAATGAGGACTTCCTTATTTAATTCACACAAGTCATTTATGTCCGGACCCAATGACAGAATTGGTGGGCTTTGGATCAAGCCTGTCAGAGCAAATGAAATAACATGTATTTGCTGTGAAATGGGATGAGTCATGGCGGTTGATACCTTCTTCTGTAAGTTAAAGTAGAAAATGACTTATGATTTAGTGAGCAGATCTTTTTTCTATCTATTCTGCTGAGGTCTCAAGAAAGTAAGCCACTTCTTTCATGTTGGTTGACCTTGCCCAACAAAGCCAACCACAGCTCCTGAGCAAAAGTACAGATGAAAAGCACATCTCCATTGCTTGCCTGAAAAACAATATGGGCTTCTGCAAACACTGATGAATGTGGGTGTGTAAAAGAGTTTGTAATCCAAACTCATAATGATGCAATAAATAGACTACTTCGACTCATGTGCAGCCTCTCTGGAGGAGGTCCCAGGGAACAGTACCAGCTACCAGATGCAGATTTCAAAAAGAGAAGAGTTTATAATTTTCAAACAAATCTAATGTTATAGTTAAAATGTCTAATGCTAGTCATTTTAGGGAAATTTGGAACTCAGGAATGACTGACAATACTAGTTTTCAGCCTGATTCTGTTCATCCTTTCCTCCCCGTAATACCTGGTTCCAGCCTGTGTGCTTCACATGAATGGCAGAGCCAAACTCAAATTCTTTGGTGGTTTTCCTAGAGCACAGAAATCATACACCCACCAGGAAATGGGGCCATAAAACAAAGGAAGTGACTCAATGCATTTCTTCAGAGCAGGGAGATAGGGATGGAAAAAAATGTGAGATTTAATTTTTTTGAATGTATCTATGAGGACTTTCATCCACTGTCATGAGCAACCTCATGTACCTAATGTTACTAACAAAAATCTAGCTATATGTTTTCCAGGCTGGAACAAGCTTTCACCTGTCCACCCAGGAGCACCAGCAATGTGAGGTCATACCTGCCTGGAAGACAGACAACCAGGAATACCCTTGGACTATCAGATATTCAGAGCATTTAAAAAGTTTTATGTAATGGTTGTAAACACTTATTATCACGATGTAATCCTATGTGTTACAGTGGCTGGTATTCACCTCAACTCAACAGAACAGGAGGACCCAGGAAACAGATCAACTGTTGGTAAAAATTGTGAAGAATGCAAAAGGGTGTGCAACTTTAACTCATTGTACTGTCAATAAGTTGGATACAAGGTTGGCATAGAACGTGACAGAAGAGCAGATCAATGCACACTCCTATGGACTGCAATTCAAAAGGAGCAGCAACTATCAGGAAAATGAACAGTTCTTTGTACTGACAGTTACAAACACATCTTGTATTGCATACATTGCCAGACAGTCTTTAAGGAAAATAAACTTCACAGGAGAACAATAACAAGGATTTACACATTGGATGAACTGACTTCTGAGGAAAAGGTGATCTAAAATTCAAGTACGAGTCATTCCCTTCATTTTCAGGAAGTTTAGACCAGGCCCTAGATGAACCAAGTCTGCACAAGAATTCAGTGAATAGCTGCCCAAGAATAATGAGAATTAATATTACATATAAGATGAGCTCTGCACTTAAGAAGCAGAGCTGGGAAAAAGGAATTTGATAATCTATAAGTATTTGAATGCTGCAAGCAACATCTGATTGGAATTCATCACATTTTCATTTTCTTTTGCAAACAAACAGTCTCTGTGAAAAATGCCATAGCTGTTTAATCTTGCCAGGGATTGCTGAAGGAGGTTCTTCCTCTAAAATTAAAATGCAAACTATTTTGATACAAAATTAAAAAATAATACACCACCACAAACCAACCCCTCTGAATTTTTTGGGGCAGGTAGGAAGAAATCCAATGGCACTGTTTTCTCTGTGTAAGGTTTCTTTTCTCCCTTCTCTCTGCTGCTCTGTTTAGTGTCCACATAAGCAGTTGCACCAAGGGTAGGGCAGCCAACAGGTAAAGTGCCCACCTAGAATCCAATACACGCAAGTTCATATTCTATTTTTTCAGAGACTTCCTAGGTAGCTTTAGACAAAACACTTTAGCTCCTCTGAAGCACCAGTCTCTGTAGAGGCACCGATGCTCCCCCTCCTGCTGAAATGACTGTCCAGGAGCAGATGGGCAGATGCCCACCAGGATTATCCGAGTATGCAGCATCTTACATGTTCCAGAGCATGTGCTCTGGCTAGGACAGGTCCACTGTGGATGTCTTCACAGACACAGAGACCAATGGAAGACCATGAACCCTTACGGCTACTAAAAAGCCACTATCATTACTCAGAGGTAGTTTCCCCAGGATTGTTCAGAATAACAGACGCACTACACATGCTCCCAAGGCCAGCTTTAGAGGACCATATCCTGCAAACAGAAGCTCCTTCTCCATTTTGCTTCCTCTTTCTGTTGCGTTTAGCTTACCCTCTGCACTGTGGAGAATGGTTGCTCCTTAGCTCTTTATCCTGTGGGGCAGGCATTTCTCATAATCTATTAAATATTTAGACCTTCATATAGCAAGTAATGCTGCTAACTTGTTTGACTTAATTTATACCCCACTGGCAAATCAAATTAGAGAAGATTTGAGTAAATCTACCTTTTAAAACAAAAGCTGATTTTCTCTGTGTTCAGCCATTTGTGGGATTAACTTTTTTAATGGGTTCTTATGTGCACAATGTTTTTGTTTTCATGTATACTAGGAGAGGATGAATTATTCATCAGGGGAAAAAAAAAACCTACAACATGCATTTTCATAGCATATTTAGTCCCTTTTGTCCTATTCATAAATCAATCCTGGTTACTACAAATGAATGCGTTACTCCTAACAGTTCACTCATGACTCACTTGGACCATTAATTCAGACCTCCTCATTGAGTGCATAGGAAGCTGCCACTGGTAATGGGAACCTGGGAGAAGATCTCTTGTGACCTACCCTCCTTCCCTACAAAGAACAGACTCCATCTCCTGCTCCTTTCCTTACGCATAATTTTATAGACACACCAGATATTCTCTAGTAAAAAAATTGCTATTTCCCCTCCTGCTCCAGTGATAAATTTGCATGGAGGGAAGGAAGAAAAAAGCCTTATTAATGCTCGGTAGGTGGGTTTTATGGCCTAGAAGGAGGACAGAGAGCAATGGCTCATAGCATCTGCATCAGAAGTGGGGGCAATTTAGGCCCCAACATAGAGAGACATCACTGAACTAATACAGGAATGACTACAGCGATGTCACCGGTGATGTAGATCACAAGGTATTTGTCTCTGTTCCTGGACTGCTGAAGCGCTGTCATCAGTGAAGAACCATTGTCATCGAGGAACAATGCCTCACCATTTAGAGCAGAAGTAAATGGAACTTGCCAATTCTTATCCAGACAATACAGCATTTATCAACTTCTTATTGCCCAGCTGGGAATGAAGAGAGGATTCTACCCATTTGAAAATTATTATTATTTACTACTATATCGGCAACACAGTGCACTGAATAGTTTTAGAGGAAAAATTTATGCTCCGGAATTCCTAAGGGCCAACACTCAATCCTTCTCAATACACACAATAAAACAGAGAATGACAACGCATTCATTTCCTTTCCAGTCCAATTCCTACTGTGCTGCAATGGTTAGTATTGAATACCATTCTGCTTCATGCGTTGGAGCTCTATGCTAAACTCTAATTACCAGTGTCAAAAGGGAAGTGTTCCCCAGAATGATACCATAGTTATTCTTTGCAGTTTCAGCTGCTGTGGGTATTGCTGAATATCTTTTGAGTATTTCTGGGTACGAGGCTGAAAGGAGTGCAGTGTGTCCCACTGAAACTCTATGCTTTTTACCCCCTGAAGATCCCACAGATCCCAGGCAATTAACAGTTAGGAAAAGAGTGCATTATCAACAGCTACTAAAACCTTTTCTAGTTTAGAATGGCACTGAATGAGCAATCACAAAGTGAGGTTTTCCTTGTTATTACTCTTATGAATCCAACTAACAGTGATGCTCATTAAGAACATCCCTTAACATCATATTTGGAGTTGTACTGTCCAGCATGGAAACAGTGTTGGCATGTTATAACCCAGGCATTGGTGTAATGGGTCTGATGTTGACCATGACAGAAGGGAGTCACACAGACTCTTCCCAGCAAACCTCTAGCACCTACAATCAACACATCGATAAGCCAGCCTTAATGGTCAGGAATCTGGACTTCCCTGGCCCCATACAAGCACACCAACACAATCCTGGAGCTGAAACAACCACCAGATCTTGAATCACAGCAAAAGCAATGAAAGTTACTTTAAATTTAGTTACTTAGGTAATCACCATTCATGACAGAACAGAAATCGTTGAGCTGCTGTTATCCAAAGGCAGTTTCAATTAGACTCAAACTGAGGGAAAAATCGACTGGTTCCCTTGAAAACCCATTTGCACCCTTGTTCACTAGAAATTCCCTCCCATCCGCAACACACCGCCACGTAGGGGTCTGATTCCAAGCTTGACTTCTCTCTCTGATTTGGTGTGTCCACAGATGAGGACAAAAGTGATGCTGATACACTGCCACTGATAGAGAAGGAGGCTAAGGCACTAGCGCCGCTTTTGCCATGCAAAACATTCCTTGACATTTCTTTCCAACACTAAAGCCTTCTTCTCAACCCGGAAACAGTCTCCAAATACACACAGAGTATCTGAAAAAGAGTAGGACAAGCATCTCTCTTCCAAAATTATTTCCACAGACAACTTCTGTTCTGGAAGAAAGAAACCTTTTTATCACAGATGTCCACAAACTCATCACACCCTGTTCCCTGTCTGTAGCACACTTCTGGTATTTGGGGTTATTCAATGCCTATGCAGGTTGAGACCTCTGGGCTTGCACTAGAGACTGAGAGGTTGAGCACTGGTGAGGGCTTTATTACAGTAGAGAAACAGTGGATAAAATAAAAGCTACCATTACCTAGAAGACCACTTTGTCTGAGCTCTGTATCTCATTTTCAGTTAAAGTACTACAATTGTTCATTCAAAAAAAAAAATCAACTCTGCAGGCTTTTAATTCACAGGTTACAGAATACAATAATAATTGAACCAACCACTACTCTAATAGCCGTTTAGTATTGTAAATAGGTAGGTTCATACACACTTCCACTGCTTTATTCAGAACCTATGTTGATAATCTCTGAGCACAAACTTCTGTAGGAAATGACCAAGTTATCCGAGTTCCAGCATATGTTTGTAAGAATGTAGAAAAAGAGCTAGCATCATGCAGAGGCAAAACACAGCCAGAAAATGGGCTTTCCTCTCCCGGAATACAGATCAGGCAAGATCCTTCATGACATTTACAAATGGCTTCATGCTCTGTCTTTTACTGAGCTACTTTCCTTTATTTTTAGAGTAAATGCCAGCTAAAATCTGAAATATTTTCTGTGTATCTATCTAGAAGGGCCACACTATAAACTACCACTTTTTTTTTTTTTAACTGCTTAACAGAGCAGATAATTAAAAATAAATAAATCAATGTTTTGGCATCTCTTTTTTTTTTCCTCTAGATTCTATATTGCATTGTTTTCATCATTTAAAACATCATCAGTTGCGCCAATCCAGTGAACAGATGGCATTAGCAGCCTACAAGAATCTGCACAGGGCAATTAGAAAATTCAGAGACAAGATTAATACAAGAAAATTAATTATCAATTATATCAGTCCAGAACTGTGTACAAAAAAATTTGTTTTCCTCTGACTCTTCAGAGACATGCTAATAGGTCTGCTGATGCTTCCTGCTTTACCAAGTGATGCATTCAAAGCCTCCAAGAGTTGCTTGTAATTTTAAACCTTTATTACATCAGGATTATTCTCTTCTTTCTTGGTTTGAGCAGAATGAGTTTAGTTAAAACAGTCCCTGTCTTTTAAAGACACTTTACTGACAGCAGAAAGAAAATGTTCATGCAAATCTACCTGTTCTTTTCGCTTTTGTACCCCTCCTTTCTGCCTAGGCCCGGAAGAGATTTGTCCGTCAAGAACCACATCCTACAGACATGAAGCAAATATATCAGTAAGACAGCAGCAGTCTGCAAAAGTGAATGCTACAGGACCAGAATCTCTTTCCCCCAATTCTGGGGGGACAAAACCAAGCAGAGTCCTCTATTTAAAAAAAAAAAAAAAAAAAAAAAAAGAAAAACAAACCACAGGAGGCTACCTGATGCCCTGTAGAAACAGCTCAATCCCTTGAACACTTGGTAGGACTCCAGAGGCTGGTAGGGTAAGAGAAAGTGGGTGCATATAGGGGGCCTCTGTCATGTGTGATGCTGGCAGATATACCTGCAGTTCTGTGGTTCTCCCATTCTCATCTCTCTTTTGGGGGGGAGGGCAAGACAATAATTCAAGTTTGCCAAGGGAGCTGAAACCTATACGTCTATAGAAAATGCATTTTGGGGGCTAAAAATAAATAAATGCCATCCCACACTCCCACTGCCTTTGGATTCTTATTCATTGCAGTATTCAGCTATCTGAACTCCACTTGCTTCAAATAGCAGCAGAGAAAGGGGAGGGAGGAGAAGAGGAAATAGGGAGTAATCCATGGATTTAGAAATGATTATATATAGCAGGGCAAATATGAATATGATCTAACAACAGAGCACAGGATCACACCATATGGGATGAACTCAACTGACCCCAAAGGACTTATTTGAGATACTAAAATGTATAATCAGTGTGAGAATCTAACTCCGTCCTTGCTTATGATATGCTGCCTCAGGTTCCTATTGGTAAACGAATTATTATAGCGATTAAAAAGCATCCACCAGTCCCACACTCACTGGGGTGCTGGCAGAAGCCAGTACTTGCCATGTGCTGGGAGAGCTTCACAAGTGTGTTGTTCTACCCAGAATCATCATATTTTCCACTTGAAGTCTATATTTTGTACAAATGTACCACACACATTTGAAAACAATTTGTTCTTGCTGTTAATTTATATGAAAAATCCTGCTGCATTTGCATGACATTAAGAGGGAGGAAAAAAAAAAAAATTGTCCAAGCAGACAATGTATTTGATACTGCAATGATAATAACCCTGGATAGATTCCTGTGGGCTGGCAATGCCATCTGCCTCGTGGATGCAGAATCCAAGGACCATTACAGTCCATGGAAAGACCATCTTCAAGACTGATTCAAAGCCAAGGAACACTAGTGGAGTCAAACTGATTGAATGCTAGCTAAGGACAGACAAGATAAAGCAAGAGAGGCATGGATCAGCAGTGGGTCCCTTGGACCTGCCACAGCTGTGACAGGAATCTCATTCACAGCCTTTCTCTCGGGAACTATCATTATTCTGTACCATTTCGTCACTGTTGCATCTGAAGGCATGAATATATGTATATGTTTTTCTCCCTGTAAGGAACTAAAGGCCTGAATACTAGTCTCTTGTAAAGAATATTTAAGTACCGAAGCTAGAGGAAAAGCCAGAGATGTGTGCCTGATCCACTTTACTCAGCCTGAAAGCAAATGAGCCACAGACTAAGATCAGATTATCAATATCCTACCTTTTTTGGCAGATCTCTTCAAAACTTAGCATTTCTGACTGCATGGGATAGAAAAATCACTGTTTAGCATTTGCCTTTACCACTGTTGACCCGACAGGTCTTGTTCATGCTGTTACAAGTCCCAAACACACCTACTGATCTTGATGGCCTCAAGTATCCAGAGTCAAGTTTTCTCCTGTAAGTTTTCGCCTCCACTTGTCTGACTCCTGCACCGTTACCATTAATTTACATCACTGTAAAGGAAGACTAAAATCACCATCAACACTTTTGTTGCCTAAAAAAAAAAGTCCCCTTGTCCAAGAAAACATGTGTTTTCTTCAAATCAAAAGATACTTTTTTTCTATTTCAAAATAAATAGAAATACAGACACACGCTACCTACCTTTTGACTGAAAAGAGTTATTAAAGAAAGGCTCCTGTATGGCCACATCTAAATCTACTGCAGAGTAGAGGGCCATACATTGACCATATATTCCAATAAGAAGTCCAATAGGAGATCTGATTCTACCACACATTGAATTTCTGTGGCTTTGAATGACAGTCATGACTGGGTTTAAGTGAAAGGTTTGAAAGTCTCATGGTCAGGTAATAAGTGCTAGTGAACTGGGATAATAAATGCTAGCGATTCTGTGGGAGGAAGAGGAGGCTGTGTTCAGCAACAGAAACATGTAATCATCCCCGAGAATAACTTTTCAATGAGAGTTAGAAGGTGCTGCTTTTCTAGGAGGTGTTTTAATGTGCTACATCTTTCTGACCACGTGAGAAAAGTCAGTCAAGAAAGATATAAATAAACAGGGGGGAACATGACATAATGCGTAAAATAACAACAGGAAAAATGTCTAAGATACATGACACAAAACTACGCGGAGAACCAGTAACCGGGAACGCTCCTGAGATTCTTTGAATCTTTGCTGCAGCTGCAGACTAGCCCTGAACTGCTACATCGAAGTGGTTGGGGAAAACATAAGTTCATTTCTCCTTTCATATTTTCACTATTTCCCCCTCCCTCCAACTTTAAAAAGGAAAAACAAAAAGGAGAAAAAAATTGCATTCAGCAACTGCAAATCTAGACTTAAAAAAAGCTACCGATGTTTACAGATCACAAAATATACTGCAACTAATTCGTTATACAGGAGGCAAAGCTTTGTGTCTCTTTGTCAGCCTGATGAATGTAGAAGCTTCAGTTCCCCAAGATGTCATATGCAAACCACTTCCAGTGTTACATACATCGCTATTTATAAATTTTCTAGTAATTAGTATCCTGGGGAGAAATCCTATTGCCACTCTAGTTACCTAATGTAATAAATTATTGCAAAAAGCAAAGTGGGAGGAAATTCTTATGTTTTATTAGCATTTGGTAATTTTGATCTTTCTAATGATGTCTACTGACCCCTAGCCTGTAGCTGTGTTTCAAAGCAGTTTCTTCAGCAATTCTTTGTTTAATTAAAAACTATTACCAAAGAGGAAATTGGAATCAAATATCTCAGTGGCAGGGAAGATTTTGACTTACTCAGGATTTTTACTTTACAGAAACTAAATAAATGAGAGGAGAATAATTTTTAAGCAATTCCTAGTTTAAAAGCAGGGAAAAAACCCAAATTAAATTAATGCCATGTTGGATACTAGGAAGAAAACAAAATCAGTTGCATTCTTCCTCCCAGAAGCATACTCCTTTTCCACTGTAAATTCTGTCCCCAGTTCTGTTCTTGCTTGCAAAACCTGTCAGGAAGAAGCCTGTCAAAGCCATTGTAAATATAGCGGTATAGGCATTGTAAATATAGCGGTATAGGCATCTGAATGTGACTCCTTTGGCCAAACTGTTCAAACTAAGGAAGGCACAGAAAAAAACCTCTTTTCTATTTGCACTTTGGCTTTCAAACAGAAGGAACTCAGCTCCTGACAGCGGCTGTGCTGAAGGTTCCCATCTGAAGAATCTGGTAACTCCTCCTTTTTGAAAGTTTACTGGGTACACGGGAGCTCAGTAATGCTTAAAAGCAGTGGCACTTTCATGTAGCTATTTAAATATACTTCAGGATACTACTTATAGGCACATAACATTCAATATTTTTGCCCACATCTAAGCTTTCTTAGCCCAAAACTGAGGGATCACAGCTCTCCTGAGCTCCAACGTACAGAGATGATTTATTTAAGAAGGTGATGAATTTTTATACTGGATACAATTACTGAGGTCCGTGCGCACACACAGAGATCTTCACGTGAGAATCTAACGAGGTTTCTAGGGAACTTGTAGCTATTACAGATTCACAGGCTCCTTCACTCAGCTCCTGGGAAAGCACTTACAGCTGATTCCATGCTAATTCATTGCTCAATGAATAAGTAAAATCTGTACAGTATAATAAAACCATTGATCATTACGCTTTAAAAAGATTGACTCCTAAATATTTAGGAAGCAGTGTGTATTCAACGGAAATGTTTATTGGCACTGGGAAATTAAACTGTCACCCGTGAAATAGTAAAACTCATTAATGCGGAGTTTCTTTTTAAGTGTTAGGAATTAACTTTACGACTGCATCAGTAATGGCAAGCCTCAGCCTTAAATCGCCTGCCATTTAGTATTCGTGAACATTATTAAAACATATTAACCGTAATTTAATTGACTGAAAATGAAAAAAGGAAGGGGGAAAAAAAAGGGAAAAAGTTCGCCGCTTCCAGTGCGGTGGCTGGTTCGGAAGCAATTAGCGAGCGGGAAGGGGCGGGGGGGAAGCGCACCGGCCCGGGCGCCGCTGGGACGGGGCCGGGTGGGGACGGGACGGGATTGAGACGGGGCCGGGATGGGGACAGGGACGGGGCCGGTGCCCGGCGCCGCCGGCGGGGCAACAGCGCCCCCTAGCGCCCGCCGCGCCCCCGCCCGCCCGGCGCCGCCCGACGGGCCCGGCACCGGCCGCCCCCTCCCCGCCCCGCGCTGTGGCGGGG
Organism: Gorsachius magnificus; assembly: GCA_034008185.1. Classification (NCBI taxonomy): domain Eukaryota; kingdom Metazoa; phylum Chordata; class Aves; order Pelecaniformes; family Ardeidae; genus Gorsachius; species Gorsachius magnificus. Next base: position 15,502,534 of record CM067085.1, on the reverse strand, counting down.
GGGCAGGTTACGGAGAGCCTCCCCTCCCCCGGGCTCCAGGGCCCACCAGCGCCGGAGGTGGCCGGCGGCACCGCGCTGGCCGAAGCGCCCCTTAGCGCCCGCCCGCCGCGGCACTGCCAAGCCCAGCGGCGAGGGAGGCAGCCGCCCGCGGGGACGGGCACCGCCCTGCCGGCCGGCAGCAATACGTGGGAAACTTCAGCGGGGATCTCCTGAGCAAGAGGGAGCGAACGGCGATTTGCCACCCGGGATGCGGCGGCGGGAGCGGGGACGGCGAGCACGCCCCGGGACCCAGCCGCGCCCGCGGGAACCCGACGGCACCCGCCGGGCCGGGGGAAGATGCCGGTGCCACCAGCGCCGCCCCCCCAGGCTGGAGCGAGGCTGCGCCCGCTAAACCCCGGCACCCTCGGCTCACGGTGGAAGGGCCGACCCCTTCCAGCCCGGCGGGCAGCGGCGCGCAGCACCGGCCCCGGCCCCGCCCAGCCGGCGGCGGGCAGCTGAGGCAGGGCGAGCAGCAGCGGCGCAGGCCGCAAAAAAATGCGGGCAACGGAAGGACAGAGAACCGTGAGGGAAAAGCGGCGAGCGCCTTGTTGCAAGCTCCAGCGGCTCCTGTCCGCGCCGGCAGGACGGTGCCGAGCTACCCCTCCATCTGGCCGCAACTTTGCATTTCTAAGCTCCGTCAGCCCACCGGAGCCGGGCTAACTTTCTTAGAGGTCACGCTGCAATAACCCCCTTTTCAGGGAGTTTTTTCTCCATCTCTTCCTCCCCCCCATCCGTCCCCGCCCCAACCCCAGGCAACTCCTTGAGCTCCCGCTACTCACAATTCGTTGCAGTTAATCCCAGATGCCAAAAACTGAAGAGCAGTAGAGCGAAGCCTCCGAGGGCTCGGGAATCCATGTTCAGCCCCGGAGGGGGAAGCCGGCCGGCCGCCTGTCTCCCCCGGTCCCCGTCTCCGAGCGCCTCTCAGCCCCTGTGCGCTCCCTTTTCCTCCGCTCATTTACTCCATCCGGCATCCAGGCACTCCGGGGGAAGGGGGAACCGGGGCCGGGGGCGGCCGGGGGGGACCCTCCTCCGCGGCCCCTGGAGGAGCCGCTCCACACGCCGGCGGCAGCGCCCGAGCCGAGCCCGCTCCCCCGACTGCCGCCGCGGAAATTCACCTTGCGAGCTGCGGCTGGGAAGCGGCAGCCGGGCGCTGGGCACCTCCTTATAGGCGAGAGCCGCGCTGCACTCCACCTCCTCCCAGCCCCCTGGAAGTCACTCCTCCTCGCCTGCCAGGGAGGATCCTTATTGCAATCTTCACGCGTTGTTGATAAGCATCAGAGTCACGGAGTAAATCAGATGCCTGAAGGGAAAAAAAAAAAAATAAAAAGCTTCCTTTTTTTTTCCCCCATTTTTCTTTTTTTTTTTTTTTTCCTTTCCTCCTCCTTTCGGTACCACTGTGGCTGGAACATTTTAAAGAGCCCCCAGCTCAGTTGTTTGTTTCCTCATAAATGTATATGTTACATACATAAAATATACATGTATCTCCTGGCACAGACGGTGCCGACGCAGCCCGACGAGCCCCAGCCCCGCTGCCGGAGCTCAGCCTCGCCCCCAGGGAGCGGGGATGGAGCCTCGGACGGGGCTGATGCTTGATCCGCTCTCCTGTCGCGGCTGGTCCACAGCCTCCCTGCCTAGCCGGCCTAAAAAGCGAGTGGCGGGGGCCCCGGGGGTCCCAGCATAGGCGCGGGGAGCTCTCTGCAGGGCCCCCCCGCCCGAAGAGGGAGGTGGCCCCCGGGGTTGCAGACCCGACCAGATCCGTACCCAAGCCCTGCAACCCCCTCCCGGGAGGCGAGGGTGTGCTTGACAAAACCGGCTTTCACGACCGATTGATTGATTGATTACCCGACTGCTCAGCAGCTGAGCAGGCCGCGATTGTCTTCGGGGGGGGGGGTACAGGAAAGCAGAATTAAAAAGCATCTCGCCTTCCCCTCGCAGTCTGCGCGCAGGCGGCTGAAGCGCGCTCTGAGCCGGCACCTTGTGCCGTGCCCAGCCTGCACACACGGGAGGTGAAACGTCCTTCCAGGAGCTCCAGCTTAATCACCGCTGAGATCTAACCTTGTTGCTTTGCTGCGGCGTCACCCCACATCAATAGAGCGCTGCATCAAAGTCAGGTCAAAATTGCATTAGTGATTCCAGTGTAATCTGCAAGGAGAGTGTGTTTGGACCATGAAAGACTTTGCAGGGGGAAAGTCGCTGGTCCTCAGCCATAATCCCTCACAGTGGCGAGCAATAAACAGAAGAAATAGACTGTTCACCAAAGCCATCCTGACTTGCCAATGGAGAGTGGAGTTTTAAATTGCTGGCTTGCTGTAAGCCTCATATTAAAAAGTAAGGATGGTGGAGGAAAAACATCGTGCTTAGCGATTAGGTGTTATATCACAGAGAGGTGTCAAGGGGACATCTTAGCTTTAAAGGAGCAGCCAGCTTGGAAAGCAAAAGTCCACATTTAAAAAATGACCTAATTATTTCACCTTCTGTTGTTACAAGTGACACCAGTGACACAAGGTTAAACGGGAAGGATAGCTGCCTAGCACTGAGGCTTTCGGTCAGAGTCAATAAAGGATTTAGTCAGACAAAACCAAGACTTAGGAGGAACTTAAAGCCTAATGAGCTCTCCAAGTCTTTAATTTTTGGCTTTAAATACATCCACACGTACCAAGGTTTCATCTTTGCTCGTGCAAGGACTTGACCCAGTTGCTCTGTGCTTCACTTACATTTGAGCCCAGTGAGATTCAGAAACCAGGAGCGGGAGTCAGTCTAAGGGTAACGCATCTACACGAGGTGTCTGCTCTCCCTTCCAAAGGCCCCGGAGGAGGTGTTCAACGAACCACCCAGGAGGTGTTTGTGTAGGGGCACAGACACCATCTTCTCTGGGCAGGCCCATTTTGGAAGGAAGTGAGCTCTGCTCATTTCCCTCAGTGAATGGGGAGAGAGAGGGTCTCACCTTCGTGATCCTGGTCAGAAACATCTCATCTTCTCCATAAGTTGTACAGATCATGTACAAGAATCTGGCCCAGAAACTAAGAACCATATTGCTTTGCTGCATTAGGCCAGGAGGCTGGAGTACTGAGAAAATTATGTTATTAACTTGACTTTTTCAGGTGAGTAATCAAGCTTTAGAAGTGCTAGCAGTGCTTCCAGAGCTATCACTTGAGTAAAGCTAAGTGGTCGAATGTATCAGAAGGCTTAAAGCCAGTCTGGATTTGCTCTGGAGACACAGGAGTCTTTCACACAGTCACAACTTTGCAACTATGTGTTCTGAAATTAGTGGAGGAATTCAGAAGGAGGAGATTAAATATGGGGGGGGGGGGGTTTCCATGCTTTCCCTTTAAAAAATAATTACAATGAAATGGACTGTGTTTCAAATATTTTCAGTGTGTCTTTAAACTATCTGGCACAATGGTACACTTTTTAACTGACTCACTGAACTAATTAGTGGCTTGTTTATAGGAAAGCAGATGTGGAAATGAGCTATGTGGACTAATTAAAAGCTATCAATAAATATGAGCCCAATCCTGCAATACATCCCAGTGGTCACCAATACGGATCTGACTGCAGGATCACAACTCCGGTTACGCCCAGGGTTTTCACATCACAGTGGTGGGGTGCTGGTTTCCTGGAGGCACACCTCTTCCATAAGCTCCTTTGTATCATAAATGCCAGGCAGGTGCCTTAAGATTTGTGAATGTTTGGGTACAGGAGCACTACAACCGAGAAGTTATGACCAGAGTGGAGGGCTACGCAGCTGTTCTTTGCAGGAAATTATGTAAATAATGTCATGTTTAAGGGCTTTTTGCCAGCAAGATTTTTATTAGAGTAAATTTATTAATCACTATTAAAGCTGTTCAGACAAAAAGTGTGGCTCATCCTCAGCTGCAGATCTGGGTACCCTGGGTTTTGGGAAAACTCAGTTGTTGTTTTAGTTTTAGTGTGTCTGGACTTTGTTCAAAATGACTGTGATGGTTGCCACCGAAGGCATTGCAAGCCTTGGCAATGAGTGAAGGCTTTGTTCGGCTTGTAGTGATTACTCCTTTCTAACTCAGTGATAACTCCTTCCTATCTCTCCCCTTCACTGTGGCACATGCAGCGCTACAGGCTTGGGGAAGAGTGGCTGGAAAGCTGCCTGGTGGAAAAAGACCTGGGGGTACTGATTGACAGCCGCCTGAATATGAGCCAGCAGTATGCCCAGGTGGCCAAGAAGGCCAATGGCATCCTGGCCTGTATCAGGAATAGTGTGACCAGCAGGAGTAGGGAAGTGATCGTGCCCCTGTACTCGGTGCTGGTGAGGCCGCACCTCAAATACTGTGTTCAGTTTTGGGCCCCTCACTACAAGAAAGATGTTGCCTTGCTGGAACAGGTCCAGAGGAGAGCAACCAAACTGGTGAGGGGTCTGGAACAGAAGTCATACAAGGAGTGGCTGAGGGAACTGGGGTTATTTAGCCTGGAGGAGGCTGAGGGGAGACCTGATCGCCCTCTACAACTACCTAAAAGGAGACTGTAGCGAGGTGGGGGTCGGCCTCTTCTCCCTGGTAACAGATGATAGGACGAGGGGGAATGGCTTGAAGCTGCGCCAGGGCAGGTTTAGGCTAGACATTAGGAACAACTTCTTCACCGAGAGGGTTGTCAGGCTCTGGAATGGGCTGCCCAGGGAGGTGGTGGAGTCCTCATCCCTGGAGGTATTTAAAAGAAGGATAGATGAGGTGCTAAGACATGGTTTAGTGGTGGGATGGCAGTGCTAGGTTAACGGTTGGACTCGATGATCTTAAAGGTCTCTTCCAACCGAGGTGATTCTATTCTATTCTATTCTATTCTATTCTATTCTATTCTATTCTATTCTATTCTGTGTTTTCTTCTCCCTGATGAAAGCAAAGCTGACCTTAACAGCGAAGACCCTGAGATCTTTCCTTTCAATCCCTGCCTCTTCTCTGACACACTTCATTTATAGCCTTTTGCCAGTCACCGGGTGTTCACTCCCTGTTTGTTAAACAAGGGGAACACGCGCTACCTCATCTCGTACAGATGGCAGGAGGAGAAATATCCTCATGTCTGGCACATGTTCAGAGTCGGCAGTCATGGTGATCATATGAGCACCTTGATAATTTCAGAGGCAATGTAGATCATGATGAGGTCATCTGGGACAGTGTAGGAAGGGCTACGTTAGTTCTGGGTGAGAAAGCATGGGCATCCAATTATCCTCCTCCCAATGGCAGCTGAGAACCCATATTAATGCTGCTCAGGACACAAGCAGTGTATGACCCGCGTGATGGGGAGAGGCACAGGAGCAGCATTAGACCAGTAGCTGTTCCTATCTTACTGGCTTTACAGTGCAAGCAAGAAATAGCTGAAATTTGGCATTTAAGTTTTCAGCCCCTGTGTCCTACCCAGGTTTGTTCTGCCAGCCTGGAGCCTTGTTATTGGAGCAGAAGGAACCATTTGGGGAATTAGATGAGAGAATATGAATAGGAGAGCAACAGAAGGACGTGAAAACATAAAGAAGAGCAGGAAAAGCTGGCTGCCACAAGGGAAATAAGGGTATGCATTTCTGAAGGAGAAAGCTTTTTTATTTAAATGTTTGTCTGAGGAGGTAAGTTTATCTGTGATCAGTACACTTGTTTTCTTTCCTAGAGTCAGTAAACAGCATTAGTATTGCTATAACCCATGTTGAGTTTGCCACTAGAAGCAATAAGAGTTTAAACCGTGAATTCAATCAATCCAGCTGTTTGGGTGATTGCAGCTGGAAGCTTTATGTCTGACCCAAATCATATAGCATCCAGGGAAGGAGAATGGCATTATGTATATGAATTTTGAAGAGCACATACTACCACAAACTTTATTGCATGTGGCTTTTGGATCAGATATTGGTGTTTCCTATTGCTAACTAGGAATTTGTCTGAAGAATATCATGTTTCTGATCAAAAAACATAAAAGTCATGTCAAAAAAAACTAAAGGTTTATTTTCTTTTTTTCTTTTTTTCCCTTAGATTTCTCCCCTATGAAAAGAAAGGACTCATTCATTAGAGAGAATATGTGGGGAGCTTTCATAAAACACATCGACCCCAACCAGGTAAGTGCAACAGCAGGCTGCTCATTATCCTTGGATAGTTCCATGGCATACATAAGTCTGGAGGATAAGAAAATTTAATGATCTGCTGGGATAATCTGATGGCCAATGGCATTTTTGAGATACATGCTGAGATTAGGGTAAAAGAAATCAGATGTCAAGCTGTGCAGTGATTATTGGAAGACAAAGAACTAAAATCACCTCTTCGTCCCCCTCACCTTTCCCTACATTATTTTACCACTGTCTGCTGGTATTATGGCTTTCATTACACTGTCCTGTCTGCCTATGAAGACACTTGTGTCCATCACAGCCAGATACAGCTACTGGGCTTGAAAGATCAATACCCTGACTAAATAATAGTACAAATGGCTATGGCTACAAATTACCTAGGGCCTTTAATAGGCCTTATATGGGACACACTCCTCCCTGGTATAATTCCAGTGGTATTGTTTGTTGCGGTTCAGGACAGAGGCACAGAGGACACAATCCACGGTCTGCTTTCTCTGTGCTGGTTCCCCACCAGCCACAGTGGTCAGCTCCAGCTGGGCAAGCCACAGTTCTCCCTTAGTGATACCATATTTTTACTACAATGCAGTGTGATCCTGCCGCATCTATTGTCCCAGAACCAGCTGTGCACCATTGTCCAATGGAAGGGGGGACTTCATGAGGTGTTGGCATAAATACAGAACTCATTCCTGTGATCTAATCAATCACAATCAGCCCTGAAGAGAGAACTTGTACACAAGCTAAATAATGCAAATTTTTTCCCCCTGTTTTGAAGCTACAGAAATTAGAATGAAGAAACCCCTAAAAGGTCCCTGGCCAGTTATGTGTCACAGGATGAATGTAATCCTTGTAGAAGAGCTGGCTAAGTAATGGGAACACACCGTAATAAGAACTATGAGTCCCAACTGCGGTCAAAGCCCAGAGTCTGCCTTACAGTGCTTAGAAACTTCAAGGCAAACTAGAGAAAAAAAAAACAACCAGAAGGTGGGGAGGCATTCTAGCAAAAATCTGTTCTGTAGACATTCCCGTTCAGACCACAAAGTCATAAGGGAGACTGTTATCTGTATGAATATCTATTTCTATACGTAAAGAAGGCAGCTTTATTTGTCATTCATTAGTGGGTATCAAGTCTCCATTTTGCAGAAATTCAGTCATTCAGTCATGGAATTATAATATCTGCCATGTCACTGATGTGAGTAATGACATATAAAGAATAGACACTGGGATAAATTTTCAAAAGCAATCAGTGATTTTGCATGAATAACCAAGGTATCCCTTAAGGGGCAATTTTTCAGTATGATTTGGGCATTTACCTGCTGAATATCAGTGCCGTGATCTGTCTGTCCAAACAGGACAGTTAAAAGGAGAGAGAACCAAAATCATTAGTCTCTATTGAACACTTGCAACTCAGCGCACCACTAATCCACAGTCTCATGCTTGAGGAGAGAAACAATCACCTGGGCCTATATACATAATGAACAACTTTGCATGTCTCCATCATTTTGCAGAGAAAGTTTGCAAGGAGTGAAAAAGAGAGCTAATTTCATCAAATAAATCATTCGTGACAAATGGCTCATCCAATGCTAGCACTCAGAAAATTATTATTAGCAACAGCTGGGCTGGGTATGACAACCTATATTCAGGCATTCTTTTCACTTTTCTGCCTGTCCTTCACTAATCTCTGTTATGGATAGAGGTCGGAGAGGAGTGAAAAGAGGGAAGTTGTGTGGAAACTACTGCAATCATTAGGTCATTTTTAACCTTGCTGCAATTATCATACAGAAGGAGCCAACTGAGAATAATGGAAGGCAAGACTGTAATTTAGACTCCCCTGAAAAAAAAGGAAGAAGTGAATATACCTGCTCTCACAAACCATTAGGATTTCTAGGTTTAATCCTGCCGGAATGAGCAGCTCCTGAGCACTCCTGTGTTCCTCACTTCTCAGTATAGGCACAGGAGATTCAGAGTCTTGGGCCCAGGTTTTTACACCAGCCTGCCTTTCTAAGGCTGCTGCTGTCATATTTTTTTGATGCAGACACTGAAGGACATGCAACAGAAAATGGCATTAATAGAGGTTCTTTAATCACAGTATTGCTGAGCTTCTTCTGGACAATGTCCTTGCAGAGGCCTGGGCTGGAACTTAGTCTGGACTAAACTATGAAAATCCCCATATATATGTTACGTTGTATACCTAGATATATATACATGTATATGTACAAACATATATATGTACATATGTATATGCAGGCAGATATTCACACACAGAAATATGTGTAAAACAGGAAATCAAACAAGGTAAACTCACCTCTCACTAGGAGATCCATTTATTTCATACTTACTGACTAAAAATGTTTATTTCCTCTAGGAAGTGGATGCATTTGCATCAGAATGAAACAATTCCATGTAGACCTACCACTGTCTTTTCAAAGCAAAGTGATTTTAACTCCATGAGGGATAGCTGATTATACCGTAATGTGTAGGCCTGAGTCAGACACACTCATCTTACTTCTGACTTAAGCCAGCTTGAGCTATAGGAAGCCTCTGCTTTCTGCCAGTCTAGATTGCAGATTACGCTGGAGTTAATGAATCCCTCCTACTCGGTAAAGATCTGCTGACAACATGAGAATATTAACATAATGTAGCTATGTAGAGGGATGGATATTCAGAGGTTCTTCTGCAATCAATGTATTTTGCATTAGTTAAAAAAAAATTGTTAGTGATTTTGAGCAACTACTATCAAAACTAAGCCAAAATAAAAAAAATCCTACTTGATGCACTTTTTATTTCTGACTCTCAGGGGCTCTTTTTTGCTTATTCTAAGGATAATTATCTATACTTGCATGATGTTGTGAATTCCAGGGTAAGGGAAAAAATCAAACTCACTGCTGAAAGTTTTTATGCCCAGGATTTAAACTAGAGCAAACAGGTCCCCCTAGGTTCCCATGAAGGGGGGAAAATCTCAATCAGTCCAACTTTCTGTTCACTTCTTAGATATATGCTGAATCAGCTGAGGTTCAGGTAGAAAGTGTGAAACAGTGCCACAGAGATCACATTGAGCTCACATGAAGAGAGGCCTTCTTGGCTGTGGGTGAAGTGCAGCAAACCATGCCCTGGAGCTCACCCAAACCCCAGACTTTAACCTGTCATCCACACACTTTGAACATGAAGTGAGTTTAAGCTTGCGACTGGATTCAGGCTCACTTTCAAAGGTTGTGCAGATGTATTCATGGTCAAAAGCCAGGATTAAGCCACAGAGAAAGGGTGTGGCAGAGCCAGGAGGTTAGCCCAAGTTGTCTTTGCTTTCTTAATTGGCATCTGTGTCTTCTATTACCTCTCCTTCAGTATGTAAATCAGTTTCATAAACGTAACAACTCAAGAGGATGATAGTCACCTGGGACAACAGCACACAACTCAAATCTTACCCAAAAATGGCAGCAAAGTAGGACAAAAACACCTTACTTGACTTTGTTTCTCCATCTTAGTGGTTAAGATGCTCATTGCAGGCAGATCCAGGCAGCAGAGAATCTCTGCAGTGATAGGAAGGTCACAGGCACTCAGATGTGCCATGTAGAAACCTTTAGCATTGTCTAATATGAAGAAGCAAATCTGGAAATTAACGGTATGCATTGACACGTACCCTCTACATGTGTTAGTACCACTTATGTCATTGCATTTATTATAAACAACTCAATTCCCATAGTGCAATTATAGCAGATGGATAAACAAGATGCAATATACTGTTCACTTTATGACAATGATCATATAATTCCGGCTTCACTGCTTTTAACTGTTTGCATGAAACACTGATTAATAAAGCTTTGAAAGGCTGTCATACATGAATGGGTAGGTGATACAAGTGAAATTATTCCACAGTACAAATGTCCCTAACATTGCAAAACTAGTGAAGCTGTATCAGGGATGAACATGATCTGTTCTGTCCATCAGGTTCTCCTTGACAAAGGCTTAGCAGTGACTACAATAAGTTATAACCATTATCCTCTACTTTCCTTCTTTTTGTATCTACTTTTGTGTCATTTAGACCATAAGCCTTTGAAAAACAGCCACCTTCTTCCCCATCTATATGTATAGGTACTGTAGTCCTCATCTCACTATGAAGGCTGAAGATGCTTGCACAATGTTACCATAGGTCAACCATTACAGAGACAATTATAGCACTCTGCGAGCACATCAGTGGGTTAAAGCCACAATAAGAAAACCAAGTAAGAGTCACAATGAGCTTAGGAGGATGGAGGGTTAATTCCTTTATCACAAACCCATGTTACTAAGAGCTGCATTCTGTGCATTAACATTACTGATACATCCATTTCGTTAAGTGGATACAGTTGTCTGCTTACACATATTCACTTGAGATGATTGCATTATTGAGGTATCTCACAAAAAATGATACCGATTCATGTCAGTGATTTTAGCAAAGCTACAACCTCCTGGTTTCAGCTTTGAAGATTTTGAATCTTTCTAAATTAAAGAATGGACCATTTAACAATCATTTTGGTCCTGAATTAGAAAAAGTATTTCTTAAGAATTAAATTATTGGTCAGTGTCAGGAAAAAAAAAGGGAGTGCTTAACAGAAGATCAGAAACCTGGCTATACCTAGGAGAATCCCTTCTCTTTTCTATCACCTCAGCAATGATAGAAACGAAAGGTCAAGATGAAATCTGTGATATTGTGCTTGTTAGGTGATATTCCATGACTTTAGTTTATGCTTCTGGTACCTAAGATTTCCAGAGGAGCTCCTCTCTGAGAAATATTCAGTTCCATATATATATATATATATATATATATATATATATATATGAATATACCATGTTGCCCTTGGGAACTGCTATTTTGAAAACTACTTTAAGACTTTCTGGGTTAGAGCATCCCATGATGGAACTGTACGTAGCTCCACCTAATTTTAATGCTGACTTACATCAGCTGGTTGTCATATGGTGCTAAAATAAAATGCAGAAGCCAAATTCAAAAGGGTTTATATCACATTAAGCTACCTGGAGAAATCAGAAGTGTTTAGCTCTGGGATCTTGTCCTAACTTGTCTTGCACTGATACAAAAGAAGATAACATGAAATGAAGAGGACATGGAGGAAATGGATTTTTAAATTCTGTGCTAATCTTCACAGTTGTTTTCTTTCTTTTTTTTTTTTTCTTTCATTAGCTTTTCTTAGAGTGTAGTAATAGGCTATTTACTGGGAATAATCCTGTTAGGCGGATAGTGCTGTATACACACTTCTCTCTCTCCCTCTCATTCTGTAGGGATACCAATGTTTGAAATCAAAAAGTGATTCCTAGCCCTATTTTTCTTAGAGATCTCACCTTTATTACACTCCATAATCTGTATCTGTGGTGTCAAATCATAAAGCATAAACCATAAAGCAGAGGTGAGAGAGATACTTTAAAAAGGGAAGTTTTGCCTTTTGATATCAAGAGAGTCAGGGTGAGACAGCATCATGCACCATCCTCAGTAAGTGTTGAACAAGGGATCCCCTGCATGTCAGAGGGGTCTGAAAAAGCCTGAACTAAACCCCACCAAAGACATTAAAAATCATTGCTTTGATTTTAATGGCATTTTTTGATGGCTTTGCGCAGTGAGCTGCTTTCTCAATTTTCTGACACCAATATGATGGGCAACAAACATCCCCCAATTCCAGAATACCCTAAATGCAAGAAAGATCAGCATCTGGCCACAAGCTCTCTACTATTTGACTTTTTGTCTGCTGAATGACTAAATTATATGCTTTCCTTCTCTATTATATACTTTTCTGAAGATAAACAGTTATTTTAATGGAACAGGAGACTGCATAATCATTGTGAAGTCCTTGAGCTTTCTGCTGGCTGCGGATTTCTCTGTTCAAGTCCAGATGAGCTATACAATGCGAAAATATATCTGGTAAGTTTTTCATTGACATTACCAGGAAGGTGTAATGACTGTAGGTCTGATGTCAGCGGGAGGTGCTGTCAAGAAGGGGAAGGAAAAAAAAACCCTCAAAACCCCCTGCAGACATTCAAGAAGAAATCTTGTACTGTTGAGTAATTACAATTCTCAAAGAAAAAAATAGACTTGGATAAACCTGGAGGCACCTTTATGTTTTTTTCCTTTTGAAACCTTCCATCTCCCTGACACAACGCTTTGCTGTTCTGTCATTCTGTCACCATGCCATGCTGGGCTAGTTGTTTTTTTAGTGGAGGAGGGAGTATTTTTGGTCCTTAAAGACCCCACTGCTCAAATATTTAAAACAAACAAAGTCTTTGTTGAGGTTTTTTAAAAGTCTTTTAATCAGCAAACAGATATATTCTTTGTCTGTTGGAAGAGAAGCTGAAATTATCAGGGGAATTTCATTTCAAATGGTACACACATACTTCGTGTGGGTGGTGAGGTAGGCAGGCATCTCAGTGGTAGGTTATAGTCATGTTTATTATATACTTTGAATGTTACTTTGCTGATGTCAGTATGGTGCTTTTTTTTCCGACGTGCACAGGGAGCCCAGAGCAGTAAAGAGCCTCCCTTCCATGCCATTTTCCCACTTGTAAAGAAATCACAGCTGAGCTTGTAATTGTGAAGTTATGCAGTCACAGAAATTGTGTCCCAGGGAGGTGTTGTGTAAGGTATGGCTGTCCCATTGTCTAGACAGAAAATGGCTGAACTTTTGTCTTGCATAACACCATTTCTTCCTGTTCTTTCCTGCATGAATCCTTTTCACCGCTTTCTGTGTCATTCACTTTCTTCTCACCACTCGATCAACACCCTTTTTCTTCTCAAGCAGTTCGTGGACCAGTCAGGTCATGTGCCATCAAATTACACCCTTCCTCACAACCTCTTTGGCTATCATATGGTTCCTAAAATCATCAATGATGTGGTTTGGGTTTGTGTCTTTTGGGGGTTTTGTTGTGGTTTGGGGTTTGGGGGTTTTTCTGATTGAAACTGATGTTCCCTTTAACTGTTTCTTTCTTCCCTGGAAGTCTATTGTACTTCCTGCATTGTTTCTATCTCTGCTTTCTGACTCTTCCGTTAGGGCTCCTCCAGGCTTAGAGAGCTCCAGTGAGAGCTCTGCTATCTTTAGTTTTGCTTCCTGTTCTTCAGTGTGGGAGAAGCACTTCTATCCCACTATGGATAATTTTCCTACCTGCTCTTTTTCATTGTTTTACATGTTGTTTTGTTATTACTATCTTTACACATCTATCTTCACCTGTCACACTCTGCCCTTGATTTAAAAAATGGAGGGCAGGCTATGTGTCTTGCTGCGTGGAGGAAATATTGCTGATAGAAAGCTGCAGGGCTAAAGCCAATGGCTAAAATGCTCAAACTTTTCTATGCAAGATTTCCCTACAACCTCGTCTTCTTGATCTATGGCTGTTTTATGACAGTGAAGCAACCACAGATTAGATTCGTCTGGCCTAGTGCTTTCATATTTCATCTGTATATATGTTGAAATGCATTTGCTATTTTCTGTATGTATTTGCTATCGCGCTTTTGTATTTGATGAAGTGGTTTTTTTCCATCATAAAATGTTCTTTGGGTGGGACTCAGCTGCCTAAGTATGGGCATATAGTGTTATTTTAAACATTGTAGGGTTTTCTGTTTGGCCAGTTACTACCTCCCCAGGACTGTATGAGGCTTGCACAGGTTGTGTGCTCCATGCAGATGTCTCGTACTGCTGCGGTATGCATTACCCTGGTGCACGTACCCGACTGCATCTGTGTATTAAATGGCTGTGACTAAACAACACAGCATCTCTCTTCTTATCGTGCTATCTTAAAATTCCTCTGGCAGCTTTTCAGGAAGTCATAGGAGTCACACTTGTGCCAAAGCCAAACGGAGGCACAAATTATAGCAAATGAGAAACAAACCCATACTACGGAGCAATACTTTCCTAACGCAGATACTGCTGAGTGAAAATGTAAAGTCAGGCATAATAATAAAAGAGAAAAATAGAAAAGATAAAAATAGAAAAAAGTAAAATAGAAATAAAACAAAATAAGTCATTAAGAGTAACCTTATCAGAAAGCCCTGTGAAATTCAGCCATCGCAGGGGTCAGACTGGACTGCCACATCCTTCCCTATGACTTCTGTTAGCTTAACGATTCACCTTGAGAAATACCTGCTCACCACTGAGGGTCTTCTGCATAATCTTCTATTGGAAACCCTTTTTCTTTTTTTCCTTTTTCTTAAATGTTTTTCCTGAATCTGATTGTAGTCCATTTTGGAGCAACATCTCTGTGTGTATTAAATGGAGACCAGCATACATTTTTTTATTACTACAGTGTTTCTTTCAAAGATCTGAGACCCATTGTAGTGCCACTGAATGAAGCTGATTAATATGAGGACCTCACCCATATTTCTGTCTCATAAAAAGAAGGATATTTCTGCTGGATAAATTAGAATGTGAAATATACCTCCTTTTCCTGGCATATATTTTCCCCTTCCTTTATGGACTTCATATCCCACACAGAAAAGACAAGACAGAATTTTCCACCTATTATTTCTTAAAAACAAACCACCAACAAAATTCCCCGTAATTACAGAGAGTCTCAAAATGTTAGAGGTAATATTGAAATGTTGACAGGCATCTAACTTCTACTGGGGAGGAATGAGTGATTTAGTTAGGATGAGCTAATAATATATTTCCAGTGGTAAGTAACAGCTCTCCATTCTGGATAAAAATGATTATTTTAATAAGGCTTGAAATTGCAGGCATGATATGTGCTGTGATAGTATGTAGGACGAACCAGTAATGCAAAACCAAAACCACTAAATGGAGCTTGAGCAGGGATCCTCTGAGGGATTATTAAAGATTATAACAATAGTCTGTTAGCCATTGAAATTAGATTTATATGACTTTGCATAAAACAATTATTTGCAATCTGGAAAGAAACCCCACCCAGAAGCCTTTCCCCCTAGTCTTTTTCTGTCTTTTAAAAATATTTTTCTTTTTAATATTTAAAATGCGTTTTCACACTTCATTGTTTTTTTCTGTTTTCAGGGATGATACACAACTTAATTCTACTACTGTTTAAAGACTGCGGGATATATCTCAGGGTATCATGTTAATACTGGAGGAAAGGTCTAGCTTTTTCAGGGTGCAAGCTGGGGTTGCTCGTTGATGACCTTGTTCTATTTTATCAGCAATGATAAGTTGGAGATAAGTTAGACAGTAACCAGCCCTGGAAGAGGCTCAAGGTCTGCTCTAAAGCAGTTCCTGTGGTAGCCCATGGCCCTGCTGGTAGTCAGCTGTGTTACTTAGGGCGTATCAACTTTTTTGCTTTCTGCCTCTGATTGTCTCCTCACCCCTCTTTTCATAAGCTAAAAGCTATTTTGGGAGAAGCTGACAAAATCTACTGCACAAGGCTGTGCTTAGCACAACAGGACACGGATCTTGGCTGGAGCTTTTTGGCAACGCAGTGATACAGATACTATAATGAAAATAAAGGTTTCACACAGGAAGATCAATAGGTACAAGGCGTTAGTTCTTTAAAGCCTCGTCTCTTTTATGATTATTTGGGAACAATTCATATACAATCCATCACCCTCATGAGAGTTTTGTGACAATTAATTATATCATGCTTGCACAGTGCTTTGAAGATGCAAGGCAGATCCCCAGCTGTGTTAGAGTCCAGATAGCACAAGGTAGCCTAACACAGCCAAAGCAAAAAATAATCTACAGGATTTCTTGGCCGGTGGAGAGCAGCTGTGGAGTTTCTTTCACTATCTCTCCCAGCCTGGCTCTTAGGGTGAGAAGTCTCCTGCCTCTCTCCAGACTCACTGCTCCTCAGGGATGGACTCGAGCCAAGCTCTTGGCAGAGAGGAACCTGAGGATACTCAGTGCCTTCAAAAGCTCTCCTTCATGAGATCTGGATAGAGCAGGACCTTAGAGCAAAGCACAAAACTCAGTCCAGCAGTGTATACCCAGCTCTTCATTAGCACAGCATCGGGCAGTGCACTTTACAGCAGGGCTGCAACTGCCAGTGTGTGCTGAAGATATAGAACCCCATGCCTTGAGCTTTCCTCACTCTTTCAGTGTAGACAAAACTTCAGTGGCCCAAAAGCTAGTGTAGACTCCAGGGCAACCAAGTCTATGCTGTGACCCCCTCCTCCCCCCACCTCATTTTCTCTTTCATCATTTTTGACACAAGATCTAACTAATGAGTTTCAGACTCCTGGGTATATATAAACTGTATTTCATTCCCAGAAAATTAACTCCAGGTCCGGCATGCATCCATGAGTTACACCTATGCCATTTGAAACTGATGGGCCTGGGATGGGGTTCAGTGAGGATGGAGAAGGCTAGAGGGAAGGAGTTAGCATTTTATGTACCAAACATCATCCTGCTCAAGCCTTTTGTGCATGGAGCTTTAGTTATTTCAAATCTCTGTCTCCATGTCATGCTGCCTTTTGTCACACACTGTTGAAAGTAAGTGTGAATGAAAATGAAAATAAATACATAAAGGAAAGTCTGACCAAAAGAACAGATGTTTAATGGGGAAGAAGATAGCCTTTTTCAATAATGTGCTCTTATTAAGAAAAAAAGCTGAGGAAACCTTGCTTTTATTTTTTTGAAACATAACAGAACTAAACAACTCATACTCACTTCTGTCCATTTAGGCTTTTTAATGGGTCTAGATGGACATTTTTCAAGACTTGCACAGAGCCATAAAGCAAGCCCAATTCATGCCTTTCTGAGATCTCTTTTTTAAACTGTAAAATGAAAGCATTTCTCAGAAACAGAAGAGAGAAGATTTCAATCTGCTTTGAAATAAGTCACTGGAACAACCTACCTAGACAACTGTTCTTGGGGTCTTCTGACTGCATTTGGTGCCTTTCTAACAGAAGGGGTTCAATGCCACCAGAAGTTATTAGTTTGGCATAAGAGTCACTTCACAAAAATCTGTGGCTTGTATTATGCAAAGAGTCTTAGAAGGTTATATTTTCTGGCTTAAATGTATATATCCATTTCTTTACAGTAAATCACAGCTTATCACCAGCATTCACCTATTGGTTAGGCAGAGCTTGAAACAGAGATCCTGATGGCTTTTGGTCCTCTGAAAGCCTGTGCTGTCATTTTGGTGGAGTAGGTGTGGAAGAACCAGTTCACTCACCATCAAATGACTGGATTCAGTACACAAAAGTTCTGGCAGTCAGGGTAGGAAGCTGTGATATTTTTTTTCAGAAGTAGAGAAGATACTAGCAGAAGAGGAGAGGAAACCAAGCCCTCAAAACAGCATGTGTGAGTACTTTTGATGCTCTGATTTTGACCAAGCATAAAAAAAAAGTGAAGAGCTGCTTCACAAGCACTTCTTGTCCTCCATTGACTTCCATTAAGAATCACAGTTCTTGCTAGCCTGAACAATACAAATGTGTGCTTGTGTGTATGTATATACATAGGTGCAAGCTTTCTCATCAGGGAGGATGGCAAGAGCTGATGCAGCCCTGCTTGCACCAGATCTTACCTAGACTCTCTCCTTTCTTCAGAGCACCCTCCTGTTTCCTCTTATTTAAAACCTAAACACTTCTAGAGAAGCTTCTTCTTCCCAGGAAGTTAAGAGGCTTTATTCTCAAATAAATCCTTTAAAAAATACTAAAGAAAAAAAAAATGCAAGCCAAGAAACAAAACAATTCTATGAGTAATAGTACAGAAAGCATGAGTCTGGGAGAGCGAGACACAAGCCCCCCTTTTGCTGTGAAGACAGAGCTGTCCTGGGGTTGCTAAATATGCTTTAATGTTAGGTCTATCCTTTTTGCAGTTAGGATTGAAACCAGTCTTTACTGTTCTAGATTTCTGTTTAAACTGCACATAGGAGTTGTTCTAAAAAATAATCAAACCAGAATGTCCCTCCTGCAGAAAATATAATGATTTGTATTGCTTTCCATTTGCAAGAAAAAGCAAAACTGAAAATGCTATTTTTTATATCAACACACAGAGATTGGAAAATTTTAAGCTGATGCTGTTAGTATGGACACTTTTGAGGATGTTTTCACACAGAAAAGTTTTCTATTTCAAAACAATTTTCTTTCCCTTGAACTAATTTTATGAAATTTTAGGATGCTCTTTCCAAGTGAGTGTGAAGGAAGCAACACAGCATTTTTTGATAGGAAATGCTCTGACAAGTCAATAAAAGCCTATTAAGATCTACCACAGATACTGAAGTGGTAGTGTGAGCGTGGCCAGCATCTGGAAAAGAGAGAATGGCACAGGCTAATCCTCTTGAGGGTCGTGGGCCCTGTGGTGCTTTTCTCCAAGGAGGAGGCAGCAGCAGGGGAAACCCCAAAGGTTATGGCAGCACACTGGAGCTTCTGCCCTTAACTCCTGACAGGCACAATTTGCAAAACACCTGAGCACTTCTCATGCCACTTCCAGTCGATATAACTGCAGATATCCAGCAACTGGAGAAATTGGTGTGTCTTTTTGGGGGGGGCCAGTCTTAAAATTTTTTCTCATTAGAAGTTTAACCATTTGTGTAGCAGAACTAATGATATCTTGCCTGCTGCACGGAGACAGGTAGTAGACTGGAGATGCAAATAATTTTGAAGGATTTTGTGTTCCTTTGCTGAAAGTTACTCCAGAAGCGGGAGAATACTATTACTGTTCTACTACCATTTCTAAACATTTTTTTCAAAGATAATTTTAAATAGATGGAAATACTGGTTTAAAAGCCAGGACACTAGTTTAATACTACAAAGCCAGTAGAAAAAGAAGTTATCGTCTCCTTTTTATGTTGATAATTTGAGTTTTGGTTACATTTTTTGTTCATAGCTGTTGTAAAAACAAAATGTAAATTGCACAATTAAACATTTGGAACAGCCTCCTTTATCAGTGTATAATTCACAGTGTGTCAGGGACATCTAATAACATCCTATTACGGATCACTTATCAGATAGTTGTTGAGTTAACTGCTATTATCTTCTTTGCCATCCCCCATAATTTGACGTGAATAGTTTCTGACATTTGCAGGGTGGTAATAATCTTCCTACATTGTTGTGCAGCCCTCTTCTCTCATTTTTAGGACTCGTTTCCTATTCCTGTTCTTGTTTGGTTTGTGTTATCACCTGCAGATAGCACTATATAGATTATACTACTTCGTGCTTGTTCTTTCCCTATACCCTTCACATTGGCCACTGCTGTAGACATTGCATTGGGCTAGACGGACTTTGTTCTGGCTTGATGGGGCTGCTATTATGTTTGCAGTTGCTGATGGTGAGCTGTATGTTTTCTAATGCAGATGCAGATTTACCCAGGATGGCTAAGAGCACTAAAGCTCCTGCATTAGCACTGCCTGCCTGCAGTGGACATTGTAATTGCCTTTGACACTCCTACCAGCCTATTATTTAGGCAGCTGGCTGTGGTTGTCTTTACTGCCTGTTGCTAACTAATGATGTGGGAGAGCACCAGTTTTGAGGACTCATCTCCCACTCTAATTTCTACTCACGGCTTTGTGACTTGTCAAATGCTGGGACCACTCTCTGCTGCTGCTCTCTGGGAGTCGCCAGCCCAAAGTGGTAGGAGCGCTGGGGAATGGTGAGAGCATCTGGTTCACTCCTGAGGTCAGGCAGCCTGGACGCCTGGTCTTCACCATGAGCACCTTCTGCTTCTCTGCCCTCCTGAGCACCTTCCATGGGGCAGTCAGCTCCCAGTTTTGCCTGGAGAATCACAGAAGCACAGAATCACAGAATGGTAAGGGTTGGAAGGGACCTCGGGGGATCATCTAGTCCAACACCCCTGCTAAAGCAAGTGCACCTAGAGAAGGTTGCACAGGACATTGTCCAGGCAGGCTTTGAATATCTCCAGAGAAGGAGACTCTACTACCCCCCTGGGCAGCCTGTTCCAGTGCCCCATCACCCTCAGAGTAAAGTTGTTCTTCTGCATATTCAACTGAAACCTCTTATGTTTCAGTTTGTGCCCATTGCCCCTTGTCCTGTCTCTGGGCACCACTGAGGAGAGTCTAGCTCTGTCCTTGTGACATTCACCCTTAAGATATTTGTAAGTATTTATGAGATCCCCTCTCAGTCTTCTCTTCTTCAGGCTAAACAAGCGCAGCTCTCTCAGCCTTTCCTCGTAGGAGAGATGCTCCAGTCCCCTCATCAACTTTGTAGCCCTCCTCTGGACTGTCTCCAGTAGTTCCTCATCTTTCTTGAACCGGAGAGCCCGGAACTGGATGCAGTACTCAATGTGGTCTCAAGAGAAGCTGTCTGCAGACAACATTCAGCCACGTGTGGGGAAGGGAGGTGGGAAGAGGCAGGAGCCACAGGCTCCATGATCATCAGCCAGTCTCCAGCTGGCTTTGTGCCTTCTCACAGCTTTTTTCATGAGGATTCAGGTAATCAGGCAGAACAGTTCTGGTCAGGAAACCCAGACTGTGAGCTCTCTCTCACCATAAGGAAAGAAGTTTTGCGCCTGTGCAGTCTCTGGTAGCAGTCAATGCAGGCAGCTTCCAGCAAGTTGATCGGGGTCTTGAGAATTACAGTGCAAACTTCTTGTTTCTTATTGTTCCCTTTCCCTTCTGGTTTTTAAGCACTCTCAGTTTCTGATGCATCAGTACTACAGGTTTCTCAGTACATTACAGTGCATGTTGTGTCAGTTATAATGTCAGAATACGCACCTGCCGGTTAAAGACATCTTTAATTTTTCCAGACTTGCTTTATCTAGGAATTTAATTTTTAATCAAATGGAAAAGCTGACTGAGCAGGGATTTTATAATACTTTCTCACCGACTGACCAAAAGTTGTAACTCTTAATCCATCATTAGTACTCCTCACTACAGCAGGCCTATCTTACAGTGTTAATATTCCCAACTAGAAATACCCAAGACTCTTGCGTTAACTGTTGCCTCTCTCCCTGTGAAATACTTGTGAAAACTGCTGGAGAATTTTTCAGGATCATTCATAACAAAATAACAGAATATCTTGTAGTGCATATCTTTTTTTTTTTTTTTTCCTGTCCAGATACTAATTCAGCACTTGGCTCTAGTCACCATAAAGTACACGAACGCATCTCCTAATAAAAAGTGAAGTTTCCCTACAGGAGCAGTGAGCTGTCAGCTATCTTTCTGCCTCCCTTTATTTATTCTTCTGCCTTTCTCTTTTGCTAGCTCTTGTCAAATTTCTCTGAAACATTTTTTCTCTCTTTGCTATTCTGCAAGAGCAGAAGAAAAGAAAATTGGGGGGGGGGGAAAAAGCTAGGGGCTTTAAAGTTTAAAAAATAAACACAATTTGGGAACTGCAGAAGCAGCTGTTAGTTGCACAGACCATAATTTACTAGAATACACATGGCTGTAGTCAGCAAAATTAGTGTTTGCTTGGGTCTGCATTTCAGGCAACTCACCACTTTTGAAACTAGCATATAACAAAGACATCAAGGAAGGCAAAGAAAGAGGGGGTTTTGTGTGATTTTTATTCTAGGACACTTATTCTCTCATAAATTCACTTTCTTCAAAAAATGTGTAATTTCTTCCCTTTTATGATCACCATCATCATTCTGTGAATATCAGCGGTCAGTCTAGTTACCAACAGCAGAGCCTCATGGAAGCCTGTGTTCAGGATAAGGCATGTCTGTGGATGTGGAAGGTTTATGAATTAGGTGAAAAACTACAGTGGCTTGGCTTGACTACATTTCATTTCCCTTCCAGCAATGTGTCTACCTAACATTAAAAGATCTTGGTGAGAAAAACCTCACTTGTGGGGTCCCACTCCAAGGGCTGTCTGCTCCTCTGCTTATTACTAGGAAAGAAAAATCACATTTCAAATGCTTGGAAATTCAGAGGCAAATGAGCCGATTCCTTCAGTTCAATTCAAATCCACCAGCTAACAAAAAGAAATATATCGCGGGGGTTTCTTAACCTGCTGCTTCATCAAAGTGCACCCAAAAGTGACTCTGTGCATTCCTCCATTCCCTGACAGCATCCCTTGTGTCCAGGCCTGCCCCTCCATTTGAGGGTTTCTGGGAATCCCACAAACTGTCCCCAGGGTGGGGTAATTAGACCTGTAAAATCACAGGTCAGCTGTGATATTGTAAAGCTGAAATGCCAATGATGTGCTAGTACTCACATGGTTAGTGCCAAGCATGCACAACTGAACATGGTCATGCTTGCTTATAGATCTGGAGCAGAAGGGGTAAGTGGAGGGAATGAAAGATGTCCCTGGTAGAACAGAAACTGCAAAAAATTCAGTTCAAAACACAATCGAACTTAAAAGAGTTTTTGCCCAGGAATGGGTACTTGATATGTTTCCAGTAATGGAAATCCTAATTCTTCAGAGGGCCCAAAGACTTAGCATGAGTCCCATGAGACACAGATGAGTTCAGATGATCTGGTTTAAGTCTGCTCTACCACAAATTCTTATTTAATCTTGGTAAAACTCTGAGGATAAAATTAAGGCTCTTAATTAAAGGCTGAAGGAATTTAGGTCCCCTAATTACTGCAATACTTTTGGAAATATTTACTCTTTGACCTCTATTTTCAAAATCTGCTTCAAAGTTCTTCCTGGTATTGTCGCCAACACAAAGCCATTAAAAACTGTGATGTGTGATGCTCACAAGTGAGAAGGCAAATTGCTGTGGTATCTATCACAGCAGCGAAAGGCAAAAAAAACCCCCAAACAAACCAACCCACAACTATGTTATGGTTGCTATTGGGTTCCTAAACAAAATGAGTCATGATAAGAGACTATGAAATATGTGGTCCTCGAACAACTGTCAGTACTGCAAATACTGCTTTTCTTCTTGCTTTCACCTTAAAAGCCATTGTACTAAGTGAAAATTAACCCCATTTGCCCTTCAAGCCACTGTTCATTATGAGATTACCCATCAGTACCACAGTACCACAGAATGTTTGATCAGACAGATATATACCATCAAGAGAACTGAGCCCAAATAATAAAAATAATGGGAAGAAACAACAACTAAAGATAAATTTTCTGATTAAATATTGATGCAGAAATTATTATTTATGTTTCCTGGCTTTCCTACATTTAGTACTTGTTAGCAGTGTCCCTCACTCATGAAACATTAATGCTCTATTTTTATAGCTCTCTTCTGTTCTTAGCTGAGTTATTTTATGAAATGACTCCTTTTTATGGTGCTGAGGACTCAGATTCTTTCTGCCTATTGAGCTACACCATTATTGTCACCTCAAGTGTAGCAAATTTTTTTTAAGCCATTTTTAGAAGGAGGGGGAGTCTTTGTTACCCTCTACAGATCAGCCATTGTGAGAGATTTGAGTTTGCCCACATTGGCTGCAGAATATCCTTCAGACACACTGCTCTAGGTGTTATGCCCCTGTCAGAGAGGTAAATCCTATAAGCCTTGAAATATGTGAAGCACTGAATCAATGCAATCTCAAATGCATGTGATATCAGCTACACAAGATCATAAACACCATGAACATCAGGACAGTCACAGCCAGTCCGTCCATTTAGCTCATCATCCAGCATCCAAGCAGGGAAAGTAACAGATACTTGAGAAAGAGTATAAGAAAGGACATAGGGTATAATCAAGAAAAGAATAAGGCTTTCTCATTGCATTTTCCCAGATTTCACTTAATCTGCAGCTCAGAAACTTTCTGAGTCAGAGATAATGTCTTGGTGTTTGACAGCCTACTACTACAGTTTGTGTAGTTTTTTATTCATGTATTTGTCAAAATCAGTTTGTGGGATGCACAGCCTTCTGCAGCTTGAGCTATGCAAACACATCCTGCAAAATATTGCATTCTCTTCTTTGCTTGGAACCCATCACTGGAACATTTAATTGGATTCCTCCAAGTTTTGTGTTTTGAAAAGCAGTGAACAAACATTCCTCACTCTCCTTTCCTGATCTACTTGTGATTTTGCATCCAGTACCCCTTTTTGAGGCCTGAGTTCTAGTCATTGTTGTCACTCCTCAAAAGTAAACCATTCCCTACATTTGATCATCTTTAGAGCACTTTGGACATTTCAAGTTTTCCTAGGAAAAAAGAAAAGCAGCAGAGCAGGGACTACTGGCTATGATTTTTGCACATTTCTCTTCCTTTTCTCTATCAGTTCTGCTAGTACTCCTCTACATAAAAGTCTATGGGGAAATTTCACTTTAAAATAACTTTAGAATAACTAATCGTCAGTAAAGGAATTTGGATTTCTAAAGTCTTGAATAACTTCCATGATCTCCCTTAAGTTTCATCTGGCTTATGCGCAGAAACAAATGCAGCAGTTCAGAGCAGATCTCATCGTGGTGTAAGTCTAATGGCTCCCACAGCTGGTGTATATTGATGTAGCTCTATTGATTTAAAGAGTGATACACTGATTTATATCAAGCAAGGACCTGGGCCTCTATGTCCCAGCAGAACCCAGTGATAAACTTTGTTTTAAAACAAGTTGGGGGAGTAATTCTGTTGAATCATATCCTTGTGCCAGGTACATACTCCTAATGAGAAATTCTTAAATGTTACTGGCCTTAGAAAGGCAGCATCTGTGATAATAGTGGCGTATCTCAGTTGTGGCCACAAGATGGCCGTATTTATGAATGCAGTTTGTCAGGAGTGTTATAGCACAGGAAGTGAATTTATTCCTTTCAGATGGAGAAGGCAGTCACCGGTGACAGTGGCATTGTGCTCAAGGCACTTGCTTTGTCTCAGCTGCCTGTCTGATATCACTGAATACAAAACCCTGCAGGAATCAGAGGATGCTGATACGCTTTAACAGAGGAAAGCAGCTGGGAGGTTGCAAGAAGTGTGTGAACAGGATGCGATTCCTGATATCCCACAGATGACAGACCACACTCTGAATTTGGCTGTACCAGATTATTCATTGGCCTAAAGACACCCACCATCAAATCTCTGCCTGTCAGGCATAGCAACCACCCCCCCCCTCCCCAGAGTCTGGGGCACTAGCAACAGGATGCTGGAGGAACGTACACAGCATGTCACTGGCTGTCAAAAGGGACGGAGTCATGACATAACCTGAATGTAGTTTGGGCTCGAGTTTGAAACCATGATGTGGCCAAGACAGTGCTGCTCTGGCCCAGGTTACTGGATTAGCAAATCAATTAACCAATGTGGTAAACTGCTCCTTGGGAAATCGGAGTGTGCCCCGATTGATAAAGTGTAGCTTTCTGATATGTACCGCACAGCTAAGGTTCAGCATTACAGTGGAGGAATGCCAATAACTCTTTAGTCTTTAGGGATATTTTTTTAGTAAAATAATTCCTCCATTTTATAATTAGAAACTGCAAATCACTCACTAATCTCTCAGTGATTAATGGCTGAAGTTTGTTCTTTATTTAATCTATTTTATCAATTTACATTTTATTAAGAACTTCAGAGGTTTATGTATCCATTTATTTATTTACATGCCCACTGGCTCATGCAACAGAGGAATAGAGGCAGGGATGAGGATTTTGACATTTAAGGGGTCACAAGTCTCTTAAAAAAGGTTTAACTGAATATGTCTTTTTCAGCTCCTGCACCCATCCTTCACAGCTAAACAGAGAACATCACTGTCCCTGTTTTTACCTGCAGGGAACTGAAGCATATGGGTAGAATGGGCCTGATTCAGCTCACAGTGAATTCATCTAAAGAAAGACCACTTTGACTTCAGTAGGAATAAAATCAGGAGAGATCCTGTTCACGGGAGAAATTGGATGGTGAACTTCTGACTCCTAGTCTAGTTCCTCAGCCACTTGGCTGCCTGACTTCTCTTTGACCCCAGTTTAAGAGTATATACTTAACCATATGATAACTTCAGGAATGTGACTCAACAGGGCTACTTATGTGCTTTTATTTATGCATGTTCTCAGGTATTCTGTTAAACCTTCATTCACTCTGAACAGACCTTTCAAATATCATATTTGTCTTTTATTTCCCAAAGCATATCGAACAGATAA
Source organism: Gorsachius magnificus (assembly GCA_034008185.1). Classification (NCBI taxonomy): domain Eukaryota; kingdom Metazoa; phylum Chordata; class Aves; order Pelecaniformes; family Ardeidae; genus Gorsachius; species Gorsachius magnificus. The sequence continues at coordinate 15,476,569 of CM067085.1, read as the reverse complement.
AAACCAAATCAAAAAGGAATCCAAGCAACAGCAGCTGATGTTGACTTGTAAAGCATGTTCCTGGTTTGTTACTATTCTTTGTAATTATGACATAGATCAAGAGATCACCAAAAAAATAGGTTGTCTTCATTGCTTGTGCCAGTCTCAGTAAGATCATAAAGTCTGCTTTTGGAGAGGTTCTTTGATATAAATGGCTTTATTGATTGAAAAACAATGATACCAAACTACATATGAGACTTACAGAGATCCCAGACAAGCCTTGAACAAGAAATCACGTAGCGAGAACATGCTTTTGGGCTGCTGCAAAATTTCATCTTCAGCAGTTCAGCAGCATAATTGCCATCCTTTTCACTGAGCTATACTGTGTAATATAGGCCCAAGACCAGGTAAATCCCAATTTCTTATGTTTCAGGAAAATTTTCAGTTGTATCAAACAGCCCTGCAAATAAAATGTTTGCAGGAAGTAATTTCTGTGTGTCAGCAGGCTGGTATTTTAACGCTACAGAGACTTCTTCTTTAACTGTAGATAATTGGAGTACACTTAAAAATGCATATACATTGCAATTCCAGTATTTTAAGAGAAGTAACATGGCAAATATTAAGCTTGCATACACCTATTATTTTCTCTCTGACATTTAGAATTAGGAAGGAAGAAAAAAATTTGCAAATGTGAGTTTGAATTAGATCAAGAAACTGGTGAATATTTTAACATTGTCTGCCAGAAATGCTTTCTGAACAGTCCAGCTCTCACAAAAAACTACTGGAACATCAAATAGAAACAGTATGTGAAATGCATGCGCTGTTCTTCTCATATCCCCATGGCAAGATCCCAGATGCATGGAAAATAAATGGTATGGCATATTTCATGCGCTCCTGATCATTATGTAGTATTATCACAGTCTTCATAAATTTTAGACTTGAGGCAGGATTTTGTGAACACAATATAAAAATATGGAACCAAAAGAAGGCACTCATTCCAATTCCATGAAAAAATAAAATAAGAGAAAACAGGTGAATGGCAAAACAGAATCCAACAGAATATTTGACAGTAGGATAAGTCATGGTCTCACAATTTACCTGTTGTCAATATTTTTTGTGGGTATCTGAAAAACATTTTGACAAAGGAACTGACAGAGGACAATGAAGTGGCTTTGTGAGTTCCCTTGGAATCTTCTCCTAGACAGCAGGACAGCATGGCAGGAAAACTGTAAGTGCTTGCTTGAAAATTTAACAAGTGAGTAAAATGGGGACCAGGACAGAGTGGGAACAGTGAGTTGCCCTCTACTCAGTTAGCAAGAGACACAGTATGGAGGGCAGACTGGAAAGGACAAGAGGGACAACTATCTCACAATTAAAAGTTTGAACTAAACTATTAAAACTGTTAATATGAAAATGACTGCAGTCCTGAATCCTCTTCACTGAAAGAAGTCACTGATCAGCACAGCAGTTAAATAGATGCTCGTTCTGCAAATCACAATTAAATGTTTTTTACTGCCCCTCTGTTAGACACTGAGGTTGCATGACCTCTCCTTAATCTGCTTCAAACAGACTCATTACATCATTAAGAAAAGTGGATTGAGTTTACCCCACTCATTTCATCTGAAGCGGATTAGGGAATGCAAATCCGTTCCCTACAGATCTGGGGTTACTAAGCCTTCCAATGTCACTATAAAATCTGGAAGATCATGTTTATTTATGAACATATTAAAATAAAAAAAGCTTGGACCTGACATATCCTTTGATGAAACAAGTGATTTAGGCTTTTACGGGGCCCTATAGCTTGTGACATGTTTTACCTCAGGACATATTAAGGCACTGGAGTACCTGGTATAGCCTGTACAGCACATGCTCCATACAAGACAGGTTTCTGATGGTCCCTGGGGCCTTTATCCCTTTCCATAAGGAAGGATAAGACCACACAAGAGAACAGAAAGCTCAACCCTGACTACTTGGACTGCAGATCCTGGGAGTCCTTGTACCAGTGCTGGGAGCAAAGTCAGCAGCAAGTCCTGCAATAGGCAGAATTTCACTAACCGTGTAGAAAACCCCTTAGTCCAGATCAGTTTTACAGTAAGACCAGTTCCCCCTGCTCAGAGGTGCTGTTTCAGGCTCTCAGTAGCTTCTGCAAAGATATGAGTTAAACTCAGACATGTTTTCAAGCTTCCCCATAAGAATCTCCATCATTACCACTACATTTGGAAACATGTTAATACAGTCACTCAAAGAACCCTCTTAGAATCATAGAATGGTTTGGGTTGGAAGGGACCTTTAAAGGTCGTCTAGTCCAACCCCCAACCCTCTTCCCACTCAGCAAGGCAAAACAACCAACAAGCTGCAGCAACTTTCTTCTGTCCAAACAATCTCAGCATGCCAGTAAACAGCATCTCCTAATGCTCACATGTATCTTGGGACACTCTTAAAGTTCATCCTTCCAGCCTGTGGCCCATTCTTTGCCAGCTTTAGAAACTTGAAAATGAAGCTGTGTTCCCAAGCTGAGCAAACTGAGAGCTCTACATGACCCCACTGCTCAAGAGAAAAAAAAAACATGAGAAGGATGTGTCCTCTGGGGCTGGGCAGAGCAGATCCAGGAGGATGAGGGGGAATGAAGAATGGCCTTCGACAGCCACCAACTCTGCAGCTGTCAACTCTGGCATCTAGAAACATTTTATGCTTTTATCAAAAGCCAAGCTTGGGCTGACTTTGCATCATTCCAGGACTCAAACCTCCTGGAGGTTTCAGTGGGTTGAAAGAACCCACCCCTTCCAGATGCAACAGAGCTGAGCTGAGCTGAAGCAGAGTGGATGGCTAAGGAGAAGACCCCTCTGGCTGCCCCTCCTGTTAGTCCTGCCCTTGTGCCATATAGACATCCCCCTCTATCTTAACAGTGTTTCTTTCTTTTTTTTCCCCCCCATTGTGGGCAGAAAAGGAGTTGCCTAGATTTTTTGGTATTGTCACATAGCGGTTCTGTCTTTGTGTCAACAAGGGTGATGATCTGGACATGTCTTGGCTGGTTTGGGGCCACCAGATATTGAACTTTATTTCTGTTTCCACTGCAGAGAATAAGAGAAAATTCAATGGACTACTTTTCACATTATCTAAGAAATTTCACTTGGGAATTTGTAAAAAAACAGGTTTGCATGAAAAAATACCTGACTTCAGTTGTAATATGGTTGTTATTGTCAGACCTTCATTTAATCTCACAGGTGCTAAACTGTTTAACAGCACATGATGCAGAAACAAAATTAGTAAATGACTTTTTGAGCTTGGTAGAGAAACCCAAGGATCATCCCTCACATAGGTCAGATAATCTACTTAGGGGGAGAAAGATCATCAGATAACCATCTTCCTCTTTAAAATGAGCACCTGATTATTCAAGTCGGGTTTGAATTGTCTCCTTTGTACAATTGAGGTGTTATTTTAAGATTTGTTTTAGAGATAGTACTCTGCATTTAAAATGTCCTTTGTGTGTAATCTTCTGCTATCTCTTTTGTTCTTGTCAAACAGATGAAGGAAGGAACTCTTGCCAGTTTTTTTGTTTCTCATTTGGCATATTGCTATAAATTGTACACACAGACCTTCATAAAAGCTTTTATTCACCATTTTGTATTAAGAATCTTTGTGCAAGTGTATGTGTCTGTATTTATAATCATCTGTATTTGCATAAAATGGAAGAGGCCAGAATAAAAACAAAAAAAGAAAGTGAACCTTAGCAGTCTGAAAATTCAGCTATGAAATTATTAGTCTTATTAAAGAATTCGGACTAATTCATGAGAGGTTTCATCTTTGAAACTTCCTGGCTACATGCATTTGCTTATACAAGTCCAGCAAATCAGTTAATAAGCCAGATTTCTCCAAAAATATTTCAAATTTTTTTCATGCAGTTTTCCAAACTCTGATATATTGAGATGTTCTGCATTAGAATTGAAGGCTGTTCTTTATATCTATTATGCTGAGCACATTTATATATGTGTAGTGCACTTTAGAAATACAAGGTAGCACTATCTAAGTGCAATGTATTTATTCAGTGTTGCAAATATTCATGGTGCTTCTTACATCAATAGAAAATAACAAATTATATTGTGCTCCTGGTTACGGTGATACTGATCTTTGATTATTCCACTGACTACGTAGTGGTGCTCTAGACTTTAATAGGTGTAACTAATACAGGAATATGGCCTATGCAAGAAAAGATGGAAATAAAAAATAAAAAGCATTGAAGTACAAGGCTTTCCAGGCTCTGTGTTCATTCTGCTCTGAGATCTGACCTAGAGTTAGATGACAGGCATTTTGTAGTCAGACTTGAAACTGGATCTTGAAGTGTCTGCTTCGGGAGAAACTGCAGGCGTGCAGAAAACCTTCGTGGAGTTTGTTAGTCATTTCTAAGTACCTGGCAAAGGCTGTTAAAAAGTAATTGCTGTTTGCTAATCTGAGCTCTAAACTTTCAGATAATTACTGTGCTAATGGATACTGACTGAATTAAAATGGTTAATGTCAGTATGACAAAAGATGGAAGAGGAGAAAGGAGGGAAATGAGCAGACTTTTGACCAACCTCTCCAGAATGTCCAAACTTCAGTCAGTTAAGGGAGATGTTGCCTTTGGCATTTGCATAGCTGCAGGTGAGTACAGTTTCGCTCTTCTTCAGTAACCCTTGCATTTAATCTGGAACTCTGAAAGACTTCATATTTTAGGTACTGGAGCAGTCGTCTGGTACGCTAGGAAGTGGCAGATGAATAATGGTAAGTCTGAGTCTCAGTGCAAATGTATATAGCTGGAAAGCAAAGGTTTGCAGTAAAAGCACTCTGTAATAACTGTGACTCAGGGGTTTTGAAATCAAATAACCTGACCATGGCTTTAACAGTAAAGGGTGCAGATCTCAAGCTTGCCCATGACACCTGGGGGTTTAGATACAAGCTAGAGGAGCTGAGTCTGGACACACACTGCTGATATCTATTCTGGGGGGTCTTTGGAGTGGGGTAAGGTGAAGTTACCTCTCGTTGCCCTCCTTTTCTTTAGAGAACAATTTAAAAAAATGTGAGATTAACAGAGAAAAAGAAATATTTTTGCTCCTTTTTCATTTTGAATGCTGAGATAATACCCTACCTGCATCTTTAAGAAAATCAAGAAAATCATTGAATGAGATTCCAGTGCCTAGTTCTCAGATGGATATCTTCACAAACGTACATTATTGGTGCTGGCTATTACTTGTTATCAAAACAGGTAAAACATTGTAGTTGCTTGATTCTGAAAAAAAATGGAAAGCTGAAACTTTAAGAAATAGTCTACAAATTACACCATTATGTTCTAAAGTAAATTTATGTTACCTGTGCAATCAGTTCAAATTAAATTGTGCTCTCATTTCTTCATAGACTGATTTTTTTTTTTCTTCTCTGAAACTCAGAGTTATTTTTTTTTTTCTTCTATAAAATAGGATTGATAAACCAAAAAGGCAGCCAAGGGTAGAGCTTTCACAGATTTTTTACAAGTAGTTTATGGACTAATGCAAAATCAAAGGTAACACTTCACCTGGTTGTAGCCATTTATAAGCTGGCCCACTGCAGTAAAGGTAAAGTCATAGATCTCTCTGCTGAGTGCAGCCTGTGAAGGACCCTATCTATCTCAGACACCTGTTCCTTTCATCTTCAAATCTTATCTTAAATATTAACAATATCATGTTCTAGTTCCTTCAAATCAGATCTTAAGAAGAGGGACTTGAATTATGGATTTCCTTCTCAAAGTCTTTTTCTTCTGTGATTGTTTTAATGGTCATGAGACACACTGGACTGATCAGTCTTCAGAGCAATGTCCTGTATTTGTTAGGAAGACATCTAAAGGCTTCTGTGCTTTGTCACTGCCCACTGCCTCTCAACTGGTGAAGCACCTTTGGGGTGCAAATGCATGAGCTTGTCTATGTGTCCTCTTAGGCTTGTTGACCAATGGGGCACTTGTCCACACTAAACTTGATGGTGGTTTCAGCAATATGGATCCAGAGATCTCAGCCTTTCAAATTCCTTATGTCCCCATTTCTTAAAATATAGTCAGAGACTTAGAAAAATAAAAGATGGGTCTGGTTGTTGGGACCAGTCCCCCAAGTATTTGTCTGTACCTCTTTGGGAAGTTAATGATCCCAAGGACAAAAAAACTGCAGTTTAATTTCACCTTGGTTTAGGCAATTTGAGTTGCCTAAGGGTAATATTGTCTGGTCATATGCCTAAGTGTAATATTGTCTGGTCATAGTTCCAGAGTCCAGCATGGGGTGGATAAGCAGAACTGCCAGGGCCAGAGGGGTTTGTAATAAATAAAGGGAGATCCCCTGCATTCACTGCCTGTTCTGCTCACCACCATATTTCTCATTCTTCATGGCATTATGTTTATACTGGCTAATTCTGTAAGCAGCGTTTTTATCTTGCCCTCAATATCTCAGGAGAGTGAGCTCCAGAGTGCTCTCTGTGGAGCAGTAATTCATCCTCTGCATTTTACATCTGGACAGAACAATTTCTTTGTTCTGGGAGAGTAAATAAGAATGTCAGATTTACCTTCCTCAGGTCATGTCTCTCTATACTGTGATTTTTCTAACTCTGCTCCTCTCTAAACTAAACAATATTAAGCTATTTCAATTTCTTCTATCATTATCCATAATGGACTTCCAGGGCTGAGAGGTGAGAATAAATATGAGAAGAGATCGTTGTTTTTTCACAGAAAGCCGATCACATAACTTTTGTTTTACACAGCTCTCAACTGTTTACTGATTTAGCAGAGGAGTGGGAGCAGAGAGTAGTGATGGAGACAGCTATAGTGAGAGGGTAGCGTAGCTAAATGAGTTTGCAGAAGAGATTGGAAAGGAGGAAGTGAAATCACTGAGCAAACAGCACAAGGAAGGCTGCCGAGCCTGGTTAGCATGGGAAAAAGCATGACAAGGGTAAAGGAAGGGTAGAGTGGGCTGAATTCAACCACCTATAGGTGGTAGCACTAGCTGAAATATTTAATTGACATATTGCTGGAGGATGTTTTGCTTCTTGTGATCCAAAGGTAAAAGGAAAAAAAAAACCATGTAAATAACATATACCAAATCCTATTAATTACTAATATTAAAAATGATCAAATATTTTCCCGTTGGAATATATGTATTATTCCACTAAAAAAATAGTTGTTTTGCCCACTGAAAAATCAAAACACAAAATTAAAAAAAAATTATTCTGAACCAATTACACCATATGTTTTTAATAACTGAAATGATCCATTAAAATAGTGGAGACACCAATAGACAGGAATACCAGGCACAAAGAGGTGCAGAAGGAAGTGAAACCTAAACACGCAGATCCCCTATGTTTTCCTCTAATGACTTATCGCTTCTTTATTAAATCTGTTACATTTCTACATTTTTATTTTTTGTGTCAGTCTGGATTATTTATTTTTGCAGTCTATCATGAAGAGCGCTGGGGAATTCTGGAGTTCCCTTTGCTTTGGTAAACTGTATATTTTATAATCACTAGAGAAGAAGCTGATGTTCTGTAATATCAACTTTATAATCTCTATATTGCAGTATTTCTGCATCAAAGCTGTCAGGACAATTTCCCCATAGGAGCCCCTGCAGCAATTCCACAACAAATATGAATGTAGAAAACATCCTACGTAGTTCTTTGTTTTAATGAACTTGTTTTAACAGAAGGGCTTTGGGAACTGGCTGACAATCTTGCTGAGGATGAACAAAGCAGATGAAGACTCAGCTTCTGCTCCTTTATGCTCAACAGTGTTGGTGAAATGGAATTTAAAACTGTAGCAAAAGGCAAAAAGCTGCTGCCAGCTCCCTGCCAGCCAGCAGAACAAGTAACATTTTGGCTAGTCAGATCACAGCAGCAGTGAATGATTTGGGATTTCAAGCTTAATGGAGTTAATAGGGCACTTGGAAGAAGATGAAACCACAATGAGCCTCCTACCTTACTTTGAAGTTACAGTTTTTGATAGAGGGCTTTTTAACATCACCTTCACAACTCTTCTGGAAGAATTGTGCAGAAAGGGCTCCTTACTACTGTCATTTAATCTAGATCTTATTAAAATCAAGGGAACATTCAGATATTTGACTGCATATTTTCAATTTTTATATATGTTACATAACCATAAGAAACAGAGCTGGAAGTAACATCCAGCAAAGTAAGCATCAGTCACATTGGAAGTAAAATTGGAGATAATTTCATGGATTTGAAGGATGATTTAAAAATCTGGGAGGAGATTTTTCTCAAAAATCAGTCTTTTTTGTCTGGGCTTAAATGAGTATTTTAGGAGAAATTACAGTATCATCTGAGGCAGAATATGAAAGAGGATTTCTGTACCCTATACCTGGTTCCCTTATTCCTCTGTGATACATGCTCAGTGATTTTATCCGTCTGTTTTCTTCTCCTGTCACCTACTTGTGCAGATAAGTTCAAGTTCTTTCTTAAGGTTCTTGAAGTTCTTTATTTGCACAGTGCTGAGCATATGGAGTCTGATTGCAGTAACTGTTGCTGCTATATTCTTTTTTAACAACAGTGCTCATGAAGACACAGTGATGATTTCTGATGCGATTGTCTCATGACCCTTGGAAAAAAAGTCAATAAAAATGTTTTTGAATGTCCTCTCCTTCCCCACTATAATGCCAGGAAAAACTGTAGTATAAACTGGATATGTTGCCATAGATTAAAAACTTAAATATCTAGGACAGATTTTCAGGTTTGGTTTTTTTTTTAGAAAACATGCAAGATCATTTCCCTAAATGTAAGAATGCAGTAATTCCACTTAGAATGTTACAGCTACTCTAGGTTTGCATTTTTATGAAGGACCGTGAAGTCCCCCATTCAGATAAGTCAAGATGAGTAGTAAAACCCCCAAATATAAAAAAAAAAATAAATGAGAATGATCCAAAAAAACCTTGTAGTTCAAGCTCTGGATAACATCACTGAGATCTGTTTCTTTCCCTGGAGCCTGTAATAACACTTTGAAGAGCTGGAGACAGAGTAAATACCACAAGTTCCAGTCTCTATGCCCATCCCAATCAAAACAATGTCTCAGGCATAAGAATAAACCAAAAAACTAGGCCAATGTCAGACAATAGGATTGCATCCAGCATATTCTGAGCCCTCTCTGGCAGGGACCTTTGTTCAAGCTGTATGCCCTGATCTGGAACCACTCACTCTCACTTCAGAGTTTCTTAGGTGGTGAACACACCAACTATCAGCAGCCCCATCAAAGCACCTTTGTGCTCTGAAGACAGAAAGCAATTGATCCTGCTTCCAAAAAATCTCTGCTGAGGCCATTGCTTAAAGGCGGAGGAGCCTCTGAAAGAAGCTGCCACATAGCAAAGCAGAACACATGATGATATACAGGGACCAGGCTGGATGTCTGATTTTCTTGTGCTCATCTTGCTGTTTTGGGTCAAAGCCAAAGTTAAAAATGGAGATTAGACAGAAGCATGCAGACTGAACTAATCAGCCACTATTAAACACAAAATGGTCTGAACACAACCTTTCTAAAATGTCTTTGAAGTATTGATTGATGAAGGCTGGAAGGACAGAGGCAAGGGAAGAATACCTTCAGATTTTCTGTTTCTTTTACTTTTTGTCAAGGATTTACACCTGGAGACAGAAAAAGTATAGTGGGCTACCACACTACTTAGCTTTAAACAACCATTGGTACAACAAGAATCTGTTATTCCTTTAAAGTGAGCCAGAGCAGCCTCCTTTGAAGGATATTGTCCTAAGTCACCTTGCATTTTAAGTTTGAAATTGAGTTGCCTCAGCATGAAATTTCTGTAAAAGAAGACACGGTTAATTCCCCTGAGATAAGGCAGTGCGGGAAGGACAATTCTCCATGGACTCAGGAGCTCTCTTTGCGTAAACTTTTACATATCGACTATTTTCAGTGGACACATGTGGACTAGGACTTGGAACCTACTACTTCTGCATAATGTGGGAAAATACATTACATGGAAAGGGCTCATAATTTTTGCAAGCAAGCAGAAAGAACAAGCGCTGCCCAAACATTGTGTGGCTGTTCTCAAGCAAACAGAAAAGGTCTGTGGCATTTTCCTCTTCATATACCTAGGGAAATTCTGCAGCAGCTTAATCTGTTTGTTTAGGGACTCGTGGGAGAGGTCGTGAATCCATGCAGAACTGTACTGGTGATAATAATGTTAATAACTTTCTCAAGAGCAGACAGGCTAAGGCAAGGAAGAACATGGTAATGAACTGACAAAAGAAGATGTGGTGGGAGATTCACGCTGCACCACAGTTTTATTAACGTTTTGCTAACAGAGCATTTGATGATGGAGAGGAATGCCCAGGTCTTTGGTCAAGTTCTGATTCTGTTGTCTTCTCCTCAGGTTGCTGTTCTGGCTTTGTCACCATAGTAGATCAGTGTTGTTTGTTAGTGGAAGGATGTCAAGCAGGTGATTTTTCACTTGCATCTTCTGTTCAGGGAATGTGACCAGGGATGTTTTTATATAAGGACAACAGTATGCACTGCCTATTTAAAAAGGAACAATTAAATGAGTCTGAGCAAGGAGACAAGTAGAGCTGAAGTCCTGTTGGTAACTCCAGGTGCTGCTGACCCCAGAACATGACTTTGAGCCAGTTCCCTCGAACTTCATTGTTTCTTCCACGACTTTTAGTTTCTCATTCCAATTAGTATGTTAGACCCTGATGAGCTTTTCTATGTTCCCACATATACTGTGGGTGATGTCTAAAACATTTGCTCTGCCCCCAATACTTATCGCTTAAAGAAATCCTCCCTTCCACAACATTGAATGACTAGGAGTTTTTCTGGCTCTTAGAGGATATCTAGTGAAGTTCTGCCGATTTACGGCATTAGCTAGATCTTCTAAAAATACTCCCTCCACACTGATACTTTTGTAAAGACACTGCCAGTCTCTCATCCGGTCTCTCACCTCAGTTACAGGCTTCTGAAAACCTGGTGGCTAGCCATTTGCTCTTTGTGACACGGATCATTTTACTAAAAAAACCTTAATATTGCAAGAGCTGTATTCATCTCACTTAACAATTGTAATTGAAAACAGAGGTGCCCAGGCCAATCTAGCTTTCTAGTCTTCCCCTATACTGAAAGGAGAGAAGAAGGAGCAACTCAGAAGGTTTTGCTGTACCTACTTCATAATCAGCGTATGTGTCATGGTTTAACCCCAGCCAGCAACTAAGCACTACATAGCCGCTGGCTCACTCTCCCCTCCCCAGTGGGATGGGGGAGAGAATTGGAAAAAAAAGTTAAGTTTGTGGGTTGATATAAAGACAGTTTAATAGAACAGCAGAGGAGGAAATAATAATAATCATAATAATAATGATAAAAGAATATACAAAACAAGTGATGCACAATGCAATTGCTCATCACCTGCCGACCAATGCTCAGCCCAGCCCTGAGCAGTGGTCACCTGCCCCCCAGCCAGCTCCCCCCAGTTTATGCACTGAGCTTGCCATCACACAGTATGGAATAGCCCTTTGGCCAGCTGGGGTGAGCTGTCCTGGCTGTGCCCCCTCCCAGCTTCTTGTGCCCCTGGCAGAGCATGGGAAGCTGAAAAGACCTTAAGTAGTATAAACACTACTTACCAATAACTAAACCATCAGTGTGTTATCAACATTCTTCTGGTACTAAATCCAACACACAGTGCTATGCCAGCTACTAGGAAGAAAATTAATTCTATCCCAGCCAAAACCAGGACAATATGCACCAGTGTCTGGATAGGAGCAATCACTGAGTGATTAGTCTGTGGTCTTCATTGGCTACAGAGGGAGCTGAGACAAGATGCTGAAGCATTACAGGGCTGAAGTTAGGACACATCTTCTATCCCATAAGAGTACTGCATCATTCAAAATCACCTCTGAAGGTCTGTCAGGAACAGGAACACAGCCACCTCCTCTATCTTGCTGCTTTGTTCACTCTTCCCTTTTTTCTTCAGGAATGTGGAAGACTAATTATGTGGATCTAAATTCAAAATTCTTGTTACAACTTTTAGATTTCTAATGGTGTAGGAAAAGGTTTCCTTCCCCCACAGTAATAATAAAAAATAGAAGATACTACATTTGGACAACCTAAGTCTCTGACCTGTGCAAACTAAAATTCATTCTTCCTGTGAATAGAGGCAAACTTGCCTGCTGTATTCACCACAATATCAACATTTTGATTTATTCTGCTAAGCTTTTCCACAATTACATAAAAGAATAAAACACCTTCCTGGAGCTGTAGTAATCAACTGCTCAACTATTATTTCTCTGCTCTTTAAAAGGCATCAGACTGTGTTGCAGCTGTTTCCAAAGCTTGTTGATTCAAAGGCGGGTTCACACCTTCAATAAACAGCACTGATGTACTGTGGTGACAGCCCATGTATGTCAGGGCTTAGGGAATGCAGGAGACAAAAGAGATGCCTCAGCTGGGCTTTGGTATAAAAGAAATCTGGTTTACTGTAATGACATTTGGTCAGGCTCTTAGTTTATCTACTTTCCTACTGCCTGTTCACTCCAGAACATCACTACTTAATGACGCTTTGTGTTGCCCTTAATTGAGCTTAGAGGACAACAGATACTGGAAAATTAATGGTGAGGAAGACTGAAGGGATGTTAGGGCCTATACTAGCAATGAATCACTGTTTTTTTTCCCACTGCCACCAGAATGGACAAAACATTGATGGAGTTGTTTGTAGAAGTTGTTGATGATAATCAACGGATATTTTAGAACTTCCTCCAGTTTAAGAGATGCTCTGGAGCCCTGGCAGCAACATAAGGTTCCTCTTTTCCTGCTGCCCAAACATTCAGATGAACAACCTCCATTTAAAACAGAAAGATAAGCTATTTCCTTTTTGTCAGAGAAGTGAATGATACTGAAACCATTTTAATGCTTTTTTCTTTCATTTTAATAAAAGTATTTTCAATTTGCTTTCCCTCCTCAGATCCTCAAATTCTGTTAGGAAGTATCCAGATTTTGGTAAGATTTTGTATGCAGGTTTTGAAAAAAAGAAAGTCGATAAAAAGGCATTTTTGCATGTGGGGAAAATCCAATTTTATTATGGTTGAAAATACTTCATAAAAAGCAGATTTTAAGTGAAAATAATTTTCCAGTTAGAATAATACAAACAAAAGGCTACCATTCATTCTTCCATTCTCTCTTTTTTTTTTCCCTCCTAAACAAGGTTTATTATAGGGCTCCCTGAGAGGAATAATACAGTCTTTCATCAATGATCAAATCCCATCTCAAAATGTATCAGTCCTTGTTGGCTGAGTTATACTGATTTTGGGAATTTTACTTTGATGTAATGCTGCATGATGTGTGACTTGCTATTCAATATGGTTGTTAGAAGGACTTATCTGCAAAGCAATTGCTTCATATCATACCTGTAGCATAAGAGGGTATTTTTTTAAACTTTCAGTTTTCAAAGGAAATCTACTTTGTTTTCCTCATTTCAAAAGGCAACGCAAGGTTCTCTGAGTGTCTGTAAAACTCTCCTGACACCTAATGTATGCATAAAAGACTAGCTTCAATTTAGCTTATTGCATCCCTCATTTCAAACTACTGGAGACTATTAACCCCAAAGTAAAGCTTTCTGATGGAAGGCTAGTGACCTTGCTTTCTCTCCCAGCAGCCCAGCCACAATTTATTTAACGTGGTGTTATATGGTACTTTGATCCTGTAGGGTACAACGTTGTTACTGGATAGTTTCAACTGGCCTTTATATGGCCCAGAAAATGCTGCATCAAATACAGATGTTTGAACACACAACCTGACTTTTTTTTTCATGCTAAACCCATTACTGCTTGGAATCTGACTGGATACCACGTCATCCATTCAGTGAGCATCAGCTTCACATGGAAAACAGCTGCAATTGCAGGGATAGCACAGAAACCATAAAAGCTTATTCAACAAAATACTGCCCTTGACCTTGGTTCAGTAGAGGTCAGTCTGTCTCCTTTATAGTCTGGCCAGGGAAAAGGACAGTGTGCAGTGGTCCTTCCCAAGGACAGGTTGTATCAGCCTCGGCAAACTGCTGTGCTGATCTCAGAATTTTCTGTCTACTACATCAAGAATTAGCTAAGGCATTTCTGGGCTGTGCTTCCTAAGTCTCAACCACCTTCCTGTTCAAAAGGTGTTTCTCTTGAGCAAGAGAAAAATATTTTTTTCCCTTACTGCTGTTTTACACATACTCCAGGATGTGTTTGGGTGGAGGAACTCCCACTCCCATTGCACAACGTCAGATGAGCAATCCCCAATGCGCCAGGCAGGGGCCTGAGTTACAGGGTTTTGGCTTCCCAGCATCAGGACCACATCCCACCTGAATGGAAAAACTGAGTCTCTGAAGTGAATATGTAAAAACTTAAAAAATCAGTTTTAAGAAGCTGTGTCACCACGTAATTTGGACTAAAATATTCTTAGCAAGAAGAAAGGCAGTTCTGCAGAGAAATCATTTTCCCTCTGTGAGTGGCAGCATTATTAATCTGTGTGATTAATTCTGTGACTATTAAAGAAACTGCAAGGCACTCTCCATTTAGTTAATATCACTAACAAATACACATCTGTCACTCAAAATGCTGTGTACTCAGCAATGTTGTTCTTACAATATTAAATATTTACTATTTATTATGATTGTTACTTTTGTTATTTATTGGCTTGCAGCAGCCAAAACCATGCCAGGCAGCCTGGGGAGGAACTAGAAAAACATTTTCAAATCAGGCTGCCTTAAAGTGAGGCGCTTGAATACAACATTAGATATTTTGGCCTTGATTCACAGAAGTCCTTCTCACCATATGTCCGAATCCTACAGGGTGGGTGTTAAGCACATGCTGCAATTATTTGCTGGGGAGGGAATGAATTAAGAGGAGTTTTGCTGGGTCAGGGCTCTGGCCCATGGCTAGAAGCATCCTCCTGTCTTTTGCTGAACAATGGCGCCTTTCCCCTTAGGGAGCACTGAAAATGGGAGCAAAATTTGATGGAGATTCACAGATTGTTTTCCTGTGAGGACATTTCCAGCAGATGGATCTGGATTCTGTGTTTACACATATTTACTTCTATTCTCAGCCAGAGTAGTTAGAAATGCCTAATACAAAACATCCTCTGTCTGAGCAGCACCCATGGTCTGCAATCCATCCACAGAAGACCCCACCAACCCATTAATGCACTTTTAAGACCTCACAGCCCTTGTTTTTCTTTGGACCTATGATTCTGACAGCAGAAATGTAGTGGTTAAGAAGGAAGCAGCAAACCAACTTATAGTAATGATAATTTATAAGAATGCCTTTGATGTAACACATTAATTTCTGTCCAAAATACATGCATTGATTTTGAGGTAGCTTTTATGAAACTGCTATTAAATTGTGGATGAGTAAAACTATAGCAAATATTGCTTCTTATCAAGTCATCGTCTTCCTTTTCTTATGATTCCTGAGGAACTGAATGAAGCTGTGATAATAATTGCAATGATGTTCAATTTCCATGCCTCAAAAACCAGCTGAGTTTTGGCAGAAGGGATGTTTCCCTTCATGATATAAAATTGTTTAATTTTTCAGGTTCTCCGCCTTACTTGTAACTTCTTACTCAGGTGGCATTAAGTATAGATGTTAGAGAAAGAAAACAAACTAGATAGACCTAAATGAACATTCATTCAAGTACTTACTATAAATAAGGAGTCTGCAAATTGTTAATGAAGTTGGGAAAGAAATTACATGTGCAGGAAAAACATGTCTTCCCTGTATTGTATTCTGTTGTTTTCTGCCTGGTGTGACTTTATTTGTCTGTTGTATTTGTATTGCATGGGGTTTTATACCTCGTAAAATGAAGTCAAATTGTGTTCTCAAAGCATTTCTTTCTCAGGTTTTGATAAATGACTATATTTCCATAGACTTCACTGAATTGCCTTTAATTGAGACCATTTGTTATGAGATGATATCAGAGCTCAAGACCAATGGCTGGGTTTTTCTCTCCACAATGTTGCTCCCAGCAAACATCAGATAGGAGACTCTTCAGACACATAGAGCCTTTTTTAACTAGCAGTATAACTCACTAGTAAATATAGAAGGTTATAACATCTTAAAATAATTTATGGTACTGTCAGGCCTGAAGAAGAAAAGACTTCTCTTGGGAAGCAGTTTCAGCAGGAACTTCAAAAATTGTATGTTTGATAAATAGCACCACAACTAACAATGTTCAAAGTGCAAGGATCAAGGGAACTTTAAATTAGGAATTTAGACTCTCAGGTCCACATAAAACTATTATGGAGGAAGATGCTATGACCAAGCAAAAGACAAACGTTTAATGTGTCAATGAAATCAACAAGAAGAACATCTCTGCTGATCTTTTGGGACCTGCGTTTCGGCCTGTCTGTATACCAGGATGTCACTGATAAAAAGTGTGACTTTTTATCCTAAAAGAAAAATATTTTCTACCCATCTAAAAATTTTGAGAATCTTAAACATTTTTCTATCTCATATTCAGGACCTTCATCCAACATGGGGGAAAAAAAAAGTAAACTAATAATAATTATAGCTGAGAAAAATGAATTATTACTGTTATATGATTTTGCAAGGATTATTATTTTTATCTTTCTGAGCTGCATTTTAGCTGATACTTTAAAACAATAAGTTGCTTCATCTGGAAATAGTTTCACAATTAAATGCTTTAGTTTGAAAAACTTGATTATTTTCTTTTAAAACAAATTGCACCAAGAGGTCTACTGAAGCAGAAACTCATGAAAAGTACTGCTTCCTACTAACTGGCATTTTCCAATGAAAAACATTTCATTGGAAGATCCCTGACAATATCTGTCCCTTGTTACAGGCTGTGGCTTTTGGAATAAAAGCATTATTGAGGACCAGGAATCACTTGCCTTAAAAGAATGGTCTGCTTACTCATATGTTATCTTAGGATGGATGGATAGATGTGCTTTAAAATTAGTTCCTCTTGACAATACCAAGCTCTGTTAAGGCTTCCTTCAGCTCTTGTGAACATAACCACTCAGCGTCCTGAATTTCGAGGACATCTGCATTCTGCTACTGTTACCTTGGTTCCTTTGCTAGGACCATATGCTTTGACAGAGATAAGAAAGAGAGGATGTGCTGGTTGTGAATACTCATTATAACGGTAATGAATGAGATAACACTGATTAACAAAGAAATTAAGAGTTCTGTTCTTTGGAGAACAAGGTACCCCACTCCATCAATCCATTTAAGCACTCAACATTAAACAGGTGAGTTGTTCTACTGATCCCAATTTCTTATAGTTTAAACACCTGTTTTAGTGGTTTATTAACACATGGACCTTGGAACGATTCCATTTTTCATTAAAAAAGTCTTCTAAAAATAAAGCTAATCAGAAACAGGAAAAATATGTTTTGACAGATTGAACACAATCTGTCCATACCTTGATGTGTCTAAACAGTTGCATAAAATATTTTCTGTATGTCCACATCTCTGAATATTTGTTCATTACCTTCTTTTTCTATGTAATGGTCTCCTCTGAAACGTTTTTTTACATTATGGTGTTTAGTACAAACTCCCTAATTTCCCATTTAAATTACTGTTTGCATCATAGTACTGATTTCAGGATATTTCTAGTAGGGAATCACTGTCTCTTCACAGAGAAGAAGGAATGCAGACATAGCACCTCTGAGCTACAGATACCTGGGTATCAGAGAAAAGAATAGCAGTATCTTTCATCTCTAAAGAGATTTCAGACCTCATGAACATTTCAAGGAGGGCCCCAAACCTGGGCCAGAACAGTAGCTTCATACTGAAATAGCCTAAAAAATCACACGAATATATGGAGTGGAAAATATTGCTTAAAAAAATACCACTTTCCTGCTAATCTAAAGCTTTGGGATTCAACTAGTCCCCTGTGTGAAAACCCACACAAACACTCTCTCCTCCATACAGCTATGCCTCTCCTTTTCTGTAGTGAGTCCTACAGCAGTGGAAACAGTTGTCTTGTACCTGGTTTGCATAATAACCAATCTCATCGGGACTGCTATACTGACTGTAACACAGAAACACTGCCATTTGCCTTTCACCCTCACTTTTGGAAGTGGGCCCAGCAACACATCTGTCTGTCTGTCTGCCTGTCTCCTGGTATTTCTACCGAACTGATCACGGAGGACAGTTGTCCCAGATATGCAAATACAAATTACAGCAATGGAAAGTCTGCATGTTGAGAAGGGAGACCACAGAGTGGGAATAACAGCAGCCCTTAGGAGAGGGGTTGCTTAATATGCTCTGCAAAGGTAGTACAACAAATATGTTGCTTATGATCTGACTTTTCAAAGTCTTTTCTTTATCATCACAACTTCCAAGGTAGGGAGAGGGAACCAAAAAAGACAAAAACTACAAAAAAAAGATAACCTTTTAGAAATGTCCCAGCTTTCCAGAGGGGCTGGGACAACTCCTTGTCTAACACAGGGCTCTTTTTTCATTAAGTTGTTACCTTCCCAGTGTCTCTCTTTAACTGTCTTGCGCTCTCAGCAGTTGAAAACCATCACAGGTGTTTAAAATGCATGCCAAGTCCCATGCTGTTACACATATACAAAGCAGCCATGCAATGCTCAAAAGGCAGCCTGGCCTCTTCGCTGTTGCTGCTTGCCAATTATGGCACAGCGGATCTTATTTACGCCCTAAGTTGTACCCTCTTTAGGTTCTTTTCTCATACTGGCGGTTTTAGGAGATGTTAACTGCACTGGGTAAGCTGTGATCCATAATGCAATGTTAGGGAGCTGTTCCACCAAAACTACAAGAGCAACCCCATTTTAATACATGTTACCCTTACACGCTCCCTCCAGCAACCGGGCAGGCTTCAGCTGAGAGTTGCATTCACGAGTTTTGCTGATGTGATCCTTTGCCAGCTAGATAATCACCTCTTAAAACCAGGCAGGCAGGCAGGCAGGCATCTTTGTCAAATGAGCACATTTCATGATCATAAAATGCCATCTTCAGAGTACTTCCAGACCCCACACTGTGATTGCAGGCTGCCTGCCCCCCCCCCCCGCCCTTTAATTAAGAAGTCCTCTTGTGCTCAAGCTGGGAGTGTTGCACATGTTGAACCTCGGTATTTCCAGATCCATTTCTCTTCTTTAAAGCCCTATTGCTTCTACACAATCTGCAGAGACCGTCACATTTCAAATGGATCTTTAATGCATTCATTTGTACCTAACTTTGCCCCAGAAAAAGTCACAACAGGAATGCCAAGCTGCCATCAGCTTGATGTACACATGAGTATCAGACTGAGTCTGGCTCTGAGTAAGTTGCCACCACCTTCAGAGAGATTCAACAAAGAGATGGCAAAAAAAGAGAAAATTGTCAGCGTATTTATTGTACCCACTTCCCATCTATGATGTTCACTCTAGGTCCATCGGGCCAGGTAGGGGGGAAGCTGTTTGCACTTAGCGATATAATATTTCTACAATATTGCAGTCACTGAACTAGGGATGAGGATGAGACACACATATAAAATGAGATGGAAGAGGAGAATAGAGACAATCTCAACAGCAAGCTTAGCCCTATAAGACTCTTCTCCCCCTACGTTCCCCCTCCCATGTCAGGAAGGTCATCCCACCTCCTCTTTTGAAGTGGTTAAATTCACTTCTACTGACAAGAGGACTGAATGCTTGGAAGATTCTGAATCCAAAGACAGTCAAAGTCAATCTCAAATAATCTTAATGTAAATTTTCTACTCTTGTGGTAAGATTACCTCATTATTCAGGGATTTCAAGACATGTCTGCAGGTCTTTCAGACTGGAATAACTTGACTTGTCCCAGGCTATCCTATTCAGCTGCCCATGGCCTTAGAAATCAAGATCACAAATCGCATTTTTTTATAAAGATCAAAATAAGCTATGAATGTATATATTTGTAGTCAGATTCTGTCACAGTAGGCATTTTTTTTCTTTTTGTCATTCTCCAGCAGTTGAATATGTAACAGGCAATGATTTATATGCCATTTTTTTCTCTTGCTGTCATTTAATAGAGGGCTAAAGCTCAGCTAAGAAAAGGTTTTGGGTTTTGTTTTGGGGTTTGGGTTGGGTTTTTTTGTGTTTTTTTTTTTTTTTTTTTAAACAGTCAAATATCAGCTGTAGTAGCTCCTACAAAACAAGACACAACCTTAATAATTTATGCAGCCTTTGAGAAAAGAAGGGATTAGTGTGGTGTATCCTCAACCTAGAAATTACTGTTGTTCAGAAGGAATAATAATAATGAAAAAAAGATTAAGCATCCATGTCCAGGCTAGAATCGCTATTGTAAATGAGGCTGTAGACTGAGGAATTGACCCTTTTAGACAGAACAGCTGAATTTTTCTGTGAATTATGGGACACCCCTACAAGTTAACATCTATCTACAGCCTGCAATGCTTCATATTAGCTAGAGAAATGATGTGCTGTGATGTGGACCTTGCCGCATATGTAATCTGGAGTGTGAAATGAACAGTGCTTTTAGAAGTAGCTGAAATGTCCCTGACAAACAGTAGTCTCAAGGGAATAATTCTGAAATCCCAGGACTCTGAATCTACACTTTCATTCATGTTAGGGAATCAGAAAGGAAGCCCCACTGACACATTCAGCCTACCAACCCTTCAGGGTGGGATGTTTTCTGCTTTCCTTTGACTTTTAATGATGGAATAATCATTGTTCCCAGGTTTTCTCTAGGAATTCTGATCTGTTGGGAAATCAGGGAAATCAATATAATGCCTATGTTCATGATTCTTTTTTTTTTATTCCCAGGCTAAGTCTGCTAGAGTCAACGTCTGTAATTCTGGCACAGAAACACATATGCAGGGAAATGACATTTCTGAAGAAATACTGTAAGGCACAGTCCTTGCTTGCTTTGGAGAACCCTGCAAAGCAGGAGTAAGGGAACACTTGCTTTTCTGTTCGTTACACAACAGCATTCAGTGAAGTATTCCCTGGTGGCAGGGTGATGACTTGGGCCGTGGAAGATTCAGGTTTAGCTCCCTGGTTCACTGCAAAGGCAGCATAAAGGAATAATATGTGCCCACATTTCATCTGCTCTACTTCACAGCCACGTATGAGCACAAAGGCACCTTCCTTGCTTAGCCCAGCAGACAAAAGTGGTTAGTTTTAACACGGATCAGTTACCACACTATTGCTTATAGCCTGACTTGCAAAGTTAGGTGCCCCTTCAGAGGCTTGTGAGTGTCATGACCTAAACTGAAAAGTAAAGTATGAGCAAAATATATTCCCACTGAGCTTGCTTAGATGGTGATGTCTGCATTATTAAGCGCTGCATAAGTCTCTTCACCCTTTGATTTCTTATGGTGTCTTCAGATCTGCCTGTAAAGCACTGAACACAATTTTAACACTAGGTAAATCATGGCGAAGAATAATAGTTTCTGATCATTTACACTATATGATTTTTCTTCTAACCTGCCCTTTCTGACAGCTCTCCATAGATTCCAGCCATGTGCTTGCATGCTGTTTTCAAATTGATGTAGTTTTGACTGCAGCCTAGCTGCCTCCCACACAGCTAAACAATTATTCGAATATTGGTTCTTTGCTGTTAATACCCACCTTTTATTGCTTCATCAATACCAAGCACAGGGTGAAATAGAGCCAGCTGCAACTTTTTAAGGCTTAGAGATCATGGTCATGAAGATGACAGAATCAGATTCACCCTGTCTATAGTTCCTGGTTCTTGTGCTATTCCTCACAACAGTGACATTTTTCTGGCCACAAAAGTGAAATACTAAATGTACCTAAGGAGAGATGCTGCAAGTCCTCCTGTTGGCTAAACATCAAGTGGCCTCAAAAGAGTTATAACACGATGAAATTAGATGTGCAGATTTTCTATTTTGCAAAGGAAAAAAAAAAAATTAAGCCTTTCCAGCAATGCATTCAGTTTAATTTTTCTCCTTAGCAGATTAGCTCTTCTTTGTATACCAATTTTGCAATAATTTTGGCCAGATTCTCAGCTGGGAAATTTTCAGCCCCAAGTAAATGAGATGTTGAAATGTTACAAGGAAAGCAATTTGGTCCAGTGTCAGTAACTGTGCATGTGTTTTCTTATCTGGAGATTTAGTTGTCATCTTTTACAAACAAACTCTGAAGAATAACTTTGTTCCTTTAGGACTATCTGGGGTTGTAGGTAACTAAAACCTGTTTGTGTGCTTATGTCATCTGTGTTGCTTAAATGAGATATTAATTATTAAGAGCATAAGACGTCATCATTTCATGGTAATGCATGAAGCCAAAGACCAAGTACAGCAAAATTCTCTGGTACAAATCATGGCCTAATCTGTTTTAAATGAATATAGTTACTTGACAGCTCTTGGGGAATAGCTGTGTCAAAGCAGCTGAGAACCCAGAAAAAGGTGCCTAACAGTGGTGAATAAAAGAAAAAGAGTTTGCAAATTTGCCTAAATCAATCACTGCTCATCTGTCAAGCACGGCTCACTTGTCATCCTGCTACCGCAAAACCATTTACAAAGAATAGTTGTGGAAATTGTCAGAACAGACCAAAGCTTTCCCTTCAGAAAAGGTAGCAAAATCACAGAATTTTTTAGGTTGGAAAGGGCCTCTTGAAATCCGCAGGTTTGATTGTCTTCGCTGGTTAGACAGGGAGTAGTCACACTCCCACAGTATTTAATAAAGTCTGTCACCCAAATGAGAGAATATGGTACAGAGAGTATAAAACAAACAGCTTAGGTAGATGAGAAAATACTGAAAACTAATTACGATTCCTGGTAAATGTTTTCTGTTGAAAATTTTTGATGGATAATGGGTTTTGATTAAAACTACTGTTTTTGCAGGTAGTATTTGCTTTCTGCATTTCTTAGCTTTTTTAAGAGACCCAACCACTCTGAAAGGCTTTCTTTTTGCTCTGAGGAATTATATTTCTAAAATAAGTACATAATTAAAATTTTATAAAATGCATACATATATTTATTCATATCTATATCTAATTTATATAAATATTTATTTATAGATATTTAAAATAGGAAATAATATCCAAGTAACTCTATAATTAAGGATTGACCTAGACCTACTTAAAATTTTCTTCACACATATTCCTGTTGCTCATGTGTCCCAAACAGAGTCACCTTCTGGAAACACAGAAGTCCTCATTCAACACGAGTTTCAGCAAGATGTCAGGGTGTGTGCAACCCAGCAGCACGACTCCCCCTTTTTTGGGGGCACTGTGTCAGCAGCACAGCTCCCCATAGTGAGGACATATGGCAAGAGCAAAGGCAGCCAAATCACACATCCCAATCACTTAGCAATATTAAATAAACAGAACCTCTTGAAAATAACAATTTATACTGCTATCATAGCTTAGGAAAGCCTGAAGAGGATTAAATGGTCTTTCCTACAGGAAACAGAGAGAGTCAGTCTGAACACACCATTAAAGGCAGTCACGAATGCCATGTCCCCATCCTTATCTATAAAAGGATTCCTCTCAACAGGTTTGATGAGCAAAACTGAAGGAGTAGTTTATTTTCTCTCAGCCATTTCTCAATGGGAGATGTTTCACTGCCCCCTCTCCTAATAAGCAGCTCCAGACAGAGGCACAACACAGCACGCTCTCAGCTGGCCATATCATAGAATCATAGAATCGTTTATGTTGGAAAAGACCTTTAAGATCATCAAGTCCAACCATTAACCTAACCCTGCCTTCCCACTACTAAGCCATGTCCTTAAGCACCTCATCTGTCTGTCTTTTAAATACCTCCAGGGATGGGGACTTGACCGCCTCCCTGGGCAGCCCATTCCAATGCTTGACAACCCTTTCAGTGAAAAAAATTTTTCCTAATGTCCAACTTAAACCTGCCCTGGCACAACTTGAGGCCATTTCCCCTTGTCCTATTGCCCATTACCAGGGAGAAAAGACCAACCCCCACCTCACTACAACCTCCTTTCAGGTAGTTGTAGAGCACGATAAGGTCTCCTCTCAGCTGCCTTTTCTCTCTATGTCCTACCGACACACAGCATCTATCCGCCTTGAAGGATAGCACTGCAGCAAGAGACAGCAGAACTACATGGTTAGGGAAGCAACAGATGAACCATGGAGAATTAGTTTCAAGGTAGAAGAAACTTAGCAACATAATCATCTGTCTTTTTACAATGTTTACAATGCCAGGGGTTTGTTGATTTGTTCTTGTGCTTATTTTTGTGATACTAAATTTGATTAGAATGAACCTTCCCTCTGGGTGCATTGGCAAACCATAAAGTAGAGATACACTGAAGCCTATTATAAAGTCAAAATCTATAAATAAATTTAGAGTTACACAAAACAATGCTAGGCATACTGAGCATTTTATTATTCAATATGTCTTTTTGCTAGTGGCATGTCTACTTAATTCTGAGAGATCTGTGTTTTACTAAGCCCAGCAAGCATTTAATAACTAGCACTTTACAGCAACTTTTGTATAAACAAATATTCAAAGGTGCTTTTCAAAGATCCTAGCTCTTTCTTCAGTAAAAAAATTGAAATGCAAAGCTTTTTAGAAGGTTATGGACATTTTCTAGCTCATGAGTAAAAAAGAAACTTGGATCGAAACAGCTTAAACTGAAACCTATGACTGCTGCTGGTAGACCAAAGTGGTTTTATACAGACAGATCTATAAACTTACATGCAGTTTTGATACCTAGATTAGATGTTTGTGCTTCCTACCTGAACAAAAGAGCTTTCAGTTTACTAAAGCTAAGGGTTTTCTCTATTTCTGGTATAAATTAGCTTAATCCTAATTGAAACCCTTAAGTTAGGTGCCTAAGGCTGGAGGATGTGAATATCACACAGGAGTGAATTGAATTTGTCTAGCATGGCATGTGAGTCCCAGGATTCCCAAGATCAGTGGCATTCAGACCTTGCCATGCAATCTTTGTGTGACGAGAAGCTGTCCGCTGAGACTTATTCTCTAGCTAAATCCACAGATTTGAAGGAGCATCTGCCTGTGTTTCAAATCCACAGCTATCTGAATGCTGGCAATTTCAGTTCACAACCACTTCCCCAGTTTAAACAGTCTCTTCTTGATTCACATCAAGACAAAACTACCATCATGAAATGCCTCCATTTATACTTTCTGCATACACAAAGTTAAATATCTAATACTGGAAGGGGTCCAGTGTAATAGAAGACTTCCTCTTTCACCATAAATTTTGAGCTATTCTGTACAAAATTGGAAAGAAGACACTTTACGTAATCTCAGAGTACAAAGATGTTAAAATCAGCTGCAGATGTAAAATGAGACAGCAAAGGTTTAATTTCAAAGAGTGTTATTTTCACAATTTAGCATCCTTAGTTAGGGCCTGCTTTCCAACTGGACTGGACATAAACAAATCATCCTGAAACGGTGGGGTAGGATAAACGTTCAGTACTTTTGAGCATCTTGGAATTTTCCTTAGA
This sequence comes from Gorsachius magnificus, assembly GCA_034008185.1. Lineage (NCBI taxonomy): Eukaryota > Metazoa > Chordata > Aves > Pelecaniformes > Ardeidae > Gorsachius > Gorsachius magnificus. The sequence goes on along the minus strand of CM067085.1, from coordinate 15,451,207 downwards.
TCAGATACAGGGTTACAAGTGAAGCAACTAGTAAGTTCTCTCCTCATTGCTGTTGGGGATGGGGATGATGCTGCCTTTTGACTGCAGATCACCAGGAATCAAATGTAATCTTCCATGTGCCTTTGAAACATAACTGAGTTGAGCAGGAAATCTCTGCCCATTTTGTGGGTGGATAACCCAGTTCTTGGTAATTCCATTAGAAAAGGAGAGTCCTGTCTCCAGCTGTGGGAAACCCAAGGACCAGTGTCAGGCTGTGTCAGCCAAGGTTCTGACCTGTGGATTTCCCCCCACATTTCTAAAGTGCTGAGTAAGGGCAGAAATTATCTCAGTTGTTAAGTGGAATTTCATTTGAAGTCAAACAAAATTTAATCCACATCAATTTGGTAGGAAATTTTTTGAACAACATAGTTATGATTAACAGAAGCTATTACTGACTGTATGTTAACATACTAATTCCAAAGCCCTAGTAAATGTCGGGGGAAAATCAAATAGAAGTCTCTGTTAGGTTTGAAATAAGATGAACAAATGGTTTTCCAGGTAGAAGAGCAGTTCAATGCTGAGTGATGCTCGTGTTAATAGAATTCCCAGTTGAAATTGTATCGAGCTCAGTAAGTTTCACTTTGTGAACACTTCTAGATCCACATGTCTGAGCCCTAAAGCTAAACATATAGTTGATCCGTAGGTCGTGGTAAACACTGCAATTCTTAATTAACTCATTTTGATAATACAGATCAAGTAGCATTATGAGCAGGCCATCAGTCTCCACAGAGAGTTGTAAATGCCATTGCTCTGCACACTCAACACTTAATAATTAAAATTTATTTAAATTTCAAATAATACTTAGTATTTTTAATAATTCTGTTGATTACATTTTATTTCTCTTTATACTTATAAAACCTGTCTCTCACCTCATTTTGTTGTATCCTGGGTTTACAAAGCTTCTAACTTGTAAATAAATTACTACAGCCCTTTTTATTCCTGACACTAACTTAGTTTCTTAATAGAGATAAACACTACTCTCTCTTCTCAGAATGCTGCCACATTTCATGTGGATATGGTGCATTCATTGTGTTTACTGTTCTGTATTTAGTGATGCATATTAATTTCTAAATCTAATACTCCAAGCCAAATGCCATTAACATACATTCTAGGCTCCAGTTCTGTTTCAAAAACCTCACATACCCATGGTTTTGAAAGCATCAGCCCAGAGGTGAGGCATGGTTTGCTGCATGAAGACTGGAGGGGGCAATTAAAACAAACACTTATAACTGCATCTTGATCTCTTCTTTTGTCCTGAACTGTTGTAAATCAAAATCCCTTGTGAAAGACGACAGGAAGGAAAGAGGATTCCCTTATAGCAAGGATGCAATTCATAAAGTAAGATAGTATCTACCATCCGTTGTATTTTTTTCTACTCTTTGGCTTTCTGGCATCTCAAAAATCACAACTGCAACGGCTTTGGTTGCTGCAGTAATTTATATTGATTGACCAAGCTGCAGTTTTCATCATCATTGCCATCACTGTGTCTGGATTTGCTGAATGAAATTAAAAAGTCTCAAGAGACAATTAGATTGCACCAGGGAGGTAAGTTGGTAGACTAGAGATCTGAGTTTTCTGCTTCAGTAAGGGTCATTTCATTTTTATGTGTTTAAGAACATCTAAAGGCTAGTTTTGCAGCACAAAACGGATAGAAGTAGCTATGGTCCTTGCTCCCTACTGAAGTAATTTGAAAAGAGTTTTCCAATCTACAGAAAGAACTGCTGAATTAAGAATCTGTCCTTTCCCTGAGAAAATAGAAAAATTTAAATGGGCAGTTTCCAGTCTGAGAGTGTCCTTGTGATAATACTTGAAATCAAATGTACTTGGCTGTGCTTGTTCCAGGGCTGAAGTTGCCTCAGTATTTTTTTTCCCTGAGCCTTGTGATCATTAAACTGGATTAATGAAAGGAGCTGCCTAGTTATGCTGACAAGTAAGGATAGCTACAGGTTCATGAGAGAAAGAAAAAGAAACTGATATGCTGATCCTAAGAGGATTACCTCCTTGGATTACAGTGGGATGAATGAGAGAAAAGTTTGCACTTTATTTTGAATATTTATGTTTGCTGTAATTTATTTTTTTAAAAAATATAGGAAGAAACTGAACAATTGTGCCAATTCTGTCATTGTCAGTGAGACAAACTTTGCAGCTACATGAACAGGTTGAGCAGCTTATGTCCCCTCTTCAGAGTGGCATGCTCTTGATAATTGACATTCACATTTATTTAAAGACATCTGAATTCTGTTTTCCATTCCTCAGGCATCAGTGAATTAGCAAACTTGCTCTGTTGTAAATCAAGAACAAAAAGCCTCATACATGTTGTGCCTGAAGCCAGCAAACTTGCTGTACAAAGTGTGCAATAAGTTGTTTAACACTAATGTTATCTAGTGATTCTCCACCTCAGCCAAGAGTCCTAGATCTCTTGTTTTTATCCACAACAGTTATCATAGAATCAAAGAATGTTTGGGGTTGGAAGGGACCCCTAGAGGCCATCCAGTCCAATCCCCCTGCAGTGAGCAGGGACACCGCTAACTAGATCAGGTTGCTCAGAGCCCCATCCAACCTGGTGTTAAATGTTTCCAGGGATGGAAGGTTCCCCTGACATGGACAGGCTCCATTGCAAAGGTTCACATATGCCCATTATTCCCAGAAAGAGAAAATGGTCCCCAGCCTGTTCACAACCCCAGTGACCATTACCTGCATTGCTGCATCGTTAGCCTGAGATCAGCTCTCTCTCCTCACCATCTAATGATTTTGTAGTCAGTAATGGCAACATATTCACTCAGTATCCAGCGGGAATCTTGCCATGGACTTGCAATGAAGCCAAGATTTTAAATGAAGTTGTCAGATGGTGAGGAAAGGAGGTATCACTTCGGTGCTCTGCGAAAATGAGGCACAGCAAACGTGATCCTGCCTTGCACTTGTAACCCTGATATGGCCCCACATGGCACAAAGTGGATTCAGAGATGCTCATATATGTGTGGGAGAAAATGTGGAAGTCATGGCAAGGAACTGTTTTCTCTGAAGACCAGGTTGTAAACACTTAGAAGCTGAGTGCACAGGAGGGCATGGCAGTGAGAACATTTTGAGGCATGGGCCTCTCAGGCATCAACTTAACTCCTTCCCCTTCCTGGGGACAGGTTAATGTGACTGACACAGACCCTCAGGACTGTCTGAGTTGTACCAAAGGCTCCCACCCAGAGAGCCCAGGCTACAGTCCAGCTCTCCCTCTCCCTCCCCCAGGAGGTCTGCTCTGCACCTCTATGGACGCTACGCAAAGTTATACCCAAAGACAGTAAATGATTTCTGTATACCTGATGGCCTATGGGGTTTTTATGTTTGCTGTCATGGCTTCAGTGACATAGAATGACAGGTCTCAGATGGTGCAGAAGGTCACTGGCATCTGAGTGTTTATGCTATTTTCCTTGAAGTAGCCAAAATTCATGCTGTTACAGCATTTACCCTATCAGAACACAGTGTTCTTTGGCTTATTTAAATGTAAATGAGATGATATTTTTATCTCTAGACTGCTGCATTCTTTACCTAGATTTCCTTTTTGGGGTTTGGGTTTTGTTTTGTTGTTTTTTTCTTACTTTTGATTGACGTTTAGTACATTTAATAGTTTGATTTAATTTAATTTCTAATAGAAGCATGGCTGATAATCTAATGCTTGACAAATAACTCCAAATTGCTATGTATTATTAAAAAAATACGGATTTAGAGTAGTGCCAACATGAAATACTAATATCAGGAGAGAAATATTCCTGTTTCATGCCTTTGAAGAATCAGGCCTTGTCATCTCGGTATCTGTTTTACCGTTCTTAAGCATTTTGACTTTGTACATCTCATTTTATTATTTTTTAAGCATGTAAAAAATGAGGCCTAAAGGAAATGCATAGTGTCCTATTAAGTCAAATCCTTACATTACATTCTACAGTTTAGGTTTTGGATTGGAAAAAAACATTTAATGAGTTTTTGTGTAATGTTAGATAATATTGATGCAGGTACAATAGGAGAAATGGTTTCTTACATAGCTTATAAGGAAAGAAGTTCACTTGTAGGCATGTAATTTCTGAGGAAAACACATTTATTATTCACTCAGTGGAAACCTGAAGGGAAATAGAAAGAAAAAAAAAAGCTAGACTAGAGCTTTTGGGAAATGTTGCTCTCATCCGCTAGATGAACTAGCATATTTTCACACAGCATTTTTGAGTATGTTGATTTTGGGGAAAAATTATGATCTGTTTTGACTAATTATCAAAAACCTCTTCAATTTTTACAACTACTTACAAAATTCAAGGCACCCACAGTCAGAAGTACCTCCAGGTAAATGTGCCGTATCATTGTTCCCCCCTGGCCCCAATGACTTCACACCATTGCTCTACACATCATTGCTTACTGAGGCAAGGAATCACTTTTTTTGGATCATGTTAATCTTTGACCAGACCAGCTTCTGGAAAATACTCCAGTGCTAATGGAAGCAGGAAGGGCAGAAAACAGCAGCTCAGATTTAAATTGGCTAAGTCAGCCCCATACCCAGCACAAAGCTGGCCACACGCCTCACGAGGGCTAGAAGAACTGGGCAGCCCCTGGAGGCCATCAGTCCATTATTAGTACAAAGACAGGGAAGAGGAGCAGGTGGGCATAGTGTAACAGAAGAGCCAAAAATGGAAAAATTATATCGATGTACAGACGGTAGTATATGATGTTTCCATTCTGAAGAAGAGATTTAAAATATCAAAGGATGAAGAAATGATGAACTTGAGGCCTGACCCAAATAGTGACCACAAACAGTGGAAGTGTGCCCTGGTTGCCACAAGCCTTGAATCCATCACGCAGCGTTACATCCCAACACAGAATATAAATTTCCTTGTTCTCAATAATATTTTATTCTTTTTTTCCTAAGCATTAAATCCTACACCTGAGCTGGTTGGAAGTTTTTCCCAGCTTGGTACCTCTCAGTCTTCTGAAAGTCACACCTCTTTAAAGAGGCCAGTGGGCCCCCACTTTAACAGAAGTATGGAAAAGAACAAGAATTCCATGCAACAACTGGGAAACGGAAAGATATATGCACTGTTGCATTGCACTTCCTTTGTTACTTCATTTTATATAAAGATATGCAAGCAAGTTACAGCTAGTTCTCAATAACTACTTTCTCCCATTCACAATACATGAAGTTAGCTCATTTCTCAAGGAGAGGGAATCATGAAGTTTCTATGGAAACTTCATAATTAATAGCTCACAGTGTTAAGCCTTTTTCATTTGCTGATTTCTAAGTATTTTCCAGTGGAACTGCAGGCTTCTGTACAACAAATGCAAGCCTACTGGCCACAGTCCGGCCTTTCCTAGCTACAGACCACTTGGAAATATTACATGGAAAAAACACTAACCCACTTCCCTCATGTCCTTGATTCCAACTCATTTAGGCTTTAGTTCAGTAAATGGCTTAGATCCCATGGAATAAATACGCTATCTCCCACTAAATAAACATACTCAATGACTTTGGTTGCAAATATAACTCCTTATGTTAGATGTCAGCACGTGCTGATATGTGGTTAGGGATTAGGACCTCAGCTATTAAATCCTTTAAGGCATAGCTGCTGTATTTGTACCACTTTTCATACCACAGTCTGCTAACACAACAGAAAAAGAACAAAAATGGTACTGGGCATTCCTGACTTCTCTATTTATAACTGGAGCATACTTGGATACACGAACATCTCAGATTTCTACTTCAATAAATTAAGGAGAGAATATTTATACCGAACACCACTGGAAAATTAATTACCTTTAGAGGTCCAATGAACGTCTAAATTATTCCTGCTTGTCTGCGATATCAATGATCTTCATTTAGGCAGTAAGTTTAATTTGTAATATTTAAAACCATTGTGCTAGCATTTTTTTAAATGAGATGGCTAAGTGCATAAAAAATTATAGATGTCCTGAAAAATGTGCTCATTTATAAAACTGAGCTTATTAACCTTGATTAGATCCATTGCTTACATAGTACATCCGTTGTCTCAGTCTGAGTCCTTACAAGATTTGTGAGAAAGAATGAATATGCAGGGGAGAACTTATGAATAGCTCCTGTGAGGAAGATGCCAATCTGTAAGTCTAAACCACACTGGATCCCAAGGAACCCCCACTTACAGAGGACCATGTTCTCTTACTAGCTCCTTATTCCAGGACTACATATTTTTAATTTCAGAAACGTGGACATAACTGCATGAATGATTTATCTGGTTTTATTCTTTTTCTCACAAAGCACCTAATGATAGATATAGGGGAACTCAATCTTATTTTTCGGGGTTTAGTGGAAGGTTTTAAGTTTCTTTGTTTTCCCCTGCATCCAATTAAAGAGTAGATGATAGGACACTGAATAATTGAGGAAGAGAGAAGCATTACAATGAAAAAGTACAGGGCACTTCCAACAGCAGAGTACAGAAAATAGCAGACTTTTCTGTCCTTAAATTCTTCTTGCCATGGCAGTTTAAGTAGGGACTACAGTTTCTGTTTAAGAAAATAAACTAAAAGTGTTTCAAATCCTTTGAACCACCATAAAAAATGCCAGAAGATGGCCTATAATACAAATGTGAAAACATTTATTCAAGGGATCCCCAATTCACAGCCAGATCACTTCCACAAATAGCTGTACATGATTTCTTTTTACCTTAGTAGTTGCTTTTATATATAGATTTCAATTATTTTTAACTCTATACATTCACTACCATAATGGGAGAGCATTTAATCAAAAGAGTATTCTCCAAGTCACATGCAGATTGTAAACCCACACTCTCCAACACTGGAGGGTTTTCAAGGACCTCACGTTCTGTCAGGCTCACCCACTTAGTTTAATCATGCAAGTAACTAATGGGGTTAGCGTAAGAGGAAAATTCGGGCTGAGTATCCAGAAGGGAAAAACAATAATCTGGACAGTGGAGATGCAGTGAGCCATGAAATTAGCCTCCCTGAGGGATGTGGAAGAAACAAGAAAATTCTAAAATACCAGAAAGTTGCTGTGAGGCAAGGAGCTAGATAGAGCGATCTGAGATCTCACACAGGCACCCTGTGTCTGACTCCTGGAGTGATTTAACACGTTATTGCGCTTGCTCTCCTGCCAGATAGGATCACCTCCAGAGCAGAATCAGAAGGCAAATGGGAGGTTTATCAACTTCAGTACCCAGCCTTACTTCCTAGGTCGAACAGCCGATAAAATGGGGTTAAGCTCATGGGTCAGCCTGTCAGTCAGTGAATGTGACGTGTAGGCTCCTTCTGGATTGTGTCAAGCCTTCTACATAGTGTGGGGGAGGAGAAACAGGGGCAAGCTTAGGAAAAATAACATTTTAAACCTCCCTGGAAAGATTTGTCAGAGCCCTGACAATTTCTATCTTTTTCTTCCATTTTTGACTCCCACAATAGTTTAAAACTACAAAAAGAATAGTGAGGGAAAAAATAGGCTGGGACACATATCTCTAGAGACAGAGAAATAAAAATAGATTTAAATAAGACAGGGTAAATAAAATAGTTAAAGGCAAATTCACACAAATTATCTTCCACCCACATCTGAGTTGGTCCCCCGTATTTAAAGACTTTCCTCCATCCCAAGTGCTCTGGTGATGGCTAGAACAACTATTCTTGGCTCTATTTCCTTCCTTCACACACTTTATTGGGTAAGAAAAGCTGCCAAAAAGTGGGAGTTTTATGAAAGCAATCATAAAATGTTATGGGTAATGCTAAACAAATGATGTGTTACTCTACAAAAACGGCCCTTTCTTTGGGTAAAAAACAACAGCTGCCTGAGAGAGATCAGGTTGCCTCTCTCAAAGAAGCGATAAACCTACTATCAAGGGGCAGAGCTGGCAACAGTGGAGGCTGTGGAAAGTCAACATTATTGAAGCTGTTTTCCTGACAGTCATTTCTGAAAAGCTAATAGTGATTTGATACCTTGATGTCCCAAACTGAAACATGTATTTCCACACATAAATGAAGTCTAGTGTCCTACCCTGGGATTCAGGAGGCTTCAGTTCATTGCTTCTTCTTGTCCTGTAGCCTTTGGGACCTGTACTAAGACATTTTGCTCTTGGTCTATCACGTTTATTATTGCTTTACTAAGCAGGAACTACCCTTACTGTACCCTCCATATACTGTCTGGAATGATGGGACCAATTAATCAGGACCACTACGCAGTTACTATAAAAGATGCTGTTAACAATATTTGGACTGCTGGGCGTGATGGATTTTTTTCCATGTTTTGTTGTTGTTGTTTTGTTTTGTGTATGTTATTCAGGTATATTGCAGGCAGTTTATAAAGCTATGGAAAGTAGTTCAATAAAGTCCAGCTCTGACAGCATAAGCCCTTTCTATATCCAGCCTACCATTCTCCTAGACCATACTTATGGTGCTCCTATGGACAGTTTTGGAGTATCATTCTTCTGAACACAATCAAATGTTAGAAACTGAAGTGAGACTTCTGCAGTACTTAAAGTACCTGGGTGCACCAACTTAAAAACTTCCATTTAGCTGGCACCAAAATTTGGAGGTGAAGTGCTTTGGTTGCCTCAAGTTCCGTTTCTCCGTATGCTAAATTAAAAAATGCTTCCAATCTGACTCAGACAAGGAATATCTAGTTCTTCAGCCCTTTGTGGCCCACACATTAGGCATTTCTCCAAGTATCACATAGAGACACCCAATTCAGCAAATGTTGGGGCACATCTACCGCACACGGCAATATACACAATACACACCCATCTATTCTCCTGTTACACCATGCAGCTGAAAAGGAGGGGACCTGGACTTAACTCTTCTTTTTGAGATGCAAATCCACTCGTCTTGAGAGTGCAATAACTACTAATCAACTGGCTAATGTGAGCTGGCATTTTCAATTTCTCCTGTAAAAACCTATTCCGCATTGCACAAAAGACTGGAGGGAATGGGAGAGAGTGCAGCAGAGCCTGACTCCATGTTCTTGTTATAGGCACTCACCTGGAAACAGAGAAATGTGGGTCTCTATCTTCTCTAAAAGTACTGTTTATGCATTTAATTCCATGACTTTTTAATGCAAAAGATATAAAATTAGGGATCCATGAAGCATTAATTAATTTATAACCATTGTTCACTGGCTTTCCTCCTCTGAGAGTAGAACATTTTGTGCTCTGGAATATGAATGACAAGTGCTGCTTCCCTACCCTCTCTGTTTCCTCTGCTTCCAGTTTCACCAGATCACAAGCTTTTTCACCTACACTTAACATTTCTTAGACCTTCAGAGTGCTTCAGCACCAGCTTGTTTCAGGTTACCCTGTAAAAGCCAAGTGTGGAGAGCAAATAGTGCAAAGCATGGCAGATAAATAAAGGGAGTTTCCAAGGGCAATGCTTCTGGCAAATAACTTTTCAGAAACACCATAAAAACTTCACAGTTCATCTGAGCAAATTTAGTATCTACCTGTGAAGCTATTAGGCTGTGTCAGGGTTTAACCTGGCAGGCAGCTAAACACCACACAGCCATTCTCTCACTCCCCCCTGACTGGGATCGGGGAGAGAATTGGAAAAAAGTTAAAACTCATGGGTTGAGATAAAGACAATTTAATAGGACAGAAAAGGAAGGGAAGATAGTAATAACAATAAAATAATATACAAAACAACTGATGCACAGTGCAATTGCTCACCACCCGCTCACTGATGCCCAAGCCAGTTCCTGAGCAGCGGCTGCGCCCCTTAAGCAAACTCCCCCCAGGTTTTTTGTTCAGCGTGACATCATACTGTATGGGGTATCCCTTTGGCCAGCTTGGGTCAGCTGTCCTGGCTGTGTCCCCTCACAGTTTCTTGTGCACCTCCAGCCTCCTCACTGGCAGGGAAGTATGAGAAGCAGAAAAGTCCTTGACCGGTGTAAGCACCGCTCAGCAACAGCTAAAACATCAGTGTGTTATCAACATTATTCTCATCCTAAATCCAAAACACATCACTAAGCCAGCTACTAGGAAGAAAATTAACTCTATCCCAGCCGAAACCAGGACAAGCTGTAACTAGGAACATCTCTGTGGCATTCCTTCCCCTCAAGGTAATCCCTGCCATTGTTGCAAATTTGAAATGATTGAAATGATAAACTTTCAAAAATCCTGAAAAGCAGGATTCACCATGAAATTCCAGAGCAAAGCTATGCTTTATGGCACAATGTAAAATGCAGAAATACACATTGTTGTCAGGACAAGCAAACAGCTCAATTTTCCAAGCCTTTTTGTCTTGCACTTATGCAACCACATCTATTCAGTGTAATGGTCTGTCCTCCTTTCCTGGTAATTCTTTCTGTCCTCTTATAAGAAATGAAGAGAATTTTATTCTCTTTGCTCACTAGTTTGTATGTGTTCCTTCATCATTAAGAGGAAGTTAGGAGTGTTACCCTCATGAAAGTCACACTTTAAGACACAGACCAAGACCTTAAGCCACTGGGTGACTGCTGAGAGTGAGCTATAGTTCTGCTTCTAAAAGTTACCTCTGTAGATGAAGGTGTGGTGCAAGGGCTACGTAAGGGACATTAATCCTTTAGTTTGAAAATATGAATATGATTTTCCTTTTATTGGTATAATCAAACCTTTAGCTTTTGCTGTTCATACAAGGAGTGGAAGAAGCAATAAATGAGTTAATATATATTTGAAGTGTAGGAGCAAGGAAAAGTAAGGAATCATGGTATTTGCTTATAACATTCAGAAAACCTCTATTTTATGGAATCATTCCTGTAGTGATTTTTTTCCTCTTTTCTATCTATGTATCATAAAGCAGGAGATGCTGTAGGTTCTATCTGTATTTTAACTCTGGAAAAGATATTTTGAAATCTTCCTTTTTCTTATGTTATAGGGAAAAGATATTTAATTTTTATTATTGCCTGCTCCATTTCTCTTTCAAATTATTTGTTCCAATATGTTAGTAATTCAACAGGAGCCTATTTTGTGTTGTTAAACTTGTTGTGGAAAAGAAAGACCTTGGTCCCATGAAAAATTTTATGTGGTGGGAAAAAAAACTTTTGGCAACTGAAGGGAAAAGTCCTTTCCTTGACATACTGCAGTGCTTGAGCCCTAGTCTCAACCAAGAAGAAAAACCTCTCATGGTGTTCATAAAAAGACTGTGATTTATTTTTTACTTCAAAGATTTATTTTTCACCTTTTCTTTGTGGATAACATAATTAGAAACACATGTATGCTCACTAATGATTTACACACACTGGAAGAGCGGTTATATTGGTCAGTGAACAAGTTCGTTACCAGCAGGGATTCATCTGCGCTCATTATTATGTGCAATGCGATGAATCTGCAGGACCTTATGTTGGTACAGACAAGCCATATCACTATTGTTTCTTTCATGGATTGACTAACCTGTACCAAACTTGTGAAGCCATCCTGGGTAAGCAGCTAATTCTTCAACATCAGTGACAGACGTAGGAAGAGGTGAGGTATACTAGGGGAGACTGAGGCAGACATCACGTAAACAACACTCTGTTGAAGACAACTGATCTACATTGATTTTGTCAGCTACAGGTCTGTGCTGCTTGACCCTGATGCAAACATACCAAATTTTTCAACTGCTGCAGGAACCAATTTATTATTTTAAATTTTAAATTTATTTTTTTTCTTCAAAACAAGAGCTGGAATGAGACATTAAAGATTTCTTGCAATGAGATATAAAACTCAGGTCCGCAAGTCCATTCTTTTTACACATGTAAATCAAGCTTATAATGTAGAGATCAGAGAGAAGCTTGTATAGACATATTAGTCTTGGATGAACTGGACTTAAAACCAGAAGCAATAAATACAGCCCATGGAAACCAGCATTCTCTAGAAGTTTACGTATTTACCCAGGATCCTGTGTACCTTTTACATCCCAGGCTGAACGCCACACTCTTTCAGCTATGCTACTATTAATATTGTGCTAACATGTGGAAAACTATCTCCAATGCAACTTAATAAGCAGTCCTGCATTCCTCAGAAGCAACATTAGTGAGCAGGGATTTGCGACAGTTTTATTTTCTGAAATAGTTCTGAAATCGGATTAATCCAGCCAGCCAGTTCTTCCTTCCACATACACATTTTGGGTAGACTGAAGTGCTTTGCTTGATCTGGAGGAAAACTTTCCATCCATTTATTTAAAAACTGCAGTTGCAGGAATTTCTAAATATGATGTCATCTCAGAGAAACACAACTATTTGACTTAGAAAACATTACACAGATTTGAAAAAAACTACAGTTTTAAAAATGACAAAGAGAAACGTTTGCCCTTTTCAACTTTTTCAGGTTGTTGGTTTTTTTTCATGGGCAGAAATAAGTTAGCCCAATGCCTTAAGGTTAGCGACATTTACATTCAGGAATTCACACATATAATCCATAATGACAAAGGACTGTAGCTGCAACTGTCTCTATTAAGAGGAATTTAAAACACTAAAACCATATCCACTAAATAATTCTGATTAATATTTTAGATATTCTGAAGAGCCTGTGAACCTGTTACTCATTTAAACTGAGCTGGATAAACCCCTCTAGCCAGCTCTGCCAGTGAAATCAGAAGTTAGAAGCCTAAATTCCTTTGAGAATCCTGGGCAAAGTTTCCATATATTGAAGAAAATCAGATTCAGTTTCTTAAAATGTCATGATTTTAATAATTCAATAAATGTCATAATTTTGGTTTTGGCATAACAAATACTAAGCAAGAGATATACTTTCCTTCCAGGACTTTTTTATAGAGTTGTGCTGGTTTTGGCTGGGACAGAGTTAATTTTCTTCACAGTAGCTAGTATGGGGCTGTGATTTGGATTTGTGCTGGAAACAGATTTGATAACACAGCGGTGGTTTCATTACTGCTGAGCAGGGTTTACACAGAGTCAAGGCCTTTTCTGTCTCTCACCCCACCCCACCAGCGAGTGGGCTGGGGGTGCACAAGAAGTTGGGAGGGGGCACAGCTGGGACAGCTGACTCCAACTGACCAAAGGGATATTCCACACCATATGACATCATGCTCAGCATATAAAGCTGGGCAAAGAAGAAAGAAGAGGGGTGATGTTCAGAGTGATGGCATCTGCCTTCCCAAGTAACCATTACGTGTGATGGAGCCCTGTTTTCCTGGGGATGGCTGAGCACCTGCCTGCCCATGGGAAGCAGTGAATGAATTCCTTGTTATGTTTTGCTTGCATGCACAGCTTTTGCTTTGCCTATTAAACTGTCTTTATCTCAACTCATGAGTTTTCTCATGTTTACCCTTCTGATTCTCTCCCCCATCCCACCACGGGGGGAGCGAGCGAGCAGCTGGGTGGTGCTCAGTTGCTGGCTGGGATTAAACCACAACAATAATGAGTAAAAGAAACTCAGATTGACACTACTCTGACCCATATATCATAAATCCCCAAACAGGAATAAAAAAATTACCCCAAAAGCCTAAAAAATACATCATACACAAACAAAGCCATAATATTGCTAGCAATATGAGACAAGAGGTGCATATAAAGATTTCCTGTAGCGAGACTGAAATGATCTGTTAAATATTTTACTCTAATGTCTTTTTTACACATTATTTTCTTCAGGTTTTTGCACATTTGTCAGGGCTGAATTTGTTGCATTTTAAGAGAGCCTGCAAACCGCAGCAACTGTGCTTATTCTCTTTGTTCAGTCTTGGCTATGTTAAAAAGAAAATACTCCCCACTTTCCCCTCTTAGTTTCTTAGCAGCTATGAGCAAACTTTCAGTACTTTCACAATGTATAGTTTACTTTCTGGGTGGGAATGGGAGTATTAATGAAGCCTCATGGCTGTTTCTGCAGACAGTCATATTTTGGAATAAATGCATTATTTTCTTACTGAATAATGAAGGAAATGGCTCATAATGCAGCACATGTATTTCCATGTGCATGGATGTGCATGTTTGTGTGAGCATATAAAACTCCTGGTATTAGAAGTTAATAACTGATAACAGAACCAAATTCTAATCCAGACAGTAATGTTCTGCCAACCTGATTTCCCCTGCACTTTGAATTTGAAATGCTATTCTCTACTCACTGTCCATACACAATCATGTAATGTGGATATGTTCTTTTAAATGCGTGGTATTTCAGTTGAAGTTAAAAGGTCATGGATATTTATTTTCAAAAAAACTTTTGTGTAGATAATCAAGCAGTAAAACCTTTATTTCCTTTCCACCATCACTCATGAGACTCTGAAGTCTGCAAACACTCTTGAATGTCTTAGGAAAAAAAAATTCCATTCAGCTCAGTGGTGGTAAGGAAGTTTTAAGGTAAAATCTTATTTGGTGATTGAAAAGAAAGTCTGCAAATGGAGGAAACGCTAATGTAGCCATTCAGAAACCCCAGAAGGCAGCATGCACTGAGAAAGACCACCTAAGCAGAATACTCAGTTGTGGGTCCTAAGCTCAGAGATTCATTTTGGCCATTTTGTGGACAAAGTTACAAGAATAAATCTTAAGCCAATTCAGGGGCTCTAACACGCTTGTGTCTTTCACCTCCCTACTTTTTCCAGCATGTTGGAATCAGATGCTTCAGGTGAGATCTCAGCTGAGAATATAATCAAGAAAGACATTCCCAGATTTGATGAACCTGTGGTCCAAATAGGATAATGACAGAAAGTGTTGGGTCACTTGTCTCAGTTTATACAGAAAATCAGAGTAAAAGCTGGAAATAAAATTCAGTTTAAGTCCAAACCAGTTTATTACCATTGGGCAGTGCAGCTTCCCACGTGATCTATTTGACAGCAGAGCAACAGATGAAGTTGTGACACTCAAACTTCAAGCTGATACTATGCCGGAGAGTTTAGGTTTTGTTCATTTCAACATGCTGCTTCTTTTATTGCCTCCTTGCCTTGTTACTTGTCATGGCCATATGTGTGCCTTCTGAGATAGCCCCTTCAGCTGACATCAGTTGCACGTTAAGGCAAAAGCCAACAGTGTGGTGAAATGACTTGCATCACTGTGTTGCTTGCAATGATGAAAAAGAGTCTCAATCCCAAATGTAGCTGAGCACTGGACTCAGGTGATGTCAGTTCTAAGGATACTGACCTATATAATAAATAAATAATGAGGCTGAGGCCAGTTATTTTTTCCATTTATCAAGTTTGCATTGATCAGAAGGTAAAGATTAGATTTTGAGCTCCTACCTTTCCTTACAGTGGTGTTTTAAGGAATGATCCCTGAGCTAACTATACTGATGTTTGTCAGCTGCTGGGTCAAAAAAGATGATCAGAGTCATAAGGCAGTGGAAATATTACGCATCTATAACAGAAAAAAAAACTTAATTCCCAAAGCATTCATATCCTACAGGGCCAAGTGCTCTCTGTAACCTCTCATAAATAGAGTTAGCATTGTTACCATGGTCACTTTCTATTCTCCCTTTAATAAAAAATAAGTAAATCTGGAAACAAGGAGAAACAGAACTACATAAATGCTTTCCCCCTGTTCTTTCTATTGCATTTTTTTTTAATTCATTGCCAGTATTTCTATGTGAAACATGAAATCTCTCCTTCCCACCTTTTCCCATCAAATATAAATGAATGTTAGTTATAAAGGGGAAGTATGTTAAATCAGTCTCAGTAGTTCAGTGAAAGAAAAATCTCTTCCCCTCATTGAGCAACACTTCTAAAATCTCCATATGCAACAGGTTAGAAGACCAAAGACCAAAGCAAGAGGAGAAGAAACTTGAGGTTGCAAATTCATCTTATGTGATGGCAAAAGCCGGGCTAGCCAGGCAAAAAATCATGTTTGCTACATAAAAGCAACTTATTCATTTATAATGAAGAAGAGGAAACAACCACAGGAACAAACAACAACAAAACCAATAAACATGCAAATTCCTAACTCTGCCTTCAAAATATATTTAATTTTAAAACCTGTTTATCCTTCAGACCAGCTGAAGAAACAGGGGAGAGAAAGGAAAAAAAAAAGTGTAATCTCTAGCTTTAAGAAATTGCTTGTGGAAAATGCTTAAGCTGATGAGACTATTGAGTGAACAAGATGATTTCATAATACAATTTGTGCCTGTTTGGTAATGACACTAAAGATGTAGAATAAAACCCAAGAACAATCATTCAGCAATTCAAGAAAAGTCAAGGCTTGTTTATTTTTTTAATGGCTTTTTGCTGGTGCCAGACTTCCTCCAGAAATTAGGTGGATTGAATGAAGCTGGACAGTGCAGAGTTTTAGTCTAAGAAACATACACCACTTACACGCTCTTCCAGTGGGTGCTCAATTATTATTGAAGTTTGGAGGAAAAATTTTCTGGGATGTTTTCAAAAGGAAGCAGTGAACAAGGCTACAAACTGCTTTGCACCTGGGAGCTATGAAGGCACCTTGACTGCTGCATGAGATACTAGGCAGAAGGTGAGAAAGTGAATATAATCTTTAAGTATGTATTTAAATAACAAAGATCCAAATTGTACTTCTTCAAGGCTACAGAGAAAGTCAAGAGGCAAAGCTTTCTTTCGGCTGTTGAATGGGGTGGATCTGCTTTATAGACATTTCCAAAGGGTAGAGATAATCAGTTTAAGCACTTTTTGTTGTTTGTTTTTGGTGTTTTTTTTTTCAAACTCTGAAGTCTTTTGTGCTATGGGAAATGTTTCAGTAGGAACTCACCCCATCTAAATGCAATGGCTTAATAGGCAGCCACTTTCTGCTGATTGATTAGAGAGTGAGCTGAGCCATGGTGGGAGAGTCTTTTCACTGATGGTAGACACCTAGTTTAAGATGTGATGGGTCATTTTCTGTAATACCTTTCTCTTTCCACTAACTACAACAGGAGCCTGTTTGACAGGCTCAGACTGGACATCTTTCAGACAGACAAGATGAATCTCTTTGGCTCAGGCTGGATGTGATTCACCATGTCCAGCTGCCACCAGATTTCACTTACTTCTCCTTTGCTTATGCCTTCTAAGACTTGCACCTGCTGGGGAGAGCTTGCTGGGAGAAGATGAAGCCCAGATAAAGAGAGATGAGGGAGGGATAAGTCCAGATTTTATCACATTGCAAGGGTTTGGTGTTCATCCACTGGCTGTATAAGTGAAAGCTGCTGGCATCCCTTCTCACCTTCAGTGGCTTCACGGTGATTTTCAGGAGGGAAAATCTTGGACTTGGTCGATGGCTCCAAGGATTGATGCAGAAGAGAGACTGCTATTGCTACGGTCTCAGGGAAGCCCCAGGAGCACAGATATAGGGTGCTTTATAAGCCTGTTATGCTGAGGTAGAATCACAAAACTTGTCTAGACTTTCTTGTGTCTAGTAGCAGGTGACTTCTGGGCAAAACAAGCTAATACTGCAGGTAAATAAAATAACATGCTGCTTATCATTGGAGGCACTCAAGTAATGCCATTTAGAATTCTGAGTAAGAAAAACTGCAGCTAAGAAATGTTGTGAGATCAATCCTTAACTATTAAGCACCAATACAGATAATATGGGGGCAGATTATTTCTGATCTTTTCTGGGTATTCCCTGAGGCCAGCATTCAAAATTAAACTGTTTGCACTCCACGAAATATGTAGAGCTGAATCATTTGAAAGGATAGCTAGAGCGACTATCTACTTCAATATTTTATAATAGCTTTTCTATTAAAAGATAAGTAGAGAGGTCTGTGAGAAAGAATACAAAAGTAGAAATCATGCAGTCCTGGGTTTTAGACCTCATTCTTCCACTGACTTTTTTTTTTCTTTGGTTTTGGTCAAATCTCTTCAATTGCATCTCTTATTATCCCTAATTATAAACTCTAAACCTCACAAAAATAAATGTTTTCCAGCTTTCCTTGTTTCAAATATCAGTTACGGACTGTACAGTGCATTGAAGTTAAAATGTTAACTACTATCTTGTCATAAATACCAGGTCTTAATATTGATTCACTGAAATGGTTACTTTACAGATGTTATAAAAGTTAGTTTTATTAGCTGACCTTATCTCTCTGCTTTTTGCTTTTGTGTATTCTCCTTCAACACCTGAGGTTCATTCAGTTACATTTAAATTGCTTCATTTCTGTGTCTGAAAGCAGTTATTCAAAAGGTAGATTATCTTTGAGTTTACTGAATAAATATGCTTATATATTGCTGACAAGGCTTGACTCTTAATTTCTGTTTTTTAAGTTTTACATCTTACTGCTGAATTGTAGTCCTTGCAACAATCCAGCAAATACAGATTTCTGGGTTTGTTTTGCCAGACAATGTACTTTAAAAGGGGCTTATACTTAAATCTGCTCTTCAGACTACGAGCAGCTTAATGGATTGTTGACAGAGAATGTAAAGCTCAAGCAGGATGTGATAATACCAGGTGTTTCTCACTTTTATAAAGTTTATATAACTTTTATTTTCATTTCATTCCTGGCTGCCACTTAGCACAGTGCAGCAACAATGACCTTCATAGTAAAGACTAGAACTAGCAGAGGGAAAAGGAGAAAGAAACTGTAGAATCGGAACACCCACTAGAGATATCAACATGCTTCCCGTGGCCAAAGGACGTTAGGTGTCTGTCACCCACTGTGATATGAAGGAAGTTTAGGAGATGGCTTATACTCCTTTCAGTCCCCAGACCTGCAAACAGGCATTTTTATGTCTGCAGTTAAGAATCAACTTTGGTTTAATCACTGAAGTTAATGAGTTCGAAGTTTACCTTATGAAATTTCAGAAGATGCTCTTTACAGAAGGAACAGTTTTATGGCTAGCCTACATAGGGACATTCACAGAAAGGTAGACTGATTTCTTGTCATAGGTCTGCCAGAGTTTTTTTCTTGCTTTTTGTTTTGTCCCTTTGGTTTTGTGTCACTATTGCTTTAGTAGATCACTTCAGAGAAAAATTCCTAAGCCTGCAGAGCTGTCATTAATCAGGAGAGGTTTATTCTGTGGATAGCTACATTTGCATATACATCTGCATATTGCACGCCGCCACCTTCCAACACATTTGGTTCCTGTTCCCCTCCAAAGAGCCCCTGTAAGGTGGCTGACATGTAAAGATATCCACCCACTCCTAGATTTGTTCAGACTGTCCCCTCAGATGATGCCCAAGAAAAAAGCCTGTAAATTATCTGAAGAAACTCCTCACAATTATATTTATTTTCTCTGAATAAGATAGAAGGCGAGACAAAGGAAGAGGCAATCTGCCTGGCCACCTTCCTCTGGCAATTGCTCTCAACAATGATTTTTAAATCTTGTGGTCATTTCTCCATGCATTTTCCACATTTGTTCATACTAAATCATAATTACCTGAAGTTGCCACAAGAGACACTCTAATACCACTAGAAAAATTATCATTTTACCCAGCCAGAGAAAAGGAGAGTACTGCAGCGGTAGTACAGAACAGTTTTTCTTTGCTTGCTTCTCTGATTTTGGGTAAAGATGGGGCAGCTTTTTTAGGAATTGATTATTGATAGACTTTAAAGTTGGGTGAATTTCTCTCTCTCTCTCTCTTTAGTGGCCATTTTGTGTTTGTTTACTTCAGGTAACAAACACCTGAGAGCATATCTTGTACTCATGTTCTGCTTTTTCTATTGCTTTGGAAAGCCAAACTGACAGCTTACAGCCTGTGCAATCAAACCGGTGGCTTTTAAAAAGGGAACTGCACTATCTCTGTGCTACTTCTGGCATGCAACAAAATGCATCCAATCCCACAAAGAAACAAAGACATTATTGCCAAAATATTTATCATGACAATGGGAATTGATGTAATAACAAAAGTTATCAGTCATAGAAAGGTAAAAACCCATGGCTGGAAATGTGAGTTTGGTTTAAAGAGGGAAGTTGGCTAGTTACTAAGAATGGAGCATCTCAGTCCTGACTCCTCTTGCTTTATTTTTTTGTTCATGTGTATTTGGATTCTAGAAAGTGGGTTCTAATAAAAACCGAGTCAAGAAGGCACCACAAAGGGCAGGTCTGTAGCCATTCCAGTTGGAGAAAGGCCCCATTTATCTATCAGTTATGAAAATGGACTGAAATTCTGCGTCTTTGTACTAAAATTAGTTTGCTGTGTCCAAGTGGTCTTGAATTGACACCCAGGCCCAAATTCACAAATGCCTGCAGCCATGAGCAGAGTCCCTAAATTCATCGTACCTTAGGGTCACTTTGGTGGACGGGGGATCTCCAGTGACACCAAATCAACACAAGGCACAATGCTGGCTGCGCTGTACAGCTTGTATTTAGGACTCCTCATTATCTTGGTCATTCAGATTTCTACATTGGTCTATTGGGTTCAACTGCAGCTCGTATGATGTCGACCATTTTAACACTAGCTGGCGCTGAGAGGATGATGAGAATTCAAGCCCACGCACAGGGGTTTATAAGTATCTTTGCAGTCACAGACGGTACTGTGTAGACATCAAGTTTTTTCTATTACCACTTTTCTCACTAAGGTTCAACTAAAGCCAGCTTCTATTTATAGCCCTGCAAGCAAGCAGCACTATCCAGATATATCACTGGTAAATATGGGTGAAGATTTCACACAGTGGGGAGGTAAATTACAGGCAGCTATTTTTTTTTTAAATCCTGCTAGGAGATCTGTGAGAAATTACATTTTCATTCTTGGATCTTTAGGTTATTGCAAAGAGACCTGAGAAAAGAGTGGAAAGAGACATCTATAAATTACCTGGGTTTAGGGCAGAGTCCTTGCAGCCTGGAAGCAAGATGAAGACAAGGAAAGAAGGAATTCCAACCTTGTGGATGATTTGGAAGACAGATCAACTTGCTGACTTCATGTCAGCAGAAAATGATGCAAGACAAATGTCAAATCTCTTCTTTGCTGGTAAATTCCTCATTCATTATCACTGTCGTAGCCAGTGGGAACCTCTGACCAGGAAAGCACTTCGGTGATGATTATTTGTATCTATCTATCTATACAGAAATGTACCTTTCCTCTGCTCCATACAGATGTTCTGAAACAACTTGTAGTGAAAGACAATGTGCCCAGAATATTCAGCTGATATTTATCCTCACTTCTACACCTCAAATGGAGTTAGATAATTGAGATGCAAGTGATATTATTCAAACATAGGTGGAATACAATGAAGGAATGAAGGTCATGAAATTTCATACTTTGGAGACTTCAGGTGTGCAACCTGTGTTGTCAGAAAGCAACTGTTTTCCTAATGTAAAGTCAGCCAAAGTGCTTATGACTATATTTTCCTGGATTTCTTGATAGGTTATCAAGTGCTGCTGAGTTTCCTTTTATTTGCCTTCATCTGGGTGCAAGACTCTCAAAGGCCTGAGGGAGCAGATGTGGTATTTGCAATTTTGTTCTGAACAATCTGGCTGTTTTGAAAATATTCACAGGAAAACACCAGCCACAACACCAGATGTGAATGTAGCAAAGCAGCATCTTGTGTTTACATTTTAATTTCTCCAGCTAGAAAGGCTAGGGTGCTTATGCACTGGGAACACATAATACAGGCTGCATGCTCTAATAATCTATTCCATGCATATGGTGCCATTCACCTCACAGTGCTCCGCAAGTCTTCTGGGTAGAGGACCCACCCACCCCAAAACTGTGGCCCCCACAGGTCTGCGATACAGCAGCTGCATATTAATTCTAAATAGTAATAACCTTAATGTAGGAGTAAAGGGTAAATGAGAGCTGCATCTAACAGCAGCTGCTGAGAGGGCTTTAAGTTGGCAGGTCTCTAGGTGCTTGTGTGTGTGTGATTTTTACAGCTTTTGAACATCTGCAAGATTCGCTGACTTTATAGTGCTGCTGCAAACACCTCTAAATAATCAGGTCCCGGGAATCTAGATTCAAGGCACACAGAGTGGAAATCCCAGCTCATCTTTTGCTGTGGAAGTGGCATTTTTCTGTTCTGTACGTTTAAGGGAGCCAAGTAATACCAAAGCAAGAAACAAACCCATCTGGCATTGTGGCAGCCTATTTAACTTGCTGCAGGCAGTAGCCAGGTAAAGGATCTGACTCTGAAATTCATGCCAGGTTTGAAGTGTGGCAGAGATGCTGCTCTCTATGACAGAAGGAAGGGATGACATTGCACAGAGCTCAAATCCCTGTATTTCCTAACAGTTGTTTCAGGATGGTGCTGTCTTCGGCATGAACAAATCTAGGAAGTAAAACCGGAAAACTCCAGTTGCTGTTAATGGGATGTGGTGAAGGCAGATGTATGTGCTAATGGACAAAGGAGCCAGGAAACGAGACTCTATGGCCTGCCAGGAGGTCTCAGCAAGTTGCTGTGCTTGTCCTATTATGTTTGTGCAATTAGATGGGAGGATTCAGCTTTGGGGAGTTACAATCAGCGTGTGGCTAGTAGAGCCAACGGCAGTACAGCCAAAGATACAGAGGAGCTATTTATTCCTAAAATCTTCCAATAGCTGTAATAGAGGCCTGGCTATGACAGCTCCTGCTCTGAAACCCAAACGGACCATCAGGCTGGGAGAGGAGTGCAGCCCTCAGCAGAGGAAAGACCTACGGGGAAGAATAGAGATGTAACTGCAAAGGCAGGATCCCTGCAAAGCCAATCTGAAATGCCGAGCAGGCCACCAACATCCTCATTTGATCCCGCTCTGCTCCCCCTCAGTCTTGAGACCAAATTTTTCCCTTTTAGTGAAGACATCTAATGACAAGGAGGAGTAAATTGAAAACCCTTCCTCCTGATTAAATCAATGAATTCTCACTGTGGCTGTTAGAATAAATGTTCAAGGAGCCATAGAGCACTACGTCATTGAAAATAGGCTGAGTTTACATGGAATTGATTTGAGCCTGGTATTTTATGACTCCCGTGTGAACCTGATGTGGCCAAATTGGCTCTCTCATAGGACACTTTATCAGGGAGTTATATCTTTTGTCTAATTAACGGGACTCAGAACTAAAAGACATGACTGTATAACGCATTTAATGTGCAGGCTGCAGTGGCAAAGGAACACTTTACAATGTACTGCTACTCGAGTGAGAGGCAGCAGTGGTTTTAAGAAAACCTCTCAGGGAAAAAAAGAAAAAAAATCCTATCCTGTTTTTTCCGATATCATATCTATGTTTGGAAACTTCCTTCCTAAATCTTTAATGAAGGCAGAATGGGGTTTGAAAAACAGCTGGAGGACATTGATCTACACATTCCAATTTGTTTATGTATAAAACATGCATAAAGGATTAAATGCTGCTTAACAGTTTGTCTGCTTTCAGCTGCTTTCATGCCTCTGCTTTGCTATAGCACCAATCCATGTCAGAAGATACCCTGGGGGGCTTTTAAATAATAAATAGGTTCCTTCAGAGGATGTCTTTTTTTTAATCTAATATTAATTGGCACACAAAATGGTAATTATACTGACTCTAGAAATATGCTGTGCCACTCATTCTTCTCTGGTCAATGGCATTTGCCCTGTCTCACAGTAGCCGTAGGAGCATGGGAGACAGAGAGTGACATCAGACTAAATTAAGTGCTCATGCATTTATGTATCAATGCAAATGCATTTATAAGGTATGAATGATTTATCAGGAAGTCATTTTGATGCCTTTCTGTTGCATGTGGCTAATATGGTGAACAAGTCAGTTCATTGATTCCAGTTCAGGATCCTGGTTTGTCTGTCATTATGAAGGGGCTGTTTCAAAAGCCTGAATTTTAAGTACTTTTCTTTTTCTTTTTTTTTTAGCCCACAGAGGTTGGTTCACCTCTATCAGTCTGAATGATTTGTTAAGCAAGAAATATGACTGGCTCTGCTTACAAGCTAAATGCTGAAAATGGTCTCTCCAAAATAATACATTGCATTTCCTGCTCATCTAATCCTATTTTACACAGAGGCACACAAAATAGATTGGAGAGGCTGGTAATTTTAAAAGACAGGCAGCTGTCCATGCTACGGGAGGTCACAAGCACAAGCTGTGTAAAAAGAACCAAATAAGTCACCTGTCACTCAGCTCAGCAGTGGCAAAATTCTACTTCGTGATGGCCTAAGATCCAAAACTTCAGCTTTTCTGCAGATATGCCACCGATAACTGACAGCTCTGTAGCATAGCATGGGGATAAGTTTGTAGATAAGATCAAAACAGTTCTAGCAGAGATATGAGCTTCAGTCTTGTGTTGGATATGCAAGATTTCTTATCTCCCAATGATATATCTGTCTCCAGCATTCTTGGTTCACAAAGTGAGCCATGCCAAGTTTCGCAATTGCATCCTATAACATAGAAAAGCACCATATGGTCACATTCTTTATTCTTATCCCAACTGTCATCATGACTCCAGGGTCTTTTAGGATCCAGTATCAGGCAGTGAGATCAGCAAAGTTAAAATGGAGCACTCTAATATCTCTAATGGGATATGTCCTGGCAGCACAGGTAGTCCAGGCTCTTATCATAACTCGCACCAGCACACTCAAGAGCATAAAGTGTCAAAAGCATAAAGAGTTAAAAATCCATTCATTTAGCATTCTGTGTTACCTTTCCATTGAGGACAGACAAATGCTCTTTTAGTTTATACTGCTGCCAGAAAAAGTCACAGATACTTTAGGAGACAGAAACCAGGTCTTCTGGGAGATATTCCCCCAGGTATAAATGTAAGAGTGGAAAATGGGTGAAAACCATGGACTGCAAGAAAGACTTGCTAATGAAATCCCCAGAAAATCCCAGCCCAGGCCAGACTTCACTTAACTCAAGGCTAAACTAACTCAACTGAGCAGATGTGCTGTCAAGCATTCAAGTTACCCACACAATGGAAACAAATGCTTACCACTGATCAAGTGACTCTGGCTTACAGTACAAATCTTGCCTCTTCAACCCTTTTTTTTTTATTTCCAATGTAATGTTATTCCTGGCCAGTTTAAGCCAAAATTGTCTTTGTTTTCATTAATTAGCAGAACAAATGCACATACATCCTGTCAAACCAGAAAGTAGATTTAAGGGATATAAAGGAAGAAAAAGGAAATCTAAAATTCCAAAGGTACCAGAATGTTGGGTCATTCTCTTGGTAAATATAAATTGGCATACTGACTTCACTAGAATTACAGGGGCATATGCCAGAAAGTTGTTAGTTCAATTTATGCATCCTTTGAAAGCCTTATTGGGCCTTTCTTCTCTCTCTACCAAATGCCACCTAACAAACTAAGCATTGAGAAGTGAAATTACTTATCCAATGTCAACAGAAAGTTTGTAGAGGAACTTGGAGCTCAGGTCTTCCCGCCTCCACGGTCCATCACCTAGTTACATAAAGGCTTTGCCTACCCAGAAAATAGCTCACAGTATTATGTCTGGGTCAGAAAAGCAGCTGAGTATTTTGGTTTTCATTTTCTACAAAATGATTAATTGAAAATGAGTGATAGTTCCTTTCCCATGGCAAGGAGATGACAGGTGTCATTGCTTTCTCATGTATATGATGAGATAATAGCTGCCTTAATCTTAGTCAAGATGCATTCATAACTAAGCTACAAAGAGATATTTTGCTGACCAGGGTGCATGCTTCCTCACCCTTCCAGTCCTCTGTGCCCAGCTCTCAAGATACAAGCCCCATGGCCATCCCTGCCTGAGGATCTTTCAACCCTATAGTCTTCTAGCCTCCATCCATCCACATTTCTCACACCTCACCTGCATAGTGTTCGAATTCAGTGCTGCTGCACACAACCTAATACAGATATTCCTTGACTTCAGCCCTCACTACTCTTGGGCATAGTTCCCACAAGTATTTTTCTGTACCTGCCAACCTTCAGCAGATATTAGGTCAGCTAGGCACATGTTTAGGAACTGAATCCATCCTATGAAAGAAATTCTTAAAGGAATTTAGGATTGTTTCGTCAATCTTATCTTTTGAGGAATATCAGGTGCTTACACAAAAATCATTGCAAATCTTGCCCTGAGGTCTGTCCCAGTCCAAGTTCTCTACTCTGGTAGGCTTTGGATCTTGTCCTAGGTTCATTTGAAAAAGAAAACAAAATCATTATCTTTTTTTTTTTCTTCTTTTCAATGTACTAAATATAGATGTATAAACAAAATCCTCAGCTAGATAAAGATAGCAGCACACAGATGGTGTAAAAAACAAAGCATTTAGCAAGCTGAGACAGGCTGTACCCATATATACTTTGTATTACTGCTTGTTGCCAGCTAATATATTTCCACAACAGTTAAAATCTCACTCAACCTTGTAAATTGTCTCACTTTATTAGTGAATAAATTTTACAAATAGGTCTCTGTGACTCTTCTGTGAAATCTGAGTGGGTTTTTGTCCTAAAATATTTACATTTTATTTTGTGGTAAGCTGGTTTCCTGCTTTCAAAACCTTCACTGGATGCCTCCCCTTCCTGATGCATGCATTCATCCAGTATGCACACTTGTTAGAACCAAGAATGTGGGGACCAGGGTTGCTGAGATAGCAGATGTTTTCCAGTCTGAATCTCTTCTGCCAGACAAGTGTCGTTATCCAGAGTGCATCTGGGATTAGATGAGGGAGAGAGCATTCCTTCCAGGCTTTCCAGAACCGCTGAGCTAAATTCTCCTATTCACCAACTAAACCAGCTATGCTTTCCTTTGTGCAAGGCAGACAAAAATGGTGTTCAGAGAAAGGTCTAGTTCTCTAAGTCTGTATTACAAAAAAAAGAAATTGACGTTTTAATATAATTTTTAATTAAAAAATTATATTCACATTGTGAATGTTTAATTTTTAACTTTCCAGATTTTAATTAATGGAAGTTAGAAGCAGAACCCTGAGATCTTTATAATGAAAAATAAATACATATCAGACCTTTTTTTAATGTACATATTACAGATTTTGCTAGTTCCTGCTTATTTCCTTCCCAGCCCATTCTCTACAGTAAATTCAGTAAAAGAGGAAGGAAAAAAAGCAGGAAAGGGGTGAGGAGAACGGAAAGCCAAAAAGGGAAAAATTGGAAAACTGGAAATGTACTGTGTATTTGATATACAAAAATATTAACATTTCTTTTTAAAAAGTTACAGAAAAAACTGAGAATATGTGAAACCTCAATACTTTTTTAAACAAGTCTTTTTTCCTCAGAAAGCTCCAGGAGCTTAGAAAAAGCTGGTAGGATGCCATTATTTTAAAAATGTAAATGAGATTACTTGCACAATTATAGGTCTGTCAGGTTCATATTGATCCTGGGCAAAATACCAGAACAGTGGTATAAGACTCAATAAAGAATTAACAAAAGTTGAAAAAATTATTGCCAATGGACAGTTTTATGAAAAATAGATGTGATACCCCTCTATGATATTGAGTTCCATTAATAAATGTAGCAGATTTAGGTAAGGCATTTCACTTGGTAGCATGCAACCACTTATTTAAGAACGATGTACAATCGACACAGTATGTGTTCAGTGGATATACAATGTGCTGATGTGTATTTCTGAATGATTATTCGCATTTATCATTAAAGGGTGTAAAATAACAAAAGATTGGGAACCCTGGGTCAGCCAGAAGTCCATACAGCCCAACAGTGGTCAGGAACAACCAGCCCCATTTCTCCTGGGTCTGCACGACTCTGCAGGACTCATTTCTGGATCGGCACTAATGACATTTCTTAAGCAATGACTTGAGAGAAAACATAAATCTATCACTGACACAGTGCAGATAATGCAAAGATTGGGGGCTTGGTGAATTATTCAGTGGATACATTTTTAATGCATGGAGTTTAGAAGAGGAGTATAACAAAATCTGTGTTTCAGTATGGTCAGATACAAAATCACACACCTAGGAACAAAGGTGTTCCTTTCCATGGGATTGCAAGCTTTGTCTCAGAAAAATAGCTTCTGGGACAGACTTTGAGTTTTTGGTGGCAATGAAATGAACATGAAGTGGCAATGAAATGCCATGGCCAAAAGTATAGCAAGACCTGAAGCTAAAGACAAAATACGAGTCGACAAAGAGTAGGATATCCATACAATGCTTTAACTGGAATCCTATGAAAAATTTGGAGTTGAAATTCAAGGAGGATATTGAAAAATTGAAGAATGAGTTCACTGGAAGATGAACCTTACAGTGAAAGATGCAAAGAACTCAGTGATATATTTAAGAGTAGATTGAGGGGATTTTTAATGGATTTGCCATCACTGTTAATTCTAAAGTCCAGATTGGATTTTTTTTCCCAAAAAGTTATATTTTCCTACAGATAGTAATTAAATCTGGGTGCCTCGCCAATGCTAAGGCAAGATGAACTCAGTATGTCAGTGAGTATATTTTATGAAATGGATATAGGCATTTAGAAACCAAGTCTACACTTTTAAAATTCTGCTACATTTCTTCACTCTGTTCTGATAATTAGCTGATACCCTGCAGCAGAAAGGAAAGGAGTGAAAAATAAAAGTAATGGAGGTGTAAGATGGGAAGTGGGCCAGAAGAGAAGAGAAAGGGAAGAAACTGAACTTTTTTTCCCAAATCTTACCTAACTGTACAATTGTACACTTTTTTTTTTCCCACATGTATATAATAAAAGCTATTTTCCTTCTCCCCATTCTTACACAGACTTAACTTTCCCAAACACATGCATTCACTGCCTTCTTCGGGATGAAAGTGCTGCTCATTAATCTCTAGCTTTTTGGAGGTTATTGCTTTATCTTTTTCTTGGTTATCTTCATTCTGGAACTCAATTATAATGACCACATTGGCATTCCATGAATCACACAGGCAGAACACAAATCAATGTAACTGGTACACTTAGTTATAGTGGATGTTACAGAGAATAGAGCTAGTGAAAATCCATGGACAATTTCCAAAAAGGAGGTGGGAAGAAGAGAGAGAGTCACATTTTCCTTCTAGGGACCCCTTTCCCAGCATGGGAAATTGCTGTAATAACCTTTTCTCAGGCTTGAGATTAAACTACAGTCCTTTACAGTGCCTTGCCTAGGGATGGCATTTGATGCAAAATAGTTAAATGATGATGATGATGATGATGATGATGATAATAATAATAATATAATATATAATAATAATGCTTAATTAATTATTGGATGGGATTGACTGCAGATGAGGTAGGATAATTCAAGTCGCGAATAAAAAATTTTCTTGAAGTGCTGCTCAAAAGTGAGTACACATTAGTGCTATGCAGATGATTTAACTTAAAGAGGCATTTTAGGACTGATTACTACTGGATGAGAGATGAACTCAAAGAACTACTTAACATTAAGATCAGACTTTATCCCTTCACTGGAATGGGTCTGAACAACCTCAGTGAAGTTGATGATATAATCCTCCAGCATAAGAACATGTTTTATGACTTTGCTGAGTGAGTTGCTGACAGTATTAATGAAACAGAAGTATCGTTTTCAAAAGGAAAGCTGAGTTGATAAAATAGATAAATTATTTTCCTTCTTATTCTCTCACCTGCTGGAACAGTGGGAGAATTTTTGAAGCAAAATTGTTGTCATTTTTACTTTTACTTGTAAAAAGTGAATTTCAAATCTTTTTATCTGGGTGGTAAAAAAAATAAAATCCTTCTACGCACTCAGAAACCCAGCCTAACTTTTCCAAAAATCAGTCACTTTTATTATATTCCTCAAGTCTCCTTTAAAATAATTGATTAGACAATAAACATAAAAAGCACATTAATTATAATGTGAGAAAAATTTTACTTCAACCTCCAACTTGACACATTTTTCTTCCACAAAATCTGCTAAATTGATATGAAACAATTTGATACTGCTTGTAATAAATTTCTAAACCTAAGCTGTGTAGATATAAAATGACAAATTTAACTGCATTTATATTAAAGCAATTTTCTGCCCATCAGAGAGATGAGAAAATTAATATGTAAACCATTAACTTATAGTCAGAAGCACTGTGCACTGCAACTGGAATAAGGATTTTTTGGATGTTATCACTTACATTTTATTGCTTTCTCAAAAAGAAAATGCTTACCAAAAATTACAATCACTGCATTTAAAGGAGGCTCATTAGAAGAATATATACTTTGAGGGAAATCATCCATGAATTATGGGGCAGTCATGTAGTCATGTTTACAAAACCTTAATCTTTTTTTTTTTTTTTTATTTGTTTCACTAGCCTGAAAACAGCTCAGTGCATTCCAGTGCAGCAGTCAGCAAACACTGGTACACAGTGTAGTGCTAATGCTCTGTCATGACCCTTGCTGTTGACCAAAATAAAGCTGACTTGGAGAAAGTAAACATATTATTTTAGAAGTCTGATGTGTTCATCTTTTCTGCATAAAAAGCAGGTTTGTTCCTTCTCTGTGCCAGCCTTCCCTCAGCCTTCCTCCCTTCTCCATGCCATGACATTCTCCTTGGCCTTAGCTTTCTCTTGTGTCTCATGCATGCAGCACCACCTTCCTTAAGAGCCTGATGTGACTCCTGAGGAATTAAAAGCCCCTTGGTCCTGGGCATCTGCCAGCCTAACTTAGGTCTCAGGGCTGTAGCTATAGATTATTATGGCTCTCTCACCCTGTTTCACTCATAAGAAAAGATTCAGCCTTTCCTGGCCTTGTTACTATGCACCTGCCCTCCTTCTTCCAGTTTTTGTTGCCTCTTCAGCGTGGTGGCAGTGAAGCAGGCACCCATCTGGGAGGTAGGCAGCGTACTCCATCCTTCCCAGGAACCAATTTTAAACTGGTCCCATGTGTATTAAAGCTGCCCCTAGGTTTACTGGAACCTAATCTAATCAGAAGTCTAGAGCCAGAATGACATCCCTGAACTCTGGTTATCTTCTCTGTGAAGATAACGACTCATCCTCATGTCTTCGCACCTTGCTGTCCCACTCTGTCAGTGGTGACTCGTTTATCTCCCTTGTGGAAGATCCATCTCACCCTGCTGAACTGTTGTCTTACCTGTCCAAACCAGAAAGGAAAATAATGTTTTAAAATATTTGGGATCACAGTCACTGCTCTGCTACAAAGTATGCTTGTAGCTAGTCAGCGTTAATCTGTCTTCATTTTCAAGTGTCTTCCCTTCTCCACCTGTACTTTGTCTATTCCAGATATTACTCCTTGCCATTTAACTACAAACCCTCTAAGACAGAACCGGTCACCAACTACAGAATAGTTGGCATCCTACAATACTAAGTATGTCACTGAATAGCTTCAAAGTTATAGGAACAAGTTGCCACATTTCCTTCTCAGGTCCACCCAGGAGGATGTTACTTCTTTGTGGAGAAAGTTATTTTCCCTCAGTATAGCACCCAGATGTTCTGCACAGCAGGTGAATTGAGTAGGAAGGGACCTTTAAAGATAAAGCTAGTCCAACAGCTCTGCAATGGGCAGGGACATCTTTCACTAGATCAGGTTGCTTAAAGTCCCATTCAACCTGACTTTGAACAATTCCAGGGATGGGGCATCCACAACTTCTCAGGGCAACCTGTTCCAGTGTCTCAACACCCTCATCATAAAAAATTTCTTCCTTATATCCAATCTAAATCTACCCTCTTGCAGTTTAAAACAATTTCTCTTTGTCCTGTCCCTGCAGACCCTGGTAAAAAGTCTTTCTCCATCTTTCTTATAAACACCCTTTATATATTGAAAGGCTGCAATAAGGTCTGCAAGGAGTAGGAGGTCTTCACCAATCCCAGCCAATCTCTCTGCAACTGATGGCCACAGAGAATAGACAGCAAGAAAATATAACCCTCTCCTCTCATCCCCCACGGCTGAGATTTGAGATCAATCTGTACAGGTAAGACTTTTCACATGAAACAACAAAACTAGGCTTGAAAAAGGTGGATAGGTGGAAATCTAGGCACCATCATGGAATAACACCTCATTGGCTTTTAGGTCATTTCTTGTCTCACATCTGGGCACGTTTGCCTTTCTGGTAATAATACATAACTTCTATCTCAGTCTGGGAAATCAGACTAAGGAACAGTATTGTAAAGTAAGGAAAAGTTGTTTACTAATCCTTAGTCTGATATCATTTAGATAGTGCTTTCTTAGCTAGTAAAATATGCAAAATATTCTACTTATTTTCACAACAAGCTTTAGTTCTAAAACATACAGCCATAGGCTGTCTCACCTTCTCGTTTGCAACCTAATTAATTGTTGTGGTTTAACCCCAGCCAGCAACTGAACACCACCCAGCCACTTGCTCATTCCACCCACAACGGGATGGGGGTGAGAATCAGAAGGGTAAACGTGAGAAAATTCGTGGGTTGAGATAAAGACAGTTTAATAGGGAAAGCAAAAGCTGTGCATGCAAGTAAAGCAAAGCAACTCCTAACTCCTCCTCGCTGGTGGGGTGGGGTGAGAAGCAGAAAAGTCCTTGACTCTGTGTAAGCCCTGCTCAGCAGTAACGAAACCATCCCTTTGTTATCAATACCGTGTTTAGCACAAATCCAAACCACAGCCCCATACTAGCTACTGTGAAGAAAATTAACTCTATCCCAGCTAAAACCAGCACATTAATGAACTCCAGATTTTCCATTTACAGATTATAAAGCCACTGCACTGTCCAAGTCTGTGCATTCTTTATTGAAGCATTTAATGGAAAAAAAACCCAACGTGATATATTTTGGTCTGTCACAAAGGCCAATTTGACCCACTCACTTTCTCATTAAAATACCCCATGGCACAAAGGTAAATTAACGAACCCAGAAATACTTGTGGCAGATATTTTTTACACTGATCAGTTCGGGCACGGACCTACCTTGGGGTAAGGGCAATGGGAATTCCAGCAGGATTAAGTGAAGCTTTTTTTTTTTTTTTTCCTGGAAGGACTGGGCAGAACAATATGAATAGAGAACAATTTACACATGTGTATTGTCCTGTTCCTCAAGACTTTGGAATACTGCAGCTGTGTTCAAATCTAAGTTCTCTTTTGTTGTAACACACGGGCACTGAAAAGTACAAACCAGAAAGGTCTTTTTTTTCTTTTTTTCCTGGTTCTTGGGGGTACATAGACTTGGACTAGCCCTCAGAAAGATGGAGATCTCCTGGGATTTACATGTCTTTCCTGTCCTTGGGACATTTTCTTGGATCCATTGTTTTCAGGCACACAATATTATCCGTGTCTTTGAGGTTCTCTTGAGGCTATTTCAACAAGTAAAGCAATGGGCTTTTCTCTTATTTCTCTTCTATCGCTGTACCTGAGCTGTGTAAAAGGTTGTGTTCTCCTTGACTAAATTGAATACACAATCACAGAAGTGCAAAATGAGAAAACACTAACAGAAGTAATTTCATATCAGTCAAATGACATTGCTTTGACTTGGATTACAACCTGCCGATCTGATGACCCTGGCTCTCTTCCATCGATTGCCAACTTCAGCCATCCTGGAAGGTGTTTCTCTGACTTTCCCATCAGATTTCACTGTTAACACAGCACTCCTCTGCAAGTCACAAATTTTTGGTAATTTCTCTATATTTTTTTTTAGTTCAAGGATATTTTCAACTGAAAAATATTCACAGCATTTGTTGCAAATGCACTAATTAAAATCATATATCACAAATTACTTTAGTGCTTCATAGAGAAGGCCTGTGTTATGTCCCAAACATGTTTTGTCAATGCTGGGGTCCTGTCCACAAATGCAGAAATATCCTCTTTTATCTGCTGGGAAGTCTTAGCTCCTAGAGCCACTGCTGCCACGGCCTTATCAATGTTACCTCAATATAAGACTTGGTAGTAGTGGCAGAGAGTGACAAATTACGGTAGCTGGTGGAATAAATCCTCACTGTGGGGCAAACACAAAAAAAACCTGCTAATATCACCCCTTTTTACACTGGTTGGATGTGGGATGCCTGAATGGGAGAGAGAAGAAATCATCAGTCCCTTAGCAGACCCCTATCAACAGTGTGTCCATTAGTCTCTATGAACTTAAACAGGTCCTGTGGCAATACTTTACCTACCTGTAAACATGATCCCCACAAGAGGCCATTCAGCGTGTGCGGTAGCTGCGAACTATCCCACTATTTACACTGAATTGCAGAACCGCAAAGCAGAGCAGAGGAGCTTGACACAGGAGATAGATGAGTTATATGAATATGATTTCTCCCCCCCACAAATGAAGGCAGCAAATTCAGCTGCAATATGCAGCATCAGGATATTTATTGCTTGCAGGTGTTCATGAAAATATATGAGAATCCCATGAGGTTCACAGATTTTAGAAGGAATTATTGTGCACCTGGAAATTTGTCCTGCAAAGTGTGGTATTTGTTTCCCTTTGTTATTTGCTGTCCGTTCTTTTCTAGTCACCATGCATTATTCATGGCTGTACTTGTAGGAGAGCCAAATTCTACAGATACGCTTCATCAACAAGAGGGAACTATTCAGATAGAAAATCCTCCTTGGGAAAGGATGACTTGTTTGTTTAAGAGATCCAGTACAGAGTGAGTTTACTTGCTTTTCTTTTAAAGCTAGATTTCTGTAACCTACCTCCAGGAAAAAAAAAAAAAAAAAAAAAAAAAAAAGGAAAAGAAGGAAAGCAAAGCCTGTAGCTTTAATATCTTTGCCATGTGGAACATAAAGCTGCCTTTGTGCTAGGTCTATTGCACTAAGCCAACCCCTTCATAAAGACTTCAGGAAGCTGTGTACAATCCCCTTTCCTTGGAAGTTTGAGAAAAATACAAACTCTTTTATGCAAAGTGCATGTTTTCCTCTCTTTGCTGAAGAAGTACAAACAGGGGAAAACATGCCCAGGTGAGCCCTTCCTCAAACACTGATGATCCCAACAATTCACGAACACCATGCAGGCCAGTTCTGTTAGCATAACACACTGTGGGGTAGGTCACAGGGCTTCTTATAATACACTTAAATGCCAAGAGCTATGGTAAAAACGTGACAGAATATACAGATGGTCCCCCTGACATGACTTTTAGTCAGATGAAAGGATTTGCAACAGATCCTCGGGAGTGTGCAAGAAGTGCAACCATTAGTGTACTCAGAGGGATGCCTATCACATGCCTGCATTTTGGCTGAGGGATAAACATAGTATTTGGACAATTAATTCTGCATGCATCAACTTGCTTCAGCCTCTAGGAAAAGAGGCGACAATCCTCCTGTAGTTGCTTGGTCAGCCAGAATGGAAGCAATTTTGCAAACATTTAAAAATCACAAACCCTTTCCTGAAAGCAGGACAAATGAAAAAAGTATCTGCAAACAGGAGGAAAAAAATCCTTATTTTATACACAGCTGAGCTGGTTGATATCATCAAAATACTGAGATTGACACAATTTTTGTCAAGTTGCAATTTCAGGGAAAAAAGATTAAACTTCAAAATATTAATAAAACATTTCAGTTTTTTCCTTTTCGTTTTTCAATACTATCCTACACTGAAATGTCAGCTTTTGAAATGTAATAAAAAATTGAAAATTTTATGTGAAATAATGTGCATTTTCTTCGTGTTTTTGTAAAATGTATTGCTGCTCTCTTCAATCATATCTGATAGTTCATTGTTAATAAATCAGTCAACTGTCTAGAGTCATGGCTAAAATCGGACTATAGAAGACTGAGAAAATTCTGTATTTCTAACAAAACATTTCCTTTTTAGCATAATAGTAAAATGATTATAATTACAAAACAGAGCTCTTTCACCCTCTTACAGCACAAGAGGAATAAGACAGCATGGCATAATGGAGGCAAATTATTAATGACAGAATATAAAGGACTTTTTGCATGCTAGCCTGTCCCAGTGAACAGCAGGGAGTCAAACGCAAAACCAAATAGCATTGCATCAGGGAACCCAAAATCCTCTGTTTAGCTTCTGTGTTTTCATTCAATTTTGTATGCCATACCATTTTCTTTGAAATGCTGTGTTGTTAACAGTTCAAGCTCTATCTGAATAAATCTCAGATCCACAAAGGAGATGGTCAGAAACCCTGTCAACTTGTCTACAACAATTCTGCATGGCTCAGCCTGCCCTTCTATTTCTTTTCCCATCGTTTTATCTCAGGTGTAAAATCTCTTTCGATTTCCCTTTTAGATTAGAGAGGCTGAGTCTGCAATGGTCTCACCCATCTTCTCCTGGACGAAGGAGAACGTTTCCATTCATGAATTCAACTCCCATTTTCACACACCAGTTTCTCAACTGGTATCTCTTCTACAGTTTTGTAACTCACAAGAAAAATAATTGCTCCATGACAACATTTCTGTCACTAGCACAGCTAAATGGGTTGGAGGCCTGTTCACAATTTATTTTTCAGTCTGTTTGGGAGGGAAAGTTAAGACTGCCCCTGTCTGACAACACATGGCAAAGTGTCAGCTTTAATTTTAAATGCTTTACACCTCTAGCAACTGCCTTAGCAGTTCTCAGAAAATAGTTATCTAGTGGATGTTTCTTTTTAAAATTTGTTAACAAAGATCCTTTAATACCAGCCCCCAAATTTTCCTCTTGGAATTCCTGCTCCCTGCTAAATGACCATCAGGCACTATTAAAAATCTCTGCTTCTCTCTGCTGTTATTCTTAGTATTTAGACAGGGTGATAACAGTCTCTCTAGATAGCTTTGCTCTCCTGCCTGGAGAAACAAGGCCAGGCCTCCATACTCTGAAACAAATAATGTCTGGACTGAGGCAGGCTTGAAACACTCTAGAGGAATTAGATTAATTAGAAAATCAACAGCCTTTGAAAAGCTTGCAGTAGAAACCTTTGCCTCCACCCCCATCCCAAGACAAAACCTACAATACACCTAGAAACTTTGCCTCATTTGAATGTATAATTATTAGTAGCAACAGAATATTTCTTTAGCATGCAAATTGAAATTAGGATGGTTCTGTGGTAGGTTTAAATATATATGCAACAGAAACAGATTGTGCTGAAGATTTTCTGATTTAAAAAGACAAGGTAAAGGGTGAAAAACAAACCAGAACTCAGAAGCACAGATACTCATTCAGAACACAGGTCAGGAACAGAGCTAGTAACAACTTCAGATGTTTTGGCTCCCAGTCCAGTTATTCTGCTGAATCCTTATTTCTCCTTTAATCTTTTAGACAGATAATAATAATAGTAGTTTTCTTACTCATTGGGGAAAAAAAAACCCCTTCAGCCTGACATAATTTTTCATTCCATTTGCTTACATGACTGGCCTGATATTTGCATGGCTAAAAACCTCTCCCTCATAAGCACTTTTTATTTCACATGCCTAACTAAGAATTATTTTGTGATAAAATTGTCTAAACTTCCTCGTCATTAACTTCTTTAAATTATACTGTCTGAAGATGTTTATGGATTAGCTAAGTAATCTACTGTGGAGCACAAACTGCAAACCAAAGTGAAATTGAGTTCCCAACTGACTGAGAAGGTAATTAATGATTTAACTGCACAACCTTTAGCAGATCTATAATGCAACTTAAAAGCTAATTGAGAACTGTACAGCCAAAGGAAAGAGGAAAGCATAGAGCAGCCACAATATTCCTTTGAGTAGTATTTGGTCAGCCTGCTGTCAGAGAGAGTGGAAAAATAGCTATGCCTACCACATATAAAAATAAAGACACCATACAAAAATATGTGCTAGCTTTGGGGAAATGGCATTTTATGATCACCTCATTAAGAGGGCAAGTTTCTAGCAGAACACTGAATTCCACAACTTCCCCTTCTCCTTGGCCAGTAGCATTAACATGCTCCATTTCTCTCCCCCCTCACAACGCATCAAAACCCAAACCAGCTACCCAGAAGAGCCAGGAAATGCTTTCCACTGCCATTTTATAGCTGGGTTATCTTAATTAGTCCCAGCTGACTGAGGAAGCCCAGAAATAAGGCAATAGATTGGGTTGCGCTTTTACCTGGAGGAACGTTTCCAGATTTGTGGTAGCTGCTACAGAATCTTTAAGGACCAACAGCTCTTTTGCCACCTTATGTCTGAGCAACTCTTAATCTTTTCACAGTGCATGTGAGTATTTAGCATCCTACTACAGCCAAGGAAGTGAATAATGATTTAAGCTGTACAAGGATTTGCTCCACTCCGGCAAGGTGCAATCTCGAAGGAAGGCCGTAGATCAGATTTATCAGAGAAAGTGCAGGCCTAAATCTCACTGTCATAGCCCCCAAGCCCTAGAGCATATATAGATAGCATCCACGGATCCCGAATTTTTAGAGTAATAGTTATTAGTAAAGGTGCCAAGGCCAAACTGTGTAAAACTTGGCAGTACTGCAGCCCTGTGCATTTTTCAGTGTGAGGCACCCCTTTCAGCATCAAGTCAGGCCAACACACATTTTCCACACCGATTTAGTAGTTTGGACACCACTACACAAGATATTTCAGAAGGACATGTCAATGTCCCCTTCTGTCATGCAGTTATGTAGTTAAAGGGTCACCCAGATGTGATAGAGGTCTGTGGACGTGAACGGCATCATTGGCTGCTGCCGAGGCAGCTGCCATAACTTGTACCTCACAAGTTGTCTAAGACTTAATCTGGGAAAGTGAGAATACATATGTACTAACATTTCCTCCAGTAGAGAAAGGATTTCGGCTCTCATCAATACACTCTGGGTAGCTCTGCTACCCAACCTTCCAGGAGAGACTGCTCCTGCAGATTTATAGACAATGTTGATTAGGGCTCTGTGTACTATTAAGCAACCAAGCCTCTAAGGGTGCAGCCCCTCAGAAACTGTGGATTTACCTGCATTTTTTTTACTGTTAGCAGTAAGTTGCTTGCTTTACTGAAGACTTAGCCTGGTTTGAAAATCCCATTATAAACTCCTATGAAAGAGTTACATGTCTCAGCAGAGAGACAGGAGCAACAGAAAGGTAAGATCCAAGGCCAGCTCTTCAGTAAAGATGCTGTTACCAGTTTGTTAGTGTGAAATACAAAAGAAACCATCATGTCTTTTCGATATGACAAATATGTAGCTTTCCTTAAATCTCTCTTAATTTGAAGTAAAAATCTTGGTTTAAGTTCTTCCAAATGACAGTCCAGTAGAATGAAAAGAGTGTGAAGGAGATTAGCTGCTATAAGGAATGAGGAGGCTTTTGTAACCACAAGATTGGTGAGAACTGGAACTGACTCTGCACCTTAGGTATTTGTTTTACCCCTTAATCTCCTTTAAGGTCCCCCAACATACTCTAAATATTTCACTAAACAAATGGCACAGGTTCTGTATCTGATCTGATCTGCATTTGATCGTAGATCATACACATACAAGTGCTGCCCATATATAGCTGTACACAGTGTCCAGTATATACTTGCTTACTGGCTTCTTCCTCTTGAAACAGATAAGGGACTGAACTGGCTTTCTGCAATTAGGGGCAGTATTTAAATATTTGTCCTCCAGCCAGGTGACAATTTCTGTGAACTTGTAGGAGAGAGAACTGCTTGCCTGACATATTTGGTTGAAATTCATCAATAAGTTCAAAAGATATTGGGGGTTATGATTCATTACAAAAAACTCCAAACCACAACAAACCCATGTGAATAGAGAACACAGCCTTTGAATATCTAAGCTAAAACACTGACTGAAACCCACGCTGGATCAAAATCTTGGCCTTGCTGAAGTCAAAGGTCCTAACAGCGTTTCACCTTACGTGTTCTATGAGCCTTACGTGTTCTATGGAATTGTATATCAAAAAGCTGATTGGTTTGGTATTAAAATAAAAATAAGATACTAATAAACCCAACAGTGCTCTTCCCCTCCCTGATGAGAATATTCTCTGCAGTCCCTGCCTCTGAAAGGTTCGCTCTTTCCTAAAGGCAGGAACAATGAAATCACAGCATTCAGCTTCCCACCTTTCTGTTTCACCTAAAACTGCTTTATTTGGAGGAAAGGGATCCTACATTGCCTAAAATCAGCACTTAGTTGTGTACTTGAGCCCCACAGTTATAAGATAACTACCACAGGTCTTTGATTAGACCCTGAAGTTTTTGAGCACAGTCTTTTTTGTTATATGTAAATACAGCGCCTGACATAACGAAGCCAAAGGCTTTCCATGCTCTAATGCTGTGCATAAATAAAGAAATAACTATTATTAATAAAATGTCCCAAGCAGAAAAATCTGAAGAATCAGAGCAATAGTGGTTTTCATTTTTCCTTGTTTCAATCCATTTTGCAAGCCAGAATTACATAGCTGAACAGAATGCAGAGAACGCCTGTGAACAGACAGATTGGCTAAAGGTACAGGTTGTTAATCCTCTAGAAATGGCCTGTTATCACAGTTAAATCCCTCTCTTCAGAAAAGAAGAAAAAGAATGAGAGAGCAACTCTCGTGCTTATGTTTGTGTTAATTTATTGCTGTTTAAGTGTCATCTTGCAATACAAGTACTGCTTTCTACCCAGGACATTCACAGGAGATAAAGAAGGCTCTGCACCTCTCCCTGGTCCTTTATGATCTGTTTCCTGACCAGAGCTGCTGAACTGTAACAGGTTTTTAAATAAATCAGTTTTAATTTTAATGCAGCTTGTTCAAAGCTTAGAAATGCTGTTGCTGCTGCCTAGGTGGAAGGAGAGCTAAAGAAGATACAATCTAGTCAGAAATATTCCCTTCTGTACTTTCCCTGTTGGCAGTGTGATTTTTAGATAAAAGAAGAAATCTTGCTTGTTCTGTTTGGAGCAAGGCCATAGAAGAGAAGAAGGAATGTTCTGCAGATCCCTGTCAAGAGAATAAAAAATAGTTTCATCATCTGCAAACTTCTGAGTCCCTCTAAACAACAGTGAGGTGAGGGTTTGCAGTAGCAATATACTATAAAGGCATGTTATAGGTATCTTAGAGCTATTAGCACATGTAGATCAATGTAACAATACCTGTAGAAAATACCAGAAGAACCTATATAGGATAGTAGTTATGAGAAAGCTACGGATGTGTCAGAATGTTCATTAACAGTATGCTAAAATGTGTATTCTGAATTTAAGATTTCACTAAGTATTTACAAGCCTCTCCTTAATGTGAGGTGCGGAGGGATAGTATGCATAAACAGCAGCTGTACAGTGACTATGTCTAATACACAGAATTGGGGTGATGTTCACAGTGAGTTGGGATCTCAGTGTATGAGATATTCAACCTCACTGGATGTCTTCCACATACTTTAGACCACAGTTCAGCAACCGAAATTGTCTTCCACATCCTGACAAGTCCTGGCTGGTATTTATAATCTTCCATGCACCCAAATATCAACACAGTGTTGTAGTAGTTGCTCTAGGAAAGCTGTGTGTGCTGGGTCACAAAATGTTATTAAACAATCAGAAGCAAAACACTGGCAAAAGAAAATAAACTTTCTCATGTGCTGCTAATGCCTCAGCTCGGAGGAAAACCAGTTAAAATGTCCATTTCAATTAAATCAGGTATGTATATAACTGCTTTGCTAAAGAGGAATAAATACAGGCACGTGCCTTGGCACTTTGCTGAATCCAGGCCTGATATAGCATTCCTCCTTTTAAGCAGGCATTGGGAACAATATGTTCTTATGATATTAATATAACCCATCTGCCAGTTGCATAAAGGCTGGCAAATTAACTCATCGTTTTTCATCCTACATTACAAGAAAAAAAGTGAAAAAGAAACCCACCCCCAGTATTACTAGGATGCTGCAAAGCTGTGGAGAAAAAGCTTGACAGTTTCAAAGCAACTCTTGTCATGCTCTGACTACAGACCTGCACTCCTAATTAATGTACAAATAACCCCAGAATATCAAAAAGTCAGGACAAAAAAAATCCATGCAGGCATCAATGGTGACAGTCACAACCATCCTCTTCCTGTGCCTGGCTGTACTCTTGGAAATTAGAGCAGAGATTCCTCTTGGCCCTAACAGTGACCTGCAGTTTAAATTGTCCAAGGAGTCAGGCATTCCCACAACTGCAATAGCCACAGCAAATCCTACCTTCTTCCCAGGCAGATTTTTCTAGATCCCGCTATGAAAGCCTTACTCAGGCCTCTGTAAGGGCACTGTTGGTAGAGCTGTGCTGATAAATGGGGATAGGTAAAAAGCAAGCTCTACTTTTGTAATCCTGGGACTAAAAGTGTCAGAAGGGTCCGTTCAAATACAGGTACAGAACAGCTATATCACTCAGGGCTAATTGGGTCAGGTGCAGCACTGCACTGCTATGCTGGGTTTAGATCCAAACAGGTAATTCCACTCGAACTGACTTAGATGCACTGTTACGATAAGTCTCTCTAAATCATGCTCCACTTTGACCTTGGGGAGGAAAGCCAGGTTTTTTTCCTTCTGATGTCAGGTTTTCTTGGGGTGAGCAATCCTATTCATCTTCTCCATTGCTGTGCCCCAGGGACAGAGAATGACTCTGTTGTGCTTGCGGTTGTAAACAAATTTCAAATGGTACCCAAATTTTGTTCTGCTTCAATAAACATGAAATGGCTGAAGCAATGTTTTGAAATTTGATTCTCCAAAACTGAGTGAAGCTAGCAAGGAAAGGACTGTTTCATACTGTTCCCCGTGTGGGTTTACATACTGTACTGCTATTGATCTAAATAATCTAAATAATGCTGAAATATAACAGAAAATTGTATTTTAATTATATGCATACATTCCATTTATGAAGAAGATTTTACAAAAGAACATTAGCTGGCATCCAACATAAACTCATCAGTTTTCACTGCCCGCAGATTACAAGCCAAAGACCCTTACTCATCTGCAAATAGACCCATAGTTTTTGGCTGAGCTAGATGTTAAGAAAATATATTCAAATAAGATACCTAGTCCTGATGAAAAGATACACAAATAAAAATCTTCCAAATGCCATACTGGGTCATTCCAATGCTTAATTTCCCTGATGTAAAAATAATGACTTAAAATTATTAATTTCAGTAGAGCTATAACAAATAATACCAGCTGTGCTTTTGGCTCTTGACTCAGATTTGCTTTGTATTTGATAGGAGTAGTTCTGTCTATTTGTACCAGTTTCACCATTGCTTTCATTACAAGGGCACGAATCCAGTGCAGCAATTCTAGAGATGGGACCTCAATATAGAAGACTTAAAAAAACAGATAATAAACTTCGTTCATAAGACTTACACAAACGTGCAATAAAATAAGCAGTAACAATGTTTATGGATATGTTTATTAGCTTTTGCTTTGTTTTCTTCCAGGAATCGTTTTAAATTTGAATCTCAATCATTCATACCATGGCTCAAAAAGGAACAATATCATCTTGACTGAGAACTGGCTA
This sequence comes from Gorsachius magnificus, assembly GCA_034008185.1. Classification (NCBI taxonomy): domain Eukaryota; kingdom Metazoa; phylum Chordata; class Aves; order Pelecaniformes; family Ardeidae; genus Gorsachius; species Gorsachius magnificus. Next base: position 15,408,265 of record CM067085.1, on the reverse strand, counting down.
AAGGATCATAAACAAGAGGTAAGAATAAATAATCGTGCATTAAGATGAGATGCTGTATTCAGCAGGAGGAAAGGGATTGGTGTTAGGTCTGCTTTTACTTAACAGCATTATTAATGGTCTTGAAGAAGAAACAAACAGGACATTAATTAAAGTCTGTGGATCCAACTAAATTGAGATGTTTTGCAAACACCATTGAGAAAGGGAAAATTATACAAAGGGAAAGAGACAGGTTAGAAAAATGAGCAGGGATCAGCACAGGCTTCACCTTGACCAAATGCAGGTAATGAGATGAGGGAAAGCAAATTTACACATACATATTCAGTGGATGGAAATTCCCAGAAAGAAAATATCAACATAGACATGATAGATAAAGTGAAATAGAAGCAAAAATATACTGTAACAGGACAATAAGAAACAAAACAAGAAGACAATCTGAAAAAGGATGTGGCAGTAAGGCCCTGACTCAGGAAAACCTCCAACCTTAGCCACGGCAGAGGGGAAAACCCTGGCTTGGATCCCCTGTTGTTTGGTTTGCGTGAACAAGGGCTTCACACGACAGACCAAAGTAACACACCTGAGACTGACTCTGGAATAATACTACTTTCAGATACTAGAGATATATTGAGTAAACAACCAGAAGGGTATTTGTGGGGAAAATACTAAACGAGTCCCTAGCTGTCATTTTTAAAAGAGGATAAATCATAGAGCTGTCAGTGCTTATTTTTAATCTCACATCAGTGTGCAACAGGTACAGCACATTCCTTTAGATAATGTATCATCTTGATTGGCTTATCACTACGATTAATAGTTCCTACTAGTATCTGATAGACATATAGCCTCCATGCCAATCACACAGAAACTAGACTAAATCCTTACCTCTTACTGCAAAGAGGAAATACCTACAAAACACAGGAAGATTTAGGAATAGAAAAATTTCGAGATCTTGCAACAATTAAAAGGAGTTAATTGCAAAGTACAAAAGACATTAGAGCCCCAAAGCAAGTAGGTAACTGTTGTAATTTTGACTTTGCTAGTGAATCCCTCTGAGGTTTTGATTGACCCTTACTGAGCAACTCACTGACTCAGCTCAGAGATCCTGCTCAGAGAGATGCCCCGTGAGGTTAAGCATTAAGTGTCCAAGGATGAATATTAGCATATGAGCAGTGCAAAATCTGTGGAACACTGAAAGGCAATTTTTAATGAGCCCCTTAGCTGATCTACCACCAGGCCTTTCCCATAGGCCTGCATTCCCTTTTCTATGTTGACTCCAGGCTCGACTTATTTCTTACTCTATGATAGATTGGCTGATGTAAATATTCATAGGTCCATTGCTATTTCTTCAAGTTATGCCATTTTACACCAAGTGAAAAAGATTGTGTAGACAGTGAGGCAAAGCTGGTCTATGGCATGCTCTACAATCTCTGCCATCTTGATCCGTGATGTGACACATACACACCAACCACGTAACAGGGACACAGATCCTTCATCCTGCACTGTCAAAACAGCAGGAATGAACTTGGGTAAGCTGTGGATGTATTGCACACCTACAGCTGAATTAGTAGACCAGAACCTGCATTTTTGTGCACCTTTGGTATGACAGAATATATCTATGAGTTTCAAGAATAATTAATGGTTGGTTACTGGGCACTACTGAAAGCCAGACCACATCCTAGTCAATAAAGTTGAAATTACATTGACTGTGGTGTCTAGGAAATCCACATAAAACTTAGGAATGGAATTAATGGAATTAGATACAGAAAATGAGCATTTAAGGTAAGTTACAAGAAAAGTCATAGGTGGCAGATCCATTAGGCTGGAGAGCAGTCTCCATTCTGCAGGGAGTGGAAGGAACCTTCATCACATGGGTCATTTAAAACTGCTCTCAACAAAGTATAGGAAAATATACATGAAGGAGCAATCAATATTTAGTTGAAGACATTGCGGCAGTGCAACAGGTCATCTAACTGGTTTCTTCTTTCTACAGTTTTTAGGATTGACTGGTTTCTCTAAACGTTGTTAGTTTCTGTTTTTAAAATCCTATCTGATGGGTATATTTGTTAATCACCATAAAACACAAAAACAATGCATACAGAAGGCAAGAAAAAACAAGAATGAGGAGAATTGCTTAAAAAGGTTAAAAGCATTGAAGAAAACCTGAAGGATTTTATTTTCGACCATTACATATGAACACTTTTACTTCCCTATATCACAATCGGCAACTATTTTAACAGCAGAAATCTATTTTGGCTGACCATAAATATGCTGGTAAGAGGAACATATGAATATACAGAAAGTAAAAATGTATTAGATACCTCTGATTGGCAGTCAGTAACTACAAGTGGCATGAAAATCATTATGGGAGATTGAATCACATCCTCTCTCTGCCCTCCTGATGTAAATCTGAACAACTCCATGCAATTCACCATGAAACCTCTGTATTTAGTGTAGTACAAGTGTTGAATTTGTAAAACTCTGCTGTGAATGGCTGAAGTTTTCCAGTTTCTCAACTGAGCACAGAAAAAAACCCCTGGTATTCATTTAAATGCAGGTCATGATAGATTTACAGCTGGAGGAAATGAGAATTAGGTTTGAGATTAAGGCAAAACGGAAAAAAAATCCAAAGGTAAATTTAAAACAAGACTACAGTCTTGTAGTGTTTTACCCTTCTTGCCAGGAAACAATGATTTACTTGAGAACTTGTGATTGATAAAGTGTTCTTGTGTTGGTTTGATGCTTCTGCCCTCAGAATAAAAGGAAAATTAATATAACACTAGTACTGGTTGCAAAGGAAAGGATGTCACTGGTATTATTTTGCAGAAGTCTGTTCTGTTAAATACATCCATCGATGATTTGGGAAAGAGAGATCCATGAGGTGATAATGCTTTGCTCTCTGTTCAGAAATTTTCATCGACAGGGAAGATGAAGGCTGATGGTGAAAAATGAAGGACCTAATGAGACTGGATGATTAACAACTAAAATGGCAGATGTAATTCAGTGTAGATAAATGTAAAATGACTCAGGGGCATAACTCTTACCTTTACATATAAAAAGACATCTCTGAGCTGACCGTTACTACTCAGATCTTGATATTGGAACAGACAATGATGAAAATACCACTTCAGTGCTCAGTAGTGATCAAAAGCAAATATTGGCAAGAGAGTAAAGAACAGAACATAGTATCATGATGACATTTTAAAAATCTTAATTATAACAGGAAGGTTTGGTTTGCATCTCTGAAGGAATATAACAGCATTATGAAGGCATGGAAAGATAATGCAAGAGTGGTCAAAACTGTGGAACAAAAAAAATAAAAGCAGAGAAGTAATAGAGGGCTACAAAATTACAACTGAAGAGGGCAAATAGGGATACATTTTCGCTGTTTCTGCCAGTGAAGAACTAAAGGATGTCAAACGAAGTTGGGGTACCAAGTTCAAAGCAACAAAACCCAGGTGGTTCTTTATTCAGTGCATAGACAAGCTGGGATTCTCCTTACACAGAATATTTTGGATGCTAAACATTTTTTACACGTGTTTAAGAGGTGAACACCTCCATGCATCTGAAATCTATGGAGGTGTATCAAACACAGCTAATCTGAACATTCTTGGGGAGCAGGAGAACATTCTTAAAAATGTTTCCTCTAGTATTTTAGGTCTTCATAGGTTTCACTTTTAGCAGTCACAGATAGATATATTGTATAAGCAAATGCTTCTAATGTTCTTAGATCACATAAAAATGGTTTTACACACAGAAGAAAGCTGAATGACGGAAATTACTGGCTTTTCTCTGGTATTGTGGCATGTGGTAATTGTATTTATTTAATGTCTGACAGAGCATTCCATATCATTGCCTAGCAAAGCATTTAAGCACACACAATTTAAGCCACAGGAACAGGATCTTCCGAGTTTTTATTCAGAAAAGTGTGGAGGTAACAGATTAAAATTTTGGACAAGAATGCTTGAGGAACATCTTTTTATAGAGGAGTTGAACTACAGCTCTCGAAAAAAAAGGGAATTGAGGATGGCACAGGTTCTTTTTTATATGTGAAAGCAAGCAAAATTTGTAAGCACTTGATCAAGCCCCCTCCTGCCAAGATATTAGAAAGCACCTTCATTATCTTTAACAGCCACAGGATCAGACAGATTTGGATAATACATCGGTTGATGACTTTTGCTCTGAATAATACCAGGTTAAAGGTCTCCCAGGAGCTCAAGTAGTCTGCTGGGCTATTATGGTAGAAGCAAGCCAATTTCCTTCATGGGTTGACCCTATGCAAGGGGCCAGGTCACCCCATTACACGCAATATTAACCACTTCTCTGAGACAGGGGATCAGATTCTCATTTAAAACATTACCAGCTGGAGGAAGCTCTCCACGTAAGTTCAAGTGGGCTGAAACTCAAATCTCTAGGTTTGTAAAAAGATACCATAATAATTCTGTTACCAACTTTTTGTCTGCCTGGGGCTTTAGAAGAAAAGAATAAATATAACATTTTAAGGAGATCATAAAATGCACCAAGGTGTGTAGCTGTTACAAGATAATTACATGCTCTAGAGGTATAATGAGGGCCATGTACCTGAAGATATATGAAATGTGGGTACTTCAGCTGAGTATGTTCTGTGGAGTATATAATTCTTTGCTGAATATGGTGTAATGGATTCTTAAATGGACAAAACCAGGAAGGCTAAGTGGTTCTGAGCTAAGTATTGTCCCATCATCACACGGATTGGGCTCTTAATTAGTCAGTTCAATTACTTTCTCTCTCCTTCTCCTTTTCATTTTCTTCTATTAGATGTTGTTTCATCTGCAAGAACAATTTTCATTTTGCTAAGGTTGATCATAACCACAGAAGACTACAAGAACTCACAGTAGTCTAATGTAACCCCCTAATTACCTAAGCACATTAACAAAAGGATTAAAATGTTACTTTGCATCAACATCCCTAAAGTAATAAAAGCAACATCCCACCAAAAAAAAATAAATAAAAAGAGAGAAAGCAAAGATGAAGTAGACATTATCTGTAATGTCAGAGTCATGTATCCATGGTAATAAAACAAAAACACCTATAGTGATCTCAGACATCAGATACCATAATTATTCTCTCCAGGTGGAACATCCTGTTTAACAGTTCTTTTAATCCTCTTCATGATTCTACATCAGTCAAATTCTGACCTCACATGTGCCAGTACACTAATACACAATGTGGCACCAATAGTCTTATACTAGGAGAAAGCAGAAGGAAAACAGAGAGTACCATTCCCATTGCTTCTCCTGCCACCAGCTGTCTCCAACATCCATTCCCTCATTCTGTAAAGGCCTTTGACAAAGGCCTCTGAGATCTTCATGGTAGTCTGGGGATTAAGATATTAAATTTGCCTGGATGGTTTATTCATCCCTTCAAGTACTCTGGCATCTAGGTTTTTAGTCTCATATTGTTCCTACAGTCTGATTAACTTTGACCAAATATTTGATAAAAAGAATCCTATTGATGGGGTCATATGCTTTTTACTCTACATTTTGCTAACACGTAAATATATGCACAACCCAAATTTACCATGCTGCTTCAGATTCCTAAGATGCAGAGGAACATATTATACAAATTACATTTCCAAAACTCCTTGTAAATACTGTTACCAATACTACTAATTTTTATGATGATGTAAATGGCATGTCCAGGTAAAAACCCAAAACTTTGTGATACCAGATCTTGCATAAAAACAGGTGCTCTCTGCTCCTGGGAGTTAACAATATATAAATAAGAAAGATTTTCCTGGAGCTTTTGGTGAGACCCGTCTCACTTAATTTCACATTCCTTCTAGAGCTTAATACCATTTGTTGTGCTCAGCCAATGGATTCAACACATCTAACATGTCTGGCTTGGGAATGTATGCCTGTTTTGTGCTCCTCTACTGACCAACTGAAGAAGGATCCTGGAAAATCAGCTCAAATTAAATGTCTAGCTGGTACGTAACAAGAAGTTAGGGACTTATCTTGTGATCAAATCCATATGTTATTATTTGACAAAGACCATCATTTCCTTGGACCTATCCAACCGTTAAACTTCAGTGAAAATGCTCAACTGTGCAACTGCATACATTCTCACATACTCGCATACCAAACCAAGTTCACAGAGCCAGCATGCACTCCAAACTGAATGGACAGAGAAAGCAATATTCCCAAATCATACTAGGTTGCAACATTTTTATAATTTGACACAAATTAATATGTTTTCTAACAGGACTCCTGGAACAGTCTTCTAAGCTTAGCCATGTCAATAACATGACCTAAGATGGGTGAAGTGCTTAAGTGTAATAGCATAAAGAAATCCTTTGTCTTTGTTCAAGGATGTAAAAAGGGGATTTGCTTTTGTATATTTGTATCTAATTCTATGTTTATTTCTGTACCATGTTACATATAAAATGCCCTTTATCAGGAGGGAAAATAAGACCCCTTAATATCTAGACATGATATCCTATCAGTCTGGAGAAACAGAGGGTAATATCTGATGCGTTTCATTGCCTGCGGAGTGAAATATTAATTTTACTCATAAGGAAGTAATAATACATGCTATACATTTTTAATGCATAATTGGCACACTTGGACATATGAAATGGTGAAATCACAATCCTGTTCCTACTGGAACTATCTATTAAGGAGCACATCTGCACCTGCAGACCCAAAGGGGTTTCCTTAGATCTCAAATTTTAATTTTCTCTCTCTCTTTTCCCTGAATTCTCTTCAGCCCACTGACTCATCAATAAATATTCTTGAAGTACACAGATCTGAAGCATTCAGGGAACACTCAAAAGTTTGGCTTGGCTCTCTTTTCACCTCTACTGCTTCATAGGCGGTCCAAACTCTCTTTCTGAAACGGAAGGATTTGTTCCATTCTTGACAGCATAAATTAATAAAAAATAGTGGATTGTATTGTTTTGTTAAATAGGTTTAGAAAAATCCCTCATAACCATACAATTATTTTCTTTTTCTCAGAAGAAAAGGTTCATACAACTCTCGCAACACAGGAACAGATGTTGAGGTAGTTCCAATGAAGTTGCTCTGATACCTGCCAGGAAAGGGGCCTCCAAATAATTTCTGATTAGTGTTAAGAAAAAAATTGTGCATTTCAGGAAAAAAATAGTGCATTTCAATCCAGGATGATTAAAAAATGAGAGATTTCCTATCTAGCAGCTGAATAAACATGACATATTTATACAGTAATAAATTTAATCGTGTCTCTCTCTTTCCTCCTGATCCAAGGAAGTAGAAATTGTAATATCTCATAATATGATTAATATTGTTCTTACTGTTCTAATCACAGAAGGCTCATCTACTACAATATTGCATTTGTGTCTACAGATAATTGCCTTTCTTCAGAGAGTGGTCTGAATAATAAGCTAGAGTAATTAAAATAAACTGGCATAATTTCAGAGTGTATTGCTACTGTACAAAAGTAACCAGCAGGCACATTTTTGGGAAGTAAACTTCAGTATGACTTATTCACTCACAGATGGCAAAGGCATTTTATGGCATCATAGTTTAATTCCTGGCAGTTGAGAATTCTGCAAAAATTTGCCCGGATACGTAGAGTTTGAAGAATGCGAATGAGGAATGTGAGTTGTTAAGTACATGGCTGCATGGATGCATACAGGAAGTTCTCTCCTCTCCAACACAGAATCATCTGGACATTAAACTGTCAAAAAGCTGTGCAGTCATGTGAAAGACATCTTTTTCTTCAGCTAACATGCCCAGGCTCTCAGCCAGGATTACAACTGCATGCAGAACTAATACAGATCCATGATTCCTCAACCAGTTTTGGCATAAATCCAGCATAGATGATAGGCTTTAGGCTTATGCTTTCTCATACTCAAGAGAAGAACTACAGCTGAGATTTTTTCTATTTAATTTTAGCCATCTAAAACCTACACATCTAGTTACCCAGGCTCTCTGTGACCCATGGAGCATAGAGTATATGAAGAGCATGACGCAAGCTTAACCTAAAATGTCACCTCAGATAGATGGATGAGTCATCTTCAGAAGGTGCCAAAATCTTCCCTTTGTCTATGGGGAAGAACCTAAAGAAATAGCATAAGCCTTGATTTCAGATTTTTACAGGGTTAATGTTAAGAAACGCAAGTTTCTGCATCCAGTCACAATATGCAAGCTACATTTTTCTTTACACCTTCCAGTTAGCATCCTGTCTCTCTATCCACTCATTCCCATTGATGCTGGGCATCATTTGTAGAAAGGCTGTACTCTGAACCAGATGCTAACCTGAGGTCCACAAAGCTCTTTCATTGTAAGACATTTTCCCTTTTCTCTATAAAATTGTATTACTTCCTGCATCTACTCCAGTTTTGCAACAACCTACTAATAATATGACCAGAAGTAGACAGTTTTAATTTATCAGTCCTTTAGTATGATATATAAACCTAAAAATAACCTCCGTATAGCTACTGCTTCCCAGTTTATAAATCCAAAGATCACATTCTACTTTTATTTTTGGCTCAGCATCATGTCAGAAATGGAAGGACGGTTTCTTGCCTACAGATTTTTTTTTTCCACACATTCTATAGAACTGCTTCCAGTTATGGCAACAAGGTGTGAAACTCTGAATTTGTGTTTATTGAAATGTATTTCATCATCTACTCCATCTTTGCCATCACTTGTAATGTGATCACCACCCTTCATCTCAGGTCCGAGTTTTAGCAGCAGTAATATTTTATGCAACTTACTGACAAAACTACTCAATAACATTGGGCCTACCGCTACTTATAGCAGCGACACAATTCAATTAGCCAATTCTTAATCAATTCAACATGTACCCTTTTAACATTTTACAGTGCTAATTTGTTTTTTTTTCAGGATATTCTGCAGTCTTTAATCAAATGTATCAGAAAACTTTAAGAGTAGTTAATCTTTTCTATTACTCCTCAAACTTCTAAAGTCATCAGAGAAAAGAAATTGTTTGAGAAGATTTATTTTTGATAAAATAACTTTGATACTGATTACATTCCTAGGTCTTAATTTTTTTTTAATTAATATCATTTTCCTTTTTTTTTCAGTTCCCTTCTCAGGTCTGGATTTTCTCCAGGGATCAAAGTTAATGGCTGGCCAAAGATTTTCTCAACAAAACCTCCTGGGATTCCTGAGTGAATTCATCTGAGCTTGCTCTTTTAAGATATATTTTCCTTGTAGAGAAAGTTTGTTTTATTTTAAAGTCCTTCATTACTAGTGGACTGGGAGTTGTTTTATTATTTTCACCTGCTAAAAGTATATCCTCCTTCTTCCCAGATACAGAACACAAATATTTATTGAACACTTTTAATTTATTAATAATAGTTACTTTATTAGCTGCAGGTGTAATAGCCTTACTCAAGGTTTAATATTTTTTCACGGTATGCTAGAAAAGTCTTCTCTTTGTGTAACAAGTTCGACCAGCTCAAAACTATTTTCCTGGTATCTTTACCTTCCCTTAATGACTTTAATTACTCTGCCAGTTCAAGTAAATAATTTCCTCCTCCTTATCCTCTCTGGGCCAAATTAAAGTGTTCTGTTACAAGTTAGCCAAGATTCCTTTGAGGTTATCTGTCACTGAAACCCTCCTCACTGTTCATCTTCTTAATATTTGATTTGGGGTACAAAGTTAACATGAAGTTAAAACTATCTCCCAGATAATATTTCAATTAAAATTATCATATTTTTACAGTATTTACAGAAGCAAAATCAGCCATGAGTCTAACAGGCCGTGAAGAGGGCATTAGAGCCATGTGGATGCTGCTGTGGGCTTCAGTATGGAGAACATCGGACACCAGTTGGAACTAATAAGGCTGGCAAATGGGCAAAACTCCCTTAGCTTTGCCAGCTCCTTACTGAAAAAATACACCTCATTCAACACAGGATGGAAACCTGAATACACTAACTAAATTCAGAGGATAATTTTTAATTAATATCAGGTTCTCCTCCTAAATATGACATATTATGTTAAATTTCCATGTCATATTCCCTAGCATCTTGCTGTTATATTTCCAAGCTGTAAACCCCACAGATGGTCTGTAAATTTTCATGAGTTTCTGGCTCAAATGTTTTTTTCTCATCTTCCTGTCTTCTCCTCTTGTATCATATTGGGCAAGACCTGTACCTTATAATTCCAAGAAAACTTCAGTTGTCTGCAGAAGTCAAACTATTTGTTGCTTTAAGGTTGGGGTTTTTTTGCCAGATTTATTTCTGTGTATAATCCCAGAAATCTCTGTGTAATTCAAATGGGTTTATTTCTCTCTGCCTGGAATGGATTTCTGCTTCAAGATGCTCCTTCAGCTTCTTATAGTTCACCTTCCATGTTCCAAAATTGCTTTAATCTCTTTTTATTGACTACATATGTTCTTCGCATTTGTTTTGAGATGCATCCAAAAAAGCTTTCATATGATCTTTTAATTCCTTTCTGTAGTGGTCTCTAACCTGGCATTCATAGATGACAAATTGCCAGTGAGGACTCTTCCCTGTTGCTCGCTCATAAGAATTTTGAAACCTAGAACTGAAGCCAACAGCAAGAGCACAATCCAATACCGTCACTTGACGTTACTTGGTCAGCATTGTTGAAAGTTGGAATCACGGCTTACAGAAAGCTTCCCAATAGTCTTTTGATTAGCGATGACCAATTCTACTTTCTGACAGCTACTTAAACTACATTATCCATTTCTTTGTGATTTTCTCTTGGAATTTTGCCTCCAGCCATAGCAGGAAGGGTTTGATTTTTGCATAGCTCACAAAACATGCTGGTTTCATTGCTTTTTAAGATAATGTATTCTAATCGATTTGCTCACTGATGTTGGAACCCTAATCTGTTTACTTAAATCTAGAATGAACTATGATTGCAGGTTGTGAATTACCATTTAGATTTTGTGTACATCTGTAAAAAATGCTCACGATTATGCAAATTTGCCTGAATCCATACACAGAAAAAAATGAAAACCACCCAAGGAGCAACAGTATATGGTGAGATCACACCAAGTCCCTTTGGTAAATTATGTTTAAGCTACAATATACAGATACTCTCAAAAGAGAAAGACAAAACAAACCTGCTTCTTTATAACCTTTGTGTTAGGTAAAGGTGAAATAAAATTTTTTGTGAGCTTATCTAACTCTGTCTCTTCAGGTACCAAACTGGAAAGGAAAAGTGATAGAAACATTAGATGTTCCTAAAATAAACTGCATCTTTGGAAAATCCAAGCTACTAAACTGCTCATTGTTATTGCAAATGATCTGACATGCCCTTTCTGTTTCACAAAAAATTTACTCCATCCACTAAAGTCAGTCTTTGATTAAATCTGGGGGCAGTAGAAACACAGAATTATTTGATAAATATTAATGCTCATTGCATCTGCTAATTAATTAGAAAGAAAGGGAAAGCCTGATCCTTCATTTTGTTCCTCCAACTTTGCAATGCAGCTGAATGATGTAAGCAATGGTGTAATACTGAATTAATCTCATTAAGCAAGCCAGAAAGGAAAACACTCAATTTCTGAAGGTTTTGTTATTCTTATTATGATTATTATTTAACTTATTTCTGAATAAACAATTTTGAAAATACTTAATTACGAGACAGGCATATATGTACTGCAAGATCTGCAGCTGCTCAGTGGAATTAATGCTCTTCTAGTTTGCAGTTCTGGTTTGAACCAGGTTTACAGGGCTTCCTGAATCCTGACTTCGTATGTGAGAACCCAGAGGCCTCTAGCTGTCTGCTTGCTCCCAGATGTACTGCATTCCTGGGTTTCAGGCAGATCCACAGGAAACCTGCCTCGGGTCTGGAAAGACACCTGAAAGGCAAGGATGGTTCAACAAATTCTCACATTTTTATTTTTGCTGGAAAACATCTCACTAACTGCTCTGGTGAATGAGATTAATAACCTCCATTTAAGCTTCAGTTTAGATTCACTTCAGTCTTAAGGAAAAAATATTTTAAAATACAATTGCCAATAAATGTATATGTAATGTACAAAACATGCAGATGAGAATTACTCAAAAATAGCATGAATTTCTGTGGGAAATGTCAGCAGGAACAATCTTTTAAACCACTTCTTAATCTTTCTGCAGAACTTTTTCAGCTTCTGCACACCCACACAAAATAAGCAAACAAAAAATATAATATGCATGTATAGATAATTCATGGAATTAAATCAGGAAGTACAAAGCAAACCAAAGCCTTCTATGGAGATTAACTATATAAAAATGCATTTTTTAATTAAAAAAAAAAAGTTCAGTTCAGAACTCCTACTAGCTCTAACTCAGTTGATCTTCATCGTCTTTTTACTTTTGAAATTAATACCCACTATGGTTCTGAGCAGTGTCAAATTCAGGGAAAAGAAAGATGCCCGTGAGTCACTTCTCCATTCCCATGATCTAGGCTTTAGAAAGTGAAATGTTGCCAGCATTTCTCGTAGAGGTTCTCAGAGGAACCACTCGGTTGTAGAGGGGACCAGCTGAATTACAGTGTGCACTGACTCCATTTTCAGCAATGAGGAAAAGGAAGCCCCAGTGCAGGTACTACAGTAATTCCAGTTTATTCATTTATTACTGGTTTTGAAAGAGCTTTAAATACTGCTGAGTGATTGGGCAGGACTACAGCAGCACTTCTCTCTCTTTGGCTCACAAATCCACGCATCCTTGTGTTGCCAAGAGATCTATCACTGCAGCAAGTCTCTCAGGGACAGCAACAGGCAACGCTAAACTAATTCATGGGATTTCCTCTGAAAGTCAGATCTTCTAATCTAAGCTGGTGAAGGTACCAAAGAAGAACTCTGTATTTCAGCCATTGCAAGCTCTGCAGCTTTCACTGTGGCTTTTGAAAGCCTCACTTGTATTTTTCATTTCAGCCGGAGCAAGGGTAGTATTGAAATTCAGAGCATCATCTAGTGGAGCTGACAGTCTCCCCTCGCACCCTCCTCTGCCTCCAGAGCATATAAATACTACCAAAGCTCAGTGGCAAAGTGTTAAATGCTTCCTCCCTGTCAGATGAGCGCAGAACTTGGAACAAGGTGGCCTAAGAGCAGAGGCTTGAAGGTTAACCTTGTGGGTGATGGGTGAATCGGGTCTTGAGGGTAAGCCCACTTCCAGGCTTACACAGCATGACAGATAGAGTCAGTCGTAGAGTCCTGAGGGGGTCTGCACCTCAGGACAGCTGGCTGCAGAGAACTAGATGAGATCTAAATGGGACAGAGTGGGATAATCTTGGTGTGTTTCAACACTGTGCCTCTTGAGTTACTCTAAGAGAAGGACAGGCAATGGGAACTTTTTATACATGATCCCTTGCTTAGGGCTGCACATGGGATTGCAATCTAGTTCTTAGAGCAGCAGCTACAAAATGTAGTGATGACTCCTGCCAGGATGATTACATAGCTCCAGTGTCACATCTTTCAACAAGTAAAGTAATACAGAGGAACTGGGAACCTTAATGTGCAATATCATGTCATTGCTTCTTTAGGAAGAGAAGGGGGGTGATAAATGAGGGGGACATTGTATTTCAGACATTCAGTATGTGCACAAAGGCTACCAGGTCCTGCAGGGAATCCTAAAAACACTTTTATTCTGTCTGAAAAGCTCAGGGGTCTGGTTAGACCTCAATGACATATTCCTTTTCCTGGTAGGAAAACAAAGTGTCACCAGCAGTGTAAACTCATACTTAATAAGTAACAGGCTTTTTAAAGCACAACGTTGTATGATGACGTTTTATGGAGAGATCTAACTCAGAAACTCAGAGAGCAAAGAACAATAAAGAAAATGACAAGCTAGGTACAGCACACGTTAATATATTGCAGTGAAGTAAAAATCACGAAGGATGGATTGGCCCCTTACACACGGGGGTAAACATGGAAAAACTGTTGCAACCGAAACATGTATGCCAGTTTAATGCTGGTGGGAAATGAGACCTGAATCAAGCCTCAACAGCTCAAAACTCACTTGTCCATAAACACTATCGTTTAATACAAAGGCAAGCCTGAACAGCTGTAAACTTGTTATTCAGCTGCTATGATCAATGCAGTCATTAGCAACTTAAGCAGTTCTTGCTCTCAGTGTAAAATAATTTCTCTTTGCTACATATCTATCAGCTGGAGATCTAAAAGAGAGTTGGGTGAAGGCAGGTAACAAGCATTCAAAAAAAAAAATCTAAAGGAAAAGTCCCTGTAAACTTTTTAAACAAGAAAGCACTAGATTGCAATTCTCAGCTTAGCTCCATTTCCCTCCAGGCTCATACAGCTATGAGTTATACTCCAAATCAGTATGAGCGTGTGTAAGGAAGACCTTAGTTATGTAGTGAATAGCAAATTTACCTATCATCCCCTTGTACTGCTTTGAATTGCAAGATTCTAGTTCAGTTTGGGGACTGGGTGCCTTCACATAGCTAAACCCCTCATACATATATAGAGATGAGTGTGTTTATTGGTATGATATGTACCACAGACACATGTATATTTCAAACAAAATATATCCCTAAGTAATCTCATTTAACTTTGAATCTAACACATGAGGTCACCTCAACACACCCTACTCTTCTTAAGGCAGGGCCAGCTTCACAGCTTCCTACCAAATTTATTTAGTGGATCTATTATCTCGCTGTAATATATAATTTCATGTATGAATATTTGTATTTATGTGATACAAATACAACATACTGCCTTTAGAGGACAGGTCTGGCCTGGATCTTGGAAATGCAGCATTAAGGCAGAGCACCAAAATGCCTAACAGCTCTCTGGAAAGACTCTGGAGGAGGAACCATGTCAGCACAGCGACAGGGGGCCATTGCTTCCCGTCACTGGTGAGAAATAGAAGGAAACTGTCTATTGCAATGTACCAGTAGCTCTTTCTTGATGTTTTCGCAATTACAATTAAATATATAACTTGGAGAAGATGCTGATTATTCTTAAACAATGGGACTAACACAGAAATTAGTTCATAAGCTTAGAAGAACACAAATGGATAAAGCAAAGCAAGACCTTGACTGAAAAGTTCCTTTTGCACCAGAATACCTTCTCTGATTCACAGCTCCTCGCCTTGTTCAAGTTATTCATCAAATAGGAGTAGCAGAACGGATCACACAACATCTCTCTATTGGTCAGCATTATGTTTAAATGAACAATATCCATATAGTTCTGACTGAGAAGTCACTAGCATTTTTAAAGGCACCAACAGCCGTCACATTTTGCAATTAACCCTGGAATTAGCACTCGGATCTGAAGCTTTGATACTGAAGTAAAAGAAATGTTTGAATTTCCAATATTCATTCCACAGTGCCTACATCCTGTCAGCTGGGCAGACACACTCTATCCCCACAACACAGTGTAAATCATATGGTGTTAGTTTCTTTACCAACTAGGTAACTTAGTCCAGGCTTTGGCTTCTCTGCTTAATATTTGCATTTCATTTGATTCTGTTTTAGTTTTACGTAGTACCAAAAAATCACTATGTCCTTGAATATTTTGTTGAATCCCAGCTTCAGCTGCTGTTACAATAATGCATTTGCTTGCAGCCTACTGTGCAGTTACTGTATATGTGCTAGTGGTACAGGAAATCCAGGACTGGTTACAGTCTTTAATAAAACAGAGGCACAAAGCTGGAGCTTGAGCTGTGTGGAAGTTGAAGTATTTTGCTGTATACTTTCCAAGGATTTCTTCTCATGATTTGGTTTATTCCTTTCTTTGCATTTTTAGTGACACCTTTTTAAGGGCATCTGCAGAGGGCTGTATTTTATTTCTTTTTAAGTACAGTCATGATTCCAAGGGCATTTTTCATAAGAGCAATTCACACTCATCCTGTGCCGCCTCCTCTCCAATTTTATGCACAGTTATTCTCACCCCTGCACCACCCATTCTTTATGCTGTTATATACATACTATATAGATGTTTTTCGAGGCTGGCAGGGAACCAGTCCAAGAGACTTAACCATGTTAAAAATACTTTTCCCACTTTTTTTTTTTAAAGCTCAGTTTTATCTTGGGTCAGTTCCATGATTCACTTCTCTGCCTGGTGCCACACAAAGCTGGTGTGGCACAGCGAAAGAGGAGATGTAGGAATAGGAACACAGGGTAGCCTAGGACAGAAACTACTGCTGTTAGCACTACTTTCCAGGGACATGTCCATAAACCCATTCCTGGAGGACAACCCCTTCTCTTCCCTGTTTCTGAAGGTTGGTTCTGATCCAGAGCTAAATGATTAGGGGTAGACTTGTAAGTGACTGAGATGAGAGGTCCAAGGTCAGGCCCAAACCTGGCTTAAGTTTATGACATATCAGGAATTGAGGTTGTGAATGTGGTTGCATGGAAGTAAATCAATTGACAGAGTGGTTGAGAGAACCCACTCATCATCCATAGAAGGCAGGTGATCCACAGAGCAGGCAGAGCAGGAATGCTTACCCTGAAGGATTTATGGTGCCTGCTAGACTTTGGTCTGGAGAGGGTAGAACTAGCTCCAGCATCAGAGGAAGTTTTTTTATACCATTATTTGTTCTTGTCACCCAAGGACATCAAGGGAAAGATTGGCAGACAATCAGGAGAGGTTTTTGACAGGCAAAAAGACAGATGATGGTTGGAGAGGCCTAATATGGATATACTTTGCAATAAACTTAAAATAAACCCCAAAAGAAGGATAGTCTAGATAAATTCAGACAGCCCGGAATGGCCACACATTCTCACTGTGTACATATGTCAACTTCTGATATGCTTCACATATCATTAACAAGCATTTTAAATACTGTGTAGCTTTTTTAGAGAGGTAAAATGAAAGATGCTCCCAATTTCCTTATTAAGCCACTGCAAATTCCTCTGCACTAAATGATAATGCATGCAGTGTTTACAATACCAGAAGGCTCAAAGTGCATGCAAGGAAAAAGATGGGAAAATATACACTGAGTGTTTTGCAAAATGACTCATAAATAAATGATTCTGATTGAATCGTTGTGACTTGAATGTTTAATCCTTCAATCTATTTTCATTTGGGAAAAATTCTTGAGCAAGCTGTGGGTGAGAATATCAAGGTTTGAGTCTAGGGATGCTAAGATTTTCTCACCTCACTCATACTGTTAAAAAGGTAATTATCTGTTGCAGGTTTGGCTGGATTCATTGCATATGTCTGTTCAGAATTGTCTTTCTTACAACTGCAGGAGTTAACCGTTTCTTGTGCTGGTGTGATAGTGGTACAAATGCAATGGTTGTAAGGGAGTGATTTCTGGGCTCTGTTGCTGTAAGTGAGACCTCACTTCATCTCAGACCTTGCTCAAGAATTCTTATTTCAAGCTTTTTGCAATTATTTTCTACAAAAAAGGAAAGGAATACACTAGGAGCTTAGTGGCTTTTTTCCACCCTTTTAATATCAACAAATAGATTCTCCTGTGTTACCTACAAAACTGCAACATAGCAGTCAAACCTTTTTTATTCATTTAAAATCATGATAAGCATACCTTCCATTCTTTTGTTGATGACACTGGTGCAATTCTGTATAGTGAACTTACAGTCCTTTGGCTGAAAAAGCCCCTGAAGTCCTGTAAGTTATAGATGTATGGTATTGCAGCTATCTCATTTAGTTTCAATGTTGGATTAGGTGTATAAACCAAAGGGCCATGTTTATAGCACTAGCTAGAATTTATATACATATAACCTGGCATGCAGCGATTTGGCTGACCTATGCAGAAGATAAAACACCAATAAGCAGTATGCACACGTATGTGTTCATCCACATGTTATATACAAAGAGAGGATAATAGGAATCTTTGTTTGCAGCAGGCTAAACAAATTCATTAACAGTGAATCCAAACTTTTAAAACTTATTCTATTTTTAAGCTGCAGGCATAATGTTATACTTGGCCCTACAGCCCTCATCCCACTGGACTTCAATTAGCAGAACCATTACTATACTCAGCTGAAAAAGCTTCAGAATAAAGTCCTTATCTGGTAGCAATTCCTCCATCAAGAACCTCCTTACCCACTAAACAGGTTATGGGAAAAATGACTTCTCAGTTCTACCAATTAGTTCTACCACATTTGTCTTCTTTTCATTCTCTTTCTAAAATAGTGGTGATTTCAGCTGACACCAGCATGCACTTCTTAGGAGAACTGTCCTGCTGAACAGACCTCAGAGTCCTTAAATAACACAGAACAAATAGCAATCTCTGCTATAAATCACAGACAAGAGTCCTGAGAATACATCACAAGGTGGACCTATTAAAGCATTCATACATTTTATAAATCCAGTATTAAGTGGAGGTGAAATTAAGAAGTACAGGCAAAGGAGAAAGGATATTTTAAAAATGGGATTTGAAAAATATTGAGATTAAATGAAGTGGAGAAATGTTGCTTGAAGTACCATATTCTGTTTAATCTACTGAACACCCTCTCCTTCTGGAGCTGCTGTGAAAATGTGTGCACATGAATGCACACACACACACACACACACTCTTAAGTGTGTGTGCACAAATACAAAGCAGTACACACAAATACTTTGCAAATATAAATACACATGTACATGGAAAGTGAGAGCAAACTGAAACCCCATCACCAAGCTGTAAAATGTCAGAGATATTACATAAAATTAATGGTCCATGTTCTGACGCCCTCACCCTGCAAAAGGAGTTTCAACTAAATAAAAATATCATGGTTTCATGCCAACTGCATAATACTGATACTTGCAAAGTAATTTGAAAATCTTGATAGAAGGACATAGAGAAGGTTAGAGTGTCTTTTGAAAGCACTTCTGTTACATTTATGGATAGGAAAACTGAACACCCGAAAGTCTTCAGCATGTTCATCCTCTCAATAACTTCTGACAAAAATGGGTGGAGGTTCACCCCGCACAAATAAAAGAAGCAGCGAGAGGCCACAGCCAGGCTTAAACTGATTACCTGAGTCAAGTTTCAGGTCACCTACAAACCACCAAAGCCTGTAAGCAGTATCTCCTATAGAAATCAATTCAGATGAGATTCTGGGGATGAAGCTTGCTTTCCCACCACATTCCTTCATTTTTCAAACCTAATGTCATGCTTCAAACTTTCAAGAGAAGGAATTTTGCCCACACCAATTTTGGGTAAACAATCCCATAACATCTTTCTGGCTTGCAGAGCTCAGGCTTCCTCCTCTAGTCGTCCCTAGGTGCAGACAACCCCAGAAGGACAAACAACACATCTGCAAATAAGTTCCTAGAAAGACTTTCCATTTTACACATTCCAAATGAGTAACTGAAGATGGGCAACCTTGGCAGGGACTGACTGATATGATGGCACAGTGAAAGTATAGCAGAAATGAGCATTGCTACTTTATTCATTTTTTATTGCAGGCCAGTTGGCTGAAAGCAGTGCACCCCTTCTAGTTATGCCAGATGCTGTATACCATCTTTGTAACTGAGGACAGTGAAGGGACAAAATATTCCACCCAGATATCTATTTTGGCCTGAATAGTCTAAAACCAGATTACTCTTCTATGCTTATTTACATTTCATATTGAGCAGATATTCTTTTCCCCCTCGTATGATTCCACTTTCTCACTGCTAGCACAGACAGAACAAGCAAGAAAATAAAGGTTTCATTGTGACTTTTTCTAAGTCACAGCTGGATTTACTGACTCCTGGGACCCTGGGGGCAGTTGGTGCTGCCTCTTCATCAGGACATCTCGTAGTGTTGCTGTCTAGCCCAATAAGAGGCTCATATTAAAAACTCTCATTGGTTTAGTGAGCTAGATAAAACATAGCAATCATTTTTACCATATAGCTGTTCGGTGCTCCACAAAAGCTGGCTGTAAAAACCTACATTGCTTAGATGACTGGCTATCAGTTTTGACCTTCAGAGGTGAGGTTATAGAAAACTGTATAAATATTAAAATTAGAGGTGAGGCTGAACTGCAAAGTTCATGCTCAGATCTCATATCAAACTTGCCCAACACTTCAGTGCATTGGGAATGACTGATTTGGTTTGGGACCATCTCTAATTAAAAAAATATATGTATCTAATAATCTCACATCATTCCCACTGCTATTTTTGCTATGTACCTTGCCCTAGGTCTCTCTCACTTATTTCAGAAGCCTGAGTCATACATTTGGGCTTTGGAGAATTGAGAGTTACAGTACGGGTAACTCTAGCTCATAATGAATATATAGTATCCTTAGGAGAGTCCATACACAAGCGAAGAGCAAGAGAGAAGAAAAATACAGCTGCAGTGAGAATCTACACAAAAGCTGGCAGAGAAAAAATACAACTGAAGTGAGCAACTCTCTCTAGCTAGGAGGCAGAGAAAATGCAACCAAGGTGTTCTTGTGGGTAAGCAGTGGAAGAAACAACAATAAGCTGGAATGGGGTGACTAATTTATTCATTAAGACAGGAGAGAGTGTTACCTATTTCTACCCATGTGAAGTTGCTGTGGGCCCATCACTTTTGATCCATGTGCTTCTCCCCACCCTTTAAATCACAAACGACCTGCCTCACCACAGGCCCACAGCAGGGCTCCAACTTCTTGTGGGCCTGCAATATTATGCTAACACTGGGTAAAAGAAAAAAAATTCCGGCACATATAATGCAAATCCAGAGTTACGAGCCAAAGCGATAGCGCAGAGTAACACCATTTTAGTCAGTGGAAGGACAGTTAGGGAGCTAAACCACCACCATAATGTAAAACCCCATGAGCATGAAATCAGTTGAGTTAATTAGAAACACCACATCTCACCAATCTTTGCTGATGATAAATTATCTGCTGCCTGTCAATAGCCAGAGACCAAGCTGGGTAACAGAATCCACGACAGAGTAATTTTTCTTATAACCTGACAGTTTGTCTAGATTTGAGGAAACAATTCCAATAATAAGTGGAGCTTCACAAACATGTTGAAAGCTTCAGTTAAGAGTTACATCTTTAGCCATCATGGCTAATTCTTTCCTTTTCTACCCTACAGCCAATAGTTACACTGATATCACATGAGACAGAATATCAAAATCAGTCTAGCCTAAAATTATAAGATTCACAGTTAGGATTACCACAAGACAGACCCTCCTCTGATCAAAAAACTCCATTTATTTAACAAAACAGATTCACATCAGGTCAGGATCTTTCCTGGTAATTATTCTTATGTTATCTGAAAAGCTGAAAATGTCACTAAAACCATTCCCAACAAGGATGTTTTGGTGTTTCCAGAAAAAGGCAATTTATGTCTGAAGAGAATGAATTGGTCAGAAAATTGATTTATTTTTCCTACAATTTGGAGATTATCTTTTTACATTTCCCTTAGCACACTGATTTTTTTGGTGTAAACTATCCCAAAAGGATTTCAGTTTTTTAAGAGAAAACAAAAACTTCCTAAAATAATTATGTGCATTCTGAAAACACATCATACTTTTTAAAAAAAAACTACTTCCCCTTAAACAAATTGATAAGAATTTTTGAAACCAATCCTACTGCTATTTTAAAAGAGCCAGTAGCTGGTAGGTAGCTTATTGGAATTTTTTCTATACACAGTGCAGTGTGTAAATGATCAAAAAGAATTGTAAGGGGGAGGCAATTCATTATTAGCTTACTGTAACACAAATTGATGATAGATGAAAGGAGGAGAATGTATGGTATAAGTAATAGGAGCCATAAAAAGAGTAAAAAATAATAATAAATAAAGATGCTGAATTTCAGCATAGATAATTTGTGCAGACATGCAAGAAGTGTTCACTGAAATCAATGGAGTGAGGCAACGGAGGTAAAGGACACAGAGGAGAAATGGAAAGTGTTCCTAGGTAAATTAATGTACACCCAAAGGGGTGTGAGCTACCTAGCAATAAATATGTTTAGAGTGGGGGGAAAGAAGCAAATGGATGACCTATGTAGTGAAAGGAGTAATCAAATGTAAAGAATAGGCACATGCAAGGAGTAAAATAACAGATCCAGAGGAAGGAGAAGATGATTATAAATGTTCAGGAGTTCTACTCACTAAGATTATTAAAAGATGGTGGGAACATGCTGATGATGGTTATATATGCACAGTCAGGTAGGAAAGGGGAAACAGCGAAGAGGAGGAGGAGAAAAGCATTGATCTGACTGAGAAAAATGGTGTCAAGTGACTGAAATATGCCCAATGTTTGCTGCCAGCTTCTTAATGCTTTTTAATATTCTTGATGGTGTAAAAGCCAGAATTCAATCCCTGCTGAGACTGATCTTGCTTAGAACAGATTTAAAAAGTGATAAGCTCTTATTTTATCCTGTAAAAGATTAAAGACCCTCAAGAACACACCATAGACATAGGCATACTGTTAGCAACAATTTAAACAGGAGGACACTTCTGCACATCCCTTTTCTGCTTTCCCATTCCTGCACGGTTTCAGCAATGGCTGTGAGGCAAGGTTGCAAGCGAAATAAATGGGAAAAGTCGTGTCATTTTGAGTGAGGTCAGGGGTTGCAAACATCAACAGTTAGTATTGTCCAGTCATGACAGGTTATGCTAAGGTTTTTTGACACTAAATTTGTAATGATGCTTCTGCATAGAAAACCTCTGCCATACCAAACATATGGGCAGTAGGAGCCACATAGCTCTCATGTGAGGATTGGAGTCTTAGCTTAGTTGGATGGTACCTTAGAGGGATCTATTTGCTATCTCTATTGGCAAGTTCCCTGAGCTTGCAGGCCCAGAAGCTGAGCAGAAACTCATCTGAAAGGCATTTCTGTAAGCAGTTTGAGGCCAGTATTTATGAAATGTTTTTTTTTTTTCTTTTTCATCTTAGGAATTCAATCTTTCTGTGTTAGGAAGGAAGGTAAAAAAAAAAAAAAAGACAGTCTAAACCCCTTAGGAGAAATTAAAATATTGGAAACAGAAAAAATAAAATAATTTCTGGATGTGTTAAGAGATACAAAAGAACTTAGGACCAGAAAGAGTCATTAGAAATTATTCTACTTCTGTGTTAGAAAATAATACCACTTCAAGGCTATGTTGTGAAGATCTGGCTAGCTTTTTGAAAAGAGCACTAGGAGGTGGCATTGACAGGAATCACAATGAAAGGGGATCAAACCTTTTAGGTATACAATGGAAAGTTAGGCAAATGCTATCTCAATTCTCCTGTCAAGTCACAAGTGTTTGGTAGCTTTTATACAGAAAAAAAGTAGCAGAGATTGTAACTTAGATAAATGATAGAAGTTTACTGAGCTGAACACCATTCAGAATTAGAGAGGACACTACTGAGCTAAACAGGCAAGTGGGAGACTGAACACCATGAGTGTTCATAACAAAAGATGAAGTAAACTAAACATGGTCTCTAAGAGCTGGCTGCACAGTGCAGATTTCATAGACTGTATGATATATCTGACAAGGTCGCACAAAATGTCTGTGGTAGACCAGCAGACGTTCCGCTTTCTGCATCCTGTTAGCCACAGGTCCAACAAGTGGCTTACACAGGTTTGGGGCCAGCCATTCCCCAGCATCACACGCACATCCCAGACCATTTCAAGGCACAGCGTGTGAACTGCTCTCCTATGCACAACTCCCCTGCCCTGGCTGCACCAATCTGTTGAGCCTTTTTCTCACATATGCTCACTCTCATTTTTCCTGGTCACTCAGGCCCCCCCCCCCAAAATCAGCTTTTTAATCTCCTTTCACATCTCCCACCTCATCTTTTCCGCAATGGCATCTGAAACCAATTCTCCCTCTGACTGGATCCCAGGCTATTCATCCATCTGTGTTTATTTCATTATTTTAAAAGTCGCAGGCTCTTTAGTGATGATATTTAGAAGTTGTTTGCAGGTTCACAGACTTTCCTCCTTCCTCATTTTTAAATCAATGTTTTGAATTCCCTCCCAAGGGGAATTTGACTGCATTATTTATTTATTTATTTCCTCATTTATCTTTTAGGAAAACAATAACTAACTTTGGCTGTTAGGGGTAGAATAATCCCTTGATTTATGGCCTGGATTAAGGGACATATTGTAAGAAATATGTATTGCATAAAGTTAGAAGGGAGAAAAAAAGAAGTGTGAATACTTGCAAATGTATATTAACAATGCTTTTCAAAGCCAGTTCTGAATATTTTGATTTTTGCAGGCCCCAGTGTGCAATGCCTTGAAAAAAGGATTGAAGAGGGCAATCAAATGAGGGGAAGAAAACAGTTCCAACCATAATTTAGGTAATTATTTTCAATTTTAGTTAGAAAACAAAAAGAAATTAAACCAAAAAAAGCAAACTATTATGAGGTTAAAAAACTGCAAAGTGTCAAGTGAGGGTAACCACAGTCCAGGCTGGTTTGCGGATAGATACCATACTTACAAGAGAAAAAAATTCCCATTCAGTTAAATGGAGGATTCCAGAAATCAGTGATAATATTGACTAATCATTCCTTCATCAAAGCAGGGATGGAAGGATAGATTGCAGCATCTCAATTAAATTAGTGTCTTCCTATGTTTCTCAAAGTTGAGAGTAAGAAGATGCAAAATATGACATGTTCGAGTACAAGTGACTGTAAAGCAGGATGTGAAAGCTCATAAGAAACCACACCATACCTAAAGGAAAAAAGGAAAAGCAGCTTAGGTTTCATACTCCAAACCAGGATATTTACTTTCCATAAAGTGTTGTGCATCCAGCTTCTGTAGCACACGAAAGAGCATGTATTCATACCTGATTGCCCTACTGCAGAAGGATTTGCTATGTAGCCGTCACTATGTCATAAGCTCTCTCTTATACGGAAAATTAGGTTTGCCCCCTCTGTTAATACTAAAGAGTGTAATGCTTACATTATTAAATTCATGGTTTTGGAGGAATTTAATGTTTTGATGAGGAGTTCCCTAGACCTTCATAATTGTATGAAGAGATCAATCACTCATTCTTTACAAGCTCTGGGTAGGCTTCAGGGGAAAAAAAGAAAATAAAAGACAAAATCAACATCCACTGATTCGATGGCTGGAAAAAATATTGAGAGGTTGGGTCATTCTCTAAGCTCATTTCATTCTCTGTGTGAAAGAAAACAGCAGTCTTCTAGGAATAAAAGATACTCTAAAGGCAGCATCTTAATGCATTTCTGCAAAGGGGCATGCTTTAAATCCTTAAGGAGCACTTTAAGTCCTCATTTTTTAAGCCATCATTTTAATACAGCTTATGCATGGGCACATAATTATTGCTTTATACTGCAGTACCAGCTAGACGCAAGAAATAAAGTTCAGCTGGGCTAGGTGCTGTGCTAACATTAAGCCATATCCTGGCTTCCCACTGAGGGGCTGTCTGTGTAAATAGCCAAAACAGGGTAAAAAGAGAGGACATATTTGGGAAGCCATTTCACAGGCATGGAGCAGACTCACCGAGAGGCTGAATGACCTGCACAGGGTAACACTAGGGACTTGATTCCAGGCAAGAAGACAGTGCAGACTTCCCAAGCCAGTGACTAACACAGAAACATCCTACATTTCCATTGCAACTATACTCACATTTCCAGTAACACCTCAAAAAAGGCAGAGTTTTAGTGGCAGGCCCTTCCATTTCTTAGGAGTCAATGGCAAGTTAAAATTATAAATACCAGGCTGGGCCATAAAATTCCTGTCTCTCTTTTGT
This sequence comes from Gorsachius magnificus, assembly GCA_034008185.1. Lineage (NCBI taxonomy): Eukaryota > Metazoa > Chordata > Aves > Pelecaniformes > Ardeidae > Gorsachius > Gorsachius magnificus. The sequence continues at coordinate 15,382,736 of CM067085.1, read as the reverse complement.
TTCGCAGAAAAAAAAGGGAGATGTCTTCAGTCCAACTGTGATGTGTCATTTTGTCAGATGGTGTCACTTGGCACTCTGGAGCAGGCAGAGCCTGTGTGACTCAGCACTGAAGCAGAGAAGAGCACCTGGCAGTGCATGAAAAGAGGGAGGAATTTGGAAAGAGGGAGACACTTCATTTCAAAAGGACCTTAATGCAATCTTTTGCCTCTGGAAGAACACAGCACATCCCTTTCCACAAAAGCCATTTGACTCCCTCAGTCCCCACGAAAGCACCCTGCTGCACAGCTGGAGTGCTAATTAGAGTAGTGCTTTCAGGTCCTAACTAACCACAAGTGTTGTGGCTCTGCCCCAGGAATGAGATGTAATCAGGAGCTAACTAATGCTTTGGAAATGTTACAGTCTAAATTAACAAGACTGAGCCATGAAGTGTAAGCAAGAAAAGACAGGGTCATGCAGTTGCTTTCAGAGGAAAGGTTTCCTGGCCTTCAGGAAAGTCCTGACCCGCTTCATCATTTTGGCCTGGGAATGCAAAGGGAGAAATGTGACAGTGAGATCTCCCTATTTCCAGTGGTGCCTCACAGAGTTTTTAGCGGCACCACGGTATAATATAAGTGCTGAACTGGAACATGAGCTCCGTGGCCATAGTGTGCAGCCTTTTAAAGTGGAAAGACAGGAAACAACATTTGTTAATAGTGTGTGGGAGGAAACCTTCCCTGACAGTAATGGGCTCTCAGCTCTTCCTAGTAAAAGCAGAGCAGTGTCCAAAATAAGCTTCAAAGCACCAAGTTCAGGGAAGGATATTCACTTCACAGAAGAGGAGAGGAAACAGGAGGGAACAGAACAAATGCAAAATTCCCCTTCCCTCTCAAGCTCTTCTCTTGCTGATGCTCCCTGCAGCCATTAGTAGGGACAGGAACTTGAAACCAATCTCTCTTTCACATCCTTTTCAGGCAAGATTAGTGCTCCTTGCTTGACTTTGAGAAACCTCCTTTTAAAGTCACAGCTAGAGAGAAAAGCCATGATGTGATCTGTCCATCATAGCGAGTCATTCAGGAAGAAACTGCAGCTTTTCACATTTCAGATACTGGTTAGATATTCTAATACCTTGTAGCTCATGTTGTTGCATCAAAAGATTATGAGATAATACATTTTGGGTGGGTTTCTTGGCTATTCAGTCCATCCACAATCCTAAACCTCTGGTTCTTATTGAAATGGAGGACCACTATCACTCATAGTCTCTACCAGAGAGAGAAGTAGGTGTCTACCTATGCTGCAGTTCAGCATTGCCATTATGGGAGACATAAGTTTCCATCATTTAGTTTGTAGCAGTAGCTGTGACAATACAGCCGTGCAGGCTGTGGTGTGGTAGCAAGCCAAGAAAGTACCCAGAATCCCAGTGCTGACTTCCAGGCTCTGCAGTTCTTTCATTTCTGTTGCTACCTGCACTTGCTAAATTAGATCTAAAGCAAATATAACTACAGGAGCTGCAAACGTACCTTGGGAATGTGGAATGAGCATCCCCTCAGGCAGGGGAATGTTGGGAACGAGAACAACCTTTGGTAGCGATGTTCGTTTCTAAAAATACGTGCATCACAGCTGACGACAAGCATTTTTGCAAGGTATTGCTTTCAGATCCTAGATTGGAACAGCTGGATGATCACTCTTTTTGCTTGCAGAGTCAGTCTTTGGATTTCCAGAAACACCTAACCCAAAACTTGTCAGCTACTGGAAAACTGACTGTTAAAGTTTTTAATGTTTGGAAGAAATGTTTGCAAATTAATTCACTTCAAAAGAACTTTATCCCCCCAAACAGAGATAGGTGAACTTTGTTCTGAATGGTTTTGTGAACATCTATTCAGATTAAACCTGTGAAATCTTGCAAATGTGGCATTTTTTTCCTTCTGTGGTTTTCAGTGTTTGCTGCTTTTTTTTCTGAACCACTTGGAAATATAGAAAAAGAGAGAAAATATCAGAAGTTTTTCAGCCATAGATAATAACACATTTCAGGACTGGGGTGAAAATTTAGGTCAGTTCTAATTTCGTCTGAACCAGTTCATCCACCTCTATCAGCAACCCAGGGCAGGATAAGCTGCAATAGCCAGTATACATAGGAAAGGGAAATGACTATTGTTACAGATAAGGATTGTATCATAGAAACCCTGGATTTATAGCTACGAGAGTGGCAGTGTTTCTCTGTATATGTGCTTGCACAGTTGCACTTTTGATTGGTAAGAGAATTACATCTATAGTCCTTGTTTGCTTGGTGCTGGATTGTGGGTTTCTCATTATTTCTCCGGCTTTGCTTGCACTCACAGACCACAATTCAGATTGCAGTGATGATTAGCAAAATCCACTTACACATGAGAGCTAAAGTGCTACAGACAAAGCTAAAATCTGTGTTGTGAAATAAAGAAAAATATAATTTGTCTTACTACTGTGTGTTGATTTATCTCCTTCAGTTCCTTTATCTTTTTATTTTGATGAGAAAAAGAATATTTTAAAAGTTAAAAACAAGAGCAAAAAAAATAGTAAAAAATATAAAACCAAAACTGAAATTCTGTGCTTATATATAAACATAACCAAAGGCACACATATATTTCTTAAATACGCAAATATCCTTGGCATGCCTACATACGGTATTTTGGAGATACTATCTTTATACATTCAGAAATGAAAGGAAATTAATTTTTGTGGCTAGTCTTTTTTAATCTGTGATGTTAACCAAGATACTTTAGGTACTTACATTTTTCTACAATCTTTTGTTTCTTTGTTCTCCCATCAGATCTACATGTAGCAATACTAAGCAAAGATTTTCAACGCTGGTCTCAGAGCAAAGCCCCAGCACAGCTAACGCACTAAGCCCTTGTTTCTGTGTGGAGGCTGATGCTGGGGCAAGCTGAGCAGTCATTTCCATAGGCAAAGAAGTCCTTCTACTCCTAAGATGGTTGACCTCGTAGGATAGGAAGGATTTCATCAACACAGTCTGTGGGAAGCATGTCCTCTGTTGTGGAACAGGCTTTGATCTGTGAGGCTGACAGCTAAGAGAGTTTGTGTAAACAATATTCTAAAATTTAAAATCCTCATTTTTGTGCAGTGGTGAAAATGCGATAATCTGCGATAGCCCTCCACATCAGACATGTATTCTGGCACATGTGTAATGTCTACAGAACAAAGATGTTTCAACCTGGAATCCTATGGTTTGATTTCAAGCAGTGCGCATGTACATACATCTATAATTAGCCTTCTTTGTTATTGTTCTTATTGAGGAGTAATTTTTCTTTGAGCAAAACTAAGACTGAACGTCCTTGCACCAAACTGTACTATTGTTCTTCAGCCCAACAGGTTTTCCTTGGCATATTGTGTATCCATCTCAGAAACAAAATTTTCTTTGATTTTAAGAAAGCACAGATTATGCCACAGATGATTTCACTGATGGGTGAGAAGAATCTTGTCCTTCATTTGTTCAAGCCTGGCTGCAGGTAGGATGCTACACTACTTTGGATGAATATTATAGGTGCACATGATCCATGTGAGCGCTGGGAGAGCACTCACAGCCCATTTGCTGTAGAATAGGATGGGACAGGCGGTGTCTCAATCTGTGACTCCAGCCCTTACTGTGGCTACTGGCTGTACTGCATGGTCATATCAGAAGGATGTTCACAGCCCTTAAAAGTATGTACAAGCCTCTGTTTTCTCCTAAGCCCCCAGCAGTTACTGAAGGAATTTTGCTTAGTGTCTCCATGTTCCTCATAAGAAGCACAGTTCTTGCAACAAAATTATTTTTCTTAGACCCTAAGATGCTCTTACTCAACTCTTAGAAAATCAGTGTCAGGGAAATAATACAGGCAATTATGTTTTATGCTCTGATTATTCATGTTTTCTGTAGGATCAGAATGATAAAGCAAGACAATGCCCATTTATTTTGGTAATGCTCTCTTGTTTGGTGTCCAAATATTTGTAAAGCATCTGGATTTTCTTAGGCAGAGGTCCCTGACTAAACGTACTTCCATGAATCAGACCAATGCTGTGATTATGTCTGCTGTCACTTTTTTTGTAGTTTTGAATGACTGCTTTGAATTTTTGAGTCACTGAGAGTCACTGCACAACTATCCAGCTACTTCTGCCAACGAGATGTCTACTACTGCTACTCCATCTTAGTGCTCCAGTAAGAGCTGGATGTTCAAATGGTGCGATGGGTGAAACATGTATCCAGTGAGTCCATTCCCACTTTATACATATATTTTCTCTGAAATAAAAAAACCTGAAAAAGCATATATGGTGCTACTTTATGGTGCTTTCTTTACATTGTCACGATGCAGATCAATGCTTTGCTTTAAGGATGGGAAATTGCAGTAACGATGTGCCATCACATTTTTTTGCATCAAATAAATTGGCATCCCTTTGTATTAATTTAAAACATGCATATATCACTGTGTAGGACTCTTTATGATACTACAATTTTGTTGTCTATTTGTTTCAAAGTACCGGTTTTGATGAATAGTATTTTTTTCTTTTGTAAATTAAAGAAAGGAAATCCCAGGCTAATGTAATTGTGAAGGTTGAGGCATGGAGCTGCGGACAGAAATCCCAGTGAAAATACTAAAAATTTTTTTTTTTGTTACCATTCATGGGCTTTGGATCAGTTACAATTTGGGTTTCACAGGATGTTCTTTTGTTCAGAAACATTCTAGTGTAATCCACAGCTAGAGGCAGAAATGTCCATTATGAACCAATGCAAAGTCACTAAATTGATTTCCTGCTGTATTTTTAATGACATCTTTTGCAATTGCAGGCAGTAACCTGAGCCATAGGGGCCACTGGTGTCCTAGGCACTTAGCAGAGCCACAGAAACAGCATATATTAAAATACTCAGGCTTCAAATAAACAAGGCAGACATAAAGCCAGGAAGATTAAAAAGTATCTTCTGGGTTCTTTAATCTCAAACAACTAATTATAGTTACTCAGTGATTTCAGACCTTGAAAATACTATGAAAGTGGATCCTTAACTTATGTTAATGTCTTAAATGTTTTTCAAAGTTTTACTTTAGCAGGTTTGTATAAATTTACACCATAATTTAGCTCCAGATAGGAGCCGCAAACAAAGACCTAGAGACAATATCCTTGATAGTTTCCCAAAAAGCTACTGGACCACTGGTAAAATAAAATATGGGTCTTGTGTCTCAGAGCACAGCCAATAAATTAATTCAGGAAAGCTGCCACTATTTTATAAACTGTGTATGTGTGTATTTGCGGTCTTTCAGCCTTAACTTGTACCTAACACTAGCACAGAGACCTCTAAAACTTCCTCCTCTTATAAGCAACACTTGAAAGACTTCTTAGTTTAAAACATTTTTTAAAAGATCATTATTGCCTTAGTAATGCTGTCTATTTATTTATACTAGTTTTTTTAAACATTGGATTGTATTTAAGATTTAAAAACACTTTTGGAGTGCACCACACAGATAAATATACATATATCTTTATCTCTACCTTGAAATAATGGGCCATTTTGTTTTAGTATAAAGGATCATGAAAGTGCTAGGAGAACACAGTGTGGACAAAATTTCTATTTGCATTTCTTTAGCTATCATGATAACTGCTTATAGCAAGTTTTCATGTGAGATATTGATTAAACTATTCCCTGCCCCTTGCAAAGTCACTAAAATGAGAGATGGCGATATGTAGTCACTAGAAAGAAGGATTTCACAACTAATCTGTGAATGGTTTCCTAGTAGAGTTCTGGTTTGGGCAGCTCACTCTCTATCATGGTGCCTGACTCAACAGTCCAGATTCCCTTTAGGAGAGGGGCTGGTGTGCCATTATTATGACTGACCAAATGTAGTAACCAAAGAAGTTTCCTGGGAAAATGCAGGAATTTGTGAAATCACTATTTTCGTCTCAAAAGGAAAGTCAGCATCAAATATACATACACACAGATATATATATACACACACAAATATATGTATCTGAAATGTGAAAACCTGAGACTAAAATGAAGCCTTTCAAATGATGTTTTGAAATGTTGAAAGCATAGCTATTTCAAAATGAAACATTTGTTCTTTATTTCAGCACTTGTGAAGAAATATTACCATGACAATTGCTGATATTTAAACCTTTCTCATCCCATTTTGAGAAGAAAACATAGGTCATGATACCAACATTTCCCATGGGACAGGGATTTTGAACAGCTCTAATCAGTGTTATTTTCAGTAGCTTTTGCTCTGATGTTTGTATCTGTCTTCAAAAGAACTGCTGTGGGTTTTCTATCATTCAGAAAGAAAGCATGGAATCAGGAGATAAGGAAGGGACCTCATGAATTAATCTAATCTGTTCTTCTCGGTATCATGTAAACCTGATATATGCGTTTTGTTATCAAAATTACCCTTTGCAACAATCTGTTTTTTCCCAGACTGGGAAGAGTCATGTTATATGATCCTAAATTTACACTTGACCTTTCAGCACCAAGGAAGGATTCACCTTGCCTAATCTGTTGTTATCTGAAAGTTAGCCACCTCGTTGAAACTAATCAGCCATTCTCTGTCAATAATCACAGCAGAGAAAGTTGTCTGTCTTCCCTCAATACCTATAGGCACTGACAGAGAAAGATTCATCCATGGCAGAACACACAGAAGGACTCACCTTCCCAATGCTAGTTCTCTCCTCTGATTATCATGGGAAAAGTAGATGGGATTAGATGCTTACCTTGAGATTAAACCTCATTTAGGTCTTCATCCACACATGCTTATTTTATGTGCTAAAGAATGATGTGTATTACCATCTTTCACCTTTCTGTATCTCCTTTCACCTGAGAACTTCTTGGTGCTTCATAACCCCTAACTGGGAGTAAGATACGACTTTTTTTATAGTGAGTCAGACCAAATATTAAACAGAAGTGGCATCATGAAATTTAACATTCAGCCTTTTGCTACTGGTGTTGCCAGAGCAAGGGACAATTAAGGGAGAAGGAGACAATGGAATTAAAATATCTTGCATCACCTTTTGCATAAGAAGTTATTAGCAAGTTGTCCATCCACAAGAAAGACTCCTCAAACAATAGAATTAAGACTTTAAAAGAGAATGTTCATTAAAGCTGGAAGGCAAGAAGTGAGCAGGATCAGTCAATATTAAGCAGTGAAACAATAACTGAAGAATGACATAGGATGTGAAAGACAGAAGCAAGCCTGAAATCATAAAAGAAAGTTAGATCCCTACAGCCTTCTTGATTTTTTGTGAACATCAACATGAAGTAAGTGAACTGACAACTCATTCTGCTTTTGAACAACCTTTTCTCTACCATCCTGACTCATAGAGGAAAAGATCTATTGCAGTGTTGCAAATTATAGCAGCTTTGGCTCTGTTCAATGTTAAACGTATAAGTAGCTCGAGTGAGATCAAACAACCTTTAACAAACCAGGATTTTAGGACATGTATTGTTTAGCATACTACAGAAGAGTCTGGACCGTAGGAAAACCACAAATTAATCAAACTTTTTTTCAGATGAAGCAGAATAAAAAATGGAAAAACAAGTGAAGACATTCCAGAGCATTGTATGAGTGTTGTATGAGTGGATAGCTTAATGCAATTCAGTGTTGATGGACCTGCATAAGAAGGATCAATCCTTGTCTATCATGTGGATTCTAAATTCAAGCTACACTAGCTCTAACATATGAGAATGCATGAAGAACAGAGTATTGCCATTTGATAAAAAAGCGGTGCAGATTGACGTCTGAATCTGGGAATCATTTCAGTTGCTCTACCTCACAAGCAAAATATGAATGTCTAGATACTGGCAATGAAGATTCCTACGTGTTTGATTTTTATCAGAGGAAAGACGGTACTACAGGAAAGCTAAAGATAAGAGGAAAAGACAGATCAGACTTCTACGTACTAATAGGTGGTGTGCCCAGATTTCACTGTACTGGCTTTTTTACTTCTTTCTTTTCAGTAACATAAGCATTGTATTGGGTCTGGCTGAGATGGAGTTAATTTTCCCCATAGCAGCCCTTATAGTGCTGTGCTTTGTATTGGTAGCTAGAAAGGTGTTGATAACACACCAGTGTTTTGGTTACTGCTGAGCACTGCTCCCACACCATTAACTCTCTCCAACATTTTCCCCTTCATCAGTAGGCTGGGGGTGGGCAAGATCTTGGGAGGGAACATAGCCAGGACAGCTGACCCAAACTGACCAAAGGGATATTCCATACCATATGACGCATGCTCAGGAATAAAAGCTAAGAGAAAGGATCGGGGGGGGGGGAGTGCGCATTTGTTATTTACGACATTTGTCTTCCAGAGCAATCGCTACACGTTCTGAGGCCCTGCTTCCTGGGAAGTGGCTGGACATTGCCTGCTGATAGGAAGTAGAGAATAAAATCTTTGTTTTCCTTTTGCTACTGCATACAGCCTTTGTTTTTGCTTTTATTAAACTGCCTTTATCTTGACCCATGAGGTTTTTTCTTCCATCTCATTTTCTCCCTGCCCTGTCCTGCTGAGGAGGGGAGTGATAGAGCGGCATTGTGGCACCTGGCATCCAGCCAAGGTCAACCCACCACAAGCATGAATGGAAAACCAGTAAATGTGAGAAATTTCATATTTTAAAACCGGGTTAATCTTCCATGCTACAATTAATCTTCATGCATTTATGCAATATTAAATCTTCTGTATACATGAGTTTTTCAAGATTCAGGCAACATTTGGTCATTTATTTGGTCAATGAAACAGCAACGTTTAGAGATGTTGAGACAGAAAGAAAGATCCATGCTTCATGGCCTAAGTCAAACACTAATCAAGTCTGAAAGGAAAAAAGAAAAGAATGGTATTTTAAAATAGTTTGGAGATGCTTATATTCCTATATATGTTACACATGTACCACCCTATAAAATATTGATAATTGTATTGGTGGTAGTCGATGTATAAGTTTATTCTCTATCATTCTCTATCAGCCTGAACGTTAAGAGAAAACATTTAAGAGGAACTCTAAGAACACACCCGTTTGATGAATTTCACTCAAGTACTGACGATGGAAAGCCTTGCACTTTGCTCTTTCTGGGAAGTCAAGATGCTTTTTGTTTGTTTGTATCTTTTTTTAAACCACCAGATTTAATTGTTTGCTTCCCTGACTGTAATGAAATAAGAAGATAATGAGTTTTTCATTGTTCACTAATTGTATACTAAAGATGAGACACAGTCAGCCAACTGTAAATTGCTGCTTTACTGTAATGTTTGGATATTTCAGTGCAAATAGTCACAAATACATCTGTTCCTGCATAAAGTGAAATGTCTGTGTTATGAAAACAAGTTGATGTAGAGATCAATAAAAAAATAACTATGATGACTTCTGTTGATTAGGATTTGGTGTATTGTTTGAGTTGCTTTTGACATCTCAGAAACACACTTGCATGTTTCAGCACCATAAAGACAGGCAATATTTCAGCAGCTTTTCTTGCTCGATAGTATTTAGAATTGCAAACCTGGAACTGATATTCACAGATAATATAAATCCTAAGATCTAAGTAACTTTGCAATGCAAAATGACAAAACCTGTTAAGGCTCAACAGGCACCATCTTTTCCTTATCTTGGTTGTTTCTAAAAATAAAGGGTCCCAAGGTGAGTTAAGCAACAAAGTTATGTTAAATTTGAATTTCCTGGCATGTGTGTGTTCTCAAATTTTTTCTGTCTGTTTTGGGAATGGGTTAGATTTAACATTCTAATCTGATCCAAAGTTCCCTCAAGGATCCAGATAGAAATTTTAACCCTATTGAGTTTAATGGCAGCTTTAGTATTGATATAAAAGTGACTAGGATTTCATGTCAAAACTTTCAATCAGATCATCCATAATGTATAAGTTTCAGTTCAGAGGCAGAAAATGACTGTTTAATCAGCAAGCCCATTTCTCTGTGGAACAGGGGGGTGTCAATAGACAATGTTTCATAATGGACTCGATCCAAAACTCACGGAAGCAAAAGAACAGACTCATGTAAGAAAAACAACAGGCTTTTGTAGACTTTTGGTGACTTAGACAATATTCAGTATGACCACTGTTCAGAATTATACCGCTTCTTCCTAACAGCTCAGCTCCCTTTAATAAAATACACAACCTACTTCATTCTACAGAGAAGCATATTTAGTAGTTATTTAGTGATCACAAGATATTATAGCATGATTTCATAGTAATAAAAAAAGTGTCTAATTTTAATTATGATCTTTTCAAGCACTATTTGTTCTGTCCAGCTTTTCCATTGGGAAATAATAAAAAAGACTGAATTTGAAAATAATAAATGCTGCATATATTGTACCATGGGAGGGCATTAATTTGGCTCCAGAGGGGCATATATCTACATACACCAGTTGTATTTGTCCTGCCATTAACCATTCTGCGACACAGCAGAGCGTGGCTGGTGACGCAGCCTGGCAGCTAGCGGGGCTGGAAGCAGAACTGGTATCCAGCTGCGCAGTGCATGAGATAAACCATTCCACATGCTCCCTGCCTTCACCTGTGAGCTTGTGTCTGCTCCCAGCAGAACGATTACTGAGGAATGTCTTGTAGGGATCATTGGGTAAAAAGCATATTTAAAAACCAAACTGGAAGTATAGTATATTTCACTCAAGTTAGACTGTGCACAATTTGGCTCAGCTGCTTTTTAAAATTATTATTATTTAAGAGTATTTTGAGTTCTGGCTATCTAAACTTACAGAGACAGACTTTTTTTATTGGTCACACAATTTGAATAAAACTCTGGGTGATTTGGCAGTGCCTTGCATGGTGTTGTTTATTTCTTTTTTGAGCCCTTCCACTATTTTTCCACTTCATTAAGGAGAAAAATGAAAGCAGACATAGCTCACAGTTTGGAAACAACTGCGTAATATGCCCTTGCTGGCAGGACCATTTTTATCTTTAGTATTATTTTATATTGTTAGATATTCATCTACATCTTATCTGTAAATACATATATTTTATACATATTTATAGGCCATATTTGTAGTCAGTGACATCTAGTGTATCACTTTGGTGAAGAAGGGACTCAGGAAGGTCTGACTGCCAATGAAGGCTAACTAGTTGACTGAGAATAAGAAATCTGTATAAAGAGCAGGTGCCTACATGTTTTTAAGAATCAGAACAAACTAGGGGACCAGGTGATCACTGCTTTATTTATTGCTAGCCCCAACTGCAAAGATGGTCTTGGGGTCATCTCTGAATGTGTTGTTGGGAAAAGGGATGCTACTTTTCCTAGGATTTATTAGTTCATCAAGTTCCTTTTGAGTCCTTTTGAACCAGTGAACATTCAGCTTATAGCAATCATTTTTGGCTTAAACCCACAATTGGAGCTCTTATCCTCAGAGCAATGAAGAAGCAAGGCTTCTTCAGGAGAAGCACCTCCAGCAGAAGAGATCCTAGGTTCAGAACCAAACACCCCTGCTCTCTCACAGAGGCTGCTGCTGCCTGTGACTGAAGAAAGAATGAGCAGAATATTGGGTTGGTGCTCATCATTATATCCCTGAAGCAGGCAGAAAAAGAAACTAATAAGCTTTACACCATGAAGAAGAAAAACAAACTGAAGTCTCAAAAGGAAAGGAACAGAAACCACATTAAATCCAAGTCCACATACACCTAAACTCTTTTTCTTGTTGTTTGGGGTGGGGGCTAAGAGGAAGAACATTCATGAAAGCTTTGCAAATACTCCATCACATAATCTGGGAATCTTGAGGAGACAGAATATATGTAACAGAGGGTAAAGATCAAGCAGCTCTGAGAAGAAAAATATTCAGAAATAAACTGCACCACCATTTTAGATGCTTATTATTGCATATTATTAGTGGCTTTAATAACAGCAGTGCCTATGCATTGTACTTCTTCTAAATGTGTGTGCATTTGATACTTGCAGTGGCCATTTCAGTTGCTCATAGTAAACCAGATCAACATATTTTTTCACCTATTTTCATCTAGCTTATTTACATTTCTTGTTAAGATTCTGCCGTGACAAGAACTACTATCTTCTGAATTCCCACTACAGAGAACCTATAACACAACCAGTCAGCTAAACTCTTCCAATTACTTTGTCACTTGTCTACTTGAAAAATGTAATGAGACGAGTACCGGGATAAACATACATGCATGTAGGAGGGTATTACTATTTGCTTAGTGGTGAATAGTCTATTTGAGTTTATGCTCAGCACTTATTACCAGGCAAACATTGCTAGTCATGATAGTGTTTGCTGTCTGGCTCAAAGATCAAACCCACTAAGGCAAATCCTCAGTATAATTGGTAAAATTCAGCTGTCTTCAGCCTTGTGCTGAAATGTTTTTTTTGCCATTGATTTCACAATAGAAAGGACTGCTCCACTACCAGACTCGGTTGCCTCCCGAGGATCTGGTTGTGTTTGCTGTTAAAGTTGAATCTTCTATCTCATCTTAGCTGGGCTGTTCCCAGCTCTGTGGAGAAGTTAGTCTTAAGGCCCACCAAAGGAGCATCACAGTAACCCTACTAGTGGAGGCTGCTGGAGGCATGTTTTGAATTAATGTTATTCTATCAACAGAACACAAGCCCTAATGCCAGTGAAGATCTCAGCAAAATGCCAGGCCACTCTTCCAAGTATTGTTTTTTGCTTTGTCCCCCGCATCCTGAGTTAAATTTTGCTTAGGTTAATGAATTCTGAAGGTGACTTCTTATAAAATAACAAAAGAAAGTAAATACTAAACAAAACAGAAAAACTGTAATTAAATTTCTTCACATAGGGTAAAAGAAAAAAATGCAATTCCCTTTGAAAAAACATATAAAGTTGTTTTATCTAACCCCTTTCCTTCCCTCTGGGACCTTTATTTATTGCATATTTCAGCAGCTACTGCCAGGTGATGAGTCTATCAAATGATAATGTAACTGCTGACTTCATTTATTAAACTTCACAAGGGCCAGGCATGAAGTGTAAATAGAAAAATCACTATCTCTGGATGCCAACAATGATAATTGCAGCTACAGTTACTGTGAAGGCAGTGGAGTGCTTTGCAGAGTAAATGAGAGGCAGGTTTTTCCTTGGTAGATAAACATCCTGTTATAGTTCTGAGCAAGTGGAGAGATAACACAAACAACACAACTGTTTAGCAAATGCACTGTTTATCATTTGGCTAGTTGAAGGGAAAAGGTAGGAGTTATAAAGTCAAGTAAAAAATATAGGAACAAATATTGAACCCTGATCAAGAGAGAGATATATGGCCTGACTTATCTCCAGGTCAACACTACAGTGAGAATGAATTTTCAAATTACATCTCTGCATTATTCAAGTAATAACTACCTGTTTCTGGCACAGCATTCTCCTCCTGCCTCCCCAGGGGTATCTTCAGTGTGTTCCCATGGGTATCTTCCCGAATTCATGACTCTCATATATCACTCTGCTTTGAAGGGCTGAGCTCAGTGCAACACAATATTTAGCAGTGTTTCAGTGGGGAATGAAAGAGGGAAGATGAACAATTCCTTACCAAGAAAACAGCTTTGGGCACAAGCTGTAGAGGTCTCTCATTTTCGTGCACAAAGACAAGGCTCAGATGTAAGCTTTGAGGGATTTGTTATGAGAATACTGAATGACTAAAAGTGCAAAGCTTGGGGCATTGCCGAAGCAGCAGAAAGGAACTTGCACCCTCCTGCTTACAGATGCATTCCTGGGCGTCTCTTTCGTTCCGTGAGAATGAACAGTCCTGTTGTTGTGCCATGAGCTGGAAAGTCAGGAGGAGGTGGCTCAGTTCACCACTCCACTCAGGGCCAGTGCTAGGGACAGATAAGCAAAATAGCCAGTGGTGGGGTCTCCAAACCTTTTCAGCATCTCCTCTCTTGCTTATTCAGGAGAGGCAAAGTAGGTAGTGAATTCTACCAACAGTAAAGTGTCAGAGAGGGCAGGGTTCAAAGACTGCCTATGTTTTCCCTCTGATTGACTTCTGCAGCCCCAAAGATTAAGGAGAAAGTTTAATTCTTTCCCCAACATCGATGATAAGCTTGGAAGCAGTCTTCATTTTACCACCATCCTTTTGACTAATACCAGCTGAATCAGGCTGTTCATCTGTGCCTCAATTTCTGAAGCAACAAAATGGCAATAGTACTATTTCCCCATTGTGTATCTCAGATAAAAAGCATTTTAGTAGCACAAAGATGCTAGTTTTGTTATTATACACCTTATGGTAGAAAGGCTGGAAGAGTTGTTATTTCTGAATATCTTTGAAGGCAGAAAATATTATTTCTTTTTTCCTAGCAGTGAAAAAATAAGAGCAGATTTCAGGGCAGGTGGTAAAGAACCAGATGCCATTGACAAATTAATAAATCTTCAAATAATAACAAGAGTAACTTCTCAAGTGAACTCGGACTGAAGTTTCTTTGGTAGTGGGTCAAGCTAACATATGGTCGGCTTAGACACTGAGATGACAGACAGAATCTGAACAGAAGCAATCAAAACAAAATCTGTTAAGGAACAGACAGCAAAAATATGATCAGTGGAGGCAGGAAAATTAGATTGACAGCTGAGAGAAGCAGATAAATGATAAATAACCGATTTGGCTTTTTTTTTGTAACAGGAGTTCAAGCAATTTTCCCCCTGCTATATTATTTCATAAACTTTGGATATCTTAACAGGCTGATAACAGGAAAGACATTTAAAAGTAAATACCATGTTTCCATAGGGAGTGTAACACAAAGCATCACTGATCCTGTTTCCAAAAAAGATATACTTTTGTAGTTGCCTGAACTTAATCTCTCATTTGCATCAATACAAAGTAGATCTAGATATACTTCTATGCCCATTTTTGCCAGAGTTTCTGCCACGTTAGACATTGCTGAACACACAGAGGAACTGAAAGACCCGGACAAATCAGCCACATGCAACTGCAGCAGGAGGGTCTCAGCTTTGGTTTTCTTGGTTTGCTAATAGCTCCTGCAACACTCTTTGGAAGCAGGCCAGACAAGATAACTGCAGCAACACAGGTGTTATCCATCACCCCCATCCCCCTGCTGCTGCCTGTTGCCACCTCTCAAACCAAAACACACCATGAAGAGCTGAAATAGCAGAACTGATCTTATGACCACTTTTCATCTGCTTCAGTGCAAAGCCAGCCAGCTTAGTTCAAACTGCCCAAGTCCATTATCTAGATCTGGCAATATTCAAGATATGTAGTAAAACATGGGTAATAACTATCTCCAATGGAATCAATGAAAAACCTTCTTCTTATGGCAGTGGAATTAAAATATGTAGCAAACACACAAACTGGAAAGCCTGGCATTGCCGTGGGTAAATTATAGCCAATGCATAGTCTTACTTCAGGCTCCTCTTGGATTCTTGAATTCTTATCTAGAACAGTCAGTGTGTGGAAGGAGAAGATTCAGTTGAAGAACCACAGTTACCATCTCAGTTTTGAGATATCTGTGCTTGCACAGGTGGTTATATATATTTATTTGGCATGATGCCGTGAACTCAAAGAATTTTGACAGAGTTCCTATCAATTACCTAGAGTAGCTATGAAAACTCATCATCCCATTTTGCTTCCCACCTTCTAATTAATAAAAACCCAATACACTCTTGTGAGTTATTTTAACTCTACTGTGACCACTCCACAGTTGGCAGCTACAACATGTTTTTAATTATTTGTAATTACAGAATAGCAGAGTTTCTATGAGCTCATGTGCATAATTTCAGAACTGCAAGAGTCTAATAATAAATAAAAAAGTTAATCTTCACTGATTACACTCTACGCGGTTGCATATTCATGTCTTACAGGAACGGTGGTTTTCATAATGGATAAATTTTTTTTATAATTATATATTATATGTAAAAATTATAATTGACCTCCAAGTGTCTATCAACAAAGCCCAAAACAAACTGGTAATGTAAGAAAGTCAGAGGAGATTTAGGTGTTAGGTAAGTAAATATATATATTCTGGAAAGGTGATTAAAGCCTGACCATGCCCAGGGGAGTTGAAAACTCAATGTTCAGCAGAAGGAGCTGCACCTGACTAGCAGTAAGTAAGAAGAGGTCAGCCCTGGGTCCTGGCTAATTCCCACAAAGGGAACAGGACTTAGGACTCTCCATCCTTTCCAGCATTTATTTGGCTCATAGAGGTGACTTCCCTGTGAGAAGGAATCAGACCATCATGCTGTGGCAAGACCATGCCATGGTCCCCACCTCTCCCACCAGGACAGAGTTGCCACATTATTCACCAACAGCTGGATTCCCGGGGATCCATCAGTGAAACACGAAATGAAAATGCCAACAAGAGGCAGTGTAACAGGGAAACCCCTTGGTGAACAGAATCCTCTACTGGTAAAAAGGGATATTGCTTCTTTTTTCTTACAAGGATGCATTAATTCGTTATGACTAAGTGCGCAAGTTAACTAGGCTGGTCATTCAAAAATTAGAACAAAAAATAGCTCAATACACAATGAGAAGGAGGTGCAGCTAATGAAGGTTTTTCTCCCTCAGTGAACAAACTTGTTTGCCAGATAAAGTCTTATTAAAGATTAAATTAATAAAACCTGTCTCTATTTTGTATTCTGTAGGCAATTCCAAGTTGTATATTTGCATTTCAACTTCATTTCTTGTTGTGGCTTTCTACAATTTCATGAATAAGGAGTTGGATTCAAGAACAAGAATACCAGACTATTATCCCAGACACAAAATGTTAGGATGTATATATTTAGATTTCCTAAAGAACATATTACCTAGTGGCAAAAAGAGAGAAAATATAATACATGTGAAAGATGATAGTATGAAATGCACAGAATTTTTAAGCCATCTGAAACAAGAATAGAAAAGGTTTTCTGCCTAGAGATATAGAAAACAATTTGTAAAATAGTAGAAAAATGGGATGTGCTTAAGTCTGTATTGAGTCATCTTCAAGTGTTATCAAATGGATGAAAAAATCCATAAAATCCACACAGATTGCATGAGTTAACTATGTTGAGATTATGATTTGCACTAGAAAGAGGATTATCCCTGCATTGCTATTGTGGATGGTACAATCAAGGCAGGAGTTGCTTTTCAACTCACTGAAATGAAAACAGCTTAGACTGGACAGACTGGTTCATGTAAGGTAGAGGTGAAATTAGAAAAACGGTGATCTAAAAGATAGAAACTCGAAGGTCTGTGAAACAGTGTTTGTCAGGCCGATGACTGTAATGTTATGTTTCCAGCATGTTACATTATAATATGATCCAAAATCCTTTAGATTCTTTCCTTTTGCGGAACTACAAGGTTGGGAGACATTTCTGATTTGGAATGTGAAACACACACTTCACTTAAATATGTCGCTCTGATAAGGTTCAAGAGCTTTACCAAATCAAAGCTTTTCCTAGTAAAACACATACTTTGTGATATACATTTATGCAGAGTTAAAAGGTTACCATTCCTCAGCTGAGCTACCATAAGTGTGCATCTATAGGTGAGCTGTCTGCTACAATATAAAATCAAATAGCTTAACTAAAACTTCATTTACTTTTGTATATATCACTTCAATTAGATCATTTACAGCTATCAGAACATACACTTAGTCTCTCACCTGAGTTCACACACACACACACACACACGCCCTCTCCCCCAGTTTGTTCGACTTCTCTGGAGTTACAGTAAATACCAATAGTCCCAATTCCAGTACCAAAAGTCCCAATTCCAGGCATGCAGGGACAGGTATGAGATTTGTATTAGTCCTCACAGCTCACTGGTTAAAACGCACTTTTCTTTCAGTGGCTGCCTTCTTGGGACTCAAGCTGTCTTTCTGCAGAAGTGAGACACTATACAATTCAATTTTTGCCATTTGAGAACTGCAAAGTACTAGTAAATATTTTACTATCCATTTTATGATTTTTTGTAAATGAAATGCATAAAGGAGCTAAAGAGATTATAGCATTTTCTGTATTTCTATTCCTTCTTTATGACCCCCCAAACATTAGGTGAAAATTTGTAAGTTTATCCATAATGTGCAATGATACAGCACATAGATTCTAATAGATGGTATTACAGTGCATAGATCTCCCAAAGCAGAGGCTGATGAAAATGGATTTCACTGCATGTGGAGTTGGAAACGTACTTGTCAGCTAAGCATTTCAACAATATTAAATTCATAATAAAAAACAAATAGTCATTATTATTCTTGGTGTATTTCCATGTGATTGCCAAGGTATCTGGCTGCCACTCTGGTAGAAAAGGTATATTTTTAAATGATGATTTGTCCAGACCACAAACTGCATAGGGAGAGCTGAAGTGCTGCTCTACTGACAACTTTAACCCTATGTTTGTTAACACAAACATTTGAAAAAGGGATTTTTAACACCATTGAAAAATGCCCATTCAGTGTTGAGTGTATATAAAAAAATACTTTATGGAATTATTTTTTAGGTACTTTTTTTTCTCATCACTTTTTGTATCTCTTTGCCCTCCCTAATTAGTTAGTCAATACCTGCGGTGTTGAATTGTTTTTGCCAGAGAAAGCAATCAATGATCTGACTAGAAGGGTACTCGCTCTGATCTTGCTTGCTTGGATTTAGATTTCAGGTTGGCTAAGCCACCCTCTAGAAGTAAGGTGGCTGTTATTTTCAGTTCACTCCAGAGACAGCCACTGGCAAATTCAATAATGAAATGTGGTGAAGTACTGTTTTCAAATAACTTCAGCAGCAGTAAGGATATCATAGCTCAGAAGCGACCACAGAGAATATTTTTGAGCTATTTGATTACATTAAAAAAGGAATTTTCAACAGAATTTGACCACAAAATATGTGCCACAGAAAAAGCAAGAAAGCAAAATAATTGCCTTGCTGATAAATATTTATGAGCAGTCCTGGCTCTTGAGTTGGAATTAGCAAAGCATGATTAGGCCACCATCAGACAAGCTGGCCACCGCAGTCCTTCATAACATCTTAGGACTGTAAGACCTTGAGCTAATGAAATTTCAGACAGTTGGTGGGTTAAGTGAATAATAGGGAAATTGCTTCTTAGGAACTCGAGACACAAGACAGTCTGGACTAAATTGCAGTTTGCCATTTCACTAAGGCTAATTTGGGGGTGAGCATGCTGGCGATATCACTCAGATACTAGTAGTTCTCTAATGACTTCTTATAGATCTGGCTTCAAGCTTGGAGAAACAAGTGAGATGGCCCAAAGAGGAGTGAGGAAAAAAATCATAGCAGCTCAAGTAACTGCGTTGTTCCTCTCTATTCAAAGTCTTTGCAAGACTTAGGGGCCCTACTAGCAAAGTCTGAGTAGCTCAGAGCACGCTTTAGGATGCACCTAATCTAGGCAAAAAATACATGTCATATGTCATATTTTTCTTTAAGTTCCTCTACCCTGGACTGAGAGTATTGCAGTGGTAAAGCCACAGTGGCTAGTGCAGACGCATAGGATCCTACAACCGTAGGATAGAATCACAGGACCATGGGACAATCATCTGGGATGAAGGGGACCTCAGGAAGTCTCTAGTCCAACCTCCTGCTCAAAGTGGGATCAGTGATGAGATCAGACCAGGTTGCTCAAGGCTTTTATTGAGCCTGTTACAAGCTACCTTGATTACACCCCTGGCACCCGCTGCAGCTGTGCAGGAAGGCACTGAGTTTGCTTTTCAGTGATTTGCTCTCAACCAGGCTAAAAGATAAAGAATGCTTACAGCATGAGAGGTGAAAAGCAGTTTCACCACGCTAACAGTCCATGGGTTTTGATTCACATTAGGCATTCACAGGCCCAAGTTATAGGCAGCTGTCTGTCTGCAACAAAAAGTTAAGACGCAAGCATCAGCTATGTCTGGACCCTGACTATGCAAAAATGACTAAGAGTTCAGAAAAAAGTATTTTAGCAAAGCTTGAAATGTAACAATGTAGGTGGATGGCAAATCTGGTTTTGGCAGTAGGACTGGATGTATGGTTAAGTAACAGTGCATATCTTTTACCCTGCTCTGCTAGTGGATACTTTTTACCTAAGTAAGGATGTCTGCCACACAAAGATGAACACAGAGCCCCTGAAAGAAAGAAAGATAATGAAGAAGGAGGCGTCCCCCAGCAGCAGAAAAGGAAAGGGAAATACTCTTTAGATTGAGAGAGATGTCAATGGGGTGTTTTGAAGACAGCAGGAGTGAGTTACCCCAGTGAAAGTCCACAGGCAAGGATCTGTTGTACACCCCAGCTTGCAAACACAGGCCTGTGATTTATTAGGAAGGCTCAATTCATTGCTATAAGCCTTGAGCATGATAGCTTTCAAAGTTTTCAGCTTCACAAACACAGTAGATTACGTTTGTTTTTCTCTGGCCATATCTGTGACCCTGATCCATGGCTCAGTGCCTGAAATGGAAGCAGCATTAGAAAAATACTCACCACTATAAAATCACAGAGAAGTGATAAGAGTCTTTCTACACACAAAGCAGATATGAGTGCTTTTGAATAAGCTACCCTGCTGGGATGATTGTATTGATTGGGAAAAGAGGGATAATCATGCACTGATTTGACTTCTTTTTAATCAGATATGCTCCTGAATTTTCTAAGCAAGAAAATCTAGTGGATAAATTTATTACGACTGTATAAATTTATGCACTGAGGCGGTTGTAGCTAGTATTTTTACCTTTTCTGTTTCAAATTCTTCTGCACTGTGACAGCACTTGTGGTGTTCCTTCCTAGAGGTGGCTGCGTTTCAGGAGTGAGACACCATTTATGTGATCAATTGATCTTGCCTGCATAGTGTGATACAAATGCGTCAGGCTTTATTGTTGTCTTTATTCATTATTGCATTATGTAGTACAGTAGCAGAAGTGTTTATTGTATTCTTTCATACACATGGTAGTGCCCAGAGCATCTAGGATTTATCCAGCATAAGAACTTGTTAAAGATTCCAGAAGTACAAACCAGTGAATAACAACCACAAGAAATTGTTCTAAAACGCTTCTGCTTTTGCACAGGACCGTCAAAATAATTAATGCTCTCATCAGTGATTTCCGTCTCCTCACCCCAAGAGGCAACACTTTAGGATTTGATTCTCTTTTCCAGCATGACCCACTGAATGGCTCAGAACAGTTACAAGCACTCCCGTAAGCAGAGATGGGAGTGTTAAACGTGACAGTGCCCTTCTCAGATCATCTTGCAAGATTGCTGGTCAGACCGGTTGTAACAGGCATCTTCTTTGACCTTCCTCAGCTGCTCAGAGAAAGAAGACCCCACGATTTTTCCAGAGTAAGCCTTTAAACCTAAGGAACTATATACTCGGTTTCAAGGATAGCACTTGTAGATACCTCTGTTTAGAGTATATCCACCCACTCAGAGACTTACAAAGCTCTCATTCCTGCAGTGCACTTGTTATTGCTGAACAGAGACAAAAACGGTACCTTAATTTTGGAATTATTTATTCAGATTCATGTAAGACATTTATCAAAGATAATAATTTGCTCAGTCTTTTTGTGAGGTCCCCAAAGCAAAGTCATGCCTGTGAAGCAGTCAGATCCATTAAGAGCAGTAAAGAATGCAAGTATATCCCATACTTATCCTTCATATGGAGAAGAACCATGTTTAAAAGAGTTACAGAGGATGGATTTGTAACAAAATGCATCAGGGATGGATGGATGTATAGTAGAGATTGTGGAAATAATCTTGCGTATAGAAGACTGCAGTGAAGAAGCATCAGTTGCTTTGGCAGACTCCATGGTCACAGCAAAGTGTAAAGCAAGACAGGAAAATCTGCTCTGCTCCAAGGACCTTCTTATCAGTCCTTTTTGAGTGCAAGCCTCACATGATATCTGCATTGGTAAATTTAGTTTTCTCTGTATTAATCTGGTGGAATAAAACTGATATATCAAAATGTACAAACCGAACCTCTATTTTGCTGTCCAAAGAGAGCTCTATACAACAGGAGTATAGCATGGCTAATACCTGTGTGAAGACAGAAGACTACTTGCCCAACAGCGTCACAGCCATGTATTTTAGTCTGTTTAAGCTGGCTAGGCTAACCACTTGATTAAAAGAATCTTTTTTCAAAGCATAAAACTGTATGGCAGTGCTCATAACAAATACAGTTTTTATTTTGTCAACTGAATAACAACAGAAGATTTTCTAGCATTTAAATAATTCTGATGATTGCAGCAGGAGCATTTTTTCCCCTGCCTAATTCTCCAGTGAACAGTATTGTACCTTAGCATCACATGATAGGAAATCCTGGTGTCAGTACTACACGTCTGCCTCACAAGCTTCATCCTCTGTTTCCCACCCTGTGTCCTTTACTATTTCAAGATGCTCTTTCCTGCTTTTCCTTCCTTGATACAGCCTGTTTTCTCCCAGCAATTAGAGGGGACTGCTGTAGAAAGAAGTTGGCTAGGCTGCCAGAGCATTTGCTTCATTAGAGGGCTGTCTCATCAAGGAGCTATTTACATGTTCTCATCGCTGCCACATTACCTGTGGTTTTTTTAAAGCAGCAGAGAGACTCAAAGAAGTGTCACAGCCTATATTGGCAGACAAATACACTCCAAAACCCCAACCAGTCAATCTCATCATTATACATGGAAATCTCCTGCTTTCTTAAAACTTGTCCCAGAGCTTAACTTCTCTAGCACTCCTGGAGCCAAGCTGATGCTCTGTGGATGCCTCAACACTCTGCATCCTGACACACAGATGTAAAAAAATTAGCCAGCACAGACCTGTGCATGGCCTTCTGAGCTTGCTTTTTTTCAGTGAAGGTCAGGCACTGCGGTTTCATTTTTCACAGGCAATCAGAGTGCATTTTCACTGCAGCTGAATGTAGTGCATGCTCTGCAACAGCAACACAGGCCAATATATTTTAAAAAGCTGGACAGTCTCAAACCCTGTGTATAAACTCTTTTTTTTTCCCGCAAGACGTGCCAGCATATCCATAAGGAAAACAAAGTGGTTACTCTCTTTCCTCCACCATGCTGTGGTAAGACTCTGCCAGCCAAAGAGAAGTTTCTGGACCATCAGCACAGCCGTCGACTCTGTGACAATCCAGTTCTATTCACTTTGCTCACAAACTGCAATATCACCCGTGAGAGTTATTTGGGACATATTAGCTTTTACCATAAGATTCAACCTAACAATAACAAATGTGAAATGTTTTCTGTTGATTTTTTTTCTTCTTAGTTTTCTGCAATTGAAAACCAGGCATTTTCCAGTCTGTTCTGTAGTCAATTAATATTTTAAAAGTGTATGCAGCAGCCACAGCAACAGCCATGTGCAATGAAAATACCTATTTAAATGAAAAGGTCACCTGCCTCCTTCCCTGTCACAGCCTGCTTGGGAGACAGGGCTGTTCCCCTTCTGCTTTTTAGACTGGCACCCACTGATAGGCTTCTATCTCTCACTTAAAGGCATGTGATGAGACAGCCAGCCTCTATTTTCCTTTTTCCTTTTGGTCCACCTATTTCCCTGTAGACAGCCTTCTTCCTAGAAGTCCTATGAATAACTTCCATTCTGCACAGAGAGTCTGGACACTGCAAAAAAACTATATCACAGAGTCTGAGCTCCTCTCCCCTGCAAGCGAGTGGAGCCTTTAATCCCTCATCCATCAGCCCATTCAAGTGTTGTAGATACATAGCAAAAAGCTGGGATACAACTTAATTTCTTCTTTCCTCACGAGATTTGGGAGGCCACCTCATCACCATCTGAAAAAGCTTTGCATGAGGTAAAAGAAACCGCAACAAACAACCCTTGATGCTGCCTTTACTGCTGGTTAATCTGCTCCCTCCGAGATGGCTCCTCTCAGGATTGTGTTGATTTGGAAATAAGAGCAGTAATATTGTAAATCAATGTGACTCAAAGCCACACAATTAAAAGGTTTGGTGCTGTGATTTAAGCCTATGTTTTATGCTTATTCTTTAGTGACTGTATATGCCATTTAAGTCAAAAGCAGATTTCACTTACAGCAGTTTGGGAATGTGTCTAACCAAAAAAGGTATAAAAGATTAAGATGCTGAAAAGCTGCATATGCTTCAGACATAAAAGTTAAGGAATAAAAGCCCTTATTTTTCCTGCTGAATAAAATGTAATGACATTGAACAGGCACCAAACCAATGGGATTTCTATGAATTGCACCATGGAAAATAAGAAAATGTTTAAACTTTGTGCGATTGCACAAAGTATCCACATTCACTGCTCCTAAAGACAAACTTGCTGGACAGCCAGCTGCACAGTTCTGTGGCTCACCAAATTTTGTAATTCACGCTGTAGCCATGAAAGAAAAGGGGTACTTGTTAGAAACACAATACCTCTGCCAGCTTCCAGCTGTGAAATAACTTGGCACCCGGAAAACACCAAGTGTTGGTGAGAAGCCCCTTACATGGCCTTCTCAAAAATGCTGTGACTGACTGCAGCCATATCAGCAGAGATAGGCAGAGTTCCCAACTAGTGATGTTTAACATCAGCAGAAGTACTTTGCAGCTGAATAGCACTTTTGTTTACCAAAAAAAAAAAATAAAATAAACTGGAGGGACCCAGAATGTTCTGGCAATGACCAAAGGAGGACACGTACCCTTGTGGTTGAGGCAACAGCCTCAGCAGTGACAATGCTTTTCCCTTAGACTGAATTAGAATGAAAGTGGTGTTTTGAATAACTTGAGCTAGGATTTTATTTTTGTTCTCCCAGAACCATGCATTCAACATCACAGTCTCTCTCAAGCCTACATGTCTTCCTGAAGTCAAAAATTCAGGTTTTAATCTGAAAAAAAACAGACATTTGGAAACAATTCCAGATTTCTTTTTTCATTTGCTTTGAGGTTTCAAACAAATTTTGAAGCTGCAAATGTTGCTTGGAGTGATCATCATCCAGCATTTCATTAAAAGCCCAAGTGATGAAAAGCACAGCCTAAGTAATACTCATGTCAATAGATGGCGACCTCTATAAATCCTGAGTAGTCACCAAAGTCTAAAGGGGAACAGTACAATTGATTGGATTTTAAAAAAGAACAACTCCCCATATAGATATTCATAGCTCCGCTTGGGTTACACAATTCCAACCGACTACATCATCTCTCTCCTATGTTGTACCTTTTAAAAAAGTTTTAAAATTCTAAGGGTTTGTCCCTCTGTGGGGAGATACAGCTGCGCATTGCACATTTCTAGGGTTCCAAACATATGATCTGTCTGTAGCAGACATTTAAAAGAAAGAACAAAGCACATGTTCTAAGAATCACACCGGCAACATAGGAGGCACCCAGTTGCAAAGTAAAGATCTGAATGGTATTTACTTTGCATTTCCTACAGCTTACCACCTGCTTTAGGCACATTAAATTATAGATCCTTTCAAACACAGCCTCTACCAAAGAAGAAGCTGTGTCAGGCCATGATAATAAAAAGTCAAATAAAGGTCACTGCCTTTAACGTTACCAATCACATTACCTACTCCAGACATTTTGGCTTAAATCACTGCTCTGAATATGAATATCCTTTCAAACTGCCTAAGAGGATGTGGGAAAACCTCCTGGTTTGTTTAGAAGGTAAATTTACTGACCCACTAACACTTTACACAGATTAAGTTTCAATCCAGCAAACCCGTTTGCTTTTTCATGCTTCAAAACTACGTATTACCGGACCTGCCATGACTGTCCGCACTCTTTTCAAGAATTTCCCCCAAGAAAGTTGTTGTATGCTGTGACCTGTAAAGTTAAGTAGTACTTTTGCAAGTCTATTATAAACACTTATATTGGACGTTGCTGTGTCAGAAGACAAATACACTAATACCACAGAAGGCTTTTTTGAGATAAGCTTTCCTTTTCTCTTCCATGTCTGCCACTTCCACTCCAGAAGCAAAATGTGGTTGAAGCACAAAACTATCAAAATGAGAGTTGAAAACTAAAGTTGGTTTAGATGTTTTAAATTCTTTCATATATGAAAATATATATTTGTGCTTTGTACTATATATACCCCTGTCTCCATTTGTACTACATGGAGAAGAGGAGAAAAAACCTAGGAAAACATTTAAGAAAATTTTAGGAGAATAGAAGGTTAGTTTTGTGTTTTGTTTTCTTTTTTTAAAAATATTATTTTTTAACAACTGACATTTGTCTTGTGGCCCTTGAAAATTAAACATGTCACCTTTCTAGGCAACTGAAAAGAAAATCAGGGAACATGTTTTTCTGGCTTTGGAAGTTAAATCTCAGGGGTTTTTTTCCTGCAGCATTAATACACTGAACTGATGATTAAAATAGGTTTTAGCTCCTCTAATGAAAGTTTAGTGTTGCAAGTCCATGGATTAGGATAGCTTTCTCAACAGCTGATTCAAAGCTGGTATCTTTGATTACAAAAAGGGATCTAGGACCAGCCAGCAGGTTTGGTGTTAGTGGGTACAGAGTAGGTTATTTTTTTCAAGATTCAGGGTACAGTTGTTGTCATCTGCTGCCACCTCTCAGATGCCACTGCAATATAGAGAGTTGCTGATGACTGCTTAATTCAGGTCAGTGTTCAAATTGCTCAGTTCATCCTGGAGACCAAACGCAGTCTGAGGAGCTCTATGTTTACCCCTTGTGGCCGGAACTCAGGAGCTGCGTAGCACTGTGACTGACGTGCATAGCTATGGGAAAACTTTCATCTTTATTACAGATTTCTACCTATGTGCTATAAAATTGTCATGCACAAGCCTGAAAAACGCATTTAACACCACTCTTTAAATTTCCAGAAATAATTACAATTTGCGTCATTTGAAAAAGTAGCAAGATCCCACAAATCTCAAAGCAGTCACTGTGCTACGAAGCAGAACCTTGGCTAAAAATTTTTCTTAGCCAGCATCAGATGCATTTTTTCTTCTGAAAGCTGAAAAATACAAATCTAAGCCTCCTTCCCAGAAGCATGACTGAGAAAAGAAACCTGTCTTTCAGTAAGAAAATTGGCAAAAAACAGAACAAAACTTCTTTTTTTTTTCTTTTAAATACCATGAGTGTTTACTAGATGTGTTATGCATAGCGCTGATCAGCCAGCAGTGCAAAGGTAAATGCTGTGGTATTCTAACAAAACTGCTACCAAAGGATACTGGGAAGGGGCACTAACAATGCAGATACCAACAAAAGAAATTTAAGCAGCTTTTTTTAGCTATTTAAACTGTAGCATCACTATTCTAAGATCCAAAATAGGATTTCAAGGGAGTGTGAAAAAGGTTTATTTCTTGAGTGATGTCCTAGTCAGCTGAGCATAAGGGGTTTCTTTATTCCTTCCCTGAGAGGCACAGCAGGAACCATTTAAAGGCATGGTGTTACTATTGCATCCTTTTGTTTCAAGGCATGGCCTACAGCAGGGTAAAACAGTGATAGGATAAGCCACTGCTTACATCCTAATAGACATTCTCCCACATTGTTTGGGAGGAGGATTCACAAAGATCATTGTCTGACCAGGGACGAGGTCACCCAGAGCAAGCAATTTACACCCAAGCCGTCTGAAGTGTGGGAAGGAGTCATACCCTAGAGAGGAGTATATATAAAGGACGATTCATAGAAAGCATCCATGCGCAGTCACTGGAGAAGGGCAGGAGTTAGCTCTGGTGCTTGGCTATGAGGATACTTATTCTCATTACTTGCTCTAGTTCTCTATCCTGTTAGCTAAATTCAAGTCTCAAATTATTAAATACAAACAGTGTTTATGAGTATGCACACGGTGCACTATCCTTGCAGCTGGAAAAGGGATCTGGCCACTGGCATGATTAGTCATTGGAAAAAGTAGGCTTTTTTAAATCTGTCAGTTTGACTGGTCCTTCACCTCCATGGCTCTCACCTACTCTAGTCCCACAGTTGCTGATCCACCTGCTGGTTGATTCTTGCCTTTCATCTCTGGCTCGTCCTCTCAAGCTGTCTGTATATCCTCATTCCCACAAATCGTACAAGGTTGTCCATGAGCCCTATCCTTACACCCATCAAGCACGATCTTGCTTAAAAAAGGAATTAGCTTTTTGTGGGAGAGAAAGTTGGAAAAATTTAAAGCCAGCAAAGCCCATGAGAGAAAAATTTAGAAGTATCCATAGTCCTCAGCTGGAGGAGATTATATATACAAATAAAATTCATATAGAGCATTAGCATTTATAAATATGAGGCATTATTTTGGCAATTTTAAGAAAGTCTTCATCAATTTCTAATGTATATATCATTGCAGTACGAGATGCCCTGTAAACAGAAAGATATGTTGTAACTCAGGGAAAAAAAAATAAAACCAAACCTTTCTCCTCTCTCAGGTAAGCTGTTTTCTGAACAAGCTCCAAACCTGACAGCTGGCTCCCATGAGAGCCATGCTCTCAGTGTGATTTATGCTGTTGAAAACTGGCAAATGGCCCCGTAAATGGGTGCCGTGCTTTAGCAGGCTCATACTCCCAAATAATTCTGGCTGTGGCAATCTCAAAGAAATAATTCCACCATGAGGGGACTCAAGGCTTTCTAGTTGGGTAGAGCCTGTCTTGAATGCTGATATAACCCAAGTATGTCCTATACCTGACGTTAGTAGTTTTTGCTGGCATTGCTGTAGCTACACTAATGAGACACTAGCAGAGAATTCCCATGTATCAGGGTAATTTGCAGCTGGATCTCTCATAAAAGGAACATTATATGCCATAATGCAGATGCATGCCAAGACAAGGCAGATTGGGAAATCTTGCAGCAAAACTGGGCTCTTGGAGACTCGCCAGTGTGGGGGGAAAATATCTACCGAGATGTTCTCCGAAAGCCCAGGCAGAAAAATTCCACAGATTGGATGAAATCCCCTCTCCCTGCCCATTGCTGATGAAATGGCTGTTTAAAAGCAGATGTGAGGGATAGAAAACTGTGAACAGCCCTGAATTAAAACAAGAGTTTGACAGGAACGAAACCAAAATAACCCAATTTTCTTGGACATGAGATGAGAAGCTCTAAAGGCAAGTTAGTTTGGAAAACTTAGTATTTTTAGAATCACTCAACAGAGCAGATGTAAATTTACACTTACTGAAAAGAAAATTCCCTCAGTAAAATAAAAATAGCCACTTTCAAAAGCATTATTTAGACCTCCAGCTTCTAACCTTCCCCCCACTCCCAAGTGTCTTACATGTTAAAAACCACAGTTCTGGTTCAGCAACTGGTTCCTATCCAGCATGTATTACTGCAACTCAGCTAGTAGTGCTGTCCTGAAGAGATTAATATTAAGTGAAGAAAAGTAGCTAGAGATACGTAGCTCATCAAAACTGGTGATGCTCCCCTTAGATCAACAATTGGAATATTACTTCTTCCAGCCACAGGGTTACTCTCATCCCTGAAATACCTCTTGTAGTAAAGTGGTTGTATGAGCTTATTCTCTAGCCAGTTACTCCAAGGTAATGTAATTTAACCAAGGAGAAAAAGGTGAAAATCTATCTGCAGCACTGGAAACTGAGTTTAATGATTTTGAAATTATTCTGCTTGTATGAATCTGAACTCTCAACAAGGAAAGAAGGGGAGGAATAAATCGGTCAACAGATCAGTTACAAGGAGTATCTGTAAGTCTGCAGGCTGGCAAAAGCTAATATTTAATCTTTTAAAATGTTCATGCCAGTCACTCATGAAACAATCAAAAGGAAAATCAGAAATTAAAATTATTTTGCATCTCATTACCTGAGCTAACATGTTCACAACTTTTGGTAAAAGGGAGACTTTGTCAAAAAAAGTCTCAAAAAATGAGAAGCATTCTATGAATTTTTCAAACTTCTGACATCTTGTGCTGTAAGAGACAAATAAAATGAGAATGTGTACTCAATTTCTTGAAATGTATTGACTTTTTACAATTGCTTCATGAAGGCTGATGATTCCACTTCCCTAAATAGATGCCAAATTGTTGTTGATATTAACCAGAAAGTATATTGGATTTATTTAATGATGCTGACTTGATTGATCTTTTCTTTTTCTGAATGATGGGTGTTGGGCTACAATCTGAAGAAGAATATCTTTTTTAACTATTACAAAATCTTTACGTTTTTGAGGTATATTCTACATAGAATGAATCTATATATATATCTGCTATCATAATCCTTGTGCTTACCACGTAAAACAACAACTTCCCTGCAACTTTAAATAAACAAAATAAGATAATGTCCATGTTGCTTTAAAAATTGCACAACCAGCTCCCTGCTTTCCATATCATGGGTATGTTCTCTCCAAAGAATAGATTTGTTTAGAAATAGTTGATTGTCAAATATCTTAATCATTATTTACTTGCTATTTGCTTCCATATGCAAGCACTGTTAAAGCAAGACCTGTTATGTATTGGTTTGCTCCTAAATCTGCAAGTGCGCTCCTTCCTTTCTCATAAACAGGTGTCAAGCCAAGCATTCTTTCATAGCTGTGACAGTTTCAACTTTAATGACTTTTTCATAATTAACCAGAACAAGAACATTCATGTCTCGTTATAAAAAGGTCAAAATTCTCTTGCAGGTTTTTTTTTTCCTCAGAGGAAGCTGATTTTCTGGAAAGAGGAATCTCTTCCTATGACCTTTGGATTGATAAATGTGAAATTGTTTTCTTTGTTTGGTAAAGGGTATATATCCCATGGAACTGTCAGAACACCATAGCTATTTTAAAGACTGAAAATTATGGCAAGCCTGATCCTGACTGTCTGAGACTCTACATTATCTACAGCCTAAAAGCTCTCTCATCTCTGAAAAGGACAGCTAACAACTTAGTTTTAGGCTACATAAGACATCAACAATACAGCTGATTCCTTCTTGCGAAGTGTTTTGTTACCAACTTTTTCATTGATTTAAAAAAAGTCAAGAAGTTATCATTAACTCAAGATCCCTAAGCTTTGCCAGAAATTGCATGTGATTTATACTTAACCAGCTCTCTGAGAGGGACCTTAAACCATCAGTAAAACTCCATGAAAGGAAATTTATCACCCATCAAGGATTACTCTTCCCTCAAGATATATGAAAAGGGAACAGGGGCAATTAGGGAATGAGAATTACTGTGTTGCTTACCGAACTGCATTATTCTGGGGATTCCTGAATTGGACACCAGGGAGCAGCTGAACTTTACATGCTCTTCTGGACCTCAAGAGAGCCTGTTAAAATTTCACTGTAGTTCAAAAATGGCCAAGAGGGGAAAAAATAAACTTGATCTGCATGGAATGGAAACCCTAGTGACTTTTAGTGGTTGTTTAATGATAAACTTCAACTTGGTAAAATTAACAAGTTCTTAAAAAATAAACAACCCCTCTGTGATCATTACAGGGCACACCTCATGGTCTATTACTCATACCAAATGGAAATCTGAACTTTCATAAACTTTATGCACTGTGCTTTATGTCAGGTGGCACTCAATTATCAGTATGAGTCATGAGACACTGCAATGGAGAAATCTCACACAAAATAACAGTCACAGGGCTCAGCCTACTATGCCTTTGAGGAGATACTCTCCTTTTCCAAAGCAGGATGCATTAGGAAGACCTGACTGACAAGGTGAATCCAGAGCTGTCTGCCAAGCTGTGAAGACTTATACTGAGATATTTCTTCTTTTAAGCCTAAAGCAACACGTAAAATACAAAGATCTCATAGTGACACTGTCAAACCCAATGCATGTACAACATCTGAACCTAAGGAGACTGTAATTCAGCAGTGCCCAAGGAACACAATAAGTGAGGAATCTGAATGAACTACAAGTTGATATGTATTGGGGTATCACTGACAGACATGGTCATTTATCACTCAGTTCGGACTCATTCATCCCTCATATAATTAGCACTCTGTTTGTGAGGTCCTATTACTCACCAAAGGCCTCTGATTACAGTCAAATTGAATATTGCCAGCAAGTTTGACAGCTTATAGGAAAATCACTCTACTGAAACCAGTGCTAATGCACTTAAACGACTTGAGAAGGTATGAATACCTCCCAAATAATATTGCTTTGATACACTTTCACAGTAAAAGGCCGATTCACATTGGAACTTCAGCACATGGGAACAAATGCTTCCAACTCTAGAATCACAGTCCCTGATTTCAGCTACCACTTCTCCCTGCAGACACCTATGGACTACGCAGAGGTCATTTTTAGATCTCTTGAGCATTTGGAGTTCTACTGCTGAGCTTGAACAGGACTGTCTTCATCCTAACAGAGTATGAACTAGGTGCCCAGATCACCTCAAGAACATTAAACACATGGTTTCCCTGCCAAAAGCTGTCCATCTAATACCTACACCCAGAACACATGTTGAGCTCTGTACAAAACTTTGTCAGATAAGCTGGCATTGGTACCTTCCCCATTTCATTGGCACCTTCCCCATTTCATTGGCTTCTCCTAAATTCATCCACTTATTCAGAATAAGAATTGTAAGAAATAAGAGTAAGATCTAATAAATTCTTTTCCTAACAAGGATTCAAATTCACATGTCTTCCCTGCCAGAAAAGCAGGCTAATTACCAAGCAACAGGCAATGCTGGAGCATGATGGTGATATTTCTCCAGCAAGAAGGGCCTCACAGAAGGCAGAATTATTCATATATTAATAAACCAGAGGTTGTGGCATCAAATATGCTTAGGAGAGATGCAGTGCCCAGCTCTCAAATGCTGAGAAATCTACATTCTAATCTCTGTTAGTGTTTGGTAAGAAACAGTAACCAGCTAAGATTTATTATCTTTCCCTCTACTGCAGACCTAAGCTTCTATATTACACCAGAAAAGCAAGCATGCCAAGACCAAGGTCAAACGAGAAGTTTATAGGTCAGGAGTTGCAGTACAGTCTGTGACATCAAAAGCATTTCAAGTTTCTTCCCCAGACTGTTTGAAACTTTCTCTTCACCACTCTCCTTATGTACATACATTAACAACACAGTGCCCTCTGTGTAACTCCCCCTCCCAAGAGAGGCAAAGTTGTATCATGTTTTTCATCCCTCATTACTATCTGTTCTCATTAACTCCATCTTTATTGTACAGTTTATTTCCAAAACATAAACATTAAGAAGCTGATTAGCTCAATTTGGAAGCAGAGAAAGCTGGGGTCAGAGCAGACCTGGCCATAGCAGAATGGTTTCATCTTCGTCATGCTCTACCAGGGCAGTGCATCCATGTACAAAATTGGAGAAGCCCTGAAGAAAGCATCAGGCTGTAAGAAGCAATAGCAGAAGGCAATGCTAAACTTTAAAGACACCTCATACAACCATTCAAAAAACTTTGAAGTGCTACCTACAGCTTATTTCAGACAAGTGGAGAAGCTGTTACACAAGTCGACTAAGTGGACATCCCAGCAAAAAAATCCAATAGCAGAGAACAGATCCTGGACAACTTCCTTGGTGTCATAAGCTTCCACTTTACTCCTAAGACTATCATTTCTTTCTTGAAAGCAATATGTGAAGAGAGGATTTGGTTAACTGATCATCAGCTTGAACCACCTCTGTAGTCCCATGAATCTGAGTCCATTCAAACTTTAAAGAGCAATGGGAATATCATGCAAGTACATTGTCTCCACTTTAATCATGACATAGGGAGAGCCAAGATGTGCTTCTCTCCCTGCTCAGCTAAATCTTCATGGTGTTTAATTGACGCACAGAATTCAAGTCTTTTTGATATAATAGTGCCAAATTATTTTTGGCTCATCAAGTTTCATACCTCTTGGCTGGATAACTGCCTTGACAACTGACCTTCTGTTGGTTCTCAAAATTAAAGGCTGATTTTATCTTACGTATCCATGAAGCAGATGGAGATGATTTTTTTTTTTTTAAAGGTAAAGATAAAGATGTTTTAAAAAAACAACCCATAATTTGGGAAGTACAGGAAGTTAATTTTGTGCGTCATCTCATTTCACTACTAAAAATTATTATTATTATTACTACAACTACTATTATTTTATTGTTACTGCAAGTCCCCTATACTGCTCAGGCTCTCTGGAAAGCACTTACACTCTGACACTTCCTCAAAGGCACCTGTGACGAGGAGTCCTACACCGTGGAAACCATCTAGGTTCTCCAAGGCCGATTCCAGGTAGACAATTTGATTTTAAACAAATGCTGCATACTGGAAACACATGCATACACAGATCCAGCCTATACATGCCACCTGTGCAATATGTCTCAAAACAGAAATCTAGCACCTAGAGGGCAGGTTAACACTGGCAAACACCACCTCATATGAAGGGCACCTTCAGAAGTGCAAGTTCTTGGGATCTGGTGTGCCCAAACACTTTGCAGACACACCCAGTCACTCTTTGTTGCTGAAGGTCTCATTTGCACATAAACCACCTGAAAAAGTAAATGAACATACCTGGAAGGCACAGGGCAGCTTGTTAAGTGCACATACTTTGCTCTCAGTTACCTTGACAGCCCAACTCCAGCATTAAGCAGCAAGATCTCAGCTGTATATTGTGCTGTTTGTCATCTGAATGTATAAAAGCTTCACCAGTCACAACATTCTTACATGACTTTCATGCATATTCAAATTTATATTTATCTCTGGATTTTCAGAACAGGGAGTTACTTGAAAAACACCCACAGTTTGAATAAATATGTCATTTGGGTTAATTTCCTGGGCAAAGCTGCCATGGGATTTTCAGTGCTGGGTGCACGAACTTGCATAAATGGCACAAGGAAAATTAAGCATTTGTCTGCACCAGCTGCTGCTTCCATTCCCTGCTTCTCTCCTTGTTCTCACACAGAATTCCATTGGGGTCAAATTAGATGAAGGCTAGATGAGCAGATAATCTTAGGTTTAACAGATTCACCTGTGACTCAGGAAACCTGTATTTTTAATCCAATATATGTTATTAGCCTTTGCTGCAACTTGATCTATCGCTTCATTTCAGTTTCTCTAGTTACCCTCTGCCTGTCTCATCTGATGAGTCTTTGCTGTTCAGTTTGCCTGAGGTAGTGTCACGACAGACAGCCTGGTCTTGTTCCCCCAGAAAAGGTCTGCTGCTGCTGTGACCTGATTTATTTTAAACTCAGTCATTTGTGCACAGTGGTCCTCCTGTGTAAGACTGAGAGAACTTGCCTGTCCTGCACTGGGAATGCCAGAGAGGGCTTTGGGGGAGAAGCAACCAGACTGTGACAAACCTGCCCCCATCCTCCCCGCAGAGTTATAGAGCTAACAGCCATAGTTCGCTGCAGTCATCCACAGATGACTCAAAGCTGAGGCAGGATTAGTAAGCAGAGCTGCACTTCCCAACTAGCAATTTGAGGATTTTGCAGGCTTTTGTAGAAATGACCTCATGGTGACTTTTGAGGAATAATATATTATAAAAACACCAGGAGAAAAGTAATAATATAGGCTTGATTGGAGTAGAAGAAACTCCTCTGTATTGTATCATAACTTCCCAGGTCTCCTTTATTTCACTCATTGTCCTTAGAATTAAATGATACTCATTTAAAATTACTAGGTTCATGAAGCATAATGTAAAATTAAGGGGTATGTCAACTTAAAATACACAGTTCTCCATCAGAGCAATTAATTGGTGAAATTAGTCATTGTTTCATAAACTGAAAGCAAGTAAAATATATGTTTTCAATTGACAAAAATGTCACCAATATCCTTTAATTATTTTTCCAACGAAGTCATTAGTATTTTCTTTACTCTTACAAAGAGAGGTTTTTCATGGTATACTATTAGCTTGCAGATATCGCCACCTCTGCTTCCCAGGTTGACTCCTTCCCTTTTTGTGCTGAATAAATAGCACTAAAATGCAGCAATTAAGAATAAAGGCCACCCTCAGGCTGTACATGAGTGGCTCCAGATTTACCACAGCATGAATAAAAGCAGAATTTGGCCTACCTTTCTAACCAGGTTCAGATTATTTCCTTTTCTTATTTTGCTGGTGATTATCATGGGGCCATAATGAACCCAATCCATGCTCTTCAATCCAATGGTAGGAAGGAATAATTATTTTATATTTTCTTAATATTTCTTCAAGATTTAGGATGGTTTCAGTAGATCATTAGTTGCTGACTGCTCCAGATACACACAGGTTGAAAAAATACACTTTAAAGAGAACGGTCTGCCACTGAGAACATCCATGGGCTAAGAACATGCTCTGACTTAATGCCCACAAATTGTCTCTCTGCAGTCAATTACCACTAAGCACAGGTCACATGCGTTCAAGCAGCTATAACTCATTCATTGTGCTACTTGTGATCTGTATATTGACTGACTGAGACAGAGCTTTTTGACCTTTCTACAGCCATTGTTAATGGAAATGAGATTTGACCCAGTGAAACTGGAGCTTCAGCTTGTGCTTTCAAAATTAATACAACCATATTTAATCCTACTGCCAAAAATCCAGCCAGAGATATGATTATAAGCTGTAGCCCACAGAGGAATTGCGCCTGATGCGACAGACATGCTCAGAAACCTTCAAACAATGCAAATTTTCTTTTTAAAAATACTTTAAGCCTGAAATAACTTGTGAAACAGCTTGGTTTTACCAAATCCTAGAGCAGTGTCTGGGAGCGCCTTGCTGGGGTCTTTAGGAAGCAAGGCTAGCGGCACCGCATACACTGAATCTCCATCCATGCTGTTTTACAAAGCAGAGATACATTTTAAATGTACCTGCTCCTGGGCACTGCAAAATCTGTGCATCAGTCCTTCAAGGCTGCCTGCAGAGACCTTACCTTTGCGCCAGGGTCTGTCTGCAGTAGCAAGCGCCATGAACGCTCCTTCGGACTGACAAGCCCCCGAGCTTTATGAAAGCTCCCACTTCGCCAGAGTCTAGGGAGGAGAGAAAGAGGAAATGGTTTCCATTGAACTTGGGAGAAATTAAAAAATTCAACTCAGAAACACTGTAATATTTCAGTTAATTCATTTAACCTGGGAACTGTAACAACCTAAAGATATCTGCATGGATGCCACGCGGGAGTAGTAGCTCATCACCAAGTCACTCACAGCATGGCCACATATCCAAGGGCCCGAATCCTTGCAGACATGCCTTTAGGAGCTCAAACCTCATCGAGAATCAATAGGTTTCAGGAGTCTAAGGCACCGGTATTTTGTCCTCTATAAACCATTCTATTTTTTGGTCTTACTGTGAAATGCTTTAAATGAATACACATCAGCTAAGGGAATTCCATTCCTAGACTGCTTGAAGGGTCAGGACTCTTACTTCAAAATTAATTAGTGAACATTAATTACTCAACAACAGTTATGAAACATTTAAAAAGAAAAGGAATACCCAGAAATACCATTAGTAAATAAATTCCTGAGGAAATTTTTTAATTAGTGTTTAATTACTATTAAAGAAATGTATTAGTTGCTAAATATTAATTACATAAAGCACCATTTTTAAATTGCTGGTGCTATTCATGATTTAAATAACTACTTTTATCTATGTATTTATTTTCCAGTGTTAAGTGGGTCATTTTTCATTAAGAGTAGAACATAGCAAATGCTTTATACATGGGATTGATTGCTATTCTGCCTTGACCCCAGCTTCAAGCCTGGCATCTTAGATACCAAGACACAATTCTTAACCATTTGGAGTTAAAAATCAGCTCTTTCATGTGACAGCAGAAAGTAGTTTCTGTCATCTATGCAAACCAATACTGCCCCTTAATTGAAGAAATGGGTACTGATTATCCAAGATGTCCTGGATATTCAATAGCTGCTACAACAAATTGCATCAAAGATCAGATCTGAGTTCAGGTCTCTTGCCAGTGATTTCTGCCCCTTTCAGAACTGGGATAACTTCACCAATAGCACCAGGAACCCTTTGCCCCCTGTACAACCAGCGCTTGGCCATGATAACACTCCTTTGACGGAGTGTTACAGTGAATAATAAAATAAATCATAGAACTACTTCAGGGAACAGTTTGGACACTGAGAAAGTGGTTCTTATTTTATTTTAGTGTGTTAGCACTTTGTGAGGTGTTCTGATGATTCTCGTAATGACATTTGTGTTCTGCTTAGGAACAGAGAAACAGTAATTTTCCCCAACTCTTTACATTGGGCAAATTATAAGGACAAATTGCAAAATAATTGCATTTAGTGCCAGATTATCCAAACCATTGGGAATAGCAGTGGAATACAGTGGTCACTGAGGAAAGAATATAATTCTTCAGTTTTCCAAAGGATATCTGATATTGTCTTAGGTCTCATTCCACCCTTCCATCTGGTTAAAGGTGTTACAGAGCAGCCTGACTCCTACTAGGTTTAATTACATTTCCTATCTCACAGATCTCTAAGCTATGATTTTTTCAGAATTCATTGCAATTTCAAGATGAAGCAGGAGAGAAAAAACAGTATTTGCTCATGACCCAGATTGCTCAGTTTAAAAAAAAAAAAAAAAGTTCTCCTGCTGTTTTTTAATTGGAACCATCTGTTATTCCATTTCTTTCCTGTAAAGAACAAAAAATTTAAACTCTGGTCTAGGTGTCATCTATATGTAGCATGAAAATTTAGTGCTATAAGTGGGGTGGAAAGGTGTTAGGAGACATTGCAGCGGATATGCTAGGTATCAGCATAGTTATTGGAGACAAGGAAAAGCCTACACAAACCTTGTTAAAATTATAGAATAAAATTTTATCTTTTTTTTTCCCGATGCCTTTTGCTGAAAATATTTGTGGGGTTTTGATTTCTTTTGTCATCCCTCCTCTAGTCAGGCAAAACCAAAACACTGTAAACCCCCTTTTCTTTTGGAGTTTGGAAACGTTCCAGTTAATTATTTTTTTATATATATTTCTAAGGATGAAGATTCTATAACTTCTCTGAGCATCCTGACCCAGGGCTGAACTGTGATTTTTTTTTTTGTGCCTTATATCCAACCAGAATTTGTCTTGCTGCAATTTGTCCAGCTCCTCTCAAATCCTCGTAATTTGAGAATAGTCTGATTTAACTTCCTAATGGGTGGTTATAGAGAAGATGAGGGCAGAAGATACTACCCTTGGCCTTCTTCTCTGCAGGCTGAACAAAAACCTATCCTAGCACATCCAGGCCCTCAACCATCTTGGTGATTCTCCTCTGAAGTGCCTCCAGTTAGTCAACAACTTTTCTATACTGGGAAGACCCAAACTGGGCATAGCACTCCAGATGTGGTCTCATAAGCACTGAACAGAGGGGATCAATCATTTGCCTTTGCCTTCTGGCTGACCTCTTGCTAACACGACTTAATGCACAGTTAAAATTTCATAGCTGAAAGTAAGACATGGCATACTCTATGCTAATCCCATTAAAAATAGAAAAAAAAACCCTACCTGGGACCAGAGACTGAAAATATTACATTAACTTCTTGACTGTATATGAAATTGGACCACAAAGAGGTGTAAAAACAAGACAAGCTAAAAATGTATTCATTTTCAGATCAGGAAATATCAATGCAAGTAAATTCCATCCCAGAATACAAAGAAGTAATCATCTGTGGTGGTTTACAGCTAGTATCTCATTGCTACCTCTGAAACAGTATTATTGTTCATTTCCTTTTTTCATCTCTATTTCCCCTGGAGATGATCATGCACTAACATTGGGGCCACTGAACGGGAACAGGGGGAGGCATCTAGATCAAGTGAATTAAATTATTAATAAGGAAAAAATGGTTCCTGCACCCATCAATAGGAAACATTTAAAAAATAACTTCAAGTTTAATTTTGCTTGTATTGGAGAACCATATAGTTACAGATTTGCTATTAGATAATATCTATGATCACCTAATATTCCTTATCTTAAGATCTTTTCCTTTCTAGTCTCGTCAGCAGGGTATTACTGAATTTAAAAAAAATACATTGTATATATGAAACTATTATGCAATTATATTCTGTTTCAAAAGCCCTTTACAGAAACATCTACCCTAGGCCAGCAAAGAACCAGCACAGGTCTGACAGGGTACATTTTCTGTGGTCCTGCATTACAATAATTTATAATGTGCTTTCATCAGTTAAAAGAAAAAAAAGAAAGGCACTACATTGGTTTTGCTTCCTAAGTATCCTGCCAAACTTCGTATTTTGGGGTATTACAAATCTGAAGTATTTTAAAATACTAACTTTCCCGCAGCCAGCCAAGGCATGCTCTGAAGTAAGACAGTGTTCCTATTGACATATCACTGGCAGCAGACAGCTGTTAGGATTTTTTTGCCCAAAAATATTTGATGTCTTTATAATGATACCTGTTTTTTCCACTGACAATGGCAATAAAAGTCAGTTACAGTATTTCTTCTTCTTTCCTGACTCTCTTTGAAATTCTGAGTAGAACAAATATTTCTTTGTCAGGAGGCAGAATCACTGAAAATAGTAAGGCAGAAGCAGCCACAAAATGGAATATTCATAAGGTGTTTGCATTTGACATGATGTAAATTGCTCCTAGTATTACTGCTTTTAAACACCAAAGTATTTTGGATCAGCCTGTCATTCATTTCCTAATTCCACATAAAAATAATTATATGGATTAAATAGGAATGTTCAGACTACTTTTTTTTTTTCCCCTGCATGGAAAGAAAAAGAATTCATGAAATATGATGTCCATCATATCCCCCACTTTTTAGGAAGTTTAATACAGAACTTCAGTATATGTGTCCTAATGAAAATCTCCTGACAATACTCTGTTCAGGAAGAATCAGCTTCATCCAGCTTTAAACACTTAAGTGAGGCAACTAAGTGTGAAACCTAGATGCCTGAAGCAAGCTGCGTAGTTAATGATGAGAGATGGGTACCCCTACTTTAAAATTTAAAAGCATCTAAAGTCAGATAAATAAATCTGTATCATAAAGCTCTGTATGTATAAGGAAGGTCAGGAGTAGGGTTAGAAGCAAAAGGGGACAACTGTTGACCATGCTTCCTACCTCATACCCCTGGCAATATCTCAGAATAAAACATTCCCTCTGACTGGCTCTCATACTTACCTCAGATTCAGATTTAGATGAGTATTTTTTCATTAATGTGGCTGAAAAGTTTTACCCACCTCTAATAGATAGCACAGGATTTTGGCAAAATAATTTTAGAACACAGTGGACAGAAATGCATTAGTAGCAACAACAAAGATATTAAAGCAAAAGCAAAACGATGAGAGGTACTCCGGTCTTGGTGTTTCCAAACACAGATTTATAGTTTCATCTCTGGCCTAACTTCTTTCTGAATGCCAGTTATATTATTTGTAGACTAGCTCTGGGAGAAACAGAAATATCATATTTGGAAAAACTACAGCACAGGGAGATTAAGGTCACGGACTTCGAAATAGTTAGATAATTCTGGTCCCTTGTTTCTAGATTCAGTTTATTGGATTCAGCTTCCACAATGGAGGCACCTAAAATATTATAATCTTAAAAATGTGTCCTAAGTGGCTTTCCGTGGTGATGTAGGAAATCTTTCATAACGCCTAACATGGAACCCAAATCTCCTTACTGCTTACACACCAATAGTCAAAACATGATAAAAAGTAGAACAACCGACACTGCTGTATTTACTTGTTTAGCTCAATATAGCTTTGGGGTTCTCTGTTTGGAAGGTTGTTTCTGAAGAGCTCCTATAACATTCTGGCTTTTAAGTCATACCTCTCCTTTACTTATGTGTCAAAGGGCAATTATCTACTAACTGTATCATAATCCCAATTTGCTAAGATGAGCTGCACAACATGCTTCTCTCTCATCTCTTTTTCTACTCCATCTTTGAGGGCCACCCTGGCATTTGATTTGGTGTTAAGGGTGTGACCTCTGTTAAGGCTTGTTGATAACTTTGCCCAGATTTCCAAATCAGAGTCCCAAAGACCTGGCATTACAGTCCTGCATTACTCCCATGACTCTGCCTGTTGATCAGCAACAAAG
This sequence comes from Gorsachius magnificus, assembly GCA_034008185.1. Taxonomy (NCBI): domain Eukaryota; kingdom Metazoa; phylum Chordata; class Aves; order Pelecaniformes; family Ardeidae; genus Gorsachius; species Gorsachius magnificus. The sequence goes on along the minus strand of CM067085.1, from coordinate 15,341,103 downwards.
TGAGCCAAAAGGCAAATACTTAAAAGCTAGTAATTGGAACAAGAGTTCATTTTGTTTTCATTTCCCCTTACCTTGTAATAATTTGTAGGGCACAAGTGGGTTTTATGCTTTGTCTCTTCATTTGCCCGGAATCTACTCTCAGAAAAAACACATCAGAAACCAGACTCTGGGCTCAGCCACACCATTAAGATCTATATGCTAAGACCACTATGCATTTTCTTAATAAGAGACTGAAGACAAAGCACAATCTTGTAACAAACATCTACTTTCTGCTGGGGCCCACAGAAATCCCTCTTCATGTAGTTCTCCAGACACTGTTCCCTGAAGCCCTGTGGAGCTCCTGGGCCAGTTCTGTGGCAGTTGTTAACAACAAAAGGAATAATAACATGTCAAGAAGGACTTTTAGGTCGTGGACCATGCTCCCTGTAAAATCAACTGGGCAACTGAATGAAAAAAAAAATAAATCCTTCCAGGGACATATTCAACCTATGAGACACCTAAATTACAGGATGTTGGCCCTTATGGATGATACCCTTAGTGGAACAAAATGCTTTTAGCTACACTGCTGGAAATCCAGGGTCACTCTGATGTGGTCACTGCAATGATGGCTTTTCTGAAAGATCTTTTCCTTACAGCTAGTGCCATCAAAATCTGGCTGGAGGCACCAGTCTGCATTTCAGTTCTGCTGTCCTTTTGATCTGTCTGGATTTGCATGATCAGGAGACAGTATTTAAACTGGAGGGGCTGTTTCATCAGCATAGGGCAAAGAAGCAAGCACCATGGCCAAGTCCTTTAAAGGCCCATTGCCTTGGAGCATGATTTACTATTTGAAATGAAGAGACATGAACAACAAAATAAAACTTCACTGACAAACTGCTGGCTGCAATTCCCAGAAACACATCTTCCCCCTGGATCACCCCTTTTTCTTTTCATTTTATAACTCCCAAGACACTAGATATGAAGAAACTCTTTAAATCTTTCCTGGTACTTTACTCAGGATATGCCTATACTGCAGTCTGCAGCGCTGTGTGAATACACTTGAGGTTGCTTTAAATGAGCGAGGTGAGATCCTGAGACTCAGTCACCTTGCAGTAGCACAGTGCTCAGTATGAGCTAATTCTCTCTGCTTCTTGAGGTTACAGAGGGATTAATGCTAAGCAAACAAGCACAGACACCCTCCCCTGGTGGGGGAATGACAAGGAAGAAGAGAAAAGGTGCATTTCATCCACATCATCAAACAAAAATGACAATGGGGGCCAGTCAAAGAAGTTTTTTGAAAAGAACAGGTTTCTGTCAGAAAATTATGATTAGACCTACACCACAAGAGTCCTTAGGAAGGCAATGAATTGATTGGCATTTTCTATGATAGCAAAGAAATCAGAACAACTAAAGGTTTCGTTTGGTCTGTATTATGTCCATTTTTCTTCTATTTTACATTTCTGTTTGAATAAGATTGTATCAGCGCTTACAAAATGACTGCTTCTTATGCTGCATTGCTTTGTTTTCAAATAATTACTTCGCAGGAAATGTAAAGCTCTCCTAGTTGCACTGCAAACAGGGATCCGCGCAATGTACTGCAGGGGGGCCGAATGCTGCGCTCAGTCTCTTCCTTCGGTCTCACCTTAGATACCAGCTTGATTATTCTGCTTGTGCTCTCCTTTACAGGATTTGACCCACAGACACCTAAATGAAAATTTACTGCATTTATACAGCTCTGTTTTACTAGCACCATAACTGTGAGTGGTACCTCAGTAGACGTCGCCATAGCTTACTTCCCAGTAGGAGCTTCATTTCGGTATTATATAGCTGGATGAAGGTTTGAATGGGTGTTTGAACATATGCTGAAGCCTTCCAAATTAAACAATGAAAAAATAAAATAAAATTAATATCCAACCTCAGCTCTACTATTTCCATAGTTTTTCAAAGGCAAGATCCCTTATCTTTAACCCAATACATATTACGCTGTCAGACTACTAGCTTTTTAAAAAATAAAGAAGTACTTGAAATACTTCAGGGGTCATTTTCACTCTTCTGCATTACAATATGACAATACACATCAGCTCATACTGTCAGGTCTCTGTTGAAACAGCCTTTACCTGTATATGATGAAACTTTTCCTTCATGTAGCCATATGAGTATTGATATGAATGATCTTTTCAACACAAACCATAGTTGGTGTCAAGAACTTAAAACACAGAACAGTAACAGCCCCTGCCTCAGCTCATTTGGTAAGAACTGAATTTTCACTGATTTGAAGAGATGCAGCCAACCACAAAAATTGATGAAATACGGCTCCCAGGGTCGCTTCTAAGTGCTACCATACTATTTTGATTAATACTGAAACTTGGAACCTCATTGTGGGTACAATCCACAGTCATTACACAAGAGAACATGTACTCCAAGATAAAGGACAAAGTCTTGACCACACACTCATGAGATGAATCATGTAAGATTTCTTACTGGGGAAATGAGACTTCTACTTTGCAAGACTAGAGGTATCAGGACCTTTGCAGGAACTATGACTGCAAACTGCTAACGCTCTTCTGACAGAAGGAAAGACAATGGGAAAAATAGAAATATGAACACAAATGTGACTGAGTGGCTTTACTCCACCAGATAATATCTTTTTGTAATTCAGAAAAGGACATAATCATGAATACTGCCATAAGGCATCTAGAAATAGGAAGGGGAATTAAAGCCATCTGCAGCTGAGACTGGCAAAGTGAGGAACACCTGTATTTCATTTATTCATTTGTTTAATACTCTATTGTCATTATTTTAGTTGACCCAAAGAGGACTAGGCTACTTGTTAGTTACATGGCATTACATTCTTTGGTAACAATAATCTGGGGGTATCCCTAAAGTCCAAAGGGATATACGGGACTGACACACTGTTCAAAGGTCAACACTTGCCTCTGGAATCTGAAAGTAAAAAGACCTATAGGTGTTCAGAATATGTACAATACCTCATCAAAGACATTAACTGTTTGACTTTTTAAAGATACAGAAAAGCTTCAGCTGCCAGACACTTCTATCATAAGGAAAAGTGGGTCAGCAAATACATACAGACCTGCAGTACTGGATTTTACTACTATAACTGGTCTCTAATACACTGTAAAAACAGAATGAGAAATAAACACACAGAGCAGACTGAAATTTTACAGTTCTTTCTATATATGCATAGAGAAACATTGTCAGTGAAAAATCAAAGTTAAAAGCAGTTTCAGGATCTGTGCTGGTTCCAGAGTACCCAAGCCAATTTTTCACAAGCACATATTTTCTATTATATACATTTTTTTCTTCCTCTGTGACTGCCTGAGATACCTGCACTAACAGGATGTTGCCTGGATAATTATACAAAAGTATGTAGAAAACTGAATGAACACAAGGTCAAATGGAAAATGGAAATGTACTGAAAAAGTACAGCAGAACTATGGTTTTTCTAGTATTACTTATACACTTGATTGATGAAACTTGAAGTGGAAACAGAGTCTCATGTTTCAGATGATGGACATGGATTCTGACAACTAAACTCAGTTGTCTTGAATTCCTGGTTAACCTGTAGTTAATTCTCTTTATTTATCTGAACAGTACAGACATTGTTACCTTCCTTTCTGGTTCATCTACTTAAATTGTAAACTCTTCAAGGCAGAGATCTTCTCTTATTATAAATGTGTACAGCAGCTGACACAGAGAGGTCTCTAGCTGCTGGTATGTAAATGTAACGTTATCAGGTAAAACTTCCTCACTCTTTCCTTTATTTCCTCCAGCTGAAATCACAGAAGCTTGGCTAGGTCCCCTTTTCCAGCCTACTGACTTGTGCCTGAGGAGTGAATCCTCCTTTACCAAACTGAAGCAACAGAAGGGAGCCTCATTCCCTTTATATGTGTGTTCCCAAGGTTAACCCTCACCATTGAGAATATAGATGCTCAGATTCCTAGAGCAGGGCTAGAAGCGACCTATGGTCTGGTCCACCTGCCCTGCTCAAAGCAGGGCCAAGTTCAAAGCCAGGTCAGGCTGCTCTAGGTTTCATCCAGTCAACTTTTGAATTTCTCAACAGAATCCATAACTGTTTGTGTGTTGATTTTTTTTTTTTTTTTGGTTGTAGTGGTCACTTGGGGGGTTTTGGTGGTTTATTTTTTTACTTTTTGGAAGGGGTTCTTAAATCTTAGCCCTCAGTCAGCTTTCGCTTTTTAACAATTTTTCTGAGGTGATTTTAAAGCCAACTGAAAGCTGACTATAATTTGACAGATACAACTATATTTTTCTCTCTCTCCATATTTTTTCTTTTTGTTGTGTAAAGTTAATGAAAAATTCATATAAGAAACTGTTTCCACATCCAGAAAGAGTGACCTCAAGTTTCATCCTTATATTCTTAGCCTTGTTTCTCATTCTTCATGCTTTTTAAATTAATCATGTTAATTTGTAAAAAGTCAATTGATATAAAGGTAATGGGGTTTTGAGAAAGCTGTTAACAGTAATTTGCTTAATTAACAAATCATGTATAAAATCATGCTCACTATAAACACTGCTGTGGAGCAAATGCAATCCATTAAGATTCATAGGAAGGCACCATGTTCTGCTCTGTCAAAAAGGTTTAACTGCTGATGAGCAGGTTTTGAATCCTGAAAGCTGGAAAAATGCATAGTCCCTTTCTGTACATCCATTACACTCTCCCAGGCTGTAGGCTATTTGGGTCCTAACCTGTCAACTGCTCTGTTCTGCGCTGAAGTCCTGTATAAGTAAAGGGGATGTGTCATATCGCATCACATACTTAACAGGATACCATTTGGGAGTTAGTGGTGAGTGTCCTGCTTGTGGGAGGGGGCAAGAAACTTAGGAAAGTTGATAAAATCAAGCAGCAGGATGTGTTGAACTGGAAGACAGGGCAGCAAAGTACAGCACACTGTGACCAGCTCCTCCAGTCACAGAAGAGAAGAGAGAATATCTTCAAATAATTACAGCAGATGTAAAGTAGTTATTTTATTGTAGTGAACCATCTGTCCATTGATGAACCAGTTTATGAAATCCACCAGTTTCAACTTGTCTTATTAGGGCACTTCTCACTCTGCTAGGTAAGCATGACAGATCTGCCTGCGAGTCAGTGAGTTACCGGCCAGGGCAAGGGCTGGTCAGATGCCAGGAACACATTAGAGATTTTTCCATTCACCAGGCTGGATCTACTTCCTTTATAGTGGTATTGCTTTAATGAAGAGAATGAAGCTTCTCTGATTTATTCCATGAAAGAAATTACTTTTTCTTTCCGCTTTCTTTTGTATTTGATTCAGTGCAACAGTTTGCTCTTGTCTTTTATGATATGAGCTGATCACTAGCTTGCAATGACCGCTATAGTAGTTGACAGGTTTCAGATTTTGCTTTGCCAAACTCAGCTCCAGACTTCCAAGGTTTCCATCCTTGAGGTGTCAAAGACTTCATTATTCGGTTATGACCAAAGGAAACAGGCAGAATCATCTTTCACAGTGATATGAGAACTATGATGCATTTAAACATGAATTAAATCACATTTTCTGGAGGACACTTTGTAACAAAGACAAAGGCAGGGAAAATTGTATATTGATGCAAAAGTAGGCAGTTCCCACAAATATAGTTCCTAACTAATCATATCGTCTAAGTCTTCTTAAAGTTGCCTGCATATATATAATAAATTATTTATAATAAATTATTTATATGGTCACGACAGCCGTGAAGGTAAAAATAAAAATTATCTTTCACACTAAAAGAAATATTCAGTCTCAAGTCTTTCAGGTTGTTGTCTCATCATAACAAGCACTCCAGGGCAACTTCATTTAATCTATTTGCACTTAGTGTCCACCAGGCAATGGTCTCTAATCATCTATATCAGCTGCAGAAGGCACTTGCACTAGTTGGGATCATTTTCCCCCCCCCAAAAAAAATTTCCTCTGTTCCACAAGGGGGGCATGTAAACTGTTCCATATTACATGAACTTACTTTTAGATACTAAGAGCTGTGTCCATTTTCCTGTTAATTTACAAGCACCAGACAGAGCAGGGAACCATGGTGAGGGCTTTTTGTACATCAGCTTTGAGGAACAAAAAACTTCCTGACACTAACTGGACATCACTCATTATAACCTATGTAGCATGCATTCAAGGTCATGGGCAAGTTCCAGCAAAAGTTTGGTGAGGGCCATCCAGTTCACCAGCTTGTACACTCCTGAATGTTGTTATTGCTTCTGAAACTTTAGATCTAACATGGACTAATGGTATTTTAAAAGAATCCTGACTCCCTTTGAGATGAGAGTGTCAGAGACTGCCCTTTTCGCAATTTGAAGTCTTTCTGCATATGCTGTATCAGTCACCATTAGCCTGTTTTCTGTGTCAGCCCCTCTGGTACAACATACTTGAAGCCAAGAGAGGATAAAGGCAGGGTTCTTGAAATCTGGGACCCTTGCCTAGAAAAGCCATGGATGCAACTGAGCCAAAGTCATAATGTTGGACAAGGATTCACTACACATCTGGTTTCTGCCTGCCAGCCATCTGTTAAGTGGATTGGGTGTTGGCTGGAAAACCCCAGTTATCAAGAGAAAAACAAAGAGGTGTGAATTGGGAAAAGACAAGCGAGAAGTGAAAAGGCAATAAAAAAGGAAAAAGGTGAATGATGGAAAGTTTATGAAGAGCACACTGACATTTTACCAAACCTTTTGTAGTCAGCTCTTATTCTTAAAAAGCCAATTGGGTGCAAAATTCTTCTCTCAGGGAACAGATAGCCCTGAAAAAAAAATATTAAAAACACAGGAGATGCTGCTTAGAGAAACAGTAGTGACTGTATAATACAATATGACCAGGAACATTTAACAATACAAATTACCCCTTCAGACATTCTGCTATACTGTGTATAGCATTACTTTACAAAAGTTTTATAGTACAAAATCTAGTCCAAGGTAAAAAAATAAATAGATGTATATGTGTGCCTATGTTTGTGTATATATGTATAAATATATATCTATCACTGTAGTTTCACTGAAACTGTATTGAGTTGCACAAGCCAAGGAGCTGGTTGCCTAAGATGAAGGGATATAAAATATAGCCATATTCCAGAGGAAAATGAATATCAATATACAGCATCTGCATGATACTAGTATCATTGATTTTTGACAATAGTCTACGTATGAATGAGCTATAGTTAATAGCATAGGAAGTTATAACACCCCCTCTTGTAAGTACTGCTTATTTGTTACCACACTCTGCTACTGAGTAAAAGGCATCTTCAGCTGCTGGCTGCCGTGAAACTCAATCATCGTGCTCTATGTGCCATGTCGCAGTAATTGGTTGGCAAATTATTACAGAGAGAAAGAGAGAGAGAGAGAATAAAAGCCCTGCAAGTCTGCCTAAAATTCAGGTAAAACACTAAAGAAATCCCGTGGCTTTTCATTATTCAGTGAATGCTACTCACAAATTCTAAGGCCAGAAGAAACCACTGTGGACATCTAAGCTGATTTTCCTGAAAACCCAGGCACAATACTACCCCAAATTAATTATCACTTGAATTAAATTCTGCCATTAAATCTAAGAAATCTGAGCTCAATTTTAAAAAATTGCTACAGATGAAGATCAGCCATTATCTCCAAGTTAATCATTTTCATTAATTAAAAAGAAAGTTCTTCTTAATTTAAATTTTTCTAACTTTACTTGTGAGCCAATAGGTCTTGTATTTATGACAGATGTAAAATGTCATTAATATATATTTATATGCATGAATTAACACTCATGTACACACAGATATGTCTGGTAGCTCCTTATATTAAACCACATCCTCCTTAGCTGCTTTTTTGTACATCAAAGTCTTTCACTACTTCTTAAACATTAATTAAACAGGAAATACTGTTAATCTGTTTCTGTGGTTGGCAAATGATAGCGAATTTCTCTTTAACAATTATTTAATAAAAAAGAAACAAAAAATAATTCCTAATTTGACCTGATTTGTGGCAGTGAGTTACAAAATACTGTAGTTTACCTTGGTTTTGATGAAATTGGTTTCATATCTTTTATGATTCGAGTTGTATCACACACAAAAAAGTCCATGTCAACATTTTGATAGCAGTCTATGGGATTAAGAACAAGGTCTTTTCCAACCTAAACGATTCTATGATTCTATATGGTAAGAGTTCATACATACATTCTTTTGAGATATTATCTCAATTTTTCTTTCACTGGGCTAATCCCAGTTTAACTTAAACTTGAAGTGGTCTCAAGATATCAGGAAAATGTAAGTACCTCTATTTAATTCGTTAATACTACTCAGACATTGATCTTGTGTCCCTTTCTGAGTCAGTATGCTCAGGCATGTCAGGGTGAGGTGTGTGAAAGACTTTTCAAAGAATACCTTAGATGACACACAAAATAAATAGATCTGAGGCTAGAATGGCCAAAAAACAGTGAAATAATTACTTTCATTTTCCTGACACACTTATTCCTTGGAGTAAAAATAGTAATATATATGAAGAACTCATATTTTTAAACATAACCTGATTTTTTAAAAATTTCTACTCAGTATCTTTTGTTATTTTAGACCATATTGTCTTTGAATTTGTCTCAGTGACTTTTAACCATTTCAGGAATGCAATGATGGGCCAAAGTGATGCTCAGTCATACTTTAGTCTCATTTTCTGTCCTGAAACAGAAAGAAGTCATCTCTGCTAGACCATTCCATGGGTTTTTTTTTCTTGTTTTGTCTCCAACCCAGGAAGCTCTGCTGCCTTCTTACTGGAGCCTTGGGCTCCACCAGTGCTGAGACTCTACTCATTCATTCTCCACACTCCAGAGCATGTGGGGGCACCGGTCGACCTGCAGCTCCTCCCTCATTTCTCTGGGTGTTACTCACTCATGGCATACCAGGAAAACAGGCATGCAGCAAAATTAGAACACGGTCCTCATTTGCTCAGGGTCTGTATCGCTGTTACACAAACCACATGCCCCTTGTAAGCTTTCACATATATTCTCTGTGGATCCTTCATTAATGCATATTTAGTGCTTGATTAATTTGTTAACAGGACAGAGTTATCTTGTGACTCCATATTAATGTGCCCTAAGTAGGCTAAACATTAATAAACTTGAATCTGACAGTAAAACTTTAAGAGGCACAGTATCAGCTGAATTCCCCCTCCTTCAGATCAGATGCTGCATAATGACTAAACATTACTCTGCTAGTTTCATGTAAATGAAGGAGATGGGAAGCTAAACCTTAAGCAATTTAATATTTTCTTGATTGTATTTAATTTAGGATTAACTAACCCTGATTAAACAAGACCTTACAAGTACATCAACAGCCTGCAATTAACATACTGTTGGTAAACACTTGGAATCAGAATTTTTTGTCTCTCACACCACAAGAAACATGTATAAGTAATTCTGCCTGAAATATCTAGTAGTTAAAAACATGAAACCTGGTGGACTATAAGCACTTCTGATGTGTCCTCAGATATGTATTGTGAAAAAAAAAAAAAGGCAGTATTTATAAAAAATGTTTAAAGTGTAGATGTTTCCACACCACAGAGAACTGTGGAGAAAGCAGAAGTGGTTCACAATTAACTTCTCAGCAGCAGCTTCAGAATGAAGGACCAAAACTTGGAAACCAAAAGACAAAAAGAAAAGTTGATCTCACAAGGTGCATGCAAACTGGCTTTGTCCTGTTTATAGAAAAACCTGCCTCACTTTTCTTGCAGAATCACATGGGATAATATTACAGGAATGGCCATTCAGGACTGCTTGAGCAGGGCTTTTCAGTTCCCTTCCCAGCAGAAATCAAAGCCCATTCCCAAACCAGGCTGCATCCAGGTGGATGCTGCTACACTGGTGCCAGTGCACCCTAGAGCTTTTCTCACAGCAGCTGCCATCAGTGATACTTCGAATCCCAAAGAGCTTCACATCCAGCCTTCCAGTTGTCCTCCCTGAGTGTTGCAGATCTGCTCACACGTCCTTTCCCACTGTCTTTGTGCCAGCTGAACAAATTACTGACCTCACCTCCCTCCAGCTATGTGGCACAGCTTTTTGCTCTCCTTACCTCTGCCTGCTGAACCACTCATGTTAATTCTCCTAACTCATCTCAGGCAAAAATAACTGAGGTTAGCAAGGACCTGCTGCTGAAAGTGCTGTGGAAAATTTAGGTAATTTTTACTTAAATGGGTGAAGAAGCAATTCTTACAAGCAAGTGAGCTTGCCAGTCACTGAAGACCTTTAGCTTGCATAGAAGTTTTAAATAAGTTGTCTTGACACCTAATGAAAACGCCCTAGCACGCTTCCCACCTAGAAGAAAAATGGGTAGAAAACAAGGCACCGTAAGTTTCACCAGGGGAGACAACAGCAACAAGCCCTGACAATATCTTGATTTTCCTTTTTAAGCACCTGACTCATTTCCTCAGAAGTTCTCTGCTTGGTAAGGACAGTCTGAATTACCAGGAATGACAATACATTTCCCCCAGTCAGACTCCTGTTCTCTGAAAAACCAGGTTTATATCCAGAAGCACTCAAATCATGAGCACAGTTAGGGGTGGAATAAAGATCCAAATCATGACATTTCATTTCACTTATTGCTGTCTTTCCCATCCGTCTTGGTAGTCAGTGGCACTTCTTATATGGCATCCTCATTTCTTACTTGTAAGTCATGTTTTTCTGAAGTTAAAATGATGGTGATATGGACCAGTTGGTAAAAGAAGATTGACTATAAAGCAGAATCACAAAAATCATTCTGTAAAACTGAAAGAGGTTAATCTGATATCTCCTTTGGGATTAGAGCTAGTTGGAAAATTACTCCAATTTTTGTTTGAGATAGGAATTTATTTATAATTTCTTTTTGGTCTTGACTTCACTTTTTAGTTCTCTTTTTAGAGTGGAAGACTAGTAATTTCTTGATAAGAAATCATTTTCAATAAAAAATCCTCAGTGTTCTGAAAAAAAACCTTAGAATTTTACTTAAGCATGATTTTTAGTTTTCTAGTAACTACTTTTAGGAGAAATTAAGACTTTTTGTGGGTGGTTTTTTTTGTTTTGGTGGGTTTTTTTAATTATTAATTTATTTATTTTTACCAGAAATCCCTTTTCCTTCTTCCTGTTTTTTTCCCCAGTGTTCCCTAAGGGAGCTGATCCCTCAGCATGGCATTGTTAGACAGCATGAAGGTTAAATAAGGGCTGCATTGCAGTGTATTTAGTTGCTTGGAAGGATTCAGTCTCAACTTTAAAGTTATTTTAACAGGTTTTCTGCTTTTCATTCCTTTTGAACCTACAGCCTGTGACTATATAAACCATCACACCAATTGCATAAAGTTATGTAGTGGAAAGAGCTAAAATGAGTTCCACTCAAAATTTTAAAAGCTCTTATTACCTCTGCATACGCTACTTAGCCTTGAGAAAAAAAATAATCTATCAATATAAAAGTACCATGAAAGGCACAAAGCATTTCTTCTTTCTTTGGCTTGAAACACTGAATTTCCAGACCCAATTCTTACTCCTTTTCCAACATGATAAATTTGGAGTAACTTCATTTGAAATATTGGGATTACTCTGGTGTAAAACCTGAGTCTGTGAAAGAGGAATCACAGTTCTGAACATCTTACTATAGAATGACTTTTAAACACGAATCTATTGAGTAAAATGGTGACAGGATTTTATATTTTTTGTTTTAATATTCCATATGGCAAAATAAATAAATCAAAAGCTTGCATAGTTTCTACAGCTGAAATATTATCTTCAGTCCTTAAAAGAAGGGTTTTTCAGTCATCTCATGTAAATCTGGAATACAGTAAATAACAACACTGAAATCACTATGTCATGAAATTAATAGAACCACCAGGGATTTATGTCTGTCTAACTGGGCTCACTATGTGGTCTAGCCATATGTCTTTATACACAGAGCAGCTAGAACAACAAGGCATAGCACTACAACCAGTCGGACTCCCAAAGTTGCCTCATTAAAGAACATGAACTCTATACTTAGTAGGATTTAAAAGAGAACATTTTCCAGTTGCCATGCCTTATTCTACAAAATTGTATTAATTAGATAACTCATGGAAGTGAAAGTGGTTAATTACCAGTAATCATGTTCTTCATGTTCTACAAACTTGCATGCCAACACCTTCCAGGAACATTAGCCATAGGGAAATTTGTGAAAGGCGCACAACCCATCTTCAGGTCTTTCTGTGGGTTGGGGATTTTTAACCAATCCCCACTCTCTGGCAAGGGACTGATGTTTTTAGCACAATTCTCCTCTCAGCTCAACTGGTTAACACTATTACTATTCCATCATATTAATGGCATAATATTAAATCTTGACACCTTGTGGTATGAGCAAGGAAAACACGAGGCCTGATATGTTTTGGAAGCAGAGCATCCATCCTATTTTTGACCCAAACCAAAATCCACAGATATCCACTAAAAGGTCCAAAGATAGCAGGGAGATCTCGGTAACTCTGTGGAAAGCTCATATTAACTTATCAGCTCTTTGCTTATCTTTGTGTTCTCAGGACATCCCTTGATACCCTGAGTGTTTCCAAAATCAAGTAGACATGAAATATGCATCTAAACAAAGCTTTTCAGTCATCCAGATTAATAGATATGATACTGAACAAGCAAAGTATTGTCAGCAATAGTCAAGGATACAATGGTAAACCAGTATTTTACTGGTACGGTTTGGTTATGTCGCAGGGGATAGTTTTCTAACATCGGTACAACACAGAGTTTACTGGTATGCCTGCAGCTGGACAATTTGCTCTTCTGCTCCACAGCTATTTCTACATCCTGAAGTGCTGTGCTGGTTTTGGCTGGGAGTTAATTTTCTTCATAGTAGCTAGTATGAGGCTATGGTTTGTTTTAAAAATAATAAAAAGGATGTCTTCACGTTATATGATCCATATCATTTTTACAGGCCTTCAGAACAACAAAGTTTTCCCAAGCATAGTCTGTCTACAGTATGGATCTTCTTGGCTCGCAATGCTAGACATTCACCATAGTATTGACGTTTGCCCGACTTCCCTTGGTCTTTCCCAGCATGTTTTCTTGGCCAAGGGTCTTTGCCACTTGCTTTTTCCTGGATATGGACCACCAAAATCTAAGGCAAGTGAGGAGGTATTCAGACTTCACAGAGCATTAAGGACAGTCCCACTGTGGGGAATCAGATGGAGGGAAGGGAGGAAAAGGCCATGAAAAATTATAAGTTGACAGTTTGCTGTCTCAAGGTTGCATGGCACCTAAAGGTTTTGTTAAGAGCTTCAGAAAATATTATCTTTAGACTTTAAGCAGCAAAAAATTAACTGGCTTGGAAAGAATAATTAAAAAATATCCCCACTTCTCCTAAGGATTCTTTGATCTTCTAGCAGAAAACTTTCAGGAGTTTCACGTTCCGCTTTTCCACATTGTCTCTATAGGATATGGACAGGCTAGTCTCCTAACATTCAATCTCAGACTAAAAATGACCAAAAAAACAACCAAAAAAAAAAAAAACACAACAAAAAAAAAAATAGGGAGGGGAAAAATTAGAAAGAGAATCTGTCTCCTGACTTTGGCAACCAACTGAACTTTACCCAATGGTGTTGCATCTAAATGGATGATAAACAGATTTTAACAATTGTCTGTGGTCAGCCTCGTGCCAGATACAAAACTGCCTGGTGCCAGTGCCTATGCGCTGGGCCTGACAACAGACAGCAGAGAGGCGCAGAAAGCTCTGCTTTCACAGTGGCATTTGGCAGTCTGTCACGTGCAGAGTATCCAGCACTTACAGGGATTTGTAAGCTGCACATTGTCTTGGGCCCCCCACCAAACCGAGTCTGTTGCTTTCCTTGGTCTAAGATACACTCACAGATGATTCATTATTTGGACACCCATAGAAGCTAATTCAGAATCTGGATTTCATGAAAAAAGAACAGGGGTTTTTTCCCCTAAAACCCCCATGTTAATCATTAAAAGCAGTAATGAATATTTTATTCCTCAATTTCTTCTCTGAATACATTGTGAGAAGACAAAGAATAGTTGCCACTGAAATCTTAAGAATAACCAGAGTACAAAAACCCATACATAGTCCCAGCTTTTATCTTTTCCTTTTTGGTATTTTCTTTCTCTGGTTCTTCACTGAATTTCTTTCTTTCCCTTGGGACACACAAGATGGTAAGAATACTTGTGCAATATGGCAGATCAGAGAGACCTGTATGTAATGCTTTTTATTTCCTTATGTGAAATGTGTGTAGTGTGTAACAAACAGTAAATTTAGCCTAGATCCAGCGTATATCAAGTTAGAGCAATCTTTTATGTGTTCTTTTCTTTCCTAAAATGACAGTTTGGCACTGAAGGCTCTGGGAGTTTTACCCGTTCTTTTCCACATTTATGCAGGCTGAAAACATGTTACTATCTGCACACTAATAAATAAGACTGATTTTCAGCCTGGTTTGAAAGCTGTATTTTATGCCAAATATTGTATTTGTCAGTTAGCAAAGACTGTAGAACGGCTTTGAAAGGTTAAGCTACTAGATATAACTCTTGCGACTGTGGAGCCTATACAACAGATTCGCAAGTATCCAAAATGATTCATGGAAACAGGGAACAAGAAGGGGAAAATCTGACTTTGAAAGTGAAGACAGATTTGAATATAGAAAACACACAAAAAGAAATCTAAAGCATCTTTCCAAGCTAACCGAGCATGGTACATTACAAAGCTGAAGTTGAGGCTCTGACTCAGAGCTTTGCAGCGTATCTAATTTAATAACAACTCAGCTTGCATTGAGATATTAAAAAGGGCTTCATTGAGAATACATAAATCAGTGCTACACCTCCCCCCCCCCCATATTGGACCCTAATGAATTTATTTGCTACTAATTTCAAGAGGTTACCAACAATCCAAGTGTAAAAACCATGACTGTAGTGTGAAGAGGCCTGCAAGAAAGCTTTTACAAATTCTCTGATGACATCCAGGACAAGCATATAGGGAGTGTTCAATCAAATGCTGCCCAAGATATTACAAACTACTGATACCCACATTTTGACTTTCTGCTACAATTCATCAATGGTTTCACCTACTCATGTACTACCCTGCACAGAGGGGGACAAGATAGCAGCAGTGGAGAAGAGGAGGGAAATGACTCAAAGTGTGAAACCTTCTAAGTAGCAAAAAGAGGGTTTTTTGTTGAAGCCAAAGGAATGCCACAAATAAACTTTGGAGGGTATTGCGGGCCAGGGAGGAAAGGGGCGTCAAACTCCAACAAACTGAAGAAAGTGGAAAAGAGTAAACAAGATGGGTATTCTCCTTTCTGGAGTCATTCTTCACAGGCACTCAGGCTTCTGCAGCTGTCTCCCTGTGTTAAAAAGCTTGCTCTGTAGAAGATCTCTTTTGAGGTCCTTTGCAGTACCTCAGCCTCCTACAGTGAAGTATCTCTTAATACATCTATCTTGTTGTACAGTGTCTTGGAGATCCTATTGAACTGCCTACATTTCTTTTCACAGTAACCACCAGAGACAAGGACCTTTCCCTTCTACAGATCTGCAAGCCCTTTAATGGATTATGAGTAAGCCTGTTCCATGTATGGTGTTGCCTTTATTTTAATAAAAATATTTGTTACTTTATTGTCCATATTTTAGTAAAAATGTTCTTTCTTTGTAGGGTTCTAGTACAGTCCCAAGTGTTGTAAAAAATAAAATAAAAAAAAATTCCAGACATAAGCCAGAGCAACTGAACCTCTATGGATCGTTTTTAACCATGTTTGGTCAAAACAGCTCATCCATATCCCCCCTCAAACAAAATTCATTTAAAAGCTAGTCAGACAACCAAGCTACAAGCAAGCAAAACCCCCAAAAATTGTCCATGTCATTTTCCCCCTGTAGGATTACTCACTATGCCTCTTATGGCAAATGAAATCTTAAAGAGAACATGAAGTGCTGAAAGGAACCCCGCATCTAGGGAATTGGAAGCTACACACTTAAATGGATGGCTAGGCATTTTAAGAACCGTTTATAAAACAAAAGAACCATTTTCACATAGTAAGTAAAGCAAAAGCAACCCACACCCAGTTTCTGCTGCCAAGAGTAAAAGGACACAGGAGGTTGTTTCTGAGGTGTTATTTATATTGGATTTTAAAATGGTCTGAGGGGACAGAGGGTTAAGCTATCAATTATGTAATTGTAAACGAAGAACCTTTGGGAAGAGAAGCAGAAAATTGTACACTTAGAGAACGAGCAAGACATTTAGGAGAGGTTCAAGGTTAACTCCTTTCCTCTGAATTCTGTTAAGAGTTCACATCACGGTACAAAGCCCAGGGAACAATTCTGGAGCACTAGGAAAGCAATTCCTAAAATTGTGATTTGCTCAGCACCTAGAGGGATGCAGCAGGAGCTGTTATAGGAGGAAGGAAAGGACAAATACAGTTCCTAGCCCACTGAGACAATGTTGTAGCCACTGCAATTCAAATGCCACACATTCTGTAAGGCTATTGTAAGTCATGCTGTTAATGTTCCTCTGCCTACCAGCCACTGCCTTACTGCCAGCACTGCTGGAAATGTGGAAAAAGTGCATGTCTGGTGTGTGTAAATGGGAAATCTGATAAGAAATGAAAACTGAAAATGGTCTGTGGGTGTGCAAATGCAATAGGAAGAAGAGAGAGATATGGTATATGCCCTTCCCTAACTCACATTGCAAAGTAGAACTACCCAGTTGTTCCTTCTCAAAAGCTGAGCCAAATCCACATGAAAACCTTTTTCTTGGGTGAATCTTGTGGCTGCTGAAAATACTTAGTTTTTCTGGATACACAGGCAGGAAGCAGTGAGACAGATTGTAAACCTTTCTCCTTCCTCTTCCCCCCCTTTTTTTTTTCTAATAGCTACCTTAAAACCTAAGACCCACCTTTTCACCCTGAAACCCCATTTATTGGCCTGAGCACCTCAGCCATTTCTTTCAGGTGGTTAAACCCTGCTTCTGCACTTGTCTAGAAGCACTCCAGTTCAGCTAGGGCTTTTCAGCTAGGTGCTGGGGTGAGCAGGGAAAACTGTCCCACCTCCTTCCCTCCTTAGCCAAGCTGCAGGGAAAGAGCAGGGTCCTATTCTGGCATTTCCAGCCTGAAAGTCTGAGACCTTATCAAAGTAGCTTTACTGCTCACTGCAGCTCAGAGTTCAGGAAAATCCCCCACAGGCAGTGTATCAGACCCTCCACAGAGAGAATAAATTGCTGGAACATTCAGGAGATTTGGGAAGGTGTCTCCATTCCCTGCAGGACGTTGGGCTCCCCAGTCAGGGCAGAGGAGGTATGGACCTCTGCCTGCCACACAGGGATGGAGAAGAAGGTGGGGAGATATTCCCACTGACGATCTCTTTTTGGCAGGTTCAGATGCTAGGAGCTAGCAGGGATGATAGTCTGGGGTTCAGACAGCAATTTCATGGCCTGCACAAGGTGATCCAGCACATTAAGACAAGAGGCATGTGTTGGATGCATCCTCTTTCAGTTGGAAGATGTTCTTACTGTGTTTATTTTTAAACTATAGCACAAGAGGGTCATAGATCATGGAAAGGATGTGCTTGTCATCCTGTATGTTTTGTAAACTTCTTAACATTCTTCTGGCTTACATCTATGAAAGTACCAGGCCCAACACACACACAAAAAGAAAATGATCACTTCAAGAAATACTCAGGGGGAATTAAAGGCCACAAGTTCAAAAGAAATAAACATTTTTTTCCCTCTGGTTGATCGATTTTATTTTTTCCCTGTTGAAGTATCTGTAGAGTAGCGAAGATACACATTTTTAATTGAAATCAATGATCTAGGATTTTGAGCCACATTGCCTGACCCAGAACTCAGTAAAGTCAATGGCAGTCTTTCCATTCACTCCAGTGGGCTTTGGATGAAATCCATGCGGCTGAAAGTGATGACTTGCATGTTCAGATGGAGTCAATGCATGCGGTTTTTAAATGCATTACTATTATTTTCTTCCTATGTCTCTTTAACATGCTGTTTATTTGCCATGGTATTGCATAATACATAGATATATTAGACCTAAGAACATGGGTCTCCATTCTAAGACTCATATTATGTTTCTCATATAAGCAATTCTTATGAAATCAAATAATATAATTAAACAAAAATGAGTGCTGGCTTGCCTTATTATTCATCATTCTATAATGATGTTTGTTTTATTGAAAATTATTTTTCACTGAATGTTTAATAACAGTTATTTCCAATGGTATCATTATAATTTAATGATCACCTTTGCATAAGGTATTCTAAGTAGATACACCCTCCAACATACTCAGTATCCCAATCCTCTGATCATCAAGACCAGAACGTACCTAATTGGTTTTCACTCCCATGGGGATGATGCATTCCTCAAATGTTGGCAAAAGACAGAGCTTGGATGCATCAAAGTATTCACCCAGTCCCAGGAGCACAGGGAAGCACTCCTAGGTTCTGTAGCTTAGACAACGCCATAAAATTCCTTTGTTCTCAGGCTTGGATCAAAGCCTGTGGTGCTACAGACTATAAAAAAACCCCACACAACACAAGCCTTTCCCTATGCCAAAGGGCTTACGATTTAAATAAGAGACCAAACCAGACATACACAGCTAGTCTCAGTGTGCTGGCCAGAAAGCAGTGGACCAGCAGCCAAACTACTGTGACCCTGTCACAAAAAAGAGTTTTAAGCAGGGATTTGAAGGTAGATAATGCAGGGATCTTGTGGGAGTCTCCCTGCCCCACGTGTCCATCTAGCCACTTTGAGAAACGTCCATTGTGCTTACGAGAAAAGACAAGAATGGTTCATACTAAAATACAGTCTCCTTTTCCCAGGTAAAATAATTTAAAATTTCTAATAATTCAGCAAGCTTTTGCCTCTCATAATGATTGCTAATTCATTAGTAGAGAAGATTAACAATGACTAATTGCAAGGAGTATTAATTAATTAAAGCTAGTAGAAAGAATGCCTTTTTCTGAACGAATGGCATCAGTGAAATGCCGAGTATTTTGTCACTGACATCCAGGGCTGAATTGGTGACCTCTAAACCTTCCTCACAGAAATGGCAGAGCTGCCTTGTGCTCTATCTAGAACGGAACGGCTGCATGAGTGCTTCCTTACTCTCTGTGGAAAGTACACAATACCAGGGCATTGCCAGGTAAAGCAGGTGGGCTGGCTAAAATTAAATGTGAACCTCCATAACTGCTGTCAAATAGGAAGACAGTGACAGAATTAGCAGAACTTGAATTTGTTCCATTTACCATTGAAATTTCTTTATCAAATGAGCAGGAATTTCAAAACCTCAGACTTAGAATTGATTAAAAAGATGTTTCGTCTTGTCTTTTTTTTAGCGAGAAACAAACCCTTGGCTACAAACACAACACCCTGTTTATTTTGAACCAGTCCCTCACAGTCGTTGCTATAGAAGTGGCTAATCTCTTGACCCTGTCTGTAAGGAAAGTTTCCTAGACTGCAATAACTCCTCTGACCAGCTGGTGGCACCTTTCTAAAGATGTCTCAAAAGAAGAGTTGGGTTTAATCGCCCAGTTACAGGTGAAAGTCTATTGCTGGGCAGTGCTCAGCTTAGTGTGAACACACTGCAATGTCCCGCTACATCAGTGCGCCTTTGAACAAGCAGGAACACAAGTCAGATTGCAGGATGCAAAACTATGGCAATTTTAGGATCATCTTTCAAGGCACTGATGGAATTATTTTTCCTGCAGTACAGCTGGTACATATCACAGGTGCTCCTGTCTGGGTTGTTGGGTTGGTTTGGGGTTTTGGTTTCTTTGAGTTTTTTGTTGGGGTTTTTTTTTAATATTAATGTAATTACTAAATGTAAATTAGAACTGAATGTTAACAGATCAGAAATCATTAACTTAACTCTAACTCTTTGTTCTATCAAAATATCCTCTTTAAGCTATTATCATTGGGATTAATCAAGCTAGTGTAGGGATGATCAGAGTAACAAATCTGCCTTTCATAAATACTTTAATTTCTGGTTTAGTTTCTATAGAAATATTTGAAAACAGAGACAAATCAACAGTTGTTCTCAGATTAGAAGACCCCTTCCCACTTTATAAAGTAATCTTTTATAAAGAACAACAATTATTTCATGTAAGGAATTAACTCAGGTGTCAAAGACTGAAATCTTGTGAAGAGAAAAGCCAAATGAAAATAAATGTTACCTCCTATAAAGGGGCCCAAGTATATCTGGCAATGTAACCCTTTGTAATACCTACTCCTCTCCCTCTAAGACTTGCTAAATTAAGATAGAAAAGGTAGGAATAACAACAGAGTTATCTTCAGCACAGGAATGACTTATGGATCAGGACTTGTAAATTTACACTGATATATATATTGTTCATCTTCTTCATCCTACAAGTAGGAAATAATAATGATTTTGCTTATGTGGCAAGAAGGATTTAACTGCCACCAGAAATATGATATGCACTTCCACCAGTCATGAATCTGTCACACAAACTTGTCCTGTTCAGCTGAATGTGTGCTCCAAAAGCTGAAAGCTACCTACCCAGTGGTGTTTAAAGAAGCATCAGTACTTCATAGCTTGGCAGTTTTCAGTCTTTTCCTGGACTGCATGAACCTGGACATATTCCAGGAAACACTGACCTGCTTTCAGTCATAATTTTTAGCTCAGAAAGATGGTAGACAGCACACACACTCCCATGAAAACACTGTGCAGTCTCATTGAAAGCTGCCCTTAAAAAATCTGAAAAGAGTTCAGTTGCTTATAATGCCTTGTTTGACATCTAGCATAAAATATAGCAAAAGCATATTCCCCCTTCTTGGGGGAAAGATGGCAAGGCAGTGAAGAAAGTGACCCTTTAAAACTGTTTGCAGAGATTTTAAGATTAATGTAACCAAAATTTTGCCAATCTCCACTGAAAACAAAACCCAAAATTATCTAATGACCCCAATCAAACTATATATTTTTAATTTCCCTCTGGAACAGGTCGTGGGATGTTGGCTTGGTTTTTGCTCAGAATTTCAACCACAATGAGATAAGGAGATTTCTTTTTGAGAGAGAAGCCTAGAAATTGAACAGTAAACTCAATCAGATAATATAATATAGAGAAATGACCCATGACTGGGTGAACGAAATAAACCTGACATGCTAATTGGAAGTCTGAAATGTTTATTTCCCCAAAGGAACAAAAGAAGCAGCACAGATATACCTGTGAAAACACAAGGCAGGAGGACAGGTGTAATTGCAAAATTGCTAGAGTCAGAGATGTGGTATTTACTTCCATGGAAGCTAAGGGTGCTATATTGCATTAAAAATAAGCCCTAATAAATAAGTTAACAACAAACATTGCACCAACAAGGTTAAGACATGAGAAACATACAGTGACCCTGACCTCACTGAGAAACCTGTCAG
Source organism: Gorsachius magnificus (assembly GCA_034008185.1). Lineage (NCBI taxonomy): Eukaryota > Metazoa > Chordata > Aves > Pelecaniformes > Ardeidae > Gorsachius > Gorsachius magnificus. The sequence goes on along the minus strand of CM067085.1, from coordinate 15,319,753 downwards.
CTAGTAACGTCTGGCCTTGTTCTGTACCTGCTGTCATCCAGATTAGGTTTCTCTTGAAACTCGGTGCTCATTTTGCACTTGCAGTTATTCAATTGCACTACAGGTGTGTGAGGGATACTCAGCGTCCCCCAGGATTTTGCCCTTGTTCACAAGCTAGTTTTTCAGGATGTTTTGGGAGAAATATATAAGCCAAGGCTTAGTTCAAGCTCTTGGCCTAAGATATCGCAATAATATTTTAACAAGCAGTGTGCAAATAAGTTCTCATTTCTTACTTTGTAATTGCCTGAGTAGGTCCACAGGAACAAATAATCACTGCTAAAATACTTTAAAATACAATCAATATAAGAGGTCATGATGGGTCTACTTCTAATTAAATTAATTGGTGGGTGAGAAAGATCAAGGCCAGAAGCTCAAACTTACTTTCAATAATTTGAAGAGCCCAAACTATCATGTCATTGTATTTCTGTGCACCTGTTAATAATAAACTACCGCATGATATTGATGAAGAGCTTGATCCTGAAATATGCTTATCCATGTCTCATTAGGGTCTCTATAGAGCTCCTTCCTTAATATCATGCATAAAATAAGAGTTGTTGTATAAAGCAGTAATATATGTTGCATGTTACCCAAGGCATGGAAATCCTTGTTTCTACACATTCGACTGAACTGTACTACACAGCAAATTTTATTTAAGGTCACCAGTTATGCTGCTTACACAGTGGTCATGAGAAGCAGTTCAGGTAAGTTTTTTACTTCTGAAAATTAGCCATTTTCTGTATTACTGATTTCATACAAGAACTTCGTTTTTCTTCTATTTTGTTTTTAAGAGCACCCATTTTCATGAGCTTGCATCACTCTCCTAAATGGAAACAAGGTTTTCACCCACAAGCGCAGGACAGGGGATAAATGACTGTCTTCTGAGTGCTGAATACAATGATCATCTTGCCAGTGGCAGAGTTTGGAGTTTGCAGAGGAAAACACCCCCACATTTGTTTTCAGAGAAGACATTGGTGCATAAGCAATCATGACTGGCACTGGATAACAGTGCTGGCCATTTGTACAGGACATGAAGCAGTTTAAAGTCTGAAAAGCCAGTTGCTAATATAAGTAACATGCGGTAATTTCCTGTGCATGATCTAGGAGGACTCAAACAGAAATTTTGTTTTTCCTAAGCACCTCTGGCTGTCTGAGGTAAATTCATTGTTTTACATACTTTATTTGCTTTATTTATTTATCTGCCTAGTTGTTTTTTACTAAGGAAGCTCAGTGATGTAGGAGTTTACAGGAAATGTTTGCAGAGGACTGCAAATCAAAGTGAAGAAAAACAACCTGCAAATTCAAACAAACATGCAGGGGCTGTGTTTTTCACCACACTCTAGGTCACACCACAGGTGATGAATTTTCTTCATTAACAAATATGTCAAGAGAAAGGTACTACAGCCCAGATGGGGGGGCATAAATGCCCCCATGATCCATGAGGAAGAAATCACTTTGCCACTGTTTGGAAGAGAATAAACAGGCAGCATGGTCTTGTTTTCAATATTTCCACAAGCTAAATAAGATTGCTTAAGAAAATTCTGTTTATTCCATGTCTTCCCTAATACCTGACTGAGCATTTCCCCCAGGAAAAATTATTCTGGAAGAATTATTTGTTCCCGTGGGGATCAGGAAATCAAGAGAATATTAGCATCGAAGTCATTGATCAGTCACAGCTGGGCACACCAGATCCCATGGTATTTTAGCCAAATGAAAGGCTGAAGTTCCTTGCAGATGAACTTGAGATAAGTAAGAAGAAAGCCTTTAGGAAAGCATGTGTGAGTGTTGTAGAACTACCACTCCTGTAGACTACAGCAGCACAGTATGACGAGAATATTATTACCAGCATGAAATGAAGCCAATCATTTTGACATTTCCAAACTCCACTTTTTCATATAACTTTTTATCCCTGTGAAAAAATTTGCTATTTCATTTTTATTTTTTCCTGACTCAGGACCAAGTGTCAAAATGTCAATCTCTTGTGAGACAGAAATTCCATTTTATATTAGCTTTCGTATCAAGAGTGACATCTCATTTTCTCATTTGAAGCATCTCTATTTTTACATTCTGCCATTCAGCCTCTGAAGAAAAATAATGTTATGTTAGAACACAGAATCATTCGGGGGTCGCTGCTTCTATTTTATATTCTCAGTTCACATGTAGTAGCTCAGATTTAAGAGGTTCAGTCTGTTTCTTTCCATAAATTCTGCTTTACCTGGATACATTAGAAGGCACAAGGTATCCACTCTGCTGCTGGGAAGGCTCACTACTGTGTGCAGAGGCTGATAAGTTTAGCCCTGTAAAGACCACTCTTGGGGGTATTCCACCAGGAAAATGTAGTGAAGAATAACACGCAGATCTCAAAATGCTTAAATATCACTGAGAATCTAACAAAGGTCTTTAAGCTGTGCTTAAGTGCTCCGGTGCCTTTCAGAGTACATATTTTGATAAGTTTATATTCTACTGGAACTCACTGGAGGCATGTTTTAATTTTAACTGTATCATTTTGCGCTATCAGTTACACTGAGCTGGGGAGCAAATCATTTCAATGCAAAATAAAGATTCGCTCCCATCTCAAATTCATATATTTCAAAGGTAAACCTTTCCAGCTGTACAGCAAACAGGAATGTCAAAGGTGTAAATTATAAACTACTCTCAAAAATTAAAAAAAAAAAAAGGAAGAAAGAAAATGGATCCTTTGGCCACATAGAAAAATGTCCTCAGATCATTATAATTTTCATTTTGGGAGCACATGGAGAACCTAAATCAGGCAGTCAGATTGCTCTGCCTACAGGTAAAGAGTTTCCCTATTTCTAAAGAGGCTATATTCTAAACACAGTAAAGTGTGAAGGGGAAACAGAGGTATGGAGAGAATTCCTGTGCTTATGGTCTGCCAGCAGGTTCATGACCAAGCCAAATTTGATAATTCCCATTTTAATGCCCTACCCAGGGACCTTCCAACTCTTGGATGCAAACTGTTACTAAGAGAGAAGTGTGACCTGTTAAAGAAGTGTAAAAAGAGACTCCAGAAGATCATATGGTTCTTGGAAGGGGGAAAGAACAGCTGTGAATAAAACCAGTAGATGTGTGACCAGCAGAAAGAAATTTGCCTTCGTATGAATTTGTGCCATCAGTTTGAACAATGTGCACTCTCAGATGTCTAATAAGCAATGAGCTCATGTACAGGCTCTCTCTCATGGGAGGAAATTAAATGGGTCTCTTGTTTTTACCTGCCTTTCTATTTTCACACTGTAGAAAGTAATTTCCTTGAGACCTCTGTCCTCCTGTCAAAAATGTGGTTGAAATTGCCCAGTCAGCACAACATTGTGGTGGAAGAGGGACAAAATCGGACATTTAAGCAGTTATAATATATTGTTTCACACACACTCATGCATACAGCATGATCAAAGAAGCCATATTTCCTCAGGAAAACAGGCTAAAAATAAATGTAACACTACTTTTCTGACAGCCATTCGGCGCTTTGGCAGGACAAATTGATTTATTCAATAGCATTTCATACAGAAAAATATAAGCTACAATGTTGCCTCCTATACTCCATGAGGAAAATTAATTTGGCCTCTAGGGCTCCTTGCTATTAATCTCCATCAAGTAACCCTGCCAACACCCCCCCAGAGGCCATGATCCTGCAGAAGCACTTATGCCCATGAGCAGCCCTATAGATTTCAATTGTCACAGGCTTAAAGTTTAGCATTCCTGAGAGATCACTGTCACAGTAAGTTCAATCTTTAAGAAAATACTGAGAAGGTAGGCCTGGGCAATATGCATCACTGAGATATTGTCATGAAATCCCCCCAACCTGCTCCTGAGGTGATTTCACACCAGAGGTAAAATTATTGGGGTCAGTAAAGTTAGATTAGGATGGATTTACTCCATTTCTATACCTATGAAATGTCTTAATAGTGTACTTGGCAAAGTGCTTCCCAAGCTAAGATGGGAAATCAAAGCTGTATGACTGAGAATTTAGTCCAGTTCTGAGGCCCTGCGTAATGCCACAGATACAATTAAGGAATCAGAAGACATATATAATGGGTTTCTGCTGTATTAGCTAAGAACTGTCAATCCAGTGGGTGGGCTTTTCCCAAGTTAATTACACTTCAGAGTTGATCTAAAATCCATAAATTTACAAAGAAAAAGCTTTGGTGGGATTATTTTCAGAATGATCAAGGTCTTCTGAAAGCCTAAGAAGTCAAGTGTGACACAAGGAAAAATATTATAAGCTGGCTGTTGCCATTATAAATAGTGCAAATCAGGTACTTTTGAGCTCCTAATTCCTACAATACTAAGCAATAATTTAGCTGTGTATGGCTGTTTAATTGTGTAATTTTGCAAGAATTTCAGCTCTTTTCACAGAACATATAACTAGACAAGTAATCTCAAACTTTTGCTGGCCAATGAAAGAGTAGTGAAGAAAAAACAATGCAAAGGATATTGTACTTTGCTTACCCTGCCAACTTGGGGTACAGTGGTGCATCTGTGGATGTAGATAAGTCATAGGTCTCTAAGACAAAAGGTTGCCAGTGAGCAACAGAATGGAAGCCTTTCAAGTCATACTTCAAGGTCATGAGAAAGGGGGAAGAAGTTGTTTCCTTTTTCCACTTCTCAAGTGTCTATATGTGCCACCAAAGAGGCTCTTTTTTAGCTTTGCTTTCATCAATTAAGCAGGCAATGCCTTCTCTGTAACAGATCCTCAAAGAGTTTGGAAATATAATAACAGCACTCATTTATTGATTGCTTTGATCAGATACTAGGCAGGAGGAAAGAAAACCTCAACATACACATCAATAAACAACCTGGAGCCTCTAAAGCCATGCTGAGAGAGCCTGAGAACTAAAAATGAGGCTGAGATGCTCAAAAAAGAAAACCCATGACAGCGAATCAATATAAAGCCTTGTGGTAAAGATACTGAAGTAAGAGGAGGAATGTTGGGTCATTGTGAAAGGAACTCTGTGGCCTGCATTAAAATGCTGCAACAGCTAATAAGGAATCCTTCAGGTGCAGGGAGCAGGTGAGACCATCTCCCTCTCTCCAGATGACTATAGAGGAAGCCTGGGGTGACAAGGCCTTGGAGAAGGGTCGGATTAGACAGGCTGAACCGAGACACTGATTTTGCTGTATACTACTTGGAAACATTCAAGACCAGGTTGGACGGGGCTCTGAGCAACCTGATCGAGTTAGTGGTGTCCCTGCTCACTGCAGGGGGGTTGGACTAGATGACCTCTAGGGGTCCCTTCCAACCCAAAACATTCTATGATTCTATGATTCTGACATCAGGAAGACATGAAGCTTAGTGACCTCTCCTTTCTCTTGAGACAAGTGGGCATGTGCTTTATATGGGTGTTAGCGGTACCTGGATGCAGTGGGTTTGGATAAGCTTTACAGGGCTAGGAGCTATTTATGCTGAAGTTGTTCCTGGAGTACTTACAGTATAGATGCATCCAGAAAAACAAATGGGAAAGGAAAAAAATGGCAGGATATATGCAGCCCTTTATTGAAGATTATGCAGAGAAAATGATAGGAAAAGGCTTTCAACTAGGATGAAAGGAATGTTTGTTGGAAAAAACTGAAAAAAGTCCTGCTACCTCCATAGTGTTGTTTGAATGAGACAGGTTGTAACCCAGTCAGAGGGTCTGAAAATTTTAGTATCTGTTACAGTATATTCTGTGTATGGCAAGCTGTAAGTTAGAGCTGCCTATAGACTTTTAAAATCCCATTGATGTGTTTTTCAAACACTCCGCTTCTTCTGCAAAAATAAACACACAAGATTTTTTTAGAAGGCTAGTCATTCCCTTGATACAACCAATTCTAAATTCTCAAAGGGAAACCTGTTAAGTATGCAGATACACAATATCCTCAAGTGGTACTCAGCCCTAAAATACAGAAAAGGTACGAGGCTTAATACCAAAGATAGTGAACTCAAGGGTCTGAAATGATCATGAAATGAAATGGAGATTTATCAAATCCTGGAACTATAACACTGCAATAAGTTTTTGGAGTGTGTTACACAAGAATCTTTAATCTCCACGTTCAGAGTTCAAAGAAACTCTAATCTTAGCTCTTTGGAGGGATTTGGGAGCCAAACTCATCAGTGTGAGACCATGGGTATACAAACACTCCCTGAGTGGAAGCATAGCCATGAAATATGCACATTTGTTACCTTCTGGTTATCATCTGTGTGTTCACTTTGTCTCCATTAGGTTTGGATGTTTTACCCCTCAGCAGAAGACATATAAAGTTCTCATTTACCAAATGGGTACAGGTACCCCTGCAGGATCACATGGAGTAGTGAATAGAATAGCTACTGTGACCACTTGTCCATTTTGTTAAAGCACAATAGGAAGGAAACAAGTAGTACATGAACACTGGAACCACCATAGATTGATATGACCTAGGATTTGTACCTTGTTGAATATCTTTGGCTCTATGCTCCACCACTATGGCAGGACTGGCTTGCTTTGCAGAGCATCCTGCAATCTTGATCTCCCACATGCATTTCCTGACCTTTTCCAAAGCTGTGACAAGGTGGGTTACAGACAGCTGTCCACTTCTGGACGGAAGCTCTTGAGCACTCCAAAATACCCCCCGAGTTACACAAGTGTCAGACAACAGAGCTCACAAATGGCCCACCTTTACTGTAGCAGGGACTCAGCCTTTGAAGGTCCAGGCTCCAACCAAAGCTGCTTCTGTGGCTCAGGCACAGACAGTCCACACTGCATGCCAATACCCCAGCATCTAAAACCATCTGAGATCACAGTGCAGTTTCCCCACTCACGCAGTTTACAAATAGGCACTCTCTTTTCCATCCAGGTGATTAAATAGACAGCAAAAGTGTGAGCTTCATTTCCCTAGGAAACAAGGCTAAAAAGAGTCTCCTGTGAACTGCTGAAGATCAAAACCGCCAAGTTTTACCAGTTCCTGTTGCTAATGAGGAAAACATTAATTACAAGTGTTTTCAAGAATAACATTATGTTTGCTCCCACAAATGGGTATCACTGACAAGCACTACTTGTAGATATTTGGTAAATGCTTAAAACTCTATTTTTTAATGCCATAATAAAACCAATGAAGCTGATGAGTCAGCAGGGCTATGATACTTTTTTTGCTAATTACATGCTAAGGTTTATGAAACTAATAACTGTTTTTAATAATAGTGAGGAGGGGAAAGCTTACATTTAGAAAATGCATTAAAATTTGCACAGGTAATTGGATTGTATGGGAATTCAAGATAAAAATTAATTTTCATTAAATAAAATGAAATTTTAAAAACAAATGACTCAGGCTTTTTTTTAATCCCTTCATGCCACCTTGAAAAAAATTTATATCTCAGTGTAATTGGTACATAGTCATAACCGAGTGTTATGACTGCTAGATGAGGAGAAGAGCTAGGCAGAGTACTGGTATATAAATGAAGAAAAGGGGATTAGAGGTTCCAGAGTTCACCTATCTGAAGTTACACTCATAAATGTCCAGACCACTGTGAGAGGCAACCAACCAACTCCTGAAATTTCTTATTCCTTTGTCTCTCCTATCTTTCCCTTCTGTGCAGGCTACTTTCTTTTAGACCATCCTCACCAAAGCAAATTAGCTTTGTTCTTGGCAGGGTGAGGTCTACATTCCCCTATTCTCACCCAGCTTGAGTTTGATACCATCTCTCTTCCAACTCCTAATAAATCTTCTGCATTACCTAGCAAACACTCCAGCATTTCTGTGTTGCGTTTTCACCACCCAAGTTCCAATGTGGAAAGGTCTTTTCTCTTAGTCCCTATGTGTCACATGTAATTCATCATACAATACCCTTTTCAGATTCATATTTGAGATGTTTCTGAGAGGAACATAGAGGATATTGAGCCTATTTAGGTGTGAGTCTTGATGATTAGAGAGTGCTCAGGATATGAGAGGAGACACCCACATGCTGTAGGGAAAGGGAAGGTCTATTAATTCTTGTTCTGGCTTCAGTCCTGTAATCAAAGGTCAGAGATCCACTGTGGTTACGCACCCACACCCTGGCACCTGTCATCCTGAGCTCAGTAACTCACTAAAAATGAACAAAGGATAAGTGAAAGGGATTATTAACCCAAACTAAAGCCAAGATGGAGAGTGCAAGTGACATGCTCAGAGTCCCATAAGCTGTCCCAAAGTAAAGAAGTGAAAAAAACCCCTTGGAATCCCTGCCCAGGAAGTTTTGCTCTCCTTGACAAGGTGCAAGCATCCTTCAACCAGTGCAATTCCCGAATCACATACCACACAAGGAAACACATTTTTACTGTGAGAGTGACTGAACACTAGAACAGGTTTCCCAGGGAGATTGTGGCATCTCCATCCCTGGCAATATTTTAAAAATACCTGGACATGGTCCTGGGCAAACAGCTCTAACTAACCCAGCAGTGGGGAGTTGGACCTGATGACCTGCAGAAGTCCCTTCCCACCTCAACCATTCTGCGGTTTTCTGATCTACACCTTTCCAGAACCTCAGTAAAATCAGTGACTGCTGTTCCCAGGTTCAAAAACTGCACTGCCTTCCTGTTGGGAAAGTCTGTCACTAAAAGGAAGGCCAGCAGTGTTCACTGCTCTGCCCAGTTTCACAGTGCCTTTTGCAGGACATAGTTGGGGAAATGCGATTATTACTCTGGTTTTATTTTATTTTTTGTTTTCCCAAAGAAAATTGCTTTTCTCCTTAGGATAAAAATAGCCTTCCACAATTGTTCTATCCCTTTAGACTTAGTGAATAATTGAAGAATGCTTTCCCGGTAGTTAGTAATGAAAGAGTTTTACTCTGAACCTTTCTCCATTATCCAGAGCCAGCACTTTCCTCCGTTGCTGAGGTTGCAAGAGAAAGCGAGGGGTGACAGGTGCTTGTATATCTCTTCATGAACAAACGAAGCAAATTCTGCTGCCATCTGGCTGGGAGTAAATCTGCAGTAACTCCTCTGGATAACTGAGGATACTTACTCAAGAATAACTGAAAGCAAAATGTTCAATTAATTTTTTTGTCTGGCATGTTCAAAAGAACATGTGACTAATGAGGCTGACATGTCTATAAATGCATGACAAAGTATCAACCCATATTGCTTGCTTTTTTTTTACCAGCTCTTCCCTTCTACTCTCTAGATTATTTGCCTGTGGGTACCAACATCAACCTCAGGACACTTTTCCTGCTATTATATCTTGGTTCTTCTCTAATCATGTTAAACAAACTCCACTGAATTTCTTCTCTGCTAAATAGATACTCCTATTTGTATAAAATAATTTTCTACAGCAGCCACTGGCAGCTTAGACTCCTGGTGTACAGGAGGGATCTGTGCAAAAAAAAGCTCTGCCTCCATTCCCAGCACGATTTGGCTTCCCTTCTCTTTTATGGCAAACATCTACCTGGTTACAGCCCTAGATCAGGGTCTCCTGCTTCTATGTTGCACTGAGAGATTGAGCCCTAATTTAGTTTTTGCCAGACATAGGCTTGAACTACTTCGCCATATGGAAATCAGAAAAGATACTGCATATTGAACTGCTTTAATTTTCGTCTAATTTCTTTCATGGCTGTAATGACACTTATATAAGCTCCATCTTAAAAGAGAAGATATTCATGTTAGCATCTGGGGGAAAAAAAGGAGAGGGGAATATTTTTGTTTAGTTAAGCCTTGTTTGGTTTTGTTTTTTTTTTTCTTTTTGGAGCTTTTGTTCTTGCAAGTCAGGAAGAGTAGGGGAGCTTTTTGAAAGTGTAGGAATGCTAGAGGACACGTGTAATACATTAAAAATTCAGGCCCCAGGAGTGATGAAGGCTATTTAGGTTTCATTTATCTATGGACTTCTGGCAGGTTTTGTTGTAAAGAAAAAGCAAAGGGAAGTCCTGCAGCTTATTTCTCTTCTCAGAAGAGGAAATTAAAGGATCCTAGGTATGGTACTGAGAAATTAGAATGAAGCATTGCCTCATTTTCTGTTACTAGAGCTTTAAGGATACTAGAAATCCTAGAAGGAGTGAGGTTTTATGTAACTTGGATGGAGAGCTTAGTCACAGAAAAAATAAGCTATTAGAAGCCTCATGCTGAGAGTTGGCATTGAACTGAACTGAGCCTGTAATACTTTGTTTGAGGGAGTAGGGTAATAGGGTACAGAGTAAGGCATCCTTTGCTTTGGTGCAGACCTTAACCTGCTGTCTCTAGGAAAGTGAATGTTAAAAGGAATTGCTGTGCTTGTGTATACTGTAAGATTGCAACAGAAGAGCCATTAAAACTTGCTTTAATTAAAAAAAAAAAAACCTGCTGAGGAAAAATCATAGCCCATAATTGTAAGATTGTTTCTTCATTTTTCTCTTAATTTTAAATTTGCTCCGAAATCAAACTCCCTCTGCCTTCTAATGCACAACACTAAACCTACTGACAGAACTATCATTCCCTTTTATTTATTTTGCCTCTGCTTATAATTTTAAAATTCTCATGTTGATTCCTAAAAGAAGTGCAATAAAAGCAAATTAATAGAAAAGTAACTCATGTTTCAGAATGAAAAAGCCATGACTTTGTTTAAAGTGCCTTGTAGTAAGCTTCATATGAGATATTGAAATCTGAATTACCTGACCTTCTGAAGCAGTTAATTGATTACAAACCATTGCAGTTGGCAGTGTTTCTTGAATGATCCCTGCCATGCAGTGATGAGGTGTCACGGAGAAGTCCAAGTGAAAGCAGGAGGAAAGAGACCGCCCTCTTTGAAAGGCGATGAGGAAGGAGTAAGGATCTCTGAGCCAGAAGCAGTCAACCACTAAGGTATGCAAGAGCAGGATGGGGAATGTTTGAGGTTTTCTGCAGGTTTTCCTTAAGACTCCATAGGACTTCATAGACCAGACTTGTACCACTCCTGAACCTCAGAGCTCACTTCCTTCTACTGAACTATCTTTCCCAGTCAAATACTTTTACTCACTACCTACCTGTGCTAGTCTTCCTATGGCTTCAGAATGTGCTATATCTAGCAATGTAGAGGGGTTTCTTTCTCTTTTCTGTTTTTTTAAATAATCTGACCTACCAACCTTTCCAGCTAAAGAGAGTCCTTGGATCCCTGGACCTTTATTTATGTTTAATGTAAAACCTAAATGATCATTCAGTATTCCTAGTATTCTCCTGTGAGTGCTCATGGGTTGGGACATAACAGTTTCTTCCTTTAGATTCTGTTAAAGATGATGGTACTAATGAGAGCCTGTAAAAGCTATGAGACTTGTTTGTTAAAATGTTGGCAGGAGTTAACAGGGTAAAGAGGTGAACTGGTGCTGACCAAACAGGTTTCAGCTCAAGAAATCTAATTGTGCAGGCATATATCTTCATTCAACAAAGATGATTAGGGGACTGGAACATCTCCCCTGTGAGGAAAGGCTGAGAGAGCTGGGCTTGTTTAGCCTGAAGAAAAGACTGAGAGGGGATCTCATTAACACATACAAATATCTTAAGGGTGGATGTCATGAGGACGGAGATAGACTCTTCTCAGAGGTGCTCAGCAACAAGACAAGGGGCAATGAGCACAAACTGAAACATAAGAGGTTTCAGTTGAATATGAGGAAGAAGTTCTTTACTTTGAGGGTGACAGAGCACTGGAACAGGCTGCCTGGATGATGTCCTGTGCAACAGGTCTAGGTGCACCTGCTTTAGCAGGAGGGTTGGACTAGATGATCTCCCGAGGTCCCTTCCAACCCCTGCCATTCTGTGATTCTGTGATTCACTAATGAAGGTACTTGTTACCACACAATAGGAACAGTTAACACTTCATTAGCTGGATACAGCTATTCCTATATTTCTAACTACAATGCAGTTGACTAAATTAAGACAGGATGCAAAGCAGGATCACAAAAGACTCTGGGTTCATTGCTATCAAACAAGGCTGTATAGATCTGTGGGAGTAGTACATATGAAATGGCACACATATTACACAAAGTGAGTTTGGATGCGTGGTAAACAGGGAACGCTAATTTTTTCCAAATAGAAAGTGTAATAGAAACAGAGACAAACCAAAGGCTAAAGGAAAATGAATCATAGAATCATAGAATGTTTTAGGTTGGAAGGGACCCCTAGAGGTCATCTAGTCCAACCCCCTGCAGTGAGCAGGGACAATGCTAACTAGATCAGGTTGCTCAGAGCCCCATCCAACCTGACCTTGAATGTTTCCAGGGATGGGGCGTCCACCACCTCTCTGGGCAACCTGTTCCAGTGTTTCACCACCCTTGTTGTAAAGAATTTCCTCCTTATATCCAGTCTAAACCTACCCTGCTTCAGTTTAAAACCATTACCCCTTGTCCTGTCACAGCTGGCCCTACTAAAAAGATTTTCCCCATCTTTCCTATAGGCCCCCTTTAGATACTGAAAGGCCGTAATCAGGTCTCCCCGCAGCCTTCTCTTCTCCAGGCTGAACAAGCCCAACTCTCTCAGCCTGTCCTCATAGGAGAGGTGCTCCAGCCCTCGGATCATTTTAGTAGCCCTCCTCTGGACCCACTCCAACACTTCCATGTCCTTCTTGTGCTGAGGGCTCCAGAGCTGGACGCAGTACTCCAGGTGAGGTCTCACCAGAGCAGAGTAGAGGGGCAGAATCACCTCCCTCAACCTGCTGGCCACGCTTCTCCTGATGCAGCCCAGAGTACGGTTGGTCTTCTGGGCTGCCAGCGCACATTGCCGGCTCATGTCCAGCTTTTCATCCACCAGCACCCCCAAGTCCCTCTCGGCAGGGCTGCTCTCGATCCTTTCTTCCCCCAGCCTGTACTGATACTGGGGGTTACCCCGACCCAGGTGCAGGACCTTGCACTTGGCCTTGTTGAACCTCATGAGGTTCACACAGGCCCACCTCTCCAGCCTGTCCAGGTCTCTCTGGATGACATCCCATCCTCCTGGTGTGTCAACCGCACCACTCAGTTTGGTGTCGTCCGCAAAATAACATGATGAAAAGAACAATTAAGAAGCTCCAGTTAGAAAAAACTCAGGTGTGTGAAAATAAAACAGAAGTAAGAGGGACAAAAATCAGTTGGTGGTATGATGGCATTATATTTTTACATGGGATTTCTATGATCAGAAACAAAAGGAAAGCAACACTGTTTTTAAACTTCTCAATAGACTGAATCAGTGTTGCAGCAAGATAGGGAGGCTCTTCTATAGAGATATGCCATCAATTTGATTTTCAGTTTCTGTTTCAAAAAAATAAACGTCAGGCAAAGGGCAAATGTCAGAAAATGACTGGAGAGGGAAAAAGCTCAAGTGAAGGGAAAACACACCTAGCATTTTCTGCAGCCTCTTATTTAGACTGCCTGTGTCACAGTAGGTGGGTTTGGTTTTTTTTTTCTTTATTTTGGGAGTTGGAGTTGCATCTTGCCCATCCCCTCTCCCAGCTTAGTTTGACATCTCAGAAAACCTCATCTCCCTGTTAAGTGTATACTGAAGAGTGGTATGTTGTGCATTGCTGCGCCTCCTAATAATACTGTAAATATTTTTGAAGCTTTTTTTTTTTTATTTCCTGATCATCAGTACAAGGGAAAAAAAGGCAAAAAGATACATTTAAGCATGTGTTAAATTCTGTCAGATATTAATAAAGGAACATGATTTTCTTTTAAGTATAGTTTTCTTAGTTCTAATGCTTTGTGTGAAAATTTGCTTGCTCTATTACATGAATTCCTTGTTACATGCTATCTTGTGCCAGTACTGCAAGCATTTCTTCATGGCTTTAAACTTTGGTCAAGTATATTTCAGCAGATAAAGCAAAAGTTAAGCATGAAGAGAGTTGCTCTCACTGCTGAAATGTATTTCTCATTCCTGCAAGGTACTATGTGAAGGAAAACCTTCCGACTTGTTTGATTAGGAGCTAATTTAGGATTACAATAGTAAAAGAGGGGGGTGAGGGTGAAAAATCAATTTTTGGAAAGGGTCTTTCTGTTGAGGCTTTGTTTTATTTATAGCGTGAGAATCTTGCAGAAACACTGATGCCTAGTCAGGTCTGCTTTTCCATTTAGCCATACAATGAAAGTACTTGTATGAAAAGAAACAAATAAAACCAAGCCCTTTTTTAATTTTTTGGGGTGGTTTTTGTTGTTTTTTTTTAAAGGGGAGAAAGATAAAAATATACAGCTTGATAATAAAAGTTCATAGGCTATTTTGTAAAAAGAAAAATTATTTCAAATCATTAGGAAGCCTAGGCTAGCCTGAAACCTAAAATAAAATGAAGAGAACATTTTTCAGCATGATTTGTCAAATTTTAGCTAGTTTTAGTAAAAATTATTTTTGCTCTTATAGAGATTAGGCACCACATCTTGGTGTTCATGGTGGATGAAGGGGAAAAAAAAATCAGGGAAAATTGCTGCCTGTTTTAGAAAGGGTTTTACCTGCTTACTGTATCACCCATTGACCATGCAGGAGTTTGGAAACATTTACGAGTAAGACTGTCTTCTACTGTATCATGTACACATAAACACGGGATTTTATCCTGTCACTGCAGAAGTCAATGAAAAAAAACCTCATTGTGACTTTAATTAGAGAATAAATCTCTCTCTTCAGACACAGCAGATATGTTAACATGTGAGTAACCCTAAAAATCTCCTTTAAGTCTAGCACCAAAAATGACTGGACTCCAGCTATCATACTCATCTAGTAAATGGGGCAAGGAAAGCCACTCATGCTGTCTCTTTAGATGACAGGATTATACAAAAGGAGTTGACGAATATTATTTACTTGACAGTCACTCCAGCATGAATTTAAATACTCTGCAGAACTTAATATATGTGTGCGTATATGCACTGATACACAGTATTGACTATAAAAAAGGGTAATACCACAATGAACTGTAAGTAAGCTATGCAGTACTTATTTTGGTAAGATTTTCATAAATCCTTATACAAAGGTAAAACTTCTCAATGAAGAGTAATGCTGTGATCCTCAGATAATTTTCCAAAGGTTAGGCTGAGTCACAGTTATACTAAGGGAGGGAGGGAGGGAGGGACAGGACTACACCCATCAAAATGAAAAATGAAGTGTGGTCAACAGATATTTTCTGAAACAGGCAATTATAGAGGACAACTATTTGCTAGGCTGCTTGTAATGCTGAGTAATAATCATTAAGCATTTTCTTTTAATGTATTTATTGCTACCTAAAACTATGTGTTTTAATAACAGTAATATCTAGCAATATGTATTAGCTGGTACTCAAAGATTCCTTGTATTCAGAAAGACATATTACCCTGTGCTGGAAAAACCAGCTGTGACATGCCACCACCTTATGAGCTTTCAGGACTTCAGTGATGGAAATGAGCATTTATAACCAAAAGCAGTTACATAATGAACCTCTCACGAAGGCTTTTTAGATACATATTAAAGCTGAAATATTCAAAATGAAATTAAATTATAGAATTTTTGACCTTAGGGTCAAGTTAAACATTAATAACCAGGAGATATGTGAAAAAGCATCATTCAGACTTGAAAAAAATCTGAAATACTTCAGTGGCTTGATCTAGCCTGCCATATTATTGCTACTTCCTCAACACTGAGGCCCAGAAGCTATTTTAGGGAGATGCTAACATTAAATTCATTTGACAAACATAAATTTTTAAGCAAAAAAGGTTGAAATACATTGGGAAAAATAAGATTATGGAAAATATCCTCTGTCACATCCTTGGGGATGAACATTATTTACCTGGAGAAGACATACAGCTCCTTATCAACTAGACAGCTTTGCTCAATATGTCAGCATGGTCATCTTTGTTAATAGATTATATAAAATTATATATATATTATATATATAAAAAATTGTATCATCATATATTTTGACTGTCCTAAGGGACTGTGAGAAAGGTCTCTTTAAAGGGGGGGAAAAAAAAGAAATGTTCCCATCTCCTGCTCTTTGTTTTTATAGAGGATACTTCATGGTAATGAGGTTCTTCATGGTTTGGATATTAAGAGAGGCTCAGTCTTCCACCTACCACAGGGAAATGAGAAAGGACAGTGGGAATCCTTACAGCTTTTACTGAAGCCTTCACTCCCAGTAGACATGGTTGTGAATGGATACCTGATTAATTAGGTCTGAAAAATAAAGGCATCTGGATATAACTGTCTCTTGGACACTGATGGCAATAGGAACTGTCTTGATGTAAGTGCACAAGGTTTAAACTTGGCCTTTTTATTGAGGTCACTGTTCCCATTGAAATCCATTCTCTTGATGTTAATGTGAAATAAATAAGTGACTCCCTTATGCCAATGACTACTCATCTGGTAGGCTGTACATTTGGCTCCATGCCACAGGATTGATTGCTTTTCTGAATGTTGGAGTACCTCAAAATTAAAGTTGAGTTACACTATTAATTGATTCAGGATGGTTTTTTTGGAGTAATTATGTTCAAGAAAGATCTGTCAATACAGTTTGCTCTCAGTTGTCACTGCACCATCAAATGTAGCGGGGTTGGGTAGACATGGGGTAGTAACTTGCATGACTACAGCAATATTTGCCAAAAAAAAAATAAATCTCCATATAGAAGAAATATAGAGAAGGTGAAGTTATATTGAATCTCTTTTGCATTGCAGAGGTTGTTATAATAAATGTAGTTTTCTGTTTATTTGGAAGCTCTGTAATGTTCATTTATGTATCAAGGTAATGGTGATAAGTTGGTAGTGTAGCTGTGTATTCGTACACTTTAGTTTCAAATCATTAAATCACAGCACTGAGATAGAAGACTGTGCAAACATACATTGCCTGACCAATCCCCAAAAGAGCCTTTTGAAATGCATTAAATTGTGTGAAAGGGGGAACAGCAGCCCAGAAACGTTCATCAGGTGCCCAACAACTCAGCATGAAAGTCAAGTTTAGAACTTTGGTATGGGCAGATTAGGGACACACGCAAGGTAGTCGATCATCTGGTCTTCTGAACAGAGAAAAATTCCAGTGTGCTCAAACCATCCTAAAACAAGTTCTTCACAGAACCAAGATCACCTTCAAAAAGACATCTTACAAAATGGTAACATGCAAATATCTGTCTTCCACTGGTTTCTGTCATTTCCCTAGAGGATTGTTTTGGTAATCTTTTGTTTATTTTGTGCTAGCATATAGAGAGAACTGCACATTGCAGTCTTTTTTTTTTTTCTGTTTTGTTTGGTTACAATCACAGATGGGCAGATACACCACAGGAAATTTTTCTTTAACACAATTAATGTATCTCTGCCTCTTGTTCCTGCTTACCTCACTGAATTTAACTGGTTTGTAAGCCTTTCCCCATTTCCTTTAGTTACTCAAAACTACTTCACAGGTCCACTGACTTTCATTTTAAGGTGACACATTTTCCAGAAGTACAACTATTTTCCCTTCTATGGTCTTGAATCAACAGCAAGATAAAAGCCTGCTTTATGATTAAACCTTGAAGTCATAGGAACTAAGTGCATTCTGTTCTCTAAACTCAGGATAGTCTATTAAGAATTTTAATATTTAGAATTTTCCAGAAGAACAATTTTACAATCTTCACAAATGTAGACTCCCTTTTGCTACTATATGAATGAATTTAACTTATTTTTGCCCCACCACTTTTCCACAATACACCTCAGAGCCAATATACCATTATAACTTCATCTTCTATTTTGGAAAAAAAGGATGCAAAGACACCAGGCTAGCTCATACCCCACAGGCTGAGAGTCACCTCCAGAAATCCTACTACAATTAAAAGGATTACCTGTATGAGTCACTACTGGAGAGGTAAGTAATGATCATAAGCATATCATGTAGATCCATTGCATAGATGTATTATAAAACATCCACTCCTAATTAGGTTAACTTCTTTTTCACCACCAAAGTTGTGGCCATTCTCCTCTCGTGTGGCAGAAGTGCAAGTTGGCCAGGGATTTAAATCATTACTTCTGCTACTCGCTTACAGAACAGGGTTCAAACACCTGTTAATTTGCTGAGGCAGGTGTTTCTGTTCATCTTCTCTAATCACCCCTCTATAGTTTGCATTTCTCAGGTTCTGCAGGGGCACTGAGTTAACCAGTCCAGTTCATATTTCAGAGGAAATGTAATCAATAAATCACCCATATTAGTCTGATGTCCACACACAGGGGTTTTATTATTAAGGATATTTTGAAAGGTTCACTGAATATTACACATTGAAATAAGTGTCTGTTGCCTGGGAGCAATTTCCAAGCTGTCTTCTGGGAACTAGGACACACTTAAATGGATTTAGTGGTGGAAATCTTTCATTTAGAAAATCCATTTCTGCAATTCACATGTTAAAGAAACAGAAAATGTTTCTTTGCCAACTTCAGCTGCAGTAAATGCACGTGAAAAGCTCCCCACCCCTGAAACAGAGCTAATTTCTGCAGAAGTTCATCCCAGAGATGTATTTCTGAGCAGGTGTTTTGCTTCACTGTTCACATCTTGAATTGTGTGCATCCTGTCATATCTATCATTTTGCCCTTACACAGTCAAGGAATTTGGTCTTTTCAGTTGAGTGAGCTGGGAGAGTGCATCACTTCTCATTTTAAAACATTCCATAGTACTTGGCTCCTGCGTATGTCTGAAAACAGTAAATGTGTAATGAAATACTTGGGAAAACAAAGCACAAATTACCACATATATCATGCTCCACATTTACAGTAGCAGAAGCAGTAGCACTTTGGAAGTATTTTCCTCCCCTCTCTCCTTCCAGATCATAGCTGCTGTTGGTTTTGTCCCTGTTTGCAGAATCACAAAGTCCTTCCATCAGTCAAGCCATCATTTCTCAGAAATTAAGATGATCCAAAGTCAGCTCCAGTTACAGGAGGTGAGTGACCCTATGCACTCAGCTGGGAGGTTTCTTCCTCTGGCTCAGTCCTTAGGCAAGGATTTGGGGGATGGGGAAGGAAGAGGGGGTCTATTATTGGGTCTTATATTAAAAGATAACTCCTATCTCATGCATGATTTCCAAGACTAGAATCTTCACTGAGGAAGGTCACAAGTATTAAGCAAAAGGGGACTTCTCAAGTTGAAATCACCAAATGAAAAGCCCAAACACCTGATTTGAATTGCTGATATCTGATTTTCAGAACTAATTCTACCTTTGTTTCAATGGAAATTAAATGTGATGAAAGAAGAATTGATGAAATTCCCAGGACCAATTCCAGCTGTAAACAACTTGAGCTTTTCAGATATGCACTCTGTCAAGACACCTCCTGTGCAATTTCAGGCCAGTTTATTACCTTCTCTACAACTTCTCTATCTGTAAAAGGGAGATTATACTTCCCTGCCCCATGCGCATGGTGAGCTAAATCTTCTAAATACTACAGGGCACTCTGATGTACAGTACAAACTCTGGGGTTTTAGACACAGGACAGAATATAATATTTTGCATCTAAAACATTTCCATGTGAAGTTAGCATCTGAGCATTTTTCTGACCTCTATAATTGAAAGCTTATGTTGGTGAGTTTTCTTGGCCATCATACATGTAATGTTTGAATAAGCAACCAAAACAAGCGTTTCCTCAACATCTGAGCGATATTCTGAAAGATGTTTTGGCTGTAAGACCCAATCAGAGCAACTTTTTTTTTTCCCCCATCTTGCTACTTTTAACCTAGAAACAGTACCATAAAGCAAGACTCTAGACATCTTTCTCTGGGTTACTGGAGTTTGCTACAAGTCAGGCTGCTAGATGGAGACCAAAGCTAGCTCCAGACTCAGAGGAAGGCTGCAATTTGTGAGGAAAATATCCCTGCAAAGGAGTCTGACAGAGTAAAGATAAAGCTCAATAGCCTTTTAGTTGTCTGGGATTTCTCTCCACTCACAGAAATTTCCAAAGGAAAGCTACTGGAGCTACTTCTAGGAAAGAGCCAGAACTCTGAAGTTTACTTAGGAAACCAGCAAGAGACTTCCTGGGGGAGTCGTGTTTGCAGGGCTACAGGGTGTTAACATTTCACAAGGAGAGGCACGTATTTCCCCAGATACTCCGACAGCAGCAGACCAGGAAGCCTCTGCCAGTAGGAAGCACTTCCAAATTTTTGACTAGGGGATGAATAATATATCTTCAAATATTACAATATTGACCTAGATCTTCATGCTGACTGGGAACCCTTTTACTATATGCTTGTTGTACAGCTTGGAGTAAACAGACAAAATAACAGATTTGTTGGAATAAGCAACTAAAGTTGCCGAATAAGACAGTAGCAAAGGCAGGATCAGACTGCCTGTCTCATGAGAACTGACCCACTGAGCCAACTTTGAGAAAGAGCAGAGCAGAGCTGTGCTAAATCAGCCCCAAATGAATAGCAAATGCAAACCTCCTCTGGGCTGAGGATTGTGATCCCAATAACTTGCCTCCACTTTTGCATCCATATCCCACCATTCCAAAATAAAAGGTGGAGTACTCACCACAACGGAGGAAAAGAATACAACCCAGAATTTGTCATTCTGTATTTGCTTTGATTTGTTTTTACTATAACATTCTGCGCATCAGTTTGTTTGATTGGGTCACTTTGCTTGATGAATTTTGTCTTCCTTCCAAACAGATGGTGTGAGCCTAGGAATGGTTTTAATAAAATTCTTTGTGTGCTGGTTATATGGCACTTATTTGGCAAATGTCACTCCACAGACACACTTTAGGTTTAAGACGATACTGTAACAGCTTAAATCTCCCACCAGCTGCCACAAAATTAGAGCCACATTAATATCAACAGAGAAATTAGGAGTTCTGGTAATTCAGCTGGGAACTTGAAGGAAAACTTTATAGGCATTTGGAAGATTTGCAGTGGAAGGGATTGTGAAAGTCTGCCCTAGCATTAAACAGTAACAATTTTAAGGCTTGAAAGTCTGAAATACATTTTGTCCTTTACTCTTTGAGCTGACCAGCCAATGCAGGTGGTCAATATTTTAATCTTGACAGCCTGGAAGGAGTATATATATGACAGCTGGCAAGGTGTGTGTACCTAGGTGAATATTATTCAATGAACTATCAGCAAAAAGTTTTTGAAAATAAAGTGAAGGTTTTGCTATAGAGGGATCTATATTGTGAAACATCTCTAAAGTGGGAATTTCCTAACACTTGTAGATTAGGCTTCTGTATTGCATGGAGATGCAAGATTGCAGACACAGCCACACTTAGGGTCTGGTCTGCTCTGCTCCCCACCCCTATTCCAATTAAAAGATTGACCTAAAACCAATCACAAACACCTGGTCAGTCAGAACAAGGTAAATCTTGTCATTACACAACCTAAGTCACACAGAGACAAAGTGCAGGCCAGCAAAAGAAACACAATGCAGAGATCACAGCATAACTGGATAACGTAGCGAAAGAGGTGTCAAACATCATGGATATGGGCAACTTGGACTTCTATTAGGAGAGGAAGTAGTTGGGCAGGCCATAGAGTAGAGATGACTCCATGTAAAATCAGAATAATTCAAATCAAAGACAGAAGAGTGCAAGTTCAGACACTGCTCTAGATGTTACATTCAGAATGACTGCAGAGGCATACAACTGTTTTAATGAAATATATTAATCTTCCCCCCTCGCCTCCTTTGATCTCTAAAATGCCCCAGACATCAGTGCATTTAGCAGGGCTTTGTGCGGGAAGTGATATGCTACAACAGTTACATGCAATCGCAACAAGCTTCCCCCATGGGTAAGGCAGTGCTATTCAGTTATTTTTACTATTATGGCCAATGGGGAAATTATATTTTCTTTTGGAATATATGCAATTGGCTGTGGTCTGAGATGGGATATCACAGTAGATGGACCACTAGTGTGCTCTCTTATGGCAGCTCCTGTGTTCCAGAGTGTATGCACATTATTTGATAGCTGCAAATGAACATATAAAAGTTAAGAGGCATTTTGAAAATGATGTTTTTCAGCCTGCAATATTACATTAATTACACCACAGAGGTATGAGAAACTATCATTAGTGTGATCACACTATAATGATGGATAAAGAAACCATTATAAGTAGAAGGGACTGAGTAGCCAGGATAATTAGGAGTTTTTCTGTTGAAAATAGTAATAGAATAAAGGCAAAAGGAAAAAAAATAGTGTTAAAAAAAAAGGCAACTTTTAATATTATAGAAGAGGTCTTGAAAATAAGGCAGCTAATGGGGATACTCACTCAAAGAGCTCGTTATTATAAATCTGCATTAGCATTAGTTTTTCAAATCACTGTTGGATATAAAAATCACAGTTTACAGACTGTAGAGAACCTAGTTTTTAACTGTCAATCTGTAGGAAAATGGGCCTATGTCACACCAGATTCAACAGCCAGCACAAGTACTCTTGGCTAAATGTCTCCTGATACTCAGAGCTGAACTAATGGCTATCATTCTGATGGTAACAGACTGCTCTATACTTTTATTAGATCCTCTTCTGGGACCTGACATTTTGAGATGAGTTTCGGGGTGTGTGTATATATTGTTATTAATTTTTTTGAGGAAAAAAATGCTGTAATTAGCAGCTGCTAGCCAGCAAACATTTAAGAAGCCCCAAAGCTAAAGGTGAGGCTAGTCCAGCCACAGTAATAGCTGGATGTACTGAGCCTTCTATACATTAAAAACAGAGTTTAACAATTCCATTGAGTTGTGACCCACTACTCATTCTGAAATATTATTTCCAGGACCTAGTTTCTGATGTGTTATCAGAAAAGTAGTTACTAAAGCTTTCTAAATTGCAAGACAAACAAAATGGCATCTTTTTTTATTTGAATGAACAAAGAAAACCCCAATGAGTTGTATTTGCCCAATTTTTACAACAGTGGTCTTTTTGAGAAAGAAAATTGAAGAGACTAGCAGTATCTTCAGGGCTATCTGTCCAATTGCAAACTTGCATGCACAGATTTGTGGTCCAGCTTGGTGTATATCATCACCACATGGTACATGTGTGATTGCTGTGACTGCATGATAGACAATTAATTGAACAACTGAATTGCTTTACCAGCTTCCCTAAGCCTAGTGACTACACCTGCAGACCAGGTAACCAACCACGCAGAGCAATTTGCACATGAAATTGGAAATATTGATATGTGTAGTTTCATATGCAATTAGATACCAAAACAGAAAGCTAGGAAAACACAGCAGTGGTGTCTAGGTCTGCCTTATATAATTGTTTTCTCCAATATGATTCTTATATTTGACAATACTTGAAAAAATGTCTTGTAATAAAAAGGTATCATATAAGGATATGCTTGTTCACACATATACATGCACATATGCACATCAATACACATATATGCAGACATGTATTTGCATATACAAATATATGTATACACACGCACACTGTCATGAATGAGTAACTCCTGCCTGGGATCTCAAGGATTTATCTGTATGTGAGCAGCACTATATAACCATTAGCAGAGCAGGGAAGGACTTGAGTTGATTTGTGACTGCATGGAGATTTCCTTGGCTCTAATTGAGGTGGTTCACTGGGCTTGACATTGTTCTTGTACTGGTATAAAGCTGAAATAACTCCATCAAGGGCAGATGACCTCTGCAAACATAAACAAGGAGAATTATGTCCTCCATTGGATAAAAAGCATGAAGGAGCACTTCTGAGATGCAAGCAACAAAATTCATTAGGTTTGGGTGTTGTCTTATCTTCCCTAAAGGTTATCGTTGTGACTCCAGTAGAAACTTCATCTGGATATAATTTTTAGAGGCGTTCATTTGGGGATTTTTATCTTGTTTTGGTCTTACTTGTTCTA
Organism: Gorsachius magnificus; assembly: GCA_034008185.1. Lineage (NCBI taxonomy): Eukaryota > Metazoa > Chordata > Aves > Pelecaniformes > Ardeidae > Gorsachius > Gorsachius magnificus. The sequence goes on along the minus strand of CM067085.1, from coordinate 15,296,065 downwards.
GCTGCTACATGCCAAATACTATAGCTGGGCAGTAGCTCAGATATATTCTGTTGAAAACATTTATTATTCTCACAATGAAACTGCCCTCTGATCTACCTTCTATGAATAGACCTTGAAAGACAAAAGAACTTACTTGGAATGGCAAAGGCATGAAGTAAACTCTCATGTCTGCTATTCTAAGCAAACATCACCAGCCCTAACTATGGACTTAAAGGATTTGTCTCCCCCCATTAATACCACCTGTTTATATAGAGGCCTCTGTCACAAGATGCAATAGCAGTTTTCAGTGCTGCACTTGGACCTCATGACAGGAGCCAAATAAACCTTCCATTGAAGACCAGCCTCTTATGCTGATAAACAAAAAATTGATGCTGCCATCTGGTTTTCTTGTCTTAAATGCAGACAATCTGGGGACAGTAGCAGAAGCTGGATTTTTTTTACTTTAAATACATTGTATCATTTAATATTTTTTCCAGTGGGTTTTTTTGAAGCCATTCTATGATTACAACTGCAGAAGACAGTCAAATGAATATAATTGTGATGATTAAAGGCAAATGTTGCTTCAGGTGTTACTAATGGAACTTGTGGTCCTGCTTTTTTAAACAGATATTCAATTTGCTGTACAATTTTCTATTAGAATGTTTTCCCTTCTCCTGACTTTAATTTGTTTCTTGCTGCACAGAGTCAGAAAGAAAAATGCTTGCTGCCTTGACTCCTACCTTAACTCTAAGCTACATGCTCTTCCATAACCAAATAGGGAAGAAAAATGTCCTTTTAAATTGTTTTAGCATACAGTATCTTACATCCCAAGGCACTCCACAAATCAAAGTGATCATGTATCATCCACATTGAATTTACATCCCTGGTTTCATCAGAAGACTAATAAGATATTTGTTAGGTCTGTCAGGTTTCAAATTATCTGTCAGAGAGATTCTGGATCTGATACGCTCTCAAAACATTCATGACCAACTGTTCTGAATCTTCTAAAATAATAGAAAATTATAAAGATTTTCCATTTGGTATGGCAACTCTTTCATAAAAAGATAAAGGAGCTTTCAGAACAATAGTTAGGTCTCAATGTTATGGGTCCAAAAAACCTTTTTCATGCTAATATCCCTCATTCCTTACAAAAAATTATAGAAAGTCTTGTAAAGCAATCTTACATCTTTGTGCAACAGACATAAGAAGAAGCAAAGCTGCATCCTTTCAGCTTGAGAAAGTGAACATATCACTGATTTAGAAAAAAATAAAGAATACAACATCAAGTTACTTCAGGAGCCCCATTTAAAGACTACTCCAATCTGAGCAGTGGCATGCTGGATTAAGGTCTATAGAAAAATTAAGAGTGAAGTACTTAGTCCAATTGATTTTGCAGAGAGGACCTACATATAGACAGGAAAAAGAAGAGTGGAGGTGATGTCTTAGTTTATAATTTCTTCCTTGCTTCTGACCTTACTTTAATATTTACTATGCATTGGTTTCTTTAAGAGCAAAATCCACTCTTTTGGAAGACTTCATTATGAGGCCTCATGCAGGTTCTTTTCACAAGGGTGTACTTTGGCTCTAGAGAATGCATTGCTAATGAAATATTACAAGCTCCAGGGCTTCTAAACCCAATTTTGTGCCATGTATATTTACTAAGTTGATTGGTAGCTCTGTTGACCAAGTCTAGGAGGAGACTGACATGGAGAATTAAATTGCTGGAAACAGATGAGTTCAGGAACACAAACAAAAAAATGGACAGAAGGAAAGGAAGTTTTTCATGACAAAAGTTGTTTACAAAGAACTATTTATGTCACATAAAGATATTCTTCCCATTTATTTAAAGCATGAGAATAGTTTTCTATCTGGACACCTCAGGATGTGTCTGTAATACACTTAAAGTAGTTTTTCCAGCCAAGTGTGCCAGCACAGTTAATAACTGAAGATGTTGTGGTTTAGAGTTCAGACTACACAAATCTATTAGGGTCCTTAGCTCCATCTTCAAGTTATTAGCTTACTTCTTGACAGTGTCTGTACTGCTGTTATTACCTGCACTAACTCACATGAATCTGCCTGTTCGTACTGTATCAAAGCTTGGATTTATGTAAAGGGATTCAGAGAACTTATGTCCAGACAAGAATGAAGATTATGTTCTACAACTAAAGAAAGAAGCCAAGAGGATTAGAACTCAGTCCTAATAAATCTCACCTCTAACTTCTGCATGGGTGAACAGAAAAACTCTGCTTTACATCCCGTAATAGTGACATCATTTCATGTGAGGAGCCTGATACCAAGGGGACATACTGTTGACACTCTTTTGCATTACTGGGCTCACAGGGACTACAAAACACATGGATGTGTAAGGCTTGTATGCCAGCTGGGGGAGTCTGAGATGGAGAACACACCATGCGTAAGAGCAATACATGTTCAGAGTACCCAACAAAGTAATGGTTACCAAGGAACTGCCAGAGGATTGCAACAATGAGCAAAGAGGCACAAACATTTTCTTAGCCTTTAGACTTCTTAGTCTCACCCATATAACCTGTATCCTTCAACAAGGAGCTGGCAAAGTATGCTATTTCATTGTCCTTTAGTTCATGCTATACCCTCAGCTTTAGACACCATGAAATATTGATCCCTTGTACTTACAGCATCTAAAAATAGCAGGGGGTAAGCAGTCTCCCCTGGCACCAGAACTGCACACTAATCTTCAGAGATGTCCAGGTTCTAAAACTGTGATCATTTAACATTTTAACACCCAACTAGCACCGATTAAAATCCAAAAGTCTTATTTTGGTTGATTTTTACTGTTTTGGACTCAGCTGCCAGATTATGCATGTTTGCTCTACTTATCCTTATTATCAGTCTCCTGCAGTTTCTCAGATGAATGCTAATCTGACTTTTCTGCTTTCAAACTCCACTGATCTAGCTGTGCCAGAGCAAAAATCAAACTCATATTGATAATTTTATGCACAATTGGTATTAATATTTTAGTCTCAGATCCTCAAAAATACTTATTTAGGAGCTTCTGAAATGCAGAGCAGGAATTAAACAAAGCATTTTCCCAGTCTGGCTAACCTAAAATTGCAATGTAAAAATGTGTCCAATTCTACATCTGTCCAAACTCATTAAGTACCAGCAATGTCTGTTCACATTGCTGTGCTGCTGGTATTCCCAGGAGTTTGAAGGAATCTGTACTTCATATACTATTTGAATAGAATTCACTGCTCCCTATGTTGAATGGTCTTTTATGTTCTTAGTTTTCCATGCTGGTCTTGTCTCAGATTTCTGCGTCTTAAGGATATAATACGAAAGTTTCAAGAAGTATCATCTCAGCAGCACTCAAAAACTTTAAACTCAGGAATGCAAAATAATTATAATCTGATTATTAAGAATTGCTAAACATGGCTAACAAATACTAATAATTAACTAAAAGCCATCTGTAGGAGGAACATAGGTTTTCCTACTGCTATTAATGAATATGATCACCAGTATGATATAAGATTAAGTGCCTCCTTCCTCTTCAAAAGGACCTCTCCTAAGAACATCAGACTGATATTTTTAATTATCAAGGCCAAACGTGATACCAGAATTTTCTCCACAAGTACTAAGCTGATTATATTGGGAGTTTTATATATCTTCCAAAGTCACTCAAGGGCTTTTGACCACATTGACATCATCTAGACATGAACAAAAACTGGAACAAGACTTTTGAGCAACTACATGTTGGTTCACCATATTAAGTAAAGCCAATAAAATACATATTATTTTGATACATAGTAGTGTTGTCTCATTGAGTTGCAGGCCTGAAATGGTTGTAATAAACTACAGGTTCCCAGAGAATGCTGGTACACCCGAATTAGCATTACTTTATTGTTACACAAACAGCAAAGTAGTCATCTCTCTAAAGATATGCAATAAAACCATTTCATAATCTAGATTCATACCTTACTTCCCCATTTAGCTTTCTCAATATCCATTTTTTAGAAAAACAGCTTTAAAACCCCACCTCTTATATCTTTTCTATTTTGTTTCCTTTTCTCATGACACCACAAGGTCCAGTAGCTAAGGGGAATCTCAGAGCTAGCAGCCCTGAGCCCAAGGCATCAGGGACCTCCAGAGGCTCAGGTGAAGACAGGTAAGTCAGCTTGCGGGTTGGGGTTCTGGATGATGCCCACTGAGGGCAACCAGGGTCAGACACAGCTTTCTGATTGCAAGGCAGGGCCCTGACATCAGCCCATGTGTGGAAGTCATGATCAGCAAGACCCATGGCCAGGCATAGAGACCAGACTGACAGTCCCATGCCAGGCTTAACTGGGGTCAAGCTTAACTAGAGTTCTTGAGCTCATGGTTGTGGCTGGAGGCCACACCTTCACACATTAATTATTCCAAATGCTCCCTAAACCATATTTGGTTACATATCTTGCCTGTGACTTTGAGTATTTTATCCCATATTACTTGACCAAAGCATTTTCAGACTTGCATCTAGCAGTTGTTCTAATATCAAGATGGCAGTATGCTCTATTTACAGCTGAATCTTCCACTTGCTTATCAATTTATTCAAAGATAGAAGAATTCCAGAAGACAAACAAATACTTCTGCTAAGCAAGCTAGCATAGTTTTGCTTTTCTACTTCCAGTTAGCTCAATGCCATCATAAGCTGTAGGTGAAATATCACAGGTAAAATATCTAGGTAAAATTATATCAACACACCCAGCTGAGCCAAGGGTTTAGCTAAATCTTTACTGCTGCCATGCTCTTAATCTATCAATCTCTTTACATGCACTGTCAGTAAAGTCCATTGAAGCTAATGAGGCAAATTCCACAGACACAGAAGAGCTCTGAATCATGCTGTAAATTATTTACTACTGAATTATTACGAATCTTAGTGTGGCTTAGTCTTTGAAAGGTAATTTGGAAGAGTAAATAATATTCTTGATTGAGTTAGCTATACTCTAGACCACCACCAGGAGAAATAAACAGCCAGTGCAAGAATCACTCAAGAATCCCAAGGCTTCCTCAAGTCTCTGGAACCCTGATTTATCTGAACAAAATTAGATAACTACGTCTATAACCATGTTTTGTTACAGTTCATCATCTGCTCCAGAGCAGATCTCTTAGAAGCCAATTTGCACAGTGAGAAGCGCTAGGGACACGTAGAACTCAGTTTCAACACTTCAGCTGTCAGCGCTTTATTGGGCCATACACTCAAGCAAGTCAGCACACTCAAAGTATAAGCCATACACGCGCGCCTTCCATGTTTTTCCACCCATTCTCGCTCTTCATCTTAGCCATCACAAACACTTTTGCAGAGAGACCTTGTTTTCAAGCACAAATGAGACCCTTTATACAAGAAAATTCATGGGAAACAAGATGCATAGAGAGAAAAGAGAAATCTGTCAGGCAGCTCTCAAAGCACTAGTGTAATTTTCTGTGTCAAAAGAGAAATCAGCAGAAAGTACGCCCAGCAGATAACCTCTTATCCAACAACAGACTCAGTGCACGGTAAACACCAGGGGAATCAGGTCAGTCAACCCTACGCATTCCTATAACTGGATGGCACTTTCCGTACATAGTGTACTACACACTCACAGCCTCTTGTGGCAGTGTACTTTCTGCCACTTTTATCTCATGGGGCATGACGTGGAATGGAATAGGAGCTGAGGGAAGAAACAGAGAGAAAAGCTGCCAGGGAAGCAAATACATATAGATTTCCACACTCTCTCAGCTCCATTTTGCATGAACTATAGAGAGTAAGGCTGTAGGCCTAGGAAAGTGCCTAAGAATTCCTGAAAAATATTCCCAAACACATCAAGAATGACCTGTTTCACTCTCCGTTATGCTGTGATTTATTTACTTCTGTCCAGTGAGAGTTTCTCTCCTCATAATTTAGATAACTTTCACAGTTTCTGCCCTCCCTCTTGCTCTTTGGTTCTTTGGCTCTTCGACCCTTCAAAGAATCCCTCTCTCACTCTTCTCTGAGTATTGTAGTACATTGGGAACCAGCCATATCCCTTAAGTGCAGAAAATTGACATAATACAACTTTGTTATGGAATATGATACCTTCCAAATTATGTGTGAAATATACCTTATATTTATTAATTAATATAAACTAAATCAAATCACATTTTATCATATTACCTTTTTTCAATCCATCAGGATTAGTAACTATAATAATTATAAAAGCCTTTTATGCAAAAAGTTAAAATATTTATGAGGAAGTATCATGTTTTTTCTAGGCACTAAGAAGGATCTTTTTGAGATTATTTTATTGACTTACCCTAGCAGAAACGGGACTCGTTGACACTTCTCCTACGTACTGTATGTTCACCTATGAAAAAATAAAAACAAATGTGTAACAGAAAATGGAAGTATTTACACCTCTGTTTTATGAGTGGCAAATGAAATAGATCATGAGATCTCATTTAAACTATAGACAAAATTCTACTACAGTTTTGCAGAACCAGAATTTCACCAGAGGATGTGTAAGTGTCAGAAGCCACATAAAATATGATGACAGAAAATAGAGCTAAATTCAGAGCCCCTAAATTTTGGACTATTTAATTAATCACAAATCTATCTACAGATTGCTGATATATATGAAATAGTCACTGGCTCATTATGAGCTAAATAGAACCCATATATCTGTGTAGGGAACTGAAGAATCAACAAATACCATCACTGTTTATCCAGATCTAGCTGGTGATCTGTTATCCAGATCTGGCTGGTTCAAAAGAAAAGCCAAAATTTTAGTATCTTAATTATAAGGTCAAAAGCTGAGAGAAGGCACCTCTTAAGTTCTTTCAGAGAGAATGCAGTCTTTGTAATTAAACAAATACCAGATATTGTTGTTGTTAACGACTTGTGAACTCATATGACAATTTGATGCTTAAAGTCAATATTTTATAAAAATCCTTAGGAAAACAATAGCATGGGTACTGGTGGCAGAAGATTCATTGGAACTGTGCTAGTGGGTACAGATTCCAGAGCTTTCTTATTTTTCTTATTAGTTCTGTTTGATGTTTTGAGACCACAGAGTGATTAATTTTCTGAATAATAATTCAAGTATTTTATATTTAAGTATCTCTGCCCATATGCAGCCACATCTGTGAAAAAGAAATAGCAGGTGTTTAATTTTTATGGTTTCCTTCTGTTTATTCTTGACAAATCCATTTGTTATTCTAAAAGAAAATGAGTAATCTCTGAGCCCATTTGATTTGGAACAGAGTGCCCTGTCTGTTTACTATCATTAGTATTCCCGTTGCAATAGTCTGGCCATTACATAACTAGATACATTTAGCTAGTGAGAAAAAAATGTTCTGTGCACCATTTGACTTGATCCATAAAAGAAAAAAAACTATTAGACCAATATTGTTCCATTTTATTAGTTTTCATAGAACCAATTTAAATCAAATGCTGTTCAAACCTGTCAGATGCTAACACCTGTATGCTTACATACTGTAGCTAATGAAACTTTGCAGATGCAGGCAACAGAGACTGTTTCTTTTAGGTTATTGTGATGTGATGACAAGAAGGAGGAAAAACTTCGCCCTAAATACCACTGTGATCTTGAATCATGCACAAACAGACATGTGTGATCTCATGTTGGATTTATTCTGGGGTAGGAATAGCTATTGTATAGAACAGAAAAAATCAGTAGAAATAAAGTAAGAAACACCTCTGAAGTACCTTCTCTGTTCTGACAAGGAAATAACAGTTGCTTTTGATTAGTGCATAAATGAGAGACCTTCCAAGAAAAAACATGATGTTGTAGGAAGAGAAGATCCTGCTTCAGAAAGTGACTAATGTCCCTATGGATCAGTTAATCAATGACTAAGTATTGTCAGTGACCCAATGTAATTTCTTTAACATTAAGAAGCATAGTTTGGATGAGGAAATATCTTACCAACTTTTTAAGATTGTGTGGTGTGTTGACCTTGGCTGGATGCCAGGTGCCATCAAGCTGCCCTATCACTCCCCTCCTCAGCAGGACAGTGGGGCGAGAAAATTAGATGGAAAAAAAAAGAATCACGGGTCAAGATAAAAACAGTTTAACAAAAGCAAAAGTAAAGGCTGCATGTGGAAGCAAAAGAAAAACAACAGATGCATTCTCTACTTCCTATCAGCAGGCGTTGTCCAGCCACTTCCCAGGAAGCAGGGCCTCAGTATGCATAACGGTTGCTCCAGAAGACAAATGTTGTAAATAACGAATGCCCCCCTTCCTCCTCCTTTCTCTTAGCTTTTATTCCTGAGCATGTGTCATATGGTATGGAGTATCCCTTTGGTCAGTTTGGGTCAGCTGTCCTGGCTACATCCCCTCCCAAGATCTTGCCCACCCCCAGCCTACTAGTGAGGGGGGGAATGTTGGAGAGACAGCCTTGATGGTGTGGGAGCAGTGCTCAGCAGTAACCAAAACACTGGTGTGTTATCAATACCTTTCTAGTTACCAATACAAAGCACAGCACTATGAGGGCTGCTGTGGGGAAAATTAACTCCATCTCAGCCGCCCCAATACAGATTTAGATATAATATGTTCTCATGTGCAGTTATACACAATTTTAGATAATTACCCACAGACAGATGAACTAAAATGGTTGCAGAGGGTCGTGCCTCATTCACAAAAGTTTAGACATTAAAATTCCTCTTGTAGTGTCAAAAGGATGCAGCATTACTTCTCTCTGCTACACTGTGTCCTAGTGAATTCTATTGACCCAGAGGTGATTATCTGCAGAGGTGGGTGAAGTTAATTTTGTACACAATACCAACCTTGAACAACTGACTGAACGTCTAACTCAGAACAGAAAATGATTTTTTAAAATCCGAATCCAAACACAGAAATCTTAGAGCTAAGTTATTAAAAGGGAAATACTTGTTTTCAGACCAAAGAAGGATGTTCGTATCTCAGCAAAGACAGGTAACAACTAGATGTTTCTTTTCATGCCTTTAATGAAAGGAGGAGCTTATAAACTTCACAATGCTGTGGGCAAAGCTTGAACAACTTCAACATTCAGCTCCACCGAAGCTCCAGCCAAAGCTTTGGCTTTATTGAGGTTGACAGATTAACAACAGACCATTAAATCCAGTCTCTCCTCTATACATGAGGGGGTGTGAGAGAGTGGCTCTGGGGGTGCTTGGCTGCCAGCCAGGGCCGACCCAAATCAGTGCCAGAGGCTGGTGATACAAAGTACACAGATGCTTTCATCCTCTGCCATTTGGAGCCAACTTAAAAGATCCTGCTTTTAGAGGGAGTGTTGGTCACAGAGTTTCTCTGCACCCTTACGCATGCCTCTATGGAGGTTGTTGTATTTAGTTATCAGTGCTGTGATCTTCTGGTTGGCTCAGTGCCTTTGAAATGCCATTTGCATCATCAGGTCTGGAATATGCAGCTGTCGATACAGCAAATTTGTCATTGGTTATTAAGAAGAAATTCTTATGTTATTTTTGAAGCCGGAGTTTTAGTTCCTTTTGGTGCCATTTCCTGTGACAGCCTTTTAGATCAATCAGGGTTAAAAATAGGATGTGAAATTATGTTTCAAAATAGTTCATGTGCCAATTTTATTAAAGTCCTTTGCTCTATAAATAGCCTTTTACAACTGAAATACCTCTTAAAGTCTTTAAACTAAGGGGGGAAAAAAGACTTCAGAGAAACAATTGTCTTCTTTCCTTGTCAAGCAGTGGTGAAGTAAAGCTTGTCCTTATCATTTTGGTAAGATGTTGCCTAAGCGTTGCCAGATAATTAGTAATTTTCCAGTTAATCTCCATATTTTTAAACTTCAAATAGCTTGTTATTTCAGAAAACAATTAAGGATTGTCTATAAACTTGCAACATTTTACCTACAACTTCCCAGTATTTACAATATCAGGCAATTACTGATAACAAAATCCCCAGCAAATTTTCATACAGATACTTTCCAGTAGGTAGAGAATGCTTTATGTGTAAACATTTTTTGTAAATGATTATACAAATTACATATTCAGAACGAAACAAGATATTCACCTTCAAAATTGAAATCTTGGTTAGAATTAATAAATATCTTCTGTGAAACATTTCTCAATGAAGTGATGTCTTCAAATTTTATAGCACTGTTTATACAAGAACTCGATTTTATTAAGGGTTTGCCTATCGTTCTTCAGATTTAAACAACAGGTTTTCCTCTTTACAACAGGGAAAAAGGATCTTCTTTTATGGCATATTTTACAGGTCTGATAAGACACGCCACTATTTTGATTGTTGGGGAACAATCTGATGTTCCTTCATATAAAATATCAGTCCCTTCCCTTCCTTACCCTTCTCTTTTTTCCTGATAGAGATCTTCCATTTACCAGATGAGAGTCTTATATAAAGAAGCGAACACATGGTACTGCACTTGTTTCCTTCTTTCTACAGGAATTGTGTGGCACTTCATGATTTTGCGAAGAGAAAGACTACAATGTTGAAAGACAAAATCTTGGCTGGATATTCCTAGGCTCTGTTCTTGCATCTATTTTGTGCTGAACCGAGTAAGTCTCAGTATAAGGCAGAGTGGCCTTGGGAGAGACTGGGGTCTGTGGGTGGGACAGGCTCATTTGTAAGATTCAAATTCGCAATAAGCATAGGTAGTGAGCAGCCTGACAAAGCCTCGCTCACTAAGCTTTCTCTTCGAATATTTATTTCACCTGTTGATATATTAAACTTCCAGTTTTACAGTCCAAATCCAAGACCTCATTAATCACTAACCAGAGATGTTGTATGGGAAAGAGAAGCAAAAGCTGATAAGCAGAGAAGTAAGCAAGAAATAAGTACAGAACATGCATCTAAAACCTGCAGATAGATTGAATACCCCAGAAATTCAGCAGACACACAGAGGAGCTCCAAAAGAAATTTGTCTCTCTGTCCAAGGAACTGCTGCTACCAAATATGAGCAAAATCTGTATCTTGTGTACAGCTGGGTTAGAGGCACTGGGCCTATGAGTTTATCGAGGATGTAAGAGCCACTTATCAGTCTGCACTGAAAGAACTCGAAGCATATTGAATGCCAAGAAAGAATGGAACTATTTGAGAGATACCAGAATTCAAAAGAGTAGAGAGACTACTGGGACAGTTCTGAGGACTTTCACTTCAAACATACCACTTTGGAAAGCCAGTAGAATACATTGTGAGGAGTCAGATATCCAAAATTAAGGAAGAGTGAGTTATATACTTAATTTTGATGCTGGCAGAAATCAGAATTAACAGCAAAACAGGCTCCAAATTAATTTTACCAGATTTTTTGATAATTACTACTTCTGTAACACCTTTTTTACAGTGACATAATGTGATTCATAAGTAATTCTCAAAATACCTCCATAGTACTGCAAATCGTATTAAATATTTAATTTTTCTTTCAATACATAGTGAACAACAAAGTGTAGAAATTTAAGCCAAATAAACAGTTTCAAACTGCAACTCAGACCAAACATGGTTGCAGACAGTAATATTTCCTTTGCCATAAAATCGTGCTTTTCTTAATTGACCCCTGGCCATCCCTGTGACAGAAAGAGAAGATATCCTTGAAATTTCTTCAGTTAGATAATATGTTTTGGACAGAACAACCAGGACAGAAGCATAGAAGCAATGTGCAAAGAAATACTGTTTGTTTTCTAAAGTCAGTAAAGATGAAGACAAGCTTGTAATAACTTGTCAGTTACTACAAGAATATATTGCACTGTTTATTGCACTGTTTTAGCTCATTACATTGAAATGCATAGTTATGCATGTAGGTATCATCAGTGTTGATGCCTCATTCGTCACATAACAGACATGATAATGCAATGCAATTATATACAACTTTGATCCTCAAGAAGATAAAAATAATTGTTCTACGTATGCATGTATAGGGTCCAGTATTAACATCCTGGATGACCTGAAGGATTTTTGCTAGTATGAAGTTAGCTTTCAGTTGGGAATGATCATCATGAAAATGTTCTTTTACCTCCCTAGACATGTCAGCCAAGGCCGGTGTACCTGACTGTTATGGGGTCAGAATCACAAAACTTTCAGAATCACAAAACAATTAAATATAACAAGCTGAGAGAAGAAATGAGATATACAGAGCAGCAAGAAAGAAAATTGCCCAACCAAGAATACAACCTCTGAAACATGGCCAGGAGTCTAACTTGACAAAAATTAATGATATGTAGCCCAGAAGTGCAGCTGATCAAGACAACGAAGGGTTGTACCATGAGACTGTTGGGGCAAGAATCCTCAGTTCCTTGCTACAAGGAGCTGAATCACATGGTTGCTATGCTGTATAAATACTACTGGACTTGAAGGTCCCGGTCAGAAGCAGGTCTCCCAAACCCATTCCCTGATTGCTCTGAGTAATCCCAAAGAAAGACGAGACAGGGTATAATCACCAGTTAATATTTTTCTCCATGCAAGGCTACTGTCTTTAGCATGTAAAGCTTTGATTACAACTACTAGAAAATAGAGTTAATTTTGACAATTTTCTGTTGAAATTTTGAGCACTGATGGCAGTATTTTGGTTTCTTGTTTTGGTTTTGTTTTTTTTTTTTTGCCAATACCATTTTAACAAATTATCAGTACTGAACTAGAAATATGAAATCTTTAGTTTCTGCAGTTAACACTGAGACAGTAAAGTTTATAATAAAATATTCAGAAAGAAAAACCCTCAAGAAAAATTGAAATGTGGGGGGAAGGTTTCCACATCAATGTGTTTTGCAAACAACCTTTTTGTGGGGGAACATATTTTAATGTGTCTGAACACAATTCTTTCATACAGAACACTAGCTCACTACAACTTTCCTAACAAGCCAGTTGTTTTTCCTCTTATTCACAAAAACTCAGTGTAAGTTCTACAGATAATACAACTGACCCTTGTTAACAGTCTATCTAGTTAAGACGTTATGATAGCAGGCATATAATGCAATGAAGCAAACGTTGCTAATTTGTATAGAAACGTGTGTGGTAATGGCACTGAAAATTCTGCCTCAGGCTCACTCTGAAAAGAAACAACACCACCCTTCATGAGCCACACACAAATGAAAACTTAAAAAAAAATAGAAAAATAATTTTGATCAAGTTTTAACAGTGTTTTCACAATCCCTTGGAAAACCAACCAAACCTGTTAATTTCTCTAATATTTAGAGACAGCCTAAACATTTTTTTCATAAAACATAGTGGCTCTTTTTAAAATTTTGCTTAGGTCCTAGTAATAGCAGACTCTGGGCAATGAACTACAATATGAAGTTTACTTTGACTTACAGATTCATATTCCACAGCTATACAAATAAATTCTTAAAGCAGCTTAAAGTTCACCTTAAGAAGCATGTTTTTAAATATACTTATCTCTTCAATATGTATGTATAATGTATACGTTACTGTATTTCCATCAGAAATACAGATATTGGTACTTTTAATTTCTTTTAAATTCAGTAGCCTTTAAAATGTACCATGGTTTACTTTACATGAATAGACTTTTCTACCTTACAGATGCTGTTGTCTTCCATACACAGACTTATAACCATTACAGGGAATGGCTTGAGAGCTTTGAAAACAAAACTTTTGAAGTAGTCAGGAAGGGTCTGCGGGTACAAAGAGATTAGCTTTTAAGGATTCTAGCATATGCATGTGAGCCAAGTTGTATTTAAGAAAAGCAGATCATAATCCTAAGAATAAAAAGGAACGTTGCTTTGTTGGTTGGATCGTGCAGAAGGAGACCACCTTCAGATCCACATATTTCAGCTGTTTTATAGTGGTGGGTTTGGGATAGATGAGGCTATAGATTCATTCAAGCCATCCAGCAGCTACATTATTGAATCCTGTATAATGAGTCAAATGCAGCAAATAATTGGAAGAGAGAAAAGAACTTAAATGTCTCTGGGCTTGTAGTACTTGCCCTAATTTAGCAGGATGAACTACATGCAAACTTGCTCAAGTGTATTCATAACCAGGCTCTTCAATATTCCCACTCTCCTCTGGAGATATTGTACTTAAAAGAACTAGGGACTGTGTCCCACATCAACATCCACTGCACACCTGACTTCTTTTCTATCCTCCACTTCACCAGCCTGTTCCTCAGTAGTGCTGGTCTCCAGAAATCTTCATGCTGACTTGCTGTCTTTCTTCTTGGTTTTGTGATCTGCTGTTCCAGGCTTGCAGCCCAGATCAATGTGAATGGAGACTGGAAAGAATTTTTCAGTAGTGGTAAGTCAGGCAAAATAGGGACCTGTAAAAGCAAGCCAGAAGAGGGATTCCTTGAAGTCTTAAAGTTTTGATCTGCTATGACTTTCAACAGGGAAGGTAGAGTTGGGAGCAGTGTAAGGTTTGTTATAATTGCCCCAATACAAATTTTCCTTTAAAATGTCTTTCACAGTACATTAGGGGTCAAATCCAAGCCCAATACTGTCAACGAGAACCTTTTAGCTGACCTTCAGTGGTGCTTGGATTATTCTTTTATCAAAGAAAATGTTTTCTTGCTTGGTTTGCAGAGACCCACTTAAACAACAGTAGTTTGAAAACTGTCTGGAGACAGTAAAGAAACACATTTTACTGCCCTTCTTATGCTGAAGAGTATTCACTGATGATAGCTTCTGTTCAGTTATGTTTAATGATGCTAATAAGTTGATTTTGAAGTACTACTACCTGTCATTCATCTGCACACAGAGTGTATAAAAGGGTGGGAAGCAGGGACATTTTACTTATCCTATTACATACCATTGAAGCAACATTGACAGAACTGGCAACTCTCCTTTTTAGTATAGAAGATCCTTAGGGATTTAAACCAAATGGTTTAGCAGATGCCTGCAGAATTTGCATTTTTTGTGATCACCCATTCTTCCATTTTTTCCCTTGGGTTTACTGTATGCAGGAGGAATGAGTAACCAGAAATAGACAACACCCTTTGAAGCATTTTGTTAATTTAATATTCAAATACAGACCATTAGTCTGGCTTATCATTATTTTGGGATGGAGTTAATTTCACCAATACTTTTCCCAGACTGTCCTGAGCTGTTTCTAAATGACTATACAATACTCTGCAAGAGAAGCCACTCTTATGAAACGAGAACTGCAGAAAACATATCAAAATTGCACAATCGAACATTTTCTAGCAATGTTTCTCACCCACTGCTTGTAGTAATTACACTGTACTTTTGCCTAAGGGGAGAAGAAAAGATATTTTGAGAAAAAGATACTCAGCTAACCAATATTTTCTCTACAGGCTTCCCCTTACCATGGATTAAAAAGATTGCAAGGGGTTGGGGTTTTTTCCTCTAAAAATGGATGACAGCTGACTTCCTGTTATGAGAACTCTGTACTCTTATTAGCTGAGGGTGCCACAGGCAAAACAGATAGTAATAGATAGATCTATGCCGTATCTTCATCTTTTTCTGTAATAAAACTGCTCCACGGAAACCACCTGATCATAAATGTCTAGATGTACTAAAGATCAGATTTAGAAGAACCAAAAAAATGTCACTAATGAGGATCCTTGACAGGTGAATGCAGTCATGACTTCGCTAGGATAACCAGAAAGTTATTCAACTTTGAGAAAAGAGTAATAAGGCACCTGTAGGATGCCATCCAACCGAGTTATTGGCAGAGTTGCAGAGATGTAAGAGTTCAAAAAACTCATTTACTCTTCAGCAGGGTGCTCTGCCTTACAATAGGTTTTTCCACAAAGCATACCATCTCCAAAGCTTAATAAGACTGAACAGTACTGTTGTAACAGCAAACTATGGCAAAATTAGCCATGAGAAAAGGCAACGCTACTAACGCTCACATGGTGGTGTGCAGCATACGGGCTCATTGCTGATTCTGCGCCTGATTACTCACCACATTACTGCAGGTTTATATTTGAAATCATGTTGGTGGAAAACTAAAGCAGTGCAGCAGAGAATCAGGCTGGCAGTGTTTATACAGGCTGGAAAAAGAGAGGACTTTGCAAGGCTTATCAGAAGTAGAGCAGCCATCCTACAGTTCTAGAGCTGGAGTTCCCACTATTTTGCTATGCTGCATTTCATCAATGTCTTTTGGTCATACCAAGAGCTTAGATTAATTTTGCTTCTCCCAGCCCTCTTATTTTTCCACTGCATTTAACACAAGCACAGTGATTTTCCATGTTGCTGACAAACAAGAGAGAGCAAATTGACCAGTTTATTCTTCAAGTAGTGGGTGACATTCAATACAACATTTGACTGACATCACTGGCCAGACCATCAACAGCTGTGTCACAGTTTTCAGCAATAAAATCATCATCACTAACTATTCTCTTTAAAGCACTAGGCACACTTTTGTATGTTCTTTGAGTCCTTCCATATTTCCTTAGCCATGAGAAAAATATTGACTGCAATAGGATTTGTAGGGCTTAAGCCCTGCACAAGTCCATGGGAATAGAACTTCTTTTGACCTCTTGAATGCTACTGGAATTTCAGACTGCTGATAAGGGGAAGAACCTCAGATGGTTTAAAAAGAAAAGCAGTTGGCCTAAGAAGGTTACAATGGTTTCAATTTCATCTGGCTAGAGTCCCTTCCTTGAAGACCAAACTTTATTTTTGTGAAGTCTGTGGAGTAACTCCTCTCATAATCAAACACCATTGTTTTCCTCCTAAAGGAAAATGCTGCAATCAGCATAAAGTGCAAATATTTCCTTCTTGTGTTCTTTCTTTTTAAATAAAAAAGTCATGTAAACATCTGGCTGTTCCAGAAAAACAAAGGAAAAACAAACACAACAAAGATGTAGTCCAGCATTACCCCTGTAAATGTCAGGTTGTTTCCCCAATTAACCTTAAGCGCAAAGCCATCTTTTAAGTGCCCTATGCAGTAGTATTGCTTGCAAGTCACTTCTCTACAGACACTGAATTCTGTGGGCTAGGAGTTCCTGAGCACACATATATAAACCAATGGTCAGGGTATCTTGTAGGGAAACATTTCTGTGTGAAAATCAATGCTTTTTCTTTTTTAACCATAGAAGCACTAATTTACCAAAGACAGAAACATCACAGTGTGGGGTTTAAAGTAATTTTAATTAGATCAGGGCAGGAAAGGAGTATATTTCTCCTGAAAATTTTAATAAAACTAAAAAAAAATTTTCTTTCAAACATAACTATTCTTGTAAGAAGTATTTCTTCTGTGCCTTGTGGCAATGGAGGTTTGAATGTTTTGCTTTGACACTCGATGTTCTGGTTAAGCTCTTTTTCATCCAGCATTCTCTCTTAAAATACATTCTGGTCCTCATTTCCAGTAAATTGCAAAATGAGGCCTTTGCAATTGTACACTTCTGGTTTGCTGAATAGTTCATATGGTCAAGTAGCGATAAGTGGACAAAAGAATAAAGGACAGCAGGCGATAAAAACTAAAAAAATATTGAGCTGTCACTTTAAGTCCTAAGAATGGCTTGTATGTACAGTCTTCAGTCTGGATGAATAGTATCCTTATGATGAATATCTCAGAGAGTTTATGTAAGACTACCCACGCCGATGTTACTAAATAATGCAATCATGGCCAAACCTCTGAGATCAAAGATCCTGTTGTGAAAGTGAAAAATTTAACAGTTCAGGGAGAAGGCATAACCATTAGCAGTCTGAGGTGATTCTAAAATTGTCAATAGATAAATGAAAGCCTCTTTTATATTTATTCTGATATGGAAAGTTGTATTTGCAAGGTGTTAATGAAGACTAGCAACGCAGAAGTGATAGTTAAAACTTTCATAGAAATCACCAGACTCCAGAAGCTGGAACCTGAATAAAAATAACTGCTCGAGCTTTCATTACAAATCTGATGGCAGCTGGCAACAACAAATGCAGTGAGACAAGGAATATGGCAAATTGGAAGCAAGTGGCAGGTCTGAGGTTACAAAGATAGGTGCATCATGAGAACTGGTCAGAGCTACTGGTAAGAGTATTGTAGCCAAAATGAGAGGGGTGATTTTCAGAGGGAAAACTCTTGAGAGATTTCTATCCCCATATGAATTCAGAAGTTCCACTGGATTTTGGTAACATATGTAGAAACAGAAATAGCAGTGTTTTGTATATCTTCTGCTAGAGATTGTCAAAAGGTTTTTATGAAGATAATCTGGTATTCTTGAAAGTATTTTTGGCATATCTTTAGAACTTAAGAGAAAAAGCATATATATATATATACACATTCAAGCACAAATAAAAGACATTTAATTTTTTCATTTGTTTGCTTTTAAGTTGGGAAAAATACTTGATTCTGTGTTTTATGTGTGATTACCTAATAAAACGCCCAACTGGGATTTTATGAAGCTTTCCAAAAAAACAACATCACCTCTGGGTAAAAAAGAAGTGTGAGAAACCTCAGTTCAGAGGGCAATTATTTTACAATTTTATGTACCTGCAAGCAGGGTCTTGTTTCATCAACCATAACAGTAGTGATATTGCCACAATGTATTATGTCTACCAGCAGAAGGAAGGCAATGTCTTCGTAATGAAGATGGCTTTTATCACGGAGATGGAGAGTGATACTGGATAGCTAAGAATGAAAACTAATTTGATTAGCTCAGGAGAGAACTGGATTTATTTTAAAACAAAAAGCAGGACCAATCAAAAAAAAAAAAAGGACAAAATCAGGGGGAAATTTTTAATGTGCAATACAGATGACTTGCCATTCTTCTGATCTTCTTGTTCACTTTTCACCCTTCCTCCAATACATATAAAACTCATTTAGTTATTTTGGTGTCTCATTAAATGGAACTTAAGTACATCATTTTGGGGCAGATGAACCATCCCATTATAAATTTCAAGAGGTTATGAACCCAGGCGAACAATAAAATTCTAATAGGCCTTTTTCAGCTCAAGGAAACTAAATCAATCACCATATAAAGCTACTGAGGGTAGCTTTCAAATTTAGTTGGTCAACTTGGTTGTACTATATTCCATTAACCTAAGCATCTCACATAAATGAATGGATTTATCCACAGCAACATCCAGCATACAAACCTACAACAGGTATTCTTATTTCCCTTTGAGCAATAGCAAGAGGTGCAAAGGGATTAGATTGGCCCAGCGGGACTGAAGGAAAAATCTGATTGTCTTTATTGCACCTGTTTTTCTTTCCTCTTTGTCAGCCACCTTCTAAAGTAGCTTTCAGCATCCACAAATGTAGTTGGTGGATCCACTGATCACACAAATATTAGTTATGATGTCCTTCTACCCAAGCAATGCGCAATATGGTATCACTAACAATGGTTGGATGTCAAAGGTGGTAAAAGCACTTTTACCTTGAGTTTCTGGACTGACTATATTGACAGTTTTCTTGGGTTACATTACAGAATCTCATAGGATTTAAATTACTTTAAATTTTAATCTACATATTTCTATAATTATAAATTCTTTCAGCAGCGTGAGAACCAAATGATTTTTGGCCCCAGATGGTCATGAAAACTCCTTCACTGTAACAATAAATTCTCTATAGATTCCTTAAAGCTAGATTGTTAGTTTTCAATGGAGGTTTTCTTTTTTTTAGGAGTTGAACCTACTTTGATTTTTTTTTTATGTGATAGATACTTTAATTTCCTCTCTCTTTTTAATTTAAATTTAATTAAAATCTGGCCTCACTGACTTTCACTTTCAGGTCCTGAGTTGTCTCTGTGTTTACCCTCCAAGTGTTTCCAGCACCCTGAGCACATTAGGAATATTAAGCAGTTAATCAAGTGTAAAAAACATTAATTTGTTCTCTAGTGTCTTTCATCAATTTTTTTTTTTTTTTTAATCAGAAGAATATCCAACAACTAAGCCCACAGATTCCACAGCAAGTATTTCATCAACAGGCACTGATATTTCGCTTCACCCAGGACTGTGAAATAAATCTCTGCTGATGTGAGTGAATGGTCTTCTGTACAGGAATCATCCCAGCCCCAGTGTAATCACTAAGATTCTCCCCTACAGGTTTTAAAATAAACTAAACAACCCCAGTCAAACTATGTGTGTGTGTGCATGTATAGAACAAGCTGATCCCTTGAAGTTGCATTAAATTCTCTACTCTGTTCTTAAAAGCCGAATGCAATCCAGCATGCCATAAGCCCTATCATCTCTGTGTAATATTCTCTAGTTTCTGAAGCCTGTGTCAGAATCGCCACCTGTCTTATTTCTGCCAGTGAACCAAGGCTCGCCCTTTTGTGGGCTAGGTTCCTAGAATTTGTTCAGTTAAATGGCAGCTGTGAAACCCATTTTACATGGTGGATCTGATCTAATATCCTGGCACAAACAACAAAGTTACTAAGAGAGGCAGAGACCTTTCAAAGATTGAACTGTGCTGATATCTTTATTTTTACTGTAGTCATTGCTGCCACTGGTCCAAAATACACAGCACCTGGTCCAGAAAGAGCACAATGTTGAGTTTGGAATATCCATTACTTCTGGAACTGGTTTATGTCCATGTAGGTGTACTAACTCCTGGCATAAGGCTAGTTTGCTGTCAGGTACCAGCAATACTAGCCAGCTCGGGCTAATATTAGTTTATGAATCTTTGCATTAGAATTAATTTTGACTCTGGTATAATGCAAATCTTCATTTGGGAAGAAACTCTATCTTATGAGCACCAGTGGAGCTATGCTTTTTGAAATCCCTAATTTAGGCATATATAACTTTGTGCAAAAGTTATAAAACTAATACAATAATTATTTAGATTACAAATAAGAAGCCTCAGTCCTTACACAGTGATTGTTTTCCATACAATGAAGAAAACCTAAGAAATGCTCTTTTACATTTCCCCATATCCTACTGAATCAAATACATGTGTTTTAAGCCCCTCTTTTGATCACAAATCTTCAGTCTGGGGCAAGGTGGAAATGCAATTGCCATACAAACTGTACAAGCCTCTGAGGACCCATGAACAAAACCTCAGGTCCCGAATTAGCCAAGATACAGGATTCCAGTTACTGGAACTAAAAGAAAATGCATCAAACTATTTGTACTCAAGTCCTTTATCCCTTTGTGAACAGCCATTACAAGCTTCTTCCCATTCACTGATATACACAAAATACTTCTAGAACTGTTTGGAAATGGTTTCATTTCTTGTTTCTAAATATAAATAGTTTTTGTCTTTCCTGGGAAAACTTATAAATTGGACCTAGTTTGTATTTTTCTGATGAAAGTATGAAAAACTAGTTATCATTTTTGTTTATTATTTTTCTCCCCACCTTGGAAACCTGGGACAAAACCCAGGTACAAAATTCCTATCAGGAGGCATGAGCTTACTAGTAGATCTCAGGATAGAATTTATTGAGAAATACAACCTATGTCAAGATAAACACTTGGAAGTAGCACCCCACTATCAAATTCTGTAGTTAATAATGCAGCATCCCATATGAGCAAACAATAATGTACACTAATAACTTTACATTTTGGTTCCAAAAGTAGGAAATATTAGCCTTGATCCCCATAGAAAAGTTATGATGCAGTAGATGAGTCTTGCAGTGCACAAAGTGATTCTTGCAAGTCTATGGAGCTTACTAATTCAAGGTAAAGTAATCCTACTCCAGCCCCATCTCAAGGACAAGTGAGCAGCATGCGAACCAGTTGAATCACGTAACTGCCCAGTCTACTGGACTAAGGCATGCTGGTTGGCCTTAATGTGCTGGGTTGTACACTGCAGGAGAGCAGGAATTTTTTCCTGAGCAGCTCACCTGACTGCAGAAGCAGTAGGTCAAAGAGTTAAGTGGAACAATCTCAACAGATTTGCCAGTATAAATTGTCCTTCTTCATGAATCAGAGCCCGAGGTATGTGTATGGAGGAAAATAGGGCAAAACACTAACACACTATAAATTCCTGCCTGTGAATACTGCATAATGACATCTATACATAGATAAGCCCTTAAGAGTAAAGAAAAAAGCAATAACAAAGATATATAAAAAATCTGAAATATGTCTCTACCTTCATGAAAAACAGAATTTCATCTTGCATTTGTCAATTTACTTAGTAGACTTTCTTATGCATACCGCATTTTTTATGTAATGTTATATGCAATATGTTATAATAAGCACACACAGATCAACTCTCTCCAGACTTCCCTGTTTGCATTCATAGAATAATGTAGGCTGGAAGGGAGCTCTGGAACTTGTCTGGTCTGATCCCCTGTTCAAATCAGAGTTAACCAAGAAGTAAGATTTGGTTGTGTAGGCTTTTCCAGAGAAGTTTCAGAAATCTCCAAGGATGGAAATTCCACACTTCTCTGACCTTTGTTCCATGCTTCACCATTTTCGTGGTGACTTTTTTTCCTGTTAACTAATCAGGATTTCCCTTCAATTGCCTTTTGTACTTTCATTTTACGCCTCCAAGGGTCTGGTTCTCTCTTCTCTGTTACTCCCTTTAGGTACTGAAAAACTGTAAGTTGATTCCCCCACTCTTAGCTTCCTCTTCTTGGGGTTAACATCCAGCTCCTCCTCCCTGTGTATATTAAGGTCCTTAGAGCATCTTAGTGGCCCTATGATCTCACTCAACTCAAAATCATGATTTTTTAAAGTTAGAGAGATCTGACATGTGAAATGTTTCTGAGGTGCTGCGACTGTGCGGCATTCCAAAAGAAGTACTTTGTCAAGGTGCACAGCTGAAAGTAGGAAAAAGATTTAAATTTGCAAAGTTCATAATTTATGCCATCTGTCTAATACTGTTCCTTAGCTGGAACACTGTTATTCAGTGTGATCTTTTTAGATGAAAAATTACACTGTGCTAGGAAACATTTTCACTGCAGTATCTGAAACCTAGAAGAAACGTTGAAAAGAACATTTGTATTATTTGGTATCTGTGAATAGGAAAACTCTGGAAGAGAAAAGTTAAGTGACTTAACTCAGGTCACACAAAAAAAACTGACAGAGAAAAGTGGGATTTTAGCAGGATATCTTACTGTCTGGTACACTATTAAATTTCTAAGTTAGATAAATATCCTCTTTGCACTCATCCTGTTCTCCAACAACACAGTGGGAAACAATGCCTTGCACGTGAGCTATGAAAAAGAGCAGTTTATGTTCTGTGGCTTTCAAACACAGTGTTGCTGTATTTTTTTTTAAAAAATCAAATGTTCCTTTACCATCAAAACAAATCACATCAGTTCATCTCTGCCTACAGGAATACACAGTCTGAATAAGAGCCTCTAATGGAGGCTAACATTGCCTTGATTTACTGTGAAAGAAACACTTATTTGTTGTACTCTTTCAAGTGTTAATACTGATGACCAGGAAATGAAAACACTTGTGAAGCTGCCAGGCTAATTTCATGACAGATCAGTCAGGAATGGCACACAAGAATCTGATTATGGGCATACCTATTAATGTCTAGCAACTCATTTGGGAAAAAAAATTAGCATTGAAAAGAAGTAATCAAAAGATCCTCCAACAGTGAAGACATCAGTGCTAGGTATTTATCACTAGGAGTATAACAAGTTTACTAATCTTAGTAAATTGGAACAAGAGATACATTAATTCTGTTCATTAGGTACCTCCTGCTGTTATGGTTTGATTATTTATAGTACTTGGACACTTCACTTAGGATTGGGTTATTAAGAGTTCTAAGTACTGCACATAAGCATAATAAAAGTCCAGCCCCAGTTCTGCTTTACAGTCTTACAGAAAAAAAGGACTTGATTTGCAGTTTGGGAATGGGTACAGAATGAGGTTATGCAACCTGTGCCCTCTCTAAGACTGAATAAAGGCATTCTTCATCACAGACCAGTACCTTAATGCCCTCATACCTTATCTTCCCTGTGGGCTTCTCCTGCTGCAGAGATATTTTCTTTTGCTTTGACTTGTTTATAAACATCCAGCTAATATAAGTCAGCAGCAGCAGCCATCACACACAGAGATATGTCAACAGAGAATAACACTGACACATTTGCATTGCTGTCTGTATCAAAGGATTCCAAACCACTCCAGAAACCCCTGCTTCTCAAAGCAGGTCTCTAATAGACTGTGATAGCTCCAGTGTTACAGTCTAACTCCAGTTTTGGTAGCTGAAAACCTTAGCATTTACAATGAGGCACAATAGTGTAATCTTTTTCTTTGAACAAATGCCCAATACTTCTGTGTGTTGGAGTTCCTATTTGTGCAAGAATGCTACAAAGTATTTAAAGCCACAGAAGACAAGGCTTAAATGTCCCAGCTAAAAGGCTCCTGCCCAGAGAACATGCAACACAGGGTTGTATGAAAAATGTTTGGGGTAGACCAGCATCTCATGTGGTCATGGGTATGAGCCAGATCTGGATCTGTACAGCATGATCTGTCAGAACACACTGTAGACCAAACTTACATACTCAAAATACTGAGGCTGAAAGGCTCATAACTATAACTCTGTGAATATATTACTCCTCCTTATCACCATAAATATGAAATTTATCTGATTTTGGATTAAGCAGGCCCCAATGTGAATTCTGAAACTCTTTGTGAATTTTTTCTTTCTCACAGTTTTTACTGCTAGAAAAGTGATTCCCTCAGAGGGCAGAAATTTTAAAAAAATAACCAAACAAACAAAAAAAACAAATCCACAAAAAACCCACCCCACCAGACTACTAACCAGCAGTATAACTGCAAAAAACAAAGACAGCAAATAATAAAAATGCCTTACAAGCCTGATAAAGGGAAATTCACTGACATGGTAACTAGGCTGGAATTGTAGAGAAGCACTGGCTAATTATGGCACAGGAGGCCCGAGCCAAGGCAACAGTGTCTGAGAGTCCGTCCTGCCCTTTGAACCAGCCCATTAGACCCTCTGCGCCTGTATGGATTAGTGGTGTAAATCCAAAGCAGGTAACGTGAGAGATGGATCACAAGAAGGATTTTTAGGTTGTGAAAATTATTCCTTCCGCTTATAGTCTTTCTTGGACCTTTTTTTTTTTTTAGGAAAGATATACCCATCCACCAAAATTCCTGAATAGTTTTACCTGAACTGTCTGAACTGATAAAAAGTCTGTGTCATAAGGTTTCAAACACAAATCCAGACGTGCAGCAAATTTTCAGGGATCTTCTGCTGATGTAAGTGGCACATGGAATTGCAACTTGTTACCCCAGCTATGAATCGGCTCCAACCAGGGTGGAGCATCAGACACAGCTGGTCAGCACAGCGACATTCAGACCCTGTTGTTTGTTGTTACAGGAGCACCAGATACAAGAAAGCAAAAGACTTTATGCTTCTCCCGTCTCTCACAAAATATCAAACCATTTGCAAAGAAAAGAAAGGGGAGGATGAAAGAGACTATTTAATGAGCATAAACCTAATAAGCATTTCTGCCGGGAAGAGCACGCTGATGTCTTAGAGGTAGTACTCATGTGGAAGAAGTTAAAAGGCATGTTCTAATTTCATGTAAGTCTTTATGTAGGAGGGGGAGAAAAACCTAATACTTTTTAGATTAAATTTTACAGCTACTGCTAGTATAGATAAAAATTTATAGTTTCACAGCTGTAAAGGTTTTAGATTTAATTAGAGGAACTTGTTTCCCTTTACGCGGCAACTTTTGCAATGAGGTATGCTCTGACAATTTGCATTAATGTGCTTTATATAATTTTTACTGAGTTTCCTGCTGTGAGTTGCTATGCAGTATCATATTTTAGGATACAAATGAGAAAGTAAGTCTTCATTCTCTCTTGCTTGCATTTGGAATTTGGCTGTTACTGATTTATTTTAAGAATGATGACCATAGACAAGATATTTCCATGAGCAAATCTATTGACTGGGTTTCAGTACACGTGCAATAGAAAGCTTAGTATTAATGAAGTTCATGACAAATTAAGCCAGAGAGTCTTCCTAAAGGGTTTGTTAGCACATTCACATGACAGAAGGATCTTATTCTGACACACTTTTTGTTCACTTTCTGGTACATACAAGGTGAGGATTTAAGATTTTCTTGAGGACATATGAGTTTGTGTACCTTCAAGGAATACAAGAGCTTTTTAAAGTTATTTTGGCAAAACATACTTTCCACAAAATCATAGAATCATAGAATCACCTCGGTTGGAAAAGACCTTTAAGATCATCGAGTCCAACCGTTAACCTAGCACTGCCATCCCACCACTAAACCATGTCCTTAAGCACCTCATCTATCTGTCTTTTAAATACCTCCAGGGATGAGGACTCCACCACCTCCCTGGGCAGCCCATTCCAGAGCCTGACAACCCTCTCAGTGAAGAAGATTTTCCTAATGTCTAGCCTAAACCTGCCCTGGCGCAGCTTCAAGCCATTCCCCCTCATCCTATCATCTGTTACCAGGGAGAAGAGGCTGACCCCCACCTCACTACAGCCTCCTTTCAGGTAGTTGTAGAATGTGATCAGGTCTCCCCTCAGCCTCCTCTTCTCCAAACTAAATAAGCCCAGTTCTCTCAGCCGCTCCTCGTATGATTTGTGTTCCATCCTGTTGATGGACTCTGGTAACTGATCTACTCTTTTGACTACAATCAATGTTGAGTTCATTTTCCAATGCTTATTTGGGTGTCTCTTTTAGAAGTCCCATAACACTGGCCTATCACATTCATTTTTCATATATCATATAAGACAAAACAAATTTCATATCTGAACTTGCTCTTTTAAGACTCTAGATTTCAAATTATTAGGGACTGTCTTAAATTGAGAATGTTTAACAGCTGCTGTTGTTAACATCATACTTGGTTAAAAATAGCCTGGAAAAAATAAAATCACTGTCATATTATTTCATGCTGGTTTGTACATATACATATGTTGTATAAGTATGGGTCACTATTAAACACACACGTACTTTTCTGCTAGGTACTAATGTTTTTCTGACACTTTTTAGCTTCCCTTATCAAATCTCTGCTTTTTTAAGTTAAAAAATATATTAATAGTGTCTTTCCCTCTTTTATTTTGCTCTCTATTGTGTTTTGTTTAGAATTACTGCCTTCAACATTGAACAGTGATGGGCTTGTAGTCAGCTGTCTTCTTCCCAGACTGCAGAATTACAGCTTTTTGGCCATCAAGACTTCTATATGCCTCCTGTTTTCATTCAGTTTCTTCCTCCTAATTCTTCCCAACTCTCTTTCAGAAATCAAACCATCTGAAACACTGTGTATGCAAATATAATACTAGTTGGTGGTGTCCTTCTTTTTACTAAATTGAATGTAATTGCAACATCAACAGCACTCCTGAAGAAACCATTAACTTCCAATGCATTGATTAAATCATCTTCATCAAAATAGATTTACTATTTGATTTTTTTATTTTATTAAGTTAAAAATCATCTATAGTTTGTACAAACTAATGACATTTTGTTATTGGCTGCATCAAGATTCCAAACTCAATTTTCTATTCATGACAATTTTTCCTATCCACACACTACTATCAGTTAGGAGGTTAATAAGGAGTCCCTTCATGGGAATTTGGTGGCCCATGACAAACCTCTTAATGGCCACTGCAGCAACGATGTGTACCCAAATGCATTTGTTAAGCCGCAGTTAGAAGTGATCAGTAACATGTAAACAGCTGGGCAAGAAAAGGATGACCACCAAGAAGGTAGAGTGGGACAAGACAATGCACCTGGTAGTGCCTCCTGGAAAATTCTAGTTTGAAATTAAGCTCATGTTAGGATCACCTTCCTGGCAGCAGGCACTTTTCTGCTACCTGGGGAAAATTATTTTACTCTTCCCAAACTCCCTCATTTATTAGGATTTTTGCTGTTAGAAAACTGGAAGTTGTCAATTTATGTCTTGTAAAGTTACATCCTTTTCTCAGGAATCTTCAACGGTTTTTGTGAAATGTAACTTCTTTCTCTTGACAAGTTCCCTCAGCAGCACTCAGATTTATGTAAATGAGGAAAAGAAAAATTCAGCTCCAAGACAGAAATAAGCCATTGGAAAGGAAAAGGGCCCAAAGAAAAACAATGAAACTGTAATACTAGCTTAACAGTGGACTGTGTGGATAACAACTGGTCACACAAGAAGGGGCAAGTGCTCCATACTTTCATGTCCTTGATTTGCCTTTTTTTTTCTTTCTTAAGTTAGTTTAAAGGGAAAGGTTAATAATTCAGTTTCTTGTATTTTGTAGTATTTATATCTGGTGGTAGGAGGAAAAAATCCTGATATTCTGTATGCATAACTGGAAAAGGCTTTTACACTGCAGATACTGAAGCTGGTTTTGCATTTTTCTTGTTCCCTAAACAACTAAACAGAACTAAAAGCTATCATCTGTCACTTGAATCGTTGTAGGCTGTATTAACAGGCTGGTTCAACAATGACAAATTGTTCATGCAGATTGTTGTATTCCAGCTGGTCGCCTTTTTCCATGGTAAAACTTACACATATTGTCTAATTTCCTAAAAGATCAATTATAAGACTTTGCATTAGGGTAATATTGAAGAAGCATCTAGACATTGCTGGAAGAAGTTGAAACACCAAATACGGCAAAGACCATTATCAGGTTGAGTCACTGCTTATTTTGGTGTTTCGGTGGTACCTCTGGCTTATAACATCATAACTGAGAGGAGTATCAAGTACCTTAGGATTTAAACTCTACATCTGAGGTAACATAACTAAACTCGAGTCATTTGTGCTCTGTTCAGTTTCCATGCTTGTTGTAATTTTGGCTTCAGCCTTGTATATCTGACATTTTAGACAAGGAAACCTGGGTGGTGGGTTGGGAGGAGAAAACCAAGGGAGTGATAGCTTACACTCAGGCTCCCTTGCAGGGACTTTGTCCTGGAGTTCATTGACAGGTGGCAGAAAAAAACCCTGTGTTCAACCAGAGTGAGTCTAGCAATAGCCCCAGCAGGCTCCTCTTTGTAAGGCTGCATCACATCTCCTCAGCAAACCTTCAGGCTATTGTAGCCTGAACATATGGTTTCCACATTTTCTTTCTCAGTTCTATTGCAAGCTGCACATACAGTGGATTTTATTGTATTTAGCCAAGGGTGATATAGTTTTTGAACAGGATTTTCATCTCTATAAGGTATATAAGCAGGATTTATGGGAGCAATGCAAATGCCTAAAATAAGCACTATCAGTTATCCTGTCAACATTCCAATTGCCACAGTGGAAAGGTATTGGTGTCTTCTAGGTTTCAGGTGCTATCAACCAACTCCAAGTGAATGTCTCAAAATTTCTAAAATAGATGCCTATTACACATGTGAATTATTTCCTTTGGTGATAGGCAACAGCATTTTCTATGTATATGACTAACATAGTACTGGTTTTGCAGCCAACTGAATATTCACAAAGACATCACAAATAAGCGGGCTTACAACATGCTGTTGCTCAGAATCAG
Source organism: Gorsachius magnificus (assembly GCA_034008185.1). NCBI lineage: Eukaryota > Metazoa > Chordata > Aves > Pelecaniformes > Ardeidae > Gorsachius > Gorsachius magnificus. Next base: position 15,266,888 of record CM067085.1, on the reverse strand, counting down.
CTCAAAGCTAGCATCAAGCTATAAACTTGCCCCAAATCTTAAGGCCACTATGAGCCTCAGCAGTTGATTCCTAAACAATGCATGGCTGCATCTGCTTTGCCTGCTTTGAACTGCAGAAAGCTGCATGCTAGTACTTCCCGGAATGCACTGTACAGTCCTATGACACTAGACTCATAGTTCAAAAGCTACTATGGTTTGATTAAGCATCTCTCTCTCTGTAATACGGTTACTCTTTTTTGTCTTCTTTGCCTAACTCTGGGCCTCCGGGCCTCCACCCATCCTTCACGAATTCTCTGTAACATTTCAGAGATTGCTTTTAATTCCTTAAGTACTTGAGGGTAAATTTTGTCAGGTTCCACTGACTTGAACAAATCCAACTATTTTTTTTGTCTACAAAAGGATTAGAATTTACAGATGTTGTCCACCCTTAGTCATAGCAGACCCTGTAAAAGCAGAACTAAGCTGACTTGTAGATTCCTCCACTTCTGTGGATGTTTGGATATGCTGGGAGAAATATATCAGTTATGTTATTGTGTTCTGAAGGGATAAATCTAACATAAGGGTATTTAAACCCTGTCTCCAGAAGTTTCTCTGGAATATTGTGATGTTCTTTTAAAGTATAAATCAATAAAAAAATAGACTGTGTTTAATGGATTCTAAAGCTCTTCATGATAACCAATTGATGTCTTCCCAACAGCATTCCAGTAAGAACGAAGTCATACATCCATTAGACATAAATCCTTGTATTTCATAAAACAATTTCTGGCAGTATCCCAGTCACTTCCACAGAATTACTCTCATTCTTTTTATATCAATGTTCACTCCTTTAAGATCAGCTTCCCAGCATTCTCTCTGTAATCCTTTCTTGCCACATCCTGTTGCTGAAAGTTGAAAGCTTTTTTCTTCTTCTCACCTCACTTGACTATCCACCTCAATTTGTTATACTCTAGTTTAAAATGGAACTGATCGGTCAAATTATTCACAATATTGCATAAAAAATGCTAGCTGAATTATAATTAAATACCGTATGGCTTCTGACAGAGTTTAACCTGGAAGTCTCACAATTACTCCAAGGAAATATAGTCCTTAGTCAAATCTTTCTCTATCGTGTCTTCTCAGTCATCAAATTCTGCTTGTGTTTTCTTGGGGGCAGGGAGGGATTACAAATCTGTCTCCTTTTGTGCAAAGTCTGGCACAATAGGTCCTTTGGGTTCTACTGGAGTGCAAACAATCACCACATTCATTGGGTGTTTAAATGTCACAGAGATGTGCTTAATCTAACAAGGTGCACAGTCAGATGAAAGGAAGACTTAATTGGAGAACTCCAGCCTCTGAATAACTGATTGGATTTTTCACCTCAACTAAAATTATTAGCAAGCTCTAATGCACTTCCCACTTCCATCAGAAATATTTACTGACATACAGGTGTACCTACTCTTGTCCAGATTAAATAGGATTTCTCTTCACTGCTTAGAAATAGCTAAAAGTTGAATTTACTGAACAAAGAAGAGCGGGTTCCTCTGACAGAAATTCCAGGGATCTGCCTAGAGCTCAGGGAGTAATAGGATTCAGCAACCCAGTGCAGTGCTTCCAGTCCAGCGAACTACATAATCCACTTTACAGTTCAGGTGACTCCAGCCCAATGAACAAATTAATCCACTCCAGACTTTATGTGATTACAGACCAATGAACAAGATAATCTCAATTTTGATTAGAAACTATGGGCAAAAAGAAAAGGTTTTATGAGTAATCAGTACGTAAATGTGCTGTATATAGCCAGAAAGGGAATTTGTACTATAAGACATTAATAAATTAGTGGTTTAGCACTCAGAACCTCTATGGACTTCCATTAACTCTAAAATAAGAATGTAATGGTTTCTTTAACCATAACATGTAAATCTGTCTGTTTCTTCTGATCATGGGTGATTACCAGCCAGGGATGATTGGTTTGTCCCTTCAAATTATGCTCGTTCCACATTTTTATTATCACGCAAACACTCCAGCTTGGATAAAAAGTGCCTATTATTTTGGAAAAAAATAACAGATACATGAAAGATATTTTCAGTTCAGTCAGTCTGATTTCTTCGTTACTTTGTCTCTCGAAATTTTTATTTTAAATGTTTTCATGCATTCTGTAGTTGTCTTCTGCTTTCTTCTTTAATATTAACTTACTGAAAGAACTCAAAAGATGGGAAATTAAAGATCACAAAAGCAATTCTCAGAAACCTTCATTTCTGAGTACCCAGGTTGAGTGCTAAGAAGGTTTACCTATGAAAACCAGAATGCTACAGAAGTCATGCCTGGAGAAAGGAACAATGAACACCACAAATCTGACAATAAGGATAATCTCTTTCAGAATGGATGAAACTTCTAAAAGGGCACCCACCAGAGAAATAATAAATAACTGGAGAATCACATGCATGTCAGTTTTTTAAGGGTTGTCTTGAAACTGCAAAAGTCATGAAAAGAAGACAACCATTGCTCAAAAAAACCCCTGTATAAAGTAGTTGCAGTTTTAATCTCTGAAAGTAAGGTGGCTGTTATTGGGCTATGACTACTATCCATAACTGTTCAGTACCATCTTGCTTTCACCTACTGCCCTCCTATATGGCTGACTGTCATGTGCTATTTAGTTTCCATCAGGTCTATCCTAATGGAGAGAAATTAAGATCCCTGCCAAAAAAGGATTTATATCCTACAGTGTATGGTATCTGTACACATTCACCTTGGATCTGGTTCACTGATTAATATCTTTGGTCCTTCCATAATAGTAACCACAAGAAAAGAGCAAGCTGATCATTGAGCAAGCTGATCTATCTTCTAATTTGGCCCTGTGTTAGCAGGAGATTGGCCTAGATGACCTCCAGAGGTCCCTCACACCTAAGTTCAGCTAAAAGAATAAATGAGTGAACTCATTTATGTGAAATTAAGTGAAATATGTATTGAATAAATGAAAGAGTTAACATTGCAAGCAGATTTCTTCTGAAGACAATGAAGTAGAAAATAAAACCTGAGTGTAAAAGAAGGTCTGTGTTTCTACTATTACTTTTCTGTATCTCATTTTACTGTTTCCAATGCCTATCTCTTTTTAAGGATCATTATTCCATTTCTTCTAAATATTCCATTGGAATCTCTGAGATTTTCCTCATAACCATTGATGTATATGGTGTAAAGTCTGAAATATGCACATGCTGAAATTAAGATTTTTCAAAACAACACTAAAAATCTCAAAATACATTTCAAAATGAAACACTTCATTAATAGAAGTCTTTTATAATATGTTAATTCAAATAAAATGTTTGATCACTAAATAGAATTTTTTTGGGGGAGGAGGGGAACACATGTTTTTGTCCAGACCTCCACTTTAATACTGAAACATTTAATTTTAGCAGAGGGAACTCCCAAAACAACGGGAGCCATCATGTATTTCAGTTTTCTGCTTCTTCCTCAAAACTTGGATAATTAACAATTTTTTATATTAAAAAAAACCCCATTACTTTGCATGAGAAGATGTATCAAGATACCAGGTATTCCCCTGAGATACAAATTAATTTCTGATAAGTTTGAATTGAAAGTTATTAATTAAAACATGTTCTTATTCTAAAAGTATGTGTTTGTCTTTATCAAATGTATTAATTGTTAGCACACTTAGACCATAACTTTTTTTCCATGGTTTGCAGATCTCCAGCTGTGACAGGGACTATATTAGATGTAGATGTTCAAATAATATAAATAAGAATGTTCTCCTGCTGGCTCAAAGTACTAACAGTATACTCTTGGAAATTTCCTCTGGTTAACCTATTGATTATTTTAAGATTCTGGAATGAAAAATGCCAAGGAAATGCAAAATGCTGCCACAGTGTTTTTTTAATTGGCACCAAGAAATCCACTCAGTCACCCATGTACTTGACTGTTAGTAAATGGAGAGTGAAAACAGCTATCCAGCATCTTCAAAACAAGGGTGTTTGGTGGACAGATTGTCTGGACACTGCAGTATGATCCCCATCCAACTCTGAAAATATTTGCAAGGAATAATGTAACTGCCAAAGGTGTTTAAGAGCAGTCAGCTAGTTTAAAATGCTACAGAATTTAGTTTCCTGGCAAATGCTCTAACAAGCTTTGCTACAAAATGTCAACATTTGGATTCACAGCATCCCAAGATACCTGTTAGTTGCAGCTCTGCTGAAGCTCTGAAGGTTTAACTATCTGAACAATGAAAAATTAGTTAAAGCTGGAAATATAACAGCACTGAAGCCTAACTTCTCTTGAAAACCATGTGCCATCTGAGCTGAAACAAACATGCTAGAACTAATGTGATTTCTGTGCTTTGTTAGTGTGCCCTTCTCCCAAAACATGTATTGTTGGGTGAGTTGTAAGATTTAAACTTTATCCAGTGAACTGCTTGTCATGTCATGGTGTTCAAATAATAACACCCCAGCTTTCTGTTTTGGTTATAAGAGAATCCACTGTAGAGGTATGTTAGAAGTAGAGAGACATAGGTGGTCAGTCCCTTACAAATTTGTTAAATAATAGGCTAGTGATATTTTCCAAAGTGTCTACTTGATGTAGAAGCTTGAAGCCCATTTTCATAAATTGCAAAAGAACAGAATTTCCAAAATTCTCTTGATGCCTTTATAAGCTTAGCCTTTGGCCTAAGCCATAGTACTAGACCCCAATTTTAATAAGCAGTTTTGAAATTTTCCACTTACAATGACAAAGCTTAATCCCTAAGATACTTTTGAGAATGCAATTTAAGAATTTAAGTCACTTGGGCTATCAGTGGAAATCTTTGAAGACCCTGATCTTCAAGGATATTTAGGTGTGCCAATATCCTGACTGTCTTATGTTTAAGGATCTATACTGTCTTTAAAATAGAAAGTTTGCAAAAAACTTATGGGTACTGCAGTATTAGGATAATCTGAATGAGGCATATATTCCTGTTGTGTTATGTGCTGCATAAGCAGCTAGAGCATTCAGCTGCAGGAATACTCTGCCAAACTGATTTTTAACAGACACTGTGGTAGGAAACAATTGCCCAGGCCATGACTAGCACAGGGCTTTGGGAAATCCAGGTCTTGGGCTTGTCTGAGCTGCCTGCCTAAACAGCAGCGCAGGGTAGTAGATCTTGCCTAAAGATTCTTTATAAAATGAGGGTTTGGAACTGGTTGAATAGCATGACAGAACAGACACACACACTTTGAACAAGACTAGCTAGAAAATTTATTTCTTTTTGGTTTTTTTTCTTGCCTTGGCATTCTTCCCCTGCCTCCCCCGTGCCTCGCTGGAAGCCATTTGCTCTCACAGTGCACAGACATGGAAGCACTGAGCCTCCGCCTGAGCACTGAAATGCAATAGCACATTTTAGTATATGATGGCAACATACAGACAGGTTGGGAAAATACAGAAGATCTGTATCTTAGGAACATTTACAGTTTCAGTGAATTGGATCAGAAGTTTCACCTTCAGTCCCAACACATAACTGAGCTACAAATTGATAGAACTTTTGTCTTAGTTGCCTCTTTTTCCTATTTTTTTTTCTTTTGACTATGATTATTAAAGCTTATCTAGAAATTCTGTGTCATTTGACACCTTCCATTCTTCAAAATCTCAATCTGCACATAAATTACTTTTGCTTAATCTCTCCATTTATTCTTATGTTTCTCACTTCAAAGTCCTGTCATGTAATTTTTTAAGAACAGAATATATATTTTAAAATTAAATTTTAAAATGCCTCAGTCAAGTTTCTCATTTTGTTATTCTGTCTGACTTCAATACAACTCAACTATGGCAGAAGCGTGTTTTCAGTAGGGATTCACAGTTAAGAAATATTAAAAAAAATAAAGAAACCAAAACCTAGGATTAAACAGAATTCCAAGGCTCATAAAAGAAAATAATTTCTACTACACATTAAACTGGTAGCTATGTATTTTTAAAAAATTAAGCATGCAGAGTCCCATCAGAGTATTAACAACTTAATAAATAAAAAACTCTCTGAACTGGACTAACTAAATATCTTATTGTCCTGAAGAGCAGCAACAAAATACATTTTCAGTAGTTATACAATAAAAAAGGCATGATCTAAAATCATAATGTCTTTTGTTCGCAAGGATCATTTTCAAAATTGATGCTGATACTTAGCCTTCTGCAGTATATGCCAAGTGCCAGAAGTCCATCATCACAATATTCTTGCAAAGGATTTTTAAGGACATTTAAGCATCTTGATTTTCCATCACTGAGTCAAGACATTGCTGCTAAAGTTGTTTCCTGCAACAGTGTAGAAATTTTCTTACAGTCTTCCGTACCCATGCTAAAGAGTTTAAGCCTACTCAGCAAACAACACCTAGACTCTGGAGCTGTAATATTGTTCATTGCCCAACTTACAAAGCACAGTCAGCAACAGGTACTTAATAATGAGAAAATATAAGAACCACACAAGGACACTACAACCTTGCAGTGATATGTGTATATATATAAAAACCATATATATTAAGCCAATTCATCCAAGCAGAGAAAAAAGTTAGTTTTCACTAGACAGAATGTTGATGGTTGTATTTTAGTTATTTGGATCCCTTGAAACTTGATCGGTCTTTAGAGTATTTTTGGACCTCTTTGGGAAACAGTTTTCATATGATATGTCCTTCGTGCAGTGCATTTATTTGTGTACTTTATGAACATATCATTAAGAAAGTCATGTAGCAGTAAATAAGGTAGGCTTGGCTTGAATTATTAGCAGGATAGTATATGAGACTACTTGTGCAACATAAAACAAAAAAACCAAATCCTAAGGGTCCCACATCACATTAGTTTAGAAATAGTACTTTTATCCTAGTCCATGGCTTTAGAATGTTTGATCCTGCCTACAAGCTTAACTGCAAAGCATACGTGATAACCACCTACTTCTAAAAAATAATGAGAAAGAGAATCTGAGAGATTTTTCATAAAAATAGATCACAGCCTGTATAATTACTTTGTTGGACTGTCAAATATCTATGATATTTGAACTACTCAATTCAGAAATTAGAAAAGTGAAACAAAGTAGAAGTACTTGGACATTTTCTAATGCAGTAGTTTTCCATTGGAAGCTGTGAATAAGATAATAGCTTTTTCTACAGTGTTTTAATATATGTTTGTAGAAAATTTCTAGGGAATTTGTGAATAAAACATTTAAAGATGTGGAGCCAGGCATATAAAGAGTAATAGTATGTATTTTGTAATTTTCATAGCAAGATACCTTGAAAAGGACAGTACAACTTTTTCCCAGTACTCTCAATTTTTCTAATGAAAAATGAGACTTATTTTTCATTTTCTCTCCATTTTTTTGGTGCTAAGACACAAATTCAAAATTTAAAGAACCAGGAAATCTCTTGCACATCAGGAATTCTGATATTTGGCTACTTTAAAAAATATCATGTGCATCATTTTTTATTATCTGCTTCTAATATAGTCAGCTTAAAGTGTTGTTGACTGACATACTTCAGGCCTGAAAGTAGCAATGTGATATAGCTCAGGATTGAGACCTTATTCATTTATCTGCAGAAACAGACTACGGAAGAAAGTACAGTACTACAAGTAAGATTTTAGCTTGTTTTCTGTTTTGTATGGTAAGGCCAGCTGGCTGGTAAGAGGCAACAGAAAATTTGTCTCAACTGTTTAGGTAATTACTTCCTCTCTACCTAAAACAATAGGACTATTATTTTGACGGGACTGCAAAGCGCCAGCATAAGACATAAAACTGTCATAATCAATACCCTAATCCAACATTATAATGCCTCTAAAAGGTTAGTATAGAGAAATTATTTTTGTTAGGTATAGCCACCAAATATTTTGGTGATGAGCAGAGTTTTAAAGAATCTGAGAATGTATAGCTGTTTCTAAATGACTCAATTAACTACCCCATTAGGATGTGTGAGGTTACCAACACTAACAGATGAGTCTTAAATGAGGGGAAAAGACAGCTGCAATAAAGAAGAGACTTTTCTAAGTTGCTTGGCATATTTAGAACAGAAACACCTTTAATTTACGTTTTTCTAAATATGGATTTTACTCACAGGAATGACACACGCAAATCCTATAATTTTATCAAGAGTCATTTATTTACTGCGTTCATTTGTCTCTGAAAGCCAGTGCAATCCATATGTGATCCCTTCTGTCACTCTGAAGAGCTTGCTGCTCTTAGCATCTCTAAACTATCACACCAACTTCTGAACAATGTCAGATGAGATGACAAGTGGGCCTTGTCAGGGTAACAGAGATGATGTACTGTAAAGCAGATGATTAAAATTAGAGTCTAGACTGACAAATACACAATGATCCATTTCCGAAAGGTCCAAGACCCGGTTTATTATTTAAGATCTAGATCCTTGTATGTCCAGTACATTTTATGGGAAGGGGCATTGCCTGTACAGTCTACAGAGTGTACACCATGTGCCAAAAAAACCAGGTATTGTAAATGGGTCTAACTCCCTTGCTGTCCTCAGAAGTGCAATGATTTGCATCAGCTGAGACCTGGCCACCTACCTCAGCTGAAGTGCACAGACATCCATTTTCTAGACCATTTTTGTTGTCATTTCTGCAGTGGGAGCCCACTTAAACACAAGAGATCCTTATGGCAGCATTGAATTAGACCTTAGCTTTTTTATAAACCATCTTGGAAGATAGCTATAGGCATACTGAAAAAGTGGCTCATAAAGAATTAGTTTTTCATAGTGTTTATTTTATGCTGCTCTCCAAACTAATAAACCTACCTCCTTTTTATAAAAAAAAAGCTTATCTACATCTTGCATTCTTTTCTTCTTCTCAGCCATTTCCAGAGAACATGCCATAATTAGTCTAGCTTTCTGCATATATTGTTCATTTAATTACAGTTTCGTTATATTATCTGCTGTAATTTCAACAGACTCAGGGTTTACTACACATACCTCAAGAAATCAGACTAGCAGCAAAACAGCCTTGTTTTTCCAACCGATTTCATACACACAACACTGGTCTTCAGGGAAAATACAGAAATAGGAGTAAGGAGACATGAGATCTACTCCCAGCCATCCCATATATTTCCCTTCTCACCTCAGGCAAGTCACTTGACCTCTTTGTACATCGCTTACTGATTCGAAAATGTAAGCAATAAAGCTAAGCTGCTGAATTGGACAAATACTGTGAAAAAGAGTATTCTATAAACATAGCTCAAATAAATGCCACAAATTTATGTTGATTGCATCAGAAATATTTTAAAGCAGTCAAAAATCATCTGTATTAGCAAGTGCTTCACAAAATATTTAAAGGACTCACAGTGTGGTTTTTTTCTTTATGACCTTACTTAGAAATGCAGTTTTATTGCTGACTCACTTGGTAGGCAGAATAAATGGGCCCTATTAGCTCCAACTCAGGAATATAAAAGGAATATATAAAAATTCTTGTCACAAGAAAAAAACAACAACAGCAGATGTTTCAGGGGTTTGTTTCTGCTGTGCACTGGATTTCAGAATGAGTACGAAGGGAAACAGAAAGACATATCCAGCTACCCTAACCCAGTTACAATTAAAATCATTGAAGATAGATCTAATCAGGTCAATTTTTGCTGCATATTCTGGGACCTTTAGTCAACAAATAGTGTTCTACATTGTGAGGGAAAATAATTAAGATACACTATATACATATATATATATGAGTGTGGTAGTTTAGAGACAGAGATACTCGGGCCTCAAATAAAAAAAAGAAAATATCTACCTCCTAATTCTAGAAAGTTGAGAAGATTTGAAGAATGATCACCTACAGTTTTCAAGACCAAACTAATAAGTTTGGGTATTAGCAAATGGCGATGCTCTCTCACTCACAGCAGAGACAGATTTTGCTCAGAGGCTCAGTTAACACTGGTTACCATTCTACAATTACTTTCATTCTGTCATTCATAAAAGCACATCTGCAAAACAGCTTACTCTGCTTCCATATTAACTTTGATAACCAGTCATCATATGAATGTTCACACTGGCTTAATCTGGTAAACCTCAGAATTAATAGATATGTAAGGTGTGATAAGAAAGAACAAGAGTTCACTGATGGATGTGTTAAGATCGATCAGGTAAAAATGAAATGTTATTTCAGATGTGTGTCATTTTTCTCTATAGATCTACAAAATAAATATTATCAAGGTGCTTTAAATGAAGCCCTTCATTTACTCTTCACCTGTGCTATTCCAATTGCTCTATTCTCTTAGTATGATTCAACCATTGTACACATCAGCTTTAGCAAGCCATAAAAAGTAATTTTTGGCTTCAGATTCTGTGATAAATTTATCATCAGAAAATTACATGTCAGTCTAATTTCATGGCTGTATTATCCTTCTGTCTAGAAACTTAACAAACTAATTAAATTCTGAATTAACTGAAATCTGAATAAGCCCCAGACACTAGCTTCTAATCTGGACAAACTTCTCTTGACAGAAAATAGAATTAATGTGTGTCTTATGCTTCGGAAAAGTTTGCCAAAAGTAGACCCCTTACTGTTTTAGGCACATGGCCTTGTCTCTACCACAGGTGCTATTTGCTATTGCAGTGTTTCTCCTTTGAAGATATTCAGGCACCTTCTTAATGTATACTAGCCTTAGTACACCAGATGTAAATTGTCAGCCTAGAAACACAACTGTACCAACAAGTCAAGAGAATCTAGTGGCTCTTTTTTGTTAAATTAACTAATTTGTATAAAACAATGCTTCATGTCACAAAATGTTCTGCAGTCCTTTTGCAACTATTAGGATGCTTCTAGAGTAGAAACGTGGAAGCTCGCATGACCTTTTTATAACAGCAGTAGTGTAGGCAAGTAAATGAGGAGAATATGCCCAAAGGATTCCTGGGCAAGAAAAAACAAGAAGATGAAAGCACAGAATGTGAAGGCACATATCTATTCCTTTTTGTTTCCCTATGTAATTTCTAAAGGAAGCTTTCCCCAGCTGCACACCATCTTGGTGACGCCAACAGCCCCAATGGCAGTATGCAACAGTCTATACAAAACCTTAGCCGTACAGCTAAAGCAGATCTTGCATTACTGCAGAAGACTGGTAGATCTGCATGTGAACATCAGCTGGGGATGATTTTCACCTCCCAGTTCCCTTAGTCTGCTTTACTTTCCTGTCAATTAACAGCTTTCACTCTTGAGGATTATATATGTCCTGTGGCTTTTGCTAGCGGGACATCTTCTCATTGCTGCCTCCTGGCTACATTTAAATGTTAATGACTAATTCTATAGCTAATACATGCAGTTGATTTTATCTTAATGTCTACTAGTTTTAAATGTCACTGCTTAGACTTGTCTGAAATGAATTTTGCTAAACCATCTCCTGTTAATTATCTTTTACAGTTCTATCTGATGGCCTGTGTTGTCAACTGGGTTGCTAACAGGCAGTTCAGATTTCTGCCTTCGAGATGGGGAGGTGGAACAGCCAAGCCCTCAAAACAAAGCAGAGCCTGATCTTCCCTGATGTGGACAAAAACTATTTGGAAAGATGCAACAAATAGAAACCAAATAAACTCTAGCTTCCAATGCCATGAACTTTATATACCACTTTAGTTGTGAATCCTTTGTATAAAGGATTTGTTGTTTGTTCCTGAAGCCAAATCAAAGCCATATTTTTTATTTCAAAAGAAAATGATGACCCACAATCTTCAGTCTCATGTAAAGAGAGTAAGTCCAACATCAATTCATCTGTCATAATTGCCACATCCATAGTTTTCAGGGAAAATAAAAACACTTCCATATTCATATTTTTAGGCTTGTGAATATAGACTTTTTCTGTAAAGACAGTTTTGTGCACTGAACTACAAAGCAGCTTTGAGAAGAATGGGGTTGTTAGAAGGAAAAAAGATTTTGGAGAGTATCTGTTTCCATTACTTTCTTTTTAGCTTTTATGATTATCTCAATACCCAAAAATAGCTTCAATTATCTAGTAGATAAAAAGTCTTATTCTCAAGTGGAAAGGTATTTCAATGGACAGAGTCCTAGCTCGATGGCAAGAAAACCTACAGCAGGTTAAAATCCCTGAAACGCATACTTCTTGCGTGGCTTGAGTACAATGAAGTGAAGACTGGGTGTAGTCATGAAGAAGTCAATAACCAGTTCTTTATATCCAAAATTGTGGTTAAGATGCCATAGGCAAGGTTAATGTAGACCCCAGCTAACTCAACCTGTCCAAATTAGGACTTAAAAGAGCTGATGTCAGGTTATTTGGTAGTGGACAAAATCACAGTATATATAGTTATCTCCATGTTGGATCATTTAGATGGCTTGAACAAATCCTTTATCCATATTATGTCAGTAAAAGTCTCTGGGCTTCCAGTTACCTCCAGAACATGGGCTGAGATAGCCTCAGAACACACTCTACTCTTTGACACTTTGAACAGTGGGCAATCTTGGTCTTAAGAGCAAGTCCAGATTTGCATTTGACAGGGATAGCGTAGAGAAATCTCACCATCAGATTTATATATAATCATACTGAAAATGAAAACAGGTTCCTGGAAAAGGATGTTAGTTGGGAATAAGTGGGAGTGGGACAAACATTTGAAATTTTTAGAAAGAAAATACTGTTTCGGAAAAAATTATAACGACACCCTATTGTCCTCACTGAATGCATCAGTCTTTGTATACAGGATCTATTCTGCCTTGTTACGACGTTTGTAAATTATAATGATAGTACTTCACCATATCACAAAGCATAGTGCTCAGATATCATGGATGCTATGAGCCATATGTATAAGACATAGTCTGCAGAAAGGTATTCACGTAAATTAAGCCCCCATAAAGAATTTTTGAGTGGAATATTACATTCTGATTAAATTGTTACTCACTAAACAACAATAACCCCCGCTAGAATCCTATAGTTCAGTACCGTTTTTAAATTTTCTTGGTCTCAATTCATTTTCAAAACTAACCAGAAATTAACTATTCCAGCACAAATACAAATTTTCTGTGACATGCAGACAAGCTTCAAGATCAGATATATATGCCAGAAAGATTTTCAAGGGCAAAAGAAATTGACTGCCAGGTTTGAAATGGTAGGCTTGAGTGTATGTTCTGAGATAGCTGTACATTTTCACTACAAGGCAGTTGACAACTGGCAGAAAACTACACCTTTTTTAAAACTTTTTGTTGATGTTAGAAAGCTATGCTACCATCATTGATATCTGGTGCAGTTGTTTTAAAATCCAGCAGAAGCCTAGGCTTGAATTAAAATTGATCAACACTATTACTATATTTTCTATGTCACAGTTCATCATAAATTACTATATTATGAAAATCTAATCTTTTCTTGCTAAAGATGAGTGGCTTACATTGTGATATGGTACATCAAGCCATGCTTCTAAGATTGTATTAAATAGAAGAGAAATTAAACAATTCTTGCAGCAAAAGCTGGGCGGATCTCTAGCCCTGAAGGTTTCTTACTGCTGTTTACCTGTGCGACAGTCCTCCAGCTCATCAGAAAATGATGATCTATAATTTGTCCTCTCCACAGCACAACTATTCTGAAAAAGCCAAGTAGTTATGGCTCCATGACTATCACGATAAAGCACTTAAGAAACTCTAGCTCTGGTAAAGCTCCTTCTCCTCAGGCCTTAAAAAAAAAAAAGCCAAAATTAAAATAAAGGCCCTATCCAGCTTGGAAGCAAATTCTAGTATCATTAAACCCAAGAATCTTTAGGATTATCTTGCACATACTGCTTTTCCTTTGTTCACATGATGAAAAATTATCCCACAAAAAGACAGAGGGCTAGAACAGCTGATATTCTGAGGTCCTTTCCTGACTTAACTACTTGTCAACCACAGAATCAGAAAGGACTGCTCATACAGCTGCATGCTGACTTTCAGCCCTCCAGAGCAAGATAGGATGAGACTGGCTATGTCAGTCTTTTCAGTAATCAGAAAGAGCATCTTTCACCATAGGTCATCAGCTTAGTCAAAGAAAGGCTAAAAAGCCTGCTAAAGCCTATCTAGCGGCCTGTTTGTGGGATAAGTTTTTAGAGACGTAAAAATTAGCTTTTAAGTCAAGAATAGGATAATTTTTACTAACTGTTATGCAAAGCCAAGACAGGCTTAAGTTAAAAGAAAACAAACACCCCCTTACTCCCTACTCCCTCCAGTGATAAAATCCCTGCTAAAGCCAAAAACCATGAAGACAATCTACACTACCTACTCATCACGGAATTGTTGGGACTTGGAGCGGGATTTCCATACCCTCATTGGGAAAAGGAAAAAAAATATATAGATACACTTTTTTATTCATGTTTTGAGTTCATAATTTATTTTGATCCCTGCATATCTAACCAATATTAATATTGTTTCTACTTTTCTACCTTTAAAAAGGAATTTCAAATGTGGAATAGTGACTCATTAGCAGCATGAGCCCAGAACTGCAATTTACCAAACCCTAGAAGGTGTAAAGAAGGACTTGTATGACCAGGAGCTTGAAAGGAAAAAAAAAAGGAAGAGCATTCTTCATAGATATTAGAACATCAATTGCATTAGACAGCACCAAAAGCTTAAGTGTCCTTCCAATACATAGAAATTCAGAGATTCCAAGGAATGGAATCAACTAGGCCTCCAGTGTAATTGTCATTACAGCTATGCCCTTAAGGGATTTGTCTTAGATTATATTGTTACAGCAATCTAAGAATGGCTGTAATGCCTCAGTTGGAGTACAGTAACAATGTGTACATGAAGTGGTAGTTCCCCAGGATGCTGCTGATACCCTGCAATGATTTTTGATTCGGGAACTTCTAGATTTAAGCCAGAATTGGTTTCTGAATTTAATATGCCTCTTTTAAGCGATCTTACAGAGAAATGGCTAAGGCCCAGAGTCCTCCTGAGATTCGTCCTCCTGAGATCCATCCTTCTGAGCTCCAGGTGGGGCAGTCATTTTTCTAAACTTCCCTTTGTTGTCCAAGGCTGACCTAACACCAGGCCTGCTTCCCTCCTCAGATAACCTTGAACATGGAAGAACATTACTTACCCAAACACGGAAGCCTTGTCCTCTTGCTTTTGATTAAAGATGCTTTTTTTTTGTTAAATCACTGCTTATTACATTAGAGCAGGGACTGGGAGGTTTCATGTCTGACTAGTAAGTTGAAACAAGACACATAAATTTTCAAAGAAAGCAAAATGCTTGATGCTTAATGTTTTTCTGAAGGCTTACATGTGCAACTCATCAAGTCAAACTGCAGATTCTCTATATTTCAAACAATTCATTTCCTGCTTTCATCACTTTCTTTCATTGTACGACACCCATGCATCTTCTTACCATGTTCTAACTCTCTTTAAAGACAGATTCACTGTTTTATCAACATCCTTTGTCTACTCTAATTTCTTTTCCTTACTTCCACACATCCTTCCTTACTGTTAAAGGTAGGCATCTCATTCTCCAATTTTCCCCTTCTACAAGAATAGAGCAGTGCTGTGCTTGAAGGATATCTATGGCTATGTCCCACAAAATATGATACAACAGAGAAAGCCAGACACTGTGTGGACAACCTGAAATCACAAGTTTCTGAAAAGATACAGATGCAGATATTACATGCATTACAAAGTTTGCACACTTCCATTTAGCAATAAGCCTGAAAAGTCACTCTCTGTAAAACAGATAGGCAGATGGAAGATCATGCAGTGCTTCTGTTGGCTTCCAATTTTGACATTATGCTGCAGACAGAGCCTAGAATTGTTGTATATTTTTCCTAGAAACTGGATGGTAACTCTGGGTTTTGTTAGTTTTCTGCAGATTTATCAAATATAAAAACTCCTTGTTATCAATAGAAAACAGTTACATATTTGTATACCGATGCTTCTCTACTTTCTCTGAAGCATCTTGTTTCATGTACTTGTCCTCAGATCTAATTCCTTTAAATCAAGTGCACATCAGTACATGCTAAGTGGAGCATTGTTAAAAAATTCACAAGCAGTCTTTCCACTTTGACTCGTCCATAGGCATAGCAAACTTTGAGAAAAGCACAGAGATCATTTAAATTCTATCTTATATTTTGCAATCCAACATTTCCTCTCCACTTCCAAACTTCAATTGGAAACTTAGTACCACCCCCAAGTCAATGAGGATGTTTATTAATAACAATACACACCCAACACTTGAAGCCAAGATGAGTACAACAAGATGATTCCATGGCTTTCATACATTTTAATATGAAATTAGCCCCTATGATTGAAAAACTTAAAGCAGGGCTAGTCATTGCTTGATTCCTTCAAACACTGACATTAAAACTCCAGGATTATAAAGCCGCAGATGTTTGAAACTTCAAAGTAACTAATTGTGTCTTGAAGGTGGTGGTGGTGCTTTGGAAGTGGCAGCTAGTCAATTTTATCTTTTCAGTACCAGTTGAGCAAATATACAGCACTACTCTACCTAAAAAAAAACCCCAAACCAAACCCAAGAATAGTACTGATTTGTGGTATGAACAAAGACTACAGAATCTCCAAATATTTCTCCTCCAGCTGTAAGTCATTGTTTTTTCAAGGATAATTGATGCTATTCTAATCACAGACTTTTTGTATTTTCTGGCAAACAACAATCTACATGAGTGGAAAAGGTTTCCACAATGCCAACAAATGAGAAGATAAAGAGCCATATTAGCATACCAGGCATAATTTTCTGACTATCGTAAACTGAGAACAAATTTCCTGGTATGTTGCTCCTGGGGCACAGAAAGAAAGGGAAGAATGAACTACCAATACTATTGATCAGACTTGGTCCCCCATCCAGGATGATAGTTGTCAACTAGGATTTCAATGTTCAACATAATAAAAAGAATGTAACTTACATCTGTTATAGTGAGGAAATTAAGATGTACAGGATACAATGAGCATCCCTCTGACAACAACAGAAAATGAATTAAATAAATCTGACCTTATATTTGTTAATTAAAACAATTCTCTTGTTACAGGCATAACAAGTACAACCATAATGTTCAGAGAGGAAGCCAATGGCAAAGCACAGAAATACAAAACGCTGGCTCTGGAGATCAGCCAACTGACATCTGACCATGACGTCACCTGCTTAGGATTTCCTTATTAAAGGAAGAGGAAAATGGTCTGGTAGCAGGTATAATAACTGCTGCCTACACTTGGTGTCAGTTGTTTAAAAGATGAAGTCGACAACCTTTGATGTATGCAAAGGATGTTATAGGCATATTTTCAAGTATATATAAATACAAGTGCACTGACTCCAACTGTGAGGTGTTCCCTGCAACGCGACTCATGCGAGACTGTTCACTGTAATTTCAGTGTGTACCTGGTTATGAGTAACTTTTGCAACCTTGGTTGGTTTTTTTAGACCTTCTTGTTATTTTTCTTTATATTTGCTTGCAAACAAACATAACTCCCTCCTGTTTTTTCATCCTCTTCCTATGAATTTCATAAAGATTAGCCACATTCATAATGGGCCAATGAATAAAAGTAGCCATGTATAGTTCAATGGCCTTGAGTTATATACATACATAATACTCTTTTTTATTATTATTGTCATTCATTTTTCAACTCTTAATGAGAATATGGGCTTAAATCTGAGAGAGAAGGGCTTAAATGCCTAAAGCCTTAATATCAGTATAATTTCAGGTTCCAGCCTGCCATCAGGTCGCTCTCAAAATTTATAGGTCTAGGGCAATTTACACCGAACAAGAGTGGATTTGGGACAATTTTTGCCTTTGCTGACAACATGAGACTATGCCAGGGATAACTAAAACCTTCATAACTAATATGCATAGGAGAAACTACAGATGCACAAATTTTCACAAACTCTCTCACATTTTCAATAAATCAGCTGCCGAGCACACTGAATACAAGCCACTCAAATTAGGAGTGACTCAGTCAGTCACAGGGTCAGTTCAGAGAACAGCTCAGAGGGGGAACTTCATTTTATGCTTTGAACAACCTTCTCTTTTTCTCCAACACCTGCAAAGTGAGCTTGGCCTCCTAAATTGATTCAGCTGACTAAGTCAAGTTCTGTGTTTTAGATGGGATAAGGAACCTCCAAAGGAGTAGCCAGTTACTAAACCTCTCCTTAGACTAAGAAGATCAGTGAAAATAGTATGTTCCAGTGGCCAGCAAGGCACTGCTTTTCTAGTCCTATGATGCACCTGTGTTTTGGAGCAAAGAATAAGCCACATTTAATTATTCAGGACAAATTCAGTGCCATTCAACAGAAGAAACTGGTTGTGGTAGTTTCGGAGGTTGTTTTGTTTTTTTTTCTTTGCTAGCCAAATAAAAAGAAAGCATCAATAAAGGAAGTATTATGTGAAAGGTGTTTCTTTTCAATAAATGCATGTAAATGCTAATGCATGAAAATTTGTTCTGCCAATAAATATGTCTCTTTCTGACATATTTGTATTTAGTATGTAAAATTTATGTGTGTGGTCTGTCCTTACTCTGTGGCTCCATACATACACACATGCATACATACACATATCTTTGCTAATTTTGTAGGGATGGGTGTGAGAGGACAACACATTAATCCTGGAAATCCCTCATTCCTAGCACTTCTTAAAAGGAAGGATAAACTAGAAGCAAACGCAGGACAGTCAATGCCAACATCTGCTGCCATCTAGAAAAACTTCATAAGAGTGTGACTGGTGAGGAGGAGAGCCTCAAGGAAGTCAAGTAATTGGACATATCTTGGGTGCCAGCATAACTTGATACGTGCCAAAGTTGTACTTGGTTGGTTTGTCTATAACTGCCTACAAATTCTTCACAAATCCCAGTACAATTTGGTGGGTAAGGTACTACATTTCCAAGAAGCAGTAAAGGACTTTCCCATTGGCAGAAGTGTCTTCCTCCTACTTGCTGGAAATAAATATCTTTTTCATGTGGTCACGAATGGCTGAGACAGCAAGGAGATCTGACACTATTTCTTTTCCTTGGCTAGTGCTGCTGATGAACTGTATTTAATCATTCATAAGCAGGTTCTGCTCCTTATTTATTGGGAACAGTTTGATTCCATAAGATTTGACAGTTTTCTGAGATCCCCCAAATTGTTCCAATAATAACAGAGACAATGACAATATCATTTAGAAATCTCTCACATGCTGTATGTGAATCAAGTTACATATCTGCTGTAAGTAACAGAATAATGGAACAGCAAATTGTTTTGTAGAGGGAGCTGAAATTAGATTGTGCCATGCTGCCAAAAGAGACAAAAAGAGACAGATGAGTTCTGGAAGGAGGAGAAATTGTTATACCCATGAGAACCACTGGCTGCTGTTCCCTACCTCAAGGATGTAGAAGCTTTTCCCATCTTGGCAAGAGGCAAAAACCCCTGATCAATTCATAGTACAGAACAAATTGCATGTGTTCTGTAAACAGAGAGGAAATGTGCAGTTCTTTCTACTTACTGACTAAAAGAACTAAACTGGAATTTTCAACCTGTATATTTGCTGATTAAGTCAGCAAACGCCGCTGAATGCCACTGAAAATTCAAGCCCTCAGAAGTAGTCCTAGGTACTTCTGCTGACATGAGTAACCCCTCTTCCCTGCGTATCTCCATCAGACTTCTACCTAAAGGCACACAAATGCTTTCTTTCCCAGCAGTGCAAGGGAAGCCTGCAACTTGAATAGTCTTGCAAAAACATGCAAAGCAATAGGCAATACCAGATGGGAAACAGGACTCACGGGATAGCTTACTTTACTCAGCATCCTGTTCCTGACTGCAGCCAAAACCAGTTTTGTTAAAAAAGACACCCAAAAGGCCAGGTGCAGGAATGTATTTCCCAGGTATGAAAGAGAAATTCTGTGAAAAATAAGATGACTTACAGGAGTATAAGAAATTATAACAATCAGTCCATTATTTCTGAGGAGTGCACAAAGAATAAAGAGGTACAAGAGAAATTAATGAAAATCATCATAAAGCATGAGAGAATGCAAGCCAAAAAATAATATCCTTGGTGATGTTGAACATGTTTTGCACAATTATTTGTGGAAAACTGTGCTATCAGTTTAGCCAATCATGACGGCAGCATTATATACCACTGATCATTATGGCTCATATTGCAGTAGAGTCAGAGCAAGAAGTAAGGGGGTAGGACGCTTCATTTCACTGCAGCTGTTCAGTTTGGTATGTTTACATTATGCTGTATAAAATATTAAGATATTGTCAGGTTCCCATACATAAAATAGATTAAAAAAATCATATAATGCAGAACTTTAGGTTCTTGAAATAATTCTGCGGAGGCTATAGTATAGGATATGCAAAAACCTCTTTCATGTTTCTTGTTAAGTATACTGCTTAGTATCGTTTTGTTTATGCTGTTAAAATACATGCATTATAACTTGTTCAGGATTGTCCTCTGGTATAAATCAGAATAGCTCTAGAAAGTGTAAAGCAACTAAATTGCTATTGATTCAATTCAGTACCTTCAGGATTATCAATTAAATGAAAAGGAAAAAGTTAATCTTCCACTACCACAGAGCTATTTTTTCCCCTTTTGTTTCTTTTTAATTAAAAAGTGAATTTTTCATTACATGTTATTGTGAAAATGATGGGTGGGAATAAAAATAGGTCAGAATAAGAAAAGCTTTGAGATTTTAAAAAGGTGTAATGTATTTTTTAGAAGCAATGAGATGTAGGCAGTAGGGGCTTGGGAACTTTGTACAATACTGAGCTCTGATCTGGACATCATTCTGTAATCAGGGGTTTAGAAGAGTAGATACAACTTTTGTCTTTTAAGATTAACTTTGTAGAGTATCCAGATGTTATATGAACACATTTTTAAGAAGCAGCAAATACTAGGCCTCTACTGCATAGATTTTCTCCATTTGACTAGGACTGCTATATTAAATTCAGAACATGAGGAAAAAACTTAATATCTTCATCTGCCACTCTTTACATTGCCAGATTCATAACCCCTGAAGTAAACTAGGATGTGAATTTCAAAACTGGACTGGATGGCATGAACAGAATTCAACTCCAGGGAATGGTATCTCAAAGGATAATCCCAGAAAAACCCATCAAAAGGAGAAGGAAGAATAGATATATCTTGCAGACCATGAGCAAAGTGCCATATTTTGTCGGATATACATGATTCCTCATTGCATGTTGCTCTAGAAACCTAACCACACATCTAACCATGAAAAGATAGAAAAATTTGTCAATAAAACATTGCATGATAGCCTGGATCAAATCACATCAATTCAGCCAAGGGCCCCAGATCCTCTCAACTGATTTAACTAGAAACCACTCTGTTATTCCTCTGCATGAAGGATGCACAGTCAAGGGCCTACTTCTCACACAATGAAAACTCAACGTTCACCTCAACAGTTATCCCAATTTATATCAGAGGGAACAAGCCCAATATTTTATATAATAAAATGATCCAAAATGGTTAACAGATGATAAATATCTTATATTTCATTGTATTACCTTCACTAAAGGCTTAAATTCCACATGAAAACGTGTATTGTCTGAGGCATTATCCTTGCAAGGAAGTATTTTCCACAGGTGATCATTAGATCCTATCCAGCTCTATTAGACATCACAGGAGGTCAATCTTTCCTAGCAGTGACTCTCCAAAGCCCACCTTACGAGATAAGGACTGAAGCACAGAAGAAGGGTGATGTAGGACAATTTTGCTGTTATAAAAATATTACCTGTCTCTCCATCATTACTACAGGCATGAAAATGACTAATGAATCATCTGATACTACAAAAGAAATTAAACCAGAATTCATTGCAGTTACTGAAGCTGGAATTTGGCCAGAATATTAAGGTTAATTTTCCTACCTGTGGTGAAAAGCAGAGGATTTTTAATGGTCATGGGATATCTGTGGCCATAGTTCATCTCTTCTATTTCCTGCCACACTGAGTCCTTACCACGTAACAAAGAGATCCCAGCTTCCCAGTACCACTTTCCTACTGTGCCATGTGATTTCATTATACTCTGAAAGATTAATCCATGGGGCATTACACAATTCTTTTATACACAAACCTTCCAGACTCTATAACTAGATGGATAATGAGTTGTATCAAAGAAACATACCAACCTAGAGGATTCCAATTGTCAGGAATAAAGCATACACCCCTGCTGGTCTCTAGCTGCTTCATCCTATACACCAGACCCAGGAAACTGTTGAGACACTTCCTGCATAAGAAGCAATACTTTTGTCAAATATTACAAGCTAGACTTGTAATCTTCTTTGGACACAGCCTCGGGGGGCCAGGTAATCCAAGCTGTTGTGATTCAGCAGGAAGCTGTTGGAAAGTTTCAAGGTTTCATGGAGGCTGTTTTTCTTTTTACATAGCTTCCTGTGTCTTCCAGATTGTAGCAAAGACTGTCAGATATTACTTCTGATGGAGAAGGGAGTCTGCTAATAAGGCAAAGTCTCAAAGAAGGGGACTGAGTAAAAACAAAATCCTTATCCTCACAGAAATACCAATGCTTGCATGTTTCTCTGCTTCCTGTATATTCATACATTCTGTACAACTCTACCTTCTGTACATTCCTACACTCCTCTAATTCTCCTTGGACTGATGAGTTACTGTTCATCTGAGTAATTTACAGAGACCTTGAGTGGAGAAGTGCAAGCTTAAGGATATACAAAGATCTAGGCAGAGACCCAGGGATTCAGTTAGTGTGTATCTGACTGGAATGTCTACACTTTTTCAATTAGTTCTTCAAACAAAGTGCAGGGTTGTTTGCAAGCATAAACTATTCATATTATTACAGAGTTTGTGAAAACAGATGTGCAAGCTTGTCCAGTTGAAATATGGAATATTCAAGTCTCTCAGAGGATCCTTTAGCATCTTTAAGGTTTTGGAAGGACTTGATCTGCAGGAAATATGACTGGGGCTCTTTAATTGAGCTAAGGTGGTTAACTGACCTTTACAGTGATTTGGGGCTCCAGGTGAAGGGAAGAGAAGGATGATAGATGGGATAATCTTTAGTATGAAAAGGAACAATACATCTTTTTTATTCATCTACTAAGCAAATCTAAAAAAAAAAATCTCTATTTTCATTTTAGCAGAAAAAAACTGTCTACATTTTGGATTTTTTTTAATATATACAGCTTTTTCAATATCATTTCTTTGGATCTGGAGTGACTTTTACTGTATTTGTATAGCACTTAAGGCAAGGAAGACTTCATTTTAGTTGGAGTCTGAGACATGCTGAAATCCAAACAAAAGGCAGTAACATATCTCAGGAGAAGCACAATAAAAGAGTATGAAAATTTTGGCCAAATAGGTTGTCTTATAAGAGAGAAAATAATCCCAGAATTTAATTTTAAGTATGACTCCTGATGCAGTATAAGTATTTATGAAGAGAAAATATTCTTTTTTAGGTACTTAAGTCTGCTTTAAATACAGATTTTAAGTTTACACATTGTAACTGATAATTTTGCCATATTCATCTGGGAAAAAGAGATGTGGCTACACTTTCTTATATAAACTAATCTTTTTCTATCATTTTTTGCAGCTGTTTTTGTTTTCCAGTTTGTTTGCCTGTGTTTCAAAGAAAGTATGAATTCCTTTATTATCTCTGCAGCCATAGTTGCTAAAAATCTAATCCAGCTCTCATCCTGCCCTACCTTAATTGCTATAAGATGTTTTGTCTTGTCTTCCCCCTGCCCAACTCATCCTTCTGCATAACTCTGTTGTGTGCAAGTCATGTGACAGAATACATATAAACCCATCTTTGAGCACATTGAAGATGCTTGTTAAAAAGCAGTGGTTTTCTTTTCTTTACTTTAAAACATGACAAAATCAATTTTTAAAACTTCACATCTTAAAGTGATTTTGAAGCTCTGAACCATTTAAGTGATGTGTAAATGGCAGAATGATATCACGTTGCCAATCAGTTGTTCACTGTTACAAACTCTATTTTCCATGCTGCTTCAAAAGCATGGTAAAATCAACAAGTAAGCCTTTAAAATGCAAATTAAACAAAGTGCACCTTTAGATTGAAACAAGACTAATTTTTTTACACGCCAAGACCAGAAAAGGCTATTTCACCATAGTCACTTAGAAAGTAGCACTAAGTGATTGGGGGATTTCAGAGGTCATTTCACCCAGATGCCCCAGTACTGAACCTGCTAGCTTTAATTTCTAAGACTTGTGATTATTAAGCATAACTAGAATTTATGTGCCCTCCACACAGAACAGATTAGTGTTGCAAGTAGCATGGAACTATTCCCATCTGATATATGCTCCTTGCTTCAGAGCACGTGGAAAACAAGTCAACACTAACAGCAGAATGCCTTTCTTATGAAAAATGTGGGAGGAAAAACTTCCTTGTCCTCTCCTGAGGAGAAAGCAGAAAGGCTAGCCAAAGCCATCTTAAAATGCTCATAATACTGATAATTGTGCTGAGGGAAAAGCAGGCAATTCTGAGCCTCTCTGATCAGTCCCCCACCAGCCATCACTATGGCCCGTCAAGGGAGAAATGAAATGCATTCACTGTTTCTGAGGACAGAAAGGATTACCATGCCAATACAAGACAGCACTTTTCATCACCACAAGAATCTGTTCAAATAGGTGACAAAACATTTCTGTCACTACCCGACATATGCAATAAATAAAAAAATCTCATCTTTTTTTAAAGGCATGAATGATTGCAAGTCTGAAACCTTGTCCAATAAACTTTCAATTTACACTTACTCCCAGAAAACTGCTTCTTGTTTCAAGGCTGACTTTGCGTAGCTTAAGCTTTCCATTGCTGGGTCTGGTTATTCCTTGTGATTAAGATTGAAATTCTTTCCTCACCCTCTGCTGTCACATGTCTTCCTATAGTTTGAATGCCTATCCCAGTTAATCAAAATTGCCCCCCAACTGTCTCTCTGCCAACCTGAATACATTTTCCAAACTAATTTCCTTCTCCTTCCTTGAATTATTTTCAGCAATCCTTTCCATAGGTCTTCCACATCTGCAAGTACCAGAACTGGACTGAGAGAACATTCAGAATTAAAGCTTCTATTTTGGGGATTGATAGTTTGTATCACAGAACAGGTAACGATGTTGGAATGCATCAAAAAGAAGGGTTGAAACAATTTTTTGTCCAAGTTGTATATGAACATTCAGGATATCTTCACATTATATATTAATAGATCACAGCTTAACTTGCCTTTCCACTCAAAGCCTAAACTCTGGATTACAGTTACAGTGGAAATCTTTCTTCCCAGGCTACCTAACCCTTAAATTCTTCATTTCCAATATCTTCTGGTGGCAGCAGTGCTACAGAGTACAGGAGCTGAAGGTCAGTGAACTTACTATGCTAAAAGCAAGTGCAAGCACAGGTTTAATGGAGCATACAGACAAATTTAGTTGAATTAGGGTCTGGTATTTTGGCTGGGTGAAAATTAAGATAGAAATACAAGTCTCGACGTTTGGTATTACAAATGCTCAACAGTAAAATTCACAGAGTTGGGAAGGCAGCAGCCACAAGTAATTATGGCACTTATGGAAAGTTTACTGTAGCCTCAAAATGTAAATTACTTCAGTGGCCTGAGATGACAGAAGGAAGACAGAAGCAAGCTGAGCCTTGCACAGAACTAATGTGCTAAATGCTCATGAATTTAGCTCTACTAAAGCAAAGGTGGGAAGTTTGACTTCTAGTACTGTCCCATAAGCTGTAAATTTTGTCATTTCCCTGCTTATAATGCCAAACCCAAAGACTTGTCACAGCCTGTTATATAGTTGAGATGACAGCTTGTTGCCTTTAAAAATAAGCTACATCCTATTATGACACCAGTCTGGTTGTCTAAAAACACCTATTTTCTAGAGCATAAAGACAACTGAAAGTCTGCAAAGACAGGACTGCCTGGAAGAGAGGTAGAGGGGAATGAAATAGTCATATGTGTCACAAACCAAATCAAATGTCTTGAATTTTACATAAAAAATATTCAAAACAAGCTTGGACTGTAGTTTGAAGACCAGAACAAGAATCAGAATGAGTGACGGTTCCAGGGAGAATAGCTGTGATTCCTTAGTTATAGCAGTGCTAATAATTTTTTTGAGACACAAATTAAGAGGGACATATATATAGTTAGACAGGTAAAAAGATAAAAAGTGGAAATATATTTTCAAACATCTGACTACAGTTGCAGGGGACTTAGTACTTAGTCAAGGTAGATAATCCTTAAGATGTTGCTTTTGTTTATGGAATATTAATGGACATGAACACAATGTTTATATTTGTGATAGGGGAAATTATTGAAGTGGCTTAACCAAAGTCCATGGCACACAAACACTCCACAACTTAATCTCTGTTCAGTGACTGCTCAGTAGAGCCTTCCTTCCTACTTATACATCACCAGTATATGGCTACCATAAAAATATGCTGTATGTTTGTTTGATAAATAAAGAATGCAGATAACAGAGCGGGAGCCCGTGGAACCCATAATTTTATCCTCTTGTACAAAAGAGACAATCATGCCTCTATTCCGTGAGGAACACTAATATAAGTTGCATGATCATTTCTTCCAATTAGTTTGCTTGAAGTTCCAACAGCTGAATATGCAAACTAGTTTATCTTATGAATCTAAGGCCTCGCATTTTAAGTTGAATAGGAACATCTCAGCACATTATCTTTTGGCTTACAGGATGCTTATCAAGATAAACATCTCCTTTGCATCTCTTAAAAACAAAAAAAAACCCTCACCTACTAGATCCTGCCAAAAATGCCTCATCTCTTTCCACCTAGCACTGCTAATTTAAGAGTCTTTCTAAATAGTGCTGAAGTTCAACATGTAATGTCAACATTTATGTCTAACAAATAGTCATAGTTCATGATACTGAAGCTGTTTTGGAAATGCTGGAGAAGCATAGAGCCCTGAAGAGGGATTTAATTGAATTAGCAGAATTAATTCTAAGTGAAAAAAAATTTTGACATTTAAAAGACATACTCTTTTAAAAGCCATCCAAGAAACACTTTCAACATCTTAAGAAAATACCATAGTTTAGCCTAAAATAAGCTGGGAAAGGCCTAATATAAACTGGGAAAGCACCTCAGGATTGTAACAAACATCAGGGTCTCTTCTGACATCCTTAGCAACGTGGCTTCGGCAGGTACAGCTCCTTAGAGACAACGTTTTTGCAGAAGTACTAAAAGGAGGCTGTTAGTGTTCATAAAGCATCCTACTTGATACTATTTGCCTATTTGAAGCAATTACACAGGAGTTAATAGCTCTCAGGAAGCAACAATACCCAGGAGGTTAAAAAGTTGCCATCTTATTTGTAGGCTATTCTTCATCACACTATCTGAGTGAAAGAGAAACCCAGGGGATTACAGACATGAAGTATAAAAGCATGTGTTTCACTGTATGATCAATAGATCTAGTGATCCTATTTCTTCATTCTAGACTACACTACACAGACTACAGTGAATAAATTAAAGTGAACTGAGTTGAATATTTCAACTTGCTGGACAAGAGAGTGCATACATGCATGCGTGTTTGTGTACACACATCCAGGAACTCTGCAATCTTATACTATCTTTTGTAATGACTGAAAAATATGCAGAATCAAAAAAGTGTATTTTCAGTTTTAACCTTAAATCATTCAAAATCTGATGCTTAAAAAGTGCTAAATTATCCCTTCCACAAAATGGATTATTTTTTTCTGTTCATACTGCTGAACAAACTCCACGTATTCTATACAATAGAAACGAAGTCCTGGTGATTAGTGCTGTTAACAATTCCAGAACACTTCAGATATTCCTAAAATCTTTTTCCTTGGGGGGTGGGATTGAAATCCAAAGGCAGGCTTTCTGCTTATCCCAGCATGGTGATTTTTAACAGCTCCTTCATTTTGCAGCTAGTGACAGAATACTTGGGCTTCTGCTGTCTAGCAGTTTTAGGTGCAAACTACTTTTGCCTAAGTACTTGGCTGAAGCTTTCTTACAATCTGGATTCTCTAACAGAAAAACAGCTCAAGAATGGGAGAAGTACCCCAAACAACTCCATATGACTGTGATGTAGCTGATTTTTTTTCCCCAAAGTATCCTTAACCATATTGTGATATGTTAAATACTCAACCTCACTGGAAGGAAAAAGAAAGTACATTGTAGAAAAGTCATCATGAAATGATTAAAAAAAGTATAGGTTTTATCCTGTCAGATAAAAATCTGAACTCAGAATTGTGCAAGGGATAGGATGAATATCGACCTTAAAAGAGGTGCTTGTAACAGTATTTCTGTTTGTAGGTCTATGGGAGGAAAAAGAAAAAAAAAGAGTCAGGTGCAAAACAAGTGAAAGACATAAACCCCCAGATTTTAATGGCTGGGTTACTGAAAAGCATGTTTATCCACACTGCTCCCAAAAAGGAGACTCACACCTCCCCACTCACCACACCTTCTGCTTGGAGAAGTGAAAGCAATAGTAGTAGGCTTCTCACTGCCCTGACGTGCAAAAAATAGGAGGGCGACTGTTTTATTTCCCTAGACATGCTGATATCCTAGACTACAACCTACATCCCTGAGTCCTGAGGGAATTGGCTGGTGCGGTTGCCAAGCCACTCTCCATGATATCTGAAAAGTCACGGCAGTCAGGTGAAGTCCCTGGTGACTGGAAAAAGGGAAACAATGCACCTTTTAAATGCATACTTTTAAAAAGGGTAGAAAGGAGGACCCTCATAACTACCAAACTGTCAGCCTCGCCTCTGTGCCTGGGAAGATCATGGAACAGATCCTCTTAGAAACTATGGTAAGGCACATGGAGGATGGGGAAAGACTCGATACAGCCAGCATGGCTTAACCAAGGGCAAGTCTTGACCAATCAACCTAGTGGCCCTCAATGATGGATTCACTACTGACTACATCAGGGACAAGGCAAGAGCTACAGATGTCATCTATCTGGACTTCTGTAAGGCCTTTGACACAGCCCCCCACAACATCCTTCTCTCTAAATTGGACTGTCCGGTGGATAAGGAATTGGTTGAACAGTTGCATCCAGATAGTAGAGGTCAACAGCTCAATGTCCAGGTGGAGATCAGTGATTAGTGGTATCCCTCAGGGGCCCATATTGGGACCAGTACTGTTTAATATCTTAATCAGTGACATAGAAAGTGGGATCAAGTGTACCCTCAGCAAGTTTGCAGATGATACCATGCAGAGTGGTGCAGTTGACACACCTGAAGGATGGGATGCCATGCAGAGGGACCTGGACAAGCTCAAGAAGTGGACCCATGTGAACTTCATGAGGTTTAATAGGGTCAAGTGCAAGGTCCTACACCTGGGTCACGGCAATCCCTGGTATCAATATAGGCTGGGGGATAAAGGGATTGAGAGCAGCCCTGCAGCGAAGGACTTGGGGGTATTGGTGGGTGAAAAGCTGGACATGACCCAGCAATGTGAACTCACAGCCCTGAAACTACAATTGCAAATTATAGTCGTTTGAGGGCTATACTAATGCTTCTCAGGAGCTCTGGAAAGCAGAAAACAGTTAAAGTACAGTGATCACAGCCCTGATTCATCCTCCATGGACTCAGACTTGTGGCTGGAGTTATCACACAACTTCTTCTGCTGGGTAATCCTCTAGCTGCAGAGTCTTGCAAGTGCCTCTTTATTGCAAATTACTGAGGACAGGAAGAGTTACAGACCTCAGGTACAGAACCTTAAGAATATGAGAATAAACATTAGCAATGACTCCAACTAGTCATCTCTGAACTATATCATAAACTCTCATCATGCAAATACTTCACTGAACAGCTATACCACTTCAAGGATATACTTGTGCATAATAATTCCATAAGAATATCCACAAACTAGGTCTGGACAAGCTGGGATCACTGCTTGGATTTGCACTGCATTGTGTAGATGGTGATTGTCTAGTTCAGGTATGATAACTACATATTTTAGTTCTCCAAATTCAATTCCCTGAATGTTGGCCAGGAGGATTTCTTTCACAGGAACACAGCAGTAACATGCGATCAATCAACTTGCTTTTAAAACCTTTAATTTTTTTCTGCAGCTATTTTGAACAGCTTCACTATGATTTCTTATTGATCAATAAAAGATAGATCAATATTCACTGAAAACAGCAAAGGAAGAATATTTAACACAGAGCCAGATGGATTATTACTTTTCTCACTTCAAATATCGTGTGAGATGCCAAATATTGCCACTGCATCATCCTCTTATTTGAACAAAAATGTGATGAAAAGAAGATATTTCTGAGACCTTACTTTGATGTGGTGATGAAAACATGGTTGAGGCAAAGCAAAAATTGTACAGAAGCCTTTAAACAAGAAAAATGAGTTTGTGAAAGGGAGTTCTCAGTTCCTTATCTTTGCAGTCAGGGAGAAAAAGGATAACCAAGAGAGTAGGAAAGGCCCTGGGTTAAATTTGATCCCCCTTTCAGGATAAAGTTTATAGTGAGCATAGGCTTGGAAAATCAGCTACTTTTTATTCAAAAGGCATAATTATCAACTCCAAATAGAATAAAACTTTGCTTATTTTCACTAACTGATCTTCCTAACAACTTGGAGATTGCATAGGCCAACAAATACAGTAGAATTATGGAGGGAAACAGAAGCTCTGAACATAGAATCATAAAATCACAGAATCATTAAAGGTTGGAAAAGAGATCCAAGATCATCAAGTCCAACCATTAACCCAGCACTGCCATGCCTACTAAACCACGTCCTGAAGTGCCACGTCTACACACTTTTTAAACACCTACAGGGATAGCGATTCCACCACCTCTCTGGGCAGTCTGTTCTAATGTTTGGCCACTCTTTCAGTAAAGAAATTTTTCCTAATACCCAATCAAAACCTCCCCTGATGCAGTTTGAGGCCATTTCTTCTCATCCTATTGCTAGTTACTTGGGAGAAGAGACCAACACCCACCTCACTACAGCCTCCAACTACATGATGTATATGAATAGAAATGCTTGTAATGTTTCAATCTGCATCTCCACAGCATAGCTGTTGAATTCTTTAGGCTAGTCTGTAACTTTGAGGTTTGGGACCTCTGTCACATGAACTGATATCCTTCATCTTATTCATGGACATATTCCTGTATTGCACAGTCTTCAGACAGCTTTCTGCATCACACAAAGTTTCCCTGAAGCCAGAGGGTTCCAAGCAGAATAAGTCCATGCAACCCTATTAAATGGATTTAGCAACTTCCCAGAACTACAGAATAAGGCCATATATTTTAAAGTGTTCAGAGGCTAGTGATGCAGTTTTACTTATGTGAACACCATACATAGCATAGTAATATTTTATTAGATTGCTAGGTAATACTGAAATACTCATTTATATTATGCATGATAATGTTTCATATTGTGCTATGAACACTTAGCATGCATAATGAACTTCTAAAGTACTTGATTTAATCTTAACATCGTCCTATAAACCAAAGCAAAGCAAAAAAATACACACAAGAACAAATTTTGACCAACTGTGTGCTCCAGCCAGGAAAACACTTTAGCATCTGTTTTATACCTTCTCTGGGGAGTCCTTCTATGCTTAAAATTAAGCAGT
The DNA here is from genome assembly GCA_034008185.1 of Gorsachius magnificus. Taxonomy (NCBI): domain Eukaryota; kingdom Metazoa; phylum Chordata; class Aves; order Pelecaniformes; family Ardeidae; genus Gorsachius; species Gorsachius magnificus. Next base: position 15,235,440 of record CM067085.1, on the reverse strand, counting down.
TTCTTAAATGCTTTGCTGTATTAGCTCCCTAGAGCAAAAAACACAAGATACTACAGTTTGTCACAATATTTCTGATTTAATGAGTCCCTGTGCTTTTGTCAGTTGGCATCTGAACATTAATGTTTTCCAAGTATAGTTGTCGCTTGAGTGAATGTGGATAATAAAAATATATAGTGTTGCACAAAAATACTTGATTCTGTCCTTTCATTTGCCATGAAGATATATTTTCTGAACCCAATTAATAGTGCAAGTTAATTGTAAAGTAGAAGCTGCTGTAGTATTCTTAAAGGGTTTCTGAACAGTGTTAGAAGGAATTATAATTCCAAGGTCTAGAAATACTATGCATATCTTTATAGTCTCTCCCTTTTTTCTTCTGTGGTCATTATTTTAATGACCAGGTTTAGCTAACACCTCTCTGGAAAGGTAGGTATTAACAGACCCAATTACTGCAATATCCATAACTAATCAGGAGCTACAAAGTGTCTCAGCAGGGAGTTTAACTCATAGCCTAGGATTGATCTATACAGAATTTGTATGTGGGAATGAAGTGATCCAATTCCTACCAAATAGAGCTTAAGACATTGTGAGCACTTGGAGCATAGGCCATGCCTTCTTTACTGTCTCCCAATCTGCTAATCCTCTCAATTAAGACCTTGGCCCTACACAGGGAAAAAAAGAGTCCCAAACAACAAAATACTGAGCCTATAGATAATGATCCAAAAAAATGCAAGGACGACTTTCTTGTTGGTTCTTCTACCTCAGTTACTACAAGCTCCAGTAATGGGAGCATTACATGGTCACTATATTTCTATGTTCTTCTCTGAACAGCAACTGGTAATTGTTAGAAACAGGTTACAGGGTTAGGTAAACTTTTGGTATGGATGCTTTTATGTTCTTACTCTGATAGGTGCTGTATAAAAAAAATGAGTAATCTGGAAATTTTGCAATGTAGGCCAGAATAAAAAGATGGGACAAAAAGGTTATTTTAAATATATACTCTGAATTAATTAAATGTAATTCATTTAAACCAAGCCCCAGTGAGCTTAATATTTGCTTAAAGAAATATTTGTCTAAGAACTTCAGAATTGGACCTTTTTTTTCTTCAGTGTGCCAACACCACCATATAAGCTTATTGATGGGGGGGAGCAGGGAAGAAGAATTTGTCACATCTAAGTTGTGTAAATATAGTAAAGATCACAGGCAAGAAAATGTGTTTCATTTTTGTTTACTACAAATTTAGGTTAAAAACTGAAAACAACTTTAGCTGCAGGAAAAGTTTTCTGAACAGCTAAAGAGATGAGATAATATTACAGGACACTTAATTTTAAGGAAAAAAAAGATTTTTTTTCAAGGTTGAGTTTTCCCTTAAGCTAGAGGCAGCACATTTGTTTTGAGGACTGCAATGCAGACTGTGTAATGTACCTTAAGAAGTGAGAAGAAAGGAAAAGAGTCTCCTGTGTTTTTAGCAGAAAACAAGAAATCAAAGTAAATGATGGGCCAAATCCATATTTGGGCTAACTCAATGTTGGCTTGGATGAAAATGCCACTTTATACAAACTAAGATTCCACACCATTGCATTTAATTCAAGGTAAAAAGTAAAAAAAAAATATTCTGTCAATTCCAACTTGGTCAGCAAATTCAGCAGGAAGACATTCTGGTGCAAATACCACAACACACTCAAGATTATGGTACTTATGGCAGTGAGGTACTGCTCTTCCCTAGCAATGAGCATCTTTGCCATTTACAGGCATAGGTATACCCCCTCCCATTGACAGCAAACAGGACTTGTCTGAGGCACTGTACAATGTATCAGGTATAAAAGAAACAGCTTAAAGTTTCAGTAGTTAAATAGAAAAAGGGCCTTCTCACTTTTCCTTTCCGCTCATGATATTTAAGCTAAAATACAGTACAAGTTTGGGATGCGATAATTTTCTTCATAGTAGGTGGTATGAAGCTATGGTTTGGATTTGCGATTAAAACAGTATTGATAACACAATGTTTCAGTTATTGTTGAGCAGTACTTACGCAGAGTCAAGGCCTTTTCTGCTTTTCACATTGTCCCACCAGCAAGTGGGCTGGGGATGCACAAGTTGGGAGGGGACACAGCTGCGACAGCTGACCCCAATTGACCAGAGGGATGTCCCATACATACTATATGCCATCATGCTCAGCAATAAAAGCTGTGGGGAAGAAGGAAGTTATGGCATTTTTCTTCCCAAATAACCATTGCATATGACTGAGCCCTGATTTCCTTGAGATGGCTGAGCACCTGCCTGCCCATGGGAAGGAGTGAATGGATTCCTTGGTTTGATTTGCTTGTGTGCATGGCTTTTGCTCTCCCTATTAAACTGTCTTTATCTCAGCCCACAAGTTTCCTCACTTTTACCCTTCTGATTCTCTCCCCCATCCCACCGTGGGGGAATGAGTGGCTATGTGAGGCTGATCTGCCTACTAAGGTTAAACCACGCCAGACACCAACCCATAGGCTCCCAGCAGTACAGAGCTGGATTGGGAGTTTAGATCTGATATAAAGTGGGAGATTTTATATCATCTCTGTGCATAATCAGCAAGAACAGACATATGCTCCTGTAAGTGGTAATTCAGAGCAGTGACATAAGAACTTGGCATCCCTAAGCTAGGTGCAAATGCCTACCTTTGGATGACTGAACTGAGAAAAGGAAGGAATGAAAGAAGACACAACTGCTGATTTCAGAAATGTGTTCATGACTATTCTTGCTGCTAAATAAAGAAAACTCCATGAGAAAAAAAGAGGGCCAGCAGAGCTGAAGCTGTGTATGAAACATTGCTGCTAAGCCATGCCTGTGTTTCAAAGAACATTTTTTTTAATTTTTCAATTTTCTTAATATAAAAACATTTAACATATTACCAAAGGCCAACAGCTGCAACTTCAGCCTAATGGATATCCATTATCAGAAACTTCATAAACTTGATTGCCTTCTTAAAAGTGATACAATTGCTTTACTAATAAAGAATTTCAGAATCAGGCCTACTGCTCCAAGCTGTTTGGCTAGAAGCTAAGTTTGTGCATCTGTAGGCTAAGCTTCTCAAAAGTAACAAACCAGATTTCAAATATTTAATTGTTAGTTGTCTACTTTGACACATCAAGAAAATCTGTAAATTTACACTGATTTTTTTTTACCATATGGAGTCCAGGTACACAGGCCTCTATAAAGACCTATTTATTCCACAAAAGATCTTTCAGAGGTAATGAAAGCACAAAGTGGTATCGTTAAGATGCTGCTCTTTTCCCTTTAATAGGTAAAAAAATGGAAAAATTAGAAATGAAACCAACAATTCTTAACCAGCTTGGAAAGTAGCCAAATTGTTTCATCTCAGTTCTGCTTACCACAGTACTTATTTCCTAGGGAATAAATAACCCTCTATTTAGTAATTGTACCTTATAAAAAATGCATATTAGTACAGAAATTACATGTATTATTGCTGGATTTTGAATTAATATTTTGCAACACAATTTTGGTATATATATTTTTAAGCAAAGAAGTTGATGGTTATTTTGTGTCTCATGGACACATCACTGAAGAATTAGGTCACAGGAAATTATTTATAAACAAATCATTCTTTTCTCTTCATAGGTCAAAAATAGGTTTGACATCCTGTACATTCATGGTTTTCATAGAACTTGTCCATCCAATTCTACATTCTGTCTTCTGTAATAATTTCAGAGGATGGTATATGATACCCAGTAATAGCGAAGGAGGAAGAAACCAAGCCAGTAGGTGTCCTACTTATTTCTAAAGCCATAAACACATCAAAACCAACCCCTTCCTACTGATCAGCTTTATTTGTTTAGTAATAACTGCACGAATTTTAGGCCCAGCCTCTTCCACCAGTTTGACTGCTTCTGAGCATACAAGTTTTCAATGATTCGTCTATCTTTCTTAAGAAAAATAACCACATCATCCAGCAATGTAAAATGAAAACAGATCTATGTAAATGCTTAACTTAAACTTTCCATTTTATTTGTGTTTAACTGCTTCTTATTAAAGAAAATCACCCAGTCTCTCTTATCTTCTAGAATTGCATAAAATGCAATACAATCAATGAGTTAATTGCACAGATAATCACAGTGCAAAATTAAATGACCAGGTCCTCTCATGAATATCTCTTCTTATCCTCCCAGGAGGACCATGTATCAGGCTTTCTGTCACTAGTTATGTGGTACCATCATAAAGTGCATAGCTAAGCCAACATCTTGAATAATATAATCCAGCATCAGTTCACAAAAAATACATCACACTATAAATTCAGCTCATAGTCAGCTACCAGATCTCAGTGGAGTTTGAACCAGCATGTTTGAAACAGTGAAACTGTCAAGTAAATGCCTGAATACATATACATAGATATAGGCATATAATATATATACTAAAAAAAAGATCAGGACATGGAGGGGTGGTTTGCTTTCCCAACATAGCATCTAAACCAGCAAGTATAGATGCACAAGAAATAAACAAGAATAGATATTTAGGAAAGTTAAAATAGGTTTATTTCTAATTACTTATTTATTGTTGGTTAATCAAACATGATCAACGCTTAAGTTTTTCTTCAACTGACAGGATTTATTTATTCATTTTATTAAACCTGCCTCTTTTCTCAACCACTTTTAAGGATTACTATCTCTTTCTGCAATAATCTGACAAGATGTCATGAAAAATGATAGAAAATGTTATCCTGTCTTCAAAGGTCTTAAACATAAACAAGGAATAAAGAGGGCAAGAAACAATTTATGCATATGAATACAACAACAGTTACTTATCAGGTCTTCACTTCTATAAATATTTCATTAATGCAATTTCTACTGAAGTCTGTCAAATTCCACTGAGTTTACAGTGTCATTCAGTAGAAAGCCTAAGTTTTAGTATTTTGGTTTATTAGTTGTGTGTGTAATTGGTTAGATTTTGCCCACTGTCAGAATTTAAGGAATCAAAGCAAATTAAAAAAAGATTGTTTTTAAAAGCATAAATAATTGGTAGTTAATATCCACTGAGTGTCAAAAGGAGATTCAGAGTCCAGATTCTTAACAGGGCATGGGCTCTGAACTCCTGAATTCCCTTGGAAAATTCTAGTACAAGTGTCAGAATAAAAACAGAAAAGCTCTTTTTGTGTTTTGAATTCTGTCTAATTCCATTACTGATAAAATACACATGGTTACTCTTGATAACGTGAAAGAGAAAGTATTGCTGAAAAGAGTAGATTACCTTTTGGTAGGCACACAAGCAGCAAAATATACTGAAACTATATTGGGAACTGAAGAATATGTCACACAGTCTGATGCTAAAATAGACCTTGACTGAAGGTTTATCAGGTAGCTAAAAGAAAGGAGGAATTCTTGAAGGAAATAAGTAGATATAAACTGCAAACCATTGATTTCTGTTAGGATAAAACAGTAACAGCAACCATTGCAGGCTGGACATGAACAGATATCGTTAGCAATAAGCAGAATTTTGTCACAGGATTTTCAGCATAAATTTAGTAATATTGGCAAAGTACTAAATATGTTTATGAAGAGTTAATAGGTAATTAATATTGTAATTATCATAACCCATATTCCCAACAGCTTTCATGTGATGACACTACCTTTGAAGAAAAAGCATTTAATTGTCCATATTTTCAGCACAGATTCTTAAACTGATTAAACATATGCCAAAGCTGGGCTTCTGATATTTTTAAAGCCACAACTATTTGATAGAAAATGCAATTTTAACCTTAAAAAATTTTCACAAATGCATTTCAGATGGTTGAATTTTCCCCATTGGTAAGAGAGGGAAAAAAACCCAATGATAAAGGAAGTTAGAACCACTTTTTTTGTTCTTCATTCCTAGTGACCAAAAGTATAATAAGAAAAAGTTCTATTGTTATATAAACTACAGTGATCTTAATGCAGTTTCACACAGAAGGAAATTTTACTGGGATGATCAAACACTCAAAATTATTGAAATCTTGACTTTTTTTTCCTCAAAACTCCCTTTTTTCTCCCAGCCAATCAACTAACCTTCTAATAAAACATGGAGAAACACACCCTAACTATAAAAAAGTGAGACCAGGTGGTGTTTCAAGTGAAACTGGAGATCAATTTGCAAATGCCTCTAATTGCACATTAGCGCTTGTAAAACTTCACAGCAGGGAACTAAGTACAAACCTCACAGAAAAACTATTTTTTCTCCCCTCAAGATCTGTAATGTGATATGCCCTGTGGGGGACACAGTCACCCTATTTCATTCAGTTACTTGTCATGTTCTGTGTAAGAAAAACCTCCAGAAAACTGCTCTTGTGTCATGGTTTAACCCCAGCCAGCAACAAAGCCCCACCCAGCCGTTTGCTCACTCCCCCTGCCATGGGATGGGGGAGAGAATCCAAACGGTAAAAGTGAGAAAACTCATGGGTTGAGATAAAGACAGTTTAATAGGGAATGCAAAAGCCACACACACAAAGCAAAACAAGGAATTCATTCACTTCTTCCCATCAGCAGGCAGGTATTCAGCCATCTCCAGGAAAGCAGGGCTCCATCACATATAATGGTTACTTAGGAAGGCAAAATTCCATGACTGCAAACATTTCCCCCTCTCCTTTCCTTCATCTTCCCCCAGCTTTATATGCTGAGCATGACATCATATGGTCTGGAATAGCCCTTTGGTCAGCTGGGGTCAGCTGTCCCATCTGTGTCCCCTCCCAACTCCTTATGCACCCTCAGCCTGCTCTCTGGTGGGGTAGGAGGAGAGACAGAAAAGGCCTTGACTCTGTGTAAGCCATGCTCAGCAGCAACAAAACCATCAGTGTTTCCAGCACAAATCAAAAACACAGCCCCACAGTAGCTAGTATGAAGAAAATTAACTCTACCCCAGCCAAAACCAGAACATTTTGTGTTAAGGTAAGACTAACTTGGCTTAAATATACCCCTAGAAAATTAAGTTTTCCTTGAACTACATCTTCAACCCTTCCTAGAAATTAACCCAAAAACCCTCAGACCTATTCCTGACTTTTCAGGGCATAGTCTCAGCCATATGTTTGGAGGTATTCACCTAAGAGGAAGTCAAAACAATTAAAAGCCCCACTGTACACCAGTGACCAGGGAAGCCTCAAGGGGACATTTGTGATGAATATTGTTTCAAATAAGATCATGTTTGAATGGGTATAGCTGGAAGCACAGTCTGTTTAGAGTCTCAGTGTAAATGAGGTGTTGCTGGAGAGCCAGCTCGTGGATATATCTGACTGAATATTTCCCTCATAACCTGGAGGAGGGTCATTTAGATACAGGGAGTGTTTTCTGACTAAAATTACAAATATTTAAAATATATGTGAAGCTGGCAGATAAGATGCAGTAGGGACTAGATACATTCCATGGGCATAACTTTCTCTAAATATAAAGAACAAAGAAATAAGAGAACCTTAGAAGAATACACAAGCAATCCAGCAGCTGTGGGAGAAAGACCAATACTTCTCAAGGTTAGTCAGAGCAACAGTTTGACAAAATGTTGACAAAAACAGTCACCAAAATGAGGGGTAAGGCTGTTTGTTGCCAGCCTGTGGCTGGTATTTTAAAGGGTAAAGTAATAAACTGCACACAAATTGACAGGGTTGGAGGACCATGAAGTCACATTTATGTGTTCAGGGCCTTGAAGACTCAGCAGCAAGATAATTTTGCTTCAGCTTTCTTGTAATCAGGAACACCAGTCTGGCTCACTTCTCAAAATTTCCCGAGAAAATGTATGTACATGCACTGTTTAGTAAGAAGACACCAATTCCAGAATTTGGGATAAAACTAGGAGCAAGAATATGTCATGCAGACAGTAACCTCTACTTCCCAGAAATATCAGCCTTCATTTGACATAGTTTTTCTGCTTTGTCCTCATAACAAGATACTTTTATGTCTTTCCTTCTGTGATGACTGTCCCAGCTCTGCTGGCTGGTGTAGGTAAGACTGAAGCCAAAACTCCAGTTGCACTCTGTCAACCTAATCGTTGAATGACTACCACTCATACAAGGGTCATACGCTCCTATATGACCAATAAAAAAATCTGAAAAAAACACACAAAATCATGAGGAAAGGCAGATCTTGGTGGTCTTTTGTGCCCAAGAACAGCCACAAAGTCCATGAGATCTCTGAATCTCGTTGTATAAAGACTCACAAAAGCTTTAAAGAGATACCTAAAAGCTGTAAGCCATGACGAGGAAACAAGTTTTGTTGCTACTCCACATGGATTATTTTGCCTTGGAAGTACGCAGAGTGACATAGGTTGGTGTGAATGCATGCTGTAAGCATCAGATGAAAAACACTAATGGTAATAACTTGCACAGTAAAAGCGACCAGTGGTGCAGATACTTCCTTTTTTCTACCAATCTTTCCTGGCAATAATACACAGAACTGGCTAAGTGCTTTTTCTTTGTCAGGTAGCAGTCTGGGTGTTCTAAGCCATTTTTATGCTGTGCATTGTGACACCTTGCCTTTCATTCCATTTGTGTTAGGGTGACCCTGATCTTAAACAGCTACTCAATGTTATTTAAGAAATACAGAGACTCATACACATCTAATTACTTTTATAACCAAGAAAATGACCATTTAAGTAGGAGAGGAAAAAAACCCTTTTTACTGTCCTCTGAACCTGATAACTGCCTTGAGGAGTACTTCATAATGCACAGATGTAGACTTCGGAAAATACAGTGGCCAGATTTTCCATTAAAACTCAAAAGGATTTCATACCTTATGACCTTAATATACCTTTCAAAATTTCTTCAAAACTCTAACCTTCTCGCTGTCAGCCATTAACACCCACAAATTGCTTTACCTCTGTCCATTGTATTCTGCTAATCACACCTATCAGCTTCCACATGACAGTCCTCTTTTTCAAGCCTGATAAATATGAAACATAACTTGGACCAGACTTTCCGCTCTTGTCGCACCAAAAGGTAGTTGAGGGACACAGAAGAGCTGTTTGCCAAAGACAACTCCTTCCTGATCATCACCCATACTGAATATTTTGCCAGTGACCTGATTTTCCTGAATGCATGCCACTTAAAATGGTTTAAAGTTATAAATGGTTTATATCAAAAAGCACAGAAAAACATGCAAATGATAGAACACAGCCAGGTGTATGGCAGCCTCCTTCTTCTCTACTGTTTCCTGCAGGATGGCATGCCAAGCTTCAGAGAAGGTAATAGCAGATCCTCCCCAGAGACTACCTCTAAGACAGCCCTCGACATCCAAAAATTCTGTATTCATTAAAGGCAGATTGCATATAATTTTCTGTCCTTCTGGTAGATATCGGTATTCCATCTCTTCACCACTGGTAATCTGGTCATAGATGTAAACTAAACAATTAAGCAGTTTTATCAGTGTCCACAGAATACTTTGAACAAGTTCTCCACTCTATCTGATACGATGCTGCCTATGGAAGATTACTTGGCTGGACCCACTGCAGAAAATTAGGGAGGCCTACACACAGGGCAAAGGCTTCTCAGAATGAACATGAGCAGGAACTGAAGTAGTGCCGCAGGTTTGTACTGTTCAGTGAAAGCAACATGTGGTCTCAGCAACCTCTAAAAGGTTGCATGTTTGCCTCAGACATGATTGCCTTTTCCACAAGATTTTCTAGTATGGTGAGCTATTATGGACATGGAGAATAGCTCTGAGTAGGGGAACTGTATTTTCAGGAGATGAGAGAAAGAAGAGAAAAAAATTGATCTGATTATGCAAATTGGACTTTATGGATGTAGGCCTACACTCCAGTTGGCTCCAAGAGGCCAGTAATCAACCCCCAGAAGGAATTAATTTAATGATATAGATATACCTCAAATTAAGTTCATGAGGCTATCTCAGAGCCAGTTGCAGTTCTCTGGAACTCACTGAGAGGGAGTCAGGTCCAAAAGACTAGAAAAAAATATGTGTCTATGAGAGTTGATAAAGGCCAAGAAAAAGAACTAGCTTGGTAGACCTAGAAAAATGAGCAAGAGCTGATATGGACCTGCTGAGAACAAGGACCCACTGAGAACAAGGATAGACAACCCCAAAAAACTTTAGATCCCCTCTTGGCAAATAATAGGGTTTATGCATAAACAAACAGCAAGAGATGTTTCCTTCAGTAAAATGTTTCATGGTTTCACATGATTCTTCCATCAGCAATCCAGGAAAAGGATATGAATCCATTAGATGATAGGTAGAAAAATATATTGTGGCTATTCTGGATAAAAATCAAAGAATAAAATCACTGTTGCAGGTTTTCTCCTACAAATATGTATTGTATTTACTCATCCTCAGTATCTGACTTCACTTCTCAGGTTTATGGTCACTAGATGGTATCTACAACTTAACCGTCAAATGTCACAACAAGTTTTGCTCTATAGAAGTTCCAACTTTTCAAGGCTGTTATCAAAACTTTTAACCCAAGACTGGAAATCTGCATGTTCCAAGTTTCACATGATCTCACACTATCTCTGAAAATTTATAGTCCTAAATCTATAAATTAATTCTGAAACAATATTTGTCTAAGCTTAGTTGCATCTGTAACTAGTGAACATCCAACTGAACTCAGTAACGATGCTGCAATATCAGAAAAGTGAGATAAGGATAAGGTTTTTAACCTTGGCATGTCTAACTTCACTGAAGCATGAATCTTCACAGGGCATTTCATGCTGCTTTTGAAGTGCTGCACAGACACCTACTCTCCTAAGCAGTAGCAACATCAAGTGTAAGAGCTTGCAAGCTCAAAACATAGGCTTTACACTTATTTAAGGCACAGGAAATTGTCTAGTCCTAGAAGAATTTCATCACTTGTCCTGTGGTTAGTGGAAGCCAATATTCAGGCTATTTGTTTTCCCACTTCAGTGAAACTACCCATATTGTCACATTTCTAATGCAAGAATTTTAGATGGGGATCCATTGGACTAGTATGCCCTATACATACAAACTCTCTCAAAAGATCTTACAAACTTTTGACCTGCAAACAACAAAGATCAAATGACAGTAAAATAATAATTTCTGATAGCTTCCCATTTTGTAGATAGGCTTACCTGGAGAACAAATGGGTCTACAGGAATTTGTCCTGCACTGCATTACAGTGACATGATTACATTAAGGTTGAGAAAAGAGAAAAAACAGACATTTTATTAGTAAAAACATGGGGGTTTAACACTTCTCTTAAACCTGTAAAAGCTTAGTCAAGAGCTGTAAGAGGGATATTTCTGAGCTAAGGTTGTATGCTGAGGAAGACAGAATAGCATTAGTGACTATGATTAGGTTTCTTTTTCTGAGACAGGAAACCAACATTCAAACTTTACGACTGTTACATAACCACAGGGACTCTGAAAATCTCCCAGTGCAGGCTTTCCTCTTGAAAATAGATAAAAGGAATGGTAAGACCATAGGATAATGTCACCATAGCTAAAAATTGGACCAAGTCTGCTCAATTACAATTTAGATTTAAAAACTGGACCAGAAGCAGTCTTTTGAAGTAGAAGCTTGTTGCAAGTGGGAAATTTCATTTTTTTTTTAAAATCATCACTGAAACCTTCTGGTGGCATTGAAAGGCAGATCAGCAAATGAAGCAGAGAGTTATCTGATTAGAAAGACGAAGATAGCAACTCTTGTGAATATGGAAAACTAGTTAGGAGGGTTTGAGCAATATGAGTGTTAGCAGGCTCCACATACAGGGCAGTGAGTCTCTAATCCACCTCAGCAACCTTGTGAGCAAGTGTCAATGTTTGACAAAGTGGTTCATGTTGAGACAGACCATCTGTAAGGAATATTAGAGACTCCAAGGAGATGTCATGCTTGATAAAGCTGGTAATGTCAATGCCCATCTGAAGTACTAGCTAATATTTCAGAGCTCTGAAGAGTGGGCGCAGAAAGAACCACTAGCAATGCTGAGCTTTAAGAAAGCACCTGGGAATAGTTGTTAATGAAAATGAGCGCACTGGAAGCAGTCTGTACTAAAACAGTTTTCATCGAACTTCTTTTTTTGCTTTTTGTCTTTCTTTTTTTAAGCTCTGTTTGAGGAATGATGCCCCTTTTGCATTACAACAATTAGCAGCTTAAAGCTAATTTATTTTGCTATCATTTCACTGTAGTGTTCATGCAATAAATTTGTCTTTTTCATTATGGATATTATTTTAAGCTCTGTATAGAACCCAGTCTGTTCATGAAATCTTTAGTCACCTTTGTTACTCCTCAGAAAACACAGACATTTGCAAATAAATTTGTCTTTTGGTATTATTTTAACCCCTGTTCATGAAATCTTTAGTCACCTTTGTTACTCCTCAGAAAACACAGACATTTGCAAATAAATTTGTCTTTTTCATTATGGATATTATTTTAAGCTCTGTATAGAACCCAGTCTGTTCATGAAATCTTTAGTCACCTTTGTTACTCCTCAGAAAACACAGACATTTGCAATTCACCTTTTGTAATGGTTATGAATAGGACAACCTTCTTTTCAGTCACATAATTTTGTGCTTCTTGGCCAAATCTGAGAGGGAACACAGAACTGAATTTGGGTCTGTGAAGTTGCAGTTAGCACTAGTGGTATAAGGAGCAATTTCATGATTCCTTGGTATTTCAGGGCTGATATTTCCTGACCCTAGAGTTGAGTTATGTGACTACAGAGATGGATTTCAGTTTTGCTGATCTGTACCCAGTACAGAATTCCCACCAATTCTTGAATTCTCCATACTGATATCAGATTTCTTTTGGCAAAAAGTCATCCGTTAAGACATTTTTGCACTCACACAGCAATGCAAAGGAACTTTGCATTGGAGCCTGAATTTTAGCTCAGGTGCTAAGGAGGTAGGTGCAATTAAGGCAATACAATTTCTTGGGGGTTTTTTGACATTTAGAACAGCATCCTGATAAGATATTTCATATCCAGTGTTTCCAAGTTAATGACCTTCCTCCAGTATCTAGTGCCCTGGCTTTTTGTGTCATTTTTAATGTTTCTTAGTGTCATCTCAATTATATGTGCAGCATTGCAGTTATTATTGTTAGATGAATTTCCCCTTTACTTTTACAAGGTAAAACTCACTAGACAAGGAATTTTGTGCCAAAAATAAACTTGGCCCATCCTAAACTGAAGAAGTTGGAAATGGACAGCCTCATTTGCAAGAAGATTAAATGTATGCCTTATGCACAATAAACCAGAACACAGCCATACAATCTGATTAACAGATTTTTATTTATCCTGTAGCCTTTTCTAATTTTCTTTCTCTTTTGTATTCACTAACAACATGCCTGTGAGTTTCTGCTAATGAATTAGATTTCAGCTATACAGCAAGTCTTAAGCTTTTCTTCAGTTTGTTCTACTGGATACATTGTTTGCTTGAAATAAACCCATTTACAAATGAGTGAATATGAGTCCTAAGCCTGTACTTATGAATGAAGGCTTATTTGGATACCAAACTGTAGCACAGATAGATGCTTTGATGTCATGACAGAATATTTTACAGTTTTAAAATGCCATGTCATCTAACACTGAATATTATGTTAGGCTAGGAGAAAAAAGAAAACATTTAATTTTGATTAGGGTTCTTGCATCTTAGATCATTATGGCAAGATTTTTCCTCAAGGAAAATTGACTTCATTAAAATGTACATGTACTTTCTCTTTTACCTCACATACATTTCAGATTAATGTCTTTCTAAAATAACACCTCATACTACAAGTTGGCTCATTTGTGATACAAGATATTTGCTGTACCCTGACCATTTATTGTCCTCTGGCAAAAAAAAAATCTTGAATTAATTATTTTAATCTCATTTGCCTGTGTTCAAGCTACAAAATATCATTTCGCATTTTTACCAGGAAAGCGGGCACAATCAGAACTATATCCTCAGTAGGTTTAAGATGCTTTACCCTATGAAGGGTTTAATTTGGCCACAGACTGGACTGGCGCCCTCCTCTGTGAGCCTTATTTTGCAGATGGGTTTCTCAATGAAAAACAAACCAACACAACACCCCCCCCCAAAAAAAAAAACCAAACCCACCAAAGAATTCTACCACAGGAGTTTTAGATGAAATTTTGCACTAACAAAAAGCTTACTCTGTTTCGACATGCACAGTCCTAGAAGAGAGACAAGAGATCTGAAGTTTTAACAGGCAAGCTACATTAAAGAATTAAAACAGGTAAAAACATTTGCCTGAATATCTAACATCCTTAACTGGTTTCTGCAGCAGCCAGTAGTAGTTATATCACTGAATTATATAATTCTCAAGTGGAAGGTTAGGGAGGAGGCTAACGATGTATTTTGAACCCACTGCCGTTGTTGGAAAGCATGCCCTCATTATCCAGGGCAAGGTCACCAGGCACAATGTCTTTGCATCGTCAGTTGCCTACTCTTATTAGTGTGCTTTGAATCATTGAATTTTTCAGACATCACATGCAGTAGGACCATTTCTGGTAGAATTTGTTCTTATGAGCTCAGAATAGGCCTGTATTCACCTCCTTTGTTGGAAGTACGAGAAACTTTTCAGGTCATCACTGTCAAGACTGTTCTTTTATTTAGGGGGACGACTTCTCATTCATTTTCTGGTCTGTCACTGAGAAGTCTCATCTTTATTTCACAGTGACTTTGAATTTTTGTTTTATTTCAGTCCCTTTTCTTTTGTTAAGGAAGAAAATCTTTATCATCTTTTTTTTTCAGTTTTACACTACCAAGACCATTACACCGAACAGTTTCCTTATGGCTAAAGTCCTGAAAAATCTGCAACAGAAACTGGAGTCTGACATCTGCAATAGCACATCCCTTTTTAAAAAGTAATGTTCAATACAGCACAGAGGCCTCAAGAAATTAGCATTCAAAAAATCACACTTCTAAGCATTTAGGGAGCAGCAGTGAAATCAGTGAGATAGCACAGGTATGTAAGATTACATATAAACCCCTTCTCAGCTATTGCTTTTCTCAGGGAACACACACAACAGCCAATGTCCTCATAAAGGTCTGCGGTGCACCTAGAAGATCTTTAGACACATTTCCTGTAATATTCATGCAATTATTATAGCTATAGTTGCAACTCAATATCTGTTCTTGGCAGCATGTCATTAGACAATGTATACAGAAGAGTGAGGCAATAAAACAACTCCTGTAGTACTCAAGAATTCTAATCCATTCTACACTCGACAGCCAAAGAAACTGGACTGATGTATTACTAGAAGACATCTTTTCATCTGTTACTCTTAGTCCTCAGTGACCTCTTTACAATAAAAAATGGATGGCACTTTTTAATAGTCAATATAAAAGGAGTTTGTTGTGCTTCACAGAAAAGTCCCCCAGAGAACAAATCTTTTATCCTATTATTTACTATTTCTATATATACTGAAACAATTCAAAGTTAAAAAGATTTCTAATGTGGCAGAGGCTAGAATTCAGAGATGAAAGCCTCTCCATCACTTGGAAACAGTTCTGAGATATCAGCCAACCAGCACCTACTTGCTCAAATGCACTGCAGTCCTGATGGATGGATAGCTTAATGCTGCTATGGTACCCTGCTGATCGATTTATCACCCCAACTATTTCTCCACCATGATCCCCTTAAGGAAGAGGAGGAAATAGGGAGAATAGAGCCAGGGCCATAAAAAGAAGTAAATCAAAAATAATCTCCATCAAGCTAGTAGCAATTTCCCAGTGGTACCAGCAACTGACAAGGGCTTTTGTACCATGAGATGATGAAACTTGCAGTAAGTGGTATGTCACCTGCTAGCTCCTCTAGTTAAAATTGCAGGGCAGCGGGTGTCAGAATGACAGAGGACAAAAACAGACTTAAAAACTTCATTTCATATAAATGGAATTTTTGACTAAAAGAGTCAAAATTAGTCCTGTTTTGACTAGTAGAATGCCACTATTTTTCATTTTTGTTTGAGCAATTTCTTTTTATGAGTCCAGATCTCCTGGCAAAGATAAAGAGACTATTAATATGTGTTTTTTAATCTCTTGCTATATTGTCTGCTTCCAGTATTGATTTTTAATAAAAAAATACAAGAAGATAAAGACAGTAAGTCCTGCCATCAAAGAATAAAGTTTTTGCTGCCTTGCTAGTTCTTGCCGAAATTACCAATAATGAAATTTGGAGTTTAAAAGTCCCAAGATGGAACTTGTTCAATGTATTAGAACATTTAGAAAAATCCTGGCACACCAGTTTCATATAACACTGTGACTTAAACTTTGTAGAGTGACATACTTAAATCACTGGTCACTCAAGTTGAACAAATGAATAAATTGATTGTAATGTAAATTCCAAGAGCTGAGTTTGGGCAGTTCAGTTCAATTCAATGTGACAAAGTATTCTGGAGAACCTACATGAGCTCTTCCATTACTGGTAAATGAATCTACCTTGAGTCAATGCTAAATGCCCACATTTGGAAAAGTTAAGCGCAGAACTACAGATTAGTCCACTCTGGACAGGGCAAGAAAGGAAGTCTAAGTAATATTCCTTACATGTCCAAAGTGGAAGCGGAAAACAGGACTGATAAGACATTTGGCTCAATATAGTGGATATTCAATGAGGGAGTCTGGAAGTAAGAACAATAATCTTCAGTAGAATGGCTTCAGATAACAAATGCAAAGTAAGGAAGCCTTGGATGACAGAATGGCTGTTTCCTTTCTCTCCCATCCCTAGCTACAAAAAAATTTCAATTAAAAAATGTACACTATTCAGTTGTTTGATTTCTTCAGAGGCAGTGGGTCTGTATCTCATGTTATATTTTTCATTTAAATGTTATTGAAATAGTTATTCTTCTGTTCACAGTGCCTGAAAGCCAGGGACTTCATCAAATGAAGTGAATATTTGAAATATGCTTATAATCATATTTAATATTGGTGGGGGAAAAATTATTCCTCTTCCCCTCCAAATCAAGAAAGGAATGAAGAAAATCATCAAAAACATTTATAGAGCACTTTGCTAAGACTTTTGCTGTCTAAGACTGGAAGAGTATTCTGAAGTAATGTGTTTGCCCCATTCTTTTATTGTTTCTTAGACATCTGATAATGGTCTTTGTTGGAGAGAAGATACTGATTTAAATGGATCTGTCATCTGACATCTTGATGAGGAGGGTAGTGCATCACTGGTCACAGAGAGAAGCTGTGCCTAGTGCATCACTGGAGGTTTTCAAGACAGCCACACAAAGCCATAACTGAGATGACCTTCACAGTCATTCCAGCTCAAGCAGGATTCTGGGCTACAGACCTCCAGAGTTACATTCTAACCAACATTTCTGTATAGAATTCCATTCACATCCTTATGTTCCTACATTATCTTCTTATGAAATACTTCGAAATTTTAAATTAGTTGAATATAGATGTGATAAATTTGTGCCTATATATTTTTAAATCCCTAGAAATTGTTTAATAGAAAAACCAAATAAACCAGAAGATTTTCCTTTTTTTTTTTTCAAAAAAGTAGGCATTACCAAGTAAAATGGACTTTCACTTTCCACTATTTTCAAGCAAAATAAAACAAATAAGCCATCACACACCCTATTCATTCAATCACAAACAAAGAAATAAGAAACTCATTTAAACAGAGGTGAGGACAAATAGGTTTTAACAAACCTGGTGGTCTCCAAAACTTACAAAATGAACTGCTAAAACATTATTTTAATCCCTCTTTTTAAAGCTGGGAGAAGAAACTATGGCCCCTGCTAATGGGTGGGTTAGGCAAGATGGATTCAATGTGTCATGAAACAGCTTGCTAACCTATATGGGTACTGGTAACCCACAGTCTTTTCCACTGGAAAAGGTGACAAGAAAACAGCTTTTATCAGACTGCAGATGAAGATCATGTCCGCAGCCAGTAATGCAGATGAGAGTATATGCCCCCTGCTTACACTCAGATAAAGGGAGAGCCATTCAGCTGTGCTGCCTTAAGGTCCCTAAATAAGAGTGTTAAACCAGAGAGAGATACAATTGGTGGGAAACAGCTGAATTACTATTTAGCAAACTGCCTCAGATTGCAAGAAAAAGAGGTTCCTACTGTGGGTGCTGGACTTCAGTGTAACAGTGGAGCTTATAGACAGGTGAAACCAGAGTGATTGTCACAGATTTGCTGCCAGATACTAACTAGAAACCAGAGAAATCATTTCTGTGGGCTTTTAGAACACACTCTTTGCTTTTGGGTTACAAGATGCTTATTAACAAACAACAAAATATTTGTTTTCCTGCTTCATGGGAAGGAGAAAACAAAAAACCCCAACATCCTGCATCTAGGTGTGCTGCCTTTTTACTAAAGGTGTCTTAACTGAGCAGCTGTCTTAAGCTTTATTGAATACTACACAAACTGGAGAAAGACACTTTTTCTGATGGTATTTGCTCTCATTTTCTCAGAATAATCTTTTTGTTTAATGCCTTACACTGAACATGGTTTTAACAGTTATTTGCCTAGAGATGATGAAAGAATGGCATTTTGATTCTTTTCTTTTTTGCTTTCTGATCCCCTAACAGGAAAAAATGGTGATATTTACTATAAGGATTTATTTTAGACAAGGACTTTCACAAAGACACAAATATGAAATCCACAGCCCCTTTAGACACTTCACTTTCTTAAGTAATTGAATCTTTTGCTCTTCAAGAGCAGCCTATTACAAAGCAAATTGGTGCTTTGTTTCTCTTTAACAATCTTTCTTCTCCTCTGATATCCTAATCTTGACAGTCAGTTAGTAGAAGCAGGTTGTTCCATTTGCTTGAATAAACTACTGTAAAAAGCACTCAATGACCTACATGAACATAATGTTCAATTTACTCCCTAGGACTGAATGACAAAAGAAAGGTGACTTTTAATGATTCTAAAAGCATCGAATGAGATCAATAAACCATCAAAGATTTGATCCCAGGAGACCTCTTAGCAGCTCTCTTTGCTCATAGTTTCCTTTCAGAGAAGACTGTATGTGAAAATTAAGTTCTCTGTCTGTTAATGGATTTTTAGGCTCTTTCGTATGCATTAAGTAAAGTATAATTAGCACCTGCATTCTTCAAGCTTTCAAGAATGTTACTTGTGTCTGTCTCTGCTATTTTCTTGTTTTGATGAAAGCTGCAACCCTTCATCCTCAAAAGCTTTGTTATAAAAAAATATATTATGCAGGAAAACAATGCCATAACTAGTAACTTGATTTAGTAAGAAAATTCATTTTTCTCACAAAATAGTCTGATTTTGAAGTCACATATAAACAAAATAAAAATTAAATACTACAGATAAATATAGCCTTCTAACATGCCTCGTTCGGTTCATTAGGGGTCCTTATGTTTTCTATGGCAATCCAAGTTCCTTGTTAGGTGTCTATTTTTGCTGAAGAGAGAAAGCAGGATCTCTAAGTAGCCCCGGTTTAATACATCATGGGAACGGTACCCACGGGAAAGGGTATTTTGGTGGGAAAAAAGTATATCGATCAGTTCAACAGTGACTGAAATGAACTCATTTTAACAATAAATTAGGTTTACTAAATCTTCTTATTTGTATTTCTGACTTGCACTAACAGTCACCTGATTGATACAGCAGCAAAGAATGACTCTTAAAGTCTGCATTATGGTAACCTATAAGGCTTTGTTCTTTTCTTTGCTTTCTGCTCAGGTCATGGGGGCAGCCAGAGTTTCAGGGTTTTGGCAGATTAACATTTTTCAAATCCAAGTTTCTAACATATAGTTCACCATATTTTCCTGAGTACAAGGGGTATTGTTCTATGCAGATTAATACTGCTTTCTAGTACTTCTATAAAGTCTGCTCTTAATTGAAGCAGCTTTTTATTTGAATTCAAAGATATGATCACAGGGACTGCAACACAAATGTGTTCCAGAGTTGTGCTAGCATATTAGAGACAGAAGAAGAAAGCAATCTGAACAAAAGTGTAATTGTTCTATTTCTCAAGCTGTGCTCTATACAGAACACGTTTTGTAAAGTAATTTTTGTCCAGTTATTTTAAAATTTACACAGGTATTTGTAACATAAATGAAAATTAAATACATGTGCATACTTACGAAAAGACAGTAATTGCCAAAATTAATTTAAATAGCAATGCAACTAGTCTGACATTCTATCTCAGAGAGAGATGGACCTGATATATCAAAGAATAATCACATATAACATTAAATTCTTCAACAGAGGATTTATATTTATATAACTGCCCTTGTTAGACTTTGCTAGAGCATGGATTTTGGTGTGCTAGAGCAAGCTAATGAACACATTGTAAGAATATAAATTTATGTCCCTCTTCTTTAAAAGAACTCTAAACATTTAGTTGAATAACAGTTACAAAGCTGTAAGTTTAAGGGACAAAATGGACCCGCTCTCTCCAAGTTAAATGCATGTTTAAAATAGCTGGCTAGAGTATGGCTACCTGATTTGATGGGCAGTTCTGAATTTCAAGGCATTTTCTGAATTCTATTGCTTTCTTCATTACTGCTCATAGGACAATGAGCCCATCACTGACTCTCTCTCTCTTCATTTCCTCAGTGGAAAAATAGAAATGATAAAGCAAAGCTATCTTCTTAATTTGATCAATTCAGGCTACATTCTTTGAGCCTGAGGCTGGCAGTCAGGAAGTGCACATATGTAAGTGAGAACAATGAGACTCATCTTCCCTGTGCTCTTTAAGTATTATGCATATTGCATACATGCATACAGAGGCTCAGAAATATTTCTTACCAAGGGAAAGACACTACAAATCTTATTCAGACAAATTGAATACTTGGGTATGTTATTAGAGACCTCGTAATTTCACATGGAAAATTATAAGCAATTTCTCATGCAGATCCCCACATGTTTCCTTAGAATAATTCCATTTTACTGAAATGAAGCCACATTCCCAGAAGCATTAGTGACTTTGAGGCTAAACTAATGTACTTGGAACAAGGCCACAGAAGTAATTTTTGCAGTATTTAGAATTACAACCAGTTACTGAACAGTATGGTTTTTTCACACTGAAGTACAAGCCCTGCTCTCTTCCATGCAATAGAGGGTTTTTTCCTTCTTCTCCCACTCTTTTCACTAACATGCTTATCCATCCTACAGTATCCAAACCCAAAATGGCTTTGTGCAATGATCATTTGGCAGAAGAAATTAAAATCTAACATTTTCCATAAAATTTTCTCATTTTTTATTTGTTGCTAGATTTTCAATGAAAATATAATATGAAAAAAAGAAAATATCTCCCATTTCCCTTCTATAGGAGTCATTATTTAAAAAAAATAATCACTTAATTCTTGTAAACCAAATCAATTGGATTAAACTGCAAGTCTTCTGACTTCAGTACAGTCAGATAAATCCAAATTTCATTCCACATCCAATTGCAGTTCTGAATTCAGTTGTTATGTTTTAACTCTTTAACCGTTTGTCTTCAGTTAAAGTCAGTAAAGGTGAAAAATTAAATCATGTGGAAAGCTGGTTGTTCATTATAATGGTACTTACATTGAGACACAACACTTTAAAAAATAACATAGTTATTAATAAGAATCTTTCACTGAAATTTGAGTACATAGTTCTTTTCCCTGCTTTATCTTCCTCTGTACTTCAGGCAGGCTCTTTATCAGAGGAATAGAATAACACACTTAGTCTGTACCTATACTCTGTAGGGTATGGACAGTGATTTTGTTTTGCATCTTTTTGGTCCCCAGCAGCCTCTGAACCATTCCCAACAATGCAGCTGTAAGAAATCTGGATGATGGAACCCTAACAAGTTTAAAAGCCAATGGTATCACCCAGAGAAGTTTAAATCCTAACTCCTATCTAGGTTCCTTATTAAAATAAATGCAAATCAGCAAGTTTCAAGTAAACATAAACCCAGGTATTCCCTGTTTATGATGGAAAGTATCTGCATGCCTGAGACCTGGCCGAACTGATTTAACAGTAATCATGTTATTTGCTTAAACCAGAGAGGAATTCAGGTCTCCCAATTACTAGCTCACTTAACTCTATGTCAATATAATTCTCCAGTCAAAATATTGATTAAAAAATGAAAATAAAAAGTAGTATTATTGACCAAATAAATTAAACAGTGTATATTCTGGCAATAAACACCCTTTATTCTTTTCTGTGTCTTGAAAAGCAGCTATTGATTGCCAACATCTGGCTACAAAGATACTTCCTGTTAACCCAATTTTACTGAGGACAGTGATATCTACTGGCAAAATTAAACAAGTAAACAAAACCAACTATATTTTTGTATAAAAACAGACAAAGATAATATTACGAACCAATCACTGTAAAGTAATAGAAATAAGTGTCTTTTGTAAGCCACAATGATGGCATTTTAAGGGTTTATGGACACATATCACATGTATATTATCTATTCTGTACCACATTTCCAGTATGTTTTGAATGCATCTTTAGACAGAAGAAAAGACTAGAAAAGCACTCATCATGGCAGTATACACTTGAACTCTTCTATTTTGTGGCAAACAATTTTCCCTCTTCCATAGACCAAAAAATAGGGTAAAGCTCAAAGAACAATAACACTTCTACAGAGTTTATAATCTCACTTACAGAAAAATCGCA
This sequence comes from Gorsachius magnificus, assembly GCA_034008185.1. Lineage (NCBI taxonomy): Eukaryota > Metazoa > Chordata > Aves > Pelecaniformes > Ardeidae > Gorsachius > Gorsachius magnificus. Next base: position 15,212,941 of record CM067085.1, on the reverse strand, counting down.
CCTATCATCCTCTACATCACTCAGGAGAACCTCCAAAATATTTTCCATAACTTCTTCCCAATTTCCAGCTCACCAAAAGAAGACCTTTAGATATATTTATATGAGATACATGAAGGATTGTTCTCTTCCAACAGGGAAGGCAAACTTGAAAAAAATCAGACACATTCAAACTAATAATTAGAACAAAACTAGGACTATTCCCACATGGTCAGTTAATTGTTGTGGCTTTACATTTATTCTGATTTCCGTCCCCCCCCCCCCCCCCCCCTTTTTTTTCCTTATGCCATCATTCTTTACTTATTTCAGGGACTGCCAAAACAATCAGTGCTGGAAGCTCAACTTCACATAGGTCCTTTTGACTCTGAATGCTCAAGCTTCAACTTCACTCTGCCTATATCTCTCTTATGGCAAAAAAAAAATCCTTACTTTTTAATCTTTTAGAAGCGCAGTAAATTTGTGTGTGTTTGTTTCCTTTAAAATTGATAAATAGAGAAAGCTTCAGTATTATTTTCTAGAATTTAAAACCTATTTTTTCCTGGTTATATTCCCTGTTAAGGCTTAACAAGATCATTTCATACATGGACTGTAAGAAGGAAGAAAAGGTGAAAAACTACCACAAATTATTTATGAGTGCACAGGGACTGCGTCTTCTCAGAGATTCCTGTCAGCTCACAACTGAGGAAATGCAAAAACCAGCCTGAACCTAGAAGTAAAAATTTCACCTGTAAATTTAGTTTTCCCTTAATTAAGATGAAACAAAATGATGCTGGTTAATTATACATGAACTGGAAAAAAAGACTCTGCATAGAATATAGCTGTGAGATCTATTTACAGAACACATCAGGGGCTGGACCTTAACAAACATATCACGTAACTTCACATGCTGCTGAACAACCACAGTCAGTGTCAGCAAACAAGTTAGCTAAAAATATTCTGACAAAACATTTTTGTCATTTTAAAAATTTCCCAGCAAACATTTATTTCAGTGAAATACCTTTATGTCAAAGAAATTTCCCTGGAAAAAAAATACAGTCAGAAAAAAGCCTTTTTCTGTTAGTTTGGTCATCCATGTGTCATCTGCACTTCTGGCCACAAGCCAATACTCCAGATCATTCAGACTAAGGCTAAGTACTGATATTCTCAGAAAATTGCTATACCACTAAATAAAATAGGGCCACAGATCAAGTTCAAGCCTTAATCTCCTGGCTGCTTAACTGTGAGCTCACTCTGATACTGTTTTGGGCTCCTCTGCTACTTCTATACCACTTCTCTAAAGGGAATTAGAGTAAAGCAAACTGAATGAGGCAGTTAGTATCATCTTGCCAGTCTACAGCCATAGCCTGAGTTCTCTAAAGTAGACAATGTCTAGTTTATCAACTTATATCCATTACAGTGACAACTACAAAAGACAACAAGAGGTAAAGAGGATTTTATTAATGTGGGGGTGAAAATATCTCTCTCTTTAGAGCACTAAAAAAAATAATCTGTCAGCTAGATCCATAATACTAAATGAAGTGGGCTAGGGCACAGTCCTCTGACCATGAGGGCAAACTGATGACAAAGGCAGATTTTATATGGCTTCTCTCGTTCTTCTCTGCCCCCACAGGATGGCCTTATTCCTACAGTCCTAGGCACTGGCTATGCCCTGAACCACATCTAGACTTTATGCCAACAGTGATTTCACTCTAGGAAAGTCACACTACTTACACAAATTTAACCCAATTTCTGAGCAGTAGAGTATCATCTTCTGCTGCACGCATAATATGTCCTTAAAGTCATTTCTCCATCCAAGTATTTAAGCATATGTTTAATGCTGTTTGAGTCAACAGTACCACTGAAGAGTATTTTAATTCCTTAAAATAAAGGATGTATTCAAATATTCTGCTGAGCCACAGCCTAAAGCCCTAAGGACCTTGGCACTTTTTTATCCAGAAATCACTCCCTCCCTGCTGTCACAGCTGAGGTTGCAGCTGTCAGCAGACACTCAGCTGCCTGCCTTTGGCAGCAAAGATTTCTCAGCTGTAAGCCTTTGGCCAAATGACCATCAGAACTGGAATGGGTTGGACTTACTGTCATTGTAGGCAACCCCAAGCTCAGCAAAACACAATATATGTACATGTGTATATGTATGTACATATGGGATGTTGCTTGTTTGATGGATTTGTAAGCTGTATTAGGTCAGATGTGGTTTTGTGAGCAACAATATATTTTGCTTTCTTGATATCATATAAAAATAGTTTTCTTGTGCCAAACCTTGTGTTCACCTAAAGCAATAGAAAATTACCCATTAATTTAAATAGAACTATCCTGTTAACTATGTAGATCTCTAGATTATTCTAACCACAATTACTATGTAAGAGTAAGTTTTAGATTTTATATTTTGTCTCATTTCTCATTAAATCACTTTTTAGGAAATGTTTTTTAAATTGCTGCTCTAATTATTCAGTGAAATTTGAAAATTAAAATAAAGTTACCCAATCATGTTATTCTCCGTTAGTCCTCCTGATTATACTGCTATTTGCGATGTATAGCAAAATGCATATTCATTCCAATCTTGCTGGCTAGCTGATGGAATTGCTAAATACCATTATTTTAGACAAGATGGAGCACCAAATTAATCCAAATATTCAGACAGCTTTGGCCTGGTAGAGGCTAATTTGTCTTTTAGCAGTAAAAAAATCAAAAACATGTTAGCAACAAGTACGCTAGTTGTTCATAAAATTTGCAAGTGACACTACTGAAAAGGATGACCACATAATTTGAAACAAATTCCTTACTGTAATTACAAACATAATATTTTTGAAGAGGTCTGCATTTAAAGTGCAATTACCCAAAGTACTGGAGATCTAGTAGAATAATTTCATAGTTTTATTTAGAGCACTCACCATTCTAGTCTTTGTGCAAGTGACCGTACATGAAAATCTTATTGCTTGATGATACGATCATTCCCTGCATATGAACAAAACTCTTAAACAGCCCTGTGCTACTCAGGCTTCTCAGTTTCCTCCTTTCCCCACTTTGGTCTTTTCACTTTTGTCTTGTCAGCACCATAGTCTGGTCTTCTGCCTAAGACAGACTGGAATTGCCTCTGACATCAGTCAAGTTGAGGGTTTATATTAAGGATGAGAAAACTCTTCTCCAGTATTGGAGAATAGGAAGTTCTCCCACACATATAGGAATCTAGGGCTAAGGCAGCATCGTTATAATGAAGTCCCATTCAAGTCTGAAAAAAAACGCATAACAGTATTGTGTTGTCTTGCATTAACTGTGGAAGGTTTGGAAGACAGTCACAAAAATACACACAGTCCTGCCCATGATGTACTATGATTTTAGAATAGGGTACATCATATACATTGCATACACTTTAGCTGCTCTTCTAAATTCCCATGACCACTGTCACAGGACACCATATTAGCCAGACCTCTGATTTGACTAAGTATGCCTGTTCTTACACATTCTTATAGCTGAATAAACCTAACCAACCAAACGTCTGGACATGGTGTTTTTACTAATGCTACTTGAGAAGAAATATGTGAGTGTGCCATTGAATGTTGTGAATGTCATTATAACACAATGTAGAAGAAATTCAGTTGTGTCTCCATGGATAACTTTGTTGTTACCCAGTCCTAATGCAAATTCAGAAGTGTTCTTTTTCTCTCATTACAGAGGACTTATACAATTTAATTGTTACCATCAAGCCTTGACTGTTCTCCCAACTATCATTGCGTTTGCAGCCACAAAAGGAGTGTTTTTAACACTCTTCATGAAAACAAGCCAGACCTCTCATGCACTTAGAAGAAATAAATTTAATTTGATAGTCTTGAGTATATTGAAAAGTCTTGTGCCTTTCTTCAGCTATATGGATTTAAAATTAAATACACACTCTCAGTCAGCTCAGAGTTCCGTTTCAGTTATGAAGGCCATTCTGCTCAGTGAACAACAGCACACTTCCAGTATGCAAAAGTACCCCACCTCTTTTCACCCTGGATTACCGAAGGTGCAGCAACCACCTCCAACCTTCAGGTAACCATGGAAGTCATCCCTGATGTTCTTCACTCTTACCATCTGCAGTAGATGTCACATGGAACAGAATGAAAACTCCATATATATTCAGGCTGTTGCTGATAGTTCTGACAGCGAGGGTAAATAAACCACTTGGAGCTTCACTCACATTTAAGAAAATTATTTAAAATATTAAATTGTGTTAGAACAGACTTTCACTTTGGTTGCAGAACAAATCACAATACTCCCCTATTTTCTTCCTCAAGTAGCTGTTGATTTTTTTTTTTTACTTAGTGATACTGACAACTTACATATCTTCATTAAGACTTACAATGTTTTTTTGATGTGTCATCCATACTACAAAAAACGGACACAAGCAACAAGACATTCTCTGTATTTTTACTTTCTTCTCAGTGCAAAACACCATAACCTAAAGGCACAATTAAATTTCTTCTACTTCTTGTCTATCTGGAAAATACAAGAAGTTTGTGAGACTCCTGTTTGTCAGCACCCAAGAAGTACATGGGCTGAGAAAGGGTTAAGAGAGATTCCTTATGTTCCTCTGCTTGGCTGGGAGACGCATGGGCACAGTCTAGCTTTACTAAGGTTGCACCTTATTACTAATATCGCTTAATTTAAAATCCCATAACATATGATAGGTAAACATGTTCTTTTCTAATTAGGGAAGATAATGTTGCATCAAAGATGTGGAAAAATTCTGAATAAAGACACTGAGCCTCTAGCAAAGATAATAATACTTGTGTGTTATGTAATTACTTTAAATATCTGTATAATCAAATACATACTCAGTCTTTTTAATGTATTCTGTTCTGCAGTGAAATCTGTTGCTTTCAGATGATCTTGTAGAATAGGAAAGGAATGAATGCCTTCCTTCTGTTTTCACCAAGAGGTATAATAACACATTGTATGTATAGTAAAGTGTTTTTCTGTAATAGTACAGGCTTAGATTTCAGAGATTTGAAAGCTTGCAAAGGTGTGTATCTATGCTATGATCATATTTCTTATTATTTTAATTAACTTATTTTCACTAACCAGGATTTTGAAACATGCTTGGTTAATCCAAGTTCAAGAAAAAAACACTACTGATATCTCTGTCCTTCTAGGCACTGAAATGCAAATATTTGATGAAGTAACCAACATTTATTCAGATTGCAGGAAAGAAACAGAGCTCTTCAACATAATTCATCATTTTACGCACCTTCCAGACCAGGCCCTTGGCCTTTCTAGTTGTTCCAGGCTTATGTATTCAGCTCAATGTAAATTGCTTCTTTTACAAAAAGTTATCATCACTTGAAGGATCCTGAACTGTGGGGAAAGTGTGCAGTCAGCCCAACTCAGTTCACTGGCATCTCAAGTGGGAACTCAACTTCTAGCGATTGAAAGGATATACTCTGCATTCATGTAACTGTTTTGAGGACTAGCAGAGCATCTCAGAAACAAAGTGGGGAAAAAGCTCTCAATATACTCCACCTTGCCATTTTCTCTATGAAGAACAGAATGCTCTTCTATTGAATTGTGTTCCAAGGCTCATTGCAAGATAAGGAAAAGTAAGTCTCAAAATAAGGAAAACAAGTAAGCATCACATCTGCAGGGATTAAATTTAAGCTTCCTACCCACTATTCTGTACCTGTTTCCTATCTGTATAGTCACCATATTTCTCAGGGAAGTGACACCCATGCCTCTAAGTGAACTCCGCACAGCCACTTGTGCCTTATAGGTCTATGCTTACTTCATGAAACATTAAATGGTAACTGGAATGCGTAATGGGGAATGTAGACTTGCCTGCTATACAAACCAAGCTAAAGTCATGTGCCATCATGACTGTATTCAGAAGCTGATATGACATGAATAGGCTTTAGTTCAAGACTTCTTGCAAAGTGAAGTACGAACCAAATCCCCAGCCAATTCAGCTTGACTGAGAGGACCATAGCTTGATATTTCATAACAACTATGCTCAAGTCATCAGTCATTCTTGGTTAATTGCAGCATGAATCACCAGACTGACTAAAATACAGAAAAAAACTCTCTTCACAGCCTATGCTAGATCACATTATTTGTGGCATATTAAATGTGCATCTCTATTGCCCACAGTGTGCCAGCTGCATGGATAGCTTTACAACATTTCTTCAAAATATTGTCATCTTCACATATATGTTGTAATATCTGACAGATTAATACTAGGAAATAGGCAGTAACTGGAAGAATAGGCAAAACTGGAATAAATTGCCTTGGACAGGTTAAGAGACCTCCATCAGCAGAGCTGTATAAAAGCAGATTAGACATATGTCTGTCACAAGCGGTTGCTTTTGCCTTAAGGAGGCTTCAGCAAGTCTTCTACAAACCCCTTTTTAGGATTCTAAAATACTATTACAACTCCCAAATGTATGAACATGAAAACAAAAATGCCTGACTTTCAGTCACCAATACACAAACAAGACAGAAATGAGAGGAAATTTCCTTTACTTCATATGTGAAGAGTAAATTCTATTTTATCAAATGGTTAAGTAACATTTTTTTCTTTTGAAAAACAGGGAATTTTCCCCCCAAATTAAAATCTCCAATATTTTTTCTGATGTAAGTTAAGAAATGATGCATTTAGAAATTACATAGGTCATGATACAAGTTTTTTATAATATCATCCAGTCAGGATCCAGATACAATGCAACATGAATGATAGCAATGTTGTTTGCAGTATAAATGTGAATTAGTAGCTGATTTTTTTTGTTTTCTTCAGAATAATGTTTCTATAAGAACATCCTGGTATACTGTATGTAGAACTCAACAGCCTGTTTAAATTCAGGGAAAAACCAAAACACAGAATATATAATTGTAAAGTCAGTAAGTTCTCTACACTGATTCAGTGAATAAACATTGTATAGTTGAGAAACATTGTCACTGTTCCCCAGACCTGCTGATTCCATCTGAGTATCAGCAGCTGCAACATCTTAGTGATAATCCAGCTTCAGGTGAAGATACAGAAAAATTTACAAATTTTTTAGCCTAAACTGAAGTGACCAAGGTTATTAGTTAAACTTATTTCTTAAACAATACTGTTAAAATACTATTCGCATTTCCCTGAATCATCTGGTTTTATATTGTGTTTTCACTACCCAGTTTACTCCCTCCTTCATACAAGTAGCTAGAAGAGGTGTGGGTTTCTTTTATTCCAAGACCCAATCCAGAAGAAGCAGACTAGTATAGTCAGACTCTGGTCAAACTTTCTTTGGTTATAATTGCCAGTTCTCAATTACCTCATTGCTTTATCACAGAGTCTGAAGGATCCTTAAACTAGTTGCTGCTTTGTTAATTCAAGCTGCTTCACATCACAAAGCACTGAGGAACGAAGTATCTCTATCTGAGCACATGCTTAGGTGTAAATGCCCAACTATGCCCTTTCTATTTACATGCTCGCAACAGAGCAAAAGCAAGGTGAAAATTGGCATAAAGAAGCATGAGTCAAGCCCTCAAAACAGTGTTATTCATACAATATACTGCATTTTACCAAGAGGGAATTTATCTTTGTGAATACTGACATAAATCAAAACAAAAAGTCAGTCAGAAAACAGATAAGAAATAACTGGTAAGAACACAGCAGGTTATCTTAACAATTTTCACTGACACCAGTTGAGGAAGCTTATGAAGGTGCTCCAGCGAAAGAGAGGGTAATCAATAAGGGTGTTGACCACTCCTTCAGATATTTGGGATCAGAGTCCTCCTAGTGATAGAGGTTTCATGCCCCAGAAAAATGTGAAATTGTCTGAACTCTGAAACATGCGCTCTGAAGATGAGCAGTCTTCAGCTACTTCCTCAAACTGAATAATGACTTCTCTTGTACTTAAGAATCAGATCAAAGTTGTGGATAGTAAACTCTGCCTGTCAATATCCTAAGTGTTGCAGATTACATCTACATAAAATATCAAAGCTGTGAATTCACAAGAAAAATAGCAAAAGAAATCATGACAAGCCCAACTAAAACGACTGGGAAAGTTTTATGACTGAATATGTGGAAACATAAAAGGTGCCACTATGTAATCTTAAAGAATATGTTACATAGTTATTACTTTAAAGCTTTTTGCTGCTGCTCAAAATAATTTCATTTTACTTGTTCTTTGTCAACTCCTGACCAGAAAATAAACAAGTTTATTAAAGAAAAGACAAAATTCTTGCAGGAAAGGGTCTAGAGAGGCTCCCATTTTTCTGGTGCTCACAAACAGGACCAAAGGTTTGGCAGTCAAAAACATTAGAACCCTCTAGGCCCCTACGCAGTGAAAAGATTGAATAGAAATCAACTACAACACTTTTATTCCTTTTCTTTCTATTCCCACCCATTCCTACTTCACAAGCAAAGTAGTTGAAAAATTCAGATTGCCTGGCAACTCTTATCTGTTAGTGTGGAATGTGTTTAACGATGGGAAGAGGGGAAAATAAGCTGTTTGTGATTCAGGCACAATGCAAATGATTAATATCTTTTTTTTCCTCTTCCATTTCTAATCTCTACAGTCAAAATCTGACTGTTTCCCTGAATAAGTATTTTTAAGAAAGCTTTCATAGCTTTGAAACCTTTTGAGCTGATGTATAGCACAGACTGGCAGATACTATCACACTTCCAGTCTCTCTGCATCAGAAGGCACAAAATATAGTACATGTATTAGCCTTTTACTTACATTTTTCTTATTTCCACAAGAATAGAGTCATGTTAACTCCTAAATATTTTTAGAACATTCCTACTAATACAAACCCTCTAGCAGAAAAAAAGAACCCCTTCCTATCCTCTGATTTTTGTTTTAGTTTTAATTCAAGTATTAAAAAAGTGAAATATCCTTCCAAAAGCCATTTCCTGAAGTGACGCTCATCAAAACTTCGATCTCATTTCCATTATTCTGATAGACCTCTCATACAAAAGCCTTGTAACCTCAGTAAAACCATAGCATTAACCATGAATTGTTCACCGACTTCCCTGCCTCCCACCAAAACATCCATTCTCTATTACATAACTTCTTTAAGATCTTCCCTTTTTCTGGCCTGTATATTTCCACTAACCTACCGGACTACTGTAGTTATAAAGCTAAAATATGCAGCTAAACAACTGAGATGCAAGTTGTTGTAGCCCTTCCAACCTAAAGATCTGTACAGAAAGTAATAGCAGTATCACAAACCACAGACACACAAAGTAAGAAATAACCAGATTAACATGTGTGGCAGATTGGACACAGGGTGTGTGAAAGCACATTTAGTATCAAAATAAAATTTTCCCACTCAAAAAAAGAACGTATGATAGACAACTAATGGAAATGCATAAGATAAATGAAAGAAATCAGTAAAATGCTTCTTCACAATGGGATCCCACTGATTGTGGAAAAGGGACAAATACCCTACTCAAGGAAAGTAACAAGGGCAATTACAGTAAATCACAGAGCTACAGAACCACCTCTTTAAGATGTCTACATAGCTTTAAATTAATGTTATTATGAGTCTGCATATGCTAGGCTGTCCTGCAATGTAAAGAATGATTTAGACTGGCACAACCTAGTAAAAGATAACTTCAGATCAAAGTTCATAAAGAGCCAGTCAGTGCTCTTTCTCCTTTCAGAGACACTTTTCCTCCATGTGACAGCACCTTAATTTTATAGTGCTAATTATGCATTTGCCTAATACTGTCTTCCTCTCTCACATCACTTAAAGATTTGAGCCTAACTGCACAGAGTGACTGTGACACTCTTCCTTTCTGGAGCCATGTGCGGGAAGCAGCCAAACACAAAAAAAACACTACAGCAGAAAAATCCCATTAATAAACTCCCATCAAGTCACTGTATTTCAGCAATAGCTGTTTGCTGTAACTGAACTTCAAAACCCCAACTAAACTAAAAGTAGGGTCTCCATGCACTCTTAACTTAAATGTACACACAGAGCTTGAAGACCAAAAACCTAACCTGAAGTTTTTCCCTAGTCTTCTAGATCCAGATCTACAAGAAAAAAACCACCTACATAACCTGCCAAAATAACCACAAATATAGAGAAAATAAATCTGTAAATTCAAGCCCCAAAGATGACCTTACTACAAAAGCCCCACACCAAAAACACTTCCTACAATTATTTTTTATACAGCAAAAGTATTCTACAGCTGTCCCACTTACCATTGTCTACCTCTTCTCTGATCTTTCTGCCTAATTTTGACCAGAGTAGCTTGACTGGTAGTTTCTAATTCTGTATCCCCATCAGGTCATGCTGAAATAAGCACAAAATGAAAAAGCATTGGAATGCCAGCCAGCAAGGAGCAGCAAATACAAGTTCTAAATACTCAGGCAGTCATTTAACTGACAATCCCAGTGCTGTAGTTCTCAGTGCCACTATATGTTTTTCAGTGTAAATTATGCTATCTAAAAGTGTGCGGAGTGTACCTGAGCTACTGAAAAGTCATTAGCTCATGATTTGTTTAGATAACATGTTAGTTTCAGGCTTTACTGTTTCAATATGGTGTCACTTCTCTATAGATCTACAGGACAAAACCACTTACAATGCCTTTCATCCAATACCTAACATAGAGAAAATACATCCATAGGGAAAACAAGCAGTATAGAAGTGGAAATACAAGCAGCAGCAAGACACGCTTATAAGTGAAATGATCCATATGAACTCTGAGTCTAAATATTTTTCATTACTACCTAATCTGAGGGGGGCTTGAATTATTCCCAAGTGTGACATACTCAGAGCACAAATTCAATACAGAATTATTTTCTTCTGGGTGCCATATTTTTTTGAAAGGGCCAATCCTATCTCTCCCATAGAAAGCAGTATTTACCTACTAACGGATTTTTGTATCCCATCTTACAGGGTGCTAAACATCTCAAGCTCAGTGGACTAATAAATTTATCCTCAATAATAGAGCATCAGACTATAGTCAACCTTAAAGGAAAATACTATGCTAGCCTATGCATCTGTTGGTCCAGAGAAATAAGAAGACATTTTTTAGAATCATTTTAGTGTCTCTATTACAATCAAAGAAATACTTTTAAAATCGGTCTTGCAAAAAGACCATCTCTAGTGTTACAAATTCCTTTCCTTCATTCAAACAGGAGGCAGCAAAGAGGAGTAGAGTCAAACAGAAATAAATCAGAATAAAGAGGGCAAGTTCAAGCAACAGAATAGAAAGCTGGAAATGGGGGGGGAAAAAAAGAGCTATTTTGTCTTTGGTGAATGTCTTGGAAGGATATGTAATCAAGTAAGAAGAAATGTGGAGAAAGAAAATGCTGGTTCAAATGTGAAACAGAACCAATGAATAAAAATGTAAAAAGTGTTCATTTGGAAACATGTAACATCAGGACAAGAAACAAAAAGAGAACTAGGTGAAAACAGAAGGGTTTCAAAATAGGTGAAAGGAAGCCCATTATTTTAGTAAGAGGACTGATGCATTGTATTTACCTGCACAGCCCTACACAAGTACTGGAACCATGGGGTGCTTTAGGCACATATCTGCAGACAGAAGTGTCCTCCTGAAACTTCAACACCTCCCACAGTGAGAACAGTACCATCCTGGAAGAACTAACTTGAGTGGAATAATTTAAAATAGCTCTTCACAAAGTTATGGCTAACAATAGCTTTTTTTTTTTTTTTTCGTTTTAAGAATCTAGTATGTTTTTTCAGCAGAGACAATTTCGACCAAAAAGAGGTACCAAGAGAGCCTAACAGTGGGAGGTGTGGTGCCGACGTTAGCTTATTACAGTATGATGTGCATATTATCCATAACCTCATTGATAATAAGAAGGTATCCACATACTGTTCCAGAAAAACATATGATAATCTCTAATGGCTAACTGTGAATAACTTTGGGAAGAGTTCTTCTTTGACTAGCATTCTGTTCTGTGTTTGAGTTTCTTAATGGCTTCTCAGACCCTCTTACTAAAAACAGGCCAAGACACATTCCCTCAAGCTCCACCCCAAGGACCACAACTGTCTGTCACACAACAGAAATGGATTTTTAAGGTCAAGTTAAACTGTAGCGGAACTATCTAGGGATGCTTCTTAAGAGTGTTTACAGCCAAAAAAACCTCCAAGTTAGTAAAACTAGACACAACACTTGGTAAACGTAACACCTTATGCTCAGTGGCTGTGCTCTGGGTTAATTTGATGAAACATTTATTGGCTTTGACAATTACAAAAAGTTTTCCTACTTTCAAGACCACGGAAGAAATGTGGCTTTGTCTTTTGCTGGTTGCCACATCCCAGCAGAATTATAAATTCACTAATTTGAATATCTTTTATAAAATAATTGTTCGTGGTAATTAGAGCTTAGTCAGAAAGAACACCATTTGGTTTCCCATTTCTAGGACAACTATGCAGATTTAAACAGGACTAGTATTTGCTAAGCCATACTTACAGAGCAGAATACTGCTCAAAATAACTCAGAAAGCTTTTATTATACAAGACAGAATGCATTTTGATGGGTCAGCTATCTGCAATACTTTAGGTGTTTTTTGACAGTCTCTTCAAGAAACCCAGATGAACAGACATACCTGAGTGATTGTGACAAAACCAGTCAGTATTCGCTATTTCTCTGCTGCCTATTATTTTATCCTAGTCCCTTCTTCCTCATTTTATTTATTTTTATATTTTTTAAATTAATTATTTTATTTCTTTTTATATATTTTTCTTTCCAGTGGGTTCTTTTCATTATGTGCTTGTATGCAGTATAACTCCAATGTTTCAATTCATTAACTCAGTGTATGTTATACCTTCTTTCCTGCATCTACTGCACAAGGATGCAATTTGTTACAGCCCCTTAGTACTTTATCTTAGTGCTTAATTATTGTAGCTTGTATACCTGCACCCTCTTTTCAACTGCCATGCCTGTCATTCAGTCATTAGCTTGTGCAATTGTTTACACTCTGTAATTATCCAACTATATTCTCAATGAAACACATAACCCAAGGGGTTTTCTTTATTCTTGTTTAACACATATGGAAAACAAAGAATATGGGGAGTCAGTAGAAGATGGACATTTTGTTTCTGAAATTTTAGTTGTTCTGGTAAGAGTGTGAGAGACAGTGGATTCAGACCACTGAACAGAAGGTCTCATCTGTGGCACACAGGAGAACGAACACTCCACCTGGGATTCAGAGCTTCATTCTCTGTATTGCCTAATTTGCCTCTTTTGCTCTTGTTCCCTCACTTTATTTTTACCATGCTTGCATAGAGAAGCCGTAATCAACCCTTAAAAGCCATGCTGAAATACACATGAACTTGTGTCCTGTGTTTTAGGGAAGGGCTGAATCTGCACTTCACTTACTTAGACAAAAGCTCATGGCTTCAATGCTAGCTTTTACTTCTAGGCTCAAAGGGCAGTAGAGGAGATTAAAAACAGAATAACTGAGAATTCCCTGTGAACTTTCTATTGAGCAGAGCACAAAATGGCTGCAAATGTTTGTAATAGTTCAAAACAGGCTTAAGTAACGTAACTATTCCATGCACATCAGAAAAAAATAGTTCATTGTCTTAGTAAGTGAAGTCAGGATCACCTCTGCAAAGGACTTAGGTGCCCAGAGGCAGATTTCAACAGAATTTAGGGATGACCTTCATCACATCAAACTCCAGCCATATAAAAGTATCTTTTGTGAGCTAATTATTTTGTCATTTACACAGACAAACAGACACTCCCAGGGAGCAATTCATCCTATGACTATCTTAGAAAGGGATGAACTTGAGTTCTGGAGTGCCTAACTCTCTCTCCTTTGGCTACAAAATGATAGATAACTACCTTAATTACTGGTTGTCTTCTAGATGAGCACAGTTAGCTGAGATGGTTCCTATCCTCTATCTAAACCTGGAATGTTCCCAGGTTCCTGAAATTTCTATACATGCCTGAGTCCTCAAGTATGTACTTTACAGAATTGAACACATCAGTACCCAGTTCAAAAGTAGCACTGAAAGTGATACAAAAATGAAGCATTTATTACCTGGAGCAAGCGTAAAAAAGATCAGGTTTCTGTACATAACACAGCTTCCACCCCAGAATCCCTACTGCTGTGTTTGAACCAGTTTTGTGTTAAATGCAGAAACAGTCTTGGGAACAGGGACATGACCGCCATCTTCCCCATTTCTTAACAGCTAGCCTAAACTGTACTGCACTGGATGTCACTCCAGTGACAAAAATAGCTTGTTGTTCCTTCCCCATGCAGAAATTCAACAGTCACTTTTTTTAGAAAAAACTGAGGCCAGGGCAACTAAAATCCCTATGGATCATTTTAGCCTCAGGGCATCTACGTGACAGAAACTGGTTCACTCATAGCTAAAAACACTTCACTCATGGCTGCTGCCTGAGCAAAATGACGGTGTGGTGCTAATCTACTTGCCTGAGGGCAGGTGTCAAAATCTCTGTGCAGCTGGATCTAATTGGACAGTCTGATATTGATAGACTGAGAAGACATGCTGCAGGATTAATTACCTATGGGGACAGTCTTTCACTGTCTCAAGTGTTCCCTGTGTGATGGAATTGAGCTTCTCCAGCAAAGCAGTCTATGGTAAAGTTGATGTTCTTGTTCCAAGGCATCTCTGTATTGTCAAACCTGATAGTCTGGTAACACTGACTTAATTTTCCCAAAAGAACCCACACATAACTTTTGAAATTTCTGCAGCAACACATTTTCCTTCTAAGGATATAACTTGAATTTCTATGAAACACAAACATTCATCAACTGCCCTCCCACATCCTACTCAGGGTCCACTGGGAAATGAAATTTGTATCTCCTAAGGCCGTCCCAGAGAGTAATGTTTTAAATAAATAAATCAGACACATTTGTCTTTGCCAAGAGATATCTTTTAAATAAACCTCTGCTTGTCCCCATTGACTGTCACTGTGCACAGCTACAATTGGTATTTCTGTGACACCCTATTCCACCTGTTCTTTCCACTCAATACGGTGCACACTTCACTTTTATTCTCATCAAATACTTTTGTTGTCAATCTAAACTCTAATTTCTTTTACTCAGTTACAGTTTTTCTCACCAGTAGTTCCCCTTTGCATTTGTATTAATATTAATAACGAAACTATTAGCTGATGGTTTAAGAGGTCTTTACTCATAAAAAATCTGCATCCAAGTTGCCTTTAAAATAAGAATAGCAATAAAAGCCAGAGACATATGGATGATTTTTTATGCTTGAAGCAGTGGTGATTGGAATGAACAAGGCCATTCTTTAGATATGGTCAAATTGAGCACAAATTTTACTACTACTCAGCTAGCTGAAAGCTGCTTAAATTACATTGTAGGCCCTACTGCAGACTATCTACCCGAGATACATGTGGAATGTCATATTTCTGAGGAAGGAGAGAAGGAGCTGGAATCTATAACCTAACAAGTAAATACTGGCATAATATAGATCAAATTTTTAATCTTTGATCAGTTTCCCAAGTTTTGGACCTTACTGGACTGTGTTCTATAGAACATCCTCTGTTCACATCCCACCCAACACCCACCATAAAATAACTCCAAGTACATTAGCAGCTAACAAACTTCATGAGCACATTAGCAGCTTCTGCAGAGAAGAACATTCAGAGGGTTTCTTTTTCTTGCAGGAAAAAAGAATGTATTTAGACTAAATAGACAACAGCTGTATTCAATTTTTATTAGAAGGCAGATTTGCCTATCTCTGCCTAATGCAGTCTTTCTGGTACCTTTCTGTAAAATGGCAGCTAGTTATCAGACTCTCTAAATGCTATTAAGGACCAAGGCATGGAGTTTTCTAAGGAATATTAAAAGACTGTTCTAGGGTCTACCAGAAAAAAGAAAAGGTAATCCTGTGCATGCTCTAAACTGCAGGAGTCTCCAACCTCTTGCCCTTGTACTCAAATGTATAATTTAGGTTGACCATAGACTTTTCCCAGAATGGCTGCTAAAGAGGTCAGGTATCTCTGGGCTTAGAAAGCATTTCCAACACAATATGGAGTTAGTTGAGTCTCTACCCTGATCCACTGAAGTTTTTCCAATGTGTTCTCCAATTAGTCATATCTTGACACTCCCTTCACTTTTCAGTTATAATTGAAAGACCTAAGGGTGTGAGTTTGTTCTCACATGCATCAATATACTGACATAATTCCACTGGACTTGAGTCATATTTATACTAATGCCTTCTTACACCATTCTGCCTTAAAGTAGATAGTAGTATACAAGAGTATTAATCAGAATCAGGCACTGCAGTCTTGACTAGAATTGCCACTTACACAAAACCAAGAAAACAGAATCAGCAGCTGAGACTTGTTTCAAGTGCAGAGGTTGCCCTTTCTATAAAGAAAGGAGCTGTGAATCTTTTTAGTCTGACTGAAAGCTGAAATATCTTTGTTTCTATGCTCTGCTGCTTTTATTACCATAGAACATAAAGCCAAGAGAAAGAGAAGGATGATTAAACACCCACTAGTGGAAATCCATGGATGCAAAGCATTTCTCACTTCTTAGGATCTTAGCTGCCAGGACTTTTCCTAGGCAAGGGTGGTTTGCAGCAGCATACACCTGTCAACAGTTGCAGAAGTTACTTTAAAGAAGTTTATCTGCTTCCATCTGGAGAAAATAACTCATAGTCAAAGAAATGCACATACCCACAGTCAACAAAGATGATAGCACTGAACAAGTCGGAAACCAAAATGATAGCCATAAAACTCTTTGTTTACATTTGCAGAAATATATGTTTTCTATAACAGCCTGAAGTTTGGGAGGCTGCAATGTCGTATACCATCAGAGACAAGTGTGCACCTCTCTCTGTGGATTTCTTGAGGCACACAATGTATCAGAGTTATAAGAGAATAAAGAAGCAGCAAAGAAATACAGCAAAAGGTAAAGTGGAGGAGAATAAGCCAAAGTACAGTTAAATCAGGGTTTCCAAGTATCAAATCGAGGGAGAGTGTGTTTCTTAGAGAATATAGCAGTGAACTCATAGTCAAGATTAATGAATTATATTCCTGGTTCCCATATTGATTGTGTAGTTTTGCTCAAATTACTGAATTTCCCCATCCTTCATTTGACACAGCCACTAAAAAAAAATGAGTAAGAGTCAGGTTCTGTTCATTGTTTAGTTGCTCTGAAATCCTCAGATAAAGCCTACTGAACGTGATTGTTCTTATAAATGTCAATAACTTGCACAACTGAAGCAATTTACTTCTATGAAAAAGAAGGGTGGTTATAAAGGTTTGCCATCCACTGAAGGAGGCTGAATGCTGTAGAGCAAAAATTTTAAATTTTCTACCTCTGTAGAAAAGTAAATATTGATAATGTTGACAAGATGGGAAGAAAGCCTTAATGTGGTAAGAGAAGAAACTGAAGTTCTTTTCTGAGTTACAGCTGAATGTAGCTTTAGAAATGTGCTATTTTACAGATTTCTTTTTTCCTCAGTTTCTCCATTTTAAATAGGGTACTACTGCCTACCTGTATCAGGGAACAAGAGAAGGCTTAGGAATAAGGACAGCTCCTCAGATTCATGTTCCCTCTGTGCAAGTGCTTTTCTGCATAATGCTTCACTGTGCTTTCTTTTATGTAAAAAGACAATGTGTAGCCTTGTTGTTGTGTAAAATGCACTTACATTTTTATTACTGCTACATATGAGGCACTCTTGGACTTGTACCTGCATATTTGGGCTACCTCAAAATTAAGTCCAATTTCTTTTATGGCATGACCCTGCAAGTTCCTTTGCATTCCAAGTCCAGAGTGATTACTCTGGAGGATGGGAAAAATGTACTTTTTAATACTCTGTTTCTTCCCAGATCAGACCAGTCCTCACATTAAGGACTACACTATTTCATAGATACTTCTTTGAAGTTTGATACGTTGCCATTTTCATTTACTTTCCTTTTCCCACTATTTGGACTTTTAACAGAGTATCAGTCTGCAGAAGTGTTCCCAATTTGGAATTAATCTTTCAAGTAGGAGCTCATGTCACAGTATCAAATGTTCTAGTCACTAACATAGTGCATCTGCTAAATTCCCATCATACCAAAAGATTGTAATTCTGCTTTAAAAAAAGCACTGACATTTTTGCCTGTCAATATTTTCTCATTGCTCGTGACATAGTTGTTCTTAAAACGCACAGTGAATCCTTTCTCTCTATATATACACCATAATTATGCAGGAATGTAAATTAGATTTAACACATATAATTGCCATAATCATGTATTTGGGCTTTTTTTTTTTTTTTAACTTGGAGCAAATTCTTTCCCCAATTTTTCCTTTGCCCCAGCAAATACCCACACATCTTCAAGTAAATAAAGGTCTAGTATCTTCATCATTATACTCTTCTTTGACCAAACTTTTCACTACCTTACTGGCTTTCACTTTACAGCTATCTTTAAAGCATCTTAATCTGTGTTACCGAAAGATGTGTAGTCTTCCATTCTTTATGAAAGACATTCTAAAGGTTAAGTCAATTAAGGCTACCAAGTTTATATGAAGCAAAGTTAGTCAGTGAATCATCATTTTTCACTTGCATGTAGTGCTTATTCTATATTCTAATTTAACCAGATAGGCAATAAGGATGGCATTTACCTCATGAAAGTGTAGACACTGCAGGTATACTGTTATGTCTGATCTCATCACCTTGGGCTCCCTTTGTAGCCAGCTGAGAGACAAGACTGTTTGAGAATGATTAATCTGATCTACAGGATATGTCTAATTTGGCAGTGAAGTTCTGTGCAGAGAGACAGAACAAAAAAATCTTAGTACTGTATGCATAAGCAAAGAGAGTGCACAGGAGTGCTCAAAGGGCTTCCTACCAATTAAAAACAGGAAGAACTTACACTGAACAGTATTCAAAGTGTCTTTGGTGGTTCCCAGTTCTATTATTTGGCATACAGTGAAAAAAATAGGATGATAAAGTGAAGCTGCTTTCCAGAAGCAAAGCACATACAATGATAAACTATTAAGTTTACAGAACCATATTCATTTATTAAGTTTTATGATGATGGATGTCTTTCATTAGTAGCACTACTGCTATTATTAATAATTATTACTGGCTATGTTGATTTTTATATGGAGGGGAAATGCTGGTGATGTGGAATGAAAAAGGTTGCAAAAGATCTTTCCAATCCCTGAATGTTTGCCATTTGTTTTTACAGCTTGGTGAAATGTGTTCAGAGAGGAATTGCACATTGTACACTGGGGTGAAGAACCCATCCAGCATGTCTTTGCTGCAGTTCTGCCCTTGCTATAAGAAACACCAAACTGTTGCACTGCCTGGAGAAAGGGCAGGCCTAGGAAGAAAACCTTAATGTTTGTCTGACAGTGATTCTCTTGTGAAAGAAATCAGTTCTTTCTGTAACAGAATATGTTCTTGCAAAACTGGAAGTCTGGGATGTTTAATTATGCCAACACTCCATTTATCTGATGGCAACCATCAAAGATATTTATAAAGCAGCACAAATCATCTGTCCCATCTCGGTTGTTTACTTTCAGCAGTTGCCATCCCCAGCTGTTTACCCTCTATTGTAAGCTTTGTTTCAAATGCTGTTGATAAAGGTTTTAAAGATGCATCTGTATCTGAAGCATTCTCATTTCACTGGGTTTTGAGTTTTCAGTTCTTCTCAGATCAGGAGGGGAAAATTCATCTGCCTGTGTGAAAAGGCAAAGTTCTCTGTGAGTGAAAATTCCTGAGAGGGTGTTTTAAGCTGTTATATTCTTGCTACAGTTCCCTGAAGGTGCACCTAATATTCAGACTTTTTTTCAAATTCAGTGCTAGTGTTTTCTTGATCATTCACTTTCCCTTTCCACAGGGCAGTACCAATCTGACAGAGAAAATCATGATCTGTGTTTATATAGTCTAATAAGAACTGTCAAAATAGTCACTAGCCAATCAGCCATTTGTCTCTTATTTTACAAAACATTTTATTACCCCCTGTGGACTTGTACAGGTTCCAGAGAGATATGGCACAAGATACAGTTGATTTAGACTGTCATGTATTAACAATGAAAACCTTCAAGAACTTCTTCTTTGCCTCATTATGAAACAGAAGTAAAAGTGCATGGCGGGGAGAATACCAGACATGAAAAGACATGATTTTTTTTCTGAGTCCTTAATATGTCATGAAACATAAGTCTTCTCGATCTTTACCTAATGTAACACTCTGAACAGCTCATAACAGCTCACTTGCCCAGAGGTGCTAAACAGTTTTAAAGTGTAATATTGTTCTGCTATATTGCTGACCTCTCTGTTCTCTCAGGGATTGTTTCAAAATTTCTCTGCCATTCTGCCAGAGTTCCCATTGCCTAGGAGAGCGCTACCTTTCTGTCCTGAATTTCCCAGATAGACACCTGCTTGCATGTGGTTTGCAGCAAGAAGCAGCATCTGTCATTCTCTGCATGTGCTGCATGTGTGGTGTGAGAACAGGCGGTGTGTCCAGAGGATCTGAGATATGCCCATTGTGTTAGAAGATGATACAGGAATAGCAGGGTAGTCTTGTGCATGTGCCATGTGTGTAGTCACAGTTTCTAGATGCCCAAGGCCTTGGTTCAGCAGAATTTCTGAACACTGAATGAAGACAAAATTTCCCACCACTTGCATTTTTTGCAGTATCAGGGAAAGAGGAATTCAGATAAATTTTTCTTTGAACTGTGCAGAAGATTGTGTTTGTCTAGTCCTTTATTTCTCTTCATAACAGATGTGACTCAAAAGCACTCTGAATATTGCTTGTCTGGTCAAGGAAATGGGAGAAACAGAGCAACAAAATGTTACCAGAGAATAATGATCAGTATGTCTAAGACATCCCTATTCTGTTAGTAAAAATTGTCACAGTTATGCAAACTTCAGTAAGTCACTGCAATAAGGCAACACAGGACTAAAGAATCAGTTTTATAACCAGTTCATTGAAAAATCTAGCATAATTTTCCTGTGCATAAAGAAGAGGCCTTTACTTTGAAACAGAATAACCTCTTGTTTATATTGAAAGAAGAAAACTGTCCTCTTTTGAAACCCTTAAAGAATCACTGGGATAGAAGGAATTGATCTAGACTAAGGCAGTAAAATACTTTTGAACACAATAAATATAAACTCTAAAAGCAGCACATCGCCGCATCTGTTTTTCCAAGCTCTAATTGTCGTTGTGCACACACCCAGAAATCCTGTCTACAATAGTACATAACCTCTGTCTCCAAAATTTCTGACCCAAAACCTGTTTAATTCCAAAGGTCTCCCTATTAGCTTTCAAAGGCACAAGAATATTAACAAGAGCAAAATAAGAAAGACAAAAGTGAAGGCTCTGTGAGGAATTAGACAGGGAGTGCAGATTGCCCCAGTTTGTTGTCTCTGAACAGACCCCCTATTCTGCCTGAAATCATGGATAAGAGGGTCATAGTGAGTTAAAGGAGCAGCAGCCCTGCTTTTATGTTCTACCTGTATTTCGTAGTTTCACCTGGATATATAATAGATGACTACTTTTAAGTCCAAGTTCAAAGGTTCCCTCTCCAGCTTACTTTGCAGAGAACACAATAGGATTTCTTAAGGTTAATTATTTATATTTATAAAATATGTAAACTGGTAAGATTGGGAGCAGTCTCCACATCACTTAAGTATTTGTTGGGCTATTACAAGTAATGCCTGTTAACTTTTTGAGCCCCTGCTGCTGAGGAAACTGTCTTGTTCTTCCAAGGAGGAAGGAATTGGATCTTTATAGACCATTGTAACTGAAACAAGACCAAGTGCCAAGACGCTGATTTCTTCGGTGTGCTGAGCAAATAAGAAGAACAATTTTATAAACAGGCATAGGTATTGATACCTATTGATAGATATCTTTAGCACCAGATCTAAACTTCTTTCTGAGGTCAATGGGGACACTTTGACTTCTGTAACTTGAATTAAGTCTTTAGTTTAGCCTCATACAAAATGGACTAACTTCTCAATTTTGAAAGAGCTTCTAGAACCAATGAAGGAAAAGCACATATCAGGTGGTGTGAATTTTGTTTAAGCTCATTCTCGCTTTGCAGTCTTCTGAGAATGAAATACTGGCAGGATCACTGTAAATCACAGTTTGATTATTCAGGGGACAGAGTTTTATGTATATACAGACAGAAACAGCTCAAGATTCATTGTCACAGTACTACTCACTACACAATCTGAGATCCTGTCTGATTTTATTTTCTCCTTACCCTAACTCTCAACAAGCAGGCTGGAAAACTGCTCATGCACATTTTTGAGTTCTGCAGTGATGCTCATTGCCACTACTATTAGAGAATCCATTTCAATGACTTGAATAAGGTAATCTCAAATGTTTAATTTTCACAAAGATCAGAGGAAAAGAGGACAGATGTAGATGTATCTGCCATAAATTCATTATGCATAAAGAAAATTTGTCTTCCTCCTTTGTTGATTTTCCATCTGTTTTTCCAAAGTACAGTAACGGAGCTAGAGTGTGAGGAAAATAAAATTAATTTGAGAGAACTATCAACTTACAATCAGCAACAGAGCATCCTGAACTATCTCATTCAAGGACTGTTGAAAAGTTGGATAGAATCAGCCCAGAAAGTTACAAACTAAGGCAACCAACCTAAAACCAAAGATTTTCCCCAAAAGAGGATGTGTATGCTTTATTAATTCATCCTTACGTGCCAGTTGCTGCTGTTGCATAGTTAGGATATTAGATAATGGCATGAAGGTCAAAACTGCCATTCTCCCATTCTCATTAATGCTTTTATCCTCTCCACATGTAATTTACCTTTGGCCTTCTTCCTAATAGGGCTTTTTGTCAAATTCAACCCTTGCTTCTTTCAGTGTTTAGGATTCTTTTCAGGATAAAGTTCTTTGGAAACGGTATATTTCATGGATTTATAGAATCTCAGCCCATATGTCCAAAATCAAGAAATTAGCATTAACCACCCAAGTGAGGCAATCTGTAATTTAACATTCTATCTTCATAAATACTGAGAGTTTGGCACCTCCATGGTGCAACCTGATCCAAACTGCTTTTTGGAACCACCTTTTTCAATTGCCTGCAAGAAGCATCCATGAGAGCTAATGTCCTAAATTTATAGAGAAAAAATACATGGCACAAGGATTATGTGAGTTGGCCAAGATTTTACAAATAAGAGGAGGGTTTGGTTTTTCTTGTTTCTGTTGATTAGCCCATGCCCTTTCTGCCCTTCCTTATGAAAATGTGAGGAAATACATTCCCTGTGGTTTATTACTTGACTTTTCTCTCTTCTACTGCATAGCTCTAGATGAGAGATGATAGTTTAATTGCAACTCCTTGCGCAGAAATGGCACTTCTTTCAATGTTTCTGGACAGACAATAATGGCTTTGAAGGAATGTTTCACTTCAGCTGTTGAAAAGGAAACAGGAAAGGAGATTGCAACTGAATGGTATAAGAAAGGATTCTACACTAATGCTACAATCATCTGAAATGTTCCTGAATAAAAATCAGTGATGAAATGCTACAAATGCTACCTAGACCATGAACTGAAGAAGAAAAAACAAACCAAACAAAAAATAAAAGAGGGAGCCTGGGAAAAATAAAATACATGTTAGAAAATACATTTTAAATTAACTTTCTCAGGGAAAGAATATAGGTTTTGTTCTGATAAAACCAAATTTATCAGGTTGCTGTGGGAATCAATTGTATAACAGCCATAATAAAGAGCCTGGTAAAGACCTGAATAAATATCTGAAGTAACACTATTGTTTCTTTCTGGATAGAAGGCAATGCACAATCCAATTTTATGATTTGTCCATCAAGACTTTTGTAGCCAGAATTCTATAAGTCTATGCTATTTTTCTCCATTGCAAATGTAAAATCCTTTAGAAATGTTTCAATGCTGAAAGGCTTAGACAGTCATGGAATTGCTTAGCCACAATTCTTCCTTTCAACCTGATTTTAAAACTGGAAGTCAAATGGAAAAAATTGCAAGTACACAGCTGGCCTGAGTGTTGCACACCTTTTTTCTACTCCTGAAATAATCAGTCAGAGAGCTATGGGTTTTTTAACAGGAAACATACCAAAATTGTATCATCCAGTTTTGGCACAAAGCTACCCTGCCAAATTGAAACGGACACGGTAGAACTTGCTTATTGTTCTGGGTTCAGAAGGCAGATTGCATTCAAAACACTACATGAAACTTCTGTGAGTTAACTGAAAGAGTTAATCCACACTGATGTCTCAAACACTGTAGCAAAGCAGGTTGTGGTCTGCATGGCAGCGAGGGACCACAGGTGAGGGGTCGGTTGGCACAGGACATGGGGGCATGCTGGAGGGTGCACAGTTCCGTGTTCTGACAAGCCCACAGTTCCATGTTTGAACCAGCCCAACATGACAACACTCCATATATGGCTGGAGGTCATGCAGAGTTTATTTGAGGAAGGGGCTCACAACCACCCAAAGGACCCTTCATGACCACCCCCCTACAGCGGCATCTGTGCAGAAGACCAAGAGTTACGTAAGTCCTCAAGTGGCTGGAACTAGCCTCAAGGGGCGTGATTGGCGTGATCAAGAGGTGGGAACAAGACTACAAAAGGGCACAACTCCAAGGAGGTGTGTGAACACCCATCACTGAAGGACTGACAAGTTCGTCATCGTCATTGTGGGATCCAAAGGTGGTGATATCTCTGTTTCTCTTTCCCTTTTTCCTCTCTTTCCTATTTTTCTCATAAATGTCTCAATAGGACCCACCCCATCTACCATTACTCTTTCCCAGTTAAAGTTGCTTCTACCACAAATAAAATGTTTAACTAATAGTTTGGTGTTGTTTCACTTCAGTTTAGCCCAAGGGAATCACTACAGTCCCCTGAGTTAACCAGTCTGGGTCGAAACACCTTCCATATAATATTAAGAGTGGGTTTTTTTTTCTAAAACAGTGTGATGGAGGTCAAACTGCAAAAGCAGAGAGAGAACATAATTGAGTGAGTAGTGGGATTTTGGGCATGGCCTAAGCACATTGTTATTGCCTTCCCTACAAACTTACTTCAAGAGCCTACAAAGGAGCAATGTCCTAGAGATAGAACTTGTTGCAAATTAAGGATGAAATTTTATACACTCTCTAATGTGATGTAAAATAAATTCATGTCATAGAAGAACCAGTGTAAAAGTTGGTATTGCAGGGCATGGTAACTCCTCTACGGGGCTTTTAGGAAAACTGTCATAGCTAATAGCTTTTACTATTTTCAGTGTCTAATAATGTACCTCCCAAAATAGGCAGAAGATACATAGCACCTCCTTACAATGACCTTATAAACAAATGTTCAGTAACACATAATGAGAAAGCAATGAGATGGGACTGAACAGAGAAGAAAGGAAAGGTGAAATATTAGTAAGATTATGTATGATTACTCAACAAAAGATCCTACATGGACTGATGGACTGAAAAGGGTATTTTCAGGGGAGGAGTTAAATGCATGTATTTCTGCATTCTATGTAGTGTAAATAATCAGCTGGCATTTTGCTGAATTTTAGTCATTCTTGTTATTTATAAGCTGCAGCTGAAACGATGCCTAAAACATTGTTGGTGTGTTCGTGTTTGTGGGGTTTTTTCTTCTCTTAGTCCTTCTATATTCTAAATGATGCAATTAGTTTTTTACAGTTGGGGTTTCACTTTATATTTTATTCATAGTAAATGTATATCCATAAATACACATGCATGCACATACGGGAGAAAATCCTTTTACCAAGATATTAATGACTTCTGTTTGCAAAAGATAATTTTGCTTGAGCCTTGTCACATTCTCATATCTTAGCAGGTGGACCCTAATAGTTGACTGTAAAACCTGTTATTGTATAAAATTTCTATTACCATCAGGGTAGGAAAAGGTTTTAGAGAAACAAAACTGGTTAGGATTATAAGTGTGTGGTTAGCTGTAATATGATTCCATTAAATCTTACTGCATTGTTTCTATATTGATGCCATTCCATTAACTTAGACTGTGGGTGTACCTCTTGTGGAAGGAATGATGAGAGTATATACAACCTTGGGAGGAGAAACATGTACTTTTTTGATGACAAACCACGAAAAGAAACAACCCTGGGCTTTATTGCCAGAAATGGGAGAAAAAGGATTTGTTGTGCTATGCTCCCCCCCCAACAACAACAACTAATGAGGAAGCTTAAAAGGCAGAAAATCTCTCTCGTTAATTGTAATGTTGGTAATAAGAAGTGCATCACAATAAGAATCCTTTCTCCTCCTACCAATCTAATTACGAAAAGTTCAAGAAATCATCTGAATGTGCAAAATTCACAACAGAAATTAGAGAAGCAGCTCAGAGCTATAGAAATGCAATAGCATATTCCTGGCTAGGACAGTCATGTTTCCTCACATGAAATGGAGCCTCAACTTCCAGAGCCGCTGACATAATGTAAAATGCATTTGGTTTCCCACACATTACTATGTAGGCTAACTACCCTAAATTCTGCCAAACGTGCTAATCATGCTTGCATTTTTAGTCCTGGAATTATTCTTATTTATACCAATTTTATACTCCCAGTCAATGCAGGCAAAACTTTGAAGGTCCAATTTTACACTTGGATATCTCCTAGCTTAAGTAGTGTACAGGGTAAAGCAAATATAAAACAAATTAATTTAGCAGTATGAGTGCCACAATTAACCTGGAGACAGATTCTCAAAACAGTCTCATCCCTACAAATGATAAATGAGGACTAAAGGTGGCCTAATAGTGGCTGACTTAGTGCCAGTTGGAATACCAACAGAAAAATTCTTAGATTTAGCCAGGATGAAGAAAAAGTAAAACATTTTTTCAGGAAAAAAAAAATTACTTTTCCAAGGAGACCAAGTGAATTTCTGACCCAAAATAAAATATTTTCTCTTATGTTCAGAACACTTTCATTTTTTTAATTTACAAGTAATTATATGCAGGAAAATTTAGAAGTCACTATTTTAGTTCATTTTAATGTTTTAAAACTTGAAACTTTTCTCTTTTTTTTTTGAAATAGAAAAGTTCTACATGTTTCAGAAATAAAAAAATTGTTTTCCACATAACCCTATCTAATGAATTTGAAAATCACTATTCAGTCAGTCCACACCAACCTGCATTTTGGTTAAACTATTTAACTGAAAACTTCACCAGCTATACCTCGCATCTGGCAAACCAATCCAACAAGGTAAGAACCAAAAAGGCACTTTTCACAACATAGTAGCCCTAATACAACTCTTTGTTGAAGTACGTAACTTAGTGAAAACCATTTTCAGAGTGCTATCTCACTGAGACAGACATTTGAGAAATAGTGGAAAGTATACATCGACAGACTCCTCTGACATAATCAGATGTAATGTTAAATCTAACACTCAGAATTACTTCTCCTCAGCAAAGTCAAATACAGATGTTGACACTGTATTTCAGTTTCATATTTAGGGGGATCTTGTTTATTTTTCCTGGGACAAGGAGTATCAACACAAATAAGTATTAAAAATTATAAGTGCATCTCCCACTAGACTTTCAAATTCAAGAAGACAACAGGTCTTGTGACTTC
Organism: Gorsachius magnificus; assembly: GCA_034008185.1. NCBI lineage: Eukaryota > Metazoa > Chordata > Aves > Pelecaniformes > Ardeidae > Gorsachius > Gorsachius magnificus. The sequence continues at coordinate 15,185,486 of CM067085.1, read as the reverse complement.
CCAGAACCAACTCCCCTCAAATAATCTTTGTTGCCTACTTGGAGAGTTTCCTCAGGCAAAAATGGAGAACTTACATGTTCATCTGAGATTTCCAGATGACCATAAGCCTGGCAATTCTGGACAAACCCTTCATGTGCAAATCAACCCACAGACTCACTGCATATTTCCCATTGTACTTTTTTTTTTCACTTTTATGACCTCTTCCAGCAGAGATTAAGGTTTGTAAAACTTCAAGCTTTGTTTGAGAGCAATACTTGTTGCACACTTTAATAATTTAATACATGAAGCTGCCTCTTAAGGTAGGACCTCTGGTCTTCAGTATTTGAGGAATAAGCATGACATTAGAGAGACCATAAAATACCCCAAAATGTAAACTGCTGTTCTCTCTTTCCTCTCTTCTCCCACCTTTCTTTACTAGAAGCAAACACATTTAGCGTCAAGCTAGTGTTACAGCATAGGGGTCATAAAGGTTTAACAATGAAACAAAGTCACGTACAAAGACCTAACAAAATCTAGACTTCACAATTTCAGCTCTTCTGGAAACTGAGAATGGGTCTTGTCTGACTTCATTAGGATGCCAGCTACCAAAAGGTGGGAAACACTATACTAGCTTCATTCAAACAGAAATTTAGCTCCACATTTGAAATCAACCAGTCTGAGGATAATTCACTCTCAGTGTAGAGAGGGAGACCAGCTTTGAGATAACCCAGGCTTGAAAAGGAAAAAGAAAATAATCACTCACTAGAGTGCTAAGATTAAGCTCTTCAGAGACAGACTTATTTAGCCTACATGCAGTGCCATGTTGATATGCCTCTATTGCTTCAGGAACCCAAATTAATATCTCTGCATGATGTTGTATCATCCAAGATATATCAGCTTATTTGGAGCTACCTCAGGGATCTCTGATCTGCTTTGCTGCTATGCTTTGCATCACAAAAATGTATCTCAGGAGCTGGTTGGCAGAAGAATATTGTGCTGGAAAAATCAGATCTGACAGAGTCAAAAGCTAAGACATTCATTTATCTCATGGGGTCTCGGGGATGCTTCCCTGCATCCCCATGTCCCCAAGCTGCCCATTTTCTTGTATGAGCTATGAGGCTCCCTGTACTTTTAGATCCCAATGACTTGTAGGTGGCCTTAGCCACTGCTTATTCCTGAACGATTCTTGACATCTCAGCTGCAGGCTTGAGAGGTACAGGGCTTCTTTGACTCTTTGGAAACCCAGATCGACTCTGCATGAACTCATTAGCTCTGCAGACAGATAACTCTCCATGCCACCGGGGCTGCCACGCTTCCCAGATTATTGACTTTCATATCTGACTGTTCCTCAGTCTGCTGCAAAATTAGGGGTCTAGGCAGGATGGAGAACAACCTCCCAAAATGACTTTTAAAAGATTTTGCTCCTGCACATCACAGATTTCAAATTTGTACTTTGTCCCTGATTTAGGTACCTTTTTGGTTTTGGGGTTTTATGTTTTGTTTTGTTTTCTTTTTTCACAAGTTTGCATTTTCATTTAAAGGAGCCAGTATAATCCCTCTTCTTTCTTCTCAATTTTCTGCACCACTTTATCCTTGTTTCCTGTCACCAGCACAGACTTGTTTTGAGCTGAAGTATCCTCCTGGGCTGAATCAGAAATAAGTTGTCAGTGCTTTTCTTCTGGACTTATGACTCCCTACAGTGAGGGAAAAAGAGGTATAACATGTTCAAGACAATTGTATTTCTCTCTCAGCATGGTGTTTTTCTCTTGGTACTGATTACAGAAGTGTAAAGAACAATTACAAGTCAGGCCACATTCTTCCATAAGTATAAAACCCTTGGATGGCTTTCAGCATATTTTAATTTATCAACTTAATGAAGGAACACAGAGTACAGAAATGTGCTCATTTTTATTTATTTTATTTATTTTATGGACCAGAAGTACTGGTCTGTATTGGGATTGTACCTTGCATTTGTTCTTCATCTTTGCAAGAATCTACTTACTTTTAAAGATGAGGAAACTTCAGATCCATCATCAAAACTTCTAAAAATGTTCTAATCACAGTTAGAAAATGGTGGAATAGAAAGGATTTATCCTCGTGGATGTCATGAGGACGGAGCCAGACTCTTCTCAGTGGTGCCCAGCAACAGGGCAAGGGGTAATGGGCACAAACTGAAACATAAGAGGTTTCAGTTGAATATGAGGAAAAACTTCTTCACTTTGAGGGTGACAGAGCACTGGAACAGGCTGCCCAGGGGGGTTGTGTAGTCTCCTTCTCTGGAGATATTCAAAGCCCACCTGGACGAAGTCCTGTGTAACATGCTTTAGGTGCACCTGCTTTAGCAGGAGGGTTGGACTAGATGATCTCCCGAGGTCCCTTCCAACCCTTGCCATTCTGTGATTCTGTGTAAAGAGTATTTCTGAAGTGATCAAACCACCCTGAGAGACAGTTATTTAAATTCTTCAAAAGATGGTACAACAATGATTTTGCTTTATTTTATTGCAGAACAGATGTTTAGATCTAACTGTCATAACTATTTACTTCCCTAAGACCTGTGGATTTGGACAGACGAGCTTACCACATACTTCTGAAGATTTGAGTTTTATACATCTCTCTGATAGACTGCTTTATACAGCCTTGAGGTGGTATTAGTTATCTAACATGATATTAGCTAGATTAGATGGAAGTGGAAGTAGAAGGATACCTCAAAACTGGTAAAAGCAAAAAAATTTCCCTCAGATACTAATCCCAGGTCAAGCAGGGAGCCTGGCTCAGCAAAGCTGATGTCACTGGCAATTTGCTTATGTTCAACCCTCTAAGAAAGAAGCCTGAAAAGAGGGAGTGAAATTGAAAAAAAACCAAAAAAAACCCCTTCCCTTTTCTGAAACATTCTGAAATTAGATTCTGGCTTACAAACAAAAACAGGCCCTATTTTCTACTTGGCTAGAAGAAGTGGCTCTAAAAACACTATGTGATCAGACCAAGAATGGATTTTTTGTAAGAAAAGATTGACTGATAAGAGATACATTTCACTGCTTTTTTAGGAAATCAGGGGAGCTTTTCAATAAAAAGAGTCCATTGTTCTAAAAAGGTACATGGAAGAATTTCATTAGTTTGTTGTGATTGTGAAGACTTAAATACGGTCATGTTTACAAAACCCCAAAATTTTCTTAGAATTTTGACCTACAATATCGTAGGTTTTTTTTCATTTTACTGATGTAAACAATACAGAAACATTCACATTAAAACATGAATCATTGAATCCCATGACAGAAAAAATTTTAAAATTTTTAGCAGGAAGACTATTTCCCCATGCTTATACCTGTTGCATCCTTTTTACAAGTGTCACTGTTTAAGAAAGTAATTTAAATTTCTATATTCAATTGTTATATCTCTGCAGCTCTATGGAAATGTTGCTGTAACACTGGAAACCATGACAACTGATTCTGGTTTCTAATTTCATTACAAGGTTATACCTTACATAGGTTCATGAACCTTTCATATATGACAGTTAATCAATAATTTCACAACTGAATCTTTCAAAAATATGTGGTTTGATAGAATAATACTGCTTCATTTGCTCACTCATTTTAAAGAAGTCACCATTACATTATTGCTCAAGTCATATTGCTGTGCTTTTTTAATTGTTGCCCAATAGTCCCACTATTTTTTGACAAAAGGTCAAGTAGGAAAACCTCCAGATACAAAATACCCCCAAGAAATAAATTGCCTGGACTTCTGGCTTTAGTACAGACTAATATCTAAACCTGCGCCAAGTTTGTCACATAGACATACTGCTTTGAGGAGTCACACTTTGTTAATTCACTGTTTTTAACATGCATTTCTAACTTCCTCTAAGTCACCAGTACTTGGAAGTGAGTAAGAAAGATCTGAAGTTCCTGCCATTCTTTAGCATGGATCTATTGTACTTGTTGCTAAGTTTTAAAATGTCAGTATTACCACATGCTGGGTTAGTGCACTAAACATCAAGCTGTTACCTGGACCAGTACCACCTTTCCTTTTCAACGTGCTTTTGAGAATGGAATGCCCTAACAATTCACAGTTTAGGACTGTTAATCCTGACAATTTATGAATTCCCTACAGCTAAGTACATCCAAAGGATTGGCAGAATTTCAAGTACCGTATTAGCTGGGTTAAACAATTCTCCTCTCATTATGTTGGTATTTGTGATTACAGCCTTTCACTTCTGAATTACATCCTTTTCATCTGAATGTGAAGAAGCCTGAAAAAGTGAGCTGGAATAGGTGACTCAGGCTCCCCAGTCCTTGGAGGTAAGCGAGCAAGCTTGGAGAAAGGATGACCTTCCCTCGGTTGAGGTGGATCAGGTTAGGGATCTTTTAAGTAAGCTGGACACCCACAAATCTATGGGTCCCGATGGAATGCACCCGCGAGTGCTGAAGGAGCTGGCAGACGTCATTGCTGAGCCACTTTCCATCATCTACAAAATGTCCTGGAGAACAGGAGAGGTGCCTGAGGACTGGAGGATAGCCAATGTCACTCCAGTCTTCAAAAAGGGCAAGAAGGAGGACCCAGGGAACTACAGGCTGGTTAGTCTCACCTCCATCCCTGGAAAGGTGATGGAACAACTCATTCTGGGTGTCCTCTCCAAGGAAGTAGAGGAAAGGAAGATCATCAGGAGTACCCAGCACGGATTCACCAAGGGGAAATCATGCCTGACCAATCTGATAGCCTTCTACGATGGCATGACCAGCTGAGTAGATGAGGGGAGGGTGGTGGATGTTGTCTACCTTGACCTCAGCAAGGCTTTTGATACTGTCTCCCATAACATCCTCACAGGGAAGCTCAAGAAGTGTGGTTTGGATGAGTGGACAGTGAGGTTGATTGGGAACTGGCTGAATGACAGGGCTCAGAGGGTTCTGATCGGCGGGGCAGAGTCCAGTTGGAGGCTGGTAGTTAGTGGACTTCCCCAGGGCCCAGTACTCGGCCCGGTCTTGTTCAACTTGTTCATTGTAGAGGAGTGGCTGAGTGAGAATGGGCATGATTTAGTCCCATTCAACAGCCCCTGCTCTTAAGCAGATGTGGGCGGACCTATGACCGGAAGAGAAGGTGAAGCCCCTCCGCTGGACAGATGACCCGTCCCAGTCACAGTAGCGATGTAGGCGTGTGTATAACGGTGTTCTACCAATCACAGTGTGACGTGTGTATGTTATGGTTTTCGGCCTATATATGCTTTTGTTAGCTGCGCAATAAAGGAGAACGACCATACTCATATTGAGATCCATCGTTTAATCCGGGCTGGCTTCCCCTTCCAACATCAGTTCATCAATGACCTGGACGAGGGGACAGAGTGTACCCTCAGCAAGTTCACTGATGACACAAAACTAGGAGGAGTGGCTGATACACCGGAAGGCTGTGCTGCCATTCAGCAGGACCTGGACAGGCTGGAGAGTTGGGCGGAGAGGAACCTGATGAAATTCAACAAGGGCAAGTGTCGAGTGCTGCATCTGGGGAGGTTGAACCCCATGCACCAGTACAGGCTGGGGGATGATTGCTGGAAAGCGCTCTGCTGAGAGGGACTGGGAGTCCTGGTGGACAACAAGCTGACCATGAGCCAGCAGTGTGCCCTTGTTGCCAAGAAGGCCAATGGTATCCTGGGGTGCATTAAGAGGAGTGTGGCCAGCAGGTCGAGGGAGGTTATCCTCCCCCTCTACTCTGCCCTGGTGAGATCCCACCTGGAGTACTGTGTCCAGTTCTGGGCTCCCCGGTTCAAGAAAGACGAGGAACTCCTAGAAAGAGTTCAGAGGAGAGCTACAAGGATGATAAAAGGACTGGAGCATCCCCCTATGAGGAAAGGCTGAGAGAGTTGGGCTTGTTCAGCCTGAAGAACCGAAGACTGAGAGGGGACCTCATCAACACATACAAATATCTCCAGGGTGGATGTCACGAGAATGGAGCCAGACTCTTCTCAGTGGTGCCCAGCAACAGGGCAAGGGGCAATGGGCACAAACTGAAACATAAGAGGTTTCAGTTGAATATGAGGAAAAACTTCTTCACTTTGAGGGTGACAGAGCACTGGAACAGGCTGCCCAGGGGGGTTGTGTAGTCTCCTTCTCTGGAGATATTCAAAGCCCACCTGGACGAAGTCCTGTGTAACATGCTCTAGATGCACCTGCTTTAGCAGGATGGTTGGACTAGATGATCTCCCGAGGTCCCTTCCAAGCCGTGCCATTCTGTGATTCTGTGACTTTCCCAAGTCCCTACTCTGAGGCACAGGCATAACCACTCTCAGAAGAGATAGTTTTTCCTAATTCACTGCTAAATGCTGACTGCCATGATTTATCAATTATTATGTTAGTGCTTTAGCAGCAAAACAGGAATTAAAGAATTTTTATTAAACTGAGAAGAACCAAATCCCAGCAGAACAAATTTTAGAATGATTTTGGCTACATTCTGAAAATCTGTTCCCACCTGAATCCTTTTTGACTGATGGTTACTAGAAGGAAAATTTCAGAGTAGATGACCACTGACCTTGATCAGTCATGATCAATACAGCACTTCTTTATTTTCGGCTGGGAAGAAGCTGCAGTTACGAAGAAGTTTCTGATGGTCCCAGACTGTCTAAGCCAAAGTTTTCCAGTCAGAATCACAAAGTGTTACTAACCCTCATTTTCAGAAGAGAATGTTTGTTCTGAAAATAATATTGAAAACTGCAAGATCAACGTATACATAAATATTTGCATTCTGACATGTAATTTGAGAAAAGACCAAAAAAGTTTAGTCAGAACAGAACCATTCTTTTTATCACAGTGCAGAATTAAAAATAGCTTCACCTCTGTTGCTCAATGACTGATATATTTTATCAGCTCTCATCTCTGACTATGTTCCTTCCTTTCCTACTTTTCTTTCAACTTTGATCTTGCTCTCATTTCCACTATTCACAAATTTTGTTTTCAGCCCTGGAGATTGCTACTTCTCTTTTTTTAAACCCCCTTCCAGCTCACTTTCAGCTAATAGCAGCTTTGCAGCTGTCATTTGCTTCATCAGGAGAAAGCAGGTGAACCTGAAGTTCACGTACTTTACAGTGCTTGGGAGTTACAGAGCTTATATCTCTGCCAAATACTGGCTGAGTGTACTTGGGAAGTAGATTAAGATCAGCTCATTGAAAATAGTCCATTAATTTGGCTCACCAATTTGAAACACGTCACATTTAATTTTAAGATTTTAACAGTGTAAGCGCACGGATATCTCCAATTGAACTCAGTGGGGAATGCATGTGTTCAGTAACTCCATCAGTTATTATTATAATACATTTCTATTGTTTGTTTCTTGTTGAGATAATGAGCAGGTGCTGCCTGTGAATCGATACAGGCTCTATGCACAAGTCGGAAACCAACATATGTCACTGTCAAACGATTATATACAATCCAGCACAACCTAGTGCAAAGGTAGCTTGTGAGTATTCCTGAGGAGTCTCAATTCCTGAAAGAAGTACAGACAACTGCCAGCTTCTGAAGGACATCAGTAAATTACCTCAGCAAATAGAAAGGAAAGTGGAAAGACCTTGATTATGTATAAAATATATATTTTTTAGTATCATAGACTTGGTTCATGTAGCTGTGTCTTGTGGAAAGATAGGGGAAGAAAAGTTTCTTGTCTGTATTTCACTTACTCTTTAAGATACAGCCAGACACCTCATCCTTTGCCACTGCCTTCCAAGTAAGATCGGGCTTGTTGGTTGTCTGTGATCTTGGTACAGCAGCGAAGAAGCTCTCCTACAGGTGTCTACCACCTCGTGCCCTAAAAAGGCAAATGTTATAGTGAGATTAATTAATACCCTCACAGAAATACAAATGGTAGGGTGAAATCCTGGTTCTACTGTAACCAGAGTTTTGCTACTGACTTTAATAGGATCCGGGCTTCTCTCAGATTCTTTATAACCTTTATCTTTACGGTTAGGGATTTGGCCTGTCCACCAGAACCCAAAAGTGCAAACAAGAAGAGGTGAGAACAAGAATGATACTGCCCCTCAGATATATCTGTGCAGGAAGGCAAGCACTGTGTTGCTCATCTTGAAAGGCTCTTAGAAATAACTTTCAGGTGTGCACCTGTTTATGTTATGTTACTTCATGCACTCCATAACGGATTTATGTGTTTAAAAGCAACATATTAGCCTTGCATTTAAAAATAAACCCATGTTTTTAATTCTTTGTCTAGACAGTGGTTCCAAAAAGCCCATTCTATTTTCAGTCATTCTGAAATTCAGAGATGCATTTATAAAATATTAATGGCAATGATTTCAACCGTGCTCTGAAGTATCAGCAGGGACAGCATCTAATTACCAGGTCAGTTTGGGGTTCATCTGTTGCCCAATGTTTTACCTTAAACTTCTTCCCTCTCTAGCTTTACCTCATTGATCCTTGTCCTGCCATCTTCTAAGGCTTTATAATTCTATCCTTTATTTTTATGGTTACCTTGAAGGTATTTACAGACTGTCAAAGGTATTTATAGACTTTGATCATGTTCCCCCTGAGGCTGCTCTTCTTCTGGTCATATATTGTTTTGGCCTTCTTCATATTTTCTCCTGATCATTCTATGTGCCTTCACACCGTAAGAACTGGCATAATACAGAATATGCAATACAGGAGAATTCCAGGTGTTTTTTCCTCCAGTGCTATGTAAAGCAAAACATAAACCCTAAACATTGTTTTCTCCAGCACACTGTTGGTCGAGAGTTTGATTTTGCAAAGCATAGTTTTAAACAGGCCCAGCTCAGCTCTGGAATCTATTTTAGTCAAATCACAAAAGCATTCTGTGGGGCTGAAACCTCTGCTTTTTTCCTATATTTCCTGTGGCCAAGTAATTTTATTTCTGTATCTTGCACTCACAGAACTCAGAGTAGTTTTCATCTGGGCTCTCACACTGCTGTATTTCAAAAGCAAGGAGGAATACAAAGAAAGACTTTCGATTTGAACCTGCACCTTTTAAATACTTGTGTAGAGCACTGGCTTTTATGTTCACTAGCCTGCTGCCCCATATTATCAATATTAATGGAAGCTTTGCTTTTAATTTCCATAGAAATAAAGTTGGGCTCTGGGACTGGGTGATATCCCCTAGGTAAAACAGGACTCCTGTGTTCTAATGACAACTGAAGTAGCACTTCTTTTAATGTCTTTATTTCTGTTAGATCTTTGCCTGCCATGTCAGTACACTTTTCAATAACACACAAATACTGTCATTACCTTTGTAGGGCTAACTATGATTGCTTTCCTATATAGACTGTGCTTATATAGACTACTTTCATCCCCGGTTAACCTTTCATAGTTTCCCAGCTCCATTTAGGATTACAGTCTGAAAATCTCACATCTCCTGCATAGAATTTTACCCCTTGAATAGTCCTGCTAGTTTCATGAAGTACAGTGCCATTCAGCTAGCATGAAAAAAGCTGAATTAATAATACATATCATTTTCAATATTCTGATCAATTACAGCTGACAAATCTTTTTATACATTTCAAATACATTTTATTTTTGCTGCAGATACTAAAAGCTATTTTTTTTATTTTTTCAAGAACAAAGTAATACCAGAGCTCTGACAACTTATGTGTACAAAATGATTACATGGTTAAGAATGCCATTTAGATTTCAACGCTTTATGTAAATAATCCAATTATGCAATTAGACAAAACCTAGTTAACTAGGGTTAAAACACATGCAATCAAATGGTACACTTATTAGGTGGAATTTTAGTATGACATCTCTCTACAAGCATAATTAGGTTGCAAAATGAATCTACATGTAAATAAGTGAAGTTCTTGTATTTGAGGATAAACAAAAATCAGAGATGAGCCATCATAACTTTAATCGTCGAAATTTATCGTTTCTAGAGAGTAGGTTCATAAAGAGGTTTGAAAAGGGTCTATTTCCAGGCCAGAATCTAATGAGATACTCAGTTTTTTGCTACTCAGCCTCATCATGTGCCAAGTTTACAATGACACACTGAAGATACTTACAAATCTGCTTTGAGATAATTTGAAAGTCATCCCCCTTGTTTTTCTACCACTTTAAGTTTACACTAGTAAATTCTGATGTTCACCAGAGAATCTAACTCCAATAAATCTATTTGGCTCATGTTTATATAGAAATTATTTTATTTTCTTTGGGACTCACAGGGACCAGTCAGAAACTTAAAGTGAAGAAACCGAGGAAAGGACCCTCCCCATATGTTTTCAGCTTGCACCACAGAAGACACAAGGCAGTTAAATCAGCTGTCAAACCCTTTAGATATTTTTTGTCTTGCAATCTACAGTCAGGAAACATGTCACAAGGATTCAAAACCTTACAAGGCTGGGGATTCTAGTTTTGGTTGGGTTTTTTTTTTTATTTTTGTGGCTGCTTTTTGTCTTTTGATTATAAAGGAAAATTAAACTGAACAGAGCACTGGCCATAATTACAGTAGTAATCCACTTCATATCAATGTCTTGCTGGTTTATCCCTTGCTGACAATGGAAAACACCCACAGCACCCTCTGGGGCAACTCCTGGGAGCATTTCAAATGCTTGTCTAGAGCTGGATAGGAGCTTTTATGAGATTAAGTCTCCCACTGCTCTTTTGTACTCTACCTCTTCTGCAGAAGTACCTAAGTTCACTCCTGCCTACGTTTTTAATCAAAGTTATAACCTTTAATTTCAGGTGGTTGATTTTTGTAAATCTCTTTTTTTTGTGGTCGTTACAAAGCATTTACAATAAATGCTAGAAAAGCAAACCTACTTTTAGTCATAAATATTATCGTCTGCTCAGCAGTGGGTCAGCCGGGTTTGCTTCAGAACGGCCAAGGCCTCAGAATCACTCAAAAATAAAAATACCAAACGTAACTTGGAACAGGTTGCCCAGGGAGCCTGTGCAGTCTCCAGCCCTGGGACTTGTCATGAGTATTTTTGAGAAATTTTATTCAGGAATGAAACGCGTGAGGCCGTGCCCGCCCAAGGCTGCGTTCTCTGCCTGGCCACCGCTCCGTGTTACTGGGAAAAGCTGTGGCCCGGGCAGCAGCGACCTGCCACAACCTCCCACAACATTCGCCTCCCTGAAGGCTGGTGCCCAGCCCTGCTGGAAGGACGGGCTGGCGGACGGGGTGTGGCCGGCGGGGCGCTGCCCGGCACCCCTGCTCCGCGGCCCCCAGCCGCTGCCGCCCCTTAACGGCCGCCCCGTCGCGCTCCGGAGCGCCAGTGCATCAGGGTGGGTCGCGTGCCGCTGCGCGGGCGCGGTGGGGCCGCGCGCCGGGCGGTGAGGCGCCCTCCGAGGGGCTGCGGCCCGCGGGGGCGGGGACACCCCCGCCGGGGCAGGGGCACCTCTGCCGGGCCACGGGCACCTCCGCAGGGGCACGGGCACCTCCGCAGGGGCTGCGGTCCAGCCCGGAGCTGGCGAGCAGCAAAAGGGCGGGGAGGGGCTGCGCGTAACGTGCGGCGGCCGCGAGGAGCAGAGAGGCGGGGAGGGGTGGACCGACGGAGAGCCTGGGCGGGCTGGAAGGGCGCTTCCCGAGGCCCGTGCTCTGCTGTTCGTGGTTTTGTAGCTCTGAGTACCCGCATCGGTAATTAAAAGTTCATTTAGACACCAGAAGGAGCCTTGATTCTGGGAACTTGTGGCGGCGCGGTGCTTGCGGAGAGGCGGGGAGCGGAGCCCGAGGGGACCCGAGAGGGCCCCCGGGTGGGGAGGGTGATAGGGCAGGGCAGGATCTGTGAGGTGCGCCCGGGGCTGGGGCACCCCGGGTCGCGGGTGCCCAGGGCTTTGCGCTCCCAGGGAGCTTGTCGGGGGCGGGCTCAGCCGCTGGGTCCGTTACTCTGGCTGAAACTGAGGAACTGCGGGACACCCGAAGCCATGGCCTCCGGGAGGTCCTGCTGCCGTGGCTGTGGCGGCTCTGGGGCGCGGGAGGGAGTGGGATAGGGCTGATGGCTTGAGAAGGCAGAGCTCGGGGAGGGGGGGTGTATGTGGTTTGGGACCTGTGCCGCTGGGAAGGACTGTCCTGCAGGAAGGAGGAGGTAGGATGTGTTAAGCAATTGCCTGATCTTGCTTTTCCCACAGAGGAGATACATACTTGTCTGGTTTCGGCTGGGATAAAGTTAATTTTCTTCATAGTAGCTAGCATAGTGCTGTGTTTTGGATTTAGTATGAGAATAATGTTGATAACACGCTGATGTTTTTAGTTGTTGCCAAGTAGTGCTCAGACTGCTCAAGGACTTTTTTGAGCTTCTCCTGCTCGGCCAGGTGCATAACAAGCTGGGAGGGAGCACAGCTAGGACAGCGAACCCAAATTGTCCATACCATAGAACATCATGCTCGGGGGGGGGGGGGGGGGGGGGGGGGGGGTGTTAGTCTGTCGGTCAGTGGCTCAGGGAGTGATCACGGCTTGGGACGGGCTGGGCATCGGTCGGCGGGTGGTGAGCAATTGCGTTGTGCATCGTTCGTTTTGTATATTCTGTTACCATTATCATTATTACTATTATTTTCCCTTATTAAACTGTCTTTATCTCAGCCCACAGCTCTAACCTTTTTTTTTCCTTCCCAATTCTCTCCCCCATCCCACTGAGGGAGGGGGGGAGTGAGCAAGCGGCTGCATGGTGCTTGGTTGCCATCTGGGTTAAACCACAACAATACTCCTGTGGAAATATCCAAAATGTGGAATTTGTAATGGATGAATATTCAGTCTGCTCTAATGTTCTCGGTGTTTTGCAGGGATGAGGCCTGAAGTTTGTAGTAAGAGTTCAGGTTCTGATGATGTTAAACTTAATGTGTAGAGGTAAGGCTTGGAGTTTGTAATGGATATATGTTCAACCTGTTGTGATCATCTTGGTTTGCTGTCAGTGTCTTGGTGTGTGTTTTGTAGGGACAGAAGATGGTTTTGTAAAAGACACATGTTCAGTTTGTGAACGATCGTAAGACATCGTGAAAAATGAAGAGATGTATTCTGAGTGTCAGTCAAGCATCTTTAGCAAGTTGACATTCTGCCCATCCAGGTATGCTTCACTGCCACCAGGCCATTCAGCTAATGAATCTGAATATAATAATCTGAGATGACTCCTACTTAGCACTCTCAATTGGAAGTGCCGGTGCCTTTGTTACTTTTTGCAAGCTTGTCTAAAATGGGTAGAAAGCCCCCACTAAGGATTAAAGAAACAACACATGGGAGATGAATAAACACATTCATTTGGAATAAACTTTAAACCCAGCAGAGGTCAGCACAGTAGCCTGGAGCAAGGCAAAGGAGGTCTAAAGATACTAATTATTGCAGTCATGCAATTGAAATAATGGGGACCTGACAGTCTGACTGATAAACAGCTGGAACATTAATGAGCAGGATGCCTGTCTTCCATCAAAGGACCGCCAAATGTCTGTACAAGATACTAGAGAAGACACTGGCATTATCTGCAGACCAAAACACTAAAGTTTGTGGTGTGAACTGAACACATGGTGTTGCTAATAACTGGAGTTTGTGTGCCCACTGTGTATGGATGAAGTAATTAATCACTTTAAAATTACACAATGGGAGATTATAATTAATAAAAGACTACATGACACAGTGTATGGGGGAGGGGAAACATAGCTTGGATCCTTTGGATTCAGGATGCCAGACTGTGGCATTTCTTTTTGATCGCTTACAGGGTTTTTTTTGTAACTGTACAACATTGCGCTTGTTATCTGTACAATTAATCCAGTTTTGAGTCACCTCAAGTTTCACTCTCATCCAGGGTGAAAGAAACTCTTTCTGGAAGAGACAGGATTATAGAAAGAGTTTGGAGCAGTGTTTGCTATATCTCAAAGTCAGGGTCCTTGGATAAACTGCAGATTCAACAGTTACCAGCAGTCACTGGGGTGCTCATAGTGGCTAGGGGCAGATGCAAAAGAGGCAAATTATATATGAACAATTATAGTTATTATCAATTTGCATCCAGAACGTTGGCATAACTTCCCGAAGAAAGCCTTGATGTGCTTATTGACATCCCTGGAGGCATTAGACAAGCTTTAGCAGAGAAAGTAAAAGAGACAGTGGTGTCTTTACTAGTCCAGCAATATGAAACCTGGTGTAAGTGAATTTTGGCTCCACATCTGACCTCAGCTTCCCTTCAGAGCATTGGAACTATCATCAGGACACGAACCTACCCATCAGCAGCCAGATGCTTCAGAAGAACGTTTCAGAGACCTTCTGTTTTAGGCAGATGCTACATAATCTTCCTTGAAGCCTGCTCCTGAACCCTAGTAGTAGGAAGTGATTGAGGCCTGAGGGGCCTGAGAACTGCCTACTGTAGCTGTGTGATAGCCCCTTTTACCCAAACACATTTGCACATAACTTCGGTGAGCCTGTGCTCTGCTCCTTGGGCCATGATGCTGCCTCCCCCGTTCTGTAGAGCCACAGGCCCTGAGATGCATCTGACCACATTTTTAAGAGGTATCTGTGCTACAGAAACATATAGCCTTGTGTTTTCTTTGGGGAAGAGATGATCTCTTTCTGTAGGGCAGAGTGAACGTCCCTCCTCACACTGGCAAATACTACTGGGTGTTCTCCCACAGAAACCCAGAGAATATTTGATGAGCCAAAGCTTCAAGGAGTCATTCTAATCTGTGCTCAGTTGTCTGGCACCATATGTGGGTGTACAGTGGGAAGCTGCGTGAGGGAGTGTAGGCTTTCAGTGTAAGGCCTTGGTATCTTGTTGAAATATAAATAGTGAAAATAATACAGAAAAGGACTGGGATTTTCCCAGATAAGAAGGGGTTTGGCATTGGAGTCTCCATTACCAGTAATGGGCTTTGATGATTTCAGGAGGCCTTGGATTAACTCCCACGTATACTGTCCTAAAGAGCTTTTTGAGTCATAATTTACAGTCATATTCTTATACAAAGCAACAGTTTGAGCTCTTGATTTTATTTGACACCCATTTGCAAATGGTTATCTGACTTACCTGCTTTCTGCCTGGTGAAAATCTTACATAGCATGTTCTAGAGCTCTCAATACTTTCCTAAATGCATTAAAGGGTAAATATTTCTTTGGGGACCATTAGCGCCATTAGCAGCAGCTTCTGCTTTTCCACTTTCCAGGAATTTAATAACCGTCAAATGTATAGACTTCTGAAAATGTCAAAACATGAGCAAAGGGAAAAAGACATTTTATCTATTCAATTAGAGACTTGGGATGACAGGAAACGCGAGTTTGTCCCTTGGACTGAACAAGAAGGTTGATGGGATTAGTAAACCGGACACCATTCATGTGAAACATTTGTTTACTGTATGCTTTTACAGAACATTACCCATGTAATAGCTGCACAGAGTTTATTAGTACGTAAGGCAGTAACGTGCATAGTATCCATATTTGTTGGTGGTTTTGTTTCATTATGCTTTCTCTTACAAACTAGCCAAATCTGCTAAAGCACAACTCAGCAAGCCTTGCTATTTTTTCAATTAAGTTTTTGTCTGTATGTAAATTTTAAAACCAGTAGTGCTGTCACTGCATGCTGTATCTAGCAAAATAGGGTCCTTCTACTAGTAGAGATCTCGACGTGGTGCAAGAACAATAAAAAAACCCCAACATGAATGTTACGCAATCCAAGTCCACTCCCTCTGCTGGTGGATATATGTCTCCTGCTGTGTGTTCAGTAGCAAAATCAATCACCACACTAAGGAGCAACAACAAAAGATCACTTTATAAATGTGTCTTAGCAAATAAGAATATGGGTTGTAGAATTTTAAAACATTTAAAAGCAAATATCCTACCACCCGAATTATAAAATATTCCCATTTAGAAAAAAAAAATTCCAATATAAAAAATAGAATGTCCTCTCATGCAAGAAATAAGGCATTTCCAGAACATATTCTGCTCTAGAAAACCAGAGCAGAAATGGTCAACATAAAATTATAACAAGCTCTTGACCTTCCCTGGCCCTTTATGCATTTTCATGAAATGATGTAATTCATTATTTCCACTGATGTGTGCAGAGCGGTGGGCCAGCTTACTTTGTATTCATTTATTCAGTCTTGAGTAATCTGTGTTTAATAGAGTGCTCGAGCATGTCAGAATGAACAATTAAACCTGATTGTTATAGAAGACAACTTGCCATTATTGCCAACATTAGTTGTATGTGCTTTATTTTTTTAATAAAGAAGGCGTGTTGCAAGTTCGGTATATAAGCCCCATATTAAAATTGTACACTTTTTTTTATTTAAAATGGAAATCTCTCTTGCACACTTGGGACCATAGTACTTTGCATTGAGCTCTCCATTGATTGATGATACAAGCTGTAATTTTTTGTCAAGTCTGTTCTGCAAGGATAAGCAGACTGGGAAGGCTGAACCGAGCACTAGGAGAGGAGTGGGATGTAGAGATCAGCTCTCCCATCAGCAAGGTGCAAAGTTTTGGAAGAATATATTCTGCAGTGTAGAAATTGAGTGGTTTTGCTGACTTACTTAGAAGTGGGAAAAAAATGGCAGCCTGCTTCAGGGATAATATGTTTGATAAATGCCTTCTCCTGGCGGGCAAAGAGAAAAATATCCAGGAGCATTTTAAATGAGTGGGGCAGAATGCATATACAGGGAATCCCATGGAGCAAAGCAGCCATGGAATAAACAGCCTAGTGAGAATTATGAAAGAGTAGGATAGTGTATGATTCTTGGTACCCTCTCCTAGATGAAATCCCAACTGTTCCAGCATGGCCCACAAAGTCATGGAGGACTAAAATCTCCCAGAAGAGCTCTTTAGTTCAGCCGGTGGGAGCCTGTGCCTTTGGGGTAGAAATACCTGAATTTTATGCTCTCTGAAACCTTAAAATTACAGCAATGTGATTATAACCTTGGATTATAGTGTTTGAATATCTGCATGAGTATTATACAAGTCTTGTGACAATTTGGCTTTTCTCATGAGGGAAGTGCAGAGATCTCCATGAATTCCATGAGCAGGAAGGGTCAGCAATTGAATTTGGATCAAGAAATGAGCCTGGTAAAGGGCCTGGGTGGTCCAGATTTCAGTGCAGGCTGGACATGCACGCAGGTGGCTTTGGGAGTGTGTTGGTGTTACTGTCTGGTGTGATTCATCCTCCCTGCCTCCTTCACTTTGATAGTTACAGCAAAGTTACGTGTGCCAGTCTGTGCCACCCTCACAACAGCTACGTTAAGAGGCTTGGCTGGTTTGGATGAGTTTTGCTCGTTTATAGCTGCTGTCAGTCCTGCACCAGCAGAATGTCATTGTACTCGAATGTGTGCACTATCCTCATCCCTCCTCAAGCTGGGCAACCATGGTGCTCAGCATGTGCCAAGGCAATGAAGAAGACCCTTCAAGACCTTTCACGCATTGCATCACTGAATAGGGGAATAGAGAGAAACTGCAAGTGTTCGGGGCCACCCTCCCACAAAGGCACTTTCAGCATCCTTTGTCCTCTCTAGTAAATGGGGCAGTGGTTTTTGGAAAACCTGGAGTGCCTCATCCTTCTTTTTTCTTAGTATAAGCTGCTGAAGTGGGTCACACTGGGTAGTGCCCTGTCACATGAATGAAGGTGAATATGTGGAGGCAGACCAGATCAGCTAAAGATGAGCCATTAGATGATATCTCTAGTAATCACCAACCACGCACTGTTGTTTCTGTGCCCGGTAGATTATCAAGAATGAAGTTGCATTGCAAAGCGAGGGGTGGTGGTGGTGTAAAGAACAGCAAGAACAAAACATTTGAATGTTGAAGGCACTGAATGCAGAGCTGTTTGCCAACAGTTCCCTGCCCTGGGGTGTTCAGAAGGAAAGAGAAGATATTTTGTGTCAAGAAGCAGGTGTCTGGAGGAAGTCCTAAGAGATCCCTGTGATCCTGTGTAATCAGCTGTGTCTGTATTTGCTCCTCAGTGCAATGAAGCCTTGTGAACTAGCAGCAGGAGTGGTGTCTGGTGTTTATGTGCTTATGCATGTAGCCAGCTATGAATTTTTAAGACTGCAGAATGAAATTCATTTTTCAATAATGAAGATTTTATCTGAGGCAACAAGGAACACCAACTCAATGTTTCAATTCAGAGGGATGACATAGACAAAGCAAGCCTGCAGGTAACAAAACAGATAAACACGAGTAGGTCAAACCTGTTCTGCTAACGCTATGAGATACAAAGTTATGAGAAAGGAAGTGCAAAAGTGCAAAGTGCTTATCAGCACTGTGCGTAGTATCTCATGCATAGAAAACCATAGCTCTCGTTCTCTTCCGTTGGTTCCGAGAAAGCTGCAAAAGCAGCACTGAGAAGTTAGAAGGTACATCTTACGTGGTTGTGCAAACTGGGTCAAATATTGCAGGGGATTAGGAGCAGTGTGCTAGACGAGGTAATAGCCCTCCCACAATGCCTCCACCTGCCATTGCTGGTTATTTATTTCAACGTCTTTCACATACCAGAATCCTTCAGGACGCAGTATCTTCTCTCAGTGGAAAATACTGCTTGTTGAATGATGTTAGTGTACCGATTAGTACAGATTATGTTTTACAACTGACCAGTCAAACCGCAAATGTTGCTTTCCTAAGCTAAACATGGTTCCTCCCTCCACCCCAAAATGCACACTTGAATCCCTAGCAGCCCATCGACCATGGTGATGGCAGGAGTTGTAAGCAGATTGCTTTCAAGGTAAACAGCTATTCATTGTCTTCAATATTGTCCAGCAAAGACAAATTTACAATCAGCAGACTACATACTGCCAGCTAACAACACAAGAGCTATTAAGGATTATATAAGATGCTCATTGGATGTGTCTAGCAGATTAGCACAGTTGTTTAGAGCAGGTGTTTTGTTAATTGTGAAATATTCAGAACTGCGTGCTGTGCTTGAAATGACCCTTAAATGGCCACCTCACACCAGTGAGATGAGGAGACATAGTGCACTGAGCTGTGGAATACAGCGAGGAGGGAGGATGATGGCGGCCCAAGACCTATTCACCTATATTCGTTGCCAGTGTTGTCAGGGCAGCCTTTTTTCTTATGCTGCAAATCTTTGATTCTATTTTTCATCTTTTGCTATGATTTATTATTTAGTATTTTGCAAAATGAGCTCTGTTGCTTTTAAGGAAGCTTGTATAATAACTTTGAAACAAACTGTATGAGCCCAAAAGATAAAAGTTACGTGGGTTGGAGATGAGACGCTCTTCATTCATTTCTTTTTTTCAAAAGGTAAATAATGCTACATTTGAAGTAAATGTTTCCTTGCACACACCTATCACATGTAGAAGGACTTAGACTCTGGGTAAAAGGGACTTTAGACTGCAGCAATGCGTAGATCACAGGATTTCAGAAACACAGTGTAGCAGAAAGGATGCTGAGACAGTTCCTAGCAGGGTCCGTGGCTGATGGCACACATTGACTGCAACAATGAGAGTTATTTTTAAGGAAAAATTAAACCAGAAAGGGCTGGTGGTGCGCTCAGCTCCCCTTGCATGCCTGCCAGGGCAGGTGCCACTGGCTGATTTGCCCTGCCTGGGGCAGGTGGCCACCTGGCTTACCCGGGGTGGCCAAAAGCTGGGGCCCGGGGAGGGCAAGGGAGCATCTTGCAAGGGGGCAATTGGAGAGCAGCCCGGGGCAGCGCTGCCCCGAGAGAGCCTCTGGGAAAGGCAAGAGTGTGGAGGCAAGGCTCTTAGCAGTGCAAAGGCACAGTAAGGCACCAAAAATCAGGGGATAATTGCAGTTTAACTCATGAATTAAAATAGATTTCAACAAACAGACTGCCTGAGACAACTGAGTTCACAAAGAAAGAAAGTCTCTTTCCACCCAGAACACTTTGATGTTTCTTTCTGAGTTGTGTCTTCATACAAATTTTCCTTTTAAAAATAAATAAAATGCAGACAAAAAAAAAATAAATGCCTGGAATTGAATATTTATTCAGTCCCCAATTTTTTTCCCATTTGTTTACTTTGTTGGCTGACAGACAAAGAAATCCATTTTTCACGCAACTCTAGTACATCATGAGTACAAACAGCAAAGACTAAGCCCATGTCTATTCATACTGTTACACCGCTTCATGCATCTGCATACTGAGTAGTACCTACTCCAGAAATAAAGAAAATGAGGCTGTGTGTGACTGAATGTGTGAATAAGGCTGGCAGTTTCAGGTCAGTTAACTACTCTTGGGATCTCAGATATTAACATTGTTATTTTGGCCTAAAGAGGTAACAACAGCAGTTCTCTTTTAAATACATAAACCTTACTCTTTTTTTTTTTTCCCCTTTTTCTCACAGGTTTTCAGAGATGACTCCATATGACTCCATATGACTAAGAGCTCACTGCAAGGTAAATGAAGGGATACAGATTATAACAAGGTAACATATGTGGAAAATGCAAACCAGCTCTGATGTGCAGGTACAGAAAGGTTTTACAGTTCTGAGGATTCCTGGAAGTGTGCAAAGCAAGGAGAAAGGTATATTGCACCTTCCCTGCTAGGCTTCATTCTGAGTATCAGGAAGGCTTTTCACCACAGTGCGGAACAAGAGCATCTTCAGTGTAAAAAAAAAAAAAACCCAGTAGGATTTAGCTTTTGAGCTGCAAGATCTGCTCTTCTATACAAACACAGGCCACTCTATCCTTCAGAACTAAATTGTAAACTGACAAAGTGAAAGCAATCCAGTTTCCTTCTGTCATGTGTTCAAATGTTCAAATTTAGTAACTTTAAGTACCAGTTATCAGTAGTTTGTTGCTTTTTCCCAGAAATCCCAAGAAGATGGGTAAGAGTCAGTGAAGAAAAATTTGTAGCCAAAGAAATGGTCCAACTTACTACCCCATTTTTGCAGGCCATATCAAAATTTGGGATAACTTTCTATTATTGAAAGCAGAATCTAAGATCCAGGCCACAAAGACTAATATCTTAGGTCCTGAATCTCTTTTCACCTGTATGAAACCTCCTTCCTAGGTATTTCTACAGCAATGCCAGAAAAGTGGAAGCTGTTCAGACAAGTATTTGCTCAGGTCCTCTGGTGTTCATACCATTAAAATACAGAGCAGTAAGAGGAGTAGAAGGGCTTCTTAAGGCATGTTATATCCAGTGCTTTGGTAAGATATGTGCTCGCGATCATGGGCAGTGATAGATAAATTGATGAATAAATGTATGTCTGTCAGAAAAATGGATGAGAGTCACACACCCATCAAAAATGTAAGAGTGATGTGGCCGCATAGAAAGTTGCCACCTGTCCTGTGGTAACTGCCAGTATTTGCACTTCTTATGAGTAGCTAATCCAGGGAAAACTGGTGCACAATGAAAGAAGCTTAAGCTAAGTCCTGCCTACATCATATGTCTGAATAAAACATGCTTGCAAAGCATCAAAGAAATTCTGCACCTTTCTGGGTGGACACATACTTTTTGTTGGCTTTAAATGGGCTTAGGTAAGTAACAAATTTATGACAAACTTGCTCAAGAAAAACTCTTCAACCTTTCAAACAGAAATATTCACAGTGTTGTGATAAGCTCCAGCTGAAATCAAGCAGATCTAGAGTTAAAGGCAAGGCAAGGAATATGTATCATGGTTGAGAGCCTGCATTTAAATCTTGAGGGAAGCTGAAGTAATAATAAACAAGGTATTTTGCCACATTAAAAAAAATAAAAAGAAGAAATTGACTACTGTAAAGGACAAAGAACAGTCATTTTAGAAGCTGAAACAAAGCAATACTTACCTACACTGGAATAACAAACTTTTCTCAAAATTGAGTCTCTTTTAGACCTAAGCAGCAACAATAATGCCTCTATTTTAAAAGGGCAGAGTAACGGTGTTAATTAGTTACTGTGATGTCTCAGAGCTGCATTAGCATTGCTGTTTATAGTTAGGGTCCATCGGTAGCTAGGATGTGGAGACTGATGCTAAGAATAGATGAATAGTAAGAGCACTGGTTGTTCCGTAAAGCTTTCTGCTACCTAAATGTGAAACATTTCTGCTTATGTTATTTCTTTCTCTTCTAATAATGCAGAGGATTTGAGGCTCTGCCTTGGGCAATGGGATATGCATAATGTCCACCAGCTGATAAGCAGTCTCAAGAGGCATCATGCCTAAGGCTGTGGTACGATGATACATTAAATTCAGTTTTCGATCTCCTAACATAACTGAAAAAACGTCACAGCTATGTGAACTGATATCAGCCACACTGCTAGTTCAAGTTTGTTTAAAAATACTCAGATGGGTGAACTTGTTGCATCAGTCTTCACACTGCCTCAGATTCTGCCTGCCTACAGCACTCTAACTTTAATTGCTAGAGCAGGAGTGTAGTCCCAAAGGCTGGTATTCTGGCTCAGGATCCAGTTTCACATTACAGCGACCTCATAGTACCAAGAGGCTGCCGCTAGAAGAATAGTTCTGCTCCTCCGTCTCCTGTCAGCAGCTCACTCCCACTGCCAGGTGTGACATCGGTGCAGGACCACTATTTCCAGCACAAAGAAGGAGGGGGGGGGGGAAATGTGCAGGACTTGGGGGCGGAGCATTAAAGCATATTCTGGCAACAGCCTGCGGTAGCATCAGTGAAACTGTAATGTGCAACCACACCCTGAACTCAGCAGAAGGGCAATAACACGTGCATGCTTGAATTTAAAATGCTGGGCTGGTGGGTCCAGGATGTTCAGTATTGACAACTGCAGAGCCATGGCAAAGGCACCTCCGTGAGTCAGAATTCTTCCAGTTCACCCTGCTTGCTGCTGGAAGGGAGTCTTTGTCACAGTGCCTTGTCTAGCAAGTAATTACTACTGCAACCCTGCACTTTCTTCATTTCACTGGTGACAGTGACTACCGCTGTCCTTCCACATGAGCTTCTGCCGGAGAAAGAGGAAGTGAGCACCACCATGTAAGTCAGAATCTGCTTCAAGCACCCACCTAAGCTGTTTCAGAAATGTATTAAAAACGTAAACTTCTTAGCTACCCAGTCTATGTCTTAAAGCACAGCCCAAGAAGCTGGTTTTTTTGTTTCACAATTACAATAACTCCTCTTTAGCACCAAATTGCTCAAGCCTCTTCAATTCCTCCTCTCAGAGGAATTTATTAGTTTCTGAAGTCATGCCATTTATTCACGAATATCATCCTGGTCTCTTGAATGCAGCTGTCAAGAGACAAAAATAAATAAATAGACCAGACTTCCTCCAAGTTTTCCCCCACTTTTTTTTTTTCCCCCCACCTTTAGTGACATTTATAAAATGTTATAAAACTTTCTGCCAGGAAAAGTATAAAATACATTTACAGAATAGTAGTTTTGTTGATTACAAAAACATTGTTGCAGTAGCAATAAAGCAATAGGTGTGTAAATCTCCTCTGTATACTTGGCATTCATTAAATTTAGTGGAGTGACAGTTACCACTCTGCAAAATACAGTATTTTCAAAGGAACTTGCAACACATACTGTTTTCCAAGCCTCTTTCTTACAGCAAGTCAGTCAGTTGTCACACTAAATCTTAAGTGAAGATTGATGAGGATTGTTGGGAATATCATATTTCTTGAAGAGGTGCTGGGTCACAGTCTCTTTTATTTTTCAACAAGGGCACTTGTTAGATGGTATCAGTTACAGTCCCTGCACAAGTGATTACTTTGGCCAGTATGCGAGCTCTCTGCTCCTTCACACGTATTCTGAAGATCCAAGCATACTGCCTAAGGTTAACCAGCTGCCAAGCGGTCTTAGTGTCTGTTGCTCTTGATATGACATCAGCAGCTTGCCTGTATCCTTCGCACTGGACATTATTCACTGCTGCTCACTAGCAGCAAAAGTCATTTTTTTGCAAGGAAGATTTCCAAGCAGCAGATTCCAGTGAACCATTGACTGGGTGTTTGATATTCATAGTGAGTGCTTGGTTGCTTCGGACATACTGTATTTGACTCCTCATTAGAAGATGGACCATTCTAAACTACAAAGAGGAGAAATAATATGAGATGAACTGTGATAAACAGAGCAAGAAAGGAATCAAGAATGTTTCTACTTCTGTGCAGATATACACACAAAGAATTAAACATTAGTATCAACATGCTGCTCATATGGGAATTGCCTATTTGACTCCTGTCAAGGACACTAAGGAGTTTTAATTGTCGAGCTAAGAGTTTACCTCTTTAAGATTTTGCATCAAAGGGCAGAATTTGACTTCAGGAAACCAGAGTTTAGTTAATTCCATTCTCCCAAAGGAAGTAGAGGTTGGCAGGGAAACATGCTGCACCAGACCTTGGTCTGAAAACCCTGTCTGTAAGGCTATGTTTACACAAGGGGAGCGTGACTTTCGCTTTGCTTTACTTGGCCACCAGGTCAAAAGCCAGCTCTAAGGTCTAAGCCAGAAGGCTGTGCAAAGCGTATTACTACTTTGAGCACAGAGCTGAGGTAGTACTGTCTACGCTGTTTATGGTTCATATAGCCACCTTTGCAGCCCGGGTAGTAATGCTTGCAGCTGCCTGCAAAAGGCAATGTCAAATGACCATTATAGCCAGTGAGTACTAGGTCCCACTGGTGTACATGGGAATTCTGGAGCATTTTCTTAATCATGCAATATTACTCCATGGGCAACATCTCTAGGAAGGACCTGAGCTTCTGTCAAGTGTCAGTGTAGGCAGGAGGTGTGTAAAACCTCTAAAAATCAGCAAGGATCTTTGTCTGTGAAACTACAGAAGGAAGCGGGAGCTTTAGTCATTAATGTTGTGATCATCTGGGCATGTTCTCTACCTTCAGTTTCTCTTATTTTCTTGGCTCCATAGAGGCCTGTAGTATTTGTTTCTTTTTTTTGTATTAACACATCAGTTTTATTTTTAATTTGGTTTCAGAGTGACTCTTAAAATAAAGCAAATGCTGGCAATAAAAATTAATTAAAAGAACAAAAATGCATCACTTAAAAAAAGGAACAGCGTGTACTAAGGTTTCAAGTAAATGTTCAAAAGTAGTTATAATTTTAAAGTAATTACGTTTTAAAGCCCTACAAGAAAATCCTTTTCCCCCTCCTCCAAATGAGTATTATGAAAATTGTCTCCTTAGTGAAATTTCCAAGTCACCAAATGCATGGCTATTTAAGGGAACACACTTTCAATCTGTGTCTGAGGCAGGGTGCATTGGGAGGGTATCATTCCGATAAATAGGACGAGCCAAATCCTGAGATTAGTAAAGTGGCATTGTTAATTGTCAAGATGATGCTGAATAGACAGAGGCACTTAACTGTTGTGTTTGTGCTCCATTGAATCATTGTCTCTTTGTGTTGTTTTTAATTTGCTTTCTACTGTAACTCATGAAACTTACATTACTGCCATTAAGGTGAATTTTTTTGAAGCTGCATCTGCTCATTGGTTTGCCGATTCCCTCTCTTGAAATTAGATTGATGTAGTGTTATATATTCTTTCCAATCTAATGACTTTTCCAGAGCCCCAGAGTAAAGAAAATGGGTTTCATTAATTTCCCTAATAGCATCACTGAAAGACATGTGATGTGCGAAGTTAAAACTTCTTTTGTTTTTAATCTCTTAATGATCTCTTTTCCCTTTGTTCAGACTATCCTTATCTTTACAAAAATAGAGAAGAATGAAAATGTCTCTTGGTGGATTTGTCAGGGAAGCGAGACTTCAACCATTTTGGTGGAAATGTTTCATGGCATCTTTATGTTCTCTACTGATGTTTATTCCTCTATTCAGTCCATTTATTGCTCCATAAATTGCAATGTGTATGGCTTCTTTTATTTTTTTCCCATCCCAAGGAAAATGAAGACCAAGTTGCTCTGCTGCATCCTATTTGGCATCCTGAATTTGTGACTTGTCTCTGGATAAAAGTCTGGAAGTACCATTACGATAACAGGAATTATTTTCATTGTAGTGAAAGCAAGATCTTCACACATTTCATTTCTCCTTACCTAACTTCACAGTTGGTGAACCCAATTATCTGACACACAAAGTTTTTACTAAATGTTCTGTTTGCTGCAAAGGACTTCTCATTCTTACAGTAATGCTCTGACCTGGACAGCATCAAAAGGGATAAGTACCTTCAGAATAGGCTGTCTGAACCTAGGGTGTGAACTAACACCAGAAATGAGGTGTTTTCCTGGCTTAGTTGCAGGATGAGGAATGAACTATCTTTGTTTCGAGGTGGCCCTAATCTTAATTTATCAGAGGAGTTAATTAAGTTGGAAGGTGATGTTAACAATTGGCTTCGTCAGTGTCAGGGCCCATAGTCTATGATCATTTCATGTGCCTTTTTTTGTTCAAACTTAGACTTAAATTTTGGGCAATGAATGAAAACTACGTGACAAATCACTGTCCAGTGTTGTAAAAGTTTCCCATGCTTATTTGCATCACCATCTGGACATGATCAGACTGTGCTGAAGTTTAGAATGGAGTCCAAGCTTTGACATTGAGCACTGTTTTGAGACAGTCACCCACCTGATAAGTATATCCTCTAGTCAGCAAAAAGGCATTAGAGGATGAATAGTGAGCCATCAGTGTTTGTGCATGACACATGAGATTTTCTGATGGGGAGAGGGAAAAGTGAGTGGTTATTCACCTCTTATGAGATATTCCTGACTCTTGATTTTGGCTGTATTGTTGTTTCCAAAACTATCTGAAGAGTTTCTCTCTCATCAATTGAGCATGCTTCAGTGTATTTGTCCAACTTATCTAATTTCCTAGCAAAGGATTTTCTGATGATGTTCTACTAATTTGGAAGTTTCAAATTTTAACACAACTTTTTTTTATGCCATTGAGCCAATCCTTTTCAGTGAAAATTTACTGTTTTGGGAGAGTGGTAAGCACCAATTGACCTACTTCTGCTATTATTTACTAGTTAAATTATGTACTACAGAAGCTTCCTTGACGTGCTCTCCGGTCAACTCCTGTATGCTCCAAATTTGACAGAAGAGTCAGCTCATTAGTGCACTGTCTGTGCTTGTGTAGGAAGAATATCATCCTATTTTAGCATGATGTGTCTGACATTTTCTTTCAAATGGTATAATACAGCAAGAAAAACTCACCATGTATAATGGAAAACTTTAATTATACCATCCTGAATTCATACTATTGTGCATTTTGTTAGAAGTCCCACAAGTCTACATTACACACTAATGAATATTTCAGTTATGACCTAAAGGAAATGAAGTTTGGGAAGGTTTCTCAACAGAAAGACAAGCGGAAACTCAATTCTGAATAGTTTGGTTCATACTTAGGAATTATCACGGAAACTTGACAGTGGCAGGTAAATCTTGCTGCATGAGGTCATGCATTCCTTCAGCTTATCTGGTTATGTCATATTCATTTCTATATCCATAGTAATAAATGTCATAACAGCCACTTTTAGAAGGTCCCAAAAGTGAGAGACATCCACAAGAACAAAGAGGTATTCAATGGGACATGAAGAAACTGGTCTTTGAGAAACAGTTTTGGACCAGGGACAAAATGTCCCTGCTTAGCAGTTGTGCAACGTGTCTAACACCTGCACAAACCTGAGTCAGTTCCTTCACTGTTTTGCTATGGAAAGTATTTCCTACTGGTCTGCAGAAGCAGTAAGTGATGTCTCATCTTACCCCAAAGTAGTGAATCCATGATGTCCATATTATCAA
Organism: Gorsachius magnificus; assembly: GCA_034008185.1. Taxonomy (NCBI): domain Eukaryota; kingdom Metazoa; phylum Chordata; class Aves; order Pelecaniformes; family Ardeidae; genus Gorsachius; species Gorsachius magnificus. The sequence continues at coordinate 15,158,009 of CM067085.1, read as the reverse complement.
GGTACAGCAATAGAAGAAACTTGAACGAGAGTTCCTTCTTCTTCCTGCTTCATGAGGAGACTTAACTGCCTTATGAAGGTGAGAATACTGTACTTTTAGCCAAAATTACAACCGTGCCTAATACTTTTCATGGGAAATTCAAATAAGGACTGTCTTTTATATGTCTGGGTTTTATACGTCTGTCCTTATTTATGTGTCTGTAAACCCTTTGTTCTATTTAAACATCAAGCAGATGCACAGATTTTACTGCTCTTCATTGTTCTGTGCCTTTATAGATCAAATCTTCAGCATCTTGCCATTGTCTGAGTTGTAAGGACACTTACAACAATGTAAGTGGCATAATTACCAAAAGTTTTTCTACCACAGTCTAAGTCGTCTTGAAAAAATAAAAATAAGAAAGCAAAAGTAAAAAAACCCCACAGTTTTCTTCTAGATTTTTTTTTGACTGAAGACACACTTGAAAGTGTGTATTAGTATTTGCTTACAATTCTGTATCATCTCAGATAGTGGTGCGTCTCAAATCTGAAGGAATGATATTCTAAAGTTTTAGTCTTTTCTGTGCTTTAGCTTTATTTACCACATATGAAAGTTAATTTACACAGATCACATTAGGATACGCCGTATTTCTATGCTTTGGCTACTGAATTAAACAGTCACTGGGGTGTTTATAATGCTTTTCATTTCTAGCAACACAAGATGGCTCAGAACTGCAGCGTTCAGTCATTGTTTTGAGTGGATTTGGAGCATTCTCAGGGGATGAGGTATTTGTGCTTGGATATCCAGTTTGTCAGAACTTCACAACAAAATGGAAGAGTTCTTTTCATTCTGTACTCGAACACTTCTCTCACCCACCAAGATTTTGGATCTACCTCCATTAGAATAACAAGATTACTGAGAGGAACAGGGTAGCATTTTTTTCATCTAAGCCAATTTTTTACCAGAATATTTAAAGTCTTTCTGTAAGCAGAACACAAAAGGTAAGATGTGGGTGTAGGTGTACTTCTGTCCTCTTTTTGATCTTTCCAAATGAGCTGATCTCAAAAGGTGCCTGCACCTTTTTCCTTGCCTGTCTGAGGGTGGAATCTCATGAGGGGGACTTTGGCACCAGAGTAGAGTGGTTTTTCACTCTGTATTTCTGACAGCTAGGTTTTTCTTCTTTTTTTCAGAATTAAACCAGCTGTCAGGAATAGCTGTCTTAAAACAAAAGCATTTTAAGAATTGGAATAAAGCATTAGAGGGGATTATTTAAAATTGCAAGAAGCCATCAATCATATTCAGTTTCACAGGAATGTATTCTTTATTAGAAGCTAAGTTAGATAACTTTCCTTTTAAGTTTCAGGGTAAGAAACAAAGCAGTTCTCAGTTCTTTGGTTCTCTCAGCTGTTGGTGAAAAACAAGGAGCATACAAGAGTTTTTCACTATAAGTATATTGGGCCACAGTTGGACTGGCTTCAATGGAGGCCACTCTTATCAAGGGATAAGTACTTTACTTGGGAGTTTCATTTTTTGCTGCCAGCCAAGGGCAGCACATCTACAATCAGTTGCATCTGTACTTATACTACTGCACCCAGCTCTGCTGAAACAGAGCAAGGAAAAATTGCCGTGGACATCAGCTCACTGCTAATCTTTGTCACTGATCTCATCAGCTGATAGTGCTACAAAAATACTGGTATGGGCTGCAGGTTTAATATCGCAAGAAAGGATTCCCTGCAGAGACGTGTCAGCTTTATCAACCCTAATTTAGATAGTAGCTGAACCACCTGAACTTGATTTGTGTAGACACAGAAGAATAAAAATCAGTTAGCAGGCAGTTTACTCGCATCCCATTTCTCAGCTGGATTGACTGAATCAAGTGACTGCAACCTTATAAGCAAGAAGAGACTTAATTTCTTTTATGAACTCAGATTCATATGCACTGTATTTTAATCTGAGCCCAACAGTACTTAGGCTCACAAGGAGATTACTAAAACGAACAAAATTCATAGGATTATGAAAGGAGATAGAAAAGTTAAATGATCTGAAATACATTTTATATGAGACTTTCATTTTTCAATAAACCTTCAGAAAACAAGTCTGTCGGTTAGAGGAAGGAATATATTACTGAAGTGCAGGAGGTTTCAATAACTTCAGCCATTCAAAAAGGATTATTGAGACATTTATGACTGAGGGAAAATGTTCCCTGTCAAAATAAACTGAGATATGTTTTCCAAGATGCTAGTCCAAGCAACTGCTTGAGAGGTCTGAAAACTTGCTTGGGACGTTCTGTGCTTTAGCAGGGTCTCAGTGGCTCTCAGTGAAGTGCAGTTATGTGGAATGTTTGGAGCTGGACCCAATACAAATAATTGTGTACATCACCTCTGCTTCCTGTGCTGCATTTCTGTTCTCCTTCATAAATCACATTGTATCTTTGGCCTTTGGCAGCCCCATCCTTTACAGACCTACTTTGGTATAAAAGACACAGCTCAAAGTTCACCTCTTACAACTACATGAATTAGTTTTTGAACATTGGCTGATTTCAGCTTAGAGTGGGATATATGCATTTCAGTCCTTGTGCTCTGGATTTCCTGTTAATTTTTTGCCATTATCCTGTGACTGTCTAATGTAAAATAATTGTCGCTCTTCAGAGCAGAGCCAGAAGCCGTCGTGCTCTCTCCCAGTTGTAAAGTTTTCTAGCATAAGCACCCTGAGGACAAACTAGAAGCCTTTCCCTTCTTTTTTTTTCCCTGAGGCTTGTGAGTTTTTTAGCTGGCCTGTACTATGAATCCAGTGTAGATGGCAGCACCCCAAGAGCAGCTTTGATTCAAGGTCTTAAATTGCTGAGGGACAGGCAGAAGTTGAGCCAGCTCCCCTTGGCTAGCTCCCAATAGCCCATCTCATAGCACCTGGGCTTTAAGGGACTCCAGGGAGCCCTGTGGATCAAACTGCTGGGGCCAAAAAGAGTTGAGCACCCAAAGGACCTACTCTCCATCTGGGCCTAAATGGCATTCCTAGTAAAAGAAATCTAAGGATAGAAACACACCCCAAGACAAGTGCCTTAACTAAAAGTCCGTAAGTCTTTGGACATATTTCTTCCCTTTTGAAATGGATTTGAGGTAAAGATGTTCAGTGTTCATTGTTTACCCTTTCCCCAAACTTTGTGTATGAGTTCATTCAGGTCAGCTCACCACTGTATCCTGCTCTTCAGACAAAGAAGTTTAGATACCTCAGCATACATAGGTGCAAAATTAATTAGGATCTTCTGCTATATTCACGAGTTGCAGTCTCAAAGAAGTTCTGTTTGTGCCTGAAATTTCTATTCTTGTGTTACCTGTGGAAGAAAAGTTGCACCAGTTTAACATGATGTACTTCAACCAATTTATCTCATATTTTCATTGCTTGCCTTAGTTTACAAAGGGCCACAAGCTAAATCAGTTTAAGGGAGATTTAAACTTGTTCAAATGCACTTAATAGGAGAGTTTGCACTGCTTTAACATGATTGATCTAGGTTTGAGTCACTTAAACTTGTACAACATGTGTATAGACAAGGTCTTGAGGTCTGCAAAGACATGACATTGGAAAGGTGAATTGCATTCCCTTTGATTATTTGAGGACTCAATCAATATACAGGATATGCTTAAAGATCTTGTTTGTTGCCAAGAATGCCCAGAGAACATCTTGTATTTTACCCGAGTAGAAGGAGAAAAGAGGGAAAGGCTTAAAATTTAGCATTTGAAAAGCAGACACTCTGTATATACAGTTTAGCTACAGTTAGCAAAGCTTAAATGAGCCCAATGCACTCTGTTGAATGACAGCGCAAAGCATCTCAATGGATTTTGGCAGAACAAAGGTGTGCTGCTGAGACAATATATACATTCCACTGTGAAACAGACACTGCAAATTAAAAATCTGAGCCTACTTCTGTAGAAATTAATGGGAATTTTGTCACTGACTTCAAAGGGAGCAGGGTCAGAAATCCAATTTCTTGCTATGTTGACTCTACCTTCATTAGTGGCAGAGGGTGAAGGAGGGGAGCAGAGGGATGACTTTTTATTTGGATCTTACCAACTTTCTTTTCCCTAGATAGTCTCCCTCTAATTTTTCAAATTTCATTTGCTTTTGAAACACACTTCAAAATGAGAAGCACATGTAGGGTATAAGACATAGACAGTTACCTTTCTAGGTGGAGACTAAATTAGCCTGACATCTCATATAATTTTTTCTTCCTCTGCTTCTTTTTAAAGGCCTATTTATAATCAGTGACAGCTAGAAAAGAAATGTAGAACAGGACATCAAATGCCCTGTCTGTTTACTTAAAAATCACATGTTCACTTGTTTCAGAGAACTGATGGACACCTTGTCCCTGTGTTTACTCAGCTACTGTTAGAGTGTGGGACACTGATACAAGAGGAAGCCTTGAAAAGAGAAAATAATTATTTGCTTATAAAAGACAACCTTACATCAGGAATAAGTAGGAAAAAAAAAAAAGAAAAGGAAAAAAAAAGAAAGATCAGATCAATGTTCTGGCTGGATTAGGTGCAGCAGTTCATAATTAATTTAGCTTCTTGGTCCAGTCAGTTGTAGTGAGAATATAGGCATCTATTTTGTAGAGTTCAGGGCCATCTCAGGTCACCACTGTGGTTTTAGCTTTCATATCATAGCCAAGAAAATGTCTCTAAGCCTATGTCATAGGCTTGCAGAATGACACTTGACACTCAATTCATTCTTATGTGGTACTGTTTTAGAGAGTATTCTTTTTCCTGGCTTAATCAGTTGACTTTTTCTCAGCTATTAGACTTAATAAAATATTGTAACAGTAAATCAAATCCAGGTATGTGCCTCCTCTGGCACTTTTCTGTTTAAAGCACTTGCCCATTCCATTCTTGAACAGTCAAAATGCCTCCTTGGCCAAATGTATACTCAATAGCTTGTCCTTTTGTTATCTCAGTGAGATAAGATTTATCCTGCAGACGAGGCACTACAGCCCTACCATCTTACAAGACCTGGTCAAAAAGTCACAGTTACAAAGGGCAACCCTATCAGAAAAATGAGATCCTGTATTTTTACTCACTCTAGTTTTCACAGCAGAGATTCAGCTTATAAACAAAGGATACAGGCTGTTTAGAAAAAAAAAAAAAAAAAGATATATTTTAAATATTACTTCATCTTATCACTCATCAGACTGTTTTCTCTCTTCTTCCTTCTGGATTTTATAATCCTAAACCTTGAAACTCTCTGGAGCACAGACAATATGTCGTCACCCTTATGCCTGGCATAATCTAACACAAAAGTGAGACCATAGGAAATGTCAGCTTAGTGTTTTTAATATGGGAATGAGACATTAAATAGTGACAGAACACCAGTTTTAGGAAAGGAAAATTACATGCAAACAGTTACCAAACCCAGCACTTTTCACCAGGCTCAGAAATATCCTCTAAAGTGACGCACTCGGGTGCTTGCTGGAATAACATACCATGCTTCATGACGCGCTGGAAAGCACAGCCACCTGGTTTTGAAGCTGGTTTTGGAAGGAAGGATGATGCTTTTGATGAAAATTCCCCCTTCTGGGACTGCAAAATGTGGTGTGTGATTAAAAGTAATTCACCTAACAGTTTTACACAGAAAGGAAAAGCTCGCAAGGCAATGTAACTGCCTTTGGCACAGACCTTGGCTGCTTTCACCTAAACACAGACCTCTAATGACAACTGTTCTGCTTCATCACACACATGCCCTTTTTCACAGTGAAGGAACTGCTCTCATTCCCTTGGGCTAATGTAGACCCAAGGCTTTTGCCCTGTGTGCTGCACTCACAAGGTCTAGCAACACAGTACGTAGCACTGCCTAAACTCTAGTAAAATCTGTGCAGAGCACTTGTCCCAACAAAATATATTTTTGCTGAAATATGCTTTTAAAGCCAAAAAGTGGACGAAGCAGTTCCAATGGCATTTTAGAGGAGAGGAAGCCTAAAATCACATGAATGTAAGATCTGCCCGCTTCTAACTGAAATGGAGTTTTCACTTGATCCCCTTTGGGGAATACACTAAAGAGAGAGCAGCAAAAACCAATTTAGAAGCATTAAAGTTGTCATGAAATGAAACCTTTTTCCTCTAGGTATTGCCTCAAGTCCTTCTTGTGGCACTGCTCTCATCTTGGCCTTGCTTTTCCTGTGCCTATTTACCTGCGCCTGGAGTTAACAATTCTGACCTCTAATATATGAGAGATCGTGCATAGACCAACTATAACCCTGACAGGTTCTTCTTCCCTTTTTCAGCTTTCAGGGTGATATCTGTAGACCAGAAATCTTCAATCTTTTTGAATTTGTAATCACAAAAAAAAAACCCAACCTTAGTTACCTTTTTAGTGACTTTTCGTAAGTGGACCGCAGAACCATAGCACTCTGCATATCACAAGGTGAAAAAAAATGCTGTAGATTAATCACTTTGGGGTAAATTCTCTTTTTTTTTCCCTAAAATTTGTTTGCAGATTTGGTCTTTCAGATTATTTTTGAGATTAAGACCAAGGGCACCACAGAGCATTTGGAGAGCATGGCAGATCAAAGTTAAAAAAAAAAAACCAAAAACAAATCAAAACCAGATTATTGAAAAAAGCTTGCCCCCAGAAAACTCTATTTACCTTTGGGATCCTATGTTTGTAACCACAATTAAGAGTAGCCAGTGAAAGAAAAGAAATTCCTTGTTGGGTTTAGGAATATTTGTGGCTAAACAGGTGAATGAATGCATCTATTACATCTACACAGACCACTGGCCTCTACACACCTGCTCAGTCCCAGCTTGTAAATCTTCACAAGAGGGGAAAAAAAAAAATCCTCTGACTTTGATGTTTTCCCTCCTCTCTATTAAAGCTCGAGTCACTTTTTCATCACTGAATAGATTATTTCTTGTCTTAAGGGCTTTTCTAGTTTAGATGATGTTGTCCTATGAAAAATCAGTTTTGCATCCTCAAGAACTCAAGTTCATAAACTCCTGGACCTGTCTGTAATGTCTTTGCTTCCCACTTTAAGAGTCCACAGCTGAGCACCCTATAGCATGACATGGGTAATAATCTTGTCAGTCAACATACTGTCAATCAAATCCTTGTTTCATTACTTTGGCTTTGTCCTTTTGGCAGGAAACATTCATCTTCCTTACAATCAAATTTTGTGGTGCCAGAGGTCATGCTTTCTTTTTGCATTTTCATGGACCTCCTTATGCAAAAGCCCCTCTCAAGTGAAGCCCAAGCAATAACTGGCACATGTCTCTCAAACTTAGAATGGTACTTTTTGGTAAACGCAAGCTGTTCTCATCAGCTTCACTGCTCACTGATGCTTAAAATGAAAGAATTGCATAGGATGATTGCTCTCCTCTATTGCTTTTCAATTTTATTCTGTTTCGCATTTCACACTTGCAGACTGTGTCCTTACTTTTCTTCTCTGAAAGGGAAAATCCCCTCATTTCTCTCAGTATTGGAAACCCTTTCTTCAGCATTTGAATAGACCAATACACAGAGAGGTTGATTCTTTAGGTCTTGGAAGCACCATGTTATTTAGTGCAATCAGTTGCATCATGAAGATCCTATGTAACATGTTACTCATTTCTAAATTGGAGGGACCAGTAATATCTAGAGATCAGTGGGTTTTTCAGAAATAGGCAAATGCTCATCTCATCTCCTCTGGCTAGTTTAGACATTTTGTTTCCTCTTCCTCAAAAAAGTGGTATTTAACTTTTATCCTTACATCGTACAAAATTATGAACAAGTTTCTGGTATCCAAGTCCTGCAGCATGACTGGAATATTATCCCTTAATAAGCCTGCTGTATAGCACCAGCTCCTGCATCTATGTAGACTGCTTTGCAAGAGATGGGCTTCCTGGAGGTGAGCCTCATCACAGCAGGGTCTTTTTCCTGACCCAAAACAACTACTTTAGTTCACATCCACAGCTACTGCTGTTGCGGCACCACCACAAGCTATGGCAACAGAGCTACTCGGCACTCCGCAGTGCTATCGCCTGCCCAAACAGCCCAGCAGAAAAGGCACATGTTGAAGACATCTGCTGGTTTTCTGACCTCTTATTCGTCATCATGATATGGTAGTGAGGTCTATTATGAAGGTTATCTGGTCACTAGAAAACTGGTGGAAACAACCAATTGCATATACTAGTAGTTTTTTTGTAATAGTTCCAAGTCAGGACCAGCTTAGATTGAGTTCAGAGATGCAAACATAAAAAAAACCCTCAGAACCCTGTTATTCATCCTAGAAGCCACCAGTCCTTCAGTATGTATGGGCAGTAGCAACCTGTGGATCTCACGGGCTGTTTCCATACTTCCACTGAAAGACACTCCCTTTCATATGTCTCCTTCTACCCTACCCTTCATTCTGTCTAGATGGTTTCTTGATTGCCTGAAGACTGTCAGGGAAGGGTCAGTGTATACCATAACCTACCAAGTGTATTTGGGAGTAAGGTTGCTGCGCACACTGAAAAATCTGCTTCTTGTATCACTGTCTCTATTTGCATATTTGCCATCTTCACATTTCTCAGAGTGGGCCTGAGGTAGGCTTTCTGAGTCTCCAGGCTCTGGATCACAGACACAGGTTTTCCATTTACTGCACAAAATGGAAATTCATTAATCAAGGGACAGCCTCATCACAGTCAATAATAAATAACTGTGGCAAAGAAAAATGGTGTCCATAACATACAAATTATGCAAATTTGAAGATAATAGGATCATCAAAGATGTTACAGATGGGAAAACTGCTTTTCCTCATCTACTATATGATAGATTTCTTCTCTGCAGTATATATTACTCATTATGATATCAATTTCAACGCTTATAACTTCAAGTCCCCTTGGGGGGGAAGGGGCATATAGAAAAATATGCTGAGTCTTCAGCCTAAAAATTCCTATACTGTGGTCCAGTCAAATGGACTGGAAAGGACTATGGTTATTGTGCTTGTGACCTTAGGCTATTCAATTCTTTCTTTCTTTTGAAGATTTGCCTACCCAAAAAATTAGTAGAAAGATCCTTACTTAACTAAGCTCTCCTGATGAACATCACTGAATAAAAAGAGTTTATCACAATTAAACGAACACATTACATCAGAGGCAGACTCCAGCCAGGTGGCATCCCACAGGATTGTTCTCTCTCCTTAGCAGAAGTGAAGAGGTACCATAAAATGATGTCATGTCCACAGCAGAGATAAAAATAAAACAAAGTCTGGAGTATTAAAATTTCCAAAAGACTATTACAATTAAAGTATATGCATTCACTACAGAGCAATTTCCGTCCAATCACAAAGAAATAATCAAAGTGCTCTTAACTTTTAATCTGCTTTCCCTCCATCTTTTCTTGTTGGTTTAATCCCCAGGGGTTATATCATTTTGGAACCATGAGCACTTGCATATTCTGAAATAAAACTCCTATTGCACAGTCTAAATTATTCAAGACTAGAGATCTAGGGTCCATTTCCTATTGACTGTCTGTGAGCAGAGCAGCAGAAGCTGTCATGATTGGCTCCCTTTATTTTCTCATTCTAATTGCAATCCCTCTTCACATGCAATTGCTTAGTAAAAAGCATAGAGCACTTTGACATAGCCATGTCAGGGAAGATGGTTTAATAAGACTAAACATGTCAGAATTTAAACTACTGGGATAACTGATACTTCGTACGCTTGATCAAACCAAAATAATAATTTCATCAATATAATTACTTTGTCCACCTCAAAATTCCATATATTTTTTAGTTCTTGTCTTTATTCTCCTTTTTATCATTTTGAATTCAAGCAGATTTTAAAACAATACTGTTTCAAAATAGAATATAAAAGTATTTAATTTTGAAAATGTCAAAATGAGTTTTTATTTTAAAACAAATTTATTTTCACTCAGACTTTCAGCCATACTTCAGCATGAGTTCACCATAACCTCAGACAACTAAACTTCATTTTTCTGCAAAGAACAGCTCTAATCACTGGTACAAATGTCCTGCTGTGACTTTGCCAGCACTTCTTTTTTCAATCTTGGCTGCAATAACGTAGTGCATGAGGGTAAAGAAAAGAAACCGAACCAGTCTTGTGGTCCTCTAAAAAGCTTCATTTTGAAAGTGTTGTGTGGCATAATTCAGATTTGTTTATTCAGTCTGGTGCTGTGACAGTCTATAGCTGTGATTTCTGTTTCAGCTGTCCCTTCTCGTATCTTGTTCATTCTTGCAGTATCTTTCATATACTTTTTTTCTTCTATGCCCAAACATTCCCCTGCTTTTCAGTGAAAAAATACTAGTACTTCTCCTTCCCCCATTGGTGTCTTAATGTGAAATATAAAATAAGAGGCTGAAACATTATCACCTAGATTAAATTATCGTTCAATTCAGATTATATGAGACAAGTCCCTTTATCAAGATACAGGGTGAAAATAGTGGCATTATTTTAGCAGGGCGAAGTCCATATTTCATGGCTGCAGTTCATCTCTGGTTCCCATAGAATTTGTTTTTTGTTCTAAAATCTTTGCAGTCTTTCTCCGTGTGTGTTTGCAGACTCCTCTAAGGAAGTGTCACTGTATAAAAATACTTCTGCTTCTTACAGAGTCGTGTCAAAAAGAACCATTGATGTCTTACCATCATGTCAGACTCCCAGTGTTTGTGGAGAATCTTCTGCTGTGCAACAGCCTTCGTGGTTCTAATGTGCCAAGCAGTTAATTCATGTTGATTGCTATGTCCTAAGGGCAGAAAGAAGTGGAGGCATTTTAGCAGTACATCCTATCAGGTTGGCAGAGAGCACTGGGCAGATTCCAAAATGAGCCTTTAAGGAAGAGTTGGGAGACATCAAAACTCTTCTCTAGTATATTTAATTCCAGCACCATCCAGAAAGATTTGCTGCTTTTCCTATTGCATTCTTGTCATTGATATTATTAGAATATCCTACACGTTTTACTCCCACCTGACACTTTACACATTGTTTTCCCTGTCTGACCCTAGGGATACACATGCTTCTGCTTTTCATCTCTGAAGTTCAATCAGATTTCTTTGTTGTATTCAGATGTCAGCGTGGATAAAAATCCATTCCTTGCAAAATGCATTATTTGACCGGCAGAAGAAAATCACCTTTTATTTTGTTGAAGCTCCTACTAACAACAATAGTACTGCTGAATTTTATCCACATCTCACATATACACAGAAAGAAGACAAAATGTCATTCCTCACAAGAACATGCGTCTAGAAGCCTTTCTCCCAAGTGTTCTCCCCCAAAACCTTTTTCCCTCCAGGCAACTGTGAGATAAGAGACTCTATTGCAGAAAAACACTGTACTGAACTGTAGGAAATTGTTAGACATAATTAACCAAACTGTGCCCTAACACTAGTATTCAAATAAAAAGTCGCAAGTTATTCTTTCTAATGCATGCTATATGTTTCTCAGTTACCCGCTGAAATTGTATTTACAATGCCACTGGCATTTACCATCAAACAAAGATGAATGCCTAGGCCATTTTATAGACTTATTTGTGAATTGCTGAATATATATTAAGGTCCACCAATAATCTTTGGGTTTTACAGGCAATGAATACATGATCAGAAAAAATGAGCGTGTGCCTCTTCCTTGAACATATTAGGGCATTAAAAAAAAGACCCACAGGTAGAGAAGAATTCATTCCTTTTCACAGGTTGTGAGTGAATTCCAAACAGAATTACTAGCAAGTTTTCTATTAACTTAAATGGAGCTAGAAAGGATCAATGCACGGGCTTTGCACTTACAATGGCAATGATGTTACACTTGCTTTGAACAAAATAAGGAAAAGAATTGAATCCTGAAGTTTCAATAAGGGAAGATTAGTTGTGGATTAAAATCAGACTCGAAGTTTAATACACTGGCATTACATTGCTGCTATGTCTTGGTACGCTGAAAACATGTTAATATGTTTCAGAGAAGCTGTAATGGAGTCCTGACTGTCAGGCAAATCAGGTGGATCCAGTTGGAATTTGTCCTTACAATAAGCCCTCCAAAGAAGACCAAAACAATATCTGAACAGGTGCCCTGCTACCAAAAGTGGGAAGGCAAGGAGTGGAGACCGACTGCTGCCAGGGGGGAGCAGTTGCCCCCTAATGTATCACAATGACACCTAGCATTTATAAGGCCTATTTTGTTTCAGTTCTTTGTCTTGGTCATAGTGAGAGAGGACAGGTAAAATACTGTAAATATCTTGCATTGCTCTGCCTGCTGGGAGAAGGATTTTACTTATTCTGAGGGCTACTGCTGGGTCAGATGTTCATAAAGGTGATGAAGAGAGAGAAGATTTTGTGATATTTCAGACAAAAAAGAATTTTAAAAAATCCCATCTGGAATTTTAAAAGAGTGTTTTATGGGATTTTACTGTAAGAAATGCCAAAGAAAACCCCATCATTTGGACTCTGGTGTAGTTTAGAGGTCTCTGAGGAAAATAGCCTTGGTGGTTAAGGCATTAAACTGAGTGTTTAGAGTCCTCGGCTGAGCTTCTGGTGCTGCCCTGTACTTCTTGTGTCACATTAGGTAGTTAATCTCTTACTGCTTGGGTTCTTCTTCTGTAGAGAGGGAATTATTACAGTCATTTGCCTCACAAGCCAGTGTTAGGGTGACTTCAGGAGAGAGCTTAGGTGTCCAGATCTGGTTGTGATTTAGCCCCCAGTGCAGAAGTGGAAAACTGAGGGAGTAGCATGAGTAATGCATTCACTTTAATGTTTGCTTATGACAGTTTTTACAAATAGCTGACTTTCACCCTCTATTCTCCATCCAGGTATCCATCTTGAAACCTCAATATTCCTCTATCCTTTCCCGATTTCTGATCTCGCATTGCTCAGTATTGAGTTTTACCTTCTCATCAAACTCCACCAGCAGCAACAATGCGATCCTTTCTGAATTAAGGAAAAACTTCAGGCATTTAGACATTGCCTTTAATCAGCATGGCAGAATAACATTACAGAAGAGCTTTCATTCTGGGAAGTAACATTATTGGCCAAGTAATGCAATAAGCTGTGTGCTTACTGTCTGTAAGTCTGGAGCTCGGATCTAAACCAGGGTCCTCTATGCACAAGCCAACCTCTGAGCAGCACTTTCAGTCAGGGAAAGCTTTGAATGAGAGCTTGTGGCCCATGCAGTCTGGCACAGATGTAGCCTGGGATACTTAACTGGCTTGAGTAGCATTTTGCAGATTTAGAGCCAATCTTCTAAGAGGCGTGACAAGCCAGTTTCAATTTTCCCATCAAGTTGCTCCAAAACTTCTTTGAATTGTCATGTTAATGATGCCAGATCAAGATTTTTTCCACCATTTTATATCCAAGGAAAGTTTTTTATGTCTGTCATATGTCATGACTTTTTATTTAATTTGTAAGAATTTGTCTTGAGGATTTCAGCGTCAAACCACAAGCCCATAGTTAGTATATATACTGAACCCTACATACTGGGTTAATGCCTTAAAGTTGAAAGTCACAGCCTATCTTGCCTTACATTTACAGAAATTGCTGCAGACCTAATCCTTGCGCTGGCTGCCTGCCAGCACCCTGCTTCCTCCGCTCCTCACTGAAGCCAAAGAAGTAGAAGGCCCTCAGCACTGCAGCACAGGCCAGCCTGGTTCCCTGTATTATTTCTGAAATACAAGCTAATTACTTTTTGAGATAGATACCTCTTGCCGATATCTTAGTTTAAATAAAGCATGTGGTGATAGCCAGTGGTATATATGAGAAAGATAGCTGGAGCTGTTATCTAGGCCTAGCTACTTCGTGATTTCACAGCTGAAGTCACACAGCCACCCTTCACTTTTTCTCAGCTTCATGTTACATTCTGCCACCAGAAGTAGGTTGATAGGTGGATAGAAATAGGTACTATATTGATGCCACCATCAGTAGATTTTCTGCTATAGGTGGCATTTCTTTATACCCCTAAGATTCTCTCCAACATATCATCCATGAGATTAGGAAGTTAGTCCTGCCAGTTACTGAAGTAAAGGCAATTGTGTAATGCTTTTGCTGGACAGTTCAGACTAAGCTTCTAACCAGGGCACTCCAGATTTCATAGCAGCAGGGAGAAACCTTGGTTAATGGGGTTGTTAGATTGAGGATAAATGTATCCCAGGAGGAGATATGCATATTATTTTGGAAACTCTAAAAAATGTAGATGGTCGCTTCTAAGGACTGGCAAATTGTCAAGGTGTGACTCCAGGCATTCACTGTTGGCTGCTGTTGAGGACAGATCATTAGGCAAGAAGGTTCCTCAGTCTGGAACAGTTTGGCCGTTTTCACCTGTGCTCCATCTTTTCTGTAGTAGATGAGATCTGATTTATCCTTCTGGAAATAGTGTCCATAACCACACATTGCTGTCCTGTCACCACAAGATAAATTGCATCATAAAGACTCAGCAAGACATGGTACTTTATGTATGCATTTATTTAAAGCATGTTATATACTAAAAGATCCCTGAATTTATGGCAGTTTTGTAATCAAGTCCATTTAAATTAACTTGATCAAAAGTGCAATAAAGGAGGTTTCTATGCAATGAACTTTTCAGCAATCCTGGCTCCTACTGCGTATATTGAGCATGAGGAAGTCTGGCCTCATACTCAAGTCAAGTTACTCCACAAGAGCTTTAAAGATTTATTTTAATCACATATTTTGCTGCTTACACACATCTTGTGCATGGCTAAAATCACGCTTATAGTTAGCCCAGTGTCTTTCAATTTTTATCAATAATAATAAAAGCTGCATATCCCCATAGAAAGGTATCCCTTTGCTCTCATTTCTCCATATTATTTTCAAGCCTTTTGCAATACTAATTCTCCCAGGAGTGAACACTATAAAGATCCAGCGTCAACTTTGATGTAATATATCATAAACTCAGTCCATTTTTCATGCAGGAAGCCTCAGAGACTGATAGAACAACTCTGTGTTGTTCTTAAATATCCATGGATACAATACCCTGAGGTGTGCAGTAGGCCCATCTGATATTTAGGGCTGGATGCTTAACCTTTGAATCTAGGCATCATGCTGGTACAAAATGGAAAGGCAATAATTACCAGAATTAGAAAAAATAATGGGAATTTATTAATGAATCATCCTTCCCCTTAAGCTGTACTGTAGCAAGAAATAATCACAATAATAATGAACAGTGTTATTATTGGACCACATTATGAACACCAGTGATTTTGTACCAAGCTTTTACTGTCAGAGGAATGGTTCATTAACCACAAAGAACACTTCACATTAGGGATTCAGTTTATCTGGCCAATTTAGACATTGTTTAAGTAATTTTTAATTAAAATTGGGATTCTGCGTTTTGGAAAGGTGCACTAGTCCAAAGGAATTATAAGCACAATTGCTACAATCAAGTTGTTAGTAAATGTTTTTGTTCCAGATAAAGGTTGGACACTGGTCAATCTGTTAAGCAGCCATTCTGGCCTACCCTCCAGTTTCAGTTCCAATTAAGGGGTGGGTGGATGAGAAGAGGAGAAGAAGGACAAAACCTTTTCATAACATAGAAAGTTTTTTATTTGGCAAGGGGTAAATAAAGGAAATTCCCTGGAAAGTGGGTTATAGACAGGGAAGGAAGAATTTGGCTTGTAACCTTGAGATCAAAAACTGATTTCTTTTGATCAAGCCAGCTGTGTGTCACATTATTTGCTGCAGTAAATATCCTTTTGGGGATGAAATTGAAGCTGGGAAAAAATTTCACTTATATTGTTCACAATATTTCATCCCATTACAGGATAATATAAAATTAATGAAAATGGCCTTTAGTCTAGAGAGGAGCCTTAGCTTCCCAAGCACCAGGCAAGAAAGGTGCTTGTGCTGTATCTTAAGGAGGATTCAGACTGAATACTCAGTCAGTGTAAATATCATATAATTTCATGGGCTTCTATGTCTCAACACCTGCTGAGGTTCTGTCACAACTGAAGTGTGGGGTTCACACCATTTTAGATGTTGTTTAAAATGAGAAGCAAGCACAATCCATGACTGTAGGTACTTTTTTTCTGTACATAAACCAAACTGTACATTAAGATCAGCCATCAGTATGAAATACTAATTCAAGTTCAAGCCAGACATCAGTGGGTTTGCTGTGAGTGTTTACACTGCTGTCCTGGTTTCGGCTGGGATAGAGTTAATTTTCTTCACAGAAGCTAGCATAGTGCTGTGCTTTGGATTTAGTGCTAGAAGAATGTTGATAACACACTGATGTTTTTAGTTGTTGCCAAGCAGTGCTCAGACTGCTCAAGGACTTTTTGAGCTTCTCCTGCTCGGCCAGGTGCATAACAAGCTGGGAGTACAGCACAGCTAGGACCCAAACTGTCCAAAGAGCTATTCCATACCATATAATGTCATGCTTGGGGGGGGGGGTTTGGTGGGTCGGTCAGTTGCGGGGAGAGTGATCGCTGCTCGGGTACTGATCGCTGCTCGGGACGGGCTGGGCATTGGTCGGCGGGTGGTGAGCAATTGCATTGTGCATCATTCATTTTGTATATTCTGTATATTTTGTTATCATTCTCATTATTACTATTATTATTATTTTCTCTTTTTAAACTGTCTTTATCTCAGCCCTCGGCTCTAACCTTTTTCCCCTTCCCGATTCTCTCCCCCATCCCACTGAGGGAGGGGGGGGAGTGAGCGAGCGGCTGCGTGGTGCTTAGTTGCCAGCCGGGTTAAACCACAACAACTGCTTTCACTCACCTGGCAGCCAAACTGGGTTCAAAGTTCCAGCATCACTTTCAAGATGGATGCAGTCAGGAAGCTTCACTGAGATGCACCTGATGTCTGAGGGTGGGGGGAGTGGAGGGACGGATGCTGTGTCTGCATGAACTGGGGCTTCGGGGGCAAGCAATGCTTGTCAAACTATTCCCTTAGAAACTGCAAAAAGTCAGATTAAAAAAACTTTATAGGTAGAAAGACTCAGGCCTTGAGGCTATAACAACTGTATGTGGGTGGAGGATAGAATGATGGCCACAGTAATATTAAAAAATTAGACATCAGAAAGGCACTTCAATGTACCTAAATCTATCATCCTTCTAAAGCAGTGCTGAACCACATGTTTCAAGAGTTGAGTGCTTAAAGTTAAGCATATGCTTCAATTTTCAGTCCTGAAGAGGAACAGGTTTTTAAACACAGGTTTTAGAGAGGGGGATTCATGTTGTGGTGAACTTGCCTTTCTAATTACCCAGACAAAACTGTTGAGTTCATCTGCTGCAAAGCTGATTTACACCAAAGGTATCTAATTCATTTTCTTCCTCTTGAGATTAATCATGATAAATCTCTTTCGAATGTGCTAAATAATGAAATGAAATGAAACATATTCTTCATGCCTAAACGGATGGTTTCTCACATCCTGATGGAATATTTGTGAAGAATTACAATAGACAGAAATGGTTCAAAAACACTTGTTAAGAAGTAATAACAAACAGGGTAAGAAAGACCACAGGGACTCCACTAGCCCAGTTTCTCTTTGGTTTCCTCATTTTAATTCACCTATTTTCTTCATGCTATTCCCTTTGCTTTCTTCTCTAAAGGAGTAATTGAGATGTCTTTTGAAGATTCTAATGACTTCTGAAATCATATTTTTTGCTGTAATGTATTTCACGTGTGTGTTCCTCTACAGGAAACAGCTGTGTCTTCTGAATGGGATAAGACTTTTTAGAGATCTCTGATGGCAAAAGAAGGGTGTGGGTGTGGGTGTGTGTGTGTGTATCGTCATCAGAGAATTGGAGAGAGTGATAAGGGAAGGAAATTCTGATGGTTCTCCTATTTACTGAAAGTATTTAAAATGCCTTTCCTTTCAGGGAAGGCAAGAGGGTTACCCTGTGATGCTGCTCCTCTCAGCCTCATTGCACTTACTGACTGGTGACTTGGATAGTGGAACAGGGAAGTAAGTGCTCATCCCATCCAAGCTCATTGCCGTCTTGCTTTAGTTTTGATATCACTAAAGCTTTATGCACACACAAGTTGAACAGGATTTCCCCTTCCTTGGAAATGTTTTGTGGAGTAAATACATCCAAATATGCCTTCTCTGAGATTTCTGTAGACCTTGTCAGATTTCCCATTTGCTCTATTAGAGTTTCTCCAGGCTATTTGTCTTCTTCATCAAGGACTCTAAAGTTATTCTTAGTTATAGGGCTTCAAACAACACATCTCTCATCTCCTAATTATAGAAGTACATCCATCATTTCTTTTCTACAAGTAGTTTGCTCTGAGTTTTTCTGGAGTGTCCCGTTCTTCTTAACATCTCCTTCTACCGAGTGTCCATCAAATGCTCACTATTTGCAGTGCTCCATTGGTGGCATTGGAGATGAGCCTCAGGTTTCCACTTGTCTCTGTAGAGAGCTGCCTCTAATATCTATTTATTCTGCATGACAGGCAGCAGACCTTGCATCTGCTATCAAAGAGAGAGCTCTTCTGTCTAAAAAACAACATATAACAAGCTCCCAAACCTGGGAGATAAAAATTGGCATCTAAAAATAAGATGTCCCTGTTTAACAGCAGGGGTAATAACAGAACAAGTTGCATAACATAGTAGTAAACAGTCATAGATAGTTATATGATGCAGACTGATATACACAAAGCAAACCAGAAATCTAAAAATCATGGTTGGGAGTCCAGAGCAGGAGAGGAAGTAGCATGAGATGGTGAAAGACACTCCAGAAGCCAGGAGGATAAAGTCTTCCACTGGAGCATGAGGAAAAGGTAGTAAAAAAGAAATCAAGGTGTCAAAACAGAATCAGATGTTCTGATTTCTTCAAAGTCTTTTGTGGCAATTTTCAAACCAGTATTGTGAATGCCAATCAGATGTGGGCACCTAACTCAATTTATCTTCTCTGAAAGTTCCCAGAATGCAAAACTATCCAAATTAAGAGCCAGAAAGAGAGGTGGTAGGGGCTGGAAGAAGAAACACAAAAGCTTAAGAAGATTGATATTTCTTTTCACTCATCTTCTTCTCTATGATGAATTGAATTTCTGCTAGTAACTAGGCACTTTTGCAGACCCTTATTTAATGTCATGCAGGGGAGAGGCAGTAGGTGTGGGCAAGAGTCGTGAGTCATACCTTGCTTGAGAGGGAACCTGCTGTGATGTTCATAATCCACTGAATTAAGTTCAGAAATGTGAAAGTTTCTTTTTCTCTTGTTCCTACACCTTTTCTTTTCTCTGGTCTGACAGACACCCAAATTCATGACAGCTTCTTAATACTCATTTGTATAATTGATAATTAGGCCTGAATACAAGCCTAATCCTGAAAGATGACAAATCGTTCCTCATTTTTACATAAATACAGGAAAAATTCATTGTCTTTATATAGCCTGGTGCAGAGGCAAGAACTCCTCTCTGCAGTGAACTGGGAACCTCACTACCTCTCCCAGCAGCGGTCCAGACTGGCTGCAGCCTATGTTGTAATAGTCTCCAGTTTTAAAGATGCAAGGGCAGTCATCTGGCTATTTCTCTACTGAAACATCCTTTTCTGATTATCTGAACAAAAATCCAACTGTTTGGGGTTAAAATCAGGGGAGCATGTAGCAGCACAATGCTCTGTCACTTTAAGACTGGAAGTTGTCTGAAGACATTACCATCTGGTGCGTAGAAAATAGGAGATTTTGATGTTCAAGGAAAAAAAGTTCTAGCAGACTCATGGAAGAGATGTGATTTGTTTCCCTTGTTTCATTATTGTGATTTGTAAGCAAATTCAAATGTCATTTATAAGACTCAAATTGAAGTTACTTAAGCAAAGATGGAGAGAGGGTTGGTGACAGGAATTAAAGACTTCTCTCTTTTGAGACCCTGCTGGGAGGCCCTTGTGAATATAAACCATCATTCAAATTAAAAATAAAAGCTGCAGTCTGGGATGTTTTATGGGGGCATTGCCAGGCCTTAAGTTTCACTTTCTGCCTTATTTATTTATTTTCTCCATGAGCCAGTTGTCCGTGCAGAACATGACAGTTAATTACGCCTCTCTGTTTCCCTCTGACAAACAAAGCACAAGTAATGCCAGCAGGGATTAAACTGTTTGCTTTTGGTTTACAAGGAATTAAAGCGTGTGTGCAGTAAATTTTCCCGTAAAGGTCTTTCCTAAACCCGGAGACTGGGGAAATAATATTAGCAGCTAACACTGTGGACGCAGGGCTCCGTTCAACAACCTTTAAATAAACGGCCAATATGTTTTCCCCTCCAGATGGGCTTTGCTCAAGGTGTGTCTGCGTGGGCTTCAGCAGGCTGATGCGAGCACGCAGTACCCCTGTGCCCTGCCAGCCAAACACATCCGCATCCCGATCCAGTCTGACAGCCCCAGGCGGGTTCATTAGCCAGGTCCAGCACTGCACTAACCGCAGCTTACACCGTTTCCAGGTCAGACCCTATTTACACCTGCCCAGCTCTGACTGCAAGCAGGACAGCGTGCACATCGCAGCGGGACTGCGAATTCAGTTCTGAATTCAGGATGTTTCAAGTGATGGGCGTGCTTCCCATAACTCTACCACTTGCTTGTCTTGGCTGAATTCCCTCCTGTCCAAATGCTCTTTTCTAGTTGTTTGTAACAAGACCTGTTCTGTTCAGAAGGACCCGGTCTTGGTGAGAAGGCTGAGGAGTCACTAATGGGGCAGGTTATTAACCTGTTTGCAGCGGGTTCAAATCTGTCAGACAGCATCGACTAGAGGAAGTGCCGTAGATTGATCTGATATCAAACAGTATCTTATCTAAACTCTTATTAAACCAGGTCGATAGGAAGATATTTTCCTATGTTGGCCATCTTGAAGGAAGACTGCTCCAGTCCATTTGTGCAAGGCTCAGGCTGTCTGAGACATGGGAGACCACTGTGGATTCTGATCTCTTGACAGTTTTAGGAAGAGGACCCCAGGTCTAACCTCTCCATCCCAGAAGAGCAAGTTCAGTTCCAGCACCAGGCTGCTCTGAACATGCTACAGTGGCCTTTTCCACAAGCAAAGCAAAAGTCCATCTGCCTTACATGGGCTCCCCAACGGGAACGTCCCTGGAGAAAGGGGGAGCAGAGGTGGTGAGGGGTACTCAACCAAAGTTGGAAGCCTGACAGCTTAAAAATGATCAAAAATCATGCTTCAAAGTACAGGGACCAGGAAAAGGGATGAAAGGGGATTAAGAAAGTGGGGGGTGTGGTGGGTTACCTAAATAAAGAGCTTCAGCTGTAAATGGGTTAGTTCTGTCCAAAAACCTCCATTCCACCTCTACAGGATTAACCACAGAAGAGCCACCTGAAGGTAGCGACATAGGGGAAGATTGCTAATGCTTTAAATTTTCTGTGGAAAACTGAGAATCGGTGCCAAAAAAATATTACATATATTTTATTGAAGAAAAATCCAGAAAGGATACACAACTACAGATTTTAGCTCAAGAAATCCATAATCCATAGATATCTGGAGCCTGGGAAAACATACCAGGCAAAATACCATTGTATGCTTGTCCTTTTCTAGCACACTGGCTATGTAATTATGCATGCTGGAGGATTCCTTTCATGCATATTTTGAAAATAAAGAGTAGTCTTTAGCTTCAGACTGTTGTCAGTAACTGTTATTGAAAACTTGAAATCCTTAAGAAAAAAAAAAGAGAAAAAGAAATTCCAGTCTCCCTACACCTGTTTAAGGTGTAGGGAGACTGGAAGAACTGGCAACAGATTGAAAGGAAGAGGCACTGCAGGTGTAATATTTAATAGACTGTTAATTGTGCAGTGGCTAAAAATAAATAGGCAGCACAGAGGTTGTTTTGGGGTGAGTGGTTGATTGCAAGTGCTAAGCTCTGCAATTAGCACTAAAAATGATGAGCTCACTTTTCTGTGCTGCAGTTTGTATTAGGAGTTAGATGGACTTTTCTGTGCTAATTCTTATCAAATATATTGAGGAAGATAAGACACAGGCTGTGGTTTCTGGTAGTCTACCTACAGTTTACTCTAGCGTTTAGGATTATGAACCACCCCTTAATCTCAAAACCTCATCTCTTATATTCAACATGAACTAAACTTCTGTTTAATGGCAAACTAAATTATTTCCAGCAGAAGGATAAGAGGTTTACAGCACTTTGTTAACATTGGTCCCTATTCTAATGATGACCAATTGGCAGGAAAGTCTTTTAGTGTTAGAGAAGAGCTTTGACTGTATGTTAACACATGAACTATGAGACTCACACCTGAGGATCACCGTACTGTGTATTTTATCTCAAATTACGATTCAGGTTTAGAGCTGAACAAACTACACCAGATTAAGCCCTTCTTCTTTATGCTTGCAAAATATTCATCATCTACAGCAATGTTCATTAATCCCAATTATTCAATCAATGTTTTTTTTCAAATGCTGCAAATCCATAGGTTGTTCAAAATTTCAATTTTGTGACTATTATCCTGAATGTCTTCTGTTCTAATTCTTTATTTATAGTTTGTGGTTAACTGCCTAAAAATGATAAGATCATGTTGGTGGTGCATGGCCATCTATAAACCACACCAGGATTTGACAAGGGGACTTTTGTGAAATTTCCAGTACATGCACATCTGCGGTTAGATTTGCATAGATGTTCTTAACTCCTTGTCTATTACATTGCAGTGAACAAAATTTCATTGCATTTTGATAAAGCAAATAAAAAGGCCCAGAAACTACAGTTACAGCAACCATATAAGTGGATGCATTAGGTAAAGCAGCAAGAGCCATTGAAGCAAATCCTTTAGTTGTATTTGGAGCAATGTCTGTATATACTGGTTTTGTCAGATTTCTACCATGATTTTGTCTCTTGCAGAATGTAGCATTAATTTTGGAATCAAGCTAGAGAAGAAAACAGTTAAAGGCACAAGAAGCTTTTGTTTCTTGGACTGGTCTGTTCATTTGGAAATACAGATTCATATACAAGTAATATGCAAACAGTACACACATAAACGTACATGCTACAAAGGTTTTTTATAAATCTATCACCTTTTTTTCTTGTTTAAATTCAGGCATGTTTGGTTTAAGTTTCCCTGTACCATTGTACCAAGTCTTTCTGTTATGGATAGATAATTAATACGTACATACATACATATATATACATACACACACACACACACACACACCAATTTCTTAATAAAAGATGACATGTGGGTAAAAATTTGAGCCAGTATGGTAGCCCTGATGTATCTGTATATTAATAATAATCAATGTTGTTATTAAGGGGCTGATCTTAAGAAAACCAGTAGTCATTTTTGAAGTTACTCCTTTAAGTAAGTAATGTCACTGTTTGGTTGGGGTAAAGGAGTCAAAGGACTAGGTCTTAAATTTGTGTTGTTTATTATTTATGTTGTTGCTGATGCTATTTAAAGATACTCAAGTATAGCACAACCACTGGTTGTATTTCTACGACTTGAAGAAGACGTTTGTATATATTTGTGTTTCCATCCAGGAAGAAATACAGCTTTACCTGTCTCAGCTCCATAACAAGCCTACAGTAGGTACGTGCTGCATCCTGTTGTTGCTGAGCGAATACCCATCTGCTTGCCTGATCTTCTATTTTCTCATCTGCTAAAGCATCAGGATGTTAATGCTGAGTATCACTTGTGAAACATCATTCTGTAAGCACAAAAGAGTAAGTACTTTAAACTGTTTGCACTTGAACATGCCTGTCCCTTCCCCACAAATTAAGTGAAGCTGATAAAATAGAGCAGAATGGCCATCTATCGGAAACACAGCCCACTGAAAAGGTCAGAAACTTAACAGCAGATTTCTATAATTCACAGGAGGCACAAGACATTAAAAGTTACTGCCTCGTTCATGTAACAAAGGTTGTGTTGAGAAAATAAAATAGTACAATATTTATCTATTCTAGTGAGAGCATTCATCAAAAGATGAGGAAGCAGCTTTAAAGAAGATAATTTGTTTAATGCTGGGAAGATTTTGTTAGCTGTACAATCCACCACAGAAGTGGCAGGTTGCTGCATTTTTTAAAAAAGGGCAACAAAACACATCTAAAACCGTAGAGGATTAAAAGGAACATAGCATTTCTTTATTAGCAGCCACAGAGCTCTAGGGTCCCACTGTGTAAAGCACTGGAGAAATCCAGAATCTGCAAACTATTTCTGCTTTGGGGGGAGTCTCCCAGGTTAGGGTGAGACCCAACAGGTAGGAAATGATGTGTCCATTTAGGCTAAGCATTTTGCAAACGTGTCTTGGCTCCTGAACAGAGTGCCCACCTCGGCCACGCTTGGACCACAGTGGGGTCCGCCCTATCGCAGCACCCACGCATCTTAGTTTGCTCTGGAAGGATGCCAAAGGACATGGCAGGATGGCAATTGTACATCTGTCCTCGCACGGATGACCAAGGGGCCCAGCCCTGCCAAGAAGCTGTGGCTTAGTATGATGGACGGCATATTCAGCACAGCCGCTGCTGCCAGTTTTCATTAGAGGTCCCGATGGAGTGTTAAGCAGACCTCTGAACAAGGTAACAAGGCATTTTAATGAGGGGGCAGTTTGGGAAGGCAAGGTGCCTTCGTTCCCTGGTAATAACTACAGCACCTCAGAAAGGAAGGAAACTTCTTGCCTTTAAACACACTGACCTGCACTCATTAGCATTTGCTGTGTAAATCCCTTCCTGAAAGCCTGCAGGTACTTTCCATCAGGCAGATTACCAACCTCACTGCAGGGATGACTGGGCATTTTTTCAGGTTCAGAGCCCCAAACATGTTCTGCTTGCCTGCCCATGGGAACACGCTGCTCATATTATGGCAGAGCAACATTTCTAGCAATCAAGTGGGTAACTCCTCATTACCTGTGCATGGCCCAAGGGATAATAGTAACTCTTCTGAAAGAAATCTCACCATTGTCAAACTTTCTTGCTATACAAAAATATTAGGGAAACTGTGCCCCACTCCCCATACACAAGTGATATGGAATGCTGTTATAGTACTGAACAAATTCAACAGTATGGAAAAGCAGACATTGCTTATTTACTTAAATTCTTCTTTTAACTATGAGAGCTTCCATAGGATGTCAGAGTTTTATGAGCCTTATGCTGACTTGCTTTTAAACTAAAGAAACTGGCTATGACTCTACCAGGCAGAGGTGGGCTTGCTGTAAGACAGCCAAGAATTGCTTAGAACTGGGAGAGTGATTTGATTCCTTCAGCAAATAGTCCTTCAAATAGTCTTTGCATAGCCAATGATGTTACTTCAGCTGCTTTTTTTCTGATATATATGAGTTTATATCAATTTTTCTCAATGTACAATAACCTTTTTAATTGGTAATGCACAGTGCATAAAGCAAGTTATTTGATTGTAAAAAAGACAATCTATCATGGCTGTTTTAATTGCCTCTTTGTTATTTATATCCTGAAACATTATCCATTAATCATTTGTGAGCTATTAATACCAAATTTGTATCCATTGAAACACTGAGCTGAAAATCCAAGAGGAGAACATTTGAAAAAATGCTTATTATGTTGCATAACGTCCAAAAATAAGGCAATAGTGTGACATACATATATAAAATGGGTATTCTTTTGACCAATTCATATATATATTTCTATATAATATATATGGCATATATAAATAAATATAATTTGGTTAACATAATATCTTTATTTTTATATATATATTATGTATTTTACATATTTTTTATATATATATATGGATTTGTCAAAAACCTACCTATTCTCTCTTTATAGCTGCTGTACCTATTAAACACCATATATGTATATATGTTCCTAGACTGCTACAGTTAAAGAATTTTGTTTCAGCTTTCAGGTTATAATAGAATCATAAAATATCATGACAAACTTGAACTGAAACATGATTTTCAACAAAATATGTTGATAACTTAAAGAAACCCTGGATTTTTAAATTTTTTTTTCAAAAAAACAAATGTTGCCTTTTTTTTTTTTACAGGATATTTTAACATTTCTGAGGGTTTTTTTCCCCTTTTCTGAATGAAGAGAACTCTGATTTTGGTGTTCCTCATTGAAGGTTGTTTTTTTTTTCCCCAAACACTTTCAATAATATGGAATAACAATTTAAAGTTTAGCTGAACAGTTCTTAGTAGTACTGCTTTGTCCAAGGGTTTTTTATCTTATTATTTCCACAGGTAAATAATCCACACACTACAATACTGAAGTCTTCCCTTCAGGATTTTAAACTTGCCCACATCTCTCAGTCATAAAACTCTTCCCAGACTAAGTATTTCTCTGCATCTGGCATAGTAGTCAATTGTGATGAAAGGAAGTTTCCAAAGAGGATAATGAAAGATTTGGTTTGTAAGTGGGAGTCAAAACTGCTGTTGTAGAACGTGTTCTTTGGCACCCTGTAAGATACGACTACTAAGAAGTAGCAACGAAATTGTGTCTTCTTGTTGATGGGAAATATCTAACCTGCTACCAAGGTATTCTCACTGGTAGTTTTCTTTCATCTTACAATCTCTAAGTGCTTTCAGTATCATCTGTCCATTGCATAAGAGAGATTTATGTTCCATTTCTATCAACATGTCTCAAGGGAAGGTAATAAGATATAAAATACAAACTACTGGTGGTCCATAAGATACCACAGGTTGGCCCACATAATGGCTGAATATTTAAAAGCCAAAACACTTGCATGGTTCCATATACATAAATGAGGAAACAAAGAAGGTGGGATGAAATGCAAAAGTTGCTTGTTGCTGCATAAGGTGGTCTACGGGGTTTATTTTACTCCCCTTTTATTTTGTTCTGTTAAGATTGGAAGACTCTTTCATTAAAAAAACCCACCCTGATCTAAAAGATAACAAATGACCAAAAAAAAGCTGACAGATACAAAGATTTCAGCCATGTACACATTTCAAAGACTCCCCTTTAAAAATGTGTAAAAAGACATCAAACACGGATAATTCAAAAGGCTTGAAACCTAACGTCATTTGAAATTTCACACTGGAAGGCCATTTCCATCTAAGACTTAAACCTACACTGCTAAAATCAGTGCAAGCCTTGCCCTCAAATTAAAGCAAGGAGGTATGCCCTATATTAAGCATATTTTAGAATATAACCTCAATTACAGATTGCATGTAACTATCACAGTGTAAATAACATTTTTTTTCTTATTCTAAGAACAAAAATTAGGCATGCTATATCACATGAATAAGAGACAATAAAATTTTAGCTGTAGCCATTAATAATACCTTTTAACAAGCTTTTTATCCTCAAAGTAAGTTAGTAATTAATCCTTAGAAGCAAAGCTAGTTGAAGGACGTGTTGTAAATAAATTATCTGAAAGTGCATTATCATCTTTTTTCAAGAATTTCTTGCTGATATATCCTATTCAGGGAAAGGGGATGTGATTCACAAGTATAGTTCAAACTGTGTTCATTCTTAATGAAGTCTGGCTCATAACGTGGGATTTTTTTCTCTTCCAGATGACCAATAGGAATCCCCAGTGATTTAGGTGATCTTTGGAAAATATCCTTAATTGTTGGTCTAGTTTGCAAGTGTATGAACAGAAATTAGTATTTGACTAGTCCAGTCACATTTGAAAGCTGCTATTATTTACACTCAAAAGTGGAGACATAAAGGCTGAAAGTATTGACGGCTTGCCCAAAATTTCAGAGGAACATGGTGTTTGGTCCTGCCATGATTGTCAGCTTAGCTGAGACAAAAGGGGGTTTGTCATTATAAAATAAATTTTATTTGTTTCACCATATTGACATTTCTTATTCTGGTGTTCCCTTCTCTGTGAAATTATGAGAGTTATGTTAAATTGGGAAGCGTCTGGTCTTGAACCTCCACAAGTGTAAATCTGTTGCCTAATTGTTCATGACCACATTACATCTTTTCCAATTTGATTTTCTTTGTCTAAATGAGGTTATAACAGCTGCTTAAAGGATATTAATGTGTTAGTAAACATGATTTAAACCCTTTTGGTTCCTGTAGTCTGGAGAAGAAGAGCAGTAGGATCAATAAAGGCAGTTGTCTTTTTAGCATTGTCACTTACCTGATACATTTTGGTAATGATTCTGCAGTCAGATTTGTACCAGGAACTAAGGATGCATAAGTACCGGCAGGTTAAATCTTTCCAACTTACTGTTTATTCATCCAAAAGGGAGCTTCAATGAAGAATACCGGGGAGGAGGTGACAAAAGCTTAAAAAAATGAATATTAACCTAGTTCATTCTCAAAGAATATTTTGAGAGTAAGGATATACCTGCAAATACATTTTAAAATAATTTCCTATGTATTCTGCTATATTTTGCTTTGTCTTTTCATTTCCAATTCTTTGTTCACCCACCAAACCCAGCCAAATCTAGTGATGTGCACACCATCCACAGAAGGTGACTCCTTAGTCCTTGTGCTCCTACCTCGTAGATTTGATGTGGCAGAAGACACGTCCCCATCTCTGCTCCATCCCCCACCTTTGCTCTTAGAGGTGGAAAGTGGGCAGATAGTGACTGCTGTCCTGAAGCATGAGCTGGAAGACCTCATGCTCATGTTTGGGAAAAGTAATGTGCTGCAGCAGATACAGAGCTGGGGTGTGTTCAGGGTCCCCATCTTGTCTCCAGGTTGTTCCTTTGCCTAAAATAGAGATTATTTATGATAATAAATAATTGCTGACTCCAAACTGGAGACAACTCTATCATAAATATTCTCTGTTCTAGGAAGTTTGCAATTTTGGTTCGTGTAAGTAGCTCCTTCCTTTGATATCTTTTTAGCCCTCTGCTTCCCAAACCTAGCTATGCAGCAGCAGCAGCAAGGGTGAAAAAGATGGTATAGCTGTCACTCTTTAAAGCTGCAGAGAGTAAGGAGGATGGGAACCCCCTCTGCAGATATTGGTTTGTGGTATTTTATTAGATCTCATTCCTGAAGGGAAAGCCATATTAAAAAAGCATAGACTGGATTTTACTCTCTACCATAATAATGCTTCTAGTACAAAAGGTCAGTTGTGGATTGGTTTCTTTTCTTTTATATCAAGAAACAGCTATGCTTGAATTCTGCTTCTCAGAAAACAACTAACTTGGACAAAAATGTGCATCTATCATAGAAAACCACAAACATGGAGGCACATGGACTTGGACATGTCTGTACTGTAAAGAGATGGTGGTTCTCTCTTCCAAGAGCTGACTTCACAGTCCACCAAAAAAGAGCAGGGATCAGCTGGCTGCTCCAGTGTAGTTTGATGGTTCCTCATGCCATTTTTGAAAGCAAAAGGAAAATTTGGTAAATGCCTTGCTCTCCAGGCTGATAACAAATGTGTGCTGAGAGAATAAATTTAAGGCTAGACCCTCCCTCCCCCCTTGGGCCTCTCTGAACCCATGAACCCAAGCCTAGAGGTGGGTTACATGTGGTTTTAGGAGCCAAATTTGTGCCTACTGTAAGGTCTTTGGGAGGGTGACCACTCTCCTGTCCAGTGTTTGTGTGGTTTGGTAGGCTCATAGGTGTCACCACAGGACAAACTGGGTGAGGGAGGGACCTGGGGATCTCTGTGTTAGCTGTCACATACCTTATTATTTCTGAGGAGGGCTCAAGGAAAGTGACAACTGCCCAACCTTCCAGGAAAGGGTTAAGTCAGCGGTGGATACTGACTTCCACTGGTTGAGGATAAAGCCAAACCACTTAGTTCTCTAAAGAACAGGTTCTGGTAACTATCGGTCATGGAAAACACTTCCATGTCAAAATGGGATGTTACGACAAAAAAAAGAAATCTGTAAAAAAGCATTGAAAAACATTTTAATAATTAAAATAAACAGGCTTAGAAATATTTTTTAAACATTCACAAACTTTTTTCCTGAGTGTGGTCTCTGCTGGCCAGCCGCAGGATAGCATCTGGCTACAAACCACCCTCTGACCACTAATTCAAACATAAATTAGACCCCATAGCCTATACTGTCAAGGTGTCCCTGTCCTCTGAAAGAGTCAATGAGCAAATCCGGTGTCATCTCCCCTTTGTGAAGCTTAGATGACTGCCCCATTGGATCCTGGTAAATGAGGTTTAGCTACAAGGCTTCATTATTGTTTGAAAATTACTTGCAAGACAAGCAGGCTTTCTGAAGAAAAAGTCATAGATATGTAATTATAATGCAAGTTAATCCTCTCCTTATCTCACTTTTGTGAAACACTGTATCCATGTTCTGAAGACCATTGTGTTTACTGGATGAAAAAACAAATCGCCTGGGGAAGAAGCTGTATCTTTGACTTAAGATATATAATCAATAACCTTGCAAGGCATTCAGGCTACGTATTCACTAAGGAGCTGCTTTAATCAAACACATCCATGTCTCTTTTAGGATAAATTGCCGTTGTCAGCTATACTAAAACAGTATTTTCAGCTCTTGTTTTCATAACGTTAGTCCTACATGACAGTTCTGTGTCATCTGACAACCCTAATCCATCTCAAGGTTCGAATCTATTTTGTATTTCAAATCTCCCAAATCTCTGACCACTTAGTTTAAGTAGGATTAACATAAGCACCAGAAACCACAGAGAAGCAACAAAAGCCAAGATTATGCTTTGATCTGCTCAAGTAGACATTTGCTGAACTCCAGCAATACAATGAGCAGCAGAGCAGGAAAGCACAAGCCTCAGAGCAAAGCTTGCTGGTGGATGTGCATTGGTAGAAAATTGCCAGACACATTGGGTGCTTCATTAAAATGTTTTACTCGGAAAGTTAGGAGAAAAATACCAAACCTGTTCTTATCAATGAAGCGGGAGCAGATTTTGCTTCAACACAAACTGTTAGCCCACCGAACAGACTGAAATCACTCTGGAAAATATTCCTCCTGGGATTTAGTTATTCATGGCCCTATACATGCACTATCATGCATTTGAAAGAGTAGTATTTGTCTACTTATAAGTGGAGAGATTACCTTTAGCAATTAATATTACCAAACTCAGTTGACAAAGTTGTGTCTGCTGCATACCAAAACCAAGGGCTTGATCCTGCATTTCTGATGCAGGGTAATTTTAAGATTAATTAGTAAAATTATTTAATGGAATAGCTAAAATGCATTTTTTGTTTCCTGGAATTAGAATTTATTTTATAGGGCAGCTTTTGTGCTTCTGTGCTCATGTGGGTACAGTGCAAAAGGAAGTTTGTCCACTGATAACTCAAGAAAGTAGATTAAGTGTCTTTTTATCATTTTTCATGAAAGAAATGCACAAATATTTTAAATACTGGAATGAGATTTAAAATAAGTTTTTTAATTATAATTTCTTCCTATTCAGTTGTAGCCTTGTATAATCAGTCACATTTTAAAAATCGTTTACCATTTGCATATTTTTTCTTTTATAGTCTGAGTTTCAAATGGAAGCCTTCCACCAACGAAGGAACACCGATATTAATCTTATATTCAAAACCACAGTGTGACTGTTGTACATATTCTGAATATAAGCTTTTGCAAAGCATCTTACCAAAGACTGTCTTGTTGCCTGATGCTAGAAGAGCGAGCATTTTTTTAGTTTTGAAAAACTGTAGGTTTGCATTCATTATTCTTTTGTATGTTTTTTACACCTTCAGAATAATGGTGTCATATTTCTTATTCCCTGAACTAACTAATATTCTTCACTTTTTTGTTTTGTTTTGCAGGGTTTTTTTGCTGCTGCATTAATGTTGAGCGTTCTGGCTTCTGAGTTTCAAGTAACATTAATGAGAGAAAAGACAAGTTTTTAAAATAAATGCAGACCCATTAAAAAAGAAAAGGAGAAAAGCTCTCCTCTCCTCTCCGCTCCTCTCCTCTCCGCTCCGCTCCTCTCCACTCCTCTCCCCTTCTCTCCCTCTCCCTCTCCCTCTTTCCCTCCCTCTCCCTCTCCTCTCCCCTTCTCTCTCTCTCTCCCTCTCCTCTCCCTCTCCTCTCCCCAGCCTTCCATTGCTCATGGTCACTTTTGGGATGGGTAGTGGAGTAGAACACTAGCAGAAATGATGGGATGATACATTCAGATGGTTATAGGGACAGAAGTAAAAGGTATAGTAGAGAAATTGCAAACGCTGAGGGTTTTTTTAAGTTGGTGTCCTGGTTGTGGCTGGGACAGTTAATTTTCTTCCCAGTAGCTGGCATAGTGCTGTGTT
Source organism: Gorsachius magnificus (assembly GCA_034008185.1). Classification (NCBI taxonomy): domain Eukaryota; kingdom Metazoa; phylum Chordata; class Aves; order Pelecaniformes; family Ardeidae; genus Gorsachius; species Gorsachius magnificus. Next base: position 15,126,057 of record CM067085.1, on the reverse strand, counting down.
TTGGATTTAGGATGAGAAGAATGTTGATAACACCCTGATGCTTTAGTTGTTGCTAAGTAGTGCCTAGACTAGCCAAGGACTTTTTCAGCTTCCCCTGCCCTGCCAGGTGCACAAGAAGCTGGGAGGGGGCACAGCCAGGACCCCAACTGGCCAAAAGGCTATTCCATATCATATGATGTCATGCTTGGGGGGAGCTGGCCAGGGGAGAGTGATCACTGCTTGGGACAGGCTGGGCATTGGTCAGCAGGTGGTGGGTAATTGCATTGTGCATCACTTGCTCTGTATATTATTATTACTAATAGTATTATTATTATTATTATTATTATTATTACTAATAGCATTATTATTATCATTACTGCTATTTTACTTCATTTTATTTCCATTATTATACTGTTTTTATCTCAACCCATGGATTTTTCTCTTCCAATTCTCTCCCCTATCCCACGGGGAGGGGAGAGTGAGAGAGCGGCAGTGTGGTGTTTAGTTGTTGGCTGGGGTTAAACCACAACTGTTGGCATTGGAAGGGACTTCTCTACACTGCCTTTCACAGACAGGAATCATTCGGCATTGCTGAGCTTAAGTGGCTGAATTTGAGCCAGCTCCATGCACAGCACTGTGTTCAGCTCACAAATGCTCCTTTTAAGAGACCAGCCATCCCATTCTGCGACCCACAGAACAGTGTCAGGTCTAGCTGCAGAAGACCTTGTAGACACAGCAGGAAGGGAGCTCCTTAGAATTATTCAGCAAATCCATTGGATTGCAGCGATCATGACTGAACTGCTGGCTTCCGTCCTAAGGCAATATAGGTAGGCAGAAGATGCTTTGCCATCTGTGCTGTTAATGAACAGTGGGAGTGTTTGATGTATCTCCGAAGGGACATTAAGTCCCTGGCAGGCCCTCACACCCAAGCACAGAGTGGGTCTGAAGGCAGCTGAATCCTTCTAGCAGCCAGTTCCCATCTGCCCCTGTTCAAATATGAGGGATCACCTGCAGCCAAGTCACCTGGCAAGGGCTTGTCTGGGGACTTGAGGGGGCAGCAAGGATGCCAACAGCCTGGGTACCACCCCTACAGCCAACAGCACCTGAAGGAGCTACACCCTCTGCCCTTTTGTTAGTTTACTGAATGTGTGGCCAACTGCATGCCACGGGACAGCCATCCTGCCTTTTTCTGGTATTCCCAGTCTTCCCAGTGTGCTACATGGCTGCAGAGAGCCACACTGAAGGTTGCCTTACAAGCCAGTTCCCTTCCGGCCATGAAATTGGATCTGTCTGCTCCACCCTGGGACGCAGCACCAGTCTGGTGAAATTATCGTACTAACCTCAATAAAGCAGTTCATTATTTTCAATATTGTAATTCCATGGGAATGCTTATAAAGAGAACAAGGTAGGAAACTGTGAGGGATGATGGGATTCTGCAATACAATAAAAAGGGATTATTTTTCTTAATAAAAAGGGCTTTTCTGAGTCTTGCAAGCCCAAAGCACTCAGCTCTCCTTTCAGTACCAAAAATCCACTTTTTTTTTTAAGCTCATATGCAGTAAATCACTCAGCTGAGTCTCCCTGTGTCTTTTCCACTCCAAAAAATCTGGTAATGTGTCCCACAATATGATGTTATAAGAAAATTGCCTTTGCTCTATAGCTCTTAGCCAATTTCTAGGGGTGAAAGCTAGATCAACTCAGATATGGTTTAATTTAGAAACTCACGTGCATTACAACAGGCCACTCCTTTTCCTAGTGCCATGTCAAAACCAAACCATCACTATTTTTATACAATTTATAGGTCTTTTCAGGAAAAAAAAAGTCTGAATATTGGCATTTGGGTCCATCAAATATTCCCTTTCACTCAAACAGCTGTTTTTAAATCGACCTGTTTCACACTCGAGACAAATCTGAGCATTTTAAAGGTGAAGTAGCATCTGCTGAAGTGTTGTTTTGCTTTGTGCATGCTAGGAATTCAAATGTGGGGTTTGCACACCAGAAAAAAAGGATCCTAGCCACCAAGTTATTGCCTTTTTCAGACTTCCCTACTGGAGAATTAGTGTAACTGATTATATAGTCAGTGGGAGAAAAACAGAGAGAAAGATAGTAGTCTTATGATCTTTCATGTAATTGTGATAGAGAGGGAGGCAGGGGGCTGCTATTCATTAAATTGTAATGAATGACATTCAATATACTATGGGTCCAACTTCTCTCATTTACTTTGGTGTAGGGGTAGACTAAAAAGATGAAATAGCTTATGCCCATATAACACTTCATGTCATTGTGAGAAGGATGCATCCCATAGAATATTGTCTGGAGGAACAGTTAATTCCCCAAAAATAGCCACAAAGAAAATATCTCCTGTGACCATTTTCACTCTTCAGTGTATGTTGTTCATACATTAATATGTGTGTTTTTCTGTTCAGTCTGGCAAATCAATACGTCTGAACCTCCCAATAAATCTTGTTTCTGCAGCTAATCTACTAATTTAATAAGACAAAATGTATGCTACAAATTCCTCTTTTTTTTCTTCTACACTCAGGCAGAAGAAAATGCAATAAATAATATCTGATCTGAAGGAAAAGCACTTACCTATAAACTCTGTGTGAAATAGAGGCTTGTAGAATGTAGAGAAAAGAGTTGTCATCACCTACCTTAGGTTGCTACTATAAGACCAGTAGACTTCTTAGCTAGTTGAAGATTCCTTGAGAGGGCAAAACAAACAGGAACCTAACTCAGGTTCTGGGAATCATCATTTGAAAAAACCTAGAGTGGTCTGCTGACCTTCCAAGAGCTTCATTTCCTAGCTGGGTCTTAGACTTACTAGCCTAAAAGTTAGGCAGTGTGAATATCGCATTTTCTGTCGGCTTTGTATACCCAGCTTTCAAGCTGTAATCAATTTTTCTTTCCTTCAACCTATTTTTACTGTTCTGCTGAAATTACAGAAGCATCAAGCTGGAGCACGTCCAATAGCAGTTGCTTCTCATGGATAATAAAAAATGATCCACAGCCAACAGGAAAATGGAGCAATAGAAATTTACCAATGGAAACTTTTCCATATGAGCTTTGATAATCCCCTTTTCTTCTCCCTTTCAGGCCAGCAAAAATGGTGCTATCCACTCCTTGGATCAATCACCTCTGTCATGGTACCTCATGTCTCTTCTTCTCTTCCAGTTTCATATAGCAAAAATCTTCCCATATTCACTTTCAAAGCATATCCTTGATGTTCCGTTATTCTTTTTCCACATGAATAATCTATGATGCTATTGATGCCCTGCACTTACACATTTCCATTAATGCTGACCTTGACATCCAACATGTATTTTCTTCCTTTCATGAGAGAAGTTCCTCAGGTCAGTCCAGTACCTTTCCTTGGGGCATATACACTCTTTATAAATCTCTAAATCTCCTTCAGAGCTGTACCTATTCTGCATTTGAAGCCCATGTAGCATTAAATAAGGATGTATTTTGCTGTGTCTTATCATAATAATTCCGCCATCACATCTCAGCTATTGCGTTCCTATTGACACTCACTTTCTATGTACCTAAGGGGCACACAGCAATTTTTTCTGACATGTAAAATGCTTTTTTAAAAGGTCCTGGACCACAAGTTGGACACATTTGCTACATGTTTTTCTTTTATATAGTTTGACAGAAGCTATGGGAATTTAAGAAAATTAAGAAACAAAATCTTATTTTGCTTGGCCAGTCAACAGCCTTCTACTTAAAGTGGTGCATAGGAGAATCTGTGTCTGTAGTCTCCAAAGATTTTCCAAGAAGGTAACCCAGATGGACTGGACACAATCCAAAAGTACTCTGAGGTCAGCAGCAAGTCTCTCGTTGACTTATCTAAAAGCAAACTTTCACCCAAAGAGAGAGAGAGAGAGAACAGATATTAGGATGCTTCGCATTTCTTCATTCTGAACTAGCTGTGCTGGAGATACAGAGAGGACAGACAAAACCCATTAAGTGTATTGAGGAAGATTCATGGTGTCTAGATTCTTTCTACCCATTATTATGCTGGCAGTTTCAAAAAGGTGTCAATTTTCTGTGCCAAAATATGGGACTAAAACTACAAATCCTCTTTTGGATTCATGAGAAGAGAAACTATTTATTTGTGATTCATGGTGAAAATATACCTTATATAGGAGTATAAAAGTAGCCAGTTTTGTGTTGCATAGAGAATAGCCTTATAAATATCTCTTACATTGAATTGCTTATAGTTCCCGTGCTTTATATGCAGGATAAGCCCTGGGTTTGAAGTGTGTTTATTATTTAAAGGCTTGTTTTGATATATCAAGGTCTCTCCCATTCCTCCTGATCATCCTTTCCTTTGAAGGTTCACTACCTGATTGAAATGAGAATTTCCATCCACTGCATCAAACAAGCAATGATATCTCCTGAAAAGATTCTGTATTTAATAGCACTGTGTGTTATGGGAGCAGGAAAGGGAGGGGAAAAATTTCTTCCCAATCTCCCTGATCATCTCGTTCTGTGTAATAATGTTGAATCTACCATATTACAAATGGCAGAACTAACCTAACCTTGGTGTTTCTCTAATAAACAGAATTTAAGCCCAGGTAATAAATGGGCTGTATATTAAAGACAGAATGAGAAGCCCAGAGGGGAAGGAAATGTACCCAGTAAGGTCAAATACCTTTATCTCATCCATCACTACAGTTCCTCAATATATAAACTTTGAACCATAGGAGGAGACAAGAAAAAAAATGTTAAAACACATTTTGTACCATTAATTTGTGCATGTTAGCATGCAATAGGACTTTCTGAAAAACTAATTAAAAATATTTTTTTTCTTTTTCTGGGTGTTCTCAAATTCTAAAAGCAAAACGTGTAATATTTTTTATTCACACAGCAAATCACTGGGTAGCCATTGAACTTAATGGAGTTTGCTTTTTTGCAGCAAGTAAGGATCTGTCTCTCCTCTTTCTGAATTTACAGTCCTTACCTTCAAGGAGCTTAGTGTTACTACAAGTTTGACAAATATACTGGGGAGACAAATCATGGTCACCATCTTGGCTACTCTGGAACAATGGAGTTTTCTAGAATTCAGCTAAACCTCCTTGAGAAGAGGATAAATGCTATTGGGGCCAGTCTTATACTTTGTAATTATCTTACATTACAGCTACAAAGCAAGTCCAAAATTCACCACCTTCTTTCTAAAAAGAAGGTGCTTTTTTGATCTTGTCTTCTGTCACATAAAAGCATAACAACATATGGGTACACATACATTCTTTTTATATATACACTCAGCACTGATGAGGCCCCAGCTGGCCTGCTGTGCCCATTTTTTGTCCCCCTCAGTTCATGACAAAAATGGAGAAACTTCAGAGGAGCCAGCAGATAGCAATGACAGCAGTGGGACATAGACCATATGATCTATACAGAGAGGCTGGTGGCACTGGACTTCATTAGTCTGGCAAAGGGAAGGCTGAGAGGTATCTGCTCAAAATCTGCTACTATTTGAAGGGTAGTTACAAGGACGATGGAGCCAAGTGGTGCTAAGTAACACCAAGCAGTGTAACAAGGGGCAATGGCCAAACTGTGGCCTGCAAGCTTCAGGGTGGACATTAGGAAAAAACACTTCCCCTGGAAAACCAGTGCATCTCTGGAATAGGGTGTCTGGACAGACTGTGATATTGCCATCTTTGGAGGCTTTCAAAACTCTGAGTGGACAAAACAATGATCCAGTGTTGGCAGCAGTACCGCTTCAAGGAGAATGGACTAGATGACCTCTAAACAGACAACTGAACAGTCTTCTACCCCTGGGGAGAAGTTAAAAGAACAAAAAAAGGCCCAGGAAAATATTAGACATGTTGTTTCAGGAATACACTCAAATGTGGTGATGAAGATAGGACAGAAAAGAAAATTACAGTCTTTTTTGCATGTCAAACCTGCATGCCACAGTACATATACATAAAAATAATGGCTGCAAACAGCATAACACAAACTCGATATAGCTTGATCTTGGACAAGTATTAGCATTTGTGTCTGAAAATCCTATTAGTTTGCTAGATCTGTGGGTCAAATTGTATGCAGGCCTGATTTGAAGTCCCTGATTTACCTTTTGGTTAAATAATAAGAGAACATACATTTAGGCAAACTTCTAACATGCTCTGCCACAATAGAGACACCTCAAAATGGCAGTGTTTCAGTTTATTCTATGTACTGAAAGTCCAACTGATATAACTTCATTGATGAGGAATGAGGTTGATCACAGTAGACTACAGATCTGAAAATGGCAGGTTTCTGAATTTATTGTATTGCATTCTCCTGGCTTGCATCACATGGTGTTGTTCTGGTTTTGTTGATAGGGTTTGATGACATCAGCACATATGTTCTGACACAGAAGATTTTGTGCTTTACAACTGAAAATTTAGCTTGCACATAACCTTGTTTCTGGTTCATTGGTCTACCTCTCACAGATATTCAGTGCATTTTATTTGTCAATAGAAAGGAGATTTGGCAGCCTGACATCTGAGATGCACAGCAAAAGCCTGACCCAAGATCGCTGAGTCTGTAGAAGTACTGCTTCTGATGTAGAATATTTGACAAAGCCTTTGATCTAAAAATTCAATCATTTTTTATGATATTGGATGACATTTCCTTTATTGTTATCCCTAAATCCATCAAGAAGCATTGTTATATAAACAACATTTAAAAAGGTTAATAGGTGGGCACAGCCCTAACTGGTATTCCCAGCAATGAAACGTTTTGACATCCTGAATTCACAAGGGATGTCTCCCACTGAAACATGCTGAAATGAGCAAACATTGCTCTCAGCCTTCTCTGAACAGTCAAGTTTTTGCTGTTAATGTCAAAGAACTTGGCTAGGTTCCTTTAATATCTCTCCTCTTGTGTTTTTGCCACCAACTTCATAGTGATTCCACTTGAGAAAAATAATTAAATCTCATGCATTGTGATTTCCAGTTTCAACTTGAAACCTTGTTATGTTTCTTCCCTAAGACCTGATGCTTTCATATTGTATCAGCACCTACTGGCTTCACATAAACCCAGGTCCTGCCTTGCTTCATCAGTACATATTGTAAGAGACCATCTTTGCTCCAGAGGCATTGTAATTACACAAGAAAAGCAAACTGTAGTAAGGAAACCATAGGGCATATGGAAGGATCTCATCGTTGTCAGAATGGGTCATAAAGCTAGCCATGTCCTTATTCATTAAACTACACTTCATGCATTGCATAAAAATATCTGTTCAAGAAATATAAGACAAGGACTTTGAAAGTTATAACAAAAGGGTAAAAGGAAAAGCCACAGGGAGGCAAGTGAAAAAGGACACCAGTCAGGTCAACAGTACCTTTAAGGGTAATCATTAAAAGAAAGTAGATCGTTAACTGCTGTTTCACATTCTGTGGTGTTCTTAAAACAATGTACTGTTCTTTACTTCTTTCATCTAACCTGGTATATTACTTCTTTGTTTGTTTAATGACACCAGACATGTACTTAAGAAAATTGCACACCAAGGATCTGATTTATTGCCTAGGATTCTATTTGCATGAAAAAACCAACACCAAAGCAGTATTTGACAGGTACGTATCAATTCAACTCCTAAGGGGTGCATTTTGAGTCAATTGTGCGAGGAATTAGGCATGCAGTTACTTACAACATTTATTTAAATCTGTGAGCATTTAGTACTTCTCCCCAGGAAATAAAATTACAAACAGGCTGACTGGATTCAAGTACATTGCAAGTACAACATCGTCATCATGACCCACCCAAAGCCCTGCCATTTTAATCTATAAAGTCTCAAATTATTTCAATTAAACTTCATTTTTATCTTGGTTCTATCAGTTCCAAACCACTGACAAAAATTCTTCCAGGTTGCCGAGGGCTAGTCCGACCAGCATGAGTTCATTGTCAAAGGAAGGATACCTACCTCTTCCTCTGCATGTCATCTTCAAAGTACATCCAGAAGTTCATCTAGAAAAAAAGTTTTCAGAAGAAATGCTTGTTTGTTATGAAGGCAAAGATACAAAACTCAGAGGATTTAACATTCTACTGACCATGAGACTTCTTTTCTGTGTTAGTATAATGGATACAAATGCATTTCATTCAGAAATCAGCTACCAGGACAAGTTCATTGACTTAAAACTGTTGTAGTGCCTGCCCACTACTTGGCAGAAACAGAAAAAAATATTGATAAGGAGAGGAATAATTATTTCCTACTTACAGTTACAGCTGATTGGGAATTTGCCAGCAAAACAAAGTTGCAATAAAATATAAATTTGTCATTACCATCTGTTCCTCAAAGTCCTAATGCTTGATGAACATTGATACACTGTGTCTTCAAACACCTATGTTATGCAGGTAGCTATTTATTAGCCTGTTTTATAGAGGCATAGCTTTGTGTTGGTCATTTGCATAAACAGGAATTTAATGCTATGGAAGCACCTCTGGGCCAGACTTTTAGGTGGTCAATTCCCGCAGACTATCTGTGGCACTCAAGCTTCTAAACTGCTGTTCAGCAGCATAGGAAACAGCTGCTTTACAGGTCAGGCTTTTAAAATAATCTTTGAACATTGGTTGGCAGAGAGACATGCTGATATCAGTGATATACCCAGAAAAGAAAAAGAAGTGGAAAGTCCTAAGAATGCCAGCTGAGATGGAAGAATCTGCCCTAATATATTTCAGTGTATGAGGAAACTAGCTCTTTCTTCATTAGAGAAGTGGCTGAGCAATGAATGAAGCATGCGTTCATACAGAGAACACCAGCGTGAAAGATTACAGAATAATGCACCATGGATAATTTACAAGAAGTAATACATACAAATAGAGCATCAAATTAAGGCAGGAGATCGAGGCTTTAATACCAGACCCAGTCCTCCAACCATGAGCGACACTTTGGTTAAGTTACTTAAACTGCTTGTGCCATTTTGTCCTCTCTCTTCTTTTGTCTCCCTTTTCTATCTAGACATTAAGCTTGTTAATGCATAGACTGTGTCTTTAGTGCTCACACAATGCGTGGAACAATAACAGCTCCGTGCTCAGCTGGAACTTTTAGACAGTTCCATAATAGAACTAATTAACGGTAATGAGATCTGTGGTGTACTATACACACTGGTTTTTAAAGATATCCACGCTGGGTCAGAGCTGTGAGATTTCTCATGCACACAATATACCGTTCTGCCAGCTTGAATTGCGACCACATAGGCTGAACAAGAAAAGCTTGCATAGCTAGTGGGTAGGGAGTACGACTTCTCCAGCATTGAAGCACATTGGGAAAATCCTACCAGCAACAACGACTAGGCAAATATAGTCCTTGCAAGTGGAATATATTGACGATGGAAACCGCCTTTTTGTGCTTTTTTTTTTTTTTTGTACAGTATTCATCCATACAATAATAAGGGAAAATCATATTAGTAATAATTCTTGTGATAATATTAGCAATAATTCTTGTGATAATATCACATATTAATGACATTGTCTACTTTTTCTGTTCAGTATATATCGGGAGGTTCATGATTTTGCCATCTGATTTCTTCAACGGGGGAAAAAAGCCAACCCTTTTTCTGGGGAAGGGTATTTTTTTGTTTGAATTAGTTAATCACCCTCAGCATCCAGTTCTAGCATGTCTATTCATACATGGCTTTTAGAGGTCTTCAGTGCAGTTATGCAGAACTAAGCTTGGCTAACTTTCTGCAAAGATCTTCCTTGGAGCAGGTGAAGGAGACTGAATGGCTCAAATCTTGGAATTTCGTATTTGTCACAAGCTTAGCTGTTCTTCCAGTTTGTCACGCATTAAGTAGGGTGAGGTAGGGAATGACCACGAATAACAGTTTGGGTGCCATAGTGAGGAGGAAGCTACACAGACAGAAAGGAATTAGCACTTTTTCAGTGGAGACACATTTGGCTTTCACATGGTGTCTTATCTCAAAAAAGGTGGATAGAGGTTTTCCACTTTGGTCGGATGAATCCCAGCAATGCTGTGCTGTGGAAACAGAGACAAAAGATTCCTTGTTGTCATAGTTCTGCTGTCTGGGGTTTTTTTTGTTTGTGGGTTTTGTTTTGTTTTTTTTTAACAAGAAACAACCTTCAGCAAACCTGATGCACAAACACTGCCAACCTCACTGCCACAACTGTGACAGTTTCCTGTGCATGTGCTAGCTCACTGCCAAGATAGCAAATGCAGCACACGCGAAGCCTGGCATATTTTTGCATCAAGTAAAGAAGTCATAGATGAACTTGGTTCCCACTTGGGCTGACTTTTTTTAATGAGGACTTCATGCAGAGAAAGATGACTGGTCGGGCACATTTTCCTCGACCCAGTTTCACCCATGGGGTTATATGCTTTATTTATCTTTAAATTAATCATAATGGATGAAAATGCAGTGTTTGGATGTGTTTGTATCAGTGGAAAAAATATTGTCTTTTTTTTTACTATTGAGTTTTTTTTGCTTTCCATGGACAACTATTATCTGTGTTCCATTTAGAATAAGAATATCATGGACTTTTCTCTTAGCTTTTCTATCTTCCCTCCTTTCTTAATGTATGATGAGTATGTTTGGAAGTAGAAAATTTATTTTCTTTCTGAAAGGAGATTTTGTCCTTGTTCTGCTTGTGACTTCCTCTTAATCAGCCTTCAGCATTCCCACAACAGAGAAATGGTGGTAAAACTCTTCTATGAGCAGCCTTCTGGTCTCTGTCTTATCACCCATTTGAGTTGCAGTCACCACTGAATTTTTTCTGAACTGGTATTAGAGGACTTTTTTCTACAGGGAGAGGAGAGGGTTACTTTTCTGATAACACTCTGATAAGAAATTATCCTTTATTCTTTTTAACTTACATAGATTTTAAAGTCGACCACCTTTTCAGAAGTGATGCTCAGTAGTAGAAAATTGTGAAAGGTACTTTTAAAATTAATGTTGTCAAGAACCTCCTGTCTTGCCAGAAGAGAGTATGGTGTCACTTGCGTTACTGTCATTCTGGTGACAAACAGGCTCAAAATATTAAATACATAAAATCATTCTTCGTAAGTCTCACCATCTTCTTGCTTTTCACACTAGCCTGCAGTTATGTTGTACTACACAGCTTTGAGTCTCCAGTTTGTTTTTATTGTGGTGGAAAACAGTATGTCCTTCCATACTGTTTCATCAAACTGGAAACTTGAGCAGATAAAAACCTCAGTTTCAGCTATCGAGTGTTCACACCTATGAAGAAGTTAACCGTTACTGGTAGTTACTTAGAGACTGCAGAGTTACTGGAGTTTTTGACTCGTGCCTATTTGCAATCTTATTTAGCATTTTTGGAATAGAGGACAATAATAAAATAGCCCGGTCTTGTTATGGAAGAATAAAAAATGCAGCAATGGAAAGCATTGCTTTTGTGAGAGAATTTTGTGAACGCTTCATTCTGCAATGTAACCAGTTTTCTTTGAAACAGCATTTGTTTGGAGAGAGATTTTTCATTAGACCAACGGATGCAGATGTAAAAATAGAGAACAGCTTTGGAGAAGACAAGCTTGTGAAAAGTCTGTTTTGAACAATTTAACCTCTGCTGGGGTTCAGAGATCAGAACTCATAAAATTTGTTTTGTTTTCACTTCCAGTCACATTGAATACTTATTTAATTTTTTGTCTAATTGCTAGATGACTCCATTGTTCACATAAATAACGTGGGGAGGACAAACACTCAGGAATTAAGCTCTGAAAAATCATACCAGATATGGTCTTTCTGTTAATATTTCTTCTGAACTAAAATCACGCTCACTTAAAGAGCTCTATGGGAAAAAAAGAAAAACATCAGTAATGTCTTTTTGCTGGATTAATGACAAACTGACTAATGTCCTCTACCCACTTTGTGCCATTCCAATGACATTGAATAGCTTTAAATATAGTTTTAATGGCATTATTGAAATGCTGTTGAACAACCAGTATGCACCAGCAAATCTATCCTTTCAAGTATAATAGATTGCACAGGCTCATTTCATGTTTCTTATATCCAAATGGGATTAACGCATAGTTTTGTTTAAATGCAAAATGAACATAAGGTTCAGCTCTGTAGCTGTTATTCAGAAAAGGCTCTTTGCACATTTTCTGTTCAAGTGAAACCTACAGGAACAGGCCAGAAGGAATCATAAATCATAAATAAATGCATTTTGGTGCACTTCAGAATTCTGCTGATCCACACTTGTTGGTCATTGCTTCACAAGAAAGCAATAAAATAACCCAGTATTGTGGAAGGATGACGGGATGGACATTATTCCATGAGATACAGTAATAGTGATCCATGATCCATATCTGTGTACAGCTTACCACAAGTTACCACAAAGTAAACTAAGACAAGAATTTACGCACTTTATTTCAAAGGCCACAACACAACCTAACTCATTCTGAAGTCTCCTCTGGTTCAGTAGAATAGTTTTATATATTAACCACATTGCTTTCACACTAATGATCCCTGCTTTACAATGAGTTGATATAAAATGTAAACAGCATTTTTTACAACCACTAGTTAGTGCAATATATGTACAATTAGCAGCCTTTATTAATATCTTTTTATACATTTATTAAAGAGTTCATAAAAATGCTGAGTCCAATGTATTTAGTATTTGTTCCCCTTCTCTGCAATAAAACACCTTAGTATGAGTAGGAAAAGAATGACAAGCGGAAATGCTTTGCATCCCAGTCTGTCAGTTAAATTATGCAGGAATTACTAGAAATGAATTTCTGGTACTTTAACAGAGCTCAAGTGTTTCATAAGCCATAATAACACAATGGATTTGGTCATCACTTCAGAATAATCATGACACCGTTGCTCCTTCTGTAGCTTTAAAAGACCTTTCAGATTCAGATTTTTTTCTCTTTTAAGAGTTTGAAAGCCCAAATTCTCCCAAGCGGTGCTCAACCGCATACCAAACTATGAGGTGATTCTCCATTGCTCATCAACTCCTTTCTCTAGCTCAGCTGAAACATCAGCACTAAACACAGGCTTGAAGGGAGTGAAAGACACATTTTTTGAGTAAGAAGGTAATTTTCAAAAAACTTCCATATGCCTCAGGTCTTATTCTCCTGGAGGCTAATTGGGGCTGATCTTAGGAAGATATGAACTACACCATTCTGTTCTCTTAGAAGTATTATATACAAAGTGATGGCATTTAATTTAATCTAATTATCATGCTGTGGGACTGTAACAGATAACTCTTCACTACTTTTTGATATCTATGCTGTTAGCTTTTCTTAATGGAGAATATGTACTTTAGGAAAAACTAGTCCACACTTTGGTGATTAATCTTTCTCACAAAAGATAGGGTGTGGCCTTCAAGCCTCTTGAATACTCCTGAAGAAGTGATAGTGATTCCCATCATCTGTCCAGGTTTCATGAAAGCAAACTTATCAACGGTTCACAAGAACAACCCCTGGGAAACCTCTCATTCTCAAGTCTCAGGATAGGCAGCTATGCAATTCCTGCATGGCTACCATAAAAAGAGATTGAACAAGGATAGCATTAGGGTTTTAGAACATTGCTATATGAGCTGGGCATTGATCATTACTCTTGAAACTACCTATCATATCCCTCAAACTGGGATTTTGATCGGTTTGAATGCGCCTGCTAGTGTTGGCTCACCAGGCTGGTAATCTGCTATCTTTTGCCATATTATATCATCCATCTTTCCTGACTAACTTTGGAACTGAAACTGCAGTGTGATGACACTGAGACACGGAACATGTGCTAAACCCTGACCATGTATCTTGCTAAAACAAAGGACTCGTGCTACTAAATTGATAGGGCAGTAGAACACACTACCTGTACTAGAAAAAATATGGTCACCTGAGCAAGCTAAAATAGTTCCATAAAAAGAGCCAAATAAAACATGGCAATTTTGGTCATCTTCTCCTGGTCAGGATCATAGATGCTTCTGCTTTAAGACTGCCCTCCCACACTGAGTTTTCACTGAATGCAAATGTATCTTAGCCCTAGAGAAACAGTTAATGTGACATCTCTGTAATTCAGTACTAAATCAGTGCCCCCACTCTGGGGGACACAGCACTGCTGTGCTCCTAATCACACCCCTGAAATGCAAACCAACTTTTGACCACTTGTACTCACAAAGATTTTTTAAGCATTTTTTTCTGTTTTTTTTTTTCTTGCCAGATTTGCATATGCATAATGTTATTAACACAGAATTACAAAACAGCCAGTACGGTTTCAAATTTTAAAAAAAAAAAATGTAGAAAATAGGCCTATAAAGGCTCTTAGAAGTTGTTCAGTTCACTCCCCTGCCTCAAGATAGGATAAGCTGTACCTAGAATGCAACAAATCATATTTTACCATGAGCTACATAAGCAAAAAGCTTTATTTACAAATAAAATTATTAAATTATTGCCATATTGTATTCTGACAATAGCTACCTGCACTATCACGGAGAAGAGAATTATTCCATAAAAGAGAGAATGAACCTCAAGTGACGCAAATCAACACAGCCCCACTGATCTCAAGCAAGCTTGGCACTGGCTGAAGAACGGATTCACAGTTTATAATTCAAAGTATCTAGGTCTTGGTAATCATTTAGATGGAAAGCACAATTTTAATACAAATCCCTATGAATCTGTTATCTGTTATTTGGCAGATACTGAATTAACTTCAAACAGTTTTTCATTACGCTCATCATAAAAATGTCTTCTTTATATCTAGTCTAAATCTACAGTCTTTTAATTTAAAACTGTTACCCCTTGTCTTATTGCAACAGGCCCTACTAAAAAGTCTGTGCCCATCTTTCTTATAATCCATCCCTACATATTGAATAAGATCTCCACAGAGCCTCCTCCAGGTTGAACTCCAACTCTCTCAGCCTTTCCTCATTGGAGAGGTCTTTCATCCCCCTGATCGCTTTTGTGACCCTCCTCTGGACCTGTTCCATGTCTTTCCTGTGTCTGAGGACTCCAGAGCTGGATGCAGTATTCCTTAGGTATCGCCAATTTTCTGCTAATACCAAGGGGTTTTGGGCAGCTCTTTTGGGAGCTGTGAAGCATTTCACCACTACCTTTAGGAAGAATACCTACCACAATACCAAAGCTACATGCTGGGAAGCAGAGACCCCAGCCGCTCACACAGCACACAGGGCTCTGTCCTCTGGTGGCTTTAGCAGAAGATACTACCACTGCTATTTCCAGGTTAGAGGATGAAGGAGGACCAGAGGGACAGCTTTTCTTATGCACACAAGCAGCAGGACACAGAGCTGGTAGCTCAAGCTGCAGCCAGCACAAACTTCTTGATGCAGGGAAAAGCACTCTCTGTGGTGGTAGCACCTGAGAAAATCCAGCGTGGCAGCCACAGGCTTCAAGCAGTCCTCAGGTGGCTCCAGCTTGCATGGGAACAGATGGATCACAAAAAAATATCCCTTTTGCTGCTGCCTTCTCTTTTAGGGGCTGTACACAAAACATCTGAATATGAGCTACTACATGATATTCACCTAAAGAAATTTTTGACTCTTCACTCAACATTAACCCCAGCATGAGGATGCTTTCGTCCTACCTGTGTTTTGTAGATGTTTGCCCTCCAGACCTAGAAGTAGCATCCAGGGATCCAGCCTAGAATGCCTGATTATTTCAAAGGAATTCCGTCCTGTGATCCAAAGGCTGTTGTACAGCTGTGGAGTTAATCACTTAAATGTCCATAACTGGACAAATGTTGTTTGCTTGGCTTCCAAATTAGAAATAGGAATCACCATAGGACCTGGCAGGCCAGAAAAGGCTCTGGAAAATAGCCATATGTCACTGATTATATTAATTCAGAGTCCTTCTGCAAGAGCTATAATTAAATGTTCTTACAGCTGCACACATTCTCTTTTTCATTTTTTTAATCTGCATTTTTTTATGTTCTTAGTTTCAGTATTTCCTGGGCCAATCCGTTCCTCTTACTGACTCCAATACTTAAGCGACATGCACTGCATTTCAAAAGTCTTTCTCAACTGAGAGGAGAACAAAACGCCTTTCAGGGTCTGCTCTGCACTCTTTGCAGTAAGAATTGGAAGGCAGGGCTCTGAACAATGTCTTTCAGAAGCCTTCTATTCTCAGTTCTGATCCCATTTCACTGTTAATATTCTGGATTTGGTGAAGTGACAGTTTCATATGTTTCATTGCTATAGTAACACCAACAGAGGAGCCTTCCTAACTTAAAGGAATTTAGAGACACTGAAGGAGATGGTTATGTGGAAGATGAAATTGTAAGTAGATATAAGAAAATTAATCTTTCCTTGAAAAAAAGAATCTTTCAGAATTTTTATGAATTCAAAAGCATACTTCATTTTTCTTGCTTTGTAGTGGTCTGCTAGTCCGTGCTAGAAGTGCAACAGCCAGTGTTCTGGGCCCTTTCATAACACAGGGAATCTTTGCTTCGAAATCCTGAGATCATAGGAAGAAGAGTGAGTTTTATTACCTACTTCTTACAAATGAGTAACTGAGGCACGGACAGATTTAGACTGAACATCAATCTCCTGAAGCACTTTATCCACAAGACTATAATTTTACTGAACAGAAGTGTGAGAAAAAGATCACAGACATTTTTGCAAACAGATGTAAAAGAAAAGCTCCTCTTCAATTCTTAACTTTTCTCGTGAAGTTTTTTAAGAGCGCATAGCTCTTGAAGAGTACTGTCGCTGCTTCTGATAACTTGCCCTACTGGTAATTGCTGGTAAACGCAACAATTCATTAAATAGTACTCAGAGAAGCAGAAAGTATGAGTAGAGCTCTCTCCCACCAGTTCTTTAAGGGCTCTTATGTGTCATTTATCTAGACTTGTTCATTTAGATGTTGCCCAACATCTCCCTCAGTTACAAATAGACTCCAAGATACTTTATCATCCTTATGTGATACAAAAACAACTACTCTTTGCTCAAATACAGACTTTTGGCTTTTCTGCCCATTGTTAGTACTATTACAATCTCCAACTATTAAAAATCAGCAGTTTTGTAGATTTCCAAGAATTTACTTCTCCAAAGAGCAATCCCTTCAACTTGTCTTAGACACTTGTCTTAGGATGAGTTGAATCTCTTTTTACAATTTCATTTCCTTCTCCACTGACTATAAAGACAGCTTAGTCAGCTGGACTGGGAAAGATGTGTTTGGGTAGTTTTCTGAAGGCTGAGGTTAATAGGTCACATCTACTCACTCCATCTGCTGAGATCAGTAGCTCTAATGCTTGAAGCATTAGAATTACTTCTGTCGTGTTCTAATGAACAAGTTCTGATTTCTTCTCTTCCTACCCAAATTCCATGTACTGCTGAATGAACATGTAAAGAAAGACATTGTAACAATCTTTCTAAAGACAGAAAAAACTTTAATTTTCCAACTCAGTTTTGACAAAAAGCAAGGATATGTACAACTTCCACTGCAAAGTTTGGGGGTTTTTGACATTACATATTTTCTTTCTCTCTTGCTTTTTTTCTTGATTTGAAAGTGACTTGTAGCCACAGCTGCAAAGGTGTTTTAATAGTTGGAAATGAGCACACCTAAAGAACTGTGAAATCTGGATGGCAAAATAATGTTCAAGATTTATAATTTTACAAAAGCCTTACTCCTCATAAATGAATCTCATGATATTTTTAATGTCTGACACATCAGCACAAGACATAATATTGCTTACACCAGACAAACAGCAACTTACAGAGAAGAAGAAAAAATGAATTTCACACTTTCGGTGTTACAATGGTGAGATGAAAATATAATGAGCCAACAGAATAATAAGAGTGAGAAAAGGAAGAGTCTTCCTATTCAACTTCAGGTGTAGATTTTTTTCAAATAAAAGAGCAGCTTTGAAATGAATGTGAAAATGAATGGGGTCAGGATAGTAAGTTTATCTTATTCGGTTGCCATTTCTCAATATAATGTGCAATGCCTTCAGCAGATAAGTAGGGTAGTATTTATCCTAAATACAACTCAGGTTTATCATGGGAGCAGATTGTTTTGCCTTATATCCTTTCCAGCCAGTTTCATGGTAGTGAAGATGAATCAGCTCATAATGTCAGTGCCAAAGGATTTTCCTTGCATCTGTTTTATTGACAAATATTTTTTTTTACAGGACAGAACAATGGGTGAAATCAATGCGCGCACATGACTATCCCTCATGTTATGATAGAAGGATGGGCACTAGCCATTAATCTCTCCTTATGACAGCCAAGGACTATGCAAAATGATTTTAGAAAGGAAAAAGAAATGCCAATGGGACTGTAGAAAGAATGAGGTCAAGTTCATTGCAAATGAAGAACAAAGCAGACAAAAGACTGGATGTTATCTCACCTGTGTGAGTTGGGTTGAAATTGGTGCAGTTAATTAGACCATTCCAATCCAGAATCCATAGCAATACTTTTATATGATACTGTGACTGAGTTAGTATGTCCTATCTCAGTCAAATACACTCCTGCAATGAAGTCAGTTCCAATTTATAAGGGTGGTGCAAAATTTGTTTCAGGTCACAGACGTTTCTTTCCTGAGTGTTTATTTTCTTGGTCATAAGCTCACTTTTTGTTCAATATTTACTTCATCTTTACGTAGCTGACTAATAAACATTTCAGGGATGGATCTTCAATTTGATGTAGAAAACAGCTTTACCAGGAAAACTTAAAATTTTGGCCACCAAAAAGTGATTCTGTCTGGCTCTGCCTTTCTCAGTTATGTTATCAACCCATGGTACATCCATATACAAACATCATTCACTTTGAGAGGTAAATCCTTTATATCATATTGAGGACTGGGCTGATACACAATAGGTGGAGGTGAAAACTTCCACCATGAGCACCTGGGCACCCTTCATGGACATTCCCTGCACATAAGGGGCTGAAGTAGCTTCTGTGGCTTCTCACACATGCTCTGCTACATGCAGAATGTATATGCTTGAATTTTAGGAAGCTATTCTGTATTAGCAAGAAGAAAATACAGTCTTTGGAGTCTGTTAGGACACAATCTGGGTAGTGGATTTATGAATTCT
The DNA here is from genome assembly GCA_034008185.1 of Gorsachius magnificus. Classification (NCBI taxonomy): domain Eukaryota; kingdom Metazoa; phylum Chordata; class Aves; order Pelecaniformes; family Ardeidae; genus Gorsachius; species Gorsachius magnificus. The sequence continues at coordinate 15,107,119 of CM067085.1, read as the reverse complement.
TTTCACTCTGTGGAGAATCCATAGCTCCAACTCTGTGTGAATAGCATCATTGAAGACCCGCGTGTTTGTTTGAGAAATGAGATATTTTTGAACTGAATGCTCTGTATATGCCTAATACCATATTATGGCCCCATCTTTGATTCATATCTCATGATCTATTTGAAAAATTCATTAAAATTAATTTTAAAAAGTCTATTACACAGTTAAATATTTAAGAGCTATTGCCCCGGAAGGACAACACAAACAAGAAACAGGAGAGAAATGTCAAACTGTTTAGCTAAGAGAAATACAGCTGGCTTTTTGTTTACTCATTTTTCTACCAAGTCACCCAAATAAACACTTAAAGGTAAAAGCAAGTCTTACTGCATTTTCTTGACACCATAAAATAAGCTTTGACCCCACATGCTTTCCCTGAGAAGTGAGAGGCTTTAATCAAGATTAGTCAGCCAGATGAAATGCCCCATCCACCCTCTTCTCAAAATGAGAAAACAGGGGTCAAAAGTCTAACTAGTAAGCTAAACAGTTTTGAAATCAAACATGACGACTCTTCCCCCACCAACAGAACTGAAACAATTAGAAGGCCTTTTTTTCTGTCCTCATCTGGATACAAGTTTTAATAGATTTTAGACTGTTTGGGGCCAAATCACAAACTGTGATGATAACACTTTTGTGGAGGTTTAAGATTATCATAAGATTTTTTAAATTGATGTAAGGTTTCAATCAAGTGAAAAAATCTTCTGGATTGAAGCTCATTAATGTCTTAATTCAATAAGACCTCATTTCAAATAGAAAACTCACAGGTCACAGCACTCCCAAAGTGGTTAAACAGTGTTAAATTAGTAATAGCAGACATTGATAGAAAAATTACGGCTGCAACCATGTTAGTAGATGACCTCACTGAGGAAGTTTGACAGTAGACCCAAGATGACAGCCTTTTTCCAATTGCCCTCAAGACCAGAGAATCAAAACTGAATGCGTCAATGGGACACTGAAGAAGCAACCAGGGCAACAGGAGACCATGAAATCAGCAGAACCATGAACGAGGAACCATCAAGGCTAGGGCATAACTGATGGACTCAAAAGCAGGAGGGAGATTAGGAATGTCAGGGCTAGAATAAGTTTCTCCAAGATCTGTGCAGGGAAAGGTCATTATAGATTTTTAGCTTCTTCATTTAAGTTGATGTTGTGGGCTTCACAAATTTCCTTGGAGAAGTGTTTAGCTCAGAAACACAGAATAAGATAAATCTAAAACAGACAGTGATGATGAGGTTAACGAAGCTATCAACAAGCTAAGAGATAAATGCTATGCTGCGGTGTTGAGCTACATCGCATTTGTAAAAGACAAGTTGAAACTTCATCAATTACTAAAAACAACATTTTTGGTCTTCACCAGCAGAGTTTTAATGTTATCCATTCTAGCTTTATAAACAATTTGTTATTTTCATGTGCAAGGCTTCAATTTCTAGCACATTTAAAAGTAGGGAAAAAGCAGACATATATTTTTATGTTGTAAATCCTCAAAGAAGTTACAGCTTAAATTAAACAATCCAACTATTGATTAAAACATTAACTGCCAAAATAAATGTGGCAGGACTACACAGAGATGCCGAGTGCCTTCAGACTGCAGCTATCAGTAACTAATAACACTTTCTTCCAGTTTAGAGTGTAACAGCTCTTTACAGACTTGAAAAGACTTTTCCTTTAGTAGACTGAAGTGCTTTAGATGGTCTCTGACATTTTGTTTTGTGAATTTTTAAAATAACACACTGAATACCTATTATGGTTTGTATTACCTAAACAAATGGAGTAAATTAGGTACTAATGAAAAAACAAATAACATAACCCCCACTGCCCCATCCAGAGCTTCTAAAGCAACTGTGATTTATTCCTTTGTTTCTCACCATTCATCACACTCTTTAAGGGTCTGGTCCTTCAGAGGTGTAAATCAGCAAAGCTCCACTGGCTTCAGTGCAGCGATGCAAATTTACAGTGTGATCTGTTCCCTCACTTTCTATTTCTCCAAGTGTATGAAGCACCTAGGAATGCTGGCAATACTTTGCTGTAAACTCATTATTCATCATTTATCTACACTGAACTGTCTTTTGCATGTATTAGTCTTTAAATATTCTAAGCTTTTCCTTATCTAACCCACACTTTTCCTGCTATTTACCTTTCCTCGCACATCAGCAACTAACTCTGTCATCTTGTTATCCACACTCTAATTTTCCAGACCAAATCTCTACACTAGTATTACAAGTGTTCCAGATGCTTAACACAAAAAGTCAAATTAATTTTCTTATTAGCAAAAAATTGGATTTTTATAAGCTTAATTAGTCTGCCCTATTAATATGCTGCTGCTCCAGCATCCAACTTCCTTCTGTTAAACAAAGGTTATGTTGCTACGAGGAAATGCCAATACAGTGAAAAACATAATCACACTAGTCCCGTACTCCACTTTTAATAGCAACCAGTAACTTTTATTTCAGAGCAAAATAAAATGCCTAAAAGGTAGACAAGTCTGTGTCCAGCCGTAGAGCATTCTGTTCTTTTCTGACTGGATAGTGGGTTTTTTATCTTTTTGCACTCCATTAACTGGAGATAAAGCAGCAGTGTTTGTGCAGAATCAGCAGTCCATTTCCATGTGCTGTGACAGCCTTAAGGTACCAGCCAAGGAATACATAGAGTCCAGCCTAAAATCCACCTTACAGGCATTGTAGATGTGAGGCCGCCTGGGTGCAGAGGGCTGCACCCAGAGATGTAGTTGGAGATATGCGCTCCAGCACATGAGAGCATCACAAGCTGGGAAACAGGCTGCTGTGAGCAAACAGACCAGAACCATCTCCAGCACACAGTTAGTGAAGAGCAGCTTGCAAGAGCAAGGTAAGCACAAGAAGGACAGAAGTCGCAGCTCAGGTTTCTGCCTCCTGCTGAAAGCACTGAGCCTTGAGAACTTCTCCTGCCCTTCATCTGGAATGGACTGGCTGGATTAGCAACAGCTGATCCGCCTTTCATTCTGTCACATAAAGCCATCATACCTAAAGCAATTGCAACACTTCTTGCTGGCAGTGTTTAGTGACACCTTGTCCTTCACTCCTCACAGTGTGGAGCCATTGAGGAGAATTCGGTGGTGCCTGAACAACAGTAATCTCTGTCGTGTTCCTTCATGGCCAGCACATCCCAGCTACCCTCGTGCAGTGTACTCCACTACAATGGTTACTTCTTCAGCTGCAGCATATTCCTCCTCACGTTCCTCTCAGGCTTGAGCCAGACAGTACATATGTCCAGGCATATCAGGCTAAGATGCTTTTTGAAGTGTGTTTCCAGCGATCTCTTGCAGCTGGATAATTTTTATCTGCTAGCTAACAGGGCTCCCTTATCTCCCAGATGACAGACTCTTTTTTTGTTGTGAAAGTCACATTTGCTGGACTAGAAATTATTGTCTCCCTGAAATGGCAAAAATCCAGATTTCACCACCCTGGTACTTCAGCTCCTGTGCAAGAAATAGTTGCAATAAAGTGAAGAATTTATTTTTTATTCTTATTTTTTAAATGAGAGGGAAGTCCACAGTTATTGTTACAGATAATCCTGTTAAGCTTTGGGGCAGCTGGATACACATGCAAATATTTGCTTACCCTCTCCATTTTACTTTCCACTGTAAATGTCATGCTTTTTTTCCTTGTGGGAATGCCAGTGTAGCATGTTCTAAGAGCATAAAGCTTAGCAGAACAACAATTATTGGCATTTCTTCCAGAGGAATGCAAAATAAGCTTTCCTCCATGCTTTTCTAAGAAGTAAAAAGAAAATATAGAGCCTCCCCTCTTCTAGTAAGACAGAACAGCCTTTCTAGTTAATGTTAGCTTCATGCCAAATCACTTTCCCCAAGTCAGAGAAGAGAAGGTCGGTCTAGTTTTCTTAGTCCCCCATGGTATACTAATCGATTGTGGTTTAAAGTGATCTAGCTGACCCAAAAGCAAGTTACCACATGTGCAATAAGGACAACTGCGGAACAAGAATTTAGACATATTAGGATCAAGATACATGGCCATTTAACAGTATGCTCTGCAATGCCTACCTTTGGGGCATCTGGCCCTCAAGTAGTGTACAATACTTTTATGCATCTATACTTATTAGCTAATATTGTGACAATGTCTTCATATGGTGAAGAATTAGGAATTGTGACAAGGTCTTTGTACAGTGAAGAATTAGGACTCCCCAGTAAGAAGGGAAATTACCAGTTCACTCACTCCTGGAAGTAGTAATCCTGTTGTCACAGGCAAAAGTATCTCAACCAGGGCGGGATTTTACTTAATTTAACTTACATCAAGAAGGAAAGACAGACCAACAATGAAATGCTTTGGAAAGCACCTTTCCTGGCTCAGCATGTTCATTTATCCCAGGGAAATAATTTCAGCAGGAAGATTAGGCAATTGCTGCACATTAAGCAGCCAAAGGCTAAAGGAAACCACCTGTCATCCCTGGTTTTTGTGATGGAGCCCAGCCCACCAAGCTTGTGAGCATGGTCTGAGAATACCTACCACACCAGAGGGATGTGCATGAGTGGTATGGGCAGCACCAGAGACATACTTGGATGGTGTGCGTGGCCAGCCAAGTGCATCTGAGAGATAGGCCTGTGTATAGTACTTTGCTGTTTTGCATGGAAAAAAAGAAGTTTTCGTTGTCTAAGCAAGACTTTTCAGGATATCAATTGTAAATTCAGATGTCTAAATTGTACCTCAGTTCCACTTGGAAAGTCATGATCCTAAGGGCTGGTACAACAAACTGTGTTATTAAATTGCAGCTTGAAACTACAATGAGCTTTGCAAGTAGATTCACCTTTTTTCAGAGTAAAAAGACTGTAGTTTTAGCACACACAAAAATGCCATAATGTAACATTATTTTAAGAGTTCCCATTTCCATAATGAGACTGAGTTAAATTCATCAGCATCTATTCATTGGCAAAGAAAAATAAACAAAGACAATACACCTTTAGCCCATTTAGTCTCAATTTCTCCTCCATCTGCCACTTGCCCAGCACTAAAGGGCTGATCCGATGCCTATTAAAGTCAATGACAAAACTCCAATTGATTTTGAATAGAGCCAAACTGGATCCAGAAGTTCCTAGAGATTTCTTTTGCCTAGGTGAACAAATAAAATGCACTTCAAGTGAAGTGTTGTCAGCACACGAGGCAGTGCTCAAACACTAACTGTTAAGCTTGTTAACGCATGTTACCCCTCTGGCTGACAGCAACCAGCCATCCTCTGTGCAAGTTAGCAAATTTAAGATGACAGCGTGAACGGAGTGCTTCTGAGTCCTGGGAAGCCATTTTGTCCTCTTCACTGTAGCATTTATTCTTAATTATTTGCCTAAGTAAAAATCTCCCTCTGGTTATCCACTGAGAGAGAAATATGTATCTGTCCCTCACTACTCCAATCAAAGCACTTACGCATGCATTCAGCTATAAGGAATTTCCAGGGGGAGCTATTCACATTTTGCTAAAAACCAGCTGTATAAGATTTGGATGGTGGCTCGGATTCACACACATTGGAAATACTATTGCTAAAATACATTTTTAAGAATAGTAATGTTTCAGTGTAGAGCACACAGGCATAACAAAAGGAAAGCACTGGAAAATCCTGAGATTGTCCCCCTCTCTTGTTGTGCTGGAATTTCATTAGAATGGAAGTATTGAAAGGAACTAAGCTTTCTTTTTCTCTGGAGTCAAATGTCTTTCTCTCTGTTCCCCACCCCACCCCCCCCATAATTTTGTGGGGTCCTTCCATTAGGCAAAGTAACTGAAACTCATATTTGTAGTGTGTATAGAGTAGGATAACCAAGAAAACATGTATGTTTAGCACTTGAAACCTTGCAGTACACCATGGAAGAGCTGCCAATACGAGGTGTACTGGCTGGAAGGGTAGAGCATCAGAGACTTTAACAGGAACTGTAGGAAAACTTAGAGCTTAGCATTGGGAACAGAGGTATGGACCAAATAATGCAGAATACCCTAAAGAAATTTCTCATGGTACTTCCAAAACCAAGCAATACTTCTGTTTCTGTTGCCAGGAAACAGCATGCTAGCCCCAGGGTCTAGGAGCACATCTACAGGCATATTCACCCACACAATCCAAATGCCAGCAACAGAACCACTGGGTGAAATCCCCCTCATAGAACAGGATCTTTCTCCACATCAGAGGAACTTGAAAAGTTCTGTATAATCTGCTTTTAGATATTCCAGACAGTTTCCAGAACAGCTTTTCATGTGAAGAATATAACGCACCCTAATAAGGAAGACAGCTGAAGTAGTCATCATGCAGCAGCTCAAAGGCAAAGATTAGAAAGCAGGTCTGCTGGATCCCTGCTCAACAGTGGAAATGAGGTCTGCTCTTTGCCTTGTAGGCTATGAACAGTCACTGCAGCTGGCAAAACATAAGCTGGAGCAAAGAGGGCCTGTGCAATAGTGATGGAGGGGACAAAAAGTGCACTAAGATAAGTTCTGCACTCATCTGTGCCAGGGGAGGGAAGAGAAGGATTTGAGAACCACCTGCTGTACTACCATGCAGAGGAACCCGTACACTAAAACCAAGGGTGAATTAACATCAGCACGCATCCTTATGAGAGAACGCAGGTTCATATTTTTGTTGTCAGGGAAATTCCTTGGATGGGTAAACCTGTGGAATTGGAAGCGTTACTGAGAAAAATGTGAGCTGTGAAAGGCAAGATAGAATCATAAATTAAACAAGAGATTCTAGAAATAAATGTGCCCTCAAAACTGCCACTATGACTAATTCAGCATTATAAGTACATAACGCAAAGCCTGTCTTTATTAGATCACCGAGCTTGGCATCATAAACTAGCAGGAATTTTAGTTGTGATATAAAAAAAACAGAGGACATGCAATGAATTTTAAAAGCCGGGGTACAGTACAGGACTGATCTGTAGCAGAGGCATTGGCAACATTCCCTGATCAACAACCGAAGTTGGCGGGATAAGCATTTGATGCCTCTCAGCAGTTGTGTACAGCAGCAGGTGGAGCAGGAAGGAAGAACAGGCTTTTAAACAACGCTCGAGATGGACTGTGCTGGGCTCTATTTCTGGCTACAGCCCAGTGGGCATCTCTCTGCTCAGTGCCATTTTCCATGGCACTGCTTCTGCATCCAAGCCCTTGCTCTCTCTGGTTCTCTGGTCCACTCAGGTTTTGCTGACGGTGCTTTGGAAGACACCGCAGCAGAGCACTGAGCTCACCTGGGCCTTCTAGGAAACTTATAGGACTATGAAGTTAGAGGTTGCTCAGCTGTTTGCTTGTCGAACAGATCAATGACAAAGCAACATATTTACCCTTTTCTTTCTGAGACACTCCAGCAGAAAGAAAAAGCAAATGAAGCAAAAGTGTTACAGGGTTGTGGCTTTTTTGTTTCCTCATTTTCTGTGGACTCTCTTTCTACCTTGAAATTTATAAAATAATTGGCATAATCAAATACCATAGATACTCAGCTATGAAGCACACACAGCAGCTACACACATTAAAGCATAGAAGCACAGAACACATTTCACAGTAAAATCTCAAGAGCTGTCTGGGTTTTTTAATCTCTTCTCATCATGTGGTGGTACTGGGCAGAACTCAACAAATGCAGACTGAGATCCCTATCTAAGCTGCTCAAGTCAGCAACATTTGCTGGAAATCAATGTAAGTTTTCTGGTCAGTCCTGCTCTCTGATGTACTAGCAATGCTTTACAAGTCTTTAGAGATTTAGGAGGATGGTTTGTGGGCTTGGGTGTTTGAGTTTTGGGGCTTTTTTTACTAAGCTATTGAATTAGGAAAAAAGGGGGTGAGGGGAAGGAAGCTGTAACAATACTTCCCAACAGGCTTCATTGTAGGCTGAGTTTTAAAGTAAATTTCTGTTGATCTGAGCATTCCTGTAGCAGTGTCCCTCAGACAAGATTTTGGTAACAAATAACACTGGATGGCACAAAGGCTATGGAATTAACACAGCCGTGTGCCTACGGGTTTGCTCTGTCCACTAGTAACTGGTTATTTTTTATGGGCAGAGGGATCGAGATTTCTGCCAGCTTGTTTGGTTTCTCTCTGAAGCCATTTTTTAATTATTCTTACCTGCAATCCCCTGTGGAATTCAAATACACAGTCTCCAGCTCCTCACCCTCCAATAGAGTGATCTCCTCTTCCAGTTCCTTGTCTCCAGCTCCTCTGTTGAGATTTTCAAGAGGACATTTCTATAGATGCTAATTATCTGAATGGAGCTTGCAGTATGGAAAAAGTCTCGACTCTGAATGTCCTTATTCACCGCTAATGTATGGCTGACTAACATATTGCCAGTTCTAAAGCGGCTGATGAAACAGCTGCTATAACAGTAATCACCATTCATTTTTTAAAGTGTCTGTTAGCTCAAGAGTTTATGTACTGGCATTGTCATATTAAAGCAGAACACATTTTTGCTGGCTTTGATTAATAATTAACTTCTGGGTTTTGTTTTATGAGCTCCGTGTGGCTTACCACTGGCAATACTGTACCTGCACTTTCCAGATGCATACAAATGGCTGATTGTGGGGCGCTGGCTGCGACACCCATGTGTTAGGATAAACTGCACTCCTGGCTTCAGATCACCAAAAGGGCTCTCACTCATTATATTCTTCCTGACTAGTATTCCAGTTTCTTCCCAGTTAACTCATGGGAAAGAGAAGCTGCATGCTTCTCAGAGAAGTGATGCATGCCATCTGGTCTGAGCAGGGAGTGTAGAGATTCCTGAAAGCTGCCTCATTTGCACTGGCATTTCTGCTAAACGAAGCAGTCTCTCTCCCATCCTGAAGGCTTATGCCACTCTGACCTTGGCTCTGAGCCTGAGCGACCACTGTGGCCGTTAGATAATGTGCACAAGAGCAGCAAAATGGTGTGAAAACAAAAGTTTCCCAAACTCATTTTCTCCTAGGGAAATGTACTCCCTGATCTTGGGGCGCCCAGCGTGGTAGTAACTTGGCAAGGACATCAGTTACAGTTGCGAACAAAGCTTAACATATGTACAGCAGGCTCTCAGCTTAAAAAAACCCATCCAGTTCTGTAGAACCCCGGCACCACAAAATACTTTCCACTTGCATGCAACAGCATCTCTTTTTTCCTCGTCCAACACCATCTCATCACCACAGAAAATTTGTTTTCACTGTTAACAGCAGTTGAGTGTGATGATTTCTGAAAATGTTCAGCCACAGGCCCCTCTGAAAAGGCAACACTCTGCATGCCTTTTCATGAGAGAATCTCAGCTAGCTATTCAGCATGAATGCTAATTAATTAAGCCTCTTAGTATCACTACATAGAAACAAGATACAGGGATCGCTCTCCCCTCCCTGGCTATGTTCCTGTCTCTGGGTAGAAAATAACCGCTGTTTAACAGTGCTCAACACAGCACAGCACACCTCCTCCTCCTCCCCCAGCCAGGCTGGGATGAGAGGGGGTCAGAGAAATATAACTAGGATTTTCAAAACTGCCTGTTGTCAACACCTCCGCTCTTATGAAAAGGGCTCACAGCCATAGGTGTTTGCCATGCAGTTTTTGCATTTATGTTCCTACAAAGCCTGGTACTTATAGGGCCTCCATGGGTCCCACATCTGTCTTTGTGAGCCCAACATGCTCTTGAGGCCGGTAAAGGTGTTTTTCCACAGCTTGCTCTGGGCAAATAATGCCATGTGCCTTAAAAACATGTTTTCTGATGCTGGGGTGAATAGGAACTGCATTCCCCATGCCCTCTGCAGTGCAGACCTGTCAGGGCCCCAGGTGCATCTGCCCCTTTCTAAGAGTTCAATTGACATAGGTAAGGATCAGTTCCCCCCCCGGTAAAAGCTGTTGTGAAGCAGGCTAGAGGTGAGGACCTGCCCTGTTTCCCTCAGGAGCTGCTTGCAAGCCGAGGCTTTATGGTGGTCCCCATCCATGCTACATGACAGCTGTGTCTGCACCCAGGCTCTGCGAGACACTGGATGGGCTGCCCAGGTGCACAGGGGAACTGCCACCTCACCCGACTTTCTGGGCGATCCCTGGACTCTGTGCAACCGCAGTTAGTATCTCCAGGCCCAAACCTGCCTCACTGCTACGCACCCTGGCTACTTGTCAGTGAGGTTGACCCTCCCGCCAGCCTCATTACCCAACTTAGCTCCCCTTCCCTTGCAGCCCTTGCTACTCCCCGATGAGATCTGCCACCATACTGAGCCAAGGCCGTATCACAGCACAGCACAACTCCTTCCTTGCACAGGTACCCATGTTACCTTTTATAGGTTATATATCCAGTGCATGCAACTGGAGACAGGACTGGTGAGCCATCAAGTTATTCATCCATCCCAAAGTTCAGATTCAGCTGTGTCTCTGCAAATGTGGGAGCCATGAGGCAAAAATTAGGGTCATATCACTCTACAAACTTAACCATATTTTCTAATAGAGGTTTTCTGACAAAAACAACATGACAACCGCAAACTATTTAGTGGTGGGGTAGTCCAAAAAGATTTGGCAAGCACTGACTGACTTTTTCAGCAGCACCTATTTCTGGTTCCTTAAATGCAGGGGCATATATGTTTCTTGGTGATCCTCCGTTTGGGTAAGACTTTTCATCTAGAAGCACAGGTGCTTTTTTTCACACAGATGAAAGCAGCACCTATCATTTGCTGATTAGCTGTTTAGGGGCATAGAATACATTAGAACTGAAACACTTTCCATGAAAGGAGCTAGCAATCATTTACTGACTCAAGTTGAGCATTCATAGCATTAGGTTGGCTCCCTTCTGGGCTGAATTTCAGCTTAAGATCTTAATAATTTAAAAGAAACAGTTTTGTGGATGATGCCGTGACATTGATGCTTCAATCAAGTAGCATTGATGCTTCAATTTGCTGGTAGATATAGTAGCCTCAGAGGCTAGAAATATGCCAGTCCTTTGGAGTGATAGCCAAAACCTATCCAAGTCCTGTGTAACAGCGAGCATTTTAAGGTATCCATGAATTAAACATTCAGTAGGCATTAATGGATCAATGTCATCTTAATCACCAATTTATCAGTAATTAGAAATTAATATATGCAAAATAAATGGCATATAATAGAAATGTAATTGGTCATTCAGTGTAAAAAATGATGTTAGAAACATAGATAAAATACTCTTTTTTTTTTCTTTTTAGTCGTTTTCCCATGACTAATCAGATATTCCAAATTTCATTACTGCTTTGCAATATGTATTCACATTATCCATGACATGGGCATCTTTAATATCAATAACGCATAACTGTATTTGCCATAGAATGATGGAACAAGATCACTTGGCATATAATGCCTGAACATGATTCCACTTCTGATGTCTTCTCTTTGCAGAACACTTATCATTATTAATAATGTATGGCATTTTTGAGCTTGCCTAGCAAATGTCACAGCCAATGCTCTGCTCAGTAAAGAATTCTTTGTGAGCCAAGCACCAGCCATGTGTAGAGAGTTGACCCAAGGAGACTTACGTGGTTAAAATACCCCCCTCCATCATCTCGCACTGATAATTGTGTCAAAAGATGATCACACTCCCATTAGTGGGAAATTTTACTTTGGGGGGGCACACATATTTCCTAACCTCTCGCTACCCCCACAGTAAACAGAAGGCTTGTTCTAGACCTTCTTACTCCTGCATGTAGGCACAACATCTAACCATTCTCTAGAGGTGGTGTCATCTTCAACACAGGCCTTACCTGTTCCCTCCTAGTTGCCAATCCCTGTTTGAGACACAAATCATTCACCTCTTTCCCTCTCAACCTGTGAATACTTCTTTCCCTTATTTAATTCACCTGGAAACTTCTTTCTTCCCAACTCTCATGCATCAGGGAAGATAAACTTTTGTAACATTTCTCTGAAATCTCTTAAAATTCCATTCTGCTTTCCAAATTTCTCTGAAATTATTCCACTCAAGCAGCAAAAGTAAAAGCATCTGTTCTGCTTTGTCACTTCTTCCAAACAGAAAATAAACTGCAAGCAGATTTCCTATCCACAAGCACCATATTTCCAAGGTAGCATAAGGAGTGTTTTTAAGAACATCATCTCATTCTGCAGCAAAAACCTCACATCAATCTGTTGCTTAGGGCACATATGTAGATCATATTAACTAGTGTCTTTTGCTCAGTTCTCAAGTTGGGATCTGACTGAAGATCTCTCCAGGTCCCCAAAAAACTCTTGTGACAGTGTTATTTGTGCCAATAGTTATTTGAAAGAATAGCATTTAGTAGCATGTTTGACTTTTCTTAACGACCACCTGCAAAGGTGCCTCTACAAATATGCAATGAGGTAAAAAAGCAGTAGCTTTACATCGCTATGCTAGTTGCATCTCTCCTGGTTTCTTCTCCTTCATCCTATGTCTTTTCTCATAGTGGCCATTGTAGGCATAATTATGCACCCATACTCAGCAAAGACAGTAACTTAAACAATAAATAATGCAATACACATGTTTTTCACCTACACCTAATACCTTTCTGATTATGCAGAAAAGTCCCAACCCCATAACAACATCCATTCAAGCTTAATTGTTCTTAAACATGTAAACAGTCCTATTGTAATCAATCTGATTACTCATGCATTTTTAATTAACTACATAAGGGATTGCAAGATATGGGTCTTTGCATGTAAATCCATCCCTCCACCTATAAAAGTAGTGGAAATGATCCAGTTGTTGAGCATCGCAACTACTGCATTTGTCTCAATTGTTTAAACAGTAGCCTGTTAGGCCAATAAATAAATACATATATAGAAAAACCTGTGACAGCAAACCAATGAGACCTTGATCTACACAGAGTGCTAGAAAATCTGTCCCTTTAGGGGTTTTCTTTTAACATCATATCCTCACAATACTATCCTTTGCTTAAGGATATTTAATTTAATAAACAAGATGTTTTTCAGGGGGTTTACTGTTGGGGTTTTTTTGTTTGGGCTTTAAAACAGTTTTCCATTAATAACTGCTGTAGCTAAACATCAGTCTGTGGTGTTGTGGATGGTCCAGCAGTGGCATCCTAGTGAAGATCTACCTTCTCTGTGCTTCAGTGGATTAAATATAGTGTGAAAAATATAATAAAATGATATAAATCAAAATTGCTACTATGTGTAGCATCCCAGATCAAAAGAAACACTATGGAGTTAAAGAAACTTCCAGAGAAAGTTGGTTAGAATTATCATGAAGACTCACCTACAAAGAAGAATGGAAAACACTGAGCTTGTTTATCTTAAGGACATTAATAAGATGCACTACAAAAAAGAAAAGCATAGGCACTTATAAACAAAGCACTGGGAACTTCTGTCCTTAAGTAGAAGACAAAAGGGTCAATCATTTAAATTCAAAAGGAGCAATTACAAAGAAGAAAAAATATTTTGTTAAAGGAAGACTGTTGGTTGTGTTAGAAGAAAAGTTCTGCACCTTTACTCACTAAATAGTTAAACAGAGAAACTCATTGCTACAGGTTTTCAAATGGGCATTTACTCTGACAAAAATATCTAAAGCTAATGAAAAAAACCCAAACCCCTCACCTCATGTTTCAGGGTTAAATCAGTTCCAAGGCAATACTGATTAGGATGGCTGTGAACTATTCCACATCTGCCAAGCATAAAATTTCTCATACCCTCCCTTGTAACACACAGGGCTGCTCACTGTCAGCCAAGGGACTGATTCAAAGTTCCCAGCTATCTTTATGTTGCAGATATTCTTATCACACGTTCGCTCCAAACTACTGCCATCACAGAAAATGCTTGATGAACGAAAATATTTTCATTTTGTTGTTCAGAGAAAAAAGAAGTTAAAGGAAGAAAAATCTCAGGTGAATAGACCATCTCCATTTGCTCTTTATTGCTGGTTCTTCTACATCAGCTTTTATAGGGGTTTCAAGAAGTCTTAAGAGAGAAAAGGGCACTTTACACGCAGAAGAAGAAGAGGAAAAAAAAAAAAAAGCCACTTACTAAATTCCAAGTATCGCTTTACCCCTCTGACTCTTGCAATGCAACTGGCCTGTACTGAAGTGCCACACTTAAAAGTTCTCATTAAGATTTCACTTACCACCATCACCTGAGGTTAATCATAACCCAGCACTCTCACAAATTGCAATCATCTTCCAAACAACTTTCAGCATGCTTCCTGCAAGCATGACCAAAGTGGTTCAGAAGTTTTGCATTGTTTTGTTTATCTCCAGTGCTCACTTCATTTGGTTTCCGTCTCAAGCTATTTTGGTAGGCCTTCTGTAACTCTTTCCCAGTGATACAGGAGATTTATGGGCATATCAGGATGATGATAATAATATCTTTACTGTTTGTTGTTCAAGTGAGGAAGAAATAAGTGAAATGATTGAAAAAGGAGCAATTAACAGAATTATTTCTTTAGAACTTACATATTTTTTATTTTAAGAAAAAACAAGCAGGAAAAAAACGTTGGTGAAATGATGTATTCTCTTGAGTTACTTAGGAAAGCAATATACAACAGCAAGAGATGATGTCATACAGGTTGAGTTACACGTACTCAGAATATTCACACACTACTCTAAAGCTTCCCGCATAAAAATTAAAATATGATGTGAATTAAGATACTGAAATAAATACGAACTAGCAACAGTAACATAAAAGCATATGTCATCAGTATATCAGGGTTTGCTTCTGCTGATAAAAATACGAAAATTTGGAGGACGAGCAAAGGTGGAGGATGAGCAAAACTGTTACAACAGATTTGCAAGGGAAGACTTCAGCAATGGCTCTACGTACACAAGCCTGGACTAACACCTGATCCGTGACCAGTCTATCTGAATGCCATGTTCAGAGAAGAATAGAGACTGCATATTCACCCAAGGGGCCTTGTATACCTGTATGGAGCTGGAAGAGCCAATTATAAAAGCAGAGTAGTTTCTACTATTTAATAGCAGGTGACCTCCTATACTGAGGTTCTCACCCAGCCTGAAATTGGGGTCAGCTAAACTAGAAGAGAAGAGGATCACACTCTGCCCCTACTGGTTTTAATTCACATAAACCTAGAGAAATGCAGCCAAAGACATGCTGAATCTAAAAAAGAAAAATAAAAAGCCCAAAAAGCTTAAGCCCAAAATCTCTGGGAGGAATAAATTAGATCTTACTCCAAGAGCAATGGGAAATAAAATTCATCCAAACCTTCCAGAGCCTGAAATAGTTGGAGTTGAATATAATTCGATATATGAGCAAAAGTTCACATAATGGAATGGCTAGGGTTGGCTGGTAATTGCTTAACACATCCTCATTACCTGAAGCATGACCTCACGCATTTTAGTGCAATGACACTCTCTAATTAATGTTCTGCAATTGTATTTAGTTGAAGCAGGATATGCGCTTTGTATAGGCTCCTTTGCTTAGACAAAACAAAATGTTAAGGAAAAACTTTTTTTATCAAGGCACTAACTTTTGCTGGCCTATCTCAGGTTCCTATTTATCTACAACTAACATAAACTATGAAAATGTTAGAGAACAATACAGTCCAGAGAGGTGTAAACTGGGGCATTCTAGAGCACTTTCAATCCTCAATAAAAACAAACAATGTAACTCTGACATTTGCTGTGAGTTCTCCTGTTAATCAGCGTCTGATGCAACCACGCCACAGCTATTTTGGTGTTTTCCTCTCAGATCAAACTACAAGGTCCTTAAGAAAGACTGAGACACACATAATGGAAAACTTTCGCCATTTCTTTGCAGTAACCAGCAGAGTGACAGCAGTAATAATTAATACCTCTGTGCTTCACAAACAGTGAAATCAGATGCACAGTTTATCAAGAGTCTGTGTATGTAATTTTTCCATTAACAATTCTGCAGACAGAGCATTGATAATTGTGCCTGTGGTGAATCCCGATGAGGTGTATTTGCCTGACGTTGTTGAAGAGGGGGGAAAATGAATATATGCATTTTAAATTTTTATGATTACATTTTTACTGAAGTGTGGGGGCCTGAAGTTTCATGACTGTTTTAATGCAATTGGTTCCACTTAGGAGAGATGACATGTTGAAATGTGACGTGCTGAATGTTTCCCAGGTAATTGGAATTCAGTCAACAACAACACTGGGCATTGTCACAGGTTTTAAATAAAAAGGCTTATCTTCCTCTTTTATATTATGGAATATGATGCATGATATTATACAACGTCGTGATCCAAGATGACAGCCTCTCAAACAGAAATTAAAAAAGTTTACTTCACTCTGCATACTCCTCCTGAATTTGGATTGCACAGGCACATTGAGTATATGCACGTGCAGGCAACACTTCCCAATTCCCTTGCTCAGATACATGGCCACGTTCATTCCTGATACAGCTCTGATGCTTTGTACGGCATTCCAGCCCCCTGAGGGCTGAATGTGAGCCATTGTTGGTGCTGTTATCCTCACTGTGCATCCTTCCCCAGAGCCATTGGAGGGAGAAGCCACAAGGAAAGAAGAAGGGGCACTGTCGAAAAACTTACAGCATAACTTACGAGTGCTGCAAAAGCAGCTCAGGGGGTTGTCATGGGAAACACAGCCTAGCCCTCACTGATTCTTCCCCTAAATGAATTTCTTTCATATTAGAACAGGGAAACAACTAGGGATGAAAAAAGAAAGACTCTGCTGCTATTGAAACCTTAAATCACATCTCAAACAAAATTCAAATCAAACTAAACCAGATACTGAAAACTGAAAGTAAATTTTCGCATTCTCCACCATTTAGTTCCTATACAGCTTGGAAGAAGAGGTACTGAATTTTCTTCCAGAAAATTTGGATCTGAGTTTTCCCACTTGTTCTTTTTAGGCAGGGAACAGCTGTCTTTCTGAAAATTTGTTTGCACCCCAAAATTGAAGAGCCCAGCGTGGGGTCCCGTAGTTCTGAGGCTGGTGTAAAACACATACTGCTGGTATTCTACAGGAGTTATTTCCCTGAATATTTTTCTTCAGCTGGACTATTCAAGGGGTAAGGTATAATTTAAAGTTAAGCCATCAGAAAGACTTTAAGCCAACCACTGTTCCTCACCTCAGGTGCATGTGTTTCTTTTGAACAGAGGAGAACAAGACTTTCTGGGTATGTCATAGAAAACCAAGAATTGAGACATACCTTTCAGTCTAATGCTTTAGATGTAAAATTAGACTTCATCTGTAACACTTTTCTGTCTAATAGGGATACTGACCCAGCTATAAACACTGACCTGCAAATGCAGCAAAATACCAGTAAGGCTCTGCATCTCTGCATGGTGGGGCTTTGACTGTTAATTTCTACACTCCAGTGTAGATGTTGAATCATCCATAAAATCTAACTAACTTAGAGTCTCATAACCACCCTTTGACCTTTAGTTAAAACCAAAAAGTTGCTACTGACTGAAAGTGATTTACTGGCTTGAGTAGCAAGGCTGGATTTGGGGACAAGTATCTGCCTAAACCCTGCCGCTAGAGATAGAAGCTTCCGCAGCAGCTCTCAGACTGAAAGGCCCATGATAATCCAATCATCCTGAAGGACTCTGTTTCACGTATCTCTCAAGCACCAGCTGCCTCTGCAGCTATACAAGGAGACATCTCTTCTGTGATAGAATATAACACACAGTGCAAGTTGCTTGGTTTGTATTAACCAGCAGAGCTCAAGTACAGCCAGTACAGGTACCTACTTCACCTTGCCTGAACGTCTGGGTCCTGGGCATCTGGTATTAAGCTCCTGTATTCATTATTTCTCTGTATTTGAAAGTAAAATAAGCAGAGAGAGATTTCTAGCTGAAGCCAGGATCTTATGGGCACAACCTGTAACCTGCTGAAGCACCCAGTAACATGACAAGGGGAGCAAAAAGCTTCTGCCTGTGTTTGTGATACTTCTTAGCAGGCAGATGCAAAACAGCACCAATTCTCACCCACCCACATCTCATCATCATCTCTCTCTCTCTCCCCTCCCAGCTTATTTTTAATACTTCAGAAGTTATTAGTGGGTTATCTCAGCTTTCTCTCTCCACCTTCCACTCCTCTATATCATGATGAAAAGATCTGGAAAGAAAGACATGGCAGGGATTGGGGCAGGATGCTGAGGCAAACAAAGAATTTTTTTCCCTTTTCATTGAGCATGTGTCATTAATCTTTGATGTTATGAGATTAATCTGTGCATGAAACAGAAAACCCACTGACTGATATTTCCCTGGAACAGATGCTCTAAATGCAAACTACCAAAGAGAAGCACTGTGCAAAACAAAGGCAATATGGAGCCCTTCCTGAAGAATTAAGGTATAATTCATAGTGTTCCTGAATGGTTGTTCCATCCAGTCCACATACAAAGAATCACCTGGATGTTAGGACCATATTCTCAACATAGTCAGCCACAAGACTGCTCAGTAGAGCTTTAGTTGTTATTTTTTTGAAGTGGTGTTTAAACCTCAGTCTCCTATACATGAATATTACCATAGAATTTAGTGACACAATGGCCTGAGCCTGTAGGGTCATAGTATTTAGTTTGATAATTCTGATGCCCAGTACCCATGGTTTGACCACTGAAATGGGCTTGGGGAATCTGATCTTTACGTCTCTCACAGCCTCACTGTATGATTCCAGTCAAGCCAAGCAAGGTCTCTGTTCCTTAGTTTCCCTGCATGCTGGTGGGATATAATAAGTCTTTCTCTACTTGTGTATTTAGACTGGAAGAGAGGTTTTTGTTTGGTTGGTCTGGTTTGGTCTGGTTTGGTTTGTTTTTCTAGAAAGGAATATAGCTTGCCATGTGTCTAAATGGCATTTCAGTCCTGGCTGGAATTCCTTTCTGCCACTCTACGCAAAATAATAATGACAAAACAAGTATAAAGATTTTTCTTTTCAAAGCAGGTGTTCCCCGGGATGCATTGTGTGTCAAAGTTTCGTCTTGGTTATCTAGTGGGTTATCTACTGTTATCCAGGGGTTATCTCCTATCTAGCCTAAGCTAGGCAGTATTGGGCCATCCATCTCCAGAGACGGCTCTCTGCACGTCTATGTTGTATTGCAAGCTGCATCAACCCAGCCTGAGCTCGCACTGCTTTTGAAACTCCTCTGTCCTTTAGGTAAGCAGCATTGAAGCTGTTGCCAAGAAGAATTCACTCCTGTCTGTCCAATGTTAACCATGTAATGCTGCCACAGAGTAGGTGGGACATGTTAGACATTCAGCCCAAACACAGGGCATGATAGTCCATTCCCACAATATGTAGCATGATCTTGAGTCTGACATAAGATTCAGGGCAGAGCAAAATGTTTCCCTGAATAGTGCTGAGTGGGCTGCTCCAGAGCTGGTACGGAGAGATGTCTGGGCACAAGTGTAGGCAGAGCTGATGTGAGATCAGGTCGGAGACCTCTGCAGGGGCTAGAAGAGCTGAAACCCCAAGGCCATACTCCATATTCTGCACAGCCACTGGGTCTAGGCTGATAGTGAATACATACCCCTTTGGAGACTAATACAATTATTTATTACTTGTACCACAGAAGCACCTTAAAAATGGTCAGAAAGGCTTGTACTCTATGGAAGCTGTAATATCTGGCTCTAGAAATCAGTTCAAGTGTATTTAAAAGCATAACGGCACAAAATGGACTTTTAAAAAAAGAAGAGGCCACTGTGGGGCTAAAATAATCCAGGAAAAGTACTGCTCAGTATTATTTATATGATTCTCTTTCCCTGCTCCTTCCAGAGGATCACAGTGCCAATTTGTAAACCACTGTAAACCACTATGAAATTAAAGTGCCTTAACAAGAGCAAATTAGTTAAGGAAAAATGTAGCTTTCAAGTGCAGGAACAGGTAATCTACTTTCAAATCAAAAGTTCAATTTAATCTGAAAGGAAAACAAATCCATCAATGTCTATTCAATTTGAACTAAAGCCTAGAGGGACACTCGACTCAGTTTCAGCTATGTCTATATATATCTATATATATGCTTTTTAAGTCTTAAGCTTTCTTTTTTCTCAACATAAGCTTTGCACTTGGCTGTCTAATTTAATTTTCCTTTCACACATCTGTGCATGTCTAAAAAATTGTTGACGTTTTCTAGCAGACCTTTAGTTGCTCAGTTTTGTTTTGGATTTTCTTGTATTTGTTTATTTTTTGTCTTAAAATCCAGAATATTTTTCACTTCACTTAACACTTGACATTTTAGTAACAGTGATGATCCCACACTGAGATTGCTCAAATGGAGCATGGCCTACTCCACCATAGCAGACCTTTATTTACAGCATGTGGAAACATATTCCCATGACCTGCTGGACATTGACGTTACCATAAAAGCTGAACAATGTCTTGGGATAATAGCCTAACTGAGACAAATCACAGGAAAAGAGGAATATGGGAAACCAATATTAGGCTTTGCTGTTATTACTCAGTGTGCTTCTCTAATAGCAAAGGTCTGGTATATAAAATAAAAAGCCAAAGCAATGTATAACCGACATGCTCGGAGAAAATTTGACTCTGCCTTGAGAGTCTAAAAGAGGTTGTTTTCTCAGTGGGGTTGTTTTCTTTCCACCACTAGTTCTTTTGAAATATGCAGATTGCAACTTTCCCTTGGCTGTAAACTGGGATTTATTTTATTTTATTTTATTTGTTTATATTGTGAGCATTCTACATGGACAGAATCTCCTGTCAAGCTATGTGAATGCAATATTTGTCATTCCTCATTTAATATCAGCTCTTTACGCTTTAATTACATACTATATGCTGGTGTCCCTTGAAGGCCCTATGTAAAATAAACATCCCATGGAGACACAGATGACATTCTGAAGAAGAGAAGAATCAAAAACTGATCCTACCTTTTCTCTTGGAGAAGTACCTTAATCAAAATATTACTGTAGTGTTAAAAAAAATGCAGATGCTCTTATTCTTCCTTTTATCTTTATATCCTTTTATTTATTCCTGTAAAATGAAATAACCAGCCAAATGATGGGAGTTTTTTAAAAAAGGAGAAAAACTGGAAAAGGAAAAACCAAACAAACTATACCACCGAGAGTGGGAAAGCCTTAGAAATTTTTTTCATGGTGAAGTTGATCCAGCACCATGAGTTCTTGAAGTTCATATTCCTTCAAAACTCTAAGGGGGAAATTATTCGGAAACTAATTTTGGTAAGAAACTTCACAGGCCTTTTCTGTCCTTTCTTCTGCAGTGTGCAGTCACACTTGTTTCATTGAATCTCTAGCAGTTTCACTCAGCTAATCCATTATTGCACAAGAGGCTGTAGAAACTGGTAAAACTTGTGATGTTTCTTATTCTTCATCACCATTTACTCATAATTCTTGCAATGCTTTTCCTTCAGTCTCAAAGTAAAAGTAAAACATTAGGAAATGTTTTGTAGCCTGGCTTGTGTGGTGGTGTGCGCCATATATCTTCTAGGGGCCTTCTGAAATCACATTTCTGCTGAGTAGATGCTCCTACTTGTGGCACACAGGACTATGCAACCCAGTTTGCCCTTTTCTTTCCCCTGTTCCTTTGCTTCAGAAACCCCATTAAAAACTGCCCGTGATCACAAAACAGCTGTCGTCTGAAAACCATTGACAATCCTCATCCTAGTCTATTGAAATTGGCAGTCATCATACCACACTATGGAGAAGAACACATGGGAACCAACTGACGGTGCAGCAGGCTGACCAGAGGCAATATCCATGCCTTACTCTCGAAGACTCTGCAGTTACTGTAAAATTGTCCAAACGTCATGAGACACTCAGCTAGAGGCTTGAATTTTAGCTAGTTTGTTTAAACTGGGTTTTGACTGTATCTCTAACGACATACAACAACTCCAGGGCAGGGTTCCATTAAAAGATTTAAGTCTATCAAACACTCAGTTGAAATGTCACAGGTCAAATAAAATTCCAAGCACCTGAAAGAGGATAATTTTTCACATGCCTAATATTTTAAACTAAAAGCAAGTGGAAAGAGAAACGGTTTTGCCTTTTCCACTCAGATCAACACATCTAAGTACTTTATGCAGGGAAAAGAAAGAGTGCTTCTTAGTGATTCAAAAAGATTCTTACTAATTCAAAAATTACTGGAAAGTCACCTTCAAGCAATTCGTGTCCTTAAGACAGATGCTTGGTGAAATTCCTGTTATTTTCTGCTTTGCGGCAAATTTTCAGTCAGTGAATGAGTTTCAGCTTCTCCTATAGAGTCTAGTGACTAAACTTAGTGTGGGTGTACATACCTTGTAAGTCAGCTTTAGACCTGTAAAGCTCCACATCAAGTTTGAGAGATAGTTGCAGTACAGCGGGGAATTGATTACATGTTGAGAAAATCTATTCTGTGTGTCTTTTCATGATATTTTGTTTCATATATGCCCAAAGATATTCTCAGCAAGTGGAAAAATAAGTGAAAGCTAATTTTGCCCTTTTGACTGCTTGTTTGCAAGCCACAGTGAGAGACCATGTTCCTCTTCCATGGATTCCACTACAGTTCTGCAGCAGCTCTCCCAATGGTCAATAATACCGCAACGGTCTTATAGAACTGTAAAGAAGGAAGGATTCAGCTCAAAGACCTAATGTTTCTTGTCCACACATCTGTAGGTTGGGTGCGCTCTTAGCTCACATTTGAACAGCTGAGAGGTTTGACAATGAACATGCAAACACTGTGGGTGAATGAATTTGTGTCTTTTGCTTTCTTGACCCCTTGACTGAAACAACCTAAATGAGAGCGTATATTTAATCATGGAGGAGCTCCCTGAGGAGACAGTGTAACCTCTGATACTCTTCATGCCAGCACACTGATTAGATGTCTCCTTCACAGAGGAACAAACAGAATGCTTCATTCATATTGCTAGGCTTTCACAGATCTTCCCCATGGGGCAAAAATTCTTTAGAAGAACTCCTGTCCTTCATGCACCACATTGCAGCCTAACAACTTGCAGAATAGTTTTACATGGATTGATCTTATCATTTATTATCCAACCTGCCATAGTAGAGCCTCTCACAAGGCTTCAAAACAGCACATCAGGCTGCCCACAAAATCTTAGCATAACAATCCTGACATAAGGGGAAAGGTAGAAGAAAAAAAGGGGATAAATAAGATAATTGCACAATTTTTTGAGACTCCTGAGGTTATACTTTCAATAGATTTTGATGGAAAAATGCAGAAAGATGGAAAAAAAATATTTAAAAAATCCTTTGTGATATAAAGGAACTTTTCATGGTGAAATATTTTAAAACTATGCCAAATTTAATTCTAAAATCATATGACTAGGAAAAGAAAATCCTAAGGGTAAGGCTAAAAGTTTGAGTGCCCCAAAGCAGTGCAATACCTTATTGAATAATAGCTTGGAGAAAAGTAATTCCAGATTGTCCCAAAATGCAAATTGATTTTGTTTCTAAAAAAAAAAAAATTCTTTATATCTCTGTTCCATACCATGGTCACTCCAGGCTAGATTACACTGATTGAGTGTGGCTGATTTTGGAGAGGATTTCTCAATCACCTGCTGGAACAGAGTGCAGTTCTTTGCCTTCTTCAGGGTTTCGTCTGCTGTGAAAATATTGAATCATACCTCAGTGGTTCTCTGCACTCCTAAATTTACTTTCAATACAGTTTTAAGAGCTTGACCCTCATTTTTGAAGCAATCAGTTGGTCACACATCAGCTCTATGAACAGTAGAATTTTGATTCATGGTAGACAGTGAAAAATGTACTCCCAATGAAGATTTCAAAGCTTAGAAGTCAGCAAGATGAAACATTCGCTTGCCAGGCAATCTGACAATCACTCAGAGCTGACCGACTGAGTCTGAAGTCTGGCACCAAGTTATCTGCTTTGAGACAGCCTTTACAAAGCAAATGATTCTTTCAGTACCCAAAAAAAGGAGGAATTCATGAAAATTTTGTTAAACTAAGTCAGGGCATTGCTGTTGGCACTGTTTTTACATAGAAGATACATACATAGCACAGTGTCTAATGGCTTAAATGAAATCTTAAAATGTGTGTGTTATTTCTATTGGTTGGACACAAATCAAGCAAGGCATCCAAGTCCCCTGGTGGTTTTCTGTTAAAACATGCAAATGCTATCAGTATGTCTGTTGTGGGCATTTCCCAATAGGTTAATTAATTCTGTTTGGAACCTAAAATAAAACAAGCAGCTGAGTGGTGCTTATATAGCTGGCAGTGAAAATCTGGCTGGTTGAAAACTTTCTTTTTTTGCCTTTTTTTTTTTTAGCCTTTTTTTTTTAACAGAAAGTGTTTCCTCCAGTTTTTGTTGGTTTTTTTTTTATTATTATTACGAGAAGTGAGATTTAGATATGCTGCCAAGGTACCTCATGGGAATTGCAGATCTGACACTTCATGCTTCTAACTTCCTCCATGGGGCAGATTCCCTGCTGCATTTTTTTTCTATTTTACGTAGAAGACTCAGCTTCTGTAAAATATCTATGAATATTGTCTCCAGCAGAGCTAATTTTATATCCAGATTGCTTACTTTCTGAAGCACCTGCCTTTGGTTTAGTCCTCACATTTTTGTCCACACTACCAACCATGCGCTGCTTTCCAGTCAAGAGTTTTCTATTTGTATTTAATATGGCTAAACATTTATGCATATTATGTCATCTGATTGACAGAGAAGACAAGAGGATTTAAAGTCCGCTTAAAGTGAAATTTCACAGATTCCCCTACCAGGATGGACTGAATTTTACAAAAACTTAAAATAACCACCTACCCATGTTGCTCTTTCTCTCACACATACAACAAAAAAGGTGTAAGAAGTAATTGGCAGAATTACCTCGTGGGGTTTTTTTACTACATTAAATCCAAGTGTAAGACATAATCAGTTGAAGATAACATTTATCCTAGATAGCATAGTTAAAGAGGAAATCCATAACAAGTTAAGGATTTTCTTTAGATTTATACCACATTTGTTGCAAAGTACAGAAAACATGGCCAAAATACACGAACCGGAATGCATCTGCAGCTTCTTGGCTGATTCAGTAATTTGTCTTGAATCTCTTTGCATTTTGCATGGTGTTTAATCAGAGACAGAATTATGTTCGTACCTCTCTGAGACTGTGCAGTCTCTGACTCAAACGGAACTTGCCTGCATGAACTCAGATTGGCTTTTCCTGACGTCCTGCTGGCTGAACCTTAGATAATTGGCTCAGTCTCATGCAAATCCTCTGAAATTTGCAGAGAGCCTATATGAGACTTAATGTTATTCTAAGAATGAAGGCATGTTTCTTCTAACCTCCTCGATCAATACCATTTTCATCAATACTCAAAACCCAGGGAACACATGGAGGAGATGGGGAAAGGAGATGACACACACACCACCTTCATTATTAGCCCTTTTTATTCAGATTTATACATAGGTTCTAAATATAGGTCAACACCTGTCATGAAGAAAACTTGAGAATAGTCAGTTAAAATTTCAAGAGTAGATCATTCCCACTTGTTTTTGCTGTCATCCTTTTAAAGGCTGAAGGGAGTGAATGAGCTCTTTTGAGGAGGGGGAAGGTGTAGGGATTTGGGGGTTATTTGCTTTTTACATTTCTCGTTCAGTCAGTATTTTCCAACGGCTTTTCTGTCTATTGGCATTTTCTTCCCTCAGGCTGCTGCAAATGAATTGCAATTGTTTTAGATGCCATTCGGTTTAATGAGAGAATTTGGGGTGGGGGTAGGGGGGACGGGGAATGGGGAATCCCACACACAATTACACATAGGCATTTCTCTTTTGGATACAAAATTAAATACCTCCTTCTCTTGGTGCACAGGGATATTCATCATGAAAATAATCCAGTCGACCATTTGCTATCAGCTATAACCAGACAGCTCCATTGGCGTGAGTGGCCCAAGAGCAACCTCTGTTCTATTGGACAGAGCTGCCCAAAGAATTACTTTTGCAACTAAGCGTGGTGGAGGATGAAGGATGGATCCAGCTAATGAAAGGGAAATTACCTACTGAAAAAAAATCACAACAAAAGAAAGCCCTGACTGTTGCCTAACACCTTTTTTGATCTTGGCTCCTGTAAAAGATTTACACTTCCAGCTCTGATTTCTGAAGCCTGTACAGACAAGGTCAACCCTATGCACAGTCTGTCCTTCTTTAGTACCCCATCAGTGTAACAAGCCACTCCATCCAAATTCTCTCCTAAATAAGCACCAGCAAGCACCAGCAAAAACAGCCCAGTTTTTTTCCTCTACCCCACTAGCAAAGCTTTCCCAAATCTTATACTTCATTTTCCACTGAGCCAGGGCTGGGGCTACACCTGCTCACTGTCTCAAAATTTCCCTACACTTCTGGCCAGAGATCCCTAAAAACCCCATCTACCAAGCATACCAGGGCTTTCCACTTCTATCCTTCAGTCCTTGTACCTCCACTTGCACATAAATCTCCATTTGTCCAACCCATATCTCAACCACAGAGACATGACATTCTAGTAAAGCCAGGAAGCCTGGAAGCCACTGCCTGGGGTGGTTGCACAACCAGGGGCTCATCCACCTGGCTCAAAGCAATTCAGTGTAGAACTGAGGGGACGAGACCTACCAGAATGTAAAACTTCCAAAATATGTATCATGAACAATAGACTTCTAACACTGTTCTCCTCCACAAGTTCTCTTCTATTGCACTGCTCTACTTGCTAATGTAGATCGTGGTGACTATACCAATGCCATATTGCTAAGTCACCAGCAAAGATGAAGAATCCCATTACCTAGGTTCTTTGATTAAGCCATACAGCATTCAGTAGAAATCCTGCTTTTAATGTGTGATGCTATAATCTGTGGACAGGACATAATCATATTCAAATTTATACAGAACACTATATTGCCTTTGAGTAAGAAAAATTAATTTATACTCCACCAACCTTTTGATTATGCATGTGTGTGCATCCAGTTGCTCCAGGCTCCAGGTAAATGATGCAGTCTAGACTTCAGGTAGTTCATTAGATCAATATTCTATCTCGTTACATGGATGGAATTCGCAGTGTCCTCCAAAGCCCAATTTCATTTCTTTCACCTCTCAAATTAAACACTACCTTAAAGGTTTAATTGATGGATGACTCTGTTTTATCTGATGATGGTCTTCAAGGCACATGTGGCAGTATATCTTATCCTATTAGTAAAGATCATTAGCTACGGTATAATTGCCTCTCTATGACACATAAGAGTTTCATCTATTATTATCGTTCCTGTCCTGTAATTCAATTTCATGATTATGGCTTAACAAATCAAGGGGCACAGCAAACAATATATTTTAGCCATCATTTAAAGTAAAGTCAAGTTTCTGGCAAGATACATAGGGTGGTGCTACATTTTACCATTTGACTCTTTTTGGTTTATAGAAAATTCTGATTTCTCCATTCTCTCCATTTCTTAACAGAAAAATACTGAATCAGAAAAAAATGGCTAGATTATACCTTCACTGCATTTGTTGGCCTCTTGTTTCTTTAGGAGAGCACCTGCAACTTGCATGGGGCTTTCCAAGCATTGAGGATAGCCCTTGTTTCTAGGAGATAAGGATTATGAAACAATAACACTATGTAAGAGTTGCTTAGTTAAGATTTTTCTAGAGGACATCTATTCCACAGGACTTTTCTCAACACTATCTAGCTAACTTGAAGCTTGGAGGAGAAAACTCAAAATCCTCCCCAACAATATGCCATAAGGAGAGAGGAGACCAAATTAAGAGTAGTGCTGCTCTTCTTGGGCCAGAATGTATCAAGAAATACATATACATACTGAAAAACAGCTTTCTGCACTGGCTTTAAAATGGATATATGGAATACTCACTGTGTACTTACACATGCACACATAGCCAGTGAGACCAACATCTATTCACCTCCGTAACTTAGAGATTTCACGTGCAACAGTGTTTTCCTGTAATTCTGAGGATCAAATTTGGGCCATTTTTCCCAGGCCGTCAACTTTTCTCATTCCTTAACAAGCAGATCATTAAACCATTTCCCTCTCTCTTACTCTCTCAGTTTCATTGAATAATTATCTTGGTTCCAAAATCTGTAATGGATGCTTTATCTTCTCTCCAGCGACCATTCACCAGAAAATATGACATATAATTAAGAACTCTGAGGGGAAAAGAGAGAGAAGAATTATTCCCTTTATGTAGATGATTTTAAATGAATTTTATATGAATATGAATTAATATGCTTTAATACTAATTACCAGAGAGACATTAATTCTAATATGCCTAAGTAAACCCTGGTAGGAGCATTGACCAATGATTACTGGTTATCTGTACTACTACCCAAAACTGAGTTATGTTATTATTTGGGAATGAAGTGGCAATAAATGTAACCAACCCAGTGGGAAGCTTCATGAAAGCAGATGAAAGCTCTCAAAGTTGTTGAGAAATAACTATGGAACTTTGTTGAGTTACTACCTGAGTCTTGTATTGACAGGTATTGCCACTTCCCTCCTGGCTGCGTTCATCTTTTCCTCTTATATCCATGTTTTAGGAAGGTCCAGCTGAAAGAAAAGGTGATTTTATGAGAATGGTTCTTAGATGGGGTTGGACTAGATGACCTCTAGGGGTCCTTTCCAACCTTAAACATTCTGTGATTCTATGTATGATTGAATTCCTGAAAAACATTTTGTCTGGCCTTTGGAAAGCCATTTATTTGGGGCTTTTGCAGCAAGGCAATTAGGAATGCTAGGTTTACTAAGAAATTTTTACATTTCAATACCATATGTGCTGATTTGCAAGCATATGTGACAAAGAATGATTAGTTTTACCATAACTATCATAAGACTTGGTGTCGCGGATGGAGTGAGAGGGAGGCAAAAATAATGTGGTTTATTGGTGTAAAACAGTGAGTTAACAAGGGTCAGTGGTAAATGCGACAATAGTTTATGAGATTCGATGGCAAGGTACACTTTGTTATTTACTGCACAGAGGACAGGGTCAGACAAGACTGTCAGGGAGACCCTCCCGTTGAGTCATGAGGTTCAGAAAAGATCCCCTTGCTTTCTAAACTCCCTCAGAGAGGAGTCTAGGTGCAGCTGGATCCAATCCTAGTCCCAGACTTGGTCAACGGTTTATGTCTAAAGGATTATATATGCGCAAATAATCCTTTACGTCACTTAGCTAAGATTTCAAAGTTAGCATGCTGTTAGTCACTTACCGAGAATCTGTCGTGGTAAGGAATCTCTCAACCTCGAGGAGTAACCTTGAGAGGCATCCCTGCTCAAGGGGAGATCCTGGCGTGCAGCCCACTGCCATGCAGGAGAGCTCAAAGGGCTCTTGGACTGCTCACTATTTATGGGGGTAAGATGATTGGCTCATAGTCATATTTGCATACTGACCACTGTGCTTAGGTGGGCACATTCCACAATAGCCCTTGGCTATTGTATTGTTATCTGTCTCCCCCCACATCCAGTGGGTGCATCCTTCAGGACCACACACAGACGAGACACACCTATCACCACTGCCACAGGTGGTTATCACTTGAAAGAGGTCAAAGGAGGGGGAGTCAGAGACGAGGGGGGAGCACACCACCACACTTGGGTATGGTTCCTACACATAGGTACCTTTCTGCCACCTTATTTCCTTAGCCTGCTGGGAATCCTGGTCTCAGTGATGGAGAGCACTCCATCACGTAAACAGTATGGAGGTAGTAAATGTAAAATTTCCCATGCATTCCCTGATTTCTGGGCAACACATTGTGTAAGCAACCTCAGAACTCCAGGTTCCAGAATTGTGGAAAAAGTTGCTTTGTAAACGTGGGATTCCCAGGGCTTTCATAATTTTTAATTCTAAAATAATCTTTCCAGATATGTTGTCTCAGAGTCCTGTGTGATGCAGCTTCAAACCATTAACAACTAATCAATTATTACAGTGTGAGATAATAAAAAGAAAGTTATTATTTTTATTCAGTAAGCGTAAGTTAGTCAGCAATATTGATGAAAGACATTATCATAGATAGTTTTCCATACTCAAATATTGAAAAGCAATCAGATATCTTATGTGAGTTGATTATGGACAGAATGTTGCTTGGAATAGGATATCAGAGTTTCCAGTTGAAGAAGCTGGAAAACACATAGACGCTCTCTGGTTCAGACATTAGTTGAAATAGAAACACCTGTGTTTGTTTTTTCTGCCTTCACGGCAGGAGCAGAAGGAACCAATTCAGCAATAATCACTTACAAATGGGCTGGCCAAGTTTAGCAAAGGTCATTGGGTGGTGAAGCATGTGGGATGAGTATATTTTACTGTTTGCATTCTTTGTAAATCTTTTTTTTTTTTTATCTGATTTAGGATTCTAGTGCAAGCCTGTAGCCTAGGTGAGGGGATTTTTCTGTAGGCATAATCCTGGCAATCTTGTATGGCTCTGACTATTTGTGAGGGTACGCAGGCTAGGAAGTCATTGCAGGTTCTGTATAAGTTCTTATTGGTAGGGGTAAAGATTTTTATTTCAGTCCTATCTGCCTTCTTATTGCAGGACAAGTATTAGCTAGTGCTGATTCTGAAGAAGGAAAAGACCTTATAGTGATGCTTTTTCTAATGAAAGATCACAGATGATGTGGTAGTTCTTATGACCTTTGCTAGAAATTCATCCTAACTACTGTTCTTGGTTCTCTGTTCTTACTTCTCCCTGTCTTCATCTCCTAGGGTCCATGAACAGATACTAGATATGAAGGAAAAAAAGGAGTGTTCTCTTGCTGTTGTCTTAGGAGTGTTGATAATTAGCACCAGCTCGAAGGCCAAATGTTCTTATGAGCACAGGGAAATGAAAGGTTGGAGTTCAGTGTGGGAGAGGAGGTGGAAGTGAAGGAGCAGTGGAACAGCAGCTCTGGGCCAACTTGAAGCACTGGTAAGTTTTGTGGGTTCTGAAGCACTGACCTTAACATCTCATACCAGGGGAATTATTCCTTAGATGAGGAGACCAAACATGCCTATCAAATTGTTTCTACATGAATAACCCTCACCATTTGGTATCTTAGAGGAGATGCTGGGTTTGAGGCACAAACTGTGTCTTCATGCAGAAAAATCAAGGGATAACTGATTGATATTGCCTGGAGGACCTTTTACTCCCACTAGAACTAAATGAGAAAACATTTTGCCCACAATCCTCTGTGTAGGAACTAACCTAAGCAAATGGATGTCTAATGACAGTAGCACAGATTTGTTGCTCTCATCGCAGAGAGCTTAATGTTTTAGCAATTTCTGGAATTCTGAAAAGTCTTCTTATACTGTACAGCTACAAGCTACTTTTGAAGGATCTGTCTGCTGTAGTATTTGTTGTATTCTGTGGCATGCCTCAAGCTCAGACATCCCATTTGAGTGAGCTTATGCCGTGGTTGAGAGTCAAGCTTTGTGTGGCAGCTTTTGATTGAGAAATATTTCACTTAATTCATCTGTGTTAAGGATGGCAAAAAATCAAACCCTCCAAAGCACCCTTTATAAATCATCCTGGCTAACGTGCTAGTAAATGTGTTATCAAAAATGCAACACCTATTACTATGAATTCCAAACAGCCAACGCTGAAAGTCATATCTGAACCTGTGGGGAAGGTATAAATTGATTAGACTTTTAGAGAAGCTATAAATTACTGGAAAGTAAGAGGAGCATCTTTAAAAGGTTGACAACAAAGAAAAGATGATTGAACATGAAAATACTGGGCCAAATCACAAATAGCTTGTTCCTAGGAGAAGAAGGGTAATGAAAACTTTGCTTGCTTTGAGTAAGGGAGGAGGGGAAAGCAAAAGAGACCTTCCTGGATTAGAAATATAGGCAAAGAAGGAAGGTAAAACCCTTGACAATATAAAGCCCTTAATGCAGCATACTAGAAAAATAATGAGGCAAAATGAGTCATTATCATTAGTGAATATTAAACTGGTATAGAATGACAATTAATACCACTATGCAACTTTATTAAGGTGCACTCTGAAGCACCTCACCATTCCTGTGTTCTATAAAAATTGAAATATAAATTTAATTTAA
Source organism: Gorsachius magnificus (assembly GCA_034008185.1). Classification (NCBI taxonomy): domain Eukaryota; kingdom Metazoa; phylum Chordata; class Aves; order Pelecaniformes; family Ardeidae; genus Gorsachius; species Gorsachius magnificus. The sequence continues at coordinate 15,075,261 of CM067085.1, read as the reverse complement.
AACCTCTGAATGAAGGGTTGAAAAAATCCATCTGGCTATGAGATCCATGGATGTGTTTGCAATAGATTCTATTTTAATGTCCTGCTATTGTCACCTTTTATCATCTCTGCGAGCCTGCAGAACCAGGGAATGGTAATGTACTGTGCAATAAAAATGTAAGAATTTGCCAGGTGTGAAAAGGCTCCAGATGGAGTGACGAAGTGAGAGAGTTATAGAGGTGTTTTGTGTAAGTAACATGATGACCCACCTTGGCTGGAAGCCCCAATCATCAGAGGCTCAGAGAGCATAGCTAGTTGGGAAATTATATAAAAGAGGAGGTACACAGAGGAGGAGCTCTGGGAATATAGTAGAGGAGTGTTAGATCAGCATTGATTGTCTAAGCTAGACTTAAGGATATCTTTACACATATCCTTGTTCAGCCAACTTTGGTTTGCCTATCACATAGCTCTGAGGATATTGCTGCTATTTCCCTTTCATTCTGTTACTTTACAAAGAGATAACTTCTAGCCTTTCAGAGATTAGTGTTTGGCCATTTTCGTGGTTTAACCCGGCTGGCAACTAAGCACCACGCAGCCGCTTGCTCACTCCCCCCCCTCCCTCAGTGGGATGGGGGAGAGAATCGGGAAGGGGAAAAAGGTTAGAGCCGAGGGCTGAGATAAAGACAGTTTAATAAGAGAAAATAATAGTAATAGTAATAACGAGAATGATAACAAAATATACAGAATATACAAAACGAATGATGCACAATGCAATTGCTCACCACCTGCCGGCCGATGCCCAGCCCATCCCGAGCAGCGATCAGTACCCGAGCAGCAATCACTCCCCCCGCGACCGACCGACTGACTAAACCCCCCCGAGCATGACATTATATGGTATGGAATAGCTCTTTGGACAGTTTGGGTCCTAGCTGTGCTCCCTCCCAGCTTGTTATGCACCTGGCCGAGCAGGAGAAGCTCAAAAAGTCCTTGAGCAGTCTGAGCACTGCTTGGCAACAACTAAAAACATCAGCGTGTTATCAACATTCTTCTAGTACTAAATCCAAAGCACAGCACTATGCTAGCTTCTGTGAAGAAAATTAACTCTATCCCAGCTGAAACCAGGACAGCCATCTTCCCTTCCTTCACTAGTGGGAGTAATTGGACACTGGGCTAGCCTTGAGGGAACATCTGAACAGAGTTGCAGGGAGAGATGTTGCTTTATCCATGCTCTGAGATGAGCAGAAATCACCCAGAAGTGGTGGTTTCTGTGTGCGACAAGCTGTGTTTGTAATAAGCCTGAACAAAGAGTATCAGATGAACTTTTTACGGTCTCACCCTGCACGTTTTTTTTTACAGAATACAGCTGAGAAAATCAAACCAAGTTTTAAAGAACCTTTGCATGTATGCTTTCTTCACAGACTTCATATCTGTATCATCTGTATTACCATTCCACATAAAATCAAGCTGAAGGTTTTCAAGTGTACTGCAGTAGAACCATTACCTTTTTTCTGCTTCATGTTAACCTGAATAAATCACTAGAACATTCTTCATCAGTCAAGAGAACGCTTCTCCCTCTTTCCTTTGGCTAATGCATCTAACACATAAGAAGTCTGGAATGTCTCCGCCAGCTCAGACCTGTGGTCCAGTTAGTTCAGTATAAGTCAGTATTGAACTCTTCAAAAGCAGATGAATGTCGCCCTACAGTAAGCTGACATGGGATGGTTATTCTATGAAAAATATTTTGCCTTAACATTTATACTTGTCCTTAAGTGTGAAAGTTTGTAGCCCTTCTAAAACTCATATCAGCCTTAACTATGTATTTAATATAATGAAGTATAATATAATAGGGATCTCAAAAAAAGGTGTGCCTTTCTTTAGCCTTTCCATTTATTCCTTTGAGATTCTTGATTTATATACATTTTTGTTCTTTCCTGCATCTTTTCAATTTAAGACTCATCCTAATTCCTCAAAGGCAAAGTTAATTAACCAAAAATGAAAATAAAAAAAGAAAACCTTCTGCTTGCTTTCTACATTAGAGGGCAGAGTTCTATCTCATCTCTCTATTCATCTTTTATTTATTCAAATATTTTTGATAAAACTAATTGGGAATTCATTCAAAAGGCTATGTTAACATCTTGGGGGAAGAAAGACCTTTGTTTAGTAGACACATGTGCTGATACAATGTGTCTGAATCAACATAACCTTTACTTTGAGGGATTATTTGAGGGGAAATTAACTCTGTGGGCCCCTTCAAGCTTGATTTCGTGCTACTATAAACATGATCCAGCAATTGAAAAGAAGCAAGAATCATGATAGAAAATAACTTTTTAAATGTAATCTTCTAGATTTATTCAATTTCTGAACTAAATATGGGGTTTTTGTAAAACTGGCATGGGAATAAAAGTTTCTGATCACTTTCCATTACAAGTTTTTTAAGAAAAAAAAAGTGTTTGAAGTTGTATTATAAGAAAAGTTATTTGAGGGGGCAGTAAATCCAATCTAATAGTATGAAGCATCCACCTAAGAATGGAAGATAAAGGATGAAATTGTCATCTTTACTGTAAGCTAACTATTTAATTGAAGTTTGTCATCTGCTTGATGTTGCTTTAACAATCTGTATCTCTCTTGGTTTTTGAAGGATCTCAGAGTCCTTCTGTGTAATCTGGTTACTTATTTTTCTGCAGTGACACACCAAACTTAAGTGAGATAAATAGGTAAGATTGAGAATTTGTAGGATGCACTCTGAAGTGGAAAATGAGCTGTTCTGCATCACTATATGGCCTTGATAATTAACTAGTGGTTGTGATGATCCAATATGTGTTGTTCAGCATTAAACATTTCCTTTTTATTAAAATCTGAAATGACTCTCCAAATTTTCCTTTAATTGCATTTTAAATGTTTAAAGCTTAAAATAAAAATGAAATGCTTTAGTTTATGTATTTTTTCCCAGCTTCTGTTTCATAAAGAAATTTATTTGCTTTTGTTCCTAACCAGGCTGTTCTGTCAGGAACACTGGTCTTTTGTATCCCATGACCCCTGTCCTATCTCTGGAGCTGGGCAGTATTGATGAAATTCCTGCTAGGGCTGCTTAAAGCTCACCCATTAAAGCATGAATCCCATAAGATAACCTGAACCAGACACTGAATATCTGATCTGAATTCCAACCCTCCCTAGACATCTTCAGCCTGGGAGAGCTTCATCTTTAAGCCTGGACTGAATAGTAAGTAGCATAATGGACAAATGGTTTGGAAGATATCTGCAGAAGGCACAGAGAATCATACAGAGAATCTGTATCCACTCTCAAAACCAAAGAAACTACAACTAAATTATTCCTGATAGAAGTTCATTTACTTCCTCAAAAACATCCAGAGCTAAGTACTCAGCACCTTTCTCAACCAATCTATTCCTCCACTTCTGTTTCCTTCACATCTAAAGGGTTGTCCTGCAACCTGACCTGGATGCTTCCTGCTCCAACCAAAGCTGCATTTGGGTTGAGTGCAGGTTCTTCAGTTCATTTTCAATCTCATTAAAAGCCAGCAAATGTAAATAAACTGGTGTCACCTCATACTTACCCTTCTAATATCAGTTCTAATTGCTTGTTTCAGTGCTTGAGGAGCAAGACAGCAGCAGGGGAGTTAGTACATATAGCAGGAGACCATTTCTCTCTGTAGTATGAGTTTATAGTGGAAACTTTACTGAGATAAGGCAGGCTTTAGGCTGAGACAGAGGTCATCCACTCTTGCATACGCTGCTGATTCTTTCAAACACTCTCCCAGGAATGAGCCATGTGTGCTTTAAGGTAACATTGCCATTACAGTGTCAGAGTAACAAGGAGTGGGAAGTTGATGGATCAGCAGGTGGTGGCTTAACTAAACAATAAGCATTGTCCCTTGTTATTTGTGATGTGGTAACCATGAAGGACCTCCTCTAGAACGTTTTTTGGGAAAAAGTCTTAAAGCATTTTATAAATAGTAGCTAATCATGCATCACAAGCTGTAGGGTGGTGATTTTTTTCCTTTCCCCTAGAGAAGCACAGAACATGATGTTGCCTTTCATCTTGTCATGCAGGCAGTCCACAGGAGAGAGACTGACAGTACAAGGCAAGTGACTCTTCATCTTGTACCCATCCTTCCCTCTTGAAACAAAAGAGCTAGATATTTTTCTCTGGTGTAGAACAGAGAAGTACCAGGGTGACTTGTAAGAAGACTTGTATTGATCTGGTCTCCACACAGTGCGAGAAATGGAAAAGAACTGGTAATTACCTGCCTCATGATTCTAAGCAGGATGAACCTGCAAGAAGGGTCTAAGAAATTGCTTCCCATGAAGTAATTAATCTTCTGATTTTCTTTTTCTGTCCGTCATGCGACTTCTTAATGTATCCTTAATTCTCATCTAACACCATAAAAATAGTCAGCACTATATCCTTCATCACATGTATCAGTTTGGAAGTCCTTCTCCACGCTCCTGTAAACTGGAGCTGCTCATTGGGTTAAAGATCTTTATTTGAGTAGAAACACACACCATGATTCTAGATCAGAGCAGAAAGATCCAGTTTAAGTGCCTATTCTTCATTCCCTCCATCCCAGTTCAGCTATTATTCTTAATGGGGTCAAATGCTAACTTCTCTGAGTAAATCTGCTGAACTCAGACCCAACCATGTGCATTGAATGAATCTTTCATGTGTCACTTCATTTTTAGTTGCATCCATACAGGATTGGACTTTGCAAGCTGTACACAGAGTCCACGGCTCTTTTTAACACAAAAGGTGAATGAATCCATAGAGTTTTCACACTGTTTCAGAAGACACAAGAAGCCAACACATTTTATTTGGTTTCAGTTTCTTCACAGAGAGAATACAAGCTGGAAACATAGGTTACGGGTCTGAATGACAGGTTAAGAGGCCAGGTAGTTTTGCAATACAGTGGTGGCTGAAGAAGCTTGTTTGCAGGTCAAGTCCTGGGTCCGCATGGATCTCCCTGCTTGACCCCAGGCAATTCATTTATCTGTCTGCAACTTTATCTCCTGCATTAAAACATCAGTGTGTTGCCATTTGAAGTAAAAAAGTCTTTGAGGCAAGCAAGTTGCATTTCATTTGCACAGCTCCTTGCTCAGTTTAGAAGCATGAACAAAAAAACAAATCCAACCTCTTTTGTGCTTGTTACTGAAATTTTAATATAACTGATATAACTGATAAACATCTCCATTACTCTTATTACAGACTTGGCAAATAGCTGTATTACATCATCATCATATCTGTAATACAGCTGCAGAAAAATTCAGTGGAAGAGTCTACTCTCCACATAAATAATATCATGAATTTTGAGTGCTTATATCCTAATGTTGCAACTTCAAACCATGTAAAGATTAGACGTGAAAATGTGAGAAGGCTTACAGAATTGTACTCTCTAAAAGCTTAGGAAATATGGCAAGAAGTTTCAGGGAAGGAAATGTAGGATGGAAATGAGAATAAGAGAAGAACTATCTTCCTAAAATGACCTCATTAAAAAAGCCAGTTACATGTTTGCTAAACTCCTGCTGAGACGACATTAAACAAAAGATCCTTTACAACTGGAAGATATTAAAGGATACAAAATAGTAATTCCACATGCCCTTTTCAACATCAGCTGAAACAAATATAATATATTCCTTTGTAAATACTACACTTCATGCTATTAATTTCAATGACTGTTTCATGCTTGCTCATCTTTCACCTTGATAATGTAATTATAGAGGTACAAGATATTCCACATAGATGCCAAGATGCAATTTAACTGTCTCCATGTTTCCTAGTCAGATTGTACCTTGTATTTGACCCAAGTATTGTATAGTTATTAATAGTTATCCTATGGGAAGTCGCACTGATATATTTACTAGGATCACATTGTCCCTATCTTGATAGTAAAGGAGAGAAACAATCCTGTAACTTCATTGATGGTACGATCTAAACAGACTGCAAAAACTAAAATTGGGTGTGCATTGTCAGTGCAAATCCTTAAAGCAATGGCCATTTCTATCACTAGAACGTTTATCCCCTTATGCTTTTCTTGATGGCAGGTGTACGTTTATGCAGGTTTCCTAGCAGGGTGCTGTAGATTGGCACATTGCTGGGGTCAGTACTAATGGAACAAGTTTATCAGGGTGCAGTCATCATCCGGCCAGAACAGTTGGATTCATTTTTGTGTTTCTATACATTGACGACCATATACTTCCAGCCTTAATAGGTTCTATAATGAAGTAAGAAAAATGACAGATACCACTGCCTCCTGCCCACCCCAAAAAATCCCTGAACACCTGAGAAGAAGGAAATCAGGTGGATCATGGTACTTTTGTCTATATATTCCTAGATGCTAAATTCTCTCATTAAGGGTTTGATTCTACCTCATGAAAAAGAGCAAATTTTGTTCAAGTAGTTCTATTGAGCGAGGGCAATGTGAATGAGCTTAGAGTTTGCAGAATACAATTTTGAGCCTGTGGATCATCTTTCTTTTTATTAGAGTTAGACAGAAATTTCTGGAAGAGATATTTTTCTGTTGCAAAATGTTGATTCAACAAAAATTAATTGCTTCATATCAGCTTCATACAATGCTGTGGGTTTTTTATACCTGTTAGGAACAATTTCTCACACCCTGTGAAGAGGAGAAGCCTATGCTAGAATAAACAGCGCTTTAGTGATTTAAAGCAGGGATCTGTTCACCAGCAGCACAGTGCTGGACTCTGAAGCCTGTTTATCTTACACTCTGCCCAGAATAATATCTTATTATTTGTATATCCTCAAAGAGCTACAATTTAAAAAACTAAATTCTTTAATCTTAGCCAACCTATCTGACATATGTATATTCAAATGAAAACCTATTTTCACTTCAGCCCACCCTCTCTGACTGATTTACTTCCATAATTTCTCACACTTCTCTCACACAATCACACATACATGGAAATGACCAGTTGTAGCATTACTATTCCACATTTGATGTTACTCTTGAAGAATCCATGTTATCTAGCCTTCATTTTCACCAAATTGTGCTTATAGAGAATATAATAAAATAAAATAAAAATAAAAAATTGTCCTTAAGCAGGGTCATCTTCAATTCTAGGCTAGCCTTTACTTTTCATTTGAGGGTGGGTGTTTTGTGTCAGCCATTGTCATGAGCATTTGCTAACGTCACAAGAATAAAATAGTCAAATATTGGGATTTTCAAAGGACAATAATGCAGTTGGCCCCTTCATTTGTATAGAATCTTTTGAGTACCTAAGCCTCATCCGTTCTGGTTTACACTGAAGCCTTTTCTATAATTACATTCCAGACAATAGCACAACACTTTTCTTCTTCACTGCTGAACTCTTGATCTACCGTCTTTATTGTGTTTCCTTTTATAAATAATTTTATGGTCAAATACCCAGCTGAAATTTAAATAAAATGAAATCATGACTTCTTTTCACCATTAGCCCAAGATAACATAATAACATTATGACAGGTGAAGGTTAAAATTTCTAGTGGCAACTTTCATTTAAACCATCTCAAAGCAAGATGGCATGCATAATTGCTTTGCACCAATAGAGGAAATAACTCCCATTAATCCTCTAGTGAAGGTCATAGAAACATTGCACAGGCTCAGAACAATCACAGAATGAAGACAGAAGAGCACAACTGGGTCATTTAATTCATGCACCCCTAGCTACTAGCACAGCCTCAGACAACTATTTACCCAGCCAATAGAGAATTTTTTCAGTTATAATCCACTAGCAAATGGGAATCAGTTCAGAAGAAATAAAAGTGAGGTGAGTCTTTGTTAAGAGTTGGAAACGTCTTTAAATAATTTTGGAAAAAGAAAATACTATGGATAATTTGGACCTGGTCCTACTATAAACAAAAGTCTTGCCCATTCCAGCAACACAGCAAACAAAATTCTCATGCAGGGAGAATCAGGCCTTCTGTTTTTAATTATTTTTCAATTTTGCTATTATTAACATGCCCTTGTTCCATGCAGAAATACCAAGAGACAATCTATTCTCATGGTACTTCTGGCCCAGTTTTTCAGGCCCAGGAGAATGTTATTTCAGAATTCAGTGATTAGATGAACCAAATCAGAACTCCATCATCACTTTTTATTTTGCCATTAGAGATGAAGAACATAAACTTGCACACTATGGACTTTCTTAGTAATTATTGCCAGGAGATTTCCTTCCGTTTCAGGGTTCTTTGACATCCCATTCCTAAACCAAAAGATTTCCACAGAAAACTCAAAAAGTTATATTGGCAAGTTGGAATGCATAGAAGGTGTGCAGTGTTATGGGAGGATTAATAGACACTCCACTCATCTGTATTTTTCAAGCAGAGAATTAATCAAAGATGACCCAGCTTCATCCACGTCAGGGAATACAAACTGAGGTGACACACCGTGTCGTTTGAGCAATAGTAGCAATCATGGGAAGCATCAATCCCTGCTTCTTGGAGACACATTATAGCCATGGACTGTGCTCCAAAACTGCCTCATTAGGTGCTGCTGAGGGAAGGAACAAACCCTATCATACAAGCACAATTTTTTCCAGAGGATTAACTTTGGACTTCATGATGAATTGGCTGTTGTCTACTCTCCATCTCCTCCACACCACTTCCATTGTTCCCTTGCACCCACCTTCCACCCTCTCAATTCCTCATTCACTGCCTCACCTTTTCTGAGAACTAATCCTGCCTCAGCCATGTTCTATGCTAAAAAAATCTTCGCCCTTCTGTGCCATTTCCCAGCCGTCACTCCCTTCATTTTATTTCTGCTATTTACCCATACCTGTCATCTACTTAGACTCCAAGATACCCATAAAAAAAAGGGCTATTACTGTCTTTGTCCAGTAGAAGCTTCTTCTGCTTATTCTTGCTATTATCACTGGCTGAGATTGCTCTTACACAAGACTGTAAAACTTTGCAAGCTCATTGCTTATAAACTCTTTACATGGATAATTTATTTTGTATATACTTTGAAGCTACTCAACCAAACTGGGCACAGAAAGATATAATGGATAAATGAGTCACCACAGGTCGTTCGATAATTAGGAAATAGTGATGTGCATGGTTTTGGTCTGCCCCATTGAAAAGTAAAATGCACAAGACTAATTCACTCTTGTTTTGTAATTATGGTGGTCCAGGAATGCCCAGCAATCAGTTACTGTGGCTCCGTTGGCAAGTGATAGCCTAGGAAGCCATTGTAGCACCGTCAGTTTTCCCAGACAGCAACTCTAAGGATCTTCCCATGACCCATTTGCCATTGCTCTCACTGTGTCTTTACCAGTACATGTTTTGTTTCATTAATGTAATGTAGAGAGCAGACAAGTACGGGAAAGTCACAACCTTCATTCAGTATGCCAAGCCACAAACAGTATTGTGTGAAGGTCAATACTGCGTAAATAGATGCTCCAGTAGTTGTTTATATGTTGGGGCCATGAAAATTGTAAATGCTATGTAAACAATTAGTACTCATTTAATTATGTTCAGAGGTTTGTTTGTTTGTTTGTTTTCAGTTATTAAGAAATGCTGAAGTCTCTCAAAGCAAATATACAGAACTTCTCAGGAAGTCTCAGCAGAAATGAAATTTCTGAATAACTTCCAATATAAAATACCCATCTTTTACTAGAACTTGAGAGACTTCCTTCTAAATAAAACAGTACTCTCTTTCTTTCCTAGAACTCAAAATAGTGAAATCAAGGCATTTGTACCTACATAGATCAGTCCTGAAGTATTTAAAAAATGACAAGAACAAACTTACGACAACAGCTGGAAATAGAGGGTGACATTGCTCTCCAAGAGTGTCACTGGGCACAGAATAAATAGGAATAAAGATGCAACTGCACCAACAGGTATCCTACCTAGCTCAGGGTGAGCATTCATGTCAGCATGGCACACGGCCAAAGTAGCTTGTGTCCCAAAAGCAGATTCATTGAATTGGACTGCAGATAAAGATCATTTTACTCTGACACAAAATGAGGTTGTTGCCAAGTCTTGCTGTTTATTCTCGCTCTCGTTGTGAAAAGATCAGCATCTGTAAAGACATTCAGTGACTCAGAAAACTCATCCTCCTGCAGACTAACTTGTTGAAGACAAAGTTAACTTTCAGTCAAATCCGTCTTTGATCTGATCCATCATATGCCATTAAATCATTATGCCAGCAGAAGCAAACCAGCAGAAATGCATGCCCCTGACTCGAGAGGAAGAGCAGTCTTCCTTTCCACTGAGAACTGACGTTTATGTCATTTTTAAGTGACACAGTCATAGTGCAGGACTTAACCGGTTTTCATTACCTCTACATGCTACCATTCCACAACCATAGTTAAGACTCCGGTGTCCAGTTCTGATACTGATGGACCACAATTGGGCTTCTCTGGGCTGAATTTATCTCCCTTTAGACAAGCTTGCTGTATTCCCACATGTACTGTTTGTCTCTGCAACAAGAACAGCTGCTCCATTTCCTCAGAAGAGGTTTCTGTCAATGAGAATATTTTATTTCAATCTCCATCTAGGGCTTTCTACTGGAAGGGTCCATGGTTATTAACTCTGAGCACCCACTGTCAGTGAACATTACAGCAGAGATGTGCTGGAGCAATGCACTCCTTAAATATCATAGCAATATCTATCAGATAACTGTAGGACAGAAATTACATTTGTGACCACCCACTGCTTGAAAAATGGTGTATGTCTTAACATTCAGTCTTGGCCTTCTGGTGGGCTCCTCCCATGGCTAATCTTCCAAGTTTTCTTTTGGCTTTTGGTGCTACAGCTGCTTGTTTACTTCTATAGTAGGGGTATTGTGATGTACTAGCTGAAATAAGAGGGAGCACAAGCCTTGAGAATACATCTCAGTGTGGTGGCTATCTGATGGTGTTTGATTCACATGGTACAAAATCATAGAATTTTTGCTCGTGGAAGGTTAAATTGCCATAAAATAAGAATCAAATCATCTCTGAAGTACAAAGATCCAAATTATGCCTGGAGAGTTTTCAGAAAGAATGGGGGAAAGCAGCAGTTAAACTGAACTCTGTTCACTTTATTTGTTTTCAATGTTAAGGAAATCAGGCAAAATAGCAGGCCAGACTGACATGTGGTTTATGGGATTCAGCTGAGTATCTGGCCATTCATAGTTAGAATTCTGATAAATTATTATAATTAGAGCTGCATCAGTGTAAACTAACAAATCTGAATCACATCTCACTCACCAATATAGTTTGTTATGCAAAAATGGGATAAATATTTCAGTTTTTCTTCAATATGATCAGTTCAACGCAGAGAAAAAACTTGTCTCAGTTATAATGGTGTTCTGGGGAATAATTTTTTTGCTAGATATTGATACATTAATGTGAATATAAAATTCCAGCATGTGGCAAGCACTGTAAAAGATGATAGAAAACAGCCTCTGAATAAAAATGTACTGATGCCACCTCCTCAGACTGCCTGGGTGTCTTTCCCTTACTTTGATAAGTGGTGGGATAATCTGAGGTAGAATGTTCTTCAGATGTGGTACCCTGAGCTTGCCTTAATTATGGGTCTTTTAGGTAGAAAATCAAAATCACAAATGACTCATCTGCAAATTTCACAAAAACTATTTTCAGGAGCTGGACTTGGTACAATCAGAACTGGATTCTGTATCAGCAGATCAAGATGCTCATCAGCACTAAACAGTTTCCTAACTGCTGTGTGCTGGAACTCAATTTCTCCCATTTATGGATAAAAAAAAATGTTATACGAAGGGTCCCAATGATGTGTACATGATGCAGCTGTAAGACATGGAGTTAGAAGTGCTAGTGACTGTGCTTCAGCTCCAATCATGCCTATTACAAGGTTTGACATCTCTGCTCATGCTGTCTGTGTGCCAGGCTATTGGCAGGCTATGTTGTTCTCTGTCAGCCTCAAAATCTTGCTTTTTTTTTGTCAGCTTTATCTGCAAAGCAGAGATTTGGAGCTCAAGGGTTATGCCAAGCAGCTCAGACAGAGTTTTTCAATCAATCAGGCCCATAATAAAGTGACAGATAGCTTCCAGACACATCATAATTTTGCCAGTGTTTCGAGTATTTGCACCAGAACAAGGGTCTCAGACTTATTATCAGTTCTACAGTTACCAGTGAGGCACAGAGGTTGATATGAGTACATTTTTCATCTCTCTACACAGTAGAGGTGACAGATCTTCCAAACCATGTTCCAGCTACCAAGACTGTAAAATGATTATTAGAAATTAGTCAGTTTGAGTCAGTTATTTCAGAAAGATAGAGACAGAATCACTTTAGGATGAGGCCTGACAAGTTTATGAGCACAGTTATTCTATACAGTTGCTACTGAAGCAGTTGCCTGGATGAAACATCTTAGTTCTCAGATGAACCATACTATTGCTTTTCTGCACAGGACACAAATGGTCTTTAACATAGGGGTGAAGAAAGGAGAAGTGGTAGACCATTACTTCTGTAAGGCTTTTGATTATGACTCTGTGTTCAAAAAACATGTAGACGTGGCCCTTCGGGACATGGTTTAGTAGGCATGGTGTTGCTGGGTTTGACAGTTGGTCTTGATGATCTTAGAGGTCTTTTCAAACCTTAATGAATCTATGATTCTATGAAAATATGTTCTGAAATGAGCTACAGTAAGATTCCAGCAACTATCTGGAACAGATTGGTTTTCAGTTGATGTTTTCAAAGACCAGTAATCAGTTGCTTAGTATTAGGCTGGAAGGACACATCAGATGAAGTTACTCAGTAGCATTTCTTGATTCCCATATTGATCAATATTTTGTCTAATAATAGATCTGGGGGAAAATACCATTCTGACTGGGTCTACAGGAACACTGGAAGACAGAGTTAGTATTCAAAATGACCATAATGGAATTGATCTGAAATACATGAGGTGCAGTTCCATAGAGAAACACACAAAATATTGTATGTGTTTGGGACAAAATATTGTATGTGTTTGGGAAGAATCAGCTATATTTATATCAAATGTGGAAAGACTAGACCATATCCTTCTTCAAAGGAAAGTAAAAAACCTAACCAGGGATCATACTGGCTATATAAATGGGAGTGATGTGTGTGAAACTCGTGAAAGAATTTGTCCGACATCCCTCAGCTGGAATATCAAGGAACTGGTGAATATCCGTATGCTTTAATCACAGGCATGGAGTAAGTGGATAGAGTCCAAAGGAGAATAGTGGGAAGAGTAAAAGGGTCTAGAAAATATTGTCTCTAAGGATTGCTTTGGGAGCTTGTTTTAATGTAGACAAGAGACAACCAAGGAAGATATTACACCTTATCCTTAAATATGAAAGAAGTTGTTGCGAAGAAGAGAATAAGCCATTTGCGAGGTCCACTGGGTATTTTGTAATTGTAGATCTTTTTCTATAACATCCCTTGTGTTTAGCATGGTCCTATCCACCCTGTCATTTAACAAAGATGAAAGTGATGATCAGTCCTTGACATGTTTTCAGGACAGTGCCAGTGCCATGGAGCTCTTTAGGTACCTACATCATTACAGATATTGATAGTAATAAAGTTGGGTTTCACTATATCATTTTGATTAGTCATATTAAAGCTGTGTTGTAGGGCACAACATCCATATTTATGCTGTATTTAACTTTCTATTAATAATAAATTCAGGTGAAATAGTTTTGTTATTAATATTGACCACTGTTCCAATTGAAAGCCCAGATGTCAAGGTTTCCTTTAGCATACTCAGTTATATTTAATAGTCCTGTTGATGAGTGAGAGCCTAATGAAGGCTAACAGATGGTCTATTTAATATTGCTGTAGGATTTGAAGCACTTGCCAAAACAGATACACAAAAGAATTTGACAGCCCTGTAGCTGAAAACCTTTAATTACAGCTACTTCAGCTCCTAGGGGTTTCTGTGAGACTAACATAACAGGGTAGCTTTAGGATAGGTCAGCATGGCATGGAAAGGCTTTGTGGAGCCAGACAGTGAGTTCTGGTAAAACCATTTGCTGAACATTAATAAACTGGGCTTGGTGCAGGTGGTTTAGAACAAGAAGCCTGGACAGAAAGAGGAATATAAGTGGTGGTTCTTCCTCTGCCTCTGAGAACAGTTTGCCCTTTGGCTAAAATACCACCTCTTGAAGACAGTCATCATCTGCTGAGCAGGTAGGTGGGCAGAAAGCACGTAGCTGAAGTGGAGCTTTAGTTATACCTGAGTTATAGCTGGGACTTCACCTTAGAATGACGTGAACTTCAGTCCACTTACAACTCTTAGAGACAGCAAATTACAAGCTAGGGGGCTAAAATTTGCTGAAGTTGAAGGAGAGCACAAATTTATTTGAGACAAAAGAATACACATAAAACTCAGACTCTGCATGGAACAATTGCCCCCCAGTTTTCTGTCATAAATTCACACCACTTCCAAAATGAAATAAGACAAAATTAGCAGTTGCATTCTGATTTGTCTGAATTGATTTCTAGGCAATTGCCTAGAATCAATCTGAATCAATTCATTCAGAAAGAATAGGTGGGTTTACCACCCTTACTCTCTGTGGTAGATCTGTCTGTAACTAAATGTATCAATTCTTTCTGGGTGCCAGGAGGAGCTAATCCGTGGAGTTATTCGTATATAATTCCAGGTATATGATCAGTACTTGTTTTGTACAGTATTTTCTAGGAAAAAGAAAATGTGGAAGTGTGCCCAGATGGAGATGTAGGCAGATTTTGAGACCCCTTGGTTATGGAAGGATAGTTTCCCCTCACCACCATGCCCTGTGCTAGACTCAATCACAGAGACCATCCCTGCATGCAGAAGGAAATATTTTCATGGAGAAAATGGAAACAAACAAACAAAAAAACAAGCAGGAAGTGAGATTCCCTAAACCAATCTGCAAGGTAAATTGGGACAACAGGGAAGCCCATGCAGATTTCCATGCATACAGAAAAATAGGGACACCTGGCTAGTAACATATTTTGCCAGTCCCCACAGCATTGACAGCCACAGATTTCATGCTCCAGTGTGGTGAAAAAATCTCTGAACCTTTCAAAATTCAGAAACCAGATGAACAATTGCCAAAGGTATGTTTGGAAAAGTCCACAGAGGACAATCCCTTTTTTCTCCACAGCTGGCTGAGGTTGGTCCCTTTTCCACATGTTGCCCTGTCTGTTGGCAGATCATGAATTAGCTCGTGTAAAACCAGCTGCTTCTCATTATTCCAGATAACGTTGAAGCCTGACATTTTTACTGCCTCATGCAAGAATCTTCATTTTTGGCTTCATCCAAGCAGCAACTAAAAATGAATAGACACCAAACACTAGACTGAAGGAGAGAGTGTACTGGCACCTGCCCCAGCTACACAGGCAAATGAAGCAAATGTAAAGAAACAAGCTAGAATTTACTGCGATCTTGATCCAGCAACTCTTGAAGTAACTGGAAAGATTCCCGTTGGATTCAATAGGCCTCAAGAGACAAACCACCTCCCTAATGGGTGTAGAAGTGGAATGCAACAGCAGCGCAACATCCTAGAAAGAGATACAGTCAGGATAATAATTACACAGGCTGCCAAATGTGAAGGTAGTTGGAAAAGAATCACTAATTAGAAGGGCAGTGAAATCAGACAACTCTTTCATCATTGTATGCAGTTAAACCTGATAAGCGATGGCTAGATGGTGGGGATGTTTTGAAGCTAAATATATTTTTAATGTGGTATGCATCTTCTTTGATGTAGACATTTTCATTAAATGATCATCTGTTTAATTATTATTTACTTTGTACAGAACTTTGGGATTTACTAAGATAAAAGAGGCTATTGTTTGTTTATTATTTTGTGAGTGACGATGCCAGGGCTGACTCCTAAACTAGTCCATCAGTTGTAACATAAGACCTCAAGCCATTCTAATATAGACAATATTCTTGGAAAAATCAGCTTTGATGAAAATGCATATCCACAAAGGATATTCCGTAATTAAAGGAGGTACAAAGCATTGAATGTGCCAGTAAAGTCAATTAAACACTAATTACTATTGGATTCAGAACTGCCATTGCATGATAAATCGCTCAAGTAGAAGTATCGTCTCCACACAGAGGTGCCAAATTTACCCCTGCTGATGTTACAGATGTTTTTTCAACTACCCCTCTGATTCTGTTTGAGATCAAAATGCACAACTTTCCCTTGCTGTAGGTAGCAGTGGGAAAAACTCATTAGCTGATATAATCTTTATAGGTAGTTTTCTTTGTGTGGTTACATGACAATCCCTCACTTTCCACATTTCTAGGCTGTGCTAATGATTTCACACCCTGTTTTCTCAGGAGGCAGAAGATCTTTCTGCCATGTGCAGTTGACATATGGTTAATGTCTGGCCCTTTGCTATCATTCAGGTGATGGAGAGCTTTGGAAACCTCTTGACTTCATATCAATCTCAATGTGCTCCATCAGGAATTCTGCAGATGACTGTGATTCAGCTATTTAAACATTTCCAGGAAGTTCATCACTCATTGCCACTTTTCTCCTTACCTCTCAGTGTTAACAAGTTTCCATATGCTGTTTCCATATGCCATGTGGCTTTCGTAAAAACTCAGGCAGTAACTTCTCCAAAAGCTCAGATACCTTGGTGGTAGTTTTGTTTAACAGTATATTCATCCAAAACATGATGACAAAGTGAAAGGCATTCATTCCACTGGCTTCAGTGTGCTTTGGAAGGGTCTGTAGTGAACTCCAGTTTCAAAGATTTTAAGGTGGGGAGAGACCAGCATGATCTCTTAGAATAATTTTTGCGAGTCACTCAGTTTTCCTTCATCCAGCCTCCCTCCCTATTAAAATTATAAAAGTTAAATTTTAGATAGAATGGAAAACTTCAACCAATGTTAGCACAAATTCCATGTTCTTCCATCTTTCAGACCTCAGCTGCTCTAAGCAAGTTTATGACAGTAACTTCAAACTTACTGTCGACTTACTGAAACTCCCTTAGACTTAAATCAGTCTGATCAATGTGTGTCTTACAGCCCCAGCACAAAACCCAAATGGTGGCTCGTGATTACAGACTACAGTGGCCAAACTTACATGTTTCTCTGCACGTTTGGCTGAGGGAAAATGCCTTCATTTCTCCTAAGTGATTTTATTTGTAGCTGACAATGCTCCTACCCCTCCAGTGTGTTCTGTGCTCAGTGGTGAGGTGAGGGCTGGAGAAAGAGGCTGTTCAGGAATCCCACACAAATAACATTTATTACTCCTCACCTTGGGTGACATAGAGTCACAAATCTTCTGGCACTGCACTCAAGTGAGAAGTCTGAGCCCAGCCACACAAGAAGAAGCACCTCATTTATTACTTATTTAGATAATTATCACTGCAGTAGAAATGATAACTCCATGGGACAAGTGATTTAACTTCAGTGCAAGCCCATTAGTCAGAAAGGAACAGGCTGCTCACATTGCACCCAACAGGCATCACCAAGACTAATCCTTTACAGCTCACGAGAAGACAGAACATGAACAAAGAAGGGTTTGCCTTCACCATACTTGTTTCTGTAAGCTGGAGAGATTGAAATTTCTTTACTGTGAAGCACAGGTGCTGAAAGTGTCTTCCTGAGGGCTGCATGTGACACCAGGCACTTGCTACTCTGCCTGCTTCCATCCAGCCTAAAGTGTAACCTGCACTGAGCAGGCTTTCCCAGAGGGGTGGGAAAAGCTGATGCTGCAGCTGCAGCTCTTGAGGAAGCCCTGGTTTGAAATACATGACTCTGTGACTTGTTCTCAAAAGGTAGAAATCCAGTCGTGCTCAGGTAGGTTTCTCTCTCTTTGCATATTAAGAAATAAAGCATGCATAGCGCAGAGATGAATGAGTCCTCTCCAGAAACAGAAGTAGAGCTACATCATTTCAAAGATGTCAGGCCCTTTCTGTTTCGTACCAGATGATACCAGCTAGGCAACCTCATTTGTATGGATATAGTTTGTGTGTCTGTAGTTATTTCTACATCAACAGAGATGAGACATGGTGGGCAAACCAGTTAGTGCTGCAGACCTGTTGTCCACACTATACTTGTTCTGGGGATTTAATTTCACAGTTCCTCTAGTCTTGCCCTGTCTCCTGACTACTCAGCAGCAGCTGGACCACCTTTGGTACTTTTTTATGGTTCATCTTCCAGTTGAAGGGGTTATTTTGTTGTTTATCCAAGAGCAACCCAGACTGTGCACCACAAGAACACTCCACAATGTGAAGTAAAGCATAGCAAGTGGGGACAGTCAGGAGATTTGCTTCAAAAACTTACTCATGATCTGAGCTAAAACGCAAATGTTGATGCAATGTTTAACGCAGAGGTGATGAGTTACAGGTCCAGTTGCAAAGCGCTGTATTGAAGACAGGAGGTTAAGATGTGCTTCCTTTAATGTTCAGTTACTCTTTCTTCTCAAATTAGTAAAACTTGAAGTGCAGAGCTTTCAGATAAAGTTTTTTCATTATGTTACCATTAGAAGCACTAGGAAAAGAGAATTTTGTGGTCAAGATCTTCCTGGAAAAGCTTTAAATATGGGTATTTATTGATATTTGTAACTCAGTTTATGATATGTTTTTTACCATGGCTATTAACTCTCCTACCTGGATAGCATTGCTAGTGATTCTCAGGTGTTTGGCCCTCATACCTTGCTTTTAGTCACATTTAAATAAATAAGTACATAAATTATGTAAATGAAATCTCTTCCTCCTTGTTATCCCATCACAAGTAGACAGAGGAACTGTCAGTTATTGTCTATTTTACCTTAAAAACATGGGTTGGGTTGTTTTCTCATGCATGTGTTTCCTTACTTCCTCTATTCTGAATCCAATTTAAAAGAAAATGTGAAAGAAAATGACATACAGGCCGAAACCATTTATGGCTGAAACATGAAAAAATTTCAGCTTTCATGTTCTTGAAGGAGGGAATGAGAAGACTATGACAATTCTTTGTAGGAAAGAGATGGTTTCATCAAAAATCAGGAAAAGAATTATACTTAAGAGCAGGAAAAAAAGCATTTGAAATGCAGAAAACAAGGCTTTAAAGCAAGAGCTCCAACCTATCAACAGTTTATGGAACACTTCCCACAGTCACAGTCAAATGTATTAGTTGTTAACTCAAATTGTTTACACATTATAAACAATTTAAATTGCTTATAAATTAAAACTGCTTATAAAGTGCTTGCTGCACTTTTAGTTTTAAGAGTATTTATAACATTTAACAAACACTGTAACCCCACATAGTCTATGTATTACTACATTGTTACTGTCTGTATCTGCTAAAACCTTCACTAAATTCCCAAAAGCCATTAAAGCAGGGCTAGAAACACAGACTTGTAAACTTTAAAACCTTGTTAGCACAAAATATATTGAAAGTCTTACATGGGGAGGAAACTCACTCATAAACCAGCCAATGCTATTTACTTTAGAACCCACTTAATAGTAAAGTAAGAAAATAATAATAAAAAAATTCCCTGTTTTCTGAAAATGTTTACCTTATATTTAACACCTATAAAAGCCACTTTAAAGCCTTTCTAAAATGTATTCAGAGGTCTCCAAACCAAAAGATTGGTTATTTTCAGCTTCTTTTTAAAAATCTGACAATGTTTTCTTGACAAAGTTGAAACTTTATGAAGTGTGGTTTAAAAATAACAATTATCAAGGACTGTGTATCATCACTCTAAAAAATAAAGTAAAAGGAATTTTCATTAAAAGAAATCTTGTCCTTTATTATTCTTCATTCCTTCTGCTAGTGCACTGAATTATTAATGCTGTGGTAATAGTCTATTTAAAATGTGGACTGGCTAAGTGTACTTTTAAGTATGTGGTGATCTGCAAAGGAAGACAGGGATTTTAACAAGGTATGTTAAATTACAAAGGTTTTAGCCAAAATACTTCCTACCAGCAGCACAGTCCAGCTCAAGACCCCTTTCTAAGCGTGTATCTTCTGCCCGGCTATTGGGAAAGACACTGGTTATATTCCTCTTTGGAATGAACACAGCTATTTTTATCCCCATCATTCCTGTGTCAGTAGGACAAGACTAAGAGCAAACCTTCATCTAAATTATTCCTTAATCCCTCCAGGGACATCCTATGCCAAGATCATTATGGCCTATTACCTGAACAAAAGAAAGCAAGTAAATAAAGCCAAATTGGAAGTGTCAGACGTTTGCTTCCTCATTCCTATTCAAACCTGGTTCAGGACTGTGAGAGATGTGAATCTCTTAAAAACCCTATAGAAATTAAGAGGTGACCTACCACCTTATTTTGCCTGAAATTTGTGGCATTGCATTTGATGACTGTGTCCCACACCATCCAGGCTTGCGATACATGGTTAACCTCCAGCTTTTCCCTGTGGGGCTAAACCATGGCTAAATTCTGTCACGTTTTCCCCTGAATCATCTCTAATTTCTGCCCTCCCTTTTTGCTCTGACAGGCGCACCCCTTGCCCGAGTCTTTCCTGGTGTTACTACTGCAATCTACTCATCTCAGAGCTTCTCACAGTCTAACCCCGGGCCCCTTTCATCACCAGCTGGTTCAAAGTGCTGCTGACAAAACTATTTTTTTTAATTTTGCCTCTTCCTCAACGCCTCTGTTTGAGCGATTTATCTTTCTCACTTGCTGCGTCAACCCAGTCACTGACAGACATGTGTGCATACACACACACATGCACATGCTCGCTCTGACAAATTTCTCTAGCTTCCCAATATGCTTTACAGCAAGTACAAAACTGTTCCTTCTGAAAGCTGATGCTGCCGATCACAAGCATAATGTTTTCTCCGGGCTCAGCAGAGACACGAGCACAGAGGGCTGTCACACATGCACTGCCCAAGTGCTCCGGTTTCTTTGACATCGTTTCTCCAAAGTGAAAACCTGTCTCTGGTCTTTGTATTATTTTTGGGAAATGGGGGGTGTCTAGATTAGTTACCGGTTTCCCCAAGTGAGTCTGTTTTGCCTGTGGTGGTAATTGGTGAGTGATCTCTCCCTGTCCTCATCTCGACCCATGAGCTTTTTGTTGTATTTTCTCTCCCCTGTTGAGAAGGGGAGTGATAGAACAGCTTTGGTGGGCACCTGGCACCCAGCCAGGGTCAACCCACCTCAAAACAACAATTCCTCCACTAAAACATTTAACTGAGCTGGTTTTTAAAAGTGAAAACCTCTAGGGCTCAGTCATGTGCCTATTCAAATAAATACGAGCACCTCCATTGGCTTCTCCCAACACTGCTAGCAGCGAAGAGACTGAATCCTGATATCCCTGGGTAGATATCCTTGGCTTACCCGCAGAATACATTAGAGGCCATCTGAGAGTCCTTTGTGGTCTATTTGGCTCTCCAAACATTTAATTCTCAAAACCAGGGTCAGATCCAAAACCAACTAAAATCAGGGGAATATTTTTCATTACTATAATGGCTTTTGAATCAGGAGATAGGGCTAGAGATTGCATGGAAGGTCAAGTTGTCTGAGGTTTCCAATACAGTGATTGCCATTAAAATGTCAATATTTAGCACCAGTCACTATCAAACTGCATCTGACCTGCCACATTTCCCTTAGGACCTTAGAATAGAAATATACCTGAATTGGGAGTTTCAGAACTGTTCAATATCGGTTTAATTTTGATGCCATTGAAACTGTTGGTAAGATTTCCATTAATTTAAATAGAACAAAGTTAAACTCGGTGTAAAAGCTACATCATCCACTGTGTCCATGTGACATTTTATTTCATATTAATTATAATGGCTAAAAAAGTTTTTAAAAACACTTCGTCTTGCACTATTGTGGAAATAAAGGAAGAAAGTACTGTGAGGTGAGTTATATGACTTTCTACAAGGGTTCAGCTACCCTTGAATCACCTTTAAAAATTAAAGTGATTTTAGGGCTGAAAAATGCTCATAATATAAGACTTAAAGAGCTCAGTCTGCTTAACTGCAATGTAGAAGTGCCTTCACTGAGAGAAAACATCATGTGGTGAAGGACTCAATCTATTACAGAAAACCACAACAACAACCATTAGCTTCACGTTACACCGGGTAAAATCTGCATAGAAAGAAGCTTCCATCTTTTTTTATCTTTTTTTTTTTTAATAAAATGTGCTGATTGAGTTTCCACATTTTAACAGCTTCAGATGAGGACTGAAACTGACACCCTTAAACTGACATGATGGTCAAACAAAAGTTATCAGTCTCATTAACAAGCTAACAGGGAAAAGATAGGAAAAAGGAAAAAAAATAGTGCTATTATGCAGAATGCTGGAAATACTTTAAATTTCTGATTTCTGGAATTTTCTCCCAATTCTCTCACACTTCCAACAAAGAAAACAGGAAAATGGGGAGGGAGAGGAGGGGGGGAGATAGAAGAATATATTCCCAACGTGAATCAGTTGACCAGCTGAGGGTCCAGGCAACAGCCTGCAGGAGCTGAGCAAACGTTGGGGGTTTGATTTTGTTTTGGTTTGTTTAATTCGGAACGATATATTTCATGGGATTGAATAAAGACTCATATCAAGAGGAAATTTAAAAGATAGATTATTCTTTAGTTTGTAGAGAAAAAAGCTTGTTCATTTTCTGTTTGGTATTGCTCTTTATTTTGTTCCATTCTGTTGTGTGTCACCATATTGTGACTTTACATTACCAGTAAAATTAAAAGTAACCTAATATAAAACATTCATTTGGAGTCATATACTCTGTTTCCTCAGTAGCTGTTATGTGATTTTTTAAAAATATTTTAAAAAATACATGCTCTTATTTGTTATTCGCCTACTTTAGTAATACTGCCAGCTGTACTTTCCACTTCACATGAATTCAGGTCTGTTCTAATTTTCCACTTCCCTGCCTTTAATCCCAGTGTTACAAATGGAATCCCATGCTACACTAATATCTCTTACTCACTGGCACAGAAGAGATCAATATTTCAAAATGCCATATGTTTTATAGATCAACTGCCTTGTGCATAAGAATCCAATGGCATCTGAACCATTACACAATATTTGTAAGTTACACAAGCCAAGGATTGCGAAGCCTGTCTTTGCACACCATACCAGATCCTAAAATATCCGTACTCATCTGTGAAAGGTTTCAGTATTTCTATGAAACTTGACTAAGTTACTCCAATCCTTGACTATTTCACCATACCATTCCACCTCACGATACCGTAAACCATTCTCTGTGGCCTATAGGCATGGTAGAGACTTTAACGTGAACATTTTGTCCTTCACAGGCATGCAAAGATCTCAGGAAACTTTTATTAAAGTTTCACAGCAGTCCAGCAAAACTTGGCTGAGCATTACCGCTTGTGCAAACAGAGGTGGAGTGGCTAAAAGACACACAGTTGGCATGTGTTTGATCACTGAGGATAATTGTACTGATCCTCCAGGCAGATTCACCTGCAAGCACAGATTCAGAACTAGTCTAACAATGAGCCAGTGGACCCACGCAGACCTTGGAGAAAACCACAAGTCATTTTGCATTTCAAGGGGTGCTTACTAATGTTACATGGGTCCTGGAGTCAATTCCCTGAGCCAGGCAACTGTTCTAAAGGTGACACCACGTTTTTGTGGAACCATCTTGGTTTTGAAAGGTTTGTGACAGAACCCAAGCTCGGCTCCAGATTTCAAAACTGGAGCTCCAGACCAGGTTTCTTGGGATAGATATTTTCTTGGTTTGCAGCCAGATCATCTCTCAGGTCCCCAGGAGTGCACCTACTGAATTACTTCAGGGCTGACAACCCCATGACTTCCAGAGACCAAAGCCCACCATGCAGACAATCTTAGACCACTGTCTGTTCCCATTCCCAGAACATCATGATGTTAGGTCTCTATTCCAAGAAAAACATGCTTTAAAAAAACCCCTCTTTTCCACCAAGTGCAATGACCTTTGTTTATGTCTACTCATGCTGAACACTGAGAATGGTGACAAACCAGAGATGAAGGGAGAAAAACCTCCTTGATTAAGAGCATTTCTTGGCTTTGCCCTTCAGTAACATAAAAATACGTCAATATGTGTGAATTGCTTTTGAAAAAGTGCAGAAGAAAACACTATTGAACATACTTTTCCCACTAGAGAGAAGATTAGGGAACAAGGATATGAAACATTAGACATGTTCCTTAATGCATCACTGACATTCAGAGTAACAACTGGAATGGAATGGAATGGAATGGAATGGAATGGAATGGAATGGAGTGGAATGGAGTGGAGTGGAGTGGAGTGGAGTAGAATAGAATAGAATAGAATAGAACAGAACAGAACAGAACAGAACAGAACAGAGCAGAACAGAATAGAATAGAAGCAAGACAAAAGAACTTTGACTCCTTCCAAGTAATTTTAAGCAAAAGAAGTGGTCAAGCGTTGAAAACCAAATCGGGAATGAAACTTGGGTGGTAGCTTCCACTCTACAGAAATGTTTTTTTTCTGCATGTAGCATTACATCTTCATGGTGCTGTTTACATGAAAATTAGTTTAAATAGCAGCCTGAGGCCCTGGAGAAGTCTCTGAGCTAGTAATCTGGATTTTAATAATGCTGTTGTATTTCTTCACCATGTTACTGCGAATTTGTATAATGAGTAGTTTTCCTCTGAGGAAATGGCCAAGATAGTAGTACTTGAGGGGAGCTCTTTAAAGGCTATTAAAATGTTGTTATTATAAGTTTTTATAACAAGTTAGAGGAAGACCCTACCAGTGAAGGTCAGCTGGGAACCATAAATCAGACTTCAGACCTTACATCCATCTATAATGAGTACAGTGTATATCTGGTCACACAGATTTTAGTGTCTAGGTGAAGTTGTTTAGATTCAGCCTGGCATGTCTTTGTAAAACCCTTTTCTTCTGCTGAATATGGAAAAAGAGGACTTTGATCTGGGAATAAGAGTCCTTGTGTCCAGAAAGAATTTCTGTCTGTAGGGAACAGAGAATGGAAGCAAGAGTCAAAGCCACTGAAAATGTTTTACTTACGTAAACAAATTTGCTACAGATTTTTGCCACAAACAAGCTGAGTACTTTAAAATATCTCCATCTTTTCTTCTTTTCACTGAAATTTTTGGTCTTGGTGGGTATTTTTATTTATTTATCTTAATGGCTGACTGATCTAAGTATTACTGCAAATAGTACATAATAATAGTAATTCCAAAGCTCTCCCACTGTATGTTGTTTGTGTAGGGAAGGACATTTCATTTCATACATCATTTACAACTCCCTGCCATAATTCTAGGAAGTCAGAAAGCTTTTAAAATTTAATGAGCAAAAATTTTATGCTTTTGCAACATCCAAAATTGGGATATACCAAGCACTTGCATGCAGGAGATTTTCTCTTGACACTGGTTTCATTTTCTTTCCACTACACCAATAAGAATTCATCTACTTTGAAGTTAATTAAGCTGAATAGGAAAAAAGACATTTATGTGAATCATCTCCAATGTCCTAATCCATTTGCATATGTATTTTTCCTCTAAAATGCTCCCAGCTACTATATTTCATAAACAAATTGCATGTACAACTTGCAATTTTCTTACCTCTTTAACAAAGTGATCCTTTAAAGGAGCTCTGAAATATCTATGTATCCTAAAGGATAAATTTTCAATCCCACTGAAGAAAACCATGCCCTTTTCTATGAGATGCCTTGCCTGACAGCATTGCATTCTGAGCACATAAATGCTGGGTTATTACACTGCCATAAATTAGTTAATTTATCCTAAAGTGCTTTGTGTCCATATGTAATGTCTTTTTTAATTATTTAGCATGTTTGGGCAGAGTAATTAATCTTATTTAGAACAAACATTTCTTAAGTTTGAAATCGGTATGTTCACCTCAAAACTCTTCAGTATGCTTCCCTAACTAAATAGGGATCAGAAATGGTCTGAGAAAGTAATGTGTCAGTAAATGCCAATTCTTTCAGCCTGACATTTTTGGGTCAGAACATCACAGATTGGGCAAACATTTGTGGAGTCTGTCTTGGAACTTCTGGAGTCAGAAACAGTGAACCACAAATTACATGGGCGCTCATATCCGGGCAACACAGGGCCAGCCAACAAATTTAGAGGCATGCACGCGCACAAGGAGATGATGCCCAGAAATATGTGGCCTCCATTTTTAGGAGGGAATTTTTAGGAATCAAAAGTAACAGGGCACAGGGTGCTGGGTGACTACTGATGAGGACATAGGCTGGCAGGGATTTCAGCTCCCGGCATTATCAATAGCCTGACAAGTGCCACTGAGAAAACAATCCCTCCTTCCCCATCTGTTGAAAAAAGCTAATGCTGACCTCCTTTACAAAGCACCTGGAGATCAATCGATGAGTAATGCTGCAGAAGAGGCTCGTATTCTCATTCACAAGCGAGAACAAATCACTCGGTTTTCAGAGTTTTAAAAGATCCACGGAGAAAGGAATCAATCACCCTGGATTTAAAAACTGGAATCCAGCTTGTCTTGCAGTCACAGCCATGTGGTGAACCCCTTCAGTGTGCTGGAATGAATTGCAACGGATATACTCCGTCATGCAATTCCCATTTTTGAGTTTGCAGCAATAGGGAGAGGAGATGGGGGGAAGCACCGAAGGGCAAGCTGCTTTCTTTCTGCTTTTCTTTTAATGACACTCAACATCTGCCATGATGCCCCTGCTCAGCACCACGGATTCTTTATCTTTAAAGTGCAATCAAAATACCCTGCCTGACAAAGGGTGGCAAGTAATCCAGTGAGAAGTCCAGTTGTTGTCGTCATCTGTGACTGTACAACTGCTCTGACTGTGTCCTTGACTGCCGTCCTCTCTTCTCTGAGAAAATGCTGGAGAGCTGGCACAAAAGTTTCCTCAGCCCATCTGTGCCCTTGAGGATGCAGTCAGCTTTTCACCTCTGCTGTGGAAAAAGTTATTTTCTTTTATTTATTTTCCACTGAGATTGTTTGAATCATGTTCAGGGTTTCAAATGACGCTTGCTCAAAAAGACTACAGCAGCAACTGAGGTAATTGATTAGCATTCTCCTCTGTCTGGAAATTATCCATTAATTTTGTGCTCAAACCTCTACCTCCTTGCAGCAATAGTACTACATTTGAAATCATACACACTGGTCAGAACTGAGATACAGGAAAAGCAGGGCAAGGCCACCTGATTTTGAATTATGAAAACACAGGGTTAGTGGAAATGCAAAACTTTCCTCACACACACAGTTCTGACATTTCAAATATGATTTTTTTCCAAATCAAAAGTTCCTGTTAAATAAAGCTAAAAAAATTGTTCTTCATCTTTTGAAATATTGATATCAGCTGTGATTTAAGTATATATCACTTTAAATTAAATTATGTCTATTTTCTAAATATACATAAACATTAATTACAACTGTATTTTAGAGTATGGGCTTTAAAAAACTTTAAAAATAAGAGAATCCTCTGTTAAATGACAACTATTTGAAGTTAACAAAATTGAAACAAAAAAATGAAATAATCTTTTCCAACTAGTGTAAAATGAAACATATTAAGGAGAAAAATACCATTATTTTGTCAAGTTGACATGCTTCAATGAGCCAATTAGCCTTTTCCAGAACAACTTACAGCTTTCCAATTTATATGTTGCACTCTTCTGGATTACCTTTTCCTTTTTGTTTCATTCTACAGAACTTGTAATTGAAATAAAAAAAGAAAACCACTTTGAAACTGTACTGGATGGTTTTTCACATGGGCTTTCATTGCCTTCCATAGGAGCAGAGCCCTGGACTCATGAATTAGCTATAAACCAAGTCAGCTCTCATTCGGGTGCAGTTAATCTCACTGTTCTTTATAGAAGCAGCTCCACTGCCTGCATGAAGTAGCCTTACAGCCTGCTGCTGGGGCCAGTGAAGGAGCCCCCCGTCATTGAGAGGGTTGACTTTGGCCACCTCTCCTCACAGGTTTGTTCAGAGCTTGTGCAGTGGTAGAGGCAGAGCGCTGCAGATTCAGAAACCTCCAGCTGAAGTAAAAGTCCTTTAGAAATCCTGCCAGATGACCAGGAATGCCAACAGTCCTGCAGCGACTGATTTATCTTGCTCTCAGAATAATTGCTACCATCTCTGCCCTCACAAAGAGGAATAAGAGGTGATCAAAAGGAAGAGATTTGCTTTTTAACGTTTGATTTCCTCAGCAAATAAGAAATTCACCAAGAAGATTTACACTGAATAAAAGGGTGTAACCACCTGAGTCCATCTCACTGGGTGTAGGACAACGGGAGCGGCTTTGAGGAAGATCCAGGTGATCAGTGGTGATATTTTCAAAATTAAATATATCAACTTTTCCAGCTCTGTTTTGATTTCTAATTCTGCTTTTAAAAGCTTAACTCTTCTTAAATGGATGTTTAACATCCTTTCTTATTTTTCTTTAAATTTTCTACTTAGCAGCTGCTCCAAAATTAAAAAAAAAAAAAAGAAAAAAAAGAAAAAGCAGAGCAAAGTAGTTTACTTTCTCTAAAATTAAATAAAATTTTTTGTTATAAGGTTAAAGTGACATCTTTTGGCTCACTTTCATTAAACAATGCAGAAAATTCTGTTATTTTCACATTACTTTGGATATTGCTATACTTCTCCCCAGCTCCTTTGCAGTGGAGGTCAGCCAGACCGAAGGCCACAAGCCCTTTGGTATTGCTGGTAGTTTTTTGGTGCAAGAAAAGAGCATTAATACTGCCCTTCTGTTGAAGATTTGATGCAAGTCACTAAGAACAGCACAGATACTCCAGAAGCGATAGCGTACATACACCCTTATGCATTTTGTGAAGGATGTTTGTTTCTTTTCTTCTGAAAGGATAACATTTAAAATGCTGTGGTTCGTTTATTCTAATGTCCTTTAGGCAGCATCAGTTCCTTACAGACAATTTAAAATTCTTTCACACTCCAGAAATACCATAGGCAGTATCAAGTTAGATAAGTCATTCTTAAAGCTATTAGTTGATATGATGATAGCTTCAGTTCATCTGAAAAATTATGATTCATAAAATTACTGTATCATAAGCAAACTGCACCTTTTACTGATTTGTTTATCCTTGCAACACTTTCAGCTTGGATAACACTTTTTTTTTATTAATATTGCTATTATTTATTTCCCCCCCATCAGTTCCATAAGATATCTCATAAAATATTCTTTATACTTGCCAGCATTAAGAGAATTACTAAATTCCAATACAGCTGAAGTTGGAACTCTCCAGTATTGTTACAGGGAGGGAGAGGAAGCAAAAAGAAACCCTCAAAGCCCAATTTGGATACATGTGGATATTTCTCACAGCCCAAGTGATGAAAAAAATTAAAAAAACCCAGTCTTCATCATTCATCAGAACTACTTTAGACTGTATCTCTTGGGGAGGGGATGGAAAACTCACAGAGAATTTGCATATTTTGCAAGTTAAGGGGGAAAAAACACCATCACATACTCCATCAAACCGCTCTTCAGAAGAACTTCAATGATTGCACTCCTGAGGAACACCTGTAGTGCCAACACAACATCATATGTCCCAGTATGTCTGTGGGCACTCAGATACTAAATACATATTAAACTCTGCTTGCAAATCTGAGCTGAGTCCCTTCAAATCTGAGCTGAGATCCTTCAAATCTGAGGTGAGACCCTTCAAATGGACTTTGTTCCAGAAATTAGCCAGCTGTGGACTGTGTGATGGTGCCCTTACTAAGGAATCCTGTACTCAGTCAGATTTGTTAGACTGGACAAAGCACTGGTGCTGATCTTGCTGCAGCTTCTGTGCACCAAGGCGGTAGCAGCACATTCCACATATATGGGCACAGCGAGGAGGACTGACTCTGCTCTGCATTGCTAACCCTCCTCTGACCTTTGATGGTCCCCACAGTAGGAGACAGGCTCCCCTTCCCTTCATCATCTAACTGTGATGAGAAGGTGAAATCCTCAGCTCTTGCACATGCAGAACAGTTCTCGGGTCAGGTCACCAACCACTTCCCTCTCTGCAGAGTCAGGGTGTGGCCACCTACGTCCTCTCTTGTCGTGGGAAGGAACAACAGTATTAATGATCACCAACATTTAGTGGCTGGAAGAAAAATTAGAGTTAAGTGATTTTTAAAGGAGCCAGGAGCCTATATGCACATTTCAAATCCTCTAATTTTACACTTTCCCACCAGCTGAGTGCAAAAAGCTTTTCCTGTTCAATTACAGGAGTACAGTAGACTTTTTTTTCTGAAAAAAAAACTTAGGTAAATTCCCAGAGATTGCATTCTTGGTCTTTTCAACAACCAGCTCTCCTCTTCCCAGTGCTCTTCAGGACTCACGTGTGATAACTTGTGCAACCAAGCCAAGAGGCAATGCCTCCTTTGCATCAGCAGCTGCCTTTGCACCTCTCGTGCCAGGGGAATGTGTCTTTGGAAGCTCACTACTGCCCCAAGCATGAGGGGTTTAGGCATATTCCCAAGACCTTGCCACTTAATGATGTACCCCAGGTCAGCTGAGCCATCACAAATAATCAACTGAGTGCTTTTAAGATCTTTTATTGATTTTCAGGCTAACTCATTTTACCTTAGATTTGTGGCAGGCTTAAGTGTGCACATCCACTCTGTTATGGACAGTTACTATGTCTGAGCCATCATCCAATGTATGCCTACATCCATTCAGCCTTAAAGGCTTGTCATCACTCATTTAGCAGCTGTATCCACACGTGGGAGACTGGGCTGTAATGGTCTGCTTTCCCTTTGCTATAGTTCAGCACAGAAATGTAAGACATATAAACCACATTTTGGGACATGGATCAATACGCATTACTGTATGGCCCATCACCGTTCCTGATGAGGTAAAAGGCTCAGCACGGTCAGGCAGCTGTAAATTCTCTGACGTTGCATCTGGCAATAACAAGAGTACTGCAGCGAGGAGTAGAGGGCAGGACAGTTGATGGGATTCTCTATCACATTTCTCACAGATATCACAGAGAAAATATCTTGCCCCAGCTCTGGGGACTCTCCTTCTAAATGCCAGCCTAAACCACTGCTTGCAGTGTGCTCAGAAACTGTCAAAAAAGCAGCACTGAAACGGGGAGATTCTTGCAAGCTGTGCATTGCCCTAAGCTGTGGGGACTTGTTTTGCTTTACACTGTTTGTCTTCTCAGTTGCTCTCCAGACTTCTTGAATCCTAAGTTTTTCAGGCCTGAGCCTATGTTACTGGCCAGAAGCTAGTACAGTCTTGCTGGGACTCTTTTGGTGCAAGAGGTGTTGAAATAAATGCTATCATGTAATAACAAATAGTTTCAATTAAATAAAAGCAAGAGCTGTGTGCCTGTGCAGAAGTAGAGATTCAGATGCTTCCAAGGACAGGATGCTATTAAAATAATTTTGTTCCTGTTTCTAAAGCAGCTCTGCTTTGCAAACAAACCAGGAACCCTTCAGGTTTTCAAATACTCAGAAATTAAAGTATCTGTCACACCTGTCATCTTTAATCTGTAATGCTAATTTGGTTGCATGGAAGTATCACTTTTTAGTGGGGATGAAACTGTTTATTGGGGACTGCACTAACCCAGGGAGAAAGCCAGCTAGATTTTCCACAGATAGCAGCGACTAGCCGAAGTGAGCATAAGTAGATTATGAAAAGAAATCTAAAATTGCTGAGTCCTCAGTGACTCCATTCAGATCTCATGGTTTAAAGGAAAATTGCACTGTTTCAATGTCTGGCAATCAACAAGATTATATGGTAAGAGTCATTTTGCATAAACTGTGAAATATGTTTGGAAATAATCTCCTTCCCTTCCACCTGATGCTTGTCGTGTATCTTTAACATATTTGACAGCTTTAGCTAATTTATTACCAGACAGTCTGTTAAAGTGGGGGAAACTAAGGCAAATGGGGGTGACATGATTTGCTGAAGGGCGTGAAGGAAACCATAGGGGAACACAAGGCAGTTTCTGGGCACTCAGAGTCCCTTTAATTCCTGTCTCTGCCACATGCCTCTGGTGGGAATGCTGGCAACACACCAGTGATGCAAATTCAGCAGCTTTACAGCTTGTGAGGAAGACCTTGACTTCCCTCTTCTCTGCTGTTCTCTGCACCCTTATCATAGTACCACTTGCCAAATAAGATTTGCTCTTTCTTCCCCTGAAGTTTAGTTGCAGTTTCATTCTCTTATTCTTTCAAGATCTGGTCCAATCCTCCTCATTATGATCCTTGCTTCCTGCTCCCAGTCCTAGAAGAAAATTGCCTCTCTCAAGGCTACTTAACCTATTTAAAATGACAAGGAAATTTCAACACTAAAACTCAACCTAAGCTTTCTGTGCAGTCAGTGCGGTGAAAGCCAGGACTGCAAATTTCTTTCACAAAGCTGCTTTGAGCATTCAAAGGGGAAAAGAAATGCATGAAAGCAGCAGCCCAGACCAGAACTGTAGAGGGAAATCATTTTAAATATAGACACAAAGAGGTTGGATAACACAGACCTCATCAGCTCAGCGACACTTATGCAACAGCTGCACTCAAGTCTCAAAAAGTCATTCTTCTAGAGCTTTAACACAAAAGGGAACTCCATCAAATATTCCACTGAACACGGCAATAGCAGTGAGCTCGTTCAAGCACAACCCTTTCACACTGTCATATAAACCCTTTATGTTGAATTGCTGCAGCTATCTCACCGCCTCGACACTGCACAGAGTCCCTCCGTACTCATGTCTGGTTTCACAAAGCCACTTCAAACCCCCAGTAAAATGGAAGGTTTCATGATGAATACTGCTGGGAGTGGGAAGGGAAAGGTCTGGTAATAAGGTAACTTGTGAGTGAGTTTGGTGACAACTTTGAGGGGACTTAATTCAAACTTCTAGTGCTTTTATTTGAGTAAGTAAAAACCTAGATGTTGGGAATTATGAAAGGTAATAGATGTCATTGTGTCCTTTCTAGAGAACATATAATTGTTGATGCTCATAGGCTGAGTAACCAAGTACAGAACTGCAACTGATACAGAGAAGCCAACATGATGCATTCCATCTGAGAAAACAAGCTATTTTCCCTGCATTTTTTTCTTAAGTATTCCTGGATGAACTTGATTTAACATTTTAAATTTCGTGTGATCACAGCCACATCCCTCTCAATACCCCTGCATCTAAAAAACATGGTACGTTTTTTCTCCTGTTTATAGATCTCCTACCTGTTCTGAAAATTCACAGGCCGCTTCCATGCTAACAGTTCACTCTATCTCACCCTGGCACTTGCAGAGAATTATGTGCCCCAAAAGCTACATCGCTGAGCCTAAAGCCCTCTGCACGTGCTGAGCCACTCTGCCTGTGAGGAGCTGGGCTGGAGGGACTAACCCTCAGGCAGGACACATAGCACCAGACTCACAGCCCAGGTTGACTGTGATGAAGAAGGGTTGGACCTGCACCCTGCTGCTCCCAAACCCTCTCTGAGACTTGTCAATTCATCCACACAATGACTACACATAGGCCTTGACTGAAGCTGTGGGAAAATGTTGGTCAGGTGCTGCGTAATGGTCAGGACGTGGTCATTAGACACTGAAAGTACCTCCAGGTACTGGGGCTGAAGCAGGGAGGGTTAGAACTTTCCCACTTTGATGCACACAGTAGCTGAATGGACCCACCTGTGCCACCTGGGACTCAATATGAGCTGTTGCAGGAGTTTGCTTGTTATTACCTCACCCTTTCTACTCCCTGAACAACCGAATTCCTGTTTTCTAAACCACCCCAGTGTGCCTAAGTGGAGATACTATTACAGTCTTATGTCAGCCTGAACAACATCTCAATTATGAAAAAATGCATGAAAACTCAACCCTGAAATCAAACTAAACAGGGAAAAAAAAAATCTCTTGTTGCCAGCTATACATTTATACCTTGGCCCCCTAACTCCCTTTCCATTGCTTCTCACCTCTTCTGCACTCTTGTTAAACCATGGCTTTACTCCTAATTCAACTTCCTTCCCTACCATCCTAAATACACCTCATCACTTCTCTTTGAGTCATTTTGGTTTCATGCTTTGTGTCTCTTGCTCAGAGCGCGACATAACTTACCTGCTGCTGCTCATGTGGTGATGCTTGAGACCACTGTTTACTGCTCTTCACGTCTCTTTCTTCTCTCAGGCCTCTTGTTTGGAAGAATATCTTTTCCTCTCCTCCCCCAACAACTGTTCTTTCCTCCAGTAAGTATGCTATTACGATTATATGTAATAATAAATGATATTAGTGTGTACAAACATCCTGCAGCTCGCCAGTATAACTGAGAGGCATTGCAGACTGACTTAAGAAGCTGAGAAGATACTTGGACAGAAGAAGGGATCCACCGCAGATGGACAGAGCAAGATAGTGCCTAAACAAAGTGACTTTATGTCCTTGCAAATAACAGGTTCCAGCTTTACCAGTTTGTAACTGTGATATATATTAAACCAGTAAACTCTAAATTCAAGAAAACATTTCCTCGGTTTCCATGTTAACCAATAGGATAATTATGTTAATTATAACTTTCCAGAAGTCCTATGATGTTTTTGCCTCTAGGTGACTGACATTTTGCTACCTCATTGCTGTTTCCTTCCCCAACTTCTTTCGTTGTAGTACATGACATTTAGAATGGCTCAGTGAAACACGTGAAGCTGGTTTTCAGCCACTTTGTTATGTTTGAACTCCCAGCCTTGTATTCATTTCACTCTTCATGATTAAATAAATAACTCTTTATGAGACAAAAATTAACTAAAGCAAAGATATAATTGTTTTTCTTCATGCGGTTATTCAGTTAAAATACTCAGTTTCTGCTCATTTAAACTTGAAAGGAAATACATTCCAGGCAGAGTTCTGACTGAGCTGAAAATATTATAAATTAGGCTGTTATAAGGTCTAATTGTGTGGTTTAATTATTAGATTATACAGGAGAATACAAAGTGGGCATTTTGTTAGATGAAGACGGTGTCATCTGTCTGCCCAAGGTCTTTGGGTAAAAACTGTAAGCTTTAAAAAGACTTTTGTTTTTCTGCTATATATAATTTTTCAAGGCTGGACAATACTAAAACCACAATATACATTAATAATCATAACCACCCGAACATTACATGTATATATGAATAATAAAAACCCCAAACAAGCCATCAGGTTACTAATAAGGACAGCAGACATCACATTAGAAGGCATAAAAGCTAAATATCCAGCATATAATTTTACCCTTTGCTGTACAACTCATTCCTTCCCCAAGTTAACAGAAGCACTGCTGCCGGACTGTGTGTGGCCAAATGGTACTAACAAGCATCTGTGAGTAGAAGCTGCCTTGGGATCAAACACCCTGGTCATGCTGGTGCTTCTCTTCCTACAGGCACCCATCTGATCAAACCAGCTCACCAGTATGTTCAGAAAGTAATGGAGGGTCATAAATACCCCATAAACACATGAAATGATAACTCTGAGGGTATTTTGCAGTGATGCAAATAGATGTCCCTTTATCTTACAAGTAATTTTTTTTTATTTTTGTATAACTCAGTTGCTCAGTAAATAAACAACTTTTCTACCTTTGAGACTCTTTTTTTTCCTTAATGGCATCCTATTGCCTAGAGATTTTTAGCCATTCAGTTTTGCTGTCCTAGAGAATACATTTTATACTCGTGTTTCTTCTAGCCATTTAAAACTTCCAAGGATTTGGGGGTGGCCCAACTGTAGCCATTTTAAACCCTGTAACTTCCCTCCAATTTTAACCATTCTGTACTCCAGCTGTAGAGTTTTCTTTTCAATCTTTTATGGGACTGCTGTATTCTCACAGGCCTGATATTCTGAGACACCGAGGTGTCCAGAAAAGCTCAAAATATTGCTTTTAATAATACCCTTCTTTCTAATGAATAAAAGTCTAAACTGACTTGATATATGTGCTACTTTGTCCACTTCTGAAATATGAATTTCTGCATACTTTAATATTAATATTTTTCTTCTTTAAAAGAGACCAGCCTTCTGCTGACTCTGAGTGGAGTTTCATTCAAGCAGCACAAATAAGGTCAGAGACAATCTCTTCTTAATTAAAGGAAGCATGTAATATTGATTTAATAAAATTTTAACATTACTTAATGACAGCTAGATATTATGTTCGGAGCAGAAAGACTGACATTTTATTGTAATCAATATGTATTTTATTAAAATCAATGTGCTCCATGAACTATTTTACAAAACCTTAATAACATCTAATCTGCCAGACTACAGAAATGGAGTTTGTCATCTGAAGGTAAACTTGTTTGACAGAAGAATTGTTATCTGTATAATTCACAAGTTTTGATTTTTCTTACAGGCCAGTGAATATGATTTGTATCATTAAAGGGGGTAAGTGTTCAACCCCAGCTAATTTCAGGCAGCTGAGAGAAGTCAGGACCTGGAGAAAACTGAAGTCACAGCTTTCCAGTGTTTGCCCACCAACTTTAAATTCATCCCTCCTCAAACCTGTGTGTAGCAGGAGAGAGGTGTCCATCCAGGACAGCCCTCAGTCCCTGCCTAAGCCCACTCTGACGTACTCCCCCAAACAACAGCCCTGATGCAGCTCCTATGGCCGACACCTTCTTGGTGTCGATGTGTGCTCCAAGACCAGAAGGATGTCCCAGTTCTACCAATCCTCTGTGAAGGCCAAGGCTTCAGTGTGCAAAGTAGGAACGTGGACTTGCTTGCACTCCTACCAGCTTTATGCTGCAGGCTTTGCTCCCTCCCCTCTGCCTGGACGACACAGAGATGTTTCATCACCTATTATGTGTTGTAACAGACTCCGCCTTAGCTCAAGTGAAGGTGAGATGTG
Source organism: Gorsachius magnificus (assembly GCA_034008185.1). Lineage (NCBI taxonomy): Eukaryota > Metazoa > Chordata > Aves > Pelecaniformes > Ardeidae > Gorsachius > Gorsachius magnificus. The sequence continues at coordinate 15,038,655 of CM067085.1, read as the reverse complement.
CTTTGGACCTGAAGGAGATAAGGTCATTACACCAGCAACTGTTACAGGACTTAGCTTTCACGGATCACAGTCTAGGCCACACCACCATCAATTCTTTCCTTAGCAGTCCCCCAACTTGCCCCAGTGCTTTGGTAAAAAGGGATGTGATTCTCCTTTACTTCTTTATTGCTTTCTCTAACCTCAGTAATCTATCTCATAATTATTTTAAAGAGCATTTATTACACTAAAAGCTAATGGGAAAATGACCCAAGTCTGCTTTTGTGATTAATTTTATTTGTTTCTTTTTGTGCAGCTTTATTCACAGAATAAAAGGAGTGTAAGCTGGCAGTCTTGTTAACCAATGCTTTAACTGTCTCCTTTCAACCTTCTTGTTCAGTTCTCTTCTTCTTCACCCTGTGCACAGGATTGAGAGAGAAGCAGAGTGTTGCAATTTTGGGAGATCCCTGAATATATTCTTTTACACTATGCACATTGTGCATATAGTAGCACCAAGCTCTCTTATTTCGTGCAGAGAGACACAAAGTTTTCTTCCATTATTTCTATTGTGTTTCATCACAGTAGTGGTTGAATTGGTAACATCAGGCAGTGGCCATCAGCCACTGTTCCTTGCCCTGCCATACCTTCAGTGAAGCTATTAAAGAGAAAAGGAGAAAGGGTTGGTATGTTGCAGAGGAAAACTGTCCAGTTCACCTAGTTTGGGGACAGTTGTGGACAAGGTTTGAGTAAACAGAGAGCAATTTCAGCATATATTGTCCAGAACGTCAAACTGTGATATGTGAATCCATGGTGAGCACCTTCATTCTCTTCCTTTCAGGTGGGCTTTGATCATTTGGATGAACACAAAAGGGAGGGTGGATGAAAAAGCACTGCCACATGGAGAGCTGCAGAAAAAGCCTTTCTCACTGTTCTAGCTGAATCTATGGTCACAAAGCCACTCCGTTTACAGTCTGTGCTCCCGGTTTAAAAAGAATTTATATTCATCAGTACGTGATTCACCTTGAAGGCTTACTTCTAATTACCTGACACAGAAATAAGCACTGTTTGTCTATGCCTGCCATGATTACAAAACCCAGTGAGAATTGATTTGAGTCTTCCTACCTCCACCAAGGAGAATTTAATAGTACAGTTTTCTGAACAGGACTGTGCAAAATGCTAGGGTAAAAATATCAATACAAATTAAGAGGCTGCAGAAAGGTATTTCCATTATCAACTAATATTTATTAAAAAAAGCCAAGGCAAACTAACACCAGCAGTAAATTATAGCTAGAATTGTGTCCTAGCTTACCTTTCAGAAAAAAAAAAAAAAGTTGTTCTGGGTGTGAAGCCTGCCCATCCATATGCATTTTATGCCTCATTTACCCATAAACATTTACACTCTGACAAGGATAGGAAAAAGCAGGATTGGACCTGGGACCTAAGATGCCCTCCATTTAAGATCTCCACTTAAAAACACTGCAGTGTATTACTCTTCTGTGTTTACAATATCCACCTGTACATATGTCTTGTAAAGAGCGTATTTACTCTTTAGAATAAGTATTTTCTGATTCTGGTCTAGCTTTTTACTGAAATCCTATTATATGTATCTTGATTTCTAAACAAGCATTTTTCATTCACTATAAAGCAAAGTGAAGGAAAAAAAAATAGGCGCAATAAAAAGAGAACACTGAAAAAAAAAATATAATCAGTACAAATTTGCTTTCCAGAAGGAATCTCAGTAGATGTAGCCCAAAAGACTACTATACAAGAGTTAGAAAATGAGTAACATAGGAAAGCCTTTAACCTAATTATGGTGTTATTATTATTTTATTGGTACTATCGAATTTTCATGGCTGAGCCATCACAACTGCTATAGCCTTGCCTGATGTCATTACTAAATATTATCTTTCATTTGCACCAAATTATAAATGTGTGTGTGGCACTCTGCAAACAAACAAGAAGCACAGCTTGTGTTTCTTGGCTAAATTTTATCAGTGCTATACTTTAAACATAGCTTAGATGGCACTTTCTTCAAGTCTTCCCACAGCTGAGGTGTCCTCAGACCCACAGAGCTAATCATAAGTTTGTGCCCATGAGAAATAATTAATTGTCAACCTTCAATTGCTGAACCTTATCCCCTGGCTATCTAATCATTGAGGAGTTGCTCAAATTTTCAGCAGTCAAGTTTTGTAAGCATGTGAGGCAACTCCTTTTTGCTTTTCATACTGAGAGTGAAACCCATAAAAGTTGGCCATCCTGCTTATGTTTTCCTGGAACAAGATCTACCTTTCTCTTGCTTGCAAGACAACAACACGGAACGACATCATACAGCAGCTTGGCAGCGAGTTGTCAGCTTCCCTGTTCAGTCGTGGTGTAGGACTCAATGGGCACTGCTCAGTTACTGGAGTTATGCCTCCAGAAAGGCCTGTTGGGTGAGGAAGCCACACACCGATGATAAATACTCTAGAAACCTTATCCCTTTGGCCCCAGCATGCACAGTACAATTGTGTGATTCAGACCTTGCATCTTGTTGGGGAAGAGACCTGAAAGTGCTGGTCAACAAGGCCAGGCCCTACATGAAACTGAAGGAAAAACAAAAAAAGGAGGTGGTTTCCTCTTTTATTCAAACATCAACCAATATGTGGAAGAGTACCGAGCTACTCTATACTATCTAGTTAGCAGAGGATGTGCCGGGAAAGCTGTATTACTGTCTCTAACCCAAGTGCCCTAACCATCGTCATGCCCAATCAATCTCCCTTTCTCTAGGTCAGTGAATAGAGAACTACTCCATGCAAACTGGGACAGCTTCAACAGGATTGATTAAAAGTACCTCCATGAGCCCAGCGATTCAAGGAACATATTCTAGGAGAAGTCAGATCATTGATATCTGAACTCACTGGAGCCTGTGCAGCCAGCATCATCTAGGATTTGAGACTAAGCTAAAGCAGGATATCATAAGGGATGGTAAGAGACATTATATGTGATGGGAGATGATTTACTGAACTCGGCATTTATGGTTGGTTTGCTTAGCAACACACCCCTGGAGGGGTCCATATATTACCTTTTATAAAAATACTGGCTTTACTGCATACCCAGAAGCCCAGGATTTATGGCAGAGTATGTCAAATGATAGAAATAGAAAATAAAACACATTCTTTAATGTTGTTTTTTGGGAACAAAAGGGCTAAACTCAGTATAACATGAACATAACACTTTGTACATGACAGGCAAGAAATGTTTGTGAAAAAAAAGTGAAAAACACTGTAAGTTAAAATATACTTCTCAATTGTATAAGTAATTAATACACATAATTTACTAGTCATCTTTTCCTGGTCCTTTTGAAGAGTTCCGGAAGGAATTCTACCAATAGAATTATATTTAATTCTATGGCTAGAATTAAACTTATTTAATTTAACTGTACAAAATGCAGGTGTCTCACCTACACTGGCCATTTCATCTTCCTCTATAGTCATTGAAGGGAAGGAGTGACTGCTCCATGCCTGGATGAAACTTTTCTCAGCTTAGGGTGGAATTGCTTTCTGAAGATGGAGTAATGTCTCTGTGTTGATGATAGAGGAGAAATGCACAACTGACTTAAACAGGATTTCTAATTTCACATGGTTGGTTCACATGTGATTTTTGGAGACTGATTCTCTGTATAACAGATGACACTTAAAAAATATCTCATAAAACTCAGGCATAAAAATTTAAAAGATGTTTGCATAACAAGCATAAAGGAATGGAATAAATATGGATTAACTAGACATTAACTAATCAAAATCTTTAAAACACCAGTTATTCATAATATAGAATCATTGAATCACTAAGGTTGGAAAAGACTTCCAAGATCGTCAAGTCCAACCGTCAACCCAGCACTACCATGCCCACTAAACCATGCCCCAAAGTGCCATGTCTACATGTTTTTTGAATATCTCCCAGTTTTTTACCAGTGAAGAGTACCCCTGTCTCAGCCATGAGCTGCCAGCTTCTCCAGGAGAATGCTGTGGGATCCAGTGTCAAAGGCTTTACTAAAGTCCAGGTAAAAAATATCCATGGCCTTTCCTTCACCCACTAGGTGGGTCACCCGGTCATAGAAGGAGATCAGGTTGGTCAGACAGGATCTGCCTTTCATAGAATCATAGAATCATAGAATGTTTTAGGTTGGAAGGGACCCCTAGAGGTCATCTAGTCCAACCCCCCTGCAGTGAGCAGGGACAACGCTAACTAGATCAGGTTGCTCAGAGCCCCATCCAACCTGACCTTGAATGTTTCCAGGGATGGGGCGTCCACCACCTCTCTGGGCAACCTGTTCCAGTGTTTCACCACCCTCATTGTAAAGAATTTCCTCCTTATATCCAGTCTAAACCTACCCTGGTTTAGTTTAAAACCATTACCCCTTGTCCTGTCACAGCTGGCCCTACTAAAAAGATTCTCCCCATCTTTCCTATAGGCCCCCTTTAGGTACTGAAAGGCCGCAATCAGGTCTCCCCGCAGCCTTCTCTTCTCCAGACTGAACAACCCCAACTCCCTCAGCCTGTCCTCATAGGAGAGGTGCTCCAGCCCTCGGATCATTTCATGAGCCCATGCTGGCTGGGTCTGATCCCCTGGTTGTCCTCCATGTGCCTGGTGAGCACACTCAAGATGAACCTTTCCATAATCTTCCCCGGTACCGAGGTCAGGCTGACTGGTCTGTAGTTCCCCAGATCCTCCTTCCAGCCCTTCTTGTAGATGGGCATCACATTGGCAAGACTGCAGTCATCTAGGACCTCCCCTGTTAACCAGGACTGTTGGCAAGTGATGGAGAGTGGCAAACTTGTCTGCCAGCTCCTTCAGTTCTCTCCAGTGGATCCCATCTGGCCCCATAGACCTGTGAGCGTCCAGGTGGCACAGCAGGTCATTAACTGTTTCTTCATGGATTATGGGGGGTTTATTCTGCTCTCTGTCCCTGTCTTCCAGATCAGGGGGCTGAATACCCTGGGGATAACTGGTCAGACTATTAAAGACTGAGGCAAAAAAGGCATTAAGTACCTCAGCCTTTTCCTCATCCTTGGTGGCAATGTTCCTCCTCACATCCAATAGAGAATGGAGATTCTCCTTGGCTCTCTTTTTGTCGTATTTGTAAAAACATTTTTTGTTATCTCTTACAACAGTGGCCAGATTGAGCTCCAGCTGGGCTTTTGCCTTTCTAATTTTCTCTCTGCATGACCTAACAAGATCCCTGTACTCTTCTTGAGTTGCCTGCACCTTCTTCCAAAAGTGGTAAACTCTCCTTTTTTTTCTGAGTCCCAGCAAAAGGTTCAGCCAGGCTGGTCATCTTACCCACCAGTTTGTCTTAGAGCACATGGGGACAGCCTGCTCCTGTGCCTTTAAGGCTTTCTTCTTGAAGAATGTCCAGCCTTCCTGGACTGCTTTGCCCTTCAGGACTGTCTCCCAAGGGACTCTCTCAATCTGTGTCCTGAATAGGCCAAAGTCTGCCCTCCAGAAGTCCATGGTAGTGGTTTTGCTGACCCCCCTCCTTACTTTGCCAAGAATCGAGAACTCTATTATTTAATGGTCACCAAGCCCAAGATGGCCTCTGACCACCACCTCTCCCACCAGTCCTTCTCTGTTTGTAAACAGCAAATCAAGCAAGGCACCTCCCCAGGTAGGCTCGCTTACCATCTGTGTCAGGAAGCTATCTTCCACACACTCCAGGAACCTCCTAGACTCTTTCTTCTCTGCTGTGTTGTATTTCCAGCAAACGTCCAGTAAGTTCACGTCCCCCATGAGAACAAGGGCTAGCAATTGTGTGACTTCTGCCAGCTGCCTGTAGAATGCTTCGTCTACCTCTTCATCTTGGTTGGGTGGTCTATAACAGACTCCCAGCTGGATATCTGCCTCATTGGCCTTCCCCCTCATCCTTACCCATAAGTACTCAATATGTAGTCCAGCCTTTTCAACAGAGAAAGAACTTTTGGTCTCTCTTATTTTTATGACTTTGATGACTTCACTGATTAAAATAAAACGTCTTAGACACCTAGACATAGTTGGTATTAACTTATAGCACAATTTGCAAGATGGTGAGAACAGTAAGAGCTCATGGGAAGTGACTGACTTCAGCCAATTTTAACTGAATATGAAAGCATTAACACCACAAATCTTCTGGTTCAGTGATTCACTTTTATTTCAATGGGAGACAGGCATCTAAGTAGTACTTTGCAGGTTTAAGTCTAACTGCTTTGTGATTGAATAAAGAAACCATTATTGCTTTAGGAAACAGGCCCTGACTAAGGAAAAGATTTAAGCAAATCCTTACGTTTCAGTTTGTTATCATCAGACACGCTGAATTTTTCCTAAAGAAAGGATTTTTTTTTTGTATGAGTGTCCCAAAACTTAGCCTTGATACTTTTCACCCCAGTTGTTCATTTGGGAAAAAAAAAAAAATTAAAGAAACTAAAGTTTATCCTAAAAATTAGCATTTCTCATATGGTATATAGCATATTTGTGGGAATGCATTCCTGTTTTTTAAAAATTAATAGAAAATATACACTACTACTAGATACACCCAAGAAATATACTGATTTTCAGCACATTCACTCTTGAGTAATCTCAATTTCAAATTATATTGATGTCCCTTCACAGCTTCCACTGTTGCACATACATAGCCTGTCAAGCCCAGATGAAAGGCCAAAGTGAGTTTTTTGACTGGGAAAATGTCTCACATAAAATAATATTCCTTCCTCTTTTTTTTTTTAACATGAATGCTGAATAAACAACTTCTCAATAATACAAGGTAATGAATTGCAAACTTGCCAAAATCCAATTATTAATCTGATAGTCAGGTATTTATTTCATTCCTTGAAAGAATTCTGCAAGATCAGCTCTGAATAATTGCACTTTCTGGGAGGCTTCCATGCTAGCCCATATTTAAAAGATCATTCTTTAATACAGTACTGCTGCAGTGCCATGAGGATACAAGCACATTTAGCACACGTTCGATAACTGTCTGCACGAGTGAAAAAAAGAAACACTGAGTTATACTTAATGAATGCGATGCTGGCAAAGGGATTCAATTTTCAATATTCAGGTGTGCTATGCAGTCTATTTGATTTAATAAAACAGGCAATGATGACAATTATAACATAGAAATTTGGTACATTGACATTAAATCCTATTTTTCATAATTAGAAAGCAACTTTCATACAAACCTAATGGTATTGTTCCACAAACACTTTAGTCTCATAGAGATCAGTGGTATTGCTCAGAAGGGTTATAATGCTTTTGCTGCTCAATCTGACATCTGTTTCCCCCCACATCCCTGCTTTCTCTTCTGCCACATGGGTAACTTTGGTTCAAAAACTACTATGGCAAAAAACTTATAAAAGTGGTTTTCAAATTCATCATTTTCCCACTCTGATCCCCTCTGTGCCCATGTAACAGCTATCATCAGCGAAAAGAATGGGGGAAAGCTAAGAGAGGACCATCCTTTTTGGCAGCATTACTAAGATATGATATACTAGATTGATTGTGAAAATATGACAGACATATCAATGCAGAAGAGAGACTTCCCATGAGAAAACCACTTGCTTAGAAAGTACTGTACTTCCCAAAGGCTGTAGATGTTATTTATTAGTGTATGGCACCTGAATATTTCACTAACTTTCCCACATTTCTAAAGTATTTGAAACCTGACATGTAAGGAAAGTTTTGCTGTCTAAATATTTAGCATTTGCTGACATAGCATGAATCAGATTATGACCATAATTTCTAAATACATGGGAAACAGAAACAGAAAAGAAACACTTGCTCATTAAGATCCAACCTCAACTCCACCAGATACTTGTCATATGAACTCCTTTCTCCTGTTTTCCAGTGTTCTGGTTTGTAAATGAGTGTCCTGGTTTTGGCCGGGATAGAGTTAATTTTCTTCCTAGTAGCTGGTATAGCACTGTGTTTTGGATTTAGTATGAGAAGAATGTTGATAACTCACTGATGTTTTAGTTGTTGCTGAGCAGTGCTCACACTGGTCAAGGACTTTTCCACTTCCTCTGCTCTGCCAGGTGCACAAGAAGCTGGAAGGGAGCACAGCCAGGACAGTGGATCCAAACTGGCCCAAGGGCTATTCCATACCATATAACATCATGCTCAGTATATAAAGTGAGGGGAGTTGGCTGTGGGGCAGTGACCGCTGCTCAAGGATGGGCTGGGCATCAGCTGGCAGGTGGTGAAAAGTTGCATCACTTGTTATTCCTGCTTTTTGTTTCTCTCTCTCTCTCTCTCATTGTTTCCCTTTTCATTACAATTTATTATTATTATTATTATTGTTATTATATTACTTTATTTCAATTATTAAACTGTTCTTATCTTGACCCACAACTTTTCCTACTTTTGCTCTTCCGATTCTCTCTCCCATCCCAGCTGGGGGGAGAGGGTGAGCGAGTGGCTGTGCTTGGTTGTAGACTGGTTGTGACCAGCATTGCAGAGTCACCTTATAACACAAATGAAAACCCTAAAGCAGGGACCTACTACTTGCAACTGTTTCAGAACCTCTCTTTTCCCTTGTTTCTCTGAGATATGTGGTGTATCTCCAATGAATATACAAACATGACTTGCAGACTCAAGTTGGTTGGTCATGACTGGTCTATCATGCTTAGCATCTACTTTACTGCACTTGTGGGTAGATGCAGAACATAGGCAAGGATCTGAGGCTGGCACATCTGAGGAGCTGTCCTCTGAAAAAAAAAGAATCCTTTTCTAACCATTTGAGACTAACTTCTTATCCCTTCTGCTGTTTGAGTAATGAAGAAGGCTGTATGCCAATAGGCAATGCAGCCATATGGTTTGCCTTACCCTGGAAATGTCAGCCAGAAAGTCTTTAAGGATACTCCTGACTACTGTATAAGCATTCACCGTGGCTGTGGTGGTAGGAAAGGACAAATGTAATTGACCACTTGCTTGTACCCAGGCATGACCAAATTGGCTATTAGAGACTGCAGTAACCTGTGCTGTCTGACTCTGAACTCCTCTGACACACCTGTATAACAGTACTGCATTGCTTCCTTTGGCTGATGCACAGGGACAATTTCATAAAAAAAAGTCCTAGTCAAGAAATTACAGGGCTTTCCTTCCAAGTCTGTGAGAATCCTGAGTTCTGGGAGTCCATTTGTGACAAAAAAAGAAATGCAGAACTTACTTTACGAACTCTTTGGGGAAGAGTGTATCTTCTCACCGCATGAGCACCTAGTGCAATGGGGCCCTGTTCAGAATCATACGACTAGTATGCAATTTCTTTCTCCTGCTCTCTCCCAGGAGCAACTCATCTCCAGAGTGTGGGGAAGCACCGTTGTTTGCATTCATATTAGATAAGCTGTACATTATAGTGGAAATAAAACAAGTGTCTCAGCTCGCACAACCTTCCTGACCTCTTTGTAATTCCACTGATTCCCATCTGTGCTCTCACAGCGGTCGGGATCCACCAAGGCAGAATCCATTCAAGGAGGGGGCCGGGGTGCGTAAGTGTAGTTACTTCAATGATTAGGTGAACTTTCTGCATACCAAAGAGACCCCAAAATAGGAAAGCTTTCATTGCCAGAAGTTAAAGTGCCTTTAATATTTATTATACAGTTAATATGCCTCTTCGGAAAATCCTTCGAGGGAAATAACAAAGATCAATAGAGGCCTGATGAATCCTAAATGGAGAAACTAAAAGAAGCATTTATTTTTCTGTCTATGTATCTCCTAGGGATGACAGCAAATCTGCAGGCATACTATAGCAATGGCCCAGGGTATTCTATGGAATTAAGGGAAGGGGAAGACATTTTCAAACACAAGAGCAAAGACTGTGCACTACCACAATGTTAATTACCATGCAAAGCATCAAACCACACACCTGCCCTTCTAGAAAAACTGTGCTCATGGAAATAATGAATAAAATACATCTGTTCTGTATATATAAATATATATATAATAAATATAAATATAAAATTTAAATATAAACAAAATATCTAAAAATAAATAAATTAAAATTATATAAAATACTGTGCATAACATTCACCCGGAACATGACATCTTTAAGAAAATATCAACCATCTACTGCAGAAAAAGAATGACCTAGAAAAAGAATGATCTTTTTGACTGTGTCAATACTAAGCTGAGTTTATTTCTTGGGATCACATTTAATTATGAAAAAGAACAAGAAAAAAGAGAAAACTCTGGGGAAATGATCACATTTTTAAGAAAAAGTTTGGATGCACTGTATAATTACAGTCTCTTGAGGAGTCAGAAATTCTCTGTTTCTTTATTTGCATTTAGAAAGATGTCCAGCGTTTGATATCCATTTGTCACAAATGCATTAAATTACAGTTGAGGCAAAATTTCAATGATATCAATAACATGCAATAAGCAGGGAATAAGGACAAATAAGATGATATTTGGCTGAAAACCATAATCATTAATGTCTCAAATGGGCCCTATACTACTGATGCATGCAGCTCACTGATAAGGACTCCTTAGTACCCCTGTATGATGAAACTTGTCACCTGCACAATGGAAGCTCCATTTAGCATTTAGAATTAGAACTCATATAGACATTACGCCTGACCAAGGCTTTTTTATACAATATTATTGTTACCCTTATATAATACCACATTTAATGTGCAAGACAAATAGAACACATCACCCTTGTTACTGGAGGATTTCTCTCATGGCTCTCTTCTCCATGAAATGAAGTCCTTCAAACATGGGCATTTACCTCCTCCACTGGTACAAATTTACCCAAATATATCAATATTGCAGTCAAACTCTTCCAGCTTCTCCTGACTTACATCATTTCCAGAAATAAACTCTCTAGACATTTTAAGTGTAAACGCTATTTAAGCTTCAGAGGGATCAGATACAGTTTGGTATCTTCAGCTGTCAGCTTGAATCAGAATATGTATGTGCCACCAGGCTGCTTGTCCGCTTTCTGTGCTTCACTGGAAACAGAAGGGTCTGCAGCTTGATAGAAAATCTTTTTTACTAAGTTTGTTATTGACTAGAGCGGTTCCACTAGGCATCCATCTGGATCCTGAATGCTTCCCAACACCACCCACTTCTATCTTACAATCTTAAGTTAAATGTTAAATTAAACAAACTGAACCATGGGGACCTTGAGGCTATTCAGCACAGCTTATATAGTCCCTATGTTGGAATAAATACAATGTGAAAAAAATTTCTCACCACACTTTATGACTTTGGTGTCCAATAGACTAAAATGTTTATTTGGAAAAAGATCACCCATGTAAAAGTTTCAGGGAACTTTCTTCTGAACCCTATCATAACTGGGGTAACATCAATATTTCAGCCTTAAGCAGAAATGTTGGGCAAATTTTTTAATGTGCCCATTTTTGGAGAAGCTGGATGCTGAAATATTCCTTACAATATAAGTGCTTTGTGATGAATATGTCTTGATAAAACAGTCTATTAACTGAAGGCAGTGTCATCAAAGGAACTGTTAAATTGGCCAGCCACCAAAATGACAAGAAACACATATTTGTTTATTGTTAGCTACATAATTGCTTAAAAGAGCAACAAGTTGTTAAAATAATTTTAAAAATTCACTACAGATACAAAATGAAACTGAAGTGATTTGTTTACAGAGGATATTTGGCACCAAAGTGAGAGTTAATCTTTCAAAACTCTGGCTTTAAATGGCCTTTTGAAAACCTATCCTTCAGTCACTGATTTACATTTTCAATTTTTGCCATTTTATAAAAACTTCCTGCACTTCATGTGCTTTACCACCTACCTCCCATATTCTATCTTTTATTCAAAACACCCTGTTCAGATTAGGAAGAATCAACAGATGATTATCTGCCCATTAAATCAAATCACTTGGCACGGAGAAATTCTAGCTTCTTGGCAGCAGGTTATTTATACAGAAGAAAGTTGGCAATAAAGAATAGCCAACTATTACAGTTTTAGCATCTGAAATATCTGTAATAACTCTTGATATGAAATATTAAGAGAATAGATGTTGGCTTTATTTATTAAAGTACCCCCTTGCTGAGGAAATAGTCTTGAAAATTATTGTTTAACGCAGTGCATTAATTAACTCCTACCTAAAAATCCTGTATTCTAGATTTCATGATTTATTTATTTTGGTTGTAAGATTTATTGTAGCAATTCAATACAGTTGGATGCCTTTCCTTCTCGTTTCATCCCAACAGGGTTTTTATTGTATTCTTCTTTCAGTATGTAAGCCTGTAAAGTAATCCCTGTTGATTTAAAGACAATGGTAGACCTATGGTTGTTCATATAAAAAAATTGCTTCTTTAAGAAAAACAAAATGATAAATGGTTTTGTTTGGAGTATTTGTGCTATGAATATAACAAGTTTTAATGCAAAAGTGAAGTTAATAGAGTTCTGCTAGGTTTCAAAAGATTTCAGAAACTCACAGATGCAGTAACATACCAGACTTGAGCACATTGTATTGGCATGCCCTGCAATCATGTCCTCTCATTAACAAGCCACAAAATAAATAGTAGGCATCTCAAATAACTAGAAATGAAGAAAACTGCTTCCTGATCAGGGAGTACTGTAAGGAAAGAGAAGGTGGAAGAAAGAAAGCTATGTAAAGCTAAAGAAAGGGTTCAAAAAGAACAGTTATTAAAATGCAGTATTGCAGAGCCACATGAGAAGAGCAGAGAAAGAAAGATGATGTCTGATGAAGCTGCTGTTAATACAAATACCTTTTGCAGTGTGCAAGAAGTGATTCACAGTTGTCAGAAATGCAGTTGGGAAGCAGTGCTGTCTTAGAGGATGGCTGGAAAAAGGGAGCCCTGGCTTACCTTCAGGTAGAAGAGTCAGGACAATCTTTGTTCTTCAGAAAACTTCTTTCCAATAGACCATTGGTTCAAAACAAAAGTGCAGGAAGCAGAAAAGGAAAGTAAAAGAAACAGCTGCATTCTCTTGAAACAATGGAGCCAAAACTGCAGTGTCTCCCACTAGACACGCAGCTCCAAGTTTTAAACTTCCTGCTTCAACAAATTTGAAGTTTAAATAGATATGATACACCAAGGAAAATTACACAGAAGATAGGAAGCACTAGGGTGAGTCACATGGGCATTTTAAGGAAGTTTCAAAAAATCAATAGTAGAAAGCTACAAAATCCTCTGTCCACATAGATTTGTTTATGCCCTAAAAATAAACTGTAAGATGTGTTTAAATTCTTCCATTCCTTTCATCATTAACATTAGCTTTCATGACACTGAACAGAGCTTTATTTTGTCACCATAGCCTCAGTGGCATTCATATCTTAATATATTGCAGCTGGTAAATATTTACAGCAGAACTGTAGAGTGACCGTGCATGGTCACTAGTATGTTAACAGAAAAAAAAACCACATTTTAATTGAAGCATAGATTGAAGGATAGAAAAATTTACAACATATAATCTGTATTTTCATCAAGTACTTTAGACACATTTCAAAACATTAAAATGATGATTTTTTTATAGTGAGGAAAAACCCCATTTTTTATTATACTTATTTTTTCCCATTTTACATGAAAGACTATGTTCAGTGTTTAGCAACCTCACTGAAAGATTCAATAGAAATACCAAGTATTGTTGATTAAAATTGTATAAGATTGAATATAAAAGATAGGATTACATGGAAGAAGATTTAAAGAATTTGTATCTAGTTCACTTTCTAATTAAGGAGAGAGAAATTTGATTATATTGATCCAATTAGTTGCATTTTTCTCTAATTCGTCTCGATTGTTTGTATGATGCAATGGTGATTGCCATTTGCTAAACTGCCTTCTATAAAGGCAGATTTCACTGCTTGTCTGACTGAAAGAGAACGAAACGTCAATACGGTGGATGTCTCCCTTTGAGCACTGGTCACGTCTTTATGTTTGATCAGAAAGTGACAGCAACATTTTAGTGAATCCCTGTTTGCACTCCTACAAGCTAGCAAAGGATTGAAGATGAAAAAGACCTGAGAAAGCTGTCTCTTCCAGAGCATAACCAAGCAAGTATTAATTTGAGAAAATGTCATAATAAATTTTCAAAGCTGACCTTAAAGTGCTCTGAAGTTTTGAATGCCATTCTTTGAAACATTTTCAGGAGGAGTACTTTCCAGATGATGTCTCATCAAAATTTCAGAAAATCAGGGACTTTAAAAAAATCCTCAAAGTAGAGTCCAGAACAAAGAAGTACCCCAAATCATTATGACCTTCTTGAAAAACTTAGCCACTCTCCCTTTCTTGAAACTGTTTTGAATTGTAAAAAGATGCCTAGCCAAGACATCTTGAAGACTTTAGTCATTTAACACAATGCCAGCTATTTCAACATAATGTTGGAAATATTTGCTCAACAGACCAACACCTACAGATAATTCTACTGGTAGTGGCAAAGAGAAAATACATCCTCTGTAGTTAAGTAATGGTTATCTGCAACATGCTCAGGAGGCACTGGATTTGAACTACCTTGCTCGGGAAGTTTGGGACAGGAAATTTAATAGATCTGAAATGTTTAAAGAAAAGCATTGTGCTGCCCATTTCACTTCCACAGTGAAACATATATTCTCCCTGTTAGCTCTGCTCTGGCAATTTACCACTATTTCAATTATGGCTAAGATGTTAAACACCAGGCAGAGACCAGTATTTGCAGTAGACCTCAGGGTTGAAGACCATGGTGACTCATGATGTTTCACACCAGCCTCAGTTTAAAGGATGTAGATTGAAACTGAGAAAACGAAAGCCTTTCCAGCTTGTAACTGTTGCACAATGATTATTCAAATACTTGTGATAAAGGAGAAGAAAGTAAAAATCATGGCATACACTGTAGGTGGTTTTAAAAATATTTGTTCTGTTCTTTGCACTTGAAAGACATAGAGAACAAAACAAACAAATATATTTGTGACAAAGACACTACCTAATAAAGTCCATGATTTGAAAGATGTAAATTGTACAAAGAACTGGAACAGTAGCAAGTGAATATTTCCCTTTAGTGATGATTCACAAGTTCAAATCTTTACAGAGGTACGCTACAGAATCCTGAAATCAAAAATGGTTTTGGTACATTCAGAATTTTTCAGATTTTCTATTGTTAAAACAAATATTTTGTCTAAGGTGTATCCCTTCTTTAAAAATCACACACAAAAATACCCAAACAGGATTACTCCTAATGATAATGAGCTTGTAGATATGATACAGTGAGGTTTTGGCTTAATAGGAGGAAAGCTTTGAGATCTAAATCCTGTTTGAATTTCAAGCCTTCTGAAGTGACTATAATTCCAATGAAAGGAGCACTGAGGAAAAAAGTCAAAATGGGAAAGTGATAGCTGGGTTTGGCCCCTACATTCACAGGCGTGTGTATACAGGGTTTGGGTCTGAAGAAAGAACAGTGTCTATCTAGAACAAGATCCATCTATTATCTGAAGAGAGAGGAATCGAGAATAGTATAATTAGGTGTTAAACTGATGGAGGTCATGTCAGCAGCAGTGCAAATAGTTTACTCAGACCTGCAGTAAGATTGAACTCACTGTAGGTATCAGATTAATTGCATATATTACTGAGGAGGTAGAAAACGAACATACTTCACTCTAAATATGAGCCGGTTGTCATAAGCTCAAGTGTATCACATAATTTTTATGGTTACCATAAGAAAACATCAGTCTTTCAAAAATAGAATATGACATAAGGTGAAATGATAGATTACTGGAAATAAAAGAATAGAAACATTCTTGAAGAAAAACTACAATTAAAATTAAAAAACAGATTGGCCTAAATGAAGACTTGAATTTCATTTGAGTCAATAGAGCATACAAGATAGCTCAGAAATTGAAAGAACCCCAAATGAGAAAGCTAGGAAGGAATAGTTATCAGAAAATCAACACGTGCAGTGTCTGCTGAGATGTGATAAAGAGGCATCAACTACATCGGTGAAACCTGAGTGGAAAAACAACAGGGACATACCTAGAGAAGTTCAAATGCAGAGTGAGAGAACTCGACAAATACTTGGAGGCAAAAAAGGATATGTAAAGTCAAGCACTGTTAAAAGAATATTCTAACAGCATATAAAAGACATTCTAATCACCACATCTAATTGCAAAGAGGAATAAAGCTCTAAAATGGCTCAAATGTCTTTTGTGTAGAGAAGAATAATTAACAATCAAATTGAAAGCTGCTATCTTGACAGATGATGTATATTAGGACAATGAAAATGCAGTCCATAATTTGAATGCTGAAAAGAAGAGAATTTCAGATTATTGTAAGTAAGTGTAGCATTCTTTTTGTGAAACTTCAACTGATTTTAAGTTAAAATTGGTTTAACAAAGTTTTCTTAAAAGTGTAGAACTTGCCTTATATGTTTTTCGTCTTCAGATCAGCTCTGCTCCACCCTGAATTTAAAGAATGAATTTTCAGAAGCAACTCTACCTGTGTTTGGGTTACCAAACCCAAGACATCCTCAATCAGAAGTGGCCTTTGTTGTTTAAAATTAGGCAATTTGTGTTTTCCTCAAGAGATTGCAAAAAGCAGCTTTTAAACCCTGAGGTTAATGCTCTCACTGGCAGCACTGGAATCAGAACAAAGTCTGTAATGCAGTAATCAGAGTATGTCTAAATAATTAAGTAATTTAATGCAAGAGAAACTTGTCCATAGAGCAAAACAATTGGTGTTCAAGCCCTTGCATCCAGACTGTGCATTTTGGGGTGGACTGTCAAAACAGTTTTTGTGTCATGTCTCGGAGCAAATGTTCCCACCATCCATGTGCCATCCAAATAGTTCCAAAACATCCTTGTTTTGGACTTTGTGTCTCCACTGGGGTTGGAGCACATTAGGTGATACTTGAAGAAAAGATATAGGACTAGTTTCCTTTGAAGGGAATCAAGTCTGCAGCACAAAAACCATTCTGCAAACAGAATCAGTGCATGACAGTGACATTCAAGGAATTCACTTCCAAACCATACTACTGCTCCAAACCAAATAGCTAATCTCCCCAACTTGAAGACTGAATAAAAATAGCATCAATCCCAGCTACAAGCCATTAATGAAAAGCTAAATATCTCCAATATATTTAGATGTTTGGTTAAGAATAGTAATTGTAAATGTAGTAAGTTGTTTTAAGGCCCTGTGTAATTTTCAAATATTTTTGCCAGCAGCCAGGATTTTTAAAGAAAATCACAAATTGCAAAGTGTTAAAAATGAAAAGTTATGATATTCAGAAAAAGGAATACTTTTAAAAAAAAATTTAAGTGAATAGATGCATAAAGTGTAATTTTCTTATTCACCAAAAGTTACAAAAGAGAAGATCTAAATCTTCCACTGATGCAGAAATTAACACTGACAATGCTGATTGAAAAACTGCTGATGAAAAATCCATTCAAAGGAGGCAGGTCAGTCTGTACCACAGTTCTGTTTGGGGCCTGGTTTCTTCGACTTATTTCTTGTCTCAAAGGTTGTGTATGAAACTCACTAGCAGGTTATAATGATAAAAACTGATGGAAGGCTCTTCAGCCCTTAAAGACATTAGTGCATATCGTTTAGTTTTCCAAGGAACTCGGTCATGGAAATTGCAGTAATCTTTGCTCTGTATCCATATGTCTGACATGTATTACATTCTAAAAGAAAATGCCTTTTATTTTAATATATCATGTATGGAGAGTACAGTGATTCCATCAGTAATGTATTCCCACAGTTGCTCATCATTGTCACTGTAGAGAAGGCGCACTTCATTTTTTTAGCTTGAATCTTTTTATCTTTCAACTACTCAACACCTTTCTCTGATCAATTCAAGATTCCTTTACTTTCATCAGCTTCCTCCCTGTCGAAGTACTTACAAGCTGCAGTCAGGTTACCTCTGAATCTTTTCTTTGATAAATGTAAACTGAAATGAATTTTTTAAATTTGCTGGGCAATGGGGAAGGCTGAGACACTTAAATTTATCATTGATAACAATAGTCCAGGAGGATGCCAGTCTTAACCATGCAGGTTCTAGCTGAACATGCAAAGAGCATACATACCTGAAGAACTATATAATAAGGAAACTGGCAAGTCTGCCTTCAAAATGTGGAAAGAATTCTGAATTACAGCTAGGCAGCCATCACAGTCCCCAAACTAAATTCCTCTAAAAGAAAATGCTTTAGAAGAAGGAACATTATCACCAGGATGAGATGTCCCGTAGGCAGGCCAGTAAGGTACAATGACCAGACAAAATAATGATTGAGTATCATAATGTTTTTAACAAGGTTTCTTGGTCTGTTTGTAAAAGCAGGCAATGGAGAAAAAAAACCTAGCAGAAGTTACTCGCTTACCATTAACCCTAAAAGTCCCACTCATTTCTCCTGCAAGCAAAGCACCGCTATGAGTCAGGAGAAGAGAATAATCCTAGTTAGTGAAATGGTACCAGAAAACACTGGGTTAAGCAATATAGGATGGAATCTTTCAGCTGAAAGACAATTACAGAATTGACAGAGGTCCCAAACCAGAGACATTAGATATACTGTATCGACTACGTGAAAGCTTTTGACTCAGCAGGTCAGCTGACTTCACTCAGCTCATGGAGCAATAAATAGTTCCTTCTGAAGGCTGGAAAAGCTGTAATCAAAACCTATTCTATTAAAGACTGTTAAAAAAATGTCCAGAGGAGGAATATTTCTGTTCTCTCACATGCCATTATAATTATAAGGCATCGAAAAAGCACCGCAGCTCTGAGACTCAGTAAGCACCTTCAGGTAGGCACAATAAAGACTAACAAAACTCTCTGTTACCATCAGCAGACTTCTGAGTGTTGCTGGATGAGTTGTTCATTGTTCTAGGATAATAATTACCTACGGAATGATTGCAGGATACAGCTGACAAATATACTCCCCTGGAAACAGAGTAAAATGTGCAAGAATGCATTAGAGAGAGCATAAAAAGCAAATCTTTTGGTGTTGCACAGACTGTCATGGAAATCACTGGGGCTCTGATGCAAAGTTGACAGCTGCGACATAAGAAACAAATAGAATAGAACAGAGTAGCTAATCATTTTTTAAAAGATGGCCTTGTGGCCACCGACATGCTCTGCATCATTAGTCATGTCATTTGATTACATTTGACTTGCAACCATCTTGTTGCTGTGTTGTTACTACACTTTTCTGTGGCTAAAGGAAATTTCTAAGGCAGCGAAATCACTGGGATGTCTCTGCCTGACTTGAAGAGGCAGGCTAATTGGCTTAACAGCAGATCACTTAGATGAGAGGAGGAGAGACACGTGCAAAGACTACACACAAAACCAGAGGTACTACCTTTGTGGGTCCACAGAATCAAAATGCCTCCCAGTTTTGTGTAGTTTTGGGACACTACTGCTTGACCAGTGGCATCCCTTCTACATTTTTATGCTGTACATTTAAAACATAATTGCTAAACTCCCTCTTCGCATATCACAACCCAGGAACTATTGGGTTCTAAGCATCATGAAAAATGCCTGTTTTCCCAGCAGGCTGTTCATTCCGCGGACGACGTGTTAAATAGCAATAAAGTTGGTTCCTAGATTTTTAACATTTTTCAGAAGCCTCCTGTCTATAGCATTGTGGATATATTTTGATTAGATATTTCTTAATATCTATTTCTTACTAGTTTTCTTCTCCTTGTACATGATTTTCTTTGTTTTATTTATGTATGACCTAATATTGGTGCAATTCTGCTTTCTCTCCTGCACTTGTAAACTGAGAACAGCTCTGAAATTTAGATTGATACTGACCCCTCTGAGAGGAAAATTTGGCCATTTCTACATAATTAACTATGTTTAATTGATCCACAGCTGCAGTATGAACACACTAGGAATGGATTTCCAATATTGTTTTGCTATCTAAGTGGAATTTACAGATTTCTTCTCAAGATGTAGACAGAATTTAAGCAACTAATTCTCATTTGTTTCACTAGGTAGAGGACAATCCATTCCCTTAGCCATTTGTAAGTCTTTGGAGGGTCTTTGCCATGTTTTTGACCACCAAAGACATCGAAATACTGAAATTCTGCCACTCTTGCCCTAGATTCTTGCTGTGTAAGCAGAATATAATGTTGCATGGCTCAGGCTGTTAACTGGATGTTTTCCCATTTGACAAAAAGAACTCTACAGACCTTAGCTCTTGTTGTGCTGGGGAAGATCAAGCTACAGCAATGCACCCCTCAGACAAGACTTTAAAACAATGTAGTCTCCTGCCCCACGCTCTTTCCAATGCAGTTTTATCTCCATGAATATGGGCAGGCCAAAAGCATAGGATGAAAGCAGGTTTTCAAGCCTGCAGTCCTCCAGCAGCTTTTGTGACATGAACTTTAATATCAGAAAGTGAAAAATGGACTTGTGTTCCACATATTGCAATGAATTAATGGCCTCTCTCATCCCAGTTTGCCTGCTGAGGCTGAATGGCAAGGGGCTGTTTTCCCGGGGGGCTACACTCCCACAGAGCAGGACCTTCATATATATTGCTTCTGCAAACATCTTTCTTTGTGACCTTCAAAGCCTCAAAATGCTCCATGGTTATAAAAGGTTCTTAAAGGGTCCTTCCTCTCTCCCACATCTTCACAAAGCTTTTATTTCAGTGCTGTGATAGGATTTCAGTTTTATCAGCTCTAGCTTTATTCCAGCAGTAACTTTTAAAGAGTTATAACTAGGCTGTGTTTCCCCAGCTCCTGTAATCCTATACCACAAAAGTAATGATATAAATGAGGTACATTATTAATATATATTACCACAAGAACCAGTGTTATAATTAGGTACTGTATCACTTTCATAATCACTATGGCTTTAATTTCCAATCAAAGCATCAAAGTCTGAAGAGAGTGACCCTGCTATTGAACAATTCCTTTTCATTTCCCTTGACAATGAAATTTCAAAGGTAAAAGGGGGGGCAGGGAGGAATAATGTTTTATTCTAAAGCTTCTACATAATTATAGCAATTATAGAAACCTTTCATGTGCTTGGTCAGCTTTTACTGCTCACGTTTAGCTGTTGGTTAGAAGTGTCTCTGAAAGTTATAACACGTTTGGTGCACCAGAGTCTGTCACACCATTATAAATACCAGCTAGACAGACTAATGATTGCAGAGCTTAGTGGAAAAGGTTAGTAATAAATATGGAGGATGTTAGTACAGGTAACATAAAAGGAATTTAGAAATCTACTTCAGCAAATTGCTGTGTGCTATTTTACCTGTTTCTTACTCTCTCTCATTATTAATGCATTAAAGCAGCACCTAAATGCCACAGTAACGGCTTAGCCTCTATTGTGCTAGATATTCCACAAACACAAAAGGAAGCCTTGTCCTAGAAAGTTTTGCTGCCATACCGCACCCCAAAGGTCTAGAGCACAGAAAGTATTGCAGTGGAAAAGGCTCTTCTGCTGTAAACTACTTCTTTGAGTAGAATGAATTATATCAACCCCCCTGATATTATTAATTTTTTCACTAGCATAACTGTGTGTCTCCCACCCTAGGGCTTTTCCCAATGCATGTATGTTAACAAGAGCTGAAGAAAAAGGGTCAGACATCTGAGTGGCAGAGAAGTGCCCAAATTTCTGTGTAAATACGTAAGGCAGCCAGGGTGGGTAGGACAGCCAGAAGCAGAGATCAGATCTGCCACAGGCCACAGAGCAGAGGCTTCCCAGCCCTGAGAGCAACAGAAATGCCAAGACTCACTGCAACTCTTCAGAGGGATTTTTCCTTGAATGAAAAATCCAAGATATTTTCTTCAGGACTGGAAGTAAAGCAGAAAGGGAGGTTTCAGCCTGCTCTCCTCTTTGGAAATGAGAGCAGCTGAATGGAAAGGACTGTGTGACTAGAAAAACTGCAGCCAAAGAAACATCAGTTGGGGACTGTGAATCGGTCCAAATGGTTCAATAAGCAGTGGAGTTCACTAGTGAGTTTGAATCATAGAATTACAGAATCATAGAATGTTTTGGGTTGGAAGGGACCCCTAGAGGTCATCTAGTCCAACCCCCCTGCAGTGAGCAGGGACACCTTTAACCAGATCAGGTTGCCCAGAGCCCCGTCCAACCTGGCCTTGGATGTTCCCAGGGATGGGGCCTCCACTACCTCTCTGGGCAACCCGTTCCAGTGTTTCACCACCCTCACTGTAAACAATTTCTTCCTTATATCCAGTCTAAACCTACCCTGGTTTAGTTTAAAGCCATTACCCCTTGTCCTGTCACACCCGGCCCTACTAAAAAGATTTTCCCCCTCTTTCCTATAGGCCCCCTTTAGGTACTGAAAGGCCACAATCAGGTCTCCCCACAGCCTTCTCTTCTCCAGGCTGAACAACCCCAACTCTCTCAGCCTGAGAGAAGACTGAATGGCTGAGTAGGTTTTGGAGTTGCCTGACTGGGCCCTCTTAGTGTTCTCAAAGCACAAGGGGTGTTTTGTTGTCATCAATATCTTTTTGTTCTGAAATTTATTTAAAAATTAGTTAAAAGTTAACTGTCAAAATGCTATGTATTGACATTATCAAGCCATTTCCACTGTTTTGAGTTTGGTTTCATTTTCCTTTTGATTCTTTTTTTTTTAAGATTCTGATTTTTCATTCTCTTTTGAGGTGGATTTTTTTTCACTCTGCATGTTCTTACAGGGGAAGAAAATCATTGCTGCCTAGTTCTGCTCAGAGTTTTGTTTACTTAAAGACAACATTTTGCAAGCAAAATTGAAACATGATTATTTCATATTTTATATGCAATTTAGTGTTTGATACCCTAGATTATTCTGTCCTACCAATCTTAGTTTCTTAATATTACCTACTAATATTAGCAGTATATCTAGTCTTCCAGGTGGAAGCTAAGAGAGGAAGTCTCGCATGCCATGTGTGCCTACCTGTCATATGTACTGAGCCTTACTGATATTCACTCCATTCATCATAAATCTTCACTTCCATTTCATTTTCCTCCATCATATTATAACCTCCAATCCTTCATGAGTTTTGTGGCTCTCGGGTATTCTGGTCTGCTTCCCTGACTTCCTCATACCTTTTTCCTTCATAACCTTTTCTCTGTCACGTGCTCTCTTTTGGGCTTGGTTCATTTTTTATTAAAAATGTTCTCAGAAGCCTCCTTTGGGGGTGGGGGGAGGAGGGGGAAGGGGGAAAAAAAGGGGGGGGAGGGGAATGGCAAAAAAAAAGGAAGAAGTGTGGAAAAGGGAAGGGGAAAGGGAAAAAGGAAAAGGAAATACAAGTTCCAAAAACTCTTTACCCATTTTCTCCATTTTTTCACCAGCTTGCTTTCTGAGTGCAAGTCCTTCAGTTATGTAATCTACTTTCCACATGAATTCCTCATTGATTAACCCCTCCCTTGGCTATTTCCTTTTTTCCTTTTATTTCGAATAGATAATCTTTTCTGAAGTGTCTTCCAAGCATAACAATTCTTTCCACAGCCTCAGTTTGCCACCACTTTTGATCCAGGCAAAAGCAATCTTCTGCACAAGGCAGTGTATGGTGGTTTTGTGGGCCACTTGGGCTGTTTGGGTATAGAGTTGCTTGAGTATAGGGAGGGCTGCCTTGACCCTGTTTTTAATAATCCATGTCTTTCAACATGGAGGAATTTTATGGTTCTATGATTTCCATACTATCACTATAATCAGGGGCATAATGATTAGTGGTACACTGCTATGTATATATATTTCCAAACCCACTGTGTATATTGACAAACTTTTACTGTCCCATAGCATCTCCCATTATCAAAAATTAGATAACAATTTAATGGCAAGGGAAGTCAAATGCAAGCAATAGCTAAAGATTGTTTCTCTTAAGAGTTTTTCTCATGTGTATAGAAAATGCCCATAGACCTTCCCATACAGTAAGGGTATTGCTTGGATGTCTCCCATACCAGCCATACTTGTGACACCTCATCAAAGCACAGCGTAGGGTGTTGGGGCCATGGAAAGAGCAGCGACTTGTTCTGATACACATGGCACATTTGCAGTCAAAATCTGGTCCAGAACAGACCCTTCCGAATCTGTCTAGAGAGTCTCAGGGTTTCCTTAATAAGTCTCAAAGCTCTCAAATCTGCATCATTCTACTAATAAATCTATTAAATCTTGTGTGAATTAACATTTTATTCTCCTTCCTCATTACAAGAATATATGTGTTATTATCTATACTGTTTAAAGAGCTTTTTACCACTCTATGATTCTTTTCCTTTTAGTAGTGTTTTGGGCTTGATCCAGATGCCTTCACAACTTGGCCTTTCTCATTCAGAGAGAGATTTACTTTCCTAAACTCAGGTACTAAATCCTTAAATTAAGATTGAAATGGACATTTACTATCATGTTAGATAGCTATTAGAAGCATCATTCTCATTCAAAGTATCCAGGAAAGTACAACTCTAGAAATGAGCCATGTCATTGACTAGAATTATAGACCGGTTTTGTGCTGCTATATATAGCTGTGCAGCCTCTGAAAGTCAGGCAGTTCCTCTTTATTTAATGGCTTTTTCTAAGAATTTCAGAAGTACTCACCCCGCAGTGCAAATGGTTACTATTACTAAGCATATGATATGGGTGCAAGGGAAAAGGCACTCCTCTCTCCTGTTTGATTGCTAAATATCTTAGTGCTCACCATTTAGTGGACATCAGCATCATCCCTAAAGCTATGCAAATCCAAGGCTTATAAAAGCATGGATCATTAGGGCTATTTTACCAAACATTTATGAAGGTGCTTCAGGGATTCACTGAGTCCATTATTTATCTTCCACTGCCTTAAAAGGTCAATCTGTAGCAAATTAGTAAGTGTAAATTAAGTTGCAGATGCAATAATGGATACATTCTACACCGGAGACCCAATACAACAGACAGCACTGAGGATCATAAGGCACAGTGGTGACACCAGCCTGGGTCTGAAAATCAAAATGCGTTAATCCATAAATTTAATTTGCCCATGTGACATAATTTTAACAGAGGTATTTACAGTGTGGGCACCTACATAACAGAAGTTGATAAACATATTTTGAGCCAAGACACGCCCATACACCCCCCAAATCAGTAGCATTTCATTTCAAATTCAGATGCTGCTTTCTTCAAGTCTCAAGACTAGAGTCAAAATACTCCTCCAAAGCAAGAAAAATGTTAGTTAGTCATTGGGACCAAAATATGTTATATTCATTTGCTTTCTAAGGTTACAGCTTTTTTTTCCAGTACACCCATCCTTTGCCCAGTGATTTCTTTCTCTTTCTTTGTTTTTTCCAAATTAATTCTTTCATATTCTGCAAATGGTCTATTTAAAAACAGAAATAGAGATGTATCTGTCAGTATTCCTGTCATCAAGTGAAAGTAGTTCCTCACCAGCAAAAAGGCCTATAGTACCCCTCAGGAAAGATACATAAATTTCACAATCACCCACCGTGTCAGCTTTTTAGCTGCTGGACAGAAACTGCTAAGAAAAGAGCAATCATTTCATCTCCACACACATAGAAAAGATAGTATATTCTGATTGTAACTTAATAGACAAGAGTGATTTTTTTTTAAAAAAAAAAAAACAAACTAGTCCATAGTGGAAAAATAATTTAAGTTAATATTCAGCATATATTGTATAGCATGAAATATTATAAACCTAGTTTTATTACAGGAAAGATCACTCATAACAGTGCCAAGTTTTGTGGCGCTAGGACACTACATAAAACTGCTGTTGATTCATGCTAGTTGTCAGCCAGACCAGGTGGGTCTTACCCGCTCTAACACAAGAGTGCAGGGCTGGGGAGACCCCTCAAAGGCAGAGGAAACCAGGGACACATGAAGTCGAAGGCCCTGCAGGCAACTAGAGAAAAACAGCAAAAGCAGCTGAGAGCCAGGTTGTGCCAGAACCAGAAGTGATGGGGTGGAGGTACATAATGAAGTCCCACAGCCAGTGCTCTGGGGTCAGACTGAGACTGCCCTGCTTCCAGCTGGGTTTTGGTGCTCTTCATCAATGAGGAAGATCAGACTGAGGTTTATCTGTCCTCTAGGTCAATACCAGTGCTCTTATCTGTTTTCTGTTGTTAATATGCAGAAATCTACTTCTGTACTCATGAATTATTCGCAGCATAGTTATGGTGGTGCAATTTATCTTCTGTTTTTAAAGCTTTTCTTTCCCTCCCTTTTATTTACATCGTAGCACCTCTAATTCTTCCCTGCTCAGTAGACCTTGTCTGGGCTGAGATTTCTCTGCAATTAGAAGGGCTGGTTGAGTGAAAGACTCAATCCTGCAGTAAAAGCCTGACTGTACAGCTCCTCTTCTGAACAAATTGTGTTTGCTAAAATCTAGACACATCCTCTTGGCCCAGATCTATATGAACTACTGTGTGTGTGATTTGGGGGGAAGCTTTTTCAGTGAAGCTTCTGCTAGGTAATGAAGGAGATGTATTCTTTTCTGCTCTTCTCCATTGGTACTTCCTCCCATAACAGTATTTCAAATTCTTTCCCAGAGCTTTCTGGCTCAGTATAGCTCTCAGCACTCCACAAATTGTATATTTTCCTTCTCAATCTCCAGCCCATTTTTTATTATTCCTCTGATATTCAACAGAGGTTATGATCAACATTTTTCAATAACCAGGTATGTCCCTTCAGTTTTTAACATTGCAATATAAGGTTGCGGTCAATGGCATGGGACATTGTAAATTCACAGTAGGGGACTGTCTATTTAGCTACAAACTCTTTCAGATCAGACTAAGGGAAGCAGTTGTAGAAAGTCAATCACACAGCCAATGTCACTGCCAAAAAAACTGGGAATTGAAAGTGATTTTGGGATCCCAAGATAAAATCATGCCCAATTTTCACTCATTTAGTGCTTTGTAAAACCACTCAGAGGTGATTTTAGCAATTTGTTCTCATTGGTGATCTCTTGAAGCCTGGTGCTATCAAATCTCACAATTTTATTACCCGTTGTAAGATTTTTTATGTGTTCTCTTAGAAGCCCTTATCGTCTGAGAATGGTGATAATATTCTATAATTTCAGAGATATTTACAAATGAGATTTCAAAAAGATGAATTTTAAGGAATCCCACACTGAATGAGAAATAAGCATATATTTATTCAAAAAGTTCCCTGTGCTATTATTTCATAACAATTTTAATGGCCGAGGTCTGCTTTCAAGTGTTTAGGCTGCTAATATTGAAGCATCTTAAAAAAGCTCTGAAAGCTGAGACAAACTGATCATAAAACAACAAAGCCAAGCTGTTACAAACCCCCAGAAATTTTAATATGAGATAGATTGTAACTAGAAAATCACACGAAATTGTTTTCCCACACAGTGCTGTTATAGATTCATCTGGAATACTGTGACAGGTTTTAGGAGAATTATGTCAAGAAACATGTGGAGAAAGTTCAAGGATGTCAATTCACTGAGAGAATTGGGGTTGCTTAGCTTGAAGAAACCAGAAAGAGAGCACCAATAAATCTCCAACAACCTGAAAGGATGATGATAAAAATAATCTATTTTTCATACCTCTGGCCTGTAGGATAAGGAGCAATGCACTTAAAACTGCAGCAATGTGTAGATTAAATATTAAGGAAATTAACATTAGAAAGATTAGTGAAATCCTTGACCAGATTGCCTGGAGAAGCTGGGGAGGTCTTTAAGAACAAATCAGTCATCAACAATTATATGAATAGGATTGTCCTACCTGGAAAAATGGGGATAAATCACATGGTCCTTCCTATTACCATTCTGCGTTTTTCTAGGATATGGCTCTGTTCTATGCTTCACCTGGAAGACTTTCAAACTGATTAAAATATGTTGAAAGAGCCAATGGAGAGGAGAAATATCAAGAAACCTTGGCCTTGTAAGAAGGGGAAGGAGGAGAATACCTCCTATGCTCCAAGTAGGGCTGGGCAGCACAGCGTTCACGTCTGTGTGGTATGACCAGGACATGAGTACCTCATGGGAGGATGTTAGCAGCACCCTTAGCTCTTCACTCCCCAATAACACTGCAACATTTTTTCCTGTTATCTTTCTTTATCTTCTCTCATATCTCCTGTTTTCAATCCGGTCGCTCTATTCATTATTCACTATTCCCTTTGAAATCCTTTGAAACACTAAGTTTCCCAAACAAGATGCTGTTCATTCTCCTGGTGTGTAATATCAGAAGGCCAAAGGAAAGTAAAAGAAAAAACCTGTTTTCAGACATGTCCTGCTCCCCTTGACTTTAATGGGAATTGTACATGTATTTGAAATTAAGCTGTCTTGTTTAAAAAGCAAAAGTGTGCGCAGCTTGTTTGTTTGCTAAGCAAAGAACCTGGAACTGAGAAGCTATCTGACTGCATGTCCTCTGCAAGTTTATTGCAAGAGCAGATTTAAAAACTAGGCACCAGGGCCTGTCATGTACCAGGCATTTCAGCCATTGAAGTAAAGGTATCTCCTTTATGCCAAAATGCTGTGAAGAGAATTTCAAAAAACCTACGTACCATTAGCTGTTCTCTTGAACATGCCTCCTTCTTAAGATGAAATATTCTGTGCTTTATAACAAGAGTTAAACGATAACACCTTCCAGTGCTTGTTATAATGAAAAACCACAATGAGTTCTTTCAGCATCTGTGTGGAAGCATTGCATCATAGCACCTCCACTGGAACATATCACGATTTAATTTCCTAAAAGGAAAGAAACAGGCATACAAGGCACATTTCAATTAGAACTTGAACATGTTTGTGTATTGAGAGCAACACAATCATCCTTCAGTTCATGCATGAAAATCTGATCCATGTTGACCTACAAAACTCTATACCGTCCACTTTATATGGGTACATTGCAACATGAAAATAACTGGACTGTAATTGTTGACACTATATCAGTGAAGATACTGTTGGTTTTCAGTGCTGCTTTGAGTATCTTCTGAATAATTCAATTCATCAAATGTAAAACCTGCATTAAAAAGGCATTGTTAACTACTTCTTGTGAATGTAGGCTTGAGACTTTTATTTAGGCTCTGACTGCAATTTCACAATTTTAATTCTAATTATTATTTTTTTCTCTTCATTTAATGCAAAATACTGGCACAACTGATTTTATCATTAAACCGTTTGAGAAAAATATATATCCAACTTTCCCAAAAGAAATAGTTTTAAATTATTCCCTTTTGGAAAGTGCTTCCTAATAATGTAATTTTCCTGTGATTTCCTCCAGCTATCCAATCCCCCAACACATATACACTGTATCGATGCTCAAGGCAATTTCTGATCTTCTAAAATTAATAATTTTAAAAATCCATTATGTGTCTAACCAAATTTCTCTTTTGCAATAGCATTGCTCAGATTCTGCAAAAAGAAAAAGGCAAAATCCTTTTTCTAGCAACCATATATTTGTTAGTATATCATTGCAATCTTCCCCAATTTTCCAGTATGAGTTTCTTCTGCTTTCTGCACACACCTTCCTTCCTTACCCACAAAATCTTCTAAAATTATTTCTTATTCTTATTTCTTATTCCTATTTTACCTCTTTGGTTCTTTTTTTTTTTTTTTTTTTTTTTTTTTGGCATTACCTGAACAGCATTATTTTGTTTCTGCACTGCAACCATATTATAGGGAGGAAAATACTGAATAATTTGTATTAAAGAAGGAAGCATCCACTTTCAAAGACGAATTTTCATAGGAAAGTTTTTTCTTTGTTGTAACCTGTAGTGTAACTTCAACAGCCATTCCGCACCCTATGACCTTTCCACAATTTGCAAGTAAAATGAAGACAGTCTTGAATGCTTCCAATTATATTTATTCCAACAGAACTAAGAAGTTTGCTTCTAGAAATAAGACAAAGGCTGTTGAGTGCTTTTGGAAATTTTAGCCCAGCCCTCTTCTGGGAAAAAAAAAAGCCATATGCAAAGAAGATATTCTGGAAAGTTTAATGCACGGTACTGAACTCATGGTGGTTAGGTCAGTAAGCTTCATCGTCCCAAGAGACACAGTGGTACCGGTCTCCAGTACATGGGGTATTTACTAAAATGATACCCCTTTGGTTATTATATCACTGCAACTGCACAGACATGTATTTCGTTACGGAATAAACATAACTATACTTTCTTTTTTTTTTTTTCCATTCTATCATTATACCATCTCCACAGCAACATAAACCAAACACGAACAAAGAACCATTGTCCCAGAATAAACACACGGGGGTTTATATTGGTATTGTAATTTGCAGTGGTATAATTATGCCAGTACATTTCTCAATGGATAAAAGCCTTCACAGTGATTTCCCCCTAGAAATTTGCTCACAGGATGATTTGAAGGAGAAAAAGAAGGTGGGAGAGATGAGGAATTCTATAAGTATTACCTTGAATTCTGTGAGCATGTAAAACCAATCAGTTTGGCCTGTGGAAAAGCTGCTAAACTTGAGAACACTCCTCAACTGCACTGAGTAATGTAAAATGTGACTATTAAATAAGGAGAAATAATTAGCATAGGATGGAGGTGAAGATAAACTTATTTTTCCAGATAACAAAATTTTTTGTTTAGACTTGAGTGTAAAAGAAAAAAGCGAAGGAAGGAAAATCATAAAAAGATCCTGTTTTGTGAACAGAAACCAGAAACTGTAACCCAAAATGAAAGATAACAATGTGACAAAAAAACCAAAAACATAGCTGTTAAAAATGTTATAATTATGTGACTGTAAAATGCGGATGCTGAATGAAGAACTCTATTTCTACTCTGAATTCTCTTCTGATCTATGGGATGCCTCTGAACAGAGATTTTAAAGAGGCACAATTAATTGTAATTACAAGAATATGAAGGTTTGAAGATACTGCTCTAACCAGTATTTTCATAATTCACTTAGTCTAATAGTACTGATGCGTTTTGTTGAAAGTAAAACAGGACTGCACTTTTTTTTTTAAACAAATATAGATCTTCTAGAATAACACATCTTGAAAAAAACAACTACTTCTTAGAAAGAAAAGCAGTTAAATTGATCTGAATAACACATTGCTGCCCTTTTCTAAAGGAGGCAGTAGACAGCAAGCATCACTGCTGGGGGCTAAAGGAGATGTAGAATCAACCTTCTCCTGTCAGTTTTGATCTGGCATCATGGTGCTTTGCTTTCCCTGTTCTAAGATTTTAGCAGACTTTCCACTCTGAGAAATAAATGCTGCTGGCTCTGCTACTGATCTGTTAATTTGATGCTGGGTAGGTCACATAAATGACTGGAGCCCTGTTTCTCCCTCAGGAACTAACAGTGGTTTGCTTGTCTTATATGGGTTCCCCTTCTCAGAAGCTCTTATTTAGCTCATGCATAGTCTCATAAAGGTATGGCATGACTCAGTGAGAGCATGGATACTGCGATATTGTCCTTGATGTCCTCTGTGTTGTGCTGCAGGGACCTATCAGTAGTATCAGTATGCTGGTGCCACAGAGGTCAATGAAACTCTCAGACCAGGCACTCCCCAGCGATGCTTGTCTGAGACTCTGGATAATCTCCAAACGCGCCAACCGGATTCGGTCTTGTACAAAAGCCAACAGAGTTGATGGGTTCCCTGGAGTTTTTCTCTGCTGTACTTGCCTGAGGATGAGAGCTCAAACCCCTGCTCCTCTGCATAGTTCAGAGCAAAAAACAGGCTGCAAGGCACTCCTGGGCTGGCCTCACCACCATTCTTGGCGGAGTTGTTTTATCTTTTAAAAAATACTAGTCATTGGGACAGGTAGCTGCTCAAATATTAACAACTCTGGAAGTAAATACATTTTTAAAAGTAGTCAATCTAGATATTTCCAGTGTTCAGTGACAGCTCACTGAGATTTTCTTTAGATTACTATTTTTCATTTAGACAACTCACCTACACTGGTACCATAGTAGGTACTTAAGTGTTCTCCTTGTACCTAGTCCATTATATTTGGGTGAAAACACCTCTGATGAGGAAGTGAGTCAATGATGCCATTTTCACAGACAATGCCCTGCAACACTGATATCTTGATAGTCACTGATGAATAAAAGTCATCACCTGTAAGTCATTGTGTATGCCAATCAACCAGAATGAGAACCATTTTTTCACAGAAAAAAATTTCTTAGTGTAAGTTTCAGTTATTAATGTGGCATTTGCATTTATTCTATCAGCTTGATTTAAAAAAAAAGACGTCAGATCAAATTTGACATCATAATTAGAATTTTTTTTAGTCAAGATTCTGAGAATGCTTGAAGGCTAAAGTAAATGTGTCTATAAAGATTTAATAAATGTTTCTATTAAATTTATATTCATTCTCCAAGGGTTATTTTTAATGACAGTAGAAGTAGTTCATTTAAAGACATAAATATAATACTAACCATATTTTCAAACAAAAAGGCTTAAAAGGAGCGTTGGTGCTTTCTCATGATACTACTCTAGTTTTATAAAATCACAGTAATTGCAAACCTCTTAGTGTGAGATTTCAGAAGTTAAATGCAATTAATTTCAATTACTCTTCCCTTTTCCCTATTCTTGCTCCTCCTCTCCTAGATGGTATATTTAGGGTTAGCCAAATAACAGAAAAGAGCATGCTGTATATAGTCTCTACATTATATAAATATGTATCACTTATGTATAGATATAGTTTATCCCAATTAGACTGTAAAAAAGCACAGACCAAACAAGCAAATGCAGTAATAATTGGCACAAGTAAATCTAGCAGTGAGGGTTGACTTCTTCATTTTTCCTCTCCCTCAACAGAGTTAGGGCTAAGCTCAGTAAACCGAATAGGATTCTGTGCCTACATTCACTGGAAGTTGCTCTGGACAGTTATACAGATGGAACTGAGATTAAAAGCAGCATGGGAAACGCTGCTGTCTATGAACAGGTAGCAAAGCTTCTTTTGACTTTCTTGGAGATTGAAACATCAGCATGTCCTCAGTAGTATACCTTTTCTTCTCTAAAAGGACGCTCTTCTGTATACTCTCTTCTATTTTTGAATGCCAATAGACACCCTCTTTTCCTCATTGCCAGTGCATCTCAGCACCTTCAACATGTTTACTAAATATTCTATTATCTGAAACCTATTTGCTTTCTAATCTTTCTCCAAGGATAGACAATCATGCACTGAAATGTTATCTGGTGAT
This sequence comes from Gorsachius magnificus, assembly GCA_034008185.1. Lineage (NCBI taxonomy): Eukaryota > Metazoa > Chordata > Aves > Pelecaniformes > Ardeidae > Gorsachius > Gorsachius magnificus. Next base: position 15,005,715 of record CM067085.1, on the reverse strand, counting down.
TATTTAGGTTTATTTCATTACATTACATTAAGGTGCTCTGTATTTTCAACATAGAATGGAAGATCAAAGAACCTCGCAGTGTATCAAATAGTTTTGTTCCTTGTTTCCATCCTAGAACTGCAAGCCCCACAAATGCATTATCAAGCTGAGTGAATCACTTTTTTGACAGAAAAAGGCAAGGTTTAGACTAAAATGAGCTTCTATTTTCCTCTTCTATCAGCAGAGGGAATAGTTTTGACTTTCACACAGCAAATGAGGAGAGAACTTTCCCCAGCCAGTTGCTAAACATGCACAACCACAACTCCTTAAATCCCACCCAGTAACTATGCACTTCACTCTCCATGGAAAGCTGCAGGAGATACGAACCCATTCTGTCTACGTTTACAGCTGACCAAAAGCCTCAGGCCTATCTTAGTGCTAGAAGATAAAATATCTTTTGTGAAGAGGTGAAACATGTTAGCTCAGATTCAGAACAACATTTATGCAGTCTCGTACCTCTTGTCTACCTGAGGGCTGGTCAGAGTCTCTGAGCCCCGGACTGGAGCACACCCTGTACCCTGTGTGCCTACGCAGCTTCAGGCTAAAGAAGGGTATCGCACTTGCATATTAGTTCCCAAGCTTGCAAGGTTTTGATTACCTTTGCTGCTCAAATGATTTTTTCTGCTCCTTTATGGGTCTGCTGATCTTGCGCTGCAAAAGCCTGAAACTGTCAACCTGTTAAATTAATAGCAGCTTTATCAGCCCATTATTTCCAACATCTGGCTGGTAATGCAGAGCAATAACTATTAGGCAATAATGTCAGTTTCTGGTTAGAAAAGCTAATATTGTACTAGCAATAAACTTTGTTCACACTGCAGCAAAGATGCATCAGATGAGATCTGGGAAGGGCTTTGCAGTACCCAAAATAAACAAGCCAAAGAAAACAGTAGTAATAACACAGATAGGTTAAAAATAAAGCTCAAACAAAACAGAAACCAAAAAGAAAATTTCTGTTTCTAAATTCTTCACAGCATATAATCAACTTCTACCACATTTTCCCATGCAGTGACCAGCTCAGTGGGAATTAATCTGACTGCTTTTGGAGAAAGATGATGTTAATCTGGAATAGGCATTCGAATTCAGTCCTGTCTTAGTCCTTCAGCATGGGTTCTTTAATTTTGTTCTCCTCTTCCACTTCTGACTTCCCATGTTGAAAACATTTTCAGGTGAAAGCTTTCTGCAGAAGAAGCTTCAAGCCTGAAAGGTTTTTCAGATCCCTGCAATATCAAACTGTTGCCCCTGTCAAACAGGCTTCTGAGGAGTGAAGGCTTCTCGTTTCTCATTCTGGACCTAGTAGGAATTATTCCATTTTATAGCCAAGTTTTTTCTGGCTGCTACTGAGGGTATAAATAAAAGCAGTTTAGAATTCATGAGGGGCATCTGACTATTTTCCATTTCTAGCCGAGGACTGAATTTTGCTCTCTTCAGTCACGCTCAGAACACCAGTGTGCAAAGCAATGCCACTGAAATGAGTCACTTACTCCAGCTGTGGTTGCAACTGAAAGCTCGCCTAAACAACAGAAAATCATTGCACCAGGTCCACAAACCCAGTGCCTCTCCAGGATGAGAGAACGCAATGAGAAAAGACAGGGAACTGTAACTGGGAGACAGGAGAACATTAGGTGCTAGAAAGTTAAGGGTAGAAAAACAAACCCACAGGCAAGACGCTTCTGCAAAGGATTGTGTGTCTTTGGATGGGCCTCCTTGAACAGAGCACCATGAGGCTCTGAGAATATGAGTGTCCCAAGCACTTTTCAGGACTGCAAAGACAAACAAAGCCATATTTTGAAAGGGCTGCAGCTATTGTTCAGCTCATAGGGAAGTTTTGTAGCACTAGAAGGTCTTCTGGATGGTTTTGTCAACCTGGACGTGGTTTCTTTAGAAGAAATTCCTACAGTTAAATACCCAATAAAAAGATTTTCAGAATGTAGTCAGGCATAACACTAGTCCTGATAAATCAGGCTGATAAGCCAAAGGTTTGTTCTGTGTGAATGACCTGAGATCATCAAATGCCTTGTAGAGTATGGTTGAGCTACTTAGATGTCCTTAAACATCTGAACATCTTTCTGTCTCCAGTATGTATTTAATAGCCCCTTTCTGACCTCTTTTCCCTCTGCTTTCAATTTTGAAGTGTTTTTTTTCCACATGGTGCTTCTTTCATTTTGGTTGAGCACTTCCAAGGACCTTGCCCTGGTTCTCCTGAGTGTTTAGTGGTGGCAAGGCTGACCTGAAGTCTCTAGGTTTCAAGCTTCTATTAGGGTTAGTAGTAGTTAAAATCAGGAAGCTTTTGAAATCCTGGTTGTAAAAAATACAGGTGAAGAGGGGACTGTGGCCACCTTTAGGCTGCAGCTTTGAACACACTGATAGTACTCAAGCAAGCACATGAAAGGCACTTCAGAAAGTCAGACCCTCCAATATTGCCTGGTACAATTTCTTAGACTGAAGAAAATATTTCACCTGCAAGAAACTCCTTACAAGAAGGAGGGTGAGGGAACAGCAGGAAAAAAATCCAACAGGAAACTAAATTAATTAAAATGCAATCAGAAAAAAGCTATACATAGGTACATTCTTGAATGCCTTCTCCCTGGAAAAAAAAAATGACAAAATTGCTCCAGTTCAAATATAGACTCTCTTGAAAATTCTCAGATAAGTGATTGATTTATCATTTATTTTTAATGTGGAAAAGAGATATAAAAAGAAATAACATTATATTTAAGGCCTGATTCCCACACCTGCACCTTTCTGTAGAGGGAATGAGTCAGAGTAACTGATTCAAATTCAAGTGTCAGTGAAAAAGGTTTTGAAAGAGTGGTAAAATAAATAGTAACAAATGTGTGAGACCAGATGCTACTCATGCAAGAGTTTTAAAGGAAATCAAATGGAAAATCTGTAGTATGTTGCCTTATGTTTAAATCAGCCATAGTACCAACGGAGTAAAAGGCAGAAAATGTGACCTATATTTTAGAAAGAAGCCTATGGGGCTTCAAAGAGCTACACCTCAGTAAACCGGACTGGGATATAGAGGAAATTAGTTTAAATTACACAAACAATAGAGTTTATGGACATGTGAATAAATGTGATAAAATGAGAATGAATCCAAATGACAAAAGGATGTCATGCTTCAGGAGTGCTTGCCAGTTTGTCACTCGTGAACAAGGACAGGAATCAGTGTGGTCCAGAAGGTACAATGGGGCATCTGAATTTCCAAAAACCTTAAACATGAACAACAAAAGCTGGTCAGGAAAAGAAGCTGCCATGCAATACAAGAGCACGTCCCACCCCACTGTGAATTAATAAATGTGCGAGTAGTTAGAAGCAAAGGGTAGGGATAAGAAGACAGTCCTCGGAAAAATGTCACATTTCCGAGGATTTGGGGTTGTTCCACTTACCCATAAATGATATGGAAAGGAAGTGAATAGTGAAGGCATAAAGTTTTCCAATATAAAATTACTTCTTTGTGAGATGTTGCAGAAGGATCTCACAAGAGTTTGTGACTGGCTACTAAAATATCAGGCAAAATGCAATATTAATATATGCAAAGCAATGCACTCAAAAAACCCACTAAGAATACATAGACATGGATAAGAGCTAAATTAGCTCCAAAAAGGACCTTGAAATCACTGGGGACACTCCTATGAAAATATCTGCTCATTGCTTAGGCATCAAATCAGAAGAGTATTCATGATTATGAGGAAAGTAATAGAGACATTATTGCAATGATGTTTAAAGCTATAGGGTACCTTAACTTGGAAGAATATTAAGAGCAATTCTGGTCATCCCATCTCAATAAAGATATAACAGAAGTAAAAGCAATTCAGAGAAGAGTGATGATGATTAGAGGCATGGAGCAGTATCCATATGGAAGTTACACAACAAAATTAGGAGCCACTGTCCTAGGTAAAAATGATTGAGAGAGAAATGCAATAAAGAGCTATAAAAACATTAATGGAATAGAGCTGTTGGGCAGGGAAATAGCTATTCTTTATTTCTCATACAACAGGAGCTAGAAGACACCTAATGAAATAATCATGCAGAATTAAAACAAATAATTAAACCACATGGACATGGATTCAAAGAGCAACTGCAGTAGAAAAATTAATGAACAGCTATTAAATACAGTATACAGATGAAATATTTTGGTCAGGATGACCCTGAAGGTGCAAAATATTTAGAGACTGGAAGTGGTACAAGTGGAAGGATCAATCTATGTACATCTTGTATCCTTATATTATTTCCTTAAGCTCCTCTCACTGAGTGTAGGAGAAAGGATGGAGCTTCAGTTTGATGCAGACCTTGTGTTCTTACTCTCTCCCTCTTCACCTGCTTTCATCTGCTTTCTTCCAAACGTACATTATAACTGAATTGATGCAAATCTGGGGGCTCCGGAGTGGGTGACTAGGTGACTTTTCAGAGGACACACAGTCCTTAAACTATTATAAAGCTGTGTTGGGAAGTGAATTCCTCTATAAACAATAATACTGGATTTACAGGACATTGCATTCACTTATTTCTAAGTAGGTTATACTCATATATCCACCATGTCTCCTTACACACTGCTCCTGCCTGCATGAAGCCGTACTTTAACCTCACATGCACCCATTTTCTTCTGCATTGTTCTGCAAGAATTTCTATGGTAACCTTTTCTGGAACCCATCCACCTCAAAAAAAAACCCCAAAAAGCCCAAACCCCTGTATTTTTTATGAAAAAGATATTCCTTCTTGATCACATGGGTTATTTGCCCTACCATAGCACAGTGGGCAATTGCAGACAACAACGAGCAGCAGGGAGTGAAAGGTAGGTGGCGACTACATCAACACTGCTGCCAAATATGTTTCTCAATCTACAACCTTGGTACAAGTCATATAATTAAGGAGAGAGAATCTGGCCCTGAATTATTCATCCTCATTCCACTATGAATTCACAGTCATTGAATATGGGCAAAAAACTCTGCTCGTCTTAATTGCTGTCCGAATCTCTCATCTCATGAGACACCAACAGCTCCCACCAGTCTAAGCTGACAAAGTTAATGTGTTTTGCATCATGATCTGTTCCTTTAATAAAGATTCTGGTCTCCCTGGGTTTAGCTCAGTAGCTTTGCATTACACATAATCTCCTTAATCAGAGAACAAAAAACTAGGTTAAAAGAATGCTAAGGCAAGCTCATAATCACAGGAAAACTCACAGTGCAGGCTCCAGCCTTTGCTAACCAAGCACAGCAGGTCACACTAGACCTCTGGGGTTTGCCTGCACCAGACAACCCACACACAATCCTGTGAGGTGCTTTGCTCCTTCAGGACCTTCGCAATGGCAAGGGTGCTCAGGTCCTCCCAACTGCTATGCACCTTCAAGGACTGGAATATGACTATGAATTATATTGCTTTCATTACCCAGTTTCGCCAACCTAACATAGTTTTAATTAATTTTATATGTGGTTTGTATTACCTTGGGTTTTTTGTTATTTAGGAACTTTTCAATTAAAGCTAGATAAATCACTGGAAACACAATATTAATACAGAAAATTGTACAAAACATGACAACCCTCCCTAATGAACTCGGTTTGCACAGAAATACTCATATAGCCATACCTCTCTCTCTCTCAAATGCCTAAATTACCATAAATGCCAGTGACAGAAGGGAAAGTTTTCAGGAGTGTCATTGGCTATTCATGAGGCATGCTCTGTTTTGCAGGACCCCCCAAAGCAGAACATCATAAATTCAACAGGAATTGAATTCTGTGGTTAATACTGGTATCTGGAACCAAATACTAACACGGTTTTGGAACTATCTTTTGTATTAAAACAAAAAAATAAATTCCTGTGGCAGGAAATGTTTATTTCTATGAACACTTATAAATTTTTAGTAGAAAATAAAAAATGAAATTTTAGCCAGGGAGAAGAGGTCTGTTCCCTAATGGAATATGTAGTTTACTTGTTCACTCACCATGCCCACATTCTCCTTCACAGACCTTAATCCCCTACCAAACCATAGTCCTGTCTAGGTATTGTAGACAGGAAGACCATACTGGAAAACTCAGAGACAGACCACCATATGTAATCTGAGATATAAATTATTACAGTGGAGAAAAATGAGAGATTCCCTGGGAAAGAGACAGGTTTTGTGAAAAAATCTTCCCTAAAACCAAATTTTCTTTCCATCACTTTTAGACAACAGGGATGCAATTGAAAGGAAACCCAAAAAGATGAAGTTTGCTGATTCCTGCTCAATCCTGATGGACACAGCTGGGAAATTAACCTGCTGTGATGCACATTCTGGTGTTCTATTCTCTTTAACGATCAGATCCTGCAAGCCTCCCAGTCTCTTATGATCCTTGTAGTCTAGGCATTCTCGCCTTGTGAGTCACAAGGGATCTGAGTTTCTTTTTCTCAGCAACATGTTTTAACAGTGACCTGAGAGCTGTTTATATCAGCAAAAAAATTAGCATTAGGAAAAAAGGACTTAAACCAGCACATAGACTATACTCGCCTCCTTATAACCCTAATACCATGTCTGTCTTTTGCAGACACCCTCAGCAGGCTCGTGTATATCCATTTCCATGAAATCTTTTATTTATTTTCAATGCTGTAGACATGTCATCTTCATGATTATCCCTTTATAGCCTCCAAATGTTTGCTGAATGTTGGCTTATCCCAAGTCTTATCATGAGCTTTTATAGCCATCTTGGCATTCCTTTCTAGGCATGTTGTTTCTACATTCAGCATAAATATAGAGACACAAACAGGTATAGATATAGATACAGATATAAACCACATGAGGGTGGATATTCATCCTAGTTAAAATTCAGCTGGTAATATCTGAAATTCAATGTATTCAATAAACTCATATATTGACAAGTCAATAAAGGTCAACATAGATACAGTTCAATATTCTTCACATTTGGTTGGGTCTAGATGAATTTCTGAAGGATTCGCAGCATTATGTATGATGGTCTTAGAGACTTTCTATTACACATAGTCCTTTATCGACCAACGAACTGGAGAAATAATATAGGACTGCTCTCCAAAATTCAGAGAAGAAAACATATTTAAATGAGCAAAGCTGTTTCAAGATCCAAAGACAGACTATTATAAAGCATCAGGTTATGAAGAAACATTAAAAGGCAGAATCAACTTTAACAACTGAGAATCATTTTTATGATAGCCATAGCTCGCTATGAAACCTACTCTACACACTCACTTAAATCATGATGGTTTTTGCCGTAATTCTCAGTTGTGCTAAGAATATCTTTACAAGTATAAAAAAGGGAAGCAATAAATAGACAATAGTTCTGCTTTAGATATTTTCCATTAAAAAGTTGTGAATCATTTGTAATTTATACTCAAATTAAGATCTGAAGAGGAAATTTCTAAAGTTAAGGTCAGTGAAAGGCAAGTAGTTATTACATATTTTCAGATAATGTTTCAGAAAACATGGTACTTTACTGCAAACTTTATGCAGTGATCATACTACCACTTTGGCCATTTTCCCTAGGAGGATTGTTGGACCTGAAAGGGGAATTGCTCCATGAACATGCTAGACTGGAAACCACAAAATCTTATTTCTCTTTCTAGGTTTGCCTACAGAGGGGCGATAGGCATTTCAGTTGCAGATAGTTTTAAGTGTCAGGCTGAGACATTCAATATATCTGCTTGTCTGACACACGATGTCAGCAACAAGTGAAGGCCTTGAGTGTGTTCTTGTCTGATACTAGAGTTCCCCAGTGCCTAGGACTGTACTTACGGCATGCTCAGGAACATATACTCAGCAAATACATATTACAGCTTATGGATCTCTTGTACATTTGGGACTCAGTTTCTCTCTCTCTCATGCCTCCTAACAGTTCATGCAGATGAGCAGTTCCACTGAGTTCAGCAGGGATTATTCATCTGCTCATCCTTCCATGAGCACACCTGGACCCAGGCTTCCAGGTAGTTCTAATTTTATGAGGGTGTATTTATTTATTTCACTCCCAGAGAAATAATATTTGGCTGAGGGAGTGAAGTGCCAGTTATTTTCTTTACTGAAATGATGCCAGTGAAAAACAAAAAAACAAGATGGGGAGGAATAGGTTAATTTTTAAAACCAGATTTTAATAAAATGTACAGTATAACGAAAATATTTCCTATTTCTGATTTGCACAGAAAAAGAATAAAGAAAATAAAAATAAATATAACCTTTTCATTTTGCAGTGAAAAAGCAGCTGGACTGGCCTGTGAAATACAAATCAGAAGGCTACATATGATGAGTCCTATGATAGCAATGTTAACATTACAAAGACATCCTTTCCCGTAAAGAGTCTGATAACCATTGATTCTGACTTTTCTGCTGACTAATATGTAGGAACCTAGGAATTTGTGCAAGATTTGGTAGTATTTTACTCATGTGGAAGAAAAATTTCCATGAGCATGTGCTATATTCTTAAGCATTTTTCTCTCAAGGGCCAAAGCCAATTTTATGGTTTATCTTTTTTTTCCTGCAATACCACCTGCCCAAACTAGATGGTCAGATTATTTCCATTTCTTTCACCTCCTCAGAGGTTTGTATTACTCCACACTGGTAATATAAGAACATCCTATTTTCCACCTCCTGCAGCCCTGGTACTCTGTATAGTTTATACTGTTTACAATTGATTTCCCACTGATAACTCCCATATGACCCAGTGAGCTGCCAGGCATGCTACGCTGTAGATGTCTGATGAACCTCAGCTGCTCTGTCAGGCTCAAGCACCTTGCAGACCATAGAAGTCTTCGCCCAGAGGAGAAAAAAAAAACAAAAAAAACAACCACAAACCAACAAACTTTCCAGATTCTCTTTATCTTTACTTGGTTAGTGTCTTGCTGTGCATCATTCACCAGCTCTTTTTTTCCCCCAATATTAAAAAAAAATCACTCAAGAAAACCTTTCCAAGTACAATTAGTCCTGTTCACTTGGATTCAGAAGCTGACAAAACAAACACCGATTTAAACAATGACAGAGACAGTTAAGGTTAATATTGAAGAGACTAACAAGTTCCCTACTGGAAAAAAGAGGCTCAAGAATTAACTCAGTTACTTGCTCTTCTTACTGCGTCTTCTCCAGACATCCTGACCAGCTTATTTTATAATTGCCTCCCTCAGTTCTCATTTGTGTTACAGGGATAGCTGTACTCTCTTTTGTCCACTCCTTGTATCCTAGAGAAAATATATTATAAGAATTACAAGGGTTGTGGTGTTGCAAAATAGGCAGTTATCATTAGCTTTAATCAGGCCATGAGAATTTTTTTTGTAAAGATATAACATTACAGGGTGAGGGGTTCTTCAAAAAATATATGGTATTCATATAACACAAATATAAGTTTTCAAAATTAAAATCAGCTTAATGCAACATTTTTTATCAGAACTTTTTATTAAATATAGAAAAAATCTCCTTGTCTTAAAAAATCATTTTAGTTGAAAAATTATGTTTTCATAAAGACAGACATGGAGGGGGGAAAAGTTCAGCCATCCCTACACAAATTATTAATACCGTTAGTGAGTTTTCTAAATTAGTAAGTTATAGGAGGACTAAGAAGGATGATATGACTTAAATCTGAAAAAATATTAGCAGAATCAAACTCAGCTAATATTCAATTGCTAATATGAAATGAAATTATAAACATGCATAAAGTTAAGCACATGCTTAACCACTTTGCTAAATTCTGATCTGAGTCCAAGCTCAAATGACAGCAAATATTAGTCTTCATATTTTGTGCATAGAATGAGAGACATCTGAAGGTAGCTGGTAGGTTGATTAGTATTTGAAATAACAGTCTATTAAAATGTAAATTAAATAAATGCTACTGCCTGGAAAATAAATGAGTTTTTAGCAACTGTCATCAGACCTGGATTCCACCTTTAGCCTCTCTGAGCTCTTGTCAGCTGGATTCCAGCCCAGATGAAGTGGGCAGGAGAGCACGGTAACCTAATGAGAATAAATGGGAATTAGTTTAGCACTCTCACGCAGCTAAATTATCCAAAGATTAGTTACCTGTTTGGAGCGGACTACCCAAGGATTTATTCACTAGAAGAGTGTGCAGGCAGAATCCAGCATTTTAACCAAACAGGTACTTGCCATGGACCTAATAGAAAATAATTTGGATTGCATTAGGATTCTCCTCAGCTATGCCTCAAAGTCCGGCTTCTTCCTTAGAAATCTCCCAGATCCTAGCTTGTGCGAGAAAACATGGGACTGGTCTTAGTGTGTGAATCACAGCCTCTCTGTCACTTGCATCTTTGCATTTAAACACTCGCTGCTCTTGTTGAGCAAAGCTCTGGGGGCAGCTCTGCAAAGACTGAAAAGTGGTAATTTTTCAGTCATGAAAGTTCAAAGCAGGGTTGGAGACATGTGCTGGGCACTGTGTTCTGGGCAGGTTTGTGGGGGGAACCCTCCTACAGCTGTCTGGGAGAGGGAAGATGTAGACACAGCCTCAATGGGCTGGCAAGGAGTAGCACGATGGTCGTGCTTGCACTTAGAGAGCACAGACCCCCACCATGCCAGCAGCACCAAGATGTCACAGAAAACGGTGGCTGTCCTGCTCGCTCCAGGAGGCTCCAGCACCGTCTGGACAGTCACTAGGCAACGTGACATCTCAGCAAGTACTGCAGGATGAGGTTGTGAGAAAGCACTGGGTGTTCATCAGGTCCCATCAGCTCAATCCATTCAACCACCATCCCAAATGCAGGCATGCGTGAGGCAGAGAGGAACATACTGAAAATGCAGGTCACATTCCTGGGAAATGGAGCACAGTCCAGATGGTGGATTGCAGAGCTCCACTGAATTCCAAGTTTTGTGCGTGTGTGACTTCTTTGTATTAACATTTTCAACTTGGTTATTTATATGTGCCCAAGATCTCATGTATAAGCTTATATGTGTCTGAGGAAACAGTTAATTCAGCCTTTGATCTGGGTGCAGCCCTTAATTCAGGTGCAGTCTTCTGCCACAGACTAGAGTCCTACGCTGCTAACCTGGAGTGAATATGAAGAAAATAATAGCTTTCCAAAAGCCTGTTATGCTATATGTTTCCCCTAGAGAAACATCTCTAATAACTGTAACCATTTTTGATAACTAACATAAACTGATTTTCTCTTAATAGTGCATCTTCCAGCATGATTAATATGTCTAAGGAGTAAAACAAAAGCTCTCTTGAGTTATCAAAACACAACATAAGCACAGGGCAAAGCTCTTTGTATTACTAAATTGCAACCCTTGGTGTTCATTAAGGAAAATAGTTTCCTGTTTGCTTTGAGCTAACCTAATGCAGTGGGAAAGTGGATAAGAAAGTGGGCCTCTGCTGTAAACCGTTGAGTTTTACCCTCAACAGATAGAAGTGCCTGTTGCCAGAAAGCTGAATAATGATGATTTTTTTGACAGAGAAAAGAAAAATCACAGAGTGCACTACACTATTATTCTTACTCTTCCTGTAAAATATCACAGAAGACAAATTGTCCAGGTGTTAGAATGCAATCATGGGACTTAGAAGACGGGCATTTATTTTTGCACAATACCACAGGCTTCTTGGGTGACCTGAGCAAAAACTTCCTATGAATAACATTCTACTAGTTATTTAAATACCTGATAAGACCTACAGTCTGCATTTCAGACAGTGAACTTCAATATCCTAAAATTTCACTGTCAGCACCAGAGGTGGCTGCCTCTCTTCAGTGATTTATAGGAAATTTCTGACTTTGAGCTTTTGAATGGCATCTGAGGTAGATCCCTATAGTAACTGAAGATAAATGGTGGGAAGATTCCCCTTAGGGTTAAAAATCCATAAAAGAACTTAGGTTGCTAGTTCATCTGTTTCTAAAACTAAGTAATCATAACATACAGCCTACACAAAGGGGTAAATAGTAGTGTAGGAAAAGTACTTTGAAGTTTTAATTTTACAGGAACACAGACAGGGGAGGATACATTTGCCACTGATACTCAACTGTGCAGGCAGGTTGTCCTCAACCCAAATTCTAGGTGGACTAGGTGGAGCCAGCAAGTCCCTTCTGAAGTCCTCCCCTAAAGCTGAAATAAATAATAAAACAATAAAAAAGGTATTACAAAGAATGAACACAAGATTGATATAATTAAAATCAAACCAGCATTAGTGAGCTTTATCCAAAGCAGATCAAACTGTTCAAAGAAAGATATAACTTTTACTGGGTACCAACTAATAGAAACAGATTCCTTGTTGAGAAGGAGCATGAGGGTAGAGCCAAAGGAAAACAATAAGCCATTATTTCACCCCCATATGTACAGGTGGGATTAATTTCTTAATCTTTTTCTTTTTCAAAGCAGTCAGGTTACTTATCACATAAATTTGTCATATAACAACATCATGTTTTGTCCACTAGAGGCTCTGGATAGGCATCAAAGCACCACCCCCCTTCACCCCCCACTCTGCTACCCTGGCAGTGCTCCCACCAGCCAACTGCCTGGCACAGCAGGTCACAGCGCTGGACCTGCCACAGCTTCATATAAAAGATAAACATGCCTCCCCCCAGCTGCAGCAAGGGGGTGAGGTGGGAGTCAGCACAAGCACAGCTGTGTGTCTCAGAGACTGCATGAGACTTGACAAGCCTAATTATGGGAAAGGTCTCCCCTAAAAGCTCCTCCCTCAAATTTATTGGGCGGTTGGTGTGAAGGAAATCTTGCTGATGGTTTTCTTGTCTTTGTCTCATATCTTCCTTGGCAAAAAAGGAACAATCTTTGGTTCCAATATCTGATTATTTAATCTCTGATAAAAATCAGTACTTTAACAGATACATTACTGTGATGATGGCCAGAAAACCAATGTTCCTCACAAGGAGAATCATGGAAAGGTGAAGAAAGCTTTGCTTTTTCATAGCTACTGCCAATAATAATCTAGTGAATCTAGGGAGTTTGAAGAGCCAGCTATAGTTTCTGTCACCTTGAATCCAATGAAAAGTGAAACCACTCTCTGTGGCAAGGACTTGTCTTTGTTCTTTGCCTTTAGACACATTTGCACAATAGACATGAACTATGAACCTGACTCTGATTTCTAACTCTATACACAAATAGCTGTTATCTGATTAGAAAGTAAAGACTAAGCTCATGTCCTTAACATGAATCTGATTTTGCTCAGTTTTCACAATACATTCACGACCTGAATGAGAGAAAAAGCATACCTGGCAGAAAAGAGATGATGATCCCTTTACCTTGAAAATATCATTTGAATTCTAAGAGCACAAAGGAAGAGAAATTAGGCCTGGTTTTTATCTTTACCCAAGCTTGATTAGGTCATAGAAAGTTCAGGTAATACTCATGCCTCACAGCCACAATCATCACAGCAGTAGAGAAGCTAACGGAACAGAAAGAAATGAATAGAAATGAAAACTTTTTAACGAATATTCCAGCTGCCTGATTGCAAAGAAAAGCTTCAAAATAAAAACTGTCTAGAAGTATATCGACACATTCTGTTCTGATTAGCATCCAAATTATGTAAGTCAGCAGCACAGCCAGTGAAAACTATTACCTGAGAGAACTCCCCTCACTTAAGATGTTCTGAGAGGAAAGCTTTAATTTAAAAACTATGATGACCATGCATTTAAATATTTTAAATTATCATTATCATGCATGAGACTGCATAAACAATCTTCCTTGCCTTCTTTTTTTCTGAAGTGACTAGGGTTTTCTTTTTGCTGTTCTTTTTTTTTAACTTAATGCCATTGCAAAGTAAGGTTGTCCAAATAGACCACAGAGGTTCAAAAGTCAAAGCTGGTATTTGCCACCATTTGCAAAAACTACTGACAAGGATTGGGGTGGGGAATGCGGGGCAGGGAGGCAAAAAATAGTTAAGCAAAGACATTCTGGAGTGATGTCATTTTCTAGAAGTGACTGGATTACTGGACTCTGACTATGTTTTTTAAAACTCCCAAGCTAGAGGCCCAAAATTAAGGCACGCAAAAACATTAGCTCCTTTTTAGTATTGCCTGTATAGCTTCAATTCTTGACTCTGACTGTCCAGATTTCCCAGTAGCCTGTTGAGCTAAAGGGCCTATCCTTATAACATTTCACAGCCTACACAGGACCTTTTAATCCACACAAGCAGCTGGGACTCCTTATGCTATCGAAGACGCCACAACTTCCCATTGCTTAGATTAGGTGACGCAGCTGAAAATTCAGCATAAACAAAGCACAAAAGAGAACAGAACTGATACCTCTAGCAAGCCATCAGCTGCAGGAAAGAGGCAATGAACTTTAGGTTAGACATTAGGAAAAATTTCTTCACAGAAAGGATTGTCAGGCACTGGAATGGGCTGCCCAGGGAAGTGGTCAAGTCCCCATCCCTGGAAGTATTCAAAAGACAGGTGGACGAGGTGCTTAGGGACATGGTTTAGTGGTGGGATGGCAGGGTTAGGTTAATGGTTGGACTTGATGATCTTAAAGGTCTTTTCTGACCTAAACAATTCTATGATTCTATGATCCTATAATTCTTGGCTTAAAAAATCACAGAGAACTGGACATCACTGTATTAGATAGCAAGAGAAGTTTTCCCACCAGCTCTCTAAAAAGATTTTAGATTTATATTTGGGTTTGATGTCTCAGAATCTGATGTTTTTCCATACTATAAATACACTTGCACTATAAATAGACTTATCTTCCCTTGTAAAATGTTCTGAAATCTTGTGATGAAAAGCACTAAATATGTAGCCTTCTGTTTTTGGAGAAGCCTAAGGTGAGATAATGGTCTCTACATAGAGATTTTGTGTTTCTGTAGAAGGGGTTGGCCTTGCACCAAAGAGATGTTTTAACACTAAAAAAATCTGTCAATCCCACCACTTCTGGTCAAGGAAAACTAGTAAATCAGCTAGTGCCAATCGTGATTGGGGAAAAGGAAAGACATCAGCAAAATTGTAACAAAGAAATTACATTGATTCTGGAGCATGAGTTCTTTCCTCCTGAGAAATTCAACACGCTAAAATGTCTTCACACTATTCTTGATTTAGCTAATCCAAATGTAGGTAGAAGTGACATCAGATGAGTCAGGCACACCGTCTGGACTCAAACTCTGAATTTGGAAATGATAAACACACAAAACTTTGCTTGGATGTTTCAGTTCAACAGTTAAAGCAAAAGCCAGATTTACCATTTAGCTTTCAGACAACTCACAATTGAAAATATCCAAAGGTTAAGGGGTTTGCTGAAGAGATATGTTGCTGAGATTAAATGCAAATCATTTTGTTAGTGGAAAGGGCTAGCAGAGACATGTGGAAAGGACCACTGGGGAAACTGTGTGCAGTAGTTGCTTTATTTCATCCTCTGAAATGCGTATGCTTAGGTTTGGCCAAGTAATGGTAGCTAACATGCATTCATTGCTAGCCAGTGAAATCTCAGACAGCTTATTGCTCAGTTATTCCTTAGTTATAATTGCTCAGAAGGTGTCAACAAACAGAAAAAGACAGGCCTCATTCTCTGACAGACATAGAGAGCCCCAATTCTAGCTAGACTGCCAGGAAAGCACAAATGACGTGGTCTGTAAGACGCCAGCTCACAAGGCCTTTTGGTGTATTTGTAACTTCTAAAACGTGTGTTTGTACAGCACCTCACACAGCTCATGACTGAAAAGCTAAGCATTTCTGAATAATATTTTATTTAGGAATCTCTCCCTCATGGTTTATAAAATGATACTTAAAATATCACTAACAGTGAATAATATGATCTTCCTCACTGCTGAAATTGTTTCTTCTATTCCTTTCCCTTTTTGTCACAATTTTTTTACCTCACAAATGCCTCACTCCATGTCTATTTTAGGAAAGAATATCTACATGAACTAAAACCAGAAATACCCAGTTCCATTAAGCATTGCACTCTTATCCACACCCTAGCCTATGT
The DNA here is from genome assembly GCA_034008185.1 of Gorsachius magnificus. Taxonomy (NCBI): domain Eukaryota; kingdom Metazoa; phylum Chordata; class Aves; order Pelecaniformes; family Ardeidae; genus Gorsachius; species Gorsachius magnificus. The sequence continues at coordinate 14,989,817 of CM067085.1, read as the reverse complement.
GTCTGATTGGGATGTACCATTTTCAAAGGAAGTCATCTGATCTCCACATTCCATTTAATGTGTTATACCACTAATGTAATTCTTAGTGCGAAATCAGAAAAACCTTTTCCAGTGAGTGGGTGGGAGGAAGAGAAATATGACCACGGTCAAGGTAAACCAAAGTGATTAATGATCTGAGACTTAAAAAAAAATGAAATTGTAGCCAAAAGGAGTATGCTGTACCATCTAATGGACAAAAGATTGCAGTTTAAGTATCTGAATAATTACTGTGTTTGGAACAAGAATGCACAATGTTTGATAATCCTTTCTGAATAATTGTAGTATTTCTCCCAGAATTTGTGTCTGATAATTGAATAGTCTGAAGGTTGCTATGGTAAACACTTAGCTTACACAACACATAGTGTAGGGAGCAGATACAAACTAAAAGGGAGACTGGTGTCTGTAAGTAAGGGCTCAAGGGAGACTATCAACTGGATAGAGCTGTTCCTGATTGACACCTGGTGACTAAAAGGTAAATCTGCCACAACTTGTATTGACAAAGTCTCTTCACAAGACCTGGCTTGAGCTTATGAATAAAGTATGTTCAGTATTTGATTATTTATCTCAGATGGCTTTTGACAAGCTGGAAAGAAGAAGGAAATTTTCTGGACAAGTCTCTTCTTTATTTTTTAAACTGCTATCATTGATTCTAATTGTCTCTAGTGTGTGTTTACTGCACTACGGAAGCTGACGAGAATACGATAGTTTCACTGGCACTGTGGACAGAACAGATCTGTAAGAATGTCCTCTACACCAATTCCACTTGTCCCTGATTTAACCCATTTTAAAAATTCCTTTTGTGAACCTCCTCATGGGATGATGAACTATAGCTAGGGAAAATGGCTAAAGGTTATTCAATTTTACTGAGGCTGCGGGAGTTCTGTCCAGTATCTTCTTGGTCAGAGAAATAGACTCACGTACCAGTGGAGCACAAAAAGAAGAGACTGAAGACAGCCCATAAAAATGGCAGCAGAAGGTGTTCAATAGCATAATTTTTAATAAGAGTGATTAGAAACATAAGAAACAACACTGTGTGATTACCCAGAAGTAGCCAAAGCAAATCATAAAGCTAAAAACTGGAAAAGGAAAGGAACTCTCCATGAGCAACGGAACTATCGGAGGCAGATTGCCCATGCACCAACGTCCTATGTCACTGCCCACTGCAATCGCCTGCTCCTGCCAGTACCTCAGCACTTCATAGAATCATAGAATCACTTAGGTTGGAAAAGACCTTTAAGATCATCAAGTCCAACCATTAACCTAACCCTGCCATCCTACCACTAAACCATGGCCCTAAGCAAAAACTTAGTTGCAAAAAGCAACTTCCAAAGCCATCTCCTGAGTCATTTCACTGACCTGTCCTCACAGTTTCTCCTAAACACCTCTGTATCTGCCCCACATGCACGTACCCATCCAGTAAGTCATTTCCATAGTGCCCATATCTTTCTTTTGTGTGTGTGAAGGTGCACATACTGAAACTATTTCTGAGCTCTTTGGAGTGCACTGGCGGGTTAGCAGCCAGACACAGCATGCTGAACTTGCACTGCAGCCATTCCCTCAACAGGAGTAAGGGTGCAGGGCTTTCTCTGTCTGTGACCAGTTTTCACCAGTTGCAGAGTTTTCAATAACTGCATAATAATGCTAAGGCTGACATAAAGAATGGATAGACAGGTCTAAAGTAGATATGTAGTCAATTCTTTTATCTTCACTTCAGCCTGTCTTCCACATAAGGACAGAAACATAGGCAATTTAAATCCATACAGGGAACAAAAGCCTCTAGCCCATTTTCAGAGGTGATAATGGGTGTATTGGAGTCCAATCCCCACTGGCTTTCCATGGACCTAGACATGCCAGCCAATTTTGTTCTATTGTAGTCTATTACTAATTTACAGAGAACATGACTTTTTAGATGCTTCACTGCACTATCTTGTCCTGTCTGCAAGGACTAGTAAGTCGATTCATCTCTTTTTTGAGGAAAGCGTAATTTTTAAAATAATTTTATAAACAAAATCCTTAGTGGATATAAATATTTCACCTGTAGCTTTCCTCTTTACTCCCCTTGTTCGTGAGAAACCTGAATTGCTTATTTTTCATTAAAGGCTTGTCAAGATGATTTCAAAATTTCCCCGACAATTGGCTCATTCATAATCTGATTGCACCAGCAAGCAAGAAACTCCAAAAGTCACTTGATGGGCCATGACGGTTTTAACACAGATCTTGACAATCCTTGCTAAGAAAGCCAAGCCAACTACTGTCCTTGTTCTATAAAACATTTGTGGGGCTGGGGAGGGGAGCGTCGCATAGCCCACAGGTCTTGGACTTGACCCTACATGGAGATACACGAGGAAGCTTATTTTCCTCAGATCTGTTGCTTCTAGCTGTCTGTCAGTCAAATAAATTTGTATCATCTACAGACATCTTACATTTAAGTTGTACTTTTAAGTGGGGGTTTTGCCTCAGTGGAACATTGATCCCTTCTAAAAAAAAAGAGTAAAAATTTACATATAAAATGACAGCATGATCTGGGGGCTGTATACTGTTTATGCCTTAAACATCCGACCTGAAAGTTTATCCTCATTGCTTAGTATTTTAGGTCTTAATATAGAACCAAAGAGCTACTTCTAAAAAACAGAGTATGAGAATGAATGAATTCACACTGGTTTTGCCCTCTTCCTTCAATTTACTTCAATATTGTAACATATTTTGCAAGCTAATATAGATTTTCAAAACCACAAGAAAAGGACGTGTAAATAGGAATATTTACCTACTATATTCATGCCAGAAATCTCCTGATGCCCTTTTGAAAGCTCTTTGTGGGTTTGAGACACTTAAAGAAAAGAAGCAATACCATCTGGAGTCGACAACAAAACAGGCATCAAATTTGCCACTTTATGACACTGAATACTACAATCAATAGAAATGTCAGCTATCTCACATTAACATCAGAGCAGGTAGATTTATAGGACCACTTGGTTACTGTGTTAAACCTCATCATGCTTAACAATAAAAGAGCTTTAGGCTGCCTGCCTCAAGCCAGAGGAATGCAATATTTCAATGGTACTAATCAGTTAGGATGGATTTTATAGGAAAATGACAAAAATCATAGATTTGGGCAGGTTTAATATTTTCAGCAGGAGACGTCTCAAAAGGAAATTTAGTCTCCCACAACAGATACGTGTCTGAACAAGTAGAATGATTTTTTTTTCTCTGGAAGGGAAGGGCACTCTCTCTTCTCTCAACTGGACAGGGAGTGAACAGAAAGCTTAAGCTAGGTGCTGGAGTTAGATGAAATGACTCCTCCAAGATGTCTCTTTCTACCTAAACCCTTTTCCTGGTACTGTGGATGGAAACTTCTCACAGTGTCACTCACAGCTGACCGTGCCCTCCTTCCAGGAACGTTTCCTTTTGCTACTATTTATATTGCATAGAAAAGCATTGAGATGGTTCGGGAGAAGTCTTTGGAAGTGACGAGGAACAGCATTATGCTATCAAATATGCCTCACAAATGACTTGTGGTTTAAATGATTTAACGATACAGGGTTGCTATTTCATTGGCTGGACAGATTTGGTCAAATGCCTTAACAGCACTCATGAACATTAATACCAATTCCAAGTGGCTATTCAATTCTATGTTCATAGCCCTTGTTATTCAAGTTGTCAGAAGAAAACAGATTGCTGTTCATTTTAATCAGTCAGATCACAGTTTTATTGAACGTGCCTGTTTGATGTGATTGCATCTTGCACAAGTGAGCGAAATGAGACAAAAAGAGCAATTTTATATCACGTAGATAATAACAGATGCGCCCCTCAGAATTCATTATAGAAATCTGTTTTGCAGCCGTATGTTCCACTTCATCTGAAATCCTTTTGTTCTCATCAGCTTCTTCCTGTGTGAAACTACCACTTTGCATTTTGCAAGCATCGACTAATGGAATCTGATATTACTTTGTCCATATCCTTGGATCGCCTGCTAAATATTGAAAACCAGGAAGTCTAGTTTTCCATAACCTAGTAAAATAGCCTCCATGTAGTCACCTGTTTGTAAAGCTCCAGGTGTACTTACCCTCTGTATATACCCTTTACTATATACCCTTTCAATATCACTCTCTAATGACTGAAAAAAGAGAGCTTTAGCAGTAAACAGTTTTTAATATATTTTTTTTCCTTTGCTTTTTCTTCTACCTCAGTCTAAGCCTTCAGGTTGAGCACATGTCTATGAAATTTCAGCTCAGCTTTTTCGTTTAAGGTGTGTTCAAATCTGTAGCCATCCAAATTCCCTTAGGACTTATATGTATGTGTATGAATCAAAATTACAGGTATCATATGCAGCTGCTTTTTCTCATAACCTTTTTTAAACACCTACGTGACTATGCTGACTAATATGTATTTTATTGGCTTGTTCCTTAGCTGATGTATATTCAAGTGGCTCCACAGATTCTAATGGAGTTATGCCAAATTACATTACTCCAATGGTTTGGCTGAAATCCTATCTCCTTTGACATCATTGGCAAAGCTCCCATTGTCTTCAGCAGAGCAATTATTTCAATGTATATGCTCTGCATATAGGGACCCTCCTCAGCGGAATGTTGTGCAGTCAGGCGAGTGGTATGATGCCTTAGTTAGAGGCATCACATTCATCCTGTGAGGTCTGCTAGAGGTCAACACTAAAACATTAAATTGTTGACTAGACAAAAGAAGGAATAAAGGAAAGGTTGGACAAACGTATTAACTTTTGCAAAAATCATTCAAAGGTGTTTCAGTGTAAATTTGAGCAGTGACTCAGAGCATTTCTTTACATTTCTTTGTCTTCCTTATAAAGTCACTGGCTTCCCTAAGTATCTCCCTTTAGCCTTTCTGTAATTAGAAATCATAATTTTCTCTGGGTCAAGCCTGCAGGTTTATACACATCATAAAGTTGGTAAATCAAGCACTGGGGCCCAGTCATATCTCTGTATCTGCTCCTCACAGCCCACCCGTGTAGTACCTTAACTTCTATTCAAGGGCACGTTGTAACTCCCCCCATCATTCCTTCACATTCTCTGAGCCACTTCACCTGTTCTTGGAGGCCCTTCTTGTTTCCCATACAGCATCCACAGTCTCAGTAATATTTCCCATCTCTCTGTCTCCCTCTATGACACCTGCATGAGGTTTCCATACCCATAAATCTGGTTCTCAGCATAGGGCCTAACCTCTATAATCATCAGCACCTACCCATGCTTGTGTGTGAATTCTTGCTAATGTCCATTCTGTCCCCCATAATCCAGGAGGAAGCAGTCTTTGACCTGCTATGCCACCTGGACATCCACAAGTCTATGGGGCCAGATGGGATCCACCCAAGAGTGCTGAAGGAGCTGGCAGAGGAGCTTGCCAAGCCACTCTCTATCATTTATCAGCAGTCTTGGATAACAGGGGAGGTCCCAGGTGACTGAAGGTTGGCAAATGTGACGCCTATCTTCAAGAAGGGCCGGAAGGAGGATCCGGGGAACTACAGACCTGTCAGCCTGACCTCAGTACCGGGGAAGATTATGGAGAGGTTCATCTTGAGTGTTCTCACCAGGTACATGGAGGACAATCAGGGTGTAGAGGAGTGGCTGAGTGAGAATGGGCATGATTTAGTCCCATTCGACAGCCCCTGCTCTTAAGCGGATGTGGGCAGACCTATGGCCGGAAGAGAAGGTGAAGCCCCTCCGCTGGACAGATAACCCGTCCCAGTCACAGTAGCGATGTAGGCGTGTGTATAACGGTGTTCTACCAATCACAGTGTGACATGTGTGTATGTTATGGTTTTCGGCCTATATATGCTTTTGTTAGCTGCGCAATAAAGGAGAACAACCATACTCATATTGAGATCCATCGTTAATCCGGGCTGGCTTCCCCTCCAACATCAGGGGATCAGACCCAGCCGACATGGGTTCATGAAAGGCAGGTCTTGCCTAACCAACCTGATTTCCTTCTATGGCCAGGTGACCCACCTGGTAGATGAGGGAAAGGCTGTGGATGTTGTATACCTGGACTTCAGCAAAGCCTTTGACACAGTCTCCCATAGCATTCTTCTGGAGAAGCTGGCGGTTCATGGCCTAGATGGGTGTACCCTTCACTGGGTTAAAAACTGGCTGGATGGCCGAGCCCAGAGAGTCGTGGTGAATGGAGCTAAATCCAGTTGGCGGCCGGTCACAAGCGGTGTCCCCCAGGGCTCAGTTCTAGGGCCAGTTTTGTTTAATATCTTTATCAATGACCTGGATGAGGGGATTGAGTGTGCCCTCAGTAAATTTGCAGATGACACCAAACTGGGTGGTAGCGTTGATCTGCTCGAGGGGAGGAGGGCTCTGCAGAGAGACTTGGACAGGCAGGATTGATGGGCTGAGGCCAACTGTATGAGGTTCAACAAGGCCAAGTGCCGGGTCCTGCACTTTGGTCACAACAACACCATGCAACGCTACAGGCTTGGAGAAGAGTGGCTGGAAAGCTGCCTGGTGGAAAAAGACCTGGGGGTACTGTTTGACAGCCAGCTGAATATGAGCCTGCAGTGTGCCCAGGTGGCCAAGAAGGCCAATGGCATCCTGGCCTGTATCAGGAATAGTGTGACCAGCAGGAGTAGGGAAGTGATCGTGCCCCTGTACTCGGTGCTGGTGAGGCTACACCTTGAATATCGTGTTCAGTTTTGGGCCCCTCACTGCAAGAAAGAGTTGCATTGCTGGAACATGTCCAGAGGAGAGCAACCAAGCTGGTGAGGGGTCTGGAACACAAGTCATACGAAGAGTGGCTAAGGGAACTGGGATTGTTTAGTCTGGAGAAGAGGAGGCTGAGGGGAGACCTGATCGCCCTCTACAACTACCTGAAAGGAGGCTGTAGCGAGGCAGGGGTCAGCCTCTTCTCCATGGTAATGGACAATAGGACGAGGGGGAATGGCTTGAAGCTTGCGCCAGGGCAGGTTTAGGCTAGACATTAGGAAAAACTTCTTCACCGAGAGGGTTGTCAGGCACTGGAATGGGCTGCCCTGGGCGGTGGTCGAGTCCTCATCCCTGGAGGTATTTAAAAAAAGGATAGATGAGGTGCTTAGGGATATGGTTTAGTGGTGGGATGACAGGGTTAGGTTAAAGGTTGGACTCGATGATCTTAAAGGTCTTTTCCAACCAAAGTGATTCTATGATTCTATGATTCTGTACAAGCCTTTCTCCCTCTCCCTAAATCCTTCCTCTTTTCCTACTTCACTGTAAGACCTCAAGTCTACATCCAACTCATGGTACATCGAAGGCTTGATTCTTCAGCCTGCATTCTCATAGGATGCCCAATAATCTTGCAGCATATAGTGGTGGAGAAGGCAACTAAATAAGTAAGTTCTCCTCTGTTCTTTTTTCAGCCCAACTAAACGTCTGATGTATGATCTTGGGCCTCCAAAATCTATCAATCACATCCATTTACATCTATTGAGATTAACTTTATCAAGATGAGGTTGCAGTGTAGATTTAAATAGTATCTTGCACAATCAGATCCTGATCTGGGAACAGTTTTGAAATCAGAGAAGTATCTTCATTCACTTAAGAAAAAAAGTCATGGGGGCTTTTTTATTTGCTTGGTTTAGTTTGACTTGACATTTTATAAGAGGGAGGGATTTTTTTGTTGTTGTTGGGGTTCTTTACTGTTTCATAGAGACACTCCGATCATCTTTTTTTCCTTTGTTTGAAATTTTATCTTTTCATAGTCTGGGCAGCAAAACAAAAAATCAGTCATTCAGACAATACCAGCTAGTTCCTCTAAACTCCATTGAAATACAAATAATAATAATAATAATTGATTTTCAGTCCTATTTCAGCAGAGGACATCACATACTTAAACTATTGCCTTGTTAGACTAGAGGTATGCTAGATGCTAAAGGGACGCTCTCTCATGCATGTTTGAAGAGAGCAAGGGGATTTCTATTTCTTGTAAACCTGGAGGAGCCTGATAACACAGACTTTTTTTTAATCTGAAAGCTAGACTTTCATCAAGTACAACTTTTATATCTTGAGAGACAGATGTTGAGGCTCTGAAACATCAGAAAAACCTTCCAGTGAAAAAAAGGTGTAAATTACATTTGTATTAACAGTAAGGGGACAGATGCAAAATCCGTATCAAAATGTTATGAATTATATTGCAGGTCTAATGTTGCTTTGTGTGTGGCATTAATACCATTGAAAACACATTGACATAAAAGCCTAATACAAACATTACCAGCCAAGGCTGAAATAAAGGCAGGAAGGATATCATTGACAGTATGGATATAAACCTATCAGTCTTATAATAGCGTTATAAATAAAAAGGTTGTTAATTTAACAATGGCCATATATATATATTTAAGTAATGTCAGTGTTCACACATTGCCAGCCTGTGTATCAGCATTTATATGGGGTCTCATAAAGCAGCCAAATACTTCCTGTTAACTTTTAGGAAATGATAGCGCAAACATGACCATAAACATGATTCTACTGCATAAATCAGGTCTGTACATGTGTAAATTGCATTGGTAATTTATAAATTTAAATGTAAACAGAAATAGCCTGGCCATGCATCAAAAGCACTGAAGTAATGAAAAACAGGCTCTGGAAATCATACCCAGGTTCTGCAGGTATGTGGTGTTAGAGCACAGAAGGACAAATAAATTTTTTTGTAAGTGATGTTCATCATGCTCAGGACTTGAAGTTCTCAAGGAGTGTATAATAAGGGCAGAGAAGTATACAATATGACCCTCCCAGGTATCCTCCAGGCCTATTATTTTTTTATGAAATACCAGAGTATTTCTACCAGAGTCAATGGAAACCTTTGAGAAAAGATTTGTTATTCCATGGTGCCAAGCATTTGTTCTACAACACATTTCTGTGAGTTCTTGCTTTTAATCAAGGCCACTTACCAGGGACCTTGGGACTATGGAAGCATCTAGTATTTGAGGAAGACACTGACAGTCCAAAGAGACCCAAATACATAATCTGCATGGCGTCCTCTTTCTTATGTGCAAGAAAGTTCAGATTTGCTTTTAAAACTATGCCAAAACCTGACAACTTCACTTAGCTGGCCTTCCATGCTGTCTCACAAAAGGACCTTTAAAAGGGATGGACCAAAGATTTTGACTTCTATGCTTTGCTCTTAAAAATAATTATGCAAGGCGTCAGGGCTCATTACCGCAAACAACCCCACTAGCAGGCAACTTGACTCCCAGGTCCTCTTCTGGAACCATAAGACAGATTTCTCTCCATTTAAAGCTACCTATCTGATTTTTCATACCAACTGCACAGGAGCCAAAAATGCTTGTAGCTCTGCCCGAGCAGTACTGCTGGCTGCTGTTTGGAAAAAATCTTCACTTACCCACCACAGAGCAGCACTTTATTGCTCTGTACAGAGAATTAAATAATTGAACAAATATTATATCACTCCCGTAACTGAGGTATTAATGTTCCTTTAAGGAATGTGATGTTTCCTGCCAAGAAACCATCTGTTGCATGAAATATGTGAGACTAAAATGAGGCTAAAAGGGAGACTGAAGATATGATAGCTCCAGATTGGAAGCTTCTTGGTACCATGGGAATGCTAATCAGTGTTGATCCTGACAGCTGTAGGTGTTCAGCTCCCAACAACTAGTAACGTACTCTCATACCTTTTTTTTATTTTATCTTTTTAGTTTTTCAAGGGTGAAGAGCAATCTAGAGCTACTTGCTCAGCATATTTAGAGAAGAGTAAATTAAGGAGACAGAACATTCTCTGTGATAGTATTTTAAATGAGACAATTGTGGATACTGGGAAAAGTGAACTTGTAGCAACTTCCACCGATCAACCACGAGAACAATTTTTGAGACTCAAAATATGTTAGAGATTTTTTTATTGGTTTGATCTTTTAAACCTACTTTTACACTTCTGGTTTTGTCAAGTGCAAGGAAGAGACATGCATTTGGATGTCTGGAGAGGCTCTTAAATCTTATTTCCAGTCCAGTCTCCCACAGTGTGATTAGTTGGATAGCATACTTTTCTTTAAAAAAGAATCTCTGTGTATCTTAATGCACGTTTGCAAAGGCATACCTGGACAGCAAGGGCCTAGAACTTCAGGCACTGAAGTGTCTCACTAGAGCATGAGGACAGCTGACTTTTGATTGATCCCACAGGCAAAGCATTGCTGTTGAAACTCTAAGACATTCAGCAACTTATGCTGGGCTGAGATCTCACGTAGGACCTCTCTGTTCATTTGTGCCACCTAGTAATGATTACAAATGAATAAAAGAAGTCCCTTTCAGATTCTTCCCCTAAAGAAATTTGAATTCTTTCAGCAGAGCTTTGACATCTGATAGTTAACATAAACTTACAAAGGTAAATTCTTCTCCTAAACATCCTTGACCAGTTATTTCCTTTTAGTATTGCTAAGGAGTATCATAAGTTGAAATAATAAAAAAAATCCTACCTTGTATGGGAAGCTGAAACAGTGATTTTTCACCTCCAGTGACAAGAGGCTTTTTTTTTACCAGCCCACCCCAGTACCAGTGCAATCAGATGGTGTTACTATTATGTGCTTTCACAGTTCTTTTGACTGACTGTACATGTTGGAGCTTCTTAATGCTGACATAGTTCTTTGATTAAAATCAAATAAACAGCAGAGGAAAAAAAAAAGGAAATAAATAAAAGGGAAACAAAACCTTGGGAATATTTTTAAGGCCCGCTGAACCTGAGGACTGTACAAGGCATAGGTGATAAAGAAACTTCTTACCATCTTGTACTGTCTAATACTGAGCCTTATCTGGTCCTGCAAACATAGATGCTCATGCTGTTTCAGGCAAGTAACTTCCAAAAAATGGCAATGTGAACAAGGCATTTTTTTAGGGAGTTTGCTGCAGGTGCTGACCTCCAGCATCTACGTACTATGGCCTGTAAACCTTATTCATGCAAAATGTCTCTGAAAGCAATTCAGCAATTCAGTTTTCGTGTGGGCAGAAGACAACTGAGGGAGTCCCATTTGGTTTCATTTATGCATTATCTGCATGGTATAGAATCATAGAATTGTAGAATTATTTAGGTTGGAAAAGAGCTTTAAGATCATCAAGTCCAATCTTTAACATAATACTACTAGGTCCACCACTAAACCATATCCCTAAGCACCACATCTACTTCTCTTTTAAATACCTCCAGGGATGGGGACTCAACCACTTCCTTAGGCAGCCTGTTCCAATGCTTGACAACCCTTTCAGTGAAGAAATCTTCCCTAATATCCAATCTAAACCTCCCCTGGAGCAACTTGAGGCCATTTCCTCTTGTATCACACAAGACAGTGGGAGACAGTTACTGTGTTGTCTTCTCCAAATCTTTTCCCTCTCCTCCCATCATCACTGAAACTACAGGCAGTCCTGGGAGGGGTTTGGTATGTGTGATTTACATGCAATTTCCATGAGCTGAAGTTGATAAGAGGAAATTCCATACAGATGTTTTGTTCACAGCAAAACCCTTTCTCCTTCTTGAGGCAGGACCCTGTCCTACATGTGATGATCTAAAATGTCAACGACAAAAAAGAGTTACAGACAGCAACACAGTCAGCAAAATTAAAAAGTATTCACAACACACAACTGTAGCTATCTAAAATCAACATAATCACCTTCTACAGCCAAAGTATAGAGCAGGATGTCCAAAACTTGGTATTATGAATATACCCCTTGTAGTTCTTACAAAAACATATATTACAAAGTTAAGTGAGTAAATAAACTGATTTGCCATGAACAACAAAAATGGCCCCAGGGCTTTAGACCTCATTAGCCTAGATTCAAACCAAAGTGATGAATTCCATTCTTAATTGATTCTGCAAAGATTCCTAATGAGGCTGTGAAGGGACGGATGCTGAACATAATGGATAGCTGTTGAAAAAATCAACAACAATAAGGGAGAGGGAAGGGCCATCATTTAAACATCTTTGTAAGTAAATGAAAAAGATTAGGGGTGTGGAAGAAGACTGTGAGGATGAGTTTCTACCCAAACCAGAAAGCGTATCATAACTTTATTTATGAAAAAAAAAAAAAAGGTTATATAATAGAAAATGAAGTATGGTGGCAAAGTGCTGCAAGATTTATGCTTGGTCAAATTACAAAACCTTGTCAAAGTATCACTCATTCCTTTCACAAGTGCAGGATTCAAACGTAAAAATGTAACCCATCCCACACTGCATAAACTAAAACAAGAGCGTGCAGCCTCTGAAATATCAACAATTCCATTCTACTGGATAGAATTTCCATCAGCTTCAGTACTGTTACCATCATAATGCCAGCAATCCTGAGTGCTCATGACCATGTAATTAATACTTTTATATCTGGCAGCCCATTCCATGACTTGGACCAAAGCTAGAGCCCCGGGACACCCTGCATATAAACAGAGTGCTGCAATTCTGGCAACCTATTTGAGATCAAGAGACTGCATAGAGTAAGATTCAGTGTCCGCCCATCTCTATAAAGAGTTGGTTCTGTTTTTCTCAGAGGTGAGCTCCATTTCCATAGGAAAAACTCTCTCTTCTTTCTGTAATGGGTAGGTGAAGAGGAAGCATCACTGCTTAAGGCAATTTCCCTCTTGAGGAATAAATTCATAGTTGGCCAAATGAGATCTGAACACCCAAAATGTAAAGTCACATAAATTTACTTATCTCATTTGTGTATGTATTAAGAGGTCAAGGAGAAAACTCCTGGATCTTTAGTTTCTAAATATTCTATGAGTCTTCTGGTCAGAGCTGGACGTCTTCAGGAAGACTGTTGGAAAATACCAAAAAACTATCCAATTTTTCAGGCTTTATACATTAGTATAGGTTAGCAGCCAAGCTGAAATCAGCATTTAAGCACCAGCCTATAGACTCTTAATTAAATAAAGGATTTGCGCAGTGTGAAAGTTTAGTAAGTATCAATGCCTAAGCTATAGAGTCAAGACTAAACCTTCAATAAAGACTTATCTAATGAGTTGTTGTCCTCCAGATCTAAATGAATTCCATGAGAAATGCACATGAATAATAGGCTCTGATGATCTCTGAAGCAGCTCCAGTCTATCAGGGGGAACCTTAACACAAGTGTAATTATTATGGTTCCTTCTGCCTGAATTTCTTTCCTTTCCCCTTCCTGGTCCCTGCAGAGCCATGTAAAGAAAAGGCATAATGATACCAACACTGTTAGGATACTGTGAAGAAAACAGGAAAAACACCCAAAATGAGTTGTTTCCTCGTGGGCAGTCAGCAAAGATATTAAGGAGGGCAGGGAGCAGTTCCAGATAGCAAATAAAATACTAGGCGTATAATGAACACCACAGATTTTATAACCTGGCCATTTTTTTTCATCTAAAACAGTGAAAATCATCTGAAACAGTGTGGAGGGTAGAAGATATTTATGGAGTGTAGAAGATACTTAATGCCTTAATATAACTGTACAATTAAACCACTGATAACCGAGAATTGTGCCTTTGTATTTTTTGTTCTTTCACTCAGCTACAAACTAAGTTAGCAGTGAATGAAGCTTATTAGTGTTGGAAAGATGTAGGGTAGCATACAAAATAAATTGCAAGGTGAAGGTGGTAAGCAGAAATGCAAGGGCACAGCTATATCTAAATTGCAGGACCTTGCAACATGTCACAGTTCCCAGATCAGGATGGGAATTCCAGCCATGACCAGACTACTAGACCTGCATGTAGACATAGGCATGTACAGATATTTCACTTTCCTGATCCAGCATGCAGCATTATTTCACAGAACAGAAACAGAAGAACTGTGCTTGGTAAAGCAACCAAGGCAGCGGGAATCTAGGCACAGCCTTAATGGACAGAGTAGTTGATAGCCAAACCATGACAGCATAATTGACCTGATATGGACAACCCTTGAAATGATGATGGAAGAAATTCCCAATTTCCACAGGGAGTTGATGAAATCTTTCCCCCCCGCCACCCCCCCTTCCTCCCAGTACAAACACACCGGGTGAAAGACAAGGCTAAGATCAGCGTTCATCTCAGCAGCTTACGTCATCACAGACTTCAGCAGGTGTAAGCTTAGATGGACATAAATGAGGAGAAGCCCTGCCCCATCACCTCCATGTTCTCAGAGTTTGCAGTGTTATTTTATTACATGCATTCTCTTTGCTTTAATAGAAAAAAACCAAACTATATTACTTCTATTCACAATGCAATTCAGTAGGAGCAGGGTTCTTTGGTTTTCTTTTCTGCTTTTTTCTTCTTCTAGCTGATAAATGGCAATGATATGAGAGTTTTGCTAATGTATTTCCCATGTACATACTTCTGCCATCTCCTTGGCTCATCAGATACAAACAATGATTTGCACTGACTTGGGGTCAGACATAAGAACAAGTTATTGCATGTTAGCTGGCCCTCTGTAGCTCTCCACGTACATGCTTTTAGCCTGTAGTTCACCTTTCCTGGCCCCCTTTCACTTAAAAAAAAAAAAAGGATATTTGAATGTTTAGTCTGAATGTTTAATGTTTTCTGAATGCCAGAATTTGGAGAGAAGTGAGGAACACAAACACATTGACTCACCAGAAGACTGTTTTGAGCAATCACAAACCCAGCACGTTTTTTGGTATGTGACTATCTACCTGTGTTTTGAGACATTATTAACTGAAGATTGTAAAGTGCTTAGCGATCCCTGGGTGGAAGGTAGTTTATACCACGCTAAGCTAAAACATAAATAAGAATAAAGTACAGGTATATGCCATATCTGGAGAATGGTCTCCAAAGAGGGAAAATCGGGGGATTGATTTTTATGTTTATGAAAGTCAGTGGGGAGTTCTGCTCTAAAATCAGTGGCATGTGCAATGGGCTCATGTGGATGGATAGGGAAGTTAGTGTGCAGACAGAGGTGGATTTACAGCCCGCAAGGTATTCTGCAATAACTTGCCATGAGGGTTTTCTTAGCCTGCACTGAGAATGCCTTTGTGTACAGCACTCTAATAAACTATTTCACACTTGTTCTCTGTTAGATAGGTTTCTTACACCAGCTGACACACCAATTTCTAGACATTACCTTTTCCGTAATGATAAATCCTGTAACAAGGTCTGGATAAGTAACACTTAGGTCTCTTTATATTCACCAAATATGTAGTCAGGCTGTCAGTACAAGCATATGAAATCCAGTTCCCCTCTGCCGTAAACTGGAATGCTTCTCAAGAAGCCAAGGCAGGTCCAGAGGTTCAGATCTGCAGCAAATTCCACCTGGTTACCATGATATGGTCTCGGTAGCACTGCACAGTCTCTGAGCATCCTGCAGTTTTCTAGGGAAGAGGTCTACACGGTGTGCAAATTTAGGTAACCACAGCAGTGGTTTTATGAATGCCATGAGCAGCACAAGTCACGGACATAGGAAGGTCCCAGCTGCCCCCTGGGAGGAAAAGCAAAGCAGCCACAAGACATAATCCTTTGTCCTAAGGTAAATCTGCCCCAGGAAATTTCACACTGGTTCTCTTCCAGGAGGAGTTTTCCTAAGGGTAAAGGAGTTTGTGCAAAGTTATGCTAAGTCAGCTGCTGCCAGACATTTGCCTAGAGGGGTCTGCAGGGCAACCCCAGTCATGCAAGTTTAATGAGACAGAGTTATCCAGGGGCGGGTGCAGTACTCCAACACGTTATGCCAACCTCTGGCAGGTCAGTGCATAAAATACTAATCAGTACAGTTCAGGTCCAAGAGACAAAGAGAAATTTCCTATGCCCATTCTTGAAAATCATGCTTTGCTAAAAAAAAAAAAAGAAAAGGAAAAAAAAGTTTGGCAGCCAAATGTGCCAGGCTAGTGGAGACACACTGTCTACACAGCAGCTTCTCCTGGTAACAGATCTTAAAACGTCAACAGCGATCTGTTATTCTTACAAGACACAACAAAGCTCCCAACAGGCAGAGAACAGCAGAATTAATGGATTGGAAAGTGAGAGTCTAATGCATGAGCTTTCAAAAGTCTCCCAAGACTAGCAGCCTCATTGTGCATATCCCGTAAGTTACTGCTGTTGGGGTTTGGGTGTACGTGATACCGTCAGTGGAAAGAAAGCACAAAGGTCAATATCGCTGCAAACCATCTCAGAGCATCTAGGTAATATTTCTATGGAAATCCTTTAGCTCCAAGAGAAACAAATATTATTTACACAACAAAGGGCTTAAAAAATACCCAAGTAAGCAAAAGTCGGCTCAGTTCAACTACTTTACAGTTAAATCATTTTTTTATTGAATTCAAGTTTCATGGATCATTAGAGAACCAGAGGCAGAATTCCAAGAGCTGCTTTGGCCTAATGAGTCTTCAGCAAATTCTTTTTTTAAGGATCCCATGCCCTTTTTCTGGGCTGTGAAAAGAAGCTATGTTTTATGTAATTTCTCTTTTCTTTTTTTTTCCTTTAAAAAAAAAACACCGAGGTTTTTAATTGAACATAAGTTATATCCGGTGCAATAGGCTGTTGGTAGGGTGAATTTCCTTTACCTTTTTTACTTTAAATATGAATGTCCCAGTACCATAAAAAAGGTACTGACACCTGCACTTACTTTCTTATGGCCAAATTATGCACTTTTTTTTTAACATATAACAAAAACCTACTGAAGTCAATAGCTTTAAACTCCCTGATTTCACAGGCCTATGCTGCTTTGTATCCTCCAAGAATCCATGGTTATAAATCAGTGCAACCATTACTCCTAATATCGTAACTGATTTTGGAAAATAAGAGAGGGAATTTTAATCTATCAAAAACCTTATAGCTGGTACAAATTTGCCTCCAACGGAAAATGTTTATTAAAAAAATAACCCTATCACTTTAACAGGCAAACAAAGAGTGAGTTGCAAGTTAATACTTTCCATACCAGGGAAGAAACATTTGACATCAAGTTCATCAAAATCTCTTCTATCATCCTGGCCAGGCCATGCAGTATCTGCAGCCAACAGCACAGAAGGGACTGGTAAGACTGGCAGCACGTCCAGCCACCCGTGACTGCCTAGCTCAGATGCCTGGACACTTCTTCACAGCTGGGTACATTGGGGGGCAGTGATGGTGCACAGCCAGGGTGAGCTCTGAGTTCATACTTCGGGTTTGCAGTCAGATATCTTAATTGCTCTGCAGTTGTATCTAATACATCCCCAGACTGTCCCTGCATCAGACAGTCACCCTGGGACAAAAAAAGGATGCCAATCTAGGCAGAGAGCTCCTTCATCAAAGGAAAATTGCCTCACTAGAAAGTTACTATTAGCGGTTATCTCAGACTTATAATTGAAGGTCTTACTTCCTAATGTCCACACACAAAACAAAAAAATTGTCATTTTCTCGAGTGCAGTGAAGTTTTTAGCACTGCCTTGCTAAATGGATGGGCTGAAGTTTGTGTGTTTCAGAAAATGGAACAAGCAGCACAGCAAGAGACACAGCAGCTTGTGTTAAGGTTCATCTACTGTTAATCCAGTCATTTGGACTGGAAAGCCAATCGATCTTTGTAGCTCTGATTGTTGTGCAGCTAACGTTGGCAAAAATGTTCTTGTAAACTAGCCAAAACCCAAGGATTTGGGAGAGGCAGAAATTATGTGTCTGCAGAGTCAAATTTGGTGATCACTTTCAGACAGGGAAATAGGAGAGAGAGCCATTTCTGAAATAAGCATTCATTTTCTCTGCTCTGAATGGCTGGTGGCGTACATGGATGGAGCAGGCCAGTCTTGCACTTGGTGTAGTCCCTACAGTACATCACTAGCCCAGCATGGACACCCATGTGAGCTGCCTCTCGTGAAGTCCTTTGGTGGCACCTGCTTCCATGGGAGGGGAGGGAGGTTGCCCACATTGGCCAGCTGCATTTCATAGTCTCTGCTCAGAGCTCCACATGTTGAACTCCTGCCATGCATCTCTGAGAGTGCCTCTGGCCACGTGGCCAACACCTGCTTGCTCTTGCAGGCCCTCCTTCCCACAGTGTTTCACAACACTTTGGTCTCCTTCTTCCATACCCCAAAACCCTGTCCTTTGCTTCAGGCTATTCACACCCAACTACAGGGCAGCAAGTTTCAGAAAGCAAGTCTTTTTATATTTCTATCACACAGAACATACTAAAGCACATAGCAAAGCAGGGTTCAGGCAATCCTCTCCTTCAGCCCCCTTCCTCCAGCATAACCATTAATGGAATTTCAAACTAGGGACAAGTTGCTAGAGATGGTAAAGATGAACTTCAGCAGAAAGAGCAAAGCAGCACTCATTAGTGTTTCTGGAGGGATGGACATTAGAGGGCATCGTGAAGGCTCCCCCGGCTTATGAAGAGTAAGGAGAGGGGCTGGGTGACATTTTAGGACTTTGGGGCCTGGTGACCCAGGGTGAAGTGTGGGAGTAGCTTTGCAGACTGTGCCTATAGAGCAGAGCAATGATGAGAGCGTAGAGCAACCAAGGAGCAAGCAGAGTCCCCCGCAGTGGCATAATATCGTCTAGGACTTTCCCTTAACTGGAATTTAACCTCAGGAACAGAAGGCTGGTCCCCTCAGGGGGCCATCAGCAAACATCTCTACAGTGCCAGAGTGTTGGCAGCCACAAGGCCATGGGAGATGGGCAGAGAGCAGGAAGCAGCAGTCTGGGACACACATCACTGGCACCAGCTGAGAGGACCGCTGGGTTGCCTGCTAACCTTGTTTGACAGAAAAATGCATCTGTGCAGTTGTGCATCCAGGATTACCAGGCATCTGACCATGGCCCAAGGGCGGCAGTCCAGCAAGGCTTCATATGAAGAGCACTGCTCAAACTCAGTCCTCACTCCGCTACAGCCTTCCGCTGACGAGAGTGGAAGAGTTTGTCTGAGCCACAACTAAGTTAAGGACCTTAAGATTTGTCATGTTAAATTTAAGCCTTTTGAAGTAGTTCACAGCTGTCAGTGTCAACTGTGTTATTTCAGATTTTAGCTTCCTGAGGAATTGGACAAAACCCCGAAGAACTCTTTGTGAAACTGTTCAGCCCAGGAGTCGCAATTCTTTTGCATTTTGCACTATGGAAAGCTTGCTAAAACTGCTTAACTACAGAAGGCTGATTGCCTCATATCTTGAATTTCAGACAAATCACGAGATGTTAAAATTGGGACTCAGTGTGATAATGATGACTTTGCCCACTTAGTTCGCTATAGGCTTCAAGTACTGTAGTTATTCTCTCAACATTAAAAGAAAAGTAGCTTGCTCCCCCGCTATTTCCCAGAAAGCAGGGGAATGAAACTTAACCAGCTTGAAACCATTCAGACTAAAATGCAAAATGATGATTTTGGCAGGGAGTGGGTATGTACAGTGGATAAAGTGCAGGAAATTAAGAGCCAAGTACAGAAATATACATTAACTGAAAGCCACAGTAAAGCACCTTGCTATGTAGCATGTTTAGAAAAATTATATGCAGTTTAAAATTACAGACAGTATTCTTTTTTTTTATTTCAAACATATATATGCGTGTGTGCATGAATATGTGTGCGTATGTGTGTGTGTATGCGAATTACCAGCAGTAATGAAAGGGGTAGACAAATTACTTTTGTCAGATGAATGAAGAAAAAAGAAAAAAAGCATTTTAAATACAGTCAGAGCATATAATTAATCAGAACTACTCTGATTAATAATTATTGTTATTGTAGTTATTATTGATAAATGTTAGCACTAGACTTCAATGGCTGAGCTACTAAGAATTCAGATTAACTGAAATGCATCTAATTTGCCTGCATGTAGCTATAGCCATTTTTATTAACCGATAATTCTTCTCTAATGCTGCTGGTTAACATCGCTCTCTTGCTCCACATAATATACATAGTTCCTACTTAGAAATACTGAAGGACCATGAATCTGTTCTTGCCTCTGCCCCAGGCTTTCTGTTGACTTCAGTGAAGTTAATTCTCTCTACCTCCCTGTTTTTGTCTGTGACACAGGGTAACAATTCCTCCTGCATTCATCGGGGCAGAAAGGGACACCCCTTATTGCTGGCTGTGGTGAAAGAGAGAGGAATACATTGCTGGGAAACCACCCAAGAAAGCAGCTTTGATGGGTTGGATTAAAGGAACAGACAACATGATGAAGTTGAAGTGGGGTAATGAGCTCAAACCTAGGGAGGCTGGATATTATTTAGGTTTTTTTCTGGGATGTTTCAGTCTTGGGAAAGGATCTCAGGGAAAGGGTAACTAGCTCTGCAAAAGGACAGAGGATAAACTTTGGGTAGGAGGTGGGACATGTGTCCATTACTGCCTGCCTGTCAGATAGTGCTGTGACAGAAAATCTGTCCTGGTCAGAGGATTTTCATCCTCCTACTGGACTGCAGACATCCCTTGTCCTGTTGTGAGAGCAAAGAGTGAACAGAGCCTTCAGCAGTGATGCTCTTCAATTTGCAGTATGCCTCTACCATAGGGCAAAGGCAGAGTTAAGGGAAAAGCTACATATTTTTACCACCTTTCCCATTGCCTTTCTATATAGACTACTGGCCTAAGCATGGTTTGGGCTCACAGTAACTGCACTGTAGCACCAGGATCAAGATCCCTTTAGGTGGGTAGCTCAACCATGCACAATTCATTCAGTCGACACAATCCACACCAGGGTGTATATGAGCTTTCTTGCTTGAGTGTGGTCCAAGGGTTGGTCAAATTTGAGTGTGACCTTCATTTAGCTATAAGGTTAATAGATCAGCCTAGGCCTGAGCCTAAGATGAGAACTGGGCTTTCTCGAGGGTGTAGACAGCCTCCCCAAGTTTCATTTGTGCTATAACTACTGACACAAGCATAAAGCTTTACAGAAGTGTGGGCTCCATATTGGTTATCAACATTAAACACAGGAGTTACTCCCACTGCCAGTGCTTTATCCAAGGAAAGCCTTCAGACTTTCAAAGGTTTAATTTAAGGGTGCATTTTTTGTAAGTAAGTAAATAACAAATGGAGTAAGTTATCCCTGTTAAAATCTACCTCCTCTGCTAACCTAGTAACCAATATGTAGGATAAGTTGAAAAGGTATTTTCAGATGGCCAGTTATTCTCGTTGTTGTGATTCTGCATAGAGTGTGTATTATCTTGGCCAGAGACAGTATTTTCTTGTATACTATAGTTAAATCAACTCTGAAGTGTGAAATGAGACAAGACAAAATCTATCACACTTCCCTGAAACTTTACCAAAGCTGCTTCCATCCTCAGAGAGCAAAATAATCTTTATTTTGAAAGGAAGCATTTCTAGGTCAGAACCACCTCTGTTTCTAATTACTTCTGTTTTCCCATGTTCTTAAGCTGCAGATGAGGAAGCAGAGTGGTACCCAGTAAATTATGTTCCTTCGTTATCCACATGCAAAAGTATATTATTACATAGATTTCTCTGGAATTTATGTGCATTTCGTTTCTACATTCAGATAAGTGTCAATGGATAAAGTTAAAATGAAGACGTTCATTTTACCTTTATGCCGACATCCTTCTGCAAGATGTAAAAGAACCCTGCTTTCTGTCCACAGTGGTTTGTTTTCAGAATTGATTTCTTCTTGATTTTGCTATAGAGAGCATAAACCTTCCTTTAAAAGGAAAGTCAGTTAAGTAGACTTTGACCTACTTGTGCTTAAAGTTCTTTTTCATTGCTATCCTAAGGAGTCTTCCACCTGCTTGAGAGCAACATAAGTTTACCCCCAGCATAGTTACTTCAAATTGCTTGATGTTAAAATTTAAGACAACAAATTCCCAACACCCTTGTCAGTCTCTACCTGTCACGAAAACAGATTTTTGTCTGCTGTCAATGAAGTCAAACAAGCAGAAAACCAGTTACTTCCTGCAGACAGAGCCTACAGGTATTACAGACAATTCAATTTAGAATCTCCATTAATATCTCATCTAACTTGTTCTTGAACATGTAGCAATGGTGCCTTGACCACATCCCTTGGAAGTAAGTCCAGCTACCTTATTCTTTCTTCTAAGAACATTATTCTTATTCCCTGTTGCAAGCTCTGATCTAATTTCCTCCACTTGATCTAATTTCCTCCTGCATGTAGGATGATCATTTAGAGAAAATATATATTTTTAGATATAAAGAGGAGATGAAATACTATAACAATTGACCTTAATGTATGCAATTCTTTGCAATGTATATTATTACTTATTTTTGTTTCCACCCTTTTACTACAATGGCTTATTGAATGATAAAGTGTAAGTAAGTTCAGGAGCTAACAATGTATTTTGAACTGTGTTCTTCTAGATGGAGAATTGTTTTAACTGGTAAAACAAGATATAAATTTGAAATTATGCTAAAAGCTGTAGGATTCCATAATGACTTCTGAACTTCCTTTTAAATATTGTATTGAAATTATAAATGCTTAGTTTTTGAAAACATGTGTGAGATTTTGGTTGCTCCATCCCCACGACAAATCTTATAAGCTTTCCTTTTGTTTCTACCATTAAGTCCTGTATGGCAGGAAGATAAATAGCTGCAAGAGAGAGCAAATCTCAAACTTACATCACCTGTTCTTCATATGCTGCTAAAATGTGCTTTTTCTTCAACAGCAGAAAGCTAGCAGCCTATTTGTCTTTGAAGTCAGTCCTATTATTTATACAGCATTTATCAGGTATTCGCTATATTTTGAAATACAAGGATGTTGAACTCTTCACAATGCTTGGAGTATTCAAGGGAAAATGATTACAAGGGCAACTTCACTGCATAACAAAATTCAGGCTAATAAACTAACCCTTCTGATCCTTTTTTTTTTTCGTCTTCTTTTCAAACCTGTTTCAGCTCATAACTCATTTTCCTAGAAAAAAATAAATTTAATAAGCATCCTTCACACCATATTGTTTAATTTTGGTTTTGCTTGATTGCTTTAGATAACAAGAGGAGGAGCAACGGGGTAACTTTTCAGTTTCTCCCTCCAGAAGAGAAAGCAATTGAATCGGCTACTTCTGCTCAAAACTCCATGTCTACCACTCATCTGCTCCTGTTTCTCACTGCCCAGCTGTGCAGTAACTACCCATTTAGTGGAGGTCTAATAGCTTTCTGAAACAGCCTGAAACAAAAAGAAAAGACAATCAGTACAAGGCCGTGCTTTTGCTTCTATTCCTCTCTGAGCCCTACCTTAATAATTAATATCTTCCAAACCACTAGAAGTATCATGCATGAGTCTTAGCAGGCCACATGATTTATGCTATGCAGTAGACTCTCATCTTCTGTGTTGGGATATCATTTTTCACCCATCCCACCTACAAGCATTTCTATATCATGGCTGCTCTCTCCACCCATGCAACCCAAACCTACTCCCTGAGCACAGGTAATGAGTCAAGTGTCCAGCTGTGACAAATCTTGTGGTGGGAGAAAAACCACAGTGCCACATCACAAATGGAAGTGATACATTGGTAGAAGAGGGTAACACAAGAGGGAAAGAAACTTGCGTTACTGTGCATAAAGCAAACCAGCATCAGGTGGACCAGTCTAGTCAATTTATGCCAGATGATGGTCTGTTCCAAAAGAGACGGGAGTTACATCAAAGGTTGCAATTACCCAAGCCAACCATGTTGCCTCTTCTCATATTCTTGTAGTAATATTAGCTGACCTGGAGCTTTAAAGGCACATTGTAGTTCATCTCATTTTGGTGAAAAAAAGAAGAAAGAAAAATTCAGTAAGAGTGATAATGATCTTCAGCCTAGATTTTTGCAGACAAGTCTCTCATCCCACAGTAAAAGATTTTCGGAAAGTGTAAGAGAGAATTAAGGGCCCAAATCACCTTAGCTATAGGAATCCATATGTGTTAATCAGAAGAATGAAACAAAGGCAAGCACAGCTTCTATAGCTATCATCTAAACCTCATTACTGTGCTATAATATCACCTGGAACAACTTGTTTATTTCAGGCCTGCAGCCAGGGCTGACACTGGGGAACTAATCAAGGACTTCTAAACCTAACTGCCTATCTCTATAGATACAGCAATATCTATAAATATGGTAGTACTCGACCCGGTGCCTCTGTGAAGTGCAGGGTGTCGTGTATTATACCCTGACCACTAATAGTTCACACAGGATTATGAGGAGCTATTGCCAGTATATTGCTCTCTGGTCTAGCTTACCCAGAATTACTATAACAGAGTAAGCAGAATTTAGATCTTACCGCCCCAGGCCCTCTCTGTTTTGCATTCCTACAGCATTTTTTGTTCAAGGAACTCAAAGAAGTGTACATTACTTAACTAATTCAACCTTACAATGCCCCCGAGATGCAGGTAAACAAGTTTATGTAGATTTTACAGGTGGAGAAACAAAATCTAATATTTTTCCCCAAAGACATTAGTTACAGCCTTTTGCAAGTAAAATCTGACTCAGAAGGGGATGGGAGATGGAACCTACAGCAAGAGCCTCGCCACATACATTTCAGCATTCATTGACTTTGGGACAGTTGGGCTAATTTATACTAGCTGTGGACATAGCCCTCCAAATCCTTACCACTAATTGTCAAAAGCCTTGCAATAACCTCCTCCTAACAAGCAAAAAAGTGGAAAGGCTAGCAAGCTATTTTCTATGCCTACGTTAGAGGAAAGTGTTGGCAGAATCAGCTTGTTTCTGTAGACTCATACTTTGGAGCAAAATGGTTAGAAAAGTAGTTAAGTTCTCACTTTCTTCTATTGCCAAAAGCAAATGCATCATAGTGTACTTGAGTTTCCTGAGCATGACTAAATTTGTCTTTTTTATTGTGCAGCTGAGATATGGCATGATGTATTCTACTGCAGAAGCAAGTGAGATACTGGCATTTTTTTTTCTTTATTTTCCTCCAAATAGCTGATCTATGGTACAAACATCCATGTCACAGGGATGAAAAGAACATGTGCTATTGCTTTACCATTTGAATGTATTGTGCCTGCGTAGGTTAAAGGAGCCAAAAGAAAAAGACAAGGAGAGAGCTGGTTTAGGTAATGAAAGATCCTGATAAATACATTAATCAAAAATATCTTTTGAATGTCTCCCATCTGGTTCTCTAAGATAATATTATAACCTTCTCTTCTGTAGTGCTGAGGGACTCTGTCAGTTGGAAAGATACTATTAAATAGAGCAAAACAGTAAAGCCTATTTCCTGCAGTAATAAAGAGAAAAACAAGTTTCACCTTTTCTGACTACTTTGGGTACTTCAGCATATGTTATTTTGGAGGATTCTTTGCAAGATATCATTGTGTCGAACAGAAAATTGAGGGGCTGTCTTTTTCATCACAAACACATCATTTTACTGGAGGAAAATAGGGAACCTGGATGTAACACTGTGCAACAGCTTTCTTGTCTATTAGCATCTAACCTGACAAACCCTTAGTGGCTTGCAAAACTTTAAAGATGACAGTTCAGGAAAATGATCCCTGCCAGGTACCGTATACTGTGAGAAAATTCAGTTTTACAAGGCAGGGATATCTACTAAGGCTGTCTTTGAAAGTGAGCAGGTGTCTTACTATGTTTTAATTTTATTACCCGCTTTTTGGTATTTCAACCTGAACAGGTAGAGCAGGAAAAGTGGCAGGAAGATGAACATCAGGACAGTACTGTCGAGCTGTCGTCAAATGACCTTCAACATACCTTACTGCTTTTCAATATACAGTGCTACGCTGGAAGAAAAAACTGCTTTTTCCTTCTCTTGTCAAGTGGGTTTCATCATCTTTTTCAAGTGGAGAGCCTGGACAGACTGATTTATCCATCTCCACACTGAATTATTATCTTCCATTTTTCCTGGACCTGGATAAGATTTGGATTTTAGTATGGCATAGGCAGCTAGTGGCTTGTGAAGGGTTAAATCCTCTCTGAACACTTAGGTAATGCGTGACCAGATAAACACCTCATGTTTGTTGAAGTGAAACATTATTCTGCAACTTCTCAAAGTCATGGGTGATTTTCTACACTGTCAATCCAAGCTGGGCTTTAATATGATAAAGAGCTCTGAAACTGCACTCCTATCACAAGTTGAACACACTACCAAAATCATTTTGATCCACTTTTCCTATCTCATAAACAGCTGGCATTTGGCATGGTTGAGAGGATGGAGACATTTCTGAACTGACTTTAATGACCTCATAGTACATTTGCAATAGATGAAGCTTAGCAGTTAATCATGATTGAAGTTGGCACCTGAAATAAAATTCTCACCTCAGCTTTGTGATACAGTTGCAGCAATATCTTCTAGAGATACAATTTGGAAGCATTTCTGCTTTAATCTCAAAGGAGTACTAGCAGTATAAAATAATTGCTTGGAATAAATGGATTTATAAATAGTCTGTGCTGTATTTGGGTAGCTCAGGTTCACTGTTCCTATCTGCATTTTCCTGAGAAGTTCAACTTCAAGCTTTCCAGGTGGCCTTTCTCCCCATATATTTCATGGATTTAATTGGATCAGAGATATCAAATTGCACTAATCATCTTTCCTGGTTTTTTTTTTTTTTTTTTTTTTTTTAAGAGAGTTCTTTCAAAGCCGCAGGCTGAATCAATACCCAGGACTTTTTGGTCTATTTCAGCAGCAAAGTGCAGTGTTCCCACTGATGCTGTTATCCCACTAATTAAAGCTTCCAGTTCAGGATCACTTGCTGAGTCTCCTGGACAGGCTTTGGGCTGCAAAAGATAATTTTGGGCAGCAGAGGCCATTGCGTCGTTACGGCATCCACTGCAAAGGACAGGGGATACAGAGGGGTGGTGATACTTTGCACCGCTTATTCTGTCTTTTGACCTGAAAGATGGTGACTCTTCTGGGTAATTTGGGATTTTTAAGTGCATTTATTTTTACAAACAGATTTAAGAGTATTTGTTCAAATTATATCATTTTTAATAACATCTATGCCAAATTCAAAGCATAGCCATGACAGTACATCTATACATAGTTTCAGAGATTAGGTCTCATTGTTGCTTTACCTGATGTAAAACCTGTCGTATTAGCAGGTCTTTCATAGCATTGCCCATGTGCGGTTGTCCAACTTTAAAAGCAATAGTCTATCCTTACTGCTACGATAACTTCTAATAATATAAACTCTACATTGTACAACCTGATGAGCACTTCAAAATGTTTATATCATCTTCTGAATGTTGCAGACATAAAATCACTTCCTCCTTGTTGGAGAAGTCTGTGTCATTTACCATCATCATTTACCATCACCATTTACCACTTTCCAGAGATTTGTTCAGAAATATCCTTTGCAATATGAAGACTTGTGACTACCATTACCTCATTTTCCATAACTGGACTTGTGAATTTGTTTTGGTTCCTTTACAGCCATTTTGAAATATCAGGATTATATTCTGCCTACAAAGAAAACTCCTCACTGAAGCATATTTTCAATTTATGCACTGTAATGGACTCACGTTGCAGGTTTTTGGGGAAAGGAATGTACATTATTTTCATTGTAATCTTAGCCTCTCTTTCTTTTTTTTTTTCCTGAAAATGCAGTATACCCTCAAAATAGTTTGTGACATTTTGAAAAACATCAACTTTTATGACAGCATAAAAATAATCTTCCTCTAGGGAAAAAAAACCCATAAACATTAGTTGAGGGATGGAAAAACTTTCACAGTAAAAAAAAAAAAAAAAAGCATTTAAAACTTCAATCTAGTTATTTAAGCAAAGGAAAGAAGGTAACTTGATAAAACAGTGCTATCACTGTCATAAAATACCGAATACCTAAAAGGCTTTTATGTTAACAGAGGAAAACATAAGAGAAACTCATAGCTGGAAGTGGAAAAGAGAGAAATTCACATGGGAGAGAGGTGCATTTTTTAATATTAAGACCAAATAACTTTCATAAGGACCAAGGCATTTAACTTCTAATATCTCCACAACCGGCCTGGGTGCCTTGCTGGTTTGTTTGTTTGACCTTTGGTATCTACTAATTTTGCTTCAATCCCATGTTATGGAGCTCAATACAGGTTGCCCCAAATCAAAGCTAACCATCTGTGACAGATCCACTGAATGAACACATTTTATCTTTTTTGTTTAAGTTCCACAGATGGATGACAATTTGACTTGAATATTTTTATTTTAGGCAATTTAGACTATGCAAAAGCGTCATAAATGTAGTCAAGTACCTAAACCTGGAATAAGCTGTAGAAACAAAGTCTGTCATCAGTAGACTCAGACCAATAGAGCAAGATAAGCAGGAAGAATGGCTTCATCCTCCAGAACTATGAAAGGGAAAAGTGTTAACTGGCATTGACGAGATTGCAGAATTAATAAGTGTCGGGCAGCCTTTGGTTCTCATGGCAGATGATGGCAGAACCTGATGGATGCTATACCCAAGAGCACTTGGTCTTAGAGATGTAGTTTCTTCCTTCATAACTGGACCATATTTCTGTGATTTTTTTTCTATCTGTCGTGCAAATATGTTCATTTGTAAAAAGGAGGTAGAACAAGGGGAATAAAAGAACTTGCATGCCCTGTTGCTGGGCAGGCTGAAACAGAGCCCTGGGCACTCCAGGATCTTTGCAGAATCATCAAGAATGTGGCAGAAGGATGAAACAGAACAACCAGTATCTGAATTGTTGATTACACGGGCAACAATTGCTTTTATATTTCGTTGATATAATGGCTTGCATTTACCTCTCAGCCAGACACTGACAAAAACAATTACAATTAAGCTTAGAATAGAGATTGTTTCGCCATTAGGTGGAAGTGGGGCTGGAGTCAGCTACTGCTTGAGTGATGGTCTCTGGGAGGTCTGGTTTTCTCCATTCCTCTTGTGGAAAACATGTATTTGGCATTCAGGCTCAGGCAGAGGCAAGAAAGGTGGCATCAGGCTCAGGAAAGTGGCAGGCAGTAGGGAATAAGCTGAATTTCCCTACAGAGAAAGAATCAAACAATTCTGAGTACAAGTAGAAAGGAAAATATCCTTGTGAAAGAGGAAAACAGACTTTCTGGCTGCAGAAATAGTGAAGGAATGGGTAAGCACCTGCACAAGTTTCCTTTGAAAAAGCCACTTCTTAATCAAAACAGAAAAAAATCATAAAGCATGTTTCAAAGGAGACCTTCAACACCATCTCAGCTGCCAAAAGCTATCAGTAGTTTATCTACAAGGCACCAAAACAAAGGGTCCTTTCCCTCTCTAGTGCTAGCTGATTGGAGAAGTTAACAACCCACTTCTGTTATCAGTCACTCGATTTGTGTAAGTGACAGCAGAGATCTGTGCGGTGGATGGAAAGCTTCTTGACTGACTGATGACAGCTTGCTGTCTTTATTCAGCTTGCTTTAAAAATATGTGTGCATATATATACATATACTTACGTGTGTGTGTGTTTTATATATATACACACTTATATATATATATATGTGTGATGAGTAACAAAATCCAGTTAAAGAGTATTATCAGCTGACAAATCAGGTACTCATAAATAGCATGTTTCAGTACAAAGTTTGCCTGTTCAGAAATACTATTTGCTGGTTATTCACCCAAATTTGAAAGATGTGATTTCAAGTTTCTGTCAGATTTTTCCCATGTGACCTTGGGTAAAACACCAAAAGAAGAATTTGGGTGCCTAAAACAGGCATCTAGTGCCATTTGAGATGCCCTAGCAGATGTGGCACATGCACATAGAGCTGTCCCAAATAATGCAGAGAGCCATGTTACTATGGTGTAGCTGCTGGAGGCCAGGCAAGAATACCTTAGAGTGCCTAAAACAAAACTAGGCACCGTTTTCTATATCCCTCTTCATTTCACTCTGTGCTTCAGTACCACATTGGTAAAGTTTGACCTCTACCAACAATTTTCTCACCAACAATTCACAATAACAGTATGTGAAACCATTCAGCCATGATAGTGCTGGAGGGCCCTTTAGGCACATTGACCTCTGTGCACATGAATTCCTTTAAATCCTTTTTTTTATTTCAAGATGACCTGTCTGACAAATAACTTGTGGACATATATACAGAAAAAGAAGATTTTGATCTGGTGACTGTGCATTGCTTGTGAGCAGATTACATAGTGCAGGTCAGAGGTTTGGTTCAGTGTTTGATGTTGCCTTATCAAATGCAATCAGGTCTTGTTTAAAAGAAAGAAACGGGGGGAAAAAGCTTCTTAATTTCAAAAACAAACTGATTCCCAAAGCCAGACATTTTTTTCACATCCGCATGTGCTGGGTCGCCACAAAAGAATGGGGGGGACAGAGTTTACATTTAAATTCCTTTTAAAGCCAGATTCAGTTTTCATTTATTTATCATGCCATAGATAAAGAATGATTCTTCTTCCAGTGCTACATCTATGAAGCCCCAACCTAATTGTAGCAGTCTCACAGCAGCCCTTCCTCATGAATCACCCTGGAAGAAGATAACATAATATCTGCTGTTCGGCTCCTGAAACACAGCTGCAGCCTTCCAGAGAATCCACACCAGCAGTGCCAATAGACTGAGAACAGTCCAGCTAAAAATGGATTTTTTAAAAAAAGAATAAATGAATAGATGGTGATCATTTATTTCACTTCTTGTAACAGCTTGGTGAGAACAACCAGGAAAAAAATAAAGCAAGCAAAAAATGCTAAGTGGATAATTAAAGTTCACACTGAAAGAGATGTATCAGGTTGCAAATGGTAAATGAGAGAGATCCTGTGGAAGGCGTGGATGCAGAAAGTTTTACTGAGGGCAGCAAAGCTGTCAGGAGAGCACTTCACTACATGTATGGGCACTTCTCAAAACCAGACAATTCATTCTGGTTGTAGACATGATCTCATGTGTTTCTGCTACATCTAAAGCCAGCTGGAGGCCAGAGTGATTACTCTTGTACATCATGAGGTTTTGGTGAAATCAGTGAATTAACCAGTTATGGAAGCCATAATGTGAGGAGGAAAATTCACTAACAAGGAACTTCGAAAGTTAAATGGTCAGAAGCACATAAATCAAGAGGAAACTCAGTAAAAACCTGGTTCTCTGTCCAGAAGTAGATTATAAAATGCCAGGTGGCATTATAATGCAGTGTTCATCTAGAAAATACAGCTTTGGTTATTATACAGTGGCATGTGTAAGCTATTTCAGAAGGGCTGTATGTCACAGGGGTGACCCGAGGAGCAGTTTGTCCTTTATAGTCTGTCAGAAGCAGCTCCCTATTCAAGGAGAATCTGTAAATAAGAAAGGAGGATGGAACCATGCCAGGTGGCAGCCAGTTGCACAGACAATGCATTTGATTCATGCCAATTTAAAAGAGCAGTGTTTGGACTGCAAGTCAAAATTATGTACCATTATGACAAATATTTTTATTGCAAAACAGCACCATCATCATCATTTTCATACCAGTTCTTCAGTTTGTGTCTCTCTTTTTTTCCACAGAAGGCTATAATTTGCTACTGCTCTTATCCTGATGAAATTCAGCCCTGCTGTATTCAGTGGGTGTTTGCCTGCCTCTTTGAACACTGGCTTTAGCACAGATGTTTTCTGGAACTATTGGCTTGAATCTAGTTTTGTTGACTTATTGTAATTACACAGTCAATTCTCACTGGATGCAAGATATTTTCTTAAAGTATGATAAGACTTTTCTCCCAGGAGAAGACTCCTGTGAGAACATTCCCATAGACTGAAAAGAGGTGATCAGTTTTTAAGAAAGGAAATTATCATTTATTCCTCCCTACAAGGAGAGAAGATATTGGGTTTATGGCTAAAAATGCCCTGTAACTCAAAGCAAGCCACCTCCGCCAGTATACCCCTAGGCAGGATGTATTAATACCTTTGGCCCTGGTTCAGCATAGGACTGAAGCAAGTTATGCATGCAAAGAATCTCAATGCCTTCTCTGAGCCGATGTTGAGTATAGCCCAATGTTTGCTTTTCACACAGCTGAATGAGAGCAGACTGCCTCCGAAAACAGAACCTTACTTGTGGTGCTGCATACTTCTGAAGAGTCTGACCGCTGTGTAAAGGCTGCAAGGAAATGATCTTGTCGATATCAAGTTACCCCTTTGATTCCTGGATGAAATAACTAATTCAGGGATAATTTGCAGTGACGGTTGACTAGAGAATTCTTTTTTTTTTTGCCAACTTTGTAAGATATCTCTTGGGTCATCGCTGAAGTTTCTAGATTCCATTATAATTGCCTTCATTGAAATATATTTGTTATTCTCAGGCCTAGCCTAATGAATTATCCAAAGCCTTCTGAATGTGTTTGCTCTGCTCCTTATTATTCATACTTTGTTCCCATTTATTATCTTCTGCAGTGAAAATCTAGCTTTCAAATCCCTCCTCCAAATCACTCATAAGAATAAGCTCATCACCTTTGTAGCAAATCAAGCATATCTCAGAATTAATGGTCAACATCATTTACTATACGCTATACGTTGTTTCTCCGTTTGTTAACTTTTGGACTTACACATTTAGCAGTAGTTTGCTTTTCTGAGAATCATAGAAAATTTTGGGTTAGAAGGGACCCATAGAGGTCATCTCATCCAACCCCCCTGCACTGAGCAAGGACACCGCTAACTAGATAAGGTTGCTCAGAGCCCCATCCAACCTGGTCTTAGCCTGAAAAACTGTAGATGTGCAGCAAACCTGAAGCTGATAGACAGTGAGACAATGCCACACTCCTCAGGAATGGCCTGGGATCACAACCTGCCTCTGGAGGGTAAAAGTCTGTGTGAGATTTTTGTAGCAAGGGTGTATTTGTCATGCAAGTCAGAGTTTAGACATCACGTAACCATTTCTGAAAATATGCCTGCCAATGTGAATTGTCTTCCACGTGTTATTTTCTCAGGCTTAGAAATATGTGAATGATTGTTAATAAGAAAATGTTGAAAACTCCTCAGCCCTTTTCTCTTCCAATTTGAAACTGAATTTAAGAGATGATCTGATTGTAAAGTGCTGGAATAGAAATCCACAGATGAAAATGCAATATTTTGCTCAGTTACGCTTTCTGTGTGTGACTTTGAGTAAGTCACTATAACTTATGCTTTGCCTCATTTCTCTGCATGAAAAACTGTAAAATAGGCATATGGCTTAAAAGGATCAAGTGAAAATGAAGTAGTGACAGATTTAGCTAGACACTCTGCTTTTGCTTGATGCCTAAGAGGCCCCTGAAGTGTCAAAGTCACCAGCAAGCCGGACTGGTTTGCAGGAGCACTCTGAGGGTGAAACTTAAGGCCAGCCAGGTAGCACACCTTAGGAAAGAAATAAGGGAACCTCAGGTATTACTTGACATGGACATACCTGCAGTACAGATGTGTGCTGACTCAACCGTCTGTGCACATCTGCTCTTGCAACACCCAGTCAAGTCTGGAAGAGAGGAGATTCCCTAAAAGGGCCCTGTGTTTCAACAACGACACATAAGAACAACAGCCTGAATTCATGTCTTCTACCAAGGCACTATGCATGTGCAAAGCTGGGTCTCAAGAATGCCCTAAGCTTGAAGCATCTCCAAGAACCAGGCTTTCCGTATCTTTTGAGCAGTATCAAGCAGTTTGGAGAATTTGTGACATGAACTTTGCCATCAAATGGCCTCTAGCTTCCCATCTATCAAAGCCACAATCAGACAAGACACACAAAATACTTCTGTGACAATAAAAACCCCTCTGCTCCTCATAAAGTGCCATTCTCCTGCCACTTCAAATACAATCCCAGTTTGCTTCTTGCTTCGAGGTCTATCCTTCTATTTTAGAGATGTAACACAAAAAAACTTGCTGAGCAAATTGCTAATTAAGACTAAGAGAAGGAAAACCCAGCCCTTGGTGTCATTTCACAACCTCCACTCTGGAAAAATGCAGCTGTCACTTTTAGTCACTGCCTTTCCCATAAGTCCATGTTAAATATTAATGCTCAGGTACAGTCTACCTGATTTGTGTCTGAAGTACAAGGGCTTGCAACAGCAAGACCCTCAGAAAATGGTAGAAAATGAGCTACAAATAGAGGTCATAGAAAAATTCACAAGAAAAGCGTATCTAGAACATGTCTAGGCATCCTCTAGAATAAAACAGAATTATCTTCTTTTTTTTTCATCCTTTCATTTGAAGTTAGTTCTGCTTTGCGCTGGGGAAATGGGGGGTTGGAACTAGCTGACCTACAAGAATTCCTTTCCAAACTAAATTATTCTACAATTTTATTATTTGTAACTTTGCTATTAACTTTTTAAATTAATACAGCCTGAGTGACTGAACACAGCCTAGTTATTTCACCAACGAGGGCTGTAGCTGCCTAATACTATACTTTATCAAATGTAACAATATACAAGTACACTTGGTGAAAGTTATTCTGTGTTCCTGCTCGTGCTATATGTGATACAGCAGATAACATCACATGAAATCTGTAATAAGATTTGTCACCATTATGCTTCAGGGTAGTCATCAGATTTGTTGAGCCTTTTCTCTCCTGGTATATCTTGTTACTGTAATTTATTACATTTTATATCATTATTTTATTTTGCGAATGTTTCATCAAAGAACCTCTCTGTGTGTTCTCCTTTTGTCCATATAAGATGCCTAACTGATAGTTACCTATTTGTGCTCATTTTGTCCTTTACTTCTGCTCTAAATCTTTTCTTTGTTTTACTATATCCTAGTTGTTTGCAAGAAGCTGTGATCAAGTTAATAACAGATCTTAAACACCAAAGATTCTCTCTCTCACAAAATTAAGTCACTTGATAAGACATCTTCCAAAACAGAAAGCATGGCTAGGTGCCAAAATATCTCTGAAAAAGAAGGGGAGTTCAATACCTGCCTCTTACTTGTGCTTCTAAAATTCTCCCCTCTGCCCTCAGAGGCTTGGAAGCATTGCAAGGTCAAGTCTGATTGCATGTGTAGAGTGTGCTGAGCACAAGGTCTATGTAATTCACATTCATCATTTTACTTTTCAAATCCTAAGCATACAAGTCCTCAACTAAAATTGGCAGGCTTTCTGCCTCCAAAATGCAAAGGATACATATTTTTTTCCTTACGAGTGTTGGCTCTGTCATTTACTAATGTAAGTGTATGTGTGACATTTTGTCAGTCATTCTTTTTTATTTGAGATGCTGGAAAAGAAACAGCTTGATGATGAAAAAGTGATGATCAAACTCTCCGTGACCTGCAGGTTCTTTATATTGGTGTTAAAGAATGTTGAAAGTTAACATGCAATCATTAGCTCCTCTTGAAAAATGTGGCCTTTGCACATTTGTAGTAAACCTAACAAAACACTAAAGCTTCATCCACACTGGAGCCTCAAAAGACTTCTGCAATCTTGTTGTTTAATATCAGCATTGTTATTGAAGATCATTGCAGTCAGTGGATGGGTAAGAGGAGGTAGTAGGTGCTCCTGGAGCCAGCATGAAAGAGAAGAGCAGGCTAGATTAAAAAAAAAAAAAAAAAAAGAAAGAAAAAGAAAAAAACAAGCAAGGAAGCAAGTCTTCTAAAATGTCTATTACTGTTCTTGTTCAAACAGGCAAATGTGCCTGTTAGAGGGCAAGACCAATTTCCTGGCTGGGAAGGCTGTGGCTTCACAAGGATAATACATGCTTAGGTTATGGTTATTGAGGCTGACATTCAATGCAAAAGGAAGTTGGAAAGCAAATGCCACAGTGACAATGATCACAGCCCTTCAACTGCATCTGCACTTTAATTTCCCTACCAGTGTTGCTTTTGCGTGATACTGTGGTCCAGTAACAACAGCATGGCCAAAGGTGAATTAACTCCACTTGGCTCTAATTGAACAGCAAGGGTTGGGAGGGTGAAAGGAGCCTGACAACCAAGGTGCCACCACCAAACCATCTGATCCAAACCCCTCTGATCATTAACCTCCACTCCGTCCCCCAAATCATCACATGCAACAAAGCACTTCAGCCCCGAAGTCCCCCGGAAGCAATATTAATGTCGTAGACATCAGTACACTGAGCCATCAGACTGACAGCAGTTTCCCAGCAGAAAAGGAAACCTAATGTATGTTGACATCTGACAGGCACAGGAGATGTGGTGCAGCCCTTTGAGGATCGTGCGTGCCATTTTCTCCCTTTCAGAACTGTTGAAACAACAGACTATCCTTGCCCAAAATGGACAAGTTTAAGCCAAATGCTGTCAGGTCCTCTTATTATTGAGAACGCTTGACAGGGCTGAGCTTTGCTTGATCTTTTTTTAGCCTTTTTGTCCAAATGGAAATAGTGGTTTGTTTTTTTTTTCCAGTTGTTTTTTTCACTCTACATTGCACACAGCTGGTCTTAATGTGCAAGAGGTACCAGTCCCTGCATGAAATACTGGGAACAGAGACATGTAGCTAAGACCTTGCAGAATTTCTGGGTGGTTTTTTCTTTCTACTTAAGACAACCAGCAAACCCCAGAACAACAACAGAACAAAATAAAATTCTGTGTGGGCATCCTGAGATCAGACATGAAATATTCATGCGAATGTAGCAATCTGCTGCTGGGTTTTAGAGGGTTAGTTTATTTATTTATTTACTTATTTGTTCTGATTTTATTTTTACTCCAGTTAATTAGGTCTACCAAAGACAAAAGCTAACTTGTTTACCTGTAGAAGCCTTATCCTCTATTCTACAAGCATTTTGATTGTGTCCCTATTACTCTTCGTTAGAATTCAAGCCGTTCTCCTGAGATGGTGAAACCAAGTTAGCCTGACAGGCAGTAAAATATTTGCAGACACCTAGCCAGTCATGTCCTGGAATAGTTGTCACCAAGAGTAATATTAGAAGCAAGTGGATGCCTAAAAATAACCTTTTTTTATATATTAAATTTTTTTTTACAGGAGTTGAAATGATCAGAGTTGGAAACCGTATTATGCCTGAACTACAGCTCAAGTCTGCAGTTGAGCCAATGTGAAAGCCCGAATGCCAAAGTATTATTAAATACTAGGATGACATAGAAACAACTTTACAAAATTTCTCATGGCAAATACTGTATTTCTCATGAGATCAGATTGCTACTTTCTCTTGCAATTTCTAAAAATACCAAAATGAAAACTATTAGAGATGAAGAAGTGAAAATAATTTTCTTTCCATTAAGCAAATTTGTTGTTGCTCTTATTATTTACCATCAAAACAAAGCAAGCATCAGGCAAAGGCTTGGGAAACATGATTCATTTCAGTTGGTAATTCTCTGTCTAGTCCTTAGACAACTTCGGTTTAGCTTTCAAGACAGTCAGTTGTGATTTCATGGGCTCCACCTAAGGTGCATACATATATATCCATCATCAGAGGAGCCTTTGAAGAATCTACCTGCTCAGTTTTGCTTCCTGGGACCTAAACTCTTTGGATGATGCGGTAAAGCACTGAACATCTTTAAATGCTGATTTTACTGAATGGTTCCTCTGTCAAATTAGAGCTTATAATATTCTACCCCTAGCATGTCTCATGTATGTAGATCATAAGTGCTTTAGGACAGTAACTGTCATTCAGTGTGTGATTAGAGTTCAAGGCAGCAGATCCATGAGGGAGTGGTAGGATCTTTCAACTGATGTCATAAGTAAAGTACTGATAGTAGCAGAGCCATCATAACAGCTAAAATGTCTGACAGCTGCAGAAGAGAAACAAGATGGATGAGGATGAAGGCCAGTCTTCTTTTAAGAGTGACTCCTACAGGATTGGAAAATTCCTTGGTAGGGCAACCATTTGGGTAAGCTTGTCCAGGTAGATTTTGTACTGGAGGAAATGAAGGAGGAGGAAGAAATGTGGGTTTGGCAGTTGAAGTTATAAAAATGCAAGAAAAATTAGAAATCTGCTTGATGAAGGAGTCAAGCACAGGTCTCATTTCACCTTTGGGACTTTGATGATAGGTCACACAGTCTCCAGGCTGCAGCCCCTGGTTTTGTGCCATGCCTGGCCACATGAACAGGTTGCTGACAAACTATAACACATTAGTGGCTGGAGAAGGGGGAAAAAACAAAACAAAACAAAACAAAACACCCAACCCAAAACAAAAAACCCAGACAGGAACAAGAAAATAAGCTAGCAAGTTTCACACCATTATTTCTCCTACTCTCTAACTGGCACTGGATAAATGCAGCAAGTGCTTCCAGACACACCAAATTGACAGCCAGGTATCTCAGGTCTGGTCATGCTTCTTTCACACGTCACCTTACACAAGCTTGGCATTTCCGTCTGTCTCAGCTGTTTGGACACAGAGCAATAAGCGTCAGGGCTGAATGATTGGAGCTCCCCTTTCCGGAGCCCCACCTGGTGAATAGCACACAAAAACACAGGATGGACATTTTTGCTCTCCCACCTAGAGGGAGAGCCAGCCCCGAGTCAGGCAGTGTGTATAACTTCCAGCCGATACATCAAATTGTTTGGTTTGTAGTTAGTTGAGGTTTTTTTTGATTGAAGAATGGAATCTGGGGAGAAGTGACTTCAGACTGAAGACATTTTGTCTGACAGCTTGTTCGTAGACCTGATCTCCAAGATGGGAGTAAGTATCATCTGTGGAGGAGCTGACGATCTTTTTGAAGGAAGCAGCCTGGAAGTGTCTTCAATAAAAACTATAAAAAAAACACATTCCAGAAAGAAAGTGTGTTCTCAGCAAAGCCCTTCACACTTTTAGCTCCCTTGCAAAGAAAGAGCAGGAAGGAAGAAGCAAGTTTCAGGCACAGAAAACCTACCTGGAGTTGGCATAAGGACTTTGTAGGACTGGAGCCAAAATCCTGGGATATTAACCACCTGCTGATTTAATGTTCAGTCAATTGGGCTAATAATCAGTGACCTTCAAAGGGTTGTTCAGTTTCTCTCCATGGATGAAGTGCGTAGTTCCCTGCCTCCCTCGCCTCTCTGTAAGGTGTTTCTCTTGCAACACTGTTCAAGTTGGGAAAAAATGTTTGAGATTGGGACTCTCAGATTCATTCTGACCTTGCATAACCCTGGTTCCTCCAGAAACAGCTACGTTCCTAAATCTTGTAACTTGTAAGGCCACCCTTATTTAAAACCCATCTCTCCTCATTTATAGGAGGAAATGTTATTCTTCCAAATTCAATGAATGTGTGCACCTTTTCTGTATTCCTTGATCTTATTGTCAACCTAAGAACACAAGCCTGGAAGGAAGGACTCAAGTGATTTTAAAAAGCCTCCTGGGCAGGGAGAAGAGATGCATCTTCTATTTTATCACATTACAGCTTACAATCTTTCTTAAATGACTACACTCGGATCCTTAAAAGTGCAAAGTGCCTCACTGTGCTACGTACAAAATGCCTGCATACTTTGGGGCATCTGGGTGTAAGCCTCTGAAGCTGTTCTTCACCTATAAAATGAGATAATAATATCTTCCCTCTCCAGCAGAGTGGTGTGGGATTGTATCGGCTCACCTGTAGCCAGAAGCAGTTCATTACTGCCCTCAGGTGTGAAAGCAGCTGCTGGCACAAAGCCACTGCCACAGAAGCCTGCAGCTGGAGCAATGAGCACAGTGTCCAATACAGGCACTGGCAGGCTCTTAGGTGGCCTGGGAGACTGGCAGTGTAGGGGGGCCAGGAGCAGTTGGGGAAACTTGGGAGGGTTCCTTCACTTTCTATCAGTACTGGATTTCTAGGCTGGGATTCAGAGCAGGATCTACAAAAAGAGAAAAGGAACAAGGAGTAGTACGGTTCTGAGGGCAGGGATGGCCTATGCTAAGCATGCGCTTCTGGAGTTTAGATTAAAAACTACATGGTTTTGCTGTCTCTATGCTGATTTTTTTTTTTTAATTATTATAGGCTGCATTATGTCTTAGCCACAAAAAGGTGTGCTAGATACAGGTGGAGTGCTCTGACAGACAGTTTAGTTTCAAAACTATTTTCTTCTTAGTTTATGTAAGGAAACTATTTCCTGGACCTTCAGAAAATTAACTTTGCCTGACTTGATTTTTCCTGTAGTCATTGCAGAAAGAATTGTTTTCTCTTTTCATTTAAAAAATAAGAACAGTTAAGGTTCTTTTAAAGAGCCTCTATGGGACTTTCAAGAGCTCACAGCCAAAGTGGAATATCTTTCACCTTAAAAGCTGCTGTAAGTAACTTTACATTCATCCCCTTATGCTCCTAGACTGAGCTAATGGTCACTCCATAGCTTGGAGTTGATGAAAACCAAAGGAATATCATTAAGTTAGTGGGCATGAAACTGTTCTGCAATAAGAGGAATTCTTCCTATTCCTCTGAAGAATAAGGCACCTAGATATCCTGGCTACCAGCAATTCCTGAAGCAAATGATCTCCTTCCTTTGCCAGCTATCGCCACAGCTCCCTTGTCTCAGTTACAGCTAATTGGAATGTTATCTGAAAGCCTCAGCTTTACTCTTATCCTTCAGAAAGAAGTGAAATGATATGATAGTGACCAGAATGCTGTCACTTGAGTACCCAGTTTACAACTTCAGCATGGTAGGAACTGAAATTCAGCATGCAACTCTCTCGGGGAAAAAAAAATCTCTGTTTTTTTAACAGTAAAATTCCTTATTAATCAGTACGTTCCTCTCAAAAAGCAAGCTTGTTGTTTTGCCAGTTAATCAGTGGTGTTCACTGGAAACATTCTAGCAATGCTTTTGTTGTGGCATGGTACCTTTTCAAAAGCATCATTTTCATGGAAATCTATCAATCTAAAAAGCGTTTCTGTGTTGGGAATGTTTCTTTGGTTCAGTAGGAGAACTGAGAATGAAAATTTGGGGACTGATACCAGAACAAGTAGGAGGCTGCAGCTTTTCCCCTTGCTGCTCCCAGGCTAAATATGGTAGAGAGAAGTTTTGGCTGATCAAGCTTAGGAACTCAAACCTGAGACTCCCATGTCTAACAGGAGAGGGTTTTATTCAGGGACTCTCTGTTTTTTATTCAAATACCCCCTTCCCTCCCTCTTCTGTCAAAACAGCTGTGAAAAACTGCCTTAAAATTTTTTTCCTCTAGCATGCAACAAGAGAAACACAAATTGATATGCTTTCATGTGAAGTGTTCTTCCTCAGCAAGTCCCTAAAAAAGCAGTATATCTGCAACTGTGCCATTTCCTATGGCAATCTGGTCTGGAGGTGAATGAGTGACCTCTTGTGCCCATTAAAATCTTAAGGGAAGTAGTGGGTTTGTGTGGATAGATGTTCTATCTTGTCTGTCTCATTCCAATTTAACATTTATATTGTCTTAAAAGTGTCAAAAATTTTGACTACAGGTCAAAATTCCCTTTTGGCAAACTAGTAATAAATTATTAGGGCAACGATGTAGATGCAAAGATGTAAAAAATCAGCCCTGGATATTTGTAGAAATTCCACATTATGTTAAGGATCTGAGATATTATTATTCCAGATTTCAAAGTCATTTCAAGTCAAGTAACTACATTTTGTCTCATTGGGTCAGCTTACAACCTGGCATCCTTGGGTAAATCTCAATAATGTCTTGTCAGAATTAGATCCCGCACAAGAGTGTACAGACACCCACTCTTGCTGTTTTTCTGAAATTGCTGCAGATTATTTCAATTATGTTCAATATGCCTTTGACTTCTGATATTATAAAAAGGAAATGATCTATGAATTTTGCACTTTTTCTGTGTGCTAGCTTCAGTTTCAATAATCATGGGGCTGCTTCAGATATAAGACAGTTTCCACTCTTGAGAGTCTCCAGATCAGGATCCAGTATCTTTTTAAAACAGGTTCTGTGGTTCAAATGCATTACAGACATTAAAGACACTATTACACCTCTGGCGAAAAAAAAAAAAAAAGACAGTTGTGATATTCCCTTCTAATCTTAATGTCTATCTGTTTAGAGTTCTTTAAAGGGCAGGAGGAATCTTGGTAGTTTGAAAGCCTGAAGGTGTAAAAAATGCTTTGTCCATGATCTTGAGTAACTTCCTTCTTTTTTCCAATTCTAAATTATAGGTACAGTTTAGAGAGAGTTATCAATATAGAGCTCTTCTCTTGATACATAGCTGCAATAACAAACTGCTACTTAATTTTACGAAGCTTTGGTAATTTTTATCAGTGGCAAATAATTTGTAAAGCAAGAATACAATAAATATTTGATTTATGCTGGGTGTAGTCATCAGCTCCCAGAAGCAGGCAGCAAAAGCAAGTATGTAAATCTAGAGATATTAAATGTTTTGCATAGAAAATGTGCCAATTACTTTGCAGTTTGCTTTGGCCTGGATAATCTCAGTTATTTTGCTATTAATCCATCCCCTTATTTTTGGCCTTGAGACTGTGATACAACACCCACTAGCAAATCTCCATTATTCATAGCATCATAGAATTGTTTAGGTTGAAAAAGGGCCTTAACATCATCAAGTTCAACTGTAAACTTTGCACTGCCAAGTCCACCAGTAAACCATATTCCCAAGCACCACATCTGCCCGTCTTTTAAATACCTCCAGGGATGGGGACTCTACCACTTCCCTGGGCATGC
Organism: Gorsachius magnificus; assembly: GCA_034008185.1. Taxonomy (NCBI): domain Eukaryota; kingdom Metazoa; phylum Chordata; class Aves; order Pelecaniformes; family Ardeidae; genus Gorsachius; species Gorsachius magnificus. Next base: position 14,947,627 of record CM067085.1, on the reverse strand, counting down.
CATTCCAGTGCCTGATAACCCTTTCAGTGAAGACATTTTTCCTAATGTCCAATTTAAACCTCCCCGGTGCAACCTGAGGCCATTTCCTTCCATCCTATCAATTGTTACTTGGGAGAAGAGATCGACCCCCACCTCACTTCAGCCTTCTTTCAGGCAGTTGTAGAAGGCGATAAGGTCTCCCCTCAGCCTCCTTTTCTCCAGGCTAAGCAACTTGAGTTCCCTCAGCCGCTCCTCGCAAGCCTTGGGCTCCAGATCCCTAACCAGCTTCATTGCTCATCTTTGGACATGCTCCAGCTCCTCAATGTCTTTCTTGCTGTGAGATGCCCAAAACTGAACACAGTATTCAAGGTGCCGCCTCACCAGTGCCGAATGCAGGGGCACAATCACTGCCCTAGTACGGGAAGTTCATTTTTGCCTATTGTGAAAGGCTGCTCTAGTTAGTCTTGGGAGAAAACCAAGGCTCCAGAAGCTCAGAGGTGCTAGAAAAAGATTGTGCTATTTTTTCCCAGCTGTGAAGGACATAAAATGGAAAGAGGGGAGATCTGCATCCAGACAGATTCATGCACTGCCATATCACTTGTGGAAGAACTTCTGTGCTGGATCATTATCTAGGTTTCACCAGTATGAAGGCAAAGATATATTTCATCAGAAACTTTTCATTTCACCAGATAACATTAGAGAAACTTTCACATTTGACTATTTATGAGGTTTGCCTTAGGAAAATTTTTGGAAGGTGTCTCTTATCTGCTGTAACATGGCTCTTAGAAAATGCCACTCCTATGTGTATATCTGAGACTTGTTCAGTCTGTTGCTGAGACACTTTTCTTCAAACCTTACACTAATCCATGAAGTGCCTCCATGCCTCAAGTGGACAAGCATATTTCTGTGGTCTTCATTCATGTTGAACCACAGGACTTTTCCCCCTGTGGTAAAGGAAGAGTCACCATGCCCTGCTTAGTTTTAGTGCACCACGAAGGGAGCCTGCAGCTGCAGCTCCTATACATTTCACTATTAACTGTTTCAAGTACCCACTACGAAAATGATTGTGAGCTTGAACAGAAAGAGTCCTTCCCAGAAGCATACACTGAAAAACCACAGTCAACATTTTTAATTTTTTTTCTCAGCCATGCATTCAGTCCTTCATTTTCTGGGAGAGGTATTGATGTCAAACTCATTTCCAAGAAATGGTGGTTATTCAGTGAGCTGAGATGGGCCCTTTAAGCTGCCTGATTAGGTAATCATCTCATCTGATGGTTGGACTTGATGATCTTGCAGGTCTTTTCCAACCTTAATGATTCTATGATTCATGGGCGGGGGATTTGTATTGCTGTCACTCAACAGTAACAGTGGGTTAGTTGCTGTGTACCTTCATTAGCACTTCATTGAAAGGAAGGTCCTGTTTGGGGAAGGAAAGGGTTTTGAATGGACAATGCTTTTCTTGATGGCATCACATGGCCTGGGTATATTGGAAAGGTGGAATAAAACCTGGGCCCCAGGCTGAGAGTCTCCTCAGCTCTGATAATGTGGCTGCTGACCTTTAGTGCAACAGGGAGTTAAGTTGCTCATGGACTGCACTAGCAGCAAAATATGGACCCCTGGCTGTTCTCCAGCCCAGGGTGTAGGTGGGGCCATGGGCAGCAGCCTGCCTCTTCCAGCTGAGTGAGGTGCAAATCTCAGGATGGAAAACAGTAAACGAATCCCTGTTACAGACCCATTCTGCAGCAGCACTCCGTGATGTCTCTACAGTCCATGCTCAGATGGCTGTTGCAGATAAGAGAAGGAGTAGGAACAAATGGTTTCTCATAGGAAATAAAGATTGTTTTTATTGGAGTGTTCTAGTGGTTGCATACTGGGTAATTAAACCTTAAGGAGTCTCTCAGAAAAAAAAAAAAAAAGATGATTTGTATAGTTCAGGGACTTGCATTACGTAATGCTGAGAAATTATAAGTAAGTCAAACACTGGATGCAACCATCTTCTGCTAGGCCTTATAGCAGAAAAACCTGAATGATTTCTCATCACCATCAGATGTCTATCACAAGGAAGGTGAATCAGTGAAAAAATTAGGGAAGATCAATTACTATTAATTCATTCAGGGGATAAAAATTGAAATGATGGCTAATTTATTCTGTACATGGATAAAACCTGAGCCCCACTGATAGTGCAGAGAATTTTGTCATTGACTGGAAAAGGTGTGGAATGCCAAAGCATTTTAAATATACATTCAAGCTAGTTTAAGCAAATAAAGCAATTATTTATCATTCATATTCAGAGAATAAACTTGCCAGTTAGCTCCCTGAAATATTTGTTGCTATTACACTTATGCATAATTTATTGCTAAATTTGTTTACATGTGCTGTGTTTGAAAATGAAGCAGCATGAGAGCAAAGAACATTATAGTTTGCCTGTTATAGAAAAGAACAGAGTGTGAGGAGGCTTTTTTATTCCTGCTGTATTAAAAGTGATAAGTTAAATACAGGGACTGAAGTGCCTTTACAGACTTACATAATAAATATAATGTTCATCAATCCTCCTAGCTAAATATTGATCATTATCTCCCACATTAAGGACCCGTCTGCGCCCATTTACTCCACAGGAAGGAGTCTGTGGGTGGAAGGAACAGTTTCTAAAAAGTTTGTGTCCTTTGTCTCCCACAACTGCCTTCTTGCACCGATAGACTGAAATACCAGAGGGACAGAAATTCCCCGCAAATGCTTTCTTCTTAAGGACTGCTGGGTTACAAGACATTCCCAGGGATGTGGAATAGACATGTCCATGCTGTGAAAGCTTCAGCTGTCCCTGGGGCCAGCAGAGTGGATGGTTGTTGAAGAGGATGCCAGAGGAGCCCGGACAGTCACACACGGAGCGTGGGATTCCCTTCACTCTCCATCCCAGCCTGGCTCCATGCAGCTCCATCCTAGCACATGCCAGGTCCTCGGTTGTGGTGCTGTCAGCATGGCAGTGGCTAAGAGGGAGAAATGAATGCTTAAAGAAGCATCTTAGCCTTTTCTGTAAACTGAGCATGGATGAAAATATGTGCCCCTGTTATGTAGTGATCAAACCCAAACCTGTGCACCACAGAAGGCAATGAATGGAGTTATGGTCAGAGAATTCAGAGAAAATTTTTGTCTTTCACTGAGGTCAATAAATGTTTCTTACAGGCAACAGAAACCAGCTTGCAAAGAAACAAGTCCCTAGAAACACAATCTCCCCTTCGGCAACTACAGCTTAGCACGCGCTGCCTTTTGCATAGAGGAGCTTAAAGAAAGAAGCACCGGGCAGGGAGCTGGGAGATCCTGGCAGAATCCTGATCCTGCCTGTGCTGCTTCTGGCTGGGACAGAGTTAATTTTCTTCATGGTAGCTCGTATGGGGCTGTGTTCTGGATTTGTGCTGGAAACAGTGTTGATAACACAAGGATGGTTTCGTTACTTCTGACCAGGGCTGACACAGAGTCAAGGCCTTTCCTGTCTCTCACCCCACGCCACCAGCAAGTGGGCTGGGGATGCACAAGAATCTGGGAGGGGACACAGCTGGAACAGCTGACCCCGACTGTCCAAAGGGGTATTCTGTACCATATGACATCATACTCAGCATATATAAAGCTGATGGAAGAAGAAGGAAGAGGGGGACGTTGGGAGTGATGGCGTTTGTCTTCCCAAGCAACCGTTACGCATGATGGAGCCCTGCTTCCCTGGAGATGGCTGAGCACCTGCCTGCCCATAGGAGTGAACGAATCCCTTGTTTTGCTTTGGTTGTGTGCGTGGCTTTTGCTTTCCCTATTAAACTGTCTTTATCTCAACCCATGAGTTTTCTCACTTTTACCCTTCTGATTCTCTCTCCCATCCCACCAGGGGCGAGTGAGCAAGTGGCTGTGTGGGGCTTAGTTGCCAGCTGGGATTAAATCACGGCATTGCCACTGATGGCCAAAACACACAATTTTTCCCGTCTGTTTTCCTATCAGTGAAGTAAAAGTCATACTTCTCTCTGAAAGCATTTTGTACTGTTTAATTAGGTAATGTCGGGACAGACCATATAAACACTATATAAATGCTAAGTGCCTAATTCATCATGCCCCGTGCTGCAGTGGTGAGGCAATAGGGTATCCCTTGATCTCATGTGCAGGCATCCAGCCCAAAGTGCTGTACTGACATCGCTGGATGAGTATTCAGGTCTGGTTACTCAATCCCTGAAACACATCCCATTTCTCTGGTGTGTTGATCCTCCTGCCCATCTGTCTGCATGGCCCCATGCCCTCTTGAAGCATCCTGTGTCCATGTTAGGAGATCAGAAGTGCCAACAGGAGGGAGAAGTCTGCATGCATAGCCAGCAGTGCTTTTCCTTCGAGGACATCCCTGGACAAGGTGACACAGCCTTTCCACGATGTGTCAGCTGTGGTGAGCAGCCTTTCTGTAACACCTGAGTGGCAGTTTCTGGCAGAAATATTTTCACATGGTCATGTCTTCTCTACAAATCAGGAGCAGTGATGACTTATATGCAAAGACTCATTTTTATTAGTCACAAAATCTGCACTGTTAGGCTCCACTTTACAATTTAGCTGATCTCATTTCTATTTTAGCACAGAGCCAGGACAGCCTTTACAATTATGTTATTGTGGTACTGCCCATGAGCAGCAACTGCTGCCTAAGGTAGGAGAGAGGAGGATATCAGCTGAACTGCCTCAGAGCTCCTTTGACCGAAGGGACTTTAAGAATTGTCAGACAAATTTAAATGCACCAAGCTTCAGATTTCTTGTGCAATATTTTCAGCATAAGAAAATAATCCACGAAGGCATGGTGTGGATCTCCACCTTCTTCCATCAGTCAGACAGCATCATGGTCTTGAGGTCGCTGCTGCCCTTGATCTTTACAGGCAGTCTGTGCCTCAAACAGCAAATACAGTCCCTGGATCAGTGCCTGGAGATAAGGCAGCCAGGAGCATTGTCGTGGTAATCGTAGAGCTGAAGAAAAATGTAGATGAAATAAACCCAGGCATGTAGCCAAATAGTTGCTTTCTCTGCAGTCCTTAATCCAGAGCTGACTCCAGCAAGCAGAGGTGCCAGCGCGCACCAATTGGGTGTTGCTGGCCTGGCTGTTGTTTGTTTTCATGTTCCTCCTTCCCCTGGCTCCAGGCAAGGCCAAAAGAAGGATGTCCAGAAGCTGTGAGGGGAGATGGCTGGTCAGAACATCCAGGCTGGACGAAGATGCACTGGGGATCAGCAGAAATCACGGCAGATGCTTTGTGGGATTTGTTTCCCTGATCAAAATACTGGAACGTTCAAACCAGGAAAATGTTCATAGTTCATCTACTGCTAACAAGAATACCCAGCACCACAAAAATGTGACCATCAGCATGAGATGCCACTGCCAGCTTAGATAATTCCCTCCGTGCCACCCCTGGTCTTCAGCAATTCTTTTATGAGTTTGGAGAACCCAGAACTGTGTGACTCATGCAAATAAAACAATTTTCTTTTCCTTTCTTTTCTTTTCTTTTTTCTTTTCTTTTCTTTTCTTTTCTTTTCTTTTTTTTTTCCTTTTCTTTTCTTTTTTCTTTTCTTTTCTTTTCTTTTTTTTTTTTTTTTTTTTTCTTCTCTTTTCTTCTCTTTTCTTTTTTTTCAAAAAGGGAGCACTTCTACATCTAGTGTTTTTGCCAAGAAAAACCAGAAAATCTGAAGCAAAATATTTTAACAAGTAGCAGGAAACAAACAAGATGACTGTGATTTTAGGAACGGCTTCCTGCCATTCAAGACATACGCAGCTCCCACGGCCAGAGTACTCTCCACCATCAGCGCATCTCGGTGCGGGAAGGAAACACTGCGAAGCTCCCGAGCCTTACTGAGTCCTTGTGAACTTGCTTTGTTTTCTGTCTCTGGGCCTAAACAAGAGCAAAATGAGGCCTAATCATCTCTCTGGAGCCTAAAACTGTTTTATTGTAATTCTCTATTGAGAAAAGCAATAAAATGTAGCCCGGTGGTTTAAAATACATAAACCTACATTTCAGTGGTGCAAAATCATTATAGTGTCTGTCCATAAATTCTTGCACCATTCTAAGCTGTCAAATTGGCAAAATATATACTATATAACATGAATTTGAGTAGTTAAATTTAATATCAGCTCAGCCTAATCTCAGGTGATATTAATCACTAATTAATACTTTTTGGGGGTTTTGTTCATGCAGAAAGAATCAGTGCTCTAATTACCACTTGTTTGATAATGTGCCTTTATCTTTGTTTTAATGGGGCTGCCAGTTTATTTAGATGCAAACATCTAAGGATTTTTACATCCCCAAGAGCAATTGCTCTCTTAAATACTTTCAGTGATACAGTTACTTTAAAGCAATAAGCAGTGCAAGAAGAGCTAGCATGAAATTACATTATATCTCCAGAGCTTTGTAGTTATAGAAGAACTCTTGGCATATTCTGTTAATTAATGGAATATGTTTACTGTGGGGTTTTGAAGTTATTAATTATTTTTATTAGTTTAAAATTCTTTAACAGTCATGTCTGTGTACTATTTCCATTATCAATTCAAGCCAGAGGTGTGTGGTATTTTGTGCATTCCTATCTTAACAGAGGGATGCACAAAATATAAGAGGGAGGACATTCATTCAGCCAAATGTCACCCCGCATTTCAACACTGCAAGTGTATATATATATTTTTTTTATGTATTATGTATATATTAGCAGTACCCAAAAAGCATGAGAACAAATTAACATTTTATGTCACAGATTTGCTACACTAAATCTAGCTATTTTCCAGTGTAGGCCTATTTTTAAAATGCTAATATTTCTAACCCACATTAATTTATAAGTGTCCCTATAACGTAGAACATAGTACTAAATAGAGATCTTCAAATATAAAAGAAAAAAACCCTCGACTTTTACTTTCTGAATATGGACTGAGGAAAGTATAATGCACAGTTAGATAAGGTTTCTTCTTGTGTTTAAAAGACTAGGAGACAGCACTCTCTTTTACTTTCCATGATTTCAATTTCCATTATTTCTGACAAAGACTTAATTGCTGAACCTTTTTAGCTGCCTGCAAAATGAATAATATATATATATATTTTAAAAAAAAATGATTAATGTAAAAGACCTATAGTATTTACCCCTCCCTTTCTCAGTGTGGGCAGGTCAGGTGCAAAAATACTTTGCTTCAGAAAGGTGTCTGAAAATTAATTCATTAACATTCATTAGGCACTCATAATGAAAAGTGAGAATGGAGTACAAAGAATTGCTATTTTCTTTCTTTACATTCCTCAGACTAAATTGGATTGATCAGATTGGAAAGGGTAATAAAATATTAGAGCTGCTTCTTATCTCTTTGCTTCCTCCCATCGGTTTAAAATGAGTACACTGGAATGCTACTTGCTTTGCAAGGCAGCAACAATATTTGAGGCACTCTGAGCTACTTTCTCATTTTGAGGCAGGAAACGGTTACAGAAAGATCTCATTTTCTCACTGAGCTCCACTGCTGGCCAGCAAAAGAGAGGGAGTGACTGTAAATCACAGGCATTTCCTTTTTCCTTCCTTTTTCTTTTTTTCTGTGAAAGACACAATGGCTGTGGAATTTCGTTATTCGGGTCATAATCACCAAACCTGTTTTCCCCTCAGCCACATACCTGACAAGTAAAACCTACATCCCAACTTGCCTTGCCTTTTGCTGGGCAGCATCATGAGCCCTGCTTTGGCGTGGCTCCTGGGCAGCCCTGCTCTGACACTGCCTGAAGAATACCTGAAGAGGGTTGGGTCACATATGAGATCTGAATCTAATTTTTATGATTTGACCCATCTCTGCTCAAAAGAGCCCACTCACAGCAGTGAGAGGTTTCTCTCTACATTGGCATTTGATCCTATGTGGTTGTCTTTTTACAAAACCTCTTTTTATCAGCTGTCTAAAGCAATTTCCATCCAGCTTTTCAGTTTTGTGAAGATGCCTTTCCATAGATTTTTTTTTCATTAAAATGTGGTGAAACAGATGAAACACTTTAGATGGGGTTAAATCATAGTTTTCTTCCTTGCTGTTAAATATGAGTACAGAAGAGTAGCATTCTTTTCCTACCAGCTCTTTTCAACAAGCTCTTTAACTGATGAAAGGACAACGGCATGTGAAGACATGCAAAGCACACTTGAAGCGCTAAATGCACCTCCAGGATCCCAGAAACTCAATGGAGACAGAGAATTGCCTTTAACATGGACCCACAGGACCGCAGCCTATGGTGCAGTACCCAGAGGTAGCAAATAGGCTGCATTAATCCAGAGAACAAAAAAGAGTTGCACAACCAAGTGTATCTTAACTCACAGTATATTTAGAGCTAGGACTTTTTTCTTCCAGTATCATATCAAAAATTTTTAAGTTTAGTTTTTCCTGGAGGCCTACATCTTTGTCAGCACTTCCTTAACAGCTTTATCTATCCATTTTATATACATTGGGAGGAAAAATAGCTAAAATCTTCATTCTTGCATTCTCCCTCCATAAACATTTCCTCGAGGGACTTTTCCTGATGGATGGCATGAGGGGGACAGGGAGGGCAAAACCCTTCCTGCTGTAGGAGAAGATCAGGTTCGTGACCACCTGAGGAACCTGAACGCACATAAGTCCATGGGACCTGATGAGATGCATCCCAGAGTCCTGAGGGAATTGGCCGATGTAGTCGCCAAGCCACTCTCCATGATATTTGAAAAGTCATGGCAGTCAGTTGAAGTCCCTGGTGACTGGAAAAATGGAAACATTGTGCCCATTTTCAAAAAGGGTAGAAAGGAAGACCCTGGGAACTACCGACCTGTCAGCCTCACCTCTGTGCCTGGGAAGATCATGGAACAGATCCTCCTAGAAGCTATGCTAAGGCACATGGAGGCCAGGGAGGTAATTCGAGATAGCCAGCATGGCTTCACCAAGGGCAAGTCCTGCCTGACGAACCTAGTGTCTTTCTATGATGGTGTGACAGCATCAGTGGACAAGGGAAAACCAATGGATGTCATCTATCTGGACTTCTGCAAAGCCTTTGACACGGTCCCCCACAACATCCTTCTCTCTAAATTGGAGAGCTATGGATTTGATGGGTGGACTGTTCAGTGGATAAGGAACTGGCTGGATGGCCGCATCCAGAGGGTAGTGGTCAATGGCTCGATGTCCGGATGGAGACCGGTGACGAGTGGTGTCCCTCAGGGGTCCGTACTGGGACCGGTGCTGTTTAATATATTCATCAATGACTTAGACAGCGAGATCAAATGCACCCTCAGCAAGTTTGCGGACGACACCAAACCGAGTGGTGCGGTTGACACACCAGAAGGACGGGATGTCATCCAGAGAGACCTGGACAGGCTGGAGAGGTGGGCCTGTGTGAACCTCATGAGGTTCAACAAGGCCAAGTGCAAGGTCCTGCACCTGGGTCGGGGTAACCCCCAGTATCAGTACAGGCTGGGGGAAGAAAGGATCGAGAGCAGCCCTGCCGAGAGGGACTTGGGCGTGCTGGTGGATGAAAAGCTGGACATGAGGCGGCAATGTGCGCTGGCAGCCCAGAAGGCCAACCGTACCCTGGGCTGCATCAGGAGAAGCGTGGCCAGCAGGTCGAGGGAGGTGATTCTGCTCCTCTACTCTGCTCTGGTGAGACCTCACCTAGAGTACTGCGTCCAGCTCTGGAGCCCGCAGCACAAGAAGGACATGGAAGTGTTGGAGCGGGTCCAGAGGAGGGCTACTAAAATGCTCTGAGGGCTGGAGCACCTCTCTTATGAGGACAGGCTGAGAGAGTTGGGCTTGTTCAGCCTGGAGAAGAGAAGGCTGCGGGGAGACCTGATTACGGCCTTTCAGTATCTAAAGGGGGCCTATAGGAAAGATGGGGAGAATCTTTTTAGTAGGGCCAGCTGTGACAGGACAAGGGGTAATGGTTTTAAACTAAAACAGGGTAGGTTTAGACTAGATATAAGGAAGAAATTCTTTACAATGAGGGTGGTAAAACACTGGAACGGGTTGCCCAGAGAGGTGGTGGAGGCCCCATCCCTGGGAACATTCAAGGCCAGGTTGGACGGGGCTCTGAGCAACCTGATCTAGTTAGTGGTGTCCCAGCTCACTGCAGGGGGGTTGGACTAGATGACCTCTAGGGGTCCCTTCCAACCCAAAACATTCTATGATTCTATGATTCTATGATTCCTATCTCCTGTCAGATAACTCAGGAGAGATCTGCCCACACTGACCTTCAGGGCTCTCCAGATCTGTGGTACTGCCTCCATTTCTCTATCTCCTGCTCTCTCTTTGTGTTTCCATCACATGCCTCTCATGAAGGAGAAACTCTGTCAATCACAGACCTTCACAGAGAGCTGACTGGCTCCTTACACCTGACTTTCACTGAGCCTGTGGCTCTTGCACTTGAAGCTGCAAGCCGGCTCCCACAGCAGTCCATAACTTCTGTATTTTTAAAATGCTCAGTCCCCCCTTTCCCTCTTTTTTTATCATCTCAAAGCAGGCATGAAGTTATGTGAGATGGTCAGCAGGAGGACTGAGTTCATGTAAGTAAAAAGAAAAGAGTAAGAACTCAAGCCTTCCTCTATCTGGGACCAAAACACTTTGAAGATGCATGAAAGCAATACTCACTTTTACTGCGGGGTTTTTTTCATCTTCACACACTCTTCATGCTTCCCAGGGTCCTGGTTTGTTTTAAGAATCATTGAAGTCAGGTTTGTGCTTTGGTCCATGCCTAAATTGGGATCCAAAAGTCTTGAAGTAAGCATTCTGAGTTAGAGCTGTAACTTCAGTCAGCCAGGCTGAAGTGAGATGCACTGAGCAGGTCATGTTCTTGGAAAATACAGATAAATTTTCTACCCACAAAAAGCCATGAATTTCATTCATTTCCACAGCATCTTCCAAATACATTTGTGAAGTCAGAAGAGAAGAAATAGTATTCCCCTTACCCTACCAAGAAAAAAAACAACAGGTTAAAGCCTAATTTTTATTCATCTTTGGAGGAGTGAGAATTCCATCTTTTAAGAAAAATTTTTCCTACAACTTTGAAATACAGAATCTTCAAAACTATTAGGAAAATATTTTATTTCAAAGATCTTTCAGTTAAGAACTCATTTGAATATTTGAAATCCTTGCAATAAAGGATCTTGCCCCTAAAACCCCTTGCTCATCTGGAACAAAGCAGATCAGCTATAGAAGACATCAGAGTTAATAGCTTGACCAATACATTCCTAAGGTCAAAAGACTGTCACAGTCATTAAAATTCACAGTGTGCAGTGAAAGTTGGAGAAATTCATGCTGTGATTCGTTTATATTGAGCCTATATATTCTGGCTGACATAAAACCATATTTTAAAACAAAACTCCCCAAGTGGATTTGAAGTTCTACAAAAGAATACAAGCTTTTTTAATCTAAAGACTTCCAGTAATAAAGAGTTAAAAAGGGAAATCATGCCATTGTCTCACTTCTGCGGTTCAAGAAACTCACAAGTTTCTAGTAAAATCATCAAGCCTCAGTTTTTAGTTGTTACCTCTTGCTGCTAAATTATAGCCTGCTGGTCTCAAACTTCCTTCTGTCCCAGAGGTGAGAGAGGTTGTGGTCCAACAGGATCTTCCTGCTGCACAACCCACATTCCCTTGGTGACATGGTTTTTTGCAGTGGGTCTTACAAGCTGGGAGAGCAGTAACTCAAGATGTTGTTGATGCCATACACAGTAGCGATGTCACCTCCCTACTCTGAGTCATGTCCCGGGTCCAGATAGCCAGGGGTCCCCACTTCCCTGGGGACTGTTGCACCAAGAGTTCAAACTGTCATCTGCGTTGTCCCCTGAGCAAATAATCATGTGTCCATATCCCATGTTTTGAAACACCATCTATTCCTCTTCCTGGTGTAGAAAAAGTCTGTTATTGAGTTCAAGTCAGCCTTCCTTCAGGGAAAGAGGTTGTCAGGAAAAAAATTCAGCATGAATGTAAAACTGGAACCAAATTAATATTAATCCTTTCCAGTCTCCTATGTTTTCATGTATCTCCTCGTTTTTGTGTGTGGGCTCTTCTGTATTGTTGGTTTTTTGAAACAGCTTTTTCTAATTCTAAAGAAAACAGACTTGGAGCTAAGTGTTGGATCATTGTCTCCCATGAACTTTTTCATTTGTACCTTGTGCCCTCTAGAAATTGAGCCTTGGAAGTCCCAGACGTTGATTCTTTTTGTCTGTGTAATGCATGTTGATTCCTGTTATAGAAACAAAGGACACACATTCACTTTTATCTGTGCTATGGAGTCAAAACACCACTGAGCTTTGTGATGAGCGGAGTCAGCAGCAGTCTCCTGCCAATTCTCCTCCTCCAGATTCATATTCATTTGTTAGGTCTAATTAAAGACCCATGGTACAAAGAAGCTTAGGGCTGCTTTACATTCAAGCTCCTCTGCTTTTGACTGATAGTACACCTTTTGTGTGCAACATTTTAGGATTGTGTAGAAATGACTTACAGCGACAGATTGCTTTTGTACTTGCTGGCTACCGTCCATTTCATTTTTATTATACATTTCATTGTATACTTCAGAGAGTTTGCTAAAGGTTTGCAACATACCGAATTTATAGTGGGATTTGAGTGCTCTAGGGATGGATGGGAAAAGCCTGGTATCTTCCATCAGATTATCCTACAGTAGCTTTAAAGGAGCTGTGGAGCCTGCAGCAGGTGAGAACAATGTACAGGGTATTATAATGCTTTCTTTCTCTGCAGTTCTCTCCTCCTTTTCTTCTCTACTGCTCCACAAGACTATTCCTAAGAGGACTATGTATTATGCAGGAACTTGGAAATTGGGCTTGATGACCCCACCTGAAAAATTAACCTGGGTTCTTTCCAGGTCAGTAATGTTCTGCAGATTCAGTTAACAGCCTTGTCGGGACAATTCTACCTCGATTACGTCGAAAAACTGATCATGGTCAAGGCGGTCTAGAAATTGGTTGTCATCTTTCAGTTCTGCATTGCTAGCAGGCGTCAGAAATAGCACTGCCCAAGGGTGCTGAACTTTTACAGATTCAACTCCTGTCACGCAAAGAAGTTGCTTCACTTGGAACTACATCTGAAAAAAAAACAGGGCAGTGGAGAAGGGAGTCAAAACCTATTGCTTAAGATTTTCCTTATATATATTTAGTCACTTACTAGGTGAGCCCCACCTTGAGCAGATGGAATCTAACTCTGAGATATCAAGGGAGAAGAGAGTTTTTTCAAGTCTTTGGAAGAAAAATAATGTCTCTGTATAAAATTGGGGTGCAGTTATCAAGCACTGCATTCAACTCCACTTCCCCAATACCAGGAAACCAGTGAGAAATTGTGAGAATTGGAAAGGACTGATGAAATGCTTTGGCAGGACTGAGAATAGGAAGACAGTGGGTTTTCAGGAAGAGAGCATGTGTTTGCATTTCAGCTGCTTGAGTTTTCAGACTGGCATCTCAGTTTAACCTTCTGATGAATGTGTGAGTTTGTGTTAAGGCACTAGACTGCAAACTGAACAGCTGAAGCACAGGTGTAAATTCCCTTCTGTTAGATCTGCTGCAATAGTAGCAACCTTCAACATGGAGTAGGGCGATATATTCTTATACCCTGATTTAAAGATTCACAAAAAGGTGTTGCCGTATTAAACTCCTTGCATAAAACCCGTGTTATCCAGTCAGCTACAAGCCAAAACTGAAGAGTAGGTCTCTGCTCAACATGTTTGCAGTCTTGGAGAAAATGAGGAAAAAAATTTTTTTTTTTTTTTTTCCTAAAAAACCCCCCTCTGTTGCATTATTGTTGTCATCCTGATAAGGACAGACCTTTGTCTATAAGGCAAATTGGAGATGAGGTCTGATCACAAAACCACAGACATTACACCCCTTTCCAAGGATAGCCATTTACCATAGCTGCATGACAAGAGTCTTCCCAGTAAAACATTAATACAGTGGTGGAAATAGTCCATGTGTTATATCAAGATATTTGCTGAGATCAAGAGTACGCAATACCATATCTATATCCGTAATCTTTGTCTGGAACTTTGCCTTGGGTAATTAAATAAAGAACATTGTCTTGACATTGGAAAGCAGAGCAGACGTGCACTGCCAGCCACTGTACATCGCCTCTGCTTATTAAACAGCGTGAGTGCAGTTACTTCATACCATACCTGGGGAACACACTCATGTTTCATCTCTTATTTTTCCCAGCTGATGAAGAAGTTGAAAGGAAATACGTCTGTTCATGAAAGGATGGAGTTATTCCCCCAGCGGGTTTTTCACCAGACTAAGCCCAGTTTGTATTCTTCAGTTTGGATCAGCCCTGAAATTTCTCATTCAGAGAAGAGTATTTCATCCAGGTAGTCTTGTCTGTATGGGCCCAGACATCAATATGAAGGATTTTAAGGTTTTAAACCTTAAAGCTGAAACTATTTCAGTTTTCAAGGTTTCAGATCCTACTCTTATTTCAGTTAGGAAGGCATTAGGTGTTGTTTTATGGGGAGTCTTCTCTGAAAGAAGTGCCACCAGTGCTACTTGGTTCCTCAGAGGCTACCACTGCCTGCTCATTAATTTTGTTGATAAGTGTTAAATGCATGGTTGACTTTGAAGCAAGAATCTTAAACTAACCAACACAATCAGTTCTTGCTCATGATAATGTCAGCTTGACTATAAAACCACTTGATTTATAAATATATCTGCTGTGCAGCTAAATTAAATAAATGCTCAATGCTTGCTGTCTGTACTGTAAATAAAGCAGAATATAATCACTATGATAAGAAAACACTTTTCCTGCCCAAATGCCACGTTCTCCACTAATTTTTTTTTTTTAACTCTTGTGACTTACCTCACCAGTAATAAGCTACAGGACAGACAAGTTACAGAATTACAGAATCGCAGAATCTCAAGGGTTGGAAGGGACCTCAGGAGATCATCTAGTCCAACCCCCCCAAGTTACTCCAGAAGATTCAGAAAAATTTCATTAATTTTTCTTACAGGACTAAATGTCTTCACAGAGACCCTTAATTCCCAGCAGGAACCCACACTGATATAAGCCTACCTACAAAGTGACTGCAAAATATAGTGAACTGAACTCTGTTGTGGCTCCTAGTTTGTGCCTTTAGAAACCCAAGTTCAGCTCCTGATTCTGCCATAGCTTTCCCAGGAAAGTAAGATTTGAAACTAAACTCGCTGCCTTCCAGGAGAGCATTCAGCATTGGGATATCGGTTCTTTTTCTCTCCTTTTTTGATCTAAGAGTTATTTAAGTATTTTACATCAAGTAGAACAATTTCTAATGATTAAATATTTACTAAGGGAAAGAGATGCTATAGGCTAGTAGCTGGTTTGCTCTGCTGGGAGGAAGGAAGACTTCAGTACAAAACCTCTACTATGTAAACCTTTAATTATTTTAGACAAAGCAGAAGAACTTTGACTAGGTGAGACTAAGTGCCCATTCAGGATAGTTCTCTCACCTAAGTATTATGCTAGGATGTGCCTGGCCTTCATATAACCTGGCAAATTGAGTATCTTGCTCCCTCACCACTGTGAATGGGAAAAGAAAAGACATAGTTTTGCCAGCTCATGAATGCAGTATTTGCCCAGAAGAAAATCATTCGGTCAAGAATGGCAGAAGTGTCATTATGGCTGAACCCAAAGTCTTGTTCTTATCTATTTTGCAAATCCCTACAGCTAAAGACTGCAAACGGACATACGGAGAGAAAAAAAGGGAGGTGAGAGGTGTCACCATAGCCTTGGATCCTGCTGTGAGGGAAAACTTAAGGTGGTGGCAGGTATGTTCGGAACGCACCACACCCCTTCAGCTAGCAGTGATCATGTTGAAGGTTCCCAATGTACTGTAATCAAATTAAACAGATTCCTAGCCTGTTTTAATATTAAATGAAGACAAGTTACAAAAGCAAAGCTCACTGTTGGAAGCAAGAAAATGCAACCAAAGAAATGCAATGTAGTTTAAACTTGCTTTTACCAGTGAGGTGGGAAAACCCTCTAGGCTCATTTAGCTCATGGTGATGCTGGTAGCAGCACCTCATCTACAGCAATGGAGACATATGGGACTGAAAATACTACTGGAGAGGAGAATCAGTCCCTACAATTTAGGCACAGAAGGGACAAAAAAGTATGAGGGAAGGAACCCTACAAATAACCCTCAAAAGACACATCTCAAACAATTGGCCAATTGCTTTATGTCCCCTTCCAAAGGAGTGAATGTTCTCTGCTCAGATTTCAGGAAACAAATACCATACAAACCATATTTACTTTGCGAAGCTGAAAATTACAGGCATCAAGGGTCCTGCCTCTGAGCTGTGTTTTTGCAAACCTTGACTTTTTTTTAAGGTTCAAGCAAGCATTGACAGAGAACTGAAGTGGAAGCCATGAAATCTCAGGTGAACGTGAATGGCCAACTAGCTAGATTTCAGTTACCTCTATCAACCATCAGCTCCCAGTAAACAAGGAATCTGAGAAGATAAGCATTTCACTAGCAGCACTTTTATTTTCATAATGATAACTATTGGCTTTTCAGTTTTATTGGTGCTAAGGTGGTAAGGAAGTCCTAGGAATGTGTACGTATAAGATTGTCCTAAATTTTTCTCCTGACTTTTTCACTTTCATCAAAATGAAAATGAAACATTCTTTGGAGTTTGAAATATGTACACTTAAAATAAAATAATTTGACTTAGAAATGTCATGTTGGTGCTTTGTAGTGTGAAGATTTTACTGTCTCTTAAGTCCTCTTGCATAATGCATCATGCCTGAGCTGTTTCAATAGTGCACCATTTCCAAGCAAAAGAAAATACCAATTGAAACAAGACACTTGGACATTAGAATCTTCTTCAGATGCTTTAACTTAAAACATTGGAAAAAGTGTTAAATCCCAAAATATTTTCTACAGGGAATTCTAAATCTCTGTCTCCATGCTTCCAGGAGACAAAGCTTAGAGTTCGTACTCTTGTTTTATTTTATCAACTAGATTATGGCTGTTCGTCCAAGTATTTGAAAGTAAAGCCTTTATATTCAAGTTGGAAAAGATTTTCCTGGTGTAAGATTTTTTTTTGTTTTTACAGTATTTCGTCCTCCTCAGCACCTAATAAAAGCTTTGCAATGTTCTCCACACAGAAAACCTGACCAGAATAGCGTGGTAAGTAGGATAGTCTATTGGGTTGTAAAGGATCTCAGTCCAAATTCCTTCTCTGCATGATCCAGACTTGGGGCTTGAACCTTGGATTTTTCTCTCTTAAGCAGTACCCGTTAGCTTGTAGGCTACTTTAAACATCTGGCTTTTTCTGAGTGTAACAAAAGCAGCGTTTCTCCAAGAAAATCTCAGATAACTGTACCCACATGACCTTGATTATGGTTCCTTTCAGTTTGACTGTGCAAGTGTGCAGATAAATAGTGTTACCCAGATTGGACCAGATCATGTCTCGACAGTTATCCCAATGTACAAACTTCAATGCCTCTTTTCCTTCAGCTTTCCCTTTACTGCACATGGGTAACTTCAAAGGGATCAGGTATCTAAATCATTTTCTCAACCTAGTTTTCAGCACCAGTTTGCATCACCTTCAAATTTTGTTATGTCCACACTACCCTTATAGTCATGTGATTTCAGCCGGTAGCAGAGAAGACAGGGTGAAGTCTCTTGCCCCTCTTCCTCCTGCCTGACCTCTTTCTGTGAGTGGGCAGGAAAAAAGTCACAGGTCTGGTTGTTTCCAAAGTCAGGCCATCTACATAGACCCTAAGAGAGCAGAAAGCCCAAGGGCAGAGTCCAGCTCATTCCTACAGTTCAGCTGCTTTTGCGTTCCTCAGGTGATTCTTGTTTTCCAGAATCATTCATCCTTTCCTTAGAGAAGAAGGAGTTTAGAGAAATAAAGATTATTTTAATCTGTTAGCAGTAAACCCCTTCAGCCAAGTTAATTATAACAGTTGCACCAACCTGTGGAGCAAAGCAAACAAACATGAAAGAGAAGAACATGCAGCCAAGATAAAAAAGGGACCGGGAGATGAACTTGTCTTCAGTTTGTCACTCATGTGCTTTGATTTGCCATTCTTCTCAGACATTTTAGGCAGCTGTGCTCACATATTCTGACAGTCCTGCTAATTCTGCCAACTCGGTGATGTCTGTTTGAAAATTTTGTCACCAAGTTAAGCAGAACTGAGCACCCACAACTTCTTTTAAAAAGATCCAGGGTTGTTAAAGTGGGTAGCAGATATGCACATGGAATCATATTTATTTATTAATGTAGCCTATATACTTAAACACACACACATGCATGCACATGTGTGCATACACATGCACAAATATATATATATTTAATCTCTTCAAACACAATGAATCTACAAATGCAAGGATAGTCCTTGCCCAGAGTACACAGAAAAAGACACATTTTATCTCAGGAAAAAAAAAAGATTCTTATGACATTGAAATAGAAAATTCAGTCATTTTTTTGTATGGGTCTGCACCACCATGTTATTTGCAAAACACAAAATATACAAGAACAAACAGAAATCTTGTTACTTGTGTTGCGGTAATGCTATCCACACCAACAAGACATTTGTATCTCATCCCTTGATGCCACAACTGAGTGCAGGCAACAGACCAGCTGGTGTGTTTTCATGTACTGGATCAAAGAAATCCTACGGGCATGTGAGAAAAGCATAATTTTGATATCAGTTAGCTAAACTGGCTTTGTCAGTGCTAGGGCTGTCAACAATAAAACTGTCAACATAAAAGCGTCATCAAGCCCCAGTTTCAGTCAGTAGGAGGAAACATGGGTAGCAGGTACTGCCTTGTAGCAGGTACAAAGTAGACGATGGTTTCTGAAACAGTCATGCTGGGCTAACTTTGTAGTCAAGGAAAATGTAGTCAATATAATTAATGGCATTTAGAACACATTTATCTGTAGATGCTTGAGACTTAAATTCCCACTTGCCTCTGCTGATTGTGGTGACCAATTCTCTGCAGAGACAAAAGGGATCCCGATACGACTAGCTCAGTTATAGACACATACCCGTAGTCAGATGAAGCCCACCTGCAGTAAGAGGTTTGTAGATGTTATAAAAGGCACAGAATACCCCTTTCCATCTCTTTCTGCTGGACGCTCATCTACTCCATGCTTTGACAGGTCACATCCATTCAGATTCACAAAACATAGTAGGCATATAAGCATCTGCTCTGCTCATACCTGAAGGATTTAAGCTGTAATTATGATTAAATGTGGTACATGTGCAGCAGTGGTGATTGGAGGCCCCTGATGCTGAAATGAGAATGGGAGCGGGAAACCTGTCCATCCTTCAGCATACTCCGCTCTCACACTGTATTCTCTCTCTCATCATTTTTGTAAGCACTTGCCCAGCTTGTATTGTGAGCACAAGACTTATTTACTCATAGACCTGCAAAGAATAGGTTAGATATCCTCCCGGATAAATGAGAGAGAAATGAAATCTATTTGGCAAGAAGGGAGGAAAGATTATTTGTGGTTTTGCTGGCTAGAATGCAGTGATATCTTCCTCTGCTGCAGAGAAAGAAAAAATAAATATGTCTTGTCCTGTAAATTTTGTTTCACACTTGTACTAAAATTCAACCTCTTCTTGCAAAAAAATGTGCACCAAACTAATGGAACAAGAGGTTTAATAAATACAGTGGTCTAAAGGAAATGGTATAGCAATGTTTAATTAATATCTGTTGTGCTTCAGAGTCAACACAATTCCTTTTTTCTTCCTTTGCTGTGAGAAGATAGCACTTTTTTACCATAACTTACTCCAGACTGTTATATCAGTAAACAGCAGCAGAGAAATGTATCTGCTGAAAGAAAGCTCAGCATTATGCAAAGAGTGATAAACTTCTCAGAAGGTGTTTACAAATGCATTCAGTGAAACAGAATTTTAATGAATTGTGCCACATAATCTTGCAGTTAATGAGCTGTAAAAGCCTTTGTCAATTATAGTGACTAGAAACTAACTCTTTTGGATTCCAGATCAATAATAGGACTCTTCGTCTGCACATTTTTATTTTTTAAGGGAAAATTAGGATCTTAGAAAAATAAAAGGTATCTTTGTCATATTAGGCATCTCAGAAAAGACCCTCATTATTGTAACAGAGCTATCTATATTCTTATTATTTGTAAAATCATCTCTCAGCTGCATTAAAAGGAACAAGCCTTCCAAGATCAAATGGCACCAGTGTTGTAAAATGCCACTGGCAAAACCAGAAGAGACTAACAACTTCAATAATAACTAGGGACCTTTTCCAGCAGTTATATTAAATTCAACTATTGTGCACAACCTCTTAGAAAACAAAAATTATCCTGCCCTGCCTTTGCTTCCACCATAATTACGCTGCTGTTAGAAAGCAGACGCCTTAAAACTCTCTGGAAGACCAGTTCATCTGTTTGTGTCTTCTTTTAAGCAAAGGGTTTGCACACATTGCTTTTTTCCAGGTGAGGTTACTATTACTGCCTGGGACCATAACATTACAACACATCAGAACTGCCGTAGTTCCCAGGGACAATTAAATATCGTGACCAAAGATTCCTGTGACTATCCAGCTAGTAAAACATTATTTTAAAAAACAAAGATTTGGCTCAGTATTTTAATGTCTTCAAAATCTAAAGGAGACGGGACCAGCATTTATCAAAGAAAAATATGGGAGACAGTTTTATTGCCTGTAACCTCCAATTTATTATGTGACTTCTTCCCAGTGCGATTCTACATTTTCCTTCTCTAAAGAGTTTTTTCTCTTACTCTTGCCTCAGTATGGAGGATCCATTAACAGAGGAACCACATAAAAAGTAATTTCAAGGAAAAGCCTTATAAAATGTGAAAAATTAAAGCTGTGCTCAGATCCCATTAAGAAAAGAAATTGCCTTGAGGCATCCACTAAATATGTGAAATCCATTTCTGCTGAAGGGCTTCAGAGTTTATTCCTGTCTTACAAATGCAATTTCACAGCACAAGTTGAACGTTTAAACAAAGCGAAGCAGGATCTTTTCCCAGTTAGCGCCTCTTTTCCTTGATTGCTGCCAGGTCACCAAGTGCAAATTTACATGAGAATCCGAGATTATATAAATCTCAGCCAAGAGGCTTTGAGGGCATTGCTGCTTGGGAAGACTGTATGCCAGGAAATGCTCTCGGTATAGAGGGTTTACTGTTGTTATTGTTAGTATTTATTTTCCTCAGCTTTATACAGGAAGCCAGAGAAGGCTGTGGGCTTAACATCTCCTTTTTCCTTGAGTGGTTAGGTTAAGCTCCCCTGATGGCCCAGCTCCCTCTGACCTCTGCTTCTGGTGCTGGCACCTCACGTATTTCTAGTAGAACACCCTGATTCATCTTCAACTCCACAACCTCATACACAAGACTAAGGGAGCAGAAGAAAAGAAAGAGTGAGCAGCCAGCAAGGAGGATGTCTTGTCCCTGCTGAAATCCACCACTGCCACGTGCTTATTTCCCCATGTCCCATGGGGAGGTGCATCTGCCCATGGGACCCCAGCCCATCTCAGAGGGGTTGTGAGGAGGCACGGCTCCCTCAGCCTCCTGCCTTGATGCTAGGGAGTAGTTCTTCGTCCAGACAACGATGTACTATTAATTTGGGCTCCTTCACTGAAACATCCTCAGAAGAAGCCCTGCTTTCTCCAGTAGCTAGAGCCACATGCTGGTGCTGGCATCTGGATATAAAACCTTGCTGGCACAAGGCAATGAAGCAGGCTCTTTTACACACACACAAAACACTATGGTAATGACACCATGTTGACTTCAGATCATCTGTATTTACTCTGGTTTTTACTGTTGTTCCATAAAACTCAGATTACCTTGGGACTGGAGAACAGCTGGGAAATCACAGTCTTCTCTTCCAGAAATGAGATCCTGCTGTTTGTTGAAGAAATGGACTTTGTCCCCTCCTCAGTTGTAGACAGTTTACCATCTGGTAGCTGAGACTCCACCTCCTTACCCAAAGTGATGTTGCATGCCTCTCTGGCCCTGCTCCCTTGAGACAACAGACCCAGTCTGGTGGCAACTGGCAGAGCTGGTTTCATTATTTTGCTCTGTCCTACAGAATGAAAGATACCTCCAGCATTGCAAAAGGCTTCAGTGGTGAGAACTAACAAGTTGTCTGCAAGTGCTCCAGAAGTTGTAAGTGGTAATTTGATGATACAAAATATGCAGAGAGGAAGAAATGCTTTTTCCCCATCTAGTTTTCTTGCTTAGTCATGATTTCAAGGTAATGCCTGGAGAGGAGGAGAAATAGCATCTCTGAAGGTTACTGGGGAGTCTCTTCTAAGGAATGTAACAAGCAAAATGACTGCAAGCCTGATGAAAATTCAAAAGGTTTCTAATCCAGCTAAGATATACGAAACAGGCCCCTACACCTTGGCATATTTATTATTAGTTGCTATTTCTCAGATGGAAATATATGGCAACTTTTAAGCTCACCGGCATGAAGCCTATCCCTCTGGAGCTGTATGCCAGCGCCCATGAGCTTATGGCAATGTAAACTGCTAAATTTAGGTCTAGATCATGGGTGTTGCCTCTTACCATCCTGCTTCCAGTGTAAACATCCAAAAGAGATGCTTCATTTCACACTTAAAAGGAAATTAGAGGGGGGGAAAAGCCCTGCCAAATGTAATGGTATTGTTTTTAAAAAATGAATGGGTCAGTTCTGAAAACAGATCAGAGTGGAAAGTGCTAATGCAGTACCAACCACCAAATCAAAGCACTGAACATCAACAAATTATCAGTTCTCCTGATAAATTCTTTGCAATGTATTACTTGGCTAATATTGTCCCTGTTCACAGCTCCTGAATAGTTCATTACAATGTGGTTCTTTCTATATAATTTTTCAATTTCCTTCTTGTTGAAACTACTGGACCTTGTCTGACAGTCCCCTAGTTTCTGAATTTTGCATGTGTTTCTTGGCCTTGGATATTTTATAATGTACACGAAAATGAACAAATACCTGTATGCTTTAACTACTTTGCTTTTCTCTCAAGCTGTTTCTCAGTTCATTCACTCTTCTATTTAACATAAAATGCCGGTAATTGTTATGTATATTTTTTATTATAAGAAAAATTTCAAGGTCTCAATAAGACATCTCAAAATATAGCATGGCTCTGTAAAATTACTATGGATTTATATCACCATTACTGACTGTTTGATCCATTTTTTGGTAAGATGAGTAAATATACTTATTGGGTTTTGTGTATAAAATGACTTCTATACTATTAATGGAAGGTACATTTTAATTAAGCCAAAGTAAAATATATCTGAGAGAGACTCACATTTTGATTTTGGTTACAGATGAGCAATCCTACCAAAGAATATTGAATTCCACTGAAGCTACAGAGCAGAGGTTCATCCCCTGTAATTACAGTTCAGAAATTACGTTTGTTGAAAAATCTAAAATGAGAGCAGGCACAGGCACAACACTTGAAATTTTAGTTCAGCTTCAGTAGAAGAGTTGAATGCGCTGGTGTTTAAGGTAGTAACCTAGGACTTGAGATTTCCAGCTTCAAGTCTTTATTTCCTCATGGGTTTCTGCTGTGTGAGCTTCAATGAATCATTTAACGCCAGTCTCTTTGAGGTGTTGCAGAATTTAATACCTGCTATTTTCAGGAGAAGTTAAGATCTGAAAGACCTAAGACATTGCCTCTCTGTGCCTCAGTTGCCCTGCTGTGAAAGGGAAGAGTTTCAGGGGTAAGAGCCTTATCAGCTCGGGTGTTACAGTCATGAAAGCTGATACACACCACACTGAAATTCTGCTCTCGTTTTACTCAAGTGCATATAAACATGAGGTATTTAATATTTGGCAGAGCATCCTGGGATTTCATGATTTTCTGAAATATGATTTTTTTTGTTGCTTTCTATTCTGCCTTTCAATGAAGCATTAACCAAGAGCAGCAAAATCTCTTACTTTTTGTCAAAATGGATTCATTTCTCTCTTCTGCTATGAAAATTGAAATGGTTGAGATGGACTGTTACTTGGAGCCCTTTACCTGGAAAGATTGCTTGTCAGTGCTCAGTGATAATGGTCACTCTTCTTCATGGCCTTAAGTATTCTTTTTCCAACATCTTTCTCCCTTCACTCTCTTACCATCCCTTTATCTCTCATGTTTTTTATATCTGTAGCATCTTTTCCTCCCCTCCTTCTCCCACCACCCCATATCCTTCTGTGTCAGCTCCTGTGTTAGTTATGGCAACAAGGAATTTTGGACATTGGTACATTTGCTGCAAACAAATGAAGCTGGTAGCCTGAAGAAAATCACACACAAGGAGGTTTCAGTAATTTTTAATGCAGAATAGAATAAAAATGTGCTGGAGTAGTCTCTCTTGCAGACTCAGAAGAGCTGCTTCTCTTTCGTAACTGCCCTTGCTGTGCCTCCACCCCCACTCTCACCCCTACTCCCTGCCCTTCAACTCGTCGTCGATCTCCTCTCTCTTTCTACCACAAATCCTCTCTGCTACATAAGCATCTCTCTCTCGTGGCCTTTCTCAGCCAACATTATGCACAGTGGACTCCCCCTGTCATCCCCTCCTACTCAGTAAAAACACACCACTGTCCTCTTGACAGCCTTCACTGTCAGGTTTAGTTGCCTTGCCAATAAAGAAAGCCTTCCTGGCAGCATTCCCGTTAAGGATAATAATTAGAAGCTTGCATTTCAGAGGCAAAACCAGTGAAATTAAACAAAAAAAGCTTTGGCCAGTCTGCTGTATGAGAAAAGTTGCTGTGCTTTCATCACATGGAAAACAAATTTGGAATAGCTCCTTGGTAGCCACTTCTTTAATAATAATAATAGTGATAGTCATATTAATAAAGTAACTGTGTATGGAAGATTGAATAAATGACATTAAACCATTGTTGTAACTATAGACTGGGTACCTTTCCCTGGCCCACAACATAGACAGAAGGCAGGAAAAAAACATGAGTTGTGAAGTTACTGCCCCTCAGTTCATTACTTCATTGCCCTTCACTCCTTCCCTGTCCTCTTGGGACCTGTAGTTTTTAGCCCTGACGAGGAAGTGCCTTGGACAATCTCCTCTTCTGTATTTTTGTGGAAAAATTCCCCTAAATATGTCTTTCAGTTGCCACTGTGCAACAAGCATGTTGCTGCACAGGGTCGGCGTTGTTAGCGGCATCTGATAGAAAAATCGTTTAGTTTCATCTGTAAGAGATTAGGCACCAGATACTTTGAAGTCAACTTGCTCACACAAAAAGACAGACTAACATGAGGAACATATCCATATTGTATGGAGAGTCATCTTGTGCAGGGTGTTTGAGCACTTGAAAGGAAACAAAACCAGGATGGTAATCCTTCAAAACTAGTGCAGCACAAAATGGAAGAACATTTGAATCCCTCTGTGCTAGAAAGCCCAAGTACCCAAGGGGACCTGTTACAGCTCAGCATTAATTGGTGGAAGTCTGGGAGAAATATTTGCAATTGCAGAAGCTGTTTGCTGCGAAGATGCCTGATTTGCATAAGCACATTGCTTAAGCACTTTGTAAATGACATTAATTAGTTATTTTACTATTTAAATTACCTTTAATTATTCTTACGTGCAACAGCTTTGCACAGGGTGCATCATCATATTTGTTTGTACCAGTAAACATCCATCAGTTGAACAGGGACAAAGCAGAAGAAAGAAAAGCAGGACATTTCTCTTCCACCTTCCGCTTGTCTTTTCTAGCCTGTTAGCTGGAAAAAAAACTTTTCCCCATTTTCTTTCATAACTCTTAATGTTGCTTGTCTCGATGTTATCAAGTTGATTATGATTATTACTCTTTATGAGACGGAAATTGTCTCAGCCCAGGTGATTGTTCTGATGTCTTTAAATATACCCTCTAATTTTCACAGTTTTACTGTTTTACAGATATCTCTGCAGTTGTCAAAATTCAGTTGTGTGACACTGCATCCAGAAATAGCAAGGCGCTACTGAGCATATTAGTAAACTTGTGAAAAGGGAAAGATGGAATGAACATTCTTCCTGTTTAGAGATGAAAAAATAAAAGACAACATAATCCAGTAATTTCATTGCAACACTCACCCGAAAAATAACGCCAGGTCTCTGAAATCCCAAGGCTAACTAAATATACCATGCCTGTTGCAGTGAATCTGGGTTCACTAAGGATTTCTAGATGCTACTGTGTGTCAGTAACAACAGATTTCCAAACACAAATGTCAGTCAGATTTTTATTGCGCTTTGGTAGCAAAGATTTAAAAGTAGCCAGAAAGTAGAGGCAAAGAAATGACTGTCCAGCTATGTTGCTGCCATATTAAGGGCAGTATAAGCTGCCTACAATTATTTTTTTTCTCATCATTATTCTCTATTTAAAACTCATCTTTGACACTGTGTCACTTTGAAACTTACAGTCATGCACACAGCTTAATCAACTGTATTCCTGTCCTTCTCTTGTTTGCCTAACTCTTGTTTTAAAAGTTCTTTGTCTCCCTTAGGAGAAGACTATGACCTCCTCACCTTCTTTCTTTAAATCCTGTGCTTCACTGTCTTCTTGCCCTGCACCATATTTTGGGATGATCATATCTTCTAAAACAAATTAAACTACCAATTTTGCTACATTTATCAGACATACTAGAACAATCTAGATCTCATTCAGAGAGCATTTATTCTAGCTCTTTATCCAATGTCTCCATCTACGTTTGACCAAATGCAAAACACGTTGAGACTGATCAACACACACACACACACCCCCACACACACACCCCAACAAACAAACAAACAGCATCCTTATGGCCCGCAGTCCCAGGAGGCTCCCAGTATCCCCTTCTCACATGAAGAACTTGTTGTGCTTGTCCTCATGGATCTTTGACCAATGAGAATCAAGGCTGGATATCCAGAAATACTTCAAGAAAAGGTGACAACTTTACTTTACATAGCCGCTTTCTTGTTCCCTCTCCTCAGGCCCTCTCCTCTTCCTCAGGAAGCTACTTATCTATGTTCAAAGTCTTTCCTCACTTAGCCCTTCCTTACCTAGTCTCTCATTCCCTCCCAAAATGTCATTTCCAGCTTCCAACCAGTCCCTAATGCTAGTGCTCAATAGCTACTTGTTCAATAATCAGACCAGCATTTTCATGCTTTCTCTCAGACGGCATCTCAAGCTTTGAGGGGGTACTCTGAAAATACCCTCAAACCCATGTATTGGTTCTTCTTCAGTTCTTGCCTTTTGCACAAAACCCAAAAAAATTTTGCAAACAAAAGCACGTATACAGCTTCCTGTAGTCCTGGTCCACCACTCCTTGCTGCTGTAATGATATCTATAGCACACAATAATTAAACTTTATAAACAGTCTCAATTACAGAGAGAGAGGTGGGGCCTGACTTAGTTCCCATGAAAGTCACTAGGTAGAGATTTGCTTTATTTGCTAGATTAGTAACTATACTAAATCATGGGATTTTCAGAGAGAAAACTCCTCCTCCTTTAGCTTTCAGGAATAGATGTTACTACAAATTATCATTATATTTATTATATGAGCACCTTCATACATGCAAGAACTCTGTTGTACCATGGGGCACATATTGCCATACACTAAAAGAGAATTTCAGTCCCAAATGGCTTCAGGTCTTAACAGGCAAAACCGAAACCAGCAGCAGAAACAAGCATCGAGGACCAAAGCAAATATTGCTCAAGGCCCTGCAGTATATTCCTGACCACTCTGCACCAAATTTTCTCAAGCCATGACACATGACTTGATAGCAGCACGTTACCATGTTGAAGGAATCACACCTTGCACCGTCCACCTTGCTCTCCTGCCAAAACCAAAGTCCTCCCTGGTTCATGTCTCCCACATCTCCTTCACCCAGTACTACACAAATCTCTCTGGGGTTTGTACAAAGCGCATAAGGGGCTGCTTTGAAAACTGCACACATTTATAAATGAAAATCACCCTTTCCTATCCCACAATGTTTTTGCCTGAAGGTCCTCATCAGCTCCATCTGTGAGCTTCCACACAGTCCTCTGAATTCTCACTGGGGCTACCTGAAGGAGCAAGGTCTGCTAGGACCACGGTTTATCAGCCTTAGGCCTATAATTTGCTGGGTTTTCCTCACTACTGAATGGAAATAGTGTAGCATTTGAGAAGTGCCATGGGTTTTAAAACTAATTGAAGGCTCTTAATTGAAATGCATGAAGATGACATATTAATTTATCCATATTTTACCACAAAAATTAACTGCATGTGGAATTAATTTATGGCACGTTTACATCTAAGTGAGAATAAATATGAAAAATGAGTGATATGTTGAGGAAACATGGAGGAAAAAAAAAAACTGTATGGGAAAATATAACTGTCTGCCAAGAACCTTTTACTGCAATTTCAGCATCAGATAATAATCTGATTATTTTCAGAGCACAGGAAGAGTGTTGTATCACCCATTGCATTCTGGTTTGTGCAA
This sequence comes from Gorsachius magnificus, assembly GCA_034008185.1. Lineage (NCBI taxonomy): Eukaryota > Metazoa > Chordata > Aves > Pelecaniformes > Ardeidae > Gorsachius > Gorsachius magnificus. Next base: position 14,919,274 of record CM067085.1, on the reverse strand, counting down.
TCAAATCATAAATGTTTTCCACTTTGTGTGTGTGTTCTCTAACATGCTTGTGGTTTTCACAAAGTTTAGAAGTGACCTAATTTTGAAGTGTCTTCTAATGGCTATGGTTGGGGTCCAATTCCATCACCTCCACATGGTTGGAGGATGAAGGTGTTGGGAGCTGTTAATAACACGAAACGTGCTGAAGGAATGACTGTAAACTGGCAAGAAAGACAATGCCTCTTCCTTCAAATCCTTGTTTTACAGCTGCAGAAGGGAGGAACAGAGAGAGGCTGAAAGCTTTAGGATCAGAGGGGAAGTCAGTGGAAAAGCTAATCCTCCTCTGTCTAGATGCTCTGAATCCCAATCCGTTGCCTCGTAATTCTTCTTATTAACTCTGAGGCTGAAGACAATTGCTTTCATGCCGGACACGGCTCCGAGCACCATCACGGGCTGTACTGATTCCCACCCTCACTCTGCTCTTTCCCGTGCTTTGCTGTCAGTAGCTACGGGAAACTTTTTGCCCGTTGCTCAAAGGCAGCAGATCACATGTTTCCTCATTTTGCCTAATTCTGCTTTTTGTCAAGGTGGATTTCCTTAAGATTCTGGCGGGTATTAGCTGGTATTAGTTGCAGTGCTGACTGAGGGAAAAGAAAGAAAAAGAATGAAAGAGAAAAAGAAACCATACGTGCATATAGCAAAACCAAATTGATTTCAGGGGAAAAATCTCTTGATGCCATAATCTCATGCTAAGTTACCTTATAAATCAGCATCTCTTATAATTACAGAAGTCTGAATTTTGTGCTTAGTTGGTAGCATTGATTTTTAAAAAGGAGTTGGAGTCCTGTTCTTCCTCACTGCCCCTGAGAGCATTCTCACTTTGAGAGCATTTATAGGATGTGCTTGATGAAGTCAGCTATACCTACAAATGTTCTTAGAAGATTATAACAGAGAAAACTGAACACTGAATGGCAAGCGCGATCCTTCGACTACTGAAAAATAGATGAGCAAATTAAAATCTTCTAGAAAAAAATTTGGATTAAATGCAATCAACATTTGGAGAGGTGGTTTGGTTAGTTGGTTCGTTTGTTTTGATCAGGGAAAACAGTTTAAATGAGATGAGTTTTATTGCCTTTGCAAACATAAAGTCTTTGGTACTTGAATATAATTCTTATAATCTAATTTATGGTGGATTATTCTAACAGTTATACATTCGCAATGTGGCACTTCCAGAAGTACGGAGCCTAGAAATTGGAGCAGAAGGTTACGAATGCATTCTGAAAATGGATAAAAGTTTAAATAGTTTGGAAAGCCAGAGGTGTCAAAAAGCAAAACAATGTGAAATGTGTTCACTAAATTACTAATCCCAAATACCATAAGGAAAGGTTTCAGCACACTCCGTGTGTTTGGCAGTAGCCACTAATGCTGGAGACACCCATCTGTTTGAGAAAAAGCCACCCTGCTGCATCCCTGGTGCTGCCTACCCGGACACCAGTGGAGTTTCACCTCTTTCCTCATCACCCTGCAGTTTTCCCAATCGAGAAGAGGGACTGGCTTTCTGCCAGGGATGTGCTCACCAATGCTGAACTGAGGGATGTCTTCTTTCCAGCTGCTAGACAGCTCCTGGTTTTAAAACAGTTGATGCTTTGCCTCCTGCCTCAGTTTCTCTGACTCTAATAGAGGGATAATAAAGTTAATTTCCCTAATTGCTAATTTCCTGCTTATTTGGCTTGAAGTCTTCAGGCAGTAAGCACTGTTAAAGTTCAGTGCTATTATTTCTGCACTGAATATGTGAGGGCAGCCCTTTGCTATGCATCACATTATTTGTTGTTTCACCACCTATAACAAACATACAGCCAACAACATAACTTTTATGTTTCTGATATAAAAAACCCAGAGCTGACCCTGAGTATTTATCATTAGACATTGCTAACAACAATAACAACTCAATTTGGATGAGTTGAAAGAAATATGTTTTCCTGCAAAAATTTCAAACATATTTGAAATTTTAGTTGCTTGAATAGAATTTAATTTCATTTTTAGTTTTGTTTTTTTGTTTAACTTCTGAAAGATAAACAGCTACAGCTGTCCCATCTAAATTATATGCTTAAGCACTTTGCCCAATCATAGGCTAAGCATGTATTTAAATGCTTTCCTGAAATGAGCCTCCAATTTTTCCATAAGATCTACATGTGACCTCATTATTTTTACAAGATAGAATTTTTTTTTTTTTTTTTAATTTCATGTATCTACAACTCCATTTTAAACTGTATCCCTCTTAACAGGGAATTCAAATATTTCTCTGTCTTTCCTGGAAAGTAAGTTTGTTGCAGCCTACGCCATAAAGCAAATGACAAGCTTGACACTAAGCTACAGAGCAGGTAATTCAGTTCAATACTAAAAATTAGCCAGAGGTATCTTGGACAGTATGGCCAAGTAAATCTCTGCTCAAAGAAATCCCAGCCCTCCTTATTTCAGGACTTTGATAAGGTCTTTGCTCTCGAAGGCTCAAATAAAGGAATTCATTTGAAATATTAAAAAATGCAAATTAAATCCAGATTGCATGGGCTTTAAAAAGTGCTCTCTGAAGTTTCCATGAATATAAAGCATGTGACAAGCTACTGTTCTAATGATCTGCATAAACATACATTGTTGAAAAACTGCTTGACTTGAAAATAACCTTACCAACACCGTGAACTGCAAATAATGAGAGAAAATCTTTGGCAGTGACAGCTTTCATTACTGACAACACTGTTTGTCAGGCCTTCTACCATGGCGGGAGGGAAGGCGATTTGATACGCACGTGTATCCCCTGGCCCACCACCACTCCTGCCCATCTGTGGAGGTGGCTGGCTGCCGACTCACAAGGTGGCACGCCAGTGCCTGCGGGATGTGGCGTGCCAAGGCAAAATGGATCCGTGAGAGCTGGCCATGCATAACCGCTGCTGGCCAGGGAGGCAGGACAACCCTCCTCCTTGGCACCGCCGCCACGGGATTTGCAACAAAGCCAGCCATGCTTGGGATGGGCGCTCTGACATTACAGATTTCTTCCAATCTGGAATAACTAAACACAGAAAATACCTAATTCTTCCCTTTGTCAGGGCAAGGATGTTCCATACAAGGTACTCCCCTTCTGAGTTAGCCAGCTTTGCTTAAAATGCTTCCTGGCATTAACAAGTGCCTTTTTCTGCTGCGGTTCTCGCCACAATTCAACACTGCAAATTGACTACTAGAAGAGAAGAGACAGACAAATGAAATAAGGGCACCACCTTAAACAGACACTAACCCAGGCATCTGGAAATCCTCTGTCCTGACATTGCCTTAATGTAAAATGATGCTGTCAGCAGATTACATTCTCTGTTTGATTTGCTGTTAAGTTCTCCCTAGTCCCTAAAGCAAGCCTTGTGTCTACTGGGAAAAGGTCCATTTTCCTTCTGGCCAATAGGCCTTTCATAGTTTGACTGGGCAAATGCTTCTGACACTCTGCCAAGCAATATAACCCTGTTAACCAGCCCCAGGAACGGGCCGTGGGATGGCCGGGACTCTGCTGAAATGGGCTACGGCCAAGGCATGCCACTGAGCAACATGATCTCAAAGCACTTTATGAAGAAGATAAATTATGTTCAGGATACATTATAAAGAGAGAATCTAAGTACCTCACCACTGGTGCCTAGGGAACACCAGACTGTCTGGAAAGAAGCTTGCACAGCAAGAGCATCATGAAAGAGTCCATAAGGGAAAGGAAGATTCTGCCTGAAGAGATTCAGCGAAGCCATAGTAAATAATGCATAGGGCCACATGCTGAATGACAAAGCTAATAAGAAATATCCAACATCTGCATGTCCTCTGAGCCTCATCCATCCTGCTTGCCAATCAGGCAGGTGCTCAGAGAAATAAGAGAACATGACTACAGGCAAGAAGAGCCTATCAAAATGCAAAGCACCAGGCAGCTGAGCTAAGGTTACAACGGTGTCCTCTTCTGTTATTTCCTAATTTCTAAATGCAGGACTTCATAATGAAAAAAAAATTTAACGTGAATTTGAGGTATGACAATTAATATACAAAATTTATACTGCCCTGCTGGGGAAGAGCTTCTAGGAACACAATAGTAACACAATTTAGTTTCTGTACCTGGAAGAGTCCATCTCCTTGCATTTTGTCTGCCATTGAAACCATCAATGTCCTTGGTGATATCTTATGACTCTACCAAGTACTGAGGGATTTCCAAACTCTCAGTGAGCGGTCCAGCACATCTTCACGTTACAGTGCAGTGACGTGCAGAAACACTACCAGATCTGTAAAAGTACAACCTAGCTCTGAGCTGCACCAGGGCTAATTAATGGTGTTGAAAGATCTGTCTCAGGGGGCAACACTGTCTAGATATGATGTTCTTGCCTTTAATATCTGACCAGACTTGGTTAAAACAAAGCCAGGTATCTTGGCACAGAAGTGCCCTTTGTTTTCAGAGCTATCAGCCTTTAAAATATTTTTGTCACTTAATTGAAAATAAAATTTCCCCAGAGTGCTGGAGTATGCTCTTAATGCATGTGCGTAGCTCTAATTAATGTTAATTATTTGCATTCACCAAGGGGAGAAGCATATTATTTCAGGTGCCTTGGAATATGCTACTTGAAATGTGTTACTTTAGCCCTTCATGCAACTCCAAGTGGTACACTCAATGGGAAGGATGCAGCTGCCTCGAAAAGCAACTGTCTAGTGTCCGAGGATAATCCAGATCAGGTGTAGGACAGGGTCTACTACACCACAAATAGCACAGCCAGGCTCCCTGCACCACACAAAGTCCGATCCACAGAGCGTGCAAAACACCGCAGCACAGAGGTCACTGCTAGTTCATTTTCCCTCTGCACATTTGGGCAGGGGAGTCATTTCATCGGATGCTTGTACAGTGCCTAGCCAAATGGGCCTTGAGCCTCAGTGCCACACTGCCTCAGCACAAATAATAAACACACGCTGGCATGGCTGGGACCACACAACAGGTCAATGCTAGATCCAGAAACAAACCCCAGGTCTCTGGAGATCTAAGCTCAAGTTTTATCTACTGACCTACACTACATTTTGTGGCAGGAATGAAATCCCTGAGGGACGTCCCTTTCAGAGCACCACTGAAATAATAAAGCAGGACAGATTTATCCCAGTCAAGGAATCTGGTCCATACTCTTTTGTTGTAAACAAACTGCAAAACCTGGACATCTTCCATACTCTTCCCCACACATGCAAGTTCATCCAAATTCATCAACCTCACCAGCATCTTTCTAGATGGTTACTCTTTAACTAGGGCTTTATTGGATAACTGTAACTCAATTTGCTGCAGCTGTGTGACCCTGATTCGCTTTTGGAGTGGCGCAAGCTGTGGGAGGAAGAGCCAAGTGGGAGCCCACCTGCCAGGCAGCCAGTGCTGTTAGAAGGGACAAGTCTGAATGTGCAAAATCTGGCAGGTGGCAAAGATATGCTGTTTATTTTTCCTAATGACAAAATTAGCACATGGATAATAATCAAACAGAGCTGTGTGCAATGGGGGTTTATTTAATTAACAAATGTCCTCTTGCAGGTATAAGCAGGACACAGGCACTGTGCTCATCCATGCAAGCTGTTGCTCACCTCCCTGGAAAGCTCATATGCAAACTGCCTTCGGCTTCCTTTGTCTGGCTTTGTTCTGGGAAGGAGGTGGTTCATACCTGCCTTTTTAATTGCATATTCTCTTTCTGCAGAATGTTATATTATTGCTTACATCCAAGAACACAGATCACATCTAAAAGAATAGATTACTTTGAAAGGTGCAGCGGAAAAGGCTTTCTTCCAATAGGTGCCCACAAAGTGCAGTGTTGGGAACGCACCCTCCTGCTAGTTCTAACTATAGCACGTCTTTGTATCTCACAACTGCCTGATCGGAACCAGCTTTTTCTTATTAACAGTTATCTGTGGTTTTAATGTTTAATAGATAGAAACATTCTCCTCCTGGTTTGTTCTGCTTTTTATTATTATTTATCTTTATCAGTATTCAAATCTATCCTAGGCAGGTCCAGACAGCCATAATCAGCCCTCAAGAGTCTGCAAGGTAGTCAATGTCATGTAATCAGTGACTAACAACATGGTAGAAAAGTAATAAACATTTTAATAGTCATTCCGTAAGGGCTGTTGTGTAGCCTGGGCTTGAATTTCTCTAACTAGCTTGGCTAATTTTGGGTAGGTGAAAGGCTTGGAACAGGCTGCCCAGGGAAGTGGTCATGTCCCCATCCCTGGAGGTATTTAAAGGATGGGTAGATGTGGTGCTTAGAAACATGGTTTAGTGGTGGACAGGTACGGTTGGGCTCTATGATCTCTTAGGCCTTTTCCAACCAAATGATTCTATGATTCTATAACAAAAAAAGAACAAAGTACTGAAGTCTAAAAAGAGATTAATTTGGCCAGGAGAAGACAAGAGCCCAGGGCAGACATGGCAGTGAATGGAGAGCAGGGGGTCAGGAGCAGGTGGCATGGCTGAAGACGATAGAAACAGAAGGTAAGTTAATTCTCAAAATGAGTAGAGAATTTCTTTTATAAAAGGGGCTAAAGACAAAGAAGAGGGACATTAAGGATGGAGTCAGTAATAGAGAACAGGAGAAGGACATGGAGGCAAAACCTTCTAAAAATGATAATGTAATTAATGATGTTGGCATAATAAGTACCGAAGTAATAAAAGCCTCCTCTGCTGCCTTTGGAGGTGAAGGACATGTTGCTGAGGCTGGAGGGAGCTGCTTTTTCTTTCATGTGGGATTTTAAGAAACACCTGCAATGGGCAATATGTCCATTACCAGCAATCAAGCTTGGGACAAAGGAACAGGGAAGGAGAAGGAAAGAAGAGAGGTCCATAACTGTGTATGCATCTGATTTTGTTGCTTCATTTGTTGTGGAAGAGATTCTGTAGTAAAAGCCTGAAATTACACATGCACATATATACGTGTATAACACTTAATGCAAAGCACTGAAAGCAGTAAATGCTCCTAGAGATGGATATCACAGGCTTTGTTTAAGGCATAATCTCTATTGCTTTTGAGTTTATGGAGCAAAAAGAGCTGTTGAAATTGAGTGAAAGCTGCCGCCAGAGTCTTTAATCAATCTCCAAAGCTGTTTATTGTGAGTATAGTATAAAGCAATAGAGATTAATGTTGGTTTCTATAAATCACAGCAAAAAGCATCTTCTCTCTCACTGCCAGAGTTGTAAATATCTTCCTTCTTTTTTCTCAGATTTTGCTGTAACGTGCTGGCTGCAGAGGTCCTTCAGGGGAAAAGAACACAAGCACTGTGTAATATGCTTTTAAAACAAGTACATTTAAAAACCACTTGTACATTTCTTTACGGAACTGGAAACTGCTGGAAGTTTTAGGCACCAAATTCTTACTGAGCAGCTTTGAAAACCTCAACCAACCTACAGAAGACAACCACCAATTAACTGCAGCTACCACTGGAGGGAGGAACCAGGCACATAGCAGGCAGCAAATTGTCTTTCCAGTGCACATCCCACAGGTTACAGACAGAGAATCCAATAGACATATCACAGTTACCTTTCCTCAGCGAAGTAGTGATTGGGCATATGACTACCTTCTTCTTTTTTTTTTTTGGTAGAAAGGGAAACAATAAAGTATGTGAGTGGCAAAAGAAATGATAAAGAAAATTCCAGGGGCATATTCAAAAAAGATCTTTATTCATGTGGCTCATATCCTATTTTACATTTGGTTTTGGCCTTATACGGTAAGAAATGGATTTAAAGCAGAGAGAACGGAAAGCCATGTGACAGCTCGTGTTGCCAATCTAAGATGCCAAAGAGGAAATACTAAGCAAAGTAGAAAATTATTGCCATATAACAGTGTCAACATAACATCTGTGCTTTTCCACCGCTCCCATCAGTCCTGTTCTCTCACCATTAGCTGTCTGTGGAACACCTCTTATCAATGCCTCACAAGAAACTGTGAGAGCTGTCCTTTTATTCCTGCCCTGATCCTTATGATTTGCAGCGCATCTTACTCAGCTCTGCAAACCACCTACCTAGCCACAGAGCCTGCCTTTGTAATTAAGTGGCCAAGCCATCACGTACCAACCATGGAGAGATGCTCCCTACTCCAGGAGGAAAGGCACAGTATCTAAGTTAGGCTGTTCCTCTGAATAACTCTCTGAAGGAATCTCTCTCTAGAGAGAGATTGTACAGGGAGTTAATGGAACCTAGCCTCTTCAACTAGGCACTTAAATTGTCTAGGGCACTTAAAGCGCAAATGTTGTGAGTGTCCAGCACTGGGCACAGAGTTCAGTCTTAAGAGGTCCTTAAGGAAGATCAAAGTAAAAGATAAACTCTTCATCTAAAAAGTAGAGACCAGTGTCAGTCAAAATACTGCACTGTAACAGACAGAAGTGACCTTCAGAGAAATAGTGTCTCACGCAAGGTATCCACATACCATCTTGAATTTTGCAAAAGGCCATGGTAGGTTGAAGCAACACACAAATCCTGAGACCTCAGCAAAATGTTCAGAAAAGCATCATCACACTGAAATCCTCCCCACAAGATGCTTCCAGAAAAATTTACAAACTTCCCTTTGCTGGACATAAAGTTGTGCACAGACTGAGAGCAAGAAATACATATTTGGATGTTCATCTTGTTTCCTCAAAGGCTCAAAGGCAGAATAGTGAAGTAAGATTCAGTCACTGCGTTTGGAGGAGGTTCCTACAAATTCCCCACTGATTTCTCTAAACCATTTTTTCTGTTATCATTCCTGTTAAATAGTTGAGATCCTTGGAAGGAATTCTCCTTGGGATTCAGCACTGAAGGAAATATAATATGGATTAAAATCCAGTTTCAGAACAACTTAAGACTATGGCATGATGCTTTACTGGGTCCTACACTAAACTGCAAAGCAACGATAAAGTACTAGAATGTTCAGACTAGACTCAGAGATTTTTGCTTACTGACTTTTGATAAAAACTTTCAAGGAAAGAATATTTTAATTCTGAAAGCATTTAATAAATGCTAAGCTACTAGCTCCATTTTAGTTAATTAAACTTAAGGAACATGGAAGTGGATAAAAGTTCATTAAATAGGTACAGGCTGACAGTGAATTGGAATACTAATTGAGCTTTTATGTGCAACAAAAGAGATACAAATGGAAATGCACTGTTATTCTAGTGAATGCCTCACATAAAAGGCCCCAGTGGAGCAGAGAATGCATGAAGGAAATTGGATTGTAAAATCTCTGAGATAAAGATCAGTTCTATGAAACACGATGCCCCATTGCTTGCTTTTCTATTTTGAGAAGATTCTTTTAATAATGCCACCAAATGATGCAGTCACTGCTGTAGGTGCGTTTGAAAGGTTCCCAGTCAGATTTGGAAATGAGGCGGTTAGATTCAGGGCTTACAAAATAGAAGGGGATGTGATGGGACCTTCATTTATTTAATGGTGTGTTTGTGTATCACTGACTTAAACAGCATGGAAGCCTTAGATTAGAAAGCACTACATATTCCAGTGTTTTTCTTAAACTTCTAAAGTACAGTTGTTGTTAGGTGTGAAAAACCTTTCCTAAATTCAATTTGTAGCATAACCCTGAAATGCATGTGAACTATTCTGTCTTAGAGGAGAAGAAATGGGGCTAGGCTTAAATGAACATATAAAGAGTTGTTTCTGAAGACTGGAGGACACAACCAGACCATGCACTTCTCCCTGGATTTCCCTCTCCAGTAACAGTAACCGACCATGTATTGAAGGGGATATCTTGCATCTCCAGGTCAGGTTCTGAGATACCCTTGGGACTGCAGCTGTGGTCTGGACATCTGACTTTTCTCTAGAAAATTCCCAGCAATGCTAATATACTTTCTTGAAAGGCCAAAAAGAAAGTATGGGTACAGTTCACACACCATTGGAAACCAGCTTATCTAGGAGCATTGGCAGCCAATGAAGAAAATCATGGAATGGCAAGCAGAAAATGAGAATGTAAGTAGAGAATGGCTGAATTTCAGGGCATTTTTGTCTACCTGAAGCAAATTTAATTGTAGGGCAAATAATCACTTTAAGATGTACTTTATTTTAAGTATGTGTTGAGTCAGAGCTGTTCATATATTAACCTCTATATAGAATTCTCCAAATATTGTTATGTGGTCACATCAGATGTAATTTGAACTGCTCCCAGAGTTCACAAGATATTGAATTTGGACTTATGTCCTCTCTGTCCAGACAGTACGGTCTTTATGCATGTAAATTACCATTAAAAAGTCCATCAATCTATTTGAATTTTTCAGCTATTTTATAAGATAATTTTGGCTGTACAGAGCCATCTCCAGACAGCCTAATTCCATCTACATCCCTGTGTCTTCAGTAGTGTCTAGCCAAGAGGAACCATTAGCCATAGGGACACTGGTGGGATTTCAGATGACAAGGAAATGTTTACAAATGTAGGGAGTCCGCTGCCCTGGAGTGGATTTCCCAGGGAGTGCTTATTACTGAAGGTTTTAAGAGGGGGCTGGTAGCAACACCATAGGTATAGGTCCTGGCTTTGGGACAGGGAGGAAATAGATGACCTTTGAGGTGTCTTCCAGCCATATGAGCTTATCGTTATATGGGCATAGTGTTTTCTGCCAAAACAGCTTCAGGGTAACTCACAATATAGACAAAATTAAATTCAGATGTAAACATGAATCCTGTCGAGTCCCATTTAAAGCACATATAGATTTGGCATTCCCATTATAACAAGATAATAGACCTAAAAATGTTATGCCTTATTATTTAGGGGTTTTATAGATTATTCTTAGACTTTCATGATATATAGGAAGAGCCATCAAAAATTCAACTGGTGTTGGTCTAAAGATTCAAAAATGAAAAATGCTTCTTTTGGGAAGCGTGTTTCAACTGTGCACGAACATGGGAGAAATGTAGGGAGACTGCCATAGTCCAAGATAGGGCAAGACACATGAGATCTCATCTGCCATGTGTGAACTGACTAATTGAACCAGGTTGTGCATTGATCCATGAGCTTCTCACAGAAACCAAGTCTGCTCCCAGTCTTCAACTTGTGCTAGTCACAGATGATGGGCTCAGGAGCAATCCGAACAAAATGCAGACATTTGCAGGTCTTCCTAGTTTGTATTAGAATCATAGAATGCCAGGTTAGAAGGGACAAGGATCATCTGGGCCAACCTTTCTTGGCACAAGCACGATCTAGACAAGATGGCCCAGCACCCTGTCCAGCTGAATCTTAAAAGTGTCCAGTGTTGTGGAATCCACCATTTCCCTGGGGAGATTATTCCAATGGCTGATTGTTTTCATCATGAAAGTTGGAAGTGTCCAGTCAGAATCTCCCCAGGAGTAACTTGTACCCATTACCCCTCATCTTTCCCATGCAATTCCTTGTAAAAACGGAGTGTCCATCTTCTTTGTAGCCACCCTTTAAATACTGGAACATGGTAATAAGGTGTCCCCTAAGCCCAGTTCTCTCAGCCTTTCCTTATATGGCAGGCTTCCCAATTCTTTGATCATCTTGGTGGTCCTTCTTTGGACCCTCTCCAGCTTGTCCACATCTTTTTTGTATAGTGGGGATCACAACTGAGCACAGTTTTCCAGGTGTGGCCTGACAAGTGTTGAGTAGAGTGGGATAAGGACTTCTTTATCTCTGCTGGTGATGCCCTTGTTGATGCAACCCAGCATCCTGTTGGCCTTCTTGGCCACAGCAGCACACTGCTCACTCATACTGAGCTTGTTGTCCACCAGGACCCCCAGGTCCCTTCCCAAAGAGCTGCTTCCCAGACAGTTAGATCCCAGCCTTTGCTGCACTCCTGGATTAGGTTTCCCCAGGTGCAGGACCTTACATTTGTCTTTGTTGAACTTTATAAGAGTCTTCTTAGCCCACTCTTCCAGCCTATCCAGGTCTTCCTGCAGGGTGGCTCTCCCTTCTGAAGTGTCCACTTCCCCGCTCAGTTTTGTATGATCAGCAAACTTCATCAGGCTACACCTGATGCCATCATCCAGATCACTTACGAAGATATTAAACAGCATTGGGCCCAATATCGATCCCTGGGGCACCTCACTTGTGGCAGGTTTCTGTCGACGCAGAAGTCACGGACACTGCACACAATCAATGTGATCAAGCAAATGCCAATTTATTGTTGATACATCCCGGTTAATATAGCTCTTCTACTTCCTTATCATGCACAAGCTCTTTACTAATTGGTTAACTATATCTGTACATGCGCTCTTATAGAGTCATAGAATCACCTCGGTTGGGAAAGACCTTTAAGATCATCGAGTCCAACCGTTAACCTAGCACTGCCATCCCACCACTAAACCATGTCCTTAAGCACCTCATCTATCCTTCTTTTAAATACCTCCAGGGATAAGGACTCCACCACCTCCCTGGGCAGCCCATTCCAGAGCCTGACGACCCTCTCGGTGAAGAAGTTTTTCCTAATGTCTAGCCTAAACCTGCCCTGGAGCAGCTTCAAGCCATTCCCCCTCGTCCTATCGTCTGTTACCAGGGAGAAGAGGCTGATCCCCACCTCACTACAGCCTCCTTTCAGGTAGCTGTAGAGGGCGATCAGGTCTCCCCTCAGCCTCCTCTCCTCCAGACTAAACAACCCCAGTTCCCTCAGCCATTCCTCGTATGACTTGTGTTCCAGACCCCCTCACCAGCTTGGTTGCTCTCCTCTGGGCATGTTCCAGCAAGGCAACATCTTTCTTGTAGTGAGGGGCCCAAAACTGAACACAGTATTTGAGGTGCAGCCTCACCAGCACCGAGTACAGGGGCACAATCACTTCCCTACTCCTGCTGGTCACACTATTCCTGATACAGGCCAGGATGCCATTGGCCTTCTTGGCCACCTGGGCACACTGCTGGCTCATATTCAGCCGGCTGTCAATCATACGATATGATTCATTAAAGTCTCTTGTCCACGTGCACAGTCCTCTCCGCCTGCATCCTGCTTCACTTTCTGATTTCAGTCACGTACACCAACTTTTCTTTATCTTTTCAAGGTTGCTTCATCACTTTCTGACTGCAGGCGGCCTTCACAATGTCCTTGAGGCTTACTGCTCACAAGCATAACAAGTCCATTTGGTCTGGATTGTTCACTAAGTGTCCTTGACTCTCCACATATCCCACAGGTTTCCAGTTTGAAAAGGAGCTATTTACCACCTCCCTCTGGGTGCGGCCTCTCAGCCAGTTCCCCACCCACCGCACAGGCCACTTGTCTAGACCATAACACATCAGTTTCTCTAGGAGGAGGCTGTGGGAAACAGTACTGAAAGCCTTAGAGAACTCCATGTAGGCAATGTTCACCACTCGCCCTACATCAGCCGAGCAGGTTACTTTGTTGTAAAAGGTCATCAGGTTTGTCAGGCATGGTTGTGTATTGTTTACCTATAAAGATAAACTCACGTTCTTGGACCTCTCCAGTAATTCCAGCATAGTACAGTGCCTTGATCTCTCCATCTCTAGGTAGTGATACTCACCTGAGTGAAATTAATTTACCTGTAGTAACAATCTACACAGACAAAGGAGAGAAGGAAGAAGAAAATACACACCAGTATGCTCTGGCACAGTTAATTTCCACTATTTGGTACAAGCCAACTACTACAGACACAGCCTCAATTGAGCTGTGAATGTTATTTGATTTCTTCATGTTCTGCTGATGGTTTACCATCTGTTGTTCTGATAACAATGCTAAAGGAAGTATTCACACTACTAAAATGCCCCCGGTAGCTCATCTCTCCCCATGTGTTTCTTCAGAATTGCTCTTTCCTCCTACGTCCTCTCTCTTGCACTATCTCTAAGTTAAGGTTCTTCCATTTACCTTGATAATCCTGATGTCTTTTTAATTGTATTTATTTTCACCTCATCGGCAGTCATAGAATGTCTGGCTGTGATCTCATCAGCACCCTGGGGAAAGTATTCCTGTAACTGCCTGTTGAAGAGTTTCGCCCCTTTTCTCCAAAGCAGCCAGTCACCGTTAGAGACAGGACACAGGATTAGGTGGACCACTGCTTTGATCCAGCAGGCAATTCCCTCCTGAAGCAATTGAAGTTGGTTTGGGGCAGTGATTAAATAAGGCACCACTAGAGAAAATCCAAGGTGTTGCAGGAAGCCTTATTTGATACAGAATGGTTTTCTTTCTGAATCAGCAATGCCCAAGAAAATTCACATTACTTTGTTGCTTCAAAAGCTATGCAAGTATAAAAGGAAGAGAAAGACTCTCATATCCCTGCCAATAGCAGGCATGCTACTCCAGCGTTTTGCTGCATCCAAGATAAGGCTTATAGCGTGTTTGGGGCTTAATACCCTAAACGTGGCATGTTGCCACATAGCACAATGCTGTCTTTGCTGTTATCACACTTTTTCCCAGGGTTATACACTGTTTTCCCCAGCTGCTTTTTAATGGAAACATTTTCATCACCTCAGATCATTCAAGGACTCGTTGCTCTCTAACAGACACACCTAGGGCTCTGCAGCAGAAAGTGTCTCTCCATTTCCAAGTCTCTCACATACCACAGGTTGCAGAGTAATTTCTCTTTGCATCTGAAGCTCCATCCTGTCCCTTGCCTGTGGTCACCGCTTCTCCAGTCACTCAGGCTTAGCTGAGCTTTGTGCATGTCTCCCTGCTCAGCCGGTCCAAAAGGTTTTGCGTGAGATCCTTAAAAGCATAGCTTTTTTTTTTTTTTTTTGGAAAGACCATACAAGAACAGTACCCAAGAAAAGAGCAGAATAAATGATCAAAAGTTATAACAATCAGTCCAAGAGTTTTAGCTTGTAAATAAAGTCTCTTACTGGCTTCAATGGAAGAGGATCAAACTATTAAAGTGCATAAATGGATATACACTAAAAGCAAGTAAGATGATCCTTTATTTGTGTTGAGGTAAAAGCAAGTCAAAAAGAAGAAAAAAAGCCAGTGTTTCAGGAGTCATTTTTTATGGAAACCAATTGTAGAGAACGCGAGGGTTGATATGAGTAATTAGTTCACATTTCACCCAGATCGGCAAAATCATGTCTGGTTTCTCTTCATTTACACATTCCTTGCCCTGACTTTCCAAGGAAGCTTTGCAAACAACCTTCTATAGTCCCATCCTGAGATAGGCTCTGCACGGAGAGCTGCCCACACCATGGTTTTTAGAAGGTGCGGGGGCTTCCTGAACTGCTGCAGACAGCAATGCCTAGATTCAGTTCTAAAATGCCAGAGAGGTTTTCAGTTAAATATTATTTTTCAGAATGTTTTTTCCCCATCAGAGAAATGCAACTATTACAGTGAGCCACACTGATCTCCCATCTTACCCTTTTGCCCTTCTTTTGACCATGTCTGACACTGTCTCTGCTGAGGATTTTGGAAGGGAGTCAAGTAACTAATGAATGCATCAGGCTGCTCCTTTAGAGGACTGTACATCTGAGCCAGGAGTTATAGTTATTAACTCCTTTGGCAGCCCATCATTTAATTTACCTGCTGCTCACCCCTTTTGTGCATCCAGAGGATAATCCAGTCCACAAGAGCCCTGATATAGCTGGTGTGCAGGAGATCATTGTCCTATTCCCAATTTATCTAGTGTAATCACTTCATTGCCTGCCTATAAGAGCTCTATCCCATCAAGAAGCTTTGGAATAATGTAGAGACATTAGAGATTAGAATTTTTGGGGCCTGAAGTTCATAAATTTAATGAAAATCATGATTCTCCAAAGGAACTTAATCTTCATTTGTTCTGTCAGTGGAGGTGTCAAGAATTACTTTATGATTCAGTAACCCATTGACTACTGCTGCTTTTTCCCCATTCAGCTATTTAGGAAAAGGAAAGACGCCTTGTGTGCATTTACATACGGTGCCTTCTCCTAGCTTCTTCTGTACTGGAGACACCAACTGGTTGTAAAGGGAGAAAGGAATGTGGCTTCCTTATGATTTTTCAGACTGTATCTCATGTGTTTAATGAAATCCATCAGACAGGAACCAGCATAGTCAATTCCAAAAGTCTTGTTGACTTCAGTGGGATGCAGTCCAGGACCCTTCATGAGCATAGCAGTGCAGCTCACATAGAGACACTTCTGTCCAAGAATGGTAATAAGGGAAAATACACGTCTGAAGATTATTTGTTCAGTGTTACTCCTAGGTAATAGCTTATCTATTTATACACACACATATACATATAAATATGCACGTAAGTGATCCTGAGACACCAAGAAATAATTTCTCCATCTCCACATGATCGCTGTCTATTGTTTCATTTTCACTGCAGAGTGGTCTAAAGGCTTCTGTCCTGCAGCTGGGAAGATCTGAGTTATAATCTCAGACCCACTGAGTCAGATCATTGACTGGACTCAGGCCCAGTTGTACCATTGCTCTGTGCATTGGCTTCCCAGTGGATAAATCAAATTTCTTTTTAAAACACTTCAAGATTTCATTATGAAAAGTTCTGTCTAACAGCAAGGGGGTGGTCTTATTGTTGTTATTTGTTCCTGTTACCCTGTGTGTAGAAAGAGAATTTGATTTAGTTTATCGCCAACAGCTCAGCACCTCCAGCAAGCACATTTCCTATCGGTACGCCACCACTCATCCCTAATTCTAGTATGAACCCTTCCAGGTAAGAAGAGAGGGTTTGCAGCTAAGCAGCACTGGCAGCAGATAGTGTACAGTTAATCTGTAGGAAACCTACAGGGAAATGAAAACACCCGCACTCAGGTCTTCAGTATCCATAATGATATGTTCCCAAGATAACTCTGTGTACTTCTGTTCCATCATGCACTTAATTAGAAGACTATATTACACACACAGGCATATATATATGTAAAAAAAAAAATCTTTCCCCTTTTGGGTGCCCGTTATCTTTTTCAACTGATGAAGCTTTGTGATGAAGTCCATATTCTTTTGGACACATTGAGAAAAATCCATAAGTAAGAGGAGAAAGGAAAAAAACCAAACCTATAGAGGAAGTAAGTGTGGAGAAGAATTGTAAAATCTCTGATATTTCTTCCAGAAGTGCTTTATTTGACACCTTTTTTTTTTTTTTTTTTAAAGAAAAAGAGAATCCACAGAAGCAAAGTGGCTATGTGATGGTTGTTCAAATCTGATCTGGAGCTCATGGGAGTCAATGGAATCCTATTCATTGATTTCGAGAAACTTTAATGCACACCTTTAATCTCCACTTACCCCTTCTCAGCCCACAAACCTTTTTTCCCAGCACTGATGTAAATAATGCAACGCAAAGCTTGTCTTTGACCTTCCTTTGTCCTGCACTTATTTTGCCACCCAGCAATACTCCTTCACCTGGAGTCGTGGAAGGCAACTGCATTTAGATTCCACTATCAGGACAACCTACACTTCTGGGGAGAAACAGAATATCTGGGGGAATATCACAGCCAGAGTCATCTAGGTTTTAATAACTCCCCCCCTGACAACCCAGACCCATTGCCAGCTGTGACGGTGCTACTGCTGCAAGTCCCTGCACACAAGGAACCTGCAGTGTGATGCACTGCTCAGGCTTGGGCATGACTTCAAGCAACAACAAGGGGTTGTTCTGCTTCTTGACAATGTAAAACAGGTCTGTTGTTTGCAGCATGAGCAGAGCCAGAATAGCATGAAAGAAGGGCAGCCTGTCTCTTCCCTAGGAAAGCACGTCAAGGGAAGCAGCAACCATGTGACAAGAGATGTGACAAATGGCCTCTTTCATTATCTCACTCCTATTCTCAATTAAGCATCCTCTCACAGGACTGATCTTTCAGATTAAAACCAACAGCAGAAAATAAGAAAACATAAAGGTGAAAGTGGCTGAAAGTCTTCAAAAAAAAAGTATCTTGAGTTACCACTCAATAGAGAAACTCCTTTCTGTGTAGATTTTGACTGAATTAGATAGATGATATAGATAGATGCTTCTGGGAGGGTCACACACTGTACCGGGTCACTTAAGAATAACTAGAGTACTTTTAGAATTTAGCTTTTGCTTCAGAAATTGACTCCAAAAACTCTCCTGTTGGGGAAGAGTACATGGTTGACTGCACTTTTTCTCACTTTCTTGCTGTTTCTCTCTACATACTTATATGGCCAATAGCCCTTAGCAATTTCCTCTAAAATTCTGCCTATAGCAAAGTTAAAATGCAGGCACAAAGCCCCAGGCTCTTTATACGCTTAAGGTTTTCAGTTTCAGTATTCTTTTTCTAAATTGCTGTGTCCTAGAAGCAAGGAGTGAAAACAGCCAACAATTTCAGCCACTTCACATGCAGACTAACCACATGCTTCTGCCTATAGCTTTTCTACAAAATATAATCTCTGCTCAATGAGTGGTTAAATTGAGCTGTATGATCCATGCTGACAGTGTGCCCTCAGTACTTTTTGGTATCAGGTTCACTAACAAAAATGCCCCTATGCGCTTATTTTGCAGGTCCATGCAGGTACACAAGCAGAAATGGCTCGTTAGGCCATGTTACCAGTGAGCCCAACAGCAGGAGACAGTGGAATAGGTGGCCAAGGGACTTCTCAATCCATTTGGGACTGGGACGGTCCAAAGAACATCCCAAAGACTTGGGCACTTTCTGAGCATATTTCATTCAGCTCTGGCTAATGTTGTTGCCAGTGCTTGGGAAGGGATGTTACGTGGTATAGGCATGAATAAACATTCAACAAAAGACTTGTCACCAGGGCCATCATCTTGAGAATAATACGCAGCATACTAGAAGTGTCAGGGGTGTCCTAGTTAATGCTGCACCATGCTGTATAACTGGACATGTTTTAATAGACAAAGTGACAGCATGTATGCTCAAGAAGTCATAGCATTACAGTTTTTTGATTTTTTTTTTTACAGACAAGCAGTATTTGCTTGAAAGTCCTGATCCTGGAAGGCTGCATTATTAGCTTTGGAAAAGGATGTCATCAGCATCTCAGTTCACATCTCCTTACAGTGTCTCCAAAAGCTGTCACAGATACTGCACTGAATCTTGTGGTGCTCACCTGTCAAAGGTCATGAGGGCTGAGCAGCAACACAGCCTGAGTTGAAGGGGAAAAATGAAAATAAAACAGAGTTTATCTTAAACTGGCTATGTGCAATGGAGCAAAAATAACTTATGTTGGGAGAAAAGCCAAGTCTTAAAAATTGCTCAGCACGCCTAGGCCCAGTATTTTCCACACCAGCAACAACTGAGAGGCTTGATGGCAGCTTTGTGGGTTCATCTTTTCTGGTAGACATGCAGCCAAATGATGCCCATCTATGAGAAACAATTTAGGGATAATGTAATCATCCTGCCATTGTGACTTACTACAGATCCCATTGACCCAAAGGTCACTGTAATTCCTCAAGCACAAATAACCTAGTGTTATTCCATGGCTGGAAAATCACATATATATATAAAAGCCTTTTACTTACTGTAACAGTAAACTATAGTGATCTGATCAGGCATCACTGCCTCACCATAGGCAGCCTGACTTCATAAAAACACATTAAATCACTGTTGCTAAGGCTCTGAATAACAGCTTATGGGAATCCTCAAGAAAGTCCTATGACCATTTAAAATGAGTCAAGAACTGTGTGTACACCATTCTCCTTCCTGCAAGAAAAACTTTTAATTTATAAAAGCAGTTCATTGTTCAATATCTATTGTGTTTTCTTCATTAACTCCAAAGTTTGCCTCATTTCATTTTTCCACCAAAGGGGAAATACATATTGAGCTGTCAATGATGTTATCTATGAAGAGAGGCTGCGGATTTCATATATTGAATCTAAGCTTTACAAATAGTCAAGTAATGGGGAAGGCTTTTGTTATAAAACACAGGTAAAAATAAGCTTGCAAAAATCAAAGGGAACACAAAAGTCTAAATTGTTTATGTAACCAGTTATACTCCCCTGAGTTGTTGATCTGTCTCTCCCTTTTGAATTTTTCTCTTGTATTTTCCAGAGTTGGTAAATCAGTATTTGAAAACAACTGCAGAAAAATAGTATCTCTGTTGTTTCACAGATATTGTCATCTAGTTCTTGCCCATGTGGGAGAAAGCTCAAGTGTTTGCACATATGCACATGCACATATTCTTTGATTTGGTCATGGGAAAACTGAAGTAGAAACTGGTGAACAACATTAAGTCTTTGAGGTCATAGAGAATGAAAGGAGCTTTGCAGGAAAGATTGGGGCTTGGTCATCTCATTCAATCCTGAGACATTTGACAGGAGCCAACCCGCAATGTGAAGAAACAGAGGTATGGTTGCAGACAGGCTAGGAGTCAAAAGAGATTGGAATCATTTCCATTAAAATGGCAATTGAACAAGTTTGGATGAGTGAGAGACACGATGAGGGGCACTCCGAGAGATTGGAGGAATCTCAAAAGACTTGAAAACTCTATCTTTATGGAGGCACTGTCGAAAACAATTGAGAAGATAAAGAGGATTAAGGTGACCAGAAGGCCTGAAATATGGTCAAAATGACATTTGAGACTTTGGGAATAGCCATTTTGACACAATAAAAAGGGAAAGATTGGATTTACGAAAATAAACCTCTTAGATGGAAATAACTGAGGCAGAGATCAGGCAGCCACAGGAGCTGGAGGCAGCATGGTGGTGAGACTGACAAGGGGCTTTGCGGAGAATGGCCATTGAGTAAAATAATTCCTATAGTGAGATGGCAAAGAGACACAAGAAGGATTGAGGAATACATGAGTGGAGATGCTGAACACAGTGGGAATGGGAGGACTAATAGCCTGGTTCAGTGGCTAATATACAGATGACTTTGGAGCCTCTGGCACTTCTGATAACTTCAGGTGATATAATAAATTACTATAATATATTACATTTTAAAAGCACACAAGGCACTCAGGAACACAGTCCCTTTTAAGTCAATGCAACATATGTTCCTGTGTTAGGCAGGTGCTTTCCAAATTCCCTCCCAGCCATCTTTAACACTTGGAAGAACTGTTGGGGCACACCACAAAAAGATTAGAAACTGAAATAATTGTATTATAGATCTGTCTGCAAAACTGTATGGAGAAACAGTACAAAATTTCATAAAATTGCATTTACTTATATGCCCCATGTATTTGTTTCACCCCCACCAGCAGTCTTGTCTCCTCCCTAATTCTCTCTTTCCTTTCTCTTAAATTTAATTCTCTCTGAAGCAGTTCAGCTCTAGATGTTACAGATTTTTGTTTGTTTGCTTGTTTGTTTAGTGAATAATCATCCAAAAGCTCTAGAGTGTATCCCATTTTCATGGTTTAACCCTAGCCAGCAGCTGAGCACCACACACAGCCATTCGTTCACTCCCCCACTGGTGGGATGGGGTAGAGAATAAGAAAAGTGAGAAAACTCATGGGTTGAGACAAGAACAGTTTAATAATTGAAATAATATGTTGAAAATTATTGTTATTGTTGTTAATAACAATAGTAATAATAATAATGATAGGATATACAAAGCAAGTGATGCACAATGCAATTGCTCACCACCCACTGACCAATGCCCAGCCAGTCCCCGAGCAGCGGCCCTCCAGCAAGCTTTCCCCTAGTTTATATAATCATAGAATCATAGAATCATAGAATGCTTTGGGTTTGGAAGGGACCCCTAGAGGTCATCTCGTCCAACCCCCCTGCAGTGAGCAGGGACACTGCTAACTAGATCAGGTTGCTCAGAGCCCTGTCCACCCTGGCCCTTGAATGTTCCCAGGGATGGGGCCTCCACCACCTCTCTGGGCAACCTGTTCCAGTGTTTCACCACCCTCATTGTAAAGAATTTCTTCCTTATATCCAATCTAAACCTACCCTGTTTTAGTTTAAAACCATTACCCCTTGTCCTGTCACAGCTGGCCCTACTAAAAAGATTCTCCCCATCTTTCCTATAGGCCCCCTTTAGGTACTGAAAGGCCATAATCAGGTCTCCCAGCAGCCTTCTTTTCTCCAGGCTGAACAACCCCAACTCTCTCAGCCTGCCCTTATAAGAGAGGTGCTTATGCACTGATTTAGAGAGAAGGATGTCATGGGGGACCGTGTCAAAGGCTTTGCAGAAGTCCAGATAGATGACATCCATTGGTTTTCCCTTGTCCACTGATGCTGTCACACCATCATAGAAAGACACTAGGTTCGTCAGGCAGGACTTGCCCTTGGTGAAGCCATGCTGGCTATCTCGAATTATCTCCCTGGCCTCCATGTGCTTTAGCATAGCTTCTAGGAGGATCTGTTCCATGATCTTCCCAGGCACAGAGGTGAGGCTGACAGGTCAGTAGTTCCCAGGGTCTTCCTTTCTACCCTTTTTGAAAAAGGGCACAATGTTTCCCTTTTTCCAGTCACCAGGGACTTCACCTGACTGCCATGACTTTTCAAATATCATGGAGAGTGGCTTGGCGACTACATCGGCCAATTCCCTCAGGACTCTGGGATGCATCTCATCAGGTCCCATGGACTTATGTGCATTCAGGTTCCTCAGGTGGTCAATATATATATACTGAGTGTGATATCATATGGTATGGAATATCCCTTTGGCCAGTTGGGGTAAGTTGTCTTGGCTGTGCCCCCTCCCAGCTACTTGTGCATCTCCAGCCTTCTCAGTCGGTAGAGCATGAGAAGTGGAAAAGTCCTTGATTTAGTGTAAGCACTACTTAGCAACAACTAAACCATCAGTGTGTTACCAACATTCTTCTGGCACTAAATCCAAAACACAGCACTATGCCAGCTACTAGGAAGACAATGAACTCTAACCCAGGCAAAACCAGGACACCCATTCTAATCTAATGTGAAATGTTAAAAGCTGCTCACCGCCAAATTAGCTCTTGCCAAATTATGTGCACACCAGATTCTACAAGTCAAATAAAATTAAACTGAAGTTTGGTTTCCAGTTTGGTAGAGACAGCTTAGAAACTGGCTGTGGGGCACACAGTCAACTGGCTGTCTGGCTTGATAGCGCAAAGCACGTGCTGTAATTACGCCAGTCATTTCCTCTTAACCACTCGGTGCAAAATGCACACTTCACAGATGTTTACCTGCTTTTTCAGGGATAAAGTACACCATGAAATTCTTCTGGCTCAGACAGAAGTGCAAGTCATATCTTATCCATATAGTGTACTGCTTTTCAGGAATATACTTGAAATGTTTGTCAGCTAAACATCATTGCAGTTGATCAAGTTTCAACATGAATGAGAATACCCCGGAGCTCTCCTACTTTCCCAGGCTTCATTTTTCAACCCTTTCTAACCTTTCTTTGGAGTATCCAGTTTATCTGCACATAGACACGTTAGGAGAAGACCTTGTAAAGAATTTGGGTGTTCAGACAGTGCCTAGTAAAGGACATTTATTTGCTGCTTTGATCACAAATGACTTTTTATTCCTATATTTTGGCAGCACCAAAGTCTCAGGTTTCTCTGTCTCACAAACGCAGCCCTTGTGGATGGGAACGCATCAGGAGAAAGAACTGTTTCAGCACTGAAGGGTAAAACCCCACCTCTGCTGAAGCTAAGGGAGATTTTGCCATTGACTCCATGCAACCTGTACAGATTAAAGGCACAGAGAAATGTAATGAGACATGTTAGAAAAGGGAGTTTCTTCATGTTGAGAAGCAGCCTACCTGTTTATCACAATTTGCTCCTGACCAGAAACCCTCCACAGTGGGAAAAGAAATTAACTCAGAAGGGATGAAATACGAGAGAAAGATGAAGAGCGGGACACAGCAGCATTTTGTCAACAGTGCTGACAATTAGTCCATAAGCTCAGCTTTCTTGCTACTGCTACACAAGTATGAGCAATTATCAGCCTGATCTGAATCTCACTAAGCTTGGTGGAAGCTCTTGGTTCTGATGGGCTTTGGGTCAAGTCCGTAGTACATGTTGCTACCAGCATGCAGAGTAACACATGCAGGTTTTGTAGAACAAGTGAGTGCCGCTGATCAGCCCAGGTGATTTTGCAAGGACGGAGCAAATCCATATGGTATGCCTTTCCAAAGAACTAGCATGTTATCTTTAAGAAATTGTTCAATGATTTCTAATAGCTTGAGTTGCTTTGGACTGGATTGTCAAAATATACCTAAAATGCATCTGTGATGGTGAAGCTAATTATAAATCATGATGATTTTTTTCAACTTACAAAAAAAATCCCCAAATTTGTAATTTTTAAGACATTTTTCCTGGGATTTTTAGGTCAATCATTTTGAATTGTAAAATTACAGAGGGGAGGTTCAGAATAGAAGCTGCTCCATTTAAGATACACCCAAATGGATTTTTTTTTAAATTTAATTTATGAGAAAAAATCAGTTCAGGTCAACTAACTTTTACTGGCAATTTTTTGTTGTTGTTTTTTGGGGTTTTTTCTGCTTGTCCAGAGGTCCATGGGTCTGACTGCTTAGATCCTAGGAAAAATGTGATTTTCAAAAACAGTGTGTTACCAGAATATGTGCATAAAACAATATGGCTTCAGGATATACCTTTAAGACTGCAAGCCTTGTCAGTGATTAATTCAGCCTTTCTGAAGTGGAATGCAAAGCAGAATAGCAAGGAAGATAGATAGTAATCAATCAATATTGTAAATCACCACTAAATTCCATAGGCAGAATAAATGTGGAGTAACAGAAACACTTTTACATGGAATTCATGTTAAAGCAGTAGTGGTTCAGTCATACCTATGGCAGCTCTATGTAGGATTAGTCTCTCAACTCTGGGAAGGTGGAGAGAAGGGGAGAGGAGAAGGAGAATGTCACCCAGAATTGCAAAACCTTGGATGAAAAATGTAGGTGTGAGCACTCTTTCTAGAACTTTAAAGTGAGTTTAATTCAAATTAAACAACCCAATAAATAATACCTTGCAGCTGACTTTGAAATGTTCGCACCAGTGCTACTGAAGTCTAGAGCTGCAAACTTTCATTCCCATCATAAATGACATGCTATAATTATATTTTTTATAAGGTTCCCTGTATATGTTGATTTATTTTTTAATTTCTCTTTCATTAATAGCCTTCTTCTTCCTTGAGAAGATAAGGTGATCTGAAAAATGCCCACTGGCTTTTTCAGTGACCCTTTTTTTGTCATGACAATGCCAATAATAAAAACTAATTTCCTCCTCTGATTTCCTCATCTGCACAAAGCAAAGATGTCTTTTACCTGTGCTTGCAAGCTATTGGGAATACAAAGGCCTCCAAATAACTGGTCTAAAACACATACATATTTTTTTCATCTTCTCTTTAAGAGCTCACTTTTTAATCCATTAACAATCAGAAATAGCAAACCAAGTCACGGGTGGTTTGGGTTCCCCCCCGTCGCAGTATGTCACTGCTATAATTGATTGCCAGTTAACTTGTGTTAGCCAGCCAGTTCAGTAAGCCACAAACATTCATCTTCTGAAATAAATGTTTGCAGACTGTCTATACTAGCATTTACAAATGCATTATCTAACCGGAGTTAATTCCAGCCATCCTTTAACAAAATTAAATCTAGTCTAGAGAAGAGCTCTGTTACTACTGCGCCTTGTACATCTGCTTCTTGGATTGTTTAGACAGGTTATTTGTTACTGATGGTATTGCATTACTGACTTTCATTTTAGGGCTTCCCTGGAGCTGGCCTTGCCTGTCTTTTTTTCCTAGGTTTTTTTGGCCATGACTGCTTTTTTCTCTGTGACACCTCTTGAGAACCCTTCCTGAGCCCATGTGTGGGTCGTCTCTCTAGCACAAGTCTCCATTTTGCTAGTAGGGTAGTCTGCTCCTCTTCGTGGTGTCCACATGTTAATGTACTTCAACACTGGACAGATGGCTGTGGAACTATGCAATATCCTGTCTTTATACCCCTAAATGTACCTCCCCAAAATGATGATTAAAGAAGGGCGTGCAGACACAAGAAATTATTCTTTCCCCAAACAACTTATGAAGTGGCCAGCTAAGATGGCAGGAAGATAAATGAGGAAAGACACAAGGCACATTTTTTGCTCCTCGTTTTTTGGTTTTTGAAGGCAAGACAGAAAAATGGGAGGGATAAAGGAAGTAGTAGTGTAAGGGCAGGAAACAATCAGGAAAAAAATAAAGAAAAAACAAGCAAAGCCAGATGGTGGCCAAATTGGAGTTTCCAGTAGATCAGGGAAGTGGTATTCATGCCTTTGGAGCCAAGTTCCAGGGATGTAGAGGGTTGGGGGATCTAGGAATATCAGGCAGCTCCTACGTGGGCCAAGAAGAGGCTTTCAATCCCAAGCTCATTGTAGGCATAGCAATAAAGTTGTTGGAGATCTGTGCTTTAAAGAACTGTAAAAGAAAACGTCTTTAGGAATGAGCAAAGGTGGTCCAGTGAGTCGAGGGGGGGAGGTGGTAAGCAAGGCTTGTACCTTGCTTGAATGTTTGCAACCCCTTCAAGCAGAATTCGGCCTCCCTTCACTAAAATGCCTGCAGATAGGCCCCGGGCTGCTTAGGTAAGGGCATAAATGGTTTGTGATGCTGAGGGTCCTACTGGCAAATTGCCAGGAGGCTGAGTCATACTTAATTTGCATATAAATTGCAACCATTTTTATCAAATATAAATGCACACAATCATAATAGAGCATTTCCTTATTCTTCCTTCTCCTTTGAGAGATGAATACAAATTGTTTGCCTTTAAGTTTAATATTAAATAGCTGCACCACTCAACACTGCAAAAGTGGATGAGGGGGAGAAGTTGGCAGTGGAACCTAATTTAGGACCTTGGCAAACCAGGTCTGGCCAAGCAAGGGCTTAGCGGAAACCCACATGAACCATTTGAGATCTCAGGGCAAACCAAAGGTAAAGAATTCAAGCTGAGGGACCTACCAGGTTAGTTCCACAACTGCCAAAAGTTCAGACCAAATGCAAAACTTAACTGTACCTGATATTTATATTTAACCGAAGTCTGATTACTCCAGTAATTAGGGCTCCTTCAATTCTGGATTGTTCAAACTTTTTTCCAGAGAAAATTCTGGTAGTGGGGATGTTTGTTCTGATAATATCACAAGAACGGTAGTCACAGTTTTAGGTAATGGGTCAAACACATTGCTTAAGACACTAAATTAGACTGTCCTGGATTCCCAAAAAGGCAAACAGTCTGTTTCAAAGTTCACTAAAGTTAAAAAGCCCACTGAAGTTTATAGGAGGCTTTCCTTTCCTTTCACTTACTAACTTCAGAGTGGTGATGCTTTTTTTTTTAAAATCTTCAGCTTTGGTAGGTTTGTGTAGTCTGTCATGTCATGCCATCCCCAAGAACAGCCATCACTGCACAGAAAATGTCGGGACCATAAGTTTTTTCTATGGGAGCACGTGTTAAAACAGATTCCCAAATCATTTTTATTTATGCCAGATACATACACGGTTCGCTTTTAGTCTGAACTCTTTGTAACTATTAGTGTTTCTTCCCCATAAGTTTTTAACCACCACTTCACAAACAGACCTTAATTCTGCTACTACCCAACTTACCTCTATGGCTCCGTGACCACTCTGAAAGTCAGAGCTCTTTGGCTTTCTCCTGCAAGGTACACCCTGGACTTCCTACCTCTTGTCAAAGCTGCATAGTTAAGGCTTTAGTCCATAAGGATATATAAGTTCCCTTCTGCTGTACTTGTCCAAGCTAGTAGATGCCTAAAATTCATTGAACACTCAAAAGGTTACTAGTTCTTAAATCCTGGCCAGTCCTCTAATACCTGGGGCAGGAGTTCATCCTTATCCTCATTTTATTTTCTATGAAAAGTGGAACAGAATCAACAGGAGAGTCTAAGTGAGCCCTACAGAAGTGCTCAGACTGCTTTTTTAGGGCAGTAGGGGTGGGAGAGGCCCCCCCCTCCCTGTTCAGCATGCTGGGTTTGTGAACCCCTCTCCCAGCTGCTGTGCCATGTTTAAGAAGGCTGGGTGTCAGATGAGATAGAGAGGAGGCTCCATCGGGTGGAGAGGCACCTCAGAATTTGTCTTCCTGCAGCTGTACTGCTAAAAACTGTCATTCAGACCACAAGAGACATCTACCAAAGAAAAAGGAATTGGAAAACTGCTAGATTAACCTCATGAAGGGCAATAACGCCTCTCTAACTGGGACTGGGATTCTGATAGGTCATGGGAAGTTCCCAGCATTGCTAGTGGAGTTATGAGTTACATTTTTGGCTGTTGCAGAAGATGACAACTTGGGGGTGTGGGTGGGCATACCTATGGTGATAATTTTGGAGCCGGGCAGTTTGAAGTTTGTCCCCTCCATCCTCCAGCCTTTCTGCATTCAGACACTGGAATTCATGAAATTGGAAAGCTGATGCACACAGGAGACATTCACCTAATTCATAGCTGGTCTGGTCACTTGCCCTGACCTCATCCTGTCCCTCCTGCACTTGCTGACTGGGATTAGCACAGTGTTAGGGTATTAATGCCTAGAATTTTTTCCACTGTTCAGAATTTATTTAATTCACAATGTAAACACTGTGTCCACTATTAGCCAGATGGGGTAGTCTTTGGGTTTTAAGTCTTCTTTATGCTTCACGGTGACATGGGTTAAGAATACTGCTTTTAGCTTCTAATAAAAGATAGTGCTAATAATCCCTTCCTATAAAGTGAAGAAGGCTGTGAAGAGCCAGAAGAAAAGCCAACTGATGTGAGGCCAGCAGCAAGAAATCACATCATAGAGCCTGAGGGAAGGATGCTAACAGGTAGAACTCGGTGCCTGTGCAAAGGGAGCCAGGGAGAAGGCAGTGCAGCTGGGGGGTAAAGAGAGGGATGCTGTATTCATGAGCCTTGGACAGAGAAAGTTTTCATCTGTGCATAGAAAACATAGAATTAGCTGAATGCACATCGGCAGCAACCAATTTTCTCTGTGTGTCATGGAGAAACTTGTAAGACCTCATCTTTGCCTCCTCCGACTGTTACAGGGCAGCCAGAAGACAAGGTTTCCCCTTGCTGCTTTGATTCCTTTCATTGTTTGGAAGAAGGCTTTTGTCTCTTTTTCCTTTGGCTTACAGCTAACATTTTCTTCTCCCCTGTTGTCTGTATGTCTGGTTTCTTATTCTTCACAGCCAGTGCTGTGAACATACCAAGGATTGAATTTGGCTCTGAGCAGTGTGTCCTAGCAATCTCTTCCAAATTGCGCTAGTATCTTCCCCAGGTTTGTGGAAAGCCTGTCAGATTTTCCCACTGGCAACAGTGGATGGAACCACAGCCAAATTACTACCAGCACACTATAGAAAGGATGAATCCATGCATCCAGAGCTCTGGGGAGACCATCATCTGCCTTTCCCCACTCTCTTCCCCCAAACCAGTGGTCGAATAAAGAAAAGAAAAATTCAAGTTCCATGGTCTAAGCATGATCTCCCCCATTGTCACCTCCAACCCTGGCAAAATATGGTGAAATCAAATGTTCACGCTCATACAGCTTGAGGTGTAGATGATGCCAAGGTAGAGCCCCATGTGCAAATTTCTTTGCCAACTTCTAAATACCTAAGGACACTAATAGCATAGAAACTATCATCTGCCTTCTCTCCCAGACTACCATAGCAGTTGTCACAGCTGGGGATTTGGTAAAAGAGACATGTGTTTTCTGGATAGCATAAAATTGAAAATGTCTCTTGGAGAACATTCTTTAAAGGCTGCTTTGTAGTCTTTAGTTCGTTTCTTGCTTATGTGCAGCAATTTACGTCAAAACTAGTAGTCAAAGATGGGTCTTGCTGTGATTTACATGCTTCTGGCTGTGCAACAGAGCTTTAATATATCAATGAGAATCAAGTCAGGTTTTTCAAGCACCTGCCTGAGAATCAGTATTGCGGGAGAGACTTTCTAGCTGTGGCTTAGTCTTACTAGGGAGAAATAAATGCCACAGGCAAAAGGAGGTGAGACAAAAACACCAGGAAGGGAGAAAGATTGCTGCTCTCCTCCCTCCAAAATTGTGGGATTTAGTATCCTCTGAACACCACGCAGTGTTGCTTGTTACACATATACACATCGAATAGCCTTAGCCTTTGGTATCACTGTAACTAGGACAATTAAATGAGGGCGCTCTACACTTCAAGGAATAGCGATCAATACATACAGCAATGGTCAACAGTCTGACTTTCTAGAGCTG
The DNA here is from genome assembly GCA_034008185.1 of Gorsachius magnificus. Taxonomy (NCBI): domain Eukaryota; kingdom Metazoa; phylum Chordata; class Aves; order Pelecaniformes; family Ardeidae; genus Gorsachius; species Gorsachius magnificus. The sequence goes on along the minus strand of CM067085.1, from coordinate 14,889,326 downwards.
CTCCCTAAAAAGTTTAGGCATTTCTGTTTTATAATTGCAACTTGTTGCTACGTGAACAGTAAATTAGTGCTAAGCAAAGGAAAGAAAACAGTTATTTACTGCAGAAAGGTCATTCCTTCAAAAGAGGTCTTCTGTCATACAGCTGTCTTAGGACAATTTGTTACATGCAATTTTTACATTGCTAAATTATGTCAACAGTTGCAGAGCTTATTAAAAAAAAATTTAAAACCCAACAGCAAAAACATTAATTATACAAAATGTCTAAAAGGAGAACTGAACTGGGAGTCTTATCAAGAGAAAAAATGAATCTTTAACTACAAATAAGCTAAACTATGTGTGCCAAGAAGTCAAATGTAGCCAATGGGCAAAAGGCGGTGCTTTGAACTCCAGAAATCCCTGAGCAGGACTCTTTAGTGGGCCTGGCTTTATCTTCTTGCCTGGTCTCTGTGACAAGGCTGACCTCTCCACCCTGAGGTGGTTGCTGACATGTGGGGGGGTGGGGAGAGGATCTTGCATTGACACCAAACATGACCAGCTACAGTGGCACTGTTGCATCCTTGGGCAGAGCTGCAGAGGTTGATTATGCATTTTACCCACAGCTGTAAAGCCTCCAGGCAAGGATAAGCCCGGAGCCCTATCTGCTACATGATGTGACAGGAGCCAGCAGTGAGACACTTCTTGCAACCCTGTGCTCTCTAGCCTGGCGGCGACCCTGCCACAGTGCCTTCTCCTCATCGGACCTTATAGGACCGTTTGGCTCAAGGTATGTCCACAAAGAAGTCAAAAGGGTCCTCTGCTGTGGCTGACACCTTCCTTGGGTAGTTTGTCTCTGTAGAGGGAGCCCTTTCATCTTCAGGATCCAGGATAGGCATGTGAATGGAGCTGAACTGCCCTTTTAAAGGCGATAAATACTCTGACTTCCTTCAATTTCACTCTCCCATGCTTTGGTACCTCGCTATGAGGTGAGACCTCATTGAGTTCCCCACCCCAGGGGCAAGATATTGAGTCCAGTGGAATTGATGGATACCAGCTGGCTGTGGGCAGCACACACACATGCACACACACATGCCTTTTTCCTTTCTGGGATACTCTATCTTGTTGTTCAAACCAAACAATATCCCAGGCGCTAATCCCATTTCTTAATGACACCAATGTAACCTCGCATTGCTTTACCATTTGGGGATTTACCACTGTAACATTTTTACATTATTGTTAGCTAAGTCTAGGAAAAAAATAAGCCTTTCTTTCTTTTTGTCCTTTTGTGAAAAATTTCTTAATCCTAAAAGAATATGAGAACCTCTTTTTCTCTAGTAGTCTATAATGCATAAATATTTTAAGTAAGTAGACTGGAAGACATCCTTCAAGCTTCAGTAAAAAAGTTCACTCAAATCACAGATTCTTTTTAATGGCATAGTTGGCATTAACAATTAATAAATTAAATTTTTTTTCAAATAATGTTAGAGATATGAACAATGCAAAACAATGATTAATGTTAAATCAATAACAATTTGGTATACTTCTAATTCTTGTTTTCTTTCTGATAGCTATAACTTTTGACTGCTATTCTAAAGTTTACGGAATCTGATTCTTTTAAGTAAATATTCTCTGTGTGATATTATATTTCAGATGGTGCTCTTTGGTAGACTTGGATTTTGACTATTAAAACACATCACTAGTAAATAATTAAACATGAGAGATTGAACTTAGTAAATGCTCTAGTGAGAAGATGGCATCTTTTCCCTCACAGGCATGTAATAATAAATACTGTCTGACCAGTTAAGAAAGCAGCATGCAGAAATAAAAATCTTCATGACCTAGTCCAAAACTTGAGGCAGTCAATAGAAACAGATGCATTAACATCAACGGATCTTAGATCATCTCTTTACTGAATAAGTGTGTGCATTTTTAGAATGGTTAGGGACAAAGGGATTAGTTGTTACCCATATGACAACAACTCAGCCATTCCCTTTGCTGTTCTTGCAGGATGCATTGCCATTGTGTGCATGGATGTTGAGACACAAGGGCTTCTCAAAGACTCAGGTTACGTAATGTTGGGTTTCTTCTCGTCTCCCTTCCATGAAAATAAGCAAGGGTACACTTGTGTGACATAGCAAGGCCATGTGTTTACTTACCCACTATTGAGAAAAAGCCACAAATGGCAGTTTTAACTCCAGAAATTAACACGTACAAAACTTTCTTTGGATGGAAGAAAAGAGAAAGCAATGTTTCTCCACCGTGCACATGCTTCATTAGATAGCTGGCCACAGTCACACCATCTAACTTTCATGTACAAGTGACAAATCATGGCTCCTTCCGTTGCTAATGGAGAGAAGCAGAAAGCTAACTTGGGGGTGCTAAGTCACACGATGCAAGGCTCCACTGACTACATAGCAAATATGCCTGAAGTTAGGGGGGGTGAATGCCCATTTATACGTAAATCCATCCAGACCACTGTCAGCTTGCTTCAGCATACCACAAAAACACTCTAAAAAGCCCTGTACAGTTTAAAGACACTACCTTTTGAGAATAAAACCAAACACCTTTTAGCTTTGGTGTCATTTTTTAGGTACAATTCCATCAGTTATCTTCTTTGGTTACTCTACTTTTTGTTGCTTCCTAATCTAAAATGGCTGACCATGGCTGCGGATTGCTTACTAGTTCACAGACCTGTGTTCCTCTTCAGCCACAGGTACGTGCAGCAATAGTCTTGACTTTGCCCAGCTTCTGTTCCCAACAAAATCAACAAGTTTGCTCTGACTTATTGTAGTAAGAGTCTATTAACTTCCTAAGCAAGTTGCTCTCCACCTTGTGCTTGATTCAGTGCGTTAAGCAGTAAAACTGGAAAAAAGTTAACAGTGTTGCCCTTGAAAATGGAAATTGAAAGACCTTTTTCAAAAAGCAGAGGGAATTTCCCTTAATGGACTTAGACTGCATTAAATCTGCTACAAAATACCATCCTGGTTATTATATTACTCCTGTCATTTTTATTGAATAAGCAAAAAAATACCCCAAACAAAAAGCCTCTAAAACTTCTAAAGTTTAGAGTTTAAAAACCTATTTTTAATATTGCTTGAGTTAATATTTTAAGCAGTTTATGGGGTTTCTATCTGTTTTCCTTCCCTTCCTTTTCATTTATTTGTGTATTACTATTTTTTATGTCAGGAGCAAAGGTTTCCTTATAAGGTGAGGGCCAGATAGGGTAGAGATTTTTCACTTAACTGTCCCATGACCCAATCAAGGCAGCAAAATGTTACAAGTCAGTTCAGTGCTATTGATATTAGAGGCTTAAATGGCATGATTCAGCAGTATACTAGCATGAAAGATCATACCTGGATAAATCAGGTACCACTGCAATAATGAGAGCCATTAAGTAATTAAGAAAAGATGATCAGGTGGCAGGTTTTAGGGTCTTTTTAAAAAGGACCTGGCAGGAGCTGCTGACCAGCTTAAAGTTGATGGCCACTGATGTTGTGAGACCAACACACATGCACTCCCACCCAGTGCAAAATAAAGTGTAAGGTTTCCTTTTTGCTTGAAGCCAGGCTGATTCAGTAGACAGATTTGCGGGGATGATTGCTTTGGATTGTCTCTCAATGCTCCATTCGACTTTTAATAGCAGGTATAAAAATTTCATCTGATTTTCTACTTTACTCTTTTGAAATATTAACCATTGATAAATTATTAAACTAAATATAAAGTGTTACAAATGTACGTACATTTCATAAAGAGGTCTGCACAAGTGGGCTATCTAATGGGACTGCGTCTGCCACACAAACAGGCCAGAAAACAGCTCTTCTTCTCTTTTCTATTTTTTTTCCTGTGTCTGTTGGCCCAGGTATTTCCAAGGTAGTTACATGTCTGTGTGGTGAGATAAAATGCAACAAATCCTGCCTGAACTCCTATTTCTGCCTCCTCTCAATTCTTTGCTCTCCTCGTCCTCTCCTCCTCCCCTTTTTCCTCCTTTGTAAAGCCTGTGCAATCCCATACGGACTTTCTGTGAAACTTCACTAAATGTGCTTACTGGAAATGGGTTAAAAAAACTGCTGAATTTGCAGCTGGATCAGAGCACAAACATGCCTGTTTGATCTCTTTTGCTTCAGAGGCTCTCAAACTCCATAAGATACTGCTCCTTCTTGGACTGGAACTAGAGATTTATGCTCAATAGATACTGAAGAAGACAATACTTCTTCCTTATCCAGAGGATTTGAAATGTTTCCTTTGTCTGAAAATCTGTTTCAAATGGAAAGCTACAGCATATCCCAATGTTAGTATTTTTCCCATTAAAAATTTACACACTCTTTCAGGGCTAGTGCAGTAACCAGGGTTACGTTAGGCTTAAATTCACCAAAGGCTGATGCTGTGCACTTCAGAGCATCTCTGTGTGGTACTGCATCTTTAACAGTATTTATACTAATCAAAATCACCATGAGGAGTAACTTCTTAAGTACATTAAGAATTAAGGTCTGGGCTGAATTAGGGTCTAAATTACTTTGAAAAGAATCCTTTGTAGGACTAATTTTGTCCATTTGGTCCTCAAATTAACTATGAAAAAAAATCAGAAAGTCTAAAATTAACAGCCAGATTTATTGGAAAATTTCAGCTTTCTTCAAAAGTTTCAGTTTTCCATTAAGTGACAAAAAGGAAGGAACAGAGAAGATAGGGAGTGTTAAACTGTCCATTTTTTCCCAAAAGATTCATAGTAAGGGACCCCAAGAAGTCTATTCTCCCATCCTAAAGCAATTTCAGTATATATTTGCTTTAAACCAGCCTATATTTAACAAACTTGTCCTTAAGAGACACCAGTGATAAAGACTTTTATGAAACCTCCCCTACTTGTTTCTACCGTAATAAATTTTTGTCCCTTGAGGTCTAATTGAAATACATCCCTGATGGCCATGTCAGCCTGATGCGTCTGGCTTTATGCACACTTAAAGATTGAAATAAGATTATCCAGTGACTGCTCTTGTGCCTTCATCTTCACTCTCTTTTCCTTCTGACTACCCAAACCAGGTTATGACCTCATAGCTCATATCTTTAAAAACTCTGGTCATTCTCTGTCCACTTTCCTGCACTCCTTTTAACTGGTCCACATCTTTGTGGAGGGAGGTGATATCGCATTAGCGCAGCCATGTGGGTCCCACGATGAGCTGCTTCCCACAGTGAGTCCAGTTGCCCTGGAAAATGAAACCCATCTTGGGCGCCTGGCGATGAGAGAAGAGGAGGAATGTGATGGGTCTGAATTGCAGCCTCTGAGCACTGTCCTGGCAAAGCAAAATGTTGCTGTTTCATGGTTTGTGGGATGTTGCTCCATCATTCCCTGAAATGCCAAAACTCCTACCATAAAGATGAGGAAAAATCCCATTTTCTAGTCATCACAATTGTAAAAATCAGGCAAAACCAGAAAGAGTGAATATTGTGCCAGCTCTTAGAGCTGTGTGCACCAGGGAGCAAATCTTGTGGCTCACTCAGATACTGGTTGTATTATGGGTTTCAAAGAGACACAGTTCAGGTCATTTCAGGAAGAGTCTTAACGCCACAGTGGGCGCTATTTGGCCTTACATAATTCCAGTAGCTTTAGCATTATAAAGAAAAATGTCAAATCTGACCCTAAGTGTTTGTAACATGGTGAATTACCCTGTATTAGCTGTATTAAGTTACCGTGAAAATACAAGCCTTAACAAAAGTAATTAACACTCATACCTTGTTTTACATTGGCCATGCGTGTTGTGGATAAGAGCCTAACAGCAGTGATAAAGTTGTGCAGGTTGTGCTTTATCAGACCAGTGATTGAAGCGCTTCAGGGTAAAGGGTTCAGAATAATGGAAGAAAATCCAGGTGCAATTTGCTACTGTGGTTTTGCCCTAATATCAAATCCTTGCAGGGTTAGCTGCTTCCCCTGCTTGCTGGATTACCTATGCATTTGTGATTTCAAGTTGCCATGAGATCGTTTGCAGTACCTATGCATTTGTTTGCTTGGTTTCAAGAATTATGTATGAAAAAAAGTGGGAAGCCATAACAAGAAACTGGTAGCTGGAATCTGGCTAGATACCTTTCCTTTTCCCATTCTTAAAATGGTATTTCTTACTTTAAGTCTACATGGACAAAGATCACTGCATGTTAATGGGACATGCTTGCACCTCTACTTCATCTTTTGCATAGATTTTTTTTTTTCATACTTTTCCCTACTAAGAAAAGTAAGAGGCAGAGCTGCTGCCCTTCCCCACAGTTTGCCATAGATCATCCTCCTTTGTGTGGCAGGATGTCTAGTTTGACAGCCTGGTTATCACAACAAAAATGCTCCTATGTAACTGTGATTGCTGAGCTAATTAAACTGAGATACAACTGGGCTGTGAACAGGCTGATGGGTATCCAAAGCCAAATCCAAGTTATCTGTCTGAGTACAGCCTTTGGAAATATGACTTACCCTTTCTGCTGTACAATATTGCAAAATTACTTCTTGAGTCAATACTCATCTTTACTGCTTCAGCTCAGCTGACCTCCTTAAAAAAAAAAAAAAAGAAAAAAAAATTCAAGGTTGCTCAGAGCTCAAGACTTTTCCCAAGGAAGATATCAGATAATAACAGCATCAGCCAAAATAATCTAAGACCTTTTACCATAAGAAAATTATTTCATTGATCAGCTATATGATATATCACATTTTCTGAAGCATGTAAAATTAAATGAAAGCTAGTTATCCTTAATATTCTGGCAACTTAAAATAACACTTTCATGAGTGCTCTATATACACACTATATATATTCATGCTTTGTTTCTCTGGAAGCAAGGCAATTTTATTAACTGTTTACACAAAGGAAGGAATTTTTTATTGTGGCACTGGTATCCTGGTAAGCTTTTTCCCAAAAATCAATAATGTCACTGTATTGGTGAAAGAACGGGCATCCATTGGGTAAGAAAATCTCTAGTCTCCAGAAAATCCTCTGAGAAGAATTTTATAAAACATAGCACTCTTGAAAGGAATATAAACCCACATGCCTCAGGCTTTAACGCAGCCTCTAACTACCAGAAGTTAAAGCAACTTTTGTGGGCAACCTCCTTCCTAATTAACTACTGTGGGGTTTCTTGCACTGTGTTTGCAGGTTGTATCAGCCATTGCTAGAGACAGTTTATGAATAATCTGGCGTTACAGTCTGCTATGACGATACTAATTTTACAGTAAAAATCGGCACCCTTTAAAAGAGGTATGTTTTAATTGGGATGACAAAATTAATTCAAATTTGCTTAAAATAATTGTGATGATCTGATAACTCTCTTAGTGCTGTGCGCTAAGTTCGCTTGATAAAGTGCAACACCTGAGGCAATCCAGTTGACCTCTGTAACAGGACCCAGATCTGTCTCAGCATTATCATTCAAAATACACCAGTTCTCGTATAAATGAGCATGGGGAGGGGACCACAGCAGGATGCACATTGGGTAGGAGGTCGCAGGTATTCTTTTTTTCGCTGCGTTACATCCCTGGTGTCACATCCCTGGATATGCTCTTTTCCATCACCATGACATGCTATGTTTAGGTAATGCACGGCAAGTGAAGCGAGAACATTACCATAAGGAAATCTTTCATAAAATTGTGTCAATGGGAAGTAACACATTCCATTCAGACCAATCTCCCTGATGGAAAAGGGTGCTTGGAATTAGCAGAGATTGTCTAGCTCCATGGATAATTTATCAGTGCCACCAGCTGATCTCTAGGAAAGGCTTAAACATAACAAAAGACAACTAAGCCATTTTCAAAAAGAAAAAAAAAAAAAGATTGAAAATGTGTTTCAAAAGCTCATTGGTGCCTCTTGTATTAAAAAGCTTACACTGGTGCATTCCATCTGTGGCTTTAGACTATTCTTCACATCATTTGGATGAAGAAGCTTACAGCTCTCCCCAGACAGAGAGCGGATTACCAATGTCCGTAAGTCAATAGCCTTCGCATTTTAAAGTATTTGCTTATTAAAGGCTACTTTAGAAAGTTCAGAATCAAAACCTTGCTATTCCTGCTTGACAAGAAAACCTTGGCAGTTTTCTAATGCTCGGTATAAAAATGATGCTTTACATTTCTTCAACAGTTTCCCTCCTAGGATCCCCAGGTGCTTTGGATAATTAACATAACTTTAATATGTAACCCTGGAAACATCCCTCTGCAATACAGAACTCTACACCACCTTCCTGCAAGAAGAGGGCACAAAGCTGAGGTCTAAAGGCAACCACTTCAGTGGTTAGATTTGTACTCATGTGAAGGGATTTTTGACAGATTATCGATAGATTTGATAGATTATTTGATATTGTTAGGGCCGAAGGACCTTCCATGGGCACATTGCCTGACCTTCACAACAGTGAAGGATTGTGTCCAGTGAATCTCTAAGCTTGTAATCCCATGGATATGGCCCCAAGATTCAGCCTTTCTGCATCCATTTGCATGCAGATGTTGTTCTGTCTTTGCTCAGATCTCAAAGGAGGAAAAGGCAACGCGATCATGCTGGCTGTACATCCTACAGTGTGTCCTTCCCCTCCGCAACTCTGAATCTATGAAGAATTTTAAGCAATTTTGACATAGCAAAAGAGACCTCACAGATGGCCCAATGAATTTTATGGGGGGGAAAAAAAAAAATGGGTCTCAGCACTCAATCTATTACTGTAGTAGAGCTCTGGGGATATAAGACACAAATCCACAACAGACTCTCTTCATTAGCCAGGATGCTCATGGACCAGGTAATTATACTGGGACAGATAAAGCAATCCAAATTCCAGCACTGACAGGGAGAAATATGTAGGACATAATAAAATAACATTGAAGTGATTGTACCTTTCTCTTAATTCTCACTAGATGCTGTAGAACAATTATTATTCTTTATTTAAAAAAAAATGTCTAACAAATATAGTAAAAATCCTAGGTGCAAATAGTCTGTTGCAGAACCAGAGGCAACACTTAGTTTTACTGACTTGCAAGCTGTAGCTGTAACCAGAGTTCATCCTTTTGTTTAATAGGGACTGACAGGCCAGTTTGCAGAATAGAAAAGAAAAAAAAAAAAAAAAAACCACAAGATTTAACAAAACTCTTGGGCCTGATCCAAACAGCAAATACTAGATAAAATGAATTAGAAAATCTGGTGGGGCAGAGGGGAAGCTGAATCTGTTTTATAGGTGGTGACTTTTTATAGGTCCCTTCCAACCCAAAACATTCTATGATTCTATGAACTTTAGCTTTATTGACTCTGGCCTAACTGGAACACACTGGTTTTGTGGGTTTATTAAACTGATTAATGACAGGAAGAGAAAATGAGATTCCAGTAAGCAGTCTCTGTGAATGACATTTCCAGTTGTCTTTGGATCATATAGATGGGTTAAAAGAATGTATAACATCAGTTTTAACAATCCTTATTGTTTCCCAAATGAACTCTGGTGGGTTGATTTTTCTGCAGATTCCTTCCTAAATATTAAGACCCAGGAAAAAAATAAATGGAAGAGCCAAATTATCTTGCATCTCTGGAACAGCTAAATGTAGTTTCAAGCTCTCCTACAGACCACTCCCTGATCTACTCAGAATATTTTTACCAGTTCATAGTTTCACTTGCAGGGGACGTGGTTTTCTACTGCAAGAGTTAAATCAATACCATTTTATAAATTGTATCAGTGTAAAAGTTCTCTGTAGCTGGGTAGTATATTGTATATGGTATATTGGAAGGACATATTGGTATATGTCCTTCCTGGACAGACATAAGATCTACTATTACAGGTAGCCTAATACAGATATACATGACTCCACTCGTACCGTGCTGTGCCATTTTTATTATACTAGAATTTTGAAAGCAACTGCATTTTTGTGCTATAAAAAGCTCTTCTAATGTTATTTAATACTTGTGCTTCAGATCTTTCCCTCTTTTCTCCTGCTTAGAGCGAAGATGACTCTAATTTTGTTCCACCCACTGCATGTTTTACTTGTTTAAATATATAATTTCTCTAGGTCAGAGTCTTTGATTTAAAATGAGCATGTGTGTATATACATATACTCTTTGCTAAGCATCCTGGGTGCAGTGATAACTGCTCAGGAAAAGCAGGTGAAGAGATGTGCTGGCCTCTGCCCCATTTAACCTCTTTAAAGCAATTTGGAAGTAAACCAAAAAGATGCACCCTGGATTAACCAGTGGCCGCAGGCTTGATGTCAAATTTACTGACTGAAACACCAATGTCTGAGAAATACCCAAACAAACTGTAGATAACTGTAATGGAAACTAGTGTATGATTTGGATCTTATTTAATTAGGGCCACTTAGAAATATTATGATAACAGAATAATTAATACTAGAAAAAACCTTAACCATAGTCTAGGCATAGGAGCAAAGAGATATGGATATAGATATAGATTAGATATAGATATAGATATAAGAGTGGGAAAATCTCTCTATATTGAAAGCCCAAATGCTGGGGTAGAATTCTGAGTCTCGGAGTCCCCATCTATGGCACAGGGAACCACCACGCTGAAGCCCCGTAGGGCAGCCTCCAGATGATAGAGTCAATTCAAACTGCTTCAAGAAAAGTCAGCCAGAACACGTTGGCTGCGGTTCGACCTTAGCTTTCTAACACTGGCATAAGTGACTTCATAGCACTTGAGTAGCTGAGGACATGAAAGGGGGAATGTGGCTCTTGACTGGCTCAGTGGCTGAGTTTGTCTGCTTTGGAGGATTGTTTATTATCCTCTTAAGTGAGTCACCCTCATGTGCAGCTTATCAGCCCAGGTAAGTAGACAGGCTGTGCAGAAGAAACCGTCTTTTCTTCTCACTTTGACCTTTATTTGGCAATTTCTCCTTTAAAAACTTAGACTTACTGTTTACATTATTTAGCCTATTTAATACTTGATTGCACACCACCTAATCTCTTGGTGTTGGCCTAATCCATCCATGCCATGGATTTTTTTTTACTGTTGCCAATACCAGACTGTCTTTATTTATCACAGCCATCCTCACTACATCTTCTGGGGAAGCTACATCAATCAGGTAACCATCCTGCTTTGCTGCATCCCAGTTTAACAAGAAATGACTGTATATTTTTTAGCTATTTTGGGGCCTCCCAGAAACTAAAGTCAGAGGAGCACTAAGGATAACAGTTAGCTGTCTCACAGGGGAGCAGCAGGAGCTGTTTGCTGCATCAGGGTGGGCTTTCATGGTGACAGGCAACTTCCACCTACCCTGAGAGTTTCTCTGAGGACTTTTCTCACCCATCCAGGCTCTGCTCCCACAAGAGATGGGGAGCAGGTTGGCCATGCACACGTGGTGCCAGACTCACCCTGCTGCCCCAACAGGCCTGAAGGAACCGTCCTCTCAGGGGCAATAACACACAGGGGCTGTGTGGCCACCGGAGAAAGGGTTCTCAGTGGTCCTCAGCTGGTTCCCAACTGGTCCTCACCTCCCTTTGATATTTCCAAATTGCTCCTGAATTTTTCCCTGCAGCTCAGAAAGGTACCAAGGAACATTCCAGTGAATCACCAGAGTCCTTGTGCCAATTTACCCACCCTGGTCCTGCCATCCAAACCCCAGGTCAGTGTTGAGGGGCTGGGAAGGGAAGGTGGGAAGGGAGGAGGGAAGAGTGGGGGGGATCCTGGGCTGAAGTTTTCTTATCTTGGGCAGGAATTATTCTGTCCCTGCCAGGGACATCATCTGACATTTAGGCCTGATCTAGGAGCAATTCTACAAAGTCTCACTTTATGAATAAAGCAAATAAATGTATAAACTCTGCAAGAAAAATTACAACCATCAAAACATTCATAAAGCTGTGTATATTCTCACACAAATCTGAAGACATATAAAATTACAGCCTAAACCATTTTCCAAAGAAGTTCTCTTTAACTGGCACAAGGTGTTGAATTATGCAGAACAGATCTCAACAGAGATTTTTTTTTTAATATAAAGTTAATTACTTTATCTTGGTTTGCATGAGGAAGCACAATACTTTTTGCACTGACTCTTTGTATCAGAGACAGCTACTATCCATGTTACTCTGTTCATGTAATAAAAATCAAATTGCATCAATTCCTTAACAAAGCACAGCAGAGGCTTCCCTTAATAGAATCCTTATTAGAGAATCAGATACAGCTATCTCCAAAGAAAAGATTTTTTAAAGGTACTGGGATTTCTCTGTAGTTTATTAGATTAAGCAACACTGGAATTAGCTGCTGGGAGGTGTCAGCTTGGAATAAGAACTGCTGGGTGGAAGCAGAGGCAATTAGGATACCCTCTGCTGGTGACATGATTCAATGGAAATTGGTGATTCTATGAGCCAGGCTGGAGAGGTGAGAGGGGCAGAAGCGCTGCCCGTTGACGTTTTGACTCTTCGATTGCTGTCCACACAGAGTTCCTCCCTCACACCCCAGCTTCACTCCCAGGCAAGGCCAGGTTTGCAGACTAAAACCCACTCTACTCCGCAGCCCTTCCTGAAGGCACAGCATGGGAAACATGGGGAAACTGTGGACTTGTGGGATTCTGCTAAAATGGGATTTGGCTTAACTTCCTTCCTGCGCCCCAAAACTGCAAACGTCTTAACAGGCCCAGCCTGGGCTTGAGAATTGGTAAGGAAGTAAGTGAATTCTGTGCGCCTTTGTTTTTGTCAAGAGCAGTTTGCACAGGCTTATTCCTAGCCTGAAATGGTATTCAGTTTGTGCCCTGAAGCATGAGGATTGATAGCCCTTGTCATTTGCTCCCAGCTAGTATAACTGCCGTTATCTTAGCAAAGCACACCCCATTGCCATCGGACTCCTCTGGAGAACAATTAGCAGAGCTCAGCAGCTGAAATAACGACAGCAGGGCAGTGGCAGCATGGCTGCAGTCAGGCTGTGCGGGAAAGGGACCCTGCGCACATCTCAGAGTGGCTCTCCCCATCTCCCCAAGCCACAGCTGGTGACCGCAGTGGGGCAGGAGGTTGGCAGGGTGTTTAGAGGTGGTTCTCAGGGCTGGCCAACCAACAGCCTCTGCTAACCCTTCCTGGTGACTTGAGCGCTTCAGGGATTCAGGTTTTGGAAATCTCAATTTGTGATATTTTAAATTACCGGTGCCAGACCACTCAGCCACCACTGCTTATGGTATTGGCCACTGCCTTTAATTTCTCAGCCCATAGAGGCCGTGCAGTGTCCCCTGTATATGCCAAGCTCATGTCCAAACTGATGCTGACTCTAAAATGGCAGGCAGCACCATGCCACCCAGGGTTATCCTCCCCCCTGCAGCATCCTTTCGCTCCAGCCCTCCAGAGCTCCTGAACGGGGGAAAGCGAAATCACTTCTAAAATATATCCTTCCTCTTTAGGTTTATATTTTCTCTCCTAGCATGCTGCTATGTAAAAGCCTTTTACAGGCCAGGATTTCAAAGGGAAAACAGTTTTCCCCCTTTCTCTCTGGCTACAGTGCTTTAGAAGCGCACGGGCAGTACCTGATATACAGAGGAGGTTAAAGATCCAACAAGGCTGCTGCGTGAGGGCTCCAAGATTTGGAGAGCGAAGGGACAGCCAAAGGAAAGGAGTGGGAGCAAAGGCATTGCTTGCCAAAGCTGGGGATGTTTTGAAAGGGGCATTGCCCCAACCTGCTGTGGAGCTGGATCGGAGTTCACCAAGGAGAAATGGCAGAAAGGTGTGCATCCCTGTCTCCCCCTTCTTCCTTGTCTTCATTCCCCATACAGGCAAAAGGACTGTTCCTCTTCTTGGGGGTCTACAAAAACCAAGGCAGGAGCAGCCACTGGTACCCTCCTGTGACAGAATCAGAGAGATGTGCCGAGGCTGATGCTGAACGCATGACTGCGTCAACTGCCAGACTCCAAAAAAAGCAGGCAGGATGCAGTGCAGCAGCACTTTCTGGATTCGTTTCCCCTGACATGAGGCGCCTAACTGAGCTGTCACCCTCGTGCCCTGCTACCATCAGCAGGCACAGATGGGACCTTCCACAAAGCAGTGGTGTCTTCTGTGGGCTGAGTGACACTCTGAAGGATCCTAATTTCTGAAACTGTTCTGGATGCAACCGTCTCTGAATGCAGCAGAAACCTCCGGTGATTCTGCTGCCATCTCAGACTCTGAACAAAAATCCCCAGTAGTGGGTGTGAAGATACAGGCCTAACCACCCATCTTAGCCATAAATCATCTGCTTAAAACTAAACATGTGCCCCTGTGATCTGCACATGTTGCTTTTTAAGTAAAAAGCTACCTGTAATAGTCTGCATTAGCTGTTAAACATGAGTATATTACAAAGCATGCTCTGAAAAGGCCCACAAGTCGGCAGCAGCATGACTTTTGGATGGCTCCAGTATCAACCCTTTCACAGTTTGCATTGCTGGGACAGGGCATTTGGTCCTTGACTCTGAATTTTTGTTTTCCACCTACAACTCAGGCAAGTGCCAGGAAAAAGTGCAAAGTGCTTGCCTCCAGCTTGCAGAGGCATTTGAAGACAGGAGGCAAGTTTAAGTGGAGTTTGGCATCCCGTGGGGTGAACTTTTCCTGACAGCCAAAGCAATCATTTTGAGCACTATCATTCTCTGCTGTGCACATCTTTGCCTGACCTTACCCGGGATGCATCCCCTTTGACTTACTTCTTTAAAGACCCTAATAGATTTTCTTTAGCTTGAGGCAGAGCAAACCTCTGCTGGATTGAACTAATGTAGTAGTATTAGAAAAGATTGGTGCTGGGATTTTTTTTTTCCCTCTCCCCCTTGCTGCATGATAGGAAGAAAATGTATGACCTAAATCTGCCAAGCACCTTCAAAGGGAAGGAAGAAACACATGTGGAAAAGCATTAGAAAGCCACCCAGCTCCCTTTAATTATGATGAGAATGCCAACATTGCTAAATGAATAGAAAATAAACGGAATAAGTATTAAATGATTATGGTTTCCCTCACATATTTCTTTTCATCTATTCACCAGCAGATAGTTTTACAACGTAAATAAATCTTTTCGGATGTAAACAAGTCTCCAGCACACGCTGCTGGAGCTGGCGGTGGAGCTGCCGGGCGGGGAGGGAAACCACGATCTCCAGCACCCCCTGCAGCACCCTCGCCGAAGGGCAGGCTCGGAGCCTGCACCCCAGCTCTGGCGCTCAGTATTTCTGGGGTTTAAGGCAGTAAAATGTCCTTCCTGTGCAAGGGGTAACACCAGCAGTTTCTTACTGTTACATCCCTGCACGGAAGGAAAACTTGCTTTGAAATCTCAAAGCTTCGTAGAGCGGGAAACACAATTTCTGTCGGAGCCCAGTGGGGCCTTTCTGCTCCCCGCAGCCATGGTGTGAGTGGCCTGAGGAAGGGGCCAGAATGCTGGGAGAGGGAAGTTTTGCTTACCCCTAATATTTGGGAAGCTTTTGAGAAACCTGAAACTCTTCCCAAGGTTGAGTGCAGAGTGGCCACCATGTTGCTTTCCACTGGTCTGCCACCTCCCTGCGCCAGAGACACCATTGCAGCCTCCAGCCCTGGCTGGCTGTTTAGGGTGGACCAAAATAAATACAGTTCTGCTCTTAAGCTCTTGAATTTCCAATTTAATCCTTGTCTTGTTGACCAAATGGCTTTCCGTTTCACCTGCACTGATAGAGCATCCACCCGCTGAGCTATTGAAATGTGGGTAAGAACGTAACACGAGAACCATGCCCCTTTAAAGTTCTTTCATATCACTGAACTAAGTTAACAGCATAGCTCCCACGGCCACGCAGCGCCCGGCACCCCAAGCAGGGGATGGTGTGGGACTGTCCCTGGCACAAAGCTCTGCAACGCCATAAAGTGGCACACAGCGCTGCACCAGCTGGGCTCTGTCTCACCCTAAGGTCCAGCAAAGAAATGCTCCCCACTTTGGTTTGTCGCCTTTTAGGAGCAGGAGTACCCAGCTGCGGAGCTGCTGGCTGCCGGTGGCCCCCTTTATTTTGCTGAAGTGCAAACATGAACTTTGACGTATTTGTCTCCGAATCAGGATGGTCTGAGCTTGCTTTTTCCAAGCGCAAGAGAAAAGAAAATCCACAAATTGTTCTTTTCTTTGCCAGACTGCTTCCCAGGCAGGTTTTGAGCAAAGCTAATTTGGCTCATCCCCACAGGCCTCCCCAGTGACAATTACACAACCAGACCCCTCCCGCGTGGGGCATTTCAGACAGCTCAGATGTGCATATGGGAAGCGGGCTGCTTATATTGTATTTATATCCTCCTCCTTTGCATCCCTGGGCCTCCGAGAGCTGCATGCTCCCCTCCTGCTGCCCCAGAGTGTCCAGCCCTTCCCTCCTGCCCCTTCTGTTAAGTGCCTAATGTGACTTTTCTCCTCTGCCCTGTCCTCTTGTCAAGTCACCCTCCTGCGGAGCAGCTGCTGTTAGAGCAGATGTAAAATGGTTCAGTAACACTCGCTAATATTAGCTTTGACACCAGCACAGAGAGGAAATAAATTCTTTTCTGGGGGAGAAGCACAAATTACTTAATGCAGCAGATCAGAGCAGCATCCATGACAATGCTGGAAGAGAGCTGGTTTAATATCTCCCTGAATATAACACATGGAAAGCAGAATAACTCTTCCCCCCAGCAGCCAGAATACAGTTTGCCCCTTTTCGCCCTGCACAGCCTGTGATGATTTCTCCCCAGCCTTGCAGGACTCTGGTCATTAATCTAGAATCTGCTTATTAGTCCATAAGAAGCCACCTCTGAGGGCCTTGGCTGGGAGGAGAGGTGCTTCACAAGCTGGACTTTTCCATGACAATTACAGCAGGCACTAGCACCAGTGGAGAGGTGGCCGAGGCATGTGGAGATGGGGTGGCTGCTTGCTGGTGTTTAAAGAGGCACAGGTCACAGGATGGGACGTGGGGTGGCAAGCAGCACCCAAGCATGATGATGGATGCCCTCCATTTATGTGTTTGGAATGCAGCATGCAGCAGTCTGGCTGGTCACGGGGCGGAGGAGAAGAGCTTGCACTGGGTACTGAAGCTGGATGAAGTATCAGGAGCTGACTTGAGAAGATCTCAGCCTCCTCTTGGGGCAAAGAGCAGCTGCTCGAGGTTACGTGCCTTGCTCGGCAGCCGTATCCCACCCCGTGCTCTGTACCATGAGGCGTTCAGCTCCAAAACCTGCTTTTCCAACAGCTCTGGCTCCAGCCCAGACAAAAGAGGGATGCAGGGCCAGAGCTGTTGCACAGAGTCTGGGGAGTCTGGAACCCTTCTGCATGCAGGTCTGTCCCGTCCTCAGCTGTTCTGGCACACCTCCTCCCCAGAGGAACGGATTTACTCTGCCCTGAATGACTTCTCCGAGTCAGTAGTTTGGGCGATGATTTATGGTGGCCTGAGCTACAGGGGAATCATGTCTCATTCACATGCTGCGTGTGGTGAGCCAGGCTTTCTGTGTATACCGGCTCTGGTAGGAGATTTTTACCTCCCTCTGAAATCTCAGGTACGAGAAGGATTCAACACGGATGGGATGACCTAGTATGCAAATGATTATGTTCCTGACCTGGAAACTCCTCTTGTTTCTCCTTTGTTCTGCTTTTGGGATGAAAGTACTGAAAGCATTTCAGCAAAGTCAGTACCAGCTGCCCTGGTGGGAAATACCTTCAAAGGGTCCCTTTTGCTAGCGCTGCAAGGCTGAACGCAGCTCGAGAAATAAAGAAATTTGGCCAAATTCAGGAACTGCACCCATTGACACCACCAGTAATTGGCCCATTGCCCCTCTGACTAGCTCTAATGGAAATCTTTGCCAGTCGTGGGAGTGTTGATCTGTTAATCACCAGAGCACGCACTGGCCTGGATTGTTAGCTGATTCTGCGGACAATTTCTATGCGGGTTATGGATTGGTGCTGCATGTGCAACGTAGAGTATTATATTCAGACAGAAAGAAAATAATGAATTCAGCACAAAGAAGCAAGAAACTAAACTGTTTAGATAACCTTAGGCTTTTTCTGCTAAGAAAATCAATACAGTTAGAAGCTCAGAAACTACCCACGTTACCAGCGGAGTCAGGCTACAGAGCAACAGGGAACCCAATGTAAATGACCAAAGCAGTTTAGTTTCCTTTTTTTTTTCTTGTATTACCTTCTTTTTTATGTAATTCTAAGTGTTTCTGTGTAGTTTGCACCTGTCTCTTAAGATACCCTTGCCTGTAAAGTTTAATATCCAAAATCTTGGTTCAGAGTCCTCTGCATCAAGAACATGACAGCCCTGTGAGTTCCCATCTCTTTTGATGATACCAGTTATTAGTCCACGGAAAGCCTAGCATGGAAAAGATGGTGTCAACTTGCAGTTTCCTAGCATGGGTAGTTTATTCTCTGTATTCCATTCACACATTTGGTGTCCTTACCCCCACAGTCAACTTGGGTGCTAATTAGCAGCTACGCTCCTCCTGGCAGGTTGTGTAGACACCCATTAAGTAGCACCTGACATGAATTTAATGCACATCACAGATTAACTGCTTTGTTATTTGCATTGCAATAACACCATCAGGTCCCAGCCCAGTACACAGAAGAGGGAGAAGCAGTCCCAGCAGTGTGAAAAATGTAATTAGGTGTCAGGGCATAAATAAGCCTTAATGACCCTCACCAGTCTCACCTGGGACCCACATCCAGACCCTCCCCTGGGCCCAAGGCCTCTATTTAAGCTCAGGCCAGGGATTTTACTCTTTCCCCCAGCTGTGCAGTGGATGTATCTGCTCTCAGCCCTGCTGCACAGTTTTTTCTGGTTTTATAGGCTTGGCCATGTGCTGTAGATAACTTGTCTCCAGCCCTCTCCCATGGATGGACCTTGGACCCATGCTGCAGCCTTGTCTCTGTCTCCTTTTGCTCCTATGTGGATTCCTTAGATGGCCCCCGGACCTGATGTATCACCTTGCTTTATCTGGGACTGTTGGTAGACCTGCTACCACCAATGCTGTGCTCTTCCTCAGCTGCCAGCTTGCCTTTGGTTGTGGAGCAGCCCTGCCCTTGCTGCTCCCCGATATTAGAACAGAGAGAAGTGCAAAGGAAGGACAGACTGCAGCAGCACAGGGAGCACTGGTGGAGCTGCTACTATGGAGTAAGGGAGCGATGAATAAAGCCCATCCTTGTGTGCCTGCAGTGAGGAAGACATGTATTCAGCAGTCCTCATCCCACAGGATGGACAGGAAGAAATCATGGGACTGCCTGTGGCTTCCTTGTCCTTCAGGTAAGCATCCAAGGAGAAGAAAAGTTGCACACAGCCACCTCTTACTCCAGCAGCCAGTTGGGATGCAGTCAGGCCAGGTATTCAGGGACAGCAGTGGGTTGCACTTGCTGTGGACCCATCTTTGATTCTTCCTAAGGACTCTTTCACTGCATCAGTCCTGGGCTTGATCTGATACGAGGGCTACAACCTCTTTCACAGGGGAGTCCCAAGCAAAAGCTCTAAAGCCTGTGACCCAGGGGTCCATCTCTGGGTGTACCCAGAGCCACCATTGGAGTTGTGAAAGTGCTGACAGCAGCTTAGCTCAGTTCACCTCTCTTTTTTCCTGGCCTGAGAGGCAAGGCACATGCTCCTGCTTTCCATACCAGTCATTCCTACCTGGTGTAAGGCTTCACCGCGTTCTTTTTAGCAGTGCAGGTATGCCCTTAAGTGTGTGATGACATTCAGAAATAATTCTGATTAAAGGAGGAGGAAAAACAGCAGAGCAAAGAGTTCTTTTTAAGTAAATAACAAAGGACTTTAATCTTTGGAGGCAGCTTGTTCCCTGCATGTTTTAAAGCTTATGCTGCAGAGAGATGATGCCATTTACTGTGAATTTTGTTCCTTTTACTTTTTTTATCTTGGGAAAGGACTAAAGATAGAAATACTCAGTAAAAGAAATATCTATAGGCAATGAAGAGTCAGGAAACAGTGAGTTCACCTCCCTTTGCATACTTTATATGTCAAATGGCTACTAGTCCTTGTCAGCCTTGCAGAGCATCAGGGACTGTAGCAGACTGTATGCTTCAGACATAAGGAGAGCCAGCTGGGCTGCCCCATAAGGCAGTGCCTTTCTTCAGTGCTGCTGAGCCATCTATATCCCCCAGCAGGAATAGCAGGTCTGTGGAAGCCAAACTCAAGTCCTCCTAACAAAGCTCAGAGGAGGTTGTTCAAATCCCTCGTGGAGGTTTCTCACGCTCGTCTGGCTGTGCTGCCAGCCTGGAGCCTGCACAGAGCTGCATCAGCCCAGGTGGAAATACTGTGTGAAACAGCTCTGCATGCTGCAGGGAGTAAAACTTTAAGAGATTTTTACTGAGCAGGAAACCTTAGATTTCCCCACAGGGACCAGGGATGTGCACACTGAGGTGTTGGATGACAATATAATCTATAAAACTCTCATGCTAAGAGGTGTTTCTCTGTAAAGAATGAGGTGATGCTAAACAGTGGGAGATTAATCACTCCTCCTCCCCTTTCCTCCCACTTACCTCGTGGATCATTAGGTCTCAGGAAGGTTTTAATTCTGCCTCTTCCATGTGTACACGGAAAAAAATTGACAAGAGTTTCACCTGGCTGGTGACTGGGTCATGTTAAGATCTGTATCACAATCAACACTCATTAGTCCAAAACAGCAAAGAAAAATGCATCCTCCTGGGAGAAGAGGATATTTATCAAGTTAGGAGACTTTTATGGGGGATTCTCATGTCAGCTGTACACGTAGCTCTTGTTTCCTTCCACAAGAGGTACATGCATAAGCAAGAAATGGGGAAAACTGATGTCCCTGAGCATCCTTCTCATTTGAGTAATCACAGCTTTGTCCTGGACTGTTTCCTTCAAGGAGGGCTTCCATCCCAGGAGCAACAGACCCTCAGTCATGTATTGATAAGATTTTGATCTGATCTTATGGCAAATGCTCCCAAGAACATTTTTTTGATGAGAAGAAATTGGGTGGTGTCTGCTCTTTATGGGTTAACAGTGGAATTCCTGTATTCACCTGCTGGTGCTTCAAGTGATGTTAATCTGTGCAGAGAACAGGGACAATAATATGGGATTTAGGTGACTGAATCAACTGAACTAAAAATCAAGAAGGGGGAGGAAACAGATTTTACTTAAATGTTTGAACTGAGATAAAATATAAAGGCTGGAAATGTGCAAGCAGGAAAGAAGGGAAAACCTCTCTCTATTTCTTACCCAGTGTGTTTTAAAAATCCAAATAGAATTTTTGCTTAATTTACAGCTTCTGGTTTTTGTGTTATTGATAACTAAAGTCAGAACTTGAAGATATTTAGAAGTAGTTTATAATGACTGATAGTCTATTGCAAAAAAAAAAAAGGGAAAAAAGGAAAAAAGGAATCAATCTGATTCTTTCCTTCTGGTTTACCAAGCCAGGCACCAAAACCCAGCATTTCCTCTGCAGATTAAACTAACTAGAAGCAATATTTCACTCTGCCCATTAAGAATGCAATTCCACTGGTAACTGCTTCCATGGGGGGGTGAAGCGCTTTTTAAACACTCCATCTTCTTCCAATGAAAAATGCTGTTGAAGTCTATTACAAGCTATTATCAAGTTTACAAAAAAGATTCACTCTGGAGTTATGGTATTTTATACCAACCTTCATCTTAGACTAAACTTTTATAGCCAGGTTATAAACTCCTGAATATAGGGTCTTTGTAATAGAAAACTCTGCTCACTATAAGGTCAGGAGGAGCAATGGTATAACACAATTTATAGCCTGCTCAGCTTGGATTTATACTTCATCACTGTCCAATATCAGGAGCAGCTGTTGCAATGACAGCCCTCCCTTCTTCTGTTGCTGTGAAAAAACAACACATAACATAGTCCTAAAACAGAATTGCTCTTTTCTTAATGGGAGAGCAAGGATGCCTCACATTTCCCAAAAGTATTTTTACAAGCATAGCCTTTGCAACAGCAACACCTCGTGTACCTCCAAGCCTCTTCAGAAACCGTTGCATTGAAGATAAGTCCTCTGGTTTTAACCTATGAAGTTAGAAACCAGAAGCACAGGAAAATCAAAGGCTGATCTCTCTTGAGACAGAGGACAGCCTGTGGGGGCTCCAGAAGGTGCTGGGAAAGGAAAAAAACCTATTTTGGAGACCAAAGACAGGGCATTTACCATGGATGGGATGGGGTCACTGAGGTTGGTAAGGGGCCCTGGAGGACTCTGGTCCAATGCCTGCTCAGTGCAGGGCCAGCAGAAGGGATAAAGTCACTTTCTGTTATTTGACTACGCAAATAAATGATACTTCTGCTGAACTGCAAGAACATAGCAGTGCAGTGCTTGCTCAGTTCCTGAATCAACCATTTCAATGATAGCTGTGTTGCCCTAATGCCACCTGAACAGAAACTTTTTCCCTGTATTGCAGTATAAAGTGCATGTAATGGATAAATTAGAGATGTTTAAGCCTCCTTTTGTCCCCTTGCACCCTCTTCATTTTCACTTTGCTACCAGAACAGAAATGAAGAGTTGCCATAAGGCATTTAATAACTGTAAAAACACCCTGAGTGTTGTGTATAGGCTTCTTTGGAGAAAAATTGATTTACATTAAAGTCTGGATCCAGTCTGACAGAGCTTGTCCAGTGAAAGATCACTGGGACCAGGAAGTTTTTTGTTCTGTGCTTGTGCAGAGTCTGCTCTGAGGAGGGGAGGGCTCAAACACAGAGTGCTCGGGCATTACTGGAAATCACATAATGATATCAGGAAAGTCTCCCAGTAGTTTTTCCAAAAAACAATTATTTGAGATTACTGACTACAGAGAATCATGTATGTAGGGGTTTTTTGTTGCTGTCTGTCTTAAAGTCTGCAAGGTTGAGGAAAGACCAGTCTCCATCCACCACCTCTTTGTGGATGGGTAGATCCCTTCCAGGCTTCAGAACCATGTCTAGTGCCATCTACCATCCTTTAACTCTTCTCTTGCCATCTACCAGCCTGTAACTCTGAGGAGACAACAGTATGGTTAGTATTAGGAAAGAAATCCGTTCCAGGGTGAGATTGAAGCTTTCTAGTGGATTCAGTTTGTGCCCATTATTGCAGTACTGTTAACTATTTAATTGCCGGTGCTCTGGGCCACCAGCAGAGTTAGCAGGAAAACAACAAGATTTAAAATGTTTTCAATACATTCCAGTCTCTAGCTCCTGGCTGCAAGGAATTCTGTGAACTACCAGTGAGCCCTGGCTGAGAGTTAATGCTTGTAATTTCATGCTTTTGGGCAGGTTCACTGGTGTTTCCTGATGGTGCTCCTGGCCTTGAAGGTGCCAGATAGAGCATGCTCCAGAAAGGGCGCTGATGTTGGTGTCTGTTAGAGGAGGTCAGTGAGAGGAAGTGGAAGCACTGAACGGAGAAGTTTGGACTGTAGCAAGAAAAGGAGACCATGAATATAGCATTGTTTAATGTGCCGTTATGTGTCAGCGTGTACCAGAAGGCATAACTTGGCTGTGAGGGAGAGGCAGCACAGCTCTTCGGAGAGGGATTCAATTGGCCATGTCCCAGCTATATTGTCAGTGAGATTTGACTGTGAAGACTGCAAGCTCTGTGCTACTAAACCTCCAAAATATTAAAGCCTTCTGATTTGCAAAAGGAACACCAGACTGGCCTTTTTTTACTTGAGAAGTCCCTGAATTATATCTTTCTGGCCTTGCAAAGAATTTCACAGGAGCAACCTATCTGATGCCATTTCAGCATGTCTGAATTGTACAAATCATGTATAGACATGATTTTCAAGATATTAGAATTTTCTAAGTTTCCTAAGCATTAAGTGCAGGGGAAGCAAGGACCATAAGAGGGTATAATAAGAGTTTCTTCTGACTATGTAATCAATTCTTGGTCATAAACCAAAGCACCAGAATGGATCTGAATGACTTCTGTGACACTGTCTTGAGTTGGATTCTAAAGGACAAACCAGAAGCCCTGGATTTCCGCATCAGTTCCCCTCACTTTGCTGCTTTCCTTTTCCACAACTGCTCTGCTTGCAACCTGACTTCTTACTGAGTCCTCTATGTATGCACAGTTTGTCACTCTGTGATAATCTTGGAGGCATCAAGGAGGTATCAGCATGAAAATAAGAGGTAGGATGAGTGATTAGAAAATTTCTGGAGGACAGGATGGCAGAGTGAATCTCATAGGCAGGAATTTTTTTCCCTCCCATAATCCTGGGGAACCCAGGACTTTCAATTAGGGCAGATGTGCTCTGCATTTTCACACATCAATCTTTCATTGGCCTCACATCAATCATTCACTGGTTTGTGCAAATAACTTCTCCCAAACAATATTCTCCCATCAGAAACAGTCACTGTCATCTGCAAACCTGTTTGAATATTTCATTGTTGCCAGATGATGTTTTTTGTTGAGGCTTTTTGTGCATTTCCTGGATGACATGGCAGGATAGTCCCTCTGCTCCTTGCCCTAATGAGCCCGGAAAGCCAGGGTAAAGCTAGACAGTGGCTGGGACTGTGTCCTAGAAAACCTTTTCTCTGTAGTCTATGCAGGGAGGAAGAAAGGGAACTGCAAACAGGGAGCACTTGTTCAAATCTAGTCCAGTCAGGTTCAACCTAGCTGATGTCAGGAGGGGTTAGAGCAATGTCAGGGTCATCCTCAGTAGACAGCCGTTCAGCAGATGGTGACAGGAGCCCTTACAGATGTGGTAAATCAGTCTTGTTTTCATCTGAAAACCTTTCAAGTCTTCCCGCCTGCTCCCTGGGAAGCTTGAGGGATTCACTAATTAGTACATGTCATGGGTAGGTACTGATAATTCTTCTTGGCCTTCACTTAAAAAATACATCTTCACCCTGTTGACTACTAGATCTCAGCACAAGGTCAGTCCACCTGTGTGGTGTTGGGTGGAGAGGGGCTCCTGAGGTTTTCCTAGGGGTAGAGTTCTCTGCTGGCACTGTCAGGCTTGACTTACAAAACCAATTAGCTATTTAGCACAACTTATACACATACAAAGCTTACTTTTATTACGTCTTCTTTCAGGAAAGTTTTAATCTGTAGGTTACACTTTGGGCAGCTGCCAGATGACTTGTTTTCTGAAGATTTTCTGAAAGTTCCTTGTGTGTGGTCTCCGGGAGGCTGTGCTTGCCTGAGCTGAGGTCAGCACAGTTGAAGAGGGCTTATCTCAGGAGAAATGAAGGGTAGAACTGAGCGGAGACCTGGTGAAAACTGTGACCTACCCAACAACTTCTGAAAAGAAGGTCTAGCCAGCTGTGGGAAACCACAGCAAGTTGGCTGATCTGAGCACTTGAAAACTAGACAAATCCAGAAAGTACATCACCGGTGCAATGAACAGTAAATGCCCCTGAACTGGGTTTACCCATGCCTGGTTTGGACAATACGGTGTTTACTTGCTTCTCAATGAGAACAACATGGTACTTGTCATGCAAGTGCATCTCAGGTAAGGTCACCAATGCGTTTTTATTCCGAACAACATAGTAATGATCATTACTTTCTGTGATGGCAAATAGCTTTTGCAGGAATGGTGTGCTAACTCAACCTGGGTCTTTTTAAAAAGTGTATCAATAGATTAAAACTACAAATTAACACCATGTTCCTATGCTCCTGTGGTCTCAGATTTGCCCCTCAATTTACAATAGCTCCTGCAAGTGTATATCGAACTTTTTGTCTTTGTGCTCTGTCTCATCATGTTTCTTCTTAGTGCTATGCTCTTACAGTAGAAAAGGCTTTGAAATCAATTGCTGAAATGTAGTTCAGTTTATGGTTCATAAAGGGCTTTGGGAAACCATTTTGTATAGAAAGTGAGGTATAAATATAGGCAGCATATTTATTCCCTTTTCTTAGCTTTGAAATTATACTATTAAGCTGGCAAACCTGTCAAATAGGTAACTTAGCTTACGGAAGCCCTACCTACCAAAAGGCACTTAAGTGGATGCTTAAAATTAAGCAGGTGATTTAGTCCTGCCTTATACAGCTCTTAAACATGGGCATAAGTCTCACTGAAGTCAAGGCAAGTGCATTAAACTTGAGTGTATTCTAAGCACTTTGTTAAATCAAGACCTAACTCTACTTATATTAATATCCATTTCTAATTCTGAAAAACAACAAGCATGTTACAAGAGGCAGTGCAATCTCAACTTCTGCCCCGATTAAGTTAAAAAATCATGAATCCTAAAGCAATTGCTTTATCCTCATACTTCTTTTCTTTTATGATTAATCCGGAGTTTGATATGTCTTTCTATAGGATTAATATCTTAACAGCAAGGTAATAGGTAGTATGACATTTAATCTCTTTGATTAAATTCCATACTAAAAATGTCCCATAAATAAAAGAAACAATTGAGGCAATCATAAATTATCTTCATTGTTGCAAAGTAATGGATTTAGTGGTTACAGAGGGTAAAATCTCATGAGCTCATTAAAAGGTATACGGGCTTTTTCTTTCCACAGACCTAAAAGACATTGTGGCCTACGGCAGATTTTCTCACATGGCTTTCATTTAATCAGCCGAAACCTTAGGAGAAAACAGAAGATTCTGTATATATGTGCCCAATTCATTTTCCACTAGAGATGACCAGATCCAAACAGGGATCTTCTGCTTTAGGTTTTATCTTAGGTGCCTCCTGTGGGCTCAGCACTATGTGCCTAATGAAGGAGAATGTATTTTCTGGTTAATAGCCAGGATCAAATTGTTTCAGGATCTGAGTCTGCTTCTTGTCTCTGCCACTGACATCCACTGTGACCTTGGGCAAGTCACAGAAGGCCAAATTTTCAAGAGCTCAGCATCAACCATAAAAGCCACCTCAAAATGTATCAGCCACAACCACAGTGCCAAATTAATAAGGTTTGGATGGAGTCCAGTGAATGCTGGTCTTCCAAGTATTTACCTAAAAGCATTGCAAGCATTGCTTATCTCTGAGTCCCTCTGAAAATCTGCATGCAGGAGTAGGTGCCAAACCTTTTCAGGCTCCACTGTGCTACTGAGATGCACCCAGAGGATGCATTTCTCCCTTTGCAAAATGAGCAAAAGGTTGTACCCAACCAGAAGGGCTTCGCTTAGCCTGATAACGCACCATTTTTCCTATTCAATTAGAAACACCTTTTTACTACAGATGCTAAGACAGTTTTTTTACCTTTTTGTTCAACTACAGCAGGTAGAGAAGTTTAGTTAAGTGACAGAAGGGGAATATGTGGATAAGATTTTCATCCAAGTTGGGGGGGAGGGAGGACATGGTTCAAGGACTCTTGTTAGCACTTTCCTGCCTCCTGAAATCAGTGCTGTCCCTTTGACTCCTTACAACAAACTCATTGCCATGAAACCCATCCTCCCAACAGGGACAACACAGATGCACAGGCTGCACTTCAGAGTCCTCCTGTACTGTGCTTCTGCTGAGCTGTGTGGTCCCCAAGGTTAGGGATGGACAAGAGGCTACTATACTGTCTGACAGGGCTAAAAAAAAAAATAAATCAGCCCATTCATATTATTAAGGATTTAGATGAAAGGATTTCTGTAAAGATGTGGTTTAAATATAAAAGGCTGCCAGCAGAGAAGTCCCCCATGGTGCAGTTTGTAGGATCTTGTAAGAGTTTAATGAGATTAAGTTCATGTAAATTCCTTGAGAAGCATCTGCATAACCCACGATGAGGTTTTGTTGCACGTTTCACCAGACAAAATGCTGCATTTTGGTGTTAAACCTTGTTCAAGTACCCATGAAAATGACAGGGCTGGCAGTGCCAGGAGCACCAGGTTTCCCACTGGGGAAATAGTCTGGAAAGTCTTAGGGTGGGTGGCACGGGTGCTCTGCAAGAATGGGCCATGAGTGATTTTGCTGTACGTCTTTGTCAGCAGAGACCAGGGAACTCTCTCTACTTCAGCCTCCTAAAAAAATAATTGAGGGGGGAGGAATGCGCATACTGACCAAAAAATTTCTCTCATTACTAATCTCAGTAGCCACCTACGGCCTCTGTCCCTTAAATCGTGTGAGGCCTGTCTTAGCAAAGATTCATGGAAAGCAGAAGCTCACTGACAGACCCTGATAAATCAATCAGATCTTGGATTGATTTTTAAAAATTTCAGCCTGTTTTCCTGAAATCTGTTATTAAATATGCCCTGTTCTGACCAGTTCCTTTCACAGTGGCCTCCAATATGTTTTTGCTGGAGAAGCCATAAAGGAAGAACAGGCACAGAGCCAGGGTCCCTCAAAAAAAAAAAAAAATGCCTTGCAAGTAGCCAGGCTGCAGAGTGTGGCAGGGCATCCAGGCAGTGCAAAAGACATCAGTGGCCCAGGTCTGCGTTGGAAACACCTGCTGGTGGAGATCTAATAATGCTTTGGGTGGATTAACAGTGAATGCATCCCAAAGGGACCAAAAAGAGGAAAAACACAGCTTAGCTTCCCTGTGCTTTGTTTCTTTGTCATTCTTTTCTTTGTATACCACGATTTTGTCATTGGTTTATCATGGACCAGGCCAGTGGAATCCCAGATTACTGTAGAAACCTCACAGTGAAGCTCTAGAGATGCTGATTCTTCATACAGTCTGCACAAGCACTTCCCTTCCATCACCCATGTAGGTCTGGGAGTCACGGACTGAAGTCAGGGATGGAGATGAGCATCGCATTTAGTAATGTTAATCTATTTTACCTATTCTTACAAACTGAAGCAATGTATGTAATATAGGTGAAGGATTCCATATAAAATAGGGTGTCTGTTTTACTTCATTCTGGTTACTTGCAGCCTCAGTCCGATAGCCCTAATGTCTAGGGTTATTTGAAATGCTCCAGGGTATCAGACATATCCATGTGGGCCTGGCAGATATGACCCAAGACATAGGGCTACCCAGGCTCTTCAGAAGTGGCACACGGAGACCAGAGGGGTAAACTAGGGCACCTCCAGTGACACTTTAGGCACATTTTGGCACTTGAATCCCATTTGCATTGACTGCAGTGAGAGCTCAGACACCTAGTGCACATCTAGACGTTTTGATGTAGACACCAAATGCAAGTACCTCAATCTGAGAAGCTCAGTTGTCCCTCCCCAGGCAAGCTCCTCCTTCAGCAGTACAGCCCATCAGTCCCACCTGCGCTTTTGTGGGTACCTTGCAGAGCTCCTTGTAGACACTGAGCTCCTTGAAACCATTCGTATTCCTGGGTAACCTATGAAATAGATCAAGCAGGAAAAAAATCTCATTGAAACTTGGGAAGAAAACTCTCGAAAATTTTAATTGCATTTTAGTTTACTATGAAAGCAACTTCAAAATACAAATTCAGAAATTTCCTTATGGGAAAATTTTTAAGTTTTTGCACAAAAAATAAACACTCTTAACTAAGACTGAATTTGATTTAAAACTCAGTTTTCCATAGGGGGAGTAAATTCAGCACAGATTTTTCACACCACCTTTGTTATTGAGGCTGATTGTGCTCCAGGCACAAACCAGTAGAATTAGGGGGAACTGATAGCTACCAGGACAATTTCAGAAGTCTGTGACATGACCTGAAGAAAAGATTGATTCACACTATCCCTTGACAAAGAAGATACGTTATGTACAAGGAGAGAAGCAGCCTGGCATCCGAGGTCAATTGACCAATGTTCCCACTGTGCGGAGATGGGGTAGGCTTAGATGTGCAGAGCAAATGAAGCCGTTTCTTTAATAACAGGCAATCAGCCCCATCTTCTTTGAAGCCAAGGGAATTCTCCCATTCATTTCAATGTGTTCTGATTTATATTATAAGGGAAGTATCCACCTCGGGTAGCTGAGTGCAGTTGCTTGATTCAAACCAAAGTAAAACATGTCTGACTGCTTTAATATTTCTTCAGAAGGTAATAGTTTAGAATGGAGTGAGCTGGAACAAGAAAAATTTTGATGCAATTAAGCCCTGATATTTTGTTGTTGTTCTTGTTTTGAATTTGTTCTAGTTCCTTTTCTCCAACTAGACCACTTCATCATTTGTTGGTAATGGTGATTTGCAGCTATATATGTAGCCCATACAGCAAGCGCAGTATGCCTTTTCCATTACTCATTCTCCCCATGTACCTCTTACATCCGAAAGCCCTATATGTCCAGTTTTATGTCCCCATGCACTTTTAACAAGTGAATTTCCAAGGTTTGTGTGGATGGTTATTTACAGGAACTTCCTTGTCTACCTTCACTGTTTGTACATCTATTGAGGCTGGTGCCCCGGAGATGCCAAGAGCAACAACAATCACTAACATCACTGGCAAATAAAAATACCCAGCTTCACGTAGGCCTCAGTCACCTTTTTTCCAAAACTTTGCTCCTGTAGTTTGTTTCATCCAAGAAAACTGCCTAACCACAAGGACTATCACTAAGGACACCTTGAAGGGGAGGTTTAGTGCTTTAGCCTGTAGACTCTCAGAGTTTGTATTGGTATTTAGGGTTGATTTAGTGGTAATTCTCCATGGGGTTTTAGGGCTTCTTTTTTCTCCCCATTAAGTACTGCATAAGCATATCTCAGGTTGGCTTGAAGAGCTGTTCAAAGGATCAGTCTGCATATTTATTTTCTTTTTCTTCTAGATGTCATTTAACTTAGTTTAGCAGATTTAGAAAATGAGGTGTAAAACAGAAATCAGAACAGGGATTTCTGGCATTGCTGGCAGTGGCCTGCTTGAGCTGGAGGCTTGAAGAATGGGTGAAAGCTCCAGATATGCTGCAATGTACATCAGACAGCAACTGAACAGAACCACGAATTGAAAAGAGGGATTGAGCTAGAGAGAAAAGGGATTTACTGGATATATTTCAGCAGACCAGGATATAGGATTTGATGGCATCCTAGGATTGACCCCATCAGTGTAGACAGCCTTGAGGACAAACACGGTATTTCTGTTATGTATTTGCAAATACCCTGGAGCAGTAGGCTCCAGTCACTGCCAGAGTCTTTTTTTTTTTTAAGGCTTGACAATAAATACATTTATCTGCCAACTTGAGAATTACTGGTGCTGGAATTTTTGGCTGTTTATCTAATGAGAGAACAGAAGTAACACAATCTGACTTCCCCAGCCGTTCGCACCTTCACAATGAAGCCTGAGCTTCCAGTGCTCCTGGTCTCACTGTTGTGTAGGCCTCCTTTCAGCTATCAAGTTCATATGATAAATAGGTTTGAGGAAATCTTTTCACTTCTGTTGATCTCATGAGCAAATAAAAAAGTAGGGCTAAATATATGAAATAAATTATTCATTCTGAATTATTTACTCAGCTCCACTTATTTGTTCTCATTTACTTCCTTTTTACTTAAACTAGATCATTCATCTCTTCTTTCTTCCTTAAAAGATATTTCAAATTTTTCTTTAATCACTTTACACATATCAAATGCTGTTAGATATTACCATCATGCTGCTGTTTGGGAAGCCTACAAATAGTATTGTATACATTGAAGTAAATAAACCTCATTAGCTTTGTTAACTCCATTAATCACAGTCAATAACATTAATGAGGCATACTTTAGCATCACTGTTAGAGATTTAGAACTAATTCATCTCATTATTAAGTTTTGTGCAATTACAGTCCTCTTCAAATTTGCCCCCCAGTACTATTAAATTTTGTGTGAGGTCAACATTTTCCCATGAGTTCTTGAAATGTAAATTCAACCAAAAAGGGGGGTTTGGAAGCATTTGGAAAGGTTTTTAGTTTGAGCACACAAGAATCGGAAAGTAAGGACTGGAAATTGAAAGGGAAACTGCACAGAATTAAACATCTACTTTTTTTGTTTCAGTTGCTACACTCCAGCCTCCATGCAGTGGAGGTGGCACCTGGGTAGTGGTGGCTCAAATACCAAACAGTCACCGTGGAGTCAAGTCTGACCCAAAGATGTTGTCTTAGAGGTTGAAAGACCCTTCCAACAGACAGATTTAGTGGTCTCTGATGCACATGGACTTTACCTTACTGTTTCCTTACAAGTTGTCTTGGATACATTTATGGACTAGGATTTCTACATTTGGAGGGGGTTGTAGGAGGGGGTTATCAGACTAATGTATTAGTCTATTTGTAGACTGCACTGACAGTTATATTTAATTCATACTGTATTGTGCAGGCCTGACACGATAGAGTTAATTCTATATGGAGCTACAGAAAGATGAAGAGTTTATTTTCATTAAAATGTTGTTCCTTTTTTGTCCAAATGTTGACAAACCAGGTTTTTCTTAACTGTATAACATTTCTAACTGTCCTACTTGCACATATATCACATTTCCTGAGCATTTAAAATTTTAAGTAACACCCTTAATGCTACACTAATACCATTTTCTGCTTTTGATGCTGGGTTTTTTTTTATTTTCTATATATCTGCCATTCTGGTTTCTGCCATGGATTAGGATTGGCAGTATCTAAAATACCTTGAAAAAAGATGTCTTCCAATAAATCTTTGCAGCTGAAAGCAGGAATAACCAGTACTACAAAGAAGCCAGTTTTGCAGCTAGACTTGATAAGTATCTACTCACATTAATACATACCAGCCTCCTGTATGAGGTACCCAAATCTTCCTCAGGTGCAACAGCCTCTCCTTAGAGTTTTTCCCCAGTCCCACATCATAAAAACAGATCAGTTGCTCTTTTCAAAAGAGCTGCTCCTAGACAAACATGTTTCCTGTTATTTCAGTCCCCAGTTATGAAATGTTAAGCATTAAATGTCTGTGTTGGGCTTGAGGTCAATTAATTTGAATTTTAAGAACAAAAACCTGAAGCACCTCCAATGTGGCATTCCCTCAGTCAGGCAGGCAGCCTTAGAGCCTTTCCCCGCTCCTCATGCTTTGCAAAATAAGACATTTTTGTTCTTAGGTGATTAGCTGGCAGTCAGATGCAGGAAAAGAGGGGGCAAAACTGCTTTAGAGCTCTGCGTAGTGACTCGTCTGAGCCTTTACGTCAGTTCCCTTTAAACAGCTCTGTGGCTAACTTCCCAGGTTTCTTCCAGTGACTAATGCTGGGTGTTAGTTTAATGGGTCATAGTCACTGATTGGATCATAAATACAGAAATCCCACCACTGAAGCTTAAAAAAAAAAAAAAAAAGAGCTATTCAAGAGGAAGCTAAAACTCAGAATAGCAATACAACACAGCACGTATCTCCTGGCCTTCCCTTACAGAGGCAGCCTTTTCTGATCTTGCTGCATTTTCCTTATGCTGAAAGGAAGGGATTTTTTTTTTTCCCCTCAAGAAACCCAGATGTTGAACTCTTAAGTGAAACTCTTTTTCCTTTTTTAGAAGGAAGGGGGAGCAGGGCTGAGGGGCTATTGATGAAGGTCACCATGGGATGACCTGGAATTGTTTTAGAATCACGAAGAGCTCATCAGTTTTGCCAGGTGTCAGTGACATTTCTGTTCTACAGCAGGCTGGTACATTGGCCTGAGTTTCTAAGGAAAGAGGCTACAAATGAGAGCAACTTCATTATTGCAGTGCTTTATCAAAGTCTTTGAGGGGTAACTAAGAAGCTATTTATATTGACCTTTACAGCACCGGCCTGAGGCTCAAAACGAGGTGGTAATATTCGTTGCCAGTGAAGCTCTGCTGAGATACTTCATGCTGGAGCAGGTGGGAAGGAGGTGGATTGTTACAGCAGTGGCCTGAAAGATGTCCAGGTACGAAACCTCAGAGAGTCAGTGTGCACTGGTGACTGGGAGCTATTTTCAGCCCTACTTGTATATCTTGCTCCTGCTCTGCTTAGGTGCCCAATTGCCATGTTCTGCAACGGTGACATCTGCTTATTTATTTAATGTCTGATATTGTGGGCCTTTGCCACATCTCACTTACAGTCCCCACAACTAGGGTTGACCATTTTATTGTGGGGAATTAAAGCATAAAGATAGGGACTAAGGGCAGCTGAGCCCAGCTTGCAGGCAGAAAGCAGGGACCCAACTTTCAAAGTGAGTAGGGGAAGGAGAAGATCAGACCCAGAGATGTGTCAGAATAAAACGTGACCAACTGCAGGCAAATACATGTCATGAATCAGGTCCTGAAAGTCGTGAGATTTTGAAATAAGATTGGGTATTTTTATTTGCTGTCTGTCTTAACAGTTCTCCTGACAGGCCTCCTGTTGAGCTAACACAAAAAATCAGCCTGCGGTGCCAAAATAAGGAACAGTCCTTTCTAACCCATCAACATGGTGATCTTGTACAGGAAATGCACCCCTTTTTCCTGAAAAGATCACCAAATTATTCTCCTTTCTTGGGTTCCCTGAGACAGGTGGGGTGTTTTGTTCCTCCTTTGCTGTTTCTGTGCCACCAAAACTTTTTAGAAGTGATGGTCATTGTAGTCTGAGGAGATGAAATAATTTCATCTGTCTGGGATTTTCTTTGCTAGCCAGAGAGCAGCCGTCCCAATAACCGTATTTGGTTTTATTTTATCCCAAGGGGTCTGTTGTGGGTGAGGCACAGAAAAAGAGAGAGAAGAAACCTTTCTCCATATGGATTGGAGGGAAATGCACTGAGCTGGACCTGTGTGCTCCTTGGATTCCCGTTGCTGGAGATGTAAAAGTGGAAAAACCCACTTGCTCCTTCACTTGGTGGGGCCAAAGCAAATCCTTGGGTGGCCTCTGGAGCTGTGCAAATTGGGTTAGCTTGGCCCCTTGCTTGCCAAGACATCAGCTTTCCACCAGAGCTTTTCACATCCAAACAGAGCCCTCCCATGCCTGTCCCTGAGGGATCTCCACTCTAAGACACGGCTATTTGAAGAGCACATGTTCATAGTGCCTTTGATGGCATTTCCATATTTGAGGCTGCTTTGCCAATTCCAGCCATGCAAAATTCACACAGTTTCTGAAAGCAAATCCCTTCTGGCTTCCTTCCATTTGTATTTTGCTTTGTCTTGTAATTTTTAGGTTGTATTTGGTCACATTCATACAACTTCTCTTTACATCTGTGAAAAATGAACTTTAAAACCAAGTGAAAGTTCAAGCTTGTTTGGCTCAAGAGTGGGAGCTGAATATAACAAAATATTTCAAGACTCAAAATACAGAACACGAGTAGTACCAGCTGAGCTGGATCTCTAATGCTCATTTTCTCTCATTATGGACTTGCTCAGGAACAGTCTTTGTATCAGCACTTGAGTTTTAGCTTCAAGAAAGTGTGAATCTCTTAATGAAACACTAATTTCCAGGGACAGGTCCCCAGTGTGGCATGTGTCAGAAAACACAAATTAGAATGTTTGTATTTTTACCAGGTCCATTGAAATACTGTTCTCGGGGCTTTCTGGGGAGGAAAAAAAAGCCCAAAATCTTTCACAGAAGCTCTGATTATTTTTTTGCAAGATCATCATAATCCCAAAAGTCGTATCTGACAGCCCACACAAGACTTGCTGCAACAGGGAAGTGGAACACCTGAAGTGTCCATCCATCATGTAGAGATGGGCATCCAGTTGCACAGCTGGACTCTACCTTTCCTACCAACAGTAGTTTTCACTCTGTATATAGACCGACATTAGATGCAGTGTGAAAGAAGCATGCTATCGATTTACTGTAACTTTATTTAAAGCTTTCTTATCAACCCAAAATTTTAGGATGTTGTCCCATTTCAGAACCTGAGCCAGCCATGTTAGCTTTCAGACAGGTCCGGCTTTGCAGAATTGAAGTAATTCAGATGAGTTTTCATCCATTTTAACAGAATGAAAACCTGAGGATGACATGAGGGGCTCAAGAACTTAAGAGTTCATTGTACTTTGGATGGAGGAAAATCCAGATCTAAGATGAAGGTCCAATTACAGTACAGCTTGACAAAGACTTGTCATCCGTACAGAAATGTAAGAGTAAAAGGAACTGCCTGGATGACAAAGTTTAGTCCCCTGCTAATACCTGCATTATATAATCCCTGTTATATTTAAAAAAAAAAAAAAATACTTTAAAGGGACTTCTATTTTCCAAAAAATAGATTGGGGCTTAGTAAAAAGGAAAAGACAGGATTGAAAGTTTTTCAATCCTGGCACAGATAGGCAGACAAGCCTTGAAACAGGAAACATAACAGCCTTAGTGATCTTCTATGTGAAATCAAGGTCACTGAAGAATTTAAGGAGAGCAAGGTGAGAGCATCAGTTGCATGCCCAGCAGAAGCAGATAGGAGCTTCTGCTCTCTTTCATGCTAACTGGAGAGGAATACAGGAGGTAGCGTAGGAAAATACTGTCTGCAGTGATAAAGCATCCTGTAAACCTTATAATACTGTGCCTCCTGTGAAGTATGCCAGAACCACAGCAGAAGAAGCATGTGCCAGATTTGATTGACACTTTGCCAAGGGAAGGCACAAGCACAGGAATGAAAGGGTTGCCATCCTCTCCTGGCAGCTCAAATGTCACACAGAGATAAAGGTTACTGCTAGTAACAAGTCTCATTTCCCAGGGAGGGAGCATGCAGCATCATGGCTCTTCACATATGTAAAGTGGTAGTGGAGCGGTCAGTTGGGTACACACACAGGCTTTGAGATTAAGAGTGACAACAACGTTGACTTCCCTGCTGTCACAGTGCCATTTGCAGAAATTGCACGCTGCTCCTACCTGATCTCTCAGTAAATCTGCGAGGACGTGCAAGGAAGACTATGCTCTTTGAAAAATGATGCACCCGACAAACAGGAGCTCTTGCCTTGTCACCATGGGAGTGTGACACTGGACTTTGTGGTGCTGTGATCATGCAGTAGTTTCTCTCGGGGGCCAAGAGAGCATCTGAAGTCTCAAGGTGTGGTGCAGGTAGGGTCATCAGAGCTCCAATTTTCTTTAGAAGTTGCCTCAACCTTTTGTACCTGCTTAATTAGATTGAAATGATTAAGAAACCACTGATTTTTGACTCTCCCAGTTCCACTCCCTGCTGCAAGTGTCATAAAAATTAAAGTATGAAGCAGAAGAGACACTTCATTAAATGTTTAGAAGCTTCAGGAATGGATTATTACACTAGGCAGAACGAACAATCCTGCATTTTACTTAGCATTAAATATTTCCCCTTGATTGTCTTTAGGAATTGTTAGCTTGCTAACAGTTAGCCAGCAAGGCCATCCTTGATGTGCAGGTCTTGTCTATAAGTAGTCAGGAAAACCAAATGTGATTCAGTCATCTCAGGGTTAGGGGGGAGGCAGGTGAAATCACTCCTCTTGTGTTTTTACCTTATGTCCAGAAATAAATCTGGATGGTGACAGATGCCTTCCACCTTTGCTCTGCGCAAGGTAAAAAAAAAAAAAATCCATGAGTAAAAGTAAGAGCATTTCAAGACTTTATGGTTGAATCTTCTGCATCTCTTGCTAGTTATTTTCCAATCACTAGCTTGAAAAGCCACTGGCTTTTAGCTTTCCATAATACCTACCCTTCGTGCCCTTCTTCCCTCTGCCTTTTTGTCTGCCTGCCTATCAATAGACTGATAGGATTGGTATAATGCTTGACTGCGTGCCGGTTGTCAGTCAAACCTCCCTGCCTTCACCACCAAACAACAGTCATTTGGGCAGTAAATTCTCTCCCAGGTAGGAGGTCTGATGGAGGGAGGGATTAATTCAGCCTCCCAAGATTTGCCCATATGAAAGAGAGGACAAAATTCCTACTTCTGATTTCAGTCCTACTTTTAAATCCAGAACATCCCTGTCAGTCGCTTGTGATGTGCGCTCCATACCAGCCGATGCTCCCCACCTCTCCCCAGGCTTAGTGGTGCTCTTCCTTTCCCAGTTAGGAAGATTGGATTTCTTTCTGGTTTTCATTAGCTTTTTATCCCCGCAGCAGCCTAACAGACTCTGCAGCTGGAGCAGGGGAAGGCAGCAGGCGGGTTTCCCTGCCCCGGCTGCTCGGCGGGCGGCTGCAGCCCCACTCGCGGGTGCGCTGTGCCACCGCGCGGTGCTGCCACCGCACTGCCGTGGCCCCGGGACTGCCCCCGCACCGCCGGCACCCCCCCGGACCCGGGGCAACCCCGCACCGCCGGCACCCCCCCGGACCCGGGGCAACCCCGCACTGCCGTCCCCCCCAGCCCGGCTCCCCCGCACTGCCTTCCCCCCCCCCCCCCCCCCCCGCCCGGGCTGCCCCCCAGCCGTTCCCCCCCCCCCCCCCAGCCCCGGGGCTGCCCCCACACTGCCGTTCCCTACCCCCCCCCCCCCAGTCCCGGGGCAGCCCCCGCACTGCCGTTCCCCCCCCCCCCCCCGGCCCGGGGCAGCCCCGCACTGCCGTTCCCCCCCCCCCCCAGCCCCGGGGCAGCCCCCGCACTGCCGTTCCCCCCGCCAGCTCCAGGGCTGCCACGCACTGTCGCGGTCCCCCGGGGCTGCCCTGGTCCCGGGCTGCCAAGCGGCGAACCTCCCGGGCCTGCCTGTGTCCTCGCAAGCCGCCGCAGCCCGCAAAGCTCCCCGCAGGCCAGCGCGTTCGAAGCCCTTACAGGGAAATCAGCGGGGGGCCACGGAAGGTGGGGGTGGGCTCTGCCTAAAGGAGGGCCCGGGCCGTCCCGACTCCCAGAGGCAGCAAAAACCCCAGACGGGGGGATTCATTTTTGTTCTACAGAGCTGGTTTCATCTGGATCTGGAAGAGTCGCAAGGAAACCGTACTGGTTTTTAAGCGTTCATTGCTGCTACCGGTGGGCTGCCTTTGCCTGGTCCTTTGACAGTTACAGGGACATAGGGCAATATTCTGCACGGTTGTCTTCTGCGCTCTGGCTCCTGGCTCTGCTACATCCTGGAAAACTTTATCTGGTGCTTCTCACTCTGTAAGCAATGGAAACGTTAATGAGTTTAAAGACTGTAGGAAACGTGTCTAATGGCATTCTAGGGTATTTTCTAAATTGCATTATGTTTTCTAGGAGGCTCCGCCAGGTCTCATAGACTTGAACCTGTTCTGGTTTGGTGTAGAAGCAAAGTTCGCAGGAGTGTATCTCTACTGTTCTTCCCTTCTGTTTGAGTTTGTTTGACACAGTAGAAGTTTCAAAGACCTAAAATTCCCATATGTTTTGCAAAAATAAGAAAAGATCAGAGCTATTAGTGGTGTTACCCAGAACAAAGAGTGGAGCATCAACTGACCCTTGATTAGACATCAAAGTGTGTGCTTGGGAGGGCAGCTGGAAGATGTAAGTCCACGGAATCACCATCACCTTCTGATGTGCTGCTTGCAAAATGATGTGTTATTCTTCCCTACATGCGCAAAAACAAAGCAACAGAAAGTGAACATCAGAGGTGGTTCTCACACTGGTGCAATATCCTAACTTGAGTCATTTTTATAAGGTTATGGCAATACCCTGAAATTGTTAGAATGGCATCTGAGCTGCTTTTTTGATATAGAGGATTCTGTTATCGCTTCTGGTTTACAGTTTATTGTAGCAAGAAAGTACAGACCCTGAAAATCTATGATCCAATATTTGTTCCTCCAGAATATTTGTAGTCTTATACAAATAAAGAACTCTTCCAGACAATTAATTTGTTCCATAAAATTATTTCATGCAAGGCCAAATACAGATATCCACATTCCTAATGAAGAATAGTCTTCTGAGTCATCACAGTCAAACCAGCAAAACAATTTTAGAACAAAATTACTACTGCCTATAAGTAGTATGGAAGCCTTGGAATCGATTCAGAAAAAAACGTATCCAAATGAAAAGTGCAAACAAAACCACGTACCAGAAATTGAGGTGCTGCTTTAGCAGAAGACTGGAAAAGGAGCCAACTGTATCAAATCACTCTGCATAGTTTTGCTCAGTCTCTATTAATATTCAAATCTTTTGAACCATAGGTTTGTGAGTCAAGATAGAACAGGAAGAACATGCCCGTGCCATATGCGAGCCAAAATAAGTTATTCCTGTATAGCCATACCCATTCCTCTTGGGTCCGTTCACCTCTTCCTTCCTACACTAATTGTCTTCACAAAGTTTTTTGTAGAGTCTCTGTTCTCTGGCAATTTGTTTTTTTCAAGTGATGAGGGGCTAAGGTTTCCATGCCAATTAGCGATTCAGTCAAATCCATCTTACTTCTTTTCACTTTTGGTTTTATTTCATCTTCTCAATTTCATCTCCCTTTGACTCCCTGAAACAATCTAGTTTAGCTTGAAGATCTTTTTTTTTCTTTTTATTAATACAATGGCTCATTAGATTAATCTCTGCTTAAAATTCATGTCCTTCTCTCTCACCTCTGAGACAACCACTGAAAAGCGCCTCCTCTGATGTGTATTTACTGGCTGCTGAAGGTCACTTTCTGAAAAACCCATTTCCTTCCTGAAAAAGTCAAAAGATTCGGGAGGGATGGATGGATTATCCGGTCCTTCTCGTTTATAGCTTGTTGGTTTAGGTTTGAGGTCTTGAGGTTCATTTTTTTTTAATCGAAGGAGATTTAGAAATCCTTGCTGGAGTTTAGTGTTTGTTATTCAAACTGTGTGTGCCAATATGTCTTGACAAAGCAGCTGTGCTCTGAAAATGATGACATTTCTACCCCCCTGGGCTGGAAAAGGAAACTTCTGTCCAGGCTCCAAAGATCTCTGGTGACATTAAAAGAGATTTTCATGAAGTGGAAGGCAAACACCATTAAAAGCTGTAATTTTTGCTCTTAAGAAATTATGCATATTTAACAGGATGTCTTTGAACTCGTGCCACCTAAGTAGAAAAACAAACAGCTTTTTTGAGAATTTGAGGATTATTTTACACGAGAATTTAATTTGTTTAAATGGAAATGAATATGGATGAGGATATTTGAATAGGTTCAGTGTGTTCGTCAGTCACAATTGCCAAGCAGGGACTAATCTTGGTGATTAGTAAGGGTAGTGATAAAAATATGCTTGTACCCAGTATGCCTCCTGACTGGCAGTTTATCGCTCTTTGAGGACCAGATGTCAAAAGCCATATGCTAATATTCAGCACAGAACAATCCTCTGGTTTATGCTGTAAAATGCACCATCGTCAGCAATGCCGAGCCGTGAGTGAATGGCAGCCCGGAAAGCCAAAAGCCCTCTCCAGCAAAAGGAGCATTTGCTGCAGCAGTTGGCAGAGGGGGAGCGGGGGCTTCTGGGGCTGCTCCAGGCTCTGCTGCCGGCTCCCGGCATCAGGCGACCACGATCAGGGAAGGGGAGATGCAATATTTTACCTAAACTGCACTTCATACTTATTTAGACTAGGAATTATTTTCTCTTTATGCAGCGCCTGGCATAGCACAGTTTGGCCTTGTTACTGGAGGTGCAGCAATGAAGTTACTAAATCAGATTTAAAAGTGTGTTATGGGAGAAGTGCATAAAAAAAAAAAAGAAGAAAAAAGGCCTGCAGAGATCAGTGTCTTATGTTTATATGGGATTTCAGTCTGTGATCTTCCTGAGCTGGGGAAGTTTACATTTTACTGGAATTATGAGTTTTGAATACAGAAATAACAGTAAAAAAAAAATTCTCTGTTAACTGCTGCCTTTAAAGGTGGTAGTACAAGCACAAAAAAAAAAAAAAAAAAAGTGGGGAAGGAAAAATACACCCTTATACAGAGGAAAAGCCAACTTCTGCCTTCGGTTAAACCTTCCAGCCCCCAAAATCAAAGTGATGCTAGGTTTGCCTGAAGGCAGTGTTAGGGTCACTTTATTCTGGTACCATTTTCTATGTGCCAAACACACTAATTATAACAGTTACTGGTAATTCTAGCCATAATGCCAAGGAATGAAGCACCAAAGCCCTCAGCACTCACTTCCCACCTGATCAGACTGAAGGGGCAGCCTGGAGTAGGTTTCCTTCCCTACAAGCCAGGCCATAGCAGTCTGGAAAACTAACGAGATTTCCGGTCTCCAGCCACTGCCAGCGATAAACAAACCCACCAAGCTGTTATTAATGGCAATGGTGTTCTGCAACATGCTGCTGCTGTTTCTGTAGGACTATTCTGAAGTTTCAAGTCCTTCTGATTTGATAGTTTCTGAAGAAAAAAACTTTTCTTTCAAAGACCATTTGGGCTGAACTGCATTCACGGTGGCTGTTCTCAAAGGTTGTTATCCTAATTTTACATCCCATTCTCTTGTACAGACTCTGAGATGAGCACAATTTTGTGCCTGCATAATTTCATCTCCAATTGCATCTACAGCCATAGCATAAATGGGAAGTGCCTCTTTGATTCGTCTCCATTCTGGGTCTCTTTTGATGCAAGACGAGAATAAAAGCCTTACACAAAAGATCACACGAGTTCTTTTCTTTAAGGAGAATACTTGGGTTTCCATGTGTTGGAAAAAGCTTGAATTTCAAACTTTTGGGGATTTTGTCTGGAGCACATTTAAATTGCAAGAGAAGATGTGTAGTGATAGTTGTGCTCTTGTACAGGCGCCGTACACCTGGCGGGAGCTTCCCCTTCACACTAGGGCTTTGCAGTACTCTCTGTCTCATTCTGAAGGAAGAACTGATAACATGCTCTGGGGGGAGGAGATATTAATCCAGTTTTTATGCTATCCCCCTCCTCCTTTCTTTTTTCAAAGCAGCAATATAGCGAGGTCATATGTTTCTCTATAACATTGCTCTAATTTCTGCCATTTTATTTAATTCTTTTAATGAGTTATGTAATCCCACACTAATTAAGGAGGGCTTAATAGACCATCCTATCTCCATTAGCTTCACCTTGTGTTACTCTTGGAGGGTGTGTCATGCACAGGGAGGACTTAATACGAAGGAACACCATGGGGGAAAGCAAGCTCTAGAAGATAAAAGATCCTGTGCATCTGTAGGAGACAAAAGTGTTTGAGGACTTGGGTGTGTGTTATATGATTATGATCCTTTGTGCATGGATTTTGCCTGTGTTACTGGTTTTCCCTTTTTGTTTTTAGCTTTGATGGGAGATGACATTGGCAGAACATATTGGAAGGCCACAGGCTGCGGAGGATGCTGTTGGAGCAAGAGGTATTGATCACTGCGGCAGGTACTTTTGGGGTTGTGATGGCTGAGGGTTAAAAAAGGAGGCTTGTAATGGTATCTGCAGGGAGTGCTTCTGCATGAAGATGGGTGCCCCTTTTTATAGTAAGATAAAGAAAAGTGGGCTGTGCTATCAGGAAATGATGCACACAGCAATGAGTGGAGGTATTTTACCAGACTTTGAGCCAAGGCTGCTTTGGAGGCTGCCAGCTGGGAAATGCAGGCAGAGTTAGCATGCAAACCTTCTGCCAGGCTATTGATGTGCCCTGTAACACCTTAGCTTTAATGTACTTCTTGAGAGCTTGTTTAATATATCACTAAAAAGCTTTGATAAGGTGAAATTTCAGTAAGAATGGAAAGACTTGCCTACTGGTGAGCAGAATGTGCTCTGAGCTGGTCTGGTACATTTGTAAGAACTGGTCCTGTGCTGCTTGAATTTTCCCAGTGTGGTTCAGTCTGGTAGTTTTATTAACTCCTTTTCCAATACCGTATTATAAATCCACTAATTTATTTGGTTTTGGCTATATTGACTTGGTGAGTGGTGTTCCACAGTCCTGGTTTTTAAGGATAGTAGTTAAAGAGTTGATTGAAAAGACTAACAAAATTACTGTGGTTTGTTTATGGGCGACCAAACTTCTTAAAAGGATGTAGGCCAAAAAGGTTTTTTCATGAAGTAGAACCACGTATAGATTGTTCTTTTGTTTTCCAAGATGAAAAAATAAGCCCAGGTTGAAATTCCATTCCTCTGCAGTATAAACAAGAAATGCTGAAGCCTTCTCCTACATGTTACAACTAGTCCCTTCACAAAATTATTTATGGTTAGGACAAGCTCTATATGGACACAAAGATTTTTCTCATGTACTTTGGCAAGGTGACCAAAATCAGTGACTTAAAAGGTCCAGACCATTGCACCTCAGAAGAACCCAGTCCCTGAAAGTGGTTTGAAAAGTCACTTAAAATCTTGCTGTGAATCATAACTGATCAGCCACTTTAAGCACCAAAATATTTATAAGAGTTTAGCTGAAAACCATGAGCTTTCAAGATCTAAATGGTTGAGGGACTCCTGAATTATCCTACTATTAGGTTGGATCAATTTTTTTTAAAGAGGTAGGAATATAGGGAACCATAACTGCCCACAGAGATAATTATCTCTAGAGACGCTAATTTCTGACTGCTAAAAGTCACTTGACTTTGGACTTAAAGATGAAACTTTCCTTTCATTTGTTACAACACCATATATTCTTACTGTTAGCAGTAATATAGTTGATATGTTTTAT
This sequence comes from Gorsachius magnificus, assembly GCA_034008185.1. Taxonomy (NCBI): domain Eukaryota; kingdom Metazoa; phylum Chordata; class Aves; order Pelecaniformes; family Ardeidae; genus Gorsachius; species Gorsachius magnificus. The sequence goes on along the minus strand of CM067085.1, from coordinate 14,845,426 downwards.
TTTTTCAGCATATACTCTAGGAGGTCATCTAATTCTAAAGCTTCTGATGCTTCCAAATGTAATGATTCTGGGGGGAAAAGTCTCTCAAGCTTGGGTCACGGAATCTTACCAAGTAACAGAAATCTACAAGTTCCCAGCCCTGTAAGCACGTAGTTTGCAATTCTTTTGAAGCACTCTTCTTATGTCTGAGTCACCTTGGTCAAGGGAGGATGGTGCTCTCAAGGGGGTTTCAGGATCTGTTGGTTAAGCTGACTTAGAATGACTCTGACATAGCTGAGACGTTCTGTATTTATTTGAAACCCCATTCTTTATCTTGGCTTGGCTCCCAGATAAACTCAGAGCCTACTTCATGGTTATAACAAGGCTGGCTTGTGTCACTTTGAGGAGCCCAAAGGAGATTATTTGTTAAATGGGAGCTGGGGAATCCCTAGCTCTGGCTAGGACACTATCTCCAGATGCTCCAGAGATGCTCTGGGCTGTGCTGAGCTGCCCAGGCTCCCAGCTGCATGAAATGGCAAGTGAAGACAAATGACTCTGGGCAGTGGGATACTGAGCTTTTTGAGCTTTCATAACATGGCTTTTGGGACAGAAAACAGCATCCTGGTGTTTTAAGGGATGCCTACCCAGGGTAAAACTGAAAGCATGCCTAGATATTGCTAGGCTTGCCTTCTAAATGGGTTGTTCTGAAAAATCAGCATAGGCTGGACAGGACGTGGGCTCATCTTTTTCCTGGCACACTGATGGGGTTTTTTTACCTTAAGGCCTTATTTCCTGATCCCAGCATCACTCCTTGCGGGGTCTTTTGAGAAGCAGCTGTCGCCTTGGCCTACTTTGTGTCCTCTCCCAGTCACAGGGGAGAAGCAGATGGAAGCTTTGGGCTGCTTCATCTTTTAGATACAGTACACTAAGAAAATAATGGCTTCTGTAGCCAAGGGTGGCTTCTAGCCAGGCCAGAGGCCAAAACATTTGTTTGCACCATATGTGACCCAAGTGCTAACTAAGCTTTAGGAAATGGCCAACAGCTCAAACAGTCTGTAGTCTGTGAGAAAGGTATGGTGAGATGCTCAGCTGTAGGTAGGAGCTTCATGTAAGAGGAGGTGGTGGAGAGCTGGCTGCTGTGGGTGTGTCTTAGGTGTTTACCTCTCCCCAGGTACTCTATAGGGAGCCTTGGCAAACCTGGGCAGCACTTCAGCCCCTCTCTTCTACGTATTTAGATCTAAATGTGCCAGAAACCCAAATCCTTTCTAATCTTATTTTGTTTTGCTGAGGTTATCGGTTATCCTCATAGTCCATGTATCCTAATTGTAATAGCAATTTTTTATTTTTTTTTACTGGAGGAAGGGGGATACAATTTATCTATTGGCTTAGTCATTTTGATTTCCCCTAAGTACTACTGGAGGCAATATTTTCCCAAGCATAACTCTTCTGAGGGTAAAGAAAAGTTAGAAACATGAAACATCGCTAGAGTTCAACTGAATTACTTGTGCTAAACCAGTCCTTTCCTAAGCAGACTCTGGAAATTAGCCCTGCACTCCTGCAGGGTGTTGCAAATCATTACACTTGATGCTTTAATTTAGAAGTGCAAGTACTTTTTTCATCTCTCAAGCCCTGCCAAAGCTGTTTCTAAGGCAATTCCTGCAGTTTTTGGAGAGTCCGAATTGATCCCAGAGTCAGAGCAGTCTTTAAATCCTTTCCGGGTCCCTGTGCCAGCTGCTGCTCCCGAAATGGCTGGAGTGGCCATCTGTCATGGTTAAGCCTACAAATGTCAAATATCCAGGATGAAAACAATTGAGAGAAGACTTCTAACTCTTCCCAGCTGTATCTGTCAGTTGAATGAAAAATTGCCTTTCCCTGTATGTCTGAACTGTGGACAGTCACCGTTGGCATGGTTGAGCTTCCTGCTCTTCTGCCTCTCACCTGGCTCTCCCAGGTGTGCTCAAAACAGAGCTGCCTGCTCCTCTTCCTAAATTCTCCTCCCCTAGCAAGGCAAGAGTAAGGAGCTGAGTAGATAAGAGATTACATTTTAATGCTGACTGATGCCACAGGCTTTCTCTAGCTCCAGCTACGCTTTTTCCATCCTGCCTGCACTGGGAAGTGCTTGAAGTTGAAGCACTTACACATTAGGTGGTGCTAAACTCTAATAAATGCAGGCAAAGTGATTACTGGAGCTGTTACCCATCCAACTTGCTGCTCTTGGCAAGGCTCCACACTCATCTTTGTGCTGTGGATGCTGCCCTGCACCACCAATAGCCAGCTCAGAGGCTTGCCAGTTCAGTTAAACTTGCTATCAAATAATTGTAGATAAAAAGTTTCCCGTCTACTTATTTTTCTAGAATTACAGCCAACATCACCAAACTTAGGAACCTGAATTTAATGTTTTGGGACTTCCATACTATCAGGGCTGCTCCCAGGGTGGGAATAGTTAAATGGGGTAGAGGATGTCAGAGCCTGACAAACTGCTGTCCTGGCCCTTCCCAGAGAAGATGGTTTTTTTGGCTGCTTCACTTACTGGTGACCAGTTGCAACTAGAACAGGCCTTGAATCCAAGCCCCATCAGATAATGTTTTCCTAACCCAGGCACAGGGTTTGAGGGGTCAGTCTTACAGATGGCTCCTGTAATTTCCAAAGGAGTGTGCATTTAGGACCTTCATGCACCTACTTTAGTCACTACAAGGCTGAAAATGTAGATTCAGTTCCTAACTGAAAGCTTGGAATGGGTGTGTGTGTGTGTGTGTGTGTGTGAAACCTTATTAATGAATAGGTTATTATGAGGATACTTGAGTTGCTGTTGTAGGGGATTCTAGTTAAGCTGCCACTGAGCAAAATTTGCAACTATCATTCACAAAGCTACTCTGTATTGATGGGTTTTGTAAATCTGCTCACCTATTGGAGATGATCTAGGGTTATAGTGGGAACAGGTACCTCTCAGGAGCTGCCTTGCACTTCCAAGTCACTTCTTGACTATTGCCCTCATAAGCATTGAATGGGATCTGAAGGTAACACTATCAGGTCCCTCTTTGGACCAAATCCCTGTCTCTTCTTGCTTTAAAATTCTCCCAGACACTTTTTGAATAAATCACCATTCTATGTGCAACAGATGGGTAGAAAACTTACCTCATCTTCCAACTAATACTAATCTTCCTGCATAAACAAAGTGGAAATTCACTTTGGCTCTTGAAGTAGCAAGAAAAAAACCCACAGATGACATACATTGCTCTCTTGGGTCAAGTGGGATAATCATAGAGAATCTATTCTAATGTCTGGGCCAGATGAGGAAGATACTGGGAGAGGCAGGAGATGCTGTCATGCTTACCTGACTAAGGGCTACCTGCTTGAACACTCCTAGCTATATCTCTTTGGAGCTACATCTCTTTGGAGTAAAGCTACGTGCCTTTGCATTTGAGAGGCAAGATAACAGCAAACCTGCAGTTGGATACCCAGTAGAGCTGGAGACTGCTCTGCAGAGCATGAGGAGGGGGAGATGTCCATGGTCTTCCCTGCATACTACTAAGCACCCTTTTTTTTTCATGCTCTGCACACACCTGAACAAGCTGTCTCCAGGCTGAATGGAAGGTAGTGGGATGCAGCAAGGGCTGGCATGGAGTACACCATACTTGCAGCTACCCATCAGAGTTTGCTGTTAAAAAATTTAAGAATCACAGGAAGGCTCCTTTGAGTTCTATTGCATGGGCGAAGCTTTGAGCTGGGAGATCAGGACCTTACAGGATAATTGTGGACAGCATTAGAAATGAAGGCATATAAAATAGCCGAAGAGATGCTTTGAAACAAGCTGCCAAATAATGAATAATCACAGAGAATTTAAATGAGACCCATAGTACAGCCTTTTGTTTCTTAAGGCAAGCTACCTCTCTTGGACTTTTTTTTCCTCTCTGAGAACAAAAGGCAGAATCAATAAGCCAGTCAATGAGACTGCTGGAAACCACTTTGAAGTTTTTGTGATGAAAGAGAATTTTCTTTCCTGTTTGAATTGCAGATTCCTTAACACAAAACATGGCTGGTACACTTCCACCTCAGCAAATCCGACTGAGGCATCCGAGCTCCCATCTCACCCCGCTGCCCGACCCTCCTGCACACAGCTCCACTGAGGTCAGTCAGCTGTGGTCTGTACTGCAGGCATCGCTTTTCAAAGTAGGAGCTGAATCTATTATTTCACTATCCCAGCTCTCGGCAAGTTTTGATGTGGCCATTTTAAAGGCTTTATATGTTACCTGGGGGGGGGGATTTTTTCAAGCAGTCCTAAGCTCTTTTAGTCTTTTGGATTCTGCTTTTAGTTTGTGTCCGAGGGTCCAGAGAGCTTGCAATAGCACTATAATCTTTAGTGGTAACGTAAGCATTAAGTTGCATGTAAATTAGCACTCAATAGCCCCAAACCGTTAATGAACTATTGGTTAGAAACTGGTTGGGGGGAAAAATGACTAATTTCTAAATATGAACCAGTTTGAGTGCTACGAACCTTATCAGTCATACTTTTAGCTTTTAAATAACAGGATGAAGCTGGCTCTCTTCTGCCTTTCTAGCTCATACCTGGAGGACGGTATCGCTTTGATTCTGGCAATGAGGGGATGTTTGCTCACTCTTTGGCTCCTACTTCACAGATGCGCAGTTTTTCTTCTGCAATTTCAGAACTGTTCAGTGGCACAACACCAACAAAGTAACCAGTGTATGGTTAACAGGAGGCGATTACATTTTAATCTTACAATGGGCAGTGCTCCTCATCCTTTGCTGTCATTATAAGCTAGAGACCTCGCCAGAGACATGGGTGGTCTTTATTGGTGTGCAGTCATGTAATACAAGATTGTCCTTGACCAGGGCAGCTCTCATTCAAAGTAGCCCAGACAGGGATGGCTTTTGTGCTCTGCATGTTTGCAGCACCTGGCAATTTTCTTTCTACTGAGGCTCCTTAAAACAGTCACGAAGTAATATTTTACCCCGTTAAAAGATGAGACCTGAGATGTTAGGGTAGCAAGTTCCAGCTAGATTAGAAATTGGCAGAGCAGAATTTAGGTAAGTAAGCTTCCTTACCCATAAAAATTACCTTGCTAACATTGGATGGTCTATTACCTCTTCTTGCGTCTCACTGCATGATCATTAAGCCTTCAGTTGGAAAACTACAGCCTTTCAACCCCCCAGGGCCTGCTTTTGGTCTATAATGGTTTGTGCTGCTAATCTAGTGGGACCCAGAACACCTGGCCACATCCCACCTAGCAGCTCCCCATACAGACCTTGGGTCCTTTGACTAATCTCCCTTTTAGAGGGCAAATGCGGAATGACACACTTTGGTGTCATCTTACCAATGGTAAGATGGACCCAGGATGAAGAGGGTTTCAGAGAGGCCTGAGAGGAGACATTGTCTCCACCTTCCCTCAGCCTCTCCCAAATGCACTCCAAAGGACCCAGGTATACCCCAGGTTTCAAAGACTTTTAGTGTCCCTGCTTCACTGCTCACAGAAATCCCTACCAGCCCAGTCATTTCTGCAGAAAGTTCACCCAATAGAAGTGCTTTGCTACTGCAATTTGCCTTAAACACTTGGGTTCCTTCTGAGTTAAGGTAAAGCAGCAGGGAGTCATCTTCAAGTGGAGGGTGGGAGAGAAAAGGTTAACCAGCTAACTGCAAAACCATTCCCTCTAACCGAAGGCGGGGAGGCACACTGCATTTTTTATAGCTTGGGATAGAGAAGTGCACGGTATGTGACACTGATGCAGCGTGAGTGTTTCACGAGCTGGCCTCATCTCCCTGAGGGGAAGGAGCTGGCGTGGCAGCGGCAGCCTGAGAGCCTGCAGGAGATGGAAGATTCTGGTAGGTGAGGCAGCTCTCTTGGAACCTGGGGATTTCCCCCCTTGGACTTCCATAGCTTTTTGTTAAATAAAGTTTGGCCCCTTCTTAGCAGAAGAATGTGTTGTGCATCTGCTGCACTGACAAGCATCGGAGCCGGACGGTAGCAGTGATGTGGTGGCAGCTCCAAAGGCTGCGAGCCTGTACTTGTGAATGCATGAATAATTGAATGCTCTGTCAGACCACGCTCTTATATTTAGTAGTGTTGTTGCAAATGCCCTATGTGCTACAGAGATCTCTCTCTGAAAAAAGATGTTGTTTGCAATGTAACTTTAACATGGCTAGCAGAGTTTGCAAGCATAATAGCCTTGGGAAAACTGTGAGGGAGAAAACCCTTTGGGTTAGTCTGAGACTTGTTGTTCTACCTCTTATGCTATCTCAGATCTATGGCAGCAGGACAGGTGAAAGAAAAGTTCTTGTCACAGCTTGCAATGAAAATAGCCAGTGTGTGGCAAAGGAACCAAAAAATGGGGATAAGAAAAGAAGTTATATATATCTCTGTAGGATACTTCAGCCAGGTATTTAAAAAATGACAGACATCAGGGTATTGTTTCGGCTTCCTGGTATCTAATACAGATGTCAGGGGTTTGGGTTTGGTGGGTTTTTTTCAGGGTAACTAAGTAAATTACTCCACATTCTTCTTCCTGGAAAATCACTTTGTTCCAGTTACCAGTGAACGATAAGGCACCTTTTCCCCCAAGTCACGCAGATGCCGAGGTCCTTTCATAGTCCCACCAACCAGAAGGTTCTGAAAAGTCTTTTCCCTGCTGTAAAAGTCAATGCGGTGTCTTATGATGTCACACCGAATAAACTGAAAGATTAAGCTGCCCAGAGCACTGAGCTTTCATGAAGAAATGAGGCTTGGAGCATGGAAGGATGAGGGTTACAATGCTTGCACCGCCTGGCAAGGGGATCAAGTTTTGTCATTTATTCTGTACAGAACTTGAGCAGGATCCTTAGTGTGCTCGCCTGGAGGTCAGCAGTGCTACCACTGTGTATGTGTGGACGCTTCAGTGGCCATTTTGCTATTTGGTCTGGCCCTGGGAAGCTCCAGCAACTGCTAAAATTGAGGCACTGCATCTTGACCCCCTGCTGAACAGGTGGGCTGCCATCCACTGAGAGCCACCTGGAAGCTGCCTTGGACAGGTGGGTGTTATGATGTGATTTTCCACTTAGTGTCCCCACTTGCTTGCTTTCTGGATCAGCTAGGAAAAGGGAGGGCTCTTCTTTCAGGAAGGGCAGAGGCCAAAAATCAAGAAGACCTGAGTGTCCTTTTTTTCTTATATAAGGGGTTAATCTTCAAAAGTAAGCCTTCTGCAGGCTCTGACTACCCACCTTGGGGTTGGCAGCATCTCTCCTGATGCTTGTTGGGTCTGAATGGCTTCAAGATGCGACCCACACTTGCAGACAGTGTAACTTACATCCAGGGGCTTGGCTTAGCTCCTCTGAAGCCTGTGGAGCATGGCAAACTAATGCGTAGGGCCTGACACAGAGCTGGGAATCCCTCCTGAGCCAAAGAGCAGGGCTGTCCCATTGTGGATAAGCAAGTGCAAACGCTTTCATACCATACCTGCTATTGAGTTACTGAATGTATTGGTCTCATTTTGGGTCCTGATTCTGTTAAACATCAGTGTGCTTCATGCTGACGGCAATACCCCCCATCACATGTTTACTGATAACTAAATGGTCAACTGGGAAACCTCATGTAGTTCTCGGGGGGGGGGGGGGTTTCAGACTGTAGGAGAGGTACCTGTCTGGTTTTTTTCAGCTGTCCCTGTTAAGCTTGTTATAGCATATCTACCTTTAAACTTCACCTAGCTCATTAATAAAATCTGACTCCCTAGATGTCTAAAGCTGGAAAGAATAAGGTCTGTGCCCACCAGCTCATGTATTACGATCGCCTGCACATCACAGGCATTTAATACCACCTGGAATTGCAGAGGAATCTCTTCACGTTTCCCCCTTGCCCAATTCCTCAAAACGGAAATGGGTTTCTTTGTAATGGGAATAATTTGAATAAATGTAATCAATTCATTTATTACTAATTTGTTGATTTCAGTATGAAAGAAATGTCTTCGTAGCATTTATATTATGTAAAAAAGGAGATCCAAAGGTTTTTCACCAGCCTGGACAGAGAAGGGATTGAACCAGGGCTCCGTATTGCGGATCAGCCCTGGGCTTTGGCACACTAACTCTTGGGGAATCTTTCTTTTCTGTCCTTGGAACTGGGGAGTCCTGAAAGCTTTACTTCTGTAGCTGGTGGAAGACAAAAACCTATTTCAAAACTGAAGTCTTTCATGAAGGAACAACATCATATTTCCGAATGATCCTAATTTTACCAAGATCCCCTATTTTAAGGTCAAAAACTGTGGTGTTTTGTTTTGGGTTTTTTTCAGATCTTATACAAAGGCATCTTGTCTCCAAACAAAAGCAGAAATGGGAGAAAATCCAGCCCTTCCAACAGGGATTTGTTCCAATGATAAACAGCAACTTTGGTTTAGAATACTTTGTCTTATTTCTTTTGTGAAACTTTTCCAGCTTCTGTTTTCAGCAAGTTGTTCAAGTACTGCCATTCCCTGCTAGGGTAAACTCCAGAGGGATAAAATTTCCTATTAAGGGGGAATATTTGAACACATTAGTTCATGAGTTGGACTTTCACCCAATAATTCCACCAACAATTTAGTAGTGTAATAAGAGGATTACCTCCTTTACTTCCCATTCCTGTTCCCCAAATTCATCAGTCTTCTAGTTATTTTCTAGGGCTTCCGGCCTTTGTCCAATTGAGCATTAACATGTACAATTGTATCTGACAACATTTTAAGTCTATTTAAATCCAGCTTAATTTGATCTTTCTCCTTTGCTATATAATTCTTGATTCCTTTCCTTTGTCTAGCCAAATCTCGGGACACGGGCCTCTAACCTGATCCTTTTTTTGTATGAATTGTTAGGGTCCAGCTTGTGGCTGTTGGGAGCCAGTTGGCAGAGCTGCTTTTGTGTGCAAGATCAGGAGCAGAGCTGAAAAAACAGAAGCATTTATTTCTCCAGGGTGTAGTCTGAGAGCAGCTGGAAGGCTTGGGCTGTCACTAGTGTCTTAGGTGTGAAGTACCCCCGTCTTTAACCAGGTGGATCTCGGACTGCATCCATGGGCCAATTTTCTGTGTAACCATAAATCACACTGCATTTCTTCATTGAAGAGAAAACCCACTGAGAGAACTGATTCTATTTGGGTGAGTTGTACTGTAAGAATATTGCTATTTTAGAAACAACCATTATCGGGTTTGATTTGTTGTGGAATACAATAAAGCCCAAGCTGAATTATGGAGGGTTATTATAATTATTTTGAAAGCTCAGCATGGAAAAATTTGTAACAGCTCATGTGCTCACATCAGGGATCGTTTCAATTTTATCCTCATGAACAGTCCTTCATTCATTGCTGATTGCTACAATCTTTTAATCAAGAAAACAGTGCGGATATTTTACTCCAGCTGGTAACAGGGGTTGGCAGAAAGGGTGAGATTAATTCTACAAGCTGAATTTGAGAACTGAATTTCTTCAAAGCAATGATACTTGCTAAATAGAAAGAAGTGGCTTGAAAGCTTCTTTAAAAGGAAAGATGGTGTCAAATTCAGCCTTTAGAAGTGTGTTGCAAATGTGCTCCGATCCTGGAAGCAGCACTGGCAAGGTCTGTGTCACAGGCAGCCGACAGAAGCGGCTTTCCCCATTGCTCTTCATGTGGCAGCAACAGGCAGGAGCTCTGGTTTGCTTCACCAGCAACAAATTACAAATCGCTAAGTGAATGAGCCGGCACACAACAAAACAGCTGGAAGCAAAGATCTCCCCATCCATTTCCTCACTGCTCAAATTAGCTCATGCAGTGCTTGCTTACTCCTCAGTGTCCAAACCCAGCATCGTATGGAGCACCTCAAAGGCTGGTGTTTGCCAACAAAAAGGCAGACAGACGCTGCAGTTGGCTTCCCAGACAGGTAGGGAGGGGATACGATAACAAGTCTTTTCTGTGTTCTCAAAGTCCCTTATCCTTTGCAGGTTACTCACCATCACAGCTGTTTGGAAAGCACCTTTCATTATGTTCCCATTCTTAATGTGAAAGAGTGGAGAAAGCCAGCCAGAAGGATCTCTTTAGATGTTGTTGTGATCAACTTTCGTGGTTTTTTTTTTTTCCCCCAGGAAAATGTTGGGGTTAAAAGTGTTAGAGTTGTCTAGTGAAAGCATGAGAATTCTTGATGAAACCTGTTTTGAGGGTTCCACCCAAAACACACACACACTTACTTTTTCAACCAAACTTTTCTGACCACTGTTTGACCAGCTTCAAGACTGTGACAAATCCTTCAGGTCCTGATTATAGTCTGATGGTGTCTCCCATCATCATTTTAAGCAGGGTCCATCCAGGTACGAATGGCACAACTAACAGCACTTGTGTTGCAGAGTTGCCTTGAAGAAGGACCCATTTGGATGTCACCAGTGCCAAGTCAGTGTTCAGTTTTGGGTTGTTGCGTGGCTCAGTTGTCTGCTCTTATTGTGCTGGCTTGTGCCTGCTCTGGCTCTGCTGTGGACCAGTTTGGATCCATGCTTCCTGATGGGGACACAGGGACGTTCTTGGAGTAGGATGCTAGTTAGACTTCTGCTCAGATGGCCCATCTGAGGAGACAAGAGCAAAGGACAGTTTATCCCACAGACCTCACAACTGGTTTCAGTGACCAAGTTTGGGAACCTGTGAAGGAGACATCCAAGCTGTGAGAATCTGGTCTCAATTCAGACTCGTGCAAACAGGCAGGTATGGAGCAGGACCAAAGCCCTGCCAAGCCACACAAATAGCTGTTTTGCAATCAGGAGATATGAATAAGCAGTCTATACTGAAATGGGACACTCTGCTTTTATAAGTGTTTTTCTAATCTAGCAAGCAGGGGGAAAACTGCATCAAAGATGTACTCTTTATAAGTGATATGACACTGCTAAGTTCTGTACAACTTAGGAGCTTTTCCATCAGGTATAAAAGGATATGGCCAAGATGCCTTAGCCTTTCCAGGCACAGGTGGAGTGATTCCAGCTATCAAAGGTGCAACTGAGAGGTTCCCCTCCTCCCTGCCCCAGTAAACTCTTGGTGGCGTCACTGAGAACCTTGCACAGCAGCAGAATTCAGGTTGGGGCCAGTTATCGTTAATAAGATAAAAAGCAAATGAGAAATCCCTGGTTACGTATGTCATTGTTAACTGTTTTCCCAGCTTACTCTCCAGACAGGCTGGGTCTAGGGGGTTGTTTTTTTCTATTGCCTCTTCTGGAATGCTAATAGGAACTGGGAGACTTGAATCTATTCAAATTGATCTCTTGATATTTCTCTTTCATTTCTATATTGAGATTATTCCATAACGAGAAAATGTTTGGATTTGTTGTGCAGAATCAAACAGCTTTGATATGCCATACTTCACCTCCTACGTGGAGGGAGTATAAATTGACCTCTGTTATGGTGATACTTCCCTTATCTTTATAGTGGTATGAAAAATGGCAAGTAAATCTTCTATGGAAGCTCCCAGCACAAAAATAAATCTGAAATATTTAATCCCCATGGAAACAGCTTATCATGGATGGAGGATTTCCCCCAAAATCAGATTGTGAGCTTCCAAGAACACATCCTGGAAACAGTGATTTCACATCAAAGCTGAAAAAGGGAGTGGGAGGAGGAGAGAGGAGATTTTGGGGAGGAGGGGAACCCAGCTGCTGGTGTTCACCCAGCCTCTGCAGTCTCAGCCTCCAAGATCTAACTCCTGTGGATTTAGCGTACATGTGAGCACTTCCACAGATTTTAAGCACTGCAGGCAAAACACCATTGCTGGGTATTTAACCCGAAAGCAAAGAGGATCCTCTTTCTTCCTTTCAAACCTAAATCCCTTGTTAGATTAATTTCTTAAGAGAGGAGCACAGTCAGATGTTTTTTCCCCCAATACAACTGAGAGTCAGGCTTTTTTTTCTCCTTCACTCCCAAAGAGAAGTAAAAGTTTCAAAGGAATGCTTACTTTTATTTGTAGCTTTTTTCTGATCACTGAAGTGCACGTGATGCGTCAACTCCTTAAATCCCTTTATTCTGTGCCTGAGTCTGTACTCTTCGAAGGGCTTTCTGCTCTCCCAGAGCAAGAGTTTTTCTTTCAATTGCAACATTTTAAAACTTGGCACCTGCATACCATCACACATCGAGACCATCTTCTCTTAAGTCTTAGATTTCCCACTCCTGTTAGAGGATGTCTACTTCTAGGCAATGGTGAAATGCACTCAATTGCTTGTGTCATCCTCCAGTGAGGAGAAGGAAGGAAAATCTCTCATGAACCACTCCCAGACCACTTTCCACAACCCATGGGTGAACCAGATTCCCCCTGCCCCTGTGACCCAGAAATTATTTTCTTTCTGCAAGTGACTGAATTTTCCTCATACTCTGTTATGATATTTCCTCAAATGTCTCTAGTTATGACACTTGGATTTCTCTTTTCTGTGGCTTCTCTGTGGCTTGAGAAATGCTGCTCAGGCTCTCAAATCATGTAACTGATCACGATCTTTGCACAGCTGAGGGGGAATGAAGAGGTCCCAGCTAGCAGCCCACTTCAGAGCCCTTTATTTCTAGTCTTGCTGATTTGGATCTTGGCTGGGGTCTGAGTAAAAACTGACATTACTTGACAGATGATTTTTAAATGAGGTAGCAGCTTTTATTTTCTAAAGGGGTGCAGCTGATAAGGGATACTGGGAATTTTGGTGATGCACTCTCAACAGAAGAGAGGCCAAGGATTGAATTAGCATGCAGGCTGAATTGCTGAAGCATCTCTTTAGATCAAATTAACGTATTGTCAGTGCAAACAACCCCCACGTGCTTATTCAGGACACCCTTTGGATTACTCCTCAGAACCCAGGCTGTCACAGAATTTAAAAGATTACTTCCTCAGATATCAAGACCTATGCAAGCACCATCCATTATCCAAGTGAATTTCAGAGTGGCAATATGCTCGGGGTGAGATGGAGCCTTGAATGCTGCAAGCAACTTTGCATGCATCCATGCAGCTATACACAAGCAGAGGTTCTTAGAGCATTAGGAGCCTTTGTCAGGAGACTTCCACTGAAGTTCTGTGACCCTCAGCTTTGCTTCTTGCAAAGAGATATATGTAAAAACGTACGGCCTTCCATAAATATCACCCAGGCCTGGTGAGCAAGGGGATGGGGAGGGAGGGCTTGCTCACTCAGGCAACATATCTTTGATTTCCCTCTGAAAAGAAATAGTTCACTTTTATCAGAACTTGGCAGCAAGAAGAAGAAACGTAAAGAGTAGCACAATCCAAGCAGCATCCCAATAAGGTCTCCACATGGTGCCTGGGTGCTGGGCAAGCAGTGAATCTTCAGGCCAAAATGGTTAGTCTGTCTTTGAAACTGTTCCAAACTTAACTCCCCTTTCAGGAAGCATCAAAGAAGCAGCTAACTTGTACCAACCATGATGGCAATTTTAGTGACCTTCCATTTCAAGGCGGTCCTTTCTTTGAGTAAGGTGTGTAAGTTTGTTTATGAGCTGGTCTAATGCCTGGCAGATGCACTGAGATGGGAGTAGGTTTTCTCCTTCTAAAATTTGCTGTGCTTGAAGGTTTCCCATCAACCATCTTTAAAACAGTGGGACAAAGAGCCTTTGTTTTCCCATTTTCCATCTGCGAAATGAGATGACAGTTCCTCTGAGGCTTGATTTACTGTTTTTGTAGAGCTCATGGTGGTTTCTGCTTGTGGATCTCAAAGGGCTGCACTTCTGTCTAGGGTAAGCACCCTGACTTCAGCAAAGCTATGAACTAGATGAATATCTCCATCTTGTGCTAGTAACTCCTAAGTAATTTTATTAAATCCTTTCCAGACCCAGATCAATATCTGAAATGCACTCTGTCCTGTAATTAATCTGATGAGCCATGCTATCCATGTTTACAGGTCCCTTCAAATTTTTCTTTAGTGTCTTTTATTTTAAAATTAAACTGGTTTAGCAGAAACAAGGTCATGATCTCTGTTTCTTGGTAGCTTTTTCATGCCCTTATTAGATATCCTGTACTGAGTGCACTCAGTAATACAATGATCCAGCCCTGGTGAATAGAGTTGGATACCAGGGTCTTAAAGACCCCTCATCGGGGCAAGTCTGGCAGTTTGATGGCTGATATGTGAAAGGCATTGGTCAGACCAGCCTGACAGATGTGTGGATTTGTCCCTCAGAGGCATAAATGTGTGATGAAGCGTGTGGACCTACATGACTTAGAGCAGCATCGTGTCAGCATTCCTGGCTCCTGCCTCATGCAGTCATGTTCTTCACCTATGCTTGGTCTGCTTCAGCTCTTGAGGGCAGGGTCTACCTCTTGGTGAGGACAGTCTTCTGACACCTGGCTTTTTTTGGAGCAAAGGGCTATTCAACAACAGCCCTATTGATCCATGATGGACTACAGTACTACTAATTGGTGAGGGCATGAAAACACCGGTGTTTAATTTTATATGCCCTTTAGAAAAATGGGCATGTGATCTTAGTTTATTAATAGTATAGATTACTTCATTAACAGTATAGATGATAGCAAGACTTAGAAGTAAGCTGTAGGAACAGAAGGAATTAATAGAATAACATCATGACTCAATTTTGTTGCCATTGACCAATTTTCACACAGCTCACATATGTGAGAGTGCAGCAGGCAGTAATTAACGCACTACAGTTGCGTCTGGGCTTGAAACCACAGCTGGCTGGTCTAGTGTTGGCAACAACTTCCAGTTTGAGCAGGCGGTTTGGACTACAGACCTCCACATGTCCCTTCCAACATCTTTCCAGGAGTCTGTGACCCTGCCCAGGAGTTCCTGTCATGTTGCACAGTGCACAAATGTTCACCCCCCAGTGTCAGAGGAAGGGGTCTAAGGATGAGGAGAGGATATTGAATATAGGCACAGGGAATCGTGAGACAGCTGGAAACGATATCGCAGTGTTGCTTTCTTTTCCTTCATCAGTCTTCAGCATGCTTCTTTGGAAAGGACTCAGATAACTGAAAGCATCAAGAAGGAGGTGCTGGAGATGTTTATGGCAACAGAGACAACAGGAGGTGCAAGGCTGAGCCAAAACACTCAGAATACTGGGTGGAGAGCAAACAGTCTGTATCAGCCAGGGAGATTATCTAGGCTGTCTGTAGAGTTTTCCATGGAAATCTGAAGTTTTTCCCATTAAAAGAGTGGAAATCATGAACATTCTTGGTCTTAGACTTAAGGTTTCTCCATGATACACAAAGAATATGGCAGAGCTGAAAATGCAGTACTTGGAATCAGTGAGAAAGTTTTGTTTACCTCTCGGCCAGTGCTGGAGCTGCTAAAGGTGCTCAAAAGTCTTGTGAGGATGTTCATCCCAACCCGTTCTATTATTTGAAGCTTGCATGGGCGTGGGGAGGTGGGGAGAGAAATGGGTCTTTGTGTCCCTTCTGTAGAGACTGAAAGTGCTTATCAGCACTTCATCTGATGATTCGGGTTTCGCACAGGCTTAGGCTGCTCTTGTGCCCAGTTCAGTCTTGCGGCTGGTAAATGTGCTAGTTTGGATGCAGAGACTGATTAAGAACATCCTCCTTATCTCTGAGGGCATCTGCATGCCTTGCTGTTCCCCTTGTGTAAAGGGGAAGCCCTGATCACCCAGCTTGTGAAAATCACCCCACAGCTAGGGCACTTTTGTATTACAATTTTAGCCTGGGTCTGGTGGCCAGCCCTGGCCTGGAGAGCTACCTTGACCAGCCAGAACAGTGCAGGCCTGCCAGGAAAATGGCAAGCTCTGCTCTGCGAAGAGCTGCTCAGCTGGGCTGCTGCTGCGTGCTGCTGGGATGTGAGGATGAGAAACCCCTTTCAGTGGGGATCTGGGGCTCAGCTTGGCCACACATGTGGGCTTCTCTATCAGGGTCACACAAGCACTCCCATTCCTGCAACTACATTTTAGGAGAGTGCTTTGCATAGTTTGAATATCCCAGAGTGGGGTGGGGGAAAGGGAGCAGCTCTGGGTCTCCTCTCCCCCTTCCTCCTCATGGGAATTAAATGTGAGAGCTAAGTGCTTGCTTTTCTGAAGCTATTATTGGCAACCCATGCAAAATGTCCCTTTTCATGACAAGTAAATGACCTGCTAAGTACAAGCTATAAAAATGCAGGTCATGTTTTCTGTTTCATTAACATGCTGCCTGACAAAGCCTTTGCCTGCTGGGGCTCTCTGCTGGGGAATGGGAGTTAGAAAACCCTTAAGGATTTCTCACTGTCATTATGAGATAGAGAGGCAAACAGGCTTCTAAAGGAAGGCAGGCTCCCAAAAGACAGGCTGCCTTTGTGTCCTGATCTCATGAGCAACCACAGGACCAGCAAAGTAATGCCATTTACACACATAGTCCCAGTAGCGTGGTGTTTGAATGCTTTTATGTTTCACTAATAGCTGGGCCTGACTGTCCCAGAAGTCAATAAAAAAGGTTTTCCTTGATTGAAACAGGCAGTGGACCAAAAATGTTATTTCAGCCACAAAAATTTTCACAACGTTGGAAAGTAGAGGCAGAAGAGCAATATGAATCAGAAGGGGAATCTGAGGGAGAACCTTTTTGAAATGCTTTTCTACAAAAATACTGGCTACCGCAGTCTTTGGGCCAGTAGCATCAAAAAAATTGCTGGAGACAGTTGTTCTTTCCAGATAAAACTGTCTTTCAGAAATTAGAGAAGTGTCTCCCTGCAGGGGACATCCAGGGTGGGTTCAGAGGGTGCATCACTTCTAGGTCTAACTACAGGGCTGTCCCATAAAGGACGTAAGGAGGGTGGACCTTCGTTCACGTGCTTGGCTAAGGCAGGGTTTATCTAAAGCTGGATTCTGCCACCATATAATTCTGGCAGATATTTGGATCCAAGGCCTTTTCCCTGTGTAGGGAGCTTGGGCTTGAAGAAGTCTGAAGAGCATTAGCTTTTGCTCTTGGCGATGTTGAGTAGGACACATCCTGCCTTCTTGACTGCGTTCTCTGGGTTTGCAGGGTGGTAGTCAATGTGCTGGCTGTGAGGTCGTGTTGCCCTGCCCAGGGCTGAGGTTTGACTTTCCAACTCCAGGCCAGCTCCCATTCTTCTTGTCTGTCCTGCTTCCTCACCTATGAGCTGATAAAGTGAGTTTCACATGGAGAGCGTGGAGGCTGAGATGCAGCAGAGAGATCTGAGATGTAACCAGTGCCGTTCAGAGGCTTATAAGTGCTTCCTTGAGCCAACAGGTATTTCCAGGTTTGGCATCCAGGTGTTCTGCTGAATCACGTCTTGCCAGAGGCGGGTTTTAGGGACCAGGCTGCTTCGTGCCCTCTTCTCTGTTGTTCACTACCATGTACCTTGTTCTCTACAGTGTTCTTGCCCAGAATGCCAATGTTTTGGAGCAGCACCATCAGCTGCAATCCAGGGATATTCAGCCTGCAATGAATGCATTGATTCATAGCTTATTTTTAAAGCCAGAAGGAATTGCTATGTTCATTTGCTCTGACCTCGAGCATGCAGTGGGCACGGGAGTATTTATAGCTCTGTTTACAGCATTCTGCTCTGTATACAAGCCAATAAGACCAAGTAAAGAGCAGGGTCCCTGCCCCGGTGTAGGTTTGACAGCCACTACAAGCTCAATAGCTTTATTAAGGTATTGCCCTCAGCAAATGGCAGGGCAGAATAGCCCTGCTGATTGCCGAGCGTGTGGGCAGAGTCGCCCGCCCACAGGACTTGCTGCTCATCCATCTGTGGCCTGTTTGCAGCAGAAGCAGGAATAAACTCCAGGTGCAAGGACAGAGATCTGGGAAATCCTGAGTTTCTGCTTTAGTGTTTCTTAGTTTCCATGCTGCGCCTGTCTTGCATCTTGTCTTGGGGGACCATCTCTCCTATATTCTAATCATACTGAAGCAGCCCAAAAGATGCATAAGGTCACTGGGTAATATGGTTGAAATGAGCCTAGGGAATAATAACTAACTTGTAGGGAGATGCTGGACAAGAGCAGGACAGAGCCACCACCAGCTGCAGCTGTGACAGCTCTCCCTGTACAGTATTTCTCAATGTGTGTTCCCCACTTTGTATTTGGAGTTGCAGGCTAAGACATAGCGTGCTCCAGAGCACCGTGGTGCTGCATCTCCGATGTGGTGCTTGAACTGACCTGCCCAAAGCTCAAGCACTCCAAGAAGATAAACTCGCTTGTACGTGTGGGACGGAGACCATTAAAACTGAAGCAATGCAAATATACCCTGCTTCCCACTTGCCATGTTCTGTCTTCATGTCTCACAGCACGCAGCCAGCGTCCCGGCCGCTTGTCTTTCTCCCATGCTTAATTCTGTTGCCTTAGCTCTTGACATGTGGTGAGTGTCCAGGCAGAAACCTGAGCATTAACTAGATAGATTACGTAGGTAGATTAGCTAGTTTTTCCTCCTGTTGGATGTCAGTCCCCTGCAACTGCTTTTGGACTGCCAGCATGACATAAGAAGCCCTTGTCATTCCCTTTCCAGTAAAACGACAATTACACTATTTCTTAGAATAAGATTTTAATAGCTAAATTTTGTTAGCGTTCTGATTGACACGCATCCCTTCAGGTTCAAATTCCCCTGAGAGGCTGCCTTTTTCACCAGACTGTATCTGTGAGTGAACATGTAACTGACTGTAACATGTACTTCCCTCAGATGAAATCCCTAAGAGGGAAAGTAATTACCTTTTCACATGCAGAAACGGTAAAATCAGCTGGAGCTAATGCTTTGATAGTTAAGAGAATCAGTTATTAATACATCTGCATAGAGGCAGCACAACCACCAAGGCAACTGTGAATCTCACAATCTTGCTCTTGGGCAAAGTATATGCAGTCGCCTAATCTGTTCTTTCTCTCCACAAGCAGCTCACCCAGCAGTGTGAAAAAATTACCTGGAAATGTCGTCATCAGCCTTCATCTGGCACTATCTCCCCTTCTGTCTGGGTCATTGATTTGCTCATCTCCTCTGCCTTAAACCTCACATCACACATTAATTTGTGCTCCCCGGTACTGAGGCGGCAGCACCGTGCCTTCCCTGCTCAACACCAGCAGCTTTCAGCCTCTGAAGTGCCCTTCGCTGCTGCTCGTACGAAGACCTCCTGAATGTGTCTCAAGTGGCCTCTCTGCCCGCTCCGTAACAGCATGTGCTCTGCCAGCTTTTGTTTCATTGCAAGAGAGCTTAGAGCTGTTCTGCTTTCGGAAATTGGGTAAGATTCAGTCTCCTTCCTACAATGACTCAGTGTACTGGAGAAATGACTCCTGCCTTGTACGAGCAGCTACCGTGGAGCTCTCAGAGCTGTGCCAGCCTCTGCTAGCCACCAGCTCCCCTCCAGAGAGCCCCTTCGCCAGCAAGGAGCTGGGGCTGCTCCACACTCCAGTCTTATGATTGCTAAATATAGAGTCCATTGATAAATAACATAAATACATGAAGGGCCCAAGAACCAACAGTCGTTGCAGCATCATCTTAGGTAATACAACCTTTCCCTCTGTTCTTTTGCCCACGTCCCTGTGGCCTTTCAACACCACCGTTTTGAGCATTTTGTGTAGATATCTCTGTGTAACAAATTCATACTCAGTTCTCGTTGCAAGAGTGTCCAGGATCAGGTCTTCAACATGCAATTCAGCCCAGAAAAAACATTCTGTAAGAGAAAAAATCTTGTCTGGCTAATCGCTGATGCTGTGTGATCGCTCTCTGCTTGCTCTGGTCAGAGTTTATTCCCAGTCCTGGTCTGCTGCCATTGTTTAACAGCCCGGTACCACTCGGATCCTGTATCAGACCTGTTTGCTGAGCTGAAGCCAGCTCAGGCAGCTGAGCCGCAAACTTTTGCCTACTGTAGGTTTGCACAGCTATTCCCAAGGATCTAATCTGCCCAGCAGAAACTTACTTACCTTGAGTTTTACTAAGAATTATGAAGTACCACTTTTCCTCAACATTTGTAAACTGAGGGCATCCGACATGGAAATAAGTGCAAGGTGCTGAGGCTTCAAATGCAAAACCCTTATTCCTAAATTAATGGTGACCTTAATGGGAATAAGTCCATTCAAAGGAAGTGTCAGATAAAATTAGCCTATTTCCTTAGGGAAGTGTGTTCTTTTATAAAGCTCTGCTCATCCTTGTCTTTCTAGAAACCAAATTGGCAGCCTCTTTGTTTCACAGCCAAATTCCTTATCCCAGGCCTGGGATACATATGGAAAAGTATTTCCAGAAAAATCCCCTGTTATAAATACCCTGGAGGGGGAAAAGTATTCTATGTATCCTTCCTAAAACAAAGAGTGGCAGGCTGCATAAGGGTATGGAGAAAGGGCTGGTGTCTTGTACTAGGGGAGGAAAAAAGTCTTGATCTTGGGGCTGATGTTCACAGTGTGTGCTCAGGGCGAGTCCCATGACAGGTAAATTGAGATAAGAGCAAAGACTCCTGAAAGAAAGCTACTGATTTTAGTCCCTGTATCCCTGCTTACAGGGTCTTTGCCATAGAAATAAAAGTGCTGCGCTTCCCTGTAATTTCTCCTTGTTAAAAGGTGCAGCACCACCAGCTCCCCTTGAGCTTTCTGTCTCTGCCCTTGCTCCGTTTTCTACATATAAAGCCTCTCGGGGTTTTTTTTCCTTCATGACCTGTTTGTAGAGGGTGCTGAGTGGTTAGCCTGTCCCAGCCCTCCTGCAGCCACACCGTATCCCGTCTTTAGCCACTCTGGCTCTTAAGCAGTCACATGTGGACTTTTATCTGGTTTATGTAGTTGCATGTGAGTATCACTAGATGTCCTCTACTGCTAAGTAGCTTTACCACAGCCCGTGCCAAGTACCACACAGAAAGCCAGTGAAATGAATCTCAGCTGTTTAAGCTGCCTTTTTTCTTTATAGCTTCATTGTTCCTAGCCCATAGACACACAGCAATATTCCTCGCCCATAGCCTGAAGGAGTGATCTCCTACCTCTGACCGACTGGACTTAGAGTGATGGCAAAGCTATTGTGTTGGTTCCATGCAGATTTGAAGCCATCTGGCACATCATAGGAGCACCTCAAGTTTTTCCTTTGCCTCTCATTTGAGACTGAGCCACCAGGCAGGGCTCAGGCTTTGGTCTCCTTCTGCTCTTCTCCAAACTCAACACCAAAGGTCAGGTGCGTGGGTCTCCACTCTAGCAAGAGCTGATCCAGTGCAGGATGGTGCATGCAACTCTGCAGGGTGCAGCCAAGTAGAGCTCCCTGTTCCAGCACAACCCAGCTGCTCTCCAGGCAGCGATGCCACAGCAGCGCCTTGGGTTAGCTCATGGAGGGCCACCGCATGCCCTCAGACCCCATCTCCACCCTCTGCCTTCTCTGCAATGACCTCTCATCCCCAGCTACGTGGCACCGTCAGGAACTTCTACAGATGAAAGTCTTGCCCGTTGCACAGCTCCTGCAGAGAAAGCATTGGGGTCTTTTGTATGAGCAACCCCTGCCTTGCTGCCGTGCTGCGCCAGCCCCTGTGCTTGAGACCTCGGCTCGCGTGCAGTGTGCCGGGGTGGGCAAGGGAATCGTCCCTGGCCAGCCCAAAAGACAGCTGCCAGCAAAACCAGCCGAGAGGCCACATGTGGCTTGCACTGCGTTAACCCACTCAGCTTTAATATGGGAAAACAAACAGCCACATTCATCCAGCCTAACAGTGAAATATTACGCTATATAAATAATGTGTCCTCTTACTTAGAGACAGTTTGCCTGAAGTATAGTCTGACCTGAGCAGTTCAGAGACTGTACGGTCACTTTAATCTATTAAGTGAAGCTGAAACAGACTGGAAATGTCATGTGCTTAAAGCTGTAGGGGGGCAAATGTTGGCTGAAATCTTAAGGCACTTTTATCTTTGTATTCAGTTCCACAATTGGAAGCATTGCCTGTCCTGTACTCGCATCCCCCTGGGGAGGGCTGGTAAAGGGGGGGCTCTTCATGCCACTGCCTCTGCTGTCAAGCTGAACATGAAGTTTTGTCTGAGGACTCCTTGGGGTGACTCAGCAGGATACAAAAATGCACTTAAATAGGAGTTGTATTGTGTAAGCGCTCAACCACAGCAGCAATTCCCCTTTAGCAATGTTGTTAACTAATACACACTACAAGAAGTTTAATGCTGCTCCAGATACTGGCTGGTACTGAAAGAGGAGTTTTTGGCTTTCCTCCTTACATAATTTTAGTATTTTTTATGGGCAGGAAGGCTGTTGAGAACTGAGGAATACCCCGGAGACCCCATGTGCAGGAGCTGGGCCGTGGGCTTTTCCTCTCAAATGTTACTGTCTTTGGTATGAATTGCCTCAGAGATTTTCAGGTTTGGGTGTCTGAATGTTTGGCTTGGTTTGGAAATACAGCTATCTCCCCTGAAGCAGAAATGTTTCTGCTCTGAAGGGTGATCTGTTTAAGACACCCAAGTACAAAGCTGGATGCTCAGATTTAAAGATCTCAGCCTGAAACCTTTGACCTACCGGTCCTGGGACTGCTGTGTCCCCAGCATTTGGTGACAACATTTCCACACCTTTGAGGGTGTATAAACGACCTCCTGCATTTTGAGACCCCCTAATGGGTATCACTTACCAGCAGCTTTGCCAAGCGCTGCCCTCGCTGGTGGCAAGATGTGCTGATAGCAAAAAAACAGATTCCTCGTAGCCAGCCACCTCCGCCGCTGCGCTGCACGCATGGCTGCTGGCAAAGTCTGCCCTTGGGAAACCGAGGAGACCGTTTTGTCCTGGAAGGAAAATTTGCCGCCAACAGAGGAGCCGAGTTTTGCACCAAACTCACATGCAAACCTGTGACTCCTGTTGACAAACACGTCTTAGAAACCCGGAAAACCCTTAGAAACCTAGAAAATTTTGTTCGTGTGAACAAAATGCCTCAGTCCCGCGGTTCGGTCGGGAAAGGCTGGAGGGGTTCCCCTGGACGTGTCTCCTGTGTCTCAAGACAGGGTGGGATTAGTGAAAAATTTGGAGGGTGAGCCGGCACGGGTGCTGTGGCCAGGCGTGCTGTGGCCACTTGCTGTCGGTCTGCTCCCTCTCACCTCCTCCATGCAGCTGGACAAGCGTGGATTTTCAGGCAGAGGCTTGTGTATCTTGTTTGTAAAATGTCAGCGTGCTCCTCTCTACCTCTACTTACATGGGAAAGACAGCGGGAGGCTTTCTCTTGTTACATGCAGGTCACAGCGGGGGGTCAGACTGCCTCAGGTAGATGTTTTCAGTGAGTACTGGGGGCATGTAACACTAGTTTGGCACAAGAGGGGAGCTGGGGCTGTTTGCTTGTCTGTAGGAGCCAATTCAAGTCACATACATCTGCTTTGTAAACCAACACAGAGGTGCACCCTGACCCGGGAAGGTAAGTTAGCAAGTGCCCAAATGCAGCCCGCTGGGATGCTCTGGGTGCTTGGCACATGCCTCAGCACCCTGCAGGGCTGCACCCAAGATGCTCCCCTTCTAGGACACGGGGCAGAGCCAGACCGAGCCACCCTTACTCACACGGATTGCTGTCACGTAGTTATTGCCGGCACCCTCTGGGAGGGCAGCATGCGGAAAAAAATGAGTGCGCGGGCAGAAGCAGGGCTGCTGCTCCCCTCCGCTGCGAGGGGAAGGTGTGAGGTGGCAAAGGAGTCTGCAGGTGAGACGCGAAGCACTGCTTGGGTTCGGTCTCCCATTGCCAAGGGCACAAAGGAGAGGTAGGAAAAGCAACCACTGCCCGTGTGTTCCCTGAAGTCGCATCTAGGATGAATTTGTGTATTCGACACAAATCCTGTTACTGCGATAAAAGTTGATAGGGCTTCCTCGCATTTAGTATGAATATATATACGGGACGGGGCGGTATAGAGCGGCTGGTTCTTAACGGCGTGGCGCGTGCCGCGTTCATGGGGCACGAACTCCGCCTGTGTAATCCCGCGCCCTCCGGTTGCTGCCCGGTCCATCATGCAGCGCCCGCAGCGACGCGGTTGCTCGCTCGCCTCCTCCTCCTGCTCCGCTGGCGGCTGCCCAGGCCCCCGCGGCCCAGAGGGTCTGTCCGCTCCCTTTCCGCCACAAACCCCCGGGCTGCCGGGCGGGGAGAGGCGAGGGACCGGCCGCCCGCCCGGGGCGGCTTAAGGTGCCGCCGCCCGCTCCCGCCGCCCCGGTCCACCTTAACGCGGCGGCGGCGGCGGACGGGCCCATTGCCGCGCCGGGGGTCGGCGGGCCCCGGCCCCCCGGGATCCGCGTCGTCCCCCTGCGCCCGCGGAGCGTGGCATAAAATCCGTGGAAAGTGAGAACCGCGCGGCCGCCGCCGAGCCGCGGGTGACAGCGGGGCTCGGCCGCCGCCGCGAAACCCCCCCCCCGGCGCCGTAGGGGAGGGGGGGCCGGGGGGCGCGCCGCGGGCGCCTCTCGGCGGGCAGGGGCGGGCGCTGAGGGCGCGGCCCCGGCAGCCCGGGTGAGCGGGGCTTCAGGGGCGGGCTCGGGGCCGGGTGGTGCTTTTAGCGGGGGGGGGGACGACCCCCAAACCCAACAGTAAGTCGCGGTGGCTTTTGGTTCTCCCCCCGCGGAGCGAGGGGTGCGGGCTGGCGCCGGGAGGAGTTACGGCGCTCCAGGCGTGAGGAGCCCGCGGGCGGGGAGGGATCGGCGTGGCGCCCGGCGGTAACGGCGGCGGGGCTTCCCCCTCCTCTCCTCTTCCCCCAGCGGCTCTTGCTGAAATGCGGTGCCCCGCATGAAGCCCCCCCGCCGGGAGGAGCGCTCCCCGGGCACCGCCGCTTTTCGTGGCCAAGATCCCTGTCGGGAAGAAGGGGCTGTCGCCGCTGGGCCGCCGGAGCCGGCGGGCGGTGGGTGGCTGCGGCGGCGGCGGGCCGGTGCCCCGGCGGGGGCCCGCCCCGCGAGCGCTGGGGAGGGGGCTCTGCAGGGCCCTGGCTGGACCGCTGTGGGTGCCGTGTCTTCCTTGGGGGGTGGGGGGGCACTGGGAGCTACGCTGTGCAACGAAGGGGCTTTGTAAGCTCAGGGTTTGTTGGCGTTTTTTTGTGGTGTCGGGGTTCCCCCCCCCCAGCAGATTCAGAGCTGCGCTATTTTACTTTTCTACTCTTTGCGTGTTCTCATCCGTGTATTGCAAGATTTCTTACCGTGCGTTAACACTGCTCTTGGGCCACTCAATACTTTGTGAAAGCTTCCAGATTCGTGTGTTTGAGTTATTTGCTAGACTTTCAGAAGAAAGATGTAGGTGCTATCTTTAATGACAATGAAAGAAGGAGAGAAGGAGGTACTTTCTTTTTCCCCGGTTTTACTTTTTCTCTGCTCTAAGAAAGCAAACTGAACCGCAGCTGAAGGACGAGGGCTTCTCAGCTCTTGTGCTTGAGGTTGCTGGGGATTAGAAAGAAAACTTGTAACACTTTTTTCTTTTTTTTTTTCCTTTTTTTTTTTTTAAATGCCTCAAGAGCCCTAGAAACAGCATTTAGAAAGCCCTGCTTCCCAAACAGAGAAACTTAAGAGAAAGCCACGCTGGCTGCAAGTTGAGGAGCAAGTTAAGAGTTAGACCTTGGGTGGACCAGCCTCAGCATCTTGCGCTTGGCTGCTCTGGTAACGCTCCCTGCCGAGCCGGTGACTTTATGCAACGAGTTGGGACTTTACGCCGCGGCAGTTCGGAGTAGAGGCTGGGGTTTGGTGAGAAGAGCAAAGCGCGCAGTGGAGTCCTGACCCCGTTTGAGGCTCTGCCCCAGTACAGGTAACTGCAGCCCTTCTGTGCCCATCAGCTGGTGCTTTTCTGCACGAGTTCCCTAACGTTATGGAAGTGTGAAAATCTAAGCCACTGACTCCTTAGGTATCTTGAGTCATCTAAGTTCGGATTTTGGTGGCAGGCTTCAAGGGATCCTGTTGACTGGAAATGTGCTATTTATGTCTTATCTGGAAACTCTTGTTCATACAACAGTTGGTACTGAGAACAAGCGCGCCAACTTTATAGTCATACCTGGGTAGAGATGTACTTTCTGAATTTTCACTATGAAATTATCTGCTTAGCTCAGGCCGTCTCTGCACAAGAGAGATGTATTTCAAAGGCCTAAAGACTGCATGGGTCAGCTGTCAGTATTTTTCTTTATGAAATGTGTTTGTCTGTTGCTCTGAATCTGTTAGGGGCATTGCAAAAATGGGGTCTATTAATTTAAGAAAAGATAAGAGAGAGAACAAGGGTGTGGCAAGGAAATTCTGAAGTAATAGCTTTAAAAAAACCACCTCTCAATAGCATAGCTTTGGACTGCCTGATAGAGATAGGATTTCTTTCTATGTACTTGAGTCTGAAAATACAAGGCTGACAGCATCTTTTTAAAAATATTAGTGCATATAGAAAACTGGGTGTTCTTCATATTCTAGTTCTGCCTCAATTTGTTTGACATCTTTGGGTTTTGCTCCTCTGTTCCAGGAGCCATCTCATGTGATAGAGTGGGTAGCCCAGATTGCAGAGGGCCAAACACCTCACCAGCCTGACTCCCGAACCAGAGCAGCTGACTGGGGTCGGAGCTGGCCCAGCATCTGTTTTCAGAAATGATGTGAAAGGCAGTTTCTGTTTATTGAAGTTTTTGGTGGGTGTTTTCACAAGCTCAAGATTTTTTACAGAGGAACTAAGAATTACAGAAACAAAGCTTGCCTTCTTCATGGGGGGAGTTTTTGGTATGTGTTGCATTGGGTGTTTTTTTTCTTAAACTGGGTCTGAGGCTAACAAAAGGGAGGAGTAAAAAACTGTATCATCTGGTGGTTAGAGAGCACTTCTTTCCTTCTCCCCACACATTTTTTTATCACTGGGGGAGACATGGCATTTAGGGACTAGGAGGAGGAGGAGGATGAGTCCTGTACGTGAGCCGGTGTTGTCGTTGGCAAAGTAGTACACGAGGGCAATGCAAGGATAAGCGGATACAGGAGGAATGAATGTGGTGAATCATTATCATCAACATCGTGCTGTGGTGCCTTAGAGCTGCTCTTTAACTGCGGACAGAAGCAGTGTCCTGTACCCGAGACCTGCACGGCCCTTTAGCTCCCACCACGTGCTGCCAGTGGTGTTTCGCTGCTGAGACCGTCAGGGCAGAACCTCTGCTCCCTTCTGTTCTTAATTCTGGAAGGCTCCATGAGGAAAGTTGTTTGGCTTTGTTCATTTCTGCCCTTTCGTTTTTATCTATACTCTTTGGGTGTGAAATACTTTTTTGTGGCTGGATTCAAGCCAAAAGCCTCTACCTATCTCCTGCAGTTTGCCAAGCTGGGCATTCCTGCTGACCTGCTGGGTACAGGTGAGTCAATTCATTAGGATGAATCAGTCTGCCCTACAAAAGTTTTAGGCTCTGGACTTCAACTGGACCAGTCTTAATTTGGTTTTGCCCGGTCTGTTTGCTTTGCACGGCTCCAGCCGCACTGGCACTCCTGGTGCTCCTCGCTCCAGCCTCGCTCAGCCTTTGCAGCCCGCGCGGGGCCTCTGGTGCGACATGGGACCTGTCCTTGCCGCGGCGCTGTAACTTCTCCGTGACTGCACATCCCTTTACCCCTCTTACCCACAGAGGTGGAGGCAGGAGGGATTGCACCTCAGCATGGGAATGTGCAGCCCTCCACCTAGAGGGTACTCCAGACTCTAGAGATGGAGAATATTAACGTGGTTCCATGGGAACAAAGCAGGGAGTGTTTTTTTGCATGGTGGTGGTGTTTGTGTAAGCTTTTACTGTCATAAATAAGTAGGTCAGGGTTGAGGGGACAGATTCAATATGGAAAATATGGAATTCATTTTCAGGCTTTCTAGACAGGGCTGAGGAAGAGAAGTGGTGTTAAAAGATACGGAAATGTGCCTTGAAAGTGACCTTTCAAAGATCGATGATATTATTCTTGGTGTCTGAGGCACCCAAGTTTAATGAAGTATAAAGCAGAAGGGGTTGGGAGGATTTGGTCCAAGTGAAAACAGAATGCGCGTGGGACTGGCAGATGGGAGGAGCCCACTCCTTGGTGGCGTTACTGCTTCTTTCTCCTCTTGTGGCCTACAGAGGGACTTGACAAAAGATACTTAGCGGGGAGGGGAGCACGGCCTTCTTGTTCTACTGGAATGTCACTGGCTGTTTTTCTGAATGGGGAAACAAAGGTCCAACGCTCCAGTGGGTCATGTCCTGAGTGTTTGTATCCACTGTAAATCTAGAGCAAGTCCATCAACTCCAATAACATCTGCAATAAGGCATGGCTGGCTCTTTCTGAACAGAGAGAAGTGAACAGCTGTAACTTCAGATGCTGATTTTTTGGGGTATGCTTACTTTTTTGATATTTACATCTCCTTTATTCTCCATTTGAGAACGTAGCGGAGCAATTGCTGATCCATGCATGCATATGTGAGAAAATGTCAGTGGAGGAGTAATATGTATGGAAGTCTTGCATAGAAATATGGCAAAATGTCCACCTGTTCTTAGATGATGAAATAATTATGCAAAAATATCTGCCGAAATAACAGTTGAGGGAAGAGGTGGGGGCAGGGTTGGGGGAGGTTAATGATATTTTTAAATAGTTTGCTGTACTTATAGTACTTATTACTGACTCTCCTGCTAATTTTACTGTGTTAGACACTAGTTCTTCACTAAGTGGTGGTTAATGCTGCCCAGGCTTATAGGTTTCATCAGAGACGCCAGTCTGGAGCTTGCTGAAGAGATGGGAAACCAGCCCCCAGGTACCTTCTCTGTCACCGACTGCCCAAAGGCAGGTAGGCTAAGGTCACCAACTCTTACAGATGCCCATATCTGTGAATCTGCCTCTCACTAAGCCCACTTTTCTTCTTTCTAAAATGGGGTAGTAGGAGTTTCTTCTTTGTGGGGTGTGTTGGGAGCATAAGTATAGCAAATGCTGAGATACTTCAGAAGGCATCCGAGATGCTGTGGCATTGGATTCCTTTCCTGCTGCTTCTCTTCTGGCCAGGATTGACCAGCAGAATTGCTCAGTGCTTCTACAGCTGAGTTTTTAATCAATTTTTGGATAAATCTTGTTTGCCTCTGAATTTGTTTGCCATTGGTGGGCTTGGGATTAAAATCTTGAACTACTTTCTTGTATTTTCTTCTACTGCTACTATAGAGCAGCTTAAAAAGTGCACTGACACCCCTTTACCTTCTGGCAGATAACATAATGCCTGCCTTGCCTTCTCTCTGAGAAGGTCTGCTTCTAGAAAGGATGTTGTACCAAATAGGTAACTGTATGCAGTGTGGTAAAAATGATTTATTCTTTCTTCATCCCTCTCAGCCCTCCACAATCTAAGCCTTCTCCGTTGCTGCAAATTCCACATAGTTTCATACAAAGTCTCTCTTTTGAATGTACGGCAGTTCTCATTCCAGTATTAACATGCTAAACCTACCTGAAGTGCGTAATTTCACGGAAGGGAAAAACCTACGTAGTTTCCCAAAGGTGGGAGAAATGCCCCCAAATGGTTTGCTGATCTCTGTTTGGTTATTGCCAACTCCTGACTCCATCTGCCTAGTTCTTGGTCTAGAGATGAGTGTCACTGAGGACTATCTCGCATCTGAACGGTGACTTGTAATGATCAAACATGGTGGACCAGACCGCTGGTTTATGTAGTGACTGGCGTTAGTTGACTGAAGACCAAACAACTGCCCATCGTTTGGGCAGTTTCCATCGTCTCCAGTGAAAACGATTGCAACTGCATCAGCTCACGGCCAGTTTACTATCAACCTGCTCCCGGGGCTGTGGGTTAACCTCACCAAGCGTCTCCTGCGGTCGGGCCTGTTACTTTGTATGTGAAGGTAAGTCTCGGTGTGCTTTCTGATCTACTGAAGTGTAAATAAAGCAAGAAGGCCTTTCACTTGCAGGCTCACTCATCGGCATATATTAGTAACGCTCATCAGCTTTTGACTGGAACCTTGATGGCATAATTACTCTTAAAAGGGTAACATATTCAAAACTACCTGTGTGACTTTGGGAGTTAGATTCCTCAGAGTCTTAGTCATTATTTTAAACAGGAATCGGCTCTTTCAGCCACACATACTCCTGGAAGTTTTAAGAAAAGGCTTCTGTTATCATGTCTTTTAAAATGACAGTTTCTAGGACGAGTGTGGCAGCTCTGCCTCTACTCTCATTTCAGATGTTAAATAAGGAGGTTGAAGAAACAATTAGAAAAATACTGGGGAAAATAGATTATCATGGGTAATCTTACTAGAGAGGTCTAAGATGTAAAAATGTCTGCTCTTCAGTCACCTGACAGCAGGAGGGATGTGAGCACGTATTTTTCAGCTATGTCTTTAGGACAGCTGGGAGGATGACTGATGTCTTGGCCATCACTGTAAACAGAGCAAAACATACATTTCTCCAGACACAATTTGGTGCACTGAATTCAAACAATGTGTGACTGGAACCGTTCGAGTCACCAGGTCAAACATGGTTATCAGAAGAAACAGATAAACTAAGAGAAGAGTCTTGCATACTCTAGTATCTATGTTTATGTAGGTAGGGCTTTAACTTGCTATCAGTCTTAGGTTTCTTTTTGAGCAGCAATGGATTAGTCTTGGTACTTGTTACAGGAATGCTTAAAAAATTGCACACTTGCAATGCAAAATCTATTTATTTTGCAACATACCTGTGAGATAGGGACCTACTATCTATCTCACTTGTACGGCTGGGTAACTGGAGTATGCACTAAAGCTAAACACAGCACACAGGATCACGCAAGAAAGTCTGCAGCAGGACAGGAAGGAGGGTGTTGAAACTGGGTCTCCGTTCCCGTGAAAACCATCAAGCTCTGGTCCATGCTCTTCCCATCAGGTTCCTCCTTGGTGCATCTGAGGCAACTTGGGGCATTTCCTTGGCTAGACAAGGTGGGGTTTGGCTTTTCTAAGGAGGAAAGCTCAAGCCTGGTGATGTAAGGAGGAAGATGATGTATGTCTGGGGGAAGATGGGGAGTGGGGAGCATCTGCCAGCTAGAGATGTCACCACCACTCCTTCAGTGAGCCTGGCTTCACCAATGCCGGCACAGGCTGCTTCACAGCTATCAAAACACCATTCCTCTGGGCAAATCCCTGCTCCTCCTGTGCCCAGAGCCAGCTCTGTTCTTTACTAAAGTTGATACGTGATATGCATGGCTGGGTTGACGATGAAGCCTTCTGCCCAGCTGCTGGCTCCACATCTGCTGCCACTGTGCTGTGTCCCTGTGCTGCCTGGGCTCCCTGATGGAGGAGAGCAGCCTTTGCTCGTCCCAGCTTTGGGAGGGGCACCACTGGTTTGATTTTGGGGGAGGAAGCTGTTGCAAAGCTGGCAGGAGGAATTTTTTGTTTTGGTTGCATGCTGAGCAGTAACAATATGAGTTTTATTGCTCATAATGTATCCACATTTATAGGATGCTATATTTAAAAAGAAAAAATGAGTCATGGGGAGCTATGCTAATGCTAAGTATTTATGTCTACCTCTTGTGAGGCTGAAGGCAACGGGAGTTGAGCAACGCTCTTGTGAAGTGTCCAGAGGATTTACGGATCAAACTAAAGACCACTGAAGTCGGCTGTAAGTCAGGCTGTGCCTTGCTCGGGGCCCGGATCACGTACCTTGTGCTGGTTACAGTGAAATACTCTTCTTAGAAAACCTGGGAGTGCTCAGTGCCGTCAACTTCCCTGTGCTCGGGTCGGAGCTCGCTGAGCCACCGCCTCCAGCAGAGATCTTACCCTCCCAGCGGGAAGTCACACCTGGGTCGCAGCCCGGGGCAGGATGTCCCTGTGCCTCTCAGGCCATGCCTACAGCACCACGCGAGCAGGCAGAGCCTGGGCACATCTCAGCTCCTGCCCATTCCTCTGCAAGAGCTGTAGTCCCAAAGAGAAATAAGGCTGGGGTCTGCTGTGGCACGAGCAGCTGGAGCTCTGCTTTCAGAGCCTGCTAGGGACACAGGGATGCCAGGGTTCGGGTACTTTCGCTGATGGTGTGTCTTGGTGCTGATTCAGTTGGCTTGCAATTAATTACGATTTTTTTATTGGTTGGTTTTTTTATTGAAAAGTTACTTAATGAAATACTGTTCTACTTGAGAGTGCCAGTGAATTCAGCTTTCCAGGCATCTGCTTGCCAGCGTGGCTCAGCTCTGGTCGCAGGCAGAGGAGGGACTGGGGCAGAGGCTTCTCTGCTGGGTGGGCCAAGAACAGAGGGTGGAAACGGACTCCCTGAGAGCAAATCCAGACAGTGAGGTGTGCCTGGAAAATGCAGATTTGGTAACAGCAAGGTGCTCTGCGGCTCCTCTGTTCTGCCCACTTATTTGAGAGGAGGAGTTTTCAAAGTGAGCAGAAAATAATCATTGAAGTGAAGTCTTCAGGGTTACTGGGCTTTTTGTTTTGCTGCTTTAGGAATCGGTCATATCAGTATCAAAATGAGCATATTTAAGCTTCCTTTGTTATATTTTTCAGGGGTACATTGGAAATCAGAAAAGGCTGTAACGGTGTAAGGCTGGTTCTGGTTTGTGGAAACAAATACTTGCTCATCTTGCAATAGTGAGGGGGTGGAAAAGCTTTTGAATACAGGTCTGTCATTTGCATTGCTGGAAGCACAAAGCCTAATGGTGAGCCTGATACACAACAGCTGGAACAAAGACCCATCCAACCCAATTTAAAAGCATGTTAATGGACATTGGTGCAGTGGGAATCCCATCCATTTTTTTTCTTGAACTGGCCTTCCCACTTAAAGGGCTACTAAAACGTCCCCTGTAGCATGTCTCCAGGTACTCCATGTCACTCCAAAAAAGCATTCAGAGGATTTTCTTCTCTAAGTTTTCAAGCCTGTGATACAAGCTCTTTTACCAGTTGGTTGTTGTGACACAGAAAGACTCCAAAAAGGTATGAAATGACAAAAAGTAACAGGATGCAGATGGAATTTAATCTTTCAGGCACATCCAGACACTGTTATCGGGTCTGTCATCTGCACTTAACATACCCAAATAGCTCTTGAGTGGTCTACATAGACAGCTGGCAATTTAGTGGAGATTGTGATCTTCAGAAAATATGTAGCTGGTGTCTTGTGTAATACGTGGTATGGAAGTATTAGTGCCACCAGTGTAAGTACAAGACTTGCCAGGTAGGGAACATCTATCTATCTATTAGGTAGGACTTATGGGGAAGAAGTTATTCAGTACCCAGCCCTCAATCCCAGAAATAGTCATCAAGGGCATTCACAGAGCTTGTCTTGTGGGGTGATGAACTGGGAAGGGGGAGATCACTGACAGAATCCCTTCGGCTCAGGAGTGCTCACTGCCGAGCTGCAGACTTGGAGGTTGGTTTGATGGCTGCTGGCATTTGTTAGGGACGAGAGTCCCCAGCTAACCTTGGAAGTGGAGGAGACATGCCCTAGTGCTCGGGCAAAACCCCAAGCTGTTGTGAGTTGTTTTTGTGAAACAACAGCGCAACATCCAGTATTGCCATCGTGGCTCCGAGCAGCGTGTGATCTCGCTGTTAGGGACCTGCCTAGCCGCAAGTCTCCATCTGACACAACCATCCTTGGAGAGCAAGGCAGGTATGGCTTGCGCCCATCCTGTGCACGCCCTGCTTTGCTTCCACCTGAAGAGACCTTGGTGGTAGCCAGTGAAGGACTGTAACTCTGGATTAAAAGTCCGAAGGTTACGATGAGCCGTAGCGATGAGGTGGACTTGAACGGGTACTTGCAGCTCTTCCCTCAGAAAATATTTTGTAGCTCAAGGGCGGCGCGCGGGGAGAGGACTTCTCTGTTTCCTCCACATGCTGTGGATGCTTTTAAATTTAATCTGCAAAGAGGCAAAATAGCAAGCTTGAGGTGCTGAGGAAACCATTTGCTTTTCCTGAGGTTTGGTCTGGTCTGAAAAGCTGTTAAAATGCTCTGCTGAGCATGGTTTCCTCTGCACATTCTGCAAAATGGCTCCATGCGGCACAGAGATGCTGATAAGTTGCTGCAACACCCCTGTCCTGTGAGCTGTGAGGATTTTGTTATGGGAGATTTACCTGTGGAGTGTTAAGTACCTCTTAAGGGACAAAGTTTGACTTGGACTGAACACCTGCAGAGCATGAAAAGTCTTTCATGTTAATCAGCAAAGTTTTCTAAGGGGATACGTAATTTCTTATTCTTTTTGCAATGTAGCAAGTCTGTTTAATTAAGCATCTGGGATTTGAATTATTAAATAACAGAACAGTTTCAATCTACTTTTGTGTTGGTAAAGATCTCCAGCAACCTATTTTTATTCCTTGGATTTTTAAATTAGGAGCTTCAGAAACTCTTTGAATCTCAGGAGGGTGACTTACTGGATCTGGGAGGGTAGAGAAATACAACTCTTTTTCTAAGGTCTCCTGAGCATGGCGAGTCTCCCTGTTGTTTACATGCCAGCCTCACAAGAATATGGGAATAAATGGTAGGCTGCCAAAGCAAAAAAAATCGTGTTCTCAGGCGTATGCTGCATTGAAGCATCTGTTTGGTTTTGTGCAGTGTGAGAATAAATCCTTTTGCTGCACAGAACACTGGGAGCAATTCTCTGGTTTGGAGGTCAGATTGCCTCATCCATTTTTTTTGGGGGGGGAAGGATAGAGAAAAACAACAGTAGTTGCAGTTTGTGTGGATTTGGGAAGGCTTGCAAAGAAGTGGATGGGTCTAGCCGAGAGGTAGGAAGGGACAAAGAGGAGTCTGAGCTGAAGAGGTGAAGGGCTGCTGCACTTGGGCGGTCGGTGGAGGTCTGCCACCTTTGAGGCAGTGAGTGAGGAGCTGAGGAAGAGGGTGAGGAAGCGTCTGCTAGCGTCCATGGTGGGGGCGGAGGGGCAGGCAGCCCTGGGCAGGGCGTCCTCATGGGCAGCGGGAGGTGAGGGACTTGCTGACGAAGCCGCTGGGCCCCAGCAAGCTCCCAAAATGCCTCCCAACCTCGGGAGTGCTCCCATCTCCCTGAGCCCTCCTGACCCCAGGCTGCTGTGTTCTCGCTCCTGTTTGAGACCGGTGAACTTCAAAAGCCTCCGCGAGTGGAGGGGTGGGTGGACACGGTGGGTGGAGCTGATGACCCAAAATATCATTTCCCCTTCCTAAGGCTGGGCGTATATCAAACTTGTGTCTCTGTGTGGTAAAAGAATATGAACCAAAAGTGCTGAGAGATGCAGTGGTTAAATTGAAACATGCTGTGGCAGGATGAAAGTAATCTTGTCCCTTACCAGCCCTTAATGCTTTGGGGCTTTATTTATTTTATTTTTCAAGTGGCTGCAATCCATGCCATCTCTATCTGTGCTTTTAATGGAGAGATTTTTATATGCAGAAACATGTCAAGACACCATCAGGGTA
This sequence comes from Gorsachius magnificus, assembly GCA_034008185.1. Taxonomy (NCBI): domain Eukaryota; kingdom Metazoa; phylum Chordata; class Aves; order Pelecaniformes; family Ardeidae; genus Gorsachius; species Gorsachius magnificus. Next base: position 14,810,329 of record CM067085.1, on the reverse strand, counting down.
AACCATCCCATGTTGTGTTAGAGCTCACAAAGTCAAGATAAAACATGAGGATATCTACAGTTGCCTTTCAGTTCAAATTTTATTTTTGCTGTGTCCTTGAATGTACTGAAGCATATGGAAAAGACCCCTACATGGAGTAAATGTCCCTTAGGGAGAACCCAGCAGTTCAAAGAAGGGCCAAATCCAAATTTCTTGCTCTTTCTGTGAGTCTGATATTTAAAATGTGACACAAATCAGAGATGTACTTGAGTTGCCAAGACTAAGGCTAGCATCTCTTTGCTTGGTGTTTAAAAATAATGGCACTATACAGGCATAGGAATGGCATAGGAGATCTACCATAAGGTCAGAGCAACTCAGCACTGCATCCCACTATTTCTGAGAAAAGACCTTGATGTCTTGACTCTGTTGTGACTTTGCAGCAGAGCAGGATAGCTGTACTTCAGAGCTGTGTGGTGAGCGGAAGGAAAAAACAGATCTTCCTGGGCTCTGATGGTAGAGCCTAAACATTTCTATGAAACCTCTCAGCCAAGGTCTGTAGGGGATTGAAACTCAGGAGAACCTGAGTAAGGAAACCTGTTCACACAGGAGACCAGAGTAATTGAAAATGATGCTCTGGAAGAGCTAATCAAGGATCAGGGGTTCTTCTTTGAAAGCAGCTCTTGATTTGACCTTGAGAGCCTAGACTCGGAAACTTTGCCCAGTTACTTTGGTTTGTGCAGTTCATGGGTGATCTTGCCTGTGAAACAACCCTTCCCATTGCCCAGGTAAAGCAGAAGTCCTGTACAGCTGTGGGATCCCGTGCTTTGTACCACAGCGGGTATAACTGCAGGTAGTACCACTCACATTTAAGGAAAAGCAAGCGCATCCAGTCTCAGTAAATGATGAGAAATGTGGTGATATGTGTGCTTAACCAATGTTTTATCCTCTTGTCCCATCAAAGGTCCTTATCCACCCCTTCACCAATACTGTGTGGTGTGTTTGTTGTCCCCACAGATGCAGGGTGGGGAGCTCCTGGGTGGGTTGGATGTAGCCCAGCACATCTCCTCATCCCTCCGGGACGGCATCCCCTCGGGGAAGCTGACTGCACAGTTCCTAGAAATCTGTTGGTGCCAGCCCGATGATTAGGCAGGAGGCATCATCTTTGGCATGGGGCACTGGGAGGCTGAGCACCTTCAAGGCTGACTTCTGAAATGCGTATAACCATGTGTGGTGTGTTTATCCCATGTGAATGCTAGAGCCAGTTTATAGGGCAAAAGCAGAAGCTGTTACTGTTCGGTGTGTGTGTAAGATGCTTTGTGGCAATGGCAGCGGAGGGCGTGCCTCTCCCTTTAACTGGGGAGAGCCTCTGCTGTTGCTTTTTCTTTTCCTTTTTTTTTTTCCCAAATGGCAATTGATTTTCGAGGGGGGTTATCTTTTCCCGAAGTTGTGAGTGAATTTTTGATGTGATTGCACAGAGGTAGTGGTGGTTGGAGCCCTGCTGTTGCCTTGTTCATCAGAGGTGCTTCACGAGAGTACAAAACACTTTTGAGGTATGATTTCCCAGAGAATGCTAATCCAGGGAAGTGCTGTAGACTCGCTCGCTGGCACTGTTTAAATCCATAATGCAGCACCACCTGCCAAACCACAGGGCATAATGGAAGTGTTAACGAATGTACATATATACCCTCCCACGTGGCTGCAAGTTGAATGACTTCAAAGTTGAGACAGAGGGTTTAGGCTGAGCATAGAAGGCACAGGATTAGGGCATTCTGATGCAGGTCTGTGCTGAAACTGGGGGGTGAGGAGTCACCAGAGGGGTCTGAAGTTGGGTTGGCTGACCCATAGGGTGTTTTCAAAGATATATTGATTTTTCGGCTGCTGCTCTCTGATATATGGAATTGTCCACTCCTAACACCTGAGAAGAAACTTGAGCATCCAACAGCAAAGCACAGGTACTGAGCAGCATCAGTTGGGACCCCAGTACATCTTTTCCAAAGGAGTATCCTTGCAGGACGCTTCTCTCCGGTGCTGGCAGGGCGAATGTGCTTGACGGGAGGGAGAACTTGAGTCACACATGGGTAAACTCTGTTCCTCAGGGGTGGTTTGGCCAGTTACCCACTGATCTGAGTGTCAAGGTGTGCGTTTGCCACCGGGAGGGCTTGCGCAGGCTGGCAGGGAGCAGGAGGAGGACAGCAGGGCGGGAGCTGACAGCCATGCAGCTTGCCAAAGAGAAGGGCTGAGAAGGGGCAGCAGGGTTGGCCTGGCGCGTGGCTGGGATGCTGGCAGTGTACGTGCACCCTGTCCTCAGACGGGTTCACGAGGATGCTGCGGCCTCACGCAGCTGCAGGTCGCCATGAGGGGAGCGGAGGAGGGGGCCGTGCATCCCCCCCATTCCACCCCTCACCCCGGTACCCAGCCCCGAGCTCTGCCCACGCTCCTCTTTCAGACAAGCCTGTTGGATCTGCCAAGTATGGAATCGCCTCCCCAGAATGTTGTACGTAAATAAGAGGCGCATGCTCTTGGCAGACATTGTAACAAGCCTGGAAAAAATGACTGGTATGGATCCTGGGCCAGTGATGAGATCTTGGAGTCTTCCAAGTGACAGAGTAATGACACAGACCCAGGAAATGCCTGGAAAATAGCCTTCCACATGGTTCTGAGATTTAGAGTCATAAAATTCTACCTGAAATCTGCGAAGTGCCGATTTGGGTAAACCTGGAGATGGATGTTCCTTCATCTTCTGAATTCCACGCTGGTGAAGTTCTTCTAAAGCTCCAGCATCAGAGACTAGCATGTACTGTGCTCTTCGGTACCTGTAAATGAGCTGTGGGGAACCAGGAGGACTGTCCTCGACCCTGCAGCCTGGGAAAATTGGCAGAGTACCCTATGAGCATGCACTGTGTCCTGGGGTATAGAAGTGTTGCAGAAACATCTGTGTTGCTCCATAGCTCACAGGTAATTCCAGGCAGCAGTGGGATGCAGAGAGTGAATGGACGATCTGTCCAGAGGATCAGTTCTGTAGGATGTGGACAACAATAGTCTTTTTGCCTAGAAAGGACATAATCATGAGTCAAGTTCTGGAGAAGACTTGCAGTAGAGCACAGGTTTTAGAAATAGCCTGGAGATCCCCACTCTTCTCACCTACTTCCATCTCCCCCCCTCAAAAGGCTCTGGCAGCATCAGCTGCGGACTTGACAGGAATCACCCATTCCCACATGGAAATGCTATTACCAGGGACCTTCACAGCCTTCAGCTCTTTCAAGCTGTCTGAAGAGATGCAAAGTATGTTTTGCCAGGAGGGAAGGGAGTCTTTAAAAAGCCATTTACCTCCTGGAAGACATCCGGTAGCAACACTGGAGATGTAAAAAGCATTAAATACAGAATTGAGCCTGACTGGAAGACAACCTCGGAGCCAAATGCCTTGATTGATTTGCAGGAGGGTGACTGGAATGAGATGTCCCTGTACCCTTTCTATCCATAAACAATCTCCAAAGCTTCTGTAGGTGCCGTGAAGTCTGTGCGTTGGCACAGCCATGCCTGCCCTGTGCACATCATGATGTCCAGAAAAACCACAGTGCAAGGAGCCATCGAGGAGCTGGGTAGGGGGTAGGGACCCAGCATGGTCAGGATACTATTGAGCACCCCTTGTTTTGGCAGGGGGATGTGGGGCCATGGTAGGGAAGGGAGGGTGAAGCTGTGAGTCCATGCTAGGCGCTGCTCAGAATCCCCACCCCCAGCTCTGCGGTGCACGAATTTGGCATGTGGACCACTCTGCCTGCCCAGGGCAATGCCAGCTGAGGCTGGGAAGGCTGTGCCGTGCACATCTGGCTGTGCCACACATCTGGCTGCATCTCCAGCAGCAGGGCCACGTGCAGGCAGCAGAGTGTCTGGCTCAGCCGCAGCGCTGGGCTATTGCTTTGGAAACCTTGCTGAAGAGTATAACAGAGCAGCAAAACCACCCAGGGCAGTGGATTTGGGGTCTTATATTGGCGTGTCAGCAGACTGGGATGTGTAGGAGGGAAGCTGCCCATTTCCAGGGATTGTGCGAGCAGGAAGGGCAGCTATTGGAATTGGAAGCCGCTTCCTCCACTGTAAATTTGTTCTTGTTGCGTTATCTCTGGCTGGGCAGGGCAAGGGAACATCTTGGCTATCTTGATTTTTTGCTACAACATGTTTAGGTCAACTTCATCAGTTCCATGATAACATAGGAGAAGCATTCCTGGCCTCACTAGCAAAGAATTTTCGAGAATAATACAGGAATCTGTCATTCCCCAGTGGCTTCTGAGAGCTTTGGAAATAAATGAGTAAGGAGAGGGATGGTAGATATAAACACAGAGAAGTGATGGAAGTAAAAGTAGCTGAGCCATCTGCTTCCTCAGGCCCCAGTCTAATGTGCAGGGCTGCTCTGCTTTCACGCCTTAGCAAAAGGCTTAGATCAGCCTCCAGTGGACTGGAAACCATTCTAAACTGGAAACCATACAGTTTTAATCGAGGTCTGAAGGATACAGGAATGGATCTCATGTAGCTGCTTTCTGGTCGCATATCTGGATTTTCCTACAAAACTGGTAGTGGCAGTGCTGTAACCCTACAGACCCAAATCTGAGTTAAGTGTTGGTTTTAATGAAAAAAAAAATTAAAATCTGGCTTCTGCATCTGAGTGTTGGCTTGTCAGAGTGACAGGGATCTTCTTACGTGATTTGGAAAGGGCACTAAATCACCAAGAGAAACAGGCTGAAGATTAATGGAGTGATTGTGGGAGGTGGAGAAGGAGCTGGGAGGAGGGAAGCGGAGTCCGTTTTGGATGACTGTCCTTATGATTGACGCATGCGGTGCTGCATTTACATACAGATCAGGACACCGACAAGCACGTGCTTCCAAGTGAGCCCGAGGAAGCCCCTGAGCCCAGCCTGGCCACAGGAAAGCTGCTGCTCAGTGCTACAGCAAGGCTCCTTCTTATCGCTTAAGGATTCACAGCACAGGGAGACGGGGGGGCCGCCTACCATCTAAGCAATTTCCAGTGACGTGGCTTTTTATTATTATTATTTGTTCAGGCTATAATTCCATGTTTCCTGAAATAACTACTAAGTATTCATCAGGCAGCTACTGCCTTTAGCTGCCTTTTGTGTGAATCTCAAGTGCTTCATTACTCCCCCGGTGAGTTTTCTTTCTCTTACAGTAAATCTGAGCAGCATCTGTGCGGTGGGGGAGGCGATGCGATCTTGGGTTGACAAGGAGAAAAGGCCTGGCTGGCACGGGGAGCTGGTGAGGAGTTCAGGGAGCACAGCCCCCAGGGTACATCATCTTCTTGCACTGGAGAAGAATTCATGAGGCTGCTTCCAGGACCTGTAGCTACCCCCCCCCCCCCCCCCCCCCAAATTCAAAACCCAACTGGTTGCAGCTCTTTATTGCTGGATTGAGGATTTTATTTTTAAACAACAGTTGGTTTATGACTTTTTTTCCCCCCCTCTCCTCCTTAGTAGCAATCTGATAGTGCTTTGATCACTGCTCCAGAAGGAAATGCCTGTAATTTCCTGCACAGGTCTTGCCAGGTGCTGGGCTCCATCAGATCTCCTGGAAGCTGATAGGGGTTGAGAGCATTCTCACCTGGCAGGGTCCTCCTTATTAGAAAACCTCAGAGAGTTGAAATTTCACTTGGGTTTTGAACAACTTAATGCCAGAACTACAAAGGGCGTCAGGCTCTGGCTTCCCACATGACGGATCTCTTCCATGCTGACTTCCCACTGAGGACTTGCACGTGGCCCAGCTTTGGCTTGGTTTGTCCTTTTCGAGGCGTTGACCGGGCAGGAAATCTGACAGACTGGAGGAAACCTGGCTAAGAGTTAATCATCTTTCTTTAATAACAGTTGGCGGTGGTTGTTTATATACCTACGGGTCCTTTGGCTTTCAAAGGTTTGGGACACGGTCATGCCAACTTGAGGGAGAAATTTCTGAAGTTCATTCGGTCCTGATCAGCATGACTCAAGGGTTCTCAGTCGCTCCCAGTCCCAGGGATTGCCTGTAACGCGTAAGGCTGAACTATTTTCGTACCTGGCAAGCGTCTCTGGGTGTGTCGTGGTGGTTGTGTGGCTGCAGCCAGCAGTCTGCAAGAGGAACAGAGAGGGAAGTGTTCAGATCTTGCAGAGTTTCAGCCCTGGAGGCATTGCATGGAGCTGCTAATGCTTGCAAAGTGGCCGGGTAAAAGGGCGTAATCAAGTGAGCTGTGGCTAGAGGAAGAGTTATTAGTTGCAACCGTAGGAGTAGTTGGCAGCCTTGGTGGCTGATGGTCTTCCTCGGCCTCAGGTGAGGTTGGTGTCTTCAGGTACACAGAGCTCCGGCATATGTGAAGAGCTATCCATGGACCAAAGCAAGCCGATGACAGGAAAAAAATTCCCTTGGCCATGGGCTGATGGAATTGGTCAACATACATATATATAACTAAGTACATGCTAACTCTCAGCCTATTGCTATAGCAGACACAGGCTCCCTGAAGTTGTCAGTTTTGGAGAGATGCAGCAGAGGAGGAGGGAGCTGGTGGTTCCCACATAGACCCTGCTGCAGCTTTTTCTTGCGGTTTCATAACAGAATTAAGCAATTTGTGTCACATGTTGCCATGGAGACCGTAAATCACTGTCATGCTGGGCTTCTCTGTCAGGGAGCCCGTGTCTTTAATCGCACCAACCTCCCCTGCAAAGCCAGGGCTTGGTGCTGAGCTCGTTTACCTGCTGTAATGGCTTTGCCCTGGGAGCGGTGCTTGCAGGAGAGCAGAGCTGGAACCAGGGATAGGGGTGCTCGCATGTCGAGTATCAAGTATCTGGGGTCAATTTTATTATTGTGGTATGCGGCCACACCTCTGCTCAGATGAACATAAATTATAATGATTTACACAAGCTGAGATCTGTCCCACTTGCATTCAGGGCAAGTTTTGCAATGAGGATGGGCATTAGATACACTACCTGTATGTTGTGGTGACCTGTTGTGTCTTGGGGGTCCGGGCACACAAACTGAGCTGAATTTCTCTGTCTTTGGTGTTTTTATATTATTTGGCTGCTCCAAGGGGATAGCTCAGCCCTTCCACTCCATCCCCATGTCCAGAGAGGTAAATGGAGTTTTACACAGCTTATTCTGCCTCCCTAAGAAATCCTTTTTCCAGAGGCTGAGCCTCAGTGACGCTCTTGGGTCAGCATTTCTCTTTTTTCCTTGCAACCTGCCCCAGAAGTAGCCACATTTCTGACTGTCTCAGCATTACTGGCTTGTGCTGTCAGGACACTGATTTTGCCAGTGTGTATGAAGATGGTGGTGTAAATCAGCATACAGATGGTGGTGTAAATCAGTGTGAAGATGGTGGTGTAAATCAGCCTCCTTCCAGTGACTTAACCAGAGCCCTGACAGCTTTCATCAGTGTAGCATATGGATCCTTCTCTTGGCTCCTTCGAAATAAACAATTATATAAACTGTAAGATGATTATCATCAGAGCTTATTAGTGTATTACCACATGCTGCTTTGTATTCAGACAATAGATAAAAAAGTCTGTGCTTCGTTTCTCTCAGTCAGATCTACAGCAAACACGCTTATTCTTGCTCCCATCTGAGGAGGACTGTGCCAGTACTCTTGCCAAAAACACATGAAAATCAGCCCAAGTCTTGTGTACTTGCCCATAGCAACGTAACCAGCTGGCACGGAAGCTCTGCGCACCTTTGGGAGTGTTTAATGTTTTCCAGGAGGTGACATATGTTGTTTTTAAGGTTTGATTTATTGGCTGGTTTAGATGATAATCTCGTCAAGGCATGAGCTGTCTTCCTGCTTTGATTATCAGGGCAGATGGAGGTGCAGAGGGATTGATGTACTTGGCTTTCAGAGGGTTTGCATTGCGTACCTGCATGTTGGGAGCATGGGACCTGCCATCTCAGTAGAAGGACAAGTGTTTCCATGAGCGGTAGAAACAGCCCTGCAGAAACATTGAAACTTGCTGCCTTTTGACACTCAATAGAAGTTTTCATCTGTTCATGCTAACATCACCTACAATGTTTTTTTGTGCTCGACAAACCAGCTTACAGTGCTTGACTTTTTTTTTTTATTATTATTTATTTTAATTATTTTTTTTCAGTTCAATTCTTGCTGTTTCTCCCCAGGCTACATAATACCCAGCCTGGTAGCTTAGATATACAGTATGACCAAACTTCTGGAAACGACGGGAAGCAAATGCCCCGATTCAACCCATAAGTGTGTTGGGCAGAGTCACAGTTTGTACAATGGGCTAAATATTATCCTAGCATTTTGGGGAGCGTTTCATGCAAGATAAGCTCAAGACTTCTTAGGAGCAAGTTAAAGGGGCTGCTACTAAATGTAATGCTTGTCTGCTGAGCAGTAGCTTGTGGTTTGGTGATGAGGTCAAAAATCATGCACAAACGGAGTATGGTTTTCACATCTGCAGCCTGTCTGCTGCCATGTCACTAACAATCAGCCTTTCATACCACCCAGCCGGAGCCATGCCGCTGTGTGAAGAAGGACGGGGTGAAATCTTTGCAACAGGCAAAGCAAAAAATTGCCGTTAAATGTGTTGGGGGGGGCAGGGTTTTAGCCAGGGTCTCTGTCGTAAAGATCTGGCCCTAGCAGAATTACATGGAGTGAAAATTTGGTCTTCCAAGGAAAAATGAGAAATTTATAGGTTTCTATCCAGCCGAGCATGCTGCTTGTTGATGTGATCTCGTAAACATGAGAAAGTCGCTTACTGTCCCTAAAATGGGGGTAAGAAACTTTGTGAGGAATTGCAATAAGACTGGTTGAGGTCTCTGCTGGTGCCTGGTCTCCTTCTCCCCATCCAGCAGCTCTTGCTTGCAGTGGAAATTCTTGCTGTTCTCAAGAATTGCTCCAAAGATAGCTTAGAAACAAGCCGACTTGATCATGTTTCTTCTTGGCATGTCAACTTGGACAGGAGGCCTTTTGCAGTTCTTACTAGCCTCAGCAATCTCACCTCTGTGATCACCCTCTCTCTCCCTCTTACGGGGTTTTCTTTTTAGAGGAGAAGCTAAGACAGTTCCTATACATTTGGTTCAAGGAGAAATGTACAGTATGTGACCTTCATTAGGGGTCAAGGCATTTAACCTGCACCTCGTACAGATTATGCATATGGGAAGTCATTCCCATGTTTGCAGAAGTCCCTCGAGTGTAAGATGTACCTTGTCATCATACGTAACACGGAGGAGAGGAGATTCCCTCTTTTAAAAAAATGGAGGGTTTTCCTCTTTTGGTGTTGAGCTATGACTGGAGGTGAGCCTGTAACTCCCAGAGCTGCGTCCTGCTGGCACTAGTTGGATTATGGTGTGGTGAGCAAAGGCAAGAAATAGCAAGGAAACCTTGTTCTCATGCCTACCTTGTGGACAGAAAAAGCATAGGGTGAATCACTCACGTTTCATTGCCTTGATATCGTCTTTGGGCATTGCTACGGTTTGAATGGTGCTCTCACGGCATGCCTCAGGTCACCTGCTGACAACGAATGTTTTGCGGGGGTTATATTTTAGATTACAGCTCAAATTCAGATACAGCTGCTTTGACTGGAGGCTCTTTTTCCCATAAGTAGAACTTAAACTCCTGTGTGAACGTTCACAACTGGTTTTATTTTTTCTCCTTTCATGCACTTGCCCCCATGCATGGGGGGATGGGTATGTAATGGGAAAAGCTGTTTAGTAGAGCTGTGAAATGACTGTGAAAAGCCCTTTCCCTGGATGGGGTCTCCAGTATACAGTAAGGAACGTGAGACCCCCAAGCAAGTGCCTTTATGGTTCAATAATTTGGAATAAACTGAAATAGTGATTTAGGAGAAAGGGACTAGAGAAACTAGAAAATAAACTTGGTAATCTGCTATCTTCTTCAATATGAAATCAAACCATTAGGCGGTTATGCTCTTGTCTGTCTGAAAAAATGGTCCAAGTTGGCTTTTGGGCCTCTTTGGAAACGAAGAGTCAAAGTGTTTTGTTTGGAAAATACCAAAAAGAGAGAATTTAGGGGGAAAAAAATATCCTATACTGTAGGCTGAAATAAAATTATATTAGCTGGTGGCTCAACTTGTACTGTGCATGCAGCAGCCCTGCAGTCTCTTCAGTACCACCTGGGACAGCCTGTGGCACCGAGCGCATCAGCCTTGCTTGGTGGTCTCTGAGAATGAAAAAGTTAAAGTCCTCCCCTTAATGAAGAAAAATCCCTATGGTTATTGGGCAAGCCTCCAAAAGCTTGTGTGGGGAAGTGGGGATACAGATCGGGATGCCGACACGAGAGTTTATGGAGGCTTCCCCAGAGCAGGTAGTCCAGAGCAGTCCTCGTTCCCTCTCAGCTCTGACCCCAGCCAGCAACTGCAGCCAAAAGGGCACAAGCAAAACCAAAATGGATGAGAAAACCAAAATGGATGGGAGCAGGTGCCTGCAGAAAGTGTCGCCACAGCTGCTCCCGCACTCTACTGCTTGCATCAAGAAAACCAACACCGAGGAAATCAACTTCCCTCTCTTGGGCCATATCATTAGGATGGATTTTTTAATTTTATTTTACTTTTTTACTGCCTGAAAAACCTCCCCAAGAGTGCAATAGCCATTCACATTTAGGAGATGGCCACCCATTGCCCATGTGATTTGAGTGAGCATCATGGTTGCCCACGTGGGGCAGGCGGGTGGAGGGCACTGCTTCCTGCAGCCTGTGTACAGAACCACCCGCCCGGCTTCTTCTTAAATAAGCGGTCAGTGCTGCTGAGTGTCGAAATGGGCTGTTCAGCAATGGCTGCCTCTTCTGCTTTCTCCCCACACGTGTGCCCAGATCCAGCTGAGGACTTTTTTTTTTTTTTTTTTCTTTCTTTGAAGAGTCAGTTCCTCCGCGGCTCGGCCGAGATAAGGGGAGTGGTGTGACCACACTGCAGGGTAAGCTGCTCGCCTGGCTCTCCGGGCTGTGTCATAGCCACAGAAACCAGCCTTCCTGCCACGGCAGGGCTGGGTCTGCTGGGGTTTTTTTTTTAAAAAAAAAAAAAAGAAAACAAAACAAAACCCACCTGTCATTCCTGGCCTGCTGCCTTCTTGGTTGCATTTCTCAAACTTGAAAACAAGGGAGAAGAAAGCAGCTAAGAGCATTTTTGTCTGCCGGCAGAGCCAGGACTGGACCTTTAACTCCGGTTTCATCCATCACCGCCGGTTCTGCCGGCAGATCTGGCCCCCGGGCGTAACACGTCATTTAATGTTTGCTGTACCCTGTGTTAAGCAGCGAAGAGTAGCGAGGCTCTGGCTTCTCAATGGGATTTTGTCACTGGCAACGGGAAGTTATCTGGAACTTGACAGCTGCACTGACCCAGTGTGTTTTTTGGCATGGCCACATGGGCCCGGCCCCTGTAGGAAAGGTATTCAGGTGATAAAAGTTTTGCACATGCATTTGGTGGCAACTAGCAATCCTTGTAGATGAGGCAGGAGTAAACAAGCCACAGCGGTGGGGTTGTCTGCACTTCTAAGTGATGGGTCTGGGTTGCGTAGAGGAGTTGAGGAGGGTAAGTGCTGCTGCTCCTGTCCAAAAGGGCTTTGGATGTCAGGGTGCATCAGGGAGGGGGTAAAACCAAGGAAAACTCCTGGGATGCTGCCTTGGAGTACTGCCTTCATCCTCGCTTCTTCAGCACCAAGTGGAAGTTGCCTTGTGCATGTTGCCCTCTTTTCCTTGCTAACAAGTGACCAGAGATGATCTCTTTCTCCAGCAGGGTTAGCACACTGGAAGCATGGCTACAAGTGCTGTTCCCAGCGAAAACCTCCCCACGTACAAGCTGGTGGTGGTTGGAGATGGCGGCGTGGGGAAGAGCGCTCTCACCATTCAGTTTTTCCAGAAGATTTTTGTGCCGGACTATGACCCGACTATTGAAGACTCCTACCTGAAGCACACGGAAATAGACGGGCAATGGGCAATTCTTGATGGTAAGCAAGCTGCTCTCGTGGTCCCCTTTCCGTTCTAGCTGAGCATAAGCACAAATAGACCTCAGTGCCTCCCACGGAGCGCTGTGCCCTTGTGTCCCTCTTACTCTGCTGTGGGCTGCCAGGAATTTGAGTGCAAACTGGCCTGCGAGCTGCGGCGCATGGTCTGCAGCTGACCTCCAGCAAAGCTTCTGCTTCCAGTTGTGTTGGTTCCAGTTCTGCACAGAGACGTTTCTTGCAGGAGCCTGTAAACCTATAGATCATCACAGATGCTTGGGGTAGGCTTCTACGAAGGGTGAATTACAGCACTGTGAGGTGGCTATTGCTAATGATACTTCATTGTGGTTAGGCTCATCCCCTGGGAAATAACAGTGAGTGGGTAAAACTGAGTGAGGGTTATAGCCAGAAAAAACATTTAATCAAAACTGTCATCCAGAGACAGTGAAGAATAGTAGCACCTCTTAACTCTCATCATTCAGGAGTGATGTTTTCCTATCTAGTTACCTGTTTTGCTTAAATAGTTGTAGGGTGCCAGCCTGGAGAGCTACTGCAACCAAGGTCTTTCAGTTCTTTGAAGAAAAATTGCTATACTTCTTTTTTTAAAAAAAACCAAACACCAAAAAAACAACAAAAAAAGAAACAAAACAAAAAAACCACCCTAAACCCCACCAAAAAACAAACAAACCCAAAAAACCCAAACCAGCCAACCCCCAAAAAACAAAGCCAAAAAATCTTGATTCTGCAGGTGAGAAAAAAGCCCTATATTACCTAAAGCTGCATAAGGGGAATCTTGCTGTTAAGTGTTGTAAGTTTTGTTTGGCTTTATACAATAATTAGGTAGTATATAAAAGCAAGCAAATGTTTTCTGCCTTAATTACCCAAGTGCATGTATGTGGCCACTAACACAACTGAACTAAATTTAACCTCCCTTGCCACGAGTTGCTACTTCTATCCTCTTGTCACGAAGGCACTCAAGATTTTTGGTGTCTCTGCATGTGCATTGGTGTGTGGGGACAAAAAACTGGGGGATTGGCTTGAGTGGTGGAATGTGGAGGGGTGGTGGGGTTTGCTGTGAAGACTGTAAGCTTGGTCAGGAAACTTGAGATCTTAGTTGCACTCTTAAGGATTTTTCAGATACAATTTAGTGAGTACAAATGGCCCCAAGGTCCTTAAAGAACAGTCTTCACTCAGTATTTAAGAAAAAAACCCACAACACCTTAATCTTGCCAGCAGTTGTTCATTTAAATATGTTAGTAGTCGATCGCTGATATGAAGTAATGTTTGTGAAATCGGTGCCCAAACATGTCTTATTGTCACCTGCATCAGAGATACCCGCTCTCAATTAACCATCACATAATGTACCTGTGTGCCTTTAGTTTTAAAATGCCAGTGTTGTATAAAAGAAAAATCCAATCCCTGCTGTAAATTAAATCCATTCTTTCTTTTTAGTCCAGAGCCAGCCCTCTAAAACGAGCAACCCTTGTTTTCTCTGGTATGCCCCGTGTTCTGATATAACAGTACCAGCTGCCGTACACATTGGTGTTGGCTGAAACAGCCTGGCTTTTGTAAATTATTTGGAAGTAGAAAAGGCATCTTTCACTAAATATTTGGAATTTTTGTTTAGTGAAAAAACCAAAAAAGAACCCTGACCTGGGTGGGAGTGGGGAGAGAGATTGTTTTCCAACAAGCAGCAACTTAAGCCTTTGTTTTAATGAAAAAGCTGTTGCTTTGCTCAGATGGAGTTTAGTGGCCATACTTGGGCTGAGCTGAATTCAGCTGTGGCCTTGAACGGCACGTTGGGAATCCCTGACTTTCAGAGCTCGTGTGCCCGCAGATGCCTTGCAGCCACAGAAGTGAAACTGCAGCTTCTCCTTCTCTTTCCTACCGCCTGAGATTTTGAACAACCAGGATTTTGGAAGAAAGGCAATATTCTTGTCTGGAAAAGCATGTGAGCCTTTACCATCTGCCTGGTAGAAATAGGGCATAAAGACTGACTGTCACACGTGTCTTCTGCCACAGCTTTCCGTCATAGCCTTTGGATCTAGGCCATTCTTGGAGGTCACCGTATACTTGGACAGCTGCTCTTGTTGTGGTTACACTTGGTTGCATGAATCACTTATGGTATAAAATTAGGGACGAACATGATAGGAAGCATAGAGATGCATCATGATAAATTCTAGACCTTCCAGTTGTCCTTTATGGCCAAATTCTTCACAAGCTGATGTTTTGTGCAGTGCTGGGTGGGGAGAAGAAGCTGCCCACCCCCAAAATAGGAACTAGTTTTAGAAGATGAGACTACCAAGTGAGGATATAGCGGGAGGGGCTCCATAAATTTTTGAGTTTGCAGAAATAGTTATGAAAAAAAAAAAGCTAAATACATTGGCATCCAACAACTTAAAAAAAAAAAAAAAAAAGAAAACACAGCCCACCCTGTTCCAGGCTGTTGCCTGAGCAGTTCTGTATAAAGCATCTCTAGCATTTGGTCTCTGCACCAGCATTATGGTGTAAAAAACACCCTTGTGCTAGCCAGCTTGCATAAAGCATTTGGCTTCCCGCCTTGAAGACCTCCACCCACATTTATTCAGTAGCACTAACCAGCAGCATGATGAAATGTTTGACTTGCATCTTTTTCCTTTGCTGAAATCTCTCACTGAAAGTAGACTTAAATGGAATAGGCTGTTATTTCAGATTTTAGACCTTGGAGCCAAACCTACATTCAAACTTCTTCTTTTACATATTTGCTCCCTGGCTTTGTGTCTATTTTCTTACCAAAGAAGAGTCTGTGATAGCTCCCTGTCTCCCAGAAGGTTGTGGGACCTGTGCTTGGTTGTCTTCAAGTCCAAAAGTACACAAACATACTTTATTGTTGGCCTTAGGCTAGCTTTATAAGACTGTCAATGCAGTGTTTGGAGGACAAGTGCCTTAGAGTGGAACAGGGCACTTAACCTGAATGAGGGGTGCACAGGCAATTTGTGGCTAGCCCATTTTTTTTTAGTTGCTGCCACCCCAACGAGGCTTTAAGATCAGCCTCCAGTTTTCTCCGCATATGTTATCTTCATTTATTCCCTGCTGTTCATACAGAAACCAGGACGGTGATGTGCTTGGTTAAATGCATTCACACACGGGTGCCATATAGACACATCAGGTCAGAATTAAGTGGGGGCCAGGGTTAATCTGCTTTGATTAGCTGTTGCTCCAATTGAGTTGCTGTTATTAATTTGGTACACTCCTTTCTGTGTGCAGGCTAACTTGGCAATTAGCAGAGGATTTCTCATGGTGTGGCTGCAAAATGCCAGTCTGGAATTGCTAATCTGGGCATGAAGCCAAAAGTGGAATACCTTAATATGGCAAAAAATTCCCAATGGTTCAAAATTCCTTATGGTTCACAAACAGCACAGAGATAAAAAGGCGGTGAGGAAGAGGAGAGGAAGAGATGGCCACAAGCACATGGCTTGGGCTGGTTGATGAAGTGGGCTAAACCCTTAGCTGCCAGTAGGGCTGTGCCAGTTGCTACCAGCAAAGCAAGGATTGTGCCTGGGTGTTGGGTGAAAGGAGGCCGTGGTCTCCTTCCTCTTCCCTTCCCCTGGTATGATGTAAATGAAACTCTCACTGCCTAGAAGTTGTCTTTACTCCTGCACTTCAGTTTTCCTTTTTGTTTCTCTTCTTCCCAAGTCCCCTCTTAATCCCTGGGTGCCCTCGCGTTGGCTTGGACCTGCACAGCCCTGGTGCGCACCCAGATGGAGTAACACCAAGCACCGTTCTTTCTGCTGGGCTCCCTCTCTGACCTTTCTATCCATGTCTCCCATGCATCCCTTTTTGCCATGGGTTTCTGCTGCTGGTCATCCCAGGCCAGGCCATCTGCTTTTCTGCTTTTCTCCTCAGGAAGCTTGGGAACAATTCAGCCAGGAGGCCAGAGGGAGATTAAAGGTCACTTCAGACTTGCAGGCAGAAGGGTTGGTTTGAGGCTCGCTTTCTTTTTTTTTTTTCATGTAAACTTTGGGTAGCATCATTGAAGGAATTAAATTTCAAATTAAGTTTGTACTTTTGTTCTTTTATTTGTGTGTACAGTATTTTCCCTCCCTTAATTGCTGGGATTTTGCAACCTTGGAAGAGGGGTTTTTTTGTCTTGGGTTGTGGGGATTTTTTTCCTGCCAGGAAAATTTTGATGTTGCAACATGGAAAACACTTGGCTTTGAATACTTGCCCTTTGTTAGAGAAAGAGCTCCTTTAAGAGCTTGCATCTTTATTCTGTTTATTGATGTGGAAGCCTTTCCTCTGAAGACCCCTCTTTTCTTTTTCCTTAAAGAAAGGGCAAGAATTCAAGTACTTAGGTTTTCCGTGTTATAACATCTGTGTATTTAGTTAGGGCACACAAGATGGGCTCATAAAAGCCCCAGTGTTTCCCTGTCGTGTATTTTCCCCTGAGGAACGCTCTTGTGCTGGGGGCAGCATGGCTGTATCTGAGGAGCAGAAGCACCAGACTGACCAAGTGAAGCATCTGCCTCAGCTTGCGCATGGCACCTCGTACCTCTTTAGGGTGACTTGGGGCGTGGGAATACAGAATATAAGCCGTGGCCCCTGCACCCCATCTGCTCAGTTCCCAGAATACCAACTCCCTGGCTCAAGCCAATGTCTGATGGGGGGTTGCCCTCTCCCACCACGCTGCTGATGGAAGGAAGATGAAGGCCGTGGGGATGGCTTTCCTCAGCCTGAGACTCTTTAGTTGGACTTGTCAAATTCAAGTTAAGTTTTCCCTTGAGCTTAGCCACCAAGCTGCAGGGCAGCTGGGGATGGAGTTTCTCTCTGGCCTCACCTTTTGAAGCAGAGCTGCGGTGCCAGGAGGGAAGCAAGACTTGGAGAGAGAAGCACCAGGAGGAGTCTGGCTCTGTAACCCGTGATGGCAGCGCTCCCCTGACAGTGCCGCATTCCCAGTTCTGCTCTTTGCTCCAGGGACTTTTCCTGTATTTCACATTAAGACATCACTGAAGAAGCAGAAAATGCCTGGGGTCATGCTGCTTTGTGCTGCTCCTCTCTCTGGCACTGTGAACCCAGGTTCCTATCTGCTTGCTGAGCCATCCGGCTGGATGTGTGTAGCTAAAGGGATTTCACTGGAGACTGCTTGCAAAAATCAAATCAGACACATTGTGTTCACCTTTCCAAGCATGAGATCAAGGGAGGCACAAACAACTGCATCCTGTCCCTGAGCTTCGTAGTGTGCAGCCACTCTTCTGCATGCTGGAAGGCAAGGTGCTCCAAGAGCCACGCCGAGCTGCTTTCAGGACTGGCTGCAGCAATGTGCAGTTGCTGCTTGGAATGGACCACTGGTCTCTGATTCGGGCGGTGGAAACCCAAGGGCTGAAGCATAGAAAATAGGTTCAACCTGCCTGTCTGGTCATCTTTGGCCCCTTAGACATGTGGAGACACATGGACACTGGAGAAACTCTCTTGAGTTATCTATATGCCTAGCTGCCCAGCAATGTAAAGATAAAGATGTAGGAGGCAATTTTGCCTAGGTATGAAAAGAGAAGAGGAACTCACCTGCACAACCAGATCTGAGCTCTCTGAAGGTTGGGAAGGCTGTGTTTGAATCTGAACTGCATCCAGCCTAGGCTCTAGAAAAAGTGATGCTGTGACTTAGATTTCACAGTTTGTCTGTGCCCTTGGCTTAGATTTACATGCCTGTGTCTCTGGATGGGCACTCAGAGCACTGTCGGTTACAGAGACGTTGCCATGTAAAATACCTGGAAGCACCAAGTGCTTCTGGTTTGGGCCACAAATTCCTATGTATTCCTGGGTTCCTGTCTCTGCTCAGAAGTGCTCTCTAAGCAGCACACTCTTGCCTAACCCATCGGGATTTACAGGAAAATGGTGTGGAGATCTCTAAGGGGGCAGGATTCAATTAGCAAGGAGTTCATCGCAACAGCTGGGGTCATCTCCACTGGAAAGTAGAAAAGGGCATCTCTTTGCTGAGCAACCTCTTACCTGCGAAGCAGGAGACCTCCCTGCTGGGCTCTCACAGCCTAATTGCTTGTAGTTTAGTCTCCAGCTGATTGCATGATAGCTCTGTAAAATGGCTTTGCCCTCTTTGGAAGTCTGTTCCTGTGTCAGACATATTCCTTGGCTTCTCTCTCCTCACTCTTCACCCAGATGCTTTTGTTAACGCTCCTTCTTGCTGCTTCTTTGGTCAAATTTGTGGGAACTTGACCACGTTTTCTGCTGGAATTCCCTGACCATGCGCTGCGCAGCCTATGAATCTGATTTCAGTTATTGAAAGAATGAGGTAGGGGAAACCCGCTGTGCTGTGGTCCAGCCTTGTTTCCACATTGTCTTTTATGTGCTGCCAGTGGGGCAGCTGCCAGTAAGAGGCAACTGCTGATTTTAAAGTGTACCAGGGGAAGAGAAGGCTCGCAGTTCTTCTCTGCTCATGATTATTTCTATGTCTTCTGGCATCCTGTCTGCAGAAACGGGGATTTTAAAAGAAGACGAATGCTGGCTAACATCCTAAATCTCCGCACCTCTTTGGGAAGCCAGTTAAACCACCGTCCCAGTTTCACCTTCTCAAGGCTTCTCCTTGCTACTTTCCCATTTCTGTAGTTAAGGGTCTTCTTGAGGGTCTTACGCCAGGAGAAGCAAAGCCTCTTGCATCTGGCCCTTTTTCAGTGCTGATGCCTTCCAGGATATGGTCCCGTCCTGCCTATGAAGAATCCAGATTGTGCTCTGTGCTCTGATTGTTTACAATTCGCGTAGCAAGAGCTGTTAGGATGGGGTGGGGTGTCTTTAAGAGCACATTTAAAGTTGAAACAAAGACATTCTCTGGCCGACCGCATTATGCTTAATTTTGCATGAATAACCCATCTGACGTTAACCTTAACCTTCACTGCTGCATGTCTCTTACGTGCATTTCCAAAGTGCCATTTTAAATGCTGCCTGGACTTGCTCGCCTTTCTACGAATGCTGCGAGTGAATTATCCTTTAAATAGCAGCTGCTGACACAGCAGCTTTGCCTGCGTTTAGCATGATGCCGGGGCCAAGATCCAGGCGAGGTAGGAGTGCCAGGAGCACATCCCTGTGCTGTCCCTTGGGTATCCCCACAGCCCCCCCAGGGCTCGTCCCCTGTTCCCTTGCAGGGGATGGAAAGCTTTGGAGGGGCAGCAGCTGGGGTTGGGTTGATGGGTGCAAAAGCAGAGCTGGATGCCTCTCATGTGTTTCATGGGAGGTTTGCAAATGTGCCAGAGCAAGGGGAAGTCCCTAAGCAAATTACCATGCAGGATATGGCACATCCATCCCCACCTTCCTCCCCAGGGCTTGTGCTGGGGCACCTGCCCCACGTCAGGGGGAGGGAGGGCAGGAGAGCCCAGCCCCTGCGAGCTGTCCCACTCCATCGCAGGTTGGGTCTGGGTCTTGGAAAGGGGAAGGGAGTGTGCATGTATGTGTGTGTGTGTGTGCATGTCTGTGTGTGTGTGTGTGTGTGTTGGCTGTCAGCTCTCAGCCCCGCTCTGATACCACGTCCAGCTGGTGCAGGAGTCAGATGAGGGCAGCCCAACCTCTCCTTACAGGTTGGGTGGGTAGGAAGGATTAATTTCCTCTTCCGCCCTGGCCACGTGGTCCTGGCCTTATTCCATGGTAGCAAATCTGCCCAGGGCATAGAAATTCACCAGCACATGCAGTGTCTTTGGGTTGTTTGTCTTTTTTCTTTTTCTTCTTTTTTGTACAGTCCTTAAGAATAGCCTGGATGCCTTTGAGCCGAGACCCTTGTTTCCCAGATTTAGAGGAGAGAAGCAGGACAAAAGGCTATGAAAAGACACCCATGACTTTCCAGCAAGCTCCAGCTACTCAGCAAACAACCCTAAATCTCAGGGTGTCTACAAGAGCCTAGAAGCTCTTTTCACCTTAAAGGCTCCTGGAAACAGGCATTCAAGACCAGCTAGGGCAGGCAAATGAATGAGGCTGAAGGCTTTAAAGGGCCTGCCATCACCAAGTAAGGTCTTCAGGTCCCCCAGCGTAGCTGCCTTTCCTCCAGACACACAGTGAAGGTGTGGGCTGGCTCATGGGGTGCGCTGTGACATGCAGCGTGTCCGCCCCTGGCCACCCGTGCTGATTCAGCAAGTAACACAGCCAGCGAAGTGGGCTTTATCCTGGCCCCATCTGGAAATCGGGGCAGCCTGAGCACTTACCCCCACAGGGAACATCTCGCTAGGACTGTGGGCCTGCTCAGACTAGAAAAACCCGTATCTAGCCCTTTTGCTCTGTCAGCAGTACGCTTCTGCCACAGTCTCCATCCACTGGTGCCCTGGGCTTTCCCCATCGCTCGTGGGCAGCAGATGCTAACGCTGTGGCTGTACAGCGGAGGCGGAAACAGTTTTCCCACCCAGCCCAGTTGACTGGGATGTGAAAACGTTCCCAGTCATCATAAAGGTCCCATGTTTGCCTCTAGGACGCAATGATGCGTTAGGGCTACTACTTCGGAGCAGCCCACGCATTTTGAGCTCACACCGCATTTGTACTGGCATAGCCTAAACTGATGAACTCCTCTTGTGCCCTCCTCCTGGCAGTCAAAATGCTGGCAGTGTACGAAGCTGGGGCCCAAAAATTGGCATTGATGATGTGCATCAGTATGTGGTGTTTACCCAGAAGGCTGGCGTAGCTTGCTCCACATGTGGTTCATGCTGTAGCTGATGGAACCCCCTGCGAGGCAGAGCGATGGGGAACCAGTGAGTTACGGTCACATTAGAGAGGCAGTTAATCTAGAGGGGAAGGGCTTATGGGTTGCTGCCACAACTGGGGTGTTTTAGGGGATTTGAGCATAGATCTAGGCATTGTTAATGCACAGAAACACAATTGCTATGTAGGATACGCAAGTCACTTAAAGCTTCTCCACCTGTTTTAACTAGCTTCTCAATATCGGAACACCACTTGGGACTAAATATTTAAGGGGAGTTTCTCAAGGCTGTACTGTCTTGCTCTGAAAGCACATAATTGTGTAGAAATAATATCCAGGCACTGAGAAAAAGAAAATGCTTGTAGCTATTACTTTGGGTTGTCTCCCAGCTCTGCTTCACCCTGAAGTCTGTAGATCGTCCCTGACATTTAAACTGGCATTTATTTACTCTTCCAGTCTTGGGTTTTTCCATGTGGGGAACAGAGAGGGCTGGAAGATAGAGGGCTGTGAAATAGTTTGAGCCATATCTTGCCAGAGGAGCAGCTCCCCAAGTTCAGTGGTCAGTATTTGATACTGGAAAAGGAAAGTAAAATCCGTGTAGTCTTCTTCCCCTTCATCTGCTCCCATTATAGGCTGATGGTGATGAGTGGGGTCTGGGAGTATTTTTTGCTTCGTAACAAGAAACCACCATGTCCATCCAACTTGCTTTCGTCAAATCTTGCAGCCTTTGAGAGGACCGAGCCCAGCGGAGGCAGAAGGGCCATGTAGGCAGTGACAGCAGCCCCAGGTCCTCACAGTAGCTAAACCCCTTTGTCTCTTCTTTCCTAGTTCTGGATACTGCAGGCCAAGAGGAGTTCAGCGCAATGCGGGAGCAGTACATGAGGACCGGAGATGGTTTCCTTATAGTCTACTCGGTGACAGACAAGGCTAGCTTCGAGCATGTGGACCGGTTCCACCAGCTGATCCTCAGAGTCAAGGACAGGTGGGTGCCGTGGGGCCAGGCGCTGCCTGACCCCCTCCCGCCTCTGTGGCGACCGTGCCGTGGGGGTGGTTCCACGTCTTGCCTTGCCTTTGCCTCCTGGGTGTCCCGGGGCAAATCTTTGCATGCTCTGTGTGGGTTTGTAGACCTACATATGAGGAAAAAGCAGTATTTTACCTTTTCTGGTAAGCGTCTGGTGCTTTCAGCGTGGAAAAGTTCAGTAGTGTTATGATGGAGTGAAAATGGGTCTGGAAGGGAGAAACTCCAGCCAGAATGGTCTGCCAGAGCAGTGTGAGAAAGGCAGACGCCTTTGAATGGAACCCGTTTGGCTCTGAAGAGGGAGAAGGATGCTCTGTGCACAGGGCGGGCACTTTAGGAGCGCCAGCAGGGAGCCACCAAGTGTTCGTTTGGCCCTAATCCTTTTGGGTGTCCTGGCAGCATCCTCCTTCCCCTGGCTTCAGTTTGTGCCAACCAAGCCTTAGAAGGTCCCACATGATACGGGGCTGTCAGAAAATGTCTTGAAGGGGAAAATGCCTCATGTTGGGAGGAATGGTATTTCTTACAAGGGGTGTAATGCAGTTCATGCATCGTGCTCTGCAGCAACCATTCCCAATGAACAAAACCTCTCGGCATGACCGGGGAGAAAGCAAGAGAGGTCACCTGCTCCCCTCCTTGTGCGTGCATGGGAGCAGGTAGTGCTGGGAGCTTAATTGTGGTAAGCAAATGTGTCCTGATGGAGCGAGGGGAAGCTGCCAGGGCTTTATCTCTGAGATAACCCCCTCTTCCCATCCCAGTTCAAGAGGTGATGAATCCATCCTCACTGGGTGGGATGTGAATCAAGCCCTTATACGTCTGCAGCTTTGAAACACTTAGTTTTTCCATTCATAATGGCTTTTAATTATGAAAGTCATCAAGAAAAGCCACCAGAGGGTTCGGGCCTCGTTGCTGGCTTCCTTTCGCAGCTCTGAATAACTTCCCCACAGGAAGGGTGGACTCGTATCATGTGAGGTTCACAGCTGACAGCTCTTCCAGTAAAGCATCCAAAGCAGAGCCCACAAGAGTGAAAAGTAAAGGAAAAACCGCCCTTTGATTTCATCTAAATGAAGAAAAAAGTCAGTTAGTCTGCCTCCCAGATCACGACAGTCTTTTCTCCATTTGCCAGCTCAGCTTGGGGCAAATCTGTTTCTGAAAGCTGAAGAAGATGGGACAGCGTTTCCTGTAACCTGCCCCAAACCAATGTCGGTTTTATCTAACTTTGTGAAAATAAGATGTGGTATTCATTGTTTTGCTCTGGACTGAAACTTTTACCCCTCCGTACGCCGTGCAAACACGGCGGCCGGCGTGAGAAGCAGGAAGTGAAACAGGCTGGCGAGGTTGTTTTTGTTTCCCTGCTCAACGCCACCGAAGCGCAGAGTGCGGGGGGCTTAACACTTCATCCAAAACCTGAGCTCGTGCGGAAAATCACAGCCATGGGAGCAGCGTGAGTAAAGAAACCATCCTGCCAGACCCGCAGGTAGCTGGGAGCAGAGCATCGCCCTGGTTTTCAAGCTAGCAGTCAGTTTTGACAACTTAGAATTCCAAGGAATTGCAGGCTGCTGTGTTAGCAGAGCTGTTCAAAGCCTTCCTCCTCTGTTTCTTTCCATAATCTTCATCACAGTAAAACTTCCAACTATAGTAGCTTTGTCTGACTATCAATTGTAGGGCTTACAACAGGGAACAAAGTCCCCGTAGAGTTTTGTGTCTGATGTAAGCAAGGCAAATGAGATACTGTCCAAATGCAATCCCTTCCTTATCAATGTGCTGCAAGCCAAAAAGGAGTCAAATTATCCAGAGAAGCAAGTGTTTTGCTCCCGAATGATCAGAGTCAAGATACATCAATGCTCAGGTATTAAAATTAAATCAAAGCCACATTATCAGAATGAACAACTGTAAGACTCATTTACAATGCAGAGTGCAATACGGTATTTTTCCAGCCAGAGCAATGGGGCAACGTGCCAGAGAGAAGACGAAGCCCTTATCATCTCTATGAAAAATGTCACAGAAACGCTGTTTGAAAATCCAGAGTTACTCAGGGAAGTGTTTTATGCAGAAACGAGTACAGCCAGCTGCTCCTTACCCCAATAAAATCAGCTCTGTTACAGCAGAGAACACTGGAATCATTTTAAGAGTTAAATACAAGAAAATAATACTGCAATAACTGTCAATGATTAGAAGGGACCTCCTCCATCCTAGCAGCGGGTGAAGGCCCTGCAGCACGACGTGCTCTCTGCGTCTTGCAGCCGGAGGAGAGGCTCCGGCATGGGAGGTGGGGTGGGGAGGGCAGCAGCCGTACTGCCAGGACCGCCCGTGGCGCAAGCTGGCTCGGTTCGGGTTAGTGACTGGTGCTACTGGGATTAATACCAGGGAGGAGCCTGACCCACGCGCCACATCAGAGGAGCCTTGCGCTGGATGTGCTGTGGATAGATGGATCTCTTCCCAGGTGGTGGCTGAAGACAGTCACTTTAGTGACCTGTAAAGTTAAAGAAATACTGAGTATAGTTACAGAGGTAGATGGTTTTGGTACAATGGGACTTCTGTTCTTCAGGGTTTTGCTCTGGGATTAGCAGCAGGTAATAGCATCTGGAAACTTAGGAAGACTTTTCGGTTCCCTCCAGCATCCTTCCAGCTCCCACTGCCAGTCTTTTAATTTGTCTTGGGGTAACAACTGATGGGGATCGTTGCCCCCAGTCATTTTCTCCCCCATGAGGTGCCCCCTGAAGTGCTGGCTCTCCTAGAGTCCGTATTTTCTTCTCCCATGGTTGCTCTCAGCAGATGAGTCTCCACCAGGAGATGAACTGACACCAGTTCCTCCAAAATAGCTCATTACCTTGCTGCCAAGATATGCGGTTACTGAGATGCCTTAACTGTTACAAAAGAGTCCCATTCTCCTGTTCAAGGTCTGTTTCTATGTCTCAGTTAATTTCCTGGCTAATTCCATGGTTCTTCATCTAGTTGGATCTTCAGTCTTAGCTATTATGAGGCATGGCAAAAATGATGACACGAAGTCCCTGAAGTGCCTGCAAAGAAGAATGATTGCATGCATGCAACTTGTCAAGTAAATTTTTATGATACAAACATGTGTAGCACAGTCTGGGGGCTGATGTGTGTTTGTTTGGTCTTTCTCTGTATTTCTTTACACGTATGTGGTATGTCTGTAGCTGAAAATGTTAGATGATGTCAGCACCAGAAGGTGAAACTTAGGCTCAGCATTTTTTATTGCAGCTTGCTAATAATTGGGTGGTGGTTTTGATTTTTTCCAGAGAGTCCTTTCCAATGATTTTGGTGGCGAACAAAGTTGATCTAATGCATTTACGGAAAATTACAAGAGAACAGGGAAGAGAAATGGCAACAAAGCATAATGTAAGTTTTCAGGATTGTTTAATTGGTTGTTTTAAGTCCCGTTTCAGGCATTCAGAATTGAATTCCCTACTTATTTGGAGCAGAATTAAAGCATTTCTCTTGCAATCAAACATTTGCAATTGCATTTTTGACTACTACGGAGTGGTGGCTATACAGTTTCTTTTCAGTAGGGCCAATTCATCATTGAAACAAGAGCCCGTGCTGTGCACCAGGCTGTAGCGAAGCTGTGGCCATCACGAAGCCACGTGTACAAGGTGTCTACAAGTGGTGAGAAACGTGAAATGTTCAAGATGAGGGAAGAAAGTGCACCGGCCTGGAGTGAAAAGGCAGAGTCGGGCATTAGGCAATATACCCAGGTGTCTGTAGGAAGGGAGCTTGTTAAAGATAATGAAATTATAGGGTCTGTATAAATCTGGCCCACCATCTTAGCTTTGCATTGCCATAGTTTAGCCTGGGAAATTGGTCTTGGATGGGTGTAGATGACATGATACTCCGCTAAATGCCAGTGTCCGTGAATACCCAGAGGGGGGCAACAAGTCCCACAGGAGGAACTGAATGGAAAGGTAAAGGCAAACAAGTCTGAGACCTCTTGGCAGCTTGCTGTGCCTACACGGCAAACTGTGGGGTGTTTCTAAACAGGCCTCGATGGGAGTTTGGCGGGACATGTTCACTGCCTCCCCTCCCCAAGGAGGCTCGTTTCTGTAGGAGCCAGGACACCTGAACTGTAACATGTTGCACCCATCTGTACGCACACGCTTTGGAAAAGGCCATGTACGAAAATACCTTATCAGAAACAGTTTTATAAATCTGCCAGCGTGCTGGACAAACACTCCAGGAGGCCCCATCTGGCTGTCAGACTTTGAAGGAGAAGATCATTTTACACTGAAGGGGAATTGTAGTCATGAAATATTCATGCAGTAGTCCTAATAAAATGTGGCAAGCAAGAATTTTTGGCAAGTGCATGTCTTTCAACAACCTCCGGCTATTTTCATGTCTGCTAGCACAGCTTAGAGGGAGAGAACATCTGACGACATGAAGTCTACGATTATTCTTCCCCAAACCCGGAGCTCTGATAGCAGCTGGTTTGCCTGGTGCTAATTCCAGACCTTTTGTAAGCACTTGCTGACCTTGCTGTGAGAGTGAAGGTGTTGATAGCAGTCTCATGACAACACTTTGTTTACCTGTATTTCCCCAGTCTCTTAGGCACACGATTTCTCCAGCCATTAGGGTTTTTCATTTTGAAACTGGTTTGCTACCAACGTGTGGGCTGTTACTAATCTCTTTCATGATGCGCTTCCGTCCTCCAGATTCCCTACATAGAAACGAGCGCCAAGGACCCACCTCTAAACGTTGACAAGGCCTTCCATGATCTGGTGAGGGTAATAAGGTAAGCTGCAAACCCCTCACTTGCTCGCTGCACGTGGACGGGATGTGCAGGACTCCTGGCCGGCAGAGCCAGGAGCCAACTTTTGAGGAGCAGGGGCCACGTGGTTTGGTTGGGGGTGGGAGATTTCTGGGGTTTATTAAACTTTCTTGTCCTGTATCTGCATAGGGTTGTTACTAACACCTCAGTGCCCTTGTAGGACATCATTGCTAGGCAGGTTGAGAACTAGCTGTGGCCACGACAAAAACATGTTATTCAATGAATAGTGCAAAGCCTACTGTAATGATCAGCTTTAAAAGGCCAGCGTTGAAAGCTTTAGACCAGTAATTTGGGGTTTCGTAGCTTTGTCCTCTCAGGGTCTCACATTGCCAGAGGTTAAAAAGGACTGGCAAAAAAATGTACAGAATTCTAATGTCGTAGGTGACCTCTAACATTTTCTGCTCACTAAATGGAAAAAATTAAGCCGCTTTGTAGGAGAAACAGCATGACCTAATGGCGAAGCCACAGGTTTCCTTCTCAGACTGCAGAGGTTTGTTCCCAGTTTTGGCTTGAGCTGCCTTTGCTCGCTTTGGCAAACGCCTGCTCCCGCTGCCGGTGGGGAGGGACTGCCTTCCAAAATCCCGGCTGCCCTGCAGGAAAAGAGCTGCACACACATCTCGGCGTCTCGGCTGATAACCTCAAATCTCTCTGAGAAGATTTGTTTTTCTGGCACCGGTTGTCTGCCAGATTTTTCTGGGCCCTCATTTTTCATGTTTTGGGAGGGTGCTGAGCTGAAATGATACTCCTCCCCGCCGTGCAGTCAAAGTGCCTCACTCGGCAATTAAACCATGAGGCATTTATTCACGGCGTATGTGTACTTGTGAATATCTTAGTGCAGCTTCCATCAAAAGCAGATGGTACTGCCCACTCTTCCCACATGTCTCAAAAGCAAGGGGCAGAAAGTCTTTGGAGAACTACGGAGCTGAGTTGGAAGTGTCCCAAGCTATTTCCCAACTGTTCTGTAACTCAGCATTAGCTGGCTAGATATAAAATTTTGTGGTACAGCAAACTCTTACCACCATCTATTCTGCTCTGGGAGGGAAAAAAAACATAGCTGAAATAAGATGGTGAGGCTCTGTTTGCTTTCTCTACATAACATGAATCCAGACAGGCTGGAAGGAGCGTTGTAGTGAGACATCAGTAAATTCAAGCCTGAAAATGCACTCCATAACCTCAGAAATAGGAGATGCAGCTCAGTTCTCTGAGTAGTCACCAAGAAAGTTGTTGCCAGCCAGGTGAATCCCTCCATGGCGTCAAGGGCACCAGAGATGTTCACAAGAGCTGGAACTTGGGTTAAGGCAGAGAGCAGAGAGATGCTGAGTGATGGCCTCAAGCTGCGCCAGGGCAGGTTTAGGTTAGGCATTAGGAAAATTTTTTCAATGAAGGGGTTGTCAAGCATTGGAACGCGCTGCCCAGGGAAGTGGTCGAGTCCCCATCCCTGGAGGTATTTAAAAGATGGGTAGGTGAGGTGCTTAGGGACATGGTTTAGTGGTGGGATGGCAGGGTTAGGTTAACGGTTGAACTTGGTGATCTTAAAGGTCTTTTCCAACCTAAACGATTCTATGATTCTATCTAGCTGGTCATTTGCCAGCTTTGCTTGGTCTTTGGACGTTGCAAACTGCCCGCAGCCGTAGGATGGCGTCACCCACCAAGTATTGCTTTTTTTTTTTAAGTGAGCTTTTCCAAATAAAATGTAAATTTACAGCTCCCTGATAACTGTGTCATTCCTGGAGTGCTTTACAAATGTAGAGGCTCCTTGGAGCCCGGGTGAGTTTCTAGGGTGAGGACGCTCGTTCAGGGTTGGCAGTCTTTGTGCTCCTTGCACTTGGATGATTCCCAGTTTCTTTAGCTTCCTGCAAGAAACTGTTGTCTGGAAGTAGTCCAGAAAGGAGTGGGGTGATTGAGGCCACCTGATAGATCTTTTAAATTTCCTGATATCCCTTTTATGCTGCAGCAGTGCATACACAAGGACTGTCACAGCAGAAATCTTGAGCAGGTGCGTGATGTGGTTTTCTGGGTCTCTAAAACAGCTCCAGAATACTGTGAACAGCTTGCGGCCGCTTAGTGTTTATCCAAATTAACTTTAAAGTGTTTTTTTTATTTCAGCTTTCTGGTTTTGAGCTTTAAAGTTATATGTTTCTCATGCCTCCAGCCTTCATACTTGCTAAAAAAAAATATCTTATTAGTCAAAGCTGAGTTTTTCAGGTGGTTGCAAGCATTTGGGAGCTGAGGTTGTGAGTAAAACATCAAATTAAGCCATAATGATTTGTCCCCCAGATATGTCTCAGCCTGGTTTGGATAACTTGGTCTGGATGCTCAGTTTAGTGCCTGGCATATTACATAGCGAAGAGGCTGGATTTGAACTGTTCAAACTCAGGTTGGTTATTTAGATGCTGTTTGAATCAACGGAAGCTGCCGGTGTTCGTGTGGTTTATCTTGCAATAAAATCTAAGTCTACAGGCTGCCTGTCAGGTGTTTGAACTGCAAAGCTGCCTTCTGTTGAATTTGCACCGCTGGGCTAGCTGAGCGGCTGCTGCAAAAAGGTGCAGTTGCAGACAGGCATTTGGGCAATGCCTCATCATAATGAAAAGGGAGAAGGCCTTGACATGACATTTGAGAGGTTGCTGATGACCCACCTGGCTGCCGGGGGCCACCGGGGCGCAGCACAGGAGGGCTCTCAGCTGTGTCTTTGACAGCTTTGACTTCAAGCAGCCAGGGACATCTTTCTGGGCTCGGCTCCCTCTCCATCCCCTGGTGCTCTTCACAGCTTCTGGGGGAGGCCAGAGCCCCATTGGCAGCAGACTCTTTTTTTGGTTATTATTTTTTAGCCCCCCTCCATAACCAAGTCCACAGCAGTGCAGCTGCCTAAGGGCAATGCCGTCTGAAAGCCAATCTTTCCAGAAGGGTTTATTTCTCTGTGCACTCTGTATCTCTTTCTCCCTCCTCCCTAACAAGCATTAGCAGTGGCGTAATGGATGACGTTGCATTGCTTTGAGCATCCCTGTTTCCCCAAGCAGCCCTGGCAGGGCAGGAGGCAGCAGTTCACCCAGGGCAATCGGAGGCATAGCGCCCTGGCAGGACTACATCCCTGCCATTAGCCTTAATGTTTGCTTATGGCTTCTTTCCTCCTTCCTTGAAAACACAGGCGGTTGCCTTTTTAGCTGCGTGGCATGAAAAGCCGCAGGGTGGTAGAAGGGTATATGGAGATGTATATGCAAATACACATGTGCACGCCAAGGTGCTGTTCTGGCTGCCCAGGGCTCTGGATGCTGATGTCTGACCCAGCCTTGCGCCTCCTCTGCTTATTTTCCTCTCTGTCTCCCTAAACAGGCAACAGATCCCAGAGAAAAGCCAGAAGAAGAAGAAAAAGACCAAATGGCGAGGGGACAGAGCCACGGGCTCCCACAA
Source organism: Gorsachius magnificus (assembly GCA_034008185.1). Taxonomy (NCBI): domain Eukaryota; kingdom Metazoa; phylum Chordata; class Aves; order Pelecaniformes; family Ardeidae; genus Gorsachius; species Gorsachius magnificus. The sequence goes on along the minus strand of CM067085.1, from coordinate 14,780,554 downwards.
ACTCCAGTGTGTGATTTTGTGACAGGACCTCCTGGGAGCGCCTTGGACGCCTCCCTCCTCCCCCCTTGACCCACCGTCAACCCAGGCAAGGAGCAGCAGCACGACGCCCGCATGGCCCTGCCACCCCCTCAGCCTCCCCCCGGGGGCTTGGGCTGGGAGGGGGCGGCTCGACGGGGAGCGGACCCCCCCTGGAGGGGGGCTGCGCGTCGGGGCTGGCGTGGGAGCCGCACGAATGGGAGGCGAAAGGGATCAGCAGGACCTCAGCTCTTGAACATCCCCAGCGCCTTCCAGGGGCCTCCATGATGTTTATTTAAAAAAAAAAGAAAGGGAGAAAAAAGAAGAAAAAAAAAGAAAAAAAACATTGGTTTTATCTGCAAACATTTCTCCTTGTGACCCGTTTCTCAACAGCCATGAATAGCCCCCCTGTTTGATACAGTCGTCTGTGTATGTGTGGGGGAAGGGGAAGGGCTTTGCTTTTCTTTCTTTAATTTTTCTTTTTTTTTTTTTTGTCCTCTTCTCCTTTTTCGTTGTTTGCTCAGTGAGCGCTGGGTTGCAAAGAAACACGGCCGGGGTTAGATTTTTTGCACTGAACTCTCTCTTAGGCAGCAGTGCCAAAACACGACTTCATATGAAAGTGCATAGATTTGGAGGAAGCAAATGAATTCCAGCTGCTCTGGGTGCTCCAGACATTGTGTCAGACTCTGGAGGGCAGCCAGCTCACAGACCATAAACTCCAGCTTAGGAAAGGAGGTTTGAGCTTGGATTATTTTTTTTTTTCTTACCCTGTGTCAAGAGGTTTTGTTTCTGTTTTGTAACTTGGGGCATGTAAAAGTTAAGACGTTTTATTAACCTGGAAGTATTTAAATTAAAGTAATTTACAAATGGAAGGGTTTGTCATCTTTAAGGGGGAGGAAAGGGAGAGAGGAAGTAAAACTCAAACTGAATTTGTTATCTGGGTGTTGAATTTCTCCCTCATAAATGTGTGTAAAGTGGTGTGATCTAAATCCCTCTTTATTATTCTTTAACCTTTTCCTGCAAAGCCACTCTTGGGTAGATGAATTATTTTGCTTTTCCCAGGTTCATCTTGCACACACCAAAAAAATCTGTTTATGGGCTTTGGTTCAATGTTTCTTCATTTCATCTCCCTCCTTCACTGAGAGTTGGTGACTTGAAAGGAAGAGGTGTTTTGAAAATTACTCAAGTGGGATGTGTCTCTTCATAAGCTTAGTATATCTAAAATGTCTCCCTGAAAACAGCAGAGACTAAATATCTCTATGCCTTATGAAAAGGCAAGGCAAAAAACCTGCAGCCATTCAAGCCGCCATCTGCGGCACCAGGAATATGGTTGTGCACATCATGGAGGGGCCACATTTTCTCTCACACCTTTGCTGGCACTAAAAATTACAGTGGCAATTTTTTCTTTAATTTAATGGATTGTCACCTGGACTGAAGCCATCAGCTCCATTCACAGGGTCACCAAACCCCATTAAAAGTAACAACTTGCTTTTCATCAGCTTGAAGGCTATTCAAATATGCTTTATGGGTATGATTTAAAATATTGGCAGAGTATGAATCCCTGAGATTTGTGTGTCTGAGCGCAGAAAATCCTGGTATTGGATATTGAAGATCTGTTCAAGATGGGGGATCATCACAAACCTAATTGTTTATGTTTGGCTTTGCAATCCGTTTGCTGCTGGGTTTCGTTTCCTGAGCCTTTGCCAGGCCACCTTGTGAAATGGGAATTGGCTGCTCATTATTTTTCAGGTGAGTGCAGCTAATGCAAACATTTTCCTAATTTGTCCAATCTTCATCACGGCCAGAAGATGGCAAATACCTGCGACTGGCTCCAGCAAGCTGCTTGCCGTAACGCTGGCTCCGCTGCCTCCGTCCCCTTTTGTGCAATGGCAGATGCTGGGGCTGGATTAAGGAGGCAGATACTGGGAAGAAATATTTTTCATGGACTTTTGGCATTGGATGCGGGCCACACACTCCAGTAAAGTTGCAACACCCTGTGTCAACTGAGATCTGGCTCCAAACCATTGGAGCATTTCTCCCACTATATTGTTTCCTTGTTGGCTGAACTGTGGTGACCGAAACCATCTGGGTCGAATCCTGGCTCTTGAGACCTGCCACTGTCTTCTGGGGGTGAAGAGCTCCCTGTAGGCGTCGCATTTGTTCTGCCTCTAGTAAATCAGAAGTTGTCTGATATATGCAACCAACCCAATTTTCTGTAACCCCCGTTACACTTTCCTGCCAGAATCCCTCTCTAGCCTGGCTACTGGCTTAATTTTTTTTTTATTTTTTATTAGACACAACTAATACTATGGGATCCACCCCACAAGAAGATGATGGCATTTTAAGGGAGCCCTGCTAATACCCCCTAGAGCCCTTCCAATTAAAAATAACCTGATTTCTGCTGAAACCCCTCATCCTTATTATTTTTATCTAAACCCTTGGGAATACTTGCTTGAAAAACAGTATGTGTGTCTGAAGTCACATCTGCGGGGTACTCAGCACTGCCTGTGAGAAATTATCTGCTTTTTCTGAAGCATCTTAATTGTTTCTTCAGCTTCTTTAGCAACTAACAGATACTGCAGAATAAGGGGGGAGGAGGGGAAAGTAGCAGATTAACAACTGAATATGGGTAATGGCAAATGGGGAAAGTGTGCCCATTTTCTTCTATGTTCATCAACTTGTTTATAGCAAGGAGTGTTTTCCAACAGCGATCGCATCTCTAATGAGTCTAGGGTGCTCAAAATAGCAAAGCGGTACAGAGCCTATTGCCATCTAACTCACCCTTTCATATTCAGGGCTGTTAGCAAACCAAGAGCATCATCCCTGCTACATGCAGCACCTAGAGACCTGGGCTGAGAGACACTGGTTGGTGGTGCTTATGCTACCGAGAGCACCAACTGTGCTGGTGGGTGGCTTATTTTTTTTTTTTTCTATGGAGCATCCAGTGGAAAGGGACTTCTTTGCTGTGGTCAGAGAGTCTGGAGAAGGATCCTGTGAGGGTGTGCTTGGGGCTCATTTTCCAAAGAACTGCTGGTCCAAATGACCCAATGTCACCTGCAGCCCCTGGGTAAATCTGCATTCCCTCATCTCACAGCAGTTGGGTTCCTCGTCTGCTAAACATAGCCTTACCTTGCTTTCAGTAGACATCTACAAACAAAATGAAGAGAGAAGAGGGGTAAAACCTTGCAGATTCACCTGTATTGGGTAACCGAATGGCCTCCTTTTTTTCATTTTAGTCACTCAATGATGTTTGTAAAACAACAAAAAAAAATTCTTAAGCTACATAAGCTTTGGCTTTGTAAAGGTGTAGTTCACTTCCCCAACCTGGGATCTCATCCCAGCTGTACCACTGCCTTCAGGTAAATCATGCTGCGTTTCCTCCCTCTGGTCCTTCTGCCTATAAAGCAGACACTGGCTTGTTTTGTTTTCTTACTGGCTTTTGAGACGTATGGCATTTATTGTACAAGCAAAGTCATCTCTGTCTGTCTAACTTTGTCTCTCATTTAAGGAAAAAGGGGGGGGAGGAAGAGGAGAAAAAGTACCTGGCTGAAATAAATATATTTTCCTCTGGTATGAGCAGAGGATATAATTGTCCCTCTCTGTCTGCCAACTCTAAATGGAAAAAAAGCCTGATAACAAAAATGAACAAAAAAACCCCAACTGTCCAGCCCTACAGGCAGCGGGCTACCTACAAACCTGCTTTCTTGGCTGCCTCTGCCAAGGCTAGTGCTATCGCTGGCAAAGCTGCTGAATGACAGTCTGGGTACATCTGAGCAAACCATGTTCCAGTGATGGTGCTCAGCAGAAAAATGCTAGAGATGGTGAACGAGATAAGCAGGAGCTTAATGAGGGGCTGGGATTGCTTGGTTTGGATCAGATATTTCAGTTTAACAGGAGGGCATTGCAGCATGTTGCTCTGTTCCTTAATCTGTCATAATTAATTTTGGCTGGCTCTTTAAACCTACAGCTGTGCTAGAATTTGTAAATTGGGATAGGCTGGGGGGTTTAGACATACATGATGTGTCTTGTCTTGAGAGGAAATGAGCATTATTACGCACAGAGAGGACAGCATTGTAATACTGGCTGAAACTTTTCCTTCTTTTTTTCTTTTGCTTGTTACCATCCTATGGCCAAAACCGACTGCCCGGAGCCTTGTTCAGCTCCAGTGATTTCAAGGGATGATCGCTAAACGCTGCTGAAGTGCTTGGGAATTAAGTGATCCCCCCCGAGCTCTGCTAAGGGTAGAATGTAATGAGGAGTACAGAATGGAAGAGTGTTTTAAGAGACACAACTTGTGGGTTACTCCAGGTGTCAGGGTTCAGGTATGGATTTACTAAGGGGAGGGGAGGGGGCTTGAGAGAAGTTTGGCATTAGAGAAATACCCAAGCCCCTGTGAGAACTGCCATGTCAACCCGTGTACCTGGGACTGGACAGAAAAACTCTGTCTGGAAATCCAGTTGGGGTTCAGTGGCCAATCTAATCTATCTGCTGTAGGCTGGGCAGAAAGGAGGACCTTTAGTGTGTGTGAAGTACTGCATTACAGCTACACCTCCAGCACTACAGTAAAAAGGCAATGAAGGATACTATAACACAGGGAATGTTGCAGTTCTTGGTCACTGCTCCCTGTGTTGGGAGGTCTGCTGGGGCCAGTAGTCCCATAGGCTCAATTCCGTGTCTTGCATATAAGTATTTAATGCTATCTGAGATGCCTCGGGGTATCCAGGGCATTTGCCTGGGAGTTTCAGATGTGACACAAGACCTATGGGTGATCCGCGCCCTTCTGAAGTGCCAGCTAGCGGGCAGGTAGGATTCACCTGAACATCTGAAATGGCTCCAGGTGCATATCTTCAGGCAGCTAGTTGGTGGCTTGAGAGCCCTTTCCTATTTCACAGCGCTTTGAGAAAAGTCTGTGGATATTTCAAGAGTCTGTGGATATTGAAGCTCTTCTCCTGCAAAGGGATCTCACCTGGTTTTTAGGGACTCACTGATACATCAAAATGAACTCTGAGGTAGAAGTCACCAATTTCGTGAAATGTATTAATTGCATCTTGCAGCCTAAGTGATCTCATGAGTATCACTTGCACAATTAGGCTGTAAATAATTCAGTATTTGGCTATCAGGGATTCCATCGATACTACAAAGGCTTTTTGCTCCTTTTTCTTCTGCATGCGAGGGGAATAAATATTTCACAGATGATCTCACAGACACAGTGTCTGGGATGACACGGGACTTGCTTGCAGCAGAACAGAGCGGGAAGGTGACTCCGCGTGTGCTGGATCCCACGACAGGGAGAGACGAGGAGGAGCAGCAGCATGGAGGTATGCTCTGGTTTGGGGTTTTTTTCCCCACCATTGTGGCAAATCCCTCCAGCTCCAAGAAGTCACCTGTGAAGTGGCCAGCGGGCCAGGCAGGCCAAGACTTCCCGAGGCAGGAGAAACGTGCAGGTGCTGGTTTGCTGCTGTGTGTAGGGGAGGGAAGGGGCCCGGGGAGGAAGGCTCGCGCTCAGCACGGGAGGCCCGCTGGGTGGGTGAGCACAGGGGTTACTGCTCGCGACAGCGATGGGGATGTCCTGCAGTGCTGAGCGTTGAGTAGAGACAGGCAAAATCCCCTAATCCTCTGGCAGTTTGGGGACAGCTTTTTTATTTCTTTTGAACTGAGGGCTCCCTTTGTCAAATCCTGGGGGACCAGCAACATCGTTCCAAGCCCAACAGAGCAATCTGATTTGCACAAGCATTACTACTTCTCTGGTTTCCTTCCTCCCAAGTCTTTCTCAGGCAGACCAGGGCATGCAACGTGGTCTGAGAGCTCAGACTGGGCACGTGGTGAGGTCCAGCAGCCAAAAAGGAGGGGCTTGGACAAAATCCTGGATTTGCTCAATAAGAGAGCAGGAATAAGAGGAGGAGGAAGGAGCTTTGTGAATTGGGAGCCTGTTCTATAAAGCCAAATCCTCTGCAAATCTGGGTAAGAGACATTGCACGGTCCATGATTAGGATAATCTCTGCTGAGAAGTCAGCCCAGCTGAACAAGTCACGAGCTGGTCCTTGGACTGCTGCACACAGAGGTGGTTATCCCTGAGCTGCAGTAGTCAAGCCTTGCCAGCCCAAGACCCTGTTGGGTATTTGGCATGCCTCTTTGCATCTCAATAGCCACCGTCCCCTTAGAGCAGGAGCCCTGGTGCTGGGAACCCACTGAAGGGCCTGGGCAGATGCTTATGGGGCAGGGGTTTCTTTTCTGCAAGCTCTGTAATAAGAGCCATGTTTCAAACAACAGTCCCCAGGACGCGAGCCGACAAAAAGCAGGAAATTTGAAGTGAAGGCTGATGCGCCGGGCTCTGCTCACACAATTGTGGAGGTCGAACAAAGCACAATGGTGTGAGCTGGGGACAGGGTGCTGCCCACCCTCCCCTGGGAGCTTCCTGCCTTGCCTTCCCCTCACCCCCGTCTCCAAACCTTCACAAGAGCTTAAGATGTTTTCTGGCATTGAGTTTCCCACAGAGCTGGTCACACAGTTTCATTCCCACGTTTGTTGTTTTTTTTTTTTTGCTCAGCTTGGTGAAGTTTCTTTGTTTCCTTCAGCACCCTTTGGCCAGAAGGGTTAGCTTGCTGACTGGGGCGGGGGGGTGGGTTTGGGCAGCCTTTGCCAGAAGGTGTTTCATGGGGAAGAGGAGTCACACCACCAGCATGAAATACTTAAAGTCATAGATTACATTCTACTACACTTTTGGTGCGTTTACTCGAACATGTAACAATTATCCTGGGAAAATTCACATGCTGCCATAAGAATAAAAAAGTGGCTTCAACCATTTTTCGTTTCAGGATCTTAAAGCGTTCACAAGTCAATCCAACCACTTTGCAGTCACGACACTCAGAGGTGGCAGATTTTGTTCTGTAGGCTGCAGAAACAAGAGCGCAGAGATCTGAAGCATGGAGAAGGAAAGAGCTGAAGTTGGTGAAATGCCCGAACACCTAGCACTGCTGGGACATGTGCTCAATTTGCTTCAAGCTGAGAAACTACAATTAGCATAGACTCAATGGGAGATAAATATTAAATGCTGAAAGAAGAGGTCTAAGGCCAGCTATCTTGAGAGCTTTAGTCCCCGATATAACCTGTAAATACCTGCTAGATATAGGCTGCTTCCAGAAGCAGCGTATTTCCCAGTATTTTCAATTGATTTTTTTTCCTAAACAACCCATCTCCTTCCTAATTTGGGATTCAGCTTATGATATCATGGAAATAAAAAAAAAAAATGGAAGAGGTCACAAGTTCTACTTCATTTAGGAAAATGAGAAAGTTTACTCCTGGTAAAATGCCTTTGGACTTATTTACATGACTGCTTTGGTTTTTCTTACAGAACAGAAGCTTGAATCCCGCTTGTCCCATGGAGTCCCCAATACCGGTGACTATTAGCGATGGGCTGCCCCAGGAGAACAATCCCCTGAGCACCAAGAGTAAGCTGCTGAGCCCACAGCTGGGTTACTGTTTCAAGTTTCCAAGGGGCAGAGGCAAATGGCTCATGTTTAAAATGCCAGGTCCTTTGGCAAGGTTGTCCTAAGGCAACAACAAAGAACAGATGCTATCTAATGCCAGCCTGGCTGCTCCTTTTAGCATCCAGAGGACTTTCAGAACCAGCCCTATAAAAGTAACGTTACTGATGCCTGTGCTGAATATACTACTCCTGCTTCTTGGGCCAGAGTTAGCATCAGCCTGGCCAATGCGACAGGGAGGAAGGCTGCCTATAAGTTTCTTATGTCTTATTGCCAACTAATGCCAACCTGCAGGCTTATTCAGCCCTAGCAATGTTCTCAGTTGGTTTTCCTCTTACTGTGACCAGTATGGGACTCATAGCATTGAAAAATTACTGGAGAGCCAGTTTGGTGTCGGCACAGCACCTTTTCCTGCCCAGCTGCCTCTTCTCAGCAACAGCCTTTTACCACAAGATCTGTAAAGGTGGGACAGAGCTGGTGCTCCTCCCTGGAGAGAGGCTGGGGCCTTGAATTTGATGGTGTGGGCTTGGGTTTGTGTCTACTGCATGGAGCAGCTTCAAGGACAGGGTCAAATTCATTGCCAACCATTGTCACTATGGGGGTCTTAGCATCTCTTTGGGGCAATTTGGCCGTTTCCCAGAAATTAGTCCCCTGTGTCAGCCAGCCAAGGACAGGAACAATTTGTCTGTGTTTTCAGTTGGTATCAGGATCAGCTGTTTTATAGAGAGGTTGGACCCCAGGAGAGCATCTGTGAGGAGAGGTGGCCTTACCTGCCGTGTGGACTGGTCTTGTCCCAGCATTCTCCTTTGGTCCCACCTGCCCCTTGCGATAACGTCCAGCAGCAAATGCAGACAGGGAGGGTGGCACAGGGTCCTTTGGACACAGCAGCTGTACAACATCTGGCACGACTTGGGAGGTCAATACACCCTCAGGACCCCTTCATGTGCGTGCAGGGTAGGTGCTGCCAGCAGGACTGCCGGGTGCTGAGCACTACCGGGAGCCCACTGGGGTTTCCAGTGAGGGCACACTATGCTTTTCCAGATCCATCCTGTCCCCTTCTCTTTCCTACGGGTGCAGAAAATAACCCAAGGAACAACTAAACAGCAGAAAAATCTCTAACCCCTTAGTCCTTTGTGTCCCTTCTCAGCAAAGGTTGGGAGTAAAACGGCCCCAAAAACAATGGTGAAAAAATTGCTGAAGGGGGAAGAGCGTAAAAGGGAAACTCAGCGATCCGCATTTGCGTTAGTGGCATATGTTTTTTATTATTACTCTTACTGGCTATTCAAACGCTTACCCAAAAAAAGAAAATGAGAAGTGGAGGCAGCAGCCTCAAATCAAACAGAAGATTTCAAACAGTTCACAAACTTTTTCTAAATATATTAATCTTCCAAAGGCTCTCTAGCCGGCTAATTAGACTTAAATAATCATGACCTAGTACTTACTGAGTGACTAAAATCTTTTGAGAGTTCACATTTATACTCCAGGAGATCATTGTAAAACAAAGGGCTGCAAAAATCCCATTTGGATGTGAATATTTAATACAGCTGTTTGGAAAGCTGCTGCGCTGACATTCATTTGGGCAGATAATCAAATAAGTATTAAAACACACAATTATGCAGAGATAAAATTAGAACAGGAAAAAGCTTTAAGTAAAGCCAAGAGAAAATGGTTTATAAAGACCTTTTTTTCGATGGCCTTTCAAACACAATGGGAAATAAACACCAGAGTTGTTAGGTTATATTCAGGATTATAGATCGGCAGCAGCACCAGCAGTACCTGGTATATAAATACAGGATGGATGTTGGGTTTGTTCCTCGGAGACTCACTTCAGAGCCCGTGAATGTTAGCCAGAGCCTTTCTGTAAGTCAAACTGGCTTTGGATCAGGCTCCATCACCTTCTGACGAGGGAGTCCCACAATTCCTTTAATCGGCAGCTTGCAGGAGAAGCAGAAGTGAAACATATTGCAAAAGCAAAGCTCCACCAGGAGTCCTGTTCAATTATGTCTTAACATTAAACTGTAGCTAATGTGCTTTTACCAGATGTCCTGATGAAATACTATTAAGAGCCGGTGCATCGCATTAATTAAAGTGAAATTTCATAATGAATTCTTTTTGCAAGGCAGCAGGGATGAATCTGTGACCTACATAACCTCCCTTCCCTCTGAAATAGCTTTCCAAACTAATGAAATGAATCTCTCTGGTTGTGGCAGGGGGAGCGGAGGGAGTCGTGCTTTGCATCCCAGCTACGCGCTGCGACATGAAAAAATCTGGGCACTCTCTGCAGAGATTATGGCTCATGTTTCATTGTGTCTAGCAACAAGAGGGAACTTTCAGGGGCAGGAGGACTTGCCATTAAGGGCACCTTGCATGACGGGAGGCTTTTGAAAGCTCCATTAAAATTCTTGGACAGTGCCCTCGCAGAGAAGCCAGGGGATAAGCTGGCTGACCCTCTACCTTATAAACCGGCACGGGCACGCAGACAGTTAAATGTACATTCATTTGAGCGTAAGAGGCTTAGGGTATGTATTAAAATATAATCCGCAATGCACAACAAACACATGCAGCTGGCAGGCTCAAACCCGTTTTTGCAAGCGCTTTAGGAGGGAAGCAGGCGAATAAGCATCACAGAGCTCGTGTACGCGGGGCGAGGGTGGGAGGAGGGGGGACCTCTGTTCCCGGGCATATGTTTTTAAAAGAGAAAATATGCCTGTGAATTCCGATTATCCCTGTGCTAGTACATTTTTATCCATGGTGGTTTGAGATTAAAAGCGATTTATGATGTTCCTAAGTCTCAGCAGTCTACGTTTCACTAAGCCATTGCAGTGCAAGCAAACCAGTGCCTGTACCGACACTGGGTTGTGCCAGCGAGTCCTAATTGCCTGAAAGATAATGGTGTCATTAAAGTCTCTTGCCCCTGTGAGCCTTGTGCTCCTCGACAGAAAAGATGCTTTTATTGTTGGTTTCAAAGGAGCCCTCAGTCACTGCTAAAGCCCATTGCCCATTCAGGGGTACTGGGAGGCTGTGCTCTGTAGCTGCTTTATTTCTCTGCTTTTCCCTTCTTAATCAGAGGACAGGGGAGAGCAATGGAGAGAAATGCAGAAAAAATGTTGACTTTTCATCAAGAAAGCCAAAATATAAATCAGATATTATTCAGTTAGAAACCACAAGGGGAAGAAGTGGCTGAGACCTCACGGTGGTTAGGCTTCTAGCAGCAGAAACGGAACCTGTCTCCTGTGGAAGGAGACACACACCACAAAAAACCACCAGCTTCACCAATAATTTTTAATTCCATAATAATTTTGATAGAAAAGCTGTGACCAGCTTCTTTATTCATACAAAAGTCATGCGGCTCTGCAATTACACCTTAATTCACGGCCATCCTTCTTACTGGACTATTTCAATTAAGAAATGACCCAAACCATTCAATTCTGCTACACAGTTTATTCCTGTCTTCATCTGGCAACATCTTTGTAAAAGGCAGAAAGACGCTCATGTAGGTAAATTGATCACTTGTCAGCTTATGGGTTTGTTGGGATTTTTTTTAACACAAGTTTGGTTTTGTTTACCTGCACTCTGAGCCTTACTAGTTCTTGTGCTTCAAGAATCACCTTTCTGTCTGCTTTGCACAGTGCCTTGCTCCGTCAAGGAGCCGATCTTCACCGGGGTTAGCAATACAAGACCACACCAAAATGCCAGTGACATGCAGAGGTAACCTATTAACACGTATTTTTGCCATACAAAACTGAACAGATGTGTGTTTAATCTCCAGGACCAGATTGCACTGCTCTAGTACAATCTGCTGAGTACAGCGAGAGGCATGGTTTGCAGCGGGGCCGTAGTCCCTCTGACCTGCTACCCTCATCAAACCATTGCAGCTAAATGTACACCCAGTTATGCTTAAGAGACTCATGGCAGGCCATTACAACATTATCCAGAGAGCTCACCAAACGCACCCATTACAGAGGAAATGCTTTCTGTTGCTGGTGCAGGGTACTTTCAAGCAGAGCATTTGTACTTTGCGGCTTACAAGAGTAAACCCTCTCTCCACAAATCAGCACTCAGACCATTTTTCCTTTTGTATTTCCCTTCTCCTTGTCTGCCTTTCATTCTCATAGCTGTTGCCTTTACTCCTCCAATACTACTTTACATCTTCCCTCCATATTATCCACCCTATCTGATATAAGAGCCTTTCTTCATTGTATCACCGTTCTGAAGCATTTTCTGTTGTAGCTTTTGCCACCGACTCTCCCATCTGTTTATGACTTACTGGCATTTAATGTTTTTTCTTTGCTCAAGTCTTTCTGAATGCAGGATCTAAAATCCAGTCCTGCTGCTCAGGGCTGTGCCTGTAAGGTGGCACTGGAACAGGGGCTTCATCTGAACACAGAGGAGTCTTGGTCAGTTGAATGAGCAGAGGAACCTTATAGGCGAAGAGGAGGCAGTAGTTAGAGAAAGAAGAGCTTAATGCTGCTTGCCTGAAACATGAGTGGGGAGAGAGAGTGTTTAAACCCTGAAAACAAATTTTGAGACCCCCCCTGTGCATATCATGCAGCAGCCTGCAAGGTGTGGGGGTTCCCAGCAAGCCAAAGGGGCTCGTTCAGGACCACATTGGGAAGCCCAGGGCAGCAGCGTGGGCAGCTCTCCCCAGCCTCCCAGACCCCCTGGGGCACACTGGGCCCTGCCAGGGACTCGCTCCATTGCCCTGCAAAATGTGAGGTCAGATCTTAACCCAGTGTATTCAAAATAGACACTGGTTTACTTGTTTTTATAAAGGACCAGAGCACAAATGGCAGAAAATCCATGAGCCTTTTGGCTTAATCCCATTTCAGGCACAAAAAAGAAAACCCTGCCTGACAGCCACAAGCTCTCTGGGAAGAGTCGGCTCTTCCTATGTTTCCATAACTATAATTTTACTCAGTCATGTGCTGTCATCCTCCAATCCTCCTCGAGTGTCACTCGAAAAAACCTGATCTGTTGTCAATTATAATGACAATGCATTGAAGATGGCTTACAGCAGAGAATAGCACTTTACAGCAGCCGGCTGTGACAAATCTGGGTTGCAAGAGAACATTGTGTGTGTCCTAGAGATTATAGCTTTTAAAATAAAAACCTCCTTCTAGTTCCCTGGGGCTTTTTAATGAATTGCCACATGCAACAATGCCTTAAATGAAGCATCAGTGATTACCCATCTCACTGCAGCTCACTTGGTATTTACAAAATAAAAGACGAGCCAGCACCCTGAAAACCCTAAACCTACTTGAAGAGGTCTACTGATGCTAAGGCTGCCCTCCACTTTAAAGGCAATGAAGTAGTAGCCAACAAAGGAGCAAAAGTTTTCAAAGAGGTGGGACTTTGGAGGCTGCCATGGTTAATGTTACTCGGAGGGATGATACACGCCACTCTGAGTCATGGACCACTTGCACCACACACAGTCCGGGAAACAGACTGATGGCAGTAGGTGCCAGTCAGATCCCAGTATTACTCAGACACCTGGATAAAAGGAAATCATGTTTTACACTGCTGGCAAGAGTAGGATGAGGCCAGGAGCAGCGGTCCTGCTGGTATGATCCAGAGGGAGGCAGTTCTTGTTGGACCATGAGGATACGGTCCAGTGAGGGTTATGGGTTTTGTGCTTAGGTCCAGGGATGTCCTGTTCCATTCAGACACCTGTTTAAACACATAAGCACTATGGCTTTTCCCTCTTGGACAGGCGTGCCGGTCACAGCACTTAACTCCGTGCGTTTGGCTTAGGTGTGCAAAGGAAGAGTCCAAACTACCATGGCTCCCTCTGCAGTTGTTGGATGAGATGGGCTCCTCACCCACATAATACAAGCTCTGCTGCAGATCACCCTGCCACAGGAAAGCCTGCCTCTCTCCAATGAATATACGAGGGCCTCTGGAGACCACAGTCCTAAATTAGACACCTCATTTAAATGCCTCAGGATGGGTTGTGCAAACACTCGCTTCAGTGCCAAGAGCTGGTGGAGACCTCTGGCTCCCCTGTCCCGTCTTAACCACCCTTCCATACCCATGCACTCACCCCGCACCCGCCGGGGCTCTCCCAGTCCTGTTACAGCCTGTACACACAAACCTAACAACTCCTTCGGGTCCAAAAGTGTGTTTTAAAGCATTCCAAACTGGATTGCTCAGAATAGCCTCTGCTCATGTGGAAGGCGGCTAACACATCCCAATGCATCGGACTTGCTGCACATGGGACACAGTGTCCCTCTGCATTTGCCCAGGATTTCCGGATGCCCAGCAGCCCAGGCTGGCAGATGCCAGACATCCCCCAGCTCATCGCCCGCCTCGCTGCAGAGCTGGCAGGGCTGCGCGCTTCCTTGACGCCCGCCCCGCATTCATCTTCTGTTCGCCTGGGCTTGGCGGCTTCCAGGGTGAATCTGGGTCAATGTCTTTCCACAGGATTTGTGTTCCCTTCCTGCCGTGGCTGGCAGGAGGGGATATGCCAGGACATCACTGAGGGGCCATTGATTGACGAGGAAGGACAGGCAGGGAATGAGGGGGTTTGGTTCAACTATGTCGAAGCTGTGCGCGAATGCACAGACAGGCATCGCTAGCAAATGGCAGTAAAAATCAGAAGCTGATATAAGAAAAATCTCATTTTCTCAAAAAATTGCACAGAACCATTTGAATGAGTGGGAAACTCAGTGTTTGCTTTTTTATTGTGGCTAGTAGCTACTCAGGTTTTCATTATTTTAAGCCATTATTCCTAATATATGTAACAACCTAAGTTCAAAACCATACTTAGACGAATGCAACTCTAACTCTTGGGAAGCCCACATGAAAAAAAGTCTCATCCCTATTTCAGTAAATGTGCAGGAGGCTCAGTATGAGTAAAAGCTCTTGTTAGTTCTCTTACACTTTGTTCTTAGTAATTGGTTGATATTTTGGGGATGGAATAATCTGTGGAAGTTGCTTTCTGTAGCATGCACTGCTAACCCTCTTTTTTTTTTTCCAGAAGATCCTTTTGAAATTAGATACAGCTTCTGGAATCAACCCAGACACTGCTTTTGAAGCCAGAAGCATTTGTATAAGCATCATCAATCATGCCACTGGCTCTTATTGCTACTGTATATTCACTTTCTACCTGGTTTGAATTTCTAATTGGCCCTGCTGCGCAACTTCAAACCCTGAAGAAAGCGGTGGAAGGGAGGTGGGGGAGAATATTACCTCCCCAGATGGGATCGGGAGGGTTTCTTGCAAATTACACTGATAAAGTCCATTTCCTGGAGAGAACAGGCAAGAAGCAGTTGGTAACAGGGTGAGTAAGAGTCGGATGTGATGGGGTATGATGTACAACTGGCTCGATTATCATCGGAGCAGTTGGCCTGGCAGCTGCTTATATCATGTGTTTCAGGCTCATGTACTGTAACGCAAGCGCATGAGAAGTCCTTTGGACAGGAACAGAGCAGATAATTCAAGAAACAGGCTGTTATTCTGACTTAAGTACAGGAGAAGCTCTGAAAAATGCAGGTGATTTTCTGTGCCGTCCACAGCAGGCTTTCCCTTTCCGTGCCTAGGAAACCACTGCTGCTCTCCCTGTCCGCTAGCTCTCATTTATAGCCAGCTCTTCCTTACAGTAAGGTTCTCTCAAGCTGGCTAAAGTGTGTGGGAGCCCCTCCATTGGGCTGGTGACCCAGGGCACTGGGATGGTCCGGGCTGTGCCAGGGAAAGGGCTGCCCCCTCCGTGCAGCAGTGATAGGTCAGATCCCTGCAAAGCCTCATGTACAGCAAACACAAAAGCGGCTTGGAGGCACCTCTCCATCTCAGGTGTGGAGTAAGCTTGAACAGGAGCTCCATATTCACTTATAGCACATTTATTTCCTTGCTTTGTATCCCCTGCTGTCCCCCACCCTATTTCGATTAAGCACTCACACATGCTGCTGGAAGCTGGGGCAGCTGTACCCGTCTATCAAAGCCTGTCAGCTTGAGAGCATAGGCTCTTCCCATTAATTAAGCAAATGTAATGTGATTAGCTAAGGCTGTAAATGTTTCTAGGCCCACTTAGAGAGCTACAAAACACTGAGCATCACAGCTTCTTATTTTCATGCCCTTGTGTCATCTGAGGTGCTCCTCTGGGGCTGAAATTTTTGTTCTCAAATCTCCATGCGTGAGTGAAAATAGGGAGATGTGATAGAAAGCGCTGGGAATGGGTCATATTTTTGTAGTACTTCAATTGCTGTGTGAATAATAGAAGCTTGAAGAAGAAATTAATTTCTATACTTTTAAAAACCCCTTCTGCCTGTATGTTTTTTAAAGGGATCTAGCAAGAACTGCTGAAAGCTGAAATTTTGGTAAGAATCTATGTCTTATTTAAGATTTCTACTTGCTTTGTGGAAAATATCCATTGCTTAGCAGTCAAGGATCTAAACTGGGGTGCTTTAGGCTGTCAACCTGAAAGCAAATGGGAGAGTCATTGGGAAGTTGCACATAGAGAAAGAAAATTGTTGAAGTTAATTTGAGTGGTATGAACTTAAGGACTTATACCAAGGTGGGATGGAGGTGCTTAAATCTAATACTGAGAAACCCCTATTGAGATTTTGACAGACTTTTGGATGTGTAAGCTCCAAAGGCACCTCCCTGTTTAAAGTTGTTGCAACCTCTGGGTCTCAGAAGTGCTCCCATCCCATCCAGGCTGAGCTGCTCAGCAGGTCATGTGCATCTACAGCTCTTTGGGATCCAGAAATTTAGCATTCCATTCCCTAAATCCCTGCAGCGGCTCAGCCTGGCAGGCATGCACTAAGAATACCTACCTCAGACAAAGTGGCTGTGCCTGCACAGGCAGCTTAGGCCACTCTCCAGATCCTAAAAGGACTCCCTAGCAGCTTGCATCCACACATGGTTGGCAGCAAGTTAAGCCTGGTGCCTGACGTCTCGCCCTCTGCGGCTTCTGTGCCAGTAACCGAGATCAAAGTCCTGGCACATCACATATCTTTGTGTGGATGTAAAAAATAACCAGGACTCAAATCACAGGAGTCATTTCCTGAAGCCAAATCCATCTAAATGAACCCATCCACCCAGCCCTGACACCCTTAGTGCAATCTTTTAGATGACCCAAGTTCCCAACTTTGTTTCCAGAAATCTGCTGGGGCTTTTTCTCCATGAGATAGGAAGGAGTTACCATCACAGCAGACAAGGCAAGAGCAGGGATGCGTGCCTGGTAAGTTGTTCTCCTGCAAGGCAAGAAAATCTTCAGGGAGCCTGGGGTAAGAAATTGCTCCCTGCAATCCCTGTCTCATTGCTCTCACAAATGTCCTGGGGATACCGGGAGAAAAATGTTACTTGAAAGCACTTTAACTCCCTCCCTGAAATGTTCCGGCACTGTAGATAGCTGCCAGTCTCAGCAGGCAGAAGGAGAGGACACATGGGAGGAGGTTCAGCAGTAGCATCTCACAGCCTGATGCTTTCTGAGGACCTGGTACTCTGACTGCCCCAACCTCTTCCCAGGGAGCACTTTTTACTGCTGAGATAGAAATGGAAGGAGGAAGAGGGCTGTTGCTACAGTTACCCTCTCACATAAATAAACGTGTGATTAGACATGAGGTTTGCCTTTGTGGTACGTCTGTGGTGCTTGAGACCAAGATTACGCTCCAGCCCAATTGCCGTCGAGACCTGTTTGCAGAGGTGGAGCCACAAACACGCCTGGGCCCTCCTCAGTTGCAGCTGCTGGAAGGGCAGCGGCAATGCCACATTTTGTATTGTTTGCTAGTGGTGGGATCAGCAAGAAGGAGGAAGCCAAGAGTGAATTCACCCCTTGACTGAAAGAGATTCAAGGATTCATTAAGACAGTGTCTCACTGCAGGCTGGTATGAGTGTTTGAACAGAGAAATTCCCTGTCTCTCCTGGACTAAAAGCAGAGAAAAGGACTATCGGACCTACATGGCCAAGGAGCACTTCCAGAATAGGATGCAGTGCTGGAGCTTCATGTTTTGGGCCTTCACCTGGCTGTTAGCATATTTGAGAGCAAACAGATCTATTGAAACACTGCAGCATCTCCTAGCAGTTGCTGCAGATGTTTCAAAGCCTCCTAAGGGGCACAGGTTATCTTCTTTTATGCAGTTGGACCCAAGCCATCAAAGGTGATTCCAATCACTGTAAGATACCGAAACATCTCCAGGAACCTATGACTTACTAGCTTTCAAGGAAGAATCAGTTATCAGCCTCATTTCTGAGGGCATGTCAGCACTGAAGGAGATATGGGGACACCTAAGTGGCATTCTGACTAGCTCTTAGGTACCCAGGCCCAGTGAGAACTGCGGAAGCCTAATGCATGGGCTATTGTGAAGCTCTGCTAGGTGTCCCTCTGCTTCTCCAGGCAAGATCCTCTGCAGTATTTCAATGCCTTTTTAAATCAGTGGTGGTTAGATGGCTGAATGCTTTCAGAAATCTGTCCGCCACCTTTCTCAGAAATGGGAATTTTTTTCCTACAATTTATGCTATTGAGGTGTAGCCTCTACCAATAATAGTGGAAACCTAAATATTTTATTCAGAGAACCCAAAGAGCCTTTTTCATATCTCAGTTTGATGCTGGCATTCAGTTTGTGTTGATGTAATGTCTCCTTTAAAAAGATTGTAATTATATTTACCAACACAGTCACCGAAGAGCCATTTATAAATTGTATATATAGTTGCAATTCAGCATATGCTGTATTTCATTGGGTCAGTCCTAACATCACAATTTAATAATACTGAAAACAGGGATATGGGTAAATCACAGAGGACACTGCACTCAGTATGTAGCTAACAGTGATTAAGTAGTCTCTGTTTTCAGAAGAAAGATAAGGGCCAAAAAGAATAGGTCCCTTGATAACATCAGGTAATTCTTATGTATGGTCCTTCATGACACAAGCATAAATCACAATAAAACCCATCTGCAGATCTAAGGGGTGAAATGATAAATCCTGCTTTATAAATGAGACCTGCACATCTGATAGTGTACACTGTTCCAGATTTACAGCAGCTGTAAATGATGTACGAAGGTTCACAAACCCATTTGCACTCTCTGGCTGGGAAGAAAGGAGGCAAGATTTTTCCAGGGAGAAGAATATGTTGCAAGATGAGCTCAGAAATGAGAGCGACAGCATGTGTGTGAGTGAGAAACCGATGCTTTACACAAACTTGTCATATCTTGACTTTATACTTGTGACCCTCTCCTCTGGCGCCAGTTTCTGTAAATCCATGGCACTGCGTTATGCCTTCCCTTTTGCTCCTAGGCCTGATGGAGTAAATGCAGCTGATGGGGCCCAATGTCCAGCGTTGGCTGGTTGCTGGAGCACACCAGGCTCTAATAAAACCTTTCGTGCTGGGCAGGAACCCGTGCCCTCTGACAGGCTGCAGCTTTGCATGCCAGCTTCTCCCACCAGCAGCAGGCGAAAGCCAAGTGTTCAGTTAAGCAAGTGCAGGGCTGGGAGCTGGATGACCCAGCACCTTGTCTGGGTTATGGCCCATCTTCTGGACCAAGTTGGCCAACTTGGCCATCTTCTCCTTCTCCTCTGGGTATTGGAGCATGCATCTCCCCTGGGACAGGCTCACCTTCCTCCAACCACGGAGCTGCCCCACATTTGTAACCCCTGGGCCCCGCTCAAGCCCGCTCATCGTTGCATTCACAATGTGAAGCATCTCCCAGGTGCTGCTCTCATGACAGGGGTTGTGGGTTTGGGGCTTACCCGTCTCCTTGTGTTGCTGTAGCTCTCCCATGACTGCATTTGGTATTTTCTGTTGTCAGCATGAAACAGATGATTTTCCTGGTGGCCTTCTATGGTTTGATGATGCTAAACACCAGGTATGTGTAGGCTGACTCGGCACCTTTTCACATATGTGGCATATTCTTATTTGGACCCGGTCTCCTTCGCACCGACTCCTCTGCAGGGGCTGATGAGGAGGAAAGTATCCATGCCTGCCCTTCCCTACACACTGCTTAAGCCTCGCCCTGTTAAACTGAAGCATTATCTAAAATGCACAACAGATTATTTAATTTTGTGTTCATTGTGGGGATTGGGACCTTGGAAACATCCTGGGTTTCTAAAAACATTTACATTTCACGTTCATTAGGATGTCACCCCCACGGCGCACACAGACCACAGCTTTGGACAGCCAGAGGAAGTTGGCTCTCCCCACCCAGGCTTTCACTGCAAAAAGTCTTCTTGCTACTTAATTTTTAGCAACTTTACTGTGAACTTCCAGTACGCTTTGCAACTGAGGGTACTGCAATCCAGCAGTGCTAACTTCTCTCCCCGTTTCAGTATTTCTGCTACACCAAATTTACATTTCTGTGTAACTGAGTCCAGCAGCTTTGCTTCTTTCAAAGCAGTTGGAGCTCCCAGGCGTGAGCTCTCTCTGTTCCCAAATGTCATCTATGTAAAGTTCAGTACCTCCTGAACAATTGAGTATGTTGCTGTGTTTTCCTGTAAAATGCCTCAGGGAATGAATGTAACCAAAATGTCAGTCTGAGGAAGAAGTGTCTCCCAAAGGGTGAACAGAGCATGTAGAAATACGGACTTTGTTTCTCTAAGGGCACCTGCCAGACATTTGATGATGCACATAAAGCTATTTGCTATCTGTCAGCTCCCCAGAAATCTTTCTTTTGAAGCTAGCAAAAAAGCCCTTTATTTTATTAGAAAATTTCATTTTATTCTTTTTTTTTCCCCAGGAATACACAAATATGCCATTCCAGTTTTTTAACCTAGCTCTCTAAGATGAATGCATCCACACAAGTCCGTCAGCCTCTTTCCCTGTCCGGCCGTGGTAATCTGAATTTCTTGGCCATATAAACAACTTAGGCAGGCGGATGGAGGCCTCTGAGAGAAAAAGTTCTGTAAGTTCAATGCAGAAACCCATGGCTGGAGAGGAGAGAAAATCATTAATGCCTCTACTGAGGGAAAAGCAAGGGCCATCTCTTCCGCTCAGTGGCAGCTGGCTGCCAGTTAGCCCTGCGTAGCTTTTTTCCTGCCAAGAGGCAAAAAGGGTGATGGAGGGCAGGGAGGCAGCTGGGAAGTTGGCTTAGAGGCCACATCAGGGAGTGAAGGGCCCAAACGCATGGGAAAGGGGATAGAAAAACATAGGACAGAAATCAGAGTGAGGGGTGAGGAGCTGGGTGTGCTCTTTGGGATGTCCCGGGGAATGGCAAGGAGATGGATTATCGCAGTAGGACAGTGTGGCGGGCATGGACCATGAGTCCCCCATGGGTTTGCTGCTCATGGGAGACTTACTTCAGTGGCAGTGCACTGCTCTTTCCATTGCCTCAATAGCATTAGCCTCTGTACCTGGGTTCAAAGCCCAAAAGCTAGCAACGTCCCAGTTGCTTTCAGGCTGCGACCCTGTCCACAGCTCCTGGGAGGAATTCCTGAGCACTGCTGGTGCTCCTCAGTCTCCTCCTCCCTGCTGTGGGCACCCAGTTGGCACCTGAAAACCTTTTCAAAAATGACGAGGGGCTTTTTTTTGCATTCAGGAGGTTTATAATGTTTGTCTCTTTTTCACACTCCCAATCTCACCAGCTTTTCTGTAGTGTCTGTAGCTCGTGTCTTTACCCGAGCCAGCTGAAAACTATCAGAATTGTCAAGCAATTCAGAACCTGTTACTGTTACAAATAAAGCTGCTTTCTGACTGCCGTTTTCATCAGTTTTGCTGGCACTTGCAGCTAACAAGGACAGAACAACACAGGGTCTAAACCAGTTGTCTTCCATATTTCCAGAGTTTCAAATCTAGGAGGTCTATTAATTGCTCCACTTCAATGATTATCTCATTTTACTTTATTAGCAACTACCACCAATGGCTTGCCCAGGGCCACCAGTTGTGCCCGAGGCTTGCCTTACTGCTTGAGCTCTTGCTGATCAGCTCCCTGCAATGCAAACCTTTGCCCAACATTTACAACCAGGCTCAGCATGCTTGCTGCAGTGTCTCTGAAAGGTCCCGATCTCAGCAATAACCTTACTACTTTCAAGACAAGATGGCTTACAAAGAGCGGCTGAGGGCACTGTGGTTGTTTAGCCTGGAGAAGAGGAGGCTTATCACCCTCTACAACTGCCTGAAAGGAGGCTGTAGTGAGGTGGGGATTGGCCTCTTCTGCTAAGTAACAAGTGATAGGACAAGAGCAAATGGCCTCAAGTTGCACCAGGGGAGGTTTAGATTAAATATTAGGAAAAATTTCTTCACTGAAAGGGTTATCAGGCACTGGAACAGGTTACCCAGGGAAGTGGTGGAGTCGCCATCCCAGGAGGTATTCAAAAGACAGGTAGACGAGGTGCTTAGAGACATGGTTTACTGGTGGACAGGTATGGTTGGACTTGGTAATCTTAAAGGTCTTTTCCAACCAAATTATCCTATGCTTCATGGACGTATAGCTGGAATACAGGGTAGGAGCAGCGGGGCCCATGCAAACAGTGGAGGATTGAGGTTGCTCTTTGGTAAGCAAAGAGTTGCTAATATTTCTAGCAGGCACTTGTTGTGGTTCCTAGGAGCTAAAGGAGGAAGGAGACGTGTCCTGTGGATTAGGAAACACCAGAAGCAAGAAGGGGGGCTTTGCAACTAGCTGAAATGGCCGCTGCCAGAGGCGCGGGGCAGGTCCTGGTTGCATGCCCGTGAGCAGCAATGCTCTGAGCCACAGCCGGGGACTGTTTGTTTGAGTTGCAGTTGGAAGTTGGCTGAGGGAAGCTATGGGCAGGCTCAAGGTCTGCCTGGACCGGAGCTGAGACAGGAGCTGGCTGGGGAATCTGGGCAGCCTTTAACCCCTCCGGCTGGTCACCGACTACAGCCAGACAGTCATCACCAGTGCTCTTTAGCACTATAAAGGAGGGGGAAGGTGGGGTCTGTGTCCCTGAGGGGGCCGTTACTTCCCACAGGCGTTCATCTGAACTGCTCTTGCTAGAAGTCAAGAGGATATCATGTGTTGCAGCCTTTTACTATCCAAACTTGAAGAATAGTGTTTTCCACTCATCCCCTTTGCCTCTGTGTCCCTGCCCACCACCACTCACCCAGTGCAGGGGGGATAACTCCGGTTGGCACCTCTCGTGACTTTTCCATGTGAAGGTTAAGCCCACGGTTTAGGATGTCATCACCCGCCCATCTCTCCATCCATCCGCACATGGTTTGCTGGCAGGAGTCACTGCTCATCCCCCCCAGCCAGGAAAGGCAGGTAGGAGGTGGGATATGTTACAGTTTCAGATTATAACTGATCTTCAAAGCGCATATTTAACGCTGCTAACCCACCTCAAGAGAAGCAGGACCTTCCAACCACCCTCCTCTGTAGCATCTGATAGCTTTCTTGCACTGTTATTTACCCTGAAGATTTGTTCCACAGCCTTGTAGATGTGTTGAGCATCTTAACCCTCCTGGATTTCCAGAATCTCCCACCCTTCAGCTATCAGCTGCCTGAAACATGGCCTGACCTGTTGGCTCAGCTCCCGTACCCCGCTTTGGCGGATCTGTTCAGCTTGTCCCTGATGTCTTGGATACAGTGATTCTTCCTGATATTATGAGCTGGCCAGTATGGGAGCACCGGGCCTGACAGCTGTGGGCACAGTAGCTGTGATGGAATCAACAAAGACTTTTCTGTTTCAGAGGCTGCCGGGCTGCCAATCTTCAGGCAGGGAAAGGATCGCTCACTGTTTCCTTCCCCTTCTGCTCCTTAAATGAATACAATACTCCATTTTAAACGTGCAAAACTCAACTCTCCCCTGCCCCCCTCCAACTGAGCATCTGGGAGGTTAAAACAGACTCCCCTAGTAAATAAAAAGCAGAAGCTTGATTAGTTTTATGGCAGCAAAAGTGGGTTAATCGGTAAAACTGCTTCTTATGCTGTCATGGTTCAGATAAATGGGTTTAGCACAGCAAGCAGCCAAAGGGCATGCATTAGCAGCTCCTTCTGCGGCAGAGGAGGAGAGCATGCTCGGCAGATCATCCCTCCGAGGCACCCGCCTGCCGCCTGTGAAGTTGGTGGCAGACTTCCCACTGACTTCAGTGGAGCTGAGCTTGTGCTGTAAATAAATATATCTACTTCCAAAGGGTACAAGAGACAGATCAAACAGGAGTGAGCTTTTCTTGTATCTAGTAAGATCTTTTCCTCTATTTCCTCCACGGATTTCTATGGCATTAAAGTTTCACTACAAAGACAGCGATTTAAAAATTGCATCTACTTAGAGCCTCTGATCATATGTGGCCATATTGCCACATAAAAATCATGCATATTCTCAGTTCCTCTTGGAAATAGCGCTATCTGTGCGTCAGTTGTGGAACATATGGCACCTGGCTACTCCAATATCCACTCTGGTTCCATCTATGCTAGCCCTTGATCCAAAGCACCAGCCACCGGCTGGCTGTTTGCACCCCAGAGCCACAGATAATTTATGATAATTTTGTTAGCAGGGATGCAGGACTTAGACTATGTTAAATGATCATGTGTAGCCTGGATTTGTTCATGCAGCAGTTGCAGCAGTGAAAAGGTATGACAGCCCTGGGGAATGTGAAGAAGCATCGCTTCCCAGCCACAAGGGAAATATGCACAAAAGTTTGCTTTAATCACTGGAGTCTGGAGTTTGGCTAAAACTTTGAGGGGGAAACTGAAATACAGAATACTACGAGCTTTTTTGACGGTCATCCTACTCTTGGTATTAGGCCGTACATTTTGGTAAGTGGGCAAATAGTTGGTAACCAACTATTTGGAAGTATTAAATCCATTAGCATATTGCTATGAGGCCTTCAAAGGGAGTTTTATGGGGTATTCAGTGTCAGAAAATGTAAGGTAGTTTTCCATTTCTTGAGTGAATAACTGTACCAGCTCCTCCAGAAAAAATACCTGGATAGATGGATGGATGGATGGATATAGGATTTGATTTCTGACATGTCATGTGTAACAGAGGCATTCACTCCTGCAAAGCAGTCACTGTTCACGTGCATTATAAACACAGCAGAAACTCATAGCGTTGTGGTGCTTACTGGTTTTGGTACTGGCTTCTGTTGTGTTATGTTATTTATCCATTGCTCTGGCAAACTCTCACCTAAACACATTTAAGACACACAAAACTATTAAGCTGTGATTCTCATCTCTTGTCAATTCACCACCAAGTCAGCCACCAGCAGTCCCTTTCCTACAGCGCATTGCTCCCGTGGGAGGTTTTCCAACCAACTTTGCTTCTGCTTGACACCGGAGATCTTGCCAGACCTGGAGAGGCAGCTATGACACAGCCACACCGTCCTTCTCTTCTTCACAGAAAGCAATAAACGAAATCTCTACTTTTTACTGACTGTAGCAAACAAGCAATTTCATGTGCATGAGCAAAAGAAGTCATTCACTGTGGTTTTTCACTTCAGCAGAAGCATTCACACCAGCTGCAACCCGCAGCTCTGCTACAGAGCCCTGCACAGCTCTTCCCTCGTCCCCTCCTTTCCCAGTACCGGAGCAGGTCCTGTGAAAATACATAGTATTTCAGTACATAAACGCACTGTCAGAGCAGCTCCCTGGGCTGGTGGGGACTGGCAGATGGTTGATCTGAAATATTTCCAAAAGAGGGAAAAAACAAGAGCTTCCCAGCCCATCGCAAGTCCCTTGTTATGGCTGCATCAGTAAGGCAACGTGCTTGAAGGAACCAGGGGAAGCAAGTGAAGCAAAGAGAAGGGTTAGGTTAAAATAGACACCAAGGTCTCAAATCAGAGTCCTCAATGCAAATTTTTGTGTGATCTAAGTTTCTTTTCTCTTCCCCAATTGCTTAGCAGCTGTTGCCCATTTTACAAGGGGAGCAGACCAAAGTGAATATGAAGCAAAAAACCCTTGGGAGTTTTTCTAGGAATTGATGTTTCTCTTTTAGCCATGGCATCTGGATTTCTTATTTCTTCATTTACCATTCGGCTGAACCGAAGCAGTGCATCCTAGCGGCTGGCAGAGGAAATGGTGAGGCCTCCTCCCTGTGCTTCAACTGCTCCCTGTTTAATTGCCTGAATGCGGGTGACACTGTTAGAGGCCTCGGGTGTCACAGGAACTCTCGCACGGGTGGCCCTGGGACAGCATCACATTGCCAACACCTTTTGGAAACGCAGGTGGAAGCAGCAAAGCTGCAGACTGCAGGGCGGAGGGGACCTCTAGCAAACCCGCTGCCTCCCCACCTTCCCCAGTCTTGCACACAAAATGGAAGTCAGGGAGTTGAGGCGGTAATTATGATGCCCCCCTAAAGAGGTATGACCATACCCTTGCTAGAGGCTGAGCAATAAATATATTGTCAGGACCAGCAGTACCAAACTGTTCCCTCCCCGATATACAGGTACTCCCCCAACAGGCTACAGGTACTGGCCAGAAAAGGCCTCCACACAGATTTCCCAGCAAATGCTCAGTGCACCCACCCTCTCCCTCCTGCCTCCACTATACTGTAGGTAAATCACCCTGAATTCACTGCAGGGAGGGAGGCTCAGAGCAGAGGAAGAGTGTAAGGCTTCACTGAGAAACTGGGACTCCCATTCCTACTCAAACCAGCTCTTCCTCCGCATGCTCATCCTCCTTTGCTCCCCAGCTCGCTCTTGCACTGTCCGTTCAGTACCCTGACATCCAAGCTTGCCTGTTTTCTTACAGAATCATAGAATTGTTTAGGTTGGAAAAGACCTTTAAGATCATCAAGTCCAACTGTTAACCTAACCCTGCCATCCCACCACTAAACCATGTCCCTAAGCACCTCATCTATCCTTCTTTTAAATACCTCCAGGGATGAGGACTCCACCACCTCCCTGGGCAGCCCATTCCAGAGCCTGACAACCCTTTCTTGTAACGTCTTCCATGTGCAACAACGCACTATGTCATGGATTCCTCTAGGAACACACCCTTTGCTGGAGCACATTTTTATAGAGAATACAGGGCAGTCCAGCTGAAGAATAATGTGTGCAATGCCCACATCCTGGTCAAGCATCCAGAGAGCAGCTCTTGCTCGAGTCAGTACTGTCTTTAATTCCGGCACCAGACTGCAAGCTCTCCAAAGAGGTTCTGGCCTCTGTTCTTTGCTGCCTCCTACTTCTGGGCAAGTAGATCAGTGCAGCACAGCGTACTGCACGATGCTCGTTCCGTCCTGGTAATGCAATCGCAGCAGCTGCTCCTCTGCTCGCAGCTGTGCAAACAGCGCACAAAGGGCTATGCAGGGGGCGAAGGGTGTGCGCTGGGGTGGAGGGTCACGTTTGGGGCTTTGAAATCCTCCAGTGCAGCCATGATCCTGCCTGCTGGTAACCTGCACCTGATGGTCCCGATTTGGGCTATCGGGGCAGGTTGGGGCCACAGGAGAATGTGATGCCAGCCCTCATGCTGCTGAGCACTTGGCAGCTGGCCCGGCTGCAGGTAGGTGGGAGTCCAGGGAGCATCACAGTATCGCTGCTCTTAATTAGGGTTGATGTCACTGCTTCGTGGTGGGGACATCCTTACCATGTCCACACTGCTGCTGCTTTCATCTTCTCCTCCATGCTCTTGCTTTTCAGTGTATTTATTAATTTCTCTCTCCATTTCCAGAGCATAATTATACTGAACATATCCCAAAGCTCACAGTAAATCCCTCCCAGTCCTCAAGGCTCCCCCAGTGCTACCCTTCCCAGCACTTCCCCTGGCCTCAGGGTAACCCCTGCACTGCCAGGATCTTAGGCCGCTGACGAAGGATATGCTTTAAAGATTCCGTGTCCCTGCTGAGTGCTTTGCCTTCCAGTATCTCTCAGCCAATTTGAAGTGGATATGGAGCTATTACAGCCCAGAAAAAAAGGTTGCTAGCAGGATTTTTTTTTTTGAAGGAGCAAATATGAAAACATCATGCCTTTCTAGCCCTGGGAGATAGAGAGATGTCACGACTCTTTGGGAACAGTATTATGGCAGAGACAAAAGCTATTTTGGCTTCTCTTTCTCATTTTTAAATGATATTAAACAGCATTCTCTCTCTCTCCTGGGGTACATTCTGGCTAATTCATATCTCACTGTAAATCAAAAGCATTTCCATTAAACTCAGCAAAGACTGACTCAGCGGAGAGTAGGATTTTGGCCGGTAATTAGGGCATGAAAAATAGTATGGTCATGAGGCTTCAAAATTTCTCTCCAATATTTTTGCAATAATCTCTCTGCAAAGGTGATCAGCAGCAAGGGAAACTGCTTAATAACTAACTAAAACCAAGATCCCTCCCCTGTGTAAAACCTTTGTTGGTACCTACATTAAATAACCAAAAGTCACTCTTAGATTCACTACCTTGTTACACACTGATATCTGTGCTGATAAAAACATGGTCTATTTTACCACATTTTTATCGTACTCCTCATCAGCAGAGGTCTGATGGTGTCTTCTGATTATTAACAGTATAACACACCAGCCTGCTGAATTTTTAGCCATCTTGCCTCTTGAAAATAGGCTTATGCAACAGCACCGTCTGTCATCCATGTCCTTCTCCTCCCAGTCCCATCACTGTCAGCTGCATCACCCAAATTTAAACCAGTTGACAGGGGGAGGGAAACAGAGACCTGAAATGTATCAAGAGTCCGCAGATTTCATTAAATGAGTGGAGAAGATAAATGCTACTAAGGACCTCAGGCTGCTGCACAGGGGGGAGGGAAGTGTGGGATGGAGACAACCCTTCCTAAACCTAGGAGAGCCCATGCTGGAACTCTGCCCATACACTAACCCATGGGAACAACGTGTCTGATTTCATTGCTTGAGCATCAGTGTCTCCATGCATGCCTTTCTTCCCATCCTTAACTTATTAGTTGAGAAGGCATCTTCTTCCTATGTGGGCTACAATCCCTATTATTTCCGCAGGTCACTGTCAGGACCATGGTCAAGTGGGTCCTTTCCTCTGGGTCCCTGTTCCCCCACTTTCCTCTCCCTTCAGAGCAGCAGTAACAGCCCCTTCCTACCCCACATGTGCAAGGAGCATAAAAACAGTGAAAATTGTGACCTACCCTCATCCACCACCTCTCTTGCCTCCAATCCCAAATATATTTCTACAGTTACAGCAGAAATGTCCAAATACTCTTTCACTATATGTCCCCTCTTACTATGTAAAGTATCTAACTGTGCCTGAACTAGCATGCACATCCCCGCACAGACCACGTTGTCCAAGCGGGTAAATGCATACGCTACGGGCCTTTTGGGACCTATTCTTTACAGAGCAAGTGCATTTTATATAATGCTTATACATGTCAGCACTTCACACTTCCTCCCCCCTCCCCTCCCCGCGTTAGTGAACTGGGGCTAGTAATTCACTATTGCTTTGACATCTGGCAGTACAATCAGAGCAGAATCTCACTTACTGAGGCTGCAAGGCAAGCAAATCTGTGTTTCCTTACAGCTTTGTCACCTCATCCTGTTTCATAGCAGAAAGTTCATAGTTGCCCCTGTGACAAGGCTCTTCTACTAAGGGGATGGTTCCACGTCGGGCTTGCTCCAGCAACAAAGCCAGTGTAAGAGGTTTCTCCGAGCTCAAGCTCCAACCTATGGGTGCTTCGCCCCTTTCAGGTGTGCTAACTTAATTTTTTTCTGTGGTTATGCCCTCAAACTTCTTTGAAGTGGATTTGCTGCTGGGCAAACTGTAATGTAGCCTGGCACACAGATTCAACTACTCTTGCCAAACATGTAAGAGTACCTCTTACTGTATGCTATAAAATACTAATTACTGCAGTGAAGTCTGGACTTTAAAAGTAATTACCAGGAAAAAAAGGAAATGTGATGTGTTGTTTCGTACGTTTTGGGTGGAAGAGGGGCTGATCCAGCTTCTGCTAAATTATTCCTATGCTTGCTACTCCATAATAAAGTATCTTTATTTGCAGACCAGAATGTGCACACAGGAACTTACTCTGCCAGCACAGATTTATCAAGCAGAGAGGGACAGGAGAGGATCTAATGAGGACTAAGCTCAACCCTTCCCACCGTGTCTGTTCATATCTGGGTTGTTACGTGGCACTATGTCATCAGACGCAGTTGAACACCTGTCTCTGTCCACCAGCACGACCACATCTGACTCTGCCCCAGAAGCTATCCTGGTTGATGCCCCCCAACAGGAAAATCCTTCATAGCAAGGTAATATGAGAAAATCATTGGCAAACGAGGCAACTTATAAACAGTTATTTGTCAGATAGGTGATTTATTGGGCTCTGCCATCACTTTTGCTGTAAATGAAAGTTACTCTGGCAATAGCTGCTCCATCACACTGTATGAAAAACCTCTTGAAATTCTATCAGAAGAACAAAGCTAGATAAATTTTAAATTTCCTCCATTAAGAGTCTTTCTTGGGATCTGGCTAATTTTAATCCCTTCCCCACCCATGCCACTTCTTATTTCAGTCCATTTGATGTTGAGCAGTGTGGTAGCCCCGCTAAGGGGTAGGACCAGGCTCTTACATTTGCTGTATAGCTGTCAGTGCTGGCTCTGTGTTTTTCTTGCTTTTCATATTATCTGCTGCTCATGCTTTGGATTTCTTTTCCCCTCTTTGTTCCAAAATGCTGCAAGTACAAACCAGCTATCTATAATCTTACAGTCACTCCTTCATTTACAGAGGAGGCACCAACACATCTCTGAGATCCATCTGCAGCATCCAAGGAAAAATCAGTTCCAGACATAGGAACTGGCAGAGTTTAAATCTCTTAGTTCTGTATGTCTTGAATCAGCTTTGCCTTTCTCTTATATAGATATAAAGGCAGAATAACCCTCCTAACTTTGAGGGAGTTTAAGTTGAGTGCACATCTGTCTAGCAAAATTAAATAAATATGTTGTTCCCAATTCACATATGTTTTCTGAGGGAGGAGGAAGATGTGACCACTTGCTTTTGGAGGCCAAATTTTGATCCTTTTAGTGAGCACCAGCTAACTTGACCCTAGTCCCATATTCTCCAAGGGAATCACAACGGAGCAAAGGCATAATCTTGTTCCCATATGCGTCAGTAAAAAAAATCCCATTAATTTAAATTAGAGCACGAGTGATCCTAAAATATAAGTCAGAACTGCACAGTCTAGCTTTCATTGGGTCAGGCTTGAAGGGTCTTTTTTAAACCACAGTCCTGTACATACTCACCCAAGTTCCTTGCGTGCAAAAATATTGGTTTACAAAATGAGGCCTCAAACCCTGTCTCATTCCTTCCTTAACCAAGCTCCCACTGCACTACTGTAAATATTATCTGGGTAGGTAGAGACTTGTTCTTTCACCCCTGTAGCACCATCACTTCTTTTTCTTCCCTAAGTCTTCTACTCCTCAAGCCCCCATGCTTTGCACTGTGCCTTTACAGAAACAGCAGAAGCAATAAACTTTCATTTCCCTCTACAAACATTACGAAACTGCTTAATTATTAAAATGTCTGTGTTGTTTCACTGGAGGGAAAAAGTCAAGCCTTGCATGTTCTAATTGTTTGTTTTCTTCTCAGTTTCCTTGGCATAGGGTTCATTCTTTTTTATTTTAAAGCTTAAACAAACATTTCTCCAGACTCAGCATTCAAAAAGTTCCTGACTTAAACTGGTTGAGGCTCACCAACTTGATTCTTTCAACGGAGATGTGATGAGGGGAGGTGATCTCATTTTTTGGTAACATGTCTGTAAGACATGTCCTGTGAATCTCTGGAATTGGAAGAACACAGATTGCCATTTAAATCCCAAGAGTTACAGTCAAAAACCTCCTTGAGTCTGTAGCTGAGCTACAGGGTGTTGCAGAACGCGTTTTCTAATTAGGACTTAGCTAATGTTGTAATAAACTGTGGTTCACGAGATCTTTGTGGTTGCCAGGCCCTAGCACGGGGCGCTCTGCGCGGGGAGGCTGTGCAGGCAGGGCTGCCTCCCCACACCTCGCAGCAGCGAGGTGGTACCTCAGCTCCTTGCTGGAGAAGCAGCCTCCTGCCCAAAAGCACGGGCTCTTACCTCCTGCCCCAAGCCCCTCCTGCCCATGCGAGGAGATGCTTGCAGGAGATGCCCGCAGGAAGCTCTCAGCTCCCTCTCCCGATGAAAGCTGCCAGCACTAAGGTTGAGCCTCCCTCTCTGCATTTTCAAGGCTCCACAGGCTGTGCCCTAGAGCAGATGGGCAGCACAAACATGGCAACCCCAGCATACCTGGAGCCACCATGCAGCGAATCTGAGCGTGCTTCATGGCTCTGGTCCAAGTGTCAGCCAGCCTGGGAGGGGTTCCAGAGATGCACAAGTTCAGGTCAAATAGCCAAAGTCCTTTTTCAGCCTGGAGAAAGTTGGCTTTGTGAAATGTGTCCAGTGAAGCCTGGACATATGGTGGCTTTAGCCGTAGAGAACTTCATGTGCATAATCTGCCTTCCCGCACTTCTGTCAGTGACAGCTGGGAGGTCACTGTAATTATCCTGAATTTGGATGCTGAGTGGCAGTGAGCATTTGTCTGTTTGGAGGAAGTGAGAAAATTTGTTTGCAAACGGCTTGTAGCTTAATGTCTTCAAAGTGTGCCTGCCCTTTCTTGCTTATAAGGACCATGCACTGGGAGACCAGGCAGTGGATTAATGAAGTCGATACTCATCTCCTCACCTACCTGATGTTTTGTTAAAGCTGAGTCAGTAACCCCGATTAGTCGGCGGGATGTCCAGGCAAGATTAATCTGGGATTGGAGATAGGCTGGCCAAGAAATGCTGGGCATGTTTCTCTTCTTCTGTCAGGGCTGTGAGTTGGGTTTTGTGCTTGTGGGATGTGGTGTGACCAAGCCACTAGTCCAGGAGGGACATTCTTAGCAGTAAGCAGGATGAGACAGGTTACTCTCTAAGCTATGAGGAAAAAGAGAAGGGAGGTCACCTCCAAACTATTTTCCATCCTCTGTCAAACAGAAGTATTTTCCATAAAATCTGGAGAGGTACAGAACTGTAAAGAACGGATTTATAACAACATGGAGCTCCTACTTGGTGATGGACGAGAGGAAGATTTCTGGGTGAGGGCAAAGCTCCAGAAAAGAGAGGAGAGAAACACAGCTCTCTGCCCTGATGTCTTCCCACAACAGTCCCCGGAGAAAAGTATCATTTATGAAGCATTGAGCCTGCAAATTAAATGAGCTATGTTGTGTGATATGTGCATTCAAGAATGAGGTCACTTCTTACATGATAGGTGTAATGCCTCAGGCTGCTCTTAGAGAAATAAGTGATGCTCCTGGACCAAAATGGTTCAGTGTTTCTGCTTTCCAGGTTTTGCTACTGTGCAGATACTAAAGGGTGGAAGAGGTATGGGGTACACTGTTTACTGTGCACTGCAGAGAGGCTCCTCCCAGTCACACAGCCAAGTTTCAAGATAAATTGAAATGAAAAGCAATTCATTTGAATACAGAGAAATTAAAGATTGCAAAAGATAAGACTTTCCAGACAAAGCTGCTGAAGCAAATTATTTCCTCATCATCCTTGGAAGCAGAAGGTCACTTGGGAAAAGGTGAGTGGGAAATTAGTCAAGAGTGTCTGTCCCACAGCCCTGCACAGGGAACTGGATCAGATTCAGCTTTGGTGGGTGAAAAATGGCAAGGGACAGAGTTCTGCCAGCTGCCCGTTCTCCCTCCCTGCCCACAAGGGGTGCTCTGGTACCAAGCTGAAGCCTTTCTCCTAAGAGTAATTATCAGGTAGAAACCCCTATGGACTGCTCCAAATTCCTTAACCACAACTAACCAGGTCCCTCGCTGTGTAAGTGCATAGGACACTGTCACTGGGCGTGACAAAATGAAACCACCCCATTACGGAAACTTGGTGGGATGAATCCCACGACTGGAATGTAGCTATTGATGGCTACAGGCTGTTCAGAAGGGACAGGCGAGGAAGGAGGGGCGGAGGCATTGCCCTTTACATCAAGAAATCATTAGAGTGTGAAGAGCTGTCCCTGAAGAATAGCCACGAGCAGGTCGAAAGCTTATGGATAAGAATCAGAGAGAGAGGCAACAAAGGGAACCTGGTGGTTGGTGTCTACTACAGGCCGCCAGATCAAGAGGAGCCGACTAATGAAGCGTTCTTCCTCCAACTCCGGGAGGCTTCGTGCTCGCAGGCTCTTGTCCTGCTGGGGGACTTCAACCACCCCAACATCTGCTGGAAAACCAACATGGCAAGCTGTAGGCAATCCAGCAGGTTTCTCGAATGCATTGAGGACAACTTCTTAAGCCAGGTAATAGACACCCCTACGCGAGGGGATGCGATACTGGACCTGGTGGTCACCAATGCAAGTGAGCTCGTCGGAAATGTCAAGATTGGAGGCAGCTTGGGTTGCAGTGGTCATGCGCTGGTAGAGCTCACGCTCCAGAGGGAAATGGGAAGAATGAAGAGTATAGTCAGGACCCTGAATTTTAGAAAAGCAAACTTCCAGCTCCTCAAGGAGATAGTCGGAAGGACTCCTTGGGAAACGGTCCTCAGGGACAGGGGAACAGAACAGAGCTTTAAGGATGTGTAAGAAATCGGGCAAAGAAGGGAAAAGACCGGCATGGCTGAGATGAGAGATGCTGGTCAAACTAAGGAGGAAGAGGGAACTGCACAGGCAGTGGAAGCAGGGACAGGCATCCTGGGAAGAGTATAGGGACGCGGTCCGGTTGTGTAGGAATGGGGTCAGGAAAGCCAAGGCTCAGCTGGAGCTAAACTTGGCTGGGGATGCAAAGAATAACAAGAAGGGTTTCTACAGGTATATCAGCCGGAAAAGGATGGTTAAAGAAAGCGTACCCCCGCTGATGAGCGAGACCGGCAAGCTGGTAACAGCAGATGAGGAGAAGGCTGAGGTACTCAACAACCTTTTTGCCTCAGTCTTCACTGGGAACCTCTCTCCTCACCCCACCCGAGTTGATGGATGGCATGAGGGGGACCGGGAGGGCAAAACCCTTCCTGCTGTAGGAGAAGATCAGGTTCGTGACCACCTGAGGAACCTGAACGCACATAAGTCCATGGGACCTGATGAGATGCATCCCAGAGTCCTGAGGGAATTGGCCGATGTAGTCGCCAAGCCACTCTCCACGACATTTGAAAAGTCATGGCAGTCAGGTGAAGTCCCTGGTGACTGGAAAGAGGGAAACATTGTGCCCATTTTCAAAAAGGGTAGAAAGGAAGACCCTGGGAACTACCGACCTGTCAGCCTCACCTCTGTGCCTGGGAAGATCATGGAACAGATCCTCCTAGAAGCTATGCTAAGGCACATGGAGGCCAGGGAGGTAATTCGAGATAGCCAGCATGGCTTCACCAAGGGCAAGTCCTGCCTGACAAACCTAGTGTCTTTCTATGATGGTGTGACAGCATCAGTGGACAAGGGAAAACCAATGGTTGTCATCTATCTGGACTTCTGCAAAGCCTTTGACACGGTCCCCCACAACATCCTTCTCTCTAAATTGGAGAGCTATGGATTTGATGGGTGGACTGTTTGGTGGATAAGGAACTGGCTGGATGGTCGCATCCAGAGGGTAGTGGTCAATGGCTCGATGTCCGGATGGAGACCGGTGACGACTGGTGTCCCTCAGGGGTCCGTACTGGGACTGGTGCTGTTTAATATATTCATCAATGACTTAGACAGCGAGATCGAATGCACCCTCAGCAAGTTTTTGGACGACACCAAACTGAGTGGTGCGGTTGACACACCAGAAGGACGGGATGTCATCCAGAGAAACCTGGACAGGCTGGAGAGGTGGGCCTGTGTGAACCTCATGAGGTTCAACAAGGCCAAGTGCAAGGTCCTGCACCTGGGTCGGGGTAACCCCCAGTATCAGTACAGGCTGGGGGAAGAAAGGATCGAGAGCAGCCCTGCCGAGAGGGACTTGGTCGTGCTGGTGGATGAAAAGCTGGACATGAGGCGGTAATGTGCGCTGGCAGCCCAGAAGGCCAACCGTACTCTGGGCTGCATCAGGAGAAGCGTGGCCAGCAGGTCAAGGGAGGGGATTCTGCCCCTCTACTCTGCTCTGGTGAGACCTCACCTGGAGTACTGCGTCCAGCTCTGGAGCCCTCAGCACAAGAAGGACATGGAACTGTTGGAGCGGGTCCAGAGGAGGGCTACTAAAATGATCCGAGGGCTGGAGCACCTCTCCTATGAGGACAGGCTGAGGGAGTTGGGCTTGTTCAGCCTGGAGAAGAGAAGGCTGCGGGGAGACCTGATTACAGCCTTTCAGTATCTAAAGGGGGCCTATAGGAAAGATGGGGATAATCTTTTTAGTAGGGCCAGCTGTGACAGGACAAGGGGTAATGGTTTTAAACTGAAGCAGGGTAGGTTTAGATTTGATATAAGGAGGAAATTCTTTACAACGAGGGTGGTGAAACACTGGAATGGGTTGCCCAGAGAGGTGGTGGACGCCCCATCCCTGGGAACATTCAAGGCCAGGTTGGATGGGGCTCTGAGCAACCTAATCTAGTTAGTGGTGTCCCTGCTCACTGCAGGGGGGTTGGACTAGATGACCTCTAGGGGTTCCTTCCAACCCAAAACATTCTATGATTCTATGATTCTATGATTCTGGAGAACTGAGGGGGCTAAGCCCATGCTGGTTTTGGCCAGATCATGCTCCACCCTGCCCTCTCCCCACATGCTCTAGTCAGCAGACAAACTTCTTTTAACCACTAACTGGGAAATGCAGGGATACTTTTTCCTGTTGCCTGAACCATAAAGCACCAGGAACTCTGGCAAGGAAACTGCCTCTTGTAACTGCTGCCTGTTTTCGGAGGGCTGGTGCCCGGGGCTGGCTGGCAGCTGATGGAAATGGGCATCTATGGTACAGAGCCCAGCAGCCAGTGTTGTGGAGAAGAAGGGATCACTTGTGCAGGGGACAGGTAAAATGCCAGTGGGTTGGCTGGAAGAGCGAGATGGCATGTGTGCCTTAATGGGTGACTGAAGTGGGAGAACTTTTTAAATCATCATAAGGCATTTCCCCTTGAACAGAAGTTCTTTGCTCAGCAGAGGAGATGGAGATGGAATTCAGGATGAATTTTGAAACCATTCTTGTCCATAACAATACAAGAATAACCAGGTGATCGTATTTCTTGTCATGCTCCCTCCCACTCCCCCATGCTGATCCTACTTGGCCCACCTACTGTTTGGAGCCTTGTGTCCGACATCGGCTGAAAGATGTCCAGGGCTCTGAACACATCTGGCTGTTGGATAAAGCCCTTAGCTACTTTAAACTAGTATGAATTCAAGGCCAGCATGAGGAAGAACTGAGGTCAGTCTGTTTTTCAAAAGGAAAAAAAGTCTCTTTATCTGGACAAGTCTAAGCAGATCACCCTTCTGCTTAGAGGAGAGTAAAACCCAGTTTGAGCACATGTAGTCCCAGTGACCTCCTGGCCAAGATTTTGAGTTGAAACTGGTCTATGTGTTGTTTATCCAGAACTGATTATGTGAACTTAAATGCACTTATTTTTCTCTGCTGCTTTTTCAAAATACCTCTTCTAATTACCTTGGTTTGAGATAGCATTTGATAGCATTTAACAGCTGAACAATCCTGATGGTCACCTTTGATTACAACAGACTAGACAGGGTGGGAAACTTGAAGTTTTTCCTTATTTGCTTTAGAGCTTTTGTTCTTTTTATGCTTGCTCCAAAGCTCACTCGAGTCCAAACCAAAGTTTCCATTTCTTTTAGGCTTTAGTTCAATACCTTTGCCAATAGCCATTTAGTCACAGCCTGACTGCTAGCGTATGTAATCAAAACAAGTCTTGCAACTAGATGCTAAACAGCATTTGTGGACAGCAAGGGCTCAGCACAGACTTTCAAGCTGGAGAAAGAGGCTCTCTAGGTCACTCCTGAGGTACTTTGGCAGGGTAAAGACAGTAGCCTGACTGCCCAGCTGGTGCTGTTGGTCTGGCACAATTTGCCCAGACAGACTGATTCCAAAATGACATGAAAGTGGCAAACTTTCCCCTAACACACACGTTCTGATATTCCTTGCCTGGACCTACAATAACTTGGGAATGCGGGTTGTTAGAGCTGAGGCACGTAGCCTCTGAAAAACAGAAAGGGTTTTTTTTTGTCCACTGCAGCCACATTTTGTTACAGGCATTTAAATGGATGAACTCCTACACAAAGTTGATTGTTCTATGTATTTTTTTCCTCTGTTTTCATGTGTATTAACTTACTCCCTGCAATCCCAGTGGAACAGAAATCAAGCATCTCCTCATTAAAATTCAGAGCTATTAATTTTGGCATCCTCTGTGCAATAAACAGCTTTATTTCAGATTGCACATTGCCTACATTTTGCACCATAGACAGCTTTACAGAATAAAGCAAAAAATATAGTGGTCAATAGTAGAGCCAAAGAAAAGATGAAGGGACCGGGTTGAACCTTTCAGGCACTGGGGTTTTTTTGGGGTAAGGAGGTAGACCAGGACTGCATTGTCCTTGTGGTTGTTATTAACAGAACAGTGGGTTGAGGTTCAGAGTTTTTATTAGATTCTTTCCCCTACATTAACAAGAGTAAACATACAATTGAGGTCTTGCTTTTTGTGTAAAACAACTAACTAGCCACTGATCACATCCTTAGAAATGGTCCTTAGTGTTTATCAAATATGCAGGCTAGAAAGGAAACAAGACTCAGGTGGCCTGGATCATGACAGGAATCACTTCATTAATTTGGTGGAGATTTAAGGGAGACAGAGAACTTGCTGGTAAATCAAGTATCTGTTTTCAAAGAAAGAGAAAACACAGACAATTGTATGTTTAGTTTTATCCTATTTTGCTGGCCTTCGTGCCAATGAAGCTTTTCTCGCTGCTCCTGACTTATTACATTACCGTGGATAGGCTTGGAGCACAAACAGGTTTGTTGATTTTTCTTTCTTCTTTTTCTCTTTTCCCTGGGCTACAGTTTTTGTCTGTATGTGTGTTCCCATGTAAACTGTTCGTTCTAGTTGCTGCTTTGCATGAAGCAAAAATAAGTAACTGAAAGGTTTGCAACTGTAGTTAGTAACAGTCTTCCTGTCCTGTTAACTCTTCAGTTGATGAAATATTGACATCTGTGTGCAGCAAATCAGAATATCAAAGTGATCTGTAAACTAACGTCAGCTCTTGCTGGTTACAGTGCTGTTCTGTAAGTTCTCCTAAGCTTAAATCATTCTCCTGTTAACTTTGTATGAAGAAATCATGTGACAGGAATAGACATATTTATCAAAAATGTATTCTGTTCTCAAGCTGAGGACACCCTGACTCATTCTCACCTGGTTCTTGGATGTTGTCACTCATCTGTGAAGTTGCTCTCTGAAAACCACTTGGGTATCTGCTGCACTTGATATGGCTGCTGTCACTTTGTTTTTTGCACTAAATTACCTATGGCAAGCTAACCAATAAGTAGTTATCATCATATATGATAACTTTTCCTTTGTCTTGATGGATAACATGAACTACTCCTCCAAATGCCGCTTCCAGCTTTTTGATTGACTCTCCAGTTTGTTGGCTCCCATGTGATTCTCCAGATGTAATGTGAGATCAGTCCCTGTTATCAACTCCAGATTAGCAGGGAGATTACTTCTGATGAATGCAAACCATTCTTGGCATTTAACAATTTCTTCCTCAGAACGTGGATTATCAGTTTCACAGTCTTCTGAAGTGTTATCCCTGTGTCTTCCCTTGTGATTTGTGATACACAAATGCAAACTGCTGTGATAATAGGCTTTTGCAGGCGTGGTCTAACAATCACAAGGTTCCTGCCTTGCATATTCTTTGTCATAGTATTTCACACTTGTTCATCTGCACGTAGTATGTAATCCTTTCCATAGTCCACAGAAGTTCCCAGCCCCTTGTTTTTATTTTTTCCTTGGAGAATTCCTTTAGTTGGGGAAAAACAAAAGTTTCTATTTTGGATTCGATTAGCATCTTGTGAGGAGCCCTGAAGAGGCTGTAACACCCTCTTGAGGAGAGCGTGATACAAACAACAGACTCCCTGAAACAAAACCTTTTTCTGTAAACCAACATACGTTCTCCTTCATAGGTATTTCACTTGTCAGTATTCAGACCCAGAATATGATTGCAGCTTTAGGCAGCTTTTAGAGGACATATAAATCTGTTCTGGAGTGACTGTAGGTGGCAACGGGATCTTTGGATGCTGCATCAGCTGTGTAGGTCTTCAATGCTTATTTTGAAAGGTACCCACAGCATCTTTCTTTAGAGCTTACCTTTGCAGATGGAATGCTTATGCGTCAAGCCAGCTATAGGAAATTGTATATAGTGTAAACTCCATCAGACATTACCAGCAACATATAACTGGAGTGGCAGTAGATGTATAAATGAACCTGATATTGTGGTATCCAGATTTCATTTTAGCAACTATCCTAAAAAAGCTATTGACCTGGAAAGCTAGTACTTAAATAAAGAGATGCTAGTAAACCACATAAACAAACCTGTCTATTCCTGATCAACCTTATTGCTTAAACAGGAATGAGTCCCTCTGGATGGTACTGCTTTCTTCAGACTTCTAGCTGAGAGGGGATCTCTTCAAGACTTAATTCATTTGCAAGGGTACAGCACACATGAGTTGAACCAGCCACTTTTAAAGCTGCAAGATGCCTTGTCTCAGAGATCTATGCAGTCTGAAGAACAGCTCAATAATGTCTCTTAAAGATCCTTAAGTGACTGCTGCAGTAGAAACACAGACTGTTCAGTGGCTGAACATGTTCTTTTTCCCAAAAAGAGAGTGTGGGATCAGACCCCTCCCCTCCTACACACAGACACATACCAGTGTCATAGCAGACATATTTCACCTGGTTCGGCTGAGCAATTGGTTTATAGAAAATGGCTTTGGTTTACTGTGGTGCGCTCTGCTTTACACGTTCCTTATAAGACTTGATCAGCTCCTACACAGAAGCTGTTATTTCTCTCCAGTTAAACACGCTTCCCGAGAAAAAAATGCTGTGCGTTACAGCTATACATGATCCCATCTTCTCATGATGGCCTTTTCTTAAGTATTTTAACTATGGCTTTCTAACTGAGAAAAAATTAGATGCCACTTTGAGCATGGAAAAAATATGTAGCTGGTAGAATTGATTTTTAAATTGGAAACTCCAAAGGTTGGGACTGGGTGTCTCCAGCTCTCCAACAAAGCAGTGAGCAAACTGGCACTCAGTAGGAAACCATAAAGAAAATGCTGGATTTCCAGCGGTGATAAGAAGTTATTTCCGCATTAACAGAAAGTATCTTTCACTACTATTATCAGCATGAGTCCTCTTCCCCCAGACAGTACAGATGTGGATCTGAGCTTTGGTTATAACGCTGAATACAGCAAGTCTTAAACCAATTGGGTTTCCATTAATTCACTATGTTCCAAATAGATCTCACTTTAACATTCAACTTGCATTTCCTCTTCATTTAATCCAGTTATTTCTATTGACAACCCTGACCTGGAACCGGGGTGTCTTTTCAGCTGACTTGAGTCAGCATGGAATCTGTGGTCTGCGCTTGTGCCAGGAGCTGTTTTCATAGGCTTCAAATGCACGGAACAGGGGATTTTCACTGAAAATATTGTGGCATCCCTGATTTGACTTCCTTCACCCAGCCTCTCCTGGCATGATCTGATCCTTGGAGTTTAAATTACTAGGGGCAGGAGACCTACCCTTGCACATCCTTACACAGTATGCACCATTAAAGGACCCCAGACTTGCGCATATGCTTTACTGAGGCTATGAGGACATCAATCACGCACTTTAGTTTCCAAATAACTCTGTCGGTGCCAACAAATTCTAAGTTTAATAACCATGCTTTGTTTCTGAAATGTAGCCTTAGTAGGTAACAGTGCCCGCCTTCTCGGAGTTTTTGCCATGATCTGTCAAGATTATTGAGAAATGAGTCTGAATGCATGAAAAGTTCAGCAAATCAGAAAGATGCCCACCTGATTTTTAAATACTGTCTTTGTATTTTGCAGGTTGATAACCTGCAAAGCTGGCACCTATTAGGTCTGGAGTACAAAGTCATGCTCTGTTGAGAACAAGTGGAAGAAATTGCACTTCATCTCCAGTATTCAGCCATGCCACAATTCTGCTTTTCTTAAGCAAAGCACGTATTTCCAGTTCTTTGAACACTGCATCTGTATCAACACTCTCAGTTAGTACTTGTATCAGAACACTGTATGTGCTACAGCCAATGTTTCTGACTCATAGATACACTTATTCCTAGGGCCTTTATGTTGTCTTGTTCCATGTATCATTCTAGCTATGCTTAAAATGGAATATTTAATAGTAATTCTCTTCATGGTATTTCCACCAAAGAGAAATCCTCTGAATGCAGTTGTGCATTGCCTCCCAGTCTTTCCAGCAAGAGCTAGGACCAAGTCTACCTCTAGACCAAGATTACAAACATTTCAAAGTTTTGTTCCACAACATGAAACAGAATCCAAAGACCTGGTCCACAGAGACTCTGCTCCCTGACCCCCCCCTGCCAGAATAGCCTGTGTTCTGTTTGTACCTTCCACAGCTACTAACGAGAAAGGAAAATATATCCTTATCTGCAGTGAGTCTTGGAAGGTCATAGTGTTTGCAAAGTACTCCCACCATGAAGCAGTGCTCAGT
This sequence comes from Gorsachius magnificus, assembly GCA_034008185.1. Classification (NCBI taxonomy): domain Eukaryota; kingdom Metazoa; phylum Chordata; class Aves; order Pelecaniformes; family Ardeidae; genus Gorsachius; species Gorsachius magnificus. Next base: position 14,738,639 of record CM067085.1, on the reverse strand, counting down.
GACCACCTAGGCTGAAGGACTCGGTGAAACAGCCCCAGTTTGTGCTTGCTGTCAAACAGCATTACCTTTGCAGTAAGGATATTGGGAATTGTATATATTATCAAGGTTAGACAGTATGATTAAATCTGTTAAATATTATAGCATTGCCTCTAAGAGTTGGCATCCTCTGCTTCCCAAGACACACTGCTTCCAATTCTGAAGGGAAATGTCCCTAATTAGCTGTATTATGAAGACATGTGACATCTTAATTCACTATAGCTACCTTCCTTTTGCTACAGCTACCTAATTGCAGGACCAGAGCTCTTGAAAATAAAGTCTGTTAGTTATAGGCAATGCACAATGGTCCTGGTTACAAGTTTGGCTCGTATACACTAGCGAGAAATCCCAGGCTGGACAATGAACTTGTGTTTGAGTGTTGTTCTGATTTTGCCAAAAGGTATCACAGCGATGTCTGTAATATGACTAGACCCTAATGCAATTTAAAATGCAATATGGTATAGGGTCTGTCTGCACAATGTGGACAGGCCCGAAGCAGTTTTAAATAGCATTAGACTACTTGCAGGACCACAGAGCATGAATTGATTTACCCAGAATCTGTAAGTGGTTTTGCTTCTCAGCTCTCTGCTGTCGGTATCCAGATTTTCCACCAGCATCCATGTTAACCTGGACATGTGTCTGTTACCTCAGCAGAAATTGCAAAGTACATTCAGATCAAGGATTTTTTTGTTATTTTACTCAAGGAGTCCTGCTTGAGAGAAAGATTTTCTCTTTTACTGCACAGGACGCTCATTCTTTATCATCAAGTTCTGGTACATCCAGGTAGACCTGAGGGAGCGTGTACAGTTAGTCCCAGGATCTGAAAATTCAGTAGCAAAGCCATGAAAACACCATCACCTGCATGTTTTCCTTTTTCCACATCTGTCACCACAACGAGCCCGCCTGAGTTTTAGGCGGAGGCATACTTCAAAATGTAATGACAAGGGTGTTTGAGTGGAAACAGAAGGCAGTCCCACAAAGTCATGTAGCCAGCCAAGTGCCTTGCAGCCTCTTTGCCGCCTTCTAAAACACTAGCTTTTGATCCCTGACCAATTCCGAGCTGCAGTACATTGGGCAGAAAATATCTTCCCAGCTCCTCTAAAGACTCTGTTTTACTTTGATCGCTTTGATCTGTATACCTGCCAATCCCAACAACGCAGTTAGCCATCTTTTCACTCCTTCTTGAATACTGGGGTTTGAAGGTTTGATTTGAGACCAGAAATAGAATTCCCTGCTCTATTCCCACAGCTGTGTGTCTGAATGCTCATCCTTTACTATACTTGTCTATACATCACCCCTCTTGAGAGGGCAGCACGAGGTATGTGGTGGTATTTAGGTATTTATCTTTAAGAACATATGCATGCCCCAGGAGTAAGACAAATAGTTGAGGATAGATCATCTTTTTCTACAGAAAAGGCTTAACAAGGAGACAGGGAGCTTTTTATCCTACTACTTTTTATGCATGGCTTTGATTATCAGCATTAAGACTGGCAGAGCTTTTGGCATTCCAGCCAAACCTTACTGCAAGGGGAAATGTGGATTCTAACCTGTACTACCTGAGCCCATAATAAAATCCTAGAGCACAGACAAAAACTGTAATTGTATCCCACATTAGTTGGACAATGTGGATGTTCCATCTGGGACGGGACTATAAAAGGAGCAGCGGGAATGGGACATGCAAGGAAATATTATCAATATCGGCTGATATCTCCCGCTTTCAGCAACTGAAATTGCTGAGATCTCAACAGCTGCACCTTTGTGCTTTTGCTCAGCACTGTGTACACTTTAATCCCACTGTCACTTTGCTATCAGCTGCAACAGGGAGACGTGCAGCTTGCTGAGTGACAGGCTGGAAAGCCATTTTGCCGCAAGCTTTTTTTCCCCTTCAGTGCAAGAAAGATGACCGTTTATGTATGAACAAGCTTGACTTTTTGACATCTGTCAAGAACCTTAATGGTCACTTAATACATCAGTTTTCAGTGCAGCGTCTGCCACCGTCTGCTGAGTTGGAAGTGCTTCCAGCACGGGTCATGGTAAGTCACCTTAATACAGGTACTTTCTAGGTATGTGTTTTGCTTAAGGGCCTTGCACTGCTCGCCACTCATTACTGAAGCACTGCGCTCAGCAACACTGAAAGTGGTCCAGGTAGCTGCACCAAAAAACAGGCTGACATGTCACGCCCTTACTTCATGACAAGATCTTCTCCAGATCTGCCAACACATCTCACTTCAGGATCTTTCTGCGCTATTTCCTCTGTTACTCATCAGACTACTTCTCTGTCCTCATATCTTTAATTTGACAAACACTCTTGTAGAAACCCCTAATGTCTATACTCTCTACTCCCTTGGGTTTTTTATGCTTGCTTCCATAGACAATTAGCAGATGATCCCTGCCCTCCAGACTTGATAATCTCTCTCTTCCTACTATCAATGTTACTGTATGGTCATAGACTCGCACAATACCTTTCCCTAGTCCCAGAATCGTGCAGTGTCTTTTCCACCTGACACCTGCAAGAACTGAACTACATGACAAAGTGTTTGGGACACACAACACTGCATAAACTTGGCCAGAATTGCAAGGCTCTTCATGCTACACTCCATTAGAGCTTATGTCTGGAGTCTGGATTACCCCAAAACTTGCATAAAAGGGCAAATAAATGGACTTCATAGAGGAAGAAGAGGTTGGGTGAAGAAATGGATGTATCTCAGACTAGTGGACATTCACTGACTGACCGCGTTTACTCTGGAGATCACATAAGCAAAATCGGCTGCAAGAGCACACAAATCATAAAGAGAAGTCAATGACTTTCAGTTCTGCATTTAAAAATCAACCTTTTTGCTAATGTAGCCACAAGACTTTATATATAAACATTGTAAGTTAGAGAGGCAGGTGATGGTGGGCACCTATATGTCTTCTGGTAAAACATCAGACAGAACTGTAGTATTTTTTGGATTAGTAACTTAGAGCATGTCCTATAGCACCACCTAGCAGGCTAATTTAAAAGCGGTCTTTATCCCTTCATCCCTGACTGTAACGATGTGCTTATGCATCAGAAGTAGGGTGCACTTCAGTCTTCTTTCACCTTCCTTGGTGTAACAGCTGCTTCTTGAAACCAGCATCATGCCAACACGGTGATTAGTAAAGCTGGGGTCTCTACTTTGCACAATCATATTTATTATAAAGGTCTTGAAAGAAACCTTAGTGCAAATGCAGTGCTGTGCCAGCCTCTTGAGTTTCTAGACATCTCCAGCCGGTACAGAAGAAGGAAGCACCTTTCAGAATGTCAGGCTGTGCAGACCCACCCAACGCTCCCTCCGTATTCACCAGCAGGGTAAGTCCCAGTGACTCTCAGGCTTTCAAAATCCATCATCACACTGCATGTTTTGGTTAGTGAGGAGTCTAGTCTCCAGTTGCCCATCATCACTTGCATGCACCTTTTCTTTGTACATCCGTACGAAGTATGAATGCCAATGCCAAATTACAATTGATAAGTTTTGGCAGGCGATGAAGCTACACGCCAAGGCTGCAGACCCATGGCTGTAACAGCTCTCTGCTGATATACAGGGGGAGGTGAAGCTCTCCTCTACCCTCTCCTTTTTTTCTGGCTGCCTCCCACCTTGTTACAGCCCTGGCACTTTTCAGACTTTTCTATTATCCCTTTCAGCTTGCTAATCTGGTAGAAAATGATCCTTTTTTTCCCCTGTTACTATGTTTTCTTCTGGTAGTGAGTTAAAAGCAGTGCACACGAGGGTCTGCTTTATGCCATGTCTGGCAAAAAGACAGAGGTGGGATCTTTCCTGATTTTGCCCTTTGGCCAGCAGCAAACCATTCATCTGCCTTGCCATATTGCATAAAACCATAACCTAAAGCTAGAACTGTGCCCTCTGATGAAGAAGTTTGTTTTCTTAGCAATTAGCAACTTGTTTATTGGAAGTTAAAACCAAGGCTGTCATTAACAGCCTCTGTTCACAACAGGGAGGGATGCTGGGTATGCCTAGCCAGGCCTGTTTAGCACTAGCATTTCTAAAATGCAGATCACCCAGTAGGAAGAAGATAGGGTAAATGTCTTCATTAGGATACTTTCATGTAAGTCCTGGAGGAAGACCTGAATTTGAATGAAAACTCCTAAGTATTCAATTTATAATCTTAATCCTTTTATGTAAAAGCAAATCTCAGGTCAGAAGGTCTAGGAACTGAACCTTTACTTGTAAGAGATGCCTGAATCAGGGGCTGCTACAACAAAAGAAAGAAAGATCTCTTGAAATTAATCTAAGTAGGTAATACCCATGACTTGCTTTTATTTCCATTCTGCTGTCTCTCAACCCACCGCAAAGTGTTGTTTCCATTTGGATTGTGAAAACTGGTTGCCTAATGACTGCCTGGTGTGAAGGCACATTTTAAAACGACCATCGGGCACCAATGCATGCCTTTCCTAGAGAGGAGGCAAAACCAATCTACTATCTGCTACCCAAACAAAATCTTAAGCTGGCCAAAAGCTATTCCCTGTCCTCGTTTTGCAAGGCCAGACTTAACAGAGCTGTGCCCTGAGGGGCCAGCGCTCGCCAAAGGGTGCTGCTCGTCACCCACCACCCTCTGCACCCCAGCCAAGCAGCGGTGCCACGGGCAGACCTTTCCAGGGCTTCCTCAGAGCACCCAGCTTGCGGAACAAATCCACGTAGGATTGTTGAGAAACTACGCCGGCCATCTCCTGCTTTGAGCAAATCGCCACTTTAAAGCAAATAATAAAAAAAAAAAACCCAACACCTGCACGTGTTATTTTCCTATTATGGACGACGGAGAAAACAAATCCTGTGTGACGGATGCTGGTTATGCCACTTATTGCCTTATTCCCAGTGAGCGTTCCAGCGCTGCAGCGGGCGGGCCGCCTTCACAGCACACACGCCAGGTATTCTGCAGGGACACGGCGGGGAGTTACAGGACGGGACACAAGGCCGCGGAACGAACGGGCGATTCCGGGAGAGAGGCGGGCCCGGCCCCAGGCCGCAGCCGCCTCCCGGGGCGCCTCGCAGAAGCCCTGGCTCTTCGCCTCCCGGCCGCACGTAGGGAAGCGCCGCGGCCCGGAGCTCCCCCCCGCGGAGATTTCTGCCGCTGATTCACTCGAGGCCGTGGCTCACCCACGGGCCTTCAAGCCTTTAAAAGCGCGGCCGGGCCCAGCCCCGCTGAGGGGAGCGCTCTGCCGTGGCGGCGCTACCGCCCGCCCCTTCCGCCCGCCCTACGGCACCGGGACGGGAGGCGGCCGCCCTGCCTCGGCCGCGGCGCCCGAAGCCTCGGTAGGTGCCGGGGGGGGGGGGGGGAGGCCCCCGAGGCGAGGGGCTGCCCCGGCCCGGTGTCCCCGAGGGACCGACTGGAACCCGCCCCCAGCGCCCCCGCTACGGCGGGGAGTGTTGCCCACAAAGCCCCGGCCTGGTCCCGGGGCTGGTCGGGGCCTCGCCCGCCCCTCGCGTAATGCAGTTTTTAGCCGCCCCTTCCCGGCCCTTTTTAATTTTTGTTTTTCGACGAGTGAGCCTTGAAATCCTGAGCCCTGGAGGCGGGTCCAGCCTTCACCCTGTGTCCTGGTTGATAACGTTTTAAGTTGGGCTCTCCCCGCGGTTACATGCAATTAGAAAAAATAAATTTATTCAAGCATTAGGACAAAAATGCCTAGATGTGACCCTATTTTGGACTTTAGCTATAAAAATTCTCGGACTCTTAAGTGGATGTGCTTGAATGAGTGCCCATAACTCCACAGAGATAAATAGTATTTTAGCATTTGGGAGAGACCACCTTATAAACGTTGCAGCTTTATGGGAACTAGCTAAAAGATTTAAGTTTGCAGGGTATGGTCTGTATAAATTGCCTTGTAGCTTCTGGTTGCCTTCCTTGTGCATAAATTGCACAAAGTTCATGAATAAAAGCAAAAGATGCCATAGGCAGGTCGGGCTGCAGTGAGATTTTCTGCAGGAGCTGACCCTCGGGGAAGATTTGAAAGCACGAGTGCTGAAAGGTATTGGGGGGAATTTTCCTTTTACTTTTGTGAGTACTGACTGTCATGCGAAAACAAATACTGCTTATTTTTGCATTATTTCCTGGTTGTTCTTGCATTAGGTGTGTGGCAGGACCATAGGGCGTAATCCAGCAGAGAATATAGCCTGGGCTGTGAGGGGTCTGTCTGCAAAGGTGTGAAACCATGCCTGCACAAAGATTAATTCAATTTAAAAAAAAAATAAATAATAAAGTAATACTTAGCAACTGTTACAATTTTTATGATTGATGCAGAAAAAAGTTAGTGTTAATGCATTGAGGTGTGTCGTGCCGTTATGGCTGTTTAGGAGAAGCGTATAGATAAGCACAGGGCTTCCTGCCCCGCTTTCCTGTGGTTCACCCGATGGCCCGTGGGCTGCTGGCTGCCCGCCTGTCCGGGGGTGCTTCCCAGCATTCCGAGTCACTGACCAGGAGGAGTAATCAGCATCCTGTGTGCTTGGCAAGCACCATTTGGTCGTGCAAGAAAGGAGAGCAGACTGGTTTCCAGTATGGTCTGGCCTTCCCCACACTGGTGTAGATATAAGATGAGGGGCTAAATTTTCTCCTTGCTATGTTCCTAATCTTAAAAAGATCTGTTAAGCCAGTCTGAACAAGAGGGCTCTCTCTAGCATGAGTGGGAGAAGCTTGGGAAGTCCTTGGCTCAGCTTCACATGTGGACCAAGTAATAGTCTTCACACAATCATCCCCTTTGAAGTGTTGCCCGCCCTCCCCCCCCCGACACTGTAAATGGCATGACCTTTTCCATCAGATCTAGACTACCAGATTTGTTGAGAGGCCATTAACTTCCAAGAGGTAATTTGGTCTTAGTATTACCATTTTCTGGATTTTTAGCTCTATTATCAAGGAGACTTTCTTCTGAAATTGGGTTTCATCCAAGTTCTTGGCTCTTCAGTGTGTTTTCCTTAAATAATTTTGTCAAACAAATCACCACCTCCAGTCTTCAGCAGAATGTAAGAATACCACCACTTACTACACTAAGAAATACATGTGAAATTATTGTGTACTTACATGCATCATTGTTTTTATTAAGCACTCGGTATGTGTTCAGTGCAGTATAAACATTAAACAAGATTATTCTTCCCCTGCTGAATTTACAGCCTGAAAGAGCTTCATAGGAAGGAGCAGTAATAACATATAATTAAAACAGCACCTTTAATTTAATCCCTTTTTGTCTCCCTGTGGTTAATACTCATTTGCTGTTGATCATGACCGGTGTATCCTGGCATGTCATGCAGGGCTGTTTAATGACGTTACAGCCCCCAGTTGTCCACTCTCCCCCCTCTGCAGGAGGTTCTTGTTCAGCATGAGTGGAAGAAGAGAGCATATGTCTGTGTTTCAGCTGCTGCCGTGCAAAGCCCAGCAGCATAGCTGAAACCCACCTTTGATGGCACTCTGCACTGAGACCTTGGTGGTTGTATCAAAGCACAGTTTCCTTTTGCCACCTCGGCCTCCTGTAAGGACAGCTGGAAATACTAACGTCTTCAACAGCTGCAGCAAGATTCTCTGAAGCTCATGTGCTAAAGCCGTGAGAGATGAGACATTGCACGACGCAAATGCAAACAGGGGCATCCAATTTTCACTGATGTCTGTTGGATTTAGGTGCCTAATTCACTTTTATATCTTTATAGTAGCATCATTTTAGGGGAGAATTCTGTAGCCAATGGGATTTTTTTTTAAGAGATCAGAACTTTCCTGGGCAGAGCACATCAGGCGGCTTGGACTGTAAAAGGAACTGATGCTTCCCAAGGGAAGCAGGACTCTTGAACTGAAGGAGTCGACAGGTTTGAAAGTTTTTAAGTTTATCTGCTTATTTAAAGAGTCACAACATAGTCGTCTGCTCTGAAACAATTTCTGTTCCAGTTTCTGCTCTGGATTGCACGTATTATTTGTCAGAGAAATTTTTTCAGAGACAAATTTTTAGAAGTAGCCGCTGAAAGCATTCTGAAAATAGCGTTTTGCTGAGTGAGCTAGAACCATTGCCTGAGAGCAAACTCTAAAGGAAAATTCTGTCTCCTGAAACTTTCAAATCAAAATGTGATCCTGTTTTGGAAGTTATAGTCAAATTCAGGGTTCCAAATTTAGTACTGAGGTTACTGATTAAAATTCTTGGAGCTGTGCTGTAGAGGAGGTTAGCATAAATTAATCTAATTATTGGCTCTTTCTGGCCTTAGCATCTGTGGTCTGTGGCTGTACGGAGTGCAACAGTAGGATTGTGCTGGCAAGGACTAGACAAGTATGTTGGGTACATACAGAATGTGTATTGATTGCTGGGGCAAGGAGGAAGTATGGTGGCTATATTATTGTCTTTATAGTGGTAAATTGATTTACTGGAGGAGAGGGAGAAGTTAATTCTCCTTATCGATCGTCCTATATTCCAAGGCCCCAAAATTAATGAGTATCACTTTCTCTGTAAAGGTGTTTTGTTAATGAAAAGAGAGAAGGTTTCTTTGATTATTGTACTCTGCTTCTTCTCATGTGTTTTGCTTTTCTTTTTAAAATGCTACAGAGATGCGAGACCCATTTATGCACACTTTAATTCCTGATTTTGTGTTATAAATAGGTTAGGATTTTACTATGGCGGTGCAGTTCCTGTGGAAGGCATCTGTGTGGCTAAAGAAGCGCAAGATCACTTTGTTGGCCGTTTCTTGCATGGGACTGTTTGGCGCTAACCTTTCCTATCACGTGTTTCCTGAGCGGACATTCAAACTGTTGCATGAGTGCTGGTCAGAGGGGCAGCCAGCTGAGCTGTCGCAGAAGCTCTGTGGTGTCTTTCAGGATGTCCTTCAAGATACTGGTGTGAAGTCCACTGACTCCTATCGAGCCTTTGCAGCTTCTGGCTTCCACCCTGTGAGTGCTGGAATCCCCTGGCTGCCTGCGGGCTCGTTGGTGGGCATCCCGCCTAATTTTGATAGCACAGCTGAGGATAAAAAAGGAATAGTCAACCATGTTGTTGTGATCAATGGCAAGGAAGTAGACTGGGAGAGCAATGAAGGTGTTGCTTTGAAAGAAGCTCTGACATTTTCACTTGAAGCTCAGAAGTTTGCCATTGCCAGAGAAATCATGTATTTGCACAACGGCAGCCCTTTAGCAAGTGCAGTTGTGGCTCCAGCTTGCTTAGCTGGTACCTTTCTCTGCGGGAGAGGTATAAAGCTACTTCTGGGTTTATCTCCTGGCCCCGTGATACTTCGCAGCATCTGTAACCTCATAACTGCTGCTGGTGGACTAATGTGCTATTATGTTTCTTACGATGCTATGACCTATCATCTAGACTGCAAGGCTGACAGGAAGGCAGCTACCATTTCCAAAGACTATGCCAGAGGTGGGGTTGAATTCTATGATAAAATCTTGTCCCGCAACAGGATTCTTCGTGGTCTGATGGGCAAACAGGGTATGAAAATGTATGCCCCGAGTGGTAACCTTTTCCCAAGGTACTGGTTCAGAATAAAGTATACACCGTACACTTACCGAAGAGATTTGATTGTTAATATTTTAAGGGAGCTCCAGGCATAGGAAGGGAGTGCTTGAATTTTAAACTTGTGAATTATGTATTCTCTTGGAACACTGCTGTGCTGCTTTTTTTTTTTGTATTCTCTGTATCTTTATTAGAATTTCAGGGTTTATTTTTGCATATAGTTCGAAAGGAGTTATTGCACATTCTGTGAATAAAGAATTCTCTCTTAAAATATTAAATACTTGCTTCAAAACTGCTCTGTTCTGTGTGCATCTCAAATCACAAGACCGTTGAGGAAGGGAACTTCTCAGGCGCTGATCTGGAAGTTCTGCTGCTCTGCTCTGCCTTCCTGCCAGTGCAGTCTGGAAGATGGAAACAGTAAATTCCAACAGAGAGGTTTGGGAGCACTCTAATTTAAACTGGGCTGTTTGTATGTATGTTTGCTATTCCTCCTATGGAACTCAAAGATGTTTAGAAGACTGGGCAGCTGTATCATGCTATTACATAAATGCCAAGACGGTGTTTCTGATATTTTTTAAGTTCTTGTACTGTGTAAATTCTTCTGCTGCAATCCCCATTCTTCAGTAGGGCACACTAGTTATGCTGCAGTTCATACTAATACAGGTAGATTATTACCAGCACCTGAGTCATTTAGTTTAAACCTAGTTCTGCTGTTTACATGACATGGTGACTGCAGCATTTGTATCTTGAATGTTTCCCAGCAGTGGTGGTATGTAACGTGACGGTCATGGGTTGGTTGTTTCCTCACAAGCGGGACAAGCATGTTGAGGGGTGGATTTTGTATTTGCTTTGGTATGACTCTTGTTTAATTTAAAAATACATGTTGATGTATGTCACCTTTTATGTCAAAGAAGGCAAGTTCCAAGAAATAAGTCTGGCTTTTGGTGCAGAAACTGGTGCGGTCTGTGATCAGGAACTGCCAAAGGAAATTGTTCTCCTGTTTCAGAATGGCTGAAGAACGTTTTGTCTGGCAGAACCAAGCTTTGCCCAGGATTACTTATCTTCTGGAAGAAAGGTCTTTACTGCATGGGCAGTAAACTTTCCGCTATAGCGTCACCTTGGAGCTTTTATGTGATCTCCAAGATGATAGATCTCAAACTTTGCAGTTCCCTTTCTTTGGTGTTTCTATTGCAGCCATTCTGGTAGCCCTCCCTGGTGGCATCACAGCAGTCGTCCTCCTCATCTCTGTTGTCATTCTTATGGGAAACTTCTGTTACTTTGTATCTTCTCAGTCAGATGTGCTGAGTGTCCTCTCTGCCCTGGTTTTGTCCCTTTTTCATCTGCCACAATAGTAACTGTCATGCCTGTGTTTGCTCAAAGCATTACTGAGTTCTGTTTTCCTTTTGAGTCATGTGGTGACATAAAGTTCATATACTGGCTGCTGAGGCACAGTGTTGCTTTACATTGCTGAAGCCATATATATAAGATGTTTGAGTTTCTGCTGAAGTGATCTGTCACACGGGTGTTTTTTTGGACCACCATCTATCACTTGCACTTGTCCTTGAAGTATCAAGTCATGAGATGCCTCTTAGATACTTTCTGGCTGTAGAGCATAAGCTTATTCTTGGGACCTTTGTGAAAGAGTTTGACAAAATCTCCTAGTCTGTGGAGTAAAAGGAGACTTTACTTTTCGGCAAGGGGCTTTCAAAGCTTCAGGCTAAATCTTATTTGACTTCTCTTCCAGGTAAATTCAATATGGCAGGTCAAGACAGAGGTTTTTTGGTTGAGTGATATAATGGCTTGAGACTGGAATATAACTCCTGTTTTATATAGCCTGTGAGTTCAATTCATCCTCGTGTTACTCCTTCAGACAAGTCTGAACTCCATGAAATGTTCTCAGAGAGAACTTGGCCCACTAGTTTTATGTGGTTTAAGGAGCCGCTACTGCATAAAGAGTGCAGAGAGGAAACAGAGGCCTTCTTTGAGATTTACAACAAGTAGCAGTTTAAATTAAAGAAATCTGCTTGCCTCTTACCACTCCTTACTGCTGCTTTTCATTGAGGTGCCTGCAGCTAGTGCTGTTCTTTAACGTTCTCAGGTTGTAAAGCCCCGCAGATGCTAATAGGTTTTGCAGTTGTGCACTTTGCTTTGCTCTTACAGCTGGATTCTCCAAGAAGCTCCATGTATCCATAAATACTGTGTCTGATTTACCCTTCTTTGAACTTGCTGTGACATAATTGTGTCAGTAAGGGAGAGCTGGCTAGTTTTAAGACATCTGCCCTTGCCTTCTGAAGAGAGATTCTTGCCAAGGGCTTAGAACACCTCCATGTCTGTATAGTCAAGATCCTATTCTGTTGCCATCTATGTAATATGGAAGCATAGTACTGTCAATATAAGGAAAATTGGCGTTGAAATCAAAACTGCTAATTAAGATTTCCCTGAACTTTAGGAACGTGTGGGTTGTCCTGGAAAAGGTTTGTACCGTGTGTGTGTGTTGCCAGGTAATTGTTGCTTGCAAGATCACCCATGGTATTTGGCAAGTAAGAATAGCACAACTCAAATATATGGCCATGAAAATACTCATGCAACGTCTTACAGTATTGTAAATATTTTTCTATAGGTGGAACTTCAGAGGAAATCAAATAGAAGTTCCACATACTGGTGATAGAAATGAGTGTAGTTTTAAGAGTACGATAGAAACAATCACTTCAGAATCAGAGGTGAAATTGTTGGTTGATCATGCTCTTCCATGCTAAGAACAGTCAGATGTGGAAAAACAGGTTATTCAGTGGCCCAGAAGAGCCCAAGTGAATCAGTTTGTCAATAGTGGCAGTGGACAGCCTTATAGTCTCTCCCAGGTTGAAGCTGAGAGTTCAGAAGCCATGTTTTAGTAATAACTGGCTTCTCTTGCACTGCTCAGATGAGGCAGACTTTGTACAATTTTTATGCAGAAAAGCAACAAAATGTTAAGCAAAGGGAATTGCTAGGAGACGTGGATAAAAGAAGCCTAAGCCAAGAAACTGTAAAAGTGAAGGTGTGAATGAAATAATGAACTCTCATAAAAATGGATATTGTCTACAAAAGTGAGGCTCTCTTTCTGTCTGCTAAAGTGATTAAAGGATGAAGTATGAGTAGCAAATGACCAAAATGAGTTGCTAGTTTAAGTTTATACACAATCTAGTATAAAGAGAGATTTCCTTGACTCGTTTATTTAGGTTATTATCCTGAATTTTCTAGATAACTGAAAAGAAAATGATCCTTGCAACTTATTTTTTATATAAATTTAATGCTTGCTGCCACATGAAGCTTTAGTGGGTAATACTGCAAGAGATGAGGGCCATCCAGGTGCTCTGCTCAGAATTCCCACTGGCGTGGAAGAAATGCAGGGTCTGGCTCACGTTGTTTCCCTATCCCCAAAATTGTGGTTTCCTGTCATGGAGGTGCCTTCAGCTTGTTTAATGGTCAAAACTGTAAAACTGCTCAGAAATAGAGCAAGACTGAGAGCTAGACAGTTTCTTGAAGACAAACAAACTGTAGACATCATCTAATTTAAAGTAATTTCTGAATCAGCTGCTATGGGTGTCTGGCTCCTCTTGCAGCTTACAGGAAGAAGGAGCTTCAGAGGTGGCTTCCAAGAGAGAGATCTCCATTCAGGTGGCATGTGAGTAAAGAATGCCCCCCATGGTATTGCCACAGGGGCTTCAGCTGAAGTGTAGCCATCCTATAGAAAACAGAACTTTTTGTTACAGCAGTGCGCTGTTATCACCCCTTTTCAGATTAAAGTTGTTTCTAGAACCTGACAGATAGATGATGAGAGAGCTGACTGCGAAGCTGTGGAGCTTATTGCCCTACAGTGTAAGCTGGTGGTGTTGGGAGAGGTGGTGCTGGAAACCCAGCCTACTGCTGTTGTTTTGCCCTTGGCCATAGCAGTTGTGAAACAACCACTGTGACAAAGTGTGTCTTGGGTGGGAGTGAATTAAAATGTATGAAGCAAGTCATGATGAAATCACAGGCAGCTTTCATTAAAGGAACAAATGCAGAGAATCCATCCCAGAGTGAGTGCTGCTGTACGCAGCCATTGTGGGCATCATTAAAACAACTGCAGGCATCTTCGCTATGTGGAAATGCAATTCCTAGCAAGCCACAGACACCAAGACAAGTATGTGGGCCGTATCCTGCAACTGTTAACTGCTCATGTTCATTAAAAGCTTCATGTAGCAGGTGTGATTACATTCATATAAAAATGATTAAGTTGCAGACAACCCGCCATCCATGCGTGCACCAGTTCCTCCTTGATTTCATTCATCTCGGCTGGAAGTGTATATAACTGAAAGGCAGAACGCACTGGTAAGTAGAGGAATGCTGATGTAGGAAGACATAATTAAGATCTCAGAATAAGGAGAACACTTGTCAGGAAGGGAGAGAAGCTGAATTTGGTTATCAAAACTAGACTTAAGAACAGAAAAACAATATAATTATTCTCTAGGAATTGCTATGTAGACAAATTAAATCTGAAGGAGCTGAAAAATGGCTTATGTATGTTTTTCTGGGCTTCTTTTTCACTGAGAATACATCAGTTTGTTTAGCTGAAGTGAGTATATTCAAGCTGCTCAGTCTGCCAAACCTGTAAAGTGGGGAAAATGACTAAAATTTGGCTAGAAACCAGTCTTTCCCATCTGGAAAAAAAAGATTTTTCTGGACAAGCCAAACTCTTAAGCTTCATAGCCAGAAATGAACGCTGAAATGTCTCTGCATTTAGGAGCTCTCACTCTCCTCAGTCAGACCAAGTTTGCCGTGAGGTATACTGGTCTCCAATCTAGAGACAAAGAGCGCTCTAAAAACTCCGTTTGTGTCCCAAAATGCTCTTTAGAAAACAACAGCCAGCCGGGGTGTACCTTTACTTCCCCCTACCTTAGTCTTTCTGTACTACTCCTTACTGCAGGAACTGTTTATGCTACTGTGTGCTTGTGCAGTACTTACTAGAATGCGACCTTAGCTTATGAGCTTCCTATATACGGCAGTAATTAAGCATATTGGGCCCAAGTTTTGCAAAAAGAATTGTCCCCCAGATCCTGCTTCCTAGAGGACTGTTCTTCTTTATGGCTGAACTTCCATCATCTGGAAGTTGGGCCCTTTTCCAGTCTGGATCTGGTTACTTGGAGTCACTAGCTGCTTTGGTCTGCAGGAGCATTAATGTCTTCATGTAGTCAAAGTATTAATGGCTTCTTTCAATATAAATGAATCACAGGTGAGGTTGCGTCCTCCTTCGTGTGTGGCCAAGCTACTTCTGCTGTAGATGTCTTGCAAAAAGTCAGCTCTCATTAGGATGACTAACAGTATTTAGGAAACAGAAGATGCTGTGAGCCCGATCCCAGGCTCCCAATTCCAGCAGTTCTTGCAGAGGGAATATTAAGAAAGAGTATGCAGTATTATATAACTTTTCTCTAGTAACTGTCTAGTGGTTTAGGGCAGACCTGCTGGCCTCTGGTAGCTTTGTTTCTATCATTTGCTGAAATAATTTTCCAGTGGGAATATTGTTGTTTCTTCATTTTCTTTTCCTTTTCATTTCCCCTCGCTCTGCTATGCTGATTGCCTCTGCTGCCTGCTGCCTCATCTCGTAAGCTGCTTCAGCTCACTCAAACAAGATTTGTGAACTTTTTAAGCTCTCACTTGCTACTTGCACTGTCATTTGCACTACCCACTTGCTCCTACAGTACTTATTAGCCAAAGACCACAGCAGCTTGAACTTCTCTTTTGTTTCATTAGGTTTAGTCTACATGTTTTTGCAATGAAAAATGCCTTTGACTAAATGAAAAATAGGCATTGTGGTTAAAAAACCTTTTTGTTCTGCCACAAAAAAGAATTTAATATTGCTTCTGAATTTTCCATTTAGCATTACTTTTTGAAAGGCATATTTCGTACTTGGCATTTCTGGCAGCAGGTTCTCTTTTGATCTTAGTATCATTTGCTTCTGACATTTTAAGATGCTGCTCTTCCCTTTGAGCCCTCTAGAAATTTTGTTTCCTGTTCCTGAAAATTGCAGGGAATTTGTTACTTTTATGGTTGGGTGATGTATTGTGGCTTGAGAAATAATAACTAATGTTGTGCCACTAGCGGCTTGTACCGATGTTGACCTCGCTCAGGCTTGTCCGTGTTGCACTTTGGTGCTGCCATGAAGCCATACTGCACGCTGGCTTTGAGAGCTGTGCCTTCTCGAGTTGCTCATATTGCCAGTTCCACGGAGTTTATAGATATGTTCCAATCACCTGCTGGTGAGCAGAAGCAGAGGGGTCTACTGGTTTTTGTCTGACAAAAAAGAACACTTAGTTGCTTTTTACAAAAAAAAAAAATATTTTGAATGACTGTTGCAAGGGTGAGGGGTGTGGAATGCAGAAGAAAAGCCTAGGGAAAACCAAGGAAAATAGTCCCATGTTCCTTGCATTTTCTAAATCTTAAAGTTGTGTCATTACAAAGCTCTACATTGCACAAGAATTGCAATACACTTTTGTAACCAGTTGCATCTGCTTTCTAGGTTATCCCCTTAATAGGGATAAGCTTTGTGGTCCCGACAGTACGGCTGCTCCTGAGCAGCATCTTTGTGACCATGCCAACTACAGTAAAACTCCATCTGCTTGGTACACCCTCAAGTACCCGCCTTTTCCATCACTTCCCAGTTCTTTTGCATGCAACCACATTCCTGGTACTCCAGGTGATGCACACGCACCCCAGACAAAAGCTGCTGCTTCTGTCCCCTTTCCCGCACCAATTCCTCTTCCGTGCTCCGTCAGACTGGAAGCAGTTACTCCATAGCTGCCAGAGATTTCAGCAGAGTAGCCCCTCATTTAGAGGAGTTGAGAACTGAGTGTGATGGTTCCCTCTCCAGCTTCCACTAAGCAACATGTTCAATGCCATGCTGGCTCTATCGGGTATGCTGGTCCAAAAAGCCCATGCTACTACTTATTTCCAGCCAGAGAAAATGGGATTTTGCAGAGTTCTGTTAGCACAAATATAGCTGTGTATATCAGCTGAGACTGAAGCCATAATTTGTGGTACAAAAACTAGAAGTGGAATTTCCAGAAGTGAAAACTAGTAAATTACTCCGCTGTAACTATAAAGAGACTTAATGAATGTGGAAGTAAAGATAAACCTATAATCCACTTTACTATTGTAAAGCTATATTCATTCTTAAACAGCAAAGGAATTGCTATAAAATGAAAGACTGGATCAGTTTCTCAGGGGAGACTAAAAATTAAGATCAAGCCATGCTGTAAATAACAATGCTGGGTTTGAAAACATTTTTTTCTTTTTTTTTTTTCTTTCTTTCTTCATTTCCTGACTAGACTGGAGGCATCTATAAATATTTCAGAAATCAGAGCAGGGGAAGAATTACTCTGTAGAAAGTTTTCCTTGTAAGATCTTTTCTCAAACGGGATGAGTTCCACTGCCTCGGTGACAGTGTTATAGAAGTGTGTTACATAATTCTCTGTAGATACCCATAGATAGATGTATTTATGGTTTTTGGAAACTTCATGTAGTTTAGGCATAAAACTTGAAGTGTGTTTTATAGTTCCTCATTAATAATAGTTGAGAATTATGCTCTTCTAAGGCAGCACACATAAATTCTTAATGTTCAGATGTTCATTATATGCCTGTGATGGTTAGAAGTTGCCATAGGAAAATAAAAGCCAGTGATCCCAAAGGTTATTTTTTGTATGTTCTTCTAAGGATTTTGGAAAACTCTGTTCACCCCCTAACGCTTCTTTCCCTTCTGCTTCCACATTCTTCCACTTAATCTAAAGATATAATAGTGAATATTGAAAAAGTTAAATCAGGAACGAGACAACTTTTTATTGAAGAAGTTTTCATTAAGCATGGCAGCACCTTATAAAAGGAAATGCTGAATCCATCATTTTATGGAGGTTATAATTCCAGGTAGTTTTTTTGCAATCACAATTTACAGATCTTAGTTCAGTTGTATCATACGTGAAGATGGCAATGGCATAGTTGCAGATGACTAGATGAAAGCTTAAAATACGTGTGTTGGCTTTACACCTATGGAGCAGGTGAAAAGGCAAAAGGTTTTTTTCTTTCTTTCCTGGCCAGAACAGAATTTGTGTTGCAAATTAAAGTCACGCTTTAGCAATTGCACATTGAACTGTAAAAACATTTCTTTCAAATTTTTTTCTAACTTTCCAGCAGCTGAACTGGGTATGTAGAGCCATGAAAATGCAAAAGTTTCAGTCTAAGAACAGAAAAAGAATGAGTGTAATTGGGATTTTCTACATATTTGGGATTTCTTGCAATGAGTGTTAAAGAAAGAATCTGGGCTGAAACCTTACTATAGATGGATCAAAAAAGGTACATTTTCTTCTAGAGTCATGTGGTCACCTGTCTTTTTTTCCGCTTATGCAGTGAGTGAGAAAAAAACAAACCCAGTGTGGTGCCACGTTCCGAACAAGCAGTGCAGCTGGCACATGTACTTACTGTTTCCTTGATCCAGATACAAAATTGCTCGCACTGGGGAAGTGTTATGTGGAGATCCCAAAAGTAAGTTTTCCTGAAGCACGAATTTACTAAATTAAGTCATAGCTGTGTCTGAAGTTTCTTTCATTCTGAAACTGGAAACAGATTTGATGCAGCTTTGAACTCTGCAAAATACCATGTGTGCGTGTTGCGGTATCAGCTGTGTCAAAATTCGTTCCCCTTTCACTGAACATCTTGATCTTGGACTTTAAAATCTGAGGTCTGGTATGAAAGAATTGTTCCTTACTTGGTATTTTATGAGTAATGCATGTTGGCTTCAGCTGAAACTTTGCATGTGAAAAAACCCAGACCTACAGCACTCTTACTTTTGTTTCATGGCGTTGCTCTGGTTTTAATCTTACAAAGGTCCTACAAGAGTTTTGCCTTGAGTGGTGTAAATAGAGCCAATATTGATGGCCAAATCCAATAGATGTGCTTGCCTAAAAGCAGCAGCAGGTGTAACTGATGTAGGGACACAAACTGGTAATTACAAAGCATGCATTGCCCAAGCCCGAGCACTTCTGGTTGTTTGGCACTCAGAATTCAGCCAGGATTTGGAAGTGACCCAGTTGTGCTGCTCGGTGCTGACCAGTGATGAACCCTGCTCAGCCATGCATTTGCCGCTGCTGGGTCTGTGGAGGGGATCAGTCTGTCCGTCTGCTCTGAGCTGCCCGAGGATCAAACCCATCACCAAGTCCGGTTGGGATGTCCTTTTTAACACATGGCTGGAGGAGGTGACATTGTGCTGTGTTGTGTAACATGCTAGCGTGCATGTTGAGGAAGTAGACCTGGGTTAAATCGTCTCTTCAGGCTTACGATTTGTAGGTTTAAACCTTAATCTCCTGAGATTATTTGAAGGAGGGTGTTGTAGGCAAGAGTGGATGAGGGGGAATCCCTGTGCTTGTTAAATTGTGTCATGGGGTGGCAGGAAATGCAGGAATTGTGAGTCTGTAAGGGGAAGACACAAAAGGAGTATTTTGGTAGGTTACTGAACAGGAGGAAGCCTGGGCTGCTTGTATCATGAGGTCTAAGGAACATTCACATCATGTACTCATTATAGCTAATGTGGAAAGTGTTTAGCTCCTTGGGAAGCAGGAGACTGAAACCAAGTAATCCCTCAAGGTGGATGGCCTAACCACGAAGCACTAATCGGGCTCTCCTTGGACAGATTATTTTCAGCAGTGTTGGAACAGTGTCCCCTCTGCCTACTTCTCAAGTCTTATTTTGCCTCTGGTTTTCTTTTAATGTTGGCATCCTAGAAAAGAAAAAAAAAAAAAACACCACCACTTTTATTGCTACTAAAAGAGGTTAAGGAGAGCAAACAGACTGCTAAATTTTTTCATTATGATCCAAAAAAATGTTTCCATAGACTATAGCACAGAAGTATTATCACTTCATATGTCTTTTACAATTTTCCATCTTTACAATGGTATTTGTTAGCATTTTGTGACTTCCTTTAAGTTAGTCTCTATCCAAGCTACCAAAGAGCATCAATATAATTTTCGTATTGCAAAAATAGGTTCCCTGAAAAGCAATGTGTAAAATACAGATCATGTTGTAGCTGTTTTATTTGCTGTCATTTAATGACATCATGATATCATAAACTCATCAAGCATTTTGTAACTCTGCTATTAAAAGTTCTTTCACCCTGCAGTTGGTGGACGTGTTCGCAGGCTGTCAGCTGTAAAGCAGTGGTTCCCTAGCTTAAAAAATACTCTGTTCTGTTTAATGTCCCTGTAAATAATTTAAGGAAAATCACAAATTCAGAGGTTTCTTCCTGCCCCTGTTCTGATGATAAATAATGTTGTGGGCCAAAGAGCAGGGATCTGTCAGGCAGAGAACATCTTAGGTAAGCTTCTGCGTGTCAGATGTGAGCTTTCTGTGCCTCCTGGCAGGCAGTCACTTGCACGAGCACTGGCGGCAAGTCACTGAGCATATGTGCTTGAGTAACTCCTGCCCAGTGGGGATAACTCTTGGCATTCGCTCTGAAAGAGAACTTTTTTTTTTCAGGAATTCGGCAAAGAACGTAGACTTCAAGGACATGACTGCTTTTCCTGGAATTAACAGGCTGATTTGAGTTGCAGGCTGAAATTCTTTGGTTCAGCTAATGTTACATCCGCCATTCATAATACTTACTGGACTTTTAAGTGCCAAGGCCATGCTGGTAGGAAAACTAGTGACTAGTCGGAGGGCTTGGTTAATGGGAATCTAACCAAGGAGAAGGGGAACTGGCCCCAGATTGCTGTCATCTATTAATAAGACCAGAATGGAGTTTCCACACTGTGGCAACTATGAATTATTTAGTTACCACAGATGGACAGCATGCCATTTGAGTCAATGGGATTTGACCAGAACCTCCCATCAGAGATCTGGCTTTGCTTAAAGCCTAGTGTAAGGCACATGCAGCAGGTGTCTCGCCAACTGAGACATTTTCTTTTGCCCAGTGAACTTTGGCCCTTTAGCAGCACACTGGTTCCTGAGAAAGAATTGAGCCACCCTCCACTAAGAAGCACGATTTTTATTTGTGCCAAGTTTGCCACCCAAGGAAATGGTGGCAAACAGACAACTGACTGTAGATCGAAGGTTTCTACCATGTTCTGTCCCTGGTTGAGGTGAAAAGCCCCTGAAAGGTGCTCTTAATTTGTGCCAAGTGGCATTCATTGCTAGAGCTCATCCTTGAGCTAAGTATAGCTCCTTCACAGCATCCTCCCCATCCTCCTACACAGCTCCAACCAGGAGCTAAGGGAGACCAGTGGATGAGGAGCCAGCTACAACAGCTCTACACCATTGGAGGCATAGCACTCAGATCCTTCTGGTATAGCAGGAGGAGCATATAAAGGGTAGGCTGGGATGAAAATTGTGATTCAAACCAAGACTAAAAATTGTATTTGATCAATAATGAAAAAAACCTGATCAGCCCAGCATTGCTGTTGCTCTGTGGTATCTGTTGGCCAAATGATGGTACTGTATGCTTGATGAGTATATTATTTTCAGGTAGCTCTCGGTTTGTGCTTACTCTGCATCATTTTGGAAAAATACTGTTTTAATCACTTGTCAGAGGAATGACCTTCATGTAACCAGGAGATGTCAATATTTTATGTCTTTGGTGAGAATGACATAAGGAAGAGGAGAGAAGAGCTGAGCAACCTGACGTCTGGGCTGATATGTTTGTTCTTAGGTTGACCTGACATCTTTGCCCAGACTGTGGGTGGATGCATCTGCAGCCTCTGGAGAGCAGAGCTTGCTGGCTTCCCCAGAGCAGGGCCTGGCTGAGCTCTGTGCGGGCTGGTAGGAAAGTCCTGTCCCTGCACTGAGGGAGGGCAGAGGCAGAAGATGTGTAAAAGGCAGGACCAGAGGAGAACATGCATCTGCAAGATGGGAGTTTGAACATGAGGCTGAAAGTCCTCATGTAAAGCCACTGTCTTGACTTTTTGGCCTCAGCAAAAAGCACTACAGTTTGACCTTGGAATCCCCTGATGGTTTGTTTGTGTTATTTGGTTGTTTTGGGTGTTTGGGTGGGGTTCAGAGGAATAACTACACATTTGCGCTGATCATCTACATCAGCCAGTTGAGGATTATTGGTATCAAGATTATGGCACTCCTGTGACAGCAAGATCCAACCCTTGACTCAAATAATTTTGCAATATAAAATTCAATCTCTCTGGCTAAAGAATCTCTTTCACCTGAAGTTGTCCTTATTCCCCTTCTACCATCTACGTATAGGGACAGAAGAAATGTCATGATTATAAATTCCACAGATGCAGCCCAGGGGATCTGGCGGGCACAGCATGCCTCACAGTTTTCTGTGTTTAACGAGAGCTGCATGCTAGCTTTTTTCATTCCTGCTGAATGTGTGTAGAGGTGCCAGGAAGAGGTTTAAACCATCAGAGAAAACAAATAGGGCATAGTCTGAAAAGTTTGAAAACTACCGTGGAAACACATTTGTTAGGTTATTGCTGAAGGTATTGTCTGCAGAAGTCAACGGTGTTTGTAGCTTCTCAGCCCTTTCAGCACCACTGTGGGTGATTCTCATCTGGACTCTACTGTTTATCTAGACATAGTCTCTCCTGGTATTATCAGCTAGAGATGTTATTTGTCTTCCTGGGCTCAAATGTTTTGGAGTGGCTATTAAGAATTGCCTGGTGTTGCTATAGAGGTGTCTATGTTTTAATGATAACAAAGTGATTTCTGTCCTTTATAGGGCGTAGGTCCCTGTTGTTGTCACGGATAGAGTAATGGGGGGGTTATCAAAAGAAGGGGACCAGGCTGACCAGTTTTGTCAGGTGTAATCTTCACTGAAGTTACACAAGAAATGCCATATATTTTGCCAGAACTCCTTTTGAACCATGTGTTTAGTGGAGGCCTTTTACCTGAGGATCCTCAGGAATATATTTAGAATTATATTTGCTTCCACCTGCACAGTCCTTGTTGGGTATTTTCTTCCTCAGCCCATCCTAAAATTCAGAGGCTGAAGTTTTAATTCTGTTGGTATTTATTGACCTAAAGTTTTGTAATTTTTCATTTTGTTTCTGCTTTGGATGGAGGCGGGATAGGAAGGGAAGGGAGACACACTCATGGGGGTAGGTACGTGATAGCTGCATGTGTATTTTGGGGGTTGTCCGTCAGCAGAGATTACCCATTGTGGGACCTCTCAGTACAAAAAGGATGATGAGAAGCTGGAAGGGTCCAGGAAGGAGCTACCAAGGTTATCAGAGAGACAGAGCACAAGACCTATGAGGAGAGGAAGAGGGAGCTGGGCTTATGTAGTCAGGAGAAGAAAAGGGTAAGGTGTGACCGGTGGCCAAATGAAAGCTGCAGGATCTGAGGTTGGATCCCACTTGGGACAATTATATCAGGCTAAGACTAATTGCCATGTAATACTGCTAATAAGTTTGTAACAAAAATTGGATCACATATAAAAGCAATCCTGTAAGATTTTATAAACCTATAATGTGTGTGAATTCTGCCTTTCAGTTCTGCAGCGTGTTTCCATATGCTTCTTTCATGGTGATTTTCATCGGCAGACCTACTCTCTGTTTTTGTCAAACTCTGCTGAAGTTTTTCCCTGCTCCACTGACTTTTCCTGCCTACAGAATGCTGGTTTTCACTACTCTCTTGTTATTCATTAATAAATTTAGCAAATTAGATTGGGTTTAGTATGGTACATAGGAATATTTTGCTATCAACCTTACATAACATAGGAAAATTACCAAATAATTCTATTCCTTGTTTGCTGTCTCTGAGCCAGCTTCTCATGGATTGGTATTCCCTGACCACTTCTCTTCAAAAGCAGCTTTTTGACAGGAGAATATAGATTTCCATTAAAATGGTGATACTCATTTTCTGATCACTGTTTTGTTTATCAACTCAAGGAATCACAGAAAACTAGAAAAACATCACTTGCTGTAGAGAAGCCATGTTGTGTAACCCCAGCCATAAACTCCTTTTTTTTTCACATCTTTAGGTGATAAAAACTAGCATGACTGCACAATTTCTGGTGGAATAACGCTGATTTGTGTCCAGTGAGAATCTCAATTTTTATTGGAAATGACTGTAAATAGGTAGGAGTTATCCAAGGGGTGAGACCGGGGCATCGGAAAGGACAAGTGGATCTGGTGCATGTTAGGAAAGGATATATGCGCTTTTTCTAAAGTTTTCTTCTGTGGACATGGATTTAACATGTTCTGTTTCTTATTGATGCTCTGAGAACAGCATCTTTGCACTGGGAAAATGAAATTTTCTGCTCACAGCTTCCCACAACCAATTAATTATTCAGTATTTGAGAACTTTGAGATTTCCCAAGCAAAAGTAATAGGGTAGGAGTGGAGAGAAGTCATACATAGCATGTGATGCCACAACTCATGTAAACACAGGCATGAGAAGAATTATTTGAAAAGAATGCAATATCCATCCTTTTATTTATGTTTTGCACATTTACTGTAGGTCTGTAGGACATGGATTGCCTGTAAGATTTATTTTCCATTAAAATACAGAAATTAAAACAATGTTTTCACTTGTGTGTGTGATAGAAGCAAGTAACAACTTTTACTCATGGGCTAGAAAGTCAGTTGATATAAATTGCAACGGCTCCTCTGAAATCAGCAGTGTTATATAAATTTATCCCACCGTAAGTTTTGGACCAATGTATTTTAAATAGATCCCAAAGCGGTAGTCAGTTTGCCTGCCCTGAAAGCTAAGCTAGTCTAACCAGAAAGGTCTACTAGCTGACAAGGCACAAATAATGAACATTTTGTACATCTCTTCCTGTTTCTGGAATTTGGTCTAACTGTTATTGCAGAAGGTGACTGGCAGGTTTATGTTCAATACAAGACGACTTCCAGTAGATGTCCTGTTTTCTTTGCAAAGCAGCAGAGCAGTGGCTGTCACGCCAGCACAGCAGGGGAGCGGTTACCGCATCCTGGCCTTGGCTGCTACCTGGATTTTCAGAGTGCCGTACATGCCAGCCGGGCATGGGCTGGGGAGTGTGGCAATTGCCAGTCTAATCCCCTGACCTCAAAGCATAATGTTTTTTGTTCACTGTCAGCCTAAAGGTATTGTATTTGGTCTGGTTTGGTGGCAGGCATTAACAAAGATGAATTTTTTAATAGGATAAGCATTTTGCCCGGTTAAGTGTTCATTGCCGAGCTGGTTGCTGCCATGCAGATTTCAAAGTACCTCATGTAACTTCATTCCTATGTGAGGATGAGGACATCTTCTATTTAGGAATGCCTCTCTGATGGCTGCCCAGCTTCTTTCATCTTTCTCGTGTCACAGTGGACTATTAACATGGTGTAGTTCCATAGGTGGACAGAATCTGCTTTCTCTCTGTAAGTATGTATTCTGAGTGGCCTTAACAAGAAGCAGAATGGTTGCACTGGAAAAGGGTTGTTAGCTCGAGAGCTCGTTGACAGAAGGTTTTTGCTGCAGGACAGAGAGAGCTTGAGACTGTCTAAACCTATAATCTTTTAATGTGCTAAATCTCTGTTACCTAAACTCACAGTCTTTTTCTATTATGGTAAGCTTGTCATAACTTGCAGATGTAGGCTGGTAAATAGTGCGTCTTATATTTAGTAAATAGGAAAAAAAACCCAACACATTAAACCTTTCCTGTAGAATTTTTTCCACTACAGTACTTAAGCTTACTGGAAAAATCCAAGATGGCATAAACTGTCAAGTACAGAGACACAGCGTTTTCCTAGGGATGAACATTCAAGGACATTGTAGCCTTTCTGCTTAAATTCTGAAAAAGATGCAGACAAAGTAAATATTAGGTTTGTGCTCATTTCTTTTCTTTGCACATCAGGTATCAAAGCTCTTGCCAGTTTTTATTTTGGCAAGCCTGATTACCAGGTTTTCTTGCCAAGGCTGTAGAGAAACATCCTTTGTTGGCAAGATGGACTGGATGAACTAATGCTCATAGTCGTTCCTTTCTACAGCTTCTCTACTTCTGCTGAAGATTGCGGCACTGGAGTTTCAACTTACTGAAATCCTGTCATTGCTATAACTGAAATCCTGTTGTTGCTCTAACTTCTTGACTCTTGAAGTTAAAGATAGTTGCAGATAACAAAATAAAGTACGTTGTACTTGAAAGGTATGAGCATTTATCAAAACTCTTATCACAGGGTGTCTGTGGGCCACATTTTCAAAGGTACCTAAGGACATAATAAACATCTAGTGAAACTTGTGAAGTGCCTGAGAAGCTAAGTGATAGTCTGCTCCTTGAACACAATCTCTTGGTAATGAATATTTCTCCATTGAGCAAAAGGACTTGGAGGGACAGGTTTCCACCTATTTTACTAGGTGAGAAAAATCTATTAATCTCTCTCTTCCCTCTGCAGGAGTGCTATAAATGCACCAAACCATGAAGTTAAGTGGTTTTTATACCTTGTAATGACAAATTGTCCATGTTACAGTCCTCCTTTTAAAAACAAGAACTATGTAAGGCACTTCTTCAGGAAATGGGCTTTCTCCTCATTAAGCTAATCTTTTGCCCCAGAACATGAAGTATTCTACACGTTCACAATTGCTGAAACGTGCTCTCACCATAAAGTCATTAACAAAGGCAGCTAAATAAGAGATAGCATTAGAATCGTGACCTAGTGACAAGATATAAAATTATTCTGATGTCTCACCTCTTAGGTTGAAATTGGTTCTCATTTGGTGTTTTGTTTTCAAGATAAGAATTAAAATAATAAAGCCAGAATTTAGCAAATTTGTTTCTGATCTTGAAGCCATATGGTCCTACTGAGTGGTGGTAACTGCTGCAGCCTTCAGGAGTAAGGCAATAGCAGAAGAATGACAGCAAACAAAAATGTGAAAAAATCCCTATGTTTATTACTCTAAAAGATATGAAGTAGGTGAATGCAAAATTGCCCAAACTAGAAGTGGATAACCACCATTTACCTTGGCTGTCACTGGGCCACTGTATCATATCCTAATCCAGTGTCTCTGCAGCAGCTCACCTGGGAATCGGATTAGGTGTTGCTATTATCTTTTCTGTGCTGCTATTATCTTTTCCTTCTCAATGCACCAAAATTTTCTTTTAAAAGTAGTTACAAATTAGATTTTTCTATGTACAAAAATGACAAAGCCATAAATATCTGACTTTGTATCTGATCAGAGGCCAAGACAGAGAGACTTTAAGTAGCTGGCAGAGGAGACAGAGCCCCTGTTTTATGACTTTGCTTTCTGGGTTTTTGGGGGTTTTTTGTTATTCTGAGGACAAGGGAGACATTTAACAGGTAATACTCTGTGTTATTTTTAAAGCAATGTGTGCATGTGTTTGATTTGTTTATTTTCTTTTGCTTCAGCTTCAGCGATCAGCAAACACAAGTGCAAAGCTAAGTACGATTGCATAGAGGCAGATACATTTTAATGGTAGTAAATGGTTTCCCGAAGCCTCATCACTGCGAGGAAGCGGTAATGCCAATTTTCATCCAGAAGCTCTTTTTTAAATAGCATTTCATTCTATTAGAAGGGAGCTTGATCTGCTGCAGGAGGGTAACATCTGTGAATAGCATTGTAGGGTGCCTCTGCACCAGTATTTTAGTTTGGCTCAGGAGCATGCTTTTGGAATGTCCCTCCCAACCTTGCTGCTGTCCCATTCTGTGGGATGTCACAGAGGGGTCTCACAACACAGCACCTTGTTTCCTGAAGGATGCACTCTGAGAGGCGGCCGTGGCTCCTGTCACCTTAGCTGGTTGTCCGGTGCCAACCCAGAGCCCCCACGTTCCCACACACCAGGCCAGCAGCGTGACTGTCCTGTAAAAGCCTCACTCTGCAGGGCTGCAGCACAACCATCGTGTTGTTTCACACGCTGAATTGAAAAAAAAAAAACAAACCAGCTCCTTGTCGTTGTCATAATCCTAGTAGTAATAATAATAATAGTAGTAATAATGATGATGATGACTCACAACAACAAGGGCTGTCATGCAGGGTGGGCATGACCTGCCTAAGAGAGAGGGAGCCCTGATCATTATGGACACAAGCCAGCCTGTGCCTCCAGGAGCTGGGAGTCACTGGCCACATTTTGTTTCACACTACGACATCTATCCTGTAGTAATTTAGAAAAAGAAATATGTTCCTTGAAATTTATAAAGTACAGGCTATCCATAAGGTTTTGCACCACAAAATACCAGGGCAGTCCTGTTTTGGCCATTGGTGATAAAGGTGGATTTTGTTCAGGGTGACTGTGTGTTGATATTTGAAAATTAAAGGAAAGAAGACAAAACAGCATCTGTATATCTTGGGGTTGGGTCCTGAAGAATATTTGCATGGCTGGAGAATTATTTGTAGAGTTTGTGTATTTGCAGTCCTGCAAGCACAGCATTTGATCAGAGACTGGGGACTAATCACAAGCAAATATAAATTAGTCAATCTATTAGTCAAACAAAAAAGTAATGACAGACTGAGTGCATTCAGGAATTAAAAGAAGAAAAGGGCAGAGAAAGATCAAAACCTAAACAATGACAGTCAGTGGAGTAAAGACAGACCAACCAATATATAACCAGTGATTTCATATTTCTGACTTCTGACTTATTTTTCTTCCTCTGTTTCCTATATTTCTTGTATCTCCATTTTGATCCCGGAAATATTGTGGTAGTGTAGAAATCCACTTGCGTGCAAGAGCTTGCATGTCTGAAGCTAAGATCGTAAGTACTTCAGGGCTAACACTATGTCTGTTTATTAACCTAGACAGAGGCAGAACCAAGCTCAATGAATAAATAACAATAGTTTATCCTAAGGAAATCGAGTTGGAAATAATTATTCAATGGAGGAAAGTGCCAATATTTCAGTGCAACATTTGCATGAAATATTATTTGCAGAGTATTATTCAAACATATATTGAGGTACTGAATAAGGAAACCATTTATCCATAATAAGTATTTGATAAAAAAATATTGCCCAGATGCGCAATGAATAATTCAGTCTGCATTAGTAATACGTGCGTGACTGTGCATATTATTCATATCTTTATAAATGCTATGGTAAATTGCTACAGGTTAATAGGTACTTATATCCTTTCTTGCGTAGAATGCTATTAGGTCCAGTTTTTCAGAGGAGCTGAGCCACCTAGAAGTTTAAATATGATAATGAGTTGCAGATATGAAGCGTGTCTGTAAATCAGGCCATGGGAACGCTGGTCACAGGGAGGCCCTTTGGGACTGGCACGGAAGGGTAACGCAGCAGCCTGACCTAGGGGCGTATTCCGTAGGGCTCTGCGGAATTACCCCTGTATTAGTTGCACCCTAAACATTCTTTTCTCTTCAATACAAAAGACATATCTAGAATGGATACAATTAAGTGCTTAAAAATTAATCAGAAACTGAACAGATTACTGATGGAAATACCTAAAAGATGGACAAGACTGATTACTGGAGACTGCAGTGAAAGATGACAAATCCTTGTAAAAAACAAGACACAATAATCTAGGACGCTCACTGCAAAAAGATCTCACTACTGTGTTTCTACTTCTGTTTCATTGTAATTGACATTTAGGCAGGCAGTGGGAGTCAAGCAATGTAAATAGCTGTGAATTGTTAAGCTCTGGATAGGCACTGAAAAAAAAACCATGCTCCAAGCTGGAGATGTATATGAGGCATATATAAGAGAAGAGAGAGAAATAGAATGTGACGCAGTAATAACATTTTCTTTAGATTTAGCTTTTTGCACTGATCCAAAAAGCTCGTTATTCTAAGGCAAACTGGAGTTGTTTGATACCATGAAATGTGTGGTTTCAGAGAGGATTTAAAGTTAAGCTGATTCAGTTATTCACCCTTTGACTTCAAAGAGATCTCTAGACTGCATCAACCCCTGTGTCTGGTTAAAAGTTCGCATATGTTGTAAAGCAGTTTTGATAACACAGCAGTAATATTGCCATAACCAACAGGTATTAATAACAGGTCATTAAGAAAGCATTGTATCTATTTATATCACACTCGCCCTCTATTCATCTTTATTCACATCCTAGCGGACCATTATTTCTGTACCTCGAGCTAGCCAGTGATCCTAGAACAGGGATGCATGGATGTACGCGTGACTAGACTGTGCTCATAAAACATTATGTTATTTTATCAGGAAGCCATGCCTTGAAGTCTGCTGAAGCAAAGCAGAGGATTACAGCACAGGCCACCAAGAGCAGAAGAGCACAATGATGGCAGAGGCCTTGAAGGTACAGGCACGGTGCATTACCAGAAGCCTTAAGCACAAATGGCAAGTCGTAAATTACTGATCACAAGAGAAACGCAATCTTAAGAGCTGGGTAGAACCAGTTTTAGGGCCTAACTGGGACATGTGTTGGGTTGTGTAACAGCCCATTGCAGGTGGCTGGCAGCGTAGGTGGAGGCATCTTTAGATGGTACACAAGATTGCAACAAAACCAACTGGTTGCGCGGGTATCTTATTTCAGAATTGGGTATGCAAATTGATCAGTCTGATATCCTGTATTGATACATATGTAAACATTCTTTCATCATCATATTTGCTTTAGTGTTGTATTGCTTGTGTTTGGTTTGAGGCTTTGGTTGTAATTTGGATGCAACATGCAGAAAGCTATATATTTTGGTTTTTCTGGAAAAGAAACATCAACGCTAACTGCTGTGTTTCTTAAAACACCTTTGTTTTATGCAAAGCTTGCAGCCCTTCTTCATCCCAGTTGATGCCATTCCATATGTCCAATTCTAGCATAATCTGGTGTTGCAAATCTCTGGAAAAGATTTCAAGAA
Source organism: Gorsachius magnificus (assembly GCA_034008185.1). NCBI lineage: Eukaryota > Metazoa > Chordata > Aves > Pelecaniformes > Ardeidae > Gorsachius > Gorsachius magnificus. The sequence continues at coordinate 14,708,402 of CM067085.1, read as the reverse complement.
GCAGATATGTTTAGACAGAAAATACAGGCTTAGAGCCTATACTGGCTCTGCAGGAACAAGATTATGATCTTGTGACTGATCTTTAAGCTAAAGAAAACTGATTTGCCTTGTCTGCCTGCTATTATTTTGTGCTGACGTAGGCTGGTAGACCAAATAAATAAATAATGTTTACACAAAGCTGTACTAGAATCATGTACGTTTTATAACACGGTCACACCTGAACAACTTGATGATGTTGAGTATGTAAATTAAAGATGTTCCTGGTGCATAAAAAGATGCTGCATGCTGTAAGTGACAAAGCTGAAATACTGACTTACAAATTAGCGGTACCATCCGGTGAGCTTGTTAACCAGCATCCCTTCAGAAGACAGTGGTAAATGTGAATGATCAGCCATGAATCAACTTAGTTGGATATCCTGTAAAAACAGATTTTGACCCCACAAATTTTTGTCTGCAGACAGTTCTGAAAAACACTTTTCATGAAATGATTCCTTAGTGCAGACATTTGGTAGAGGGTGGGGTGTTACAGCCCCAGGACCACCCTTTTCTGACAAGGAGAATAAAGGACGTGACTAGGAAAATGAGTGGGATTCTCATCCACCATATGTTGACAGTGCACGTCAGCTGGAGGTCATGGGCAGCCAGCCTCCCTTGGGGTCACACAGGACTCTGATGGTTAAGGCAAATCCACTTTCCTCCTCCTCCTCTGGCACAGAAGTTTCAACCTGCAGAAACAGCGTAACTTCGTTCTTCAGCTCATATTCGCGCCTCATTGCTAGAGGCATTACTCTTTCATTCTGAAACCTTCTTACCACTTTCCCAGATTTGACCTGCTTTTCTTTTTTCTTTAATTTTTGAGCACTAGTGTTACAGTGCTGTTCTAAATGAGACGGTTACCCTTAAACACTCTCTGAGAGATGCCTTCTCAGGTGGTTCTTTTCCTGCGTTATACCCGATGTTGTCTACACACAGTGCTCTGTGTTTTTAGGAAGTCGTTGATCTCCACTGCATCAAATCTTAGCATCTCCCTTAAGGACCAAGAGTTTCAAACAGGCAGAATCTTCTCCAATTCCCTGTTTTCTTTGATATCCTTGGTATGTGGCCTCCAGCAGATGTATTCTGGCTCCCCATGCTGCCTCTGTTCCCTCAGCACACTTCATTCTGGAAAGCTTTGCTTTTAAGCACCTGGCTTCCTCTGAGGAGCAGGAGTGCTGTGCTTTTCCCCTCACTCTAGGAGAAAATGAGGTGCTGTTGGCAACTCTCAGGAATAAATTGCTGCAGCCTCTACGCTGAGACAGGACAGAGTGCCTTCGGGCCAAGCCCTGGGGTGGCTCACGCTGTGGATCTGAGCAGGTCTAACCCTCCGACGCGAGCTTCCATAGGCCAAGTCACTGTTCTGCGTGCTGTTTCCTACTAACGCTTCAGTAAGTGATGGTTTAAGTTAGTCACTTCAGAGGTAACAGCTGTAGGTTGTGTGATATAAAAGCACAAATGCATCTATTTTGCTGAATGCCTGAATGGTTGCACTTAAATATATATTTTCCATTTGTATCTTCTCTTGAGATGCTATTAATGCAATAATTACCTGGACTGGCTTGTACTGAAAAGATCCAACTTAATGCCGTTTTTCAGGTTCAGAAAACGTGTTTAAACATTATTCTAGCAGGATCTAATTCTTTATTTCGCTGAAGCAAACCCAAGCTGTTCAGGCTGTTAAAAACAAGCAACAAAAAAAAAAAAACAACCTCAGCCTGGCAGTTTCAGCAAAAATTTAACAGCATTAAATGATGCATTAGCCAAGACTTCATTACTTTTACCAGATACACCATCGTGCGCTATAAGCGTTATCAAAACTGAGCTTCAGTTGTCAAATTAAGTTAGTAGATCGGAGGCCCACTTGGCCAAACCTCTATGCTTGGTTTGGCAGGGCAGACCCCTGGGCCTCTCTGAGACACGCAAACCCTTGGCAGTCCTGCCGGCGTGTCGGAGCTGATAGCCCAGAGCTGGGCTGGCGTCTCCCACTCCTGAGGAGGGATGTGAAGTTAGAAATCACAAGTGATGGGCTCTGGGCATCTTGCTGCATGGAGCTTGTTCCAGGATTAGTGGATTTTGGGCCAGAGGAGGCCAAAGGGGCCAGTCAGTCCAATCGTCCGTCTAGAGAATTTCACCCACTGTAGCTGGTATGTTTGTTTTGTACAGCTCAGATTACTGCATATGCACTCCATTTAATTGAGCATTGTATTAAAAAAAAAAAAAAATATATATCCCTTTTCATTTAAGGCTCAGCTTTTGCAAATCACTAATACACAGTGACAAAAAGCTGCAGGAAAAACATTGAGCCTTGGGTTAGAAGCCAAGAAGTGTAATTACTGATGCGCACCACAAGCTATTGCACGTGTGGTGAAAGTGTGATCCTGGCATTGATTTTTCCATTACTGTATCAAACTCCATGTGTGAAGCATTAACAGTGCTTCAGTGGGTGTATATGAAAATCTGTCATTTGCTACAGTTTCCTCAGTGTCTGCATGCTAACAGCCCAAAACCTGCCCCATGCCCCCCGCTGGGTATTTTGGTGGTGAGAGAAATGATTGCTCTTGACACCTGAGAACTAGATGGAGAGAGGGGAGACGGCAGCGCATCCTTTCTGCAAGATAGCACCTGCCGCAGCAGCCTGAATGGTGTGGGGAAGGGAGTTGGGCTTTTGCAAAGTAGAAATTAAAGGAGTAATTTATCCCCCGAGAACAGGAGCTGCCAGTGCGTGTGTGCCAACGCGCCCCGGCATGCACCCAGGGAACGACCTCCTTCGCTCGGGGTTGGGTGAGGCACTCTGTCTTGTCCTTCTATTAAGCCACTGATCCAAGACAGATGTGAAAAAGAGCCTTTCTGTTTTGAAACATCCCACAGTTCCCAATTCTATGTAAGGACGTATTCCAAATCCCCAAGGTACAACTGCTGTGTTACGCACGTGGTCCACCTGCCAGCAAATTTGGTTTTCAAATGCAGTTGGTAAAATGGTTGCTCCGTGTGGCACAGCCATCCTGTGCAAAGCCTTGTTTCCCTCTCCGCCCCACCTTCAGAGATTCTTTGCTTTCCCTAAAATGTGGGTGAGGTGCCTTACTTAGGATCCTCAGGGCCACAAGAAAGGACAGCAAAAGGAGTCAGAAAGGGCACACTGGAACCTCCACCTTTCAAAAGACGGGTGGAAATTTTGGGAGGGAACAAAGCATAACAAGAGCCGGGGAGGTGGTGTCAGATGCTGTGGTTGAAGGGGTGGTTAGTGGAGGAATGGGGGGGGGGGTGTGCACCAGGATCGATGCGGTGTTTGGATGAATCCAGAAACAGGGATCTTGTACCAGCCCTACATCTGCTCAGTCTGGGAAAACTGATCTGAATTCAAGAGGTTACAGGCAAGAAAACAGTAAGCAAAAGATAGAGTGGAATTGGGAGAGAAAGGGAGGATCAAGGGAGTGAGAGGGGGTAATGAGGTAAGTTGTTGCAAAAGCAGTGCAGTGTTGCTGTAATGTGTTATATAGAAAAGACAAGACAGTGAAAGCCTGATATATAAAATTATATCATAGGGTCAGGCTTTCTGGTTTTGTTGCTGTTTCTTCTATGGTTAACTGGAGCAAAAAGGTCCACATAACACTTGGGGTTTCTCCCCACCAAAGACCTGGGAAAACTAAACGCCTCCTCCCTGGTTTTCCTTAGCAAGCAAAATTTCTCCACCCACAAGTCCTCCAACACTGTCCAAACAAAGAAGCCGTCAGTAGCAGAAAAGGAACATGGGAATATTTTTGCTTTGTTTCCTAGTACTTGCAGATAGACATTACTCATTATCTGCACCCTCAAGCTCATTTTAACTTTTACAATACTCCGTCAAACTCGTACTCCTCCCACCAGCAGACATGCAAACCACCTGCTGCCCTGCCACATTCACCTTTCCCCACTGTCTGTGCCCGCCGGTACGCCTCCAGCTTGACTGGGAGGCGTTCTCATTTTTATGGCTACTTCCCAGCCTGACCTCTCTGTTGGAAGGCTGCCAGCAAAAATAGAAATTAATTTCAGGTCTAGTGGTGGTTTTATGTGATGCGGCTGCTTGTCCGCTGGCAACACGATTCAATCCCCAGATACAGTCGCTGGGCACTGAACAGACTGTGCAAAATAAGAGTTTTTAATCAATACTGACCTGAGCTGAAAATGAACCCGTCCGCGATAGACGATAAGCTCTGCAGAGCTCCCATTTACAATTCCCTTCGGCATGCCAAATCCCTACCAGCAGTAGATCCCTTCTTTCCCAGGATTGTTATGAAGCAAACTCCATTTCATTTAGGTCATGACCTTTTGTTTGATTTTTCAGAGAATTATGACCTACTTGGTGGCAGGGCTTTGTGCGTGTTTTTAGCTCTTCAGATGGCGAAACTAGTAAGTCAAATACCAGCATTTATTTTTAATACTAGCTTCTCAGTGTAACCAGCCATAAAATATTTAGGGTTCTTCCTTGTAAACCTAACAGCTACTAGTTCTGAATCTGCTGAATCTGTCTCCTGTACCTCACTGCAAAGTACTACATGAAGTTCTGCCAGAATGAAATCTCTGGCCTGAAACATGCTAAAGAGTCCATAGCTTAGAATAATGCTGGCTTAACTGATCTAAGTGTTACTATATCTACTAAAAGAAAGGAAAAAAAAAAAAGGAGATTTCTCTTCCCCGCCCCCTTAATCCACCTTTCTCTATACTAATCCGAAGATGAGCTTGTGAATGGTCAATAAAGAGGCCAAGGCTCAATGACAGTTTGCTGAGCATCTGGCCTAGATCCTCAGCTGATGTAGATCATGTATATTTTGAAGCTCATCACACCAGCAGCAGATTGGGCTCCTGAACAGTAAATATTTACTTCTACAAGGCCCTATTCAACTTTAACAAAACATCATTTTCTATTCCAGCTCTTGTCCCAGATTAAGTCCAGATAAGCAAATTAAAGCATGTTACAGCAAGAGAGGCCAACATAGCAGTGTTCTGAAGCCATGTTTTGATTTTTGCTAGAAAGGAAGCATGTCACTGATGCTGTACCTTAACCAGGTCATATTGAAGTTTCCCCAAATTGTATTTGCCCCCTTCCTAAACCAATAAAAGTGCTACCAATTGGGCTATATTACACAGTGCATTTCCAAATAGTGTGACAAACAACTAGGTATACAGAATAAGGAGACCCCTAGGAACGCGGGGTAGTCAAAGATCTGATAGAGCACAGCCCTGAAGACCTTATTTCACTAAATCAGTCTCCGACCTTCACTTCACTTTGTCCAAGTAGAGTCTCCAAGACAGGCTGCAACGCATTTATCCCATAAACTTGTCACACAAGAAAGGCTGTGCAGAAGTGCTTGGTCGGGCCTGCCTTTGCTGAAAGGTAAGAGGATCTCAGGTTGTTTACCAGGAGGTATTGCACAATTGGCAACCCAAATTAAAAACCAGGCTGGCAGGCTCTGTGGGAGCCATGCTGGATAGCGCTTCCCCAGCTGCCTGGGTCAAAGGCTTGCATAACGTCAGGAAAAATAATGTTTATCTGTGATATTATTTGAAGTGTAAACTTCATTCAAACTGTCATCTACCATATTTTTTTTCCAGTTAAGTCTGTGATTTTGGATTTCGAAGATATAAGGGAAAAAAAGGACCACCTCACTGTATTGATGTACATTGTTCAGTTAATTTTAGGTTTTGTGGCACTCTCTTGGTAAACCATTTCACACATTCAGGTAATTACCTGACACAACTGCACGTGAGTAATGATGCCAGAATGCACAGACGTGCTTCATCCTTCCTCCACGCAGTGCCAAGTAAGAAGCTCTGATGAAGTCAGTGCAGTTACTCCAATGTGAGATGGACTAGCCCCATCTTCACACCACACAGATACATAAACAGTCACTATTTTGTTTTCAACTCTTTATTCCATGCCGAGTCTTCAAATTTATGTTATTTGACTCAATAAATGTTTGATGGTCTCAGTGTAGCATCTAGTGGAGAAAGGGTAAATAACAGAAAAAACGCAAAGCAGATATGCGCCATTAACCCTTGCACACGGCAGGGATGTAAATGTGAACTGTCGGGGAGTGGGAATACTCACTTCCCCAGATCACTCAGCAAAACACTCCAAGGTTTACTCCGAAGCCGCTGCGGTTAACTGGGTACAGTGCGGGGCTTGTAATCCTGGCAGAGCAGGAGGGCATCGCTGGCTTGACCTCGGCTCAGGAAGGTCTCTCGGTCTGAGGTACGCAATTGCTATGGTGGCAAATTGTCAGCTTCCCTACTTAGCTAAAATTTGCTCTCGCTCTGGCAGTCATGTTTCTGTCCTGGTGTACAGTCAGTTTTGCGTGTCTTCTGTTCATGCTAATGCTGTTTCCAGACTACAGAGCCAGAGTTACCGTTCCCCAAATTCTGTCCCAACTTAGCCCCTGTACAACCCAAAGGATGTGGGTGTTACTGCAGCGGCTGGTTGCACTGGAAACACCGCAGATCTGGCTCAGAGCGGACTTGGCTAAGGACTGGTCCCAGACCCACAGCACAACCAGACCTCGCGGGGCTCAGGGAAGTTGTGAACGTGCAAGCAAAGCAGGAATTGTTCCTGCTGCCTTTCTGCAGATTTGATCTGGGATTCAAGGGCTTAGCTTTCAAGACATATCAAATCTCAGCAGGTCCTGACTCAAGTGGGGTCCTCTGTGTAATTATTTAACAGGAGCAAAAAAAGCTTAGAGTTACATTTTTAACATTTTTTTTTCCTGAATGTCATTATTATATCTTGTTTATAAACAAATTAGAGTAGAACATCCATAGCAAAAGAGAAAAAAGCTTAATTTTCAATAACCATGAACTTAACAGAGTAAAGAATAGAAGTCTTATTTTATAATTGTTTTCTTCAAACTTTACCTGGACTTTTTCATGTGCATAATGTCTTTAGTATTTTATGGGAAGGTGAACAGAGAAGCACAAGTCCTAACACCAGAATCTGCCTCTAGGCACAGTTCGTAGTGGAGAGTCCTCCAGAAGCACCACTGTTAGAGAAGGGATACAGCTATGAAATTAATGATGGGGTTGCAGAGCCAGTTCCTCATGATATGGCATGGAAATGTGCTGCCTTGGGCAGGAATAGAAAGTAGAGGTAAGTATGTCCCTCATTAAGTGTACCTCTGGAGAACATTGCGATTAATCCAAACTTAGCTGAGATACAATGTCTTTGCAGTTCATAAGGACACTGTATGTTAGCCTGGCGGCACTAACCAGTAGGTAGCAGGAGGCTCAAGGGTTATCCATTCTGTATTTGTCTTTGCTAAATCTTCTAAGCAAGATAGAGACCTGTTCAGATCTGTTTAGTCCTTCATCCCTGTTAGCCAACTGGAAGGTGTGAAGAGGGGGATTCTCGTTATCCTATCTTGGTGTAAAGAGTGTAGTTGATACAGTGCTGCCTGTGAGCAGCGAGGCTGCCGAGGGGTCGTCTCCTGAAGTGCCTCTCAGCTCCATCCTAATTTCAGTCCAGCCCCTCATTACTTGATGTTTTCCTGTCCCTCTGAACTGCTGGGTGTCCCATCTGGTGATTCCAGAACAAAAGCCCACCGGAATCAGGACAAACAGCCTGTTTCCTGAGAATTTAAGAAAGGGCAGCAGACATCACCAAAAAACTCTGCTGCAGCAGTCCAGTGGGCGACAGAGCCTGGAGCTGGAGAGCGTGAGCTCCAGATTTTTACCTTTTTAAGTGCAGAGGAATTACTCTATGCACGCTTTCCGCTGTCCTAAAGGTGACTCGAGAGTATCAGCAACACTATTGGTAAAGGCAAGATTATTAAATACAAAATATAGTTGCATTTTAATTTGCATTGGGTTTTTTCTTGCTTTTTTGACTTTCATATTTCCAAGTCCCCACAACTGTTATGACTAGAATCCTCATCATTATCATTCTTATCATCAACACTACGGCTACTTATAACAGTAGCACATGAAAGCTAAGATTTTTTAGATAATAAGGAAATTTCATGAGCTGCAGGCAACATTACAGACCTGCTGTAGATCAGATAAAAGCCACATTAAATCTGCAACTAATTGGTAGCCTTGGTGGTGGTGTCATAGAATCATAGAATCATAGAATCACCTCGGTTGGAAAAGACCTTTAAGATCATCGAGTCCAACCGTTAACCTAGCACTGCCATCCCACCATGTCCCTAAGCACCTCATCTATCCTTCTTTTAAATACCTCCAGGGATGAGGACTCCACCACCTCCCTGGGCAGCCCATTCCAGAGCCTGACAACCCTCTCGGTGAAGAAGTTTTTCCTAATGTCTAGCCTAAACCTGCCCTGGCGCAGCTTCAAGCCATTCCCCCTCGTCCTATCATCTGTTACCAGGGGGAAGAGGCCGACCCCCACCTCGCTACAGCCTCCTTTCAGGTAGTTGTAGAGGGCGATCAGGTCTCCCCTCAGCCTCCTCTTCTCCAGACTAAACAACCCCAGTTCCCTCAGCCGCTCCTCGTATGACTTGTGTTCCAGGCCCCTCACCAGCTTGGTTGCTCTCCTCTGGACCTGTTCCAGCAATGCAATGTCTTTCTTGTAGTGAGGGGCCCAAAACTGAACACAGTATTCGAGGTGCGGCCTCACCAGCACCGAGTACAGGGGCACGATCACTTCCCTACTCCTGCTGGCCACACTATTCCTGATACAGGCCAGGATGCCATTGGCCTTCTTGGCCACCTGGGCACACTGCTGGCTCATATTCAGCTGGCTGTCAATCAGTACCCCCAGGTCTTTTTCCACCAGGCAGCTTTCCAGCCACTCTCCCCCAAGCCTGTAGCGCTGCATGGGGTTGTTGTGACCAAAGTGCAGGACCCGGCACTTGGCCTTGTTGAACCTCATACAATTGGCCTCGGCCCATCGATCCAGCCTGTCCAGGTCCCTCTGCAGAGCCCTCCTCCCCTCCAGCCCATCAACACTCCCACCCAGTTTGGTGTCATCTGCAAATTTACTGAGGGCACACTCAATTCCCTCATCCAGGTCATTGATAAAGATATTAAACAAGACTGGCCCTAAAACTGAGCCTTGGGGGACACCGCTTGTGACCGGCCGCCAACTGGATTTAGCTCCATTCACGACGACTCTCTGGGCTCGGCCATCCAGCCAGTTTTTAACCCAGCGAAGGCTATATCCATCTAGGCCGTGAACTGCCAGCTTCTCCACGAGAATGCTAGGGGAGTCACCAGAGAGATGAAGCAGTGAGCCATCCTGTCCTCCACCTGTGGTCCCTTTGCGGCTGAGTAAGATAGGTGCAGGTAGGATAGCAGTGTAAAGGCAAGACAAGGCTTTATTATTTTCAATGCAGACTGCAGTCCATAGGTCTGACACTTCACCCTTTACTGGCTTCTCTGTTCCTCTGTGTCCCTGCTAACCCAGCAGCCAATACTCCTTCTGCGAAAGCATCTTTTCAGGGCTCTATCCATGTAACAGCAGTCAAATAGTTTGAAAACTTCCATCGGCTCTCTGGTCCTCTTGTCTTTGCTGGTTGTTTCAGAGGATGTCATCTGGTCCACTCCATCCATACTATTTTTAGGGTACATATATTTTTAAATAAAAAAGAACACTGAAAACCTTTTTGTGATCTTGATCTGAAAATAGATTTTTCACCCTATTAGAAAATGCAGTGAGCTGAATTTTGTGTAAATGGTAATGCTTTTTGTTATAGTTCATCCGGCTAATTTCTATACAATCAGCCCAAGCCTTCTATTAACTTTTGCTATTCATAACGTGAACTTTCGGGAAGCCAGAAAGCGAATGTTCTATGAAACAAGAATTCGGAACGAGTTGTACGGTTCCTGGAAGAACTTAGCCAGTCAAAAATCTCTCTTGACAATTTTAATTACTTTGCAGGGACGCCAGAATGTGGGTGTACCAGGAAGTAGTTTGCACATGTTTTGTTTAGCTGAGTTGCTGCTGTGCTGTCTTTTGTCTTTTTCTTAGGAAAGGTCAAGTTTGGCAGTTTTCTGTACTGCACACTCAAGTAGATGGTTAATGTGAGGTAAAAGCAAACCACAACAGTCAATAAACACTCTTTTATCTTTAGGGATACTTGTAAAGAACATTTACTTTTGAAACACGTCATGTTATACTGCAACAAAGAAAGATGTTTTTAGGACTGGAGCTGCATTTCTGGCTATGGCTTCCCAGCGGGGGAAAAGCCTTTCACTGGTGCTTGCTGTTGGCAGACAATGTCGACCTCAAAACCTCAACTGTGAAACTGCGGAGCGGTGAGAGGTGACATACGGTCTCCTCTGTGTTTCAGATGGGTGAGTAGTTCTGTGCAAACTTGTGTAAGGCCAAAGTAACCAAACACTACAGTGTTGTTTTAAATCCCCTGCAACAAAACGGAACGGGATGACAGAACGGCCATTTTCTCCTCCCTTCTTTTATATGTATTTATGTTTTTCAAAAGGTTTCCTGATGTTTTACTTGAAACAGACCTGAAATATGAAAACAGCCTATCTGAAAGCCTGGGCTCATTCCAGTGCTTGCCTTGCAGATCAAGGAAACAAAACCAACAAAAGCAACTTCTTTACAGAGGTGGAATGTGTATTGCTTATCTACACAGGCTTTGTCCCCTTAGAGAATAAATTGCTGTGGCCTTCACTCAGAAGCGGAGATCTTAGCAACAGAAATGTCAACGGCACTGAGTACAAAATGCAGCAACCTGTGCACATGTGGCACCCTTATTAGAATCACTGCTATCTCACTTTTAGCTTTGAAAGAAAGCTGTCTCCCTTCCTGGAAGTTACCTGGAATTCAGCCAGATACAGGTCAATATAAAGTTAGGGAAGAAAAAAAAAATTAAAGCCTGTAGAGCTGGAATCTGCATGCCTGAGCTGCCCATTTCAAAATATTAATTGGAAATTCTTTTTGTCACTATAGAAAGAAATCAATAGCAGAACTGAATTAATTCCTTACAAATTGAGCCCACCGGTACTATTGCTTTTTGCATGTTTCTTTCTCTCCTCTCAAATACTCCAGAAATTTTCTGCCAAGTTGCAAAGCCAGGAGACTTTGGTGGCAGTTCTTAGTGCTGGGTTGCTTAATGATGGACCTAGAAAAGGCAAAAACTATTTTAAAATATGCAACATAGCACAAACCAAAGTTATAGGCTTGCTGCAGAAATTACTAGGTGAGGTTCTTCGGGCTAAGCCAAAGTGGAGGTCTAACTAAATGGGCATTTTTGGCTTTATATCTATGCAGCTGGTTTGCCTAAAATAAGAACACTATGGATCTCATCTCAAAACACTGATCAAATCCCTTTTAAGGTTCTAAACATGTTCATTAGATCCTTCATTCATTAAAATGTTTTATCGGGATTTCTCATGTTCAATACCCACAGGGTATGATAGGAAGCAGAAAGTCTGAGACGGACGTCTTTCTGCTCCAGCTGTAATATAAGAAAGACTGAACTGACTCACAGCAAAGGTCCAGATAACCTGGCACCCTGCAGTTGCCTACAGTAGAAATATAAGGACAGAGCAGTTACAGCTTCATTTCTCCTATTTACCATCTCAATTTCTGGCAATCTAAGGACAGAATTGGAGGCTCTGTCCATCTCTCTGCAAAGCAGCATTTTCTTCCATTAATTTGTCTAGTTACTTCTTGCAGCCCTTATTTTTGGCTTCTAAAATACCTCATGACAATGAATTACCCAAATTAAGCAGATGTTGTTTAAATAGTACTTCCTTGTGTTTTACGCCTCCATCTGAAAGAATATTATTAGATTCATCCTAGTTCTCGTAAGAAATGAGTAACTGTTCCCTGTTCACCTTTCCCATGTCAGACATGATTTTTGATACCTGTATTATGTCCCCCAATTGTCAGCTATTTTCCAGGGAGTCCCAGAGTACTTGATCTGTCTAACTTAGAAGGCACTCCATCTTTCTGATCAATCCGGTCACTCTTTTTTCTGTCTTTTCACATGTTATTCTGATGCTTAAGATGCTACCGCGTGTCGAGGTGCTATACGCAGTCTTGTGTTGTATTAAAGGAAAGAACATGATTCCTGAGGATTTGTACAGTAGCATTGTTTTATGTTTGCTTTTTCATTCTCTTCTTTCCTTATCAGTCCTAACTGCCTCTCTGAGCACTGAGATAACAGTTTCAGAGAACTATCCATAGTGACTCCAAAATATCTTTGCTGACCGATATGAACTAATTTAGAGCCTACTGTGTTGCACAGGTAGAGTGATTTTTTGTTTTCCTCCCATGAACAGCTGTGATCATTGCCTTTTAGCTGCTATTTTATCATCTACTCTGTTTTTATCATGAATTTTCTTTCTATTTTGTGCCAACAGTCTTCGTTTTGGTTTTCCTAAGTAAGTGTGAATCACTGGAAAATACCATCATCTCACTGTTTGATCCCATTTCACTCACCACTTGTGAACATGTTTTAAAGCATAGGTCCCTTTGGAATCTCTCTGGTTACTCCCTTCTTCGTGATCATTTACCCATCCAGCTTCCTTTTGAAGCAGTTACTAATCACAGGAGGACCTCCCCTCTTGTGCTTTGTAAAAAATGTTTGGGGAAATCCGTGTACACAATTGCTTATCTAGGCTGCATGTTAAATGTTCTTCATGTCATGTCTACAGTCCCCTTATTGTTCAGACTGATGCCCAGACGATACCTGGAACATGCTCTGTCTCCTTCTGCCCTGTACATTTGGATTTCTTTTCTGTGGAAATTAGACTGAGAGTAAAGGCAAGCTGGGAAGAGAGGAGGCAGGAGACAGCAGAAGGTGGTATATACTTGGTCTTCTTCCAACAGGAGCTGGATTATGGCTGAGAAGGACTCCAACGTCCCAATGTTTATACGAAGTCTATAGAAGGCAGCTCCTCTGTATCAATGTTTGCTGACATTTTTAAAGTACTGCCGGATTTGCAGTTTCCATCTCTTCCCATTACATGGTGATGAGCCATGTGTTAGACTGACTGCTCTGTTGTTTCTAGGTTTTTCCTGAAGTCTTTTCTAAACATTGGAATGTCATATGCCACTTTCCATTCCTCCAGAACAGAATTTGCTCCAAACCATAGATTACAAAGCAAAGCACAGTTAATAGTTTGGCAATTTCAGATCCAAGTTCCTTTAGAACCCTGGGGTGAGAAACACGTCGTCCTGGCAGGCAGGTACCGTATAATTTACCGATTGGCTCCAAACCCATACATACTCAGTTTTGTGAATGTTTTATTCCGACTGTGCCCCTAAAAAAAGGTTTTGTTGTGGCAATCACCTCAAAATCCACTATAAGGAACTGCGGTAGAAAAAAAAAGGACGTAACTTTTATCCTGTGTTTCCTTGAATGCTTCTGTTATACCTCTGCTGCCTGCTAGTTCCTCATGTTCTCTGGCAGATCTCTTCTTGATGTCTTTGGAAAAGTTTTTATGCTTCAAAATATTTTTTGGCCTGCTTTATTATAGTTGTATATTTAACTTGCCAGAGTTTATGCTATTCCTCTTTTGGACAGAAGCAGAAAATGACAGTGTTCCACAAGTGAACGCACAGATGGCATGCACAAAAGGCTCGGGTATGTGCAGTGGGTATCTAAAAATGCAACCTTGTGCTACTTTGATGCGTGTTAAAGGCAAAGGAGTTTGTTGAAGGCTAGCTGGAGAAAAAAGGACTTAGCAAAATGTGGTCTAGTGACTGTAGCTACTGATGATTCCATCAGCTTTCATTCTCGGTGTATTCCTAGACAGTTATCTTTTAAATAAATTTTTAAGAGAAATACAGACAGCCTCCAAACTGGATAATAGCTGGAGCAAGCTTATTAACACAAATTACTATTTCACAGCATTCTAACAACTAGTATTGTGGAGCCCTATTGCACCCAGTATTGCACAAATGAAAAGAGAAAGTTAGTCCCTGCCCCAAACAGCGAAATGATTCTCTCCCCGTAGATTCTCCTAGAGAAGCCGGCGGTTCATGCCCTAGACAGGTGTACTCTTCGCTGGGTAAAAAGCTGGCTGGATGGCCGAGCCCAGAGAGTTGTGGTCAATGGCGCTACAGGCTTGGGGAAGAGTGGCTGGAAAGCTGCCTGGCAGAAAAAGGTACTGTTTGACAGTCAGCTGAATATGAGCCAGCAGTGTGCCCAGGTGGCCAAGAAAGCCAATGGCATCCTGGCTTGTGTCAGGAATAGCTTGGCCGGCAGGAGTAGGGAAGTGATTGTGCCCCTGTACTCAGCACTGGTGAGGCCGCACCTCGAATACTGTGTTCAGTTTTGGGCCCCTCACTGCAAGAAAGACATTGCATTGCTGGAACAGGTCCAGAGGAGAGCAACCAAGCTGGTGAGGGGTCTGGAACACAAGTCATACGAGGAGCGGCTGAGGGAACTGGGGTTGTTTAGTCTGGAGAAGAGGAGGCTGAGGGGAGACCTGATCGCCCTCTACAACTGCCTGACAGGAGGCTGTAGCGAGGTGCAGGTCGGCCTCTTCCCCCTGGTAACAGGCAATAGGACGAGCGGAAATGGTCTAAAGTTGTGCCAGGGCAGGTTTAAGTTGGACATTAGTTAAAATGTCTTCATTGAAAGGGTTGTCAGGCACTGAAATGGGCTGCCCAGGGAGGTGGTGGAGTCCTCATCCCTGGAGGTATTTAAAAGAAGGATAGATGAGGTGCTGAGGGACATGGTTTAGTGGTGGGATGGCAGGGTTAGGGTAACGGTTGGACTTGATGATCTTAAAGGTCTTTTCCAACCTAAACGATTCTATGATTCTATGATTACCCAGGACACTGCTGAACAAGGATACTTGGTATTTGTTGATAGTACATTTTAACAGTGATCCCAAAGCCATGTTCAAGCACAAAATTGCCTGCCGATCACACTGACTGAGTGGCACATGCGATTTGGCCAATCTCACTTGAAGGTTGTGCCTGTGCCCCTGAAGCTTCCATGAGCAAGGCATGTATGCCTAAGCGTTTTGCTGAATCAGGGCCCCACTTTATAGAAAATGTATCTGCTATTAAATACACATTATGCTTGATCGTAGTGTTAAGATTAAGTGCCTTGTCTCCTGCCCCTTTCCCAGCTAAACTCCACCTGCGGTGAGAGTCATTCATCTTGAATTGCTTTAATGCAGTGTTTAAGTATGTCATCTTGGCAACAAAGCAGTTTGCATGGTATTTCAGTGAGAGGTTTACAATCCCATTCACATTTTTAATATACATTTCTCTCACATAAATTATCACAGCTTGGTCGGCAGGTCTTGCGTGAGTAATAAGGTTGTTGGCACAAACATACCACAGATCTATTAAGGAGCAGCTTTTGTTTGTTCCTACATTTATATGAGTGCTGTGAGGTTTAACGAGTACAAAACAGTTTAAGATCCTGGCATTTTACTAGCAGGACATTAGTAGTCATGAGGTAACATATCCTCCCCAAAATGCATCGGTGGCAGTACAGATAAATCCCCACGCACCGGTGTGAAAATTAAGCTCTTCCTATGCGCAAGGCAGCTTTCATTGCTGATACGCGCAAGCAGACTGTAGCAGACAACTTGCTCTTTTATATAAAGAGCCACGCTACTGAAAGAGAATTTAGCTGAATGCACTTTTTACATATGAAAGGAATGTGCTCTCTTTCGAGTAAATAATGACAGAGTCACAGAGTCACGTTTCAGCTTGCTTTCTCCCTTTCATTCATAATTTTGGGAAGTGATAATTCAGGGCACATAACTCAGAAACCAGAATTCTGCAGAGTAAGTTCTCTGCTGAACTCCACACTATATGGCCTGAGCGAAGTCTGTAGGCAAATATCCTGCACTGCAGTTTTGGTCCATTGGTATTGTAAGAGCATGAATTGGAGAACTTTGTCTCGCTATCTATTTTTAAAACATTTAGGGCTTCTGCAATGTAGGCCTGACCTGAAGTACTTCACACACAGTGGTAATCTTCTGGTACTTAGGGCTTTGAATCAAGCCTTCTGTGAACAATTATAGGAACAATATTGTGAGACAATAACTGGAACATTCAGCCTTTAATATCTGTATATGTCACCAATTTTGTGTTAGATTAGCAAAACATCTCCTTTCATAACAGCGTAAGGTTACACTTGCCAAACAAATGTGTAGTTCTACAGTCACACTGAGTGGTTTGGATTGCTTCTCTATTACACGCTCTGTATAAAGTAATGTATTAATTACTGTTATTCTCAAATCGAACGTAACTGTATGTTTGACATAAACCAGGCACAAGCAAAGAAAATTATATGAAAATGCAAGAGGCAGACTTTGAAGCTTATGTGCAAATGAATTAAAACGTATCTATGCCACTTGTCAATAAATTTGCCATGATCTGAAAAAGAATTGTCAGGAAACCGAAGCAACTCTGCAGCTAAGGATCCCTTTAACGCACAGAAGAATGTATCTTTTCCACTGCTCGAGAGGCTGGCAGTAGTTCAGAAATGCAGAATGCTGTTATGGGATGTTTCTAGATGCACCACAAGCAGTTTGTCAATAGAACTATGGAACTCTTTGAGAGGGGCTGGAGCAACGTGGATACAGTAAGGAATGGCATTGCTGATGCTGTGTGTGTCACATAAGGGCTTTATGAAATCATCAGCCTAGGAATTGTTCAGTCCAGGAGAAATACTCACATTTCAAACATTGTCATCATATTTATAGCTTTTCATTAATGACATGTAATAACAGCAATTTGAGTGTTTTCTAGTAATTATCATTAAAAAGTCTATTATTTAAAAGTGCTCCAGAGACTGTGTGTTATCTAAAATTCCTGCTTGACTGCCTTCCCCAAATTTAGTCTTCCAACCCCTGATTCAACGCAGTCCAGAAAGAAGACGAGACAGCTGGAGAATCCTGTGTGTCCTAACACTCACTTAGGAAAAGGGAGAGGAGGCTAAAAGATCTTAGGTTATTTAGCCTAGTAAAATGAAGGAGGTATGACTGCTTTCTAAAAAAATAATTGGGGGTAAACACTGCTATGAGGAAAGGGCTATTTAAGCAAAAGAACAAAATTGGCACAAGCACAATTTAGACCAGAAATGTACAGAAGGTTTCCAAACATCAAAAGATAAGATTTTCTATTAGAAAGATTCCTAATTAGAAGAGTACATGCAAAGTCCCTTAGTATTTTTCTGCATCTTGCTATGCTTCGGAATGTAACTGTGAAATCCAAAAACTCATTCCCAACCATATATTCTATGTGTCTGTTATTTCGTAGAGAGCTCGTTGTGAGAAGCTCTATTTTAATAAATAGGACATTAAAGACATTTTTAATGGGAAGCCTTTCACACATAGTATAAATACGTCAAAGCACTGAGTTGTGTTAAATTAAGTCTTGCAAAGCCAAGCTTCCCATGGGCCACATAAGAAAATCTTTATGTGGCCAAAAGGCACAATACACCTTGTAACACCTCGTACCTTGGAGAACTCTGGCAAGGACTCACAGGCAGATGTGCCTCTCTAGGACACCCGCAGGGTGAGGCTGGGTGGACATGTGGCCAAGACCGAGGGTTGCCCCATTAAAGAGAGCCCCATTCCCTGCCTCTGGCTCATTTCTTCCCACGGTAGGATTTTGGCTACCCAGCAGCCGTGATGTCAGTGCAGACTTGCTGCCATTTAAGTGACATTGCCTTGCCCTGGCAGTTGCACTAGAACTACTTGCAAGCCCCATGACATCGTGAGGCCCCGGCTAGCTGCATGTCACTGAAACATGTCACTGCTACTGTTCAGGCAAGCAGTAGCTCACCGCCCGTTAAACGCTTGCCTCAGCTCTGCTTTCTCCTTACACGTGTGTGTCCCTGCCAGCCCTCCGCGCCCGGGCTGCTGCTCCGCTGCGACCCTGGGCCTGCCCTCCAGGGAGCCTCCGACCCGGCGCGCCCGGCAGGAGGGTGCCCAGGCTGCACCTCTCCCACCCTACCCCCCTCACCGATCATCGGGAAGGCCGAGGTTGCACCCCGCCTTTCCACAGCCCCATTTCTGAGGGGGGGGGGGGGGGAGGGGGGCGGTAAGGGAGGTTCCCTGCTCTCCCCAGGCCTCGCTGCCCGCGGGGCACGCCGGAGGCCCGAGGGGCTGGCGGCGCTGCCCGCAGTGTTTTGGGATAACGTCCCGCGGCTGGAGCGCGGGCCGGGCCAGCCCAGGGCTCCCACAGCCACAACCCCCTCAGCAGCGAATGGAGAGCGGCGTGAGGCGGGGGCCGCCGCTGAGGCCCGAGCGGCTTACCACACCGGGGCGCGCGGAGCGGCGCGGCCGCCGCGACCGACTGCCCAGATGGCCAATCCGCGCGCACGGACGACCGTGAAGCACCGCCCCCCGATTGATGGCAAACCCACACAACCAGGCCGCGGGACGGACTCCCGGTCCTGCCGTCTCTCTTTTACGGACAAGCAGCGGGGCCAATCTGCCTCCCTCCTCAAGGGGAGGGCACACACACACACCACCCCCCCCCCCGCCCTTCCTTTCCACTCTCGCGAGTTTTCCCGGGCTGCCTCCCGTCCCCGCCGCCCGCCCGCCCCCGGGTGACTGCGCAGCCGCCATGTTGGTTGCTATGCTGCCAGCGCTGCCCGCATGAGGCGGGCGGGCGGCAGCGAGGGGAGGAGGCTGCTGTTCCTCCCACCTTCCCCCCCACAGCCGCTCGCTCACTCGCTCGCTCACCGGCAGGGAGGGCGCCTCCGCAGAGCCCCGCCGCCTGTCCCCTCCCCGGTGCTCTCTGCCTCCCGGCCGAGGCGGTGGGCCCCGGAAGGGGAGCCCCGGCACCCGCGGCACCCGCCCGCCGCCGCGCTGCCCTGCCCTGCCCGCCTGCTCCCCGGTTCCCGCCTCGCCGCCCCCTCCGGCCGGTTGCTGTGAGGGGGGGGGGGTCCGCCCCCCCCCCCCCCCCCCCGCGCCGGCCCGGGCGCCCTGCGGGGGAACTGAAGGCGGCGATCGGCGCGCCCGCTCCCGCGCGCGGGGGTGCGGTGCTGCGCGGCGCGCGTGCCCGAGCGCCTCTGCGGCGCGTGCCCGCCCGTGCGCGCGCGGGGGGTCGCGGGGCGGCAGCGACAAGCGCAGCCCCCGCGCCTCTTCCCTCCGCCGTCCCCGCTCCATCTGGAAGGACGTGGCTGTTATATGACGGTAAGGCGGCCGCCGGGGCGCCCGGGTCTCCGTGCTGGGGGGAGAGGAGGGGCGGCGGTGGGGGGGGCTGCGCGCCGCATTCCTGTGCTGTGACCCCCCCCACATACACACACACACTCCCCGCGCCGGCTGTGGGGGCCGAGGGGCCGCCGCTCCCCCCCAGCCCCGTTCCCCCCCCTCAGCCCCGCTCCCCCTCCCCGCAACTTGGCGCACAGGTCGCCGCTGGCGGAGAGCCGCTGTACCCGGAGCCCTTTCGGTGGAAGGGGGGGGGGGCGTGCGTGTGGGTGCCCCTTCTCTTCCCCCCGCCGAAAAGAAAGGAGATCCAGCTCCCTTCTGGCGAAGGGGCTTGGGGGGGTGGTGTGTGTGTGTCTGTGAAACCTCCGCCGGCCCGCGGGGGGGCTGGTAAACAGCCTTCGGGGGAGCGAGCGGCGGGGCCGAGGGCGGCGGGGGCGGTTTGGGGTCTGTAAAATGTGGTAAACTCAGCTGAACGCCAGAAACGGATTTTTTTATTTTTTTCTTTAGCATGAAAGTTTGCGTTCCCGTGCTTTCTAGGCACATGTGCACGTTGCCCTGGTTATGGGCAGGGAAAATGGGTTTGGGTGCTGCCGTTGCATTCCTCTGGTACATTTTTAGTATCTCCCTCAAGCAGGCGGCTTGTATAATCGCGTGTGTCTATATGCGACAGAGGCTTTCAGCGTACCTGGTGATGGGTTAACTCGTGTATACTGTTGCGGCACCAGCTGGAAGAGGAATAATGTCTTTTTCTTTTCAAAAATCTCCAAGAGCTAGTTGCTAAAACTAGGTAGCTGCCAGTGTCGGTGAGATGTTCCCACCACTTGCCCACTCAAAGAATATATGTCGTTCAGATGTAAAATATACATGAGTGAACTTTGTGCTGCTACTTAGACCCTTCCAGGACATCAGTGTGGCCAAGCTGTTACAATTTTTTTTAACTGTGAGATAGAACATATTTATGTGATTTGTGTATTACAAAAGTGCTAATGGATCTCAGCTGAAGAATAATTGTTAGACTACAGTACGCACATGCATTTTTCTCACCCATGGGGCATTTCTCTTGCCCTGAAATAAACTCTGTGGTGAACGGTAAGGGGGTTTTGTGAGTGCACGTGTTTGCCTGCTTGTTACTGGCAAATAACTGGCCCTGTAATGTTGGGAGCCACTGGTGTGTTCACACACATGCAGACATTTATGAGCTTGTCCCATCATAAATGTGCCTTGCAGGTTTAGAAGAATGAGTTAGATTAGAATTGGTAAAACCATTTTCTTATTAGGTATGTATATTGTAGGAAGGTTTTCCAGTTCATTGCCTAAACATAAAATATTCAGTATCATCATCTTATGGATGCCATTTTCTTGACAATGGATTTCTTGCTTCACTGACCTAAAAAGTTGTTTTTACATATTGGCATGACTCTGGCTTGTACCATGTTGATAAAATATGATTTCGGGTGATGAGCTTACAAGCACATACGTGTGTGTCTATATGTTTCCCAGGCACGTTTATGCTTTATAAACTCTCAAATGTAACTGTTGGTCTGATATTTTTTTTTGATAATTTTGTTGTTGTTACAGTTTCTGTGTATTTTTAGATTATGTTCATGTTTTTATTTGTAGTTTAAGTTAAACTTTTAAATACAAACTCATTTTTCTCATAAACAGAAATGTATTAATATTTTACCTTTTGGTACATTCTCCTTATGTTTGCAGTTAAGTTTGGAATCAGGTTCACCTACTTAGGGTTTAGTTTGATGTTTATTTCCTGTGCCGTAAAATTTTCCATGAAAAGTATTGTTTGTTGCCATGCTTTACAATTCTGTTGTCCTGCTAACGCCTAATTTAGGTTATACATAGCAGTATTGATTGAACACCCTCGCTAAAAATACTTTCAGGGTTGGGTATACTTACACTGTAGCAGCAGGAAAGTTAAGCCTATACTGTTTTTCTGTGACTAGAATTGATTTACTGTTAGCTACGTTTGTAAAACATGAATAAAATCAAAATCCTGTAATCTAAGAAGTAATGCTAATTGCTCTATGGAGTGGATGAGTGCTCTATTAATGAACAGGGTTCACGTAGTACTATTTACATGTCATTGCCATTAGCATATTAAGAATATATGGTAAGTTAATACCCACAGTACATCATTTTGGCTCTGATCCCGCAGTGACCCCTGTTTGGGCAGCAGGATCCACCTACACAAAACTCACTGCAGGAACTGGAGCTCAAACATTCTTTCTGTAGACACTAGGCCGATGTTTGCTGCGTGTGGATGTTTTGTATGTTTTGCTGCTAACCTTTGCGTTTGTGTTATAGGCTTCTGCGTGTCCAAAGAGCAGCAGGGTTGGTGCCCAGAGTAACAGCCTAATACAATAGAGTGTGACATGATTATTTTGTGAAAAAGAGGGGGTTTTTTGAAATTGCTTTCATACTGTAACTTAGTGCTGCAGAAAGGTTCTGATCAGCATTTGCAGGTTCCATCTCACTGGGGTTGTCTTCTCCTTGGTGGGTTATATTATGAATGTTTTGTTGAATGTACATGGAAGGTTTGTGAATTGATTTGTGCTCTGGAAGCACGTTCTGGAGAACGGACTGAAAGTCACAAGTTTCAGTATTCTGGAGGGGAAGATACTCAAGGTGGTTCACTTAGTCCCGTAAGCTAACTTGTATGTGGGAAACAGGCAGAATGGCTTGCTCATGGCAGTTTAGACCTTTGGATGAGGTAAATGGGTTGGGTTTAGTGTCTTCTGAAAATTATGGTGGATTAAAAATTCTGGTTTAACTTTTCAGCTGATCCAAACTTTCTTAAATAGTAGGCATGTGCATGCTTTTTTCTTGTTGAAGTCAATGTTAGATTATTTTTCTTAAATTGCTAAATAGCACGTTTCTGTGATCTGTCTTCATACTACCATTAGTTAGATCCTCTGATACATCATGATTCTGCCTTGTCCCTCCCTGTCCCCCCTCCTTGCCTGCTCCCCCCCTCCCCCCCCGCCCCGAGTCTGGGTTTAAATTTGGTACAAGATCACATGAATCCCATGCCTTCACGTCCTGTTTTTGTGTCACCTCGCTTCCATTCTCACCAATTATAAAAATGGTCAAACAAGAGAATCTTTTAGCAGATGGTTGACTGTGGGTTTGTTTTTTTTTTTTTTGAATACCACACTTTCACTCTGATGCTGTCACTTTTCATAAAATGGCCAGACAAAATTCTCATGGGTTTTATTGTGCTCCAGCCTAAACAACTGTAAAAATGGTTTGTGTGTGCATATAATATGGGATTGTTTGTAGTGGAAAGAAGGAACTGTGAAGGTGGAAGAAAAAGGAGAGGGGAGAATGGCCTGAGCAGGAGACAAACCCAAAAGAGCTGAGCAGTGGCCTGGTAATACAACAGCAGGTCTTTGCCGCCTGGGCCAGCTGTTCATATACGCTTGTTTGGGAACAGAGGCTGTTTTTCCTTGAGGATTTGTAATCCACTGAATTAGCACAAAAATAGTTTTATGTAGGCTTTTGAAAGCCTTTATTTTCTAAAATCTTGCAATCTTCTGAAACTTTTCTCTGATATGTCGTAGAATTACGTATCTGCAGGTACATATTCAAAATCTCCATTCTTATTGTGGAGAATTTCAGAATTATTAGAAAACTATTGCTATTTGTCACATACAAAATAAATTACTTCAAGTTTACAGCAGTTAATGTGTTCACAGAAGTTTTATTCATGTGTCGACATACCAGATGATCTCCAGATGTAAGTTACAAGAATATGGTCTTTTTATGGTGATCTGTGTTACAGCGTACTAAAGTCTGTGCTGGTCGTATGCACGGTGTCCCAGTACGTGCTATAGAATATTACAGCGGGTTGTCATGTAGTTACTCACGTAGATCAGATGAGCATAACTAGATGAATTTTTGTTTGAAAAGTGAGAATTGAAGCAGCTTCTTCTTTCTCAGCTTGTGCACCTTCAAAAAAGACTTGGTAGGGTGATGCAATTAGACCTCTCTTGGCACACTTCTTTGTCTCAGGCTGCAATTGCTTCTTGGACAAGTTGTAAGGCAACTGTTGGGTGATAAATGCAATTCCATTTGAGTGGTTTATGAGATACGGCCATCTCTACAGTTACATGAGGAAGGGGGAAATGGCTAATATCCATTTAAAAATAAACAGTTTTTTAATTAGGAGTGCTTATGATCTGTAATAAAGAATGCTCTGGGAAATATTTTCACTGATTGGGGAATGAAGCACAGTTGCAACTTAAGAGTTTTTAGGCCATCCATAAGATTTGAGAGGAAGAAATTGGTAATCCACTTCCTGTGGCATGTGTGTTCGTGCATTGCCTTTCTGGCCATTCCTCATCTTCTGCAGGATAACTGAGAGAATTCTGCATGACCAAAAGCCCAAAGCTTCAAATGAAAATCAAATGTAGTGCTGCTAGAGATTAACATTTTCATACTTGATTTTATTTTTTAATTAGAGTGCTGTATATTAGATTGAAGGAGGATGTATTCATTTCTCTTATCAACCTGGGATTTATACTTTAAATTAAAAATCGCTAAATATCTGGTATTAAATGCTGAAAACCTAGTACTAACTGGTGCTTTTTGGGGGATGATGTTCCAGTCTGGAGGCCTTAGTTACATGCAATTTTGCTATTTTGTTTGATAGTTTTCATAAACTAATTAAAATTAATTTAAATGTAAGCTCTCTTGGTGTTTGTTAGTGTAACAATAGAAATTGATTTTGGTTTTATGGGTTAACTGTGTTTGGGTTAGACAAATGATCCTCACTTATTTTGTCTCTAAAAGGATATTAACTTTTAAGACAGGTGAGCATTCTTTAGCTTTTCCTGAGTCTTTTGACCAATATATTGCATTTCTGTACCAATATCCCTCTGCCCTACAAAAATAAAACCCCTGATCAAACCCCAGAACAATGTTCTATGTATGTTGCAAAAGACCGAAATGAGAAACAAATTGTATCACTACTGCCCTGAAACCAAGTGTCTATTGAGTGTGATGAAAGTTACATAAAAATGTTTTCTCAGATGAGAAAATTATTCTTAGTCTTAAAATTTTTCAGAGGTGTTTTTTTTTATGCCATCAGTCAGGTTTAAAACCAGAAATTGAAACTGTATCTGCAGCAGATAGTTCTCCGTGTAAACCAAAGCAGCAGCTGGTAAAAGATAAGAGCCTGCTGTGGCTCCTTTGTCTTGCAGAGGTGTGCTAACATACTTTGTCTTGGAAGAAGGTTAACAAGCAGGATTCCTGCTTGTTTCTTTTCACAGTGGAAGGTGGTATTTGCAAAAGAGCCAAACCAGTGGCTTTGATACACTGAAAAGCTGTGTTTTTAAAAGAAGAGATTCAATACCAGATACCAGAAATTTGTGTTCCCTCCTGTCTGTGCCAGTAGAGATGCAACACTGAACTAACTTCATAGTTAGTTCAGCCTTGAATAAAAATATAAATGTTGTTAACTCCTCTGTTCTTTAGGTAGGGAAATGACCACCTTTTTTCAATGAGATCACACAGAAACGTACCAGTCAGTGGAAGAACAGTTACTGCTATTAATGTTCTCTGAACTCCTAGTTAGCGCAGTTTTTTCTAGATCAGCAGATAATTTCTTGATGATGCTTTGCCTTATATTTTTCTAAGCCATATCAAATAGTTTTAAGTTTAGAAACATGTTCATAGTAACTTAAAGCTGTTATCCTAACTGATTTGAACAAACAAAAATCCAAAATTGGATGTATTTCTCTTGGGACAGAAAAAGATGCTTCCCAGATCCTACAACTGTGATTCAATGCTTTTGCTTTAAAAAATAAAATAAAAGAGAGAGAGAGAGAAAATAATTTAGAAGGAAAATCACATGGTAAAAATGGGTTTGTTTGTTTTTTCCACTAACTTTGTCAGTGAATTCGGAAATGTTATGGGGAAAAAACCTGCAGTCTTTCCACGAAAAATTGGCTTTGGAGAGAGTTAAAATTAACGTATGTCACTTTGCATTTGTCTGTCTTTATACTTGCAACAAGCTTTTAGTGTCATCTGAAAAAGTAGTGAGACATATTTTTTTCTTTTGAAGTGTGAATAGGGTTAAAGATGACCAGCCAGCGCTGATGAGTAGCGATGCATTGCAAGTTGTTTTTTCCCATACAGATTGTGTATGGGCACTGCATGTGCCAGCTTTGTATTGTATCTCTGAACTGCATATAGCCTCAGTACTGTTCTTAAAATGTTTTGCTGAGTTTATATAGTGCCCCTATTTAGAAAAGATACACTTCAGGAAAAGGGACTTCTATCAATTAGTTTGACTTCTTAACTTGGCATTTGATTTTTAAATCACTGTGGCCTGTAACCTCCGAACTGTGAGCTGCTGTTAAGACTTTCCTTGGAAGAGGTTCTTGGTGTTTTTTGGGAGGCAGACTGCTGTTACAATTGATGCCACAGTCTGTTTTTAGTACTTGAGTGCAAATGAGGCTATGGGTGAGTCTTGGGAATCCTAATCTGCAAGTAATTCCCCACTCACTACGTTTTAGGGTTGTGTGTTGACTCTGTAAGAAGATACTGCATCCTGTTAGCTCGTATGAGTGCACCTGCGTTCCGTGGAGCTGATCTCTTGAAATCTAATGTTTCAAAGGACCTTTCCAGATGTAATGAGTATGAAAAAGGGGGTTGAAAGATTAAAATGTGGCTGCCGCTTTAAAACTGAAGGGATGTATCACCTTTGTCTAAGAATGGATGGAGACCAGGGGAAAGAGGAAAAGGACAGCTGCCCTGGAGTGATTATAAAACCTATAAGGTTTTGGAAAACATAAATAAAAAGGAAAGGTGAATATGTTTGGGGTTTGTTTGTTTGTTTAATATCAGCAAAGGCCATGACCTCACTGGAAGCTTCTGCTGAAATAACTGTGGTACACACAACCACAGGAGGGGGAAACTGAAATACAGAAGTGGCATTATAATGGAACAAATAGATAAGTCAGCTATCTTGCGGGGTCATACCTCCAAATTATTTGAGTATTTTTTTGCTCGCTTGTTTTCTGTGAGCTTGAATTAGACTATTGATGTAGGTGTTTCAGTATAGGGCTAAACCAGTTGCTTCTAGTTGTGCTTCTAGCATCTCTTCTCAAGTTCACTATACATGCAACTAGGTAAGGAGGGAGAGAACATTAATGGTGGTAAGAGGGCTTTTTTACTTTTTATTTTTTAACCCTTCACTAATAAATATTTTGCTTCTATTTTCATTTTACGATATATTAAAATATACCATGTGAATCAAATTCATAAACCACTCTGTTTGGAAGTAGCTTGAATTTTTTAAGCCTTCTAGATATTCATATTTGGGACTAAGGAAATAATTTGGAAGTCTTTGTCAGGAAAATTTATTATTTTTTGCTTTGCTTTCCTGTGTGGTATGATCTGCTTACAGTTTTTTTTGGCATCATCACTTAATAGATTTGCTATTACTTTAGGGACTTAAGGCATTGGTGATACTGTATTTACCCTTAGTTCCTAGTAAAGATTTGAGTCCTTTGTTCCACAGCTCTTAGATCTGCTGGGAGAAGTGACTTGGTGTGAATGCATGTCTGGGGAGGGGCAGAACGCGGTGGATGCTCTCTAGGTTCTCTCTGTAAAGCCACTTTTGACTTTGTTCACAGTCCCCATGCTTGCAGAAAATGGATTATTTTCAAATTTTGCAATAGTTAAAAACATTTTATTAATTTTAATAATAGACATAATAAATATATTAATTAAAACCATCTCCGCTTTCAAAACCATGCCACTTAAAAGATTGAGTGAGATACAACAAGGAAATGAAGCATGGGTAGCCACTAAGGATATATACAGTTACACTTAGAATTTCTCTGTAGAAGGCTGGAAAATAGCCTGAAAATTAACATCTGACAAAAAGCCTCGTAAGAGGAAATTCCTACAGGAGAAACTCATTCTTGAGATTAATTAATGAAAGATTAGAAATTCTCTAGATAGCTGTAAGCTATTTAATAAGACTGAAGTAAGCAATTAAAAGACTCAGTTGTAGTTACCAGCAGAGGCATTGCCTCCTTTTTATAATCCTGGTGCTGCCCACCCATTACATATGTGCTCCCTGCTTTTACAGGAAAGCTATATGTGCAGCCCATTATTGTCAGATGATGTTTTGATGTTTTCTGCAGAAGGATTTTCATAAAAAAGCATCCCTTTCTGAATAAGGGTGATGTAGATAATAACTTCTTTGGCATACACAGTCCTGAGAAAACAGAAACAAAAGTGCTTTGTAGGAATTATACTAATGAAATGTATGTGAGAGAGTAGCTTGAAAGAGAAACCTGATTGACATCTGAAATGTCAGCTAACGTTTAGCCACCTTTGAATAGAACTTACGTTCCAATAAAGCTACTTTGTCCAATCTCTGGTTTCTGTTTCTAAAGTTACATTGATGTAAGCATTTTTCAATCCATCCCTTTACAGTATTTTTTTTCCTGTATCTTCCAGACAAACAGATTAATTCTAACTGTTCCGGGAAATGATTGTAGTTACTCTGGTATCTGCAAAAGGCATTTTCCACTTAAGTCTTTCATATTCATTCTGAATATATTTTGCATTCTGCTGCACCTGGTGTGCTGTGACAATTGTGTGTGCTCTAGCAGTTATGTACAATAAGCTGGGATGTGTTTTATCACCAGAGATCCATCCCTTGTCTGAGGGCAGCGTGTGATAGCAAATCATGTCATCATGTTAGGGAGAAAAATGTATAACTGCAAATTGGCACTGGATTCCCCAAAATTGAAGTAGTTGCCATGGTTCAGCAGAGTGACTGTGCTACGAGTAAATGAGAAAAATAGAAAAAACGAATCCTTATGTGTACCAAATACTGCTATTATAATAATTTTAAGTTGCTTCAAAATAAGTTACTGGCTACTTAAGTCATTAAAGAGAAGAGCACTCTATGATGAAATTTTTTTCAGAAGTGTGCATTACTTTCCACCCTAAGTTTTTGAGAAAACGGATGTGGTCTTCAATGAAAGTAAAGATAGGCTGATACAGAAGTTCTGAAGGTCAGCTTTTTAATGCTATTATTTTTCTGTGGTAAACATAAAGCTTAAAAATATGCGTTCCAGACTTAAATGACTCTGGTTAGTACTCAGAAAAAGTCACACTGAAACTTTTTCTTTTGGCAATGTATAAATATCTTTATTTTCATAACATTTAACATTAAAACATAATCCATTGTCAGACTTTAAAGCAACACTCTAAAAGGAAGAGATGCCTTTCCTAGTGGTCGTTTATTACATTTATAGTAATTCTTTGTGTCTAAGTAAAAATAAAAAAAAATTGACTAAATATTACTAAAATAATTCGGCATTATTTTTGTTGCAGCTTCCAAATTATGGAAATGGGCTTGAAGTCCACTCTGCTATGTACAATTAATAGAAAACAAATTGTGCTTTGAAGGCCTAACGTTTCTGAAGATGAGGTAGAATTTCTTGTCTCATAACAGGCTCGTCTCCTTACAGTGTTAGTGGGATATCCAGTTGCCTTGCAAATGCTAAAGTATGTTAAGAATGGCATAAAAATGAATGAATGCTTATGAATGATGGCATTAGGGACCCAGATCTCAAGCCTTCAGTGCACTTCCAGCACTTGCAGAGAATGTTTTATAACATGCATTCCTAATAATGATATTAACTTAATGTGGCCTAAAATCAGTAGGGAATTAGCTTTTCAGAAGTGTATCTGTTTAGTGTCCATAATATAATTAACATACATTGTACGCTTCAGCTATACCTGTACACATACTAAATAAAATATTGTCATATTGGTGTATAGTGGACAAAAAGACGGAGTGATAACATCTTAAAATTCTGTAACAATAAATCCGTGTTTTACTATAGAACATATTTGAAGAGCATCCCAAGATTTTTTTGAAATAGTATTTGAGAAACAATGTTCAAGCTTCCTCTTCAGGAGTGACAGGGAAATGTATTTTGTTTATTGTTTTTGTATTGGACTTAATCATATCTGCCAAACACTGTCGTACATGCTTGCACTTCAGAAAAATGTTGAAAAGTTCTGTTGACTTTTTGAAACTTTTTTTGGCAATGTTAGATTTTCCATTTATTTTGTCCCTTGTTTAACAGTTTTTGTTTGTGTTTCCAAAAGCACTTCCATTCACCATTCAAGAAATTCAATAGAATTCTAATAGGAACTGCACATAAATAACTACAGAAATCAATGCTTCAATTCAGCCAAGAGTTTTTTGTGACTTCAAAAGCCACAAGAGCATTTATTATTAGAAACATACAATTGACTTTTCTTGTATTATCATTTTGCGTAGTGATTTGGTTTTTACCACCACAACAAGATGTTTGACAGTTTCATTTGAAAATGATGTATTTACATTTAGCGTTCCAAAACAGAGTAATTTTTATCTTTTCTGTGAAGCTCTATTCATGTTAATTTGCATGTTCAGCTCTGTGCAAAGATTGTCAGTGAAATATTCACTGGTGGATTTCTCCTCAGAGGTCAACCAAATGTTAAGCATAGTCTCCTATTCCTCTATTGTAATGAAAATATGAAAGAAATCTTGGATGGAGTTGTTGGGTTAATTTTTGTATGTTCAACTCAAACAATGTAAAGCATATCCCCCCTGAAGTGCTCAATTTCCTGAGTATAACAACCATAGAAGTAACCAACCTGCGATAGCACAGGGTTGTCTTGGAAGTACTTCGAGCCTTTAGTATTCACCTCAGGCCATGTCAGCTGTAACAGTCCTTTTGATCCTGAAGTTTTTAGGTGGGTTATAGAAAGTGAGATGATCTCGAAGGAGTTTGTTTGAGCACACCAGAAGCTTTAGAAAATTGATGCTTCTTTTCTTTTGGAACAGCCTGAAAATGATGTGACATGAAATACAGCACTTCATGTTCAGCAGTGATTACTGCCTTGTAAATGGACCTCGAGTGCTGTGGCTTTTGGGCAGCTTGTGCACAGTTTCCCTCAGGTAATAGAACAGTGTTAGCAC
This sequence comes from Gorsachius magnificus, assembly GCA_034008185.1. NCBI lineage: Eukaryota > Metazoa > Chordata > Aves > Pelecaniformes > Ardeidae > Gorsachius > Gorsachius magnificus. Next base: position 14,678,257 of record CM067085.1, on the reverse strand, counting down.
CTTCAGTAGAAAGCAGATCCAGAAGGAAACAGTTTTGTTCTGGTTGTCAGGAGGGTACTCATAGATTAATGGGGTTTTCTGCATTAATGTTTTGTTTTTTCACTGTTGCTGATAATTTGAAAAAGAAACTCAGGTTACCAGCGGAGGCTTTTAGATCGCAGTAGCCTTCCCGCACCCTCACAATCTCCTATTTCTTGCTCACCAGCCAGTCTGGTTCTGTGTGAGGAGGATGAGGTGGTGTTAGGAACTGCTTTGTGGAATTTAATCTTGTGATGAACCAACTGGTGCTGAGACTTGCCACCCACCCCTCCAGTTACCTTCAGATGCAGACCAGCAGTCCCATCCTCATCTGCCTTGTTGCATGAGCAGGTGCTGGATGCATATTTTGGCACTTGAGAAACATTTCAGCTAGGTGAAGAGGTAGGGGACTGTGGCCTGTCTCTAGTCCTTCCCTCTCCTAACACTTGGAGTGGAAAGGCTACACAGATGAAAGCTATGTTGCACCTTAAGAAAGGTTTTAATGGTGGTGGGGGGGAAGAGAAGCAAGGTAGAGCATGGTGAGGAGCAAGGCTGTTAACACAGACATTGTCATAACTGCAGTTCCATTCGTGTTCAATGGTGTTATCACTCGGAATTGTATGCATCTAGGATTTAAGTGCTGTCATGGTGTTACCTTAAAAAAAAATGGTAAAGGAAGTGAAGTCAGACCTTCTGTTGGTTCCTCAAAGTTCTTCCCCATTTCCTTTTACTACTTCTGTCTGATTCAGATTGCATTTGAGTCAGCTGCATTCATCTTGACACTTATGTCATTCAGGCATCCAGAGTTAGTATAATGTCTGCATTTCAACTGATGGATAGGTACACCAAAACCTATCTTACTTTTGTCACTGCAACATGAAGCTTCTTTTAATTTCCTTGGCTGTTCAGCATTTACAGAAACAAGATAATGGAACATTGCTGGCACAATTTGTAAGCCTAATGTCGGAAGTTTATTAAACATTGTTTTCTTCCTGAAACATACCCTAGCCCTTCCTCTGTTCTTGTAGGTGCTTGGTATTTAACTGGCATATAAGCCAGAGTGGAAGAAACAATAATGGGCATCTAAAAATTTTGGTTTTGTTAGGGTAACTTGGTTCTGTTAAGGGGCAAAAAGTGTTTTTTAGATTTGTCTGAAAGCAAGCATTCATATGTATTTTCAGGTTGTGGATCTTCTGCTTTATGAAACCCAGCTTATGACAGGAAGCAAGACTAACCAGACACCTCATATTTTTCTTGAAACCATTGTGGATATTATCCATCCCCTCTTGCACTGCTGCTCTATGTAGCCAATCCCAAATGTATCAGTGGAAAGGAGAAAAACATCTGTAATTTGTTTTGAATACAGGAAGGAGAAACAGAAAAGAGACAGATAAGAGAGACGGGAAGGCTGGGAAAGAAACAGCCTTCCCAATTCTTGCAAGTAGTTGCCAGAAAACCTGAAGCATGGAGGTATTAAAATATATTATTGGTATGGAGCAACAAAGACTTCATTGCTTGATACAGCACGCTTTGTTTCGTAGCTCCACCCTATCATGTAATCCTTTTATTGAACGTTGTTTCAAACTGGTTGAGGTTCCTTATACCCTGTTTGTAGAACAGGTGGTTAGAAATTTGTCTGAGAAAAAAATATAGTCCTAAATTTGGACTAAATTCTTCCCTGACCACCTTATTTACTGTGTTTTGTACTCGTCATTCCTTTTCTAGGAGTGCTTGCTTCTGCCTGGGCAGTGTGTCTGTGAGAGTGTTGTTCCCCTCCGTATCATTAAAAAAAAAAAAATCTAATATCTAATTGGTGTTACATTTTAAGCTGCTTAATAAACATTCTATCAGCTATATCTGGAGAAAAAACTTTGTTTCAAAGTGCTTGAAAACTGCAATATGTACAATTTTTGCAATCTCAGGTGAAGCAATCTGAATTCTTTCTGGTTTATCATTATTGTGCTTTTTCAGGTATTTCATTTTGGTGCTTCTTGGTACTGGAACAGTCCCTTGGCTGTTCTTAATTGTTCCACATCTTTTTTTGGAAGCTTAGAATTTAATCTATTTGAGGTTTTGCAATACTGAGTAGCATGAGAGAGGACCTTCATCTATCCTGTGGGCTGTGCGCCTGACTAAGCATCCTCATATGAGGAATTCCCTCTCTACAACAGCATGACATAGTTGGTTTATGTTTGTATTTTATGACCTACTAAAAATACTCTTTCCTTCCCACTTACCTTCTAAGATCCTCTTCTGCAGAATTGGTGTATAACCACTTTATATGCAATTTCTGTATTTGTATGCAATTTCTGTATTTCTGCAGTGGATTATATGTCCTTGATAGAGTACAGAAATTGTCCAAACTTACAGAATAAATGTATGTTTTCAGAAAATATTCTAACTAAATTTTTAAGAATAAATGTTGTTCTTATATTCTGAAGACACGAATGACACTATTTGTGGGTTTTCTTTTTTTTCCCCCTAAATTTACACTTGTGTTACTGGGAATGAAGTAGATATTATCTAAATTTCAGTAAATGCCTCAATACAGTGTCCATGACAGGTTGTAAAAACTACTGGGATTAGTAGAGAAAGCATAAATTGGATCAGGAGCTAACCCAAGAGAAGTCTGCAAATGGCCATAGTATAAGAGCAACTAACAGGATGGAGTGAGATTATTAGTCATGCTCTTCAAAAATCAGTCTCGAAATTAATCCTGTCTCATTACATTCATTAATAACCTGGGTGCAAGAATTATGTTTGCTCTTACTAAAAGCTGTAGATAGCACAGAGTTCAGAAAATTTTTTAGTATTTCAGAGGACTGGATTATCCTGCAAGGAAAATAAGATGAACTGATAGAATTGAGTACTAAAAATATTGATACAGTTAAATAATACAAAATCAAGTACTTAAGGCATAAGAACACTTCTTTGTTTTAGGAGTCATGAATTGGTAAGCAGGAGAGGAATTCAGGAATGCTGATAGTAATGTAAGTACAGCTCCCAATACGAAGCACAAGCAAGGCTAACACACCAGGGAGTTATCAGTGGTTCACTGTCAGAGCAGAATGTACATAACAGTTTCTGCACCTGGTCTGTGTTGGTTAATGATTTTTATTACTGGCTTGGATAATAGAAGAGAATGGGGGATAGCAAGTCTGAAGTTTCACCTGCCAGCTAAGGGTGACTGCAAATATGTTGGAGAAAAAGTTTCAATTCAGAACCTTTACATGTTTTTTTGTAAACTTAAGGTTTAGTAGGTAGTCATAGGTAGGTGGACAAAGTAGGGTCAAATTCATTAGTGTCTGTAGAACACAGAGTGTGTTTTTTAAAATGAAACTATTTTCTAAGAGATATATCAATCTTTTAAAAGTTTAGACAGTTTCTCTTGCACAGTTATTTTCCAGACTTTCTTTACTTTTTGTGTAAGAATATGCCTGGAAACAAATAGCATTCTTTGAGAGTTTTGAAATGTCTTAGTTTCTAAAAGTAATTACATAAACGTGATCCCAATTCATAAGACACATGTACAATTTTAATATAAATACTAGAAACGTAGTTTTAACAGTAATCTGTATTACAGGTAGATATCCTAATTTACTGAACTTATGGCAACAAACTGAAATAATGGCCTCTAACTTCAGGAGATTTGTGCTTGAAACCAGCTGAGGTCATACGAGAAATTCTAGTTCTGTCCCCATTTCTGTGAAAAAGAATGCTGTAACTCAGTGCCCTATTAGGGCAGACAAAAGGCTGATCAACAGGAACATCTGGATCCGACTGTCAAATGGCCTAGTGTGGCAATACAACTAATTGCAGCTCGCTCTTTACATTTGTGTCCTAGTTCAGATTTACAGCATTTGCAGTAAGATTATGGGTCTGCTACACTTTTTTTTTTTTAATGTTTGGAAAAAAAATAGGAAGGCGGATAAACATTATTTGTTTCTGAGCAATTGATGTAATATTAATATTAATAATTGTGAGGAGTATATAGTGTCCTTTAAAGGCTTTAATACATCTACTCTATGGACTGGTCTGGCTGTCTTAAACACTTTTTTTTTAGTGCTGGCAATGTGCCAAGGTGAGCTGATAATGTGTTTTAAACCTTAAGGATGTTTGGAATGCTTTTGATGGTTTGTATGTGTAGATGTTGTGTATACCAACAGGATTTCTCATAAAGTGCTGTGCGTTTTAGTTAAATGCTGAATTGCCTTTCCTTTAGGATTTCTGTTCCTGCTTGTGTTCAGTCTTATCTGAGCTTACTTGGATCAGATCTATTACAATGTAAAAAAATGTACAGGATTTGTCCACATAGGAATTTATTGTAAAATGAAGTTCTGCTAATAAGCAAAATCATTATTTCAAACCTGTTCTTGTGGACATTCTTATTCCCTATTGGGTGCCTAATTTACTTTTGGTTGAATTCTCTTCTGGAGTGAAATGAAGTCGGCCTTACTGCTGAACAAATAGGTGCTGTTTTGGATTATGTTAAAGAAGGAAAGAAGAAAAGAGAAAGAAAAAGATGTGTTAGATTTTAGGTAAACCGGATCGAAACCTGAACATCTGAAGGGATTTGTCTTGAGCTTTTGGGGGAGGCATCTTATTTTTTCTTTGTCGAGGAAAAAGATTTTGTGGCGTTTTTTATACATCTTAAATGTTTTAACTATCAAAATACATGGAAGCACAAAATATCAATATGTATGGGACATAAAATTAGAGCAGGTAACAAGTGAATATATTTCATGTGATGGTTGAAAAATTTTACATGACTTGGGCTCCGAAGCACTTACAGCAGTTCTGAAAAGTAAATTTAAAGTACTATTTCAATGTCAATCTCTGCATTTATTTTAGAAAGAAAATGTAGGTTTCTAAATCAGTTAAGTGGTTTTGAAGGGTTTATCTGCCATCTGAAAATTGCCTTACAACTTGTAACCTAAAGCTAAGCTGCCTAATAGATAGGTGCAGCTAAAAATATATAGGATCTTAATACTTCTTTCCTTTGCCCAATTAAACATTGGCTACTGTGTATAAATATTTTTCTTCTGTAGCAATTGCTGTTCCAAGACCTACATTAATGCCTGCTGTAGTAATTTTCCAGAAGATGTTAACTCAGGCATACATAGCTAGGCCTATGTCCCCTCAACTCGTTGACTACAGCAGTAATACATCCCCTAAGTACCGTAAACCCTCTGAAGCAAGGTTGTCTATGGCTATGCAGATTCCTAAGTGTATTTTTTAATGTAATTATTCTAAATGTTATTAATACTTTGACTTTTCAGAGGAACGTATTCATTCACTGACATCTTAAAGTTGTGTTCATACATCAGAACCTTCTGGAACAGTAATATTAATATGTCAAATCTTTCACTTACAAATGTTTTGGCCCTTGCTGTTTAGAAGAGAAACTTCAGAGCATGAGTATAGGTGATGCAGTTCCCCAAACCCGTAAGGAGCCTCCAGCAGTTCCTAGAGGCAGATTATTTCATCCATTTTAATTGCCTTTGCCTTTCTAATTCCAGTGTCACCATCTCAGTACTTCTCCTGATCTCCTGCTGTAGCCAGGGTGTGATAGAGGTGGGTGGTTATTGCTGATGCCAGCTGGTGGGTTTTTGACTAGCATGGTGCAGCAGAAGCAATTGCAGGGAGAGGTCAAGATCTGGGATGCTGCATTCAAATAACTGTTAGAAACAGCTAATAACAACAGTTTGGAAGGGAAGGAGCAGATCCTGCTTTATCTCTTCCTTCTGCTGCCGCTTCTTTTCTGCTTTACCTGCGACTGGGCATCAGTACAGGTCTTTGGAGTCTATCTCTGTACAGCTACCTGGTATTTTCAGGTAGAAGATGTATCATCAAGCAGCTACATAATCAACTTGGCCTTGCCTGCACCATCCCCCACTGCCTGAGCTTTATACCAATTATATTAGATGCACTGGTGTAAAACTCTTCATAGCAGAACATCTTGAATCTCTCTTGTATTTTCATACATAATTATGCTTTGTCTTTTATTGGCAGAAATATCAATGATTATTTTCAATGTGCTTTTACCTATTTGGACTTGGGCATCTGCAGGATAAGAAAAAATGATTGTGAATTAAAAGTCTAGACTCCAGCAATATTCTGACAAATAGTAAAACTGAACACACAATAAGAAACTTAAGTGAAAGTTTCTGCTAGAGACTAATTGTAGAAAAGTGTATCAGCACCAATTACAACAGGCAAGTCTGTCTTTCTGGAAAGGTCTGCCAAAGTCATTGATAAAGATAAAATCCAGTCTTTCCTGAGCTGCTTTGTGTGATTGTGTGCCAAAGATGATATGCTAAAGGGATCACAGACTTTATGCCAAGTTCTGTGGGATTTAAGGATTGCTTGTTAACTAGAGGAAATTTTTTCTTTGAGTTGCATAAATTAATCTTTCTTCAAACAATTTATCTTTTGTTTATGTATTACTGTTCCTTGTTCATTTGTACTGTCATCATCATTCTCCACCCCCACCCCCCCGTGCCCTAGTCACTTTTCATACTACGGGGAATAAAATTCTGCATTAAAAGAACTGGCACAGCATGTGCTGCAGGTGAGAACCTAAGTGCCAAGTTCTGTGTTTTAAGTGATCATCCTGACAGTGATGGATAATGTGGAGAAGTATAAGATGCAGGTCCTGTATACAGTGAACCTTCCTTGCTGTAGCCACATATGAACTGGTTATAAATCTAGTCTTGTTTGGTTTTAACATGTAGGTACTGAAGGCAGTAACTCTTATTCTGTAGAAGATGTAACTTAAATGTTCATGGTAAACCCGAAAGCATTTCTGTTGTCTTTCAGGCAATGAAGTACTGGACTGAAAAACGAAGACACTAGTGTGTTATCTTTTAAATAGAGTGCATTGTATAAGCTTTAGTGTTCATTTTCATAGCAAAAGAAAGAACAAGCATAAATTTGAAATTGTGAGGATCATGTTGTTAATACATATGGCATGTAACTATTATAAAAGACCTTATTCTAATGCTAGTACCTGATAAGAACAGCAAGAGATGTATGACCAGTGTGGGCTGCTGCCACTGACTCACTGTGTAATGACAGGCAAATTACTCAGTTTTCTGCATCTCGTTCTACTTCTTTATAAATGAGAAAAATTGTTTCCCAGTAAAACTCTTTGAGATCCTTGGATAAAAGATTATTTTTTTTTTTGGTACGCCTACTGAGTATATAAATTTGAAGTGAGAAAGTGCAGCAAATACCAGGTTCTATGCAAGTCTTTTACCAGTACAGACACAGTATGATAAGTCTTGCTGCTCATTATGGATTGTATTAAAGCACCTTGTACTCCTGAAGACATCTGTAAACCACAAGCAAAAAGAGAGGTTTAGGCCAGACTTGGCACCTGAATCTGTGTTCTGTTCAAGCCTTTTTATAGTTAAGTACAGCTTCGATAACTTCTCTGACGTGTGCATTGGTAACTGCCATTCTGTTTTCTTTGATATGCCAGACACTGTACCACCTTCAGCTGAAATAGTACAGGGAGATTTTTAGAGCAGTTTTCTGTCAGTCTCCATCACCTCTTTCACATTATGTCTTTGGCTGTCTTTTATCGCTGAATTTTCATAATGTTTTGGGAAACTTGACCTTTCCAGAATTGTCTGCATTAACACTATAGTCTTAATCTTTCTCCTGGCACCTCCTGAAACAAAATATAAATTAATGATTCAGACACCATGAAACAAATCACATGCCACTTGTTTCTTCCCAACTATTCTTCATTGTCATTGTTTGCTGTATTGTATGCAAGTCCTTGTGTATTCTGTGGTGAAAGGGATCTAAATAATGTAGGAGATTTTAAGGGGGGTCAGTAGCAGATAAGTAGAAAAATGATGCAACAGTTTCGGGTATATACAGAAGATGATTTGGATAAACATAAAAAGAATGCTATTATTTCAGTACAGACATGTGGAACTTAACTTAGGTTTGATGTATGGTTTGATTTTTAATAAATTCAGACTTATTTTGTGATAGTCCATAAATAGCTGTGGACATGGTGGAGGGTACATGAAATTTCTGGTCTCTGGTGCTTCAAGGAAGAATATGCTGTTGTTTCTTTTTGTAAATTATTTCCCCCCTGGTTTTGCATCTTTATCTCCTTCCATTCCATTTATCATCATGTTTCATCCCTTTTTAACTTGCTGACTTCCTTAGACGTTTTCTTCACAAGAAGTGCCTGCTTTACCTTCATCATTTAAAAAAAAAATAAATTTCATCCCATCAATTACTCTGGCTATCACCCGATTTTATCCATTCATGTTCTGCCCCAAATTCAGTAAATACTCAATCCAAAACTTCAGGTTTTAATTTTTCTTTACTTTTTTCCCCACCTTTCCACCATTTTATTCTTTGCTTTTACCAAAATGAATGATCTTTACTTGGCTGGATGCTAATACTGTTGCTCAGTTTTCCTTGTTTCGACCATGAAAGAGGCAGCTTCTCTCCTTTCTGGCCACCTGCTGTCCTCCTTGTGCTGCTGTAGCGCTTGTGCTGCTGCATAGTGAACCGTATTGGGGAATTGGTCTGACTGAAAAATAATTTTGCCAAAATTGTGTTGCTTCTTAATTCCCCACTCTGGTTTACCATATGGCTGTACAAATGGCTATGTCAGCAGTAGGGAGAGGATGATGCAAGGCTGGAAATGAGTGGCCAGACTCAGGAGTGGGTCAGGAATGCTGCGTTAGCCAGCAGTGCCAGGTTATGTCAAAATAAAGAGTTCATCAGAGTAAAGTCTAATTGTCTCTGATGTGATCACGTTCTACATCTGGAAATTCTGATCTCTGCTGCTTTTTTCCTTAACCTCTCTCCCTCTCCCCCTTATTGTTTCACATATTTTCCAAAGCTGCTCGTTCATCTCATTCTTACTATATGTGGTCAATAACATCAGTAGAAGCATCCGATTCTCAGTGTGCACAGGAGGTGGAGCCTGTCATACTCAGGACATGTTGAAAACCTCCTATTTAAATAATTTGGGTGGGCATCATCAGTCAAACCTGTACCATCGTTTGGAAATACCTGTTAAATGATTACGATAAGATTTAGATTGATAAGCTATTGGAGTTGGACTCCAGCAAAAAGTTATTTAAATCACTAGCTTTCCAAGGCAGCACAGTATGATACCTGTTTAGTATGACATTTTAAAGACTTAAGCCATTTTGGTAGAATAATTGGCAACAAAAAAGAGGTAACATAACCTTACCTGCTTTCATGGTGTCTTTCCAGCAGGGACCGGATACCTTCACAACAAGTAATTTTTCTTTTCATGTCCCTGAAATCACAAGGCACTCTTTATCTGTAAACAAATGCAAACCCCCCTTTTCCTTAGTCTACAGAGATTCACTTTCATTAGTCTGCAATCAAGTTATTAATAGCAGCATAAAAGTGTGTGTGGTTTTTTTTTTGGGGGGGGAGGGTAGTTTGTTTTAATCTACAGATATTAAACTGATTCTGAAATGGTGAAATGTACAATTGAATTTGTTACCTGCAAAGCTAGGCATTTTCAAATCTGAGCCTAGATTAAGGCCCACAAAGAATATAAATTCACATCTAAATCCAATTCTGCGTATTCCCACAGCGCCAGGTAAATAGGTGTTCTGGCTTGATCCAAACCTGTATGTAATGGCACATCTGCGTGCGTTTAAGTCTCAAAATGTTTTAGCTAACCTAAGAATACCTTTTTGTTGTTCTTAACTTCATGTAAATTATGTTCCTTCTATTCCTTTTGTTTATTTGGAAAAAAGTAACAGAGAAAGTCCATTATTTAACAGTGTGATACACACTATTGAGACAGTTTCTGCAGCTTGGCTTTGATATTCAGCTGTGTACGTCCTTTCAGAAAGCAATGATATTAATTACCCTCTGGTCAGTCATATGAGCTGTAGTTCATTGCGTTGTCCCTGCCTTCTTTCTGGCTATCATAATCCTGATTATTGACTCTCAAAATTTCCATTTGTTTCTAGGACAAAAGAATCAATCTTTGGTTCTTTCAAAGTTCAAACTATGAAGTAAAACAAAAATCTGAGCTTGATGCATCGAAACATGAGCTCACTCAGGCTACAGATGATCATTCAGTATTAGGGTTTTTCAGTAAACAGGTAATTTTCCAAACTTTAATAGCAGGATTTGATGTGCTGTGTGAAGGTGAACTGTTGAATTCCAATCTCTTGAAGTATAACTCCAAGTCAGAAATGGGAAACACTGTTCTATGGCACAAAATGTAAATAAATATGACTTTTTGTGGGTTTATGTCCTGTGATCTCTACACCTTCTCCCAAAATATCCTGTGGCCTTATTATGTGTGCATTTGGGGATCTGATGTGCGTGTCCTACAGCTGGCAGCACTCTTCTGTCTGAGAGCTCTTACCATCGCCTTCCTCCTGTTCTCAGTAGTTGTATAATGTCTTTTTAGCCTATATCCCTTCTGTACTGCTGGTACCTGCCGATAACATGGATCCTTCTGCCCACTCTTCCACAAGCCCTTGAACACTGTTCTTTTTTTCCCTATTGAAAGGAAGGCATGATCTTCATTCAGGAGTTGCTCTCAGATTCTTGAGGTGATATTTTTCTTGAATTGCTGCCAGTGGAGATAGTGCTTGTGTTCTCTTTACCTAAATTTTGCTGTCAAATAGTCAGTTTTCTGTTTCTCCCCTGTTGCCTCGCCTAGATTTTAGGTACGTTCCATAGATGTCATATTTTTATCTGTAAGTGTTCTGAAAACAGGCATTTAAGTAAAGGCTCTCTGATCTCCCTTAACTCTGATACAGTTATTCTGGAAAGCGATTTTGTATTCTCTTAAATTCTCTATCAATCATATTCAATAGAAAACTGAATGGAGCTTCTGAGTGAAGCCAACAAAACAGGAAAACAAGCTAACTACAAATGTGAATTTCAGATAAATATTCAAACAATTATAACAAGACCTTTCTCATTCATTGCAGTTCAGACTAAAAATTGAACAGTCCATGGAATGGCAAGATGGCATATAAGAATGAGATCTGCTGTATTATTAAAACTTGCGATGTAATGGTGGCATGGCTACTCCTGCTGCCAATATCTTCCCATATCATGTTTCAGAGGAGTGTAACAGAAAGTTTACAAAATGGCTTAATAGAATATATAGTGGCAAAAATACTAGTGGTCATTCATAGAACCAAGTTATTTTGCCTTAGTGACCACCATGTAGCTTATATATCTGTTAAAAAGCAGAGCCTACCACAAAGTATGCATAAGGTTTGGGTATCTGTGCTCTTCAGTTGCTTATTTTGGATTTCTTGAGAGCTAGATGAGATTTTTCTGCACTTTCATGAGCTCTGTCAGCACTTGTTCAGTCTAGTTGGCACCTTTTCATTTCTCTGTTTTTTTTCCCAGCAGATTTTCTTAGAGAAAGGCGGATGATCTAACACTGTGAAGAAATTCTAATTTGTGTTTCTCTTTATATACTTCCAGAGCACAGATGGACACGTCTGTTATTTAATAATGCTCATGTTACATCCTTCGTAAAGAATCAGAATAGCTTCTAGCAGTCTGCCTGCCTGTCAGTAGCAGACAGAAGCTTCTTGCTGGTTTTGTGTTAAATAGCAGGGATTTCTGCTCTCCGGGCTCCAGCTTTCAGAGTTTGAGAACAGCACATTCTTGGATGGGCATTGTAGATTCCTCATACTCTTGGCTGCTGAGAAGTTATCTTTCTTTGTGAGATTTTTGGGTGACCTTCTGATAAATAAATATGCTGTGCTTGTTCTTGGAGAGTGGGAGCTACTTTTCAAAAGGATAAGGCAGTGGTGATAAAAAACTTTATCATTGCCTCTCTCTCTGATGCACGTAACATCACGCTTATTCTTAAGAAATTGCCAGAGCATCCTAACGCCAGCTCCTGAATCGGGAAAGGACAAGCATTGTTTCATTTCTTTCCTGTGAATATTGTGAACTGAAGAACACTCAGATATTCTTTGGCTTGCCTTTTGAGCCACCCCACCATCGACTAGCGCTGAAGGAGTGGCATGGTGCACGGCACTGGCTACCTGCTGTTTCACGAGTGATGGGTAATGTTCCCGGCAGCCTCAGTTCAGTAATCGAGTGATCCAGCTGGAACAGCATCTCTTGTTCTCTGGCTTCACAGACTCCAGTTTTGGACCTGCTAGCACGGACTTCAGAGGAGGGGACCTTTTCCAGCACTGGACAAAGCTGAGACTTCTCAAACCTTTACTGGACTGTAAAAGGACCCATTGATCTATGTGTTTCTACTCTCTTGACAACTTCCTCGAGCCACAGAAACCTTTCCGGTCATGGGTCACTGGGGTCTCCTCCCTGTGATCTAGGGAATAAATTGTATGCTGTTGTCGCACTTTTTCACAAAAGGTTTCCACAAATGTCATGGTAGGCCAGGATGTTGTCAGTGTTACTCAGTTTGCTGACAGTTCTGAGGCTGCTGAACTCTGATATCGTCAGCCTGTTCCAACAGCTGCACAGTTGTATCTAGATGACTAGTCAGTATTTGCCAATCCAAAGCGACAGATACTTGCTGAAGTGTACTTTTCTGAAGTCAGTATTGCTAATGCTGGTGTGGTGGCTGGAATTCAGAAGGGATAATCTGGACTTTGTCGGCTAGAGTGCTCCCCATAATCATGATGTAAATGTAATTTATTCATATGTCCTTTGTATGCTATTGAAGAATGCAGTGTCTGTATCTGCTCCCAGGTTTGTTATTCTGTATTGGGAAAAGGATCCTCTCCGTTTAATGGGTTGAAGTTTTTTGCCTCTTCGTAATATGGCAAGCTTATTCATCTCTGTCACACATCCACTCATTATATCAGGAAGGGCTTAACAGGGAAAACTGAACTAAGTGGCTTGTGGTTTGGTTTTGGCTTGGCACTCTGAATCTTTGTGAGCCGTACTATTCTGGGCTGCCTCCTACATCTTTAAGATGAAGCTTCTTGCTAACTCAGTTTACCACTGTATTTTTGGAAATACTGAATTTCCTAAAGTCCTTCTGTAAAGTGCTTCTTGTAGTAGAAGACTTGGTCCTCCAGAAGAACTGAACCTGATCTGTGATACTCTGATGAGAACATCTTGATATTTAGAAAGAAAAGTAATCGCATCCCATCAGTGAATAGGGCTGCTTTTTTGGGTGATACTGGTGTCTTCGTTTTGGGAAAATACCTCTTTTGAACATCTGTGGGAGCATGAGGAAGAGCTTTGTGCCCTCAGCTAGGCAAGGTACCACCATGCAGAGGGAATCTGCTCTGCAGAACACCACTCCTCTTGCTTTCACCTGTGGCTCCTGCAGCTGCTTCCAGAGGAACTGGGCTAAGCTGCAGAGCTGTTGGCAGGGGAAAGTACATCCAAATAGATATTGGAAAACAGAAGAATCGCGTCACATGGTTTCTGTGTTAATGTCCACCTTCCATATACTGCCATATGTCCCTCTTCTTTAGCCTTTTAATTCCGGGATGTTATAGATCTTCAGATTTATATTATTTCTATATTTATATAATATACTACCTTCAGAAGTGCTTCAGTAATGTTGGACTGCATGCCTGTTGTAAAACTCCATTAGAACAAATAAAGAATTTTTTTGAATTATGGTGATGTTAGTGTTAATACAGCATGGAAAAATTAACTAAAACCACCACCATCGCCAAAAGACCATTTGGTTTTATACTTTATAGTGATATTAAATGAAGGTCCTGAAATTTTCTTATCTAAACTCTGAGAACCTATCCTTACAGCAGTTGGGAGGAATAATATTTTTCAAAGGCAATGTAAATAAACTGCGCTTCTAGGATAATATAGTTTAGCGATTAGCTAGCTTTTTAGCTTAGCCTATTCTTTTTTTAAGGATATGAATTCTAGATAAAGAAAAAGTGTTGGAATGAACAGTCCAAGGCAGTATTTCTGATGCCACCTTATAATAAGAGAAGTCACATAATAGTGTCATTTTTATGATACTGTGTCTTTGCCTCTGAGGGGAAAAAAAAAAAGTGATTCTCTGTATGAGGTAGAAGTTTCACTTTCTGTCATGTAATGCAGAAGGCAGCAAACAGTTTGGGGAAGCTGAGTTTATTTATAAAAGAGTGCCTAAAGAAGAGGATGTAAGAAAGCAATTGGGCCTGACTGCAGAGGCACATGAATGCAAAGGGGTTTTTAAACATGATGCCCAAGAGGAGCAGTGCTGATGTGCTGACTCAGAGAGCTCGTCACCTTTTAACGCCCTCTTCATAGATTCATTTGTATGTTGTTAGACTGTTTCTTCTCAATGCACTTCGTACAATATTTTTGCTTTAAAGAAAAAATTAATGTAATCTTTTTTTCTTCTGAGTGTCTCTTCACACTTGATAGAAGCTCTAAGTTTTCTTCTCTTTTTATGTATTGGAAAACTTATCTACTGGAAAGCTGTATCGTGTCACTGTCAACATGTTTGCACATGTTGAGAATAGACTTGTACTTAATGAGTTTTCCTGCAGGGATTTCTCTTCTCCTGAAGGTCTTGTTTTGAAGGAGGTCGTCCCTAAGCATTGCAGGTTGGATTAATTCTGTTGGTGAAGATGATACAAAAATGAGGCAGAGCTAAGTTCTGAAACCCAGAATTAACTCAAAATTTGTGCATCTGGGAGAATGTTAGGGCAAACTCAGTTGACTATGCAGGTCCTTTACGGATTTTTCTGATGGTGTGGGAATCTTTCTGTACCTCATGTTAAAATCTGAGAAATTTAGAAGCATTTTATTTATTTATTTATTTATTTTTGGTAATGCTGTGTAGGTGATGATGTTGCCATCCATCCCTTCCATTCATAACCATGTGGAAAGCATCTCGGCAGAGTGCATCAGGCACCTTACGCCTGTGGTGTTACTCTGACTATAGATGGACCTGGCATCTCTTTTAACCTTGGGAGCAGACTTGGGCATGGTTCTTGTCTCTTGGCTACAGTTTTTCTTCTTGCCTCCAGGTGATACATGTTTGGTTTTCTGTGGTTTTGGGGGACGTTTTGGTAATTTCTGTTGCTGTTCCATCTTCTGTGCCTGCCTCAAAGGAGTAGGGCGTGGAGTAGCAAAGACAAGATGGAGTAAGCCAGAGAGGTTGAAAGGTGATTAAAGAAATGGGCACAATGTAGGGAAGGATTTGAGTGGTGAAGGGCATTGAACCGTTGGGAGGGGGACTGTTAGAGCCTTAAGGAGTGCAGAAGGGACGTGGAGGTGGTCTGGAATACTTGAAGGAGGGGAATGGTACAGAACTGATGGTTTCAGTGATAAATAATTATCTCTGTAGCTTCAGCATGGCTACTACATCAGCCTGTGAATCTGTAACCATCAGCTTGTGAATCTGACCCATGTTTGTACCTGCCTTTCCAGGGAAAACAACAGGAATAAGAACCAGGCTATTTTAAGATTACTGAATTAGTATATTATTTAAATTGCCTAATGATGCCTAATGACTTTTAAAGTGCTGTTAGTAGCCATATTTAAATGTCTGAAAACATAAACTTAACAATGTGCTATCTCCACTATGCATTGTTATCTATTATTTCTTCCAGGGATGATAACATGTACTTGCTAAGATGAAAAAATCTTGCATTTGATGAAATTCAAAAATGGTTCTCCCAAAAACCTTTTTTAAAAAAAAAATTCTTGTTTATATTATCAAATTGATAGGAATTTTTCTTGTCTATAATGGTATTCATAAAAGTAACTTAGATATTGATTGTTGTAACTTGTTTTCATTTCTCTGCAAGTCTGTGCTGATACTTTTGACTGGAAGAGCCATAGCCTTCTAATGTGACTTCATGAACTCTGAATATAAACAAGAATTGTAGTGGGAAATTTTAGAACTGCATTTTCTTTTAAATAAAACATAAATTCCTAGAGTAAGCTCTCTTAGACCTTTTGGAAAACTAAGCTAGATTCTTCGTAAAACTTGCCTCATATTTGCTATTTTTGAGATTTGGTTACTAAGTTGATTTTACAGGTATGATTTTTTTATTTGTGCAAGTTAGGACTAGCGGAGACTAATCATACCTCGTCCAATGGCAAACTTTTTTCTAAGGACTGCCCATAATTTTGGGATGGCTGACACCAGGTTGAATTCTAGTTCCTTCCTTCCTACCATTGACAGTCTCTGCACATGGCATTATTCAGAGGGAGACACTGCACAGATACTTATTTGTGCTCTGTATTTTGAGAGGTTGTTTTTTTCCCCCCACAGTAGCTTCTGTTCCCTTTTAGAAAAGGGAAATGAATCTGTCCCAAAATGTGACTGCTTAGCAGTTGAGCAGAAAACAAGTGTTCAATGATGGCCTCAAAGGAAAGGTATTTAAGGAAGTGATGAGTTTACTTGCTGGCGGCTTCCCTTCCACTACTTTTATAGAAAACAGCAAAAATTTTGATTCTCACCTTTACCAAAAGGACAATGTAAGCAAGTTGGGAAACTTGGGTACCTTCTTCAAATCTTTTACTTTTTAGGGATGCTTATATTTATCACTTCTGTCAAAAGACTTGTATCTTTTTGGCTCCACAGGCTTGGAGGAATTTCAGTTTCTTTGTCAGGCATTTGTATCTCCACGTACCAGTGTGCACTGGAAGTATGGGTCACTGAGTATGTACAGATCCTTGCAAACTGAAACGCTGGGCAGAAATATGCCTACTTATTAAGTCCTTTACTGTGTTTGGCATGGACCACAATTACACCTGAGGAAGTAGTTACTTCTTAGACTTAAGAACTGCAGCATCATTTCCATGCTTAGTTTTGACTGTGAGGAGTTATTGCACTGTCTTTGGCAGAGGTTTTAGGTAAATGTCAGCTGTCTACATAATAGCTTGTACTGAATTTCCCAATATGAATGTTCTACTATCATAAAAATACATTGATGTGTTGTCTTACTGAGACACTTGCCAGATAGCTTCGGAGACAGAATTTCACCCCTCATAGAGAAGTTACGAATGTGGTAGCAGGGTGAGTTCTGTACTGCAATTGTTGCTTAGGCTGTCATTGCAGATAAGCTACTGAAATTGTGTGTTCCTTACATACTTTTGGAAATCATGGCATTGTGGATGTTTGTTTTTTCTTGCAGATTTACATTACCTTTTTATTTTGACTGTGAAATCCTGTTCTGGCATTAGTAGCATGCCAACTTTGCTGAAAACATGCTCACTACTAAGCTTTGCATTAGGTCTCCACTGTCAGGTTTTCACAGGCTACCACATGCTTCAAATGTTTGTAACGAATTTGAAACAGATAGACATCCAGCATAACTATTCATTGTTACTTGAAGTACTTTTTCAGTAGAACCTGAGGAGAACTGAGAGCATGGAGGGAATTGGTTAAGATCTGTCAGTCAGACCTGCTGCCTTGCACAGCCCCTGGCTCAGCAGAGGTGGGGCTCCGGAGCTTAGCGCTTGCATGGAGGAGCAAAGAGAACTGATAGCAGTAATGGTGGCACAGCCTTGCAAACTTCTGGTTTCCAACAGCCTGGGGATTATAACTGGTTTTGTTCAGTTACAATAGTATCTGTTAACTGCAGTATAGTGGAAGAGACTATCCAAATGGTTTTTTTGCTAAGCATTTCGTAAAGCTGCTGTATGGAAGGTGAATTAGCTTGCATAGAAGGCTCTTAAATCAATCTGCTGCTTCAGTCATTTGACTTCAAAGAGAAAAATAATGCCAATTATTTTTAAAATGGTGGGGAAAGATAGTTAAAGGCTAGGATGTTGCAGTCTCTCCCGTATACAGTTGAACAGTAAAATAACATGTTCATTTTTAATAGTAATTTTTTTTTGCACAAGTAGTGTGAACTTCACTGTGCCATAGAAAGCTAAATTAATCACTTGACTAAGTCTTCTTTTGAGAGGAACTTTTATGGTTAGATTATTATGAGTAAGTAAATGTCAGTTACAGACAATGTACCGGAAAAGTTGATTTGTGTTTCTCTTACTCAAAGTTTAGTGACTAGATATATAACCACGTCTGTCAGCATGGTTTTCTTAGAATTAAGAGCTTTGCTTAAAAAATAAAAATAAAATTGGTCTGGTCTTTCATACCACAAGTTTGAGAAGGTTTGCTGTGATGATGTGCATGTGTGGACTTCTGTATTGGGCTGTGCCTACAGTTAGGTTGGCTTCTATGGTTCTGGTAGGGGGGGAAACCAAAAACTGATCTTGCCCCTAGCCTCTCAGCTGGGGCATGGCAACTGTGTGCTTGCAGCCCGCAACGCAATGAAGAGGCTTGGGGTGGGGATTTGAACGATCTTACAGTTTTAGTGGCAGAGAAGATATTTTAGCAGGCTACTTCCAGACCTCCAGTTGTTTTACAAAGAAGAAGTAAGTGGTAATTTGATGGCTGGCAAGGCATCGTCAGGGCCGATAGGCTTTTCTCGTGTTGGTTTGTGGCAGGAGGTATGTGCTAGCTTCCTATTGGGAAATCAATTTGGCCAGATGAAAGTTCTCAGGAGCAGCAAAGTAAATGAAAATTGAAGACCCTGTGATATGCAGGTGATGAAACTGCATTCAGGGTTTCGTTCTTGCTTAAAAGCGGTAAATACGTGAGAGAAACCATAAATAGCAGTGTGATAAATAGTAGTGTGACATTAAGCTTATAAATAGCCTTTTATAATTTTGCAGTACTTTCTCCTTTTAATAGCCTGTTGCTCTTTAACTTCAGCACACGCTAACTCTGCATGTGTGTGTTCATTTGCCCTTCTCGGCAATGTTTTATTCCAGCTGGAGCTGTGATGTTTCTTTTATTGCGTCATTTTTAGTCAACTAACTGGCTTGTAACATGGTTATGTGCCTGCTTTTTCAGTGGACATGAAGCTTCATACTGAACTGAGCCAATATGATAAAGAAACATAAAAGCCTCTATTGTCTTCCTGAACATGAATGCTTTAGAGGAGATTGTAGGAGTTGTTTTCCTACTAAAAATAAAATCGGTAAATTATAGAATAATTAAATTAATTAATCTCAGACCAAGAGTATTGATTCTAAATGGCAGTTGATTTTAGAAGTTTCAGCTCCAAGCAAAATGGCCAGACATTTTTTCTCAGTCGGATATTTTGTTAAATGCAGTGACACTAAATGTTTTTCTACAGAAGATGCATACCCTGTACCTGAAAAAATAATTCACTATTACATTAGTAAAAGGAATCTAACTTCTAATGAAAGGTTTGAGATTTAATTGGGTTGGCTGAGATGAATAGTTTATAAATACAGAGTTTGTCTCTGAATTTTAGTTTTGCTCAGATAACATGGTGTGACTTTGTTTCGGTGCTGTAGTGCATTAAAAAAGTCCTTCTTTCTATGTTTTGTGCCTGTTCCAGTTGTATACCTGCAACTTTGTCCCTTTACTTTTTGGATTTGGAAATGTTGGCTTTTTTTTTTTTTTTTGTCAGTATATTCATTGCTAGCCTGGACAGTGTGATGTTGCTTTTCACACCATTTTTAACATCTGGTATTTTTAAGTTAATTTTGTGGAAACTTCCAAGTATTCCTGCATAATTGTATAAAGAACAAAGCTATAAGGAAGAAAACAGTCATATTCAGAAACAAAAAATAAAACTTTGAAGTTTTTTCAAAAGTCTACTTTGATGAACCCTGGTAAGAATTATAAACTTTTTATGCAAGCTTGGATTTTGTCTTTCATTGCATTTTCTTCCAGTACTTTTTTATAAAGAAAGCTGTATATGCTTCTGTAAGTTTGTGAATGTAATTTCAAAAGAAGGAAATGCATCCCAAAAGAAAAAGCATTTTTACATAACTGTTGGAAATATGCATGATGGTAGTTTTTCCTCTTACATATACAGAATTGATTGTAGTTTAACAATTTGCAAAACTCAATGTGTGACGATAAGTGCCTGGAGCCTGGCTTAAGGTTTAATCATGTCATAACCCCCAACAGGGTGCGACTGTTGAGGCCAGTGGGCCATGGTTTTGAAAACTTTTGGTTTGGCTTTGAGTTTTACTTCCTAAGGAGTACAAATAGAATTGTCCTTTGATTTTCTGGTCAAGATCTTTGAAAATGATCCTTTTAAAAAGTAGGTTTGTACAGTGTACAAATGTAAAGAAACTAAGCCCCCTAAACTTTGATTTATTTATTTATTTTAATTTCACTGCACGTGAATGATTATCAGATTTAACAGCTTAATCGCTTGAATGTGAGTGATATTTTCATTGCCAGATTCACTCAAATAATTTTGAACTTTAGCCCTCTTGAGCTGGCTTGAAAATGGAAATTCTTTCCTATAAAGAAAATCTTTGAGAGGATGAAGAGGTGAGTCAGAAAAATACTTAACTGAGCTGTGCTGAAGCTGTAAAAATGTGAGAGCTCTTAATAATAAATAAATAAGTAAAAGGAGAATTTAAAATTTTTACTGATCTGAATAGGATGATTCTTTTGCTACTGGGCAGGTCCGTCAGCAAAGCTGCCCTTGCCCTGTGCAGATAGCTTTTTGTGCTGGTGCCCAGACGTGCTTTGGGGGGGTCTCTCTGTAATGCGCACCCCAGCTGAAGAGGCGACCTGCTCTGCGCTCGTACCCTAGGGCCAAAAAGCTGGGGAAAGGCTGAGTATCCGGGTGCTTGGGAAAGGAGTGTGAGGCAGCATGGCTGAGAGCCAGGGGCACGGATGGAGTGAGGTCACTTCTCTGGGCAGCGCTGCTAGAAGACTTCCCTTGGCTTGTTTTCTGTTGGAGAAGGAAGCGGAGTTGACAAGCGTTTTCCAGGCAAGTAGCCAGACAGGCATTATTTTAATGTTTCCAGCGGAAAATCGGTGTTTTTTGGCAAAACTGAAATTTTCCATGTGAAAACTTCTATTTTGTGGAAATGGCATTTCTGATTAAAAACTAATTTTGATGGAAAGTGTCCAATTGGTTATATTCAGCCTTAGAATTAGCATCTGCTGTGTTTAAGTCTATTGAAGATAATTTGGCTTGGGTTTAGCAACTCTGAACAGAATATACACAGACAACTTCCCTCCCTCTAATACTTCAGTTCTACTGCCAGCCAAAATTCAACTTGAAGTTGGCTATGAGTAGAATAAAAGCTTTTTCCAAATTTTGCCAGTTTGTTTTCAATTCAGACTGCCTTCAGCTTCAAAGGCTTCACAACACAGATGCCACGGCTGGAACTAAAGCTGCCAATTCAACTAGCTGCTCCGGACTTGAAGATCCTGCTGCGTGCAGCAGTATGGATCTATGGGTGCTGGAGTGGTTAATGGCTCGCCCACAGGTTTTCTCCATTGGTATGTTTTCTGTTGATACTGTCTTCAGATGATTGTGGTTGACTGTAGGGCGTATAGGATGTGGGACTTACGATCATTTACAGTCACACCGTTAGAGCGTGTAACTTCCCAGCATTTGATGTTTTACACTTGTTTTATCTGCTTTGTTGTATACAACTGTTGAAGACCAGCAATTGTTATTTACATGTAATTTCTTTCTCTTTTTGGCTTCTTAAATTGTGTTAGAACCCCCTCCTATTTGTAGATGGAAGAGCTTGAAATCAAAACCTAATTCTCACTTGCTACATTTCCTTGATTCAGCGCCTGTAGTCAGGCTGTCAATAATTATTGTCTTGAAAGGACTGTATAGGTTATTAAAGCTATAGGCAGTTGTACATTGTTATTAAAGGCTCAAAGATTACCAAGTTCCTTTTAGATAGTAAAGAGCTTTTGGTTTCCTGCAGAGGATTGTAAACTCCTTTTTTAATAGGTAAAGAAATCTTTTTCTGAGTCGTATAGCAAAGAGGAGTCAAATTTACTTACCCCTTGATACTTTGGAGGAAAGCTGTAGGAAAAAGTTTGGGGATTTGGGGGTTTATTGCTTGTTTTTTGGTTTTTTCCCTTTCTTAAGCAGGATATAAAATACGTTATTATCAACTGGTGATTCTGATTTTAGTTTGTCTGAACTTGCACTGGTTTCAACCCTTATTTCTTCTGGTAAGTAAATATTTAGGCTTCCTAATCTTGGGGTTGTATGGGAGCCAGTATTTCCTTTTAATGAAATCTATTTAAATCCATCTAACCTAGTTTAGGAACACATTTAAAAAATTACTGCAAATTTATTTTGAGAAGTTTCTATCAAGAAGATATTTTAGTAATACTCCATTATAGTCTCAATTTATTACATCTTATTATAGCATTGAGTCATGAAACCAAGAATATGAGGTCCAGCTCCAGGAAAGGGAAGAGTTAGACATAGTTATCATCTGCGTGAGGGTCAGGCATTGCCATTTTTAAGGCTATTTTCAAACAAGGGCGGGTTATGGATATAGTCAAGTTTAAAATATTAGAGGTGGAACTCATTTAGAAAACTTGCGTATTTTTTCCTACTAATCTTTACACATGATAAATGCCTGCAAATATCATGAGCTGACAGCTGTGTACTAGGAAACAAGGTGGTTTTATGTCTTATCAATGCATTTATGTATTTGTTTGAATTCTAATATTGTTTTAAATGTAGAAGAAGTGTATTTCAATTCACCATTTTGTGAAGTTTAAACAGCATCCCTCTTCCTAGTTCTTTTTCCTGGCAGCTTTATCCTTTTCTGAATGCTTCAGCTATCTGCCCTTCCACAGGGTTTGGTCTGCATTTTTTAATTATTATTCTTTATGTTTAAAAAAAGTTAGATTCAGTTTTTGTCCCTGCTAGCTTTGCCGTTTTCCATCCTAAAGTGCTTATTCCCGGAGCATGGGCTGCTGCCAACTTGGTGCACGTGTTTTCGCTGTCTGTCACACTGGCTGCCACAGCCATGCACCCAGGGGCTCTCCCCTCCATGGGTCTTCACTGGCTCACAAGTTCGCCACTGCTATAGCTGGTGGTTGCCACCAACCTACCTACAGTGGGAACACGGTATGGGGAGGTGGGGTGGGCAGAGCCTCTCCCTGGTCTGAAATTGGCTTCTCTCAGTAGTAAGATTTGGTTGTTTCGGTGTTCTGGCCTCTCTGGTGGCTCTAGTGTCCACTCGAGGCCCATCCGGTAACATGTTAGTAATCTGGTACTTACTCGGACCTTGCTTGTCTCTTCCTGCCTGCCGCTGGCCCCCTGTAAATTCACAACTTCTGTTTTCAAATTACAGGCCTTAAAACTATACCAATATCTCTACTTAAAGACACTTCTAGCTTCAGCTGCCTGTTCTCTGTGTCTTCACACCATGATATGCCGTTCTTAAGCCATTCTTTAAAGTGGTTGCACTATGATCCAGGAGACTCCTGAAGATCAATTATGGTTTGTTTAATAGAGGGATAGCAGGTTTTTTTCTGGTTCGTTAAGGTACGTATGGGTATATTGCTATCATACAGGAACTGTCTAGACTTATGCTTACAATAATCTCTGAAACCTCATGTAAACTTCACACATCTTGTTCAAGTGTGTGTGACTGTTGTTTCATAAAACTTCCCTTACCCTTGAGTATCACCTGCAAATAAAAGGTCTGTGGGTCAGACACAATACAGCTGCACAGATTCATATGATGTTTCAAGTCTGATTGTGGCTTCAGTGTGTCGCCTGTAGGACAGATGGGTTTGTATTTGATCATAGGTACTCAATATGAAGCCTTTTCCTAGTGGCACATGGATTTGGGATGTTTTTCTTGCATCATTTGGAAGGGATGCAAAAGTCCCGTCTCTTCTGAAGTACTGTTATTGTCAGGTCAGTGAGTACTCAGCCTTGAGCTGGCAGGAGCTAGCTGGAAGGAGGTTTTCTGTTGCCTTTGCATCCGTTCACACACTGACCTGTAAGAAGGCTGTTGCAGTGAAAAGGGAAATGGGTTAAACCTGCTGAAGTAGGATAGGGGGGAAAAAAAAAAGTCATCTGACTATTTTAATTTTAGATCTTTCTTAGCTGCAGACTTCCAGTGTATTGGGTGTATTTATTCAGCCTCTCTGAATCTCAGTTCCTCATCTAGAAGGCTGGTCAAAAACTGAAAAAAGAGATCAGATTTACTATGAAAGGGTGTGCTATGGAAATCCAGTCCATTTATCAGGCTGCCAGTTGTAATGTGGTGTGGACAGGTATTCACTAAGAATAAGTTTGAACTTAAAAATGGGTTTAAAATTAACCGTATTGAGTTGTTTGGAACCTATATTTATTAATCTATTTGTTTCCTTTTTTTTGGTCTTTTTTTTCTCTCAAAAAAAATGTTTAATATCTTCTCAGGCTGTATCTACCCTAGAGTCCTGGATAGTGAAGATGGAAGAGTTACTTTCTTCATGTGACAAATGACTGGGCATAGAAAGGGAGGACAGAAAGGTTTTAGGTTCAAAATAATTGGCAGAGTTGATGGCATGGTTTCCAAGCACTACTATTTTTAATTAGTATTACTTCTAAACTGTGCCAGCAAGTATTATAATCTCAAACAAATGAATTTTATCTTGCTGTCTTTGTGTTTCCTGAAATGTTATGTATAGGAGCGAAGAAAAGCAGATATTAAACTTACTTCATTGTCCTACTTCAGACCCAAAGTAGAGAAAGGGAGTAGCTGAATTTGAGAGGCTTTTTTTTTGAGCATTGTGCATACAGTTCAAGCATAATGAGTATTGACATTTAATTAGAAGTGTAATTTATAATAGGCTTTTCTGCTTGCTATGCTCTTGTTCTTGGGGGAAGGGAGGAGCAAGAGAGGGAATTGTCAAAATAGTTTATTTTTCAGATTAAATAGTAGATTGCTACAGTACTACCAAACTTATTTGCTGTGTTCTGGTATAAATCTTCCGGCTTTCTCAGATTGGCTACTATCTTGTGTAGAGTGACCAAACACTCAATAATTAATATTTTTATGTTGGAAAGAATGAAGTTGTGGGGAGTGACAGAGCAACTTTTTTCGCTTTTAACCTTTTGTCTCTATTAGTAATTATGTGATTATAACAGTGAAAGTCTTGGTTGGTATCACACAGCGGTGGTTCAAATTTGAAAACCCTATCCAAAGTAGTAGATAAAAAGTATTACTGAAGGAGGTCTTTGATAAAGAAAAAGGACTTTTAAAAAGAAGTCCTCAAGTAGTTTTTAAACCGAGAGTTATTATGAATTTAGGTGTACTGAAATCCACAGCCAACCCCATGAAATCCTTGTGTTCATAAAATGAAATGAATTAGCAAATTTAGAAACTTGCTGAGTAAGTGGATAGAGTACTAATTCTCTTACTGGCTTGTGTATAGGAGAAGCTGCTGGTGGAGGAGAGAGGCAGAATTCAACTTCTTTTCTCTTAGCTGTTGAACTTCAGGCCCAAAATTTTCAGCAACTGTCAGATGTACTTTAAAAATTAATGCTTCTTGTGTCAGATTTGGGTTTTTATGTGATTAAGGATCAAGGATTTAAGAGTAGCACATTCATTGAAATGCAGGTGGGACATTTTGGGGGCATGTCCAGGTGTTGCTCTTGACTGCTATCAAGAGTGAAATACTTGCAGAAGGAATTTCTTTTGCTGTTCTATACTACTTGCATCTGTGAGGGATTTAATCAAGCAGCTCAGAGTGCCTGCAGATAACAAAAGTCTTGAGGGAATATATGAAAGCAGCTAGAGATTAGGTAAGTTTGGTGCACCAGTTTTGCATATGAAGTGTGGAGGCTGCTCAGGGCCAGGCTGTAAAGAAGGGTGTGGGAAGCCTGGAGTGAGGATGGGGGTGAGCTTGGAGCCCCAGAGCTACCAGCCCCATGCAAATACCTGGGCTAACAAGAGGACAGTTTGGTTACCCACCAATGAAAAGAAGTTGCTGAGGTTTTGGAAACTACCTTCCAAGCTTCCAATGCCAATGTCTCCTTGTATCCAGTGCTGTCTTGACAATTCTTTGGGACTGTAGTAGCACTGAAGGAATCGTGCTTATAGTTACATTGTGTGGTCACTGTCACTCCCAGTTCCTCAGCAGGAAAAATGCAATATCCCTGTTTTCCAGTGGAAGTTTTAGGAAGAGTTTAATAAATGGCCATATGATAGCTTAACAGGAGTATATGATTTTCCTCAAGCAAAGTGAATTTGATTAATTTATATATTACAAGTAGCTAATAAACTTACAAAAGAAACAGAAGATTTCGATAGAGCCCAGAACCATTAACGATGGTGTTGCCTGGCTAGAAGTCTGGCTTGAACCTTCGCACTTGGTGATGACAAAGTGAAATGACCCAAAGTTTGCATATCAGCTTTCAAGAATGATGGTTACTTTCCATTGTTTGATCAGCAGAAGGCAGGAAGAAATGAATGAAGTATGAGTTGTTGGCACTAGTTCAGGACTGTAGTGCATGGGTTGATTCACTTAAATGAAAATGCATTTCTACTCTTGATTTTATTCGTACGGAGTGTCCTGAAGCTGTGTGCTACATCAGAATTGCTGAAAGCTTTCAAAACAAAATTTTTGAAAGATAAAAAATTTGAACTTTTATTTGTTGGACCAGTGTGGACTTTCCTCAAAATAGTGCACAATCAACTAATGTTTAGCATTTTCAAACTGGTTTTAGTTAAAACATTTAATGTAGTTTCACTAACATGTTTTCTGTAAATATATTTGAAGATGGGTTCTAGATATAACTCAGTGTTTGTTAGAAATACGGTAGGTTGTATTACTCTGTTTAAGCCTTCAAAATTTTCTTTCTACTTCTAATAGTATTTTTTTTTTCCTCCTAATTGGAATGTCTAATAATTTTAGTAGCCATGGGGTCTGTAATCTATATAATATATTCAAGCTATAGCATGTTATATGAATGTGGGTTTTCTATGAGTCTGGCCTACTTTTCCACCTCTTGTAGCAAATTCATGTACTATGTTGGACCCAAATCAGCAGGTGGGCTACAGTGGAAATGCATGCCTTCTGGGTTGCTAAAATACCAACTTCTAAACAAATGGAAATCTGGCAATGCATTAGCTGCTTAGCTGCTTTAGGTTAGCCATGTAAAATGAAACTTCTCATGTCCTTTCATGCACATGTCATGCTGTACTGTGCTAAAGTGGTTGTCTTTGTGTACAGTGCACAATGCAAACTCTCTTTAAAAGAACTCTTTACTTCAAGTCAGTGAATCAGATGCACTCTTGGATAAATTAAATTTCAGTTAATTATCTTCTTAACGAACTGCTTATTTATTAAGATGCTTAAAATAGGTTAGTTTATTCTAAGCCCAAGCAAATTATTGTTTTACTGTACACTTTTACATAAAAGAATAGAGGATGCCGAAAATTCACTTGAGAAGCTTCTGTGTGCTCTTTAATGCCCTAACCAAGCCAGTATCGCAGGAATGTTCTGCCCTTCGATAGAGAACACTCCCTAGAATTGCTTCATCGCTTGAAACCTGAGCTCAGGCAGGAAACGTACAACTTGCTCCCTCCACAGACCTGAGAGGTAAGAGGAGTTTCATGCACAGTTTCTGTCCTTTTCCAGTTGCTGTGGCAGCATGAGCTTTGGATATTAATTCAAGTGTCTAAATATTACATGCTTGGCAGAAGATGCTGAAAAATTATAAGCAGAAACCTTCTTCATATGCAAAGATTCATACAATTTAAATCCAATTTAAATAATCTGCTTGCATATATAGAAAGATTTTTATCGTAAGTGGCCATGGTGCTGTCCATGGCACAGATATGCACACAGTAGTACCTAGCTTAAGTCAATGTGCTGCTTAAACCAGTTGTTCTCAAACTTTTTTTTTGGTTGAATCTCACCTTTTGTCTTTAGTCCTATTTCTTTTAGAGCCGCAGGTTTTACTTGGGAGCTTGAAGTCAGTCCTTTATTTGTTCCATACTGACTTTAGCTATAAGATGTTTTTGTTTCAGAAGTTTACAACCAGCGTAGCTGAATTTTTATCAGTTTGGTCAATTTATATATCAGTATTTGCTGGGAAATCAGATAGCTATGATTTATAACCTCATAAGCAATAGCTAGCCATCTCAGTATTTTGCTAGTGTGTTTTCAAAATGCATAGTGAGCATGGAGAAATATTATTGTTTGTGTTCTTGGTGCATGTATTTCTGGAAGAAAGGAGTAGTAAAGATGATATGGATACAGTTTGGGGCCAATTATTGTAAAACAAGTGTGTCACAGTAAACCCAGTAATTGCAGGGTCTGTCTGTGCTTAACAACTATGTCCTTTCTGTATGTACGTATGCTGACAGAGGTGTAAATATGGGTTGTGTACACATGATTGGCCACAAAGCAGTTACATGTAATGCCCTGGCAGATCTTAAAAGGAGTATTATTTTTGAGAGTGTGTGGTGGTGAAGGCATTTTAACATAATCCCTACATCCTTCCATAGTTTCTTTCCTGACATATGGAGAAAGAGTAACTCTTGGCTGTGATTTGCAGAAAATAGTCTGTCTTTTGTCACTTCTTCTTTACTTTCACGGCTGTTATATTTCCATTCTGTAGAAGTATTTAAGATTTCAGTTAGTACACTTAGTTGTAAAACTGCATTCTGTAGTGCAAAAGCCTCTTTGTTTCATGGAAGAAACTTGTCTAATACAAGATGGCTGTTAGGGCTACTACACATTGTATGTGGGACATGGAATATAATGCTTCATTGCCTAACCGGAAAGTTTTCTAAGTTCATGAAGAAAGTGTTCATGAATGACTGATATCCAGCATGGCATAAATATGAGCTTCAAACCAGGAAGATGCTAAACTCCAGACTGTGGAACAGTATGTGAGAAATATCTTTATGTGTGTGTCCTATTCGTTCCTTCCATCCTGAAGGAGAGTGAGAAGGCATTGCCCTTCACGTCTGCAAGCTAGATGAGCTGTTTTTCTGACACAATACAGCTGGTCCCATTTCCTTAGTGAATTTGTAATACAGTGCCCTGTTTCTTGAATTTGACAGTTTCATTTATGTACATTGAGAAAGACCAGAATCACTGTCTGCAACTATTCAGTGGTTTTGTTTGGTTGGAGTAGAGATCAACTATGTTACAGCAAGAACCTTGCTGGGTCTGCAGGTTGGGCCTATCGAAGGACGTGGTGAATGATTGCTTGGTATTGAAGGATTTTGAGGATAATTGAGGTCAGATTTTCTCCTTGCTCACTCTTACGAATTTGTTGCTCTGTTTGAATGAAACAGGAGTTTTCTGTCTAGTTTAAAGCAGCAGAAAGAAGAAATTGTCAGTCTTTATTAGCAAATAAGACAAAAACAGGGGAGAGAACAGGAGGGAAAGATGAGATTTCCTTTTTGTTCTCTTAAAGCATGATGGTTTCTGGCCTTTAACAAGTCTTTCTTTCTGCTGCAAAATTGTGAATTGTTGAGTTAGATCCTCCTAGGCCACTACCGAATGGTTTTGTGAGGACTGCAATACTTATTTGAAAGCAGAACAGTCCTACTTTGTGCACTGGCGTTTTTATTCGTGGGAAAGGACTCTGAGATAACCCTTGTCTTGGTTGATTTGTCACTTATGCAAATCCTTGTAAATATGCCTGTCAAAGGGTTGTTTCTGTGGTGTGGATAAAGTGTTTTTAACCAAATTGCATGCTTTTCTGAAACCTTCTTTGATTCAGCTCACAGGCAAATACCTCTCTAAAGTCTTGCCTATAGTTACTATTTGTGTAGCTGCACTGATAAAGATGCTGATCTTTACACCGTTGTGGCTAGTGAGGTGATTGACTTTTAGATTGTGTCTATGTGACATAAAATGCTGTTTGTGAAATGTTATGTTGTTGGCTTACATCACTGGTATGGAGGTTCAGTTACCTGTTCCTCTCTGCTACAGGTTTATTTTTGAGCCTAGCAGAAACAGCCTCTTCATGAGGAGTTCTCAGACATATACTTCCATGTTAGGCTTTACTTTGAGTTTTATTGTTTGCAACACAATTTTTCATTATTTTATCATTAAGAGAATGTCCTGAGTTTAGCTTGCAGCTGGTGGGTTTATCTGGTATCTTTATCCTTTCTCAGTTTGTCATGCAAAAAAAAAAAAACAAACCTTGCTGTAATTCTGCATGAAAACAGCATTACAGTTCTGAAGCCAGAGTGACTGAGTGGTAAAAAAAAAAAAGCTGTCTGGTAAGGAAACAAGTACTTTTTAATCTGAAAATGCTGGTTAAGTCAAAACTGAAATATTTTGCAAGGATGGATTATCATCAAAATTATTTTTTTATGTCTGAGGTGTGTGGTCACGCCAAAAGAGCTGAAGACGTACTCTAGAAAAGCAAAATACCTCAGGGATTTTTAGGGCAGTTGCTCAAGAGGTTGGCTGCAGGCGGTGGGAAGAAGGTTAAACTGCAAATTCCCAGCCCTTCCTGATACAGGCAGCGTGGATCTTTGGCCTTCCACTTTCCCACGAGGGCCTAAGTATCTAAGCTATCAACTATTTAGGAGTGGATGAGTGGATTGATCTTTTACTTGTTACCCCTATTCATTTGTGTATATTGGAGCACAGATACCTGTTATGATCCAGGCAAGCACTCTAATCACTGCTGGGATGTTTGCTGTCCTCTGTTAAATTGTATCTCTCTCTTTTTTTTTTTTTCTCATGATAAACAACCACCCGTCTCAAAATAGGAAGCAAACGTGTACGCATTTTTGATGTCTTCATAATTTTTCACACAATAAGGAAAATCAATCATTTTATATTCAGTTTTGAGAATATCTGTTTTCTTTTACTACTTGTTAAGATAATTTAATTTTCTATCTCAGTATATACTCTCTCTCTTCTTAAGTTATGAAACTTTCTGTGTGCTTACGCCCTTGTCAAAGGATGTAGAAATAGTTTGCTGAGTGTGTAATTAAGTGAATCACAGGCCCTGATGTTGCGAAGTACTTAAGAAAGTAACCAGTATTGTTGGATAGGGCTAGTTGCATCAGGTGTGCCATAAGTACTTTCCTGGACTGGCCTTATAGAATCATAGAATGTTTTGGGTTGGAAGGGACCCCTAGAGGTCATCTAGTCCAACCCCTAGAGGTCATCTAGTCCAACCCCCCTGCAGTGAGCAGGGACACCACTAACTAGATCAGGTTGCTCAGAGCCCCATCCAACCTGGCCTTGAAAGTTCCCAGGGATGGGGCGTCCACCACCTCTCTGGGCAACCCGTTCCAGTGTTTCACCACCCTCGTTGTAAAGAATTTCCTCCTTATATCCAATCTAAACCTACCCTGCTTCAGTTTAAAACCATTACCCCTTGTCCTGTCACAGCTGGCCCTACTAAAAAGATTCTCCCCATCTTTCCTATAGGCCCCCTTTTAGATACTGAAAGGCCGTAATCAGGTCTCCCCTCAGCCTTCTCTTCTCCAGGCTGAACAAGCCCAACTCCCTCAGCCTGTCCTCATAGGAGAGGTGCTCCAGCCCTCGGATCATTTTAGTAGCCCTCCTCTGGACCCGCTCCAACAGTTCCATGTCCTTCTTGTGCTGAGGGCTCCAGAGCTGGACGCAGTACTCCAGGTGAGGTCTCACCAGAGCAGAGTAGAGGGGCAGAATCACCTCCCTCGACCTGCTGGCCACGCTTCTCCTGATGCAGCCCAGAGTACGGTTGGCCTTCTGGGCCGCCATCGCACATTGCCGGCTCATGTCCAGCTTTTCATCCACCAGCACGCCCAAGTCCCTCTCGGCAGGGCTGCTCTCGATCCTTTCTTCCCCCAGACTGTACTGATACTGGGGGTTACCCCGACCCAGGTGCAGGACCTTGCACTTGGCCTTGTTGAACCTCATGAGGTTCACACAGGCCCACCTCTCCAGCCTGTCCAGGTTTCTCTGGATGACATCCCGTCCTTCTGGTGTGTCAACCGCACCACTCAGTTTGGTGTTGTCCGCAAACTTGCTGAGGGTGCATTCGATCTCGCTGTCTAAGTCATTGATGAATATATTAAACAGCACTTGGTCCCAGTACGGACCCCTGAGGGACACCACTCGTCACCGGTCTCCATCCGGACATCGAGCCATTGACCACTACCCTCTGGATGCGGCCATCCAGCCAGTTCCTTATCCACCGAACAGGCCACCCATCAGATCCATAGCTCTCCAATTTAGAGAGAAGGATGTTGTGGGGGACCGTGTCAAAGGCTTTGCAGAAGTCCAGATAGATGACATCCACTGGTTTTCCCTTGTCCACTGATGCTGTCATACCATCATAGAAAGACACTAGGTTCGTCAGGCAGGACTTGCCCTTGGTGAAGCCATGCTGGCTATCTCGAATTACCTCCCAGGCCTCCATGTGCCTTAGCATAGCTTCTAGGAGGATCTGTTCCATGATCTTCCCAGGCACAGAGGTGAGGCTGACAGGTCGGTAGTTCCCAGGGTCTTCCTTTCTACCCTTTTTGAAAATGGGCACAATGTTTCCCTTCTTCCAGTCACCAGGGACTTCACCTGACTGCCATGACTTTTCAAATGTCATGGAGAGTGGCTTGGCGACTACATCGGCCAATTCCCTCAGGACTCTGGGATGTATCTCATCAGGTCCCATGGACTTATGTGCGTTCAGGTTCCTCAGGTGGTCACGAACCTGATCTTCTCCTACAGCAGGAAGGGTTTTGCCCTCCCGGTCCCCCTCATGCCATCCATCAACTCGGGTGGGGTGAGGAGAGAGGTTCCTAGTGAAGACCGAGGTAAAAAGGTTGTTGAGTACCTCAGCCTTCTCCTCATCTGCTGTTACCAGCTTGCCGGTCTCGCTCATCAGCGGGGGTACGCTTTCCTTAACCATTGGTACGCTTTCTTTAACCATCGGGATAATCATTACAATCTTAGTTTGAAAAAGTGAAAGTCACGTTTCAACTCTTGTATTTTATTTATCGGCACTTAGCACAGGGTGTAGACTTCTGTTGGGCACGATTCCTTGTTTGGAGAAGAAGAATTGTTTGTGCTTCCAAACTACATATGTAAATCAAATCAAATTGACCTAGACAGAAGATTCAGTAGTTTGACAAATCTTTATCTATTCATGTTGTAATTTAAAAAAAAAAAAAAAGCAATGCTGCTGGTTTTGTTATCAGTGTGTATTCTTATGTCTAATTACACAGTGAATGCAGAATTTGCAGGACAATGCATGAAAATTTTGTGTATCTTTTCTCATGCTTTTTCTCATAAAGCTTTTTGGTGTAAGCTTTTTTTTTTTTTTGGCTGTTTTGCACTGAAATTAATTAGTAGTAGCCATGACACCCAGCAATTACAATGGTTTTTGAAGTGAAAATGATGTCTTGAATCTTAAAAAAACAAGCAAACAAACAAAACTCCAAAATAACCTTAAAATAGGGAGGGGAGTGGACAATGTACAGAAAGTAAAGGACCGAGTATTTTAGAATAAGGTTATGTTGTAATTTGTAAGACATTGTTTAGTTATTGGATACCATGAATTTAGTACTCATTTTTCTTTTGTCTGTGATGGAGTTTTTTGACAGTGGACTTGCTGTGTGTTGACCTTCCTTTGAAGAATGACATTCCTGCATTTGTACTTTTTGATCTTTTTTAATTTTATTTTTGTTTTGCCTAAAGACCGTGTGTGGACAGTAATGACCGCACGTTTCCGATTGCCTGCTGGCAGAACCTACAATGTACGAGCATCTGAGCTGGCACGAGACAGGCAGCATACGGAGGTGGTCTGCAACATTCTTCTCCTGGATAACACTGTACAAGCTTTCAGAGTTAATGTAAGTAACTTGCCTATTGCAAATCAATATCGTCAAGCTTGCTTTCCTTTGCTGGACTTGTATGGCCAGAGTTTGACTTTCAAAATAGTGTTAAGCACGGAAAAGAAGAGGAAACTATGTTCAGGCAGGCATGCTTTTACATGTACATATTAAGTCACTGTGAACTTAGTCATTTTGGCATCCTCTATTGTACTAACAGATCTTCATTTCAAAATTGAATATACAAAGTATAGTTTATTTCTAGTAATTTTCTTCATGGGCTAAAGTTGTGTAGTGGAAATGGAGGGCAGCTTTGCCACTGAGTTGAGGGACCAATGAGCTTTTGTTTTACTCCATTCTGGTTTTTGCATTTTGAACGTGAATAAGGTGTAATGATGACTCTTCTCTTGACTGTGTAGCTAACTGTGTTCAATCGTGTATGGTTATATTTGGTTACAGCTATCTTAAAGTATCTCTTTGCTTTTTGCTTTTCTCAGATTATGTTCTATAATTTCTCTCGCTTAAACTCACCACCATCTAATGCAGTAATGAGGATGGCAGGAAAGAAAGTAGGAAGCTGTTTGCTGAATATTGAGGACTGTTACTGGGAAAAGTCAATAACTTTTACATATAAGCTGGAATTTAATATAGGTTATTAATCAGATTTTCTAATCTGTAATCCTTGATAAGGAGTTAAAATTAAAATGTTCATGATTCGGTGCATATGTTCACACAAGTGCAAACATTTCTTTTAACATCTTGAGGAAAAAAACCCACAGGCAAGGACTTCACAAGATAAGCATTTAAGGTGACCTTTGTGTAAGAAGAACCAGAGCTCAACAGGAAAGAGGCTGTGGGGGGTCCTGGGGCAGGACAATGGAGCTTCTACTTTATAAGCTATAGACTTGATGACTTACGTGGAAAAAAGTTGAATCACGTGATGGTAACAGTTACAGGTGGCATGATTATTGAAGTTTTTCAAGAGAAAATTGAACTTCAGTGAACGGAGTGAAGGAGTAGCTTGATATCAAAAAAGGTTGTGGGACTTCAGCTGGGAAATGAGGGAGAAACTGAAGCAGTTCTCAAATCTATGTGAACAAGTTTAATTTGGTTTATTTGAAAAACTTGTAATGCTCAGTAATTATATTTGATTCTGATAACCAGTGTTTAGTGAAGATATTGATACATTTTCATGTTTTAGGGAAGATTTGTGAGTGATTGCATTCCTCTGTTCTGTAATCAGGTGGTTAAAGCCTGTGCAGCCTGCAGCTGCCCATCAGAGGAGTGAAATCTCTGTTATCTAGCAAAAACTTGCAAGGATCCAGTGTCAAGTGGCTTAAGATTGAGAGGTAGACTTGGTGGTTATTTGTTTTAAGATTTTTCAATCAAGATATAAGGTTTTGGGATGTTATCTTAAGGTGGTTTTGAACTTAATTCAGGAGCTTTTTAACTTTTCAGGGCTTGTGAGTAGTTAAGGGTGCGAATTTTGCATGATGGAGCTGGGGGAGGGATAGCCAAAGACTTTAATTTATCAACATCAAGCCTCATCTACTTTCTGGGATAACTTCTCCTACATACCTTTTCCCTTTTTCTGTACAATATTCCACTGCTCTTCTATGTCTCGTATTTTTCTTATCCTTGCTTACAGGTCTATCCTGCCTGCCAAAAAGCAGCATGTGCAGAATGTAGTTGGAGACAAAGCATTCAAAGTGCATGAGAAATTGTAAACATTGTGTTCTCTGCTTTCAGGTGCAGGAGTTTTCCGTTAAAATATCTGTCTTGCGGTTTATTGTTTGTTTATAAGAGTTGGCTAAAATAAGGAATAATTGTTGTACAATAGGTATGGGAGGTTATGCTTCTTTTTGATCTAGGTGTTCAAAAGCTGTACGTTGTTAGAGAATGCTAGTGCCTGTCTAGAGTAGAATCACCAGTTATAAATACTCAAATGTCTATTCTGTCTCTCCCAAGAAAAATTTATGTAATATGTTCCCACCACCTCCCCAGCATACTAAATATTTTAGTTGCGTGGATCACGCTTTACTGCTTATATAGATCAGCCTGCAAGTTTGTCTACTAAAACTGAGTTTAGGGAATAAAAAAGTCCCTTGGTGCTCAACATTTTGATCTCTGGTCTTAACCTCAATCTATTTTTTCAAAATAGGGAGTAATAAATATTCAATCATAGCAAATATATACTAACCTACAAGGTATACAGCTTTTCAGGGTTTATAGCTGTGTTTTACTTTATTGTGGTTGACACAATACTTGGCAATAAATATTTATGGAATTGTTTTCAAAATAGGAAGAACAAAGATAACATCAAATAAATTAGCAAGGTTTTTTTCTCCTGGTGATTGCTATAGGTATTCTGTATGCTAATGATTGTAAAGCTTAATCATCTGGAGTATGAAGTGCTGTATTAATAAAATGTACTCAAATGCAATTTTTCTGTAACAGAAAAGTACTGATCACAGGCAATGTCTCTTGATAATTTATGTGACATGTTCTAAGTTCACATTTCAACCAGCCTTTTCCATTGATCTGCTACAAAGCCTTACCTTGTGTAAAGTGTAACAAATAAAATGAAATAATCCCTGTAGATTGTAACCAGACAAAGGTTATTTTGGTTGGAGGCAGAAGAATCAGTTGGAACTAACCTGTGCATATGTTTGAAGAGTAGCAATGCTTTCCATGAAATACTCTGCTTGCCAAATAAAGAACTCCTACTTCCACCCTGAAAAGCATACTTAATAGAAAGCGTAGCTGGAAGAAGTGAGGCTGACTTGAGTTAATAATGTGATCAGGATGATTTGCATTACCATAAACCTGCTTCTTCATGATCAAATTGCTTTAATTGGGTTTAATTAATTGTTTAAATACCTCAAATTGTATCTTTGCTGTGCAGGCTGACTTAATTGTATTCCCTGAAAGCTGATACATAGGTATGGAGCTCACACTAAAGTTGAGGGAAAACTAAGTCAAGGTAGATGGGATGCATTGTTCTGTGAACAAGACTAGTGGGTTAGCTGGTCATGGACAAATGTTGCAATTTGAAGCCTTTATTATCTCAGAATTATCCTCAAAGTTAGTAAATTTATACTCTAACAGAAGTAAAATCTAAAAATCTGTAAAATAACCCAAAACAAAACAAAAAAACCTGACAGCAACCCCCCTGTGATTATAGAAGTGAAAATTTTCAATAATTGAATCTTCAGCATTACTCAGTTGCTTCCCTTTTTCATTGACCAAAAAAAAATAGATAGGCTGCTTGGTAACTTTTTTAAAAACAAGGTAACTTTTTGCAAAGCTCATCTAAGCTGTAGAATGAAAGGAGACAGTAGTGTAGCTCTGGCTGTTTGGGGATCAGCTTGCTCAGGTTGCCACACAAGTATTGTGGTGGGCTGCGAGAAGAGAGGTTCCAGCACTGTCAATAGCGAAGGAGCAGCAAGCGTAGCCTCTCACAGACCTGTGAGCAGCAGAGCTGTCTGACTCCTCTTCGGTAAAGCCCCAGGACCTGTCATCCTATTCCTCTCATCAGAATTCCAGATTTGCGTGGACTGTCATGGCAGCGATATCTCCCGGTGCTTGCTGTAGCTGCAGCCAGTTCTGTAGGACAGCAACAAAACTAGAATGTCAGTAGTATAAATTGGGAAGATGGTGGTGATAATTGGTAAGCAGGCATTAGACCTATATAACTGTGGATGTGTTCCTGAATTTTCAAACATGGGTGTTTGTAAACAGCTAACAATCATTTTGCGATTAGAAATTGTGTATCTATTTAGTGGTACTAGATGTTAGTCACTAGATGATAGATACTTTGTAAAGTGCAGTTAATATATTGATGTCTAGTGTTGATGTTAAATTCATTCTGAAAGGCCGAAATTTGTTAGATATTTTGCCTCCAACAATAACTAATAAGTAGTATGCATAGCATTCTAATATTCCAATTCAGAAAAAATGTTGATGTTTTTTATGTAACTACTGCAGTTTTATGTTAGATAGTTCCCATTTTTCATATATTTTTCCATTATTCCCTGTTTTAAGAGAAAATATTAATGTTTAACTTTGTCTGAAAGTATAAAGCAAGTTTCTTTCTAACCCACATTTATTGGTTTTGCTTTTTATTAAAAAAAAGCAAAAGTAGAAACTTGTACTTTTTATAATTTATAGCTGCTATTCAGTGGTTATGATAGTATTACAAATATTTTTGACCTTTCACAACAGGCACGATTGTGACCTTCACCTGCTCTGGCAAGCTGCAACATCATTATATAAATATCAGAGATGGGTTAAACCGAGGTCTGGTTTTACTAGATGCTTATCTTTATTTTGCACTGAGAGTAAAACATTGTGATCAAAACAAATGCTTCATGTTGATACCAGTCTTCTCTTATCAAATTTGCTGCTCTGTTGCTGGAGAAATACCTTCCTTGCCATCGTGAAATGATGTTCTGTTTTACTGAATTCAAACTGATCAGCAAGTTCTATGCTTTTTTGTTAGGAAACATCTGTTCAGATTTGTAAGAAACAGTATAAACTCTCAGATTTAGACTGGAAAAAAGCTACAGAATTGATATCTGCATGTTATTTGAAGTAGTAACATGTCAGCTATCGTAAATGTAAGCCTGCGCTTGGGTTCCAAATGTGTCCCCTTTTCTGATAGTTACTGTCATAAGTTCTTAGTCTGAGTTCTGATTTAAATCTACATGGGGAAAAATGCCAAGAAGCAATTAGTGTTGCTATGTAATTTTAAAATT
Source organism: Gorsachius magnificus (assembly GCA_034008185.1). Lineage (NCBI taxonomy): Eukaryota > Metazoa > Chordata > Aves > Pelecaniformes > Ardeidae > Gorsachius > Gorsachius magnificus. The sequence continues at coordinate 14,639,954 of CM067085.1, read as the reverse complement.
AGTTTTATTTGCTGAAAATATTATACTGATTACGGGTTTATTTCAAAATACATCAGAAACTCCTAATTTAGTAAAAATAAAGGGACTATTTTTGGATGGCATATAAAAATTGCCTTATGCATTTATACTGTTTTGTGTTAATTATGTTAACATCTGTTTTTTCTTTGTTTTTAGCAACTATACATAGCAACATATAATATACATTATAAATGTATAAAATATATAAATAAAATTTTATATATATAAAAAATATAGCAATTCTGAGATCACTTTAACTCAGCCAAATTTATATGGGACCTGAAATATATGCCTTATGTAATTTCAACTTAAATATGCAGAGCTATGGTTATGATTATCCTACTGGGATCATTTCAAGCATAATTCATTGATAACTATTTTCTTTTTTTTTTAATGTTATGAAATAAATTATCAAGCTTCTTGGAGTTTTTAGCCGTCAATAAATGGTTTTGACAGTTTACTTCAGTCTAATTTCAGCTGAACAAAAAATGAGTTTTGACAGGATGCTCACAGATGTTAACGAATCTTTGAATGTGATTTGTAGAGTTTTGTCGTGTATGGATATTAATGAAATTCTTGCAATCTTCTTTTGCACTTCTACATCTGTTTTAACAGCTGTAAAAGTAAACTGTTGTATAATCTCTATGAGAAGAGAGCAGAACAGCAGTTTTTTTATTTCAAAACTTCAAAAATATCTTATTGCCTACAGTAAACAAGGCAAGACTTATCAAATCCACTGTAGCATTGATAATACTTGGCACCTAGAAGATTGTAAGAAGCTTGCTTCGTGCCAGAGAGGTCAAAAATCTGGGTGGAAAATGTATCAATCATCTCTTTCATCTTTTTGTTTGTTTGTTTGACAGCTGTTCTTACAGAGTTTTTCCTCATCTTTTGTACTTCAGGCAGCTATGAGACTTTAACTTCTTTGGGAAACTCCCTTCAGATATATTTATTGAGTCCTGTCATAATGGCACACTCAGCGTTTCAATTACTGTTTGGCAGTATTTTCAGGTTAGGCAAGAAATTGCTAGGTACCAACAATTACAGATTCTTTTAATATCATTTTGTGGGTAAGATTTGTCACTGTAGTAGAAATTAAGTTTGTTCACTTGTCTCTAAAAAGCCATGTTTCTGTTATTCAGCTCATTTTAATTAGTTCATTTAGAGTGAAGTAGTACCTTTTGAGATAAGGGATTTAAACATCACTTCTCAGATATTTGGCTGCTTCAGCTGTCTGTGCCATTTAACTTTGGAAACATTTTCAACATGCTGGTCCATTTAGAATCAGGAATAGGTTTTTGGATAAAATAAGTAAGAATAAATTGTACAGACCTGTACTTTTAAATTCAGTGACCCAAACAAGGCTACGAAGTTCTTTGTCAAATCCTAGCCTTTTTTCTTTTCTTTTTCTTTTTTTCAGTATTCCTTTTAAATATCACATTTGGCTTTCAGGAATAATCATGTAGCTAGCTGAAGTGAGAAATTCTTACTGTGAGAAAATGACAAAGAGGAAAAATAATAATTTTTTACCTATGTTTCAAAAAGAGAGATGAAGTTCATTTAAAAATAGTGCTCCTGGGGTACACTTTGTGATATTTAAAATTTGGGCTTCTAGAGCATATTTGAAAGAATGTGTATGTGCTCTGCCTGCCTGAAATCTGTGTGTCTGATTATATATTTGTTCTTTAAACAATATGTGTATTTGTTCTCTGCAGAAACATGATCAGGGACAAGTTCTATTGGATGTAGTCTTCAAGCATCTCGATTTGACAGAGAGAGATTACTTTGGTTTACAGTTGGCTGATGAATCTACTGATAACCCTGTAAGTTGTCTCTGTTTTATAAACACAGTTTTATAAATCATAATCACACTCATCACTGTGCTGTGTCATTGTAAAGAGAAGTAAATAGGAGCCATTGCAATATTATGCCATTTTATTGGACTGTGTCATTTGAATGGGTCAGTATCACCTTGTAGTTACAATAAAACTAAATGTTAATAGTCGCAAGCTTGAAGTAAAATGTTGAGATGTGTGCTTATGAAATAATACCTAAAAAGGATATTGCTTGTTTTATTCTATCTATTTACCAGATGCTTGATCATTGTCAGTCGGGATAAAAAAAAATAGTAACTCTCTTTAAATTTTTTTTTTTTTTTCCCCATTAGGACATAACAAAAAATGAGAGCTTTTTAGATTGTCCTGTACAGTGTTTTTGTTTCTAGCCCAGATACCTGATAGGTCTTTTAATAGTGCTTCATATAGTCCTGTCAGCTCATCACCTTAACAGAAAAACAGAGACTCCTTTGAAAATGAGTGTTTATAATAGTTCATGAACTTTAATTGAAAGGAAATTCCATAGGGCTGAAACTTTGTAAATCACTTTATAATTCACCAGTAGAAACTGATAGATCGAGCTGTAATGTTCAGTGGCTGTAATAGTTATAGCTGTACTGCTGAGATCATGATTTCTTGAAGAATACTTGTTGAAAACTTTCTTTTATAGGTATCAAATGTTCAATACTTGTTTTAAAGTGCAATTTAACTAAGTATTACTCCTTATAATACAGTTCTTTACCTAATTCCCATTATATGCGTGTCACAGTGATGGGGTCTAAATATATCTCCAACTTGTGTGTCAAAAGTAATTTCTGTAATAATCACAAAATGTGCAGAATGTGATCTGTAGAGATAAGTGACACTGTAAAGTGTTAATCATTCAGTAACTAAGGTGAATTTCAGAAGGTAGTGCAGTGTTCTTTGGGAAGTGCAGGTTTGGTCTACTGTTGTTTTACCATAAAGAGTGACTGTTTTGAAATAGAAGGAATACTTTTTTTATCTTACTAAAAGGTTGGTTTTTTTCTTTTTACTTGCTTTCAATGTCTTTTTGAATGTAGAAGAGGAAGAAAGAAATCACAGTACAGCCATAATTTTTCTTCTGCCTGAATAACGAACTACTTCCACGTTTCTTTCTTCTCTAGAGCAAATTACTCTTAATTATATACTTTTTCTAAATTCTGGTAACATTAAGATTATTAATATGAATAAAGCTGTATAGCATAGTTGTAGATACTTAACAAAGTTTTCTTTTGTAACTTTGTGGAGAGTTCTGTTAAGACATTGGCAAGCTGGCCTCATTTAATCTTTTTATTCTTAACTTTGTTTCCAGGCTGAAAAGACATAGGCATGCTGTAGAAAAGGCTGAATTATTTTTCAGCTTTGTTTGAGAAGTATTTAGTTGAATATCACTCAATATTTTGTTCAACATATAGAAATTTGTAGTGTTTTCTCATTTGTGTGGCTTTCCAGAGCTTAGACCTCTAAGCTCTCTTTTTTTAATCTGTCTGGATGCAGCTGAACACAACATTGTAATAGAAGGATCTGGTTAAGAGTTAGTCCAAAAGAAGAATGATTTCACACCTATTTGATAGAAGCACATGCTTTAAAAGTTTAGTATTCTTTGACTTCTAAATATTTTGGCTTTTCAGCACATGTCTAGTTGCCGTGAAAACCGTGTGTCAGAGCTAAATAGAAATGTTACCAGTATTAGTCATGTAAGCTTGGAGAATTTATGGGTTTGACCAGTTTCAGTTTTTGATACCAGTTTTCTTTTACACTCTGTCAATTTGGACGAAGAAACTAGATTGGATTGACAAATAATTCTAGTTACTTGTGAAATAACACAGTGGAATATTACTAAGATACAGTCAATACGTCAAGAGATAAAGGTGATGGGGAAAAGGGGATTCTGCTAATTGACTGTGAAACCTCTCTCATTGTGCCTAAACGTGGATGTCATAAACTGCACAAGCTTTATGTTTTTGTATAATATTAATGTCACAGTAAAATTCAATGCAAGAAAACATTGATGCTGTGTACGGCTGGCGTGGTGTGTTTGGCTAGGGTCTTGGGACTGGATGCCGGGAGCAATGCTGAGAAGGGGGTATTGGTGTGCAGTGGGAGTGAGGGTGCAGCGAATACTGTCAGTGTGGGTGCTGGAGTACCCTTGGCAGGAGGGAGCGAGGCAGGGATCATCACTGGGGGAGAAGAGGGTACAGAAATGACTCTTCAAGGGACTGGAATACAAACTTCATGGATCCCTAAATCTATCTGCCTCTCAGACTTACTGAGATGTAAATAGTATAACATGTCTTGCTAGCAGCACCTTGATTCATAAAGTTCTGTTACTTTTGCCTAAATCCTGTCAACTTCAGCTTCTTTACAATATTAAGTGGTTTAACCCTCTGCAGTTTCTGAGAGAAAATCACATTTTGAATTTGGATCCAATGGTATCGCTTGAAAACATGGATATTGCCTGTTAAATATGGTTGAAAAAAAAGTTACGCTTCTGTGGTTTGAGCTACGCTAGTACATACTATACAACCAGAAGGCAATGTAAATGCAAGCTTTTCTGCTAGGCATTTCAATTGTGGGTCTTCTGGATTAACTGTAATCTCAAACAGTACTTCCCACAAAAAAAAAAAGGGTGATTATCAGTCAGATCTGTGCATTTATCAGATATATTGGATCATAGCCCCTTGATTAAAGGTACTCAAGTATCTTTCACCATGTTTTGAAAGATTCTTATATAAAATTAATGTGTATCCCTGGCTGGAGGGTACTTCCTTAAGCCTTTACATTTGGTCTTAAAAGTTAATTGATCCCTTTCCTAGAAATAATCACACTCTAAGCTGTATCAAACACTCTCTCTAGTTCCTCTGAAGTCATCTACTACAAGGATACAGCATTTGGATGTAGTCGTCATTATATGTTATTCCCAATGAATAAAATGATTCAGAACTAACTTCAGATCCATAGTGTGTGTCAGATAGCTCAGGTAGCTCTTTGTGTTTGCTTCCTCCTCCTTCACATGAACAAAATAAAAAGCCCTGTGATAAATGTGACACAGTTACATGCCATACAGGGTTAGGTCTCTGTCACTTCATAGGAATGTGGCCATATAACCATTTCCTGAGGCTTGCAGGCTTGCATTGCAAGGCATGGTGAGGAATTGAACAGTATTTATGAAAAAGATAGACTTAAGAGTTAACTGAGCTATGTTGCTATGTGCAGAGTCTGCTGGGTTGCTGGTGGGGAGTGGTTTAAACAACTTGTTGTTTAACAACTAGGGCTTTCCAGAGAACCATATTCCTCTCTGAAATTTGCAGCACTGATTTTTATAAAGTTCTGTCTGTAATTCCCCACAGCACCATTCTCCCATAGAGATGATCAAGATTGGGCACTGTTTGGTAAAATTATTCTGTAGTTCTTAATCCAGTAGGCTGAGTGCAGAGCCTCTGGTTTCCAAGGTTCCAATTAGTGATTTACCAGAGATGACACTCAGGCTGACAATTTTAAGAGAATCTGTGAGCCAGTGGGATCCTTCCCTGGATGTGTCAGACCTGCAAAATGCAGAGTCAAAAGTACTAGAACTAGTTTAAGTGAATTAACTTCCGAGTTGGGTAAATCAGCCTGTTTATAGCTCTTCACTGCCACAGTTAGTTCACCTTAGATAATCAGTTTAAAGAGTAGTTGAAGATTGTTAAACACACCATAACTGAGTTCTAACCTCTCTCAGGCTCACGTGACTGTCATAGAACCAAGTCATAGTTGAATTAGTACTGTAAGAGGCAGATATACAATCATAGAATTGTTTAGGTTGGAAAAGACCTTTAAGATCATCAAGTCCAACTGTTACCCTAACCCTGCCATCCCACCACTAAACCATGTCCCTAAGCACCTCATGTACCCATCTTTTAAATACCTCCAGGGATGGGGACTTGACCACTTCCCTGGGCAGCCCATTTCAGTGCCTGACAACCCTTTCAGTGAAGACATTTTAACTAATGTCCAACCTAAACCTGCCCTGGCACAACTTTAGACCATTTCCCCTCGTCCTATTGCCTGTTACCAGGGAGAAGAGGCCGACCTGCACCTCGCTACAGCCTCCTGTCAGGCAGTTGTAGAGGGCGATCAGGTCTCCCCTCAGCCTCCTCTTCTCCAGACTAAACAACCCCAGTTCCCTCAGCCGCTCCTTGTAAGCCTTGTGCTCCAGTCCCCTCACCAGCTTGGTTGCTCTCCTCTGGACATGTTCCAGCAACGCAATGTATTTCTTGTAGTGGGGGACCCAAAACTCAACACAGTATTCGAGGTGCGGCCTCACCAGTGCCGGAGCACAATCACTTCCCTACTCCTGCCGGCCACGCTATTCCTGACACAAGCCAGGATGCCATTGGCCTTCTTGGCCACCTGGGCACACTGCTGGCTCATATTCAGCTGACTGTCAAACAGTACCCCCAGGTCTTTTTCCACTATGCAGCTTTCCAGCCACTCTCCCCCAAGCCTGTAGCGCTGCATGGGGTTGTTGTGACCAAAGTGCAGGACCCGGCACTTGGCCTTGTTGAACCTCATACAATTGGCCTCGGCCCATCGATCCAGCCTGTCCAGGTCCCTCTGCAGAGCCCTCCTCCCCTCCAGCAGATCGACACTCCCACCCAGTTTGGTGTCATCTGCAAATTTACTGAGGGCACACTCAATCCCCTTGTCCAGGTTGTTGATAAAGATATTAAACAAGACCGGCCCTAGAACTGAGCCCTGGGGTACACCGCTTGTGACCAGCCGCCAACTGGATTTAGCTCCATTCACCACAACTCTCTGGGCTCGGCCATCCAGCCAGCTTTTTACCCAGCAAAGAGTACACCTGTCTAGGCCATGAACTGCCAGCTTCTCTAGGAGAATGCTGTGGGAAATTGTGTCAAAGACTTTGCTGAAGTCCAGGTAAACAACAACCACAGCCTTTCCCTCATCCGCCCCGTGGGTCACCTGGTCATAGAAGGAACTCAGGTTGGTCAGGCAAGACCTGCCTTTCATGAACCTATGCTGGCTGGGCCTGATCCCCTGATTGTCGTCCATGTGCCTGCTGAGCACCCTCAAGATGAACTGCTCCATAATCTTCCCCAGTACCAAGGTCAGGCTGACAGGTCTGTAGTTCCCCGGATCCTCCTTCTGGCCCTTCTTGAAGATAGGCGTCACATTTGCCAACCTCCCAGTCATCTGTTATCCAGGACTGCTGATAAATGATTGAGAGTGGCTTGGGAAGCTCCTCTGCCAGCTCCTTCAGCACTCCTGGGTGGATCCCATCTGGCCCCATAGACTTGTGGACGTCCAGGTGGCATAGCAGGTCGAAAACTGCTTCCTCCTGGATTATGTGGGGTTTATTCCACTTACCATCCCCATCTTCCAACTTGGGGGGCCAAGTACCCTGGGGATAACTCGTCAGGCCATTAAAGACCGAGGCAAAGAAGGTGTTAAGTATCTCAGCCTTTTCCTCATCCTTAGTGGCCATGTTCCCCCTTGTATCCACCTGAGGATGGAGGTTCTCCCTGGCTCCCTTTTTGCTGTTAACGTATTTATAAAAACTTTTCTTATTAACCCTTACACAACAGTGGCCAGGTTGAGTTCTAGTTGGGCTTTTGCCTTTCTAATTTCCTCTCTGCATGACCTGACAAGATCCCTTTACTCGTCTTGGGTTGCCTGCCCCTTCCTCCAAGGGACAAGAGGTTAATCTCAGGGAAAGAAGAACAATAGCTACTGTTGATGATAATGTTGGTGTCTTTCCAAAATCAGTAAGAAGACTTTGTATGCCAGTAAGACATTTTGGTAAAAGACCAAATAAAAAGTAATGGAAAACCAAGAGTTACTTAATGTATAAGGCTATAATTTGTACATTTTTGTTTCTCTAAAGTTGGTGTTATAATTTGTCTTTTTCCAGAGATGGTTGGATCCAAACAAACCTATCAGGAAACAATTAAAAAGTGAGTACATGTATGTATTTGGTCAATTCATATATTGTTATTATGCTGTTTTTCCAGGGTACCCTGACTAATTAGAAATAACTTTTCTTGACTGTAGGAGGATCGCCTCACAGTTTGAACTTCAGAGTTAAGTTTTTTGTAAGTGACCCAAACAAGCTCCAAGAAGAATATACAAGGTAGGTCTACTTAATTTATCAATAAAATAGTTTTCTAGAAGGCTTACGTTTAAGGGGAAAACTATCTTTTTTTTTTTTTAGGTATAACATGGAAATTTTCTTTTAAATAATTTTTGTCATATGTGCAAGCTTCTAATTTTTGCCTAATAATTACAGATATGAACTATGCAGTTACACCAAATCAGTATAACAAAAAGCCTCTGTGAATAAATTTACAATTTTATATGCAAAGTGAAGTAACTACATGAAGAAAGTACTACCAAGTAGAAACAGAAAAGGGAAAATAGAGAAGAGAGGAAAAAGTTAATCCCACTGTTCACCAATGAGTACAAATTTAATTTTATCCTTACTTGTGTTCTTTGTGATTAAGAAATTCCTGAGCTTTCTGCATTTTTTTCTTGACACCTCCCCTTCCTCCCCCCCGCCCCCAAATTTTCTGCTTGGCACTAATAAAATTAATCTCTGTTTGTATGGTTGTAGTCCGAGCTTGAAGCATGCAAGCTTTTTTTGATAGCAGGTATGTTGAAGTCTGTTGAAGAAAATGCTCAGTGTGAATCAAGATAGGAGGCTTGTGAGTTGCAATTAGTCCCTGAAGAAATGCCTCAAATTTTCAGTATTCTTAATTAGTTCTGCTCCTCTACATAACTCGCATGATTTGACAGATTGGGATTTTTGGATGTAAGCCATTGTGAAAACAGGTCAGCCCCATTCAAAAAACAATATCTAAATTATTAAGGATAGCTTTAGAAATATAAGTACCAAAACTGTGAAAATTTGAGTCCACGTTTGTTTATAATTGATTTTGATTTGTCATATTTTGGGCAAAATCTTACACACATCTATGCAGACAGAATTTACTAAAATCAGTCTCAGAAATCCTGGATCAGGCTTTGTTTTATTGAAATATTTACTCTGAGAAAATTTGGCAATTTGCTATATCCAAATAATGAAAAATGTGTTATTTGAATTAAAGGACAGTATGTAATATTCCTAAGGAGATGGGGGAAAAAAAAGTAAACGATCAGTATGAAGTAAACAGTAAAGAACGGTTTTCTTTAAATGTTATGTTGTAAATACTAAGCTATAAATACAGCATCCTTTTAGATTAGAAGTAATGTACGATTGCTGTATCTAGGTCAACTCTTGCCTTTTTTGCTAATAGGCCTAATTGCCCGTGAGAAAACTTGTTTGTCTTTGGAATTATTATAGAGAGTGTTTTATCCGTGGGGTTTTTTGAATGAAGTAGGATGTCATGTCACAAATATGGGGTCCTTTCATGTAATTGGTATTTGCCCCTTATGAAAGAAAAGAAACAAAACACAAACTTCTGACAATTCCAGCTCAAAGTGAGACTTTTCAAAGATGCTCAGTTTTTAGAAATTTCTTGAAAACAGAGGAATGAGTCAATATGTGAAGCAGTATGAATAGACATCATGGAAAGGTTCAGTGCGAGCTCATGTCTTATTAGACCTCTGCAAATTCGTGTCAGGGAGGCAGGTAATAAATGCCCCAGGTCAGGAAAGGTCAGTGGGAGCTCACCTTCTGTTGGAGAGTTTAGCTTTAGGAGCTTGTCTGGGTCAGAAATGGGGCTTCATTAGTTCTGCTCATGGCAGAAAGACTGGCTTATTAACGTTGACTCCAGTTACCAATAACTGTGTCTTACCCTTTTCTAGAGAGAGAGATAAGGGAGATGAAAACACTGTAATGCAATGCCACCTTCATTGTTTTAGCTGAATTTGTGCTGCAGGCTTTTTCAGATCTACATTGCTAAAGCTTCTATTGATTTCCCATTTTGCTCAATAATATGCGAGGCTTCTGTGTTCAAAGTGAGGTGGTTGGCTAACAAGCGATTAACTTCACTGTTTGCTGAAAACACTGGACAGAAAATGAACTCTGCTTGGTGTTCCTTAATCATGAGGTCCCTTAAGTACCACGGAATACTTGTAGTAAAGCATTACACCAAAAAAAAAAAAAAAAAAAAAAAAAGTGCAGCTGCACATACAGAATGGTTTTGTCCTGCATTTTTGCAGCCATAAATGTTAACAGGAAAAGTAGGAAAAATTGATTTGTTCGGTATATTTGTGAAGAGGTGCTCAAGCTAAGCATGTGAAGCATATCCTTTTAATATATAAATTTAACTTGTCATTTATTGCTTTTTTAACAAGTAAAGAAATTTTGCTTTATCTGTCTCTCTTGATTTCAATATGCATTTTAAGGTGGAAAATGAAAAAGTATTTTGAGGTCTCTAAAGCCAGGACAATGTCTTAGTTTAACTTCTTGAGGTTAATACCTTAAACTAAGCTTCTTGCCATTTTGGTCAGTTAAAGAACCTCTAGGAGGTTTTGTAGGAGTTGAGCTCATGGGCTGACGTCTTTTCTTGCCAGTTTGCAAGTGCTTTCCCTCATTTTCTTTCAAACATGGAATGCTTTACCTTTCCACTACATTTAGCTTGTTAAGTGATTGGATTTCTGTGTGTATATTTGTAAATGTTTGTTGAAGTCTTTAAAGTAGTAATTAATCCACTTTCTGAAGACTACACAATTATGGGAAGTCATATTATGTGTCATAAAGTGTTATATTTTGTTTTTAATTTCGTAGTGCAAGTTAATATTGGGAAATATTTAATGTTTGGTTTCAGTCAAACTTGAACTAGGTGGTTTTGATAAGTAATTCTGATGAGTGTTTATAATGAATGGTATGGCTGACTCTACTTCCAAATCAGAACTACAAGAAGGAAACCAGATGATTTTTATAATGATGACTTTAATAATAATAACAACAACAACGTAGGAGGTCCCAAACAAGAATAAATTTATAAGAAAGCAGGGGTTATGTTTAAATTTTCCACTCAGTGAAACTTTTTTTTAAATAAAAAGGCATTAGAGCCTAAATTCTACAGTTGCTTTTATGCCCTGTTTTAAGGGTTTCTTGCTGAAAGTTTAAGCTTGTGCTAACATCCTGCCATCTCACTAAGTCTTGTTTGTTACCCCACTTCAATCTCAGTGGAGGTCATTGGAGGTTTACAGCAGGTGTGATTTGCCAATTGATATAAACATTTATACTACTTTGAAGTTGTCTAAAACCTTTGAGTGAAATGTGAAGAAACTAAATTGAATGAACAAAAGATTCATTCTGAGACATGAACAAAATATTTGGGTTTTGTTGGAGGAAAAAAAGGAAGTAATTTAGAGGGATATCTGCAGTTTTGGGTTTGTTGGGGTTTTTAAGTCATAGTGTTTCTGTTGCCACTGTTTGGTGGGAAATAGTTCTTGTTTTAAAGTGTTCATCTGTTCCTTTTGCTGTTCCATCTCCTTCCTGACTTGAAAAGAGCGGGCATGGGAAGACTAGATGAATTTCTAAAACAAGCTTTTCTTGCATCATAATAAAAGAAATCTTCAGAAGTTCAAGGGAAGTCAAGTGGAAGGTGTTTGACATAATAGAATTGTCAACTTTTATTTAATAATGTAACTCCAAAATACTAAAAGTTATTATTTTAATTGAAATGAAAACAGAGTAGTATAAAATATTCTGTGAGAATAAATTAATTTTATCTACCTGGAGTACAAATCATTCATATTAAGGTACCTGCATACACAGATGCAAACTTCAACTTTTATTTGCCATATTGAATAGTTCTGTTATTCACACTCATTCATCATGAAGGCACTTTGTCCTTTTTTTTAAACTTTAAGTTCAACATAAATACTGAAAATAAAGCAGGTAGACTATGAAATTTGCAGCCTTTTAGTGAAATGTAATGTATAACTTCATAGCCTGTAACTAGTTTAATTTACAAAGTTATATTGTTATTTTACTACTCACAGTTTGATTTCTTTCCCATAGGAGTTTAAGAAATAGCATGCAAAATGTAAAGTTTGAGTTTTGCACTAACTGAAAGCAAAATGCATTAAACTGATTAAAATGGTTAAGTAATTTTATTTTTAATTATAGTGTTTTTTGTTTTGTTTTTCAAATAAGGTACCAGTATTTTTTGCAAATTAAACAGGACATTCTTACTGGAAGGTAAGATATTTTTGTTGTGTTAAACATTAAATGCACCTTTGGTTGAGAAAAACTTAATGATGGGGATTTCACCTGAAAAAAATAATAAAAATAAATCACATTTTATGCAAGTAGGAGTGTTTATAATAATTTTCTGTTCAATTTGTTCATAGGCTATGAAAGATAAGGTTTTTTAAAGTAACCAAATTTCATACTAAATACGTAATTTAATTTTTTTCTCGTTCTAAAAACAAAACAGATTGCCCTGTCCTTATAATACTGCTGCTCTTCTGGCTTCCTATGCCGTTCAATGTAAGTATAATTAGTATTTGTGTACGTTAGTCCTGAAATACATAAAAAGCAGTATTGATTAGTTTCTAAAGAATGTAGTTGGTATTGCATTATATGGTGATTTTTGTGGACGTGAATGCTACTTTTCTCATGATTAAGGAAATATAGTTGGTTGGGTTTTCTCCTCCAGCATGTTTTGCTGAATTAGATACAGAAAAAATACTGGTAACTCTCGGCTTTCCTTCTTTAGACCCATGCAGTTAAAAAAACCCAAAGCAACCCTCTTGTATTTCTCTGTATTCTGAAGCATGTGGTTGGGTTTTTTCCCTTGAGAGATACTAAAGCATTTTTTAAACACGTAAACATTTTTAACATACCATATAGTGAACCTCCAAATAGGTGTGGAAAAGGGAATTCTGGTCATATCTGGCTAAAAAGTTCAATACCTTTGTTGTCAATTTTAAGCCATCAAGTGAGTACATAAGTCTTGAAGACTGAGATTTAGTCGTCTTCCGCTCTCCCCATTATCCTCCATAAGCTTAAATTGTTCAGTGGGGAAAAAAACCCCAAACACCCACAATAACCAACCAACTAAAAGACTGTTCAGCACTTAGTTCTTGAAATTTGTGGTTGTCAGAAATGCAGTTTTATAGGCAATCCTGATACATCCATCTATATTCACGTGGTTTTCTACTATTAAAGATACTTATATCTACATTTCATTTAGTAGTTTGTATACTTTGTACATATCAGAGAAATAGTGTCCATATTATTTTTTTCAGGGAAAAATGTATAAAAGTATTAATGTAATTTTTTAATGCATAGTTTTGATAAGTGATCACCTTTTTCCAGATCAATCAATAGAGTAATTTCTTTTAAAACTCCCAAACTCCAGCTACTTGGAAATAGAAATGTACTGCAAGTGCTGCATGCCTTAGGGATTTGCCTTAGAAGAGATGAAGTATTTGATAATGAAGCAGGCACTGTGAAAAGTTTATAACATTTTCAGCTATTAATAATGCAATATTTTTATATTTCAAATATTGTAAAAGTGGTGAGTACGCACAGTGAATTATAGTTACATTTACATGTGATATCCCACTGCCCTTAAGTTCTTCAGTGTGCAGACCCATGTCTAATAATTTTCTGTGCATGCCTATTACTAAACTCTCTCTGGGTTTAGCTCTTGGGATTCTTTATACATATAGGTAAATAGCAGATGTAGATATCAGACAGTCCTGTATTCTCTGTAGCAGACTTTAGCAAGGCATGTACTCTGTTATGAAACCTGGTGGTTTCTGGCAGTGCAAGTGCCTCAGACTTCTTTCCTACCTTCCCTTCCCTTGCTTATCCTCCCACTCCACGAGTGCCTTCATCCCTCTTGTCAGTTCTTCCATGCCCCATAAAACTGTCAGTAGGCCTGCCCAAGACCCCACGTCATGCAGTGTTACTGTGAACTTTCCAGTTTTCACATTACGTTGTTTATCTATCACTGTAGGTCTGTTACATGGATTACAGATATTTAAAGCTGATTTTTTTTTTATTATAGTTAGAAAGCCTCAAAGCCTGTATTTTTTGCAACTGTTGTTGTATGTTTCTTATTCTGAAAATAAATGTGATTTTAATTTATTTCTTATAATTTTAAGAAGGTGTTAGAAATTATGTAAATGCACTTTTTACTAGTTTCAAGCGAAGTAGTTTCAATGTAGTTGTATGTATGTGTACTTTTTTCCATACATACAATTGAATGTGCAAAAAAATATTTTTCTAATGCTTCTGAATATATCTTGGTACAGAACGAGTTGGTGGTTTTTGCAGATATTCATGAAGAAATAGCAGTTGTAGTGTTAAAGTCTAATCACATGAAAGCAAGCAAAGGTAAAATAGAAAAAGAAAAAAAATCAAATACCTTGAAGTATATTACTTAGTGCTAGCCATTATGAGAGCATTTATGTATTAATTTGTGTATTAAAAACTAAACACTTCATAAACTTCCTTCATAAGTACCTACTCAAAGCTCTCTTTAAATGATCTCCACAGTATTCACTGAGAATGTGACTGTTTATGCAAAAGGGAAAAGGGGAGTTCAAATGTCTTCTCTATTTTTGTTTGCTGTAGATCATAAAGTATGCGGGAGCAGACTCTTGTGAATTTGGGGGCATTGCACAATGCCAAGTACATCAGTGATAAACAATAACCTCTCTTTTTAATATTTTAGCCGAGCTGGGAGACTACAACCATTCAGAAAACTTGCCAGGCTACCTCTCAGACTATTCTTTCATCCCTAGCCAGCCTCAAGACTTTGAAAAAGAAATAGCAAAATTACATCAGCAGCACATGTAAGGATTTACAGCAGAAGTTATTGACTGACTTTGTCAAATACTGACTGCTGGTGCTGTGCTATTGTATAAAAATGAGTATTTTGTCTTAAAGGTTTCTGGGGGTTTTTTTTTTGTTTTTTTTTTTTTAAGAGTATGTTTAATGTGATTTTTTTGGGGGGGTACATTGTCTGTGTGATAAATACTATTGATACTCTGCACAGATAGAATATCTATGACAGAATGACAGGGAAAAGAAGTGAAATAATTAACATGTTAAAGGTACACTGAAAACAGTGTTTGTGTGTATTGCATAGGATATTAATTTAGCAGGGTATAATTTCTTCAAGAGTTTTTTTCAGTCTTTGAGAATGCTCTGTGCATAAAGGCTTTGTTCTCACCAGTAAACAAGAGTTACTTTAGAAGTAACAAAGTCCTTTTCTTCAGTATCTGCTCTTTCCTGTGTGTGTGTCTGTGACCTTTCACTAAAGAGGAAAAGGCAACGAAGCAATGGAAAATATTTTTTTTTTTTCCAGTGTGTAACATTGTGGTACTTTTTCAGTGATGGTTCGTTGGTATTCTAGAACTTAAGTACTTTTTGTTACAGTTAAATTTAACAAAATGTAAGCTATGTTTACAAAAACATTTGCTTAGTTGGGGCATGTTGTTGGCTTTAGAAACTATTGAATGTTATATTTCAGTCAATGCCTTAGCAAATTCTTCTAGGTAGCATAAAGAAATTAGAGTGAGTTGATGGTAATTGAAACTTTAAGGGTGAGCCTTGGGGAGAAATTGCTGTTACCAATACAAAATACAGGACTGCAAAAGTAATTTCCAGATTCTGGAGTTCCACAGACATTTAAATGATACAGTGCGTTAGAAATAAAACATATCCATTCGCAAGCTGTGCTGCGGACTCTTGTCAAGTCTTTGTCTATGTGGAAGGACAAGTTTTTTTCTGTTAAAATTTTTGGGTTACAGTCTGTTGCCAGTGAGAAAGGAAATTCAGATTTCAGGGTGGGGGTAGAACTGGTAAAACAAATGTAAATTTTCTGCTTTAGCTCACTAGGGAGCCTATTGCAGGGGGTTATGTTAGAATGTTCCTGATTTAGCTTCTTTCTTTCAGAGGGTTGTCTCCTGCAGAAGCAGAGTTCAATTATCTCAATACAGCACGTACCTTAGAACTTTATGGAGTTGAATTGCACTATGCAAGGGTAAGTTTGGATGAACTAGTATTGTAATGCAAAAATGGATTCCTCGGATATCTGTGGACAAATCAATATTATTTTTTTTTTCGTGAGCCTTCCTGGCTGCTGCTTACAAGAGAAAAAAATGAATAGATTATCTTATTAGGTGACTAACTGTGATTTACCAATTTCAGTAGCTGCTATTTTGCTCTAGCGAGGGTATTTCTTTGCTTAAATTTGAGCTTAGTTATACATGTGTTATTCAGGTTGAGCCTTGTTGGCCTGAATGCGAGTTCAGTTGGCTACTGGTGAATAAGAAAAATGTGCTTGTTGAATGTGCTTTTGATATTTAAGGATGTCAGCTTTGCAAAATATTTAATTTGGTTCTGATTAGAACCACATTATAAATCATCAATATCTAATATGAACTGTTAGTGTAAGGTGACCGTACTATAATTTGATAAAGCATTGATTTTTACCTGGTAAAGCAAGTAGCTCGAGGTCTTGACTCAACGATCTTACCCTGTCAATACAGTGCTACCATTTCTGCAAAGCCTCTGAATATAATTATTTTTAGTAACTGACACCTCTGTTTTATAAAGATTCTTGTCCTACTCCCTAAGTTTAGAGAAAGTTGCAATAGAATTTGAAATGTACCCCACTTCACTGCTGTCTGTATCCTGCTGTTGTCGCACACATATTGAGACCTATAGTAGGTGTGTGATTAGAGTGCAAAGATATTTCAGGAAAAATGTGCTATTTAAATATGCTTATGATATTGTTTGTTTTAGAATCTCTCTTCTCTCTGTTCTGAGATTGCAATTTCCTTTCAGGTAGGAATTTAAGTTGCTCGTTGCTTTTAGTGTAGCAAACATCAAGCCAGTCTATAGTGCTGTTGCTTGTAATAAACTGCTAGATTACTCTATATTGTGTTTTTCTTTGAAGCTGGTGGAAGACAGAAGATGTAACTTAAACTAAAATTAAATGGTAGCTTATAAAGAACTTGGAGCAAACATTCGGGCTTGTCCTAAATTGGAATGAATAATTTAATTCTTACTTATCTTATTGTTGTGGTTTAACCCAGCAGGTAGCTGAACACCACACAGCCACTCGCTCACTCCCCTCCTCCCCCCGGCCCCTGTGGGATGGGGAAGAGAATCGGGCGGGGGGTGGGGGGGATAAAAAAGTAAAACCCATGGGTTGAGATAAAGACAGTTTAATAAAACAGCCAAGAATGATGATAATAACATTAAGAGAATATACAGAATATGTAAAATAAACGATGCACAATGCAGTTGCTCACCACCCGATGACCAATGCCCAGCCTGTACCCAAGCATCGACCACTGCCCCCCCCGGCCAACTCCTCCCAGTTTATATACTGACCATGACATCATATGGTCTGGAATAGCCCTTTGGGCAGTTGGGGTCAGCTGTCCTGGCTGTGCCCCCTCCCAGCTTCTTGTGCACCTGGCAGGGCAGGGGAAGCTGAAAATTCCTTGACTAGCGCAAGCACTACTTAGCAACAACTAAAACATCAGTGAGCTATCAACATTATTCTCATACTAAATCTAAAACACAGCACTATACCAGTTACTAGGAAGAAAATTAACTCTGTCCCACCTGAAACCAGGACACTTATTTAATAACACATTTCTTTCCATGTTTATTGAGATCTGTTTTACTATGGTATGTGTGTTGAGAGAGAGAGAGAGAGGAGAATGAATATATATGAGGTTTCAAATATATTTATATTGTTCTTCAAGTAATTTTCTCTTTTCTTTTAAAGGATCAGAGTAACAATGAAATAATGATTGGAGTGATGTCAGGTGGAATACTAATTTTTAAGAACAGAGTACGAATTAACACCTTTCAGTGGTAAGGACAGCTGTTTAAGCTAATTTTTTGTTTGGAATTTTAAAACATATTTTTACCACTACCAGTGTCACATGCTTTAAAAAAGACTGAAACTTAGTTGTTAGCATATCAAGTTGAAATGATTCACCTCATGCTGTGCTATGGGTAATTTTATGATGGGGTTTTGTCCTGTTCTATATGCTGTGCTGTTAAATGATTGTGGTGCAAACTATAATGAATTTTAATACATTTTTTTGTTCAGGAGTTTGTAAGCATACTTTACATTTAATTAACTATATATAGCTGGGGCCAGTACTATGGTCTAGCTCACAGCCTTTAAAGAGACCACTGAACTTAAAAAATATTAACCTGATGAGTGATTGCTCTTACCTGTTTTCATCATGTGTAATTTAATTGCACTGTGTGTATTAAATTTAATGTAGGTATGGCACGTGAGGATAACTGAGGTGGAGCATTCAAGGGTATTGTCCTCTCTACATCTATAGATAACCATTTTCATTCTAAGGATCAAAGAGTGCATTTATTGCAGAAAAATCCATAATTTATTTCTCCTCTTAACTAAAATATTTTTTAAAGCTGTTCTGTAAACACAGATTTATCCTCATTAAATACTTTACTCTAGTTATCAGCTTTCCTGGGATTCTGTTCTTATTTATTCATGTAAGAAGGGGAAAGATACGAGAAATCCTGTTCTGCACTGTAACTTCTATAGTGTTTTACAGAAGTTATGTCACCTCCCCCAACGCTTTTTTTTTAGTTCCCTTAGAAGTAACTTTCCCTTGGTTTCCTATGCCTGCTTGGAATCCACTTTGACAGCCTTTCTTACTACATATGTCGCTGAGTGTGCTATAACAGCATTTTGAGTGGGCGAAGTCAGCCATATAAAATTATCATAACAGGCAGTAGTTTACCAGGCACAAAACCTGTTCGCTCTAGAAAAAATAAGTTTTGTATTTTCATTTGCTACTGATTTGTGTGCTTGGGCAGTGCAGACTGGACGTTTCTAAAGTTCTTGGCTGGTCTGTCATCTTCATATAAACAGATTAAATTGGTTACCACAATTGAAACTGGGAAAACTTCTCTGAATTCAGACTGATACGGGCAATTGAAATCCCTGGGGTTTTGTTGTTTTCTGTCACCACAGGGTAAGATCCATTACCTGTAATCAGTGACCTGTTCTCACTTAGTAAATTCCCTTGCAGAGATTCAAGATATTAGTCATAGTCTTGATCTTTCCTGCAACGCAATGAATTTCTGAGACATTCTGGTCTCCTGTGCTAAGCTTAGTCTCAAGTTCTGTTATGTATTTGGTGGTTTACCATGTGGAGGAACACTGTGAATGGTCAAATTTTGGTAGATTTTTGGATAGAGGAAAAAAGACAAAGCTACGACATACATGTTCTCCACAGACAGATACAGTTGAACATGGTAAACATTTTGCCTGTAAGCATTTAAAGAAAAATAAGCCTGAGGCAGTTATGGAGCATGTAAATTTTTAGTCTCCATGGTTAGTTGGGTAAATTAAAACTGGATCTTGCAATGATAAATCTGGAACTACCGTACTAGTCAGCCAGACCTACCTTTATAATAGTGACATGTTCTAAGATAGATATCCTTCAGCTGGTAAGAGTTTTGAAATGTTAGAGCCATTTCTGGGCTAAGGCTGCTTTGTAAATGTAATGCTGTAGTAATCAGGAAGGTTTTAATTCAGGCTGCTTTTACTGCTGTTTTTGGGGGGAAAACAGTAGTAGTAGAAGCAAGTTCTATAGAACACGCCGGTGAATTACTGAGTATGTACAATGTAAGTCATAATTAAGCTACATGTCCCTACTGGAAGCTAGAGGTTTCTGTGAGCTCTGCTTCATATTGTTTGCATGCCAGGGATGCTGATCTAAATTCTTAATGTGGTTTTTGTGTGTGTATAATTACCTAAACAGTTGTTCTTTGTATTCAACCATATCAGCTGACATCAGGGATATTAATTTCTTCCTGTGAAGACTATAGTACCAACATAATTGGTCTTTACAAAAACACCCCACCCTCCCCTCGCATACACCCCCCCACCATTTTGTCCGATTATAGGCTTTCTTTTGCTATGAGTAAGGATCTGAAATGTCAGTTCTCACAATATAGCTCAATAGTAGACCTATTACCTTTCCTTTTTATCCACAGTCATGCAGCTACTCCAGTGACACCAGTCCTGATACTTATTCTTGCTTGTGTTCTTGCTCCTGTGAAACTGGAGCTGTGTAATGTCTTCTCAGTGCTTTATGGCTACAGTGAATGTTTAGATATCCCTTTTTCAGTACTCCTGGGCTGAGTTTTGGGACAAGTGAGAGGATAGACATGCATGTATGTGGGAAGAAACAAAGGTTTAACTGTATTGCTCAGAGAACCAAGTAAATTGTATTTGCCCTCTCCCTCTTAATTTGATATTGTATCAAAATTGCATTTTGTGATCCTTGTGATCATGGGGAGAAATGAAACAGGAGGGAGACAAGGAGGGAATAAGGCAAAACAAAGGAGACTGCCTTCTATCCGGTGTGTCCTAACTCGATCTTCTTGTATTGTGGGTAATTCCTCTTTTCCCCAGACTGCTACCAGGCACAGAGGCCTGTGAATCCAGGGGGTAGATCTTGCCCTTGAAGGACCAAAGGAGAAGAGCATGGAGTACCTTGGCCTTTCCTTTGTTACTAGATCACCTGCTCAGCAGTGGAGACACACTTTCCTTTGCCTCTCTTTTGCGGCCAATGTACCCCTAGGAAGCTTTCTTACCTTTCACATCCATTGGCAGCTGTAACTGCAGTTGCACCTTGGCTTTCCGAATTTTATCCCTGAATGCATAGGTAGTACTGCTGTGTTCCTCCTTGGTCATCTGATCCTGCTTCTGTATCCTGTACACTTCCTTTTGTGTTTGAGCTCAGTCAGCAGTTCTGAGTTCATCCAAGTTAGCCTCCTTCTGTGCTTCCATGTTTTCTAGTATATATGGATTGTGTGGATCAAGAAGATTGGCCTTTAAGATTGGCCACCTCTCCTCAATTCCTGTGTCTCAAAAGGCTGCTTCCAAGGGATTTTGCCTGCCAGAGCTCTGAGCAAGCTGAAGTTTCTTCTCCTGAACTCCAGGGTTGTTTAATGTGCCGCACCCCTCCTCACTTCCCTCAGGATCTTTAGCTTCACCATCTCACACCCGCTGGAGCCACGTTTGCCTTTTACTACTAAATCTGGAAAATCCTTCCTTGTTTGTGAGTTGTGCTACCAAGAGCATCTTCCTGAGCTGACAGGTCCAAACCCTGTGCCAAAGAAGTCTTGGTTGAGAAATTTGCTGGATCGCTTGTGTCCTGCCTTGTCACCTTCTCGGCAAGGGTTGGGGTGGTAAAGTCCTTAGCGAGAACCAGGGCTTGGTATCATGAGACTCCTTCCACATGTTTGAGTACAGTCGTCATTTTAGACTAGGATTTTTAAATATCTCATAATTTAAAAAATGTCTTATGATTTAGGATGTCTAAGATAAATGGAAACTGGAAAATCATACCAGGAAAACATTATTGATGCCTGCCTATTCTTACCCTTTCCTTGGATATGCACCATTGCCAACAGTCAGAGAAAGGAACCATAGGCAGACATACCTTTTGCTTTGGCCGAGTATGGATATCCTTATTTAATGACTAGCAGCCTGTGAGCGGTACATATGAACTCTCTCTTATCTGCTGTATTTTTCAAAAATAGCTGAGATTGAGCTTTACTGAATCATTTCTTTGTACTTGAATGGTGACTTTTATGGGTTGAGTTAGACCTTATTGTTATAGTTTTGAGTCTGTTCCAAATGGTTGCGGGCTTAAAAGGCAACTGACCTCACTCTGCCTAAATAATGGGGTCGGATTAAAAACCAGTGTGTATAGCTTTCATCCTTATCATCCTTATCAGTCTGTAAATCACCAAAGGCAGTAAGTTCTTTAGCAAAAGAGGGAAAAACAACAGTAAAAGGTAGTAGAATGTTTTTATAAATGGAATATTTTTTTATTTATTTTCTCGTTTCCTGTTGGCATGCAAAGCAAATCTGATATATTGTAGAGTGTGTGCAGTTCAGTTTTTAGAAAAGGTATATATTAAAATGTTCTTTTAATTGCCCTGTGCCCCAAAATTTTAGAAAATTAATCACAACATACTTCTGATTAACAGCAGCCTAAATAGTCTAATAAAACTTTTTTCTGGTTTTTTTTTTCCCCCACAGTCAGAGTGCTAGTGTCTATCCCGTCCAGCAAATTTAAGACTCATCTCTAATCATTCTTAAGCAACTGTTTGTCACAGGAGGTGCTAAGAAAATTGCTGCATTGCCAGTGGAATAACTTGATTTCAGTAGATAAACTGTTAGCCCCCTTTTTAGTTTCTAATCCCTGAGAAACTAACTGCAGTAGCAACAATTTGTTAAGAATTAAAAAAAAAAGACAGTTATAGCTGCTGCTTTTTTTAATTTATTTTTTTTTACTAATGGCAAAGCTAAGGAAAGAAAAATCGGAAAAGATTTAAATAAGCATAATTTAAAGGCTAATATTCACAAACTCCCTTAATGTTATTGGAGATAGAAACTCTCTCAACAAGTTAGGACATCCAAGTTAGGTCATCCAAGTTAGGTTCCTGCTCTGAATAATCCCCTGGAGAAAAATGTCTCCATTTGATTTAGTTAAGAAGATAATTTCTATATCTATAGATATCCAATTTAGGTGTCTGTTAATGTTTGCTTCTCATGCTTCCTAGTCTAGAGGGTTTTTTACTCAACAGAGTGATTAATATGCAGGTAGTAATTCCAGTCACTATTGAGGTCCCTGTATATTCTTCATTATTAAGTTTATCTCGAACATTGTAGCACTGCCTTCACTGACATTTTGTTTGGCTTTGGGTTTTTTTTTTTCTTTCTTTTGTAGCTTTATCAAGCCAATATAATAACTTGAAGTACAGGGACTATCAGAGATGACAGTTCAGATTAGTTAGGGTGCTCTGTATAAACATGCTGTGTAAAAGGTTGAAGAAAAACCCCGAAGAGTTTGCTTGTAACTTCCCGCAAGTTCACTGTGTGATCTAGATTCTCTTTTGCTTTGAGTTTCATGACAATTGTCAGTGAAATATCTTCTGAGTGATATAGCATTTGAATTTAGTGTTCTACAGTTTGAAGTATTGTATCAGTTGTTCCTTTTCAAAGTCAAAGAAGTTAATATTTTTTCTTGTTACAATTGTAACCTTGCTTTTATTCTTGACCAAAATAATACTCCAATATATTTAATACAGGATGTGCACTATCCTAATATTGCATTTCTTTGAAAAACTGTGTAACTAGATTGTGATGGAAATATGGCCTGTCTTTTCTCATTTAGCATAACTAGCATTACAGTGACCATCCAAAATTGTCTGGAATTACTGCCAGCATCTTGTATACTTATAGATAACCTCCAAGACAAAAAGATCTGTAGGCTGATTTTTCCCTGTCATGTGATACTTTAAATGTTTTTTCCTCTTCATAGTGAGATGATTTTTTGTTTTGTTTTTTAACTTTATAAATACCAAGATCACAAGTCCTTATCTCTGTGTTTATATCTTGCCTGAGCTATTTTACTAAAACAAGTTCTGGTTATATTTAAAGACATGTAAGAACATAGAAAAAGAGTATGTCTTTCAGGAATCAGGTGAAGAAATTTCTGAGAAAAGAGAACATTTGGTTGGAATGACCTGGCAATAGAATACCTCTTTGGAGTTTGGAACTGGGAAAGGATACTTAAATTAGCAACTGCCTTGGGTTTAGGATGGAAACAAGTATACGGCTCATAAATTTCAAATTATACAAGCTATTTTATGTAATCTTTGATATGTTATTTTTTGTCTATGGAAATTTCATGGGCATGAAATGAAATCTGTTCTCTCTAGAAAGTATATTTTCTGTGGGTGTATTTAAGCCTTTAACCATGATTCAGTATACTAAGTGTTTAAATATTGTGATTTTATTTTTCATTTAGGTTGAAGATTGTAAAAATTTCTTTTAAGTGCAAACAGTTTTTTATTCAACTTAGGAAAGAATTGGTAAGTACGGTCTTAAATTTCATTTCGAAAAATGAGAGCAATGAAATTTCTCTGTACTGCACGTCTATGTCATACTGACTGATATTATGTTGATTCTTGTCTTTATCTGCAATTAAAAGTCCAGCTTCACCAGCATTCTGGATATTTCAGTTCTCAAATGGGCCATTACATGCTTTATAAGACTTTTTTTCATTTGATTTGCATTATATCTTAGATACGTTTAGTTTTACATTTGTATGCAGGAAATTTAACTTGCTTATATAAGACAAACGTTGAAAAGCTTGAAAGTAAATCAATATTAAATTTAAATTTCACAAGAAACCAAATTAAAGGTAATGCTTAATGCTGCTTCTAGTTGTGTATGTGCTTGTAAGTAAATGTTTGATTAAAACATGCTGATTTGTATTCATATTTAGTAATACAAGCTGGTTTTATTATATTTAAACAGAAGAAATAAAAATGTCTTTGCAGTTTTAAATTACGTTTCATGATTTTTGATGCGTACTTCTAAATTTGTTGGGGAAAAAGTTGAAGCTTTCTGTGAAGAATGTGTATGTTTCACTCTCTGTGTTTTGTGTTTGCTACCATGTGAAGCACCACAGGACCACTGCGCATTTAATTCAGCAAGAAATGGATTGTTCCATGCCTCCAAGAGATTAGAGTCTTAAGCCCATCACAGACGTATCACTGGGGAAAGATGGAGGAAATAATTAAAAATATGACTGTGATTAACTCATCAGATTAGTTAAAAGGTTTTGTGCAGTTCTTACAGCTGAAAGGATTTGAAGACCTGAAATGCAGAGTTACTGACTAGATAAAAAAGATGGATTCTAGGCAGAAATGCATCCTGAGTACTACAGGACTACTCCAGATTTAGAGACAATATGGTTAAGCAAGAAAAATATAAGGAGGAAGCACCTGTCACATCAGGTCAGGCCCATGGCTGGTGACTAGTACTAGTACTGAAATCAGGAGTCAAACTGTGTATCTTAAAAGCAGATCCTTTAAAATGAGGCCCAGGAGTTTGCAGTTTTCACAAATGGAACTAACTGACCCCAGGCAGATGCTTTGTTGTAGCAGGAGAAGTTTAACCCATGTGCTTGGAGCAGTGTGAGTAGCTGTCAGTTTGGAACTGGCGTAACAGGAGTTAGAGGATTTTGGAGTCATTATGTGTAGAAAGAAATGAACTTTGGCTATTACATGAAATAAACAGGAGTATCTGTCAGTGTGAGCAGACATCATGTAATGTGAGCAGAAAAATGGTAATGATACAAAAAAGTGGGTAGGGAATATTTCATTGTGGTGCATAGGTATTTCTTAATACCCTGCAGGAGCTAGGGGCTAGTTCTCAAAGGCAAACTGATCTCTGACAACCCAGAGGTCAAATTTTGTCTTGATACCGGTGTGTGCAACTTCCATTACAGTTGCAGGAATGTTGTATTTAGATCCGAGTTGAGAATTGGGGGTTTTATTTGGAATTCAGAAATTATGAACTGCAGTTGTTTTCTAAATGGGAACTTGAGGAAAAGCCTGTAGTGGCAGAGTTCAGGACCTTGAAGATTGAGATGCCTACATATAAAATCAGATAGGGTACTGTACTTGAGTGTTTTCTCTATTTTCTGCAGAAAAAAATTCTGCATGTAATTGAAGGTAATATTAAGATAGCTTTCTCATCTTGTTTTTTCTCTTGTTTTTTGATACTCTGCATATTGTTACTTGCACCAGAATGTAGTATATGTAACTAATGTAATTTCTCTTCTGAGACATCTTATCTAAGCCAACAAATTAAAAAGCCTTGTACTGTTTTTCTTTAAACTCTATGTATCAGATGAAAACTGATGGCAAGAATTTAATTTTCATTCATTCCAAGTCATGAATATGTTAAGATCAAAGCTCAAATTTGGCTTCCAAAGAAGGCATACTTAAACTAATTTTTTAATCAAACCTAATATTAAAATTGTTACTTCCAGAGTTACTTTCCCTGAGTAGGCTCATAGGATAAGATTCATCTCACCTATATTCAGCTTCAGTTAGGTTAAAAGAACATATTTTCTTTTTCATGATAATTAGCTAACCAAAGCTAATCATCAGACTTCCTCTAGAGCAACCAGACACATGCAAAGGGTGAAATGTCTTGCTTGAATTGCAAGAGTACGTTTTAGGATGGATTAAGTTGCTCTCTGGTGGTATATGCTTGCTTTTGCTTTCACTCCCATTAACGCTAAAGGGAACCTAAATGGCTCTTTTTAGGCATCAGAAACTAGGTGCAGTGACTCAGTGATTGCACATTTGGTATGTAAAATACCTCTGGTCTAGTGCTTTGAGTGTATATTCAAAAGCACTGATTTACGATATGGCAGTGAAAATATATTCATGGTATGCTGATGATGTGTTTCAAAGTTGTGTGTAAATATATAACAAATTGTACAGCTGAGTAACCATATTTATTCTGATGCAAAGCTGAGATGCTATAGGATATTAAATTAGTGGACTTGGGAGAGGAATTTTTCAGTGGTTTGGTTTGTGGTTTTTTTTCCAAACTGGGCTACATATGCTTTCAAGTAGTCCTAAACAGATATTTTTCAAATACTGCTAATGAGTGTTGAGAGCTTTTAATTGCAACTGTCCTCAAAAGTGCAAGTGTCTTATCTTTTAATCACCTATTAAATTTATTCCCTGACTTGGCATTGCTTAGAGGCACCAACATAAGTAAAGAATAATTTGCCTACTTTTAATAGATTTTATCTGTGTTTAAATAAATCACTTAAAGGAAGTCAGATGAAGTCGTTTAATGTCAAAGTCATTTTCCACTGGTAGTGTAATATAATCTTAAATGGAATCTGATTGTGTATTCTGACAATTATATACCTGGAGCTCGCATCCACTGGAGTAGATTTTCTTTCCATTGTTTTTTCATGTTTTGGGGAGGAGGGGGGGAAAGAATGTTATATGTATGACTTCTTCACCCAACATTAGAAGCCCCCTGAGCCATAACTTCAGTGGTGGGGTTTTCCACCATGTTTGTTCTGCCTGTTCCATACTCTGCTTCCCTTACATGCCTTGAAGCCGTTTAAGAATATTCAGTAGTTTAGTTTTTCTAGATGTTTCCCTAAGCTTTTCTGGTGTTAGTTAATTGAACCCTTGGCTGTTGTAGTGTCAATAGTCAGCATCAAACTCTTCATGCTACTCGGCATACTTAATGTTCTTGATTCTTCAACAGCCAAATAAGCTGTTCAGCCTGTTCTTCTGCTCTTTTCAGTGGACATCTGGGCTCTCAAAATCACTTGAGTCTGTAATGAAACAATATCATAGCTTTTGTCCATGAACAAGACCTGGTTTCACTGAGTGGCCAAAATGATTTTTTTTTTTTTTTTTTTTTTTTTTTTTTTTTATATTATAGATTGTGTGTCTGAAGTTTGTGCTTTGAACTTTTTCTTCTTACTGACTTTTAGAAAGAACTTGGGCTAGAATCACAAGGTGATATATGGGCTTATCTGCCCAAGTACATACTTGGTCTTAAGTAATGCTGGCTTTCATTAGATGCCTAGTCAATTGTTGCTTAATCCTGTCAAAGTTTCTGCTGTCATGGTTTTACGTGAAGAGCAGATACTGTTGGGCCAATCTGTGGTTGCTTTTAAGCTTCCACAGGACTTTTGTCCGCTATCTGGAATATCTTGAGTCTCTGGAGCATCTGCTGCTTATAAGGGGCAAGGCTTTTTGTCTCTCTTGGAGATGGGGGTAGGGAATTTTTGCTTTGTTCTGGGATTTTTCTTTGTTTAGGCAAAGTGAGAGACCCACTGGAGAATATGTTTTCAACTCAGTTTCTCTCCTGAGCATTGAGACATCTGCTCTGAAGTCCTTGTTTCAAATCGGGGGAAAGGTGGGTTTGAATTAATGTCCCCACCCAAGGTGGGGCTGAGCTGTTGTATGTGAGAGGGGCACTAGTATCTCTTCTGCTTTTTTTGTCTGTTTTTTGTCCTTTTAATAAGAGGAACCACAGACATAGACTTTACTTTGCCCTATTGCTCCAGTGTTTCTTCTTGGACTCTGTAGGTAGCCTGCCACGTGGTGTACATTTGTAAGGTTATGATTTAAATTAACTTACATGGTGGTGTTTGGCTTACCTATAGTTTCATGCCTGGACCCTGAGCCTCAACATGTGCTGCATTCCAGCTGCTTCACTCTTCTCCCCCTCCATAGCAAGCAGACTGTTTTCCTCCCTCTAGTAGGGGACCGTGGACACAATTAGTAAGATAGTAATCTCAGAGCAGAATCAAACTATGACTCCCTGGGGTAGTCTTCTAACACTGTCTCAACAGACCTAAAACCCTGAAATACCTGTATGTCGTTGTCAATACCACAGAGCATTTAGCATCTTCCCGGAGCCTTGTGCTATAAAAACATTCTCATAGGCTGCAGTATAACTGTCCTGTTTTTTTATGTGCTTTTGGCTGAAGTACCATGGACGTTATAAGTGTTTCCTTGGGGTCTTATGCTAAGGCCACATTGATTCAGGCCTGCTATTTTCAGGGAAAGCAGGAACAATCTAACTCTTAAATCCAGCTACGAGACAGCAGTAGAGTCAGGTCTTGCACCCCAGAATCATCAGCAAAGATGAATTTCAAGCACCCAAGTTATGTTTGGGTATTACAGAACCTGCAAGGGTGGATAGGAAAAGAATGGGTGCACTTAGGAGCCAATGTCTTACACTCATCTTTACCTTAAAAATTGATTCCTAGCTGTAATTGAGATGAAGGGTAGGGTTTGAGAATCTCTTCTCTCTGCACTGCAATGAAAGCCTTAGAAGCTATGAATAGAACTATTGTTAAGGTACCTTTAAAGCTCTAACACACCAAGTTCCTGTGAAAGTGCTGTTTCGCATTACAATTAAGCTGATCTAGCTGTAGCTCCTTCTCATCATGTGATACCAGCTCCTCCTTCATGCTTCATGCCTGATCTAGTGATCAGATGGTGGCATGAGAATCAGATCGGCTTGTTCTCTGGAATACAAACTAGGGGAAACAGCAGGATATCCCGCCCCCAACCCATAATTATAATGCTTTGAGTGACATGAAAGTGCATGATCATCAGCTCATATAACTTGTCAAATTCTCTTTTCCAACAGTATAAAAGGCTGACAGAGCATTAAAATTTGCTACATCATGAGAACTCTTTGTTGGAATCTAAAATCTTAGCTGATTTGTCCTTTACTGGATCCAGATGAGGCAGTCCATAATTTCACATTGTTGATAAAGCCTTTTTTAACTGGATGGGTAATGGACTTAATTTCAGTTACCTTCTTTGTGACTTTTTAAGTACTTCTGTTAACATGTCTCGAAAATACAGGGGACAGTTGGCAATATTTGGAAACTAAGAAAAGAGATAGAAGTAATTTTTGTAAATTGAAGCAAAATATCAGGTTTTAGTTTCTTGCCTATAATTTCTTGAATTTCATCAATAGATACTCAGAATTTGCTGTTGAATCTTTAAATCAATTTTATTCTTACCCCAAATTCATCATGTGGCTGAAAATAGTGTCATTCTTAGCCATTAGTCATGACGACTTTCCAAATACAACACTGTGACAAGAGTTGCGGGCCTATGCTTTGGTATCTCAGCAGATCTAACGATGAGCAGGCCAGCAAAAGCTTAACGTGGAAAAGAAGTTCACTGCTAAGTGAAAACAATTAAGGTCTGCTAAATGATCTGGAGGATTTAGTACTGTGAAAAGAAAGTAGAGTGCTGATGATATTTTCTGACCTACAAAGTTTGTAATCAAGCTCCCTCAACAGGCAGAATATCTTAGCTTGCTTTGCAGTTTGGCTTCTTTCCTTTACCATGAACCTAATTAATCATTTAGAAGTAGGCACATCAGTTGCTCTTGAGGTCAATACCTGTTCCCAATCTGTAATTGTCAAGTGTGTATGACAATTCCTTGTCTTAACTGTAGTAATCTTGAAATACGGAGTCATCTTGCCTCCGAGTTCTTGAATCACAGGAATTTTTTTACTGTAGTTTGGGTCCTATCTTTTTGGGTCATTTTTTCCCATCTAGACTGGTTTCAATATCACTAAACAGACTGTTGAGCAGGCTCATTTAAAAAAAAAAAAAAAAAAAAAAAAAGGAAAAAAGAAAAAAATTACTTTAAAGAAAACGTAGGTATTTTAAAAGGGTTTATAATACATAAAGTTAATGTAAAATTAGAGGACCACTTCAAAAAGCATAATTTTAAAAAAAAAACAAACACCAAAACTAACAGTATTTATCTTCAGTTTGAAAGTAACTGGGAATAGCTTTTATCTGAAATAAATTTTTCTCATTTTTAGCATGAATCTAGAGAAACGTTACTGGGATTCAATATGGTGAATTACCGAGCATGTAAGAATTTGTGGAAAGCTTGTGTTGAACATCACACGTTCTTCCGCTTGGACAGACCACTCCCCCCTCAGAAGAACTTTTTTGCACACTATTTCACTTTGGGTTCCAAGTTCCGGTACTGGTAAGTGCTGATTTGAAACATAACAGAATGGGCAACTCATCAATAAACGTAGGGAATTATTTAGAATCTGTATTAAAATGTACCATAATTAAAGTAGCTTTTGAATCCTGCAAATGTTTCCCTCCTCTGTTGACCTAAGTTTCAAATGTTGTCTGTAATTTTCAAGGATATCTTGGAAATACAATTATTGTTATTAGCAGTCGTTATTGAGCTAGTACTCTGAGATTGTCTCACAGGCTGCATTTCTTCCCTTGCTTTTACCTGCTGGCTTATGTTTATCTTAAAAAAAATGTTGTCTCAGAATTTCAAAGTCTTTCGCCTGGTGTTTTTGAAAACTGATGGATCTCAGATTCTGTGTGCAGCAACTGCAGCAAAACAGACCTAAATAGAGATCAAATAGAAATTGACGAAAAGAAGCTTGTACAAGTAAAGCCCACTTAAGCTAGATGTGTACAAATAGGCAGCTAGGTGCAGACAAAAGACATAACGTGTTCTGCACCAAAACCAGAAGTTTAGAAAGTAAGGGTGAAATTAAGTCCCTACCTTTTAAGGATGAACTCGACATAATAGGCAAAAAGCTTGGAGGTGCAAAGAATGACTGTGGAATAGCTGTAATCGAAAGTACAATTTCTGTTCTAACGATGGAGTGGGTGGTGTTGGTTTTTAAAGTGTTTTATGCTTTTTATTAAAAAAAAAATAAATTCTTAGTTAAGTAACCGAGTTAACTGTTTCTGCGAGTAATGCAGAATGCTGATGGTTTAAATCGTGCCCGAAGTAGAGAATAATGGAGCTACTACTAATTATCTGTCTAGAATGGCAACAGTGACTGTGACGTACAAAGGGAGATAATGAAATGCTAGAAAACACAATAACAGACTATTTCTGTTACACTTGTGAATTGCATAAATGTATAAAGAGGAAAGTAATTCAGTGGCTAAATTTTTATACCATCTGTATTTTTGACCAGCATTCACAGCACCCATTTGAGAAACAGCATTCTGTGATCCTGAACAGTGTTTGAGACTTGGTTCAGTGTTGTTGTAGTGAATTTGGGGGACCTTTTCCATTTCTGTAAAGGTTTTGAATTTGAATCATTGTGGTTACTATTACAGAATAGCTCTTTGATGATGACATTCAACTTATGTTAATGTAAGATGAAAAGGGTAACCGCATAAAAATGAAGAAGGTCATTAAAGTTAATGAAGCAGCCAAAAGGCTAGAATTTCTGCAAGTAGTTTGAGAGATTGTTTAGAAGCAGCATTGTAGTAGTAACATGGCACACAAGGAGAGGTTAAGGGCACTGGGCTTGTTTAATCTGATGAAGAGGAAGCTAAGGGGGAATTTAGTAGTAAGCCTAAAGCTACTTCAAGGGCAGCATCAGAAATGATGGAGCCAAACTTGTGCTGGTAATGCCAGGTGATAGGACATGGGGCAACAGCCACAAATTTCACCTTGAAGATTCTAGCTCAACATTAGGAAAAGTTTTTGGTTTTTTGTTTTTCTAGGAGGATAGTGCATTACTGGAGCAAGTTACCCAGAGAGGTTGTGGGATCTCTATTTTTTGGAGGCTTTCAAAACTTGGCTAGACAAAGCCATCGCCAGACATGGCCTAGTGTTAGCAGGAGATTGGATGAGAGACTTCTAGTCAACATCCCTATGATTAAAATGAACTAATAAAATACTAAACTGCCAGGGCTAGACAGAATTATATTCAGTTCTGAAAGAAATCAGAAACATGAAATTGTTGAACGATTAAATGTGTTACATTAAAATTCTATTATTTCTGTTGGATTAAAATATTCTAATGCAGCAAATTATAAAGAAAGTTTTGGTTTTGTTTTTGTTGTTGGTTTTTTTTTTAAAAAAAAAAAAACCTTCCAGGAGGGATTAGGAAGGCTACTGATAAGAAAATCTGACTTCTGTACACTGCCCTTGGATTTTCAAAGTGTTTCTAATAGTATCCCGCACCAAATACTCATTAAAGAAGTTAAACTGCGAAAATGCGATGAGTTTTATTGTATATTAGCAACTGGTTTAACCAGATGGGAAACAAGTAGGTCCCTTCTTCACAGCAAAGGGAAGTTACCAGTGAAGTGGTACAGGGTTTTGTAGTAAAAGCTGAAGTTGACTGTAGAAAGTTTCGGTGGTATGTCACAATAAGAGGTGAGTAGGCAATAAAATGGTAGATCGAGTTCAGCGTCCAAAAATGCAAAATAATCTACACAGGGAGAGAAAAGATGAGGAACATCAATTATAAATAAGGTATTACTGTCTTGGAGTTAGTAGTTCTCTGAATTTTAAATCAATTATTAGTAGCAATTAGATATGGCAAATACAGTGTTAGAGTTGTTGGAAAGGAATAGAGGAAAATACAGATGGCTTACTGCTTGTCAGAGTTAAAAATGTATAACCCCAGGAAGTTAGCAGGCACCAAGTTTGAAAAGAGAGACTTCTTAAAATCACAGCTTGGCAGAGGTTGGAAGGCAGCTCTGGACAGTCTCTAGTCCAATGCCCTGCTCAAACAGGGTCCACTATAGCAGGTTGCCTAGGACCGTGTCCTGCCAGGTTTTGAACGTCTCCAAGGATGGAGATTCCACTCCATCTCTGAGCAACCTGATGCAGTGTTTGATCACCTTCATGGTAAAAAAGGTGGGGTTTTGTTTGTTTGTTTTGGGGGGTGGGCGGGTTGTTGATTTCTGCTCCCCTCCCCTTTCTGTTTCAGTAGGATATCTCATTTCAGTTTGTGCCCGTTGCCTCTTGTCCTTTCTCTGGGTTCCCTTGAGAAGAGTCTGGCTGTATTTTTTTATTTCCTCCTTCAGGCATTTATATGCACTCATTTGATCCCCCTGAGCCTTTTCCTCCTGAGAGTGAACACTCCCAGCTCTCTCGGCCTCTCCTCATACATCAGATGTTCCAGACCCCTAATTGTCTTTGGGGCCCTTTGCTTGATTTGGGGAGCCCTGGAACTCCACAAGGCATTCCAGTTGTAGTCTCACCCGTGTTGAGCAAACCTGCTTTCCAGTCAGTTGGCCCTCAGCCTGTGCATGGGGTTATTTCTCCCCAGGTGTGGGTCTTTGCACTTCTCTTCACTGAACTTTGGGAGATTCCAGCTGGCCCATTTCTCCAGACTTCACACATCCAGCAGTTCTATAGTATGAATGTGAAAATAGCTCATTATTCTTTGATTTCATAGTGTAAATGTCCCTGTAAGGGACAGAAAAGAGCAGAGTTTTAAGTATCAGTACCCTTTTAGGACATGTGTCCTCTGACTCTGTGCCTTGGTATGAAGTTATAAATGGGAAGTGGCTGCAAGAGGCAGTTTTGCTGGTTTCTTGCCACCAATTCTTAACTGCTGATAGACACTCGGAAAAATTGTGGGTTTTTTCTAAAACAGAAATTACAAAATGTTATAAAGGATCTCTGGTTTGACACAAGACATCTGGTCTTATATGAAAAGTCAGCAAGTTCCAAGATCTAATCTTGGTTTTGACAAGTTGTGTAGAAGAATACAATCCTGATGTGCTTATCATCTAATTTCTTCATGATATTTTGCTGAACTAAGTAGCAACTAAGTTAATAGCAATTCAGGGAATAGTTTAGGAGGAGTACAGATGAGATGCTGTAACTTTTGATGTGGCTATAACAAGAAAGATTATAGTGTTAAGTGTTACTCAAAGATCTGAGCAGAAATTTCTTATTGCTTTGGATAAGAAGGAAAAGGAAGAGAAGAGAAAGCTTTATGTTATACCTAAAATTAATTGATCTTTGTTATGATTAGACGGTAATGGGAAAGAAGACCTGTACTTCTACCAAATGCTTTCTAAAGTTACACTGCACTGAAGTTAATGCAATTGCTTTAGCATGACTGGAAATAGATTTTAGGGTTTTTTTGTTGAGATGGTTCAATTTTAAGCGAGAAATTTTTATCCTAAGTTTGTTGCATTTAGTGGTTTGGTTTTGTTTTGTTTCCAGTGGGAGAACAGAGGTCCAGTCTGTGCAGTATGGTAAAGAAAGAGCAAACAAAGACAGGGTATTTGCAAGGTAAGCAATTTACATTTGTACAACAAGATCAGTAAGTCTTCTGTTTGTATCTTTTTAGATGTCATGGGATCATTGTTTTCTGTTTGCAAAAATGTAAAATAAAGAGCAACTGTTGTTGACTGTTGCTAGTGGCTTGACTTAACCATATTAAGGGGTTTAATTTTGATATGGGAAGGTGTCTCTTTGGGGCAGTCAGAAATGGATGAGAATCTTATGACAGAGAAGTTAATAAGGGCATTCTTTAATATTTTCCCTTTTATATATACTTAAAATTCAGAATAGCCTTCAGTCTGAGTAGTTTGTTGTTATATGTACTAGCCCTCTTTGTGCTGTTCTTACTACAAAGAATGGTCTCTGACTCTTCCATTAAAATATTCAGTTAATGGGTATGTTTTATCCCTGATAACAACCTACAAATCTATACACATATTTCCTTTAGAATAAGGTACTGTGAGTGTCTGTCTTGGTGAAAACAGCTTTATCTCTGTAGTCCCAATGAGGTATTTTACTATGAAAAATTTGACTGGAAGTGAGCTGCTGTGGAAGGTATTCTGTCACAGAGTAGTTGGCTAATCATAAACCTATTACTTAAATGTGTTTCAGACTCCTGAGGGGTTTAGTGATTACAAGAAAATAGTCAAGACATAGACTTCATTCAGAAATTATGGTACAGTGTTCAAAAGTAAACCTGCTGCTGCATCCATTTGGCAGTCTGCTCTGATAATAAATAGAAAGAATCCTTATGAGCAGAGAGCATGCTCTGTGCCTTTTTTTTATGCTTATACTTTTACTGAGATGGGGATTGTCTTTTAACGTAGTTACCCCTCAAGGAACTCTCTAGTTCAAATTTATGTTTGCAGACTTTTAGTAACAAGCCCAGCAGCCTTTTTCAAGTACCTGCAAGCACTGTTTTTCAGAGTGTTGGTGAATTCTGCCTTGATTTCCTGCCTGCCTCCACCCCACCCACCATCCCCTTCCCCCCTGTGCAATGTAATATAATTTGAGTTTTTATCTGGGCGCACCGTAGATACTCAGCTCCATATTAGAAGGATTTGGGGGCAGAAGTGTTGCAACATGTTTGTTCAACAGGTAGGTTTTTATAAGACCAATTTGTTCTGTATGCTGTAGAATTATTTTTTACTCTAATTTACTTTGGGAGTCTGGTTAGAGTTTTACTTGGGGCAAGTTTTTTAGTACTCAGAAGGCTCAACACTGTGACAGCTGAGTTTTATTTATCTAAATGACAGTTACAAATCAGTTAAAAACTATTTTTCTTGTTACACTCTGAACTTGGCAATTCCCCACAATTGGCTGGAGGAGAGCTGATACTTGGTTTTGAGGAGTATATTTATCGTTTTAGAAACTCTTATTCAGTAGATGGCAGTCTTCCCTTTGAGTCAAAACTGAACAAGTGGTGCTGGGGTCACTTGTATTTTTGTAATATACACTGGATAAAATTGAAAGCCATAGCTAAACAATGCTGTGATGTTTTCTCAAGTCTTTGGGGCTTTTTTTAGTCAATAAAATACTTGGCTCTTCTGTCGTTCAGTAATTTTATTTTCCGCTGTTGCTTTTAGATTAAGGCATTCATCCTCACCTTTTGAGTTGTTTAGAAATGTTAATAACTGATAAATATCTGAGGCATATATGTGTACGACAGTGAACGGAAATTAATGTTGTATTGTAACAAATATACCTCAAGGCTTTTAATAGATCATCTGTGTCTTCCTCTGTCCTCCCCATCACAGCGTGCATTTTCAATTTTAAAGATTTAGTATTTTCAAGGGTGAAAAAACTTGAAATATAAGACATTTCTAGGACACCATG
Organism: Gorsachius magnificus; assembly: GCA_034008185.1. Taxonomy (NCBI): domain Eukaryota; kingdom Metazoa; phylum Chordata; class Aves; order Pelecaniformes; family Ardeidae; genus Gorsachius; species Gorsachius magnificus. The sequence goes on along the minus strand of CM067085.1, from coordinate 14,603,836 downwards.
TGGTTCAAGAAGCTTAACTAAGAACATTCTCTTTAATTCCTTGTCTTCTAAACATCTACAGGTTGAAATACTGAGATTTTATCCCTTTTGTATTTATACAGAGGACAAATTTTGCTTTTTAAGGTTTTACAGGTATAATGTGGTTTTTGTTCCAGGAATCTGCTTTTCTCTTGGTCAGTTTGTCTTTTTTTGGCTGAAGTCATCGTGTTGTTGAACAGTTTTTTAAGCTGTCAAGCAGTGGGCTTGTTTCTGTTGCTTTTGAAAGTTCTGCTAGGTATTGGTTGCCTTTTGCTATGAAACCAGGAACATGCTAGCGTTACAGTCAGGTCTTTCTTGAGAATTAAGTGGACACACACACCAAAAAAAAAAAAAAAAAAATTACTGTTGCTTTTATTATTACCACATCAGAAGATTTATTCAAGATCAGGTAAAAAAATTAAATATGTTTTCAGGGTTTTTTTTCTAGACCTGTCCAGATTTACTGTTTTCTCACCAATACCTAACTTGAGGCTGCCTTATTTGATCTAATACTGTCTAAGCAAACTTTTCAATCATTTCATTGTAAGAAGATAACACTGATATTTCATCTGAATTAAACAAGCAGTTATAACCTACAATTAGTAGGCTTAGCTGTTTGACTTCAGGATTTTACTTGTAAAATTAGCTGAAGTAGTACTCATGGATTATTTTTTTTTCCAAATCATAAAAACATTTCAAATTAATTTTTAAAAATGGAATCTATTATTGTGAAGGAGGTAGTCTGTAATAAACTTCATACATTTTGTAGACGCTGTTTTCTTAATCCTCATGCAACACTAATTTAAGCATTTAGAAGACTGTTGCTGCAGTTTAGATTATTTATTTTTTTTTTTTTAGCCTCATTTGCTGCAGGATATTCACAACCCAAGAAAACCTTTAAGAATTTCCGGGACCATAATAAAAGGGAAAGTAGATAATAAAAGTGAAAAAAGTTTGATCAAGTAATGAATTGAGAGATTTCTTAAAGACAACTGTTCTCTCTTAGAGTCCTTGCAAAATATTCTAATTGTGTTCAGTTCTGATGGTATGTACTGGAGCTGAGAGAAGGTTGTTTAGGCGCATTGTATGATAGCAAGCAGGTATCTCAGTCCGTCATTTGTATTTACAAACTCCCTATCATTAAGTTGCAATCTCTGTTTTCCAAAAATCCCATCTTGCTTCAACTATGCATTTATTCAGATTAATTAAATAATTCCTCAGTTGCTTTAAAATGCGTATGTCATTTGTGGTGTATCTGCAGATTTGTATACAGTTTCAGTCTCTTGGTCTGAAGCTGTAGTTGCCAGTTTTGCTGAGAAATGCATTCCCACTACTCCTTGTCAAAATACAAAGCAAGGCTGTGGCTCTAGGCTATATTTCTTTTGGGGGCAGAAATGGTTTAAAAGATTCCCACCTGCATTCTCAAACAATACCCTCTTTCTTTACCAGCTCCTGAGAATTTAGCACTTCAGCTGTGGGATGCAAAACAAACTGTGACTTTGAAAGCTTTTGTGTACTGTAGCTGAGCTAATATAATTTCTCATGCTTTTCTTATAGTTGCGTTATGTAATTTAATTCTTGCTACTTGTTCTTTGTTTTTGACATATCACAGCTCGTGAGACTGTTCTTGATTGTGGGGGCAGGTAAAGTTTTCGGTTTCTGTCCCTACTCAGATAGATAGGACTTTTTCCAACTTTTTTAAGAATGTCTCTACAGATACAGCAAAAATTAAATCTGAAATAGTTCACTCTGTTAACTAGCAGTGCCCTGTGCTGGGGTGCAGTAGAAGCATCCAGACTGAGCAGACAAACATGGAATTTAGAATTTCAAAGTTTATCAAAGCATTTCAAAATTTTTTTTACAGCTTGCTCCCCCTCTCCCATCTCCTCAGCTGTACTCCAGTATGAGAGAGTTATTTGAATATTGTAAGGAATTAGTGATACAGGAGAAATTTGCAGGAATATTTCACAACATATCTTAAATGTTAATAAAAAAACCCCTTATTGTTAGATTTAGAAGTGTTGGCACGAGAACTAGTATCAAAAAGCCACAGCACTGAGAAGTTCGGTGCTGCAGTGCGGTAATTTTTTCTTTGAAATTTCTGCAAAGACAGGAAATGGAGGCAACAAACATGAGTGGGTGGGACTCTGAGGTTAGAGCTGTTAATAAAATAATTGAAACGAACCTTTGCTGATAAACGCTGCAGCTGTTTATCATGGTAGTAAGGTATTATTTCTGAAAGATCAGACCCTATCCACAGTAAAAGGTGAGTTTTCTTAAGATGGGATTTTTCGCGATGGGAAAGAAGGTGATACTTGTTCTCATTTTAGAGTTATGTTCATTTGCAGCACAGATTGAGGAAGTTTTAAAAAATGTAGTTGCAAACTATGACTTAAAGATACAATGCAGTGGGTTTGGTTTTTTTGAAGCAGTCAAAAATTTAATTTTGGGGAAACTTCACCCCCCACTCCCACCCTGTATACTTTATTGTGTCTCTAATTGTAATTTGTTTTACACAGGCAAGGATAGTGCACTTTCACTGTTGTGCATTTAAAAAAAAAAAGTAAAATAAAAAACACCTACCAACTTTTCTGTGTTCCACTTGTTGCTTTTTCATTGAAGGGTAAATAAGGTTCAACAGCTGCCTTTACATGTCAGAAAATACTGTAGTCACCTAATTTAGCATTGTATATATTATGTTCCTCTGTGTTTTTCCCTCAGCCCATTCTTTGGTTAGTAGAATCCACCTCTTGGCAGAGCTGGCTCTTGGTGCAAATCTGCTGGCTGCAAGCATGCTGTCAGCAAAGTCCAACTAATGAGAGCTTTGATTAACAAAAGAATGATGAATGGATATTATACATGCATTTCAGTTCTGTTGGTTTCTTGTTACTTTACCTGTTCAGAACCGCTCAAATTTGCTGTTTGTGAACAAAAATATCTAAGTGGTTTGAGTTGCTCACATTTGAAGCAAATTACAGAAATTGAAATGTTAGTTTAATTGACATGATATCAAGTTAATTGCTTTTTCAATCAAATTAATACTGCTTAAAAACAGTGCAGCATGCTAAGAAACTGGAAGTGTTTTTCCTCAGGAATTAAATAATTGCTATTTTCCCTGTTTTCAAATGTCAGTATACTATTAGATATTTTTTTTTTCCCCCAGGTGGAATAAGACCTGAAACAGTAGTATTTAGAATAGCCCGCCTCACTTAACTGTCTGAAATTTGTCTGCTGTTACTCAGCAAGTCTTTAGAGCAGCAAAGTAGCATGCACTACATGTTCAGAACTGCTTGGGGAAATAAAAAGAAAAATAAACCCTCCACACACAGATCACTGCTCCTTTAGTATCAAACACTGCTGACATCAGTAGGACTTAGGTATTTCTCCATGTGAAGATAGATTATTTGATATGATGGTTGGTTAGTTACTGTTGTAGACTTTTGTTGATAATATTGAGGACAGTCTGCATAAGGCGCGGTGGTTTGCATGGAGTTTTAAGTTCCGTAAGAAGCAAAAATGTGTTTGTAACTAAGGTTCTCATTTTCAGAAGGATGTAAATTGTGTGCAGGGAAGTTCCTTAATTTCTCAAAGTTCCTTCTTTCTGGACTTGCGCTTTCAGTAAATCAGTAAGGTGGTAATGATGAAGATAAGGAAGAGTTACCATGTGTCCCAAGGGCAGCAAAGGCAGAAGTTACTTTGTGGTATGGGTGTATGGAGCTGGGGAAAGAAGTGAAGGTGTTACGCTGATACAATAAGATGTTGTCATCTTATTGTGCAGAGCTGGAGAGTAGACAAGAGTATAGTGTTAGAATATTAAGGCAAATGGGGATGAAATGATCATGGCACAGAGGACTGGTGAAATTGAGGTATCACTGGAACAAGAGAGGGTTGGGTAATGACGGAGGAGAAATTTGAACTATATAGCACCATCAAAGTAGTAGTAAAATAAAAACACAGAAACACAAAATACACAGAGCATTTAAGGATTGTTTAAAAGAATTTTTGTTGTTGGCTGAAGAATTTTCAGTTGAAAACAACAAACAGCAAATGTCTGGGTATGTTTAGTCACAGGATGACTGAACCATCCAGTGTGATGCTGAGAAAAAAGTAACCACAATTCTTGGATGATTCATTTGATGATTTCCAGTATAAAAGGGAAATGCAGTATTTCATGAGAGATTGCAAGTATGGTCTCTTTGTGCTTAAGAAATAGGTGAAACAAACAGCAGAATGGGTTTTTAGGTATGCTGGGATGACTGAAGAATGAGAAGAAAAAGTTTCCTCAATATCAATAAAGCGCCACAAGTAGAAAATGCAAATCCTTTTATATAAAACCACTGGTGATAATGACCTTTAACCTGAAGGACATTTCTGGCACAAAACTAAATGAAGTTTGGTTACCCACAAAGAAGTTTAAATAGGATGATTGCATCTGCCTTACAGGTGACAAAACATGTTCTGGAAGAAAGCATGTCACCTTGATGGAAATCCCTGATGAGTAAACAAAACTCAGTAGCTCTGTTGCCATGTTGATGATTACCCCGTTTTCAGTTCTTCAAAGTCTTGGCAGTCTTTTTGGGCTGATGTTTCCACTGCTTTATTTTTCCTGAGGTGGCTGAATAGTTGTGTTACTTGGAGTTTTTTGTTTTGGTTTGCTTTTTATTTTTGATTTCAGACCTCTCAATGACTATTCTGTCTGAGTCAGATTCGCTTTGAGGCATTAGAAATGCCTAGTGAAATTTAGTGGGTTCCTCTTCCATCTTGCCTGTCTCCCTCCCATACAAGAGTATTTTATGACTGTATTTCATTGGCGTTCTTGTAAAACGTACAGAAAATGAAGTACAGTATATTGAGAAAATACAAAACTGCTCATGTAAATATAGTTTTGCATTATTACATTTCCTTTCTTCCATATAAATTGGCTTCCTATGGTAGAATATCAGTTTCATTGTGGTGAATTTTGTGTAATTTTGTTCTTGCCTCATATAATTTTTGGTTAGTCACTTTACTTTCTTCTTCTAGATCCCCCAGTAAACCATTGGCACGGAAATTAATGAGTGGGATGGACTGGGAAGTAGTGAGTAGGAACTCACTGTCTGATGATAGGTTGGAAACACAGAGCCTACCATCACGGTCTCCACCTGGAACCCCAAATCAGTAAGTAGCATCAAATCTTGTCTCCCTAGAAGTGACTGTCTACCTCTAATGTGAATGACTGCTTGTGTAATAAAAGGATTAATGCCTTACAGAGACAAATAACATCACAAATTATGTGCGGAGTGGTTCTCAGGAATATTTAGCTCCAGATAAGAGAAACTATTTGCGGGTGAATTTTAGGTGCTTCTTGCTCAACCTATAAAAAGTGTAAAGATGTAGCACGCTACCCTAAATTTGAGAGCGCGAGTTTCCTCAAGCACAGTTAAAACTAAATTATTCTTTTGGCTAATTAAAAAACGGGTAATAAAATCTGTGTGGTATTTTAGAAATAATTGATTCTGGTTAACACCACTTTTTAAAACATTGGGGAAAGTTATTTAATCAGAAATGCTTGCAGGTTTATTCCCCTCAATTTTTCTGCATTTCCTTTCAAAGGTTGCTCTTTTCACATGATAGAGCTTTCTGTTTTATGTTTATAGTTAGTGAAAAATAATTTCTGATATCTTTTGGAAAATAACCAGTTTTCTCAGTGTGCTGAAACTGGTTTACAAATTGGTATTATCCAATTTTGCGTTGCATAAACCAGAAGATTTTAAGATACTTTGGCATTGCAGCATATATTCAAAAGACTGTAGCATTTAAAAATTATTGTAAAAATTGTGTAATAATGATGCTTATTGCATAACATAACTGTGCATGTTTCAAAGCATTTTAAGAAAGATGCCTATGTCACTATGCTAGTTTTCAAATGGGAAAATTTTGGGTCACAGAAATGATTAAGACTCTGCGTGCAAAGTTTACAATTCTTCTAGGAGAAGATGCAGGGGATAAAATGTTCATCTTAATGAATTCAGATTAGGTTCTGCCATGAACAGTGACAAGTTTTTTCTTTTCATTGACGGGACTTTTAGTCCAGTAGCCTGTTCATTGGACCATAATGCTTTCAGGCTTCTTTTTAATTAAAAAAAAAAAGAAAGAAAAATATTAGCTGTTTAGTGTTTATGAAAATATTTTTGAACACTTCTAAAAAGAAAACTGAAATATAGCATGCTGATCTGACAACATAATTGTTTCAGTGATTTTTGAAACCTTGAATTATTTCATAAGAATATGTATATGAACATATGCTTGCACTGAGAGGAAATAATTATTTTAGCATTCCTTTGTAGTGGTGTAAGAAATGTAGATTAATAATAATATTCTTTTCACATTGCACTGCTATGCTTTCCCTCTTAGCCGCAACTCTGCCTTCACTCAAGAAGGAGCCCGGTTACGACCCTCATCAGTTGGACATTTAGTGGACCATGTAGTTCACACTTCCCCAAGTGAAGTATTTGTAAATCACAGATCTCCATCTTCCACCCAGGCTAATAGCATCATACTGGAATCATCACCGTAAGTTCTGTTGGTTGTTACTGTCTGGTAGTGTGGAGGGCTTCTGAAGATGAGTCAGAAATCTTTGCCGTTAAGAATTTAGTGTTAAATGTTTGGGTTGGGGAGAGTCAGAAAATCTAATAAAAAGGTATCCGTTGTTTAGGGAGTATTAGTATAGGTCTTATTGAAAATGAAATGATGCCAAAGTAAAGATCTATATCTGACATGTTCCTGGTGCAGGATTATAATACTTTCCCCACCCAAAATGTGGGTTTGCTGTAATGTGACCATCAGTGTCTGGATGTGGAAGCAAGAGTTATTTTTTGATAGAACTAAAGTATGTTGGTTTATGATAAAAGTTTTTAATTCCTGTGAGCTTGGAAATTTTGCTTTCTGTCAAGGCACAGAAGCATGAGTGAGCTTTACAAATCACTTAGCCAAAATACCTTTTTAGCACCCCAGCATTCTGAGGTTCCTAGTATGTTTTGCATATTGTTATAGAGTATATCTTTATTTTTTTAAGATAGCACCATCAGGCTTTTTTTCTGTGATGCTGAATATTCTTGATGCTTTAAGATTACTATGCTATGGCAGGCAAATAAAAACTATTATTATGTATTAAGTCCAGAAGGATGACAAACAAAAAAAAGGTTAAGTTATTCAAAGATTTGAAATACTCAGTAACTTATGGCCAGAGTACAGATTGAGGAAAAAAGGTGCACAATGTACACTTTAACACTGCCACTGTACCTTCTTATATGTAGCTGTACATGTAATGCTAAACTTGCCCTCATGATTTTGTATAATCTCTGTTAGCAAGGAAATTGTGCAAATGGTTTCAAAACCATTTGAGAACTATGAAATAGCACATACGTAATTACATATTTATAAACAAATTGTGTGTCTCAGGAAAAATTACTCTGGGAAGGTATTTGAACACAATTTTGAAACCTTGCTTGGACTGAGCCTTCATTTTTAACAACTGTGTGTAACTTTGGGAGGGAAATAAAATACAAAATTTTTAAAGTTTTGTGAAGTAACACAAGACGCTTTTTATGATAGGGTGCAATAGTTATAATTTGACCATCAGCTAGTTATTTAGCTTTCAGAACTATAAACCAGTAATTTGGCCTAATAGTATTAAGTCCCCCTTTTTGGTGGGCTTTTTTAACCTGTTCATGTGGCAAGGGAGTCTCAAAACTGGAGAAGTTGTGAATCTTTTCTCATACTCAAGTTTTGCTGTACAAGGGCCACACAGGGTCACATTACTTCTGTTACAAGTTTTCCAACTGAAGTCAGTTATGAGAAACACTTCCTGAATGGTAGAGTGATACAGTGAAGTAGGCACAATTCTTGAATATTCTCTTTCATATGCCTTTAAGTTAAGTTGTAAAAGATGTTCCTGAGTGTCCTTGGGTTTTGTTTATTTAATACCTGATTTCTTGTGTAAGTCACCATAGAAATGAGTTTTTAAAAGAGAGGAAGTGGTTTTGTAAATCAGTTATGCTACTATGGCTGTTCTTTTTCATGATTTCGCAGTTTTTATGCCCAAGCAGAAAAACTGTTGCTCTTCCATCACTAAATTTTGGGGGTTGTTTTTGTTTTTTCCCTTGTTGGAAGCTTAAAAGTGGAATTTAATCTCCTAGTATAGATATCTAGCATAAAGTATTTTTAAGAATGAGGATGTTGACTGTCAAAAAGACATGAACCCTATTAAGGTCTTCTGAAAGTTTCAGGTGATGTTATTGGTTCAAGATTTGAGATTTTACAAAAGAAAGTAGTAGCCATGGAGTTCACATTAGCTATATAATTTTAAATTATATTGGTTTACAGTCCAAAAAGCTATTTCTTAAACAATTTGACCTTTCTGAGTGAAAAGATTCGAGTAGTCCATCTGTTAATTTTTTGGGAATTTTTATTTATTGATCAAATTTACATGTGCAAGAAAGTCAGAGCAGGCTAACCTGACAAGGCAGTAGGTTTAGTCATCTCCGAGTTTGGAGTCAATGTAGCAAAAGAAATTAAAGTTTCAGTGCAGTTTAGAAGGATATTATAGCTTAGCTAATACAAACTTTAATTCCGCATTTTTTTTCTTCATCTGCATGTGCTATTCAAAACTAAATTGAGAGATTTCTGCTTGTTGTTCCCTGAGGTAACTATAACCTTAAATTCCAAAAGCACGTGATATGTGTTTAGTTTAATAAATTTGTGGGGTGTGTATGAAACTTTTGTTTAATATATTAAAAGGTCAGACCGGATAGCTGTAAAAAAATACCCAAAGCTTGTCAGTGCTAGGGTTTGTGTGTTATTTTATTATTATGTAAATTGCTGAATGCAGTACCAGAGAGCTGCTTTGCCTGCAAAATAGGCTGCTTTCACTGCCATTGTCTAAGCATTCATAAGGAAATTCAAAGCTGGCTGGGCAAATATAAAGCAATGAAGTTTTTGCCCAAGGCTTGATTGTTAGTTCTCACAATTCATTATGCTAATATATCACAGTACTTGCATCGCTGCTTCTAAAATGCTCATTTAAGTAACTTTTCAAATCTTTTCTATACGTTTATATGTTCGGTAGGAATTTATTTGTGTTTGTTGACATATATGTACCGACATCTAGTCAAACATAAGATCCCATCTCTTACTTTTATCGGAACAACTTCTTTTGTGTCTCTACTCATGTTTTCTGTTCCTCTTTTATTCTGTTTAAAACTCTCAGGAGTAATTGTTTGCAGGCAAATACATAACTATGTTGCCCTTGATTTAAAAGGCTGAATAATCTGTGCTGGCCAGACTTGGCTGAATAAATGCATAGGCAGTTAAAAAGCTCTGGGTGACCTTTGTAAGTTAATGTCTACATAATTTATAGCTTCCTTGAAAATTCATTTTTCCAAGTGTTGGCAATCATCATATTTTCCTTTCTCCACAAAAATGAATTTGGAAAAGCTGCTTATCCTGAAAAATAGAATATAAGGATGGTATGCTCTTTTTTACTGTCACTTGCATTTAAAAGTGTCAAGAAATATTATTTTTATTCGCTACTGTGTTTTGAACATGAGATTCTTCATATATCAGATACTGAATAATTACTACTTTTTTCTTAACACTGCATGAAAAAAAATTCTGAAAATTGAAATAAAGCAAAAACATACAGAAAAAATATTGTTAGGATCTTTTCAAATTTGCTGTTTTCATGCATTGTAAAACAAATTTTCTGAATATGTTGTTTTTTAAGAAAATTGGTCAATTTTCTTAAAACTGAAATGGAAAATGTGGTTTTTGAAAACAAAGTGTTCCATTTCCCAGTTTTCATGCTTTTTGAAAGAGGTTTGTCCTTTATTTGAAATCACCGTAGACAATTGTGATTTTTTGTTTTTATTTGAAAACATGTATCTGGTATCTGCCTTTCCTTAGTTGCATAGAAACAAATTATACAGTATGGAATTCGATGAGTGCCTTAGGTTTTCTAACTTGCAACAACTTGAAATGTTATGCTGTCTCATAATGAGAGTCTTGCCCTGCTAACAGTTCACTGTGGCTAGACTAGTTAAATATGGTAGGACTACTCACAGGGTTACCCGTGCTTTTTAGAGCGGTGTTATGCTATGAGTTACCACTACAGCTTGCTGATAACGAAAGGGGCAGTGTCCTATTTCTGGCTTCTGGGAGTGTACTTCCCTCTCTGCCTGGTGGTCGACCCTGTGATGAAGCAGTTCCCCTTGTTCAACCAGCAGAGAGCTACCCAAGCTTGTCCAAAAAGTCAGTGTATTTTTGCTTGCTTGGTAAGCTGCCTTAGTCAAGGGAGGAGCGCTGGAGTGCTTCAAAGAAGGGGCAATGGGTGTGGGTGAAAGAAAGAACGGAGGCACCCATTTTTGGTGGTAGCGTTCTCTTTAGATTTAGCTGTAACCTGTAACTTCATTCTTTGTGGTTTTTGGATTTGCCACTAGTATCAGTGGGCTGTTGTCATAAGTTGTTAAATTACTTAACAATACCTTTCAATATGGTTCATGGGGAGGAAGGCATGTATCCTCGCTGGTATTTAGAAACTGCCATTCAAATTAAGTTAATGGGAGCTATGTGCTAACTGCCCTTTTGGGCCTCTCAAAATGTTGTTCTTAATTCTTAAATGTAAAGCCATGTAATGAAAGATGAATCCTATATTTATGTAATACAAATTATCAGTTAAAGCTTTTTTTCCAAAAAGACTAATAAAGGAAATTATGATCCATACTATACATAAACACAGACTTCAGTAGACTGCTTGCAGATCTAAAACAGAAATAGAACTTTCTGCTATTTCATCTTCAGTAATGGTGTTATAACTCAACTGAAAAATGCATGCAATGAATACCATTTTTACAAATGCTTCAAAGCTGTGCATGTTTCAAAGGGGAATGCATTCAAGGCGGAGGGAAACAAAGTTCTCTTGAAATGTATACATACACTTTTAAATTGAAAAATTAAAATTTAACACTGTCATCTCCAATGGGCTTTTCAAATAAATGCAGGGGGGGAGTTGAGTTATCTTCAGCTTGCACTTCTCCTATTTTTAGATCAAAAGCCAAAAACTAGCGTGGGAGCACTTTATTATGCTGCTTGTGTCTGGTTTTAAGTTTTAAATTGCAGGCATTAAATTAAGATGCAAACTAATTGATTTTCTTACTGAGGAAAACTTATTAAGTGACATATCTATATTAGAAATAACTTTTTTTTAGCATGAGCCCAGAGTATAAATACAGGGAATTTTATAATATTCTAATATAAAGTGGGTTAAGAGTGCTAAAACCATTTTTAAAAGTCATGTGTAAAAGATGAACTTATGGGTTCAGTCTACAGTTGCTTGTCAAGGAAAAAAGCAGTAACATGTCCAGGCATACACTTCTAATGTATTCCACCACAGTACATTTTTGAGATTCTAAAAATACATACAGATATTCAGCTCTCAAACTCTTGAGTTTCTTCTAGCATTTTCAGTTTATTTGGAATCCTGGAAGAACTGTCAATATCTCATGATTGTTCCACTTTATACTTCTATTTTGGTATTTAGATCTCAAGAGACTCCTATAGATGGGCAGCCTCCTGCGTTACCACCCAAACAATTTAAAAAGAACAGTTGGAACCAAATCCATCATTCACACTCCCAGCAAGAACTGGATAACCATATTAATGAAACATTTGATGTTCCTGCATCACCTGAAAAATCGACAGTAAGTTTTTTGGATCCAGTTTGACCATTCTGCTTTTTATCAGAATGACAGTCCTACTTTTCATGAGGTTGGTTCTGATGCATTTCAGAGAGTAGTTGTGTTTGTGCATTACATTGCAGTATTTCCATGATACATACTGTCTCTTTGCTAGCTCCCACTGTTCTTTCCACCTGCTGGAGTAGTCCTTTGTCAGTTGTTGTCAAATGACTCCATTGGAATGGATATGCCAACATTTTGAACATTAGCTTTTCAGCACATGCAGAAATTTCTAACTAACCCTTCTTTGAGAAGTCATTTCCCATCAATTTTAAAGACGACATTACAGACACTACCACTGGTGTTTAATCTAGCTTTTATCAAAAAGCTGAAACTAAAAGTGTCTACTAGCTTCTAGAGTACTTGAACCTGTGGTTGCGTTTCTCATCAGAATTTCCACAAAAGAGGCTCTACCAAGAGACCTGTGACAACGAATGTAAAAATCTGAGCAAAAGTTCTTTTTCCATGCTTAAGCACATGCTATATGAATAAGCTGGTCAGTTGATTATTGTCTGACTGCGGTGAGATCTCAATGAACATTTTGTGATTTTTTTTTTTTTTTTTTTTTTTTTTTTGTCCTTCCGGTTTTCAAATGGTTCTTGGTTTTATACTGATGTGGAACAAGAAATGTTTTGCAGGATGGGAAAACTGTTTAGCATCCAGATGTAGCAAATACTATATAAACAGTTTTGCCAGCCTCAGACATTCAAAATTATGAGTCAGCTCCCCAAACTGATATTTTAGAAATGCCTTTGGCTTATTTTTATTTGCATTCTGAACTCTAAGCCTAGGGTGTTCTCTCAGGCCTTGTTACAAGGTTAAAATTCCCATAAACCTCATATTTAATTTCATGTTAATAAACATGCAAAAATGAAACCTGTAAGTTTATGAGTATTTGGGGAATGTTGTGAAAAATTTTGCTTTAACTAAATAATGAAATAGAATTTTTAACAGCTTTGTCTTCTCTCAGTGCTTACCTGAGTCATATTAAAGTACTGTTCTGTTTTGAAAGATAACACTGTTTTACTCATGAAGTTTTTCTGCTCTGTATTCAGTTATCTTTACGAAACTGACAAAAATAACTTCCAGTGTTTTGGTTTTTTTTTAACTCCTTTTAGTTCTGCAAAACCAACACAGCTGTGTGAGAATGAGATTCTTTTTTCTCTGTGCATTGTCAATGTGATTGTTTGCTGTGGTCCAATGGCCCACATTTATGCAGCCTCACTTAAGGAAGTACACTGTTGTAATTGAAGATCTAATTCGGTCTGCTGATGGCTTTTTATTTTGGGTATTAGACAAGAAGGAACGCAGCATGACTCTGAAATTTTGTGAAATTGTAAATTTAGGATTTGGAATGTGTTTCATGTTTTTTGGTTTGGGGGGTTTTTTGTTTGACACACACACACACACACACACCCCCAAAAAAAAAAAAAAAAAAATGCTTTTCTGACCAGAGCACAATTCAGGTTCCTGCAACCACTAAAGTCTCTTCTGCTGCTCTATCTCAAGTATTTCAAGGAAACCGCTTCACCATTTTGAGTTCATTTAGCTGTTGAATTTCCTTCATCTGTTGCCTGTATGGAGAGTCTATTTAGAAAGGTAGTAGGGACAGGTATGGGAATTTTTTTACTCCATTTGCAATCCCTAAGTATTCAATCTGAAAATGTCCAGAAGTATTTGAAAACTGAAGGGTGTGGCCAGGGGTCCCTTCAGTCAAACAGGTTAATGATGATATACAGTTTTCATTATAAACTGCTGCTCAAAATAGCCTGTTAAAGCAGGAATTTATTATTCCCTTCTTGTCTGGGGAATGTAATGACACAAAAGTTGCCAAACGCTACAGGTGTGCACTTGGTTGTTGTTCATTGTGCCCAAGAACCTGAGTCTAGTCTCCTCTGCCAGTGAACATTGGCTAAAATTATTTGCATATGATCAGGCTTCCTAAGCACCCTTCCTTCCCATTAACATATCTTACACTGTTACTTTCCTCTCCTTCCCCAAATTTTTCATCTTTTCATTACTATGAATGTGTTTGAGGGATGTTGTTTTGTTTTAACCAAGGGCTTAAAACACCTGGAATTGAGTTAACTTTTTATGAGCCAAGTTGAACAGACTTCTTTCACCTGTTGAACATGCAGATTTTGAACTTTCTTACATATAGAAATGTTTGCTTTAATAAGTTCTTTTTTCTTGATATCTGAATATCTTATGCTTTTGCCATAATTGGTAACATTGAAAACTTCCTTGAAGCAAATTTCTTTAATAATACTTTGCATCCTCACCATAGAAACTATAGAAATACTAGCTAATGTTCCGTCTGTGAAATAAATATTGATGGGAACAAACTAAAAATCACTTCAATGGCACTAAGTTGATTTTTCCAGCTTAAAAAAATACCTGGTATTCCCCAATTTATGGTAGTTCCTTTAACAGTTTTGTTGTGATCAGAAGGAAGCCAGAAAGCAAGCAGCTAAAGCTGTCAGAGCTTGATCAGTGCAGAGTATGTGTCACCAGGAAATGGAATAGAGGATATGGAACCAAGATTTAGTTGCCAAACTTGTCTTTGCCTACTGTTGTCATATTGCTGTTAATAGAAACAAAAGTATACCTTCAATTACCTTATTTTTTCATCATATTACATTCTTACTGCAGTCTTAATTAAAATGAATTTAATGAGTTTCCATTTAGTAAACTGTTTTTCTTAAGACTGGTTGAAGCCAATTAGTCTTTTCTAATACTGTTACTTACTTTGCACTTGCTTTGACAGAACACACTTTTAACTTAGTTATGTCTGAGACTTTTAAATGTGTAACTTTTCCCTTCTATTCAAAACTCAGGATAAGATGTTTGTGCTATTGCTTGATGCTTTCTCAAGTGTCCAGGAGCAATTACTTGATGAGGAAACTGCAAAATTATTACACACAATATCTTCAAAGTTTTAACTATGAACAACATATATTAATATAATATAATTTTTGCTTACTAGCCCAATGGTGGTGTCCCTCATGACAATCTTGTTATGATCAGAATGAAACCAGATGAAAACGGAAGGTTTGGCTTCAATGTAAAGGTAACAGTATGTCTACTTCTTTCATGTCTATTAAGACTATTTTCTGATATTTGTGATTTATTACTAATTTAATTTGTTTTTAAAGGGTGGATATGATCAGAAGATGCCGGTAATAGTGTCCAGGGTAGCTCCAGGAACACCTGTAAGTTATCAAAAAAATAAACTTGGTAGCAATATCTGTGTACCTTGAAGTATGTATTCAAAACTGTAAATTATTTCATAGCTGCCTATGAAAATTAGTTTGTGCTGTACAGTTATCCTAGCAAAGCAAATTATCCTAGCAAAGTAAGAAGTTGATGGGCCACATAACATTTTTAAAAATTCTTCAATCCTAAAAAACATTTTTTCTTACTGAAACAAAATGTAATTCCTGAAAATTGCAGAGTTACAGATGTTCAGTATGCACTGTTTCTTGAGCTGCATCATCCTAAAAATACGTTTACTTTATTACTTTTTTAAATATAGGCATGCATATAATTTCACATAAATTATATATTGAAAGAGTCTTTCAGTATGTTAAAAATAACTAAAATAGCAAATCTCTTATTTTAGTGACAGATGTAGCTGAATAAAGCCAAGATTTAGATTAAAATCAGACATCATGAATCATTCATCAGGTCTGATTGTCTGTTGTTACTGGTGTTCAGTGACTATCAATAGTGTCTTCAAACTAGGCACAATATTTTGTCATTTGATTGCCAAAAATACTGACCTGGTATTCAGCTGACTGGAGTCAGCTCTGTTTATACCTTTTAGAGTTGAGTGAACCGTTTCTTTGCTAACAACTAAGGAGTACAGCTTTCTTTTTTTTGTCTATTTGAAGCTATTAAAATGTTTGCTAAAGGCATTGTTCTTGTCCCTGTTAATTATTATCTCTGAATTATTTAATAACATAAATAATTCTGACTGAATGCTTTAAGCATTCACTCTGTAAGGAGAAGATATTCGGTGATGGCATGTGCTCTTTCTTTTCTGCAATGATGTTTAGACTATGATTATAATAATTATTTTTATTACCTGATTCCTCTCTCTGGAATTACTGGGTTTTGTGTGTTGTCTTTGGTCCTTGTCTTACTCTTGTCATTACAGTTGTGATATTTCACACCTGAAGCATTTAAGCCTGTGAAATTGATTTGGACAAGGCTTTGCCACGTTACTCCCTTCCCTTCAGAGATAAGAACATCCCATTTTTTAATTGCCCATACAAAATGTGATTCAAACAGAGGAGCTTTCTACTTCAACCAGAGGAGTGGAGTAACAGCTGCTGAGAGACATGTTACAATGACAGTCACCTCCCAGTTGCAAATTGGTTTGTTCATGTGAATGCCACTGTCTTATGTATTGTGTAACACTTAAATTTATCATTAGAATACCATGCAGCAACCATAGCAACCAGGCTGTTAAGATTCAGGTCCCCAAATATGGTTACTTTAAGTTGTTATTTTAAGGTGAGAAATTGGAAATGGCTTGTTTTACAGATTTCTTATTTTTTTCCACCTTTCAGGCTGATCTCTGTGTCCCTCGTCTGAATGAAGGGGACCAGGTTGTACTGATTAACGGCAGGGATATAGCAGAACATACCCATGATCAAGTTGTTATGTTTATTAAAGCTAGCTGTGAGAGACACTCAGGGGAACTTGTGCTCCTAGTTCGACCCAATGGTGAGTGATTTGTACATAATAATAATAATAATAATAATAATAAAAACCAAGCCCACCACACCTTGCTTCCATTTTCTAACCTCTATTTTGTGTCCTGAGGTGGAATGCTTAACATCTTTGTAAAAAAGAACGCCCTTCCTTGAAAAGGAATTGCAACAACAAAATGTTTTGTACAAACCTGGATTGATCCCATACTCTAAGGAGCTGTATGTAACTAAGCGTTGAAAATTAATAGCAAAGTCAGAGATCAAATATTTCTAACAGAGCTAATTTAAATTTTGTTCTCACTCTCATTTATAAAAAATGTCCAAAAGCTATATGGGTGTTGAATGCAGTTTCTGAGGTTGCTGTTATTCCCTTAAGGAAAATAAAAACCAAACACAAACAACCAACCCCTCACCAAACACTCAGTGTTTGGATGACTTTGGAGGTCATTATATGCAAAATCCTTCCATATGCTTTTACACCAATCCAGAACGACTGGTAACATTTCTACCTGAGGAGGCTCAATAGAGGAAAGTGCTAAAAATGCAGTCTAAGTAACAGCTTGTGCAATATAGTCATGAAATATACTGTAAGAGCATTGCCAGCAGATGGTCACTGGATTTAATTCTGCTGCACATCCCAATTTTAATACAGTTCCAGTGGAAAAAGCGAGATGAAAAATAATGATGTTTAATAATTGAAATTACTTTAGGAGACTACCTTGGCCACCTCATAAACAATTTTTCCTTTATTCACTTGCTTGCACTCCCCACTTACTTGTGCTCTCATTCTGTGTGTAAGTTCTCTTGCAGCTTTTGTGTGCTTACTTTCTTTTTCAGATAAAATTGTTAACTTTGTTTACAAATTTACTAAAACAGTTTCCCCTTGTGTGTTGATTATTTTTGTATTCTGGATAAAATAATTTGAGTTGTAGATGTGAGGAGTTGCCAGTTTCCTCCTTCATGGTCATGGGTTATAATTTAAAAACAGGCTTTCAAACAGCATATGTTTCTGTTATGTATAGTAGATGCATCTTATTTTTCAATTTATTCATAGGCAGGGCATGCATACAGCATTGATAACATAATGGCATATGTTAATGCCATTTTCTCAGGTGGTCTGCACATCTTGCTCTAATTCTTGAAGCCTAGAATCAGTTCAAAGGGAATTAAAAGTAAAAATGTAAATGCAGCTATAATGACTTCAGAGGTGTGATGCGAGAATCTGAGATTAGGGAGTTACTTCAGAGAAGGTAGGGCATAACGTGTTTTGATCAAAATTTTAACAGTCAGTGATGTGCTTTCACTTAAAATTACTATTAAGCCAATGAAAAAGTTTTGTCATGGATTATAACGATCAGTAAAGGCTGCTTGTCCTTACTGATGGGGACTAAAATCAGTGTGTTAATAAATGTGGATTTTTCTACAGGAGAAACACTTATCTTTTATGCTGTTTTAAATAAATGACTTAGAGTTAACTTTACTTGCCAAATAGCATGTTCAGTCAGAGCATTCATACCTTTATTTGTTACAGCTGTCTATGATGTTGTGGAAGAGAAGCTAGAGAGCGAGCCTGACTTCCAGTACATCCCTGAGAAATCTCCACTTGATGGTGTCCATCAAGATGATAATGCTCTGAGGGAATCCATGATTCAGCTAGCAGAGGGGCTTATCACTGGAACTGTTTTGGCTCAGTTTGATGTGAGTACTGTGTTGCCTGTAGCTGTGTGCAAATTCCAAGTCTTTTGGGATGGTAATTATTTTAAGCAGAGTGGATTTCAGTTAAATCTCAGTAGAGTCAGCATCTTTTAGCAAAACAATTGCCTCGCACTTTCAAAAGAAAAATTACCAAAAAAAAAATCCAATCCTGTGTTGTATGTGCAGATTTACAACATAGGATAATCCTAATACTAGTTTTAGTGTTGTTTGTTATAAATAGCTTTATTGATAACTTACGGCTTTTTGTGGTTATCAGGGACCTATGCTAATAAAATACATTCACAGAGATGAAGACTGAAAAATGTACCAAAATATATGTTCTGTACACAAACCTTCATTCCATATCTAAGTTACTGTAGAAACAGAATGACAGCTGAGCTTTTGACATTTTATGGACAAATCTCAAAGAGGGAAGGTAAAATTACCAATAGAAAATACAACCTTAATCTTAAGGGTTACAACCCTAATCATAAGGGTTAATGTAACAATGTCTTTTATAAATCCTGTGAATTCCTGACCAAATGGAGTCTGAGCATTATGTATTACAAAAAATATTTATAAAATATATTTATATACCTTTCTTTAAGAACTTTGGTAAAACTTATGTATAGAAAGAAAATATTTTCTCAAAGTGATTTTAAATGAATCCTTAATCATATACTTGCAGTCTCCCAATCAGGTTCAAGTTTTTAAAGTGTTTATTATTGAACCTGGATCATTTCACTGATACTGTTTGCAGCATGAGGATTGTGGCAGTGCATGACTAAGGCAGGAGAGGGCAGGAACCTCTCAAAGGAGATTTTGTGCAGGAAAAGCATGAGGTAGCCTGGGATTTGCTCTACAGTTATTGAAATATGGAAGGACATCTTGGGGGGAAAAAATAAAAAAAGTGAAACGACTGCAATGTAGGTAGGTGCCTATATACAACACAATCTGCTTGCCCCAAATCAGTGTGGAATGTTGGTATCAGTCAGTTCCCCTACCAGTATACGATATTGACTTTTCTCTGGATCAGAGTTCTTATGGAAGCTTGAAATTTAACATTCAGTTCATCTTTAAACAAATTGTGATAACATCTTGATTATTTTCGGTGACCCCACACTACAACTAAATTCATAGTGCTTTCTTTTGAAAGTATTTTCACATGTGTCAAAGCTACCATTGCTCAGTAGTTTATCTTCTAAAAAGTACCTCTAGGCAAATAATATACTAACAGGTCTTTTGCATCTATTACCATCTGACCGTTGGTTTTGTCTTTTAGCAATTATATAGGAAAAAGCCTGGAATGACAATGTCTTGTGCCAGATTACCTCAAAACATTTCCAAAAATAGATACAGAGACATTTCGCCTTGTAAGTATGTGTGTTGGTATATGTGTTCTAAAAGTATTTTACTGTGGTTAGTAAATAAGTAACATCTTTCTAAAAATTTTTTCAGATGATGCTACACGGGTTATTTTAAAAAGTAATGAAGATTACATCAATGCAAATTATATAAATGTGAGTAGTATTTTTCAAAAGGGCTTCTGACATTAAGTAGTTTTGTGGTTTTTCAATTGAGAAGTTGATTAAAAAAAATAACATTTTCATAAATCTGGTTCAGTCTAGAATGGCTGATAAACCTATAGTCAGATGATTTGAAATTTACTGTAGATATTTGCTATGCTTTGTGGCAGGTGTTTTTGTAAATGAAACAAAGAAAAAATGCTAAGAGAAGCTAGTCCTCTACCAGAGGAGTTCATTCTTCTTTTCTGATTACTAATGTAGCAGCAGTGTTCAATATCAATAATCTTTTAACCTGGCAGCACTTACTTTTACATGTGGGGTTTTTTTTTTCCCATTGTCAGTAACAACAAAATTACAGCTACTTACTTTTCCTTTCAGGAACAAAAAACAGAGATTAAATTAATTTCCAAGATTAGTATTTTAAAACCTAGTATCAGAAACCCACAGACTGTGAAATGTTTGCACCTGAATTATTTGCCAACTGGTCTATTGTTTCTTTTTTGACCATTAAGCTTGATTATTTCAACTAGATAACTCTCAGTTAATGTGAAGTGTACTTGGAACTTTGTAATAATTTTGCATGTGAAACACTTTGAACAATTTTTATCTGTGTCCATATTTACTAACTTACAATAAATAGAATTAATACTTTTTTTATGTATTAGTTACTAAAACACTAAATATCTGATACCTGACTTACATATGCTGTAAGAACTAAAATAATGACTTTGTCTTCTCTTAGATGGAAATCCCTTCTTCCACAATAATAAACCAGTACATTGCTTGTCAAGGTCCATTACCCAACACTTGTCCTGATTTTTGGCAGATGACTTGGGAACAAGGCTCATCTATGGTTGTAATGTTAACGACTCAAGTTGAACGGGGCAGAGTAAGTAAAAGACTTCCTTAAATACTACTTGCATATTTTTTTTTTTAAAATCTGTTGGTGGTTAGCCTTTAAAAGAAGAGAGGAATATACTGTTATGACATATAATATGACAAGGGATAA
The DNA here is from genome assembly GCA_034008185.1 of Gorsachius magnificus. Taxonomy (NCBI): domain Eukaryota; kingdom Metazoa; phylum Chordata; class Aves; order Pelecaniformes; family Ardeidae; genus Gorsachius; species Gorsachius magnificus. Next base: position 14,583,099 of record CM067085.1, on the reverse strand, counting down.
TAGTTTTAAACTAAAAGAAGGTAGGTTGAGACTAGATATAAGGAAGAAATTTTTTATTATGAGTGTGGTGAAACGCTAGCACAGGTTGCCCGGAGAGGTGGTAGAGGCCTCATCCCTAGAAACATTCAAGGTCAGGTTGGACGGAGCTCTCAGCAGCCTGATGTAGTTGAAGATGTCCCTGCTCATTGCAGGGGGGCTAGACTATAGATGACCTTTAAAGGTCCCTTCCAACCCAAGCTGTTCTATGATTCTATGACATTTTTTCATAAGGGCAGTGTATTACTAGTACTGTTTTAACGATGACTCTTACATTTTAAACCTTCTGATATACTGTTAATGTAGCCCATATTTAAACTTTGTTCAATTCTGAAATACATTGAACTCTTCACGTATTTCTCAGAATATTTTTAGGCTTCTTTGTTTGTTACTTATTGTAAAGTAAAAAGCAACTAGAATTTACCTTCATAGGATTTTTTTTCCTCTAAATTTCCAGTGAAGGAACTCAAAGAAGTTTCATCAGTTTTTGTAGATTACTTTTTTGATACGTAGAGAGGTTAGTCTTTTAAGGCAGCCTAATGCAGCTTTGTAGTGTTAAGATCCCATGGCTGGATGGCTGTATATAAGGCAATCCTTGATAAGCTTGAAATCTAGAGTATTTCATAGAATGTTCTTTTATATATTTTATATAGAAACATTGTCCTTTAAGTCATTTCCATACAAAAACATGTAAAAATAGAGTGCTAGTAATAAAGTAATTAGTTATAAATTACTAAAAATAACTGTGCCTGGTACTGTAAAAGGTCTCAGGTGTGTTTTGTGGTTTGTTTGGTTTTGGTTTTAAGCTATAGTTTCTCCTTAATAGCTTTGTTTGTTATGCAGCTTTGTCCTTTGGAGACAGGCCAAAGAATGAAATCTGGTCATACACACAGCATAATTCCAGGGTTACTGGGTTTACAGTCTGGAGCATTCACAGTAGTACTGGCTGGTTGAGTGTGTGGACAGAAATTGACAGTCTGGAATAATAGTTTAGTGGAATTTTTCCACATTCAGGATTTCTTTTGAAGATGGATTTTTAATAGGTTGTGCGTGTTCTGATCAACTTGTACTGTAGTTCAGCTGTCTTGTATATATTCTGACTTTTTAAAAAACATGTATTTCCTGGAAGGCCAAGCCTCTAAATATAATTAAAATAACTGAAGGGGAGTTGCAGCGTTTTTAAACCATTTTTTCAGTGACTCAATGTTAGCATGATACTGCCTGCTTCCAAATAAACATGATTAGAGGGAATTTCAGTACAAGTGCCCTTTTAATTTGAGTTTTCTTTGCAGATCTGCTAAGAACAGACTTGCAAATAGCAGTTCTCTGAGGTTCCCCCACCCCTTCAATAATGATATTTGTGGAGTTCTTTGGAGAGCTGCTTAATAATGAAATAAAAGGACTTATCTGTCTTATACCCATAGGCAGACTCCCTGCTCTAAAGCTGATCATGAGGCTACTGACATCACTATCCCACTGCATGCCGGGATGTCTCAGTGGAGCAGGAAGTCTGCAAATCTGGCTGCTCTTAAAGAATCGCCAGGTGGGTTGGAAAAACAAAAGTACACTTGAGCTGAAATGACCTCTCTGTAACTAGGCGTTGAAGCAATATATCTGAAAATTTGTAGTGTTTGAAGTTTTCATTCACATTTGCTTACTTGATCAAGACTCTTTGAAGTCCACCCTCTGCATCCCCCTAATTTCTGCATTAGTTTAGCAACTTTTTTGTTGCTTATCGCCTTCTTTCTCATTTGTTCTTTTCCCATGTAAACGTGCTTTGAGAAGATTAAATTAGGATTTTGGAGGTCAGAAATGTTTATAAAGCAGCATCTTTGTTACTCAAGTGTTAAGATGGAATATTTATAGATAACACTTTTTTTTTAAATTGTAATGAAAGTTAAAGACATCCATCTTCAGTTAAAATAACCTCAAGAGCTGGTGCATGTGTCCTCTTGAAAAGAGAACCAGGAAATGTCTGAGATGCCTTATTTTATAAACAATAATTAGGGAACATGGTTTATTTGGTAAGTAAATTAATAGTGATTACAAAATGATCAAAATAGTCTGTAATGAACAAAGGTATAAGGAACTAGAGAGAATGAAAATAATATTCTGTGAATTTAAACACAGGCATCTTTAAAAATGTGTTCACCTTAGGTTAAATGCCATCAGTACTGGCCAGAGCCATCAGGAAGCTCATCATATGGGAATTTCCAGATTACCTGCCATTCAGAAGAAGGAAATCCTGCTTATGTCTTTCGAGAAATGACATTGACTAATCTGGAGGTAAAATTATAATATATATTTTTAAGTATTGATCTGTGGAATCCTCACAGACTAGGTAAAACTTACTTAATCGGACTTTCTTTTCAACTTGGTGCCTTACCCACGTAAATAGAACTGTTTATTTCTAGAAGCCTTTAGAAAGCTATTCATATTGCCATGTACTTCCCTAGTACAAATTCTGCTCTTAGAATGATAACAAACCTTTCACTAGCAGAATATCACAAAGATTCAGTTTCCATAATCATACTAATTGGTTTTAAATCACACAAATTATGTATTATTTGTCTTAAAAGTCTCTAGTGGTGTCTTCCCTGCCCTGGCCAAAGAAAAAGAGTAATTAAAGAAGTTGAGAAACTTGTTATTCCCTTGGTGTTTTCAAAGCATGAGACACTAGAGGTATTTCATTATTGCAACTGAAAATCTGTCTTTATAGAGGCCAACAGTTCTTAATAATTCCATCTTGGAGAACATGTGCAAGTAGATGGACGATAGATCCTGCTGAGAGAAAGATGAGTCGGGATTGGTGACTACATGTAAACAAGCAGCTTCCTGAACATACATTGCAAGGTTTTTAGGACGTGTAGTTTTCAGAGCCTCCCCAGCTAACATTTCAATCTCAGACATGTTTGGAAATGAGTATCTGAATCTAGTTCATGTGTTCATTTCTTGCTGCTTGGGTTACCAGATGAGATGCCAGTTTTATAGAGCTGCCTTTTAGCCCATTTGCACTTAAAATTCCTTCTCTTTGTCCTGTTGAGACAATTGTTCATTTGTTATCAGCAGTGGCACCTCTGTAAATGATTCTGTGCCTAAAGGTTATTTAAAGTGCGGTAACTCCTGTTCTTTGAAATGCTCCTTTTACACTGCTTGTATGGCCTGTCCCCCTCCACTTAACCAGAGGCAGGTTATGTTTGTGATATTAGAGTAAGGGGCAGGAGGGAGTGGAAAACAAAGTCATTCTGCATCTTATGTATAGTGTACTGGGTAAAATTAAGAGGAGCAGATAAAGCCAAAACAATGCTGCTGCTCACAGGCGGTCTGAAGGAAAGTTTTTATGTCTGAAAGTCCTGCCTCTCCCCTCCCTACCCCAGTTCTGTCATTTGATCTAGTAAAATAGTATATTTTTCTGTTAAATTTGTTTAGTTAAAAATTTGACCACCTTCTTGTACATTTGATGTTCAGACTGGTATCCTTGAACTGCTTTGCTATTACATGGCATGTAATTTTTTTAACCTGTTGAAGGTGTAAACATTTGTGGATTGCCTTTTTTGTTTTTAAGGAAAAAAAATGTAATTATAAAATTCAGGATGGGCAATGATTAACACTAATAAAGTGCTGCTAGTTGCCTGAAGCCACTTTTATTACGGGTACAAGTTGCTGTAAATGTACCATTGATATATTTTTTTTTTAATTATTTTTGGTTTGTGGGTTGTTTTGGTTTTTTTTTAATGGGACCTGAATTACTCTTGAATAAACTTCATGTTTCCTCTTAGAAAGAGGAAAGCCGCCAACTAACCCAAATCCAGTATATAGCATGGCCTGATCATGGGGTTCCTGATGATTCCAGCGATTTCCTAGATTTTGTGTGTCTTGTGCGAAAGAAGAGGGCTGGCAGAGAAGAACCTGTTGTTGTTCATTGCAGGTACCCATTTTTTCCAACTTTATTAAATCATCAAACTGAACTTACTTATCATCAGGTAGCTTTTCTGTGCTTTATTGTTGAAATAAATGTTTAATTGTATCTGCTTTGGGGATGACAGGAGAGATCAACATTTAAATTAAATGGTTACTTAAAGTTGTAAACACGTTTCAATAAGTAAAATTGTGATTATCTACATGCATTGATCTGTGCACAGATTTTGCTGGGTTTGGTTTCTTGTTTTGTTTTGTTTACAGTTTAAATGCTTGTCCTAACAGTCTGTATAATAATTCAGTGAAATGGCAAAAGGTACAAGAACCTTTTCCTCATGGTGACTATTCTACAAAACTCCAGAATAGCTATATAAATAATCCATAGCAGAACACGTGAGTGCTATATGCAACTATCAAATGAAAGACACTTTCTCTCAAGTCTGCGGTCTTAGGCTACACAATATTTTGATACATACATTAAGATGACATATTTTTCTCAACAATTTATTTTTGTCATGAATTAAAATAACTGTTACTCAGAATTTTATGTACACATGAAATGCGGTGGTTTGCTTTTCTTGTGCAATAGTTTTTAATAGCATTCTATATTCCTATAGTAAATTTCAAAATCTTAATCCTTTAAAATACCGAATTAGGAAACTATAATAAAGCATAACACCAAATGTCTTCAAATGAATATGTGCTGTAACAATTCTTGGTAAGCAGTTCTGTGAATAAAATTTGACCTGTAAATTCCCAAATACTCCACAGAGTCTGTGTTCCTGAGTGAGGTGTGCATCATTCCTGTTTCAGAGAGAAGCTGAGAGGTTTAAGGGATAAAATCAATTCAATGATGATCTAATCTACAAGTGAACTAGACATTTATTGAAGAAGATGAAAGAAAAATGTTTTCTCTTTTTAACACTTTGTGTATCAGAAATTGTATTTAATTGGTTTTGCGCTCTCTTCTGCTTTAATGCTGGCCAGGGTGAATCTTATTAACTAGGGAAACCAGCACCAGAATGCCACTGTCTTAAATTATATTGTTCCTCAGCTTCCATTATTGATACGCTTCTGGTTTATATGTTTGTGAACAAATAGTGAAAATACAACTTTTACAATATAAACTGTGCAAGTCTGCAGAGACATTGGAACAACAACTTTGGGGAGTATGAACAGTTTCATTCATCTCAATGAGGCATCAATTCAGCTCCACACTGGTAATTTCAGTACCAACATTTATAACAGTTTTATTTTTCACAGAAGAAAAGAGAGGGAATATCACAGTTCAGCATAATTTATTAACTGGCCTAACTTGGTAGCTGTTGGGAAATATAACCAAATTCCAGTAGTGAGTCAAGCTGAAGGAGCCCAGGGGTTTCTCCACATGGTGCGTGCACACTATTTTTAACATCTGTTCAATATAATAGGATAAGGCATTAGTGCAACAAAATGGTGAAGCTTGTTTTCAGAACTAAGCCACCAATTTTAGTGTGGGGAATCCAAATAGCTAGTAGAGCAGACTTTTCTTTTGTACAATAGTAGTTTAAAAACAAAACCAAAAAAAGACAGATTATAAAGCAACAAAAACACTAGCAATTGAAAAGGTTTTTGTTATGTTGAACTACTTAAAACACTAGTTTCCAAGCTTGTGTTCATGTGTTTGTTTTTATTTTTAAAAGGCTCCTACTGGTTTAGTTGAACAGTTTCTAATTCTTGTTCTAGATGAGATGGTGTGCCACCCATCCTGTCTGTGCCCTTCGGGATTTTTATGTCCTGTCTCAGCGTTCCCCTCCATCAGTCAATGATTTTTCTTTTTCCAAGCTGAAGAGTCCTAGCCTACCTAACATTTACCATATAGAAACTACCACACTTTTAGTCATTGTTGTTGCCCTTCTCTGAATTTTTTGAAGTTGTAAAGTGAGTCATTACGTTCTTTGACAGATACTGTTCCTATTTGGATTTGATAAAACATTTGGCATGTAAATTCTAGAAATATAAGATGCTATTGAATAATTTTATATAACCAGGGCATTCACATCTTGTCATAAAATTCTCATGACATCACTGAAATATATAGTAGCTTTAATGCCACCTTCTGGGCAAAGGTTTAAAGTAGTAGCTTGGCCAGACTTAACTTGAAGTTATGCCTCAAAATCAGAACAAGTTTCCAAGTTTGGAACGTTTACAAACACTTTCATTTATTTACTGAAATACTAGCTGTATGAGTTGAGATAATTTGAAAATATGGATTTGGTCCTGTATTCAAATATGAAGAAACACCGGTTTTCTATTTCAAAAGTGCAACATAATTTTCTTTAATATGAAAAATTTTAATTTGAAACTGATTAGCAAGTTCAAGGTTAAAAATTCAGTCTTTGAGGATTGCTATTTGTGAGAAGTGTATGTATATGTAAAACAATGCAGATAAATCTTTAGATTTGTTTTCTTTTTAAGCTAAAGTTGATTCCTGTAAGCCCTCTTAAAAAGTTGCTATTCTGAGATGTATATATTATGGTCCTTCCTTGTCTTGAAAGGGTTTGCTACCACGTATTTCTTTTCAGTCTACACAAGTTAGATCTCTTTTACTTTTTAATACTAAGAAAAATACCATTATTGTCATCCTGTAAAGGTCTCTAGTAATTGTTCTATTCCTTATTTTGAAATACGAAGGTATGGATCACTTCAAGAACCTAAACATAGTTTTGTCACATCAACGCAACATTCTAGTAATGGTCAAATTGACACAAAGTGTACACTGTATGCTAGGTATCCGTGGTTTGCTGTCATCTAGATATTAGTATGGTTTATAATATGGTCTGAATAAATATCTGTTTGTAAATTCTGCTCAAGTGAATGGCTGGGTTAAGACAGTCCCTCTTCAAAGGACTAAACAATTCTGCACTGATTGTTTTTTGAGCTGTTCAGGCAGGATGGAGGCTTCTAGTGACACAGACACAATCTGTCTAACCCCTGCCCTAATAGTATGGTAATCATAAGGATCAATCATGAGAATCCTTGAGAATGTCTTTAAGTATGAACTGTATTCCAGACACTTTGTTTCATTTTCCATTTTGGGTGTTTTATTGTTTTTTTTTTTCAGTGCTGGGATTGGACGGACAGGAGTTCTTATCACTATGGAGACAGCTATGTGTCTCATCGAGTGCAATCAGCCTGTTTATCCGTTAGATATTGTAAGAACCATGAGAGATCAAAGAGCCATGATGATCCAAACTCCTGTAAGTATCATACTTGCTGTTCCATGTTGCAGAAGAATAATTTCCTATTATCCAGTCATATCATTAGATGGATTTTTAATATACTTGCTGGTGATCGTATTGCAGAGAGGTCACCTTTACCAGTGTAGCTGTAGCCTTGGCTCCAGGCAGGAATAAATTGCTAAGGCTATTGGAAAGGAGCAATTCTTTACATTTCTACAAAGAAAACTCAAAAAAGCAGCAGCTGTTTCAGGGATACCTGGCAATTAATGTCAAAAAGGGCCAATTTTCAGTAGTGTAAAAATTACTCAGTGGAGAAAGCAGGAGCCTAATTCCAGGTGTTAAGAATGGGAGTGGTATAAATGGTAAACACAGAAAGATCCAAGACACGCAAGAAAAACCTTCAGTGATGCAATTCAGTGATTTTCTGTTGCCTTAGCTATAATGAAAACAAGCCTTAACTCTGCCCTCTAGTGACTCAATTAAAGGGAAATAATCAGAGAAATAGTATTTTTAAAAATAACTGTGATTGAATCTGATGCAAGAAATATCAAAGTAATTTTAAATGTGTTTAGTCTAAAAAAAAGTAACCTGCTACCAGGATTCTCTTGGTGCTTTTTTCACATTTGATGTATCTTAAGACACTAGAATTTTTCCTGGATCTATAGTGTTTGGGGTTTTTTGAGACAATTGTGATGTTGCTTTAAAGTTTTATATTTCAGAATTGTGAAAAGTTTTTGAACAGGTTTAGAAACTTCGTATCAGTCAGGTGTTGTGTGTCTCTGAGAGCAGTTTGTGTTTACATTTTTAGAAAATGTCTAAAAAGGGTCAAAAGATTGGGTTGTGTTGTCTTTCAAAAAAGAAAAGAGGCTTGGACTCTTGGTTGTGCTAAGCTTTGACCAGTTCCAGAGGTTTTTATTTTTTTTGATCAGTAGTCAGTTGTATAGTTTTACTCATAGTATATAGCGTTTAAAGAGAAAGTATTTTGAAGGAGAAAAGGCACTAGATCCAGGATCAAATCTCTCCCACAGTTACCTGGAGGTAGTTAGTTACTCATTGTAGTAATTTTGATGGCCCTGCTGCTGTTCCTCTAAAGAAATTTGAATAAACCTTTTGTGTTCTTCAGAGAGTACTCAGACTGACAGAAAGTATATACGGGCCTCCATTTCTAGGTCATCTATCATGCAGGGCTGCTGTCCAGCATTCATGCTTCACTAAAGAGAAGAGTTGTAGTATTCAGCTAGCACAGGAAGGATGAGGAAAATGATGATACATGAAAAATAATAAGGGTGGCTCTTGCTGTTCGTGATGACTACTCAGCGTGAATAGCATATCTCTCTAGCATACATAGAGTGGAAGAGAGTTTTATTAGTAAAGGCAGGAGGTGCAGCGGTAAGGGTTTTAACTGTATTTTTTCATGACATGCTAAATATCTTCTGGTCTTCTCATTTTTCTTAAAGAAACCAGAATTCTGAACCTTCAGTGAAACACAGGTGTTTACTGCATGAGAGGGAGAAGGGGTAATAAAAGACTTGAAGTGGTTGGGCTTTTTTTAAGATTTCATAAACATTAGGTATCATTTCTCCTTTGGCACACTCCTCCTGATCTTGTATATCCTGAAAGATTCGCTCAATGTCCACAAGATGGCCCTATGCACGGGTGTTTGCTGAGTGTACTATATGAAAAGAGTTCAGAGTCTCCTTCAGGGAGCACTGGAGGTGAAATAAGTATTTTACACAAATATGTATAAATGTAATTATTAATATAGATGCGACAATACAGTAAGTAATGATTTTATTACTAAATCAGTTACTGTGCCCATTTAAGATCTGACATCACTAACTGCTGCATAGAGAAGGATATTCCCTGACACTGAAAAGGCAGGTGTGCTGGCTTTCTGACCAGCATACACACCATTACACAGTATTCTGTGTTAGTTGCAGTGCTTTACAAAACAGTGTTTTTATTTCATTTTATTTTCATGATATTCTAATTTGATTATTGTTTGTTGTTTTTTTGTTTAAAACAAAATATTAGTGGCCTCTGTATGCAGGTGCTAGACTTTAATACATTGCAGAGTTAGACATTATATAATGTTAAGAACCTGGAGTTCTGGCTTTTTAAAACATGAAACAATTTTCTTTTTCATCAAAACCTGAGAGGGAGGTGCCAGTAACACGCCAGAATTAATTTAAGTATAAAAATGTGCTTTGAAACTATAGCTTCTAAATCTAAGTGCATGGAAACCTCAGGTTGGTGAAACTTCAGCAATGAAATGAAGAGCAGAAAATTATTAAATAGGCGATGTTGTAATAAGGGTACTGGTTTTGTGGGTATGAGTTTTGGTATATATTTCAAAGTGCTGTTCATCCCATTCCTCCGTTGAGAAACAAGATGTTCTAATACAAAGTTCCTGTTGTTTTGTGTTTCCTAAACTAACTCTGAAGCACAGTTCTGGGCCTGTCGAGAGAATGGGATGGGGAAATCTTCGAGGCCTTTTCTGCTTCCAAATGACTTGGTTCAGTTACGGTTCTTTTCAATTTACCGAATCTACTTTCCCTTTCAGAGTCAATACAGATTTGTATGTGAAGCTATTTTGAAGGTGTATGAAGAAGGATTTATTAAACCTTTACAAGCATCACTGCATAAGTAAAGAGCAAAAACACCTAGGATATCAATTGGAGGAATCCTGTCCTCTATAATGAACTGGCAGCATTCTTTGTGCCATATTACTGCTTGCAGGAAACAATAGTGAAGTACAGCAAAGAATTGACAAAGGACTTTGAAAACTTCAGCACTGTTGCACTTTACGTTGAAACAAAATCAGTCTCTGAAACTCTTCTAACCTTCATCTGTTTGAAGACTTTATTTTCGTGCTTTGCTCCGAACAAACCATAAACTGAAAGAACTAATTGTGTTCAGGGTAATCTACGATATTTCGTTGTAGTGCCATATACTGCGCTTCTGGTTGAATTGCTACAAACAAGGCTTGGAATTATTTCACTCTGTTTTACACCCATGTCTCTTAAAATGAAAAACAAATGAAAAAATACACTAAGCCATGGTCTTTTTTCCAGTGCTAGGTTTATTTACTATGTACAGACTCTCACTGTTTTGTTTTTTACAACATTAGCAATATTGCCGATACTAGATAGATACACACTGCCTACTGATGCAGCACACTTTGTCCTACACCCTTACTAGAGACCAGCTGGTTGTTAGAGGAAGGCTGGCGTCTGTGTTTAACCCAGCAGTAGCTGCAAAATGCCCACTTACCAGCATCTTGTACAAAATAATAACAATAAAAATAAAATTAAAAAAAAAAATAAACAGCATTTCTTTGACACAGCTTGTGTGTCATACACTGGTGTATTCTGATTCGTGTGACTTAAGATTACGTGATGGGAACTAGTGCATGCATTATGTCTTAACCCCTTAAGTGCCTTGAGACTTACAGCGTACATCCAGTGAAAGGCACTCATGATTCCGTGGGGGTGGTATTGTCCTGTTGTATTTATCTTAATGGGTTCAGATTTTAAAAATGGCCCTTGGTGCTTGGAATGTGCTTGGAACCCCTCGCAAGGGGTCATGGAAATACCATTCCCTCTTTCCTTATACAAGTACCTGCGTGCTACTCTTGGTAGCAAAAGCACCTCTGCCAACTTAATGAATGAGCGTTGTATGCTGCTGTGTTGTAATTACGTGGAAAATCTGACACATTCCTTCATTCCTTCCAACTTGTAACTTACTAGCAGTTTACTATGAAATGCTGGTAGGTCATTAGAAGCGGATACTGTTTTTTATCCTTTTATTGAGAATAGCTGTTTTACTGGATTAGAATATAACTCTTTAATAGCACTGATAATTAAGTTGAACTTACAATCAGATGTGATTTAATTCCATTATCTGCTAACCAATTACTTTTTAAGTCCTCATAGTTGATTTCAAGCCATGTTCGTACAGGTCTGCCTTTTATTTTTTTTTAATTGTTTGGGTCGGGGGGGAAGGGAGGAAAACACTATGGAGTTGTCCCAGAACATTATTTTAACTCCGTAAAGACCCCAGTCACCTTCTGTTATGCTTGTGCAAAATTGTTCCAATTGGTATGGGTTGCTTCTTATTTAAGTAGGTAGGAAATTTGTAAGAAACAACTGTCTGATACAGGATCTGAGCTCATTCTGGAGATACATAAATGTCCCAGTTTTTTAATATTTTTCCAGTATAGGAGAAACCAAGTCAGAGGCAAAGTATCTAGTGTAATATACTGTAAGAAAAAACAGTCACTTCTTCGACTGCCCTGTGACAACATAACTTTGTGCCCTCTATTTAAAAGTTTTAATTTATTGTATTGGTTTCCTGAAAATGTTTATCCAGTAAATTTTGTTGTAAGCTATATAGAGCATAGAATTAAAATGGAAAATTCTATGCTAAAGAATTTTTAACTATTGAAGAATTATATTATCTAATATACTGTGTTCTATGGACATTTGAGAGAGATCAGCTATGAACTATTAAGTGAAAAGGGATTCAGACAAAGTGAAATCCTGGCTTATGACTTAGTAATAAACGAACCATAATGCCAAATGGAAGATAGTTTTAAATATTTTTAGAAAACAAAATAATATTAGGTGGCCTGTGGCCCTGTTACTTATATTTCTAGATTTGATGCTGAAATCAATATTATCCCTCAGTGAAAAATGAATCTTACAAGAATCTCTGGATCTGATAAACTGAAAGAGAGTAATAAGGAAGCTTTAATCTCAGTTTTATTTTAAGCCATTTGCAACAAAAGAAAATTCTTCTTTAGGAAAGTATAAGCTTTAACTTCCATGTGATGAGATTATTAGCTGAGATGCTGGCTAGTTGGAAAGTTATTTTAAACTCAGCACTTAATGTCTAAAAACTAAAATAATTCATCCATTATATTGAAGCAGATTTTCTTCATAGTCAAGCTGTAAATTAAAACAGCATTTGTCCCTTTTTTCTGAGGGAAATAAGAAATGGAGTTTATAGCAACATTATATAGTGTTGGTATGTCACATTTAAATATTCTTGTGTAAAGTTGCCAAAGCAGTTTGAGTTCAAAAGACCCATTTATACCACAATTAAGTGTGGGATATTTATTGGTTGTCTATCATTACTGTTTTGATTACAAACACAGGCAAGAATAATAGCTCTCTTCAAACTCTTCCTCTGCACTGATTTAAGCTGATTTGTAGTGTATTAACTAGTCTCACTGAGAAAAAAATTAGAACAAAGTAACTGTTCTTAGATAACTGGCCATCAGCAACTCAGTGGCTTTTTGGCTTCTCCAAAGCCAGGATAGTGGTAACCAAAAACTGCTTGGGAAAGAGGAGAGCATTGAAGCCTTTCTGCACCAGAAATCATTCATTCAAATGTTCCTACCTGTTGTGGTATAAATGGCCTTTAAAATATTTTTGTATGGCCAAAAAAAGCAAAACTGCTAAATATTTTACTTTGGGTTATGAAGATCTGTATCATCCTTAAGAGTTTTTAAAAGAAGTTTTTGTATGTTTCATGCTGTACAAAACATGAATGTATCTTTCAGACATAATGACTTATAGACCTATACGTGATTGGTGTTATGACTGTTGGATTTTATGAATAATTATTTTCATACCATTTGATTAGGAAAAATGTTGGGTGGGTGTGGGAAAGAGTATGTTTGTAACACTTCCATGATACAAATCCAGTTTTAAAAAAAAAAAGGTTTTCATTGTAAATAAGAGCAATATTATGACAATTTTGTGCCAATGTATAATGTTAAGACTTTTGTTTTTATTTTAGGTTCAGATTGAAAACTACCACTACCATCTCTTGTTTAAAGTGGATTTTGAAGGGGTTTTTTAGTAGAAAGACATGGGGCTCTAGCAGGGGCTTTGAGTGTTTTGGGGGCATTTTTTATTTTTGCTAAATATGAAATAAGATACACGTATTGTTTAACAAACCACCTACAGATTGTCAGCCAATCTACTTTGAGAAATACTGCTTTAGATACACCCGATAACTGAGAGATGAAAAATTAATTTATCCTGAATTTGGCAGCATTTGATATTTTAAATAACTTGTGAGTCTTAGGCAGTAAAATAGTGCTTTTATGCATTCTATTTTTATATATTCTCTCCCAGTTTTGAAAAAGAGAAAGCCTGATATTTTTTTTTGCTCACTGCATTTAATGCTAGCTGCTGTTTCTTCTGCATTTCTTTGTTAAATCTTGAAAGCTTATGTCCCATATAGATAAAACAGTAAGACTTTTTCTAGAATATCTGCTTACAGTCTGGCACACCATCTATTTGAGAAAGGGAGAGAAAGCTTTTGGGAAATTAAGGAACACGACGAGTTTGTTACAGAACCAGTGTAGCCGGCAACTTTCCATGGAGACCTTCCAAAAAGCCTTGCGGTACCCATGGAAGGGCGAAAACGCAGCAGACCTGCTGCAGTTGCACTGCCCAGGGAGACGGGAAGTAGGGAAGGTCTGGCACAGAGATGCTGGAGCTCCAGGTATACTGTGGAGCTGAATTACGCGATATTTTTATGCTTCTGCAGTGTGTGTGCAGGTGTGTGGGCGATGTTTGATGGCTCAGGGAATTAGCATGAGCATGAAAAGCTCTACAGATCCACTAATTTCTGAGCAAAAGCAGGTTGTTCAGTATGTATGCTGTAGTTTTGACTGTAGAGCTGCTATGCAGGCACCCTTCAAGACCCTCAGCCCTAAGGATAAAGGGAGGGATTGGGTTATAGTCCAAATTAAAATTTTTCATTTTTGGACTTCCACAAAGTACAGGAATGGTGCCCGCTAATGTCACTTGTAGTCTCTTTGTAGCTCTCATCTCATGTCCCCCGTTGGCTGGGTGTATTTGCTAATTTAAGTACCTTTGTCTTGAGACTGGTAAAGTTCTCTTCCGTTGCTACTTTTAGTGCTAGGATCCAATATTAAAATCTGGTAAAAACCATATTCGTTGATTAGACGTGGATCTTGCATGAAATTGCAAGGATTATAATAATTGGTGATTGGGAAGCTGTTACAAGGGGAAAATGGTTTGTTTGTTTCAGTACAACTGTTCTGTCCAGTTTCTTATCCCACTGCAGTTATAAACTGAAGCTGGTTTGGCGTTCTGGTTTTTTGAGTTGGTGGCTTTTTTTGTTTGTTTTGTTTAGCAGTCTGCAAAGGAGGCCAATTTGTTACCACTGGATTTTACCTCTGTGCTGGTTGCTACGATGAGTGTGCATCTTTTCAGTTCATAGGGCTTCTCCAGCTACAAGTTTTTAACTGGTGCATAAACTGTAAACTCTGGCTATTGGCTTTGACGTGTTTTGCTCATTGAGAGCTCAACGGTAAACATTTGCAATAAATTACTTTTTAAAAAAATGCCGAAACTTTCAATTAATAAGATTTGGACTTTCTGAGTCTTTTGAACCATTTAAAAAAAAAAAAAAAAATTGCCACTAAAATGTCCAGCGCTCTAGTCTCCTATAACATGAACTGTGTTTTCACGGACTGGCTGACAGTTTGTTGGTTGTGTTATTTTGTATTTAGCAAGCTTACACATTTTAAAGGGTAATTTTTTTTCAAAGTGTTTTGATGTTTGAATAGTAGCACTTTATCTCATGCTTACTACTGACTGAACTATTGGACAAAATAAATTGGGTTTGGAGAGAGATGCTTAATGTGTTTCTGTGCAGAGACTATTTGGATTACACCCTGGTACGAATGCTTTCTATTGTTCCAACAATTTCTGGTTTATTATTTGTGTGTTTCTGAGGGACTTTCAGAAAATAGATATTAACTAGATATTAATAATTCTATCATCTCAGTTTTCATGTCTTAAAAAGAATATAAAGCTTGCATTTGGAAAAAAAAGAGAAAAAAGGTGCAAATAGAAACTACAGGGTACTTGTAAATTTATCTCTGTGATCTCTCTCAGCTAGCTGCAAATTAGCTATGTTTACTGTAAATGTTTCTGCTAAGCATTATTTTTAACATTAGATCGATTACCTGGAAATCAGTATTTTTTTTTACTTAACTTATTTGAACTTTGATAACTAAAGATAATGCACAACGACGTTTAAAGGAGTTGTCACCCTTTTACTCCTAGGCCAGGGGCCGAATACATGAGTGAAAGGGTTAAACAGTTTACATTAAGCTGTTGTTTTCTTTAACTAGAATATATCCACAAAGACTAGACTATAAACGATCCAGTGCCATTATCTCAGTACATTGGGGCACCACAGTAACAACCCGTAATAATCTTACAGGAAAATTAAGGTAAGAAAACGAAGGGTTTATTTCATCCAGTGTATCCAGATTTGTTTTCCATTTGGTTTGGTTTGTTTACCAGTGATCCCATTGTAACCAGTCAATTTGGCAGGGCTGTTTGTGTAAGGTTTGGGGTTTTTTCTGTAACAGGTGCTATACTATGTGTAAATACAAAAGGGAAGAATATTATTTAGATCATTATTATCAATCAGATGGTGGCAATATTTTTTTGCTAGTTACTTCTGGTAATTAACTTGCATTTCCAGCTGTGGATTTCAATTATCAAATTTCATCTCGGTTTCATACTGCTCAATGATGGACTGCAAGTGTGAAGCAAATCATGAGAGTTGAATTGCTCTTTTGTTGTTTAGACTAACTCTTGTGTATCTTTATTAACATTGGGGAGATTGAAAGGTTCTTCCCATAAGCAGACTTTTGCCTATAAATTTGTTTAAAAGCACATGAGGGGGAGGGGGAAAAAAACCAACCTAAATGCAACATCTTGGCTAAACAGCCGTGGTGGTTGACTGAAAGTGATGAAAACTTGAAACTGGTCAACACTGGACAATGTGAAAATAAATTCAGCTTTTGTCACTGCAGCTACTGTATGCTTTAAAGGGCCTTATGTATTTGTCCTCATTTTGATAAAATTAAATTTCTTGCCATTAAAATGATACACTAACTTCTATCGAAAACCAGCAGTTCCCAGGATAAATATGCTAATTAACATTTAACAAGTCTTGTTTTAGTCTTAAGTAAAGTTTCATTCTATTATGTGAAAAAATGCTGTTATGCATATTTTGTGGATATATTTAATTTCAGTTGACAAATAGTTGTCTAGGTACAGACTTGAAAATATATATATAGTTTACTTGTGGATCTTAATTGTTTAATTGCAAAATAAAGATGTGCTTTAGTAATTTAAAGTTTAAATTTTTTTCGCGATTTTCTTGCTACTGTACACACGGTTTTGCTATGCTACTTCTGTTACGCTTCTGATGCCCGTTAATGTTCAGCTTGTGTTTTACTTTTTGACATTGTATGCCATAAATACACCCCTATGGATTGAGCACTAGAAGAGGATGCTAAATGATCAGGAATGAAATTGGTTAGTTAAGAAGCAGCGTGACAGTGTCAGCCAAAGTTTTTCACCTGAAAATACACACTGCGGTTTTTGCTCTAATGGAAGAATAACTCTTTATTTATCTTTTATACAGTGAGTGTTTTGGAGGCAGTGTTCAACAGAGATTGTAGTCTGATCACACCACTGAGGGCACGAGGAATAGTGATGTGAAGTACAAAAATTCCTGATGGAAGTTTGTGATAAAGTATTTGCTGCCAAAAAGTGAGGAGATGTTCAAAGCAAAAGCAGGAAAAGAAGATGAAAGGGTTTAGGAGGCAAGGCAAAAATCTCAGGAGTCTAAGAAGAGAGACACCCCCATATGTTCCTAATTTGACTGATTAATTTAGGGCTTTAAAGTGAGGACAAGGTGTTTGGATTTGAAGTACAGAAAGACAAACTACTGGGAAAGCATTCAAGGAGAGAAACAGAAGAAAGAGATACTAAGCAGGAAGAGATTTAAACTGGAGTAGGAAGACTGGGTAGAAGACAAGCCACAGACGCCACAGTTGCATGTGCATATACCTGGGCTGTATCTGAGCAGCAAATAGAGAGGCAGCAGTGGACTGCGATTACATGAAGAGTAGCAAGGGGCTGGTGTGAAGTAGGAAGAGCAAAAATGAGCAAAGATGTTTGTGTCACTGAAGCTACAGAAAGGAAGTTGGGAGTAAGGGTGGTTTTGGTGGCAATGAGGGAGCTTGTGAGTGACAGGAGTAAGGAAGAAGCTCAGTTTGAGGAAATAGTTGAAGATGGGCAGAAAATTTACACACAGCCTCTAAGAATCGGGTAATTTATTCTCCAGAAAGCTTTGTCCAATAGGAAAATGTGAATTGGTGTAGACTTAATGGCAAGGAGACATTGTTTATGTGATGTAGATCTCCACTAAAAAAAAAGCATCCTTGTTGTGCAAGTGACCAGCTAATTGATCTGCACTGAGAATTTGTCAGATATCTGAAAACCACCAAGATAAATGATTTTTTTTTTTTTTCCCTCTTTCAATGTAGTAAGATTTTATATGTTTCCTCTGGGTACTAGGAGCAAGCGTAGTGCCTGCTGCTCTGATAAAAAGTACCTAAACCCCTCTTTCCCCCCGTTTTGTGATTTGTCTTCCTGAGTAAATAACCAGGAACGAACCTGAATCTCACCTCTCCCCTAACCTTGCTCCTTCTGCTTGTGGCAGGAGGATTGCTCTGTTGTCAGCACACGGGTGCTAAAATAACTGACACTTAACATCAAATCAGCCTGTTGCTTAGTCATCAAATACTGGGCAATTACCTGGCAGCTTTCCCCCCCCCCCCAGCAAATGACATCAAGATAACTTGATGTATATTCTGGCACTGGAGCTGAATTTGCCATAGCAGCGTACTGTTGGGTATTTCATTACGCCAGTTGCTCTGCGTGGCAGGTGAGTGACTGGTTATCTCAGACCAGGTTTCATAGCTCGAGTGTAGAAAATGCTGGGTTATCGTTAGCAAAAACCATCCCAGTAACAAGCCAAAGTCTCTGCTTTCCCAGATCACATTCCCAGTTATCCTGGGATTTTGAAGGGGTCTGGAGCTTGTTTACACAGAGCAGCCTCTGTGTTAGCCAACGCTATACAGGCAGAGCTTACATTGTCTTCTCTTTATATTGTCTTTCCTGAGGTTTTCTATTTGGATACTCGGATACTCGCTTGAACACAAATATTCATGTACTCAAAATTAATAGTGTGACGTGCAGCCCTCTGTAATGGCTGTGGCTAATGCCAGTGAGCAGGGATTTTTCCCCTGAGAGCAATGAGTAAGAAAAATGATAAAATTATAACTCACTGGGGAAACTGGCCTTGTATTTCCTAAAAATATTAGTTTACAAACTGCATTTTGTTGTCATAATCTTATTTCAGTGTGTAAATACTAACAGCGTTAGCTTGTATATGGTTCTGCTTTATTTAATCTATTGCTAGAGTTACCCTTTCAGGCAGTGCTTGAAGAGACGATTTTCTTCTGAACTTGGTGGTTTAAGAGCGCCTTTGGCTGAGGCTTCTCGTTACAGCTGGCCAGCCGAGGGCTTCTTACAGTTCGGGCTGAACAGCTGAGGGAAACTACCGCTACCTGTTCGCAGAAATTCCAGAAATTTTGCGAAATAACTTGAAAGCCATCCCGAAGGCTCAAAACGACGTGCCGCTTCGCTAGAGGGCTTCCTGATGGCCCTTGCTTTGCCTTCCCCTCAGGCGGCCCCGGCCCCTCTGCCCCTCAGCCCGGCCCCGCGCTCCCCGCCGCCGCGCCCGCGCTACCTCCCGCCCCCCTCCCCGGGCAGCGCGTGGGCCGCGCCGCGCCCCCGCGGCGGCCCTTCGCCGGGCGAAACCACCTGGCTAGGGGCGGGGGGGCGCCCCTTCTCCACGGCGATCCGCCCCTTTAAAGGGGAGTCGGTCCCGCTGCGCGGCGCGAACAACCGGGCGCTCCCCACCTCGCCGGCCGCCCCGCTGCCCGTCTGCCCCCGAGGCCAAGCGGGAGGGAGCAGCAGCGGAAGCCGCCAGGTGAGTGAGCGTGGCCGGGAGGAAGTGCCCGGTGCGTCGTTGCCCTTTTAAGGGCCTCCCACATCGCTCCGCCATGTTCGGAGGCCCGCCCCCTCCCGGGGGCTCCCTCACCGCCCCCCCCCACCCGCCCCCGGGGCCTTGAGGAGCCGCCGCGGGGACGCGCTCCCGCCGCCCCCGGCTCCGCCGCTCCCGCCGCCCGGGCCGCGGGGCCGCGGGCCCGCTCCCCCCACGGCGTAACGGGGGTCGGCGGCCCCATGCCGGTGCCCGAGCGGCCGGGGGGGGCGCGGCGCGACCCCTGGGCGAGGCCGCCGGGGAGGCGGGGCGGGAGCGGGGCCGCGGGCCGGGGCTGAGGCGGACGCCGGTCTCGGGGCTTATGAGGGGGGGGGGGCCGGGGGGGGGGTTTGAGGGATGGGGGCCGTTCCTCGCTGGGGCTCCCCCCCGTGGGGGCCGGGCAGCGCGGGGGGGGCGGCGGGGGCGCCCCCGGTGCCGGTGGGCGGCTGGGGGGCCGCGGGGCAGCCGTGGCCGCAGGGAGCCGGGCAACGGCCGTGCCCACAAGGTGGTCGCCAGTCTGTGCAAAGCCTTTCCTTGAAAGGCTCAGCGCCAGCCTCCCTGGTCTGTAAGCGAAGTTCTGGGGCAGGAAGGGTCGTTTGTAACTTTTTTTTTTTGATGCGAGAGATGGAATTCGTCAGCCAAGAAAATAGCTGGTGGTACATAGTTCTTAGTTGCTTTCCAGCTTTGAGAGTGCATCGCCATCCCATTGAAGAGTGCGGTAGCATTTGTATTAATGAAGGATTGCAGTTAACTATAGGAGATCTACAGGATCGCTGTTTTTTTCCTTAACGTGCTTTCAGATTGTCCCAAAAATCACCCCAACCACCGACAGAGGTTTGAGCTGAGTTTTTTTCAAAGTAGTCAAAGACTGGGGTATTTAAATGCAAAGACGGGAAAGGTATGTTTGAATCTCTAACAGATCTTTATCAGTCTGGCGTTTTCAAAGAACTTTAAATGCAGGCTAATATTTTTATTTTTTTTTTCTGTGAAAAAGTAGCATTAACATGTTCTTTTTCTGTCTTGGATTTCATAGCAAAGATGCTGAGCTTTTTCCGTCGAACCCTTGGACGGCGGTCTATGCGTAAGCATGCAGAGAAGGAACGGCTAAGAGAGGCCCAAAGAGCTGCAACCCACATCCCTGCAGCTGGGGATGCAAAATCCATCATTACTTGCCGAGTAGCACTGCTGGATGGAACAGATGTCAGCGTAGACTTACCGGTACGAGTAACAAGAGTTTGTTTTATAAATACCCTTGGCTTGTGTCAGTCTTGATCCTACTTTTTGCTGTTTGCAAGTTAGGTAAAGGCATGTCTATTTGTCGTACCAACTGACCCTGTGACTTGATGTCCACTAAGTTACTGGTCATAAAAAAGTACTGAAGGTATAGTTAACTTTGTTGTTCGCTGATACTAGAGAGTGTTTTGTTAGATGTTATTGTGCCTTATACGTTGATGTTTCGGGTGAATTGTGGTTTTCTTCTTGGTGAGCTACATATGCATGTTGAGAAGGAAGGTGAATCTCTTGGTGTAATTCTGTTGAAGAGGAGGGATGAGCAGTAATTTGTGTGTGGGTTTTGTTTGTTTTGATTTTGTGTCGGAGATGGATGCAGTTTTTAGCGCCAGCTTGAGAGGGGAGGGAAAGAGAAGAATTCTACTTCCTTCCCCTCCTCAGGGCAGATTATATAGCAGGGATTGTCTCACAGCACAGTGCTTTGTTGGGAGTGAGGTGTTAGCCACTGCTTTACATTTCTAAAGCTCCCTTAATATACACGTGTCTGTTCTGCTCTGCTTAATTATATACCTGGTTTTGGCCAACAGGATGAACAGTAGCAATAGAAGGGATGTGCTCTGTTTTTCCACGTTCGTGTGTTAGAGTTGTTAGTGACTTGTTTTGAGCTCACGTAGCTGAGTTAACAAGCTGTGGGTCTGCAAGACCTTCTGACTAGTTCTGTAGGATTTTGGCTGCAATAGCAGTTGCACTGACATTGGAGCTGCTGGCTAGAAAGAGTGTGGAGCAGCCATTCTTGAAACAGCTTTTCTTGCTTCCCTTTCTTATTTTAAGCACAATTCTAGAGTGTTTTAGTGTTAGGTAGTCTGAGGAAGGCTTGACTTGTCAGAGTATTGAGCGGTGTTGCAGGCATAGTGAGTGGAAATAGTGCCTGCGTTATCCAGAACCCCAAGTAATTTAGAGTTGAAGAAACAGTTTGGCATCTTTATTTGCGAAATGACTATACAGATAGGCGTTTATAGAGGGCAGTAAAACTAATTTGTATGTCTCTGAAACAATGTAGTGAACATATCCAGTGCTGCTTAGTGCCTAGGATGTTTGATTCGAGGCCAGGAATGCCCACAAACACTTTATAGCAAGAGTTACACTTAAAAAGTACTCAAGTTTAAATTGGTGTCTCCACATAACCAGAGCAGTAATCTTTGGAGCTGGAGTTGGCTCTGTAGGCAAATTCCTGGCGCCTCTAACAACATTTCTAAGGCTTTGAGGAGCATAAATTGAACCTGAAGAGGTGTCATGACCTGCCATCTGGACTATAAAACCTAGATCAGGGTGTGCTAGTAACTATTTATTTCTACGGAAAACTTTTTTCACTCTTGCTTTTTTCTTTATAAGTCAACATAAAGCCTTGTCTGTGGACATCTTCAGTTACCAGTAACAGTAAACAAATACAAGAAATCAACATAGCTAGATGCAGTAATTGCAGTTCATGGTCAGTGGCTGACCTGTACAGTTCCTCTCATGATTAAAATACAATAAATTAAAAGTAGATTGAATGTTTCATTTCAGACTCCTTAATGTGTTTATTCTTGTGTCTCCATTTGCATTGTTCCCATTTTGGGGTTGACTCTTGAAAGAAAAAAGCGGGGGAAGACAGGATGAAGAGGAGTGGTTTTTTTTTCCTTTACAAAAATTTTCCTTGAGAGCCGTCATCCTCTTTGAGCTAACACCTTTTCCAAGGCTGATTCTGTTGCTTTGTTGGCAGTAGATTTGGTTTAAAACGAACTCTTGTTATCTCAGCGAGGTGCCCCCGGGTCTGCCAGTTCGTTTGTATGTAGTCCCACTGTCTACCTAAATTCTGTGAAATTGTTTTATTAAAAAGAAAAACAAAAACAGAAAGTGTTTCTTAAGACTGAATCACTTAGCAAACAGGTTAGTTCACGGCCAGAGAAAGAGTTGTCTTGGCAGGAATGAATACCATACCTTTTTTAATCCATGGCTACATGAATACTTTACAGTGGCATAGGTTGCTCCTGCCAGAGGAAGAAAAGATGTTGCTTTCATTATTGCATTTGTCCTTGGTTTTTACATACCCCTTGGCAGAAGAAACTTTTTTTTTTGGCAGCCAGGCAGGATGCTAAGTCAAGAAAATGCTGTGGCTGAAAATAATCGGTATAATTTTATGGTCGTTTCCAGCTGGAGCAATTCTCCAATCTGGTTCCCCATGTGCCTCCCCAAATGTGGTGAAGAACTGTTTCGGTATCAGGCTTATGCTTGCTTAAAATGCTTGTTGAGCTATACCCTTAGAGTGAATTTGCTACTGAAAGAAGAGTATTCTGGAGTTAATGGTCGTTCATGTTCTTGAATCTGAGACTGCTAAATTTCCGTTTAAATTGGAAAAAAGGAAAAGAAAAAAAAACCCAAATCATATAAGCCAAACACATTTGAATCTTTTGAAGCAGCAAAGACTGATGTTTTTATGAATATTGACAGTGAGACAGAAGGGACATGTTGTAAATGATGCAGTCAAGATTAATTTATTAAACACAGAGCCAGAATTTGAGCAGTAACTCTGCTTTTTGTCCACTGATCTTATCTGTGTCTGTCAAGCCACTTAATCTGTCTGTTTTTCTATTTCTTCTGTTGTTTTTAATTACAAAATTCCCTGACTCTGAAACCGTCCATCAAACCTACAGCCCTACGCAGTACATAGACTGGATTGTTTTTAAGAATCTACTTGTTTTGTAGCCATGTCAATGACTGAAGAATATCAGTGTTATGTATGCTATTTACTGTCGCTTTGGTATGTTCAAAACAGGAGACGTGAACTTTTTGCGAGTTATCAGTGTCCTTTTGGGGCAGGTTGAAAGGTGTGGGGGTTTTTTCCCCACTTTCATCTCGGATTCTAAAGTTGTGGTTTGACCTGGTCATTTTCCTCATCTAGTAACCATTTTTTTGAAGCTTTATGTTTATCCAAAGGCATTCAGTGATTTTGACAGACTTGCCATGTGCTTGGTGAAATGCTGAGAAGATTGTTTTTTCTTTTATCTATGAAAAGTTTTTATACAATAGATGGTGTCTGTTAACTGTGCTGCTGTTGATGTTTGTCATACATGCTGTTCTACTGTTAACTCACCTCGATTTCAACTTTGGACAGAAGTTGTGTTACGTTTTTTCTTCTAATTGTTTAAGATCTGCGGGTGGAGTGTTTGCTTAGTGGCATGAGTGGTGAGAGGAAAAGAACTCTGTTTTGCTGACATCCCCTATCTTTTTTTTAAATCCTGTTTCCATGCGAAACTAAACTCTGTCTTCCTCTGCTGCACCTCTGGAATTCCCAAAAGCCATGAACAGGCCTAGTTTAGTACCTGAAGACTCCATCAGCTCAGTCATACCAATCTGGGCTCCCAAAGGAACACCTCAACAGCTGGAGTACTGGTTCTTCTGGTGGTTATGGTTCACAGGGGAAAGACAGGTTGGATGGGCTGGGGCATCACAACAGTGTTTTTCCTTGAAAGCTGTTTTTAATTGGAGTCACCGACAGCTTATGAAATGCTTGCGAACAAAAATGTTTGTCAAGAATTTCAAATGAAGTGCTGTGTTGAGTACCAGAGGGCTCCAGAGGATTTTTAAATCAAAAGATCTAAAAGTAGAGCATTTGTTATAGAGATAGTCAATTCTACGTTATTCAGAGTAATAATTGGGAGAAGGAAAAGATAACCTAGACAGAGGGGGAAAATGGTAAAATAAGGGATACACTTGGAATATCCACACATTTTGAAAAAGGTGCATAGCTTTCTGTGGGGGGACAAGGTCAGCCTTACAACAGCAACAGATAGTACGTATGGAGTCTAACAGAAGCAGCACTGTACTTTGGGGAAGCTAGGGGTGTTTTGGTAAAACAACCTGACACTGCTTAACCCACAATTTACATAATCTTCTCGTGTGCATTACAGCGTTAATTGTATTCCAATTTCTCTACCTGCAACCTTAGTTTTAGGCAAAAGTTTCCTAGTGGTAGAAGGTGAAGGACACAAATTACAAGAATGGATGCTTCCTGAGTAGTTTTTCATCTTAGAATATTCCATACTTATGCATGCATAAAATTTATTATGGAGGTTGCAAGATAGATGTTTTTGTCCTTATTATAATGAAGTATCATTAAAACAAGGTCTTAGATAAACCAGTCCAAGAACTCTGTGGAATAGCAGGAATTAGCTAAGCTATGTACAGTTTTGGAGTAATGCTTACAAAATGAGATAAAAAGTACTCTATTTGTAGTGATTATTTTAAATAAAATTAGAAATCTGTCTGGCATGCCAGAAACGTTGCCAGTGAACTGTTATGGAGTGCTGATGGCTTTTTGTGTGTGGGGAGATGATCTGTGTTAATCTGACTACAAGATCAGAGATGTATTGTGATAGTTTTACTCAGTAATACACTTTTTTTTTTACAAGTTTTGTGGATACTTGCTGAATAGTTGTAGCTGTAAATATGAAATACAGAATGCTGTCTGTGGCACAGATGCTGATTAAAAAGAAAAATCTAGTAATGCTAAAAATGTTGGAAAATCGCTCTTTTAATAAAATGAGTAATCTTAGTGTCCGAGGCTCGCTTTTACATTTTCAGAATAAAGCTCAGCTGACAAAAGTAATGAGTAAATGTAAACATTTGCTTGTGTGTTTATTAAGACTATGAAGTTTTGGATTAAAACTTTTTTCCTATGTGGTCTTTGTCTTAAATTATTGAAGTGCTTTTGACTATTTGCTCAAACTGTTGACCTTTAGGGAACAGAAACTGGAAGAATCAGTCCTGAGCTGAGTGTTAAGAAGTGGAGATGCTGTCTGTGTGGTGGAAGGGGGCCCAGCTGTAGTGCAGGTTGATCCAGTGCTTCCTGGGGTGCCAGATTTAAATGCATATTGAGGTTGAACGTAAGACATATGGAATACGTGCTGAGTCTTTCTAGCACTTCTGAGAATCGCAGACCGCCTGTACTGAGTCGTGCTGGGAGTCCAGCCATTTTGGGTTAACGGCAGGTGAGCGTTTCAGGCTTGCTGCGATGCACGGTGCCCTGGCGCAGTTGGAAAGGGAGGAAGGGAGCAGCTGGAAGTGATCTGTGGCTGCTATCAGAGCAATTTGTTTGGCCTGCAGTGTGCTGCTGAGTGCTTCTGGGGATGATGCTGCAGGCTGATCTAGTTGCCCAAAGGTTTAGCATTCCTAACTCACAGCGTAACAGAGAATTTTGTCTGAAGCCCTGCTTTCCCACTGAACTGCCCCTGGAAAAGACTTTGGTTCTCATATGCTTTTAACCAGACTGCTCCTGAGAAACCTGCAGGCAGAACACCAAATAAAAGTGAAATGTTTGAGAATATGCTGGGGGAAGGTATTTAATCTCTAAATCTTAATGCTGGACAAGCAGTTTGGATATATTCTGTATCAGAAAGAACATTAGGAGTTAGATTCAGAAATGGATTAAATCAAATGTGTAACTAGAAGATACAAACTTTCTAGGAGAGGAAAAATAAGAGACTTCTGGCAAAACAAACTGACAGGTATGAATGTTTTGAATCTTTATCTTTTTATGTATAAGGTCAATAAGCCTGAGCACAGTACATTAAAATTCTTCAATATCCTATTCTAATAAACATACAGTTATAATGAGTATTGAAATCAATTCTTCACAAAGATTTTTGGGAGATGCCTTTTTCTTTCTCCAGAGAATAACAGAACAAAAAGTTTCATCTCAAATGGTTATCTTCCTATGTTTGGAAGAGATTGAGTAAATAGAAGAATTGATAAGTTCTGTCGCAGGAGGCAGAAATTCTTCTCTCTAGCCTTCCAGCCTGCAGGGCTTTTTACTCAGTACAAGAATATATGGTGTATGTTGTCAAGGGCTGGGGATAAACCAGAGAGAGAAGCAGAACTGGTGCTTTGCTGGCAGTGGCATCTTTACATGAAGGAGAAAATTGACTGGGGAGTTTGGAAAAGTTATTTGAAAGATTGATGCTTGGAGTTTGAGAAGAGGAACAACTCCATTTGTAGGTCAGTACTTAAAGCTATAAGATCAGGTTGATACAAATAATGTGTACTTTGTACAAATAATGTGTACACTACCTTTGTAAAGATTAAGGGGTTTTAACCCTCTAATTCTCCAGCAAACCTTAATGATGTTAATTATACTGTTTTCATGATATTGAGATTAAATCTTTTTCCTATAATGTTCACTGTTGGAGCTTTCTCATGGCTTATTTTTTTGAAACATGTTTGGGAGAAAGGGGATTAACTTCATAAAAACATGGACAGGCTCATCTGCTGTTCCTACACTGTTGTGGTCTGCAAACATGCATAGGTGACATCCTAGCAACTGGGTAGGTGTAAATCCTGAATAGGGGTCCCTAGCTTCTCCAGGGGATAAACAGGGTCTTTCTGAGGCAACTGGTATGAATGTGAATGGTAACCTTCCGAATGAATTGACAAAAACCAGGAAGGGAGGGTTTTGCCCTTCAGTAGCTACTGAAGGCAATAGCTCCTGTTATTTGTTCTTAATAAGCAATATTTACAGTTTCATTTGAAGAAATTGGACAGAAGAGTACAGCTGCAAAGACACAAGGGATGGTAACTCCCATGAATGAAAAGTCTATCTCTTTTTTTCGGAGTTCATCTTACATAGGGACTTCCTTTTCTTCACAAAGAAAAGAAATAAAAAGGAGGAAAAAATCCTTTTCTGATAAGCATTTTAGTTAGTAAATTCACCAGGTGGGCTTTTTGTGGGTTGGTTTGGTTTTGGGTTTTGGTGGTGGGGTTTTTTGTTTTTTTGTTTTTTCAGGTTTTCAAAGTTCAAAGTGCTTTGCTGTGATTAAAAACCTAATAAAAACCTGACAAAGTGAGCCATTCGGCGGTGCCTGCCCAGCACAAGGGTGCCATCCCCAACCTGTGGTGCTTCACCAGTGCTGGTCTGTACTGGCTGCGGCTGGTACTGAAAATGGCTTTTACATCAGGCAGGCAAGGTGTGGAGCACTGAGTTGCTGGCTTATGCTTTTGAATGCATGTCCCCTAAATAACCTTCATCTCTCAGACCAGAAGAGGGTATAAATGCTGCCTCTGGTTTTAGGCAGTGACTGAGATGCCTGAGCCAAGGTAAATGTCTCCGTATCACTTCATCCCGGTGATGAAGGGACAAACCAGCCTGCCGAGGTGAACTCCAGAGCTGGCTTTACCCAGCCTTGCTACTGCGCTACCGGGGTTAAGTCCAGCCTTTGTAACACCTACTCAGCCAGCAATTGCAGTTATTAAGAGCAGCATGAGATGCCATTAGGACATGGTTGGGAGCATCCCCTCCGTTCAGGGGTGGGGAGGGGCATGATTCGTGCCAAAGCAATCAAAAAATGCTTTTATCTCATTCCAAAGTGTGGCAAAACCACTAGATGACCTGCCCTATATAAATGATATATTTTATTTAAGTTTCCCCGTTTGGTTGTTGATTCTCCTGCTGTGAGATGTTTGCTGTTGCTTCCTAGAGAGTATAGCAAACTGTAAATCATGTAGTCGGGTTTTACAGAATTATAAACCCAGGAGTTTAATTTGTACCCTGAAGGGAGGACCAGTCACTGGCTGGAGTTGCTTGTGAGTGGAGTCATTAGTAGTTCATCGGTAACCATGAAGCAGCTTGAAAATATTTGTCCTCTGAGAGTAACCTGAGCTCTTGGTGCAATCAAAAGAAATGTGGGGGGTAGCATGGGGTAGCAGCAGGATAAAAACGTCATTTAAATTGAATGTTACCATTAGGAAGTTAGGGTAGTTTTTCACCAGAAAATGAAATAAAAGTGTATCTTTGCTATGTCTTTCGAAAACACTTGAGATCACAGTTTTATTGAATACAAAGAAATTAATTTTGATTCATAAAAATGGACTGGTTACAAAGCAATAGTATTTTTGGTTGCCATTTGTTTAAATATAAGGAGGAAGGACTTTTGTTAAGGCTTTAAGAAAGGATTTGAATTTAACATCAAAGCACGCATGAAACTTTTGCTGACTCGCACCGAATACAGTCCCCGATGGTTTAAGTCATATGCAAAGTACTGCATAATTAATTCCATGTTGACAGCCGCGGTGATTTAAGTCAGAAAACAATCAGCAGCCCTGCAACCCTTTCCACAGCTGCTCGAACACTATTCTTCAAGGACTTTCTCCCACCTTAGTCAGTCTGGGTCCACTTGATCTTTTGAGTCCTTTACTGAGATTACCTAAATGGCGAACGCGCTTTTGAATAAGTTTGGGTTGTTGGTATTCTGAGAATAGTACATGTGGTAATTCCAGGCTGGAGTTGACGTGCTCCATTGCCTGTCCCTGGGAGAGAATTTGGCTGAGATAACTGGTTAATTACAGTTTTAGGAGATTACTTACTGAGGAATTGAAAAGGATCCAAAAATGTTCTGCCGAATAAGGGGAGATTTTCCTTCTAGCTTCCTCAGGTGCAGAAAGCTTCATGCAAAAGAAAAGATTTTTCTAGTTTTGCTGTTGCAAATGCTGAATTGATTTCACCATGTATTAGTGTATCTTACTGTTTAAGCAGAAGATACCCTGAGAGAAATTATCAACAGTTCAATGCCTGGCTCTTTCAAGAAAGAGGCTACAGACTCAAATAGTGGAAGAAATGTGAGGTTTTAGATGTGGGTGATTTGCCTTAAGGCTTCTTTAGGAGAGTCTTGCTGGTGTTTAATAAATCGGCTACTGCCCAAGAAGTACTTTTTCTTGAAGTCAACAGAAAAAAATTTCCCTCAGCAAGTCTGATGAAGTCTACATCTCGGCATTTTCATTACACAATGCTTTGTAGATGTTGTGTATATGTGAAGTTGCCTGCTGGTGTAATTGCCTTCCATTCTCCCTGCCTGCCCCAATACTTGGAAATCAGTAACTGTGGGAGAACTTGCTTAGGCAGATTCAGTTTACAGACTTCTCTGAGATTTTGCTTTGAGCTCTGAAATGTCATGTGGGATTTAACTAACGCATTGAGTGATGCTTGATTGCAATGATTATGATTGCAAAGTTGAATATATAATATTTGAAGATCGGGGTAGAGGAAGGTGGCAAAAATTATGCATGCTGCTTTACTTACATGGATATTACTTGATGATTAAACTAGATTATTTCTGAGAATAAGAATTTTGGCTGGTCCAGAATTTTGAGAGGTGCACCAAACCTGCTAATTAGTAGCTTACTAAAAATATGCTTAGAGAGTGTGCCCATTTCTCAAGTTGTGAATGTATAAATATTAAAAGATTGCAAGATGATAGCATTATGGAAATAGAAAAATCCTTAAACTGCTTGCAGGGTAGGCATAAATCCTTTCTGCATTTCTCTGCATTGAAAAATTTCTTTTCAACACCATGACTTGTACTCTGACCTACTAATTTATTAATGTATATTTATTACATTTAGGCATCTCAGGTATTACTGTTCAGCTTTTCTTTTGGTGTATTACTATAAAGGAACTCATAGCATGAAAAATGTATGTTGTGTAGAAACTGCCCAGTGCTATTTACATGCCTTCTCTTTAAAAACAACTATTTAATTTTTTAGATTATCACTGTAAAAATGATGTTAACTTGGGGCGAGAGCTAAGTTTTTTCATAAATTATGTATGAGCATATGCGGTGGCTTTTTGCACCTACAAGTGAGTTTTATGAACTTACTTTTGTAAATGTGTTATCTAAGTACTCTTTCTTAAAGCTGCTTGCCCCAGACTCTTTCCTGGAAGTTGTTAAAAGCACTTGCTAATGGAATGCTATATCCTAATTTAAAATGGTTTGCTACTTGCTTCAAAACTGGTAAATTGCCTAGATATCAAACAGTAGTAAATTTGTAAGTAATTTGCTATGCTTTGCTCTGAAAATTAGTTATAGCAATTGTACTAGCTGTATTGCCAGTTCTGTTGAACTTCAGTAAGGAAAGCCTAAAAGGGATAATGATGCAATAACTTTTTAACATGCTGTGTTGTGCAAGATGATGTTGTCATTTTCCAAAAAAGGAGATTATGCAGGTCCTTTAAGGATATTATGTGTGCTTTTTGTGGGGTATAAATGTGCCTGCTAAGTACTAAATCCTTTTATATTTTCAGAAAAAAGCCAAAGGCCAGCTCCTGTTTGAACAGATCATGTATCATCTGGACCTTATAGAAAGCGACTACTTTGGATTAAGGTTCATGGATTCAGCACAAGTGGCGGTGAGTAGCAGTGCCTTTTTTTTTTTTTTCTTTTCAGCAACAGTCTGAAAGTTAAATCTTAATATTGACAAAAATGCTTTAAGAAAGCTGCCTTTTTTCAGTTAATTTTTGTGCAGAAGCTCTGGGGTATGTTAGTTTAAGTGACCCTAAGTTTAATTCCACCTTGAGCACTCTTAACATATTACAATTCTGTCATTTCTTCCTTTCTTGTCTTCCACTTGTTCCTGTCACGCATTCTCTTGTCATTAGGCAGGCTGGTAGTAGGACTCCAGAGCCTGGTGCATCACGCAGAAATTCTTGATGCTGCTAATGCAGAGAGGAAGGGGCAAAACTAGTGTGTATGCTTGGCCCTTTGCCAATGACATCAATTTTCTCATCCGCAAAAATCATCTTGTTAACATCTGCTTGGGAAATAATCCTGGCAAGAGGGGATGCCTTTGATTTGCTCAAATCAGTTGTGACTCAGACCCGCAACTAGAAATTTTTGGGAGGATGTAAGTGTGTGTGTATGTACCAGACGGTTCAAGTAGAGGGTTCTTGCATACCTGAGTTCATGAAGTCTGTTGTGTGTTTGTAAAAATGTGACTGCTTTTGAAAACAGAAGCAGAGCATTGTTTAGAATCATAGAATCATAGTTTGTCATAAACACATAGTTTGTTAGAAGCAACCACAGTTCTTTAACTTGCAGGTTGTGCATTTTTATATAGATACTTCTTATGGCCCTGTACTTAATCCTACCCGCAAAGATAGCTGCAAGTTAAGTGACATGTTAGACAAGCAGTGGATTTTTGTCTCTGTCCTGCATCCTTGTAACTTAAACTTGTATTCGCTTACCCCAACATCCGCAGGTAGAATGAGATCTGAGTTTTCATACTGTGTATGTCAATCTTATTTGTTAGATGTATGACCTAATTGTTTCTGTGTTTCAAGTCCACTTCAGAATTATCTCATGATTAGGATGGCAGAGTGGAAGCACAGGCGGTTGCTGCTGAGCTAAATACCTGAATTGTTCGAGGCCAGCACACAAAATGCAGGCAATGACATATATTCCTTCACTTCTGTGAGTGTCTATGTCCAGAACAGTTTGAAGGTGACATCTTAAACAGCTTTGTACAATGGCAAAAAACTCCCCAGTCTTGAATCTTTGAAAGAAGGTGATAGTTTTGGACTATAGCGTTACCCACCCCAAAGCACTCTTACAACCTGATGGCTTCTTTCCAAAATTATTGTGATTGAGTTTTATGCTTAGCTTGTAATTGTAGAGAACGTTCTCTTTGGAGAAAGTAATTTGTGTTCAGCATCTGAAGCAAACTTCATGGCTAGTGGGATTAGCTGTTGCTGGACTGTAGTTTCCAGTAGTGAAAATGGTCTTAAACATCTTGCAGAACAGAGATGTTTAAGGAGAAAAAGACCATTAGAGTAATGGAGGGATGTCATTCAAAAAAATGCATACCTCCTACCAACAGGAATTAGGAAACAGCCACATTGCATACCATTTCATATTTATAAAAATCATGTTAGCCATATTAAGCCTATGCAGTCTAGGCTGTTGGGTATCAGTAGTGAATGACTCCATTGCATTTATCTTTTTGCTTCAGGAAAAAAATAATCTGTTCGTTTTAAGTATCCTAGCTCAGTTTCTGCTTTATGGCCTCTGAATTATTTCCATATGCCTCTAGGATCTCATAAGAGTTCACAGTGGGTTAGTTATAACTGGTGAAACTATCTCCATGGTAAGCTTTTTTTTCTCTTGCTGTTCTGTTGGCAAATAACATTTGCTAAACATTTAATTTTGAAACAGGGAAATAAGAGTTAATCTTTTCTGCCTCAGCAATGGCTCATAGCTTGCTTTTGTCCAGAAAATTGTAACTTCCAGTCCAGACAGCACCTGATTGAGTATTTGATACTGTACAATCTACCAGGTACAAGCAATTTCAAACTTACTTTGCTTCCTTTTCTTAACTATGTGTGACTGAAAAGAGGCAGAGTAGAGATAACAATCTGTTTAAACTGGATTTTAATGATACACTCTCTACAACAAAGCAGAAAAGATTGCATTTTGCCAGAAGACCTGAACACAGCAGCCAGAGATAGTTGCTTTAAGAAACTGCTTTAAGAACTGTTGTGATGGCAGCCATTCTTTCAGGAGGAGCTGGCACATTCTAGCAGAAACCCTATCTGCAGCTGGAAACAAAGACAGACTAATAAGTGACTTGTCAAAGATTATTCAGGAGACCTGTTAAATAAACAGTGTAAGAATCCAGTCACTTACTGTGGACAGAATTGTCTGCTGACTCTAAAGGAGATAATCTTTCTGCTACCCAATTTAAATCTAAGTATATTGCCTTGCTAGCTAGTTGCACCTGGTGATATATATATACACACACACATATATACAGGTTGCAAGTATCAAATAACTTGTTCTTCCTAATGGAATTATACAACACATTGGTTTGTTACTCTGGCAGTTTTATATAATGCAGTGCATAATGTTGAAAATTATTTGTATAGCATTGCCCTAAGTGTTTACCCGTTAATTCCATAAAGTATGGGACCAGTTGTAGCCTCACAGTCTTACTAAGTAAACCTCATTTACCCTACATTCTTGAAATGTTGCTGGGTTTAGTTTTGGGTTGTTTTTTTTTTTTAAATTTCTGAAGCAGCAAACTGTTTTAGTAAGGACTTCCAGTACTCTATGCAGTCTGTTGTTAATACTGCTTTTTGTTTAGCAAACTTTATCGCTGGATTTCAGCAGTAGACTGTGCTGAGCAAACTCTCAATCAAAATGTAAACTTTTTGCCAGGTCCACTTGAATTCCATTTTAATCACTTGGAATAAATCTTAAGTTTCCTGACGTCTCTGTGTGTCCATGCATGTGTTGGTTTTGGGGTTTTTTTGGTTTGTTTGTTTTTTCCCCCCTCCATTTAAAAGCAGTTCTGTTTCCCTCCTTGCACACCCTTGCCATTCAGACAGAGCTCCTGTAGGCAGCAGTTGTAAGAGCCAAGCAGAGTAAAATGCTATCAGTGCCTGTCACAGGCCTCTCAGTTGCCTTTCCATGGAATGTGGAGGAGATGAGAGAAAACAGGAGGGAGATGAAACAGGCATGTACAGCCAGTCCTGGAGTCTAGAAATGGCTCGCTCTGCCATTCTTGTATCTAAATCACCTGCAAGCCACCAAGTGGGTAGTTTCTGTATTTTTATGGTGGAGGAAGGAGTAAGTAAATTGTCTCTTACAGCAAGTGAGTTTATGGAATAGGAAGAGAGATTATATCATTTTCTTAAAGAAACAAAAAATTTGCTCAACTCCATTTTGCTGGTAGTGTAAGCAAAGTTGACATAAATATTTGCTTCATTCTTCCTTAAGTTTCCTGCTTTATTTAGAAAATATATTAGATACATTTCAGATAGCTTTCTGTAGCTACTTTGTTTGAATAGGTAATGAGGGCATTTTCAGCTGTGTGCACAGCAGCAGTAGATGGTTCACTTGTTCTGATCTGCAGCTAATACATCAGTTACTGCATATCCTGGCTGCATTACACGCTGACTTTACACACTCTCTGCAGAAGGCAGGGCGGCTCTGAAGACAGGAATGTGTTTGCACTTGGCATTGCAACCTGAAAATACCGGTTCTTTCTCATACCCCTGTTGCTTTTCTTTCCTCCATTGGGGCCCGCTGTGAACTTCATGGCACATAGTTTAACGAAAGGAGCATTGCTAAGTGTATAATTCATCTGTATTAGTTGCAAAGTGACATTTGGAATCGATCAAATGATGTGCTGTTACCTGGGCATTGTGAACCATGTGGGACGTGGTGTGCTCAGCAGTTTGCTCCGTCTGTTGAGTCAATGCAATTATTCTGAATAGGGTGCTGTGTTTACTGTTTAACCGAGTCGCTTCTGGAGCAGGGAGCTGTTCACTATGCAAGGCACTGGCAAGTAGGTCTCTACCGCTAGCTGTATGTTAGCTTTCCAGCTTTATCTTTGATTTCTGATATAAACTCTTCAGCAGTGGGAGTATATACAATTATTTTAGGGAGCACAGTGTATATGTGAGATATTTCTTTCAATGTGCCATCTATACCTTATTTTTCACATGCTCTCGTACGCAGCATAAATGAAGCCATTATTTTGGCTTCAGGTCTAGTATATAGCTTATAATTAGCATTATTAGGTGAGGCAGTAACTTCTGTCTTCCTGTGTGACAGCTGCTAAAATGTCACCTGTGAATAGATTTTGGAGAATTAGGTAGAGCTGACCCTTGTGTTCAGACATAGCCAGCTTTGCTGTTACTGTGCCTGAGTCATCCAAAGAAAATGCCTGAAAGCTAACTATTTATTTTGTCTCTCCCTTTCCATCCCAAGTAAACATCTCACACAACTGAGTGCCAGTCTCCAGCTATGATTTATGTGCCTCTCTGGCACATTGTCACTGGCTGACCTACTAACGTGTGAATTAAGTGTTTGTTTGGACGGGATGAAAATTTTAGTAATTAAAATTGTTTATTGGTACATTCTTTTTAAAGTAAATAGTGCTTTGTTGAAGATTGGCTTTACATAAGGTATTACAGGATGCTTCTGTTCAAAACTGACATTTTGCATTACAAACTTTGAGTGAAAGGGTCTTTGATGAGCACTGAGAGCGCTGTGGATTGTGAAAGATTTGGATTAGATTGTTTTAACAAACTACTTGTTATTCCAAGATGGTCTTTACTAACAAGTAGGGTTTTTTTTTCCTTTTCTGTTCTTTCTGTGAGATTTCTTTATTGATAATTCAATGAAAGTAATTTATTTTTCAGCATTGGTTGGACAACACAAAAAGCATTAAAAAGCAAGTTAAAAGTAAGTGTCCTTTCTGTTTTCCTTTGGGACCTCATATTGAACACACAGAAGGCACAGAGAGTTGCAATGGGTGGTGGGGGGCAGGGTCCTGTCAGGGGTGACAAGACCCGGTGACAAAAACCTGGCATGGTGCTGCTGATTGTTTAATGACCTCTTCCCTCTGTAGCTTGTATTACTTTAGTCTAATGTCCTTAACTGGACATGTTATAGGCTCATTAATTATAGTTTAAATGGAGTCAAGGCAGCTGAATATATTTTAGTGTTATAGGTCATTATCCTGACTATAGGAAAACTTGTATTGGAGCCTCCATCCCTTGGGGCAGTCTTGAATGCCCGAATCTGTGTTCAGTCCACCAAGTCCTTGCCTGCTGCACAAGGGTTTAGTGTGGCCTGGTTGTTTCAGCGGTGCGTGCTTGGGTAAGCTGTGACATCGGCTGATTTTTGTTTAGCAGCTTCCTTGCTTTGCACTGTGGGAAGTCTTCAGGGATTTGTGGTGCTGTGTTAATACAACAGAGGGTTTGGAAGCACTGAGAGAGAGAAAATTCCTCCTGTCAAATGCAAGAATCAGCAGAGCGCTGCACATTTTTAAAGTACTGTTAATCCATCCTTTTGCTGAATTAACTCTTTGGTTTCCAGAAAAGATGATTCTTCCACAGAAGGGTCTGTTAAATTCCCCTAAAATATGTCTAAACTTCTGTGGAATAAAGGGGTCTGAGTTGTCAGCAGGGGGTATTTCCCAGAGCCCTGGGAAGGCATTACAGAGACCAATAGAGTGCCTTGGGGTTTGGTCAACCACAGAGCCAAGATGCACAGCTTTCATGGTGATCGATAGAGTCCTTAAATATAGGGATTAACCTAGATTTGTGTGCTCTTGGCAGGACAAATCAACCTAATGTGATATGACTGTTGGATTGACTTGTAACATAGAAAACTATTTTGTGCATATATTTAATGTCCTTTCACCCTGATGTTTTTCATGCATTTCCCTGTCACAAAGCAATTCCTGCCTTAAGACCTTGTGTGTGGGACAGAGCCAATTTCAGTCAAGTTTTGTGATGTGATTCTGTGTAATGAAAAAGTAAGATGTCTCATCCAGTAACTGTTACCACTGTCGTGAATGAATTCTACTTTGCAGTTGGCCCGCCGTATTGTCTGCATTTTCGTGTAAAGTTTTACTCATCAGAGCCCAACAATCTACGTGAAGAGCTAACAAGGTAAGAGGGATTTTGTGTGTGTGAGAGGTACCAGGAAAATGTTTTTTGTGTTATTTATTTAAACGGTTGTATGATGTTTTGGAGAATTCCTTAGAGCTGCTTTCTTACTTGGCTTTCTGTAAATATTTCTAATGTAGCTGTCATGAAATAAATGAGCTCTAATACAAAGAGATCTATATATTTACTACATTACTTGATGCACCATTTTTCATTAGGCAGTTCTGGCAACTGATCTGAGTAGCTTATACACAATGGACAGAAGTTTTTACTGAAGAGAACAGACATAATTCTTCTTTCTTTCTTCTTCTCATTCCTCTTTATTCTTCTCGTTCCTTTCTTTATTCTTCTTAAGCTGCATTTAGCATCAACTGTATGCAGTCATCCTGTCTGTAGGCAGAAAGCGTTGAATTGCAAGTTAGAGCTTCTTTTTGGCACAAATAAGTTAACGCTTCATTACTTCTCTGGTTTTTGCAGAGCTTATGGAAAGGGAAAATAGTATTTTACTACCATGTTGAGCTGTGAGTTGACAGTACTATATGTGTAGGATTATAGTATCAGGTGAGCATTTCACAAGTCTGTTCATAATGCTGCATTTCATGTTGGACTGAGACATAGTTGGGGTGCTTTGAAAGAGAACACAACTTACCATCTGTCAGCAGTATAAATCTGTTGTAAAAGACGATGTTTCTTTGCGTTGTCACCACTGCTGATGATCCGTTTTGGAGAGAAAATGAAGTTACATTTTCTTGGTAGCTGCAGACGCTTCATACCCTCAGCCATTTGTAAGACCATGAAGTGCATTTGTTTGTTGTTCAGGTTTATGTCTGTGTGAATCTTCGATCTGCACTTTAGCCAAATCCCTAGGAGGGCTACCATGAAGATTACAGTAGCATTACCCCTTACAGCCATATGTACCCTGTGCAGCTTTATACTTACATGTGGTAACATAATGTTGTAACTGCTCTTCTTTAATGCTTTCCTGCCAATCTGGGAAGAATGTTTTGCCTCCCCATTATGTTCCTGAATAAACATTTAACTGTCTTCAAAAATAGCAGCCATAGACAAAATGCATATCTACATCTGTATCTACCACTATGAAACATTTTCATCCACCCTGAGTTCTGCCAGTCAAATCTTGCTATACAGGTTTTAGCAGAGCAGACCTGAAACCCGAGGGCTTTTAAACCCTGTCTGTCTGCTTAGCTAATCCCCCGGAACAGGAGAT
The DNA here is from genome assembly GCA_034008185.1 of Gorsachius magnificus. Classification (NCBI taxonomy): domain Eukaryota; kingdom Metazoa; phylum Chordata; class Aves; order Pelecaniformes; family Ardeidae; genus Gorsachius; species Gorsachius magnificus. The sequence continues at coordinate 14,545,241 of CM067085.1, read as the reverse complement.
CAGCAAGTCTTTCTTCTGTCTCAAGACAATTTTACACCTTACAGAAGCAGCGGGAAGGAGAGCTGTACTATGAGTTATAGGTGTTGTTAGCCAAGGCTTTCCGCGAGGGTTCCACCTTTTCTTTGTGCAGCAGGATGTCCAGCTGGAGCCACTTTCCAGTTTCCACAGGTGCAGCTTGCTCGCGTTTTCTGCCAGCTTCCTGTCAGATGCCACCAGTCAGAGGTCATATAACACAGCCGAAGCATGGGAAGTATGCTTGAATTGTTTGCAAGTGTTAGGTGACTGATAAGCACAGACTGATCACACCCACTGTACACTGGTGGCCTGTGCTCATTCTTTTGATATCTAGGCTCAGTACCAAACAAATTTATACCCCATGTAGGGCCAGTGTTCAAAAGGCTTTGGATAATAAATGATTTGGCAAAGTATCTGTGGATTTCCAAGGTACCTGTAGGAAAAATGCCTGCATCTGTTATGTGTCTGTTTATGTGAGTATGAGAAGACATAGGCACATGTTCAAACAGGAGCATCATCTTTGGCTTTGTGTGCAAGGCTTTTGTTCATTCAAAATGGATACCATCACGGATGCCAGTTTTAGTTGATGAGACTACTTCTCTTGTTAAAGGAAAGGTGTGTACCACAATGGAGCAAGAGGGCTACTGATGTTGTTGTACACCAAAGGGATATCAGCTTTGTATTCAATATTTGCCCAATTTCTAAACGAGTACTGAATAAGTAAGGCAGTGAAGGAAAGCTGGCTCTGAAGAATAAACAAGTTGAAAAGGCTGCAGCCTACTGTTTTTGTCACTGCTTTGAGCTTTCTGGGTTAGATTTTAAATAAGCAATCCATATTAGGATAGTTTACTTTTGAGAGACTTTAAAACATTCATTCTCTTACAAGATTGATATATCTCTGAATAACAAAGAAAATGTGGAAGATGCAAGTTGTTCTTTGCCCAAGTAGGATCAGAAGAGAAAAAATTACTTGCATAGGTATCCTATTTCTTTTCCATGCAATACTGTAGTTCAGCTTGTGAAAACTTCTAGATTTGGGTTTACTTCACTTGAAATGTGTGCAAAGCATACAAACACAACTGATAAAGCCTTGAAAGATCACAGTGCAGTTTCTTCGGTCTCGAAAACCCATGTAAAGAGTAGAAAATGTTTTTATTTGCCAGGCTGTAACTTCCTCCTGTTGGCTGAGTGACACATTAGAACTATTAATCAATTACTTTTATTTCTTTTTTAATCCTACAGGTATTTATTTGTTCTGCAGCTGAAACTGGATATTCTTAGTGGAAAGTAAGTATTCCCAATAAACAGCCTTTTAAACAATTACAGTGTGTTTAGCATAGGTTTTATTAAACTTACATTTGGATCATTAATACATTTTTGCTAAGTAACATAATACTATTTTTTTCTCTAAAATATTACTTTTCTATGCATGAACAGCAGCAGAGGAATGCTTAAATAACGTAGTGCTTCTCTCTTGCTAATTTGCTGAAAATCTTCTAATCTTTTTTCACTTTCTTACCCAAACATTTCAGTTTCTCACTGTCAGGTCTGAGTTGTCTGCTAAATAGTGTCAGCTAAGGTTTTAACAATGCACTTCTCTTACGGCAGATTGGAATGTCCTTTTGACACAGCCGTCCAGTTGGCAGCTTATAACATGCAAGGTGAGTAGGTACGAGTGGGGAAGGATGAAGTTGCATGAATAGCTTTGTGTAGATTCTTACTACCTCTTTTAGTCTGTCCTTGTTATATTGAGAAAATATGTTCTGCCCAGACAATAGTCATCCAGTGTGAAATGCAGCTCTTTTTGATTGTAATTTTGCCGAGAGCATATATAGAAAATTACTTGGTTGGTCAGGGGACAGAACAAGGAGGTTCTGAACTTAAACAGCTTTGCTCTAAACTTTTTCTCAGGTTCTTGTATGCAAACTCGTCCACTTTCACACAGGATACGAGGTCTGCTCCTCATTAATTGCTTTGATGTAGTAACACAGTTAACTTTTTTTTCATTGTGTAGTTTCTGCCATGTGTTTCTTTGTTGTACAAATCAGGTACAAAATTATTTTGGTTTTGCACTCAGTTGAAAAGTCCTGTGTATAAAAACCACCAGCTTTTGACTTCAGCTTATTCGTAGAAACAGGTTAGTGCCCCATGTCTCATGCTTGCATGTGAACATTTATAGTTGAACTGCACTTGGTATTTCAGATCCTTCTTCAGCCAAAGGAGGTCACATAATATTTTTTCTTAGCGATACAACGCTATGCTTGAGTCATCTGAGACTCTTATTAATGAGTTGCCTTTAACTTTTGATGCCAGCTGAGACTCCAGCATCCATGGATTCTCTGAGAGCTGTGGTCTGACCTTCAGGTGCTTGTATAGGCTGTACATCACTGATCTTCATGGCCAATGTCTTCTGTTGTTTGGATGAGGGTCTTAATGTGAAGTTTGCTGTGGTTTCAAGCAGGGGAACTCACAAAAGAAAGAGGGGAGGCTTGAAGTTTTAGAAATGTCTGCTAGAGTAGGCTTTTGGGTCCTTATTGGAGGATATAGCTATATGGCCTTATTCAACCCAGTTTATGAGTCTACAAAAAATCCCCGAACCTCTGCTGTAAAGCTGTTGTCCAGTCCTCTTTAATGAAGAGGGAATTTGGAGATGTGCCATGCGTTTGTGCTGCACAAATTATCTACACAACATTCATCTTATAAACCAATACACTGTTGTACTTACTTTGCAGGAGTTCGGTAACAGGACTAAGTCACTGTAATTCTTCCTGTTAAAGATATTTGCCAAAACACATTTTGTTCTTCAGGCACGAGCAAATAATGCCCTGATCACATGGGGGTATAGAGAGTTGGGATTAAACTGTAAAGATACCTGCCTTTTTGACCTGCTCTTGTGTGTGGAAGGAAAACAGTTAGAATTCTGTAGTTAAAAATATTAGCATTGTTAGAGCCTTAAGATATGGGTTCAGTGGATAAGTTTTTGGAAAAACAAAGTGATCTAATTAGGCTGTATTTCCATTGCTTTTTGTGCTGGTCTTTTCTTTCCTCTCCCCACAATGAGGCCCGTAGCAGGGCTTTAATCTTACTGTCTGACAGCTGTGTACTTTTATTTAAATCAGCTGGAACCTAAGCTGGCTTTGACAGCATTCCTTTCAACAGAGGCAGGCGTTTTAGTGGGAGTAAATTATTACAGAACTACAGACTTCCTCAGTCAGCACTAAAAAAAAAAATAATTAAAAAAATGCTTGCAGTGTTCTGAAATCCAAGAAACAGGGTTTTAGATTGTGTGTAGGTTTTGTACCTATGGAATACTGTGTGTATTTATTTGACTTTTCCAGGTCTTCCCAAAGAAAGTCACTATTTTCTCTTACACAGACACCTGTAGTTTCTGGTTTCAGACAGAACAATTATTGGCCTGTATCAGGCACACAAGTTCCAAGTTACAGAATTATTCCTAATTTTTTGGATATGAACTGAAAATCAAGAAGCTGCTTGAAATCAGTGGGAGGAGCAAATGTTTAGTGACTCTGAAAATCAGGACGTTTTTATAAAGGTTTCTACCTATGAGTTTCAGTATTTTAGGCATACATCAATTTTTAAAAGCTGGACTTGTTAGCATCTGTGGAAAAAGGAGGTTGTGCTTTTGATGTGGCACACCTGTTGACTAGTATGTTCCAGTATGCTCTCTAAATAGCATCTCTTATGCCCCTGTTGAGCATGCAGGAATGGGCTAGATGAGCCATTTGACTGGCCCAGTAGGGTATTTATTATGTTCTTACATGAAAAGGAGAGCAACAAATAACAGCTGTATGATTGTGCCCTGACACAGAGGAATTTTAGCAGGACAGGGGGATTTATAGTCATAAAACCAGAAACCGATTTTCAGAATGGTCAAGTAGTTTTATGAAAAGTGTCAGAACTGGTTTTGCTTTTTTACAAATCTCAAGAGATTTTGTTTAATAATTTAAGGCAAAATTCCATTTTAAGTGTAGTCAGCTGTCATCTCAGTAGAGACTTCAGTGCTAAAAATGTTGAAAACTTTCTTGCAAGAAAGAAAAAAGGTGAGTTTCAAGGATGTTGATAACTTCCATTTATAGGAAGCTTGTTGAGGAATACATCAATAGCACTTTGTAAAATTTAATGCAAAGCTTTTGTGCAGACAACATGAACATTTGTTCAGTGTCTGTATTTTCCCTGTCAAAAAAGATAACACTTCAAATATTGGGACAACTGGAGGAGAAATGAAGAACACAAAAAGAAATTCAGTATTTTAGATTAACCAGAAAAGCATGCAGAAGTTCTTGTTAATATCCATTGTGTTTATTGGGAACATTGCTTGACAATGCTGTACTTTTGTAGCTGAACTTGGAGACTATGATCCTGCTGAACATGTCCCCGAACTGGTGTCTGAGTTCAGGTTTGTTCCCACTCAGACTGAAGAAATGGAACTGGCCATTTTTGAGAAGTGGAAGGAATGCAGGTACTAGATCTTCCTGTGCATTCTAAACAGCCGTTTGCACTGATTTTTGTGTGAAGAGAATGTATTAAAAAGATGCTTCTTACACTTCTTCTGTGGTCTTGTTCAGAAACATAATTCTAATACGGTTCTGTCATATTTTGTAAGAGGATATAATGTGAAAAATGAAGCTTTTCAAAGGTCTGAGTAAAATGATGAGGTACAGAATCTTGAAATGCAGTAATTTTTGCAGCAGCGGTTTCAGGTTAAAACTGATTCATGAAGTTAACAAGTGTCAGCAGTGATTAGGTTTTTCACAAACTTTCAGGAATTTCTTTCTCTCTTTCCTTGTATATCAGCTTTTCCTTTCTGTGGTTTTTCAGACACCTACCTAACAGCAAAAATTTATTTCAGGGGGCAAACACCAGCACAGGCTGAAACTAACTACTTAAACAAAGCTAAGTGGCTGGAAATGTATGGTGTAGACATGCACATAGTCAAGGTATGTTTAATGACAGCATGGTGACCATGGCAATGATAATGTTAGCTTTGTCGTGCATTTCAACACTGGTTTTGCTGTGCAGGGGGGTGGGAAGGAATACTGTACTCCTCTAAACTGTGTAACAAGTGGTCTGGCTTTGCATCAACATTCTACTTTATAGTATACATTTCTAGAAGGTACAACTTTAGTCCAAGCATATCTGCTCTGTATTAAATACATAATTGGTGTGGCAATATGTACTATACTTTGTATTTAGACTAAGAGCTATGTGAAAATCATAGTAATTAAATTAAAAATGGCTGGGGTCCAGTCAGCTACCAGCTGAAGAACTACAAGTAAAAATAGATCTCCTGTGGAGAAGGAAGTGCAGAGAACTGCAGAAGGAGGTCCTTGTTACACAGACAAGTCAAGAAACTAATTTTCCACTTTACTCAGCCTTACTGAAGGCTTGCAAACTAGAAGAATCCATTGCATAAGATCATTGAAACACAAGAGTTTTGTTGTATAAAATAAGCAAATATGTGTTTAATTGTAACACTAGGCAAATAAGCTTCATTAATCACTGGAGTAATTTGGATAAAGGGTCAAATACCAAGATGAACATAATCTTTATTTTGTGACAATTAGGCAAGAGACGGCAATGATTACAGCCTGGGACTAACACCTACAGGAGTTCTTGTCTTTGAGGGAGACACAAAGATTGGTTTGTTTTTCTGGTAAGCTCTCTGATTGTACGTTAAAATATATTTTAGATTTTTACTCTTTTCTTTTGCACTAGCCAATAAAAATATTTGTTTGGGATATGAGAGCACCGTGAACACTAGGTACCTGCAGAAATATTCTGTAGCCTGTGAGTGTTTTCATGGGTGTCCAGAAATACTATTTTTTTAGCATTTGTGGCTGATATGTTCATATCAATCAAATGTATATGTGTAACATGCTAGTAGCAAGTAAAAGATGGAATAACTTTGGGATGCTTTTATTTTTTACATTGGGATGATTTTATTTTTTATATAGTGTGTGTGTTGTGTTTTGCACTAGACTGCTTTGGAAATACAGTATGTATCCAGTCAGTGAAATGAGGCTTCTTCAGGCATTCTAGCCGAGTGTTATCCTTACTGTTGAAAAAGAGGTAGAAGCAGTAGTACTAGTGCAGTTTTTACATATAATGTCATTTGGGCAGGCTGCCCATCAGTAAGGAATGATTAAAAACAAACAAACCCAAAAACCTCCCCCTGCCCCCCCACCAGATCTGTATATAGTCAGGGGATATAGAGCTTCCTTTAGTTTTTATGAACATGTGCTTCTTTATTTGTGAAATACCTGAATAATAGCCCACGGTTTCTTAGAAGCATTCTGATGAAATTTTGCAGGCCTTTATATTGCATAAAACACAAGGTGGAGAACCTTCTAGATAGTGTATTTGCTTCTGGGTACACAGGCAATTATAGATTTTTAAGTGCTCTATTCTGTAATTCCCATTCAATCTTTCAAAACTGTATACAAAGAGTCAGTAGGCAGATGAGGAGGTAAAATTTCATCATATGAGTAGTTAGTTTCAGTTAAACCAGTCCAATTTTATCAACTTCTCAGAAAAACACTTGCTTTGTAGCAGAAATGTTATCTGTGTGTCTTGTCCCTCCACCATCAATTCTGGGTACTTTTTTGGTAGTCAGGGAGGGGGAAAGTGGTTGCATTTTTGTGTCATGTCATGTTCACGTTTTTCTCTTTGGCTGGGATTTTCTGAATTGGAATCATCACAGGAATTGATTTGTGATATATTGTACAGTGATTTACATTTCTTTAATAAAGCAGTGTTATTTTGGCCTGCCTTTGTGTCTTTCTGAGTTCAGTTTTGTGGGCTTGTGGAAGAGTAGGCAAGCAGGAGTATTTGGGTGGAGTTTGATTTCAGTTCAAGTAATTATTATTTTAAGTTCTGATTAGAATTATCTCTTTAGAAGTTGCTGACTTTTTATCTTTAAGGTTTCCAATTAAGCGTTAAATGTTGAAGTGAAACGTTAGTATCCACAGTATAATCAAGCCCTACTGCATGAACACCCACAAAAAACAGAAAAAAAAAATGTGATAGAGAGGCTTGGACCAGCACATCGAACATACCTCTCAGTGAGTTATGAAGAGAGTTAGACATAACCTGCCTTTTCTGTTCCTCTTGCAGGCCAAAGATAACAAGGCTTGACTTCAAGAAGAACAAACTCACTCTAGTTGTTGTTGAAGATGATGAACAGGTAGATAACTATCTGTTTAGTTACATCTCAGCCTTGAGTATACAGTACTAGTTTACGTACTCCTGATCTCTCTCTTTATATGTTTTAAGTTTTGAGAACTTAACGTGGATGGCTTGCAAGATTTTTGATTGTGCCTTGGGGGGAGGAGGGGAATGAAGGGACTTAGATATAAAATAAATAGGCTCAGTAACTTTTTTTTCTCACCCTGTTTTTAAAAAGGGAATACCTTGTGAAACTAGTGTAGACCAGATAATTTGGAAACAGTATGCATTGTGCAAGAAATTTTTTAAAAAAGGCCATGTACGACATTTAGTGGGATGAATTCCTTAAGTAGGTGTTAGGATTGTTCCCATGGGAAGAAATTGCTCTGAGCTGAGATAATAAAAATGTGAGCATTGGTAATTTGAGGAGATCAGATTTGGAAGGGAGACCATGTTAGCCTCATTGAGAAGTACCTTCCTATTATAATGATCATTTTAATTTGTAGTTATTCAGAGGTTTGACTTGTTAAATATATGGTATCTAGCCCTTTCCAACCTCAGACAATGGAGCAGTTGTTCATTAAAGCTTCTGAAAAGGTTGACTTTTCTGCCTAAAATATTTTTTTTAAACATACACTTCAGTATTCATAAAACCCAAATTTTATTTGGCTTGCACTGAATTGTAGCTTTGACTTATTCAAGCTCCTTGTAAATTGTCAGTGTACTTTGTGTACTTCAAGGGAAAGGAGCAGGAGCACACTTTTGTCTTCAGACTGGATCATCCCAAAGCCTGCAAACACTTGTGGAAATGTGCAGTGGAACATCACGCCTTCTTCCGGCTCCGAGGTCCTGTCCAAAAAAGCTCAAGTCGATCAGGCTTCATTCGGTTAGGATCCCGGTTCCGATACAGGTCAGTGTCATTTGTCATTTAGCACATATCTTCTGTCATTTCTGTTCATTTCATTTCAAAATGTGCTTTTTCAGCAACTTAATGTTTAATGAGTCATTGCCTCAGCCTTTTGTCATGGGAAAATGGGGTGAAGATTAGGGTGTTTGTAAAATTTCCCTTTTTTGTGAAAGGCCTTCTGAGCTGTTAAGTTTGGGACTCTTTAATAGAACTGAGATTAGATTATTAAGCTATGAATTTAAAATAGAAATGTGATGTTTTGATGAGCAGTGTCTGCATTCTGTCATTAAAAATAAGTGATTTATTGTTTTGTACTTCCACGTGGCATTGTTAGTGGGAAAACAGAATATCAAACCACCAAGACCAACAAAGCCAGAAGATCAGCATCCTTTGAAAGAAGGCCCAGCAAGAGATACTCAAGACGAACACTGCAAATGAAAGGTAAAAGACCATCCATTCAGAGAAGCGTAACCCACTGTGAGAATCAAGTAATCATATCTGTTAAAGGCTCTGTGTAGGAATTTTTCGGTAGCTGTTTGCCCTTCTCTTGAATTTTCAAAATTAGGCTCTTTGACTTATTTTATATATTTGTCAGAAAAAGCTTGTGTCCAAAGCATGTCATTCCAGCTTCCCTAGCACGTAAAACATGCATGAATATTGCACAATAGGTCTCTGTATGAAAACAGAAAACTCGGGTCCAGGAAACAGCGATATATTAATGATAATATTTGAAATATATTAATCAAGTTTGAAATTTTTGTCATTGAGATTTTTTTCATTGTTCTTAAGAGTTGCACTATTGCCACAGCCTGACAGCATGTGATACCTTGTCTCTTACTCCCACTCTTGCATAGGTCAAACGTGACCTCTATGCTTGCTTTCAGATACTTGCTTAAATCTGACTCTTTGGTTTACTCTTCAGATTTTTTTATTTTATTTTTCCAATTTAGGATTTTATTTTTCACACGTTAGACGTGGGATACATGCAACTTTTGCTCTTCTAGTTGCCTACTTTTAGGTAGTGCTAGACTATTTTTATTAATAATATATTTTATATTTAACTGATAACCTAATTACAATTTGAATTTTAATTAACACTTTATATTTTTTAGCACATGCTGCTAAACTTGAAGAAACAAGGTAAGATGTGTTCCAATATTTAAATTTCTCTTTGATGTTTGCCACCTGTACTTGAGCACGTGTTTGCAGAAGAGAGCATTAACCTCTTAACTGTGGTTTTGCTGTGGGTTTTGTGTTTGTTTGCTTTACATAAAACCTGCTGTTCAAAGCAAAGCTCCTGTGTTGCTGTCACATATAAGATTTTGCCAGACTTGCTCACTAGCAGGCAAAGAGGCTTGTTCATGACTAGCTATGATTCTTGCTGGATGTGAGCTGTAGTTCTGTGTGCTGCCATGTAAAGAGATCAGGTAGAAGGATGCGAGGATGTCGTCTTTCTGAAATCTGCGTCCTCTGGCTATGTTACTGACATACATAATCAATTGAAGGTCACAGAGAGAATACAATAAAATAAATATTTGAGATATGTTTATGATTTTATATTCTGTACTATACTTGCATTTATTTTTATATACTTAATATTTATTTATATATATTTATACTAAATTATTCACGATCAACATTGAGAGAAAGGCCTTTTAGTTCTTTATTTCTATACCTGGATTTTTTCTGCATGTGTAGGTTCATACTGTACATTTTCTGTTTGTAGCAGCAGGGTTCATTCTTGCATGAAAGGGGGAGAAGTCTAGGAAGTGTGGGGACAAGACTGTGGTTATTGTAGTGGAGGTCTCTCTGTGACCTTCTGCATTGTCTTGTCTTTTTATGAAATGGGAAAGTACTCTTCAAAACTGGGTGTCATTAAAGTACTTAAAGATGCTCTGCATGCAAAATGCGACTGTCTGATTAATTAGTACTCTCATCATGCTGCATTGTCATGCCCCTCTCAGAGTTTAATGCTGCTTAGGTCATTATGAGAGTGGGAAGAGAAACTTCATATGCAGTTTCTCCTTCTGATAAGATGGAGATAAGGTCTTCTGATCTGCACCTAGGTGTGGCACTGTTATGTTAGTCTCCAGAACAATCTATGCCATTTCTGAAACTCTACACTTGAGTGTTGCTAATTGAAGTGCATCATGAAAGATGTATGTTGTTCCGTTCTTTTGTGTTAACTCAGCACTGGGGAATGTGCTACCCAGAAGGCATTCCTTAATATTTCTGTTAAAGGTGCACTATTCTGTGGTAATCTCCGCATTCTCTCAGTAGAGAAGGTGTGAAGTTGGGAAACAGGCAAGGAACAGCTTGTTTGGTCTTGACGTTATGGTGTTTAAGTAAAATAATTCTAAAGAATCTCTGAAGTAGATACAGAAAGGTATTTGAATTGTCAGCTTGCCAGGTTGGATAGCTATTGTCCAGACCGTAAATCAAAAGATTGATGGGTCGTAGGCAACTGGAACAATTTTTTAAAATATTAGAAGTCTGGGGGAGAAAAAGTTTGCTTTGCATGAGATTTTTAATGCATAATTATTGTGCAGGGTGTTAATGCTATTAAGTCTCAAAAATGTAAAAATGTGAAATGTCTCTTGCAGATTTAGAAATCATCAGGAATAGGGACATAGGTCTTAATAATTTTATATTATTAAGTATGTAGTATGTAATAAATAGCAATGCTGTGCTAAGCTGCTGTGCACGTAATTTTGAATGGCTGCTTTTAAGACTCTGAAGCAGTAATTCAGTCCATTAGCAGTTGTATGCAGAAGAAACTCCTGATTTTTTCTGATAAACTTTGTGATGCGAAACTTCAGTCAGGAGAGTCCTAGTTATGGAACAAACATAGTATCTACAGCGTGTGGGTGAGGTTTCGACAATGTCACATTTTGCTGGGTGTTTAACTAAAGCTATTAGCGTTTTTGCTTTAAAAGTGCCCCGCCTTACTGCTGAATCAGGAGCACTTTCTGAACTGAACTGGTTTAGGAAAGGAAGAGGAAAAACCAGATGAATTACAGATAACTACAGCTAATGTGATACTCTTAGTTACCTAGTATGAGGCAGCTGACCTAAACTGTAAGTTTTTAAGTTTTCCTTTGAGAACAGTTAAGTTCTCTGGAAAGATCTTTGTTAGACTTTGTGTTCCTTTCTGAAAATCCTTGCAGTTCTGCCAGCCTGCAAAAACAGTTTGTTGATCTGATTCTGATTTAAATTCTTTTTGTCTTTCAGTACTGCAAACAATGCTGTTACCAACCAAACTAATGGATCACAAGTAAGGACTCCAAAAGACTTAATTATTTTTAAAGGCAGTTTTCATGTATTTCAACAGATTTGACGATTTCATTGTTTGTTCTGAAAGTTACACATGGTTAACTACTAAATTGCATGCCAAGAAATTACTACTAATTTACAAGCAAGATAATTGGTTAATTAAGCTGCAGTAAGGAAGATACCCCATGCCCCAGTACTATAGAAACTATGCTATTTATAGATACAGGTTTTCGTAAGTTACAAGGTACATTTGTGTGAGAGTTGTTATTATCCAAGCACATTAATTCTATATGCTAAGTAACATGCAAAAAAAAAAAAAAGAGGGCGTAATTCATCAGCATTTATGTTGATTCCTGGTTACAGTATTTTTTCTCTGAAAGAGGGGAATGCACCTGCAAATCAAAGAATATATTGTTAGCAAAAATTCAGTGTTTTCTGAGTTTGAGAAGGAAATCAGAGTCACCTGCCCCTCAGTACTGGTACACAGAATACCTTGTTTCACTGAAAAGGGACGTTAACTCTCCTGAGTATCAGAAAACAGGATTTGGAGTTTGGGAAGACCCTGTCGCTCTTTCTGGAGTATTTCAGATGCAGAGTGCAATAGAAAGGGTCACATATTGGTGGAAACAGGAATCTGGTTTGTTCTAACATTAAAATACTCAGTCTCTGCTGACAGATTGCTGCTCTTCCCAGCCTTTTGCCTTCTATGCAAAAGGAGTTGTTTTTTTCAGGAGCAGTTATGTTTCAAATAGCAGTCTGAAGGCCTGCAACCCAAAGATGCAAATCATTATTGCCAAGTTACCTACAGAAGGAAAACATTACTGCATGAATTTAAAAAGGACACATCAGGCCATAGCTTTTTACTGAAATCTTTGAGCAGCCTTGGATTCATTATGATTGCAGTACTGTGTGCAGTAGTGGAAAAGACTGGGCATAGGCAAGCAGTGCTGTGCAAGTAATGGAAGACAACAGCCTTGTTTTAGCTTTGTGCTTACGGAGAAGCGGTGATATGTTTTGTTATGTATAATGTGTCATCACTTCATTAATGTGCATATAGAAACTTACTTGTTGATATTCTGTCTCCAAAGAGCTGGAATGCAAAGCCAAACCTACCTGTCCTAACAGCAGTTCCATCTGCCCCAGTCTTAGTGGAAATAGAGAACCTTCCAAGGAGCCCAGGAGTCAGCCAGCAAGACAAGAAGTGGTATGTTTTGCTTTGCTGGGAAATGAATTTTGCTTGCTTATGCACGGTTCAAGTGACTGTTGCTTTATCTGCACTTGAATAAGCTGCCTTCCTTGTATCTTTAACGTAAGTTGACAGTCAAGTTAGTGATGATGCAGCTGATAATGTTGCTGTGAATGTAGTGTGGGGAATTCAGGACAACAGGCTTAGGCACGGCCAACCAAAGAAAATTTCTCCAGGGACTGAAGAAATTATTAAATCAGGACCAGCATTTTCAAGACTAGGAGAGAGCTGGGTCCTCCTGATGTGCCATAATACTCCTTGTAACCCTTTTCTTGGTATCATGGGGCCCAAGGACTTACCTTGATCCTTAACAAAATGCAGAACTTTGTAAACCAGTATCCTTGTGAATCTCTTTTGAACTTTTTGAAATGAGCAAGCAGATTTTTTTCATTATCTTGGGGAGAACGGAAGCTTGAGGAAAATGACACAAGCTGAAGATAAGAGCTTTGATTTCATGTAATCAGAGTATTTCTTTTATGGATGGGATGCATCTCAAAATGAGGATGATTTGTCTGAAGATAAATGTACCGTATTTATCTTTTCTTAAATTCTATATTGCAAAGCTATTTCAAAACCAAAACTGGCATATATCAACCCGGTACTTCTGCACACATCATCTTAACCTTTTCAGCTTCTTGTGCATTTAGAGGCAGAATGGCTTGTCCTGGAAGGGTAATTCTGATTTCAGTGAGCCTCTCCAGGAGCAGCAGTGATGGAATGGAGCGACACAAAAGCTCTTATCCTAAGCAGTTTCAGCCCTCAAGAGAAAAGATCCTTCTCCCATTGTCTGGCATAGGAACCTGCTTTGCTTCAGTATCTCTTAAAAGTAGATGATGCCTGTTTCTAACAGTGCAATGACAAATGTACTTTAATTTTGTAAACCTTACTGATTAAAGACTTTTAATGCTATGGATTTTAGATTATAAGGGGATGATAATTCTGCTTTATCTGTTGCATTTTATTGAAGTTTCAATCAGAACATATGATCAATGCTGTTTTTCTTTCTTTTGCCCTTGATTTGTCTAGTATCTGAAATCTGTGCTTGTCTATGGTGAGATCCTGTTGATCGCTCGATTCCTTCCGTGGTGGTGGGTGAAAGGTGGTGGTTTCTTTATTCTTCAGCATTCTCAGTATGGTTTTATTTTTGTTCTTTTGGTCTAATTGCAAGATGCGTGCTAGAAATTGGTATTTCCTTCAGTGGAAATGTTTGACTCTCGCTCCAAACAGCTCTTCTTGGGTACCTGATTCGTGCTAGCATTCTTGCTAGTCTTTGCAAGGCTTCCATGGCTTATTGAAATCCTGCTGCTTTTGTTCAGAAGCAGAGAGGACTCTGTAGCTAATCTGTTTCAGTTTTGGTCTTGGTACGCCTGTTTTAGGATTAAGAACTTGAGCCTGTCTGTCTTAACATTGTCCAGGATTTTGAGTTTACATGCCAGCTGCCGTAGTATGTAGCCTTTCTATAGAAGAGTGGGAGTGAATATAAAATACACCTGCATGTAACAGTATGCCGTAAAGAATGCATGCTTCTTGGCAATTGATGAGTTTTAATTGAGAGAGTAATGCTTGTACTGCGTATGTGTTACATTTCTTAGAGACGTATCATTATTATTGAAGGCAGTTGTCTTCTGGCAAAGGGGTTTTATTGTGTTCCCTGGAAACGGTACTGCCTGTAATTAAGGGCAAATCCAGCTGTAGGAAGAAGACAACAGTTTGGAGCTGAGTCAGCAATTGAGCTACATTCTGTTTTCCTAGATGGGAAGTGGGGTTAGGTTGATACAATTGTCAGAACATACGTATTTATTGTGGGGGCTGTGACTTGGCTATTGTGCCTTCAAGTCTCGATGCTGCTAACAAAATCTCTTTTCAACCGCTGCTGTCTTTAATTGGCCTGTTTCTGCATGAATTATCTTTGCTTCCTGTCAGAAAAATAGTCTTCTTTTAGAGAGAGTTTGCCAACGATTGACGAGAACACCAAAATCTTTCAGACTGGGGATTTTGTAGATGGTTAGATTGAAGGGGTTTAGAAGTAAGGTCCCGACCTCTTGAGTTTCTGTACTCTGCTTGGCAGATGCCTGTATTGGCTACCTCGCAGCTTATATCCCTTCCTAATGTCAATGTTTCCTTTAATTTAGAATGTTAGTGCTGCAGCAGCCAACAGCAATTGTGCCAGATTGTAGCAGGTACTTTGCCAGATAGGAAGGATTTTAGTGGGTATTTTTTTCTTTTTTTTTTTTCCCCCTTTGCTCCTTTCCTGTAAAATTGTCAGTACAGGAAAACTGCTGGTCTGGATGGTCTGAAAATGGTCTGGAATATTAGCTGCAAGGCTGGAAAGCCTAGAACACAATCAGCGTCTTTAACTTTAGTCTTTTCTCAAGAAGCTGTTTCTGTGCTAAGATAGGACATGAGACAAAGGATTAATTTTTTTCCTTATTGGGGAATAAGTAGGGGTGGGTGTTTTGGGGTTTTTTTTGCTTGCTAGTGGATATTGCTTTCACTTAACTGTTTAAATTGGAGAAATGGGAAAATAATGTAACGAAGTGTTGAGGATTGGAACCTTCAGTATTCATGGGTCACTTCCTCAGGAGGTTTCACAAAACCCAACACTGAATTTACCCGTGGGTGACCTTTATATAAATCCTCTCTCTTTTCTAAAGGAGGACTATCCCTGAGCGTTAATCATTTACCGCTGTTGTGAATCCTGCATGCTTTACTGCTTCCTGGCCTTAACACATATGTGATCTTCCAACTTGTGTGCTGGCTGCTTGACTGTTCTGGGAGCACTGGGAGTGTTAAACTGGGCTTTCTGTCACATGAGAAGGTGGAATTTGAGCTGGGGGCTGTCCAGGACCCCTCTAGATGAACAGTAACAATGTTTCCACTTCGTTTAGATTTGGGTCATTAAACCTAGGATTTTACATTAAGCTGAAGGAGTAAGTTTGGTTTAGGAATTTCCTTGCTTGAGTAGTTTGAGCTCGGAGTGCTTTTTTACAAGGATTTTTTTTGCTACCTCACTGTACCCTGCATCAGCCTCTCCCAAAACATAGCAGTGAAGAATTCTAGTACAACACAGACAATAGTTAACAGATTTTTGTCCATTTTTTAAAGTCTTTTAAAAGTCAACTGTTTCAGTAAATTGCTTATCTCTGCTGCTTTGGAGATGCTTGTGCCTAAAGGCTTACAGTTTTCTAGCTAAGGGCTCCTGCATAAAAATATTTTTCAAAACACTGTTTAAGTGGTGAGTGTTTTCCCTCTGCTCTTCTTTCTAGGTTTTGGAGAGCTTTATTCCAAAAGGCTAGCCATAACTGTGCACAGCATTTCTGTGGTTTTGATTTTAAAAATTCAAAATTGAAAATTTAAGAACCATTATGCCTTCATATGCAAAATCAGAAAGCAGGGTCTCAGTTTGTATTGTGACCTTTTTTTAAAGTGGTTCTTTTTCCAGCTGAGTTTTTTATGTTAATCAAGTACAGGTACAGTCAGCTGCTTCAGCAGTATTTAGTCCCTTAGTCAACTAAATTGTGAATGATTTGTGTGTATGCTCCTGCACAGTAATGCTCATTTCTCCAAATTTCTGTTTTCTTCTTTTTTTTTTCTTTTTTTCTTAAACTTGTATTGGAGTCTGCATTTTCCAGTGACTTTGAAAACTGGTGTTGCTTATAGATGTTTGTTTCAGGTGTACATTTAGAGCTGTCACTTAAACCCTTTCAGCTTCCTGCAAATAAAATGCACCATATACTTGGGAGGTCTGTGCTTCCATAACATGATTTTCTCCCATCTGTAAAATGTGCATGGTTCTTGCTCAGTTTTGTGAAGTGCTTTGAAATACGAAGCGCTTTTCGTTTGGTAAGTGTAGACAGTGTATACATGAGATAGTTTAACCTGCCAGTTCAGGTTTCTGCAAAAACGTGCATGATACTGAACAGAAAAGGGATTTATTTGACAGTGTCATCATGTACATGTATACTTGCATGCCTCTTTCCTTCTGTATGTACCTTCCAGCAATGCTCTTTTTCCTTGCCTTTTCATATCAATCTTCTTGTCTTTACATTTGCTTTACTTTTCCACCCTCTTTCTCATCCATACCTGTTTACTAATTGTGCCCCCTCCCGCTCCCCAATAATCCAGGCCCTTTGACGCTGCTGACCGCTGTCAACGTGGTGGAAGCCTGTGGGACGCGTGGGCCCCGCCGAGGAGCCGCGCTGTGGATGGACAGTACACCGCTTTTGTCCATGAGCGTAATGTGAAGAATGCAGGAATGCACAGCGGTGCTGGTACCTATGCTGTACAAACCACTGTGACCAGTCTCTGAGACGTGGGCCTTTCTGGAGCTTGAGTCTGCTTTCTAGCAGAGGCTGGAAAATTATGTTTTGAGCCGTCTCTGAGATAAAGACAACGGACCCAAAGCTGACTATAGAGGGGGGGGAAAATCTTTTATTATGAAGGCTCTGCATATTGTGCTGTTGGTATTTAGTCTTTAAAGAAAAAATAACATACAGGCCAGAAGCCACCCGTCGCTCACATTAGAAGGAATGTGTATATCTCTCTCTCTATCTTTTTAATTGTGTTACGGTTTTTCTTATGATATGAATAATGATTACAAGATTTTTTTTTTTTTTTTTTTCCAATCTGGGCTTAACTTTGAGAGCCAGGCAGGAAGTCACGTTCGTAATAAAACTACACATGCAACTAGTGGTTTACAATGCGGTTTCAAAAATCTTAGAGAGATAGGGAATGTAACAGCCCGTCCTCTTGAACCATGATTATTTAAAAATATCTTGAGATAGATGGTTGATCTGAAAAAGAACCTCTTTTTAACAAGGCCTCTTCTGAAAAGTATTGTTTGGAAATGGAATAGAATATTTTAATTTTTAAGAATAAAATTATCAGAACTCCTGAAAAGGCAAAGAGTAATATTTTTTTTTTTTGCTTTCTGGAAAACTTTCTTTCCTTTTTGCTGCTGTGCTCCAGTTGAAATGAAACAGAAATATTTCCTGACAAACACCAGTCCTACCATATGAGTCACAAGTTTAATTGTTAAGGCAGAGGTTAAGACTCCAGCTTCATGGCTCATTGGTGTTCTTGGGGGCCTTTAACAACGTGAAGAACTACCTTTACCATTGAACACGTTGCGTTTTCATGTGTTGCTGCTTTTAAATTGCAATAATCTCTCCCTATTTAAAAAAAAAAGAAGATGAAAAATTATGGTAGAGTGCTTTTAAAATTCACTTATATTTGGCTTTTAGGATAAAGAAGGCATTTGAATGATTTTCAAATTGTTTGAATAAGTTTCAAATTGCCACAGAGCCCAGAAATACGAAAACATTGTTTTCAGATATCCAGCCCCGAAGAATCAAGAACGTAAGTCTCAGCCAGGGCGTGACTTAACATTGCCTGAGATATTTTGGCCTCCTCACCCTTGCATCTGACAGGGAAAGAGATTGCTAATGAAATATGAGTCTCTATTTTACAACTCTGGTTAAAAAAACCCCAAGGATACGCAAGCTACATATTAAAGATGTGTGGGATCTACAGGGGTGATTAGAGCAATCTGTTGTGCTATTTTTAGTTTTAGATTTTGCAAGGTGGGTGTTGTAAACTTCTGGAGCAAAGCAAACCTATTTGTGTCTTTATAAAGTTGCATAAGAATATGCAGGTGAAACAGGTGTTTTAACTGTAAAATATCGCATAATTTCTGCGTAGATGAGGGAGAAGCTGCCACTACTTTGAGCGGAGGAATTTGGGATAGTTTTGTTTTTAAAACGCAAGAACACTGTTGCAGTAACAAGTCACTGTTTTATTGCAGAGTTTTAAGTTCAGGTGTGCTTATGTAGTGGTTGGGCCACTGCAAGTAGTGGCTGATTCCTGGGGTATCAGAGAAGTTTTGTGGATGGAGACTTCACACCCTCTCTGAGCGAACTGTTCTGGTGTTTGACCAACCTCACACCAAAAAAGGGGGGAGGGGTTGGGTTGAAGCGGAATCTCCTGTATTCCAGTTTGTGCCCCTTGCCTCTGGTCCTGTCTCTGGGCTCCCTTGAGAAGAGTCCGGCTGTTGTCTTTACTCCCCCCATCAGGTTTTTATACACATTGATGAGATCCTCCTGAGCTTTCTCTTCTCCAGGCTGAACACTCCCAGCTCTCTCAGCCTCTCCTCCAATGTCAGATGCTCCAGACCCTTTTATCATCTTTGTGGCCCTTTGCTGCACTCTCTCTGGTATGTCCACATCTCTCCTGTCCTGGAAGGCCCAGAGCCAGGCACAACACTCCAGGGGTGTCTCACCGGTGCTGAGTGGAGGGCTGGGTGCCCCAGCCACCTGCAGTGTGCTGACTGTCACGGACTGCCCTGGGATTAACTGCGAGTTTGGTAACTTAAGGTGTGGCTAAAGTTTTTTTAGTGGATTTTTTTTCATTACAGCAGAACTAGTTCAGATTCTGGATAGGGGAAGCAACTGTGGTTGCCTGAAATCCATCTACCTTTAGAATTTATTTGTTTTAGTATGATGTATGTTTTTGCTGTGTGGCTTTGTATCTTGCATACATCCTGAGGGTCGATTTTGCTCTGTGCTGGGCTTATTTTAGTGTGACTTCATTGGCTTAGGGAGAATTATTATCCCGGTTTCCACTAGGGTAAGTGACAGCTCTCAATAGCAGATGGAGAAATTGTACCATGGAGAACTGTACCAGGAACACCTAGCTGCACTTTTACAGGGACAGGTCTCGTGCTCTAGGAATAGCATTGGGGTAACACATGGATGTCTTTCTAAACCATATGGTGGTGACAGATCTTTGCTTAATATCCACAAAGGTCCTGCAGCCAGCATCTCTTCCCAAGGGTGTTTCCTTTCCTTGTTGATTTGCATGTATTACGCTATGTGTCAGTATTTGGAATTACCTTCAAATGGGAGACAGCAGAAGTCGTGGAGTATGGGATTCGGCCTGCTTGATTAGAAACTGAATGCACGCAAACAGTCCCTATTTGTAGGATCATACATCCTCAGGATTTTTTCTTTTTTTTTCTTTTTATTTCTTCACTTTAAAAGGAAAAGTAACTTCTTTTTTTCTGAATATTTTGCATTTTTGTTTAGGGGAGAAAAAAATCTGAAAAGGTGACAGGCTTAAATTCACCACTCTTCTTATCTTCAGGTACAACATTGAACACCCCAAAATGAAGGAAATGAACAGAGAATTCCATACTATCATACTACCTTGCAGAGTCAGTGTGAGAAACTATTCTGTGTCACTACTGGTTTGAAAAAATAAATTAGCTTGCGTGGTGCTCCATGCTGTTTCAAATTAGATTACTTGCAAAAGAATTACCTCTTTTGCAGAGGACTCTGATAGTTATATTGTATTTTGCAGATTGCATTTACAAACTAGAATGAAATGTTGTTTTGCTTTTCAACTAGGAAATCTAAAAAACAAATCATAGCCTTTGTAACTGGCAGCTTAGTCACATTACACATTGTGCGCTGTATGGTACATACTAATATTTGTCAGGCAAAAAGAAAAAATAACGCAGTAGCTAACTGCTTTAACTGTGGGAGTTCCCTGAGCGTGTAACGGCTTCTGTGTGATTTATTAGTGGGTTGACAAACTTTTTCATGTGCTAAAACCCTTTGATTATTCTTGTATTCATAATTCGTGTGGCTTGAACTCCTGGTATCGTTCATCAGCTTTCCCCTCAGAATATTTCTTAAAATACGCTGATAGGACTTGATTCAGAAGACATAAAGCCTGGCACATACTACTGTGCAAAGTCCAAATATGAATGTGGGTAAATGCAGGATCGTGGAAAGCTAATGCCTGTTTCATTCCTGAGTGCCACACACTGACTGTTGTGGAAGTCCTGTTTTCCCTGGGAAGCCTTTTATTATTTCCCTTATGATTGGCGTGACCGTTCATTTGTAAGAGAAGTCAGAAATTCTGTGCAGCAAGGAAAATAGTGTCTTGTGCTTTTTACTTCCGTGGTCTGGCCATTTATGCAGCCTGCATGGGAGACTTCCTGCTGATGCTCTGAAGAGGGTGAAGAATCTGGGCAGCCTCAAACAATTTAATGCTCTTTGGGGAACTCATCTTGTGCCTGCAAATTCCAGTAGCTAAGGGTCTCCCTAGTATGACTTTTCTTTTGTGACTGCCTATCTCATGGTGGCTGAGTAGGTGTTTCAGTGGGTCTGAAAGCAAAATTCCTACTTTAATCTTGGCTTAGGAGGCTTCTCTTGAGTCTGCCTAAAATTCATTTAGTTTTCCTGAGACGCCTCTGTGATGCAGGGGTGAAGCTGCAGGGACTCACCCCAGTTGTCCTTGCTACCTCAGCCAGTCCTCCATCGCATGGCACAAATGGCAATGAGGTTTTCTACAAACTTTTATCTTACCTTAATGTAAGTAGTACCCTGCTTTTGGAGGAACACTAGGCATTGAGTGTGCTATTTGAATATGCAACCAGATTTCAAGACTGCCCTTAGCTGTAGTGGGCGGGTTTTTGAAACAACTCTCTTGTCTGTCTAGTAAGTATTACTGCAGTTGTCATAGGGGGAAAAAAGGCTGGTGTAATTGTCCTAGCAATTTTCTAATGAAGGTAAATTTCATTTTTCACTCATTTTCTCTCCCCTGTGCTGCAATGCTAAGAAAAGCCTTAGAAGATTACAGCACAAAGAAGCGTTACCGGTGCTCTATATCACCTCTCTTATGTGGAGTTCATAGGAGCTTGTACCTAGTTCCTTCAACATGTCCTGGCATTAGCACCACTCTGTGCTGCAGGCAAAATCTGAACTTCCCATACTCATTGTCATATGAAACGTTTGGGAGGCTGTTTACAGAAAACTGTCACAAAATAGGAAAAAAGTATTGGCTTCACTCTCGTGCATAGGCATCCTCTGATAGTAAGGTGCGGGATTCAGTCTCACTTTTTGTTGCCTTAACTGAAGGAGTATCTATCCCTACCTATTACTTCTAATACTTGAAATTCTGTGTATCCATCATTCCCCCTTTGCAAGACTATCTGCTGCTTGCCATTTCCCATTAGCCGTGCACAGAGAGGCTGTACAGTAGATTGAAAAGTTTCCTATTATTTGCTTTGCTAGTAGCTTCTTATTCCACTGCTTTAAGAGAATCAAGCAGGTGATCTCAGTCTGCCTCACAGCAATTAATTGTCTTAAGATGATTTATGCATTATTAGCACTAGAATGGTGATATCCTGTAATCTGTTTCAGAGGTATAAATTTAACATTGGAAGGATTCTTTTGGGTGCTTGAGCTGAAGGGAGGGGCTTTTCCTGGAGCCTCTAGTGACAACAGGGGTCTGCATCCAAACTGTGGGGCTGGAGGGAGGCAAGGGGCATTAACCCATTAGCGATAACGGAGAAGCTGGTCTAAACTGTCGAGTAGGATGCGCGTCTGTCCGTGCATGAGGGTAAGTTCTGTTATGGTGGGTACTTGCTTGGTATCATTGTTCTCTTATTTGGGACAGGACTTCTCAAAAGCGGTAGATTTTTCTTCTTAAACCAGTATTGCGACCAAACTGTATGTAAGCGTGCCTGTTGTTTGAAAAGGGCAACAATCAAACTGCAGTTGTGTGCACAGGTTGTCTGATCGACCATCACCTTCTGCAGCAGTTGTTGTTTCTGTATTCGTTACAGTTTGGTGTTAGGATAGCTTTAGCTGTTCCTGAACCTGGAAGAGATGGAGGAGATTGCTGACTATTTGCACAATATAAGCATCATAATATAACTTTTGGTTTTGTAGTTGTTTTTCTATTTTCATTGTAAGTACAGATGGTAGGACAAAATCAAAAGGAGACGTTTCCATTAGAAAGCAAAAGAGGTGAAACAAGTGATCCAAACAGGGTACAGAGTACATGCTGTGGTTCGCTTAAAATATTGTGACTGCTAAGGTTTCATTCATGCCTCTGCCCAAGTTAATAAAACTGAAATTAGTTATAGGTATGCCTAACCATAACGTAGTGTCAGTGCAGGCCTGTGCAGTGCACCCTCCTGCCCTCTGTGCTGCTTACGAGTGTTGCGTGAAGTGTTGTACAAAGAGCTTTTTGTGAACAGTATCAGCTTCCCTCCCCCTGAGTCTTCTTTTTCTCATGTAAAATTCCTAAACTGTATCTTGAAAAAGTTAGAAGACCTTCAGGTGCTTGTTCCAAAAACTGTATTTAATGGATAAAAACTTCCCTTTTTCTTTCTTCACTTTTTCCACTGCAATGTGATGAAGCAGCAGGCAATGTGGACCTCTTCTGTTACAAAGTCACTTCTACAGACGTGAAATGGCCTGTTGTTTGGTTGGTTGTTTTTTTTTTTAAACTCACTGAAAGCCAACGTTTATTAGTTACCTGAAACAGTTTTTACAGAAAGTGTCTGGTTACCAGAAGACAGCTTGAAAAAAAGAGAGTGCAGGTGTTAAAGCTTTTTCTTGTTACAGGAAGAGTGGTAACATGGTTCTGCGTATCTCTGCCCGTCTTTCTGCCTTTGCAGCGTTCCTCTTGTTGATTTGCTAGACAGCACAGAGTTGCCAGAAACTTGTGTTGATGATGCTGTAAACCGTCCAGTTGTTGGCTTGGCAACAGGAGATTCAGAAGAGGCTGTTAGTTGCCCTCATCCTGGCACCAAGGAAACTGCTGCTGAAAAAGCAGACTCTGATCGTAAGCAAACGTACAGATTTTTCCCTATTATCGTGACGTGTGGGGTCAAAGTTAACTGATTGGGTTGTTATGAGGTTGTTTTCTTACAAAATTCCCGAAGTGTTTTAGAAAGCTCCCTTAAATTACATGCATAGGACAGTTTTACCCACCACTCGGACAACAAAGTCAGCCAGCTCTCCCTGTTTCAGCTGGAAACAGCTTATTTCCAAGGACAGGGGTACAAAGGAAAAGTCACAGTTCTTCGTGGAATCTGACTTTTGCCACAAATACAGCAGAGTGAAGTGCAGCCTCCTGAGCAATTAACTCTTGCTGCTTGCTCGTTCACTGCGAGACGGCTGGGTAAATGAACTTGGAGGAGCGCAGTGTTGTGGTTAGGTACCTACAGTCTGTAGGCTTGAAAGTTACATTGAAGGTTGAGCAAGTAGCTTTCCCCATCCCTGTGCTTTTTTCCACAACGTTAAAACAATATAATTAGCGTCCAGGAAGAATGCAAGTTGCAAGTCAAATTAACTCCACAGTGACATTAGGAAGGTGATCTCTTTTCTGTCTTTTTCAGCATTTGAAGACACGTTCCTAAAACTGAAACAGCTGGAGACAGAGCGCAGCAGCCCCGTGCCAACAGAGCATCCCAACATAAACATAAACATACAGGTACTTGGGCTTCATTCCTCCTGGCAGAGTTGCTGCGTTTTGTTCAGATCATTCTGAAAATTCTTCCACTTATTTTTGGGCTGTTTGCAAGATTTTTAAGAATATCCGTAATACTGGGAGATAGTAAAGGAAATAAAAATGGTTTGTTATATATAAACCTGTGTGTGACAGGGCAGTGAGATAACGGTGGGGGGCAGAGGTACATGTACATGTATGCAGGCTGCGGCCTGGTGAAATCTTCCAAAATCAATGGAGTAAAAGGCATAAACGCTTGAAATGCTCTTCAGTTGTCTTTTATCTGTAGGTTACTGAGCGTACGGTGTTGTATAGTTCACCCTATTTTTTGAGGGGGCGAGCTGCTTTCCTGCCCGGTGTTTTTCAGTTGCCTCTGGTAACCCTCCCAGAACGTTGTTTTGACATTTGTTTTGAGTACAGTTTGCTGGTGATCCATTCCTCCTGTTAAGTAACCAGTTTTTACCTGCTCTCTGACGTAGGTGTCAGTGCTCGGTGTGTTTACATAGAGAGGGGTGGTGTGGTTTGATTTAGTGCTCTCATAAATCCTTTTGAGCAAATCAGGCTGCATTTCCACAGGCAGCTGAGCCAAAGTACGAGCTTCAGTGCCCTGAGCAGGGCGAGGGCTCTTTTTTCCCTCGCTCCAATTTGCTCTTCCTTCCCTGGCTTCTTTTTTTAAATGAGCTTTAAAAAATTTGGAATTTAGATTTCCTTTACTCTTAAAGCTTCAGGTGCTTTATTGCATTTTGAACAAGCAGAGTAGCACACCTGGCAGTGTTATCTCTGTATTACCCTCCCTTGCAGGGAGGCCCAAGGATTTATCTAACTTTCAGTGAAGCAGCTATGATTTTTCTTGCTCCCTCAATAGTAAAATGAACCAAGTGCCAAGAGAGGTGTTTAGCAGTACACGTTTGGGCTAAGCTCGTTCCTGAGCATTTGTTCCCCCCCTCCATGTGAGAGAAGGCTGCTGCTTTGGCGTGCTTGGTGCTGCAGGCTGTTTGGCTCACGTCCCCTTTAAGGACTGTTGTCAGGGATGCCTTGTGCACCTCTCTGCTTGGTGAGTGCATTACAAAGATTACCAAGTCTCTAAGAAGATTAGTCAGTAGCCTATAGGTCCTGTTATGCCAAAATGCTGCCTCCGCATAAACTAAAGCAAATTAACACAGTTTATTTCAGAGTATTTTTGTCTGTTGAGCTCTGTTTTACTTCAGACAGGGAGGGGAAAAACATTTTAATTGGTTAAATGGAGAGAACAGAGCAAATGTGTCTTAGGGGGTTTTAAATCGTGGCTGATACATAGTAAGCAAGGTAAGATTCCTGTAATGAGCTAATCTAACAAACAGCTGCCAATACAGTACAGTCACAGTTATCCAGCTGCTGTCATATGAGGTGCCAAGTGACTTTGGATATTAGATGTTGCAGATGCTGGGGTGGTAGTAACCTGTATAGAGAGGAAGAACATTTGCGTAACTGAGAAGTACCGTGATGTATGGATCAACAGTATGCCAGTGTGATTCTTTCTTTGGGTAAGAGAGAACTGCAGCTTTCAAGAAGGAAGTGCAGGTTGTAGTATGACAACGTAAGAGTAGATAGTGGTTTTCCTCTGGTAAAAGATTGAATAAAGCTTTTCAGCCTGTGATGTAGCTTACTCAAGGTCACTTGAGAGTGTTTGTTTAAAAAAAGTAGACAAAGATTAGAGACTGTCTCTGTATACTTTAAATTCTGTAGGCTTCACATTGCAACGAAGTGTAGGTTACAGTAGCACCAAATGAGCCCACCTGGTTGTGATTAGAGGTGAAGGTTAATGGTTTGGAAATGAGTCCTGAAAAGTGACCTAAGATTAACTATTAAAACCACTTTGTTTCCTGCTTTTGAGGGCTGCTTGAGGAAAAATATACATTTCCATTTATGGTGTTTGTTATAAAATGTACCAATCATCTCTCCTCCTGCACTTACTTCTGTTTTTAATCAGTTTGTAAAAGAGGTGTTTATGGCATCTTCCTCAGACTGAACTGAATGGGACTGCAATATATACACTAAAAGCTTGCAGTGAGCTTAGATCCTGGAGCTTGCTATTATTTCTGATGAATGCAGTGTTCAGTGTTCTCCCTGAAACTGTGTGATTACAAATTTCAGCGATGTCTCATCTCTGTTAAGTTTTACCTTAAGTGCAGGAGATACCTACCTATGTAGAAACAGTTAGAGCACATAAAAGGTTTGGTGAAATGCATGGGGGGAAAGCATTAGCTTTCTGCTTATGAAGGCAGAGGTGCATCCTGGACTTCATAGGTGACACTGTCAAATGCCAATTAACTGCTCATTTCAGCTTTTGTTAATTAAAAATCTCTTAACTGCTTTCCATCAGGGCTCAGAGATGGCCTGACAGTCGTCTTTACATAATTCTATACTTGCAATCATTTGATCTTGATTGATTTCTTTGATAGGGAAATATTTATCTAGCAATCTGTGTTGTTTTAGAGAAAAAGAGAAATCTTTCTAGAATGAGAACGGGGAAGGGGGGAATGAATGGCTTCATTCTTCACCGCTGCTCCCTGCCAAAATCTGTTGGGATGGAAGAATGCGACTTTGTCCTTTCCCAGCTTTCACTAGCGCAGTGACCAGATCTGACAAAAGAGAGCAAACAGCTCTTAAATACACCGACACTCCGCTTTCATTAGCTTCTGAAGTGAAATGAACAATAAAACGTTCACCCTGTTTGCCTGTATTTGGAGTCTGCTCCAGAAACGCAAAGACATGAGGGTTTTCTTTTTCTGAACTTGTCGTGATCTGTACACACGTGGAAGTTACTCCAAAATGTGCCTGTATTACCCTCCATCTCACCGCGCAAAGTGATTCTCAGCGGCACCAGGAACGCTGCTCAAAAGCACAAAGGGTTGGGATCACACGCCCTGCTGCTGCCTTTAACCTTTCCTTCCCTTTTTACGTCGCTGCCTAGCTCCCTATTTTGATTGAAGAATACAGTACAAATATAGTTGGTCTAGTACATAGAAACAGTAAAAATTCATAATGAGCTAGAATATTGACAAACCCCAGCAGCTTTACTGTTTTATGCGAACAAACCGAAATGTCTTGTAAATTAGACATCTTGAGGCCAGATGCTTTCCCCTCTAGTTACGTGCTCTCTGTATTAAAAAATCCAGTAAAAACCAATGCTTTTTTCAAGCACAAAATAGAAAGTATCAAGCAAAATGTCTCTTTAGTATTGATGGAAATATTTCCTTGGTGGTATAGAACTTATACTTGATTCCATTCAAGTATTTCTTAATAGTACTAAACTTTTCAAAAGTTGGGAATTTAATCACTGATAGACTAGAGTGACCTAATTGAACTGGTTGTTCAGCTGGAGGAATAAACCACATAGTGGTGCCTAAAGCACCGGTGTACTGGTGTGCTCAGTTAAAATAATCAAATTTACTATATCACTGATACTGGAATAATGCATTAGAAATTCTGTGCAGGCACTGTTACATACAGCATCTGGTTCAGTGAGGTCCAGTGTAAAGACTTAAGGGATTATCACAGTTAGGTACTGACTGCAACTGTACAGATAATAATAATTCAGTTTTAAATTATTCCAGACTTCTGGCAATTCCAGCAGCTTCTCTAAAATAAAAACAGTTAAATGTTTAATAATTAATTGTTTTGTTAGTCTTCATTAATTATGTGAATATGCTTCTCTTAATATCTGCTAGCAATAGTCATTAGCAACACCGGCTGTTGGTCCTCGCACCTTTTTATGTTGACAGTGAGCCTTGAATATTTTGCAAAGTTCGTGGCTGACTGGGGTCAAATTTTTCAGACGGGTTCTCCTTTAGGTAGTCTCCTAAGTTCCTATCTGGATACCCTGAAAGGTGATTTAGAGGGAGACAAGAAGAGGAAATGTTTTTCTCCTCTCTAAAGATCAAACACCTAGAAGTTCTCACTGTGTTTACAGTGAACGAAGAAAGCTAAAAGGGGATGGAGAGCTGTGCAGGGGACAGGTATTCGCCTCTTTAACTTCTCTGCCCGGCTCGCTCGCCCTGCGATGGGCTTCCTGCCTTCTGGACGCGCTGCAGTTGGTGCCAGTAGGAGTGCAGCAGGGTTGCGCCTGCTCCGGGCCGTGCGGCAGGAGCGCAGCCCTTGCCTCGGGAAGAGCCTGCCCTAGCCAGGAAAAAGCCGGACTCTGTCTCCCCCTGCTGAGTCATACCCCAAGAAGAAGGGTCACAAGGTTTAGTTTCCACTCAGTTAATTAACTTCTGTCACTGATCAAATAGCAATTAGTAGACTGAATGCTTAATTAACATTTTATAATTAAGAACTGCAGTTCACATAATGAAATAATGAAATATACTGTAGTGAAAGGTATCTCATTTTTAGTTGTCTTCATTATGTCTCTGGCTGCCAGTTTGCTCTGATCTAATCGGTGATGGGAGAGGTAGCTAATAGGCCATTAAGCTGTTGTTCTAATTTATAAGTGGATTTTAAGGTAAAAATCTTCCCAGCTTGCGTTTGAGAGTAAATTATGAACTTAGTTAAGCTATACTGATACGATAGAATACGATGGCTGCTATATTGATCTCCTGTCAATAAACTAGGCTCCACTTCAGTTCTTGCACGCTGTATTTTTAGCACAGCACTTTGCATCTCTACTTTTAAGCATTGTGCTTTTATAACTTTATGTTTTGCTGTGACTTTACAGCTGAGTTCCAAAATAAAGGAAAAAATTGCTTTTTCATTTCGGTATAAATCTGCTGACTTTCACTCAGAGCCTTGCTGTTGTTTAGAGATGTTCATAAACTTCAGCCCAGACTTCTCCATGTGGGAACTGCTTTTAATAAAGATTTTTTCATGTCTAGGATGAAGTGGTAAAGTTGACAGATAAATGTCTTAACAACGCAATTGAGAGCCCAATCACAGCAGCAACGTGGCTTCCAGCAGATATCAAAAGCAATATCCTGAAGGCCCAGGCAGAAGCAGGACACAAGGTAAATACTCAGCCGATAAGGACTGTGACATTCTCAAATGTTTTATTTCTCTTCAGTTGCCTGGTGTTGGGAGAAGGTGCCTTGCAGATAAGGGTACTCCAAGAGCTAAAGTCCAAGGCAGAGTAAGAGAGCCTTTTAGCCTTTCTTCACAATAACAGTGGTCCAGTACTGGAATGGTTGCCCAAGGATGAATCTCCATCCTTGATGATACTCAGCATGTAACTGGGCAAGGCCCTGGACTGAGTGGTTATTGAGCCAGATAACCTCCAAAGGTTACCTTCTAACCAAGAATTTATTCTATGACTAAGGCTATGCTTCTAGCATGTTTTAGTAAATTCTGTAGCCAATAATGGCATTTTATTCAGCTACATTGGTGAATTATTTTCATTTCTGCACTGAAGTTTTCACGCAGAACTGATGTTTTAAGTCCCTGAGCCACAGATGAACAGCACACTTTTGTGCTGGGAGGGAGGCGCTCGGCCCTTCTGTGAATCTCAGAACTGACACGAGATGGAAAACAGGTACCAGAAATTTGTATCTTTGTTCATTTTTTCCTCTCAGGTCATAAGAGAAGACAGCCTGACGGGTGTCAAGAATTCCAATATTCAGGATGCTGCTGCCAGGTACTGGATAGATTTGGAAGAAACGCGTGATCTAGTTACCCAAGTACCGCACTGAGAACCCGCAATTCAGTGTGGTCTTTCAGTGCCTCGGTGACCACTGCGTTTTACCTTGCATAGCGTAGCTTAAGCTGGTGAATGTGAAGTGGTTTTAAAATGGAAAAGCAGCAAGCGCTATACTTGCTAAGTGTTACTACCCACAAGCTACTCTTTATTCTCCCGTACTTTAATTTGATAGGCGTTGTTCCAACAGCAGCTTCAATCACTATAGTTACTTCTGACCCAGGAACAACTTCAGTGTGAGGAGAGGGGATGGGTCTGTTCACAGTAACTGTTTTCTAGTGGAGAAAAAAAATGTGTACAAAACCCTGACACTGACAGTTGATTTCCTGAGAATCACTGAATTCTCAAGTGATTGCTAGCTCCGGTGGGATTTCAGGCACTGAGAAAGTTGGAGGGTTACAACATCTAATTTCTTGACCATTTGGTGAAGATGAGCATGTGTCAGACCTCAGAGAGCGCATGGGGATATTGGATAAAATGCACACTTAAGTGATCTCAAAAATGTGCTGTAACAAGTGATTCATGAAGAGCTTTCCGTGGAAGGTTGTACCTCTGTTTTGTTTTGGTTTTTGTTGTTTTGTGCCAGGAACATTCTCCCGTCAGTCAAAACACAGAGTAGTCCCCCAGCAACCAGTCCAGTATTTCAAGACCCGAGAGAGCTGCTGAAAGCAATCCCTGCCTCAAGCACCTTTGTTCCGTAAGTGACTCAGGAGAAAAGTGTTTCTGGGGTAAGGGAACCACGTGGAGGTTATTGTGAACAGGTATGAAAAGATGAGGAACAGTTGCTGAGCATTTAGGCTACATCTAACTAAGCAGGTTTACCGATACATCTTTAATTACTGTTGCAACAGTTAATCAGTGTAGGCCAGGCCTTGGGGTGAGTATCCTAGCAAGCAGTAAGTGAATCTCTCTTATCTCTTTATTGGGT
Organism: Gorsachius magnificus; assembly: GCA_034008185.1. Classification (NCBI taxonomy): domain Eukaryota; kingdom Metazoa; phylum Chordata; class Aves; order Pelecaniformes; family Ardeidae; genus Gorsachius; species Gorsachius magnificus. The sequence continues at coordinate 14,514,718 of CM067085.1, read as the reverse complement.
GAAACGACTGAAATATCTGATGTCCTGCTGCCCCTGGCTCTAAAGAGGAAGATAAGAGGAAGGCAGGGAAGGCTTCAGGTGAATTAGAAACAAGAGCTGAAGAAGCTCCTTTGAGATAGAAGACGTTGATGCTGTTGGGTCTATACACAGCTGTAGCTGAAACCGTGAGAGAGAGCAGTAATCTATGGAGGTAGTTGGAAGGTGTTTTTACTTCAGCATACTCACAGACATCAGTCTCTTGTCTGCCTTGCATGGAACTGGTGTCGAGTTTTTGGGGTGAGCTATCAGGGAAGCAGCAGTGTTTCATGCTATCCAGGCAGTGTGCTGATGAGAATGTTTTCTCCTTTCAGTAATGCATTAAATGAGGACAACGCTGCCTCTAACCATGAGGACCTGCTGATTCCAGCTAGTCTGGCTCCAGCTGAGGAGGCTGCTGTTTCAAAGGTATCCCCACCTGCCAGCCTGGAAGGCTTCTGTGTGTCACGTTCTGAGCTACTGATGCCTCCAGGCAAGCACAGCAGACCTTGCTGCATGCCTCTCGTAACCCCATGAATACCAGTCGGTGAATGCTAGTGTGTGCTTTCTGGAGCAGATGGGGACACTGTACAGACCTCTCCAAAAGCCATTTCTGAGTGTCCTTTTAGGTTCTTTGCCTGACACTTTTTTTGCTAAATTGATTGTTTTCCTCAGGCTGGTGGGGAGCCCCTTATATCCCAGTGATTTGATGCTCCAGGAAAGAGACTGCAGGGGTGAAATTCTGACATAGGCAATTCCTGTCAGAATAACCAGAGGAAAAGTTTAAATTGTAATGTTTAATTGTTGTATTCTGGTTGCCTTAAGGACAAGGTAATTTTTAACTGGACTCCATGAGATGCATGTAGTAATTCAGGGGTCAACTTTCCTTTGTCCCTCTCCAAAAGAAAAGAGGAGTCCAATGTTGCACTCTGCTGTTGCTTCAGCAGGCTGAGGGGTTATTCTGGGTCAGTAAAGCACCATGCCCTTTAGCTGTTGTCCCTCTAAACCAGTATTTTGTAGTTGGTCCCACTGAATAATTACCAGTTTTGTCTTCTGAGTTCAAATACTCAGCTCACAGACCTCGCTGACCTTCTGACAAATGGCGCAGTACCCCATCTCTGCACAGGAGAATGGGACCGTGGCAATGATACTGTTCCCAGTACGTTGATGAGAATAAGTGAAATGAAAAGGTTATTAAAAAAACATCATATGGAAAGATTTGAGAAAACAGACCTGATAAGCAGTTCATTAGGGACACTGGTCTATAACTTGGGAAGCCACTGAAGTATTCAGAAGCCCTGTCTGGTTATTACTGGGAATTCAATGCAAAACTGATTTATTCCGTAGAGCACTCCAGACGACCAGGACGTTTCCTTAACATCATTGACAGAGAATCTAATTGACTTTACAGAAGCCACACCTCGGGTAAACGTATTTCAAAACCAAACTTCTTCCTTCACACATACAGTGGTTTTTACTCATGAACTCTCCTCTAGCTTTAATATCCATCCACCAGGCTTGGATCTGCTGCGGTAGGGTGAGGTGGCGATTGGCCTGGGTCACTGCATAGATGCTCCCCTGCTTGAAGGGTGGGCGGCGCAGGGGTGTAGGATCCTACAGCTTCGTAATGGAAGTGAAGGAACCCGAAGAGTTAACTTGTGTCTGTGCCATAAGAGCCTGTAGTCTTATTTTAGTATGCCTGCAAGTGCCAGCCTGCTTCTTAGGCTTGTGGGTATATACAATACTTCAGAAATTCTATGTAAGTGTGTATATACACACACAGACACATATGTGTGTGTATGTATATATAAAATCCTTGACAAATAAACAGCTGTATGCTGTGTGGGTGCCATCTATCTTGGAGTGTGAAGTCACACCACCTGTAGCTAATCACTAGCACAGTTCAGAGACTAGCGACGGACAAATATCCAAGATCGTTTTGGGAGGCAGTATTGTTCTGGGAGGCAATATGGTTCTGAGGCTGCTCTCAGCTACTTCCAACCTTTTCTAATGAGCGTTTGTTTGCTTTTTGTAGGTGTCTTCCCAGCCAACGATAACACCGAGGTGGATAGTGCCAGTGAGTTATTTTCCATTCCTTAACAGCAACAACAAAAAGGAAAGCTTTTGTTATGGATTAAGAAACAGGAGCTCAAGTAAAATAGTAAAATATAATAATTTGTAATAATTTGGAAGCCCATAAAATAAAGTACCAGACCAAAAATAAAGCAAACTCATTCAGTTAGACTAAATCAAACAACTTGCATATCCTGTTAATATTTAAACTTCATTTTTGCTGTGTTACATTGCAGGTAAATGCCATAAAGTCTTTACAAGCTTGCGTTTAGGGAAGCCCACCCTGGAACTTGACAAATCTTAGATTTTACTGTTATAAAAAAATCATATTGAAAAATGTCTTGTCCTGGCAGGTTATTTCAGTTTCCTGTCTCATTCTCCCCAATTCAGACTGGACTGATTTCCAATGGGCCTCTGGGAAATGATGTTGCCTTTGCGATGAAGGCGGTGAAAGGCAGCACGGAGACTCTGTTGTCATCAGCTGGATTGCCACCATCCCAGCAGACGTCCGAACCCCTTGCAAGGTAAGGTCTCCTCAGCACTCGCTTCAGCAGTCTGTATGGGGTAGAAAGAAAGCACATGCTCTTACTATTTCCACTTAAATATAGTGGTCATTCAGATGCTGTGCCTTGTTTTGCTGTGCTTATAAACTGTAGTTCTGCCTCACTTTATAGCACTTGAAATCTTTATAAATAGAGCAGCTGATGTGTGTGTATTTTTATATAACATTGTTTGAAGGGCAGGAAAACATTTGTTCTAATTCAAGTAAGTAAAGGAACAAAGCATACAAATTTAGCTGGAGGTAAACCTGTTGTCATTGTAAGTGCTATAAAATCAATTCATTCAGTTTCTTTCCTTATCTGCTCACATGTTTTAGTACTGCACTAAAATTACAGTACGGATGAATTTTCTGAGAAATCTCTTCTCTGTTTCAGTACCTGTCAGAGGATTGGGGGGGGGTGTGGGTGGTGTCCCCCAGTTATTTCCAAGCTATAAGGAAGTCAGAGAACAGAATCTGTAGAAACCTTTCTCCTTGCTGTTCATTCTGCTACGCTGGTGAGGCAGAACAACAGCAGCAATGATTCGGCCTTTCAGTGAACCTCCTACAGTGCGGACAACAGTGCTGCTGCTGCGCTGTGTGAAATGGATTGTTTGCTCTTCTGCAGTTCTCTGTTGGGAAGGTTTTTCCCTTGGTCTCACTAAATTACAAAGGCAGCAGCTGTTAACTCTTTGGAACAATACTCCTTGTTTTTTAATCCATCATAGCAGATCTTTTTGGAGGAGTGTATTTACAGGGCCTCTTTTTCTCCCTTTTAGCCCAGTTACTGAGGATGCTACAGTAAGAACGAAATGTTTACTCACCACTGAACTCTAGAAGAAGGAGCTTCTGCACTTCCCACCTTGTAAAAACTCAAATCTTCTAACATATCTCCGAGGGATCCTTCCAAAAGACTGGCTTGGGATCAAACTCTTGCTGAATGGGAGCCAGCTGGTTTGCTGGGATCCAGGAAGAGACTTCTACATTTCTTGCAATCTAACTGGAATTACAGTCTAAACTGGGATATAAAACCACATGCGTGTTTGATCTTCTCCCTCAGGAGAAGTGAAATACCACACTGGAGCTAGTTCTGAACACGAGGAACAGAATCTAGTTGTGTTCCGCTCACGCTAGTTTTAGTCTTACTCACCCTGTGCTGCCTCTGAAGCGCTGATGGAAGGCGCTCACTGTGACCTTAGCCACGTAGCCTGTGAGCACGGTGTCCCTGACCTCTGTAGGTGGATGTAGGAAAGATTAGGAGAACTTGTAGGGCCACCTTGTGGCCGCACTATGTATGGTGGCTCACAGCAGTGATGACTTTCTACACGGCCAAGGACATTTTCTGTGTGATTATTCCCTCTGTTTTTCCTTTGGTTTACCAGCACATACTCTCCTTTTTGGCCTTAAACCCCTTAATAATCTTTGCACCTCTTGTTACAGTACCTGGAAGGAATGAAAATCCAGTCCATCAGTGACCAACTGTGTTGACTGGATTTGAGCTGCTCGTTGCAACCAGGAAAAAACCTGCCAAACAGCTTCTAGCATTAGCAGACTACAGCAGAGGTCCTGCATTTTGACACTGGTTATTTCATTTCCTGTATGACTCAAATACATGCATTTCAGGCTAGAGATGCCTATGTTTTAAATGCTGACGCAGTGAAGGTATAAGTACAGCTTATTTCAGGGACTGCTTTTTGGTTGGTTTTGTTGTCATATAGGACTAGGAAGGAAAAGAATTTTCTTGTTTCTATTCATACTGTTTCTGGGTGTTGTTTCCAGATGCTGTGCTTTGGGAATACTTAGCAGGTATGGTAGCAGCATGAGGGTAGAACTAGATCAGTTCTTAACACCACTATGAATCCTATTCCAAGTGTCATCTAATAGTTGTATGTGGAACAAAGAATAGAAAAAATAAGGTGAAAGCAGGAAAAAAAAAAAAGAACAGTTCCTGTAAGGAGTTCACTTATTTGTAGACGGAGGGTAGGAGCACTTGCGAGAGCATGCTGCACAGAGCTGGTGCTCAGGTGAAGTACGGGATCCGACAGGGATCATGCGAGTCCTGGGCAGCGGGACCCTCCTGTGGACATGCAGAGGTGAGCACGCGGCCCCCGGGGGTATCGCCTGTGGTACGGGTCAGTGCGGGGTCGGTGGGCGTGAGACACCTGGTGGGGGACTCCTAACAGGGAAGCACAGACAAAACAACTGGGATCTGTCTTACGAAGAGGTTTGCACGTACAACTGCGGTTGGAGGGTGTTTTCTGCATAGTGCTGCTGTTTATAAATATTTGTATACATCGTTCTTGGAAACGATTTTAAATGTGAAAGTTGGTTCTGAAACGTCATTTCTGCACACCGGCTGCCTGCATGGCTCTCAGTGTAGGCAAAGAGTTGGACCAAACCACTGTGGGTTGGGCAAGTAAGCTGTGCCCAGCTAGGCCGCTTCTTCCAGACTAGGGCGTTCTTACTGCTGCTCCTGTGCTCTTTGCAAGGCGCTCGGGAAGAAGCCGCGTGGTGTTTACGCAGCGCTGCCGCTCCTCCACCCCCCCAAGGCCTTAACAGAGAAATGTAGAAAGCATGGGGAGCAATTAGGACTGACATCCCAGAGCAACTCCCTGCAGGCAACGATTTGCAGCCATTGCCTCAAGAATCGGGAGTCAAAACTGGTGGCAGGTGCCTCAGGTTCCCCCTCCAGCCAGCACCTAAAGCACAGCACGGGCCAGCTCCCCGCCCCCCGCGCTGCCGGCCGGCCGGGAGCTGCTCTTCTGGACCAGGTGGAGTGTTCCTGCTCCCCAGCCGTTCCGCTCTGTCCTTGCGCCTTCCAGTTGAGTATTGGCTTTTTTTTTTTTTTTTTAATACATCTAAGTCTGAGCCTTATTGCTTATTAAAATGCAGAAGGTTTCCGATTCAAGTATCAAATGTCTTCATCTGGATTAATAACACAGTTGCCAGCAAAGTTCCTGCAGGAAAAGGGAAGCTATGGCTGCAACAGCCTGCTTCCTGCGCAAAGCCAGGACTGTGTGGGGAAACTTGGCGCTTGCTGTTGATCTGTTTGCTCAGCAGCTGAGCTGGCGTTCGCCAGCTACATGTGTTGGGTTTGTACATAGAACGCGGTAGCATTTTCTTCAAGGCACGTTTGGTATTTGACTCTTCCCATTGGGTTCAGGAGCTCTGCGAACTGCTAGCTTGAATCCCTCCCAAACATCGAATAGCAAGTTCAGAGTTTCACAGCATCGCGCGTCGAATGCCATCCCGAGGTTCCTCCCGAGCGACGGCATACAGCAAGGAACAGGTAAATGACGCCTGTGGTGAGCGCGTCCCCCTGAAACCCACGGGGTTCCGCGTAGCCGGCTGTTAGTGCAGCATGGGCGGGATAGCAGGGATCGGAGGGGAATGTTGTATTTGCCAAGTGTGAACACACACAAAGGGGTAAGGTTTTCCTCAATTTTCAGAGGACTGATACTTGAAACTCTATGTAAAAGTTCAAAATTTTCAGCTGTTAAATTGGGGAATTGAAATTTCTTGTAGGTTTGGGGTTGCAAACCCCAAGTTTAATACTTGGAGCAAATACTCCATGTAGCGCCACGCAGCTCATCTGGCTATTCCAAACCTCCGCTGACGTAGGGCGCCTGGCGGGGCTGAGGCACCAGCTCTGTGCTCTGAACCGACACATGCACGGGTGGGCATCTGAACAGCCTGCGGTTTTGCATCGCTTTTTGTTCTGCTTTAAAACTGTGGGTATCGTGTTGTATCGTGACTGGCTAACGGGTGACGTAGCAATACTCATTCCCTGCATTTTATCAAACACAAATCGATGTAACAGTTCCTACAGTGAGTGTTACAAAGTATTGATTAATGCCTCTGTGACCCTGAGAAAAAGGGATTTTCTTACCATTGCTCTACTATGGATTGGCTGTAAGGTCCAATCATCCTCTAGAAGTTTCTCTTTTGGTATTTTTTCAAAGAGATTTATAAACAGAACTTGTGTGAAGCTGCTGTTGGGATGTTGGCAGGTCTGCCCACCACTTAAAAGCTGCAAGAGTCTGCAGGAATGAATAAATGCACGTTCTGTTGCAGTCATTTGGAGAAAGCCAGCTCCCTGATTTAAAAGAAAAAACAAAAAAGTAGTTCAGATTTTTCCCCTGACAAAGTTACCCCCCTTGACTTCCTACTATAGAAATCTTAACATTTATAGTAACGAACAAAACCCAGCCCATACCTCGAACTCATTAATCCTGGGGAGAGGCCGGACCGCAGAGCTGCGCTGCAGTCCCACCTGCTGACTCCAGCAGGACGAGACCGGAGCCGGTGTGGGCCGAGCGCGGGGCAGCGGCCTCACAGGCTTCTGAAAGGGGCATCGAAACGCGGGGTCCAGGCCCACCACGCTCGAATTAAGGGAAGCTACTCTTGACTTCAGTGGTAATGGGGTTTAGTACTAGATAAGTCATACAACATGAAATAACAACTGGTAACCAGTCATGGTTAGTGAATGTATTTGGTTTGAAACTTAATTTCCACGTACACTTTGTCAAAGACAGCCAGCGGTGTAACAGCTACGTTTTGGACACAACTTTGGCGAGAAAATGTGCAGCAGCATTGAGAGGAGCTCGGGTGAACGGCCCGGTTACATTTAGGTCTCTTTCCACAAATGGTTTCCAGCCCTTGCCTGTTATCCCTTGGGCTGCACCGTGCTTGTTCTCGCTTCTGGATGCCAAGGTGTGCTGCTAAGATCAGCACGTCCCTTGCAGACAGCACTAAGGGTATTTTTCACGTTGTGAACATGCTCTGGTACAACCCAAATCTTCTACAGGTTAAGCGTTAGCAGCTCTCTTCCACGGCCAGCTGGCATTTGAAGCTCCATCACCGAGAGTGTGTGTTAGTCTAGAAAGTGGTAGTGAAATTGTGTAGCTGTTAGACACGGTAACGTCACAGCTCTCAAATGCAGCTGGACAATCGTGACTTTTATACCAAAAAATGAACCCAATCCACGCTAATGGCCTTTCAGTGATGCAGGTGTGATCCGGGTGTGTTTGGTCCGAGTGTTGGTGCTGCAGATGTAAGCACAGGGCCCTCCCCGCCCCCCTCAAATGGAGGCAGCGTCGCTGTGATTGTGCCCAGCGCTGCGTTGGCTCTTCACCGCGCTCGGGAGGGAGACCCCGGCGGGCGGCGCAGCCTGCTGAAAGCCCGGGTCCCCCCGCAGCTTGGCGCGGGGTTGTGCACGCCCGCCGGGGGCGAGGAGCGGGCGCTCACCCCGCAGCGACGCCGGGAGCCGCAGGGCTCTGCTCGCCAGCTCGCCTCCTTCACGCCGTTCGGCTGGAGCACTCTGCTGCGTGAACACACCCACACCCCCCTACCTGTAACTGGACAAACCTATTTTTGATGTAAGAATATTTTTTTAGCTAGATATTTTTTTTTTTGTTAAAGCCACACTAACTACTGTATTTTTACCTTTTGTATGTAAAGCTTGATAATAGCTCTCAATGTGTAATTTATTTGTTGGGTTTTTATAAAGCAAACTGCACCCTCTTGCTTCTGTTTCACAATAGCGATGTACGAACCGTTTCAGGCGCTGCAGAGATCTGTACTGAAACTGTACATGGGAACAAGAAACTGTGACTTGTAGTCCACTCAACCCAGTCTTGAAGTGTTTAGACTGTAGCTTTGTCTTAAATACACCACATCCGTGCAAAAGCCTCGTGGAGTCATCTCTAAGCACCACTGCGTCACGCTGGTGTGGCGGGGACGGGCTGGCTGGGACGTGGGACGCGAGCCGTGCGGAGAGGGCCGGTGGGCCACCGCGTCCCGGGAACGGAAGCCAGAGGCACGCAGTAGCCATGAGGTTCGCGTGGAGCGCTGGCCGATCCCCCGTTGGAGGAGCCTCTGGCGCTGTGCGGACTCTGCAGGACCGTGGCATTCTGTCCGTCTGCTGAGGCTGCTCCACAGCCTCTAATTTAAGAGAAGGGTACCTGGGTCAGAGAGAGATTTGTGAACTTACTTGGGAGGTCAAAACTGCAGGCCGTGCTATAAACTTTAATTTGTTGTCAATTAAAGTGTAACTGAGGATGGCATCCAAGCTTGCAGATAGATGCTGAAGAATTAAACGCCGCTTTTCCCTGAGAGCCGAGATCGTCCTGGGGGGCTGCCAGGCATCCAGCAGTTTTGAAAATCAAAGTACTGAGGTGTGTGCCCAGAAAGGAAGTTCTGAATTTCCAAGTGTAATTCCACAAAACGTAGACAAAAGCGCATGCCCGTTAGCTGAGCAGTCTTGCTCTGATTTCCCCTAAGGGATTGTTTTATGTTTTGAAGTACAGTGGTGCTAGCAACTGTGTAAAGGAAACTGTTTACTTCCAAAGCCTGACTTCGGTGAAACACGTAGGGTGGTGGCAAAGGGCAACCAAACCACTTGATCGTCTTCGTTCCTCCACAATTAATAAACTTGGGAAAGTATCAAAAGGAAGTGAAATAATCCTATCCTAATGACAAAAGCAAGCGAAATGATTCCATCCTAGCGACTACGCTCATAGAAAGTCATCTCTCTTGTGGCACAATTTGTTGCGTAGGTCAAACTACCATCCCACTGATAAGCCACTGAATTGTTCTTCAGATCCATTTATAACTCACAACAAGGAAACACGTTTGGTTTAGATTTTTTTTATTATTTTTAAAAATCCTCTTTAAATGTCTACATTTTAAAAGAAAATCCCTCTGCTGTTCATGCATTGTTGTGTTCAGAAGCAGAGTGGTAATTGAAGGCAGTTTGCTGAGACAGGCCCATACACGTGCTCTCTTTTCTATCTGATTGATGATACCACAGCGCACCCCATGTCTCAGCTGAGATTACAAGAGAACGCTGCATCCTTTTGCTTTTATTCTATGGATTTGAATTAGAGCATGGCCATGCCAAATACGTGCAAGCTTCCCTTTTGTTCAGAGACATTTTAGACCAGCTAGCTTCAGCAGCAGCCCCTTCAGCCCACGCCCAGCCGAAAATGGTGTGGCGTTTTGCGTTTCTAAATGGTCGCCGTCAGCTGGGGTAATTCCATTCGTCGGTTCATGCCACCAACAGAGCTTTCAGATGGCAGCAGCTTTAGTCGCTCACTTGGGCCCGGGATTAATTCTCGTTAGCTGCTACAGTTTTGGAGAAATGCCACAACTGTGTAAGCACGCCCACAAGGGCTCCTCTTCCTCTGTGAAAAGGTGGCGGTGTTGGACAAAAGCGTGCCAGGAAAACTGGAGCAAAACCACTTGGGGCACTCTGGGAGCCCAGTTAAGTGTAGTTGATCGCGCTGGTTGAGTTTTGAAAGGGACGATGACCCGGGAAATGGCATACAGCGGTAGGAGCAAGGAGCGCGTGCCTAGGTCTTGGGTACCCAAAATGCAGGTTGTGTGTGCCCGGAAGGGACTGAGGTGCCAGGCAGAGCAGTGCTCCTGCCGCTGCGCAGCGGCCCTGGGATGCAGCCACTCCATGTCTCAAACCCCCTCCCTTCCAGCTTGAGCTCACCCTCGTGTTTGAAAGACCCAGGAACGGGCCAGTAAGGGGAGAAATGGCCTCTGCTGGCTTCAGCGAGCGCTGTAGCAGGGTCGTGCTTTCAGGATTGGTGCTCCCTTCCCTTCTGCAGTGTCATCGGGGGCTTAGCTGCGGCTCAGCCTTCCGCCAGCGAGCCCTGAGCGCCCCTCCTCGAGCTCCTGCGCAGCTCATGTCCTGCATGGGCGCTGGGGAACGGCGGGGCCCCTACGGCGTCGGGCCGCTTTGAGAGGCTTAGGATCTCTTAGGTGAAGAGGCTGGAGCTGTGCCCAAGGCGCTGGTACAGCCACCTGACTCAGCATGCCGGCAGGGGAGGAAACGGGGGAGATGGGCATGTTCCACAAGCTGCTTTTTCCTCCCCGTGCCAAGCCATCGCCTTTGGGCTGGCTCGTGTCCTGCCTGCGTTGGCTCCAAGTAAATGTTAAACCCTTCGCTGGGCTGCCAAAGGGAAGAGAGTTTGGGGGGAGGAAGAAAGGAATGGCGGAGGCTGGATGGCATTTTCCTGGGGCTCCTGCACATCCCCAGGATACTGGTACCTGCCAGGAGGCCTTCGCGTGACTTGGAAAATCACCGGTTTATTGTTGCCCTTTCCAGTTAAATTTCCTTCCCTCATCAAGCCTAGATAAAAGTCTGTCTGTTACAGCAGCGCTCTCTGGGCAATGCCAAAACAGGCACGCCAGCCAGCAAAAGCAAAAGATGCTGCTGGGTTAAGATCGCAGTGCCCCGTACGTGCCCAGCCCCGTCGCTGTACGAAGCCCTTTCGCCACGTACCTCCTCTGACTCGGCAATTCCCTGCCCTTGGAGGAGGAACTCGAAGCCTGGGCAGCACTCGCGGCTGGATGAAGCGCCACAAGATGACCGGGGCTTGCGGGAGCACCTTCCTTGTTCAGAAAGGCGAGTTCTTTGAACGTTTTGAAAATGTAAATATCTATTTTAAATGCACAAAAGCTCAGAAAACGAGCACGCATTGATACGAAATGCAGCAGGCTTTATTCATACGGCAGCATACAATCCTCTCTGTTGCCAAACAAAGGTCATGGAAGGCCCAAATAACTCTTCAGTAGCTTTTTGTGAACTCATCTGTCATTTTCCTATTGAATTCATGCAACAGGGACTTGTGAAGAGATGATGAAAGTATCTGTAAATACCCTCAATTAAAATTCATTATTCCTGTGAAACTCTTGAAAAACATTATTTTCAAATATTCCGAAGTATTAAATCACATTTTCCACTCATTTCAAACATCAGCATCTCTTCCTACAGAAGGCTGAAGTTCAGTCAGAAGGCCACTTAGTGGCTTCTATGGAAACAAATGTTTGAAACACTGGGCAATGCTATCTTTTGGAAAAAGCACTTTTTCTTTTCAGCAAAGAAAAACCATGCACGAACTCAGGGCTTACTCGCGTAGAGGGGAAATGTGTAACAAATGCTACCTATGTTGACAAAACTCGGAGGGATGGAGTTGGAAAAGCGGAAATCCCTTTCTGACTAAAATCTGAGTTACCAGTCGGAACAGCGGATGGTTTGTGCCACTCCTGCCAAGCCCTCCTCTTTCCAACAGAAAGTCAAAGCCTTTTGATCCTGTGTGCAGTCATTAAACCTTGCATTCACTGGGCTGCTGTTTTGTACTTCCAGGTATGATGCGCTTCCTCTGGCCTAATGCCGCCCATGATTTTCAGGGGGGACTTGTGGTTTCACTTCCTCAGGGTTAGATGCAATCCTTTAATATCTTCCAGATTTTTGCTTGCTAATTTGTCTGTTGGGTTTCTGCTTTGCTGCAGGCCATCTCACATTGCAAATGCAAAGAACACTCAAAGGAAACTTGAGTCTTGAACACCTTCAAATGCTGCCATTAAGATTCAGCAAATCCCTCAAATGTGACCGCAACATGCACAAACTTGAGTTAAATACAGTTCTATGGGTGCGTATTTATTTCTTATGCCAGTGCAGAATGAGCAAGCTTTGCACCTGATATGGCAGGTACGGCGCCAGCCAGGGTTACCTGTAGTTCTGATTTTCATGGCAGCATCAGTCACTGCAATTTGAAAGGGCGTTAACTGACGAGAAGAAAAGATCACAAAAAGAGCAGCATTCCAACAAGCTCATCTCAGAAACTGCAACTTACATGCAAGTTGTGACTTAAATACACATCAAGTTTTGTTCACATTGTAAAAAATCTGTTCATGGCAAGGATGAGAGGGTTTAAATTTTTTCCCCAGTGTGCTGATAGGAAACTGAAGACAAGTGCCAGCAGTTGGTTAACCACCTACTGGCACGGTGGTGGGAATTTATTCTTTCACTTTGCAGTCAAAGCAATCCCAAGCTATCAAACTCCATTTGCCGGAATGAGATCTCGGAGAAGCTGGACAAAGGTTTACCCCCGATGAGCAGCAGCACGTTGGTAGCACTGCTGACTTCATCCACTGCAGCCACGTGCTGACAGTCGGTTCCCTCCCCTTCTCCCACAGTCTGAGCAGCAGCAAAAGTCTCTTTTTCTGAAGAGACAGACAGAAGGAGAGACTTGTCCTTTGCCAAAATGCCCATTGCTCTGTTTGGGTCTAGTTCTGTCTCTGAAGTGGTTTGAAACGCGCAAAAGCCCCCTGGCTCCAGGGGCAAGCTGAAGGTTTTCATTTCAATGGCGTTGCTCTCCTCATTGCGGAACGGCTGGTACGCAGGCTGGTGACGGAAGGAGCTGCAAAAGCGAGTGTGCTTGGGGATGGCCACCAGCTGGTGATGGTCCTTCCGCTTACTCTTCCAGTGGCTGGGGAATGTATTAGTGATATCTGAGGTAGTTTGGAAATCAGCACCAGTTCCTAAGATGCAGTGATACATTTTAGGAGAAACGTTTGCCCTTGTAGTACTACTTAGCTTCTTCCACGTCTGCGTATGGAAATGATACTTCCAGAAGGCATCACTAGGACTGGAATTTGAAATCCCTCCACCAAAAATCAGCATAGAGTCTTTGAAGACTATTGCAGCGTGACCCACCACTGGAGGAGGTCCTTGGCTAAATGTAAGAGATACCAGCGGTTAAAGGGAGGCCAACAAGAAACTAACGCTCATTTTAGCCCGTTTTTCTTTCGACTCAAAGAATGAGTGCTGCACAGCTGCACTGGGACATCGAAATTACACTGCTGACAGCTGCATCAGCGCCTCGCCAACAGCTCTTGCAAGCAAAGCCAGCTGGGATGGCCACAGTTCTGTGTCTTGGTCTGAACAGTTCCTGCAATCACCAAAAGGGCAACATCTCCCTCTCTGCCGACGCGCAGCATCAGATGGTAAGACTAATTCTCTCTTTCTGTGTTAATTTAGCGTAACAAATAGCACAGTTTACCTTGTTCTGATGTTGGACCAGCTGCTGCTCACAAAGTCCCACTTCCATAAGTCCTTCTGTTCACTCAGCCCCATCAGTCCTCCGAAGAGGTACATGCCTGCATGATAAACCACCGCTGAATGGCCGTGCCGAGGTCCTGGGCCAGCACCGTGAGGCGGGGTGGAGACGCACAACCATTTTCTTGTATCTGAAAGCAAAATATTTATTTATAGATTTACTCTAGTATTTGAGAAGGGATTTATTTCAAGAACAAAGTAACTATTCTGTTGGAGAATAAGGGTTTCTGCTCTAAGTTTATTATAACGGAAGTTAACAGCTTAAATTCTGACACTGAAAAAATGCATTTAAAAATCGGTTTTGAAATAAACTTTGAATGGAAATGTCAGATGCTGTATAATAGATGCCATGGAAATTTTATTTACAGAGCAGTTTTTCCTACGGCTTTGTTAATGAATTAACTCTGACATGGAAAGATAATTTCCTGGCTGTAAGAGGGAAAATCAGTCAACAAAAACATTCCTTCAGTAATGTCCGTGCTTATTCTCCCTGTGAGGGAACGAAGGATGAGATAAACCCACCATTCATTTCAAAATAGTGACTGAATGGCCACCAGATGACAAAAGCTATCCATTTAGGAAATCTCTGGGAATCACCTGGTTTGCAAGCACCAGATTAGCGAGGAATATACTAATGAAACCATCTCCTGTCAGGTTTGGCTCCCCCTGGCCAGTTCTAGATCTGAGATTCAAAAGATGGCATTAATAGGCTGAAGTCAGGGTCTCTGCTGCATCTGAAAGTTTTTGGTAATCCTTGAAGAATTTAGTGAACAGTGAACAAAACATTCTCCCTGGTTTTCAGCTCTAGACCCGCCAAATACTGCAAAACTTCTTCCAGTATAATATGGTCTAATTCATTTCAGCTGGGTATTAATTTAACTGACAGAATTCATAATTAAATGCTGCCAAACAGAAGCTAAAACTAACATTTCTACTGATAAGAATTTTCTTAACAGAGTAAGACATGCTTTCCTGTAGCAGTCATAATTTTACACTGGATCAAAACCTTATCGTGCTTTTTAACTTACCGAAATGTAAAGTCCAAAACTCTTGTGAAATGCCTCTGATGCCAAAGTATCCCCCGTAGATGCACATGCTGGAACCGTACACTACTGCACTGTGACCTTTTCTGTTAGTTGGTGCCGAGCCCTAGAACAGTTTAATAACAAGACAAAAATCTGTTAACAGATCAAGTCGTATCACTAGCAGCGTCTACCTTGGGAATATGCCCAAGTCATGAAAACCCTTGCTTTGGGTTGTGTTAAACTTCCCTGAAAATACAGAATAAACCCACCTCTGCAGGCTTGCACGGACACAAATACCAACCATTCTCAAATCTAATCCCTTTTTAAGTCCACCACAGTGTCACATGCCTGCAGCCTCCCCCTCTCTGCACTCGCATCAGTGGCACTGTTTTCACAACTGCTGCTAGGCATGGTTTCAGGACATGTTTTAAATAAATTGGGCAGCTCTTGGGAATATAATGGGGGGATGTAGCCCTTTCCACACGGAGGAAACTTCAGTCCCAAGAGTAACTCCCGCTCATTTTACTTGGTGTGGATTTGCCCTGCCACAAGTCCTAGGCTATGCCCAGACCCTCAGCAGGAAACCAGGGGATTCCCACTGCATCCGCAGCGGTTTTCAGCACTGCTGAGACTCATGGACCCAAACCTGGGGAGGCCCAGCTAAAGCCGAAACAAAATACAGGCAAGTGTTTGGTTTTGTTCTTTACTTCTTCTTTGGTTGTTTCTTCTCAAACAGCCTGGGGCTTTTTTGGGGGGGAGGAAGGCAGCCATGTTCTCTATATTCAGTTTAGGATAATTATAAGAAACCAATTACTCTGATATGTAAGGAGTTGATACATAATCCCATCATATTTGTTGTACGTAAACAAAATGTTATCAACCATGTAACACCTTTCCCTCCCACCCCCAAAATGACCCTGCAGTCCCAAGCTTTCTCTTGACTCCTCCACCAAACACAGGTAACCACTGTAGTAACTGTGTCACATCTTAACAATTTTTTTGTGCAATTTCACAGTGTAGTAACATTGCGAGGATCAAGTTTCAATCCCCAAAAGTGAGTCAGTCTTTACATACAGTGATATAAACCCAATCTCATAAGACCAAGACATAAATGCTTCCACCGAGCTTTCATTTAGAAGTGGCAGTATCTTGGTGAGTCCACGTGTTCAGACTAAAGAAATGAAAAATGCTGCAGCATTTCGCATTTCAAATTCATTAGTGTGACTGCCAATCTGTGTTCACAACCCTACTTTTAAAAGCACAGACCTCACGTATGGTTGCAAATCTTCCATTTAAAATTAGTTTTCTTGGTAAGGATTTCAGAAAAACAGAAGCAGTAGTAGAGGAGAGGACTTAACTTCTTATATAGGACTTAAATTTTAAGAGCAGTATTTTTAAACACTGTTTTAAAGAAGGAAAAAGCCTTAGTTATTGGAAGTGCAAAGAAATAAAGTACAGCCACATGTCTCTGAAGAGATAAGATTGGAACTGTTTGGGGGAACATATTTCAAAGCAATCTGTTTAATCAACAAAGCAACAGGCATTTGATTCACACATTCACCACTTCCTGGCTCCTTACCTCAGTCTCTGCTGGTACGTTACGGCACTCTGTCCATCTTGCAGAACCTAGGGGATTGTTTTAATAAAGCGCAGTTTATATCCCAGACCACAAGAGGACACTCCTCCAACACTGATTTTTCAAACTGCAGATCTAATTTTCAAGTAAGTCTCATCCTGGTGTTTTCCACTGACAAGGATGAAGAAATCCGCTTCCCGCTAAGAGGAGCACCAAGGGACTTGCAGGAGACATAGCTTAAATAGTTTTACGGTATCCTTATCTGATATCAAATCACAGAGATTACCCCATCCCATCCCATCTCCTGTTTCCTAAGGCTGAATTTCACTGTGATTTTCAGCATTTTCCAAATTTGCAGAATCCCCAGGCTTACCAATGGATGTATGGCTCCTTCAATTTATTATGTAAACCTTACTGACAGCAGCCTTATTTTTCTTGTTCCTTTTCACAGATCCCTTAAAAATAGGCCTCAAATAACAGTCAAAAAAATCACTGGTCTGTGATCGCCATTAAGGAGCAGAAATATCACATACCCAGCATCAGAGGTAGAATGAGAAAGCAGTGCGAGCTTACAGCAATAAAAGCAAAACTTGCCAGGAAAGATTTTAAATAATGACTGTGAAAAAACTAGACACGCAGCAAATTTTAAATAACTAATTCCGTTTTCACTGGTAAGTATCGTGAGTAATAAGATGCTTTCTCCTATGAAATATATTTTATCTGAGGATCTTTGTTCTTTCAGCAGGTATTTCAGACAAGTGGTGGAAAACAAAGAAAGGATTAAAAAAACCCAAACCCATTGACTTAAGGTTACATAGTGAAGTAGCAAGAGGCCAGGAAACTTAAATCTTGGTCCTGCCACAGGATTTACTAGCTTAAAAAGAAATCAATTTCTCTCTCTCCTCTCCATCTGACATCAAAATAAGCAGCCATTACAGTACACAGTATTTCCAAAGGGAGAATATATAATGTATGACATTGCTATTAAATTCAAATGTTGCACTGCTTTTATTAGAATACACCCTTAAGAGATCCCAAATGTTTGTTCTTAGGGGAAAAAAAAAAAAGACTGTATTATGAAATGCTGATGTTAATTTCCCACCTCCTTATTTAATTATACTTGTTATTTCCTGTTCCATCATTGTGGTTACCAGCTTATGTATTTCTTCAGTAAAAATACAAAATGAGATATACTTCACTGATCTACTTTCATCCATAATAAAACAAAGAGCTTGGTTTTAAAAATATATGTAATATAAGGAAAAAACTTTAAATATTATCTGTAATATAATTATTGGGTTTTATCACCAAATAGTAAACTTCAGGGGAGGAATGGAAATTCTGAGACCTTAAAATACATAAAACTTTCCCATAAAATACTTTCTAATTAAAGCAAGAGCTGATTCTTTGATAGCTTAACAGCCTAATTTTAGGGGGAAAATATGCACACAGTTTTACACACATTACTTCTTGTAAAGCCTAGGGAAGGCTGTGTTACAAGCAGCAGAAAACAGTTTGGTTTTTTTATTTATTAGTACCTAAGGACTTGGAACGTCCCATGGAAGAGACTGGCTATTGTGTATCATACCAATGTCATATATCCAGAGAGGAGTTTTTGCTTGTGTGAAAGCAGAATCCACCATCCCGCCAAAAATATACAGGGTGCCCTGTGAAATGCAAGAATATTTATCACTTACAGGTAGGCATAAAGCATAAAAATAATTCTTTAAACAATTCTGAAATGAAAAGGCTGCCATCACCAAATATAATAAACGATAATGCATATGATGATTTATTAACAATTCAAGAGGCGATCACAAAAAGCCACCAACTTTTAATCATGTCGTTACCCTCTCCCAGTAGGAAACCCCGATGAACGTTGCGCTGTTTTAACGGGGACGGCATTCCAGAACCACTCACTTCCTCATCAGTCCAGGACAGCTCGAGGGATGCGGGTCTGGAGCTCTCGGAGGCATTGCTCAGGTAATATCAGGTTATGCATGTTTATGAAAAGAGTTCATCGCAGTGCAACTCCTGATATCCTAAATTCTGTTTTCCCCTCACAAGCAGAGCTGTAATTCTTATTTGCCTTTACTCCCCCGTCCCTCTTCTATGCAAGTTCTTAAATGAATGTTGTTATGCTGTAGCTTATCATGCAAATGAATTCAGAGCAACTGTTACAACTATACAACTAAGTCAAAGAATGTGCTGCCGAGGTCTTTATTTTGTATTACTATTATGTACTGAGCACTGACAGAGGAAATCGGGGAGCTGCACACTGCTGCAAAGCTAAAATACCGTCGCTTTATTCAGAAAGATTCCAAAACACTGGTACAGCTCCATCCAGAGTTGCACTGACGTAGAAGTATTTTCTGGGTAGAGTACTTCAGTACATAATAATCTACGCTGGTTTATGTTATTGTATAATAAGAAATAAAATGTTAGGATATAGACAACATAAGTCTTGGTGTACTACCTTATAAGCCACCATTGAATGTTCTTCCAGTTCTTCTGGACCATCTCTTGAGCAATCCAGCATTTCCCACTCACTTTTCTCTATAAACCAAAGCTGAAGTTAAGACAGCGGCGCACTCGATACATAAACTTTAGGGGAAAGGTAAAAATAGTGGCTTTGAATTTGGCTGCGCTGCCAGTCAATGGGGGAAAATGAAGCATTTTGTCATGTCTCTCTCTGTTAGATCAGAAATCTGAGGTACTTCCCCCAAAATTAAATATGTGCATTTTTCTACTTAGCAAACTTAAATGTAATAAAAATCGATCTCATTACTGCTTTTATTTTAATGCTATACTGTTACCTACATCAACCCCCAACTATTCCATGAGCGTGAACTCCAGCACAATTCTGTGTTTTATTCCAGTAACAACCATTGAACAGGGAACGCCATATATTAAGTCAAACAATACCAAGTGTCATATTTGATAATTCATTATTAATACAATCTTGCAAGGTATTGTATTCATGTGTTGCCTTTGTGCACTTTTACCTGCACAAACTATTCCCATGTTAAAGAGTCAATAAAGCTATGTCTTTGATACCCCTTACTAGAACTAGGATACTTTAAATGACTAAGTATTTCTGGTCAAAAAAAAAAAAAGGAACTGAACTGAAATCTGAATGCTTGGGACACCTGCAACAGGAACAAACACACAGCATTTGTCCAGTGAACAAAATGCAGTTTATCCATCATTTTGATGGAGAGACTTTAAATGGGGATAATCTGTTAACCACTGAGTATTCCCAATTTCATAGTGGCTGAATGTAGAATCTCTTTAATCCTGATATGCAAGCAAATGAGCAAACTTACCTATATCGTATCGCCAAAAATCCCTAAGACTGGTGGTGTTCCGCCCTCCATAGAGATAAACGAATCCTCTGCAAATAGCACAAGCATGTTTATATCGATCGCAGGGAGAGGGCTTCTTTTGGGGTGCCGATTTCCAATCACAGTGTGCAGTTTTTCCTTTCATGCTGACAACTAGGATCTTATCCAAGTATCGACTTGCAAAGGGCAGCCATGTCAGGGCAGGGTCCCAAAACATCAGGGACAGGGCTTAAACCCTGCTTGGTCTGTAAAAAGACAAAAAAATAGCTTCAGGTTAAAAAAAGGGGAAAAAAAAAAAAGATAGAAAAAAAGAAAAATCCCTGCCTCATGATAAAAAGTTACCATGTTTTCTTTTCATTCCCATCAAAAACAACCTGGCAATTTTGGCCATCTGTGGTAACAGGCTAACTGAAGTAAAGCATGTGAAATGCTGACTGTCAGAGTCTTCTATCAGCGAGACTGGGACAGGAACATTCCTGGAGCTGAAAGTTTTCCGCAGGGTATCGGCAAACTGAAGTTTTTGCAGTAAACTGCAATACCCTACATTTGCAATACTGTAGAAACCAAGGCTTGGTGTTTTTTCACTCAAAAAAGTACTTAAAACAAACCTGTACTTAAAATAAAATTCAGAAAGAATAAATATTACAGATGAAAGTTAGCAGTTGTCCAGAATTTATTTAGGCTTTCATCTGTAAAGCAGCTGAAATAAGGATGCATCTGGAAAAAATGACACTATCCTTTCATTTGCCACAAGATGACACTGTGTTCTGTGAAGACAGAGGTACCAGGGGCGATACAAAGTGCTTTTTGTAGCATGCATGTTATCCCAGGTCCTTGGATTTTCCAGGGTATCACCACAGCTACTGTCCTAAAACTGTAGCCCAGTATCTCTCTGACATTACTGACCTCTCTTTCTGTTAAATGTATAGGAAGTTAGGACACAGGCTGTATAAAATATGAACAGCTTAACTGTTACTTTGATTCCTGAAATGAAAATAGACACAGTGAGACAACATGCTACAGTGAGAGGCTTCAGATACTAAATATTCTAGCTGCAAAAGATGTAAGTCTGTATTTTCATTGTATCTTAAATTTGTACTTATCACTATTTATTCCCACTGTCAGTAGCCAAAGAAAGTGACCCAGGAAGTGTTTACAAGATTAATCCTGCATCACTCACTTCAGATGCTTACAGAGGAGTCCAGAGGACATTGCACATAATTTGAGGAAAAGCACAGATTACAGTAAAACAAGCTACAGAAGATACAGTCCCATTTCATATTTATATGTATATAGAATCATAGAATTGTTTGGTTGGAAAAGCCCTTTAAGATCATCGAGCCCAACCACACCTGTCCACTACTAAACCATGTCCCTAAGCACCTCGTCTACCCATCTTTTGAATACCTCCAGGGATGGGGACTTGACCACTTCCCTGGGCAGGCTGTTCCAGCGCCTGATAACCCTTTAATTAAAAATTTTTTTCCTAATGTCTAACCTAAACCTGCCCTGGTGCAACTTCAGACCATTCCCCCTCGTCCTATCATCTGTTACCAGGGAGAAGAGGCCGACCCCCACCTGGCTACAGCCTCCTGTCAGGTGGTTGTAGAGGGCGATCAGGTCTCCCCTCAGCCTCCTCTTCTCCAGGCTAAACAACCCCAGTTCCCTCAGCCACTCCTCATCAGACTTGTGCTCCAGACCCCTCAAAATATTAATATGAAATATTAATATGAAATATATTTCATATTAACATGAAATGCAGGTATCTAATTTAATCTTCCAATTTATCTCTAAAATTTACCATTTGTAAGACTGGAATATATTCAGTGACAGAAACATGCTAGAGACTCTCTTGCAGTTTATTCTGGCAATCCTAGCTATTCAAACTGTGTTAATCTCTTATGCAAACCAGTATTGTAAGCTATTACTGTAGAAAACTGAAGTACATTCTTCTTACGTTTTGTCAGAAAGAATACAAGATTGGCAGCATTTACAAAGGTGTGCATTTCTCTTTTCCAGGGAAATCAGCAGGTAAGGAGTAGTGATGCATTACAGGTGTGTAAGTCCATAATACTTTATGGCATGCCATTGAAAGGGAAAAGCAGATGAAGTCACAAAACACAGATTCTCTACCTAATTCTGCCAAAGCTTCTGTGTAACCATAGACAATTCACCTATTTAATCCCACAGCTAAATGAGGACAAAGATACCTCCTTAGCAAAACACTTCAAATTTGCTGATGCAGTGCTGTATGAGAGTGCCTAGGTACTACTACTATTGATACAAGTTAATGGGAAAAAGGTGATAGGACTCTGCTATTAATACTTTACAAAGGTAAAACAGGCTCGTGCCCTTGAGTTTTGGGGTTTTTTTCCCCAGCTATAAAACTGGTTATTCCTCTTCCTACATATTTTTGTTTGTTATTCTTCCTACAAACCTTGCCTTAGCAACGAAATGCTGTCCACATGTTTATCTACCCCAGCTGAACTCTGCAGGCTGGCAGGACAGGGTAACAAAAGGCCAATCTGGGATTAAGGGAATGGGCATCTCCGCGCAGTCCCACCTTCTGAGCATCAGCTGACCCTCGGGAATCACGGCCATTTACTCTCTTTAAAGTAAAGCATTCCTGGAAGCAGACCTACAATCACTTAAACAGGTCAGTTAGCAAACTGCTTCATTTCAGAGTGTGGGGGGAAACACACGTTCAAAATTAATCTTGAATCTTGCCTTTTATCATTGGTATTTTACATTGCGCACCTGACTCCTGGATTGCCTTTCTGTAGAACCAGACTCACCAAAGTTCATCTACCGTCTACCTTAACAGGCCTGTTTCCAAAGAAAAACTGCTACTCTTCTGAGAACAATGTCACCGAGCAATATCCTGCGTCACGAAACACCGACCTCAGCTCCAGCTTGATACAAACCAGATCAATTATCCAATAGGAAGCTCTAACTTCAGCAGAATTTCCACAAAAATACCCCAAAAGACTACTCGGAACATTTTTATCCAACTTTTTTTTTTCTTCTTTTTTTTTTTTTTCCAAAACAGCTGTAGCACACAAAAAAATGGCTGCTGCTCTCGAAACTCTTCTGCCATTTCATTCTAAAAATAGCTCCAGTGCAATCAATCCCAATTGTTAAACGGCTGGATGGAGGAGCTGTGAGACGAGGACCTAAAGAGCTGCAATTAGCGTGGTAACTATAGCACAGAGTGCTTATCAATTAATGGCGCCACGCTACTGTTTCATAATACAAATAATTCAGGAAATGTAGAAAGACAGGAATTACTTCAGGAAATGTAGTTTATATGTTCATTATGTAATTATTTATATTTCCATTAGATGTGGTTTCTCAGACAAATGATTTATTTATTTAAAGTATTACTTAAATAGATCTTCATTAAAGCTTTTTTCTACCTCGGTCCCCTGATTCATTTCCATCTGTTTTCAATATACTCAGAAAAGTTTCAGATTTCAGAGGACTGAGCCTTTAGAAATATAATGAGATATGAAACCACTCGTATATGGGGGGAAAAAGTAGGTAAATCTTTTTTTGTTTGTTTGTTTTATTAATGACCCAGTCTTCTGAACTCACCCCTTGAGTCGTGACGTGCAGAACACTATTTTCTTATTAGGCAACTTGATGTTTTACTGCTCTTCAAAAATAATAACAGATCTTCCTGATTCTACTTATCTTACAAACCTTTGCTTTAGTGGTGGTTTTAGTGTAATGTGTGTTCCCCCGGGACTGCCTGCATCAATATGGAGAAAACTTTGACCAAAGACTTGCAGGGCAGTTACGAATTACTAGTTTTAAAAATAAACCCACTTTGTTTAGAATAGTTTAGAGGGCAGGGCTTTTTTCAGTGTATCACGTTCACTTGCAATGCTTTACTATGTATGACAGATTTTTAGTATCCTCAGGTTTGATATTTTATTATTTCCTAAATTCAAGTTACTATGAACTGTTTCTAGAGTGGAGGGGGGTTTTTTTGTTTGTTTGTTTGCAAAATACAGGAATTAATTTTCAGAGATGCTCAGCTTCAGAATTTCAGCCTGAAAGTCCAGAATGGCTTTGGGAATACAGTGTATGTGTAATGTTTCTGCATTGTTAGAATTCTGAATTGAAATAAGGGCCTTGTTTTGCTACGTGTTGTAAACATACAGTTACTACATGACTGAGCTTACAGCTGAAGTAGTCAAGACAAAGGGATGGAGATGGAGAACGGTGGCGTTTATTCTTACGGGGGGGGCTGAAGGACAGCAAGGGGATTTGTAAAATGACAAATCAAAGCAGGGGGCACAGCTCCATCCAGATTTCAGAGTTCAGAAAAATGACAGGTACTTCCAAGTAAAACAACACCACCTCTATTGTCTTTATAAAGCTTAGAGCAGACATACTGAAAATTTACAGATAATTTGAAAGGCTTTTATATTAAATGACGCTTAATTGAATTTTAACAAGTTTAGGGTAGCATTCTTAAACATTATCATTGTTATATTTCTGTGCTTCAGAATGCTTTCTGTGGTGAACAGGTACTTCAAAGGAGGCAACTCTTCTAAACAGTCATGTATAATTACAGTTTCTATATACTGTAAACTTCCATAAGTAACTGCTACTTCTGGAGAGTGCAGTCCTAGACCATGGAGGGCATTGGCACCTTTACTGCAAAGCAGATGAGAGCATCACAAACCTCTCCTTGTGAAGAGCTGTCTGCCTGTTTCTGGAGCTCTGCAGGTAAGGTATTGTGTTTCTTTAATTCAGAGCACATTAATATTAAAGCTCTAATTTTGCAATTTCAGAATAAATTCGTATGTTTGCATATAACCACAAAATTGAATTTTGCAAACTGACATTCTTAATATATTCTTTTGGTTTTTTTCCAGAAGCTTTCACCCAGAAAAGACATCCTTTATGTTCATTACTGTGTAGCACTACTTGTTCTTAAGTAGTAATAAATACAAGAATTTAATAAATAAAGAAGTATAAGTATATCCATTTATATTTTCTATGTGCTAGGTATATTTCTCATTTTTAAGTAAACAAATGCATCTTGGTTTGGGATAATTTGTTTCCCAAATATGGGTGGGGGGAGGTGTCTGGGAAAAAGAAATTCAGTACTTAAAATATTTCTGAGATTGCTACATCTTTATATAAAACTCTAATAGATGAATCAGGAAATCACCTGTCACTGTATTGAGATAAGTATTACAGACAAAAATAAATTAATCTATACTACCTTACTTTCATGGCTTATTTTTTTTTGTAAATTAAAATTTCAGTTTTTGTTTGAGATTTGGTGGGGCTTTTTGTTGTTTGGGGTTTTTGTTTTGCTTTTTTTTTTTCCTTAAGAACGGGGCTCTTTCATTTAAAAAAAATATATAGTTTTGAGTAGTAGATCTCCCAAGGTAATCTGTTAATTATGACTTCCAGAACCACAATTAATCATCTGACTGCAACCCAATTTTGAATGAAGTTTCTGAGAGCTTCCTGAAATGCCCATCTGTAGGTGGCACAAGTACAGCACATTATGGACATATAAATCCAGTGCACCAGCCATGCCTCATCAAAAAGTTTACGCTGATAATCAATGTGAGCATGCAGGGGGTTTATTTATTTTTGGTCCTTAACAGAGTATTTGCTACAGAAATCTAATGTGCTTTTCAAATCTTATTTAAGGTCATGTTACTGACTCCATCCATAGGCATGTCAAGAGCTCATTCTCTGTTATGGTCCTACCATATAATTGGGACAGACGCCGTGACCGTAAAGTGTCCCTGCAGCAAGAGTGCCCTTTGGACGTTACCTGAAACCAACAGGTAATTTTTCAAGTTCTCGACATGGCAGAGGGAGGAAATACAGTTCCTGGTCTTCATGCTTCAAGATAAAAGAAATTACAAACTCCCACTATGTTCACAAGGCAGTCTAAGATGTATTTGGCCTTTCACCCTTTCCTTGGAAGTAATTTGTACTGTCCCCACTGGAAACAGGTCATTCCAATACATGGGTCATCACCCCTTCCCCCCGGAAATAGCAGTTTTCAATGTTCCTAGAAGGCATAATTTTGGGGATCTCACAAAAACTTACTAGTGGGATTCTTTCAAGATACAGTAGGTATCTTGAGACCCAGTGTAATAAATCTGTACTTAGGTGTGACTGAATGCATCTTCTTGACAGCTCGTGACCTGCTGTTGAAGCAACTTCAGAATACTTTATTTCCTAAGGGAGACCCTACTCGTGCTAATTCACAAAATTTTCAAGGTTAGGAAGAAAGACTCTGGTTGACAAAGGAGTCACTGGCTGCCCAGCCTGCCTACTCTCCTCAGGCACGGATTAAGAGTACTATGGTATATACTTTACAGCTGAGAGTGTATCAGTGAAAAGCTATTATCTTCCATAGAAAAAAAGTATCCACTGAATTTTACTTCTTGTTCTTTATATTCCCTGACTGAGGAAAAGGAACATCTAATAAAACACTCAGCCACACTTACAACTTAATGCCACACTTCATGGAAGATAGACAATGTGTTTTTCTTGTCCCCAAGACATTCTGCCCTTAGATGAACATGGAGCAATGGGGTAGAGAAGACATACAGGTTATGAGCTGTAGCTTCAAGAAATACGAGGGAGGAAAGAGAGGGCATTTGGCAATGAGAATAACAAAATGTTCCAGCTGGCAAATGTTAAAACATCCAGATATCATGTTAGAATCAGTATGAATTTAGATTGCACAGTATGGGAGAAGTCATGAGACACTCGCGTGAGAAAGAATCAGATGGCACAACTGGAAAGACTGTCAGTAATGACTGGAGGAAAAACTGAGTACAAAAAGGATCTTTTATAGGGAAGATGAATTTACACAGTCACGTGAAAGATGGTTGCATAAACCCAGATGATACAATAGCATAGCTGGAATAGATTGCATGGAGAGGAATAGTTGGATTTTAGTCTGGCAAGGAAAACAAAGGTGTCAGGCGGGCAAACAGTAATAATAACCGTGATGGTTCACAATAACCTTGATGCCAACAGTTACTGGGCTGCACCAGCAAATGGAAAAAAACCAAACCCACATAATTTCAATATATAAAGGAGACAGAAAGCATATGAGTAACTTTAGACATACACGTTGTCGCTCCAAATTCAAATGGAATTACTCATGTGAATAAAACCAGTGATATGTATGAGCCTGCACAATGTAGCCTAGATACCAGAGCAAAAGAAGGACCAACTCTTTTGTTAGAAGCCTGAAAAAAATGTTTTGCAAGCTGTTTTCATATTCAGACTCCGAATGACAGGGTCCATTTTTGACTGGAGCCTGGCTTTCTGAAAAATCCTCACTCCCAGCTAACATGGTCCAGTATTCATCCCAAGCCAGATGCACTTTGGCTTGGGTTTTGGATGGTTGCATGTCTTTGTCTTTTGCTCGATAGAAGGCATTTTGTTGCTTTATGCTCTTTGATTGTGGAAAAGGGAACGGGCAAAAGGAGGGTGGTGAATCTCCTAACTTGGAAGCGAGGAAACAAGAGCTCTGGCTGGCCCTACCGCAGACCTCCTGCGCAGCATCGCAGAAGTCGCAGGTCCCCTTTCCCCAGCGATCTCCTGGCTGCAAAGCAGCGACACCACTTCCTTCCTTTTACGCGCTTCGTTTCGTTTCGTACCTTTGGACGAAAGCAACTTTGTGTGCAACGGCACACTGCTGTACAACAGTACAACTGTGCGTACTGAAACGTCAGCTGCGCCTTCCCTGTGATACTGTGCGTGCGTTAGAGCTGGTCAGTGCCCTCGCCACCTTCCCTCTGCCCTCCCGGCAGCGGTGACGGCTTCTCCTCGGCGGGCGCTGGGGCCCACCGCCCCCCTTGCTGCGCCCCTGCCCGGGGCAGGCCTCACCTCTGCATCTCCCCCTCCTCTCCGGGTGCTGCTGCTCGCTGCCTCAGCCGGGGTTTGGTCCTGACAGGACATGCAGAAAAAAAGAAAAAGAGAGAAAAAATAAGAGTCTCGTGAGCCAGCGTTTGGCCAGGAGTACACCCAGCCCGGCTGCGCCCACTGCCTCCCCTCAGGTTTGCCCTCACAGGGGGACACCGCACCCCGGGCACCAGACGGGGACGCGCACACACCCAGCCCCGGAGGCGAAGGGAGGGATCCCCTCCGGGCGGGCCGCGCCGCAGCGGGAGCCCGGGCCTTCGCCCCTCAGCCGGCAGCGGGGCCGCTCCGCCCGGAGGTGGCCGGGCGCTGCGTGAGGCGAGGGGCGCTGCCGCCGGCGGGCCCGGGGGGGCGGCAGGCCTGTCCCGCTCGGCCGCCAGCACCCGGGAGCGAAACCCCTTCCCCGGGGCAGCAGCCGGGAGCCTCCGCCCGTCTCCACCCTCTCCCCGGGCTCCCCCTCACCTCCCGAGGGCGGCGGGGCCGGCGGCGGGCGGGAGGCGCGGCCCCTGCCCCGAGCCTGCGCGGCGGCGGCCCGGTGTGCTGCTGCCGCCGGCCCGGTGCCGCCGCCGCCGCTGCTCCCTGGCTGGGGAGAGGCTCTGGGAGGGGCTGGCGGGTGTCGCGGCCCTGGCGTGGCCGCCGTGACCGAGGCAGGGCCGGGGGCCCCGGCCGGGCGGTGGGGAAGCGGCTGTGCGGGGGGCGGAGGCTGCGCTGGGCGGCCGAGAGGTCCGCGGGCGGTGCGCGCTGCCGGCGGGGACGCGCCGGGGCCGCTTGCTGCCCGGGCATAGCCCTGCTGTTCGCGAGGAGCCCGTAAAATCTTCTGCCTGGCCTGAACGCAGCCAGAAAGAAACTTTTTTTTTCTCGTTGTCGTTGTTATCGTTGGGAAGGGGGAGCACGGAGGAGGGTTGGTTGGTTGGTTTTGCTCTCAGTTCCAAGCCCCTTTAAGTCAGCGTTTTGCCCAAAGGTCCCTCTGCATATGCTCTTCTCAGAGCCACAGCCCCAGTAACTTGCTGGGACTTGTGGCCTTGGCTTTCTGCTCATCTGCTTCAGCTTCCTCGGGGTTTGCTTTTTTTTTTCTTCCCCCTTCTCTGTTTCTCCTTTACAGCTACATAAGGCTTCATAAAACAGCCGGGAATGAAACCCCCGCCCACGCGTGCCTCTATTTTCCATCTTGACATGTTTTCCTGCTTTGGGGTGGAGGCTACTACTTTTTCCTTAGCGTTGCTCCTAAAAAAGAAAGAGCGTAATTGTTTTTTCAAGTTGCCGTCAGTGGAGGTCAATAGATACGCCAGTCCATAGCAACGCAAAGCACTATGTGAATAATGTCAATACGTTCAATTATAGTATATTATGAACGATATATCTGAGTATGGTAGCGATATACGCTTCTGAATTTTTCATGCTAGGCCTTTAGGTGTTTCTGAGAGGCTGATCCAGAACTACAGTGCAGAACTTTTCCCAGACCCTCTTAATTGCCTCCTGCTAGGAATTAAAAAAACAACAAACCAAACCCAAACCCCAAAACAAACCCACACATTTTTCATAAAAAGAACTCTGAGATCATTAGCTAACATTTGGAAGTCCCTCAAATTAACATGCGTGAAGGACTGTGGCCAAACTCCCACTGGCTCCCATAAAAGCAGTAATCAGTCCTTCAAGCAAGATTCTCTACAAAATAACACCCAGAAGCCCCTGCAGAAGGGATTGCCAATCTCACCATCTGACTAGATTAAAAACAGCAGTAACAATGTGATAATTGACAGGAGAAACTTCCCTGACAAGGAATGAATCAGTGTTTATTTTTAGCCTTTTTCTCAAAGGCTTTATTTAAACAAAAGATTAACTAATTATTTCCGTCATTACACTGTCCACACTAGAAACAGGAGGTGGCAGATCCTTATGTATCTGCAGGGAGCGCTTTGTTTTGGCTCATCCTTGGAGGTCTGCACCCTGGACGGATGCAACTGTGCCAATTGTCCTTTCATTTCTAGTCCAGTCAAGCCAAAAAGTATCAAGGCTTCACTAAATTTAGACACCCCCCAATCAATATTTTTTATTTCCTAAATAGCAACCCTCAGAAAAGCTTTCAGAAAATGTAAATTGTGATTTTCTCTGTATCCCACCTTTGCTCCACACCTTTGCTTGAAAAACAAGTCAGCAT
Organism: Gorsachius magnificus; assembly: GCA_034008185.1. Lineage (NCBI taxonomy): Eukaryota > Metazoa > Chordata > Aves > Pelecaniformes > Ardeidae > Gorsachius > Gorsachius magnificus. The sequence continues at coordinate 14,485,157 of CM067085.1, read as the reverse complement.
TAATCCTGTCACTGCAGCTGCCCACTGCAGCCTTGTGCAATGACGGAGCACTCGCGTTCCAAGAAGATAAGGTTGCTCTACCTCTGCATGGGAGCCACCAATAAAATCTTACTTAGGAGAAGGTACCTCTCACCTGAGAAAAGATCGGTAAAAGATTTTTCCTGTTTTACGGGACAAACGCAAAGAAACTGTATCAATTCTAAAAACACCACATAATATCTGTGTTTCTGGTGATAAGCTTTTTGGGTTCTGCTTTGTTTTGAAGTGGGGGACTTGAAGTGTTTTTCTTAAATTTTGAATGAGTGGTGGATTGGAGCGTGGGTTTCATTAGCAGAGAAGGAATCAGGCGGCTTTGAAAATGTCTGAGGATATATTTTTGTGGCTTGTCTGCTATGGAACTAAGAAACACGAATGACCCTTTGTTTCACTGAACTGCGAACCTGTAATATCAGGATTACTGTAAAATATACAAAGAACTGATTTACTGGTCTCTTACTTTCATAGTCTCAAAGCAATTGTACCACACTAAATTGACAGGTCAAATTGTATTAATTTTAGTCCTGAAAAATTAGTCTCATTTTCAGCATCCAAGTATTTATTCTTCAATGGAAAATGTTTGTGTAGAACTTCTTTTCCATGCTCCTTAGTATTTAAGATAATTTTGGATATGACTACTTGGGCTAAGCCACTTCTAGGTAAAAGAGTTTGTACCATTTTATTGCATACCTGATCATTCCTGAACAGAGTGCAATGTGAAGTAGGAGATGACCGTAGAAATTATGGAAAATCATCAGGTTTTTTATATGCAGCCCACTGGTCTCTTACAGAGGTTAGAGGGAGAAACTCCACTGTTGTATTGCTCATAGGAGCAAGTTGAGTCTTCAGTATCTCATCTCACATATTAGTGCAAGAGATGCATCAAAATGGAATTTTGCCTAGAAATAAAAGTGTCCTATCTCCTGTTTCTACATTTCCTGGGGAGACCATTGCAGAAATGGTGGCTCGTTGGGATGAACTCTCTGCTTTGCAAGTATTATCTGCAATGGTGACCCCACAATCCCTGATGATTTTATTTCTGTTTAGAAGTAAGGTGAATGTAGAACACCAACAGGAACATTGTACAAAATTATTTAATCTATGGGCAATCAGGCCAAAGACATGAATCGTTCATAATGATACATACCCATCTGCATTGCAAGAGGTAGATACAGTTATCTACAAAGGAAAACATTACAGGTGGGGGGGAGGGTGAGGCAGGGAGTAAGGTAGACCAGTAAAATCTGCATTAAATACATGAGGCTTCAACCAGAATTCATTTTACTGGCTGCAGGTCAAGTCCAAAAAATAAGGATTTAGGGCAGAATTTGAGCTCTGAACTCTTAAAACAGAGATGGCAAAAAACCCCAGTGAGCTCTGTCTGACCTTGCATCGTGCCTAAATTCCCAAGCCACCTTACGTGTTTTTACCTAAGCTATTCTGCTGTATAGAGCCTCTCCGTAAGTGCCCGTATCTGCGCAAGTTCAACAGGGCTAAGCAGCCTGGCGCTCATTCACATCTCAACTCAATCAGGAACTAAAAACTATGTGTTACTCCATAGAAGCCCCCAGAGCGGCTCAGTTCAAGAGCCCTTCAAACCCCACTAATGGATGCCAGTGGGACTGGGTCTTCACAACTGCAATTGTACCTGTTCCCTCTAAAAAGACATTTTAATGATATACTAGAGCAGGTGAAGCATTCATCTAGGAAGTGGAAGGTCTGAGTTCAGGGCTTGTTCTTTGCGGATCAGAGATATCAGTAATCACACTGATGTCTGGGTGCAGAAGTATTCACCTGAAACCAGCATCAAAGCTTGATCGCTCTCACTTGTCCCTGCGCAGGACACGTCTAGAGCGGGTGGTGAAGCTCTGTACAAGGATGCTCAAATCAGCATTGATGTGTTCCTGTCAGAACTGGGTAATGCCACGCCATCAGAAAAGGCTGAAAAGTAGCAGAGTTTATCAGCTGAGGCACAACAAACATTAGGATGGTGGTGCATACTGCTTCTGAGCCTAGCTAGCCCAGGGGCCTCCCATTCCAGCACGTTCCTACTCTGAAGCAAGCAACAATCTACGTGCTTGTCTGAACTACTTCAATATGGAAACCTGATTTTTAAAAAATAGAAGCTATTGCTTTTTAACAGAAATGTTCCTCTCAGCCGAGCAACAGCTACTTGGGAGTTTGGATTTGCAGCTATGAGATGGGTAGGTATAACCAGTACCTGCTACTAGTCAACTCTCCGGGGATGTCTCCAGCGAATACAGATTTGGGGATTACCACTGGATGGCACTCTTGTGCCACAGAGTATGTAACTGTATGTAATTTTATTTGGCTGTAAATACAGACATCTTTTAAGGACAAAGAACCAAGTTCACTTCTTCCTTACACCATCATAAATTTGGAGTGGCTTCACTAAGGCGTTCAGTTTAATTTAGAGTTGCGCCAGCATAACTGGGAGAAGAATACGAACCAGATGTTGAGAAGTGATATTTTGGCTATTAATTCTAAAAGTAAAGTTTTGAACAATTTATGACACTTGAATACAAGGAGCAGGCATAAAGGCTATGGCCACGGAAAACCAAGAGCACCCAGCTTAGTTCTTCTGCGTTGTTACAGGCTGCACTAAATTATAATAATCAACCTCAATGCTTTTACATGACAGTGTTTTTACTGTTAAGGCTGCTATGTTATACACACCATCTTATAAAGAGACAAGAAAATTCTTCCATGGCTGGATGTAAAACAAGAAGACATCTTCATTCCAAAAGTCAACATCTGAAGGCTTTGTATTTAAAATGTTTGGAGAATGTTTCAATTCTTTCTAATCCAAAATATTACGCTTTTTATTTTGAACTATTTGAAAAATGGCTCAATTATTTTCACATAGAATAATAATTTTGTGAAAGTCAGTGTTTTTTTCAGAAAGCATTCAGAAATTTTTCTGAGAATAAATCAATTTTGTACTAAGTTTATTTTTTTTAAAGTTGTGATTATCTCAGCTCTCTAGTGAAATAAAATCATATCCACAGTAACTCCTTACTAAAGGTAACACTTTTTCCTTAATGTAATGTACATGCATTATGTTTCCATGTGGGGTATGGGAGAATATCAGGAAATTTCTCCAAATACATTTGAACATCAGGGAAATATCTTTGTGAAAATTTGTGCTTCTGCTCCTTTTCTGTTGGTATAGATGGTCATACCCTTCTGCCTCTTAAAGAGCTTTGGTTCCCCCCACCCCAAAGCTGTACAATACCCTGAATATCAGGAAAGCTGGTAAGTTCAAAACTCTTTCAGCAAAGTCATCTTCTTCACTTTAACTTCCACCAAAGCCAACAAGAAAGCTAGTAATCAATTTACACTGAGACATTTTCTGTTTTGGGGCTGCTAGCGTATCTCTGGTTTCAGCCAGGGAAGGAAGTGCTGAGGCTGTTTTATCACAGCCAGCTCTTGTGATTTACTTGGCATAACTGGAAGAAGGAAATTGTTAAAATATGGGCTAATATGGGACATGCAGTTCCACAAACTTTGGATCTTTAACATATTTTTGGTTATCACTTGTATGCTGTCATTTTCTCTATTTGTAGCATGAGAATAGTATCACGCTAATTCTGTGATCCTTGACAGAAGAGTTCATGCACGTGTGCTAAATGTACCCAGAGGCAAACCTGGCAGGCTCAGGGTAAGAATACTCCAGCGTACCTTTTCCTGCTCTCCCTGTTTTTGGCTTATTCTGAGGGTCATCACGGCTCTAGCATAATTTGGTCACCCTGGGAAGATGCTCTAAATTAAGGATTGGCTTTTATGGCTGAATAACACAGCAACCTGGATCTATTCAGAGAATAGGATGGAAACTCTTGTCTTCTCACACTTTTGCTCTTATGCCCTTCGACTTTATGCTGGGACTTAACAGCATCCACAGTTGACAGGATGGTCTGCAATTACTCTATAAAGAACCTGTGTCTCCTCACCACTTTCTTTTATGTACTGTTGCCATTCACTGAATAGCTGGTAGTTAACTTAATTCTTAAAATCTGTTTCATGATAATACTCCAGGCCTATGTTCTTATTTATGGTTTCTTTGCACTAGCTATTATGGACACTGGTAGCTGAGGGAGACCCTGTCGTGGAGAGGTTACAAGCTCTAGGTAGCACAAGTAGAGAACCGAGATCCAGGGAAATCAAGTGATTTGCCCAAGGTCACATGCTAAGTTTGTGGTAGCGTTAATTCACCCAAGCTGATTATCTAAGGCATGTAGGCACCAATGCATCTTCTGGTGTATGTATCAGCCACAGGGAAGCTAAACTGGAGAAGTTCACTTGGAAAAATAAAGGGAAAAAAAAAAAAGAAAGAAAAAAGGCATGCTTGGCACTACTTGGGAGACTTGCAAGGAATTTCCACTTTCTCATTCTTTGAATACTTTGGAAATACATAAACTCTTGGGATTTGTGTTTTAACATGTTGTTTCAAACTGGAATAACATCTGTTAAATGTACCCAAGAAATATCTGGTTTTCCATTCCTGGAACCCTGAACTGAGGCAGCCGTTTTCCTGTCAGCTATGTCATGGAGCGAAATTGGTTCAATAGGTCATTCCATTCTCTCCATTTCTTAGTTCTCAGTTTCCTATTAAAAAGATGGACAACAACAAGACTAAGCAGGAGCGGAAAGGAGATTCTGTGTAATGTACATATTAGCCTATGAAAAAAACCATTTAGCTTCAGACTAAGTTAGATAACTGGTGAGAGCAGGAGCTATTAAGCATTAGAAAGAATACCGGAGATTATATGGAACTGTAAGATTTATTAGCCCCAAAATGGTTTATCTTTCATCAGTGGGAATAACAATCTGATACAAATCCCGCTCAAAACAATGAAAATCTCACAGTGATGGTCACTGGGCTTTGGATTTGACCCTCTCTGGTATCACTGGTAGATGGCCTAGTGGAAGTTGGTCACCAATACACAGTATATTAATTGCAAGATTGTCATTAGCTATCATATGAGCAGCTCTAGACAATGCAGTAGTTGAAGGGCTAGAAATGGTTGATGCATTGTATACACCGTCTCTTCAACAATCGCTCACTCCAGTGGAGTCGAACAGAGGACAGCTGGGAGGGAGAACCAGAAGAAGAATTCAAAGGCCTCAAGTAGAGAAGACCATAAGCATGTTGCGTAGGTCTTTGGTCTTAACATTCCCAGCTCTCCGTGCTTTGACAATGCCTTGGACAAAAAACACATTCTTGAGAACTGCGTAATTTCTTTCCCTTCATCTCTTAAAAATAGGACCAAGACTCATAAAGGCATTTAGATACTTATGCTCCCCCTGGAATCATCAGGCATTAAAAGCACAAATAACGTTGAGAGCATGCACCAAGATCTGATATTTAAGTACCACTGAAAATGTGTATCATTCAGTCGGTGGCATTAATATTAGGAGACCAGTAGCACTGAGTTGGCAGAACCCTCTGTATGTATCCTTACTGAAAAATGGCAGCACCCTTGTTTTTCAGGACCAATCTTGAAAACAACTGGGAAAAGAAATGCTGTGACTTTCTGCCATGGAATTTTTGGTGAGGCAAAAAGGCCATCGGAGTCCTGATTCTTATACAGATGTAATTTGCCACCACTCACATGACTTGAAAAGCAAAACTAATCTGGAGGAAGGGTTTCTCCATTTTTTTCCATAGATGTGACCTTTCCCTTCCCAGATACTAAGGAAGTGAGTCCTAATCTGGGGAAGAGCTTCCAAAACAGAATTAAAGATGCAGCACTTTCTGTGGCAGGGTCTTGCAAAGTGCTGATGGTATAAATTAACTAATGGGGGTCAGGTCTGTGTGCATACAGGAAACTTGCTGAAGGCAGATAGGGTGCAGGAAGGGAAAAGGGAGTTGGACAGCTCGTAGGCAGTTGCAAGCAGCTTCCTGACGCTATTTAGTTGGTGAAACATTTTGTTTCCTTCAGAGTAGTGTTTGCCTTTGCTTTCACCGCCACCAGTGTAAGTCAAATGTCTTTACTGGTGCTGTGTCTGTATTACATTGCCCAATGTTCACAGTCTGATACTGAAGTGACCATTCCCCAGCTAGTCTGTAAGTGTAAGTCCACATGGTGGTGTGGTCCACCCATACCCCAACTAGACTACAGTCAAATGTATGCTTTAAATAAATAAGATCTACTCTGACTATCAAGGAAGACTGTGCCATTTTACTTTGTGGATAGCAATAGAAGTCTGTAATAACATGTCTATGGAAAATGCTGTTGTCAATGAATACTTGGGAATGGAATGAGCCAGTTTACTCTATGATGCATTGATTTTTTTGATTGCCTGTTTTGCTCAGTGCCATCTTCATCTATTCTCTTCAGCCTCATCTGATTTTTGTATTTGCCATATATACACTTTGGCCAAACACAATTAGGTTTGTTGTGTGTTTGGCACATCAGTGTTTGGAATTGCCATGATTTATAGAATCACACCCAGTGGCATGATCCATTTATTATGGAAACCCCCTGCTTGCTGTGAACACAAACATGCTTCTACACTGCTTGAGCACCAACTTAGTCCCACCGATTAATCATGGATTTTCTCATATCTGGAGCTTTATGTAGAAACGAGGGACATCTAGTGGCTTAACACAATAGGTGCATCATTGTGCAAAGTAGAAAAATCAGTGAAAATTAGACTAAATTAAAGAGTTTCTCAGTGGTTGGAATGCAGTTTGAATATATGAAATTACTTTAGCTAAGAGTCGAATGATCAGTGATGAACTTTATTTTTGCGTTTCTATTTTCCTGTGAAAAGGTGAGCTGACTTTGAAACTTACAGGTTAAAATGTATTTGCTACCTATTTTCAGGAGGACATAACATCCTCTTTCATTAAGAGAAGCTGGGCTATAGTATAGATGGATAAGAAGTGGGAACAAATCAAACCACCCAACCCTGTGCATTTTTTCTTCCCCCAAAGGAACACATTTATTTTATGCATGGTAATTCAGGATGTGATTAATCAGACCAGGTGATACCTGACAACTTACAATGACTAAGAATAACTGTGAAGAGCAGTTAAATGGGGAACTTTCCTTTCTCCGCAATGTGTTTCCTATTTTAATACTTAAATAATGAGTTTCTTTAACAAGTAACCCTCTCTGAGTCATGTTTTCCTCTCTCCTTTGTGCTTATCTTAACCAATAACTACATGGCATCCCAATAGCTTTTGTTACAAATTATGAGACTTGCATTGTAGAAGCAAAAATATCTGCATTTAACTGTAACTGGTTTTGTATTGTGAGCCTGTGTCTGTGTTAGGTTTGCCATTCTTTCTTTTTCTAGTCTGTAGAGAAAGTCCAGATGGACTGTGTCAGTCTGTTGTGCTGCTCAGACCAGGGACAGTGCTTGACCTCTCCTAGAATAACTAACATTGAGAGGACAAAATCAAGCAGTCAAGGGCTGTCATCTCTGGGTTTCTCTCACTCCTATCCTAACCCCACAAACCAACTAATTCAATTTATGCAGAGAGAGATGGAATATTTTGGCTGGAGCATATGACTAGAGGAGGCAGCCTATATATAAAAAGGGAGGCTTCTCTGCAAATGAGAGCAAATCATTGCCAAATTTTAAGACAAATAATCTGGAGAGAGCAACAGGAGACATTCTGTCTCACCTGAGATGCTGATAAAACCTGGAAGCCACAGGAGTGAGATCAGACTGAGAAAAGACAAATCACTTGTTATTTTGCAAAAATGTGTAACTCAGGAGGTTTTTTTAAGGGTGAGAAATGATGATGAAGAAAATTCTTTGCTAAAAAAGTGGATTTTGTGTTCCTTTTTTCCTAAAGTAGAAGCTTGTAGGCCTTGGTTGAAACTAAGAAAACCATGAATAAGCAAGCAAAGGGTTTTCCCATTCTGATACACCAGTTCCAGGGCTGTATCCTATGCTAAGGTTCAGAGAGGGATTCTCAGCCTATGTATGTGCCATAAAATGATATAGGAACAGTTATTTAAACACTGCTCAAATTGCATTAGGAGCTTGGGACACAGAGATTGGATCCAGTGGTTCAGGCTGATGTTGGCAGGGGTTGAATTTACAGAGTCTGTTGTTTCATCAAGGTACACTGGAAGCAGGGACTTTATTAATGTCGTACAATTAATGAGTAGTGAACACACTGAGTATATGATAGCTCCTGGATTATCAAGATTAAAGGAAGTATTTCTTTAGAGAGAGGTGTTAGCAGCCTGCCTTTATGTGATAGAGTTTTCAGGTTTTAAACTCCTGAAGTTTTAGGTGCACTAGCATGAAGGAAGTTATATCAGTGAGGTCACATTTATCTCCAGATTTGTTTCAACAATAGTTCATTGTAGAGAGAAGTTGCAGTGAAGAAAGCTTCCAAAGGATTTTTCTATTTGGACCTCTTGTGATATACCAAAACCCTATTGCTGACAACATTTGAACGGCATTTACAAGTATTAGGGAAAAATGAACTGAATTTGTTTTAGCTGGCAAATAATCAAGTCTCTTTATTCCAGACACTTCTGCGAAAGAATGGTAAAACCAAGGTACACCTGACCATATGAATTACCCTGATGCAAGTGTGGTTGACTACCAGAATGAAGAAAAAGAAGCGGGCTGGCATTTTCATGAATGTTTACTGAATAAGAAGGTAATGACTTCTTAAATCTCTACTTACTTCTTAAATGAATCTAAGGTTACATGTACTTTAGAATGAATAATTTCCCTTGTGAAAAGATCTAGGAAAAATTAGCAGTCCTGTACTGACCAAAGATGAGGTGGAAAAGCATGTATTGGGGAAAGGTTGGAGCATGACTTGCACAGATCGTGAGGGGAAAGGGTAAATGGGAGGGCTGAGACTCAGCACCTGACATCCTTCAAGCGTGAGGTCTGTTACAATGCTGGAAATCAACCTAGGACTCCTCTGCTCTTACTTCTATTGATGTTGGAGTGCCAAAAGCAAAAAAGCTACAACTACTGAACTTGGGCTTCTACTCCCACTGCCCTAGTGCTTTGCCCCGGCCTTATCAGGGATGGGTACATATTTACTAACTAGTACAGGCAGATGCAAATTTCCATTGACTAATCTTCCTCTGGCAAGGTGAATCATCATATAGAAAAGGTTGTTTCTGCTTGTTCTCTGTTCAGATTATAATCCAGTCAGAGCTCCAAAAAAGGCCAGGCCAGTATCTTCAACACCTATGACCATCGCTGTTCTCCCATAGTAACAGAAAGAAACTTGGAGAGGTGTCTGTAGCTACAAGCTTTCTGCAGGGAAAGATATTCCTTGGAAATTACTTTGAAAGAAGCTGGCAAAGATCCTGGTAAGAACTTAGCCTTTTCTGTCCGTGTTTCTCCATCTGTCAAAACAAGGCATAATCCTTCCCGACTTCACAACAGTATTGCGAGGACTCATCACTTAACGTGTTTACATCAGTAAATGTGATTTCCTATTCTAAATCACCTAGACTTTAGTTCTGAGGAACACAAACTCATCTCACCCTTCTTAAAGATCTTTTCCCTCTTTTCACACATCTATATTCCTCTTTGATTTCTGCTATTGCAAAATGCAATTGCTGCTAGTGTTGCCCTTGGACACCTGAGAGCAATTTTAACAGTCATGCTGAATTTTCCTGAGCAATTAAATAATCAGCAAAGGAAAAGAGTTCTTCAACTTTTTTTTAACCATTTTATTAGTGTTGAAAAATTATTTATACCTCACAGTGCTCACTACTCTTTCTCATCACTGCTCCAACTTCTTGGTATTGTCATAAAGAACAATCTTTGCATGTATTTATAAAGCATGTTTTAGTCCAGAGATCTCTGAGAGCATTAATTGTGATCAAAACTGGAGTTATCTATCAACAACCTCCAGTATAAATATCATGTGTCATCTATGTTTGTATGCTGCAGGACCTGTACCTCTTTCTACAAAAAGGCAACTTTCCCTGGAACAGAACAGCTGCTGACTAAAATATGTGCACTGTCTTAAATGTGAAGTGTACTATCCAACTGAAATCCCTGAATAGGGAACCTAAGAAAGCAAAATTATCTGCAAGCTCCTGTAATCAACTTCATGCCAGAACTGGCAAGATATTTTTAGCTATGGCACACTGTTGAAGATCTATTTAGGGACATAAGAGGTACCCAAATCTGGAGGTGGTGACCATTTTAGTTACAGTCCTGCTGCCTTCTCATTATCCAAGTTATCCTCCCACACACAACCTTGCCTGACCTGTGAAACAGCCCTTTCTTTTCTCCCTCCCTGCCATGATCCCTTTTATTCCTGCTCACCACTGTCCCTCCTACTGCCTTCTATAAAACTAAAATCTTGGATTTTCCTAATTTCCCCATATTATAGTTCCCTCCCACCTCTTTCCCAAGCTCTAAACTACTTCCCCAGACAGGTTTACTACCAGATGCTGTATGTTAACATGGGGAAACATCACAGCCTTATATATGCACAGAGGAATGTGAGTATGCTTTGTATGGACTTCACAGTCAGGGTGGTCGAACCCTTAAACAGGATGCCCAGTAAGACTGGAATGTCTACCCTTGAAGATATTCACACCGAGAACAGGCAAGGCACTAAGCTACCTGACCTAACTTTGCAAATAGCCCTGTTTTGAGTGAGTAAAGAACTAGATGGCATTCAGTGATTTCTTCTAATCAAAATTATTTCAGTGATTCCATAATTCTAACTAAATCTTGAAGGAAAATAGGAAGAGGAAGCAACACACAAGAATCTAAGAGAAGTATGGTCTTCTGACACGAAGAAAAAGGAATACAACAAAACAAATCAGAGCTTTGCACAATTAGTCTGCTCCTCATCTTGCTTGCGCTCAAGTAATTCAGGATGAAGTCAGATGGATGTTAAAATCAGTAGAGAACCAAGAAGAGAACCAACACTAACATGCTGATGCTTACTCTAGGCTTGCTTCATCTGTCTGGACTCAAGGCCTAGTTACTAATGTGTGTGTTGTCTTCAGAATATCCTCAGCTGGAATATTCCAAGATACCATCTGTTTTATTTCCTGCAGATTGAGATTAGGAGCACGATGCAGGCAGTACCCCACTGCCTCAGAGCTTAGGCTGAGCAATGACCCAGGTGCTGCAGCCAGATGTGTGCTTGCAGAGTAACCTCATTGGGTGGCCAGAGAGGAGTAAGAACAGACCAGAGGTACCCCTGCTCCCTTCATCGCAAGCAGCAGTCCCAGCTCCCTCACCCTCTGAATGTTCAAGAGTATCGTTTGCATTCCAGTGTGTGAATACATGAAAAGTCCAAATCAAACCTGGAGCTGTGCCAAGTCTATGTTGTTGTGGGACATCTTCTCAAATATAGGCGACGACCTATACAGGTTTTACAGCACTACTAAAAATCAAGATGAAAGCAGAGAAACAGAAATGTAAGTATCTCATTTTTTGAGACAGGACTTCCCAAATTCTACAAAAGTGAATGTCAATTTATGATGTCACTACCCTTCACTACACAGAACAACAAAAGATGATTGATCCTAGATTCAGAAGTACAAGTAGTTAAAAAAAATCCCTAAAATCTTTATGGAGAAAATGGTTCTGTGTTCCAGTTTATTTTACTACTACTGCTGGTTTATGTAGGAGACACATCACCACTGGGTAAACAAGCATTGATAATACCAGCATCTGTTTAATAAATATTATATTATAAAGTATTGTTCTTCCACTATCCTCTTAAATAGAACAAGTTCCTGAAATTGAAAGTCTAGTAGCAAAGGGCACAAATAGAACAAGGAATCTGGCAGCAAAATATTTCTGTTTGAACAATAGAGCTGCAAGAGCAACACCCTGTTGTACAGCTCAGTAGAATGGTACTGACAAATACTGAAACATAAAATGCCCAATTACTAAACTGCTTTAATACGATAAAGTTCCTCAAAATCCAAGCCGTTAAACCAAAAGCCAATACAGGAGCTTGAAAATTATAGTAAACTACAATATATCACTCATGCGTGGCCTTAATGCTGAAACTGGGATGAATCACATGGAAAAAATCACAGGAAATTTTTAACCCAAAAAAGAAATCTGAAAGGCAACCACAATGACTGCCATAACAGAGAATTTAGCAATTCCAAACACAACATAAAAATGTTGTGTGCTTGAAGGCTGTGCTAAATTTTCCTCTGAGAGTGTTTTATGGGATTATAACAGAAACAAAAATATCCTGACAACTTCAGAGAAAAATGAGTGACTTATTAGACCAATTGATAAAGCTGGAAAGAACAGACAAGCTTCCAGGCATGCAGGTGCTTCTTTGGATCTGAAATAGAAACAGAAAACTTCAAAGCTAAATCCAGATTAAGAACAATTGTGCTCAGTTAGGACATCTGCTTTGCTTCAAATGTTTATTAATTTCTTTGTTAAAGGCTGTAAGTAATGACCTGGGAAATAAATTTATAATAATATAGACCTGTAAATGGATTATTTTTTTCTAAAGCAGGCTTGCAATTGGAAAGGGATCTAAAGAATAAAACTTACCACAGCAAATCTGCACAAAATCATGTTGACTTTCCATGAGATTTACAAGCCTGTTTGCTAACATTGCTTTAGAAAATATTAATTGGATTCCTAAGTCATGTAGGTGCTTTAGAAGATTTTACTTTCGCTGAAAAAGGCAATAAACAAGTCAGGTTACTGCCAAGGAGTGGATAAACATGGGTCCTTTTTGACTATCCAAACCCAAATGTGGCTGTAGATCCAGCTACGCTGGGGACTGGGGTATTTGCCTGAACAGACCTGGTAACAAGCTCAAAGCTTAAGATCTGACATAAGCACAGACAACAGACAATGCCAGGCAACACTAAGTAATGCTCTGAGGTGGCTTGGCTGTTATACATCTCTTAGGCTAATCCTAATAGTGATGTAAATACTGTTTTCTAAGTTTGTGGGTTTTATTTATTGAAACTTTTCACTGGAGAGGGTAGGGAAGTTGAAGCAGAAAAGTAATTTTCTGTTATTGGCCATTCAGGAATTTTTAAGCTGTTACTTTTTCAGTCATCTACAACAGTTTCCTTGTTTTTAGAATGAGTGCATGATATCATATCCTGAGCCCTTCCCTTTTCTTGTAGCTTTCTGAGGCACTAGGAGGAGTCCAGCTACAGTCATCGTGTGAATTGGTCTGTAATGCTGTAGTGGAGCTGCTTCTGCCATCGTTTTCCTGCCTGCCTTATTCATCCTCCTTAAGAGATTGCTGCTCTAGGACGAACGACCCTTTAAGCACAGTGAGTATCAGCCTAGGAAGCAAACAATCTATCTAGCTTGTACAGTTGCATTGGAGAAAGATGACTTCTTTATGTATTTATGTGTGTGTGCAGTTAGGGACACAAATACAAGTGACAACTCACTGTCATTTTCCATCACTGAAGTGAGAAGAGAAAGGAGATTCCTGGCCCAGCCGGGGTGAGGAAAGGGATAGCAGCAATGCAGAGACTGGATTGAAGTTGTGGGCTAGTTGTGGGAAAGGACCAAGGTACAGGTACTCTGCAAGGCAACATGCCCATTCGCTGTGGACAGACAGGAAAGGTTAGACTCTTAAAGGTCTTTTCTAAACAAATGATTCTATGAAAAACAGCTGCTAAAACGTATACACAAAGCAGCTCTGCGTGAGCACGTGGCATTGTATTAAAGCTGGGTGACAAGCACCTCTTGTTTATTCTTAATCTTGCTTGCCTTAATGAATGCAGTAGTACTAGCTAGTAATAAGCAAAATAAAAGGAGAATAAAAGAACTAGTTTTCTGCACTAATCTCCACTCATCCCTAAAGCATACAGGCCAAGTAAACATTAACAGTGAGTCACTGATTCTTTTTAGTATAACTGCATAACCCGTGGTGGTGGTGTTACTTCTGCACTTCTCCATCTTGGTCTTTAGCTCTGAAACACAGAGCTAAAGGCTCTCCCATTCTTAGTGGAGGGCCTAAGGTTTTGTCTAGATGTCTCTGCAATGCAAATTTAGTAGAAACTTGTTAAATATATCATTGATATATTTATAGTTATAGTGTATGAATAACTTAGTATGATCCAGAATTTGCAGTGTAAAAAATGTTACAATGAAAGTAAGTAATCAGCTTGCATTTTTATCTACCAAATTATATTGTAGAAGTTATTTATTAACCTAGAAAGTTGCTTTTAAAAGGGTAGAAAATCTGAATTTTCCTGTGCATGCATTTTCCTGTTGCCCTGGTAGAGTATCAAACATCAATTTCATTCCAAAGTTGTAAAATACTTATGATCATGCTTTACCTAAAGGCCTCACTCTGTTTTGAATGGAACCAACAGAAAGTGGTAGTGATATTTTTGTGAATATTTAAGATAACAATAACTGGCTTCAGAAAAGTGCAAATAACTTGTGTCCTTTCCCCAAATGGTTTTTGGTGAGGCAAGCAACAGTACAGGAAACGCATAACCTTTGAATATGTCATTGATCATACTACTTTACCCATTTTTTCTTTGCTCACTGCGGTTTTGATCAGCTCATTCATAGGGTCACGGTACAATGTTAGTAAAAATCACTGCTTTTTGTTACCTGCTAAATGGCAATGTGAGGTGAAAACACCTCTTCAGTTAAAAGTTGCTGGACCCTCTTCTGTTGCTGATGTGGTTAATTTTATGAGAGAACAAAGCTGCTATTTTCTACAACATAGTTATGATCAGATGTGCTAAAGATGTGCTCGTGTGCTGCTCGGTCTAGCCTTAGCAGCATCGGGATTGCTCTACTAGAGGCGATCATTAGTCCACCCACTCCAGGGTTCTGCCTCCGACAGCAGCCTGTACTAGTTGCTTCTGATACAGTTTTAAGTCCAGAGTGACCAGCAGTCAAATAGGCTTCGCAGGAAATATTTTTAATGCCTATTAGCTATTAGTTGACTTGTACTATGCAACGTGAGGGCTTTTTAACTCTTTCATTTCATAAAATATCACAGTGGATATTCACATTTCCATATAAAAGTTTGTTTCTTGAATTCACCGAGATCTTGGTTCCAATGATGTCATGTGGCAACGAGTTCAGTAAGAAAATGTGGGTTTTTAAAGAAACATTACTATGTCCTTTCCCCAGATTTAAATCTGCTGCCTTTCACTCACTTCCATTAGATGTAAATTTGCTTATACATCACAGGAGAGAAAAACTCACCTTAGTCTTTTAATTGTGTGCTCTACTGAAGAATAACAATGTATTTTTATTCTTAGTTATAGTTTGGTCTGTCTAGTTTGTGACTATGCTTTTTTTCAATTTATAAACGCTTTTCAAGGGCTTCACCCACAGTTTTTCCTGTAGTTAATTATTTTGTTGTCATGCTTAAAAAATTCAAAGATGAAAGAGGTGAGTTTTCTTTATAGAAACCACCCACCTCTGCTCTTGTATCCTGTTTACATATGTGTTTAATAATAAATTTTCCACCACCTTATATCCAAGAAATGTTAGGTGTGCAGCAAATGTTTAATTGGTTAATCTCACAAAGAACTTGTGAGGTAGGTTCCCTCATTTTACAGGTGAGACAGCAAGTGAGACAGTTAAATTAAGTGACTTGCTTAATATCACACAATGAGTCAGTGCTAATGCTGAAAATAGAGTTTATGTCTTCTGGTTCCTTGCCCTGCATTTTAATCATCAAACCAGACTTAACTCTGAAGTTGAACGAACTCCTAAATAATTAAAATAACTGTTCTCAATTTCATGTTGGTGTATTATGTTTTAATCACCTAAGCAGCCAAAATACTTGCAAAAGTTTTCCTTGCTTAGGACTTTTTTAGTCTTTCTTGTTCAGATATTGCTTCAGATATCAGCTGAATATGTTTTGTTTACAGTAAACCTGAACTCTAAAAATACACTCAAGCAGATCTCCACAAAAAAAAAAATAAGGAACACACTTACTTAAAACTCACAGCAATCTCTTTGCTGTCAATGTAGCAATACTCTTTTTCACAGTCTCAACAGCAGTTCCACTTAATAATACCCATAGCTTTAATTAATGGAGCATAGTTGTTGCCCCACAGAAAGGAAAAGATAGACTGCTGGTTACGCTGTCACAACTAGATGAAAATGTAGCCTGAAGCACAAAAGAACAATTTTGTCTTATGAAATATCTGCTGAGAAATGCAGTTCTGAACTATATGCTGTGTCCTCTCTGAATAGACTGGTACCTAAAGAGGTGCAATCCTTGAAAACATGTTTCAATAAATAGTACCTGTGTTCAGGCAAATGGTGTGCTCCAGCAGTTTTATAGCTTTACTGAGTATAGTCCACATATTTGTTTATGCTGCTAGGACATATATACATTTTTCCAATCCTCGCTACCTTACCTGTTCAATGGCATTCTTCAGTATAGGAAAGAATAAATGGCCCAGAAAATAAGTACGCAGGCATAAGGTAGAAAGAGGCTCAGGACATGGAATGAAGAAATATTATTGTGGCTTGCTCCCTATTAAACCTGGGTATAGACACAGCTGTCTGTTACACAGCCTTATACAATGCTTTGTATCATATAGTATTTTTGGTGCGTGTGAGACAAGCAGCCGAAGGCCATGGTAAGCTCCAAGATTTTTATAAAGACTTTTGCCATATGTAATGAATAGGGCATTGCAGTGTAAGCAGCCTTCCAACTTAATTGCAATTTAACAACAAAATACCTTAAAAATTCAACTTTTTCATTGCTGAATGTAAATAAAGCTCATAGGTGGTAAAATCAGTCAGTAAGCGTTGGCATGCTGTATTTATGGAAACAACTCAACAGTAATTTAACATGTTGTAAAGAAAAAAGTCATATCTTGTCCTCTGAATTGGGGGCTAGACAGAAGGTTCCAGGTAACAAGCCAAGGAGAGATGTCCCAGGAAGGCATCCTCTCTGGGGTCAATACTTCTAATTTACCATGTTGTTTTCCTTTTGGGTTTATCTTCTCTTTAAAATGTTAACTAAGAGCATATTTTATACTTTGCCACTAGGGCTCTGTCCTCAGAGATCAAGTGTCCAATATTGGTCAGAGTACTGTCCCAGCTTCGCTTTCAGTTTCTGTTAGAGACTAAGGTGTTTTTCTCACAGACTTCAGAAAACGGCCTGATGCCAAGTGATGAGCAGTATGCAACACAGCACTGTGTCTGCACCCATCTATCAGGGCTTGGAGATGCTGCCTTTCAAATGGGTTTTTGAAACCAGGAAGGAGTTGTCCTGTACAAAGTAGGCAAAGGTGACACGTCTGTGACTGTCATAGGCTTTGAAACCAAACACAAGAAAGCAATGCAAATAATTGAAAATATTTCTGTGGTTCTTCACTCATGTCTCCTTTTATCCATAGTTCCTGTTATTAACCCATCAAATGTAATGATAATAATGTTTGAGAAGCTGAAAATTTTAATCAAACATTAGATAATATTTGTGCAAAACAGGGTTTGAAATTATAATTTGCCTAGGTGTTCTCTGCCAGGTTGGGAATAGAGAGAAGCCTTTGTGATCTGTGTGTCTGATCAAAACTAACCAAACTCATAGAGACGAAATACATGCAGATACAGTTCATGGGCAGAGAATCCTTTTCAGCAGCCATTCAGCTAATAGGTACGAAGAATGAGTCAGCTTGAGAAAAATCAGAAACTGGAATAATCTGAATGAGAATAGAGGATGCACAATACAGTATTGCATTTGAGAAGAGCTCTGACAAAATACGGGCCTTGAATTTCAGATGTAGAGGGAGTTATACTTGCTTCATCTATTACTGAAGAGAATAGAAAACAAGCCAGCCTTTATGATTAAGTAGACATCATGCTATTTTACATCATTAACTTTATTTAAGATCCTACTTTCAGCGAAAACCTCAATGTGTCCTGCCTACCTTAGTGACCTCGTTACTAGCCACCACTCTTTAATAGGTCTGTCACAGCCTTGTTGTGTTGATTCAGTGCAGAAAGAAAACATTCTAGGAATGTCAGTTCTTCAAGCAGTGGGGATTATAGGCATGGTAACAGTACATGTTTGTGAAAGGTATATGCTGTCTGCCTTCATCCCCATACAGCAGTGAGAAGGAAACTGAGGTACAGCCATATTGCTTCTCTGGAGAGTTAATATAACGAATATATTATTATGTAGATTTGATTCACAGAATTGAGAAAGCATTTGTGGTAATATGGTGCTTATACATTAGAGCCAGAAAATGAAATGGAAAAGAAAGTGAAAGGAAATGCATAATCAGGGAGTTGGCCAGTTTAGTTCCATTATGCAGGCACAGTGAAAGGTACAAAGGTAAGGAATGCCACAAGTAACAAAAAAAATCCAGTATCAGTTACCTTAAATTATATTAATTATAAAGGGTGGAGTTAGCAATGCAGGCAAGGTACATTTTTTCCAACATTCTTTATTATATGTTAATCATGGCACAGTGAAGATTCAAAAATCTTGGATCATGCAACTTGCAAAATACCACTAGAATGCGGCTTGCTGGAACTAGGTGCAGCGAGGCAAGTACAAGCTGAAACTGTAAATATGGGGAAGGACTTCTCTGTTCAGTAAAACAAGCAGTTTCTGCTGAAACTAGTTTTGCTTGAGGAACTAATTTGTGGTTCCAAGTGTCTTTCAGTGCTGACAGCTGAAGAAGGTAGCTCTGGGCCAGATTGTAATGTTCACTCCTTGCTCTAATGGGCGGATGTGTTTAATTAACCTTTGTTTCTGCAGAAGCAGACATTCTGGCAAGCTGTAGGAATGCTAAAGGAGGGAAATCTAAACAGCAGTGAACCTAAGCACATTCTATATATCTAGTACTAGGTAAAGAATGTTAATGTAGACAAATACTGTCTCCTAGGAGATAGATTTGTGTAAGCAGCTTCTGTAAAGGAAACTTAATATGGTTCCCCCTGGAGGGCTCCCCTCCATTAATTTCACAAGACCCAACTATGGTCCCATGCCCCTGGGACTCTTGTCTCTCATGTCTGGTTAAAGACTGGGCACAGTTCTTCAACTGGGGGTCACAAAAGCACGTATTCAAGGTGGAAATATTCTGCTTAGTATCTCTGCCTGAGAGCTAAGCCTGACAGCCTGGCTGCCTGTTCCATGTCCAGCAGTGACTTCTCCAGATACCATAGCTTGGACAGACCCTTCCCAGAGATTCCTGTAATGTCCAGATCTTCAGGTTTATAGCTAATTCTTCAGAAGGCACATGGCAAGTCTAATGCAAGGCAGATATCCTTTGCATAAAGTTGATGAAGGCATTATTTTTCACTTGAAAAATTAAAGCAGTGTAGATTACAATTCATCCAAATACAGCAAACTCCCTGGCCACAATGTCCCTTGGCCCTAATCTTTCACTAAGAAAAATCACCAACTTTGCATGAGTGTTTTGAAAGCATGCAAATTAGAGCTTATCTTCTCTGACCTTCATCAGCTCCACTGCCACAATAGCATCATTGTTTCCTTTCGCCTCCCTTAGTAAGCAGCACCCACCATTCCTCTCACTTCCTTTCCGGCCAAAACCTTTCCATCTGAGAGACTTTTTAAAGCTCTGCTTTGTCATCTAGTTTTGTAACTACTGTGATCTAAACGCCGACCTCCTTCAGTCCTGGTTGTCTCAGTCTCAGTCAGCCAAGACCCTGTTTTTACTCAAAAGGTGCCTTTTAAACTTGAGTGATGGACATCCCTTCTACTCTTGTAGTCTTACAAACAAGGTGTATTCCCAACCGACAGAAACATTTAGGTTACAGCATTTTGCTTACTAAAACTACATGCTAGCAACACAGTATCAATCACAATCATAAACAGTAAGTTTCCCACCTCGGCACTCTGATGCAGAACTCTTCCCTTCAAAACACTGTGCAACCATCTCCCATTGCCACGGTATGTAGGAACTAGTGTTAAGGCCGCCGTTAGGCTACTAAATTGCTAATCCCATGCTTTGTCCACTGTGTTTCTGTTCCCGAATGGAGAGTCGTGACAACAAATGAGGTAAACAAGGAAAAATAAAACTGGCTACATTTTCAGGATTATGAGTCCTATATAATTCCTCGGTTTGTTCGTACTGGTCTCTGTTTCTAGTAAGGACTGATGACTCCAAAAGCCATAAACTGCGTGTTAAATTCTTGGGTGATGACAATGTCCTTTATAAAGTTGCCCAGTGTCTGAGATGATAGAGATAGGATTGTGTAGGCCTGCTATGAGCAGAGAGTGTCCTACTGCAAAGAGAAAGTTTGCACAAAGACCGAGGATAGAGTAAGAGTCTATGTCCAGATACAGATGGTGATTTCCAAAAGCTCTTAGCACTAGCCAAACTCAGAGCACAGTCAGTGGATGTAGTCAGGTTGAGACAGATTACTTTTAAAAATTCTTCACCAGCATGATTCAACATATATCCCACTGACCAAATCTGGTCTGCAGGACCCTCTGTCTGGCCTGAACCACCTTTTCTATGGAAATTCCAAGGAGCAAGATGCTGCCTCATCCCAAAGAGAAGGAACAGAGGGAGGCTGCTTCTTGCCCATGCTTCCGAGGTGGGCAAGAACAGCGCTCTGATACCAATGAGTTGTTGCTGTATTTCTGTCTGAATGAGCTGCTGTCAATTGGCAATGGCCTGTCCTTAAACTGGGATCTGACTCATGCAGCCTCTGGGGCTTGACTATCCTATTAATACACTTAATGTTACTGTAGGTATCACTCACTGAGAAGGAATGTATGACAAGACATTTCTTTATATTTGTATTCTTTCTATTGTATTTGTGTGTCCCTTCTTTGGCCATTTGTGTGTGATGCATGACTCAATTTCCCTGCACAACTGCAGGAATTATGATTTTCTTGTAATTATGGAAATAATTTCACTAAGTGTGAATTCTGTATGCATACAAAGATACAGGATCTACAGGTTAATCTTGCAGGCTTTTTATTCAAGTGAATACATTCAGCAGGTTCTGGATCCTATCTTCCTCCAGCACAGGAAGTGCAGTGCTGTTGGGGACTGAAAAGAAGTTGCTGTCCTTGGAGTTGATAGCAAAGCTCCTTCACTAGTGCAAACAGGCACCATTCTGAGACAACATGAAGATTAAAAGCCAATGGAAAGAATTACAGTATCAGTTTAATTTTAACATGAACTAAATATGAATTACCAAAACTGAGCACTCTCACTTAAATACAAGTTGAAACAATTACTTTATCTTCAGGGAGGCTCTCTAAGTAATCGAGATGGATGTAAATCTCAGCTGAAACTTCTGCTTGAGGAAAAGTGCTACTGGATGTGTCCATAGCTTGGTTTCAGCACATGCAGCCAGTTACTGTACAGGGGAAAGGTACATTAACTTTCAGTCAAGCTAAAGGGGTACCTCACCTGATTTTGATAAATGGCAGCTGATTACATTTTTCCTCTTTGGAAGAAGTGTACATTTCTTTCTTTTGCTGGCATGTCTGATAATGGCAGGGGATTTTTCTGAGGGTAGTCTTGGAACAAAACTGCAGCTCCAGGCACTCTGTAAGACGCCAAATACAAAGGAAGGGTGGAGTGAAGTTGCTATTTGATAATAGTCTACAAGAAAGCTTCCTTATCTTTCTTCAGTACTTGTTTTTCAGAAAGTAACTGTGATGAAAAGGCAGGAGCTATTCTTCTCTGCTGTAAATCCTTTCCTGATACGTCTTTTGGAAGAAATCACAATGCTATCTTTATTCAAATCCTTCCTAAGATGCATTTCTTCCATAAAGTGTTTCTATGCTAATCCACTAGGCGTTGCTATTTACATCTTTAAAAGAAACAAAGTACTTAACCTGGACTGATTGAGATTAAGAATTATTAAGCGCGTGCATGTCCCATAGAAAACCGTTGTCCATGGAAAGAATCTATTGCCTCCTGGCAGTAGTTCTTTATATTGTGTGTTTATTATTGTTGATTGTAATCTCTACAGGGAAGGGGCGTTTGTCTTTATGTACCTTCAAGGCATCGGATATGTCTGTAACTTTATGCAAATTACTGAAGATCAAGAAGGAAACAAGAAGTAATTTTACAATACAAATTAGCTTTGCCTTGAATAGCAGTCAAATTCTACTCTGTCATTCCAGTGTAAATCCAGATTTGGTGCTGAAGACACTGAAATGGAATGTGGTCATAGCTCTTGATACAAAGAAGACTGAAGGGGAGAGGAGCCCAGTAATGCTGCATCTAATAGATTCATTCCCATTAAATAACCCTCGTCTTCTCCAGGACGTGCTGACTCTATTGCTACCTTGTGCTATAGGCTCCTAATATAACTCAGAAATGCACATCTGCTGTTTAACAGTGTATAAAGCAGTGGTTCCCAAAACGGGCACTATTATAACTAGTGAGGTCACAACAGTTTCAAACAAGATTACTAGCTACATGAAATTCAATTTGATCACATATTTATGCTAGTATTTGGGGTTGCATTAAATTCTTGCTCTACAATAGCAATTTTTTGCAGTGAAAAATTTGGGGAACTGCTGTGTTTTACTTTGTGAAAGACTGGGTGGAGAGACTATTTCCTCTGAGTCATCAGTGGGAAAAGTCCATTATTACAGGGGTGAAACATGTAAACATGAGAGCTAGAATAGAAAGTATCCCTACAAAGGTGAACATATTCAAATCTGTTGATAAAGCATATTTCAAGCCCAAAGGTGTCAACACCGTTGCTTTCCAAAATTGTAATTAATCTATATGTCCAAAATGTTACGTTGCTATAATAATTACCATAACAATGTTAATTATAGATCAGTCCTTCACAACCACAATACACTCACCACTAGGTAAAACATGCATCATATTTATGCATGATATACAACAGATGAGAAGAAAGAAGTAAGATTATTACATCCATGAGAAATAGCTGGACCCCCCCTTTTTTTAGCAGTGTGTGCATATCTGTGCTGGAATCTGGAAAGGAAGCCCTGCCAGTAAGGGCAGGGGATGCTGTAGGGGCAGCAAGCTGGGAGCAGGGAAGGCAGGCAATACTTCCTGATACTCATTAGCAAGGTCAGAGGAAGGAAAGCATCCTGCCTAGTCATGCTAAATTGGCTAGAGAGTCCCTATTAACATGGCAGATCCCTTCCCCACCCTTGTTTAAGCAGAAGGATATTCAGATTTGGTTAGGAAAGAGAAGCCACGATTTTGTACAAGGGTGTGCAAAGCGCCTATTGAACTTCACTCTCCTATACTGTGACTTCTTAATTTGCTCAAGGAGTAACTACTGCATACCATTTGTTAATTTGTGAATATCAAATATATTTAGTGTGACTAAATAGCAGAGTTTGAAAAGCAGTGGCCTGTCTTTATACACAGAACTGCCGTATCACCTAAGCCAAGGCAATTAGATTCTGACCTGGAAAGGGACATCAGAGTTCAGTCTCTCGTGCCCTAGTAGTCCTTCACTTCTTGTCTAGAAGTTGCCAGTTCCACAGGCAGTTTCTGTAGCATTAGTATGTTCAAGAGCCAACTACTGTTAACCACATACAGCATTTAGACAAATTGACACAAATGGCAGCCTAAGTGACAGATTTAAAGCTGTCATTCTCATGGGGTGACTCCACACACAAGCTATCAGCAACATTAAATTGCAAAAACACTTGTAAAACCTTTGTTAAATAATATTAAATGAAATTGGTATATGCTCAAACCAATGTAAATAACAAGTCATACAGACCAGAATACATTAAAAAAACCCAAAACCAAACCAAACCAGACAAAACCCAACAAAAACCTTACAAGGAAAAACATACAAAGAATAATGCTGATGTTAGGCTGAATTCTCAGGCTATGTTTCATCACTATTACTGTTACCATTTATCAAGGACTTTCAAGCCAGTTCTGATATTTCTCCCCTTTGTGTTTGTAACTCCAACTGTTACATTCTTAACTCTCATGTTTTTAGCTAAACTTTCCCTCTTAAAACTTAGTCCATATTATTTCTGGTCAGATTGGAATCAGCAAAGCAGAACATTTCCTGTCCTTGGGGAGATGAATCTACGCTGGATATTAGGAGCCTGTGTCAGCACTAACAGGATGCAGACCAGGAAGCTATGTGTTTTATTAACAGGAACTAGAAGAAGAGTGGCAAAGTTTTGGCAGAATTAGAATGAAATATGTGTACATGGAACAGAATAAGAATTGGAACTAAACCATTTTTTTATATAACTAAAATAAGGCTGCCTTATTTTATAAACTAGCAAACTAGTTTGGTAGATTTGGAAATCAGAGCCTATGAGAAAAAGCTTAAGCTCAAAAGCTAGGATTTGAATGAAAGCTCTAGCTGCCCAACTAACTGGAGCCATGTCCCTGGCATGCTGAAAAAGGCTGCTTTGCTGAATTGAGAGTACAAATGAGTTATGTCCTGGAGCAACAAGCCATTGACACTTGACTGACAAATGAATAGTTGAAAGTTTGGAATCTAACAAAAATGGAGCTAGAATGAATATTGGTCAACAAAAATAAAAATTGACTTAAATTCTCATGCTGGAACACAAAGCATGCTTCTCGGGGAGCTAACAGTGCACATGAACCAAAATACAAATAGGAAGTAGCTCTGTGGTGTGGACATAAAATAAGACCAGGAGTAGCCACAAGTCTGATGCCACCTAATGTATTGTAGCTCTGTCCGCTGGTCAGCATTTCCTAATCTGGACTAGCATGGTTTCATATCTCTCCTAGCAGCAAGTCAAGAGTCTCCCCATGATCCAAACCTGTCACACAGCAAGCTTTGAAGTTGGAAATTTGCTAGATGAAGTAGGAATGTGTGACAAAAAAAGCTGACAGACATTTTATTGGTCAGCTTTAGAGGCTGGTCTTCCTGTTAATGATGGTTTTCTATTGATTGAAGTCTCTAACAGGGATAGGTGAGCATGGTCCTCCATTGGCTGGCCAGAAAAGCATAAAAAGACTTATTTCTTCCATAGCCAACAGGAACATACATTTATTTAGCTTGAGGGATATGTAAACCATCTTTTTTGAGAAATAAATTCCATGGTCTTTTTCATTGCTGATTTGTGACCTTGAGATCTGTACAATCATGCAGTATCCTCCTTTATGACAGCTGCAGATTTATTACAACTACTATGGTAAGGGGAGCAGCCCTTTTGTTATAAGCTTTTAAAAGGGAGGAGATGAAAGTTGCTAGTGAAATTGATACTGTAAGTGCAGAAACCAAGGACAAAGCATGGCAATCACAACTACTCATTTTTACACTTGTGGCTTTTGGGAACTGACAGGGAAAATTACTTTTGATTTATACCTATTTCTGAGAAGCAAGATCTGATAATTATCTGATAGCTCACCTGTGTCATGCAGCAGCTGTGTCAAAAACCAACAGTCAAACTACAAGGTAGAATGAACTTATGTGTGGAGTCACACCATGAGGACAGCTTTAAACCAAGCTGGAAAAACTCTGGGGATGAGACAGTGTGTTTCCCACAGCCACTAATTTTCTTTTAACTACCCATGTATCTGAGGTCTCTTAAGGCCCTCTGGAACCATATTACAATGATTATCTTTTAATGCAGATAATCAATTCCTCTAATACAGGTAAGAGTCCTAGGTAAACCTTTTACTTCTATTTGCAAAACAGTGCCCCATCAGAGGTTTTGAATTTCTTTCATGCTGCAGTCTTTACCTGCTCCTACTTTTTAATTGCATTTGCATGACAAGAACTAAGAAACAAAACTTCCATGAAGATACATAGAACCTTAATGACAGAAAAGTTAGCTATGTCTTAGTGTAGTGAAAATTTTTGTAAGAATCACAGCTCTCTGGGCAAGGAATGCTAGAAAGTATTGTAAAGATGAGCTCATTTTTAGCCAGTTATTAAAGGTGAGCCCTAAATTTTAAGGAAATTTCAACTCTATAGGCAGAGTAGCTCTGCAACTCTTTCTGCCATGATTCAGACTGTATTTAGAAATGGCAGCTTAGACCTATCTATCTCCATTAATATCATACAACAAAGTAAGAAAGTACAAATCAGCTAAGTGGAAAAGGAACTGAGTTTTACCATCTTTTCCTGAATTGAAAGCTTCCCAAATTATCCCCAGAAAACCCTTGGAGAGGTTTAAGAAAAGCCACAAGGAAACTGTTGCTGAGCCTTCAGTGCTGAGAAGTCAAAGGAGCCCAGCTGATGCAAACAAAGGATTCTTCACATGCTAATCAAAAGAGAGATTCAGCAGGTGGCCACATTGCTTAGGCTCTGTGAAAAGAAACTGAAAAGGCAGAACTACATCAAGCTGAATCTAGCATGGACGTGACATGACTATTGCATTTTACATTTGACATAGTGGATATCTTCAGCCACAATGGCCAAATCCATAGCATTTTTGCTTTCCAAAGAGCATGCATGAAGGACTGCCCTTTCTTGGAAGGAAGTGGCAGCTGCCACAAGACTATAATAATATCTCAGGCTTGCTCTATTTAAAGATCTTTTTCTAAATTTACAAGGAAATAACTTGTTGGGTTAAAGCATTTGTCAAAAAAAGATAAATTGTTAAACATTTTAGATCTTCCATTTACTTTGCCCGTTCCCAGCTATGTACCTGCCTCTTAGCTGTCCTGAAGGTCTTGCATCCTAAATTAATTATAACTGTTAAATGGAAGAGCTAAGATCACAAACATCATCATCTACCACTCTCTTAAGGCCTTTGGCAAAAGGACTAGGCAGACTTTGGGGAAAGTAGCATCTTAAGTCATTACAGTAAGATTCAGTAATGTTCTCAGATCCCTTTTCTGAATGTAAACTATGCAAGCCTACAGGTTCAGTGGGAAGCTGATAGGAAATGACTTAGGAAGAGGGTATCTTGTAAATCCTACCCTTCCCCATAGAGTGGAAGAGGGAAGGAAGGAGAGAGTAGCAGTCTTTTCTTTCAAATCACAGGAAGGAGATGCGTCCTTTGTACGCAAGGTCTGAGGGGATAGAGCATCTATCAAGCATGCAGTAAACCAGGCATCAACTTCCTCCTCTTCTGAAGTGATTTGAGCCCATGTCTAGTAGGAAAATGCCCCAAACAGCAAGCCAAGCAAGGGGTGTATTTAGTCCTTGTGGAAGCTAATCCATTTTGCATGGAATGCTATTACTAAACCAGAGGCAGTACGAGCAAGAGTGATCTGTCTTATCTAATGGTTATAACAGGCACTGAACAGTCCTTGCTCTCATAAAGATGTCACAATTTATATTGACTACACTGGTGGCATCCGTGCCTTTACAGTTCTAGCTTCTACAGTCAGGCTTGTATTACCTGCTTGGCATCATCCATCTGTTTCTATGAACCAGTCACAGTATAAATGATCAATGCTAGTTATTAACCTTATCAATTAACTTACAGTGACCCACATAAGAATTTAAGCTTCAGGTTTTTAGACTGATGTCTTCTATTGATGTGCAGAAGGGAAAAAGCATTATTTTTTTCCCTTATACTGTGTAAATGCAGATACCACGTTATCTGCAGAAACTAGTTCTCGAAGGGAATTTACCTCCTTTTTCTGTTCAGCTCAAATAATGATGATCACAGTGCTTCAATATGAAGTTGGTTTTTACATCATACAAACTGTCCTGAGGCCAACAATTAATTTGGCATCCACCACCAAACACCTCACTTGCGGCAAATCAGATTTCTCAGCTGGCACTAAAGGTTTCCAGAATAGTCTCCCTAACTAATCAGTTTTCATCCCTTTTCTCACTCCAGTAATGTAACTGTTAATGTCCAAGTCTAAGAGCAAAGAGAAAATAATCAAGTGACACAGAAAACAGCATGAAAAAAATCACCATAAAATCCAATGCTCAGAGACAGCAATGTCTCGGTGCTGCTTAGAATCAGACCACTCATTTCTGAGCTTATTCTCCATTTTCTGTTTTGAAAGATTCCACATTAATTTTGATGCATTGTGCACTGCTTCCAGAGAACTGAAAGACTATATTATGGGCCACCTTCTCCATTATCCTACCATTTCTGTAGTGATTTAAATCTGTATCAATCGTCATTTAGCATTTTGCAGATGTTTTTGCAGTAATCAGTATGGAAAAAAAAAGGTAAGGGTAAAACAGGCATTATATGTCTTATGACCTGGTTGTAATTACATTTAAAATGTTAGAGAACTATTGCATAGAAAAAGGAAAGCCTTAAAAAAGGACAAAAGTTATAAGGGGAATAAATATGGTTACATTAGCCAGATCAAACCAATTCATTTTCTGCTACTGAAAGTCTGATCAGAAAAAATGGAACTAAAGGTCTGTTGGTGCCCTTCAAGAAGTCCAGCTTGAGGATGAAATTCATGCCTGAATGAAGAGAAGCAATTTTGAAAAGTCAAAACTTGATTTATTGTTCTCTGAAAGGTTGTGTAAAGCTTCTTACTAAAGATCTCAAAGTTATACAAAAGTAGTTTGTTTGATTAAGGGCAATCATAGTTCTGAAAGACTCTTAGAAGATATAGACACAGCTTGAGCTTATTATTTACTGTAAATTTTTATTTTTTCATTTTGACTAGATGGAACTTCTTTAATTTGTTCAACATTTGCATTACAGACACACAGCAGTAGTACAGGTACAAATCTGCAGTATTTGATATACATAGATTCTGCTCACCTCTATGATAATGTCAAATCAAGTAAACAAGATTTTAGGAAGCCAAGATATAACACTGTTCAATAAACTGCAGTTGATCAAAAAAAAGTCCACAAAAGCCATTCTTTGGCCATTCTGCTCTAGGGCAGAAAATCCATAACACAGCTTGCAAGGTCTTAAAACATGGCCCAGTAATGAAAGGGGAAAAGACAAGACCAAATTAAAGCAAATGTTCACTGCTGTCCAGCAAACAATTGCTTTTATGTCACAAATATCAGATGAATTTAGGACTTCAGTCATTTATTTTGAGGAGATTAGTTTAGGTAGAAGAGTGGGTAGATTTGCTTGTGAATATATCATGCAGTTCTCTGTGCTGTAAATCGGTATAGCTCTGATGAAATTTGGGAAAAAGCAGCATTTCTGACCCTTAAACATGATTTTAGTTGTGTCTAATCACAATGGCTTCAACTTTTAAATTAAAAATATACAGGTACACACATATATATGCATATACATATATATCTACTCAAAGGTTCTTTTCTCCTTATATTGCACCTTTGCTTGCTCACACTATCCACAGTATCAGAAGTCTCAACTCAGAACTTCACAGGTCTTGGAAATTATTTAAGATTTTATTTTAATGTGGTGCTTCTCTTTTATTTTTATGGTTTTCCAGAAATAAATCGTAATGAAATCACAAAACTTGGGGATTGAAGAGAAGCTTGGGTTGTGGGCTTGCAGTGTCTGGTGGAGTCCCATACTTACACTTTGGCCAAGGTATATTACTTTTGCTCCTCCCAAGCTTTTTCAAAGGAGTATGAGTCTTAATGTAAATTGCTTCAGAAGATAAAAGATACTTATTTTTGAATATTAATTAATATATTACTATGTTGAATAGTAAATTGCTACTATGGACATAATTATCTTCTAGCAAATAGTCTTTTCTAAAAAGTTAATCTCTGAGTCTTTTGACAGATCTTAAGTATGTGCTACTGTTCACTGGAAAGATAAAAGACAATACAGAAGCCAGAATGTTATGCAATACAATGCATGCTTATTTTGAAATAACTTTCCTTAATCCTGTAATGTAAAGCATATTGTACTCTTCCTGATTTAACATGAAAAAAAAAGGAGAGGCTGTTTTAGACTGAATTAGGTTTTCAACCACAAGAAACATGTCTTTTCTAGAGAAGAATGCTGTGTAAACTAGCATGAACATTCAGCTCAGTAGTGAATTTTTTCTCAAATGCAGCAGTATTATCACATGACTGCATTATGTTCTTAGCAAGCTCTACAACTGAAGAATAAAGTAATGTCATAATGATACTTAATTAGCATATTCATAAACAAACTTCCTCATAAACTACATGGGTGGAACAAGTTCCTATGGGTTTCCTACAATACTCACTTTACCCACTTTTCTGAGGCTTTCACCTCTGGGTTGAAATACAGCAACTAATGAACAAGGAAGTGTTGCCTTGTGTAAGTTTAGGGAGTAAAGAATCGGTAGTAAAGCGCAGCTGAAGAGAAATTTTGGTAGACAAAATCTGTAGCCATTTATTTCACCAGCAAAATCACTTCATACAGAACTTGGATTTCCAGAAGAGATTTTCCATCCGAGTTCACATTCAGACATTCTTTAATTTGACATTTGCCAGCATGATAGTGTAACGTTATGTTGTAAGTGCAAGAAAAGTCTGATTTTTTTAACCACAAAAAAAAATTTAAAAGGGGGGGAAACCCCCAAATTTAAATTTTCAATTAAAATAAAAAGAAAACTGCATTGATAACAATGAAGATAGCAGACTGTTTGCATAAGAAATGCTCTGTCTTAATTTGCAGAAGGGCATTTTAACCTAAGTTACCTCAACTTAATAAGAGAATGCAGACAGAAGTAGGTACTTAGAAATTATAAAATTTTAATTGACAAATCTTCTTCTTTCTGAAGTATTGATCCCACCCTGCTAGAATGCTGGTTGCTATCAAAGCCAGAAATTTTCATTATTAATTTAATATATTTGTCAATAATTTGATCTGGAAAATTTGATTGAAAAATAAGGGATTGATAAGGGTTAACATAAAATTTTTCAGGCATGCTCAAATCACTCTTCAACAGCAGCTATTCAACAAGGTAACACTGTTAACTCAGTGAGCTAAATTCTCAATAATGTCAGCTGCCTTATCATTCTGGAAAAATCCCCTGCCTTATCTATTTCCAGAATAATTCCAATTTTTACACAACTGGCTTCAGTGTGATAATGATAATCACATTCAACTTTATCTGTAAGACACTAAAGTATGCTTTCTACCCTACATATAACTGGTAACGCTTTAGTTAATATATCTGCTTTAGCAGTGCACTTCAGGAAACGTGGGCCAGCTGGAGGGAGTCCAAAGAAGAGAGTGACTGGCAATTAGGAAACATGACCTATAAAAAACAACTGAAAAAACAGGTGTTATCTGAAGGAAGAAAAGAATTCTGAGGTGTGAAAAAATTATTTTTGAATATTTAGCAGAATGATGCAAAAAGGAAAAAAAAATCAGATTGCTATGTCCAGTATGCAACTAATTAATATGCTTAAACTGCAGTAAGTGACATTTAAGGTAAATGTTGTTGATTTTTTTTTATGATAAAGCAGTCCAATATTTTAAATAAACTGCTATGATGATACTGCAATCTTAATTGCATAAAAAAAATACATGCAAAAAATTATATATGTATAACTGATCTTGCCTTTGGGCCATGGAGTAAGACTACCTGACTTCTTATGACTCTCTCTAGACCTTTTATTTTCTTTTGATTCTTGGCCATCAGACATTTACAATAAACTTAGCTCCTTCTGTAAAGGCTCCAAGGTCAGGCCCTAAATCTGTCATGCTGTTGATAATCATGATGATTGGAAGTGTAACACTTGTAAAACTGAAACGTGAAGTCCCTTACCTCACAAAATGTCAGTGAGAATCTCCTTAAAAATGACCTTGTGATATGATCCTGACAAATCCCAGCTGTATCTGAAATGGAAAGGTGATTTGACAGTGAACTTTATTTTAGTGTGGTGACTTCCTGCTCTCTGTAAGAAGAATAAAGTGCATTATATAGACAAAACGCCATAAACTCCTACAAGGCCAAAATCACAGTCATATTTCATTTACTACTGTTTATTTCTGATATATTTTAATTTACTGCTTTATGGTTTCTGAATGCTGAAATTCATAAATTATGGCAAGGTCAGCTTCATTCTCTTAAGTATACAAATAATCTGTATAATGTAGTTCTTGACAGACTATCCATGCCCAAAGGGAAAATCATCTTTGACTAAATTATTTTTATTTTAGAACAAACTGTTTGAGTGTACACTATGTACATGTACCTCTTCTGACAAGTTATCTGAGCCTGGATTAACTCTGGCAGCTGAACTCTGCAGATACAAAAAAATGTTGTATTTTGAGAACAAAAAGGACATCACAGTGTTCTAGATAATCCAACAGTCTTTTTTTTCTGTTTTCCCCAGTTAGCTTTCTTCTGTTCTCCCCAGTTTTACACTAGCATTCATTTTGATTGAAAAATGGTTTAAAAAGTAGGATTAAAAAAATACAGTGGTTTTGGGTTGAATAAATTAATAAAAACTTACAGGTCTGGTTACCTTCACTGAACCACTGCTTTGTGCTGCACAGGTGCTGCAAGGGACTGGCTGTGTGTAACTAAGAATTCCTCCAGAGAGGGACAAAACCTTCCTGCTGCTTTAACCTGTTCTTATGCTACAGGCTCAGCCTCCGTGATGGAGGTGCGGCAGGACCACTTCTCTCTCCACTGACCCCTGAGTTCTTTGTGGTTATTACTGACAACAGTTCCTGTCTCAGTCTCTTGTAAACTGAGGCTGGGGTAAAAGTTGTGAATCAGGTAACCGTCCTGCAGCTGTCGCTCTTCAGCATTCAGATGTCAGCAGGGAAGAGAATCTGCCTCTTATTTCTGTTATGGCCAGAGACTGCAAAGGACATCACTAAATCTGCAAAGACTGACTTCCTAGTTAGCACTGATTCCCTTGCAATTCAAGATCCTCCCTCCAAGTTCCTCATCAGTTTTATACCTTTCTTTTTACCCTTGAGACTACTACTGCATGCTCCTTGCAGGAACAGGGAATTCCATCTGTCCATCATTTGCAGCCTGTTAGGCCTTATAGTTCCCTAAATACATTTTTCCTAATTGGCTCCTTACCTTGTTCCTCCTGTAGTGATTTGTAAAAGAAAAAAAAAAAGGGGGGGGGGGCAGAGATCCTATAAAACACTGTCAAAGGAGAACTGGGTATGCAGATGGTGGTTTTACACAAACATTGCACAGGTGTAAACGACAAACATGGAGGCAAAGGCAACAGCCAGTCATATCTAGCATGAATTTATCAGAAAGGAGAGGGAGATAACAGTGTTAGTCTCTCTCCCCTCAGCAGTGGTGGATATGGTAATCCTTGGGATCTGATCAATAGATCCCATAAAGTTCACACAGCTCCTGCCTTCTCTGCAGCACTTGGGCTACGTTTGGGGGTCTTACAAAGAATGGGTCTACTATCATCTTTTCCATTTAATTCCTGATTGTCAATCACTTCCACAATAAAAAAAAAAAAAAAAAAGATTTTTTTTAAAAAATCAAACAGAGCTATATATCTGGGGTTTACATCTTTCCCATTACTAGTTTCTAGAACCAATTTCAGCTAATTTTTGTTTCAGCTAACCCTCTTTCTAGAACACATTTTTACTTATAAAATAGAACTGCTCAGAAGGGAAGTACAACTTCTAATCTTTGCAAAGAAAAAATATTTGCTGCTCAGTCATCCCACCACACTTACTGTTGTTCATGACTCTAGCAGTGACAGAGTGCCCTGTCACACTCTTACTGGGCTACAAACTAAACGCATGTGTCAAAAATACTGTCCCTATCTCGAAGAATTTGCAGTTTAAAACATATTATGGCATGACAAAGCAACAGCTGGAGATAAATTTTTCCATCTCTACTGAAATCTTACTTGTTTAGAAAGTGAACATTTATTGTCTGCAAAGCACTTAGAATAAAATAAATGCAATATAAATGACAATGAAAATTTTCTCCCCTATATTGTTCTATAGAATTTTTCTTCCTAAAGAACTGAAGCAAAAATATATCTGTAACACCTATGGTAACCATGGAGATTATACCAGGCAACATGCATAATAATTCAAAATGTGGCATCAGACAAATGTTCTTTGTCATGACTGGATCACTACGAACAAGTAGGTTTCCTCTAAACAATTGCAGAAGCAGGATAGATGTGGTTAATTTCTCAACCCTCTTTTTTGTAAGGGGGAAGGGGAAGCGTCAGCACTGCAGTATGGGCAGCAGGCTGACACTGTGTTCAGTTTGAAAAGACCCAGGTTCTTGGTAGTTTCATCTCACAGGTAGGGTTTGCTGAAAATATTTATCTTCTGTGAATAGTCACATCAGAGCAACGGGTCCCACCACATTGCCTGCAGGACATGAAGGATGGCCATGGAGACAGATAGTTACAGAATAAATAGGAAACAGTTCTAATTAATTTTTACTTTTTTTTTTTGTTAGGACTACCTACAAATGCACAAAATCTATCTTAAAAACAATTCATGCATAATCCTAGAAATACCAAGATTTGGGTAATTTAAGTGTTAGCTAAAAAGCAACATTCCTTCACATTTGGCAATATTTCTTTCTCTGCTTATTCTGTCTCTGAATGGATGGCATAACGTAGTAAATATCTCTCAGTCTGCCAGCTTCTAATACAGGATGAATATTGATGCTGTTCTTAATCTGATACAATCCATAATGCAGGGGGGGAGAATTACTGGAATTGGGACCTTTCCCAATAAACAATCCCAAAACCAGAAAGTAACGTTTCTACCTAAGGGGTTAACTAAAATCTGGTGTTTTGCAGTTGTTTAAGTTAGGAGGAGAAACTGATGATGATGCAAGAATGATGTCAATCCTGTTTACTTACAAACAATGTAGAAAACTTGGTTTCCTTCACAACGGAAGAAACTCAGAAGATATTTCCTATTTATGCAGTCCTGAAGTACTCAGCTGTTTCTCAGAGCCATGCACCTATTTTTTTCTGCCTCTGTAACTTCTTTTTTCCAGTTCCTGGCATTTTTTTGCCAACCCTGAAATTACAGATTACAGTAAATCTCTTTCCAGTTCCACCTCCTCCACTTCGTTTTGGCAATAGGCCATTGTTTCACCTATTACTTTTATAAAGCTGGATTGCTTTTTTTCCCCTTTTTTTCCCTTTCCATTTACTTTGAGAAGCCTTTTTTATGGTCTCCAATTTCAAAATACAACTTCACCCAGCCATCAGTAGATAATGGTAGAAGGTAATTAATTATTTCCCTTTCCCTTCTGTAGGAGCCTACAAAGAGGCCCAATGTGAAAGTAGGAGTTAACACAACTATTTATCCTGTTTACTTCTGTCCCAGAGGATCTGAACCCCCAGACAGCAGTGGTAATAATGGATTCCATCGTTTCCCAAAGGGGGTGTTATCATGCAAAGTGCTTTTTTTCTTGAAGAATTTTACCCAATGTATTCACTCTGTGCGTGGAATTTAAATAGGTCAACATTTAAATCTAGAAAAATTAACCAAATTAAGGCAGAGAGAAAAGGTATGTTTTCCTTTGCAACTGGCAAGACAGCTATGTCTGTGTGACTGGTAACATTAGAACTGGCCAGAGAGAATTTGGATTTGGGGGCTGATAAAAGATTTGAAGAAATAATTGCAGTAAAAATAGCAATAGACATTTTTTTTCCCCTGAGCAGTTAAAACTGCTCTGTGCTGCACACATACACGATAGAATTGCAGTACAATGATTTAATAAAATAAAGCACGCAGTTACCCTCAACGCTTGTGAGGAGAAGGGACATTTCCATTTCTTTGCCTTCTGATCTCAGGTTTATTGGTTTCTGCAGCCACCAGTAGAATTTGCACTGAAATACGTGATGTATTCAAGACAGGGCCCTTCCTGACTTCTTTTGGGTCAAGGCACAGCCTGCAGGGTTTATGGGCTCGGCCTCCCAGCGGGGCTCTCTGCTGGACTCCGGGGGGGAACCAACGTTACCGCGGCTCCCCACAGGCCCCTCTCCCTCACGAACAGAAGCGGGGGGGAGAGGGGCAGCCCTTCCCGTTACCGGGACCGGACCCGACACGGACAGGGCCAAACGCCCTGCTGGGCGGCCCGCACACCCCTCGGCACACCCCGCCGGCAGCCGCGGGGCAGAGCCCGCGCCGCCCTTCCCCTCAGCACCAGCCGCGGCCCCCCCAGCCCCGCCCCCCTCCGCCTCCCAACCCCATTGGCCCCCTGGGCGCCACGTGACAGCCGGGCGGGCGGAGGAGGCGGTGCCGGGGCGGGCGGGCGCGCGCTCGCGGGGGGGCCCGCGGGGAGCGGCGCCGGCGAGGGCGGAAGTGCGCGGCGGGGGCGCGCGGGCGGCGGCACCCCAATGAGAGCGCGGGGGGCGGCGGTTAAAGCGGAGCCGGGCGCCGGGCGGGAGCCGCAGCGCGGAGCCGGGTCTTAGCTCCCAGGTGAGAGGGAGGAGGGGGGTGTGCCTGGGGGCGATCCCGCGTGTCCATTCCCCTCCCCGCCCGCCCAGCTTCGGCGTTGCCGTGAGTTCCGCTGTCCCGGCCCTGCTCCTGCGGTGAGAGGAGGTGGGGGCCGCTGGGTCCCGGCCGCGGCCTGAGCGGGCCTGAGCCCGCCGGCCGGGGGATGTGGCTGGGTCTCCTCGCTCTCGTTCTCCCCCTTTCTGTGGAGAGGCGGGGAGGCGCCACCCGCGGCCGCGGGGCAGCTCCCTTCCTTCCCGGCTGTGCGGGGCGAGGAGAGCCCGGCAGATCTCCCTACCCCGGGACGCGGCTCCTCGGCCGTTGGGAAGCGTTGGGGGGCGGGCGGGTGAAGCAGAGCCTCGCGTTTAGCCTGGGCCCGCCTGGGAGCCCGAGCGGGGGGTGAGGCCCCGCTGCGCTGCAGCCCCTCTCTCCTGGGTCCGGCTGCTCCTGCCGCCTCCCGCTGGCGTCGGGGCTGCGGTGGGGACATCGGAGCTGGGTGGCTGCCGTGGCTTGTACCTACAGGTGGGGCCGGCGGAGGGAAAGGGCGAGGAGAAGCCGGCCTTGAGCGTGCCTTTCTCTGGCGAATTCCTTCTGCGCCGGCTCCTCCGCCTCCCCTTGGCTGCCCTGGGATGAGCGATAACGTTTCATCCGTGCGAGATAAACGGAGGGCTTGAGGTGCTGTTGGTCTCAGCTGAACCAGAAGTTTCTGAGGGATCTTGTTTTATCTGGCCAGGTTCTCTCTGTGCTGCTCTTTATTTGCCCTCTAGCCTTGCTGGTGTAGA
Organism: Gorsachius magnificus; assembly: GCA_034008185.1. Classification (NCBI taxonomy): domain Eukaryota; kingdom Metazoa; phylum Chordata; class Aves; order Pelecaniformes; family Ardeidae; genus Gorsachius; species Gorsachius magnificus. The sequence continues at coordinate 14,448,215 of CM067085.1, read as the reverse complement.
TCTTGGAGGAGGAGAAAGGTGGTGCCTGAGTGCGACCTTACCTGGAGAAGGGCAGGGAGACAAAGCAGCCCAGTCATCCGGCCTGAACAGCTGCTGGAGGCCTAACTTGGTCTTTCTGCTGGAGTCCTGTTGAATCAATTCTGATCCTAGAACAGGAGACTCAATCTTGACTACCCCTGAGTATCTTCATGGGAGAAAGGGAGCAGGGAGACTGTACCTGCACTAGGACAAGCCTTGCCTTTTTCTAAGTTTAAGTCTGCTGTCTGGGTAGCTTTTTCCTCGTTGAACTGTCCAAATGTTACTTCTGTAGACCTGAGATCCTTGTCTCTCTTGTGAGGGGGAGGGAAGTGCCTGTCTGTTCAAGGGCATCCTCAGAGCTTTGATTTTCAGGAAAGCTGGTTTGTTTGTTTTTTGTTTTTTAATGCCTTAACCTCCCTCCCTCCCCTCCCAGGCTGAAGTTACCGAAGCTGAGAGAAGGAACTAACAACTGGGAACCAGACTTGTGGTTCTTGCGAGTGATTTGTTTGAAGGCTGAAAATAGCTTTCTTGCAGAGAATTTAACAGCAACAGCTCAATCTTACTTGGCAATAGCATCTTTACAGCTTTTTTGCTCACAGTGGACTTGTTAAAATAATTTTATCTATTGCTTTAATCACTTCTGTTCCCTGTACACTGAACTCAGATTTTTGCTTATTATCAGTTATACAGTTTCCGGTAAAAGTTTTTGCATTTACTTCCTGTATTAAATTTTATTTAAGGAATAGAAAAGCTTTCAGACTATTCCTGTAAATAAGTTTCCTATATTAGATTTTTTAGTAGTAAATTGTTGTATACTCTTTTGGAGTACACCAATTTGATTCTGTCTTGCATGCCTGGAGAAAAGTGAAGCTGACCTATTTTCCCTGGTGTTATGTATATGCGGCAGAGGAATGTCTAGTTTAAAGATTTAGCTGGAATGCTTTATAAACACTCTTAACTGAAAGCTTAATTTGACCAGACAATACCCTTTCTCAGTCACCCTTTAAAACTCTCAGACTTGTCAGTGCAGTGGTACTGGATATCTGGATAGAAGAGCAGTTGAGACACTTTGATCAAATCAAGGCAGTAATGATGGGACACTGCCTAGATCCACTTAGATGTGTATGCTGAAATCCTGAATGATATATAGATTCTGCAATCTACCGCCTCTATCAGGCTTTAAATTTTCTCAGCTGCAACTTAAATGATTAAGCACCAACTGTTATTTGACCAAATGCTGGATAAAATAGCTTGCTTCACAAGCAGCAGAAGTGGCCGAGTGGTGAAGTACAAGCCCTAACGTCATTATTTGGGAATCTGGTTCATAGTATGTTCTCATCCTGTTGCTTTGTAAACTGTTTGCTTTGGATACTTGCACTTTAAGTTTAACTTGATAATTTTTTGATAAAGCTAGGTTCAAACTCCACGTGACTGACTACTGATTAAGTGAATTGCTTCCTATTACACAATGAATTAATCTGAATTAATGGCCTCTCTTAGCAGAGGTACTGAAGGAGCCTGTTTCTCATGGCAGCTGTGCAGGCAGTAAGCACTCATGGGAACGCAAGTGCATAGTGGTATCAAGACAAACAAACAGTGCCTAGGGTCAGTAGGTATCTTGTGCCTGGAGCAAACAACTCGGGATGGGAGTAGTGGTCTCCAGGAGTTTGAGTGAAAGACAGTGGCTGGGGAGGCCACAGAATTAGATAAATATGGGTCTTGTGTGCTTGCTGCTTTTCATACCACATGTGCCTGAGTTGTGCAAAAAGTTACTTGAATTCACTTACAAAAGGTGCTGATTCTAATTATCAGCCGGGTTAGATAGCAACTGTATTGTCAAGCTCTTTCTGTCTTGACTTGGAAGTACTATTCCACTGATAAAAACCTTTAGTTCTTCAGGTTTTCTCTCTTCATCCACTCTCTGCTCCCATGTCTCTGGTAACTATTCCATACCACCCTCAAGCAGTGGTGATAAGGTTCCATTGCTTGTTACCCGCTATTGCATGGAGTGGCAAGGTCAGTAAACAATCTTGGCTGGTTTGCTTTCCTAGTGGCAATAATCAATTTTGTCGCTTTTGTTCTATGATGCAGCTGATACCTGGCTCTTGTTAAGAAGCTATGGAGCAGCTATTTAAAAAGTACTTTTTAATAGCTGCCAAAGAGCAAACACTTTGTTGATAGCTCCTTTTAGCCCATTAAACAGGACTAAGCAACTTTCATCCATGCCTGTCTGTCCCAGAAATATCAAGTTGTCTTGTCATTTAAGCAAGATAAGTCTATATAACTCATGCTTTGTCTCTTCATGTTCTTCCAAATACTGCTTTAATAGTAAAAGAGGATCTGTTTTGTCTCTTGTGCTTGAGATGTGCAAATGTATTTTTCGAGACCTGTCAAAATGAGAGTCATGAAGTCATGTAATGTGAGAATGTTATTTAGGCTGCTGTGGAAGCTACTTGAATCTTTACAGTAACAAAGTGCTTGCTTAGAGCAGTCACTTTCAACTGTTTTACATGGGATCTTGAGCCCATAGCCTTCCTAATGCTTGCTGAAGTGGTTGAGAAAGGAGCAAATAATGGTTGATTACAGGAATATGAGTCTTAATGGAAATGCAGTCCTGACTAGGTATCTTTTCAGGATCACAAGTCAAAGACTGAAAAATCAGTCCTGGGATTATAAGCACTTGTTAAAGCCTTAATCCTGTCAACCGTTACTTTGTGAATTAGTGTTGCTGTCAGTTGATGTGATTAGTATGAAATATTTCAGGCCACCAAAAGTGCAATGAAACTGGAGTTTTAGTACATTCTTCTTAAACTTGGAATGTGGCAGAACTAATCTGAAGTCAAAGTGTAGAACTGGAAAGCCGAAAACATGCTGAGTTAAGCAGGCTATGTGATTTCTTTGCTTTCTAGCTCTTTCTGTATCTATCATAACCTGTAGTGAAAAAGATCATTCTTCAGAGGAGTACCAGAGACCTAGGCTTAGCCCCAACTTTGGGCATGGTTTTGTTCACGTAGATGGCCATGTTAAGAATGTTTCCAATTTAGATTAATATTTTTGATAGTTTTTGTTTTGCAAGCTAGTGGCTTAAATCACATTTAAAAAAAAAATACCACCATGCAGATAGATTATTATAGAGTTCTGCATTACAGGATTATATTCAAAACATGACAAAGCACTTCAAAGGTTTCGTTGTAGGAGCTACCAGAACTCTGGACTCCATGTTGTAGGACACTAACTGAAATAGCTTTTTTTTTTTTTAAAGGAGTTGGTTTGTAAAGTTAGTGCTACCCTGTTCAGCAAGGCACCGTCTTGGGCACAACTCTAAAGCAGACATTTAGTGAGTAAAACATTTTTAGATCAAGCTGTGTGCCAGTTGCCTTAGTTTTTCAGAAAAAGGGTGGTTTTGCTAACTGGGGAAGCTGCTCCCTGATTAGAGCGAACTAATTCTAAAGCATGTAGTGGTCTTTGATACAGCCTTTCCACTAAACTGCTGCTGCGGTAAGAAACTCTTCCCCATGATGGTACTCTTCTGCTATTTAGTGTTTTTGGCTTACGGTGAGATCCCATTTTGGGTAGGTAAGGAATTCTCATTAGTGTAGTCACCAAGAAGTCTCAGTGACTGACTTTTATGGCAGCCTTCTGCTTTTATCTACCGTATCGTAAAATAGACTAGCCAAGCAATTTAGAAAATGGTCTTTCAAAAGACAGGAATGTGTGCTTGAAACTGGTGCTATTTCTTATTCTAATTTCTCATTTTCAAAACACATTTTAGGAAGCAATTTAATTTTTTAAACAATTCTGTAAGTTCACTGAGAATCTACTTTTGTCTTATAAGGCAAACTAAAATCAAAGTAGTCTTTATGGGCTGAATCTCTTCTGAAGCTATAATGAAAGGAAACTAATTCAAAAATTTTTAGACATAAGTAGGCTGACTGATACTGTACATCTTTTATCTTCATTTAGTTTAAAACAGGGATCAAGCAGTGATCTTGTCTAACTCCCTTTAAGTATTTGCAACTGTCTTCTAATAGTAGCAAACATCTGATGAGCATGCCTCCTATTATACTTTTGTAATAAATTAAGGTTTCTAATTGTTAGTCATGTAGGACTTGCTCTAAGTTTTTTTAGCTCTGCTGTACTATTTGTGTAAGTTGTCAAAGAGGCCTTTCACTTCCAAAGACTCCCCATAAATAAGATTTGTAGCAACTCTATTGCTGGGGCACAGACTTGAATCATAGAGTTGCTGTGGCTGGAAGGTGCTTCTGGAGACTGTCTTGTCCAGCCCTCCTGCTGACTGCGCTAATCCTGACCCATAAACTGGCTCATCATCCATACCTCGGGCAGAACTTCATGCATTCCTGCTTTTCTCATGGGAAGGGCAACTCTCCTGCCTTGCCTTCCTGGCCTGTCTGTCCTAAAGAGCTTGTAGGCATCCACTGCAGTATTCTAACTGTGAGAGCTATCCCAGCTCATCTCTGTGACCCCAGTGATGTTATGGTCCCTGTAGCTACACACAGACTCCAAACACCTCCTGTTTGTTCCCCCTGCCGCATGCGTTAGTATACAGAAGCACCCTGTTGCACTGATTTCCCAGGAGAGGTATGAGAGTTATGAGATGAATTGGCTGTGTATCAGAATAGTAGGGGTTTTGTATTCTGGTAATGTGCTTTGTAGAGAGAAGAAATGTCTCAGAAGAGCACACAAGGATAAATGTATAGTTTGTAGTCTGTATTTTTCATGTGACCTGTCACTTGCTAGGTCATGAAGGGAAGTGTCCTGAACTAACTGGGTCCTAATTTCTCTGTGTTGAAGTCAAGTGGTTCTGAGTGTACAGTCTGCCACCCAAAACTAGTGTTATCAACAAGCGTGTTGTATTGTGCGACTCTTCTTTCTACAGCACTCTAGAGGCTGTGTGGTTGGAGAGCATGAGTTTGGCTGTAAATGCTTTTATAGTGGTAGGCAGAGAATTCTCCACGAGGGAGACCAAAGATAACACTTCTCCTATAAGGGAAACTCTCCACAGTTTTTCAATTTTATTAACCTTACACTTAGACTAGGGATACTGAAATTGCATGTGACTCCTGTACTGGTATAATCATCTAGTTTCTATTTAAAGACAGAAATACTGCTTTTGGCTTTAATATAAATTATGTGAATACAGTAGACTGGAAAACTACATGCCTTTTTGTTATTTAAAACATCTGTTCTTAGTCCAATAGAAAGGTAGCTCTTGTATGTGCTGAATATCCTGGCGTGGTATTCACTTTTCTTTGGGGAAACCAGAGTGAAGAAATCTGTTTAAAGGTGATTTAAGTGGCAGCTGAATTATGGGTAACTAGTAATTATCTGAAGTGCTAAATGTCACTGTTGTTGCTTTGGTGATGCAAATGCATTGATTGAAAGATAGGGAAAAGGTTCAGCACTTGGCACTTGTGTGGTGTGCCTGACTGAGGGAGCTCAGTGACTCATAGTATACATCTGTGAACCCTTCAGTTCTTAAAATAGTGGAAGTACTTTCAGAAGTTACAGGAAGATGATTCCCCCAGTGCCCCTGGGGAGGTGGGACTCCATGGCTAAGAGTAAGCTCAGAGCAGGGGTTTATTACTTGCCTACCTCCATCAAATGTGAGGACAACAGTGGCTTACGTTTCTCCAAATGGAGATGTGAACATGAGATACTAACTTCAGTTTAGGAGCAAAGAGTGTAATTGTATGGGCAGAGACAGTTGCTTCTGCTGCTAGAACCTAAGCCAAGCTAGTTGGTGTTTAGGCTTCTAATTTATTCCAGGCATCCAGTTCACTGGCAAAACTGAAGATGGCATGATCTAGTGAGATCCATCTTCCTGGGGAGCAGTGGTAGCAGCTTGTGGCCTGTCTGTCTGCAGTGTGTTGTGCCATATTTGCAAGAGGAATGGACTAGCTCTGATGGCTCAATGATCAGGGGGGGATAAGGAGAGGAAACCTGTCTGGGTAATACTTCATAAGAGCTGAATAATTAAATCCTGCAACTCTGTAGTATGCTTATGGCTGAATTAGTATTTGTCGGAATCTGCTGTATCAGTGCTAGTGGCAACTCCTGTGTGTATTATACAGCTGCAGGTTAGCCACTGAAGTTAAGAACTGAAACCATATTGTAACATTGATGTAGGATTTGAATCTTAGGTTATTTTGAAGTTGTGTGCCACTTAAGATGTTGTGTAAGCTGAAGTATTTGACTTGTCTGTTGTATTATGCTCCCAGAGATCAGTTTAAAAATTTGTATTAGATTAGCCATCTGAAGCATGTCATTATCTCCTAGCAGTGGTTTGCTGGACTTGGTGTATGCTGTGTATTGAAGACGAGCATGGTCCTGCATGCATGAGCTTTGAAAGAAAGCATAGTTGGAATATGTTTTGCGAGTCAGCAGGAGTGAGGCTATTGTACAACTCTTGTTGCTTGAGTGTCATTTTTCTGGTGTGAGCCTGATTGACTAGTGAGAAATGGTGTCATAATTCACCCTAAGTAATTAGGCAGCTAGACAGTTACCACCACAGTGACAAACTCTTAGCACAGTAATACTGATTAATGGTATTAACTCGGTCTTTGTGCTTGTAGAAGATTTCTTTCAGGTTTCCTAGCAAGTTCTTCTTAGTATAAGAGCAGTGTGGTAGATCCTTTTCTTCTGTAGTCTGTCTGCAATATGTCTTCTGGGCATTAATACTAGACCTGGTGGCTTCGCGAAAGTACTGGCAGAGGTCTGGCTGGGTGTATTCCTACAGAAGAAGTGGTTTTAGCTATAATGGCACTAGTGTCTTATGACTTCCACTTCTGGTAACACTATCCTGTTGAAATAAAAAGTATATTCTGCTTGGTGCTACATACAATCTGCTAGTTGCTCAGCTCTGAGTAATATGAAAAATGGGATGGTGGTTGCTTATATTCCCCCTCCCCCCCCCAAAAAAACCTGTATATAACTATGATGCTTCTGTGTGCCACCTGTGAAACAGTGAGGCAGTTTGAAGTATTAATAACTGTATTGCATTGACCTGTAACTACCTTTATCTAAATACTAAACCTCTTGTGCAAGACTTCAGGTGGACTGGGACTTCACTTCTTCTGAGGAGAAACTTCACTTTAGGGTGGTGCTTCATGTCCCTGCTGGAGGGGTGTGTGTAATGCTGGTGAGCTTGTCTCTTCTGGTGGAGAGAAGTGATGCTGCTATTTAGGGGAGGGAAGCAGCATGTTTTGTACTTACCTAGTTCATCACTGTTGACATGAGACGGATACCTGTGTGACAGGATGCTATAGTAACATGGCAGAGCTGGTGGGTTACACCCAATGAAGCAAGGAGGATGCAAGGCTACTATTAGAATCTAAAAGGACAGGTATAACATTAAAACTGCAATTCTACCATGCTGTTAATATCAAAGGTGCACACTATCTGTAGAAAACAATGTCAGAAGCCTTTAAAGACAAGAACAGGTAAGAAACCTACTGAATACAGCCCCAGTTGCTGCACAGCTGCTGTGGGCTTAAAGGGACACTTACACTTTGATTCATTCAGTGTGCAAAAGTGAATGGAGTAACCCAGCTCTAAAAGGCGGAGTATTCTATAAACAGTGCTTTAAGTTGTTTTACAAAGGTTCTCAGGTGTGGTAGCCTCTTAATCCTCAAAGATGCCTCTCATGCAAGTTCCTTACTGCTCTAAAAGGATGACTGTTCTCATTGGTAATATTGTGGGGACCAAACTGGTTGGGTTTATCTGGAGGGGTAATTCTAGATCCCTCTGCCTTGTTGCTGTTGTCTCTTCCTCATGTGTTTGTCAGTGTTGCTGGAGCTGATGCTACATCCAGGACAGAAATTCAAGCTTCCAAATAGTGATGATGATCTGAAGGCACAGAGGCACAGTATCATGTTAGGTGTCTCTGTGTCTTGGTCGAGTCCTGAGTTGCATTTTCTGACACTGTAGCAGCATGAATACAAACTGAGCAATGGCACAGTTGATTTGTTGACACAGACTTTTACAGTACTCTCCCTGGAAAGTTGATGCATGCTGGAGTATTGGCGGTTTTCCCACCATTACTTTGTCTCTGGTTCTTTTTCTAATCCTCATTAGGATCTGTAAGGAATCCTGTAGGGGGAAAACTACCAGTTTATCTCCTTCCTCCATGAGGAAGTCTGGGTAGAGATGACTCACCTAATGACTGTAGGGGTACAGTACTCTATAGACTATTTTCATGCATCATATCCTAGGGGAGTTCACCTTGTGAATAGTATGGTTCAGCAGATAAAGTGGAACAGCAATGGAGACAACCATTAGTTTCTGATCTTGCAGATATTTTCAATGTTTTGTATGTATTTGCTATAAATGAATTTAGTATAAATGTACTTGGATTAGCATAATCTGTCCACTTAAAACCACTTATGTAGGTGACTAGCGGATTGCAGTTGTACAAATGCATTACTACACAACCAAGTAGCTGCATTTCTACTTACTGGGCTCAATTTTGAGATGAGCTGTGTGCTTTCTTTAAGCAGAAATGAACTTGGTATCATAGCGTAGTCGTAGCTTGCTAGTCAATTGGAAAGGCTTTTGTGTAATTCTGTCCTCTTATTCTAACAGTCTCTTTAATGCTGCTTTCCATGATTCCTCCATTTGTTGGTGAATGGTCTTTGTATTTATAAAGACTGGGGGGAAACAGGCACTGCTTTATTGGGCTGGGGAACGGAGACGCCTACCTAAACGCTCTATGTCTGTGACAAATAGAACAATTGTAATGAAATGAGCATTTTTTTACAGATCTGTAAAGATACCCCAAGACCCAAATGAAGCAGCAGAAATAAAGCTTGCATTCTAGTGTCTGTATTCAAGCTCTAATTAAGATGACTTGCAATGTTTTATGAACTGCATGTGGCTGCAGCGTTGCAGAACAGTACTGTGTTGGGATGCCTACATGCAATGATAATCTCTTGATACAGTTGTTACCTGGCTGTTAAGAGTATTAACTTTATATCGTCATCTTTGCAGTCTTATTTAGTCAAACATAAATTATACTTTTTTTGGGTGCTGCAGTGCCTTAGAAGTGCTGTTTAAGGGTAGTCCTTTCTCCTCTTCACTTAGCTACTGATCAGAAACAAATTACTTGGCTATTTTTCTTCCACTCTAAGGGAATTCAACCCCAGATATTTAAGTCCCTTAGGAACAGAGATATGTATGCATTTGCCTGTATTTCAGTTCAGCATAATATCTGACTTTAGCAGTTTAAAGCAACCCTTTAAACTGCTCCTCTGGTGTTCAAACTGACCAGACGGAGTCCTTCTGGTGACTAAATCTTTGAAGGTCATGTTAAAATATGCAACCTTGCTGCAGACTTGGATGGGATTTAGTTCCAGTTTTCCTTGGACATCAAGATTATTCTAATCAAGCTATTACTGTGAAATTACTGCCAATGTGTAAGATATTGTCTATTTATTTGTAGTGAATAATCTAGAGTGGTCCTCTACTGAATGATGTGAGAAGGCATATATTTAAGAATTTTATCTAGCAAGTAAATGCCTGCTGCTGTCAGATTTGCTTTCTAAGCTATAACAATGCATCTCTCAAACTCATAAGCAAAGTTGGGCTGTAATTGGCAAGGATGGTAGGGGGGCAATGTGCTGAATATATACAGGTATTTCATAGCTAAAATAGATCACTAGCCTGGTGATCCAGATCTGAAGATAGCCTTAAAAGGTGGTGTTGTCCATGTCTAGCTATAACCTGTTGCAAAGAACCACATGCTAGACTTTGTAGGTTGCTAGGATAATCATTAGTCAAAGTAGCAATGCATCTGGGAGGCTTCTGTTCTTCATGACCTTATTCTATATAACTGCATGTGTCAGAAAAATACTGGAAATCTTTGTATAGTAAGCCCACTCTTCTAAAGATCAGTTGATCTTATTAGACAATTTTAGTCTAAGAGGCGAGCTGAAGATGATTCTGCATGCAAATGTGTACAACACTGACAAGTAAGATATGGTATGAATGCTTAAGATCATTAGTAGGAATTCTTAATCTTAACTGGCTGGTATCCAGTGACTGGATGTCTGATGCTGTTATTGTTTGAATTTTTTAGTGTGATTTCTGGGTCCCGTGTGGAATGCTTGCTTCCTTGTGCATGCATGCAGGGAAGATTCCTGATCACAAATAAATTAAAAATATTGCTTTTACACTGCAATAGGGTATGTTCCAGATGAGCAAGTCTTAAGGACAGTCCTGCAGTATAAGTTCATCATACAGGCTGCAGTCTTTCTTCTTCTGGAAGCTAGCACTCCAATCAGATTAACTTGAAATACAATTCCTGAATTAAAACTTCTTCAACCTGTGCTTATCCTTTCTCCAGACTTGTAAGAGATGGGGAATAATCATCTGGCTTCAGGTTCTGGTTTAACCTTAAACTGTTGCAACATTGTGAACTTGTCTTGGGCTTACTTCTTGTGTCTGTTAACTAGCAGTGTATGCGTAACTGCTGCTAGAGAGTAGCTGTGACAGCCTGTATCTTTAAATGTAGATATAATTCTGGGTTTTTTGGTGGTATTAGTAACTAGTTCTAATTGATTGAAACTAGTACAATGTAAGCTTGTAACTTTCAGTGTAAAAATTTGTATGAGTACCCCCACGTTTAGGGGTATGGCTGTTGCCACTTCTTCCAACAAGGATCCTGTTTATAAAGAATATACCCTTTATGCCTACAGAGTAAGGTAGTTCCTTGCCCTAAATTCTTTCTTTTCCTCATGATATTATAAATACGAAGTTTTTTCAAAATGCATTTCTAGTTTCCTGTCCAGTGCCTTTATCTTTGCAACTGCAAGTCTACTAATAGATCTTGCACTGAGAAAGAAAATGCCTGATTACCAAAAGCAAATCTGCCAAACACATCATAATCTCTGTTTAGCTTGAAAACCAATAACTGGAGACCTGCCAAGAGGTAAGATATTAGCACAGCAAAGAATTTTTATTTTTAGCCTGCGTATCCTGAAATTTTCAGTAGCATTAAATATGCTGCTTAATCTCCAATGAACTTTTTTAAAGTTGAATTACCAGTTTGAGCATTTACAATCCATTGAAAGCTAATGGAATTTCAGTACTTAAATATTTTCTGGATAACCTCAGAACAGCTGAGGAGCTCTTACAGTTCATAGCTCAGTGAGATTGTTAATTAGTTTTGTGATCCAGGGAATTTCTGTGACTGCATTCTTGTGGGCATATCACAGAACCAAACACCTCGAAGTCTTTAATTATCATAGAATGTTTTGGGTTGGAAGGGACCCCTAGAGGTCATCTAGTCCAACCCCCCTGCAGTGAGCAGGGACACCACTAACTAGATCAGGTTGCTCAGAGACCCATCCAACCTGGCCTTGAATGTTCCCAGGCATAGGGCCTCCACCACCTCTCTGGGCAACCCCTTCCAGTGTTTCACCACCCTCATTATAAAGAATTTCTTCCTTATATCCTATCTAAACCTACCCTGCTTCAGTTTAAAACCATTACTCCTTGTCCTGTCACAGCTGTCCCTACTAAAAAGATTTTCCCCATCTTTCCTGTAGGCTCCCTTTAAGTACTGAAAGGTCGTAATCAGGTCTCCCTGCAGCCGTCTCTTCTCCAGGCTGAACAACCCCAACTCCCTCAGCCTGTCCTCATAGGAGAGGTGCTCCAGCCCTCGGATCATTTTAGTAGCCCTCCTCTGGACCTGCTCCAACAGTTCCATGTCCTTCTTGTGCTGAGGGCTCCAGAGCTGGACGCAGGGCTCCAGGTGAGGTCTCACCAGAGCAGAGTAGAGGGGCAGAATCACCTCCCTCGACCTGCTGGCCACGCTTCTCCTGATGTAGCCCAGAGTACGGTTGGCCTTCTGGGCTGCCAGCGCACATTGCCGGCTCATGTCCAGCTTTTCATCCACCAGCACGCCCAAGTCCCTCTCGGCAGGGCTGCTCTCGATCCTTTCTTCCCCCAGCCTGTATTGGTACTGGGGGTTACCCCGACCCAGGTGCAGGACCTTGCACTTGGCCTTGTTGAACCTCATGAGGTTCACACAGGCCCACCTCTCCAGCCTGTCCAGGTGTCTCTGGATGACATCCCGTCCTTCTGGTGTGTCAACCGCACCACTCAGTTTGGTGTTGTCTGCAAACTTGCTGAGGGTGCATTCGATCTCGCTGTCTAAGTCATTGATGAATATATTAAACAGCACCGGTCCCAGTACGGACCCCTGAGGGACACCACTCGTCACCGGTCTGCATCCGGACATCGAGCCATGGACCACTACCCTCTGGATGCGGCCATCCAGCCAGTTCCTTATCCACTGAACAGGCCACCCATCAAATCCATAGCTCTCCAATTTAGAGAGAAGGATGTTGTGGGGGACCGTGTCAAAGGCTTTGCAGAAGTCCAGATAGATGACATCCATTGGTTTTCCCTTGTCCACTGATGCTGTCATACCATCATAGAAAGACACTAGGTTTGTCAGGCAGGACTTGCCCTTGGTGAAGCCATGCTGGCTATCTCAAATTACCTCCCTGGCCTCCATGTGCCTTAGCATAGCTTCTAGGAGGATCTGTTCCATGATCTTCCCAGGCACAGAGGTGAGGCTGACAGGTCGGTAGTTCCCAGGGTCTTCCTTTCTACCCTTTTTGAAAATGGGCACAATGTTTCCCTCTTTCCAGTCACCAGGGACTTCACCTGACTGCCATGACTTTTCAAATATCACGGAGAGTGGCTTGGCGACTACATCGGCCAATTCCCTCAGGACTCTGGGATGCATCTCATCAGGTCCCATGGACTTATGTGCATTCAGGTTCCTCAGGTGGTCACGAACCTGATCTTCTCCTACAGTGGGAGGGGTTTTGCCCTCCCGGTCCCCCTCATGCCATCCATCAACTCGGGTGGGGTGAGGAGAGAGGTTCCCAGTGAAGACTGAGGCAAAAAGGTTGTTGAGTACCTCAGCCTTCTCCTCATCTGCTGTTACCAGCTTGCCAGTCTCGCTCATCAGCGGGGGTACGCTTTCTTTAACCATCCTTTTCCGGCTGATATACCTGTAGAAACCCTTCTTGTTATTCTTTGCATCCGTAGCCAAGTTTAGCTCCAGCTGAGCCTTGGCTTTCCTGACCCCATTCCTACACAACCGGACCGTGTCCCTATACTCTTCCCAGGATGCCTGTCCCTGCTTCCACTGCCTGTGCAGTTCCCTCTTCCCCCTTAGTTTGACCAGCATCTCTTGTCTCAGCCATGCCGGTCTCTTCCCTTCTTTGCCTGATTAATTCCTATTCTGATAAATGAGTATCACTAAAATACTGTTGCAAAACCTTGTCCTTTCTGTGCTTGCTTTTAATGGCATCATATTTAAGTCTTTAGTAGGTTGAATACACAGATTTTCCTTTAAAAGTAGGTATCTGAGGGGTTTAACAAAGCTCCTCTGTCAAGCTATTGGGCTAAGGGTTTCTAGAATCCTGTTTTAAAATCCAAAGAATGGCTGCTTTCACTGGTGGGATAGCAATGAAAAGAAATGTCCAAAGATGTATCAGCTGCACAGTGAGAGAACAAGAACTGATCTCTGCAATTTTGAGCTTAGAGCTTTATTTCGGTTTTAAATTTCAAACTGAACTGGAAGAACTAGAAGCAATTCCAATTAAAGCCTTTGAGGGGTCTAGAATATTTTTATTATAGTAACAATATTTACTGGAAAATGAGTAGATTTAGTGAAGTTTCTCATGGCTTTTTCCCTGTGTATTTGTGTGAGCTGTTGCAAAATGAGTTCTGTTCTTGTGAAGTGACAAGTGCTCTTTCCTTTCTTTAAGTGACTGTGCAACTGTGGGGACTTAATGCAGGTGAAACAAAAAGGGATGTAAAAGTGCAATCTGGTTTGAAATACATGTAGTTATTCAGTAATAATCTCTGAATTTTGGCATTAGGTAAACTAATCCTGTTTTTTAACAATGTTCTGAACAGTTTAACTGTTTAGGCTGAGGAGAGGGTGGAGAAACTGGCAAACTGATGCTTAAGTTTGGAGTTTATGAAGCTGTTTACAAACAAATGCCTTGAAATGCTCAGTTTCAAGGGACCAGCCAAGAATGATACAAGGTTATGCAGGTTTCTCTACCTCAGGAGGCCTTAGTTAACCTGGAGAAGTTATAATCTAAACAGGTAAAACAAGGGAAGGCTGAAATAGTTGGGTGAGTTTAGGGTTGCATTTCTTATATTGAGAGTGGCATGGTTTGAGTGGTCCTGTGGCCAAGTACAGATCTTTAGAAGTCTAAATAAAAACAGCTTTTTAGTAACCAGTATGGTATGATTTGTAGATCTTGTGTGCTTCATGTGGCCAACCTGTTTGTTGGTGTAACCTTCATTTCTTGGACTGAAGAGCATTACCGGTTGGACTGATGATCTTAAAGGTCTTTTCCAACCTAAATGATTCTGTGATCTCTCGCTAGCACCACAAAACTCCTATTGTGCATATGGTTTTGTGTAACCTATTATAAAAAAAAATCCAGAGTTGCCAAATCAATGGCTTAATCCTTATCTTTTAAAGCAGATGCAGCAGGTAATTACTTCTAATTTCTGAAAGATGAAAGACTGCCTGAAAAAGCTTATGCTCTGACGTGAGCTCCCTCTAGTGCTCTATTTTGAAGCAGGATGAACTGTAACCAGAAGAAATCCTCCCAAAAATATTTCAGAAGGTTTTTTCACAGCTTATGACACTTACCATGCAAAGTTCAACATGGTGCTATTAAACTTGAGGGTAGAAGGACAGATTGAAATTAAATGGATTGACTGACTGCCATTGACTTGAATTGTTTCTCTTCCTGTCAGAGGAGGGTAAATCTTGTTGTTTGGGTACAGTTTACTTCCCAGTAAGTAAAGAACAACATGGGAGGGAATACTTATCACAGAATTAGGTGACTTGTCTGGACACTTACTCAGAGCAGGTTCTTCAGATATATTAAGACTTTTGGCCTTAAGTTTACACTCCGTTAACCTGAGGTAACTGAATAATGGTTTAAAAGCAACTGCAGTCATCACAGGTTCTTCTAGACCCTGCTACTTTTTTTATGAGGTGGTTGGATTTCCCAAGACTTCCTTTTCTGTAAGGAACAGATGAGTTAATGTTAGTGTCTTGACTACCTCAAGGATGCGTAATCTACAGAATGGGATGAAAACTCAGCCTTGACTACTCAGATGACTGAGGAGAGAGCTTCCACTTGTGTTAATTGATTTTTAACCTCAAGGAACTGTAGATGTGAGTTTTGAACCATAGCGTGTAAACTGTTTCTTGGGCTGCAGAGGTGGAAATGCAAGTAAACAAACAGTTAGCTCCAATGATGTCTCTTGTTATTTTTATTAGATAATTCCTTTTAAAATCTCATGGTGCCCCTTTCTGAACCAGTGGTGTGCTATTAGCCTGTCTTGTGAACAACTGGTACTTCTGCACCGATACTGCCTGTGTCAGTGCTGTGCCACACTGCTTCAGCCTTGCCTTGTTCTGTACTGCCTGGCTGTTCTGGGGCTGGAGGGGGCCATGCTCCCTCTGTTGCCACCAAAGAAGAGAAGCCTTGTGTGAAGCTTCTGGGATTTTGCTGAGGGCATACAACATAGGGGTTGTGTTGTGAGCAAACTCCCGCATTCAAAGTGTTCATGTAGTGTTGATACTCTAAAAAATTCAAGTAGCGTTTGTAACAGCTCTGCAGAGTCAAGTACCTTGGCCATTAAGAGCTGGTCTAGCTTTAGATGCAATCAAACTGAGAAGCTGTATGCTATTGGATGGGTTTTATACTTTGGTTACAAGTCGGGTAATACTGTGTATGAAGGCTGACCTTGCAGTTTCTACTGGCTGTTGTTGAGGTGGGATGAAGAAGGAAAGACTTAAATATTCTCTCCACTTATATCTATGATGAGCTTGTACTGAATCAAGGTGGTCAGTATTTTACCTAAAAGGCAGCTATTCCTTTAGTGATACCAGATAAAGATGTGGTATCTGTATTGACAGGACGAAGAAACTTGCTATCTTCTCTTTTGGCTGTTAGTAAATAATCTCTTTATTGCAGTAGACTTGGGGCAACTTAATAGGCAGTAGCACTATGTTTGTGTTGCCAGAAAAATGTTTAACTTTAAAGCTTTGTGTTAGATAACACAGCAGTTATAACAACCTTAGGATGCTTGTTAAAGGAATACCCAAAGCTTAAAACCAGTCACAATTACACTGAAAAGTTGCTAAGGGTCGCTTGGCTTCTCCAGAAAGCAGCTTATCCACTTCTGTCAAAGCCAGACTACTCTTGAACTAGGACAAAATAAACTTCTCTACAACTTAAGAGCAAGCTGTATTATTACTGGAACACTTAAGTCCCCAGACTACCTCATTGTGTGGTCAGTCTGTAGCTCTTATGCCTTGGGTGTCTTATGTCCAAGCAAGCTGAATTCTAGTTACCATCTGTAGAAGCCTTTCAGCAACAACTTTGGGAGTTCAGCTGCCACCTGTTGTGTTTTCTCCCAGTTTTTCCACACTCCCATGGTAGGGAGCTCTGTTTTCTTCCCCTCTTGCTTCTCTGGTGACTAAGAACTAAAAATCAAGCTTGTAATCCTTGTCTGGTTTGGAATCTCTGAGGTAATGGCTGAATTCACTGTCCCCAACACAAATGTGTCTGTTTGCTGTACAGGGAGACTCTCTGAAAAGTAGGAGTTACTGCATCTCATTTATGTACTAAGGAGTGTCCTGGATGAGGGAGCTGATGTATAACATAATGTAGAAAATTACCAGAGGAAAATATCTGTCTTCACGTACCAGTGTTTATCCCAGAATGAATGCTTAAGGATGATTAACTTGCATTACTATACCAAATGTGTGTAGCAAGCAGGTGTGAGTAAAATACTCTGCATGGAAAAATACTACTGCTCAGATGTTTGAAAAATGCTGTCCTGAGGGCACTACTTGATTGTTGGCATGTTTGTTCTTGTATGCAGTAGTCAATGAGAACTTAGCTTGATTTGTTGCTTTTCAGAACATCAAGTCATGACAAGGGGGGAAAAAAATCTTTACAATCAGTGTACCCCAGGGCAGGTTGCTCAGACTGGTTGTGGAATTGTCAGCCTTAAAATGCAGGGCACATAAACCGGATTGCTTGGAGAAAACTGCTTTAAGTAAGAGGTTTGGTCTGGACAACATCCAAAGGTCCTTTCCAGGCTAAATAATCCTATGGTGTGTTTGTAGGTTGACAGTCCCTTAGTCCCTGGTTAATTTTGTTTAGGGCAGCTAGTAATCCTGAAGGATTTTTCATTATAGTGCTTTAATTTCTACTGTAGGCCTTTTCTTTCCATCCAGTAGAACATGATGGTGTGGTGTGGCAGTTCCAGTATCTTTCTGGAGTAATCACATCCAGGCAAATTTGAGATTCCTGGTAGGTCTGTTGCACTCTACCAGGCTATGAACAGCTGGGGCCCTTAGTTGTCCTGCTGCAAGGACACAAGTGTCACTATACTAGTATCTTCCTTTAGCCACCGTGTGTCTGGAGTACACATCTCTGGGGGGTTTCCTCAGTGTTGAAATCCTGACTGGTGACACCTCTCCTTTATCAGTCACTTCTGCTTTTGTCCCCAGTGTGCTGTTCTTAGAGCTGCTGATCTGTGCTAATCGGAGTGTGGCAGCTGATGCTTGTGTTTGTTGCAACTATTGTGCCCAGCTACTCTTAAAGTAGTATTGTTTTTAAGAGGGTCTCCAGCAGTTAATTACTCAGTTTGCATGGTACACAAAGGCTTGTTAACTAGTACTTGTTTATTGAAGCTTACTCTTCTATGGCTCTGCAACATCAGGAGAAGAATAGGAACTGAGAATTTCTTGCAGTAAGGCATGATTTTTGTTTTCCGAAAGCAAATTAGATTTGCAGCATCAAGAGGCAGGAAGAGTATAAAATAAATGCTAATGCCATGTCATAAGACTTTCAGTTGGAAGCTTTTGCAACTCGTTCCTGCCAGAATTTGCTGTGTATCTCTGCTTTTTTCTTAGCCTATGTAGAGGGGAGATCGAAAGTAATCTTTCTACCTATAAGCAGATCTAAGGTATAGCTCTGCTTCCAGGTTGAAACTAAGCTGCATCAACATTAAAGAAATATTTTGGAAAGGTGTAAAGCCTTAAAACAAGAACAATAAAACCACTTAATTTCATGTTGTTTGAGAAAGTGTTGTGGTTTTTTCCTTTGGAAACTGCTCTAGATAGCAGTCATGTAGGATGTGTTTACAAATAAGAACAGCTTGTTCAGCTAGTAGCTGCTTTGAGAAGCCTTTGGCACTTTTATTAATGGTACTGGCGTCACAAAGAGAAGGTATTTGTTCTGATACCTCATTCCTGCTCATGCTTCGGATGTCAGTGATGTGGTTTGCTTGCCAGTGCACTGAAATGGCCCATTCTTCAGGCTTTCTGGGCAGGGTTTTAATCTGGTCTTTTGGCCTTAGTGAGATGCCTTCCTGCATGCTACCATGATGTCACCAGTGTCACAGATGGCGACTGTTTCTTCTGTCTGCAGATCTGATTGGTTGCCTGGCGCTTCGTCTGTGGCAAGCGGGACAATGGCTGCCAGCAAGAGCAAGAACCAGAGTTCCTTGGCCCTCCATAAAGAATTATGGTTGGGGGGGGGAAATCTGCACTCACTCTTCAGTTTATGTATGATGAGGTAAGTAGCTTTTGGTTCGGTTTCTCTTAAAGTACCAATGGATACAGCTTACTAAACTTTTTTAGCAGGCAGGTGGAACTGAATGTAAGTAGCAAATGACCTGATGACCTTACTGGCAGGAGAAGAATGTAGGAATCTGGGAAGGGTGCCCTCTGGGAATGTCTTTGGCTAAGGGTGACAAAGTTAAAGCTTATTGGTGAAAGAACAGTCTTAAGAAGACATGAAGAATATGAATGTGCTTGTCTGAGCATACAGAGGCTGTTACTAGTTGGCATTGAACTTTAATTTTGTTGCAGTTTCTTTTAGGCCAGTTAAAGTTGAAGTCAGAAGTAAGCATTCTAGCTCATTCTGAGCTGGATAATGATGTAGGCATGTTCATAGCATGAATTCTTCCATACTGGAATACAGGAAGCTAGATCAGACAATCCAGGCAAGTATGTGAAGGAATACATGATTATGTAGTTCAGAAGTTAGTATTTGTCTGTAGCTGTCCACATGTACTATAATGATGTCAATATCTGAACAGGTGGCATAGGCCAGTCAGCATAATCAGGCTCATGGCACAATAGCCTTTCGTTGTCCCTTGAGGCTGAGAGAAAGGTGGTGGAAAGGTAAAGGAGCCTATGTTGGACATGTGCCGTCAGCACAGAACTACAAGGTGAACTGGCAGTGGCTCTGTGGGTCTGATCAATATTTAATGGACTAAAGAAATGTGCCTGTGTAATTAGAGTAGGTTTTAGTGTTCAACAGCTGGATGCTGTCATCTACACCTGTTGAAGCTTCAGATAGCTGTACCTGAAGTACACTCAAATGCTTTCTCTTGAAGTGGGGGATCTAGATAATGCCACCAGGTAGTTTATACTGTATCTTTGTCCCTTAAATTGTGCTGAAGTTGCTGAATAGTGTCTCATGTAGCAAGGCCATTTCTCATGACTAGGCAGACTCTCTCTTTGATGTATTAAGTGCTTAAATAATTTGCTTTTTATAGTAAAACTCAAAAAAAAAAAAAGTGGTAGAACTTAGTAGCTGACTGAATTATGAAGTTTTTGGGAATTTATATGTCGCTAAAGTGAAAGAAGATGGATATGTACAAATACTGAGACCATTTGACAGTAATTCTAAACACTAATCCCTGTCTTATCTTCTTCAGTTTGTAGAAGACTATGAACCTACTAAGGCTGACAGTTACAGAAAGAAAGTAGTTTTGGATGGTGAAGAAGTTCAGATAGACATTCTGGACACAGCAGGACAGGAGGATTATGCAGCTATCAGAGATAACTATTTCCGCAGTGGGGAAGGGTTTCTTCTAGTCTTCTCAATAACAGAGCATGAATCCTTTACAGCAACAGCAGAGTTTCGGTAAGTAGTTTCTCTCCTGGGAAAATAACTGGCTCCTATGTTGTTCTGACAATTCTTAGGGTAAAGAGCTGTAGCTTTTTTGTCCATTATCTTTTGGTCATTAGAAGTGGCAACCCAACCATTTTGCTCTCAGTAACTGGTAACTCAAACCACGGTATCCAGCTGCTCTGGCTCTAGTTGTTTTCATGCCTTCAACTTATAAGTACATTATGCCAGCAGCAACTTCAGGCAAGTAACAGATTCTTGGACTCCTAAAACCATGTGTATTCAAGCCAATTTTCAGTCTTTGTGGATGTGAAGTTTAATTATCTTAGAGCAGTACTTCTGGAATTAAGTCTGTCTGCCTTTTGGCCAGGTTTCAGACACTGTATTGCTTACTCCTAGAAGCAGGTGCTCTAAGGAAAGGAAGGATTAGCCTCCACTCTCAGGTATGGATTGGTGCCAAACAAGGGTTGGCAGCCAAGCAGTGCTATTGTAGGCAGATGTATTCCTAGAAAGACGCACAGTAGTAGTAAATGCTTCCATTTTTCTTCCCGGGATTAGCAATTCTAATGTAAAAAATCAGCACCAGACTGAGCATAGAAACTGCTTGTGTAGTGTAAAAGAAAAATAAGGGGTCTGATCCATTGTTCTGGTCTCAGAACTCTTGTAGCCAGGTTCTTCAGGGTAAGTGTTCTAACTCTTATTTGATAATAACTGTTGCCTCGGTGTAGAAGGTAATCCAGAGATTTCCTAGGACAGCTGTACAACTTGAAGTAAAACTTCCCAAAACAGAGGGAAAGTGTTAGGAGTTCCTTATATTTGCCAGAATAAAAGCTCTTTATCAGTCTGGTTTGTGTTCACTTTGCTTCAGTGGTACTCGTTAACGGATACTAATTGGTAATACAAGTGCTGGTGCTACGATAGACACTGATTTCTAGGGTTTTCTTAAAGATATAGCAAACTTCCCTTGTACTCTAGGATTTTGGTCCAGATCTTAATGTATTATGCTGTTCCAACAGTAGTAGGAGACTGCATAATCTTCAAAGAGGTATAAAATACACATAATACTTCTGTGACTTTCCTAGACTTCAGAAGGCTGATCGTTGTGGGGCACACAAGCAGAGCTGTTCTGCTTAGTTTGCTCTAACTGGAGCACTTAAAGGAGATACAGTTGAACTGTTGCAGGGCTGCAAAGCTAAGTACTTGGACTGTTCCTAGTATAAGATAGAAGAAAAAAGTCAGATACTCTTCAAATAACAGGAAGAAAATGAGACACTTAGAAGTACCCAGCCTAGGTTTTGGCTTGCGCATTTAAGTGAAATATAAGGTTAAACCCAAGGCTTAAGGCTTTGGGTGAAAAGGAGGAGTGTTTATCTTGGCAGTTTGTGGGGTTTTGTCAGAGTTCTGTAACTAGGTTAACTGTTGGTTCAAGATTCCAGCACAACAAAACAAGAAAAAGCAATGCTAGCCCTAAAGACAAGCAAGAAGGACCTTAAAGCTTAGAGATGGAGAATCTCCTACTTTCCAATGGGTCAGAAGTGAACAAGTAGTGAAAATAGTTAAATGAAGTATTTAGTTAAGCTGACATGTAAGAACCAGCTCCTTGGAAAACTCTTCCCCAGGAAGGAGCAGGGGGATGGGTAGTATGAGTCACCAGCATCTCAGGCTAAACTACAGATTGGTATTATTGATCCTGTAACTTTCAGAATTCTTAAACTATGAATACTGAATGAACTACAGGCTTGTCATTAAACTCTAGCTCTCCTAGCTATGCATTCAGTGTTTGCTTTAAGTGCCTCTGTAATTGGAAAATGTGTGAACGTACAGTTGAATGCAACAGCAGAATGTCTGCTTCAGTGTTAACACTATTTTAGATTCTCATGTACTCTACATATATTCAGCTACTTTGTGGATGGAAAGTGAAAGCATCTGAAGTAGTGTGGTAGCTCAGTGGGATGAGGGGTTGTAGCACCATGCTCATGCCTAGTTTGGCTCTTGTTCATAACAAAGTGAAGCAATCCAAAAAAAAACTGTGGACTGGCACAGTTCTTCCAGAGTCCTAGATGGACAGCAGCATGTGTTGAGTTGAAACCAGACCATGTTTTACTCCAATAATAGCACAGACTTTGAGACTGACCTGCAGCATCACACTGTCTCCTTTCCTGGATGCTAGTAGGTCCTTTTAGAATGAAAGAGGATAGCTAGGTTAATGCTGATGGCCAAATATTTTCTTGGGAGTCTTTGGAGGAGGAGGAAGGTGGCTAGTATTTCAGTTTAGCCCTACTTAGTAACTCTCTCCTTTGTAAAGTTTAGGTAGCCATTAAGAATCTTCTCTGCCAGCTATTTACACTGTGTCCAACCTACTGCCTTGCCAAAGCCTTGATGTTGTCCAGACCTATATTCAAGTGGGATGTAGATTGGAAATTGAAGATGGTGACTGAATGCCAAGGTGAAACTTGGCAAATATGGCACTTGTTCGCATCTGAATGAGGAAAAGGGTTGTCTTGTTGTGAGTTGATTTTCTGCCATACAGCTCTGCTTTATTAGAGCCTGGGTAGTAGACTTACTAACTAAATGGTAAAACTGCCTTCCTGGAAGTGTGAAGCCTTTATTAGTGTAAAGCCCATAGCATTAGTATGTTAAACTTGAAATAACTTTAAACTGTGGGTTCAACTGTTGGGAAATGTACTGTTGTAAAAAATAGTAATTTGCAGACCACTTGATCCACTCCTGACAGGGCTGAGGGTTTTGTTGCTGCTACTAACAGATATTTTTATTTTGAATACTTGATACATTAGGGAACAGATCCTGCGTGTGAAGGCTGAAGAGGATAAAATCCCTCTACTGGTGGTGGGCAACAAATCTGACTTGGAAGAGCGCAGACAAGTGCCTGTAGAAGAAGCTAGAAGTAAGGCAGAGGAGTGGGGTGTGCAGTACGTAGAAACCTCTGCCAAAACTAGAGCAAATGTTGATAAGGTGAGACAAATGACATCTGCTCAATTAGATCATTACTACTTGTTTAGTAGCTGAGTGACTAATTCTTGACTCTTACTGGGACAAAAGCAAATCCATGGTTGGGCTTCTGAAAGCCTAGATTATAAAAATAAACTAACTTACTGGAATATATACACTTAAATACCTAGATTGGGGTGCCAGAGACCCAGTACAAGTTAATGCTATTGTTCTGTCTTGACTGTTTGTACCTGAACCAATAGCTTTCACATAGTACATCAGGGAATGCTTAAACCCATTTACCTAAAGTATGTTATTTCCTTTATAGGCTGTGTCCTGTTATTTTAAACAGCAATAAATAGTAAGCTATAGACACATACAAATTGTTCCCCCTTTCCTACAAAGCTACATATGGTGTGGCTAAGGTTAAATACTTCATTGTTTTTTGCCAAGACTACTTTGAATTGTGAGGAGAACTCTTCCTGCTGCATCCCTGTCCTGTTTTGACTTGTCCAGGACAGTCATTCTCAGCATGTTTCTGCTGCTGGCTTCTTGCATAAGTGGTGGTGGTGGTAGGTTATTCTGGAAGAGAGGTGAGTTATGACTATGGAGTGTTTGCCCAGTAGGGAAAAATCAGTTTCAAGCTTCCCCTTCATTCTGTGTATAGTGGGAGTTTCTTGAAGAAGAGGGTGCCATTTTACTTCACCAATCCACAGAAGATGGTCTGAAATTACTGTTGGGCCCCTTAAGGACTCCAAAGCTGTGCCTTGGTAATTTACACTTGTTTAAAGATTGCAAACTGTAAGCAGTTTTCTCTTTGGACAGAAAAAATTTGCTGCTAGTTGTACTCCAAGCTCTTGTAAGATAGCTTTCTGTTCTTCTAGTCTATATTAGTTTATTAATTGAAATGCTGTTGGTGCCTAAGTCACCTAGTAGGAACTCTGTTTCTCTCATGGTTAAGTAGCACATACAAAACTCTTGAATTGAGAACTTTTTGGTTATAAAGGACACAGCATAACTTAAATTTTATAAAGAACCATTCTGACTTGTGGAATGTTATTAGAAAGTCAGACTGTCTGATGTATTAACTAAGTGATGTAGTAAAACACTAATACCTAGACTTGCTTTTGCCTATGAGCGGTCTTGTGTGACTAGCAAATGCCTAGCCTATTTATACTTAGACTAGCTTTCTGATCAGTTGGGACTAACAGCAATGTAGCTGTGTCTGCAGTGTACTGGCATGGTGTTTTAGACTTGCTCTCATAGGTCTTCCCTAGCTAGCTTGTCTGACATACTGTTTATCATCTATATAAGCACTGTTTTGTGTATGTTAGGACAGTTTATCAGCCATTGTGATGATTGTGCATCAACACTGTAGCAGAATAAAAAAAAACTTAAGAGGGTTTTGAATTATGAACTATTCTATTTCTGATCAGTAGTGTGGTCTCGTTTCCAAGTGCCAAAGACCTGTGTAGTTCCCTATTAAAAAAAAAAAAGCTGAACTCTATAGTGACACTAAGCTCTTTTTCTGTAATCCTAAGAATATTTTCCCCAATAACTCTCTATAGTAAACCAGCTGTTGCATCTTAAGGAGCACGTACCTAGACATCAAGTGTACAGATGTGAAATCGGCTAGAATTCTCACGAGAACTTCAGAGTAATTACTTTCTCTGAATCTTATAATTTGAGAATTTTCTGTGCCTGACACTGTCAATTGAATGATGCAGCTTTTTAA
Organism: Gorsachius magnificus; assembly: GCA_034008185.1. Taxonomy (NCBI): domain Eukaryota; kingdom Metazoa; phylum Chordata; class Aves; order Pelecaniformes; family Ardeidae; genus Gorsachius; species Gorsachius magnificus. The sequence goes on along the minus strand of CM067085.1, from coordinate 14,423,504 downwards.
TTATAAAACAGGCAGAATACTAACCAGCAGAGAGTGTGCTTATAGCTACATGGAAAGGTCTGGATTAAGTCCTTTACACAGTTAACAAGAGTCATTTGCCTGGAAGTGTTTGCTAGGCACAGACAAACGTTTTCATGAACTCTGAATGCTATTGTTATGCAAGACTGATACTCAATAAAAAGCTCTTAAAACGGGGCTGAATGATTTGGTAGCCAGGTAAGTCTGTCCTACTTCTTGCCACTGCTTGACATGCTACCCAGTTCTGATGTTGAGTTTGTCACTGGTATCTGTGTCTAGACTCACTTCTGCTTTATTAGGTACAGTGTGGTGCTACACCTTTGTTGCTGAATACAGTAGTTTTTATCTGCTTTCTGGTGGCAGATCTTGTTTAAACTTTCTTTCTTTTTCTCTCCTAGGTATTCTTTGATTTAATGAGAGAAATCAGAGCAAAGAAAATGTCAGAAAACAAAGACAAAAATGGCAAGAAAAGTGGCAAGAACAAGAAAAGCTTTAAAGAAAGATGTTGCTTACTGTGATGCTTGGGAACTGTAAATATCTACCTACAGGTGGCATGGATAAGATACCACTAAGGATATAGGGCTGGATTCATGAAAGGAAGTCTGTATTGACTCCCTTATCTTTGCTTTTCATATCACACCTTCAAAATGTGAAAACAGAACTTTGAAACCACTTCTGGTATCCAACAAAACCTATGCCCACTTAAACTGAGATGGGGTTGGTCTTCCCAGTGTCTTTGAAAACTAGAAACAGTTTCAGAACTACAATCCATCTGCTTGGTTATACAAAGTACTTTCATATTACCTTCCTAGTTTAATACTTCTCTTGAACCTCTACTAGCCTTAACAAGCACAGCTGTTCAGGTTCAAACATTTTTTCCACTGTTGCTGCCCTCCTTGATGTTGCAAACTGCAGAAAAGCTAGATGACGTGGTAAAGGGTTTGAGTCTCCATCTTCTGTTAGTTGTCACTGATATTTCTTACACTGAAATCTGCTGGCTTCCTCCCCACTCTCCATGTAAGAAATAGCAACTGACACTCAAGAGTCAACTCAAAACAAACTTTCTTCCATGTTCTGTCTAGTCAATACAGCATTCATGAATCAAGCCTATGGACTCAATTCAGACTTATTTAGGCAATGCAGAAATTGATATTTAAATACTGGCTAGATGCATTCCCCACTGGTCTGTCTTCTCATCTCTAAATTAGTGGTATGAGGTGAGAAAATGGCTGTAAGCCTTTCTTCAAAAGGAGTAACACTATCACCATCTCCTTGAAATGCTATCCTGAGTTTCTTCCATACATTGAGGCTAGGCTTGGTTACACTCACTCTACATCCATCATCCTTCCTCTCCCTGGTACTGGAGTAGTGAAAATCAAAGTGTTGATTTCATTGGTCTTGTTTATATTGGAACACTTGTGATCATGTTGGAAATGTGGGAACATCTGCATCTGTCCCTTGTCTCACTGAAGATGAAAACTTTGAATAAGGATGGGTCACATCACACAATCATGACTTGGAATAGGTGAGGCATACATGCTACCTCTCAATGATAGCTGAGTTGTATGGTGTCAAAAAGCAAATGAAGTTAAGCAGTTGCCATATCTGTTATACGCTGTTAATTTTATATGTACTGTTTCTGATGCACAGCAACCTAGCACATGGAGATGCATGTTGAGTTTTGCTGTCAGGTATGCAATGGTGGTCACGTATTGATCAAGAAAATACAGCCTAGAAATGGAAGAGAAGTCAGTATTTAGCAGGTCTTCTTGTCAGCTGACTGAATTGAGCTTTCTGATGTGATTTAAATTAAGTGCAGTGCCAAACAGTACTTCTGGCGCTTGTGGAAAGTAACTGTCTCTTCTGATTGTGGAGTCTCTTAATGAATTATGGCTATCTTCTGTTTTGAAGGAGTAGAAAGACTTAACAAGCAAAAGATACAGTCACTACTTTAACTGGATGCTTAAAACACAGTTACTTGGTGGAAGGAATATGCTGTGTGGCTGTTCAATGAAGCACACTAAACTAACATAGTGTTTCTTTTTGAGGTGAAGGAGTAGCAAATGCTGTTCAGTTTTAGTATTCTAATATGAGGTTGGAAAACATTTTTTAACATGTACTAGATTGCTCTTGTGCATTCCACTTCTGAACTTTGAAAAAAGTAAGATGTGTTAGATATCCGAACCTCTGTTGGTCTGAGGTTTCACAGGGACTTACTGCAAACTCATTGTCTTCCATAACTAGTTCAACTTGTCAGGCAACTCATTGGACTGGGGAAAACTGTACTAAATAAAAGGTGCTGTAATCTTCATTCTTGTCAAGTTAAATTCCTTTGTTAATGTTATCTTGTATGTGCAGAAAGAATGGTTAATTCTGGAAATACTTATCTTTGAACAGTGTAATTAATTGGTATTACGAAGCCAACTTGACAATACAGTTTTGAAGCAGAGGCCGGGAGCCTGCTGGCTTACAGAACCCATAATTGGAACTGAATCTACTATGTCTAAAGCCTAAGCACCTAATGGGACACTCGGAGCCATAACACTTTGCTAGCAAAGTATCCATGGAAGCTCAAGAGGAAAAAGTCCACTTTGGAGTGCACATTGTGCATACAGCAAATGAATGTCTCCTTCTGGAGGAAGGTAACTCACTTAGGTTTGGGTTTTGCTGAGACCTAAAGGTTAAGTCCTTAATTAACCTAAAGGATAAACAATGGTTTGAGTTCATGTTACAAGCTTATCTAGGTCAAGGCCCTCTGAGGTGGATTTTAAAATGTGTCTAACAAAACTGAGTAAGCTTTCCTTGCTATATGAATAATGGACTCAGCAAAGCTCACAATGAGCAGCTCAGCTGGCTCAAGAGACTTGCATGCTCTGACCTTTGATCTTTTAGTCTCAAAATATCTGACAGTGTTTGATGGGACAGATTAATTTCTACTCAGAACAGTGAGTCTGCCACTGGTGTTCTTACAGTCCATGTGCTGTTCTCAGTCAGGTTATTTTATTTTTTTTTAAACTGATAAAGCTCCACCACCAAGGTGGACTGACTTGGAAGAAGGTGCTTCCTTCTTTTCATGGCTTGATGCTGCATCTCTTCAGTGTTCTGTGCTTGTCACCTTTTCCAGAAAGACTAGGCCTAGAGACTAAATACAGCAGCTTTTCAGTATTCCTCTTCTGTACTTGTGGCCAACTTCAGTTTAACTTTACAGTTACAGCTGAAAGCATGATAGCCAAGGTAGCTGCCTTGTTTACTTCATAACAGTGGGCAACAAGCATTCTGACTTTTACCAGGATTGCAATAAAACTGCTCCCTGGACTAGAGTCCTGTTGCTTCCACCTCATGGTGGAAGTGCCTGAATGCATGCCCTTCTAAATTGGGGCTATACAATTTGAGGGCCCTTGAATGACTTCCAGGTGTGCTTCACTGGTCATCAATGGACATCAACATCAGGTGGGTTGACTAGAGTGAATAAAAAATGGCACAGAGAAATGCTTCATTTGGACTTGAGGGTTTCCTCTGAGCAGAGTAAAGGGAGCTTTAGCTTCTAATCTGAATGGGTACTTGCTGATCAGGTACGTCAAACAAGGAGAATTTGGCAAGAGGGTGTGTGTGTAGCTGCCTGATAGCCATTCTGTGTAGCTGAGGCAACTGAAGGCTTTATTGAAGCTGATCTATCCTAGCAGCCTTTGCATGTTAGGTAATTAAAGACCAAGACTTCTCTTCACCAGTATAATGTGCTCTAAATCTTTCTGGAGCATGGCTGTAGGCAAGTAACTGGATATTTGAAGCTGGAGGTCATGCAAGACTTGACTATGCACTTGCATTTAAGCATTCAAATATTCTAATGGCTTAACATAGTCAGGGAGCAGTTTACTATGGTATGCAGTCTTCCATATGTGGCTTAGCTGTGATTGTTCAAGTGCTCCAGTCTTCCTTCTGGCTTGAGCAGAAATGTATGAGACAAGCCCTCATTATAATGGGGGATAAGTCCATTTTATGAAATTCCATTTCAAAAAGCAGGTTAAACCCCAGGAGTATGAAGGCAGACTTGACTCCTCTTCTTTGAGGAGCATCTCTCCAGGTGAGAGTACAGGTGCGGCATGAAGTATGTCTTCAATGACTTGTGCCATAGGTTTTCTATACGGACTAATATGCCTTTACTGCAATTTCTAGGTGAACACTTGGCCTGATGAAGAGAAAGATGTATGCGTACGTTTACGGGGCATTACGTGTCAGTAAGATATTAATAGCCATCTGAAGTTCTAGTTGAATCCTATCTGGCTAATATAATGCTTAAGAATACTTTATATCTTGGGCATAAAGCTACAGTCTGGCATGTAGTAAGGGAGGGTGGGGGGAGGAATGCATCTAACTAAATGCTCACAAAGGTGTATTTTTTTTAAAGCTTTCCAGAACATTAACCCAGTACTTGGGGCTGACAGGTCTATCAATTCTTGCTCAAAAAGAGGATACTGTTTATTAATTCAACTCAGAGCTTATGTAGACAGAAGCTTTCTTTAATTGCTATAAGCATATGTTGCAATGTTCACCTCTTGCTGGCTTTATAGTTGGGAGAAGGAGGGAAGAGGGACAAAAGCGCTATGATTTTCACCACAATCTCCACACTTCATGGGAATGGCAGGTGTTCCTCTTGGGAGGAGAAGGTGTTATCTCTAACACCAAGAAAGAGATTTAGTGTAGAGGAAGTGATTATGATTGCAAGATTTAATAAAACTGCCTCTAAACTGTGTATGCTATACTATACAATGTAAGTTCTTGGGGGTTTTCTTACATAGCTTCAGAGCTTTGTCTCTAACTTGCAAAAAAGTTTTTAATGTCTATAAAACTGGTCACTTTTCATTATCATGCTAATACAACTGATTTGTATTACTATTGATAATAAAAAGAAAAACAGGCATAATATTTGTTTGTTATTGATTTTTACAGCATTCTAAAAGTATGTCTAATCCCCAAATTCTTGAGCCAGGCAACCCCTGACTTTCCGTGTCTGGAACTAACCTTTGTATCAAATCTATAACGTGATTATATCACAGACTGTGGGAAGGGAGGGGAGGAGGAGGTGACTGAGGACTGCATCATCAGTTTTCCTGAAATGATCTGCATGTATTTCAGCACTGAACTGGTACAGTACTTTGATTAATCTGTAGTTAATTTTCCACAACTTAGTTGGATCAAACAGCTTGTATCAACTGTGTAAATCAGAGTTGCTTTCTTCAGTCAGTCTTGTGGCTCAAATAACAGAATAAGCAACACAGTGTGGAAATACTGATCCTTAGTTTCCTGGGTGTGCCAGGGTCCGTTCTCCGCATTGGTTAGCGATGAACAAACTGCAGCAGAGAAGCTGAGATGCCTCTGAGGCAGGATGGTTCAGGGAAGACTCACTACGCTGCTAGCCACTTAATTTGGAGTGGCATAGAAATGGGATTCAAAGTAAACTTTGGGTGCAGTTTCTGCTGCTGCCATACAAGTTGGGAGGGGAACATCCCCTAGCTGATGACTTCTGGCCAAGGATTACAGCAATTTACATAATCTTGTTTACATGGTGCTTGCCTGGTGTTTGCTCTGTGTTTGAGATTGACAATGGTTTACGTCGCTCTCCTTTACAGTGAAGTAATTTTTAAAATATTCTGCAGCAGAGAAAGGGTAGCGTGAAAAATGTGGTGCCGGAGGCACATTCAGATATTCTGTGGATGCTTGTGAGGAACAGGCCTCCTTTAAATTGCAGCAGGATGAAACTGGAGAATGATTGCACATACATAACTTGGCTTTTGCCTTCATACTTGCCTGTGTTCTGCCCCAGCCAGAACATTTAACTAGCATGGCTTCTTCTGTGTACTAAATGCTCTGCAGGTTCCTGGGATGGTACAGGCACCTCTTCCCAAGAACTGTTGGCTCCATCTTGTGGCTTTAAGAGTTAGAAGCTCTACCATGGAGAGGGGCTGTTCAACATGCTCAGATGAGCATACAAGTAGCTGCTATTAATCTGCAACCTGAATTACACGTAGAAATCCACAGTAAATACATTCTTCTAGTCTCGTTGCTCTGCTGTATGATTCTCTCATGCAGCAGGAGATCTTGTTCTAAATTAAAATTTTCCTTTTGCATGCAAATGCTAATGTTTTGGGGGGCTTTGACTTCTGGATTAAACCAGTTTGCATTAAAATTTTTCTGCTCACTGAGCACTGATTTGCATGCCAAAAAGAATACTTATTGTTCCATGGGACTGTGCAGGATTTCACAAAGCATTTTGTTTCTAAGGTTGATTAAAGATGCTATTTTTTCTTTGCAATATAAAGCCTTAATGGGGGGGGGAGGAATATACAGTTTAAATCTTACACACACACACACACCAGTCTCTCCTTCCTCCAAACTACAAACTGCTTGGTGACTGTTGTGGGAATATGAGGGAAATATCAGCAAATGGCCCCTTAAGCCTTGTAACTCCAAAGAAGTTGGAGGTAAAATGCTGAGGTGAGACTGGGACTATATGCTCTGCGGTTGCCTTCTTGATAAAGTTGATTAATCTCCAGGGTTTACAGTAAGTTCCCTTCAGTTGGCTTTGTTACTTTTTATAGAGTTTGTTTTTAAAGTCTAGTGTTCAGGGTATTGGAGGCTTTATGCATGTTGGCTTCGTAGGCCAAATACCTGAATTCAAGGACAAACTTGTGCATACATGTAGCATTGAGAGACAAGGAAAGCTACTCCCTACTGTTTAATGGTGCTCTGTTTTGGTTTTAGGAGGAAAACACATAGAACAAACTGAACTTGCTGTTTGGATGAGTTTCTCAACCTGTGGTCTGTAAGAGCGCTCTGTAACATGATTACCCTCCCCACAAAATGATGGCATTGCACTTCTATAGGTGTAAACAAGGAAAACAACTGTGGACTGGGGGAAGGACTAATTATATAAAAAATAGCCAAGTTCTTTCTTGCTTCTAAATAAAAACCATCATGGCAACATTGCCCAAGATAGCCTGCAGTTTCACTATTAAAAGTTTGTCTGGCTCTTCAATTTTAGAAGAGCTGATGAGAACCTGAGAGAGATGATCCTGGTCAGACACAGACCTCCCTGACAGAAGGATCCTTGCTTAGAGCAACAGGATTCAGAAATCAGAGGTTAAAACGTTGTTTCCTGCTTGGGAGGTGCAGATATGAAAACCAAAACCCACTAGGTTGCTGAACAAATGCCTGCAGGGTGGACTAGGTGTTTGGTTCTAAATACAACTATTCTTCTAGTTAGCACCCTGGTCTTGGCTGCAGAAGCCCCTCTTTTACTTTGGGGTCTCAGTTTTCATTTCTTCCATAGGCCTGCTTGGTTCTTTGTCCTTGGATGTTCATCTTTACTAATAGGGTTTCAAATCTTCCTAGTTCTACTTGGGTTCAGACAGCTTAACTAAACATGAGCCACTCTTCCCTTTCACTCCTGGTGACTGTACTCCAGTTAGGTGCTGAGCAGTGCCACTGGATGACAGGCACTTGCATCCCCAGCTATTGTCAGCTACCCCTTTCCAGCTCTGAAGACTGGAGGACAATGGAGAGTGAGTCAGGCTATGGGAAGAACAACTACCCACAGAAGGATTATGAGCACTAGGAGCACTGGACACTTCAGACTTTGCTAAGGAGAGCTGATTCCTACCTGAGGAACAGCAGCAGAGCAAGTGATTCGCCTACTCCTGCAGCCAGGTTAGAGCTTTCCTATGTGGTACCTTGAGTAAATCCATTTGAGCTATGATGGTAGTGCAGCAAACAGTTGTGGAGCAGAGGATAACGCTGTGCCTGTTGTGTATTGTTTTGATTTGCCTTCCCCCCTCCTCCCCTCCCTGAACAGTATGGAGGGAGGAGGGCAGGCAGAGCTTCTCCTGCGTGGGAATAAAGGCCACATTTGTAGCTTTGCCTCAGGAGCTTGAAAACCATAAGTCAGGCCTCCAAGACTACATTTGGTTTGGAAATAATGAGATGCTTTAGAAAATGAACTTGGAGTTCTCTTTCACAGTCTCTTTGTTTCCAAGCCTTTTGAGTGCACTTGCTTCATGTTTGCAAGCTTTCTTTCTTCAACAATGATGGTAGAAGTATTATTTTTCAATGAAAACAAGGATGTTCTTATACTTGTTGATTCCAGCACCTGGGGCATAAACTTTCAAATATTGTGGCATTTGGAGAGGAGTGGAGGCAGGACACACAAACCACTCAACTTTAAGCCCTGTTTCCGTTGGATCACCATCCTCCACAGTAGGAATCTGAAGGATTGCAAAAGCTGAAGCATAAGGACCCCCTGTTGGTGGCCCCAGTGTCTGTCTTGGCAGCTTGCCAGGAGCCCAAGGGATGCACTTAATTTTCTTTATTCATTAGCATATTTTTAATCAAACCCATCAAACCACAGTGTTTCCACATGTCTCTCCCATGGCAGATGAACAAAAATAGGTCAGTGCTCAAATGCACCTCTAACACACTGCATTTCTGCAGTTCACTCCTATAGTTGCAGTTGGAAAGCAGCAAATGCCCCATCCTCTGCACCTGGTGAATACTTGTGATAAAGAAGACTTCACTTCTCTCCTGACAGAGGAAAGCACGTGGAGTTTGTCCATGCTACAGCCTGCTTTCCATTCTCTGCCCAGTCAGAGGGCAGGAAAAGCTGCACCTGAATCCTCTCCAATTTAGCTTCAAGTTTACAGCATTTGCTTGGTGTTAATTTCTAGTGAATAATCAGGTGTGATGTCCAAGGCTGAATTCCCTGCCCCTAATGAAGTTTCAAGACTGCTTTACACCTAGTTTAATAATAGGCTTTTTACATTCTTGTCACCTGTAACCTACCTTCATATACCTCATGCTGCCAACCCATCTCCAGCCAGGCAAGGAAAATGTTGCAGTGTTGAGATCATGTTCACACTTGCAGCTGAGACGTGTCTTGCCTTGTTTCTTATCTCTGAATTGTTCATAACAAGAGCTAAGTAAAAATTACTCTTCATGTTTTTTACATGAGCTTTCAAAGTTGGTTACAGTGTTCTGGGTGGGGTGAATATTGCATCAACACCAGGTTAAAACTTATCTTTTGTTCTTCTTTTTTGGAAAGAAATGGGGATATAGGTTCCAGGGGAATAGTCTTCCGCATGAGACAAAAATCAGGTAAAGTCCAAGGTATTAAGTAGTTTCGGAGCATTTGAAATGCAAGTCCCTGACAAAGGGATGCATGCTTTAATTTCTGTTCTCTTTCTTCCTAAAAAAACCCAGGACTTTGAGTTAAATAAGTTGATGAAGACTGAAAATAGAAATTGGAATGGGCTCACAGGCTGTTCCTAGCAGCAGAAAAGCCAGGGAAGTGAAAGGTGAAAAGCTCTGGAACATCCAGGCCCCTTTCCAAGCAGCCCCAACTCTCCTGGTAACCCTTTCCTGCTGACAATGCCATCACCCCAGACAGGCTGCAGCAAGTGATACAGGCACAGAGCAGGCCCTGCTTCCCTCTGCTGCTGGTAGATTCTCCTTTTGGTCATCACAGGCTCCTTTGTGGTTCCTTTTGTTTTGAGAGCTAACCCAAGGGGTGACGGTTGAAAAAGTTAAAATTGTTAATTTTAGCTTCCCAGTTAAAGGTGCTAGGCATTTCCTGCTAGGAAGGCCTTTTGTGTTTTGTGTCAGAAGCCCAAAACCAGAATATAACCTCCAAAGCCTGAAGATAGTATTTTATGCTGTGTACTGGGTGGTCTCTGCTAAATAACAAAACATCCCAGCCATGGGGATGGGGGCCTGTTTACTCCCTCCCTGTTGCGTGCCTGTAATAGTTCACAGCAGTAGTCATGTTACAGGCAAATACTGTACTTCTACCCATTTACTTTTCATTCAGGTCTTCCACTTCTGCTGTAAGAAGCTTCCATCAACTGCTATCAATCACTTGTTTACTTTAAAGTCTTAAGTGTTTGCCTTGTCTAAATCCACCCTTACTTACACCTGTATTCTCTTATTGTTCTTTAACAGTTACTGTTAAACAAATTTAGCCCTGTTGCCTAGACAGAAGATACGTTACAGCAGTACCAATTTTGCTACAGGCTCAATCCTGCAAGTTTGTGCCCTATCACTTAGAGAGGGGGAAGAGTCATGTTGCAACTTTAACTCGTGATCTCTCTGTAATGCCCATTCTTTGGGCAGATCTGGATCTGTACGGTGTTCATCACAGTGGTTTGGACTCTGGGGGAGCTCCATCTGCTATTGCTTTGTGGTCTGCTAGCACAGTAACGGCAGTGATGTTTCGGTTTGAGGGAAGCAGACTTACAAAAGGTCTTGGGCATCCCCATGGAGTGTTGCAATGCCTGTTCTTGGCAGCCACCACAAACTCCAGTTCTTTGCCTTTTCATAGCGAAGCTTCCTGCGCCATGCACCACCTCAAAATGGCAGCCACCAAACCCAAGAGGCTGCTTTGCTGTCTGAGCAAGTGATGGGGAACACAGCCTCTTAAATCTACCTTGCCTGGGGGCTGAGGATCCCTTGGGCTTCACAATTTAGGCACTCTCTTGGCTTTCTTCCAGGAACAGAGCGTGGGTCCATTCTTGCAAGGGAAAGGCAGGGCTGTTGGCAGCACAGCAGTGTTTTGTATACACTACGCTCGGTACTCAAAAGGCTAGTGCTGAACATGGGGAATTTCACATGGCTCAATTCCCTTCTGCCCCAGGGAGTGCGTGTGCCTCCTCTCCCAGCAGAGTGCATTTACCAGGGTGCACTCTGTGCCAGGGAGGGGACTGCCTCTGTCCTCTTAAAGCTGGTCTCACATAAATTGGGTAGTTCCAGATGTTTTGGCTAGCAGGGTGGGACGCAGAATAGGCCTGGCCTTGTGCCTCTCTGAACTGTCTACTTGGAGAGCTGTGGGATCGTGCTCCCTTTGGTCAGGCGGAGACTCAACTGTCCCAGCATAGCCCCATAGCCTGCTCCTTCTGAGATCTGACCTGCCTCTCATGACTCCTGTCGGGCAGGGAAGCGGACTGAGCCCAGCTCTTCTTACATGAACTGTTGGACTACTGACTAAATTAAGGTATGAATAAAAATAGCCTATGCCCATCCCCTCCACCCACCTTGAGCTCTTTTAGAAAAAGGGAAGAAAAAAATTATATTTATTGCTGCATTTTTGGACACCTGATCTGGAAAGTGGGCAGACTGAAAACACCTGCTGCACTGAGTCCTTAGGGAAGAAAGTCAGAGATGTTCATCTAGTCATTGTAAGGGACTGAAGTCTGAGGTGGATGCTGCAGGCTTTACGAGGCTCAGAGGTTTTTGGCCTGCCGCTACAGCCAGTGATAGATACCTGGGCATCTTGAATATATCATTGTGGAAGTCACTACCACATCAGATGCCTGAGGTTTCTTTGCATTTTGCGATGACATAAGTGATTTTAACATAGAGGGTCAATTAATGAGAGGCAGAGTTCAGCATCAGTTAAAACCACATATTTTACAGGTTTGAAGTTACACTAGCAGAAGTTGAATAAGGCAAAGCAGTGTCTTCTGTCTCCTTGAGCTTTTTCCTGACCTATGTGCACAACTCAGTTTGTTCTGGGAGTGACAGGGAGTGGACATACACCAAACTTTTCCCCAAAGTGGAAACTGTGCGCAACAGCCTCATTTCTCATGAGATTTGTCCAAGTAGTTTAACGTGCTGTGGTCAATTTACTTTGTTGCCATCCAGGAAATACAGGTGGGTAGCATGCAATCATACTGGTGATATTTAAACAAAATATTCCTTTCTGTTGTGACTGCATACCATTGACACCTCTAGTGTCCGTTTTGCGGTAGGGGAAACGCTCTGACCCAAGGAACACCTAAGAAAATGAAGCAAGAGCCCTTAGAAATGCAGCGTGAGCCATCATACCTAATGCTTGGGTTTTATGTCGTGATGAGATTATCTCCCCCCCCTGCTACCCAATGTAAGGGTACTGTGATACCTAAATAATTGATTATCTTAAGTTTCCCCTAACCCTGACATCTGGAAAGAGCTGTGGCTGTACAAAATACCATCTATTGCTAATTCTTTAGACAGCCCTAGCACCTCTCACCCTGAAGGACCAGACCCCTTGAACTCTCAACCATGGCTACCTTCCCATTCCCCCAAAAGGCCACAGTAAATGAGGTTGTCTTAGAGAAGTCCAGCTGTGTGATAGCAGCTGCTGCCTTATGCTCCCCTAAAGGGAAAGTGGGGCCTGTTTTGGGGTGTGATGGGACCAACTGGCTGTTAGCCTTGCATTTTCTCTCTCTGTGCCCTTTGCTGCTCTTGGAGGGGTGGCCCTGCAGAAGAGGGTCCCAAAGGATGTGCAGCAGCCAAATATAGCCTCTGCTGGAGGGAAAACTTGTGCACGATTCAGAGCAAGTACCACTTTACAATAACTTCTGGTAAAGAGGAGCTGTGGAGAATAAAACAACTAATTGGGTCTGTGTCAGGATGCTTTAGTACCCGTGCTGAAATTTGGCCAAGGAAATGAAGCTCACACCTTTCACTGTTGCACACAAATAAACCAATATTTCCAAGGGATCTTTCACAACCAGCATTGGTGAGGATTTATCACATATAATGTCCAAACCTGAATGCACCTGGCTCTGGTATGGGATCATTGGTGATTGTTTTTTGGTTTGGGTTTGGTTTTTTTAATATTCCATTTTCAGCTGGAAATTACTGATGTGACCAAAGTCCGATTCCCTTCAGCAGTTTCTCCCTTCCTCCCCCCACCTTTTCGCACTCCCTGAGGTCTGACCATCTGGAAATCCTCCTCCACCTCTTCATCATGTGTGAATTTCCACCTAGGGCTGAAAGTGTCACTGTACTAAAGTGTGATGCATTAACACATTGAGGCAGAAAGCAGAGGGGAGTTGGGGATTATAACACTTCATGACCCACTCTGCAGTCGCTCTATGATTTAATCATCTTTATCAGCTTGTATCCTTTTCTTTGTATCCCTGTATTTTCCCTGTATCCTTTATTAAAATATTCCCATAATTAAAAAAAAAAACCCACTACACAAACAAGTGAAGTGCAGTACCTTGTCTTGTGACCAAGATCAACTGCAAAAGGCAAATACCTCGAGGAGAGCATGCCTCACTCAAGCAAGCTGGGGGACCTAGGTTGCTCTTTCACAATGAGCTCGCTATTATCTCTATCTCGTATTGCAAACTTGGGGTTCTTTCCTGCCAATACTCATGTACATGAGCTGAGAAATTGTAATTTTTATTTTTTTATATATAGAATATAAAGTATAAGCAGTAATAATGCTATCTTGTATAGAAATGCAAGCAAGCCGTGCAAACTATGTGCTGTGTTGGTTTATCCTTTCGGCAGAGGGGAATGGAAAATTCACTAGTTTGGAAGTCAGTTAGCTCCCTAGCCGCCTTCTAACTAAATACTGAGGCTTATTATGCTTCAAATAAATGTATGTGTATATATATATATTTCTTTTGTGGCTTGGTTGCTGTAATCATCTTGGATGTAATAATGCTACTAGCCTCAGGGCTATATTTATTAAGATTTTAATTTAAAAATTTCTGTCCTTCAGCATTTAAAGGGAGGAAAACCCCATCTGGAGTAGCCAAAAAAAAAAGTTCATCCTTTTCTTTTTTATGCGTTCCCCTCCCCTAGGCCCTCTCTCTCATCTTTTAAGCAAAAAACCTAGAACAACACACTTTCCTGTTGTAGCTCTGCACCCTCCTGTCGCTTCAGTACCTGTGTAGGTTTGGTAGACCCAATGTCTGCTTAATATGACCGACGTACTCCTGCTCTTGCAGTCTCCAGAGCAGTGGTTTGTTTTCTTATCCTTGTATAATAGTACCAGCGTACTTCACAGTAATATTTCCACATGCTATGATTTATTCTTAATAATGCTCTCAGTAAGGATCTAAACCACAGCAATAAATGTTGGGGGGTGAGACTATTACTCAGAACTGGCAAAGGGCTGTGGAGGAGTTTTAGGGTTGTTCTTTGTTAAGAAGCTGCCCCACTTCTGAGATCATGGCAAGAGAATAACAGAACAAGGAGACCTGCTTGTAACCTCGGGAGTGAAAAACTCCCACAATCTTGAAACCCCTTTGAGGGGACGTCTCTGTCCAGGGGACAGCCTGAGCTGTCACAGTGTACGTGCTTTTTCAGGTGTGTTGGAAGAAACAGCAGATGTTGGTGCCCAAGTTGTATAGAGTTTGCAATCCGTTTTGTTTTAATCCCGTGGCATATTCAAGCTATTCCCTCATGAGGGGACAGACAGCACTGATTTACAAATGATAAATATTGAGCAGGGCAGAAGGTGATTCAGAAATTTTTGTTAATAACGCTCTCATGTGATTTAGTAGTACTGGGACATCAGCGATGGGTGGTAGCAGAGGACCTTGCTTGTAGCTAATGTCAGTGTAGCAAACGTGGAGGGTGAGACAGCCTCAACGTACTTGTGAGATGCCTGCAATGGCTAAATGGCCCTGGGTAAATGACTGTAAATCATGTGGGTCCACTAACTGTGACAGTGCTACTGCTCTGCCCCAGTGGAAGATCTTCCTTGCTTGAACTGGGCAATTTCGGCACTGTTACAGGAGCCCCTTGCTCCTGGCCCCAGCAGTGAGTGCATCAGTCAGCCATGTCACAGTCATCTCTAAAATCCCACTCCGATGTTCCTGTGCAAACAGCCAAACTGCACAATAGTTTTGGTTTGATATAACAAAAGACTCATGGAAACAAAACTGGGCAATTTAAGTATGAACAGACTGAAAATAAGTTTTGACATAGAGTACCAAGGCCAAGCTCCATGAAGAGGATTAATTCCTGTATGCTGCTTTTCTCCACTGAGTTTCAAAGCAACTTACGGAGGGTTGAATGCTGTCATCCTCAACTTACAGCTAGTGACATTGGGTAAAGAGGAAGAAATCCAGGCCCAAGCACAGGTCTTCTGGCTGCAGCCAATCCCACAGGCAATAGGTGTAGACAATTCCTCTACATTGTGCTGCTTGCTTGTAGAAAAGAGAAGGTGGCTTGTGTTCAGGTACTCATCGAGTGCTACTGAGTATTTGTCATGAGATGACTTGAGCTTCTGTACCCCGTTTCTCCCACAGAATTGGAAAAGTAGCAGCTATTTTTTTTGCTACTGAGCTCCATTTAAAATCACAGAGAAACCTCTCCATCTTGTCACCACTCCCTGATAAATACTGATTTTCTCAGGACAGCTGATTTTGACATTGCTCTATCCTACTGCTCATTTCCCTGATCTATTAGACGTATCAGTCACAACTGGATGTAGAAGAAACGCAGACGTCGACTTCTAAATGCGTTGCCTCAGTAAGTAGCGTTCAAATTATGAGAAGTCAAGTTTTAACTACTTTGTTTACCACTTAAATGCAGATTTTATTTTTACTCACTTTGCTACTTTGCAAGGCTTTTGGTGTGAACTTAAACAAACATGAAAATCATGTTCTTTAACAGTATGTTAAAAGTGCTTGTATGTTAAAAGTGCTCACCACAAAGCAGACACTTCTTTGTTGGGCAACCAGCACAGCTTTTTCATGTTGTCTATGTGTCCTCACCCGCCCCAACCTATTTAGGTCAATACAAGCAACTTCAGAGGAAGTCACTGCCTGGTTATAAGGCTACGGCTTTGGACTGCAGAGGACAGACCGTGAAAGGAAAACAAGAGCACTTCTGGGCCATCAACAAGCGGTGCATAGCTTTTGAACATCACACAAGGTATCCGCTCGATGGTGGTCAGTCCCTTTCCTTTGGAAATTGAAGCAATCCCTGAATTTGGTCCCTTTGCCAAATGGAATGCTGCTTTGTGCGGAGACCTGCCTGAGGTGATGTACCTGACTGCATTGCTCACAGCACAGGAGATCCACCTGCGCTTCGTTCCCCACAGCAAACCTGAGAGCTTGGATGCAAACCTTCCCAGAGCGCGAAGGGGTCATTGAAGAGGACCGATCGGCCAACGTGTTGCCCATGATGCACCGCCAGGTAGCTGAGCTGGGAGAGCAGGAGGGAGCAGGACTACAGCCGCGTTAAAGCAGGTGCAGTGGGCATGGGAGGCTGAGGCTGTGAGTATACCCCCGCAACCCTGTACTGCTGCCCCCCATGCCCCCGTCCTGCCTGACGCTCATGTGAGGAGCTGGCATTCAATAGGTGCTCTTCAAAACCTGTTGAGAGCTTCATTTTATTTCTCTGTGACTCATCTTCCAGATTCTTGTTGTACCTGCTTTAGATGAGTTCCCAGTTTGGTCAGGTCCTTTGTTTCTGCTTCCAAGTGGTGTTCAGAGTAGGGCCCTTTTTTTAGAGAGCACAAATCTCTGTTAACAGACAGTTTTCAGTTAAAGAAGCAGGGGCAGGAGCAAAGTAGCCAGATTAACCTCACAGTGTTTTTTTTTCATGAGTTAGGTCTACCTTTGCCAGTTCAGAAAGCATCCAGGTCATTCAGAATGGCTTTTACTCACTTGATTTTCAGTAGGACTTTCCCTTCTGCAGAATTACGGTTCTTTTGAAACATCCTCTGGTTTTGTTGCAATTGTTTTAAAAGTAATTGCGCGCAGTGAGGAAGCAGCCTGATTACAGATACGTAATTTCATCTGAGGCAAAAGAATGGCATGAATACAAATTCCAGATAGACCACAGTGCTCCCCGCCTGCCTCTGTAACCATGTGTCTCAGTTGCTCCATACTTCCAGCAAGACGACAATGGCCGCCTTGTAAAAAGCTCTTTCAGATACAGGGAAGAAGTATATACTTCAAGGTCTACCCTTGAAACTTCTGTGGGATAGCAGTGCTCTTCTGAAGTGCCATTTAAAACAGATTGCGTTTCACTACGTGCAAAAATCCCCCGTGTAGATGCAGCTATATGAGCAAAAAAAAGTGCTTTTGCCAGTATAGCCTATTTTATTTGGGAAATGCTTGCAGAAAAAGATGCTTGTGCTAGTAAAACTTGTATTTGCTGGTTATCAAAGGAGAAGCACTTCTAGTGCAAACTGGGCCTCTTATATACGAAGATTTATTCAGTTCAGCCATCAGTACAGTAAAGAAAATCCTTCCTCGAAGGGATTAGTAAGGTTACCTAATAGATATTATTAATGGTTGTAAGAGCATAAAAGGTGCTTTGGCAATACGTGAGGGGCTAGATCCTTTGCTAGTGTAAATTGTTATGGTCCCACTGAGGGCATCACGGAACCACAAGAGCAGCAAGGAAGCTGCCTTGTGCCACCGCTGTCTGCTCGGCTTCTAGAGCTTCCCACCGACTCGGGAAGGCGCAGAGCTGCACTGGCCGGCCTCTCCAGAAGTGTGACTTCTGCGTCTGCTGCCCCCTGAGAAAAATGTGCATAAGCAAATATCCAGGTTATAGAGGAAGAGCTGTAGTGGTTTGATGCCTCAGAAACATGCTGGTTTACACTGGCTGAGAATCTCAGTTTCTACTGATTTCATTATACTAGTAGCTTTAATAAGCATCAGATTCCAGTCACGAGACTCGATGTTGCTCCAGAAAATACCCTCCGATACTGTACCTTCTCACAGCGGGGCTGCCTGGCTAACTGTGTGCTTGCCCATTAAGCACAAATCCCAGCCGTTTCCTTCCCAGTTTTCCCCTGCATTTAATGTATGGAAAAGCATGACCCTGAGTCAGATGAATAGCAGCCGGTTTGAGAAGGTGTGTGTGAAAATGTATCCTCGCGCAGATGAGCTTGGAACAAACAGAATAGAGGGGAGGAGGGGAGGAGAGCGGAGCGGGGGGAGCGTGACGCTACCCTCTGCCTGATGGTTCAGCCACTACGTGTGAGCAACAAGTTTATGCCCAAGGGAAAGAACTGAAAGCTAAGGAGACCTTAAAATTAACAGAGCTTTATGGCTCAATCAATAGGCCGTGCTCCCTGAGCAAGATTAGAAATCAAATGGCACATTTCTCTCTCTTAACCCTATTTGCTCTCCCTGTAGGCTCTTCTGCCTGAAAGCATTTCAGGTTTGATTAAGTTCTTCTCCGGGAAGCCAGAGAGAGTCCGTTGTGTGAGCTGCCCCCAGAATGCTGTGTTGGACGCACTAGTTTAACTAACAATAGAGGTTATTAGTGTATTAGTCTGTAGGTAATTGCTAGAGAAGATAAGTCTTCCCAATATTTGAATATGCAAAATGGCTTTGGCTAACCAAAAAAGGGGGAGTGGGGGGGTGTGTGGAAGCCCAAACGTGCCACTGCAGTGAGTAACAGGGATGATTAAAAATCACTATGTAAAAAAGGGAACCTCTACCTTGTTTTACTGCTAGAAATACCTTCCTGGATTTGTTATCCCCACTGAAGACATAGTATTTTCCCTCTTTGGCATTTCATTCTCACTGGGGCACTGAAATTGTTGTTTTCAAAGGGAGAGGGACTGCGTTTGCACCTATTTCTTGTTTGACAGTGACCTCTATGAACCAGTCATCACTGCTCTCCCTGTTGTTTTCTTGTTAGCTCTTTGCTGTCAAATTAATTACTGTGAAGTACTAAGCTTGTTGCATTCACGTGCTCTTATTAGCTCACAGGATGTCAGAGTGATTGGATTTTTAGCATTATTTCTTTTTTTACATTCCAGGCTTTCCATTCAAAACCTGTTACTGGCAGGGAGGAAATACTGTATCTAATTCTGATCTCCCATCAGGGTAGCTCCAGTGATCCCGAGGATTCGATTTACAATGCTGTATATGCAATTGGGCTGTGTTTATATCAAACCCAGTACAAACAATCAGATCGGATTGCAATGTGACTTTGCAGCCCAGCATTACGTGTCTTTCCTTTTGCAGTACAGAGCAAGAAAGAAAATATTTATGATGAGAATAGCATTTGTCCCTTTCATTCTTAAATCACAGTAACAAGCTGATCCTCCAGCTGACCCTCTTTACGCTCTTGCATTGCTTGTATTTGCGACAACCAGCAGAGCTCACAGGTGTGCAGTCCGGGAAGCATGAGAAGTTTTATTCTTCTTTTAAAAACTGAAACGCAGAGAAGGGGCTTCTTAGTTGTCATGCTTGAAATTTGCCTGTCCTGCTTCTGCTGCTGCCCCTTGAAAACCAGCTCCATGAAAAAGATTAAGGTCTTGAGGTTTGCTTTCATTCTTGAAGGTAGATTCTTCTTTGTTAAAGAAAAAAAAAAAAAGAAAAACGAAGATGTAATTAGAACAGCCGGCAGCCCCCTTGCCTGGGCCTGCTCCTGGGCTGCAGGAGGCTCAGCCCCAGGTGCTCCTTTGCGGTTCGGAGCACGGGCTTCAGCGCGCATCTCCCGCCCCCCAGCCCCAGCCCCCGCCCGCCGCCCCTGCGGGACCAGCCGCTCCCACCCGGCCAGCAGCGACCCCCGCCACCGCCGGTGCCTCCGTGCGCCCGAGCCGCGGAGGGGCCCGGCCTCCGCCCCTTAATTCCCAGCGGGGCTTCCGCGGCTCCCGCTGCCGGGGCCGGGCTGCCCCTGCCTCCGCCGCTGCCCCCGGTCCCGGCCCCACCGCCCGCTTCCCCGCGCGGCCCAGAGGGGGCGCCCTCTGCCCAGGCTTGGCGGCGGCGGCGCGCAGGGCCGCGGGGCAGGGCGGGGGGGGCCGCCGCCGCGCGCCCCAGGCCGCGGCCGCGGAGGGCTCCCCGCTGCCCCCGGTCGCTCGGCCCCGGGCTCGGTTGTTGGGGGGAGCCGGGTGGGAGGCTCTCCTGAGCCCTGCGGGGGGATCACAGCCCCCCCCTTCGCCGGGCCCCCCCCCCCCCTCCCCCTCCCAGAGCCCGGGGCTGCCCCGCGGAGGAAAACCCGTTCCCGGGGCGTGGGCAGGGCCGCACTCCTGCCGGCTCCCGGCCACCGGAGCGCGGCGGTCCCGTTATCTCCCCTCCCGGCTCCCTTCGGCCGCCCCGAGCCCCCCCCGCCCCCCCCCCCCCGCCCGCCCCGCCAGGCTCCGCGCCCCGTCCCTCCTGCCCCACGGAAAACACACACAATCCCCGGCACCCGCCCCGATCACCCGGCCCATTCAAACAAACAAACAAAAACCCGCCCCGTCGCAAAGCCAACCCGACGGTAAACTTTCTAATGACTTCTTCTTTCAAGTGCTTAAAAGGCAAGGAACACGGGGGGGGGGCGGCGGCATCCATCTCCCGGCCGGGGCGGGTGGGAGGGGGGGCCGCGGCTGCTGCCGCCCGCGGTCCGTCCGTCCCTCCGTCCGTCCTGCCGGGGATGGGACGGGGACGCGGGTCCGTGTGCGGTGGGTGTGTTTGCAGGAACCGGGAGGGAGGGGACGGGGGAGTTAAAGAAACAGCATAGTTAATATTTCCACATCAGGAAGTTACTGTAATAGCCCAGGGGGCAAAAGACTTAACTTAATCTCCTAAATAGTGAGGAACCCATGGCGTCTCTGTTATAGGTTGGAGTTCCCACGTGGTTTTAACTCCTGTATAAAAGTTTCAGTAGAAAGTGCCACAATGTCGTGATTTTGCAGGGGGGGAAAATTAGCAGGAGGAGATCAGAGGAAGATAAGCGAGGAGCGAGCCGCTTCCCCGAGACCTTCCACTGCGGATCCGAGAGGGAACATCAGACGCGTTAAAAAAAACCAAACCAAAACAAAACACAGCGTTCAAGCCAGCACAAGGCGAGCGAAAGATCAAAAAGACGCGGAGAGGGAGACAGATTAACCGGAGCAGCAGCAGCAGCAGCAACAACAACAAAAATCACACTTAAAATAATAATAACAATAATAATAATAAAACCCAAACCGCCAACAAGGGAGATATTGTTTAAAAAGAGCGAGCGAGGGAGCGAGCCGAAGAGCCGGTCTGACCGAGTGGATCCGTGCAGCCTCTCCTGGGATCGCCGGGATCGAGCCGATTCCCCGCTCCGCGGCCGCGCAGCGTGCGGTGCCGCTGCCCAGGGCCGGGGCCGCGCCGGGCGCCGCCGCAGCATCCTCGCCGGACTCCGGACCCTCCGCGCTGCTTTGAAAAATAAAGCATCTCGCTAATAATAAGCGGGGCGGTGGGGGGAGAAGACTCGCAACCGTGGAGCTGCCGGCCGCGTACCCCCTCCCCGCCGCCCCCGGCCCCCTCCCCAGCGATGCTCCGGGTCAACTTTGATGGCACGTTGAGAAGCAGCGGGCGCTGAAGGGGGACAACCGAGCGGCGCGGCGCGGAGCCGACCTGCTGAGAGACCTGCACCCACGGCCTGTGGATTGTTGTCTTGCGGGGGCGGAGTGGGCGGGGGGGTACAAGTGGCATTTCTCCCCCCCCCACCCCCCCCTCCTTCCAGACTATAAATTGGATTGTATATAAATCTGCTTCGTTTATCTCCCTGACCCCCCTCAATGACGCCGGACTAAGGAGCTCCTCTCCGCGGCCCGCCCGGACCTGCCGAAGCGAGGGATGGACCAGGAGCGGCTGCGCCCGGGGATGCCCCTCTGAAGCGGCGCGGGGCACCGGGGCAGCGCGGCGCCGCCTCCCCCCTGCTCCCCTCGCACCTCCGGCTCGCTCCCCGCTCCCCCTCCCTCCTCCCCGGGCTCCGCAGCCACCCCCTCACCTGCTGCTGTCCCCCTCCCCCGTGGAGCCGGGCTCTCCCCCCCCCCCCCCCCCCACTTCGCCCTCGGTGCCCGCCCGTGCAGCCTCCCCCCTCCGCCTCCCCGGCGGCACACGCCGCTTCCCGGGCGCCCCCTCCCTCCGCCGCGGCTCCCCCCCTGCGCGGAGCGGTTGCGGCCCCCCCGGCTTGGCTGCCACCGCCCCCTCCGCGCCGCGGAGCGCACGGAGCGGCGCTGCCTGCAGACGGGCTCCCTGCGGCGCTTCGGGGCGGCCCCCAGCTCGGCCCCCCGCTCCTCCGCCATGGACGGGGCGGCTCGCCGGGGGGTGCTGGCCGCGCTGCTGGCCTGCGGGCTGCTCCTGCTGGGCGCCGCGGCCACCCCGACCCCGCCGGCCCCCGCCGGGGCCCGGCGGCCCGAGGAGCCGGGCAAGGTGGACGGGGATTTCCTGGAGGCGGTGAAGAGGCACATCCTGAGCCGGCTGCAGATGCGGGACCGGCCCAACATCACGCACGCCGTGCCCAAGGCGGCCATGGTCACGGCGCTGCGCAAGCTGCACGCCGGCAAGGTGCGGGAGGACGGCCGCGTGGAGATCCCCAGCCGGACGGGCAGGCGAGCGCCGGGCCCCCGGCCCACGACCCCGTCTCCGAGATCATCAGCTTCGCCGGGGCGCCCCGGCCCGCCCCCGCCGCTGCCCGCCGCGCCCCCGGCCCGACCCCTGCCAGTCCTCCCGCTCGCCCTGCCCGGCCCGCCCGCCCTCTCCGTCCCCCTGCCTGACCCCTGGCCTGGCCCTGCCGCCCGGCCCCCGTGCGCCCGGCCCGCCCCCTGGTGCCGGCCCGGCCGCCCCGCCCCCGCCCCGCCGCCTCCCCCCCCCTGGCCCGCCCGCGCCTCCCGGCCCCCTGCCGTTCCCGGCGCCCGGGCTTCTCCCCGGGTCGTGCCCTGCAACTGCCCCCCCGCGGCCTCCCTGCCCCCCGCTTCCCCCCGGCGGCCCTGCCAGCTGCACCGCGGCTCGCCTCCGTCCCACGGTCCCTCCTCTGCCTGTCCCGCTCCATCCCTTCCATCCTTTCCCTCGTCTGCCTGCCCTGCACATTCGTCTGGTTCACTGCATGCATCTGTCTGTGGAGGCTCGCGTTCACCCGTCCTCCCTTCCCGTTCTTGCCCGTTTATTTAGCTTTCGTTCGTAGTGTTGGCCTTGTCTGTTTGTCCACTGCGTGCAGCGTCCTCCCAAGTGCGTCTGTCTGTCTCCTCTCTGTCCGTCGGGCCGGTTCCTAACTGTGCCATCCATCCCCACGGTACCAGCCATCTCAGTCCTGTCCAGCCATTGCAGTTATGCATCGCTGAATCCCTTCAGCGTAGCTTTCCAGCAGTTTATCCAGGCAACCGCTGTGCCTGTGAACTTTGCACATCTGGCCCTAGCACCATTGCTCTGCAAATTAGCTCCCTCCTGTCTATCTGCCCATCTCTCCATCATCGCTCTATCGCTCCGTTCATTTTTCTCTCCCTCTCTATCTTCCTGTGGCATCTATATATCATTTGTCCACAAAATAAATCTCTTTCTATCCTGTATACTGCCCACTCATCTTCTTTATCTACCCTCCCACTTACCGAAGGCATATACATTTACAGTATCTATGGGATCTGTTGCATTATACATATGCTCGTTATATTCACATACAAAATTTGGGATTGGGGAAAACCTATTTTTCTTTTCTTCACTGTCACCACAGTTTACAAAGAAGTTGTATATTTACTAACATGCGAAAGGCTTTCCTAGGGTACATTTTGGGGGTTATTATTTTTTTAATAGGCTGTTCTTGGGAGATCTGGGGTGGGCTTGTACTTCCACTTAGTATTCGATCAATTGCTGGCTTTTGTAACACTTCCAAAATCGACTTTGTGTAGAATGTAGACAGACAGCAGTGAAAATTTTTGTCCCTGAAATATTACAAGGTACCGACTGGGCCCTGGAGGCACATTTGTAAGGCATCTAAGGTAACAAATGAAGACACCGACTATGCAAAAAACCCCATTCAGAGATCGACAAAAATAATAAAGATTCTTAGGAGAAGAGAGGGAAGGGGGGGAAAAAAAAAATCTACATTTGGCTCGGTGCAGAAAGAAGCGAAACAGATAAGGGCAGATGAGAAAATGCCTTTCCAGCAATAATTTTAAATAGCGATTGGGAGGCTTTGATTCAAGGACCAGAATTACAGCCTCGGCCGCAAAGGCCAGCTTGCACATTTATCACCTACGCCAAATTCAGTTAGGTCTTATCGTACAAAATTGCAGCAGGGCCACTGGTATTTCTGAAACATTTCATGCAGCAGGCTCTTTTGTTTACAAATAAGGGGTTATGCCAGGCATTTGGTGACATTTGGTTTTCCGTGGCAATTTCGCTCCCTTAATTCTGGTATTATTGAAAAGCGTATTGAGAACAGTCAGCAGCGGCGTTGCCGCAAGAGCAACCGCTTCAGCGCCTCGCCTTGTATGGGAGTTTATCGTTTTGGGGCGGAAAGGCAGAGATCAAAACGATTAATAATAGCAGGTATTCCACCAGGCTAAGTGGGCGTTAGCTTGGTCTGTTGGACAAGCAGGCACTAATGAAAAATTTCCCCTCCGTCTCGTGAATCCTCTCTGTTAAACTGCGACGAGAATATGTGAAAATCAAAACAAAATCCCTGGTTTGGCATTGGCGTTTCGGTGGTTATTGAAAGGGCTCTCCCTGTGAGAATCAGCATGTAGCTGGAAGTTAAACCCGTTCTTAAACCAGCGAGATAGCAGCGTCCGAGTGCCGGTCTTCCCAAGGTGCTGCTGTAGCGTCTGTAAAGCTGGCTGGCTGGAAATACCCAGTTTTGGAGAGCTCTTACTGGTGTCTGTGGATCTGACACATCCAACTACAGCCCGGTGATGGATGTTGCTGTGGGAAGTCCCTTTTCAAAGTGTTTCGATTGCAAATTGGGGATATCTGATTCAGTGCGTGCCTTCTGGCCGGCACAGCCCTGCCGTCGCTCCCTCGATCCGCTGTGCTCTAGCATTCCCCCTGAATCCAGAATGGCACACAAGCTAACGTTTCCTTTTTGACTTAATCTTGCTGATCTCTCCTTATCTTACAGACGATCTGGCCTCATCTAGAGTCCGCCTCTATTTCTTCATCTCGAATGAAGGGAACCAGAACTTGTTTGTCGTTCAAGCCAGCCTGTGGCTTTACTTGAAGCTGCTTCCATATGTCTTAGAGAAAGGCAGCAGGCGAAAAGTAAGAGTCAAAGTCTATTTCCAGGACCCGGACACTAGCAACAAGTGGAATGTGGTTGAAAAGAAAGTTGATCTCAAAAGAAGTGGTTGGCACACTTTTCCCATGACAGAGGCGATCCAGGCTCTGTTTGAGAGAGGAGAAAGGAGACTGAACTTGGATGTTCAATGTGAGGGCTGTGAAGAGTATTCAGTGCTGCCAATTTATGTGGACCCCGGGGAGGAATCCCACCGGCCTTTTTTAGTGGTGCAAGCCCGCCTCGCCGATAACAAACACAGGATCCGGAAAAGAGGCCTGGAGTGCGATGGCAGGACCAATCTATGTTGCAGGCAACAGTTTTACATTGACTTTAGACTCATTGGGTGGAATGACTGGATCATAGCACCATCAGGTTACTATGGGAATTACTGTGAAGGGAGCTGCCCGGCCTACTTGGCCGGCGTCCCGGGGTCGGCTTCCTCCTTTCACACCGCCGTCGTGAATCAGTACCGAATGCGGGGGCTGAACCCGGGCACCGTGAACTCCTGTTGCATTCCAACCAAACTTAGCACAATGTCAATGCTGTACTTTGATGATGAATACAACATTGTGAAAAGGGACGTTCCCAATATGATTGTGGAAGAATGTGGTTGTGCTTGATTTAAGGTGTGTTTTTGGGGGGGGGGAGAGAGGGGGGGAGAGAGAGAGGGCGAGAGAAAGAGAGAAACATTCCTGTACGAGATGGTGTTGGAGGAAGTTTCACTGTGTATCCAGGCATCAGTGTTGGAAAGTCACTGTGGAAAAGTTTGACAAAAAAAAAAAAAAAAAAGAAAAAAGAAAAAAAAAATAATTTCACTTTGGTGTCAGGACAGTGGCAGTTTGTGGATCTTGGACACTTATATATTCTACCACTTATAAGTTAATGCTATGAAATATCTTAAAGACACACACACACACAGACACACATGAAACGTGGGCACGCACATGAACACGCGCTCAGACACACACGAACACACAGACACACACACACACACACCAGACGAGGCAGCTCAGAAAAGGGACATGAGCACAGAAAGTCAGTGACCAGTGACGACGGACCTAAATGCCTGCCAGTACGAGTGAACGGCTGAGCAGCTGTTTCCCCGCCTGCCGGCGAAGTCAGACCGCAATGAGCTCCCTTTGCTCAGGCAAAAGCACAGACTGCGAGAACACGACGTATTCTTGCGCGCAGGTGTCGAAATGACCAAACATAGAAAATAAAAAAAAAAAAAAAAAAAAAAAAGAAAAAAGTCGACTGTCACCTCTTAGGTCTAATGGGAAGCTGCAGGACACCTGCCTTGGGAGGAGATCACTTCCTCTTAATTTAAATTTATCTAAATGTAAACATCACAGATACCCCCATCTTCCTACAGCACTTCCAGTAAGGAATTGCATGGTCCCATTGGGGAGAGAGAAAAGGAGACAGACACGTAAGCGACTGCTGTGTTTCTAACATCCGACCGTTGCGAAGTCACAGGCTGGGCTGGCATGATCTGATGCTTTAACTGCCCGCAGGCAACCCGTGGATGGCTATACCCGCCGTGTCTTGGAACAGGGGATCCCATGCCCTATGTGGACTGTGTTAACCGTTGGCATCTCTCACTGTTCAGAGAATGAAAAGTTGAGGTTTCAATCTTGTGTTCTTCAACGGGGGACTCGGCAAGGACACGTCATGTGGGGGATGAGCAAACAAGCAACCGCTACCACGGCTAAACCAATGAACCCTGAAGAGGAGTGACAGTAACAGAGTGGAGACATTCTGAAAAATGCAGTGCATTTAATAACAGGCAAGGAACATTTTAACAAGTCTTGGAAAGGAGGAGAGAGGAGAGTGCTTTCAATTTCCTTACCAGGAGGTGTCGAGGATGGCCATAAAGATCAGAAAATAACGATACAGCATAGCACTTGCAAACTGCTTGAATGCACGTATAATAGCACTTGCAAATTTCAATGCCTTGAAAAGTGGTACTTGATAGTGCACTTATCTTTGCTCACTATCTAGGTAAACAGGTGCCGCATGAGCTATGCAATTTAAAGTGTTGACCCATACTAGACGAAACTGGACTTATGATATGACTTTTTTATATTTTTTTATACTTGAAATTAAATCTTTTGCTTCTTTTTTAAAGCGAATGATTGCTTTTAATGTTTGCACTGATTTAGTTGCATGATTAGTCAAAAAACTGCCATTTGAAAAAATGTTATTTTTATAGCAGCAAAAAATGAATACAGTTAAATGTATTATACAGAAATTTTGGAACCAAAGAGGCCAACATATTAGTTATAATTTTTATGAGATGGCAAAGCCATCATATATCATGTAGTCATACTGAGCAATCCCTCACGAGGCCTACCAATTGTTTCAGGGTACAAAATGGATTCTGTTTGTTCTATTCAGTGTCTTTTCTATACCATACGCACATGGAACGTAGAATGAAAAAAAAATTACTATTGTAGAATACATTACAATATGTGCATCCTTTAAATCCAATTTTTATGTTTATTTAATAAAGTTCCTTTTAGGTTCTGTTCCATAATAATTTAAACCAAACAATTTTCACTTAGATTTGCTGTTGAAGTATTTTACATTTGTGTACAGTTTAAATAAATAAAAAAAGATTGAAAACTGGATGTGCTTTTCTTTCTTTCTTTCTTTTTTTTTTTTTTTTCCCTTCAGTGCGTAACATCTGGAGAAACTTGCTTACTTTCAGGACTGAAAGCGGCTGCAGACGGTGCACTGTCGCATTAGACCGTAGTCGTATTAGTCATTGCAGAAAGCCTTGTCTGAGAGCTCAGCTGCGATCCTAAAAATGTTACACTCGAGCTTTATTGCCGTCTGTACATGTAAGCATCTGCTTCTTTCTATCTGCATCAGTGCAGGGTTTCTGGGCGCAAGACCAGTGCTGTTCCGCATACCTGCAGGTCATTACAGCCAGTTCCTGGTTCACCTGCTGTGTAAGAATGTAACTTCTTGTCTAGGTCACTCCCTGATCTGTTACAAGAAGTAAAAAAAAAAAAAAACCACGTGGAAAGCACTTCCAGGAAAAAGAGGTCAATACTAAGTTTGATGAACTTTTTTTTTTTTTTTGTTAAGTTAGCTGGCACCAAGGAGAGTTTTGTTGAGTAAAATACATCCCCTTTACTAATAAAAAACCCCAGAATGTTGCGCATATATCCAGGTATTGATTTCATTGATCTTCACAGCTAAATTCTTCCTCCTGGAGACCTGAGCAAATGCCAGCTGAAGCTGACAGAGGACCTCTGTTGACTTAGCAAATGTTAGGTCTGACCCTGAGACCTAGAAAGTGTCGAAGAAGCAAGTTCTTGCAACTAATGATGGGTTCTAGTTACGATTCACATTCAAGTGCAGCTCTGCCCACCCCTCCCCAAAGCCAGGCACTGGGGTTAAACAGCTTTGTTTCGGGAGACCTCTAGGAGCAATTTGCTGTGGCTGTGTCAACAACCTGCCGCGCAGAACTTTGTCCCCCAGACCCAAATTTTCTGAATATTTCATAGCTTTCTCACCTTCTCGAACTGCACGTTTATTGCCAAAGCCACTGCTCGCTCTTCCTGCTCCATCTCTTAGCAGCTTTATCCCCCGTCTTTCTTCCTTGGGCCAACCCTGTTACTGGTGACTGCAATAAATTCCCCTTGAAATCAGTGGCAAATGCATGTCCCTTCAGTCTGAAGGCACATTTGACCTAATATGACAGAGTCTTCATTAATAAGACTGGGCCGCACTTTCAAAAATGGGATATATTAAGAAATCTTGCCCATTGAAATGCAAGGCCCCGGAGGCTGGGTCTGGTTAGGTTTCGTTCTTAATTGAAAGTGGTTGATTTCTGGGGTCGAAGCCAAGCCTTGCCTTGGACACTGGGACTCCTGAGGAGAGGAGGGTGTCTCAGCGTGGGATTTGGACTCGCAGCCCTGAGGAGCAGGGAGCTGCTGGCAGCCAGGGTGCTGTGAGCTTGGGCTGTCCGGGAGCGAGGAGCAGGAGCGGGCTGTGCTTTGCATCCCACTGCAAACCCACAAGCAAGCCCAGGATCATGAACTCTTTCACAGAGGCCGGCAAAGAACATCCCTTTTCTTGGTAAAAAGCTTTCACAGCTTTCTTCCCCTGCCTTCCCTCCTCCCCCATCTGCAGCTGTGGCCCTGATGTTCATGGGGCAGAAAGAGGGGCATCATCTGGGAGTGGGACGAGCTGGATCATAGTTCAGGTTCCCAAGTCCTTTTGTGTGAAGCAGCCTCTGGAAATCAATCTGAAGAGAACATGCTTTGAGTTTTCTGTGGTGTGGACTCACTCGCTGCTCTGGGCGTGCTGCAGAGCGCGAGGTATCCCCGAGTCCTGGTGCTGACAGCAACCTGTCACACAGATTTCTGAGGCTGAAATGAAACAAAATTTAAAAGGTCTTTAATTTTGAGGGACCAATCTGAGACAGTTTGGGCTTGATTTTTCAGAGATGTGAAAAGCTTGTGCCAGCTTTTTGCAGGGGGCTGCAGGAATGCCACTTCTTGCAGCTTCCACCTCCTGCATTTTTGAAATCAGGCAAAATGAAAAGCAAGATGCCCAAACTCGATGGCGGATTTTGAAAACTTTGGTCTTTATTTTCCCATCTGTCATTCCCATCCTTATAAAACTCAGCATCCAATTTCATTGCCTTATGCTAAGTTAGGTACTGATCTACAAAATCATCTGGGTCAGGTCCATACCCCCCCACCCCCAAGGGGACTAGGTGTCTCTCTCTTGTCTCCAATAAGCTTTGAATTTGGTCCTGTAAATGCTAAATCATTGTATGCTATCATGCGGCAGAATCAATTCTCTGCAGCTAGGAAATCTTTGTCCTTTAAAATATTCGAACCCAGGCAAAACCCCTGTCCCTGTGCCTGGATCTCCCACTGGCATTAATGAGGATGGTGTGAACGGGGCGACTGTCACGATGTGGTGCTACACAGCACTTGGTGGATTAACTCTGCATACATAACCTATTTCCACACATAATAGACACCTGCTCCAAAACTGCCAGGTCTCACCTTCCGTGTTACTTGTGGGCGATGAAGTCAGCAGCTGAAATTAATTACTGCACCCCCCCTGCCATGGGAGAAGAGGGAAACCCCTCACTGAATGAATCCTTCTTGAGAATAATTTTTGTTTGGAGTGGTTTAAATTTTTTCTGAGAGTTTCTGTTAATACTGGTGTCAGTCTGCAGTAGCTCCCCTGAAATCTGCAGATGTAATTCAGGCTAGCTAGCACCAATATAACTAAAGACACACCTGAATCTGTTTTTCTTGAAATCCTGATTGGGCCCAGCTCAGCCTCAGTATTTAAAAAAAAAAAAAATTACTTTTTTTTTTTTTGCTTTAGTATCAGCAACTAAAAGATTTAGCAAAACCCACAGATGCTGCATGAGATCGGAACAAGAGGAAACACCTAAGCTGGTCACGAACACGGGGAGAATCTCCCTGCATACCCTGGAATTTGGCCAGGACTTAGCAATCTCCGTTGGTACAAAAGACCCCAGTAGCTTTCATTTGCTTGCCCAGCCAGTACCCTTGAACCAAAAGCTGGATTTACCTGGCTGCTTGTAATGGTAGGGGCCAATTTTATTTGGGTAACTTCATTGATTTCAGGGGAATTGTTTCTGATTTGTACTAGAATAAGTGGGAGCAGATTTAGATTCTTTAATGTTCTTCCAGTTTAGCTCTTGGAATAACTTGTATTTCATTATTATGTGTTTATGTAATTAGTGCAATTATATTAAATTATATAATTGGTACAATTACTTGGACTCATGTAACCACTGCATGTAGCATTCCATGCTGTAAAATCTTTTACACCGAAAAAAAAAAAAAAGTCAATATTACATGGGAATCTTAATTTGTTTTTAAATTCCAGTATCAAATTTAGACCCTGACCACATGCAAGGAGCTTCTGGTTCACATCAGTGGAACCTCTCTGAGCAGGCAGCTTGCAGCCTTCATCATAGATACTGGGTTTTTAATCTGATTTGGCCAATTCTGTTCAACAGAGGCCCTCCTTAAATGTGTGCAGCTCTCACCAGTCTTCCTTGTACAACGCAGAGATGTCAAGTTTTTACATACATGCCACATACAGAGCTGTGAAGCCACCAGAGACTCGAGATATGCATATAGCTTGATAGGATTTACCATCTTTATGATCTGCCACTGAGAATTTTAGGCCAATACTTTTATTAAATTCATAGGCCCCCTCTTTTTGGTCCTTGAAACTGTTTTTTTTCCTCCACTATAATTTGCTCTTGGCGTATATTGTTGTGAAAGCTTGGAAATAGAGGGGTCAGTGTGAGCAAAAACAGAGTAGGCATGTCCAGCAAAATAGAAAAAAGGGGCAAGAAGAAAACTCAAGAGTTGCATTGATTTCCCTGGGTCAGACATCACCACCAAGGCAGGCCCAGGATGGGAGCTGGAGTTGCTCTAAGCACCTGATGGATCTCCCAGGTGCTGAGCATGTCAACCTCTTGCCTGGCCCAAGTGCAATCATTCAACCCAGCTGCAAAGTGCACAGACCCCAGGTGAGGCACATCTCTACTTAATGACAGCTCTGCAGAGCTTGGCTGCTGCCGGCTTCTTCTCACTTTGGACCTGCTTTTGGAGAGGGTCCACCTCCTGGTGTGTCCTCCTGCAGCCTGGCCTTTGAAATCGGGCCGGGAGAGGCAGCTGCAGCCTACTACTACAGTACAGCCATTTTAGGGCTGCAGCTTGTGCTGCCTTGCTGCCTTCCTCCAGCTGGTAAGTGTGCTCAGTGCCTGTTATTTTTATCTTGAGCTTTTGCTTTGTTTTTGAGGATAATTGCACATTATTGCTGCAATATGTTATAATAAGTGCTATGAAGATGACTATTGTATCCAAGGGGAAAGAAGATGTGGCTGGGGAGCAAACTTAAACATACGTGTCAGCAAAACAAACACGCTGTGTTTGGGCTGTGTCAGTCAAGTGGTACCAAAGTGGCATTTAGGTTTTGCCCAAGCGGAGGCTGCAGGACTGATCTCTCCCCTCTGCGCTCTGTCAGATGGAGCGGCTTGTGCCTGTTCCCCCAGAAGCTGTGGAAGAGCTGCAGCGACCGCGCTTTCCTGCGCCCGGAGCTTAGCCCCTCGCGCGGGTGATGGGGGAGCCGGTCCTGGGCAGCGCAGCAGGAATGAGGTAGGAGAGGTGGTGCTGAAGCGACATCTGTTTGAGGTTAAA
The DNA here is from genome assembly GCA_034008185.1 of Gorsachius magnificus. Lineage (NCBI taxonomy): Eukaryota > Metazoa > Chordata > Aves > Pelecaniformes > Ardeidae > Gorsachius > Gorsachius magnificus. The sequence continues at coordinate 14,391,519 of CM067085.1, read as the reverse complement.
GGGTTATAAATGCTACCAGATCCGGCTCCCATGAGCTGGAGCAGACTGGGTGCGTGGACTTTTGGATCCCCCTGTCCCATCTCCTATTCGCTAAGTCCTCTGTGATCAGGTTTGGTCTCATGGCTTGTTTTTGGGTCGGGCTTTGGAACTGACCCACAGCTGTGGGACTCCAAGCTTAAAAAAAAAAAAAATTTAGGACCTTGTAAATTAAGGCCTTGGGCTCTTGTGAAAGGAAACAAACAACTCTTATCTGTCTTAATGAGAGTCGTATATGTGTATTTTGTATCCAATTGTATGAATTATCTTTAACAGCGATACTTTGTAAGACCATGTAATTTATGAGGTGGTTATCTGAGTCATAAGTATTTATTTATGTCTTGCATGCATTGCGTACATTTGGCTCGATCGGGGTGGCATGTTTGCATGGGTGAGCATGCTTTTTATATATAAATACACACAGACAAGAAATGTAAGGCTTTCTCTAAGCAAATCAACCTGTGCCATGTTAATGCCTCTGTAATAAAATGTATTTTGGGGGATCCTGATGCTAGATTGGAGGTAACACAGTATAGCTATCCACTGTTTTCAGTAGACCTCTTGACTTTTGGGTACCTCATCCTAAGTATGTTGTCTTGCATTAAGTACGTGGTATGTAGGTGCCCTTGTGATGACTGAAGAGAAGGCAGCCTGTTCTCAGATGTGGCTGTGCTCCAGCCAGCTCCACATCCAAGAGAGAGCAGCAAACCACTTTCGCTCAACCTGTGTTTTGAAATTGTTCAGAAGCTGGTTTGGTCTTTAGCACAGTTCGCAGCAACCCTGAGACTGCCTTTAGGACAGCTGCTGGGGTCCCCAGTGCTGCTGTAAAAGCTGAGAAAGAGCCAGGATATCATAGTGTTCTCCATTAGGCCAAACTTGCTATACTGGGAGCTGCTGGGTGGCTCTTGGGCAGAGTGGAACCCACCGAAGTCTCTGTGCCAAGTGTTTCTTATTAACTATGTGATAGGCACAGAGACTTAGGATTTAAGCTGGCTCTGTTTATATTAGCTGCACCCCACAGTGGTCGAATCACTACGTTAACCGTGCCTGACAGTGAATCAAACCCTATATTTCATTGTATGGGTGGGTTCTCCTTACTTTGTTCTCATTTTTTTGCTTGCCCACTCCCCCATGACAATTGTAGGCATGCAAATCTTGGAGAACATTGCTTCCAGACCATATCCCCTTGAATTGGGTTACTGCACCAAGTTAGGCAAGTAAAGCTATGTTTAAGGTTTACCCCAAATGAAAGCTTTTTCTACTCTGCGTGCCACAAATAGACTTTTAATGATGGGAAGCACACGCTGTAAGTGCACCCCAGGATTTGATTCCATGCTTTGTCAAGCTTGTGAATGTGCCAACTCTTACTGTAAATCTTCAGCATCACCAGTTGCAGTCCACAGTTACCAGATATAAGAACAAAAGGAACAGTAAACCAGTCCATGTGCTGATGGCCACCAGTTTTCTGTCTCCGGCAGGCTTTCTTGTGATGATGTGGAATGCTACAGCAATTCAGATGTGCTCTGTGACTTGCCGGGCTTAAAAATCTGTTGGTGTTAATGTAGGGCCAGATTCAGTTATTCACACCTGTGGAAAGCAGATCCAAAATCCTACCAAATCGGAATTCCCCAGCTGATTACAGTCATAAACAGGCTGCAAGACTGCACAGAGTAAAGCCCGTAGTACTTTTGGTGCGCTATCAGAGCCTAGCGCAAGACGCTGCAGCTCCATGAGCTTCTGTTCAGTTGCACCCATTTGCACCAGGTGTGAATTTATCACGCTGGCTTGTAGACAAAACCCTTCCTTTCGATCAGTCAGCAGTCGGGCTCCCGGTATTGTGCTGTGTGTACCTCCGTAGCTGGTGATAGCAGCTATTGTTCTTTTCTGCAATATGTTCATGGCATCAGGCATTATGACTCATGTCATAATACCATTGTGAGCCGTTTGTTTAAGAATACAGCATCCGAATCGTGTCACTCTAGCAATGTTCTTAATTCTTTCTATTATTAACTTCTGTTTTGAAGTGTTTATACTTGTAATTTAGCTTTTCAGATTCTTACTGGATGTAAGCTTCCATAAGAGGAAAAGGTTTGTAAACATCTGAAAGAGTCTGACGAATAATTTATTGGCCATGCCTGATCAGAAAAGCAAGAAGTGTATTTGTTTAGGCTTTTTTTTTTTTGGTTAGCAATAAATGGCAATACAAGCTTCATCAACACCTAGGAAGGAAAATGTTGGTGCTCCTTTTTCTTTTCACTCTTGTAGGACTAGTTGGTTTTAAATATTAATGGTATCTTTTAATTTGACAAAGCAGGATGCTGAAAAAAGGGTAGCTTGCCTTTTTCCTGTCAACCAATTTAGTAATTTGTTAGGGCGGTTGTTCTGTTAGGCAGGGGTGTATCTTCCTCTTATCTAGGGATCTTTGAAGTCTTTTGTGCATCTCTGGCACTGTGCAGAAAATAAAGAACTTCCTCGGGTCTTCCTTTCTGTCCACTGGCAAATACTAGGGCAGCAGGTCTTCTGCCGAAGCTGCTGGAGTAGGAACCCTTAGCCTACAAGCAACTTGGGGTCAGGGGACACCTGAAAAGTTCTTTGTTGTGGTTGTTGTTGTGGCTGTTTTTCTGTCTGATTGGCTTAGCTTCTGGCAATGTTGTTATACAATGACAACCCAGAGGTATCTTTCTGGAAAACAGAAGACTTCTGGAACATAAATGTAGCTGTCTTGTCTTCTGCTGGGATGTCTGCAGTGACCCTTTATTGGGGCTCTGAGTAAATCTTGCCATAATTGATAGAAACAGCTTTAAAAGAAAAGCAAAACAGATCATGAAGGAAAGAAAGAGCTGATAAAGCTTCTAGCATCAAGAGTGTGCATGTTGAAACACTCTCTAATTATATATTTATCCAATCCAGTTAATACTACAGAGCTTGCAAAAAAACCCCCATAATTAGGGGTTATGAAAATGTCTACATAGCAATAATATGGCACCTAAATATAGCATCTTTCCTCCTGAAGCACTTTACATCATTTGAGAACCATGGATTCAATTCACAGCTGGCATTCACAGGTGCAACCTTATTGATTTCAATGGAATAGTGCCATTTTTGCCAGGGATGAATTTTGTCATAAATGAAAGTTTTATCTATCCTACGGGCTTGTAGGGCTGTCTATCACAATAGTATCTCCATATCTTTTGCATCAGATTAGCTGGCAATAGCAAAACCTTTAGCAGACTTCACAGAGTCTCTGCCACATCTGCCTTCTCATGCTGCGGAAATCTTTGCTCAGGCTGAACTTATTTGCACTGTGTGTTTTGGGGACAGGCAGAGAAGAACAGCTGATGGTAACAAATATGTATGATGCTCTTTAGATGGGTAAAGATGGCTGTGGCTATGGGTTTTGTTTAACCTTCCTATGGGAAGCTGATTTCACGGTACCTAGTGTCTAGACTAAGAGTGTCAGGACTTTGGGACTTGTGTTACCCGGAGCACACCTGGAAGCTCAGACATAGAATCATAGAATATCTTGGGTTGGAAGGGACCCCTAGAGGTCATCTAGTCCAACCCCCCTGCAGTGAGCAGGGACACCGCTAACTAGATCAGGTTGCTCAGAGACCCATCCAACCTGGCCTTGAATGTTCCCAGGCATAGGGCCTCCACTACCTCTCTGGGCAACCCCTTCCAGTGTTTCACCACCCTCATTGTAAAGAATTTCTTCCTTATATCCTATCTAAACCTACCCTGCTTCAGTTTAAAACCATTACTCCTTGTCCTGTCACAGCTGGCCCTACTAAAAAGATTTTCCCCATCTTTCCTGTAGGCTCCCTTTAAGCACTGAAAGGCCGTAATCAGGTCTCCCCGCAGCCTTCTCTTCTCCAGGCTGAACAACCCCAACTCTCTCAGCCTGTCCTCATAGGAGAGGTGCTCCAGCCCTCGGATCATTTTAGTAGCCCTCCTCTGGACCCGCTCCAACTGTTCCATGTCCTTGTGCTGAGGGCTCCAGAGCTGGACGCAGTGTTCCAGGTTAGGTCTCACCAGAAAGATGTGTTCCTGAATGTAGCAGGACCTGAATTAAGTATCAGTCATAGTATCCATCACTGATGGGGCAAAAGAGTAGTGCTGCACATAATTTTATAATTGAAATTTAAAATGCTTCATGCAACTTAAAAAAAGAAAAATAAAAAAATTGTAAGTGAACTTTGTCCAAACTGGAATTTTCCAGGTCACCAGGGCTAAGGCTCAATATCGGAAAGTATTGCTAGATTCCCCAGTGTTGGAATAAGCCCTGGAGATTTTGGTCTACTTCTCTACCGCTTTGCAGATTTCCTATAAAACTAAGGGCAAGCCTTTTAGCTGCTTCATACTGCCTCTAACATGAGAAATACAGCGTTTCCTGAATGTGAAGTGAGTCCTAGTGAAACTAGGTGCTCAGACTGAAGGGAAAGGAAATGGTCTATACTTCAGTCATATTTGCCGCTACCTTGACTAGCACAAACAGTTCTGGATGGCTCACCACAAACATGGCAGAATTTGGAATAGTTGAGAGAAGGATAAAAATGCTGAGCAGAACAGCTTCCATGTGAGGAACAATCAATTAGGCTGAAACTCCTTGGCCTGGAGAAGAGGAGATGTTGGTGGGGTAGGAGTGAATTCTGCAAGGCAGCAGTATCAGTCAGAAGGTGGGCAGGGATTGTTTGTTCTGTGGCAGTACATCAGTTAAGGTCATTAAATGAACCTGAAGAAGCCAGGTTCAAAGCAAACAAATGGAGATGTTCTCCATGCAACTGGTAGTGGACACAAGGAATTCACTGCCAAAGGGGGCTGTGGCGACTAAAAGCTTGTAAGGGTTCAAAGGATGACTGGACAAGTTTGTGTAAAGAGATGCATGGAGGATTACTAAGTAGCTAGGAACCACATATGGCTTGGGAAATACCTTGATCTGAAAATAGCTGGAGGCTAGCAGAAATGTGAGGGAAATAGCGTAAGTAGTTGCCTTGCTTCTACTGTTTTCTGGCTGGCTGACTGCTACAGGAGACTTGATGCTGGGCTAGATGGACCGGTATGCCACTCAATGTGGCAACTCTGCTGTGCAGGTTGTTGCAGTGGGTGGACACGAGTCATTGCTCCAGTTCTCCTCCAGTCTTGACTGGGGAACTTGGTCTCATGTTACCTGTGGAGGTCTGGGTTCAGATCCTCAGTGAAATGTATCTGGATGATGGTTTGTGCTGGAATACCAGCTTAATATGAATGGAGGGGAGAGGCTGTGGAGTACTGAAAACCAGCACTGTTTCTTGTAATAACTGGTTTTCCTTTGAGGCCTCTTCTCCAAAGCTTTACAAGAAAGACCCTGCATAGCTTCAGAGCTCTGAAAGGATCGAGGAGCTGTAAAGTCTTATTGTGAAAGAGAATAAATTATATTGAGCAACTCCTACACACACACATACAGGAGAAAAAATTTCACCTCCTCCCATAATATCAGATTGTTGATATTCCCTGCATAGAACTGTAGGGAATAAACAAATGCATTCATTAACATTTACCCAGTAAGGTGAATTGAGGACAGAATATCAGTCCAGATATCCAGGCTTATCTCTGAATTTCCTGGATTTTATGGGTCTAAGTCTGACTCTGAACAGGTCTTAAGGGCATTTTCTTGGTGGATTAGAAGGGTCTGTGTTTGGACAGTCCCATCTATAGTACCTGTGGGATTGTACAAAGCCCTAGTTTTACTATTTGTATCTGTTTTAAAATCCTGCTATTCATTTGCCTGAGTCAGACAGCTTTCAAAGTGGAATTAGAGTTGGGTGCATAGCACAAGGAGAGTATACATCTGGAAAGAGCTCGAAAGACTCAACCAACATTTCACAGACAATGTTGGAAAACAAACAAAAACCTCTCTGAAAATGTGGTCTGCAGATGGGTCTTTATATTCTTTTCCCCATTTCTTTAATGGGGAAAATTCATCTTTAACAGAAAGGCATTCAGCACAATAACAGCAGGAAAATGACTCAATGGGAGTAATTTTCCAGGATATCTTTCTGTCTGGGTCAGAGCACAACTTCTGTGCCAAGAGACTGTTCCTCATGGGGTGGCCGCAGTGTCATAAATGCCATCACCTTCATCAGTGTCTTCTGCTGAAACAGCACTGGATGAAGCTTTAAATTTGCTAGGGGTATTTCTCCAGTAGCGATTGCCCATAGGGGGCTGTCCCGTGGGCTTGTCCAACTTGCCACAGAAAGCGTCGCGTGGCTCGGGCGGCCAATCCTGGCTCCAAAGATGGTGTGCTTGTTGCAAGCTTGTGCCAAGCCATCTGTAAGATTTGTCAGATAAATGTGACTAGCGAAGTGGCACTCGTGAGCAGATGAAGGGAAATTCCCTAGGGGATTCTTTATTCACTCGTCATTAGCAGGAGAAGCAGTGGGAAAATTCATTGTTTAGCTGTTCAAAACACTGGCGAACATTTGATACTGAATAATCTTTAAGCGGGGGACATGTCTTGAGCAGCTCGGGCTCTGTGCTGGAGGCAGAGTATCGTTTTCTGCACGTGGGGCTTACCTCAGTGAAGGAGAATAAGGATATCTGAATTCCTCGGTCTTGTATCTTGCCTCAAAACCACCTCCCCTCCCTGGGGTAACCTTATTCGAAGCGAGCTGAGGCATGGAGAAGTCTAAAGGTACATTGGTGCTGTTTACCTTTGTGTATCCCTGATCTTAAATGGAAAATAAAATCTGTTCCTGCTGTGAGAAAGTCCTGCCTGGTCACTAAATGAAACCTGCTTGCTGGCTCTTTGGTGGCAGCTTTGCAGTGAGGACTAAATCTTGCTTGCTCAGTCATGAGGCTGACTTAGATGTGATGATTCGCAGAGCAAACGTTCTGAGCTTTGCCACTGATTTTTTTTTTGTGAGCTGAAGTGGGCCCACAGTCAATGCTGATGAGAAACAGGTCACCAGTCTCACTTGTTCTCCGCAGAACTCCTTTGGTGCAACTTGCTTTGCTGCACCAAAGGGAGTTTTTAGTCTTGGAAATGAATAATCTAAGCTCCCATGACTACCTTCCCCAGCCAAGATGCTTTAGGCAAAGCCCTTGGTTCTTTTATATTTTTGTGGTGGGACATGGAGGTTTTATGGTATCTCCTTTTATGTGCTGACAAGGGCATGCCCATGGGTATCTGCAGGCCCAGGGTATCCTGCTCCTGTTGCTATCAGCCCTATTACTCATTCAAATTCCATTTATGGTTACATTTAAACTGGGGCTTGGAAATTAATGGAAACATCATTCTCCTGAAAGCTACAATATTTTAGTTGCACTGGTTGGAGTCTTTTCCTCCCAAGGAGGATTGGGTGAGGGGACTGAGCCTGCATGTGGGGAGTAGGAGAGAGGGACTTGCAGCATTCCCAGTTCCCCAAAATCCACCATGGGCTAGAGACTGGTACTGGTTCCATCCCCATGCATGCTGACTTAGTGGAGAGCTGGTGAAGGGGACACAGGGAGAGAGGTTGTCTGCTACTGAATCCCACAAAACTATTCACCGCAAAGTCTGCTGGTGTAAGGTACTGTGAAAGATTCAGATGTTATTTCCCACCACTTTTTCACATAAGATCAAAACCAAACCAACCAATCTAGAAAACCATTGTCCCTTAGAATGGGTCCCAGATCCACATTTAGCAGCTTCAGTATGTGGGCAGACTTTCAAAAGCTGAACCTTCTTGCAGTTCCACTAAGCTTGAGGAGACATGAAGCAACATCTGACTTCAGATGGTAGTGCATGAAATGTAAGACTGTATCAGTGAGTAGAAGGTTGGTTGTCAGATGCAGCAGGTTTCATCTGTGAAAAGGTATTTGTGAATTTGAGTTGAATGCACTAGACAGCTAGAAAAATGAGGATATTCCAACAACAGCTCCAGACCCTGCTTAGCTTTCGTGTAAACAGATGAACTTCTGTTGACTCCAACACAATGTTGCTGGTTCTCATGAGATTGGCCTTCTTTTATACAGGAAAAAGTCACATCGCAAGAGAGCTTTGATGTTTTAATGTGTCCTTGCATATCAATGGATACATCCAGTGGAGAAGAACAATCTGGGACACTTGGTCTGCATTTGTGCTTTGCTGGAGATGCGCTATGTAACCTCAAGCAAATCTATTAATCTCCCAGTACCTCAATTCCCCAAATGCAAAATGGAGATAATAAAACATAACTCCCTTAGCAGGGTAAACACATTAAAAAATGCACTTAAAAGCAGTTGGGTACTAGATTAATGGAGACCTATATCTTGTGGGGAAGATTTGTTGTATTATAAATAATACGTCTTCACAATTATTCCATTTAGTCTGCCTTGAAGCCTTCAAAGACATACCACGCAAATGTTTACTGGCAGCGTGTTTCCCCCCTTTTATTGGCCAACAACATGTTTAGACCAGACTTTGCTGTGGCAAAGTATTTCAGCGCGTTGCACATGGCAAATGGCTCTTTTACTGTAAAAAATTTTTTTTTTCAGAGAATACCCCAAATAATGCTGTACTCAGCAAAAGCCTGTGCACCTGGAATAGCTGTCTCTGAGCAGATTTTCCTTGTGAAAGGTTCAGTATGCTTCTGCTTAATGCTTTCGGCTGAAATGGAGAATGAAGGAGATCTGGTGGGTACCAAGGACGAACTTTTTAAGGGCGAGTTAACTTTGCAGGCCACCTGAAAGAACTTGGATATGTCTTAAGTCAGCTAAGCAATGCTGGTGCCAAGACATCCCGGACAAAAAGGCCAGTGTTGCAGAGAGTGGCTGAAATAGCTAGGGTACAGAGTGGGGGTCTGGGGGGCTCCCACTACAGCGTTAGTGCACAGGAGCTATTCAAGCCGTTAGACCACCCACTGCTTTAGCAGTGTTACTTCGCTTCCCTGGACTCTGTAGTTACTCTTGTCACATTACTGAGGATAACATAGAAATATTGCAAGCATTTGCCTTGAACTTGGACTGTTGAGGCTTATGTGAGGGGAGGAAAAAAGGCTACATGGAGGCTAAAGTGGAGGGTGTGATTCTTACCCAACCTGTGCTTGTTTTGTGCTGGTTTTACTTCTGCTGGAGTAGTTCCTCTTTAACATTGATGTAATGGGTTCAGAAGCAGGCCTTTGTGTGTTTTCTGAAACATCTTACCCTCATACACACTTCTTCTAGGCAGGCAGTTTTGAGGAAGGCTGCAGCCTGGAACTGGTATTTGCTGTAGTTCAGATAAGAATTGTTGTGTTTTTCTTTTTTTTTTTTTTTTTTTTTTTTCCCCTTGTACAGTGAAAAGCCAGTGTGATGTGGAGAAGAGTGTAAGCTTTGTTTCTGTGATCAGGGCATCAAACAGAGAATTGCACTTGCTCAGGTGTCTTTCCCATGGGGATGTTCCTCGGGAACTGATGATGGCAGAGGTGTGCTGTCACACCCTCTGCTGCAGGCTGCTGGAGATGGGGAGCAGGACTTGCTAGTGTGTGAAACCTTTCATGATCCTGCCCCCAGAAATAGGGGGGGAAACAACTGTAATAAAACTGTGATAACTCTGGTGACAGAGATAATCCCAGGTCTGTTTTTGCTGCACAGGTCAGGAGGTCTCGTGCAGCCAGCTAAGAAGGGTTGGGTACCAGGAGAATTTGCTTTTAACCTCTGCCCTGCAGCGCAGGAGCTATTGAATTGAGGGTTTTCTTGGTGCCTGCTTCTTTGCCTGCAACTGCTTTTGGGTGAAAGGCACCATGGAAGAACAGCAGTGGCACAAAAATATGAAAAACCCGAAGAAGAATATACAGAGATGAAGATTAGCTGGAAGGAGAGGTAGACAGGGCTTCTGCGTCAAGCGTTAGCACCTGACAATCCTCCTGATCTGATGCTAACAGAAACCACAGCAATGTTTATTTTAATCTCTGGCAAACATCTATGTATTGGGTAAAATGAAAAGTTGATCTCATGCTTGGGAGGAGTTTGGGAAGAGTGAGTACGTGCGACTCGGCTGTACTCCAGGCAGTGCTGGCCAGTGGCTCCAGTAGGCGATGCTGGGTATGGTGGGAGTGCAGCTCTGAGTTGCTCTGCAGCCTGATCTGTGGTCTGCATGTCCTGTGTTAGAGGAACCTCTAAGAGGGCTGAGATTTTGTTGTCTCTGACCCCCGGATGGGATACTATCACTGAGAAGGTAGCATTGACCTGTGGGTACCCATGTGTGCTCTTGGGATGGCACTGCTGGTTATAGAGTTTATTAAAGTTTATTCCACAGCAAAGCCAAAGCAACCTAAGAATTGTCCTCTAAGAAAGGAAAAAGGAACATTTACATTATTTCTACAGTCTATTGTGCAGAGGCCCATGGAGGAGAGACTAGGTGGGAGTAGATACCCCAACCCTGGGGAATTATCTCCCGGTAGCGGTAAACTGGCAGTCAGATTTTTTTGTGTTGATTGACTGCTACTGTTGCTGCTATATGCCCTAATGAAAAGCATTTATTTTTCTTCTGTATCTTGGGTATCCTACTACATCTTGGTGGCTAGACTATACAGGTTAACAAAACCTCTGTTTTATTGGAAAATATTACAAATTACTCTAGCTATTTGTTTGATGATATTGTGCCTGTACTTTCTATTGTGTTTCAGGTTACCTCCATTAGTAGAGTCTTGTGCTTTCTCCAGTCAAGCAGCTACAAATGTGTGTTGGTTTTAACTGTTTGGAACATAAAATTATATAATGCAGGGTCATTTATTCTTCTACCTTGATCATCTGTTGCCTAGACTAACAGGCAACAAAGAAAAAAGTGGTAACATCAATCTACTACATGTCGCTGTGTGTATATATAGCACCTAGCGCAGTTGGGAGCGTATATTATCGACACTGCTATGGTGTGAAGGGACCTTATTGCTCTAGGCACTACACAGGCAGACAACAAAATATGGTACCTTCCCAAAGAGCTTATGAACCAAATGTCGTTAATGATCAATTGATCTTTGCAGCAGAATCCTGTAGGGGACCAGTGGATCAAAGCTGTATATATAAAATGATGACACATGCAATAATGACACACATTCATCCTACTGACAGTATAAGGGGGCCCAGGTTACACTTGTTGCAGAGGTTCAGGGAAGGCTATATATTTCAGATTATTTGGGAAGAATCGGCAAGTACTACCTAGTTTGGATAAAAGGATCTAGAATGAAGAAGTTAAGGACTAGCTGAAGGCCGATGGATCAGACAGAATAGATGGCCCAAAATGACTGGTAAGAGATAGCAAGGATTACCTCAGAGAAGGCTAAAACGGTATTTCTACCTGCCCTGAGCTTCCTTACCCATGAAGAAAAGTCAGTCGGAGGCTGAGGCTTTTGCCTGGTGCAGCAGAGGGGCTGCTGGGGAGGTTACCCTGCTGGATCTGGGTGTACATGTCGTGTCATCGCTCTGCAGTGAGGAGAGGCAGTGATGTTCCAGGCAATCCTCCTTCCTAGGAACTGGAACTGGGGAGAGGCAGGGTAGAAAGAAGGGGATAAGAGGATGCAGTGGAAGTAATTAAAGAGGGCTGGCACCATGGGGACTGTGAGAGGACAAGGTTTCCAGAAGATAAATAACTGTGCAATCTGCTGTTGTGCAGGTGTTGATGACTGCTCAAGCCTGAGGATGGGAAGATTGAGGTTCATGTTTGCCTAGGAAAGGTGCTCCAAGACTTGAACTTCTACCTTTCAGACCAGCAGAGTGAAGGAGGGTGTTGTAAGATGATGAAACCACACTGTATCTCTGCCTTTTTTTTTTTTGGGGGGGGGGGGGGCGCGGGGAATGGTGCAGCATCATGGAAAGAAATGTGTGGAGACAAGAAGGAGTGTCAAAAAATCATGGAAAAGATGTGAAACTGTGGGAAGGAAGGTTTGTTTGCCTTGGAGGAGCAAAGCTGGCCCTAGAGGAAATGGCAAAGCAAGAGAGCAAGCATGGAGACAAAAATTAAAATCCCAGTTACAGTGATGTGGACTTGGGGCCTTTGGAGAACACATGGTGGAGGTGGCCAGCACCTAAGGAAAGGAGTGCAATGGAGGTGTGACCAGGGCAAAGAGACTGAGTTAGTGGAAAGCACAGCTTGTAACTAAATTAAAATAAATACTTGGTATTTTGCATTTTTTTTTCTCTCCCAGAGTTTACACACAGCTTTTGTAGGGACTGTAAAGTATTTTGAAAGATGATGTGAGGAAACAGGAGTAATCTCAAAAGTTAGGGAAACAGTTAAACGTATTTGGTGATGACTTTAACTATTGTTTCATGGCAGAAATTGGGGAAGAGTTGTAAAATCTCAACCTGCATTTCTTATTGTAGCATGTATATGTGAATTTCTTCCTATGAATAGGACAGAGCTTAATACTTAAATAGGCCCAGAAAGCAGGGAACGGACACTAAAAATGCAGATTAAATAGGTTCAATATGATTCAAATGGATTCAGATGTGAAATCTGCAAATGCAATCTACTGCAGTGTAAATCAGGTTTATTTCAAGTTCCTAAGTTTCAACTGCACCTGAAAAAGCTTAGCCTAAATAGAAATATGCATCTGTACAAAGCTTCTTGCCAGAGTTTAAAAATTAATTTTAAGTTAAATTAGTGCAGCTTTTTGTTATAAACAAAAGATGTATGTTAGAGCGGAAACTGAACTCGGATTTCTGGACTTTCAATAGGGCATGTGTACCACAAGCCCACTGCTTATGGGATGAAAATCAGTGCAACAGTGGCAGATGCAGAGCACAGTGGCATAGGATGGTGTTAAGTTTTTGATCTTTGTCATGCAATGTCCTACTGTAAGAACAGCAGATGAGGGGAGCCCCAAGAAGACTCTGTCTAGCCCTTGGAATGTGGAAGCTTAGTGGCGAAGTATTTGTTGTAGTACTTCGGGGAACTGAGCTTTCAATACCTTATGTATTCTTGGTCTATAAATGGACAAGCCTCCCTGTTGTTCTTTCCTTTCCTCTCCTCGTGGTGCGGAAAACCATGACTAGAAACATCACCTGCATCTGCAAATTGCCTTTTTTTTTCCTCCCCTGCAGGCTGTGCAGGCTCACATCTTTCCACTGCAAAGCTGAGAGCTGATAATCCTCTGCAGGGTCATCAGAGCCGTGGAGGTGCCAGACTTTGGCTGCTCCCTAGGTTCCCATGAGCGCAGGTGCCCATTCTTCTTGCTTTAGGGGATGCGCTATTTGCACAGCCTTAATCAGCAGCACGTTATGGTTTTGGCCAGTGCAGCTTATGATGGTGACATAGTATATTTATTTTTAATGTGGAATTGGCCCGTGCCTGATTGAACAATGTACAAATAAAAGATATGGAAATCAAAACTGGTTTGGCTTGCTGGCCGGCACAGACAAGAATAAAAAAAGAGCAGCTGAACAATTCCAGCAGGTAATTTTCAGTCTTTGGTGGGTGCTTAATTAAACTTCCACATGTCGGAGGGAGGAGAGAGCAAGACTTTTCCTAGCAGTATTGCATGAATTTTGGGAATGACGATTGTGACTTGGAAGCGTTAATTCTCATACAAGATGTTCTTCATTGACATTCTGGTTTTATGAATATTAAAATCTTTATCATCTGGTCAACAACTCCTGGTATTCATTTCAGAAAAAGCTGGTATTTTCATATTGTTCTGTTGATGGGGATTACAGCAAGGCTGCAGGATCCTGGAACAGCATAGAGCAAAAACGTGAACAAAATAGGAAGCCGGACACAGTCCTCTGCTGTAACTGACCTTGCTCAAATCTTTAGGTGAAATAAAAGGACCGTGGTAGCCACTTTCACAGGTCTGTCCCTGCTGAAAAGCCTCTGAGAAAGAATAAGTATCTTGCTATGTGGGCAGGCTGCTTTCAGTATCTATCTCGGGGGAAGATTTCACTTGATGACAGAATTATTATTAAATCATGTATTTGGTTGCTGGGAGTTACCCCAGACTTGAAATTCAATAGATAATAGGCTTTGTATTGCTGATAAAGTAACTAAATTTGCATATATTATGTCTGAAGTAAATGGAACAAGCAAAGGGAATATCTAGTAAATGTTGTGAAGACCTTTTCTACTATACTTTTGGAAACAAGTGAAAAAAGAAATGTTTCCCAGTCCTTGGCTGGGCGCAATGACATCATGCTTGTTAAAGGGCTTAACTGCAACAAAACAAATAGTCCGACTGCTCTGTCTCTGCTGGGGTAAAGAACTTCTTGAGTCCTAAACATGGTTGTGGACAGTACCCATGGGATACTCGAGAGATCCTGAGCTGGAAATAATAAAGATCTGGAATAAATAATGAAATCTCATTTTCATATTTTTTTCATACCTAATTTTCTGTTTCAAAGGTAGCTCATAATGCAGTGTTGTCAGAGCAGTGAGATCACTCCCTCCTCTCCCTAAGAAAAAAAAAAGGATGATGCAAGGATATTAATCACATTAGTTGTAGCAGAGGGCAGCTATCTTCCCCAATACTTGTTCCACGACATAAATAATTTTTCTGGGTGTCTTTAGGGAGGATTAAAAAGGCTACTGTTAAAGAGCAAGGAAGATATGGATATTTTGATTTTGTCTTTCCCGCTGTTACTCCCACCCCAGATAAAATGTTAGCAGCAAATTTATCTCTGTTATGTCTTCTGTCCAAGTCAGCTTGGGTCTCTGCTTCAGACTGCTCGGTGTTTGGTAACTCCCATTTAAGTAAAGCTTCAGTTAACTTCTGACTGTAATAGCTGTCAAGGTGTAAAATACACAGCCTCTGTGCAAGCAAGTAAGTAATTGGTAAGTAATTCATGGTGTAGGCCTTCAGCTGTGATTGCAAATCAAACTGATAATGTCAGAAATCACTACAGTGAACACGGAGCCATCATTAGCTTTCAAAAATCAAGAATCTGGCAAGCAGTTTCTCTTGCTAGAGGTGGAGGAGGAAAAAAGGCTCTGACCAAGCTAAATCCATTGAAGAATTCAAAGGAATTCTCGGGGAAAATGATTAGATGTTTTGTTTTTCCAGGCATTGCTATAATGGATTTTGTCTTGGGATAGAAAATGGAGGTCATACTGAGAAAAGGAAAACGTTTCTTTCTTTTATGTGGTCAAAAGTGGAAGCTTTCCAAATTTGGGAAAATGCAGTAATAAATCTGTAGCCACCTAGAATTATGTGGTGTTACAAGTGAAGACAGCTCCAAACTTCGTTTCTGCAGCAGGAACAAAACTCTGTTCTCCTACCTCAAATCCACCACCACCTGAGCTCATCTCCATCGGCTGCTCAAGCCAGCGCCCCGAGGCAGAGCCGAGCTGCCTGAGCCCCTGCCTTCCAGGGCATTGCTGCCTGCAGCAGGCACTTTTGGTACAGTTATGCCACAATTGTCTGTGCTGTAATTAACATCTGGGGCAGTCCAATACAGAGGTTCCACAGGGCTGGGTGGCACCTTGTGGGCTCCTGAGTCCCTAGCTATGGCTGGCAGCCGCATCAGAGGGGAATGGACATTAAAATTGGTCTGGTTTCTTCCCTCCGCTGCCCTCTAGAAACTAATGGGGTGCCTAATCTCTCTGATGGGTAAGCAGCTCTCCTTGGAGAGGTCCCCCTCCTCGGTGCCATGCTCAGGCCTGGGAGAGCAGCTCTGCTCTCTGGCAGCCCCTCCTTTATGTTTCTCTCTTGCATGCTTAATACTGTCAATTAATTGCAATTTTTTTTTTTCCCCTCTTGCTTGGGGATTTTCTGCCCATTTTCTCTGTGTTGCCAAGTGGTTCTGTGTTGTAGCTCGTTAACTGCCAGTGTGTTGGTGTTGCATATGGTAAAAAAGTGTAGCTGGCAATGTAGTATCACCTCTGCAAAAGAAAAAGCTGTGAAACCCCACTGAATTCAGCCCTGAAGCTGCTCCCACGGGGACTGTCCAGAGCAGGGACCCTAATGGGGATTAATTAGGGATGCTGTGCAGCTGGGGAGCCTAATGCACAGGGCTGAGGTCGAGCAAACTTCTGGCTGTGCATTGAATGTCACGCTTTGCCACCAGGGATTTTAAACATCGAGGTTGAATGTTGTCACTGGAAACTCTCTGGGAAATGGGGGACTCTGGAGGGAGCAAAATGCGTAACAAGGGTGGAAAGCAAGTGCCTCTCCCAAGCTGGTGTGAGAGGGGAGGGGGGGGATGACTGCTTGCTGCTTAGGAGAAAACAAGCCCCCCGAAACAGAGGTTGTTTTCTTCCTCCAAGGGGATCAGGCAGGGAGAGGAGCAGAAGCCTGCGGAGGAGAGGGGCTGGAGGAGGAGGAGGGAGAGGTGGGGTGAGCAGGGCCCAGCCTGGCAGGCGGTGGATGTGCCAGCGCCTCGGGTTGTCGTTTGCACCTCGGTCACGTGTGTGGAAAACATTGCTGCTGTTGTAGCTGGGTACTGCTCGCTGCGCGTGGGTGCAAATGGCAAGGCGAGATGTGGGACGGAGCAGAGCTGGGCCCAGCTGCTTCTGTTTATGCTCTGCGGGAGGGAAGCAGATGCACAGAGCGACTGAGGCTTGCCGAAAGTCAGCTGGGGGCTGGTGTCCACGGGGAGGCTGGTGGGGACTGGAGGCAGTCTGAAGCCTTCCCACCGAGCTGGCACGTTCTCCCCTACCCATGGTCAGATCCTGGTGCTTGGCCATAGGGTTTGTTTCACTTGTGACTTGCTGTTGGTCCTCCTCTTCAGCAGTTCAGCCCTCGTACCTCCTTGCTGTGCTCTGGAGGCTCTGGCAGAGTTCAGAGTCAATTTTTCTCTTTTCCATCTCTAAAACAATAGTAAAATTCCTGAAAAGGGGCTGAACATGTACATGCATGCAGGTGTGTTTGGGGAGGGAGGGAGTTGAAACTGAGAAGTGGTGGTGAAAGGAGGCAGCCCAGGGCCTGGCATGATGGTCTCCCACTTGCACCAGAGGTTCTTGCAAGGCTATTAAGGCTTTGTGGAATTGCATCACAAACCTTAATTCCACTGCATTTCTGTTTTCAGGCCTTCCTCTGTTTCCCATAAGCCTTTAACAAAAGGAAAAAAAAAAATCCATCCCACGTAGTCAGTGGTTGCAGGAGCTGGGGTCTGAAGATGGTCTTGGTGGTGTCATGGTGGAAGCACAGTGCACCTGGGATGGGCGTGCAAGGAAAGGGGGAGAGACTTGACCTCTCTCAGTTCTGCCTCTCTCCGTTTCAAATTTGAATAGGACACGTGGCTCCTGACACATGTTGTCTAACCAGCTTGGTTTTATGTGCTACTTCAGTCAGGAAATTAATCAGGAAAAAAGATAAGGGAACATTATGCTATTCAGCAAATATATTATTATGCTATTCAGTAAATCGCCGCATTACACAATGCTGCTCCCATTGCCTAGGTAAAGCTGTTTAAGAAAATGGGCTGGCTTGAGGGCTTCCTTCTGATTGTCTAATTAAACTTCCAACCTTTGCAATTATGAAAATAACCGTGTGGTTAGAACTACTTGTATATGCTATAGGTAACTCTTGAATTAGCTAGAAAGAGACTAAGACATTTGCCTTGAGATCTTATTCTGAGATTTGTCTTTTTTTTTTATGCACTCCAGGTTTTTTTTTCTAAAGATACTATTTCAATGTAGAGTAGCACAAATTCATGAATGCAACTGCTGTGATGGCTGAAACCAGAGGTCCACTTGTTGCAACATCCCATTTGCAGCAACGCCCAGCTAAAAAATGCCTTCTGAGGGAAGTGCAAGAAAACTGGTAACAGACACAAACCAGTTGGGTCTTTGTAGCCCCAGCAATTAGCTTCTGTTTTAAAACCTTTCATTCCATCATAGCCAAGCAGTTGGAAGGTAATACCTTGTGGCAGTGTGTTCCACTGGTTAACCATATGCTGCGTTAATGCTCACTTTTAACTATTTTCATGTTTTCTGCCCTGCAGATGTGCTGCTTCTGCTATTATATGAGAAGGTAAAGCTGTGGATTTTTTTTTTTTTTTTCAAAGTCTGGGAACATTATGGCTATTATTTATATTATCTGTAACTTTTAACATGAGTAATTAATCTGTAATTTCCAAATATGGTCCTATTTATCTCACTTCAGTCAATCAAAGTCAACAAACTCCCCTAGGATGGGTATGTGTCCTAGCCTTATATAATTTTCTTTTTTCTCCTGGACCTCTAAATATTGGAAGCAGCTGTTTGCCTGATTTCCCAGGGTACAACCCTTCTCAGGTGAAGGTGACTCCATCTTTCACAAGACGCCTGTGCAAGCAGTGTGCTCTGCCTGCCATAGCCGTGAAGGCTTTTGTTACAGCAAGGCTGCAGATGCAAATATTAAACCTGGTCTTCAGAAGAATTGTTGCTTCTCTCTTAACCTCCTGGTTCATTGCTGTGGATGACTGTGTCAGATGAAGGACTGGTGGCAGAGGCTGTGTTGTCCTCTGGTACATTGGAAATGGACTTCATGCCACCCAAAGTGTTTCTTGTCAGGCTCTGTTAGCACCTTATCCTCAGCTTTTGTTGATACAAGTGAGCGCATCCCTTTGTTAGCTTGCTTGTGCCTTGTAATGTCATCCTTTTTATCCTGTTTTATCTGATCCTCCTTATAAAAACAGAGCTACGTGATGCACAGCTGGATGCACTTTGAGAAATCTGCTGCTGCCTGAGTGTTACCTGTTCGTGTGATCGGAGGGGAGTGCTGAGCTGAAGAATAGAATGTGTCTTTTGTGATTGATCTGTCAGGCGGGTTTGATAGCGCGGAAAAAGTAGTAGGTGTTGTACGTACAGAAACATTCGGGCTTGGACTCTGTTTTCAGTCTGAAACATGAAGTGTGGTTGAAATTTGAAGGGAGAGAGGGACTTTACATAAGCAAGCGGTAAGCGCAGCTGAGCGGCTTGTCTGGTGCGTTCGAGCGGTTTTTCGGTTTCTAATGGCGCTGGTTGCAGTGGGGACTGCGGCGTGGTAGCCCGTGGAGGTACTGACAGAAGCAGGGATCTGGTGGTGAAGGTGCGATACATGTGGTATTCAGCCATCACTCAATGCCTCACATTCTTGTGAGAAATCTGCTTTAATCTGGGTCTGGTTCCAACTGGCAGTGCATAACAACAAGGCTTTCCAGCCTTCTCCTCCCCCGGGGTTTCAGTCCTTAAAGATGCAGGTTCTGATAGCATGTTTTTCTTTCCAAGCCAAAATTTAGTTAAAAAATTGACAAGCGCTTACACCCAGCAAAATATTTAACCTCACTGCCAGGCTGGAATTAGCCTTTGAGTTGCTTTCTACTATTTCATGATTAGCAGCACTACAGCAATCGGAGCACGGTGTAGCTGCTTCACTCATGTTATCTTTGAGTCCAAGAGCTCCATGAGGTCGTTCTGTTGTCACTGTAGCTGTTCTGGGATCTTTCTCCAGTAAGATGGCAGATTTTTGTCCATTATTTCTTTTCCTTGTAACTTAAAGACTGCCTTCTCACAGGGTCCCAGGAAGGAATAGGTAAGGGTTTGCAGCCTTCCGCTCTCAAGATGCGCAACTTCCACACAGTGGAGGTGATTGCTAGGACTTGTTCTGTGACTGATTAGGGCTACATATGGATCAGAATATGCTGTCTTTGTTTTATTGCAGGGTGACCTTTTAGTATTTTGACACCATTTTTCATATATCTGGCAGAGTGAAGATAATGTAGACTAGCAATTATGTGTCTAGATGCATACTCTATTGCAAGCTGTTTATGCCCATAGCCATGAAGTGGCCTGTTGTCAGACTTTATTATGTGAAGTGTATGATATTGGGTAAAAATAGGTTTTATATGCAAAGTCCATGCTTTAGTGTCTTTAAATGAGGCTATCTCAGGGAAAACCACTTTCTAGCCATAGCAACCAAACCAGGCTCACTTTTCTCCAAAAGGCCTTTTGCAGTTGACGTGGTCTATGGTTTTTCTCCTACAAAGCAGCCTCAGTGGTTCTCTCACTGGTTTGGTGTTTGTTGGTGTGTTGTGTTTTGTTTTGTGTGTGGTGTGTGTGTTTTGTGTTTGTTTTTTTTTTTTTTTGTGGCCAGTATAAAATAGTTCTTGCCCTTCCCTGAAGAGTTCTGAATTGTCACTGGCTTCCAGAAGTCCCTTTTAAGATATTTGGCTGTAGCACTGTAAGTAATGCAGTTTCTGTGTCTTTAAAACTCCATCTAGTATCAAACAGGGCTGGTAAGTTTGAATGTTGAAGCAAGGCTGTCCTGTGCTGGTAGCTCCAGGTAGACCTGGTGGCAGTAACGTTGGCTGTCACAGCCCAGTCTATCCAAGTGGTTCAGTTTTTGGAAGGTTTTATGGGACGCCTTTCTTCAGACTCATGCTTTGCAGAGCCACAATGAGCATCATAGTGCTCCATGTGCGTTGCCTTGGGGCCACAGGTGCTGAGTGTGGTCCCTGATACCAAGCACCAACCTTGGTACGGCTGGGCTCTGACAGCGAAAGCGCTTTGGTATTTTGCAGTTTGCAAATTGCACTGATGCTCAGTTTTTTTGCTGGTCTGGGACCTAAAAAGCAGGTGAAGTTGTATTGGACTCAGTTTCTAGGCAGCAAGACTCCAGGTGACCTCTGTACAGTACTCATGAGCCTCTAGATATGTTATTTTTGCATTTACTCCTCAGCTTTCTCCAAAGAGAAACTGTAGGCACTGACTGTCTAAAGCACACTTGATTTAGGTTATTTTCCCATTTACTTTAATCATATTCTCAACCCATTTAACAAACAGACAAATGTGTAATGCTTGGGGCAGACCCAGTTCGCCTGTGGGAGAAATGGTTATTTTAAATAAAAACAGTCTGATTTTTCTGGAGGTGATGAAGACCCGCAATTCTGATTGACTAGTTCACCAATAGATAAAAATCAAAATATCATCAAACTTATCTATTTACAAATTGTCCAGGAGCAGATTGTGAAATTGTCAGGTTTGTCATGTAAAGTTATTCACTAATTTCTTCAGGGAATAATTAGATCATTAGACAAATATGCCGTAGGCAATCTGTGTGGGAACTTGTGTAATTAACCAATCCAAAATGAGTGATAAATTGTATATCGGTAATTTTCACACTTAGCAATTTAAGATGTGTTAAGTAGTTTTGTCATCAAGTTAAGGAACAGAAACAATACATTGTGACTTATATAACTAATTAGCATTCCCGATTTTACAAACACAAACAATTTGGAATTTACCTTGGGCGACATTTTGCTCATGTGAGGTAGGAGAATATTCATGAGCGCAGAACTTTGCACTCACGTTTTGCAAATGCTTGAACGTTAAAGAGGTCATAAATCTGGTTAATCAGAAATTTGCCTTTCAATTCTAACAAATGTTCATGGTATGTTACTAAAAAAAAAAAATCTCCTTTCTTTCCCTGATATTGGCTCAGCTTCTTGTAAAATCCTCTTGACAGCACTTACTGTATCAGAATTGTGTTGTACTAAGGAATGGGCCTGTGCACATTTTGTAAAGTACTGGGTGATTCCTTTGTTCGCCCAATTGCTGAATTTATGGTGCAATGTCAAATGATGACTTTCATTGTAAATGGACTAAGGGGGTGGGTGGGGGAAGGTTGGAAAGAGAAGAATATAGTAATTTGGAAAGGTTGAATTGGATGGAAGTTATCAAGAGAGGTTAAACTGTGGCCACAAGTAGTCAAGAGGGGCATGAGACTGGTTACCGAGTGGAAAGGCTGTAATCAGTGTGGTATAGGAGAGGGGTGTAGCCAGGAGGGGTGTCATACCATAAAGTGGTGGAGGTTTGGGGTGAATATCAAAAAAGAAAAAAGCTCTAGATGCTGCAATCCATTTAAGCCCTTTGTATAGCCACCTAAGAAGGTGGGATATGTGATGGTAAACTGGGTAAAACAAAGGAACTTGCTGAAGGTTAAATACATATATGCATGCATTTTTTTGTGTGTGTGTGTATATATACGCACACATACCATGCAAAGGAAGATGGAGCAGATGACCTCAGGGTCCTCTTCCGTACCTGAACTTGAGATTCACAAACCTGCAATTCTGAGGCACAAAACCTAAAAACTTCTCCCATCTTCTCCTTCTCTGCAGCATCTTTTAGGCACAGAGTGAGCTCATCAGTATAATATTAGGTCAAGCGCTATGCAACACTATGTATATATAACAAGGCTGTGGTGTGTGCGATCCAGGGCTACTGATGATATCAAGGTCTCTGGGAAGAACAAGCAGCTGTCTGCTTTTATACATTATGCTGATACTACAGGAACTGTATGAATGGTCTCTGGTTTGCTTGGAACACGTAATTAAACAAAGAGACAAATAGGTGACACTGTCCAGTTGCATCAAGCCACCAAAAAAAAAATTCCACAAACCCACCTGACTTGAACCTTTTAAAGATCAGTGGGTTGGATTCTCATTTTCTGCTTGAAAAAGATGTGCAAGAGGGCCAGGATGCTTTTAGAATGAAGAGCATTGTGTATAGCCATTAAAAATAAAAATACAAAAAAAAAAATCCACTGCACCACTGGAGAGTCAGCAGAGGGAGTGCGAGTTAGGAAGCCCCTCTTTGAATATCTGAATGGCTGCAATGCAGGAGGAGGGATGTAAACAAAAAGACGTGTGAGCTAGAATTGTGGGAAAAAAATAGATCTGAAATAAAATCTTGATGATAAAGTTAAGGTGACAGCAGCAACACCCTTTGATGAAAGTTGTGATACCCCTGCCCTTGGAGGCATATGAGCTTGATTGAATATGTGCTAGAAAATGTAATAAGTTTCCTGAGGTTGCCTAAGCACTTCCAGCTCCTGTGATTTTAATTATTATTCTTGCAATATTTTGTGCTCACACCCTCTAGTCCATCAGATCATCGTTATAGTAAAATCCTTTGCTTTTCTATATTTTGACTCTTGAGTTTCTACTGAAATGATATGGAGTCTCAATATTACTGAGATGGTTATGGAGTCAAGCTTAAATTGTGATCTGAGTGCGTTTAATGTGTGAAAAAGCCATAAGGCAAATAACAAGATTCTCGGGGCTTGAAAAGTCATGATGGTGCTTAAACGCTTTGAGCTGGCAATGCTAGCACTACTTAAATTGGCATTTAATGAGAGTGCATTTCTGGGCAACTCCACAGAATCTCTTTTACTTCTGCAACTTGTAGGGTTGTTTTTTTATTCCGTTACAGAGAAAATATGTAATAAAAAAAGCTATGAATGGTGTTTTCACATTTGTGTTTAATGTATCTGTTCCAACAATACACACTTACTCCCTAGAGCTGTACTTTATTTCTGCATGCAGTTCAGGATTTCTTATTCAGCCATGGCTATAGCCCATCAAGTCTGAGATCAACCATTTTCTTGACTATGTTTTAGAAGGATGACCAGGAGTGGCCTTAAAACTTAAACCAAGCTGTAGTTTTAATTAGGGAAAACCTTCTGCTTCTCAATCTTGGAGGTTAGAAGCAACGCCATACTAGCTGGATGATATTTTAAATAATTGAATGTGGTTTTGTCTTGTCTGGCGCTTCAGAAATACATAGCGTTACCTTTTTTTACTTCCTGACAAATCTGCATCTATGTTGAAGATCAAAATGAAGATAAGCAGTTGTACAGAAGATACTTGTGGGCTACTTACATTTTTTGCTCGGTTTTGAATGCTGTTCTTTATCTGTACAGTAATTTACTTTGAAATACATGCTCAGGAAGAAATGCTCCTTGAGATTAAGGGGGAAATGATGCTGAAAATCTTGTTTGTTTTTAAAAAGAAAATAAAAACTAAAAAAAAAAAAACCAACAAAAGTGTCTAAGGTCCACTCTACTTTTGCCTGCTGAAGATCACTCTTTGCAGGATGCAGAGGCATGGTTTTTAGCTGGATCTGTCTGGTGCGGGCTATTGTGCTGGTAGCTCCTCATGCATTTTCAGTTTGTTTCTCTCCAGTATTATGTTACCCAGTATATTTTCAGTGTGGTGGTTTTTTTTTTTGTGTGGTTTTCTTTTTTTTTTTTTTTTTTCCCCTCCTCTCCCCTTCCTAAACTTCTGTCAATGTGTTATGGTAATGCAGTTCTGCTTTCCGCTCATGAGGTGCCTGCATTCATTGGTGGGTGATACGAATAAGTAAAACCTGTCTCTTAGTGCGCATTCACAAGAGTGTTGAACTGAGATTACACTGACATCTGAAATTCTGGCAGTTTGTAACTCCAAGTGCTTACACTTTGTAAATCTCAATCGTGTCCTTAATGTAGATTTTGTTTCGTTTCTTGCTAAAGAGTAAAAAATGTAAATTTAGAAAAGACTGTCACTCTCCCCCTTGGTCTTTGAGTGATTTAAGTCACTCCTTTGTCAACTGATCTAATGTGTTTTTGCAGCGATAATGTCTGCTTAGTCTCCAACATCTGTGTGCTGGACAGAAACAGATTCCTAGATGTGTCTTGGGTGCACCATATCTTCACCCATAGCACCATGGCATGTAGGTAAAACGCATGGCTTTATGCAACAAGTACAAAGGAGACTGATTTGAACGGAGCATTGTTTGAAAGCTACGATGAAAGAAACTAGCATCAGGCACAGGCTTATTTGATTTTATCGAAAGTTTCCTCTTACTTGAAGAAAATGGAAGCGGAGTGAGTCTGCGGTGCCGTAACTGGCTCTGGTGCTGCAGGCTCCCGGGGAAGGTCAGACCCGGGTGAGAGCGGCATGACTCAGGGCTCTTACTGGGACGGGCTGAGTCACAGTGCCAAGTTCATCTGTCTGTCTGTTGCTTGCAAAATCTGAAATCTGTGACTATGGCCTTTCCTAAGAAGAGACTGAGCCATGTCCTCAATGAGTAGAGCGGAGACCTGTGAAGAAAGGGAGCGTTTTCTCCTGATTCACCTGACCAGAGATCTCTTGCTCATGGCTGTCCCTGTTGGGACTACAGGACACTTCAAGTTCATTCATGGGTTGAGTTTTGATATGGCTTTAGCTCTCATAACTGAGCATGATCTGTTTCCTCACCTTCATGCCTTCTCCACAGATATCTGCCACCTTCTTGCCCACCCCTATGTGCATGCACTTAAAGGCTTTTTATCAGCTGAAATAGCCTCGATGCTACTGTGTGCTGCAGGCTGCCTGTGAATATGCCTTTTTTATTTAGAGCAGGGGGAACCAGCAAGAGTTAGCTCCATGCCTCTGACCCTGTAAGAACCCAGGGCTAAGCAGGTACCTGAGATAAAGTTGTAACTCGCAGAAACTTTTTTTTTTTTTTTTTTTTTTCCCCCCCCCCGCCTTGTTGTTTAGTGAGGCTTGAGTTAACATTGCCGCAAGGGTCTTTCTGGTCTAGACCTTGGAAACAAAGACTGTTCCCCAGCAAAGAGCTGATGAGCCTCAACATGTCAAACCAACGACTACCATTTGCCCTTGTACGGCATCACCTGCTAAGGAAGGGAAAGTTCCAGCTACAAAATTATATGGTTATACAAATACAAAATAGCTCTTACAAAATAAGAGTAACATGCCAAAATAAACCACCACTCTCTGTAGCGGAGAAATGGAGCAGCTACTCTTGGGCAAGATGAGGGGCGTAACCGTAGATGCCAAAAGTTGGCCTCTGTGTCAGAGAGCAGCAATGGAGTAAGAGGGTTTCTGTTGCGCAAAGTGTATGGTCTTTAAATAAGTATAGGGCTCTGCTACCTGATCTCATGCCTTCCTGAGGAGAGGTTGTGGGATGTGGCCATACTCACTCCATGGGTTCTCTGAGCTGGCTGCTTTCATGACCATGGCATACCCAGTGGCCCCTGGAAGGGGAAAAGGAGAGGGACTGGTGGTAGTGAGGTCCAAACTCTGCCTGCAGCGGTGGCTTGCAGGAGTACGGCCGTGGGTGTCTGGGAGATGTGACCAAAGTGGTGTAGGAGCAGAGAGCTAGGACAGGCTTTGGTTGCTGGTGGGGTCCAGGGCTCTCCACTTGCTGTGGTGGGGCTTAAGTCTCAGGCTGTGCCCGGCCAGTCTCTGTTGGTGTCCCCAGTGACTGTCCAGCTTTGCTCAGTCACTTTATTGTTTTAATTACTTTTTTTCCCTCTTTCCCTTTTTCACTTAGGAAATGAAGTAGATGGCAATTATGATAATTTAAATGCAGCAGTCACAGACCCTCTGACTTCTCCATTCAGTGTCCCCTTGTAAAACATTGCTTTGGGTCAGTTGAAATATACCTACTTCTTCTTCCAAATAAAAAAATCATCACAAGCAAAAGTCGCTTCTGGCCAAATTAATATCTTTTATTTCTTGTTATCTAAGACTTTTATCATTTTTATTAAAAAAAGTGACATTTCAAATTAAACCCCATTTTTCTGTTTAAGTCTTCCCCCCCAACCCAGAACTGTTTCAAAAGCCTGAGGGAAGCAGTTTGACTTGTAGAAGTTGTTCTCAATTCTTTCGATATATAGATCCAAGTTTGACATGCAATATCAAACCCTGTTGATCTGAAATAAATTGATAAATGAAATAGTTGTCAAGAATGTTGCCAAGCCTTCCTCATGTAGACTTCTGAGTGCCAGCTACATTTGGTTCTTATTTTTGGGATTTCTCCGTATCATAACAGGTTTAAGCCTTAAAAATGAGGGCTGACATCTTGAAGACCAACATCAACTCTGGAAGCCTAGGCCAAAAGACAAGAGTTGCAAGATCACTGACTTGTGTAACAATATATTTTCTTGTGTTTGAATAATAAAAATGCTGCAATTACTCTTAATTAACTTAAGCAAACCAAATTTTCAAGGATGCTCTACTTTTCTTTCCCAAATGAGAGGTTAAGCGGGCCAGGAGAATTTCATTTAATTGGCAGTATTTTGCTTCTAAGCTACTGCAGGTCACCTTACTGGCTGGACCTCGTGTTGTGTTTGTGGGTGGGTGGATAATCTGATTCTCTTGACCAGGAGCTCTTGTGGTGGTGCCACCAGCACACCCACAGTCCTTCCCAAGGAGACTGCGTGGGGGGAGTGCTCTTGTGTGTTTTTTGCAACACGCAGCTGGAGCAAAGACCCATGATCTGTGCTCTCAATTTTGATGTCTTTGGGTCCTAGTGCCTATACTGGAAGAAATACTGAGAGAGTGGCAGAACCTCCTGAATCTCTGTGCTATTTTATCTTCAAGATTTGCACCTTGGCATAAGTGGTTCTATCTCTTGATCAGATCACGCAAACTATGCCTTATGGTTTCAGGTGTGAAGTTAAGCAGTGCAAGAAGAAATTCCAATGGCAAAGTGCTTGACAAAAAAACCATTGTATTTGCCGAATATGCAGTACGAATTGTTTCTTGAGCTCTGGCCTTGGCTGAGAGAGTGTGATTGTCTTTGGAAACTGAATTTGGAAGCCCTGATGGTGCCTGTAGTCACCCACAGAATTATGAATATTTTGCTAGCGCAGTCTCTTGCTGCAGAAGGCTCAGAGGGGAGCCGGCGCCACAATCTGGGTACATCAGCACTCTCTGCTGCTTGCACTGAAGCAAGCTGCTCGTGGTTGACTGTAGCAGGCCTGACCTGTGATCTGTGGGGCAGCCAGCTGGGGGCATCTCTCTCTTTCTCTCTCCACCCGCCAGCTCATGCTTTTCCAAGAATCCAGGAGCTGTTTGTCCGTGGGTTCAGGAGGGATCAGGCTGTGCTTATCCTTCCTACTGGAGAGGTGCAGATGAAACTCTAGGTATGGTATTTTGCCTGTCTGAAATATCAGCCTCAAGGGCCATGGTGGATTTTGAAAATAGGTAGAGTATGTAGCTGTTTGTTGATTTAAAAACTCTTAAAAAGAAAAAAGGGGGGGAGTAAAATACCTCACCCTTGTAATTGTTTATTTCTTGGCACTCCTTCCAGGCTGAGTTGGACCAGTACTGCTTCATTAATCCATGTGAAGATTGTTGAGCCATTTAAAGACCCTACTGTCATATTCCTGTCAGATATTCTGTCATGTGTTCCTGCCCAACTAGTAAAATGTCATGCACGGCACAGCCTTTCCTACACGGAATAGCCTTGGGCAAATGCACTCTACTAGTGCCTAACAGCCCATGGGATCTAATCTCTGCTCCCTTACCAACTGTTTGTAACCTTTCTGTGCACTTCAAGACTTTTCAGACTAATCCTTTTGCATATAATCATACAAATAAGACTTTGGGAAGGGAGCACCAGCAAGGGCTGGGTCTGGGGACCTAAGTGTCTGCTATGGTAAACCTACTTTTCAGGTTGCTTTTCCACATTATTTTCAGGAAGCAAAGTCCCTGTCATGACTGAACCACAGGGAAAAGTTTAATGTGTTGTTGCCTTTTTTGCCAGCAAGAGTAACCCTTTAATTTAACTTGCTATGGATTGTACTGCCAGATTTTGGAAGACCCTCTATGTGTGATCCCTGAAGGTAACAGCAATGGAGCTTTTTTTATACCTGGCTGTCCTCCTTGGATGGTGCTGTCCTGCATGGAGAGATCCAAGCAGAAGCTAGCAGAGGCATACCTGATGCTCAGCAGTAGTGCGTTAGTTTCCAAATAACTGTGGATTTCTGTGGTCTGCCAGCGTTGGTTGATACACCCAGCGAGCAGCATGCCTTTCCCAAGCTGCAGTAGGAGAGGCTTATTCTGTGGACGTGATGATTTGACGTTTCCCATGGGATGGTCCACTTGGGGGCATGTTTGCCAAAAGTCCTGTGAGGTCCTGAAATAATTACTATTATGGAGATAATTTTAGAGTGAAGCAGGTGCTGTGAGGTGACATTTGAGGTTGGGTGGAGTTGAGATGCCTGATTAATTGCTATAGTTAATTAAATCCACCTCTGAAAGTGAGGAGAGGTGGAGATGCTGGCTGAGGAGGCATGGGAATGCAGCAAGTGCAGCATGGAGAACTGTGCTCAGGTGAGCTCCAAAACATTGGAGCTTGCTTGATGTTGCTGTGTCCTTCAGAGGCAAATCTGTCTCCAAAATCTGATGGTTATTGGGCCTGATGGGATGGCATGTACGTGTGAATCCAACCCAGTTTAATAGTAGCTGTAGGAAAGCGGGTTAAGGCAATAGGTGCCTGGTGGCTGCTCTCTGCGGGGACCTCTGTTATGGTACCCACGTTGCAAACCAAACTCACTGCTGTGAGCTGTGGGAATCTGCAGAGCTCAAAGCTGCTGATGCTGAACTTTGGCTCTCATCTCCTGGGAGAAATTCAGCCCTGCAGGTCAGGGCTGGGCTGAGATGGCCTGGCAGCAAAGGTGCCCTGTAGATAAAGAGCTCACATTTTTCATCAGCTCTGCCAAAACGATTCCTTTCACCCTGTGATAATTCTTTAAAGTATTTTTAGAGCTACGCTTTAGAGAGATGTAAATTAGGTGATTTGTGTGTCTGCAACTAACGACCTTTGCACTGAAGTCATACCAGGAGCAGCGCGGACACTGTCAGCTCTGCTGGTGAGCTGAATGCAGCTCCTCTGGGGGCAGGAGCCCCCGTGACCTGCTCCGCTCTCCCTCGGGCAAGGAAGAGACACCTTGTGATTAAAGCAGGGCTGGGGCCCAGGAGGTCAGTCTCTGACTCCCAGCTCTGCCCTGGATGGCCTCTGTGGCCTTGCAGTGACTGGAAGAACAACCTGCTGGTGCGGTTGCTCCCAGACCTATTTCAGTCCAGGCGAGCTGCCCTAGCCAAAAGCGCTTGCTGAGCAGTGTCAGTGGATGGACCAGGGGTGCTGGTGCAAGCTGCTCAGCTGGCCGAGCTGGAGAGAAGGTGGGACACAGCTGGAGGCAGGCTGAGGCACAGCTGGGTTTGGGAGGACCTAGGGTCATGTGTGCAAATAGGGGGATGCTGCTTCCTTCCTCTACCCTCCCCTCAGTCAACAAATCCCCCAAGCTGTTGGTTATTTCAGTGAATTATACCTGGGATTAACCTGTATTGTTGGCTTCACTTATCTTTGTGCAAGGCCAGCAGGATCACCGAGGCCATTCCCAGGAGCTGGGAATGAAGGATTGCTGTGCTATGTGACACATTCCAAGGGCAATGGAAAAGAAAGACTTTGTATTATTCCTTGCATACGAAGCAACTCTAGAAGTATGAAGAAGCTCGCCCCGGTTTCTCGGTATGCTGTAATCCCACGGAGGTGTTTGCGGTAGCAGCTTTGATTGTGCGATACCTCAGACCTCTACAGATTCAACCCAGGATGGCTCTGCTGGCCGAGGGGAGAGGTCAGACAGCCTGGGGACAGAGGGAGGAAACATGTTCACTGGGACAACTGGCGTCTGGACTGATAGGCTTTCTTTAGTCTTGGAAAAGGTTCAGCAGGCTTAGCTTCTCTTGAGACAAATACTCCTTAGAAAAATAAGTTCAACCACGGGAAAGTGCCCAGACATCACATTTTCAAAACAGAATGTTTCCATTTGCTTTCATGCATTCACAACGTTTTAGTCAGTCTGTCTGAAACTGTAACTGTGCTGTTACAGTGCTCAAGACTCTCTATCTTACTGTATAATCCCCATGTTTGCTCTAGGTATATCTTAGGAAACAGCCAGAGGCTGGGGTCCCTTTCATGAATCGCTTACTGGTCTAAACGATGGATGTGATGAATGAGGATGTAGCAGACATCAGAAAAGGGCGGAGCGAGATATTACAGCTTGTGGATCCGTGGTTTCTGTGTTTAGATGCACCTATATTTTATTGGGTCCTCTGTTTATACCAACACGGGAGGCCAGATTCTCATGCCATGTGAACGATGAGCTCAGCGCAGGGTCTGCTCTTTGATGTTTGTAGGCAAAGGGATTTCTCAGGAGCAGTCTGAATGAGGTGAGGGGCTGATGTGTGCTGACTAGAGCTTGGAAAGCTGTTCCAAGCATGAGAGAAGGTGTGGGAGATGGTGCAGAAATGCCTCTGTGATGAGGGAATGAAGGGGAATGCAAGGTCAGTGCTGCAGGACTCGCTGGGGGGGTGGGTCGGGTCACATGTGGGACCGTGGGCAAATCCATTAACTGCTCTGTGCTTAAGCTCTACTGCTGTAAAGCTGGGCTGGTAATGCAATATACTCTGCTCCTGTGGTAACTCACAGTTGATAACAGAGATGTCCAGAGTAAACACAGCTAAGCCTGGATCTGGGTATGCATTCGGGTTTGTGCTGTTCTTTCTTTTCAATGCTTTTAGAAATCCTGCCAAAGTCAAGGGGCTATGAGAAACCAGGCTTTCTATCAGCATCCGGAGGCTGAAATCCCAGCAGAAGACCAGTTATTGTATTATTCTACTTCATTAAGTACCTCTTTGAGGGGTTAAAGTAGCCTGTGAAAACGTGTTATCGCAAGCAGTCTTACAGTTATCGCGAAAGTCTTACAGCCTTTTGGGAAAAGGAAAGATACGCTATCTGTACACTTCAAGATCCATTCGTAGTGGCAGCCACGTAGATTTCACCCCCTTCCCCCCAGCTCCCCTCTCATCGCAGTACCTGGGCACTTCGGATATTGCAGATAACAATTTGCTGCGCAGACGGAGCATTTTCTAAGTAATGCAAGTTTAGTACTGGCTGGAAGAGGGTCTTGCATACAGCAGCTTGTACATCTTCAGCCCTGGGCCTACACAGGTCAAAACTCAAACACTGGTTGAACAGGAATGTATGTTCTGTTGCCCGTCTAGCCACAGAGGGGAAAAATAATTTCAAACTCTTGCATCCATGTAGAAAGCTGGTTTTTGTACTGACTGTTTTACTGCTGCTGGGATGCATCTGGGTTAGTGCACGCTGGGCTGTATAATGTCCTTTCCTGGTGGTTCCTGTCCCCAAACCAGCACTGTGGAAAGTTACCATTTTCCATGGAGTTCCAAGCAATAAATGCAGGGAGCTTATTTTCAGGACAATGGAAAGTTTACATGCGAGTTCAGGAGTTTGTAGGGTAATAGATCCTGTCCTGTCAGATTTGATACCAGAGGGTATAAAATATGTCAGATAACTCATCAGCTGTTGGGATTAGATAACAGAACTTAATTAAGGTGCAGTTTCACTGAAAAAACACACATTAGGACAGGAGTAACGCTATTACTGAATACCGTGTACCAACACGCAGGTATCTTTTCTAGAACAATAGAAGAATAAACAGACATCAAAACGGGTAAGTCTTTTCACATATTGCTAGAGATGATCAAATAACTTATGGCAAAATCTAGCTTTGTGGTTTTTTTTTCCCTGCTTTTAAATCCTTCGTAATCCCATCCTAGCTTCTATTCGCAACTTGTTAGTGTTTGCCAAATTGCTTCTGAACAATTTTCAGCCGATGAGCTCCTCATGAGGCCTCTGCCCTGTAACTAGCTGGTATTTGTTCATGATGTGCTTGACTGCCTGCTGAAGTCAGTCTGTGCTCTTTTTCTTTCTGAGTGAAAGGCTTAAACTTTTTGAGCACAGAGGAGTAATGGAGCAACACGCACTTAAACTGCATCATTTGATAATTTATATTAAAGTCATGAAATCTTTGGGTCTGGGACTGCTGTCATAGGCAGTAGTCCAGGCAATCCAAAAAGGGAGTAGTATGACTAGTCTCGTAGCTGCAGACTTCATTGACTTTCCCTTCCCCAGTTCTCTGTATTATTTAACTTGATGAAAAAAAAGTATTTGAACTTCTGCTTCTTGTTCTTAGTGGGGTGCAAGGTTTCCAAGTGGGATGGCTGACCTTTCTGCTGGGTTCCTGCATGGATTTGGGTTAGTTGTTCTCTTTCTGCTTGTACGGTTACAGTAGCACTGCCTGATCTCCTCTGGCTGTAGGACTGGTCCTGTCTTTGCAGGCTTGTCTTGGAAGGAGTGGAGATGGCCTGAAACAGATTGAACTAACAGTGGAGCGCAGCGGACAATTGGAATGCTTGAGCTTGCTCCCTGGTCTCCTTTAACACTATAGGTATAACCTATGTGACTTATCCTTGATGTGCAGCTAAGGAATCAATTCTTCCATGTCTTGGAGAAGTATTTCTGGGGGAAGATATAATTATTTGGGAGTTGGTTTAATAACAGACTATTTTTTTTTATGGGCAAAAGCGATTAGGTAAACCAGAAAACATTACGTATGGACTAACGTAGCCTTCAGGATACCCAGTGTTACAGTGTTTCCCCAAAGCAGAGGTTGGATATGGATAAAAGGGAAGGAAAGTGCAACTTCTGGGATGGTGAAAATCTTGAGATGGCTCAAGGAGAAAGGGTATGTAGGATCTCTTAGACCATAGGTCACCCCTGTGTTGTCAGGAGTAGGAGACTAATGCGTGTGAAGAATATGCTTATTTATA
The DNA here is from genome assembly GCA_034008185.1 of Gorsachius magnificus. Taxonomy (NCBI): domain Eukaryota; kingdom Metazoa; phylum Chordata; class Aves; order Pelecaniformes; family Ardeidae; genus Gorsachius; species Gorsachius magnificus. Next base: position 14,358,366 of record CM067085.1, on the reverse strand, counting down.
TCTGCGGTTTTACCAGAGGGGGTTGTCAGATTATACTTGATAAAGCTTGAAAATGTTTCTGCATTTATGGCACTCTTGATGTGCTGAAAGGAACAACCGAGCAAATAACCGATGACTGATTTTTGCCGCCTTGTGCAAAAATATGTCCAAGTGCGTGATTTCAGCAGACTTCCCTACCACTGCAAGTGAGATGAACATCGGTACTGCAGACTTCTGGCGTGAGCGAGAAACTTTGCTCAGAAGTGAGAGAAGAGGAAGGAGGAAAAAGATCATTTAAGTATATTTTAATGGGGCATAACTGTTTCTGCATGTATTTTATCTTGCCTTTGTATTGACTCACATCCTTTGCTTTGTTTATCTTTGTTCTTAAGAGGAACAAGGCAGTGATTCATCACCAATATGCAAGGATACCTCACTTTGCATTTGTATGGTATTGCATGTCCAAGTGGTTCAGAGGCCTTATGGCCTTTAAGGGCTGTGTCTTCAGCTGGTATAGCAGTGTTGCTGACACCACCTGAAAATCTCATCCCATCTCAATTCCCTTTTTGTCTGTGTGTTGCAAATTGACATACCACAATATTACAGATGCAAAACTGCACCCCCTCAAACCCAACACCACCACAATTTGCTTATGGATGACTTCTCAGACATCGGCTTTTAGGACTGTGGAAGGACCTGTTTTCCTATTCTGTAGGAGCTCCTTGTTCATACAGTTTTACATACCTGCACTGAAATGCACTGTTTGAACGAGTCAGGGTTAGGAACTGATGTGAATGATTTTGCACAACAGCCCTGTACTTGCTGTTATTTACTGTCTGTCAGTCCTAGGGGGGCCACATGCATTTTATCACGGTTTATCTTATACATCGTAATTTTATGTCAGTGGAAGTTTCAGTGCTGGATGTGCATTCAGGTGCAGAAAACTGCTCAGAACTCCCTTCTGTGATTGCTTTCTGTACCAGAGCTAATCAGACCTTGGTTGGAAATCATGTGCTACTCATAGTTATACTGCTATGATTTTCTTATGTTAAAATGTCACAGTGGACCAAGTGCTGCAAATATCATACTTCTCTGCAAGTAGCTATATTGATTTTGTCACCTCTGCAAAGAATTTATATACTTTATATATATATACATATGTATGTGGAAAATCTTATGTTTGTGTGTTTATATATAAATTGTTTTCAATCAAATCATACTGACAGGTGTTGATTCAAATACTAACTTGAATTTTTTTATTAGCTGAACCTCTATCAGGTTTATTTGGCTTTTTTTTTGTTTTCAACTCAGCCCATGTTACCCTGAATGTTCTACAGCTTCATTGGTTACCCTACTTAAATGTTTGTCTCTTTGTATACTTACTTATCCTTATCTTTGGGGTCTTCTGGAACCAGTCTGATCTTCTAATCTTTAAAAAATAATAACAAAAGAACATTAGTAAGACGCATATTTTTCAGGTAGCTATCTGCAGTATTTTTAGTTACATGTGATCTGGACCTACTCACTAGCAAACATTGTTTAATGTTTTTTAATATTTAAATATTCTTTGCTGCTAATAGAAAAAATTGGAAATCTTAACTATTTAATCTGTGTAGTTTACATCCATAAGAACAAACTGTAGGAATGGTATAGGTTGGTTACTATAGGGAGATGGTAAAATTATTAGTAACACTGCAGAAACAGCAGAAATGATTTTGGCTTGTTTTTAGAAAGGAACATTGGCTTTATGGTCTCCTAATTGGCTCCTCATAAAGAATCTCAAATTCCCTTCGTACCTTTTGCATCTAGCTCTTTCTTCCCCCTTGGCATTACCCTTGTCTTTTGAAGTAATGCTTTATTAGTACTACCGGAGCTGCCTGTGCTGATGCTGGGTGAGTTTGGGTCCAAACCAGTCCTTTTGGTGACTACTGATATGCAGTTTGGTAACTAGTTCATTCTGAGCCCTCAGAAATGTAGTAAATACAAAATACAGATTCCTCATGTAGAGGCTCTCATGCACCAGTGTTGTGTTGAAAATTATCTGAGATTTTCAGAAATGCCTCATTACGAACTGTGGGGGCTTCCAGCAAACTGGAGTCATGTGTAATGCAGTTTTTATTTCTGCACATTAAACAAGTGTTGAAGGATTAAATCATCCTGCTCCCTGATGTGATTTGGTGGTCTAAACCAAACATGGACTAATATTCCCCCACCTGGGCTTTTACATTTCCCTGAAGCCTTATATAAGCTGTGTAGTACAACGGGATGCTGTGTCACTTATTCCAAAGGTATCATCACCAGTGGAGACTTGCCAGGTGACTTCATCCTCCCACTCAGTTTTGCCTCTGTCTCACGGTTGTGTTTCGGGGAGGGAGCATACCAGCCTGTTGTCCTTGTGCACCTCGCTGAATTTTCTTTTCACGTTTCCTACTGTGGAGTCCTTGAGGATTACTTGCCCTTTTAGGAAAGCTGAAAGGCCTCCTTTCATAGCTGCTTAATTCCTATGATAAAGATACCTTTTTTTCTCTGACCCCTCAATCTTTCTTTTCTGTTCCACCTAAGAAGGATTTCTTGGTATTTGCTTTGCTAAATATTGGATATTTCTAGCTGGGTAGAAATGTCTCCTGATTCTTTTTCCTTGTGGTCACAAATCTGTTTCTTGTATCTCCAGTTCTTGTACCATCTGTCCTTCCCCCTGCAGCATGTGTGGCTGTAATTTGGGTAACTTATTGTCCAAAAAGTCTTTGTTTTCTCAGATGCTGTGCATTAATGACGTTTGAGTTTTAGACTGTGAGTATCCTTCCTTTTAATGGATCAGGAGCATATTTGGGCTGCTATCGGACTGGAAAACCTGAGCACAGCCAATGCGCTACCAGAAACTCTTCCCTGCTCATCTGCTGTTCTCTTATAGGAAACAGTGAGCGTCTCCTACCCAGGCTGCCCCCCATATTCGTGGTTAAGTGCAGCCCCTTCCCCAGAAACTCAAATAAGCTTAATTTCAAAGATTCAATGACATCATTTTGCAGAAGTGCTGGGTGAAGCATAAGTTCATTTCCCTCGGCATCACTTCTTAATGCATTTTTGTTCATCAATGCATACAACTAATGTGAAGAGGCAATTCAGTCTCAGCAGTCATTCTACTGAGGGTGAAATACTGATAGGTACTTCATTTAATAAAATAATAATGCTGTGCAGCTGTACACTGTCTCTCCCACAAGGATCTTGAGGTACCTGAAAGAGTATTAAATAATTAAGCCTGACAATACCCCTGTATTTCATTAGTTCCATTTCACAGGTGGATTAGCAGAGGTTAAGTGACTTGACTAAGGTCAGGATCAGACTGTATTCCTGTGAGGGAAGCCTGTCTGGGGGATAGTTTATATGCGGGTGGATCAGCTGGTCCCACGTCGGGTGTCTCTGACAACCCAGGGTCTGTGCACCAAGGCAGAGCCAAAGCCCATGGCAGAGCAGGGTGGGAACTGGGGAAGCCTGGCTCTGTTTTCTTAATTGGTTTCCAAATGTCCAGGCCTAGGATAATCCATACTAAATGCGGTGACAAGACTGAAGCATTTGATCTGCTGAAGCCACAGAAATATATAACCTGGTGCCCAAGAGACCTGTAAGCATTTGTTTCATATCCACTGACATCTCCTGTCCAGTCGGCTCAGCAAGTCATGTTTTTGTAAAGTTATTTTGCACCATCTGCATTGAAAATGGCAACCTGGCCAATTACAATGGATTTTAAGTTTATTCTGTGAGAGGGTTTTAAAATGGAAGGAATCCAGCAGTGAGCCAGGGGGAGGAAGTATCGTGTCTTTCCCAAGGAAAGTCAGGGTTTGATCCTGCAGGCAGCTGAACTGTGCCAAAATAGTTGGGTGCTGAGTGTTCAGCACCTTTTCAGAGATGCTCAGGACTTTTCAGAGTCAAAGCTCTGAGCTATAAGGTTAAGCATGAACGTTAATGAAATGTTATCTCTCTACCAGATGGAACTAAGTGACAAGTACTCTGGCTGTCAAGCGCAGAAAATTGTGAATCTGTCGCACATCCCCTGACAACAGCAAGGCAATCTTCTTAAAATTGACTTATGCAATAGGAATTGCACTGCGCTGGGGTGTCTCATTCACGTGGTCAGAAAGCTGACCTCCAGTGGGAACTATTCACCCCTGGTTTTTGTTGTTTGTTTTCTATGTAGGATGCATCTAGCTTTCTGATCAGCTGCCACCTTGCAAATAATCCACTTAAGAGGATGTTTTTTCAATGCTAAAATAGCTACAAGCAAAGGCTCAACTTGCATAAAAATTACATGTATACTTGAAATCTTTACAACTGATGATTCCAGATAAGAGCAGATACTCTATTCTGATCAGCCTTCGGCTGAAAGGTGTAACCACTACGAGCCTTTTGCTGTCAATGGAACGTCTTTCCTGTCTACCAGGATACAACAAAAACATTATGTTGCCATACCACAGCACAGCAGAACTTTCCTGGAGCCTTAAGGGATTGCCTCATATTTTACAGACTTAACTAACTGCTGATAAATGAACATCATCATATTTTTTTTTATACATGTATACTTTACATGAATGATCATGTAGTATTATCATTTCGTCCACAACTGAAATACCTGCTCTATAGAAGTGAGAAGCAGAGCATAAGGGGAATGTATAGGAGAAGACTTACGTATTTGAGGTGGGAATTGAGATGAAAAGTGGATTTAGGAAAATAAAATAAGCTTTCAAAATGATACAAAATCTGACTGCATCTCTTAGGTCTAACCTTGTAGCTGCAAGCTCTTAGCAAATAAAATGAGGTCGTTCAGAGGAAACTAAAGTTTTTCTGCAAGTATTGGCTGCTTCTGGTTTTCAGAATAAATTTACCTTTGCCGTATAACTGACCTGCTGCTTCAATTCTCACCTGCTCTTGAGAAATGCCCTTGTCTGTTCCTTCAAAGAAGGGCTCATTTTATCATAAAGTTTAGATGAATGGTTGGAGTGGAATTTTTTGTATAAAATATTCATTATGAACAAACTGTGAACTTGTGAATATGCATGATTCCCCTTTAATCTGTTTTTTAAGAAACATTTTCTTTCAAAAAAAAAAAAGGCAAAAATGGGTCTGCTCAAACTGACCAACAAGACTTAACTATCTGTTGCCGAACAATCTGCGCACAAGCTGCCTGCAAGCATGATTGTTTTGAGTGACTTTGAAGACAACCACAAACGTGACTGTGGACAACTCGCAACAGACTGAAACTCTCTCAGTAAGTTATGTGTTTCACTCTAGCAACACAATGGTCTCCAACTAATGGGTGTTACATGGTTAAGATAAGAGAAAAAAATCTTGAAAAAGAGGATTGAAAAACTTGAGGATATACCAGAAAACTCCTACCTGTACCTGGGAAAGCATGTTTATTAGTTTCCTTCCTTTACAGCAGAAGGGGAAGTGGTCATTGGATTATGGTTGGACAAGTGCATTTAGGTGGTAGCAGAGGTCAGCTACATAGTCAAGATGTAAATACTTTTTCATCAGGTGGCTGCTGGGAATTTCCAGAGATTGCTACTGCTTAAAATAGTGGCAGCCCATGGGATTCCCCTGCTGCCATCCAGGGTGTCCACGAAGTTGCGTGGAAGAGTGCTGCAGTCCCTCTTCTTGTCCCCTCATTCAGGCAACACTACTTGCTATATGCCACTTTTGGGTGGCTAATCCTGTGTTCCAGTGGTAGATCTCCTTAGAATATTTGTGTGGGAAGTGGCTGTGGGGAAGGGGAAAACTCCCCAATTTTTTTATTTCACGAAACTACTCTAGGAGCCACGGAGGAGTCAAGAGTCACCGTATTTGCACAACTAAGCTTTAGTTGATTTATGCATATCTCTTTCATGCTACTTGGGAATGGAGTTGGGGGGGGGAATATTGGGAAACTTGTCCTAAATTCAGCTTGCAACAGTGTTTAGTCAGGGTTGTTCCAGGTAGTGGTTATAACAAGGATGGCTTTCCAGGGCCTTGGTTAAGAACAAAGCAAGTGTGTTCATGCATTTTAAAGGTTAAACTTCTGTCTGAGGTGGCCAAGCCTTTGGAGATGTTGACCTTCGAGTTACTACAGTATTTTGAGGTCCATGGCTAGTACATACATGGAAACACTCTTTGAGAGAGTAGTGGAGAGAAGATTATAATCCTCTTCTGTAAATCATCTCATGTTACTTAATTCTTCTCCCTAACACGTATTTTATTGTATGACAAGGGTATGGTTCTTCTCTAGATGCTGACCTGCTGGAAAAGACTTCTTACTCCTTCAGGTAGTTTCAGTTGAGGCAGTGAATAAGAGTGAAATATTCTGCTTATGCAATTGCTCCTGGTAATAAGACCTTATGGTTCAAATGTATGCATTTACATTAATGAAAGAAGGTTGCATTGCAAGTAGTGGCAGCTTCTGCAATGGTCATAACTCGCTACAGTCCCCGTTCAGCACGTTCTAATTGGTGAGACTTTAGCTTTCTCACAGGCAACTTCCAAACCATCTCACTAATTTCAGTAGATGTTTATGCTGCCAGGAGATACTGAGCTCTCAAGGAGGTACAACCCTGAACAAAGCAGTCTTCTGAATGTATAGCTTGCAGCTTAGGTAAGCACAGGGTTAAGAGATAAGTGCTCTGATGTGATAGGACCAGAGATGTGTGAGAACAAAGTCTTGTTTTCCTTTTCTACAGCAAATACGTAACTAAAAAAGACAAGCAAATCAGCTGACAAAGTCTGTGACTGTGGGCAGCATGGGTCAAGTCAATTATGTGGGAAATCAAAATGTTCCTTTGACTTCTGAGTACTGGGCAGCCCTACCACGTTTCTGAAAGGTGCTGAATGCTTTCTGGGGTGAAGCCATTCACTGTTAGGGAAAAAGGATCACATGGAACAGGTCTCCATCCTGCTTGCCAGATTCAGGGTGTGCCTCTCGTCCCCACCACACCCATGTACTCTTGCCTTAAACTTCTGTGTCATGCTTGCGATGAAGTGGATGTTAGAGCTGGGGGAGGCACGGGTGTGCAGAGGGATGTGCTGAAAAGCCATGCATGTTAGTGAAGTAGAAATTCAGGGGGTATAAATCTCAATTTAAATAGTAGGGGAGAAGAGAAGGCACCCTGAGCATGCTGTAACAAGGGGAGGAAGTTGGAGGAAAGAAAGAGTTTTACTTCCAGAGTTCATCCACTCTCCAGAGCATGACCAGGAGCCTTGCATTCAAAAGCTGTCCAAAAGCAGAAGCTGTCAAGGACTGCTGAAGATTCACGTTACTGTTTTTTGAGATGGCTCCTGTTGCTTAGTTTTGAAATGCAGCCAGTGCTGGGGTAGGTCGTGCAGTTGCAACATACACATCATTTCTGAGCAGAATATCAACTATGCTCTAGAGAAATCCAGGCAGAGTGGAAGCTGGCTTGGGCATCCGCGCTTGCATCTCTGGGCTCATGAAAGTGAAAAATGAAATATTTGACTATTGCAAACAGTTCCAACAGAGTGATCTTCAAAAACGTGTTGCAGGAGCGCTGCTTCACTGCTGGCTGTGGGGAAAGGAGACTGCACTTCTGGAAGCACCCCATCCTTTCCTTCCTCTCCCACTCACGCATATCGACCCAGCTTAACTCTCTCTGGCAGGGTCAGGAAGCACATAAGTTCAGAAAGGCTACCTGCCAACTTTCATTTTTCATAGTTTAGTCATTCATGGTTTTCTGTGGAAGAAATGCCCTGTTTGGTTAGGAGGTAAACTTATTTTGGCAGGGAGGTAAATTCGCAATTCTCACTGTCAAATTATGGCTAAAAAGAAAGAGAAACCATTTTTGCATTCCAAGAATTAAACTCGTTAATGTATGTAGCATTACATTTTAGCAAAGTAATCACAGCTGAGCATCCAAAATGTTGTCTTGAATGCTTGAAAAATTTACTGAAAGTAGAAACGGAAAGGGCTCTGTAATGTCCTTTATAAGAGAAGCTGCTAGTAATTCTCATATTGGGTCAGCAATTCAAGATGTTAAAATTTTTTATTTATCTATAATAGATGCATGCATATGTATGTGTGTGTGAGCACAGGGGAAAAAAAATCTCATGATTAAAATTTTCAGTAGTTTTCCATATTTCAAGCCATACTGCTGCCTCAAATTGAGCATTTATAATATTCATTATCTGAAGTTCAGGCTTCTGAAGGGTGCATATATGTACATAATGTGATTCTATGATATTCTACGGTGAAACACTGGAACAGGTTGCCCAGAGAGGTGGTGGAGGCCCCATCCCTGGAAACATTCAAGGTCAGGTTGGATGGGGCTCTGAGCAACCTGATCTAGTTAGTGGTGTCCCTGCTCACTGCAGGGGGGTTGGACTAGATGACCTCTAGGGGTCCCTTCCAACCCAAAACATTCTATGATTCTATGATATAAATATAAAGATATACAGAAGTAATGTGTAGCTTTTAAAAAAAAAAAAAAAAAAAAAAAAAAGGGGGGGGGGCGGCAGAAAGTGCAGCTCCTGGTTCCTACACTGTTTTTTGAATTCTTGTGTGACTCTGTGCAAGTTCTTAGATTGAAAAGAGGTCTCAGCTTTTGAGCCCCTTAGTCTTTGGAAGCAAGGCACTGAATATTGTATGGGTACTTTTTTGGCTTTAAATAGAAATGTGTAATAAGCAGTGCATGCAAATTGGCAAATGTGAAGTTTTGTGAGGGCTGATTTCCAAGGGGGATTTCGGATATCAAATTGTTGGGGGAATATTGTCATTGATACTTGGTATTTTTGGACCTGAGAGGACCTACCCAAAACCTGCTTTTGAGCGGTTATTTGAGTAGGGATATGTGAGAACTCCTTAGGTTGCTGTATGCATGTATGTCTATGTGTGTGTGAATTATTTATCAGGGAAGTTGAAATGGATGCTTCATTCTTGTTTAGTGTAATTAAGTCTCTAATATTAATATATAATCAAACATATTGCTTAGGGGTTGACTCTTCTGATTCTCAGCCTCAGCCTGAAGATATTGTCTCTTTCTTTCCTTCTTTTTTCTCATTAGTAGCTTAGATAGGCATGAAAAAAATCTTTTGAGCTTAAATAAGAGATCTTTGTTGTTGTTGTTCTTGTATAGTTCAAAAGCAGTTAATTTTTAAGACCTCAAACTTGGCACATGGCCACTCTCAGCTGGCAAATACACCCTTGCTATTTTTGCTGTGTGTGATTTTTTAGTTCATCTGGAAGCTGCTGCCAAACAACTTTAGACTAATTCTCCTGCCCCTTGCCTCTTCCTATTGCTCTCTAAGTGCTCTCATGTGCTTCCACCCAGTTAATGAACCATCTGTAAAATGAAGGAGTAGCTCAGTCCTTGATGTCTCTGCTGAATCCCCAGGCCGTAACGACAACTGTGGCGGCTGGTGGCTTGCACAGCGATGACCGAGTCGGCTGGGCCAGCCGGCAGCACTGCGCTCGCCTCCCACCCACCCATCATCCCAGAGACAGTGCAACTACAGGCACTGCAAGGCTGGTCCGTTTTGGAGCCATGTTCCCCAGGTGTAAGGTGATCTACACCTTCACCATTCCCCTCTGACATCCATCAGTACAGGCAATTGCATCATTGCTGCAACCACATCATTTTCTCTGGCATTCAGTCTGCAGCTTGGGAGAAGATTCTCATAGCTTGAGGTGTGTAAAACTAGGAACTGGTGTGTTTTGTGAGCGGCCCGTGGGAGTCATTCAGGGGAATGTTAGATGAGATGGTAATTGAGAGAGAGTCTTCAGGCTAGTTAAGAGACAGGAAAATTTCTGTGGATTTTCTTTTCTGTTTTAAAGCAGTTTAAGAAATGAAGGCAACTACCATATCAAATTTGAAAGCAAAGGGTGGGAACGAGCTATCCAGAAGTAGAGAGTAAATACAACAGAGTCTGGCTTGGATGGCATGGTTAAGCAGTTATTCTTCTAAAAATTCCTTTTTTAAAGAAAAGACTTATTTATTTTTCTTTAAATTAGCTCTAGTAAAATGCTATGTTAGCTCTCTTTGCCGGAAATTTTCTAAATTAGACTTCTGCAGAAAATGCAAAAGAAGCTTGCAAATCTTTTGTCTTTTCCTCTTGTTTATCAGTAATAGAGAAAATCTGTCTGGGAAAAGATGCAGAGAAATACTAAACAATTTTTGTTCCATCTGTAAAAGGAAACGGTATCTCTCTGAAACACTTCAAATGACATATCCCTTTCCTGTATCACCACACTTATTATATGTAATGTTTCAGCAGTATTTTGAAAATATAATCAAATAATGTAGCATATCACAAATGTATTGTTTGGTTTCACCAGGAGGAGTTTGGTGAACAATTAATTCATTGCTGCGTGTGAATTGCTAATGCTTCCCTTTCCAGAGCTGAGTATTATCTGTGCGTGGTCCACCCACGCTTCCTGGCACGCTTGGCAATGCTTACAGGCAAAGGTGACTGGAGGGCCGACGTCCCTTTGAGATGGAAATACCATGTAGGTGGGAGAGACATCATCCAGGAAGGCTAGAAAAGTAGCCATTGAGTGACAATGTATACTTTTTTAAAAAAATAATAAAAATCTTGGAATCTGGGAGTTGGATGTCAATAGAATTTTGATCCTTCAGAGCTGTAAAAGCCCTAGGCAGGCTGGAGGAGTATAGAAATACAGGCACTTTCATGTTACAGACATATTTCTCACGCATGCAGAAGGGCAAGTTTGTACTGAACTGGTAGTAGATTGAATTAAGCAGACAGCACTGGCAGCGTAGCCATAACTTGCTGAGAGTGACAAAGCTGAAATTGGCAACTGCAAATTAGACACACCAAGGTTTTTGATATGGTTTTGTTTAAGATAACAAGTGAGACATCTGCAGAAACTGATGTGAATTGTCTAGATTCCCAGACACTTTTTACATCAGTTGAAGTTTGGGAGGGTGTCTGTCTGCACATGTGATCTTTGCTACGAGTGTCTGGCACAATGTGATCCTCAGAAGCCGTCTTCACTCCATCTGCACTAGGGTCTTTGCTGATGTCATTAATTAGGAGGATATTTTTTTTTGCAGTTTTAACAGGAGGATATGGAAAGGATGGAGTTTAGTCTTGCCACATGTAAATCCTGAAGACTGACTGCAAGTTCCTCAGTCCCTTCCCTGCATCCAAGATGGAAGGTTATGAAAATGATGTGGGTTGCAGTATCGCTGAAGCTTGGTTGATACTTGTATCTCTAATCGCCTCCTCATTGGACCGGTGTTCAGTGGTTCCTTTGCTTCCCTAGCTCTTGGCAGGGGTGGTAATGAGCTGGTTGCAGCGCGGTGCTGAGCAGGTGATAACAATGAGGATTGTTCAGGAAGAATGGGTGGGACCTTCTGCCTGCCTCAGCTTGTATGATATATGTCCTATACTATTATATGACCTAAAGGCTTTCTCTCAGTCTGGAGGAGAGGAATTGAGCCATCTGAAATCAGCTACGATAGTCAGCTACTTGTTTTTAGACAAGTGTGTATTGTGGATCTTTAGCTTTCTTGAACAGAAAATACAGACACTAAAAATGAAGGGAGGTGAAGAAGTTTGTGGCGGATCTATACATACATTATGTATTTTTTAAAGATAACTTGTGTCCATTTCCTCTGATCTACTGGTGGCAAAACAAAATCTTGATCAAAAGCTACTGGAGGAAAAGTAATTAGAAAGAGCGAAGAACTTGGAGATCAGAAAATGGGCAGGATGGGGGGATGGAAGGGAACAAGCAAACAAGGAGATGCAGATTATTTCTGTCTTGGGACTTTTCTGAGCTGCACTAAATATCTTATGGTTTGAGTAAGGTTGAATGAATTTTCAGTTAGGGTTGTTAAACTTGGCGGTGTAGGCTACACATCCAACAGGACAGATTTATGAACCTAACTCATGCAGGCGGTCAGGGCTGTGTGCTGTTAGCTGTAAAGGAGCCAGTAACCTTGGTACGAATCCCTCCACACCTGCTCAGCTGAAGGTCATGATGTGATAAACCCCACAATACTCCTGATCCCTGAAGAACCTGAAGCTCTCTAGGAAAAATGCATTACTACTACTATTTAACGCATGCATCATCTTTGCATTCAGCTGAATTGACTGTCCAGTGCCCACCCCTAACAGTAGATTAAACATAGTGCATATGGTTTTGGTCAGTCTTAACCACCTTTACAGTGCTAATAAGATCTAGGTTTCTAATTTGCCTTTTGTTCTTTGTTCAGTCTGCCTTAAGACTGTGTTGAAGCTTCCAGCATGAAAATTCAGGCAGATGCATTTAAAATGTATTAGGCTGATGGCCTGAGCTTTAGGATTAGTGGTGCTTTTTTTTGTGTGTGTAATTGCACAAGATATTCTATTCATTTGCTGGTATTTATAGGGCTTCTATTTTTCCTGTATGTATATTGTACTGTTGTAATTCTTTAAAACAAACAAACAATTATAATTTTTTTGGTCTTATCTTTTACAGGGAATCTCCTCTTTATGGATCAGAGATATAACTTTTCTTTTTACTGTTAAAAAGAAACATGTCTTTTCCACTTAATTGCACCAATATCAGCTAAACTGATAATACTCGTATGAGGCTTTAGTATTTGGAAGCATGTTATACATTAAATCCTGCAAAATTCCAAACAAGTTAGTAAGTATTTTTTCCCACATTGTACAGATGAAGAAACAGTCAAAGTAGTTCAGCTACCTGCCAAACCACACAGTGAGTTAAAGATGGTGATATGATTGGACTTTGTGGTTCCCAATCCGTGTTCAGACTAGCGAGGTATATTGAACCTCTGGATTCTTTTTGTAATGTAATATCCAAAAAGTCTCTTTGATTTCTTCATGTAGAGTGAAAATGTCACTGACAGAAAGACCATTTGATTTTTCTCAGCCTCGAGGAGAATGTGAATTTTTTTAGAACTGAATTTTTCATCAGAAAATTGTATGCTGACTTTTATACGTCACAAATGCCATATGGACTCCTAAATATGGAGAGAGAATAATTATGAACCCCTTTGTACTGACTCACTTCTCTGATTTTTTTTTTAAACTGCATTTTAAAGATTCAAATGCTGATTGCTAACGTGGTGTATTGCTTCTGTTGTTAGATAATCTTAGCTTTTTAACTGAATACAGCCGTGCAGTGCCTTATGATTAATTACATGTACAACAGGTGTTGATCTTGTTGGACTGAGATTATGAAGTTCTCTGCTATCCAGGTGGTCTGTTTTAATATAAAAAGACCAGTAGCATAATGAGCAAGAAATTGAACTAACGAGCGGGGGGGAAAAATACTTGAATGCATTAATCACCTTTAATAAGCTTAGCCAGCTCAGCACAGCTAATCAGCTGGGAAGTCCTTGCTTTGAAGAAGCATCAATTGTTGTATACCCAGTAGGGTAAATAAAAGATAAGCCAAAAGCGGTGGGAAGGGTGTTTGTACATCTAAAAGCTTTCAAGATTTTCCAAATATAAGGCACCTGGTATGATGGTTTTTAAAATTATATTAGTCAAAATGAAGATGCAGTTACCTTTTGGTAATGAAAAGATATGTCATTCAGATATCTCCAGATGCACTAGTGTGGCAGTAATTATTGAAAAGTGCTGTTTTTTTGCAGTATAGCTCATTTTAATTTTCACACTTTAAAGGAAGCAATGGGCCTCAGAGCCCTCTAATGACCCCTGTTCATCAACCCTGAGCTGACAAATTTGTGGCTAAGATGCTACTCTTATTTAAAAAGATGTGCTGGTAAGTCCCCTCCTCACACAATATTTTCCATTTCTTATACATCAGTTCTTTGGCAGTGAATGAAATGTCTGTCTAATGCTTAGTTAACAGCCCTTTTAGCATAGCATGTGTAATTTTTTTTCTTTCCCTAATACCATAAATATATTTTCTTCTCTTAACTCCTGGTTTGGCAACTCTTAGCCATCCAGGAGCAATGGCAGTACTTGTGCTGTTGTTATGTTGTAACGTATTGGACAACTGTGGTGTACAGAAGCAGAACAAATGCACGGAACCTCAAATGACAGAACCCACCTTTTCTTGAGAACTCAGCGGTAGTGCTGTGTTGCTGATATTAGGAAAAACTACTTCTGATTCTGGACCTTGCAGGTTAGGACTGTGCATTTTTCAATGATATTGCAATCTCTTTCATGCATATTCTCTCAGCAGCTTACCTAGGGCTGCAAAGGAAGGGTAGGCAGCTCTCTCAATACCTCTAGCACTCAGGGTATGATTTCCTCAGGTTACTCGTGTAACTTTCCCCCCACGACTGCTTACATGCTTTCTTTTTTCCTTTCTCCCCCAACTCATGAGTTTTCTTTGGCAGCTGAGACACATGGTGAACGTGGAGGGGTTTTCCCTCTATTCTGCTCTTTTTCTGTCATTAGTGAGCAAATCAGCTTTAACTCTTCTTTTTAATTGAAAAATATTTTCCTTGCTCTCCCCAAACTCTCAAATGGCAGAACAGATCTGCCACAGAATTTCCAGACCAAGTTAACTTGGGGATGAAACCAAGTGTGGTGGGTTGACCTTGGCTGGATGCCAGGTGCCACCAAGTTGCTCTATCGCTCCCCTCTTCAGCAGGACAGGTGGGGAGAGAATGAGATGGAAAAGAAAGAAAACTCGTGGGTCAAGACAAAGACAGTTTAATAAAAAGCAAAAGCCCTGCGTAGTAGCAAAAGGAAAACAAGATTTTATTCTCTACTTCCCATTAGCAGGCGATGTCCAGCCGCTTCCTGGGAAGTAGGGCTTCAGTAGACATAGCTGTTGCTCCAGAAGACAAAACGTCATAAAAGACGAATGCCCCCCCCTCCTCCTCCTTTTCCCTTAGGTTTTTATATCTGAGCTGATGTCATATGGTATGGAATATCCCTTTATTTGGTTCGGGTCAGGTGTCTTGGCTACATACCCTCCCAAGATCTTGCCGCCTTCCAGCCCACTGGTGGTGGTGGGGGAATGTTGGAGACACAGCCTTGATGCTGTTCAAGCACTGCTCAGCAGTAGCCAAAACACTGGTGGATCATCAGCCCCTTTCTACATACCAATACAGCACTATGCAGTTTGACCCAATATACCAAGCAAAAAAAGTTTAAACATTTTGGAGTGAGAAAGTAGGATCGAAAGGGAAGTCTGTCCGTATTTCACAGCCATCACCTGAGATAGAAATCCTTGTGTGCTGATATAAAGACATTGCTGACCATTCAGAAAGATTTTCTTAGAAGAAAATAACACAGAATATTTTTAGATATAATACAATCTGTCCAGTCTGATGCCGTGAGTCGGCGTGTAAGGTGTTGTCTAAAGCATGACTGCAGCTGTATAGAGGCACTTGGTTGCAGCAAGCCCCTTGTATGCTTACCTGGTATCTTGGTTTAACTTTTCTGGTATGGTGGGAATCTAACTGTGTCTGTGATCACATCAAGGCAAGAGCAATTACTGTTCTTTTTTATTCTCACAACCTGCATTCGATTACTAATGGTGGTTATATTGAACTTGGGGTGTGTCTATACAACCAACTCAATGCAGATGAAGCAGGACATGGATGCTTTAGCTGGGTGCCTGCGCATAACCCTCCTGTAACTAGCATGATCTGATGCTGTTGTAATTAGGGGGTAGGTAAGACCTAAAATAATGGCAGCATGTGGGCATGTTCAGTAAGTACTTTCTACATAAAGCTCCTGGGGTTTTTGCAGCTGCTTGGCACACAATTTGGCAGGACCCATGTCTGACTGACTGAAGAGAAGGTGACCTCACCCTCATAGTATTTTCATGTTGATGTACCTCATTTTCCAGTAATGTTGTGATCCGACTGAGGCTGTCATATATTCCTTAACGTGTTCAGACGAACATGCTTGGATTTGGCATGCCAGGCCAAGGCATACAGCCAGGATGCTAGAGGGTGAGGAAAGCCTCCAGAAATTGGATGTTCACTGAAATGACCATGGTGTCACTCTTTTAAAATGGAGTCCTCAGAAGGCTGCCCTTACTTACCATTTTGTAGTTTCCACGATGCCGTGGCACAGTCCCAAGTCTTCAGGAAGCCTCGCTGTCTCAGTCAGAGCACTCAGCCTGAAGACTTCACCTAAGCTGAGAGGGAAGCTGGGAGTAAAAGATGTGAGGGACAGTCCTGTACGTGTGTTAATGCACCTGTGCTGATGACACTGCAAGGAACGACTCGGATGTGGTGACTGTAGATGTTGCCTTTTTCAACTAGAAGAATTGGATTGTGTCTAAGTTGCTGATAAATGTTGAGTCTGAAAATGGCTGGTTCTTATTTTGGGATATCACCATCAAAGTCCTTGATTCATAATTACGATCCTTGAGGCTGGAGTACAGCAATTCACATTTCCGCTTTGGGAGTGGGAAGATAGGGGGAACAGCTGCTTTCCTCTTCCCTGCTCCTGTCCCAAAGGCTATGTACTCTCAACAATTCTGGTGCTTTCAGAAGGATGTGCAACCCATGCACTTGCTGTTGTTAACAACACTGGGATCAAACATTCCTATTTCCATAAAATGGGAATACTTGGTTCTTATGCCCTCTCGCAGTGGATATGCCAAAGTCCTATCGGGTGAACTGTGCGTTGAACTTCCTATAAGACTGTAGTATTCTTACATAGTCCTATGTTTGCTTGTACCCTGTTCAGGTAGCATGGAACAAAGATGCTAATAAATAGCATACAGATAAAACATCTTTCGGAAATCTGAGACTAAATCCAAGGTTCAACCCTTATGAAATGTCATTGCTCCAAGGCTTGACTCTGATTAGGCTAAGACAGAACAAATTACCCATTCAGCACTCTCCCAGAAGACATCAGATGCTGCAGTGTATTAAAAACTTGGTAGTGGATTGTAAAATAAGACAAGAAATTCGTACAATTAGTTTTAATAGTTGAGTAGTATTACTGCAAATTCTCCAAAATAATTCCCCTTATCATTCAGGGAACTTGTTCAGTGACACAATAAAACTGAGGTTTGATTGTTCCAAATGAGAGTCACTGGAAGTGGGGGAAGAGGTGGATGGGATGGGGTAACCCCTATCACCTTTACCCTCAGAAGTCTTAGAAGCAAAAATGACCTGCATTCATGGATATAAATTTACCTCCTGTTTCCCTGACCAATGCTGTAATAATTAGTGTCTTACTTTAAGGGAGCTGACCTTAAGCTACCTCCCTCACAGATTACTTTGCTTCCTGCAAGCTCGCAGTGCTTGTGAGCATATGTGCATGCTGTCAAAGCACGATTTCAAGAGAGAAAATAAGGTTCTAATGATGATTTGGGTCTTGACTGCACTCAGATTATTTTGGTCTTAGTTTATTTCAGTAGTAGTTTATTTCAGTAGTAGTTTATTTCAGTATTTTTTTACCTGATTTTCATTAGACTTTTTTTTAATGCCCTTTATAGATACCTAAATTGTCATCTTTATTCTACAGAGTAGATATGCAATTTTAGAGAGCTGGCAGTATTTTTCTGATTTTGCAGTGTATTAGAAATCCCTTTTTCTTCCACTTGTCCTACAAAACCTGAAAGTCCTGCAGCTCAGTCAATATATATCTGAATAAAACAGACTGCTGAAAACTTTCTTGAGCCTCTGTACTGCTTTCAGAATTGCCAGAGGTCAAGCTGACCGTGTCCTCGCAAAGGAAATTAAATAGTAAAACTTTCTTTAGCCATACAAATAAAAGAGAACAAGGAACGAGGAAGCATGAGGTTGCTCAGCAGTGATGCAATCAAAACATTTGTAGTCTCCCAGTAAGTAAGTTGATACTTTGCCTCTAATTTTTAAACAAAGATGATAACTTGAAGTGTGAAGGTAAAACCAAGACATCTAATGAAAATCAGTGCGTAGAGTGAAAATTGGCACATCTGAGGTGGAAGTATGACTGAAAAACTTAATGCACTCAAGATGCAGGTAGCAGATAGTCTGCATTCCAAAAAAAGTTGAAAAATCTGGCAGTGCGCAGTGGAATTCCACCAGTGAGCATTTTTAATGCATTTGTCAAGCTGATGTTGTGACTGTGGAATAGCAAATGTATTATCCATAGACATACGGAAATACAGAAAAATTATCCAGGCAACTACAAACTTGTTAGTCTGGCCTGAGAAACATGCAACTCTTTGGAACAAATTATGAGAGAACGTGTTATTAGAAAAGATAGTAACTGGAGAATGTGATAAAAATGTAGTATAGTTCTAACAAAAGACGATCATGCCAGACTAATCCTATAGTATTCTTTGATGTGATAACTGATCTTTTAGGCAAGCCAACTGTGCTAGATCTAACTAGATCTTATTTGTTTTTTCAGTGAAGCATTTAGTGCAGTGCTACGTAGGAAAGTATTCATTGAGGAGAAGGTAGGGTTTGGTATTGCAAAGCAGGCAAGAAAATAATGAAGGGAAGAAAACATAATTTTTGATTCCAGGGAAATGAATAGTAGACAATTTCAATGATTGCAAGGGGGAAAAAAAAATGAGCGTGCCAATGAGATATGTTGCTGTTACAATGTTGGAGGTATAGATGCATGAAGCGTTGTAGTACCTGGGACAGCCTAAGTTTTGAATGGCCAGGAATCTAATATTGTGTGGTACAACAGGTGAGGTCATGATGTTGGGATCACCAGCATCAGTTCTTGTTGTAAACTGTGAGCTGAGAGAAGTAGTCAGAGTTGTACTGTCAGGGTGTGCAACAACTACTTCAGGGCATAGCAGTTGAACAGAGGATCATTGTAAGCTACTTTGTGATCTGACCACGAAAAAGGCAAATAGAGTGCAGGCAACTATTTACAGTAGATGTGTGAGCTCTTAATGCTTGTAAATAAGGCTTTGTATACACAAAATAAGATGTAACTTTTAGTCACCCATATTCAACAGAGAGTGGTTTACTGGAGCAGCTTCAAAGAAAGGTTAGCGTAGAGGACTGGGATAATAAGAGTATTTTATGAGTGGAGCTGAAAAAAGTTTGGCTCTTTCAGTAAAATGAAGGCAGAGAAGGGGCATAACTGCTGTTTATAAACAAATCACATCAGTAAATAATAAAAGTGGGGGAAAAAAGTTAATCCAAAGAACAGTGTTGGCAGCAAAGCAAAACATTAAGTTGGTCACAAATATGGTTAAGATGGGAATCAAAGATTTCTAATCATCAACAAAACTGTGAAGTTCTGGAAAACTTTTCTAAAAGGACAACAAAGACAGCCAACTTCTAAGACGCAGTAAGACAAGTCTGTAAGTGAGATTATGTGTCATAGTTGCCTAGTTGGGAAGGGTTGTGTTGAATGTTCTTGGTTTTCCTATGCCCAAAGTTTGTGTTACGGTTCTACCATGTAAACCTGTCTGCAGGCTGCTCTTATGTGTAGCCCCAGCACACTCTAAAGGAATTGCTGGTTGCAGTTATGACTGTAGAAACATATCCTTTACCAGTGTTTTATTACTATGAAGTACAGCTCAATGTCCATTGACTAGATTAAGGGTATAAATTGCATAAAACTAGTTGTCTATAACACAAAACCAAAGAACACCTCTGTTGGAAAGTGCATAAAACAAGGCACTGCTCTGTGAAGACAGGTTAAGATTTAGGTAAATTTCAGCTAAAACTCGGAAACCTTTTTTGAAAATGCAAGGCCAGGTTGTAGGCTGGTACATATTAGCAGACTGAAATCCATAATGGAGTTACATCAGTTCCGTTGATTTAAGCTTGTTGGTATGGCAACCTATGGCTGAAACTGTCCAAAAGGAGTTTTCTTAGCAGGCGGCACTTTGTCTCCATATCTGTCGATGCTTGCTGCTAATTTTCACTGCGTCATCAAATTTGAGGGGTTTGTGGTTGGGGTTTTTTGTTTGTTTCAAAATCTTTTGGTCCCCAAAGTGTGTAACATTTTTACAAGGGGTTCTTATTTTCAAAGAACTTAAAACACCTACTTTGTGCTTAGTCATAGCTTTGGTGTTGGTTTAACAAACTGAACTTCACTTTTTCTGTTGCACCAGGTGTGGTCTCTGGGCTGTTTAGGAGCAGCTCCACAGAAAATATGCTGTCCTCCAACACTAGTATTGTTTAGACGACTCACCTTAAAATTTGGAGCCCGTAATCCCAGATGTGGCCTCTGAAATAGGTTTTATTATACTGATCCAGCCACAGCGGCTTCCCGTTACTCCCAACTGGACAAGGTTTGGAGGCTTGGGGGGAGACCTGCGGATCCACATTATGCAAATGTAATTCCCCAATTCCAGCAGTAGCAGCCGCATTAATTCCCAACGTGGCAATTGAGGCTCGGCCGGGCTGAGCTGTGCCTCCCTGGCGTCATTGCTTTTTTCCATCCCCAAATAGGTGATGAGTAATTACTTGGTCTTGATTTATTATTCAGGCCGTAGTAGTTCTGTTACAAAGTAAACATTTTTGTTGGCTGTGTCCTAATGCAAAGACTGTTTCACAACCACCTCTTATTTTAGGTTTTAATTGCTTCGCTTTACTGTCAACTGATGGCCCCCTCCCCCACACCCCAGCCCTCCTCCCCTCTTCCCCCCCTTCATGCTTATGGGTTTTTTCCTGTTCCCACACTGCTAATGTGATGAGCAACAGTTGCAATATCACGGGGCCCTCTCTGAAGGAGTAGAAAAAAAAAAAAAGAGGGAAAAAAAAAATCCCAAACACCACCTTGTTTGCTTTTAGAGCTCTCCCGCCTTTTCAGTAGGGGCTGTGTTAATCCTCACACTGTGAAGGGAAACTCCTATGTAAATCAAACCAGTGCTCCATGCTCTCCTCCTTCCCCCCTCCAGCTCCGTATATTAAGTGATTGTTCTCTTCCCTTAGAAATGACAAATGATTGGTTGCTTTACTCTCGGCTTTCAGCTTATTTTCTTTTACGGCACTGAATTCTGGGGTGGATCTTGCTTCTTTCTGTTGACACATCTGGTTGACACCTCCCCCCCAATATATTAAAAATAAATAGAATTATGTGTTAGTGTTAAATGGAGCACATGACTTTGTTTCTCTTCCCTCATATTATGCTGTACATCATACATTCTTGTGAATTTATTTTCCAGCATGATGCTCAGAATAAACCAAGGCATTTCTAGATTTGAAGATGGCAAAAACTAATGCAACTCAACCCAGAGCAGATTGCAACTCCTTTTTTTTTTTTTCTTTTAGTTTCCCTAATGCTGTTTCTTTTTTTGTGCTGCATAGCCTTTTCTGGTTTAGCCTGCACTCCAAGGCTAGATTTTGATGTCAATGATTAGTATTTCTAATCGGTTGAACAAGGACAATGTCCCTTCTGCTGCACAGAGGACACAAAGGCCCAGGCACTGATTCTGATCCCCCTTGCAGCATTTTGGCTCTGCTGGGCCCTTTCCCCCATGGCTGTAAATCGGGGGAAGCTCCACCCATTCCCTGGGTGAACATGGTTATAGATTAGAGCTGCAATCATAGGGGAGCTTGGGTTCCCCAAGGTGGGTGAAGCAGAGCGTGGTGCAGGACGAAGCCTACGCACAGCTCCACCGTGGGCTCTGCTCTTTGTGGATGGGGACTCTGGTGGTCTCCCTTCAGTGCTGGCTCAGCAGCTGTGGATTTGCTGCTTTGCGGGAAATGACTCTGGATTTCCACCTGTAAAGCAGATTCCAGGGCTTTGTTCTGCCCTGACAAGGCGAACTTTGCTGCTGGCAGCCTGTGCTCACTCGGCTCCTGGCGGCATCTGAGGGGCAGAGGACCTGGTCCAACTTTCTTTGATATCAGTGGGAGCTTGCAATTCTTCTCTGCCCCCAGGATGGATCCGTGAAGTGGTCGTACAGGTTCAGGCTTTGCTTCTTTTATTTCTCCTGAAACAGTTAGTAAGTTAATTTACATGGGATGTGCACCCTGGCAAATGCCATCTCCTAGCTATTGTTTCAGCTAAGCAGCTGTCATTTGCGTAACATTATGCATCCTTCATTGTACCATGCTAATTTTTTGAGGGGCAATTTTTCTACAATGAGCACTGCGGCTTCTAACAGAAACCTCTTTATGGCATTGGCCCCGGGGAGCTGCAAGCCCTGCCAAAGCAAACAAAGGCTTATTGCTCCAACTGGGCATGTCTGTGCCTTTAATACAGCGTGAAGTTCACAGAACACTGCATCCAATCTGCACATAGTTAACACCTGGTCCAATGCCTTCTGGCAATTAATCAAGATATCAATCAGTGATGACAAAAATTAATAAATAACCCGTGCTTCCATATTGCACATTCTCAGAATGGGAGAATTTGCATTGACACTTACAGCCCATTTACATTTTTTGACTCTGTTTTCAGTGTGTGATACCGTACAATACAATAATTATTGATGTGTATAAATTGCTGGTACCTTGAGCACTTATGAAGGAGTACAAAAAGCCACATTAGTCTATCTTGCTAGAAAAAGCTTTGACCTCGTTGAATTACAGCCCTGCACTTTGATGTAGGGCCGCAAAACTCCTCTACTGCTAGCAAATACATCAATGGGGTTAGTCTAATTTTGTCTCCTTTTGAAAGTAGTGGAGTGGGTTTTGGGTTGAACATGGCTTATTCTTATCTCACTAATTAATGGGAATGTTTTCCTATACCTTAAGCCAAATTCCACTGTTACACCTTTGTTAACTCTCAGCTAGTACCCAAACTTCTTCCTTTTTGAAGTAACTTGGAAGTTAGCCACATCTTCAAAGGAAGGGAAGATCTGTTCCTCTCTTCATTTAGAATCCATGAAAGTACCCTGGACCATGTTTAATTTATCAAAACAGAGGCAGCACTTTGCAAATAGAGGTGCACAGTCATTTGTACTGGCCACGTGAAGGCGTTATCAAAGCAGTGGCTTGTCTTCCCTGAAAATAGAAAGCCCTTGGTTGGATATGAACAAAGGTATCCTCTCTTGTAAATGTTGGTACTTGTTCTCTAGTGATGCGGGGAAAAAAAAAAAGTATTCCTGGCAAAGAATTAAGCAAGTATATTTTCTTGTCCTGGAGAGCCCTTACTACAAGGGTCAGAAATGGTAATTATATATCACTGTCGCAAATGGTTGTTCTCCTTTGCAGCCCAAGAGAGGCCGTGGCTGTACAGACCTTGAGTTCAACATTTGCTACAGCTTTTAGGTCAGGGTTGGAGCTCATTAGCGGAGCAGGGGTGGGAAGTTTCTCCTGCTTTTGCAGTGTTTCTGTCCTACCTGCTCTGTGATGAGCAAGCACTCTCCCTGGGTGTCAACTAGGGTGATCAAACCCACTGATGAATGTTATGGCTTGGAAGGAGAAGGTCGCCTGTGGCCAGGTAGAGCCAGGAGCAGGCAAGTAGGAGTTGTAGCTTATCCTGACCTACTGCACTGTCCTGCTCTCTCTTGAGCAGTGCTCTGACAATTGTACCAGACTGGGCAGTGGCTTTCCAACGTGGGTAAATACAGCCTTGGAAATAGTAGTTTTGGTGGTCCCAGCCCAAGAGTGCAAATTGTGCCAGGACCTGTCAGAACTGAGTAAACGTAGTAGTTTTGCAATGGTCTGGCATGTGAAACAAGAATGTAATTCTGCCACCTGAACCCAAACTCTGGTATCTCCAAAAGGTAACTTCTGAACTACTTCTGGTTTGGCTCCTGAATTATTTGGAGTGTAACAGTTCCCATGAACTTCATGATTTAAATACCTTCCAGAACAAGGAGACAAGAACATTTAAACTAGCTTAGTAGAAAGGCATTTAACATAAAGAGAGTAATAAAACTACATCACCTGTCACATGTGATCTTTATATGACCTTAGCCACAGAACAATAAATATTATATAACCACACTAAAAGCAGTTTTAAACATCTTATATTTATATTTAATAAGTCGTGATTTTTCTTTCCTTCAAGATGCAATTTTGATGAGACACTTAAAGTGTGATCTAAAGGCAAAAACTTTGTGACTGGTTATGTAATGCTTCTAGTGGGGCATCATTTAACGGCTGTTTGAATGAAAATACATTCATTTTGATTTATTGTGTTTCTTTACCGATCTGATAGAGCAGTAACTATACAGTCCTTTTTTAATATAATTTCCTGTTTTCTACCTTTTTGTGTATGTGTTTGACTGTTGGGCAACTTCACCTATATGCATAAAATTAAACTTGCTGAACACTGCCTAGGACAAGTGATCAGTTGCTATGCCCAATTATCAGTTTAACTGTTAAATTTGCACTTGCAGTCTATAAAAGAAAAATTATTGCAAGCTAGTTAGACTCTAATTGTCCCTTTTAAATGAACTATGTGAGATTCAGATTGCAATGTAAAAAGGCAACAAAGGAAATTAAAACATCCAGCTTTAAGTTGGTTTTTAATTACATTAGAAAGCCAAATATTACACAGTAATTATTTTTTATTGGAGGAAGGCTGATTTTTTTTTTCATGTGCTATATTGTCTTACTATGGGTTTTGGGGGCAGTACCTATTAAGAACAGATTTGTATAAAGGAAAAGCTGACAATACTTTCTGTACTAATATAGGTAATAAAAATATTCAAAATCTGAAAAAGTATTCCAATTTTTCTTTTTTGACTCATGTATGTTTCCTTCAAATTTTCTGGAGTTTTGTACTGGCCATTTTTTAAATTCGTGTTGTCTGTCCTTAGATGATGCCCATAAATATGTAATATACAATGAATTCATTAGTCCAACTCGAGAGAAGATCAGGTTTGCCCCTTCTTCCCCCAACAAGTTGTAACTATTCTGCTCAATCAGCCTTAGGCACTAGTCAGCTGAAATAGAAAAAATATTTAATAATAAGAGAGCTCAATAGCCTGCAGATCTCTGATGTCTGAGATGACTTCAACTGTTATGATGAGCTACGCTTAACCTAAGAAATATGATTTAATTCCACTTCAAAAGTGTACTGAAATCTTTGATATATGGTCTGTGGTCTATTAAGCTTGATTTTAGCCTGACCTTTTAAAGGAAGAAGAGTTTTGTTTCTTTTTAAAAAACACAACCAAACAAAACACAGATATCTCTCTGTAGGATCCAGTAGTTGCAGTTTCAAAAAAAGAACAGCATTTAAATATGTGCTTTACTTAAGTGATTCAGTTGTCTCATTGACTTCACAGTCTAGATGTTTCTTTCTTGCCTGTTGGAAAATATTGACCTCAAACTTCCCCCTTGCATTGGAGTTCCCTCATTCACTTTGGAGGATCAGTTACTTGAATGAAGCCATCTGAACTATGCTTGCTAGAGGGGATCAAATATAACAAACCTGGATGTGGCTGAATTAAACTCTTAGCCGTTTAGTGCACTCAGGTACAAAGAAAGGAGCAGTAGTTGTGCCAGAGGGTATAAGCATTCTAGAAAGACTACTTGGAGAAAACATTTTTGGTGTATAGGCTAGATGATCAATGTAGTGTTGGTTGTGCGTTCAGGAAGGGATGTTTTGTAATATAAATGAAGGGACCTTCAGTATCTTTAAAAGAATATCACTCTGAAGGACTGGAAGAGATATCTATTGCATCTCTGAATTCAGTTTCCTATTTTAGAGGTAACCACATCTCTATTTATCATACTTTAAAAAAAAAATAAATTAATCCTTTCCTCATCCTTTGTACTGATGGACTGTCACACCTGCTGGATAGAGACCTTGCTTCAACTCCCAGCTTACATTAATTCATGACAAGCTCACACCCAGTTGTCATGTGCCAGCTTTTTAATTTGACTAAATAACACTTCTTCCTCTGTGATGCTTACCCCTGTGATCCATCTATAAAGAGCAGTCGTAAACTTTTGAGCCATTATTTTGGTAGGCTTGCTGCAGCACATTGTTTCAGTGTCCTGCATGGCAATTCATGCAGTTGTTCTTTAAAGCTTTTCCAGTAACTTGAGACTGAGACACAGTAAACGGAAACATGGTTGTGTAGGCCTGCTTCACTGCTTATCTCCTTGATCTGGGGTGGCTGTAAGGTGAAGGGACTCATCTGGTTAGAACTATTCCGTAGTATGAAGGTCATCGCAGAGATTGTAATTACAAAGGAATGGGAGATTTTATCATCAACTGCGTAGTTACAGTTGGGTATGGGATGACCTCAAAACTGCTTGGTGATTCTTGGTTGGGTAAAAGGTAATTGATAAGAGCTGAGAGGAAACCTTTGGTCATGGTGTATGTTTGCACTGGTGTAGGAGAGAGTTTTAGGGAGTTAACTTCTGAGTTCTTCAACAGAAGGCTTCTCTGGTAGTTTTCTCTGGATGTTCTCCAGTGTTATGTGGTGCAGGGAGGTCAAGGTAATCTCAAGTTCTGCAAAGTGTAGCTAAATACATGTGTTAGCAGAGAGGGTTAAGTCTGGTTATGCATTCTTAGACATCTTGACGAAGGAAGGATAGTGCAGGAAAGATGGGTGATTCATCAATCAAAATGGAACCATACTTCAGGGCATACAGAAAAAAAGTATTTCAGAGTAATAATTAGTCTAGAGAAACCAATTGGAAATGAGGAACTGGCAAATCGGAGACATCTGCTAAAAGATGCTGGTAAAGCAAAGAATTACAATAGAGGGTGGGATACAAATTGTAATTGAATTAAGGGGGAAAAGGGATGTGGCAATACATTATGTAAAGTCAATGGCATGTGAGGTTAAGTTAAAGGAAGTAAAAACCAGGCATGGCCAGAGAGATTGGAAAGCAAAGCTGGGCTTGATGGTCTCCTACAAACTTTAATAAGATGTAAGGTTTTGAAGGGGCAGGTAACTCTCTAGATTGTATGTGGACAAAATTGTATCCTGGACCTTTGTGTATAAACATGCTTTCTTATTTACTGGGCACCTACTAGGTAAAGGAAGGCTACAAAATCCAATCCAGTTGTTCCAACGTAGTTAAATGGTAGGATATTTTATCTGCTGCCATACAGAGTACATAAAGCTGCAAGAGGATCTAGTTTATGGAAGCAGTTTCTTGACATTATGTATATGTTGTTTTTTAAAGCAGCACATCTTAACGAACCTAAGTGGTTGTTCACTCAGTCTTAAGAGAAATGCAGAAGTTTAGTCATAAAGTGACAATAGCTGAACAAAACCAGAATGCTTTTGAATTACCTGCAGTGTATAAAGGCAAAACAGGGAGTGTGACATAGTGATGCAAAAATGGACAAAACCCTTATCGGTTAAATGGAGTAGTTAAGCCAAAACTCTACCTTAAAAGTAAAGGGAATAAAATACTTTCAGGTACTGTGAAAAATACTTAAAAACAAGTTTCAAAAGCCATGTATATTATTTTCTTCGTTCTAAGGTCAGTTAGGAAAGAGAAAGCAAAGAATTGGATTTGAGGTCTCATTTCATCTTGGCTCAGCAGTAGAAGAAAGGTGCCTCAAGTTTGATTTAGCTCCTGTGTTACTCAACATGCTACTGGTCTGCAATGTGTGTTGGGAAAGAGGGAGGTAGCAGCATTTCCTAGCTGACGCAAATGTGGCAAGTACTTTCTTTAAACCAAGTGGCGAGGTGGGGAAGGTAGGCAGCAATGTTGACACACAGATTGCTCTGCAGTTTTTCTGCTTTGCACCTAAATCTTGCAGAGGAGTTTCTGCAGAACAAAACTTGCCACCTACCATGGTGAAACACAACGCTTTGTTGAGGAAGGCTTGTATCAATTTGTTTTGGTGCTGGATAGGTTACGTTTATTGCTTAGAATCCTGTTTATTTTCTTATGCTAGCAAGTATCACTTAAAATATTTTTGTCTTCTACTGGAAAACAGGAGGTCCCACGTAAGTTAAAAATTTATATGAAATCCAAATTTTACAGGGATTTATTCTTCCACCAGTAAAGCTGAGGCAAAATTTCCTTCAGTCATAAACAGCAACAGGTTCAAGACCTTTTATTAGTCACCTTTTAACTCAATTGATGTGGTTAGAAATTGCATGAATGCTTTTTCTTCTCCTTTCAAACAAGTAACAAAAGCTGAATTAGGCAGCAGTGATGAAATCTGAATCATTTCCTCCTCAGACTAAACCTGCTAAACTGGTACAATCTGGAGAATGATGTAATAAGGAAAAAACCTGTTGTTTGTCTCTTGATACCGTTCTTGAAAAAAATCATTGCTATGTAATACAAATATAGTCATCACCTTTTAGATCCTTTCACCATTGATGATATTGGAACCCTTCCAAATAAGTAGCATTCCAAATTTGTCTATAGCCCTCTTCATAGTTTTATCTATTTAATTATAGGTTAACACTGCTGGGTTTTCCACCCCCCACCCCCAGTTTTAGATAAAGCAATAGAGTTTAAAAGGTTGTTTCAACAAGCTATATAACAATATTTTCATTAATTGCTCTCATAGAAATATCTATCTTTAATCTCATTTTCAGATTGACTTAGAGCTCTATAGGATCTTGGCTAGACTTCCTTTAGTCACGTATCACTACACTTTTGATGCTAAAATAAGAAACTGAGGAACTTGAATTATTCATGGAAGACTCCATTTAGGACTCACAGCTAAAACACAGGAGTGTAAAAGTTCAGAGGTGACATTTTTGTGTTTAGTTTTTTTGTTTGTTTGTTTTCTTTGGGTTTTTTTGTGTGTGTTTTTTTTTTTTTTTTTAGTAAAAGACAAACCAAATTGAACCAGCTGGGTAACCTCTGGTAAGCTATAAATTGTAGATGTCTTTGACAAAGATGATAGAGATGAGCCAATGTTGTATAAACTGAACACTCAAGTTCTTTAATTGCCTGGCACACATACTTTCCCAGAAATGTAATCAGCTTAAAGAATGCATTCTTTATTTCTCTTTGGCAATTCTACCATGGTTGCCAAACTTATTTATTAGAAATTGGAGAGAGCTTGGGGCAAGATAACTTCTATTATTTTTAGACATGAACCCCAAATGAAAATCTTCTATAAGTCTTACACAATGACAATTTAACTTTATTATGTGAGTGTGTTATGTAACACCAGCCTTACACAGGCATTGCGTTGCAAAAGTGATGAATTGCTGTGAAAGAGGAAAGGTAGTCTCCTGCATTTAGAGCCCAGCAGCAGGGGTCAGGAGATGCTAGTTCTGTTTCTTACTCTGCCTCTGATTTGATATATCACCATGGGAAAGTTTTTGAAAAAGACACTGGCCTTGATCCTGGAATAGGTGCTTTATGGGTAATCCTCTGAACAAACACTGCTTCTGTGCCTTTCTGACTCTAACAGAGGCTCCTATTCAAATGGAGCTCATTGGATGAGCAGGGCGATGGTGAAGATACCCTCTTTGCACAGATGGAGGAAAAGCCATAATACTTCCTTACGTAGCGGGGGAATTCATTTTAGAGTGTTTTGAGCTTTCGAATCGGAGAGGCTTGTAAAGTGACAATAATAGATTTTAACTGAAGAGCAATCTCTGGTGTCGGAAATGTGAATAGACCTTATCAAGGTGCATAAAATACTGTGCAGGGATTTCTTATACAAAATCTTCATAGGGAAAGATTTCTCGAGTATAATGAATTGTAGGTAGCTGGAATGTTGTATAGAGCCAGGATGATACAAACCAGAAACAGATGAGCAATTACAACAGAGAAAAAAACGGGAATAGAGAGACTGTTGTGGGAAGCGGTAAAATGTCAACCTTGGCTACAATGGAGAAACAACTGCTTGTGACTTAATGACAAAACAGACTGGACTTTTTTTTTTTCTTTTGTGCATCCAGGGCTCAATTTGGCATTGCAGTGTGACTTTTTTTTTTTTCTTATTTAATGCTCCATGTCATGCAAAGCTAAAGGGAGTTTTAACCACAGAAGGATTAAATTTTGGCCCCATAAAAGTGTTGGAGCTTACGGTCAAGTCATTTGAATTGATGCAGAAGTGAAACATAAGAGCTTATTTTAAGACGTAGTTTGTGTGGTGTGCTACGAGAGTATTATCCGAAGGTACTTCACCTCCTGAAAGCCTGATTCATTCCAGCAGCAGGTTCATGCAGTAGATGTTTTGTGTACACCAGGATCATATGGTTGAACATTCAGCTAAATCTATGTAATTGCTTCTTACAACAGGAGATAATTCTGCTCATTCAGTCATGGATATCACATCTGCAAAGTCCTTCTTGGGGTCTGAATTTCTGCATGACACAAGCCGTCGGGTGTCACTGTAATAACGGTACTCATCATTAGTCTAGTAGGCTACTGGTATCTGCCAAGGAGTTGTGGTTATGTTGGAGTATGTATTTCAAAAAAATATCAACCGTAGCAGTTGTAAGTTGTTCTAGTGGTTTAGAACTGGCACTGTTTTTCTAGACTGAAGTTGTCTGACACAGGGCTGAGTGGCAAATGTTTGTGAGGTGTGGAAGTTTTTCAAATGTTTTTTTATGCCAATGGAAAACTGAAAATTCTAATTTTCAGGAATTTATGGAAGAAGGGGTTGGGGAAGGAATGAAACAAGGGTAGAGATAATATCTTTCTCTCTTGTCCCCAGCGTCCATGAAGTGTAAACAGCCCAGTGACTAGGGCACAGGCTCAGGATTTAAGATACTTCCGTGCAATTCCCTGCTGGGTAGGAGTTAGAACAGGAATTTGAACCTTGATCTTTTCGCTGACACCCTAAGCTTCAGGCCACTGGCTACTCGGGGCACTCTGCTACAGAACTGAACTGTTCACTATATATTTCAGAAAAACATATAAAATCAATTGCCTGAGTGACCTGATGGTATATTAGCAACAACAAATTTGTTTCATTACTGTGCTCTAGAATATCTTACTAATGGGTTCAGAGGCTTTTGCATAATCTTCTCTAGTCCATTTTCTAGAGGGGGGCTAAAAAAAAGTAAAAAGTATTGTTATCATTACTGCTGCATTTCCCATGGCCCCAAAACCCAGCTAATGACCAGCCTTGACAAGTTCATTTCTGTGGAAGACATTCTCTTACTTCCAATTCACTACCACCCACAGATGACACTGTACAAAATGTCACTGTTACATAATTGATAATCACTCAACAACTGAGAAAATGGAACTTGGAAAGAGGCAACATTTCTGCGTCCAGAGAGGAAATTCTCTTTCAGCTACTCCATCCCAGTGCGGATAAGGTGAGTGTTCTTCTACAAGTCAGGAAAAAGATCACTTTTGGATGGAGATGTCTTTCCAAACTGATGACCATTCAAAAAAAAACCCCCAAAATGGACATACTTCTTTAATATTTATTAAATAAAATGATGATCATCTTAAAGGTATCTTGCCTTCTGGAGAACAAAGACCTTAAGGAAATCCAAAGCAAGCAGTCCCTCACAGGGGATGCAATGTGCTGAAGGGGAGTCTTGACAAATTTTAATGCTATATTAAAGTTGGGACACGGGAGACAGGAAGTGTGAAAGATGTTTTTCCCTCAGATATTATATATGGATAGTCCCACTGTAACTGGACAGTCATTGTGATTGTACAATCAATCCTATTGGATTCCTAGGTGAAGGGCGCAGTTTTTAATAACCCTGTTTCTTAAGGTTCAATCTTTTATCTGTTGCACAGAATAACACATCTGGCTTTTTTCCCCCCCTATCTCTGGGCAAGACTGTTAAAAGCACATTAGAATTGAAGATGTCATTTATTTTGTCTGTGATATATACACCTGATAGCAATTAAGCTAGTGGCTTGCCAGCTGCCATTCACAGAATGTCTGATGGTAGCTTGAGAAGGCACCAACAGCTACATGGAAAAGCAGGTGTGTATAAAATATTACTAGTTGCCCTAAGAGTAAGTCATTCACCAGTGTGCGATGAGCTGCAGCATAAGTGGAAGAGAAGGGCCCTGGTTAGCACCCCAGAAGCACAAGAGACAAGTACTACTGTAATTAAGCAAGGTGGTTACATAGCATTTTTACACTGATATTTCAAAACTGGCATTCACAGGCACTTCTGATTCCTCTCATTTATTATTGAGGCTCCTCACAGCAGTCTACAGATTCCTTCCACTTCCCCCTGTGCTTGCATTCGTCATATACGTGACACCTTGGAACTGGTGTATGCATCCGTGATTTGTGCTGTGATTAACACATTATCAGCTTCCCCCTTTCTCGTTAGCTAAAAATAGTCCTGGCTATCCCTGCTAGTCTGTCGCTCAGGTGATGGAGATGGAGACTGCAGGAACCTTCTGTAGCATTTGGCAATCAAGCCTATCTTGCTCTCACGTTTCCCAAACCTTTCTTTGATCTCCTGGCATGGGTAAAGGTTCAGTGTTATTTTTTGATGTCTCTTGCTCAAAGAATTGGAAGAATTTCCGAAGCACAGCCTACATTTTCTTGTCTTTCTGCTGCTTTCATGGACACCAGAAATCTTTCTGTATCCCTTTTGCTGCTAGTGATGATGCCCATGCAAGGCATGGGAGGCTCAGTCCCTTCTTCCTGCAGTGATAGCTGTTGTGGTTGCACCACCCAAATTTTACAAGCAAAGCAGAATTTAAAAAATACCTAAAAGAGTAAAAGCACTAAAAAGAGTGCTTTGTCATTCCGTACAACTCGAAAATGCCCGGCAATATTTTTCTGAAACTTTCCTGGGATATTCAGTTGTAGGGTATGAGCAAGAAGAAGAGCATTTTTGGGAAGTGATGCATTATGTTTTCAGGTTAAACTTGTATTTTAATACACATTCTGCAAACATAACTTCAGGTTGGTGCAAATATGAGGAGATTAAAATATTAGAGATCAAATTAGCCTCAGAATTAAAAACTGCATATGTGCATCTCTTTCCTTATCCCCAGGCACTCAGCTCTTGAAGCTCCAAAATCTTGAACTATTTGCAGACAGAGCACCATAGAGAAATGAATGCCTATGGTTCAGAAATACGAATTCCTGCCACTTCTCTTTTCCATGTTGTTTGCTGTCTCCAGAGTAAAAGCTTCTATTTCAGAGCTGTGTCAAGAACCATGAAGCGTTATAGCCTGACCAAGCATCGACCTAGCACTAAGCAAACTCCTAAACCCTGGAGACAAGTCAGTGGAGAGATTAAATAAACTTCTTTTAAAAACGTTGTCTCTAAACAGCTGCAACGGTGGCATAACTATATTGTTCCTTCGGTTTTCTTCTATTTCTGATATTTTAACCTTGCAGATTTTTTTAGCAATCTCTATGGCCTATTTTAATAATTTTATGCCCTCATGAAAAATTATATGCAATCCTCTACTTGCTATTGCTTCTAAATCTTGCAAAAATCTGCATCTTTCATCCTTTGACTTTGTATCCCATTGCTTTCTCTGCTCCATCCCAGAATACGCTTCACCTCTTTTAGCAAGAAAAAAATCCATTCAGACCCATTTCTGAAGCCTGTAGGAATAGCAACTGAGCATGAATAAATCAATCAACTAATTGCTCATTTGATCACACGCATGAATATGATGCTAGGTGTTTATATTTAAATGTATGTAGAAAACCTTAACGCATGTAAGCACAGTAACTGCAGTTCCTTCTACTTGCTCTAGAAGTTGCTGAATTGAAAAGTTGGGATGCTTCAAAGGGAGCTAGTTACTGTAAGTGTCCCAACTGCAGCATCTGAACTGCTTCTTCAAGTGATATGTTCAAAAAGAGATAAGGACTAAGTGGATTTGGGGGTTTTTTTGGACTATTTTCCCTGTCTTCCTACTATTTTCTGATCGTTTTCCCACTGTTTATGGCTCAAAGGTGGTCATGAATCTGTAGCAGGTGACATCCTAAGTTTTTAAACTTCAGAGATTTTAAGATTGTAAAAGGTCACTGTCTCAGTGTGTTCTGGCTTCTTGTACGTGACCCCCACCCGATTGCAGCTAGTTTGATAACTAGATGAACTATAAAATATATTTTGGAAAAATGCTTAAACTTGGTCATGGTTTTGAGAGTGAGAAGCTGTGTTGCTAGTTAACTTGTTCTTATTCTCAGTGTTTTGCACGGCTGTTTTGAGATGGTCTGTGTGCTGTTTGAAGTCCCTTGCACGAAGAGGAGGAAGGAACAGGGCAGGATGGTGAGGATAAGCTTGGCATTGCTGTCAACCATACGGGCTGACCTGAGGGAAAGCCCTTTGCCCCTGGCAGAGCTGGCGCAGGGAAACTATATGCTGACAAGAGAATGTGAATTTTCCTGTATGTGTAAACTCTTCCCAAACTCTTGGTGTTCGTTACAAATGTATGTTTGAAAGCCATTTCAGATGTTTCAGTCCCTTTGCTCCTCTTTGTCTTTAGGTTTAATCCTCATTTCCCTTTGTCAGCACAGCATCCAGAATACTTCCAGACACCCAGCGGGAAGCATAGCTGTTACGTTTTGTGCAGTTTTCCTTCTTTCTTTAGAAGGAAAACAATGCAACTTCCTAAAATGTAATGTAGTGTGTTTATGGGTACCGTGCTTTATTTGTTATTTAAAGGAAGATGAAATGAGAATGACTTTTGCTTGATGTAAATAGCGGCATGACTTTTGAAGCAGGTTTCCCAAGTTTGGGTAGGTGTGGGTGTGTGTGGCAGGGAAGGTAAATCCCAGGTTTTGGGATGGATTTGAAATAAGCATTACGTATGGACCGAGCCTTGGAATACTGCTTTTCTTCTGTTTACACTTCCTTTGGGGCCTGGCTTGAACAAATACGTAAGGCCCTGAAAACTTTAAAATAAGGCTAAATCTATGTGATCTTACGCCCCAGGGATAAGTGGAATTAGTTGTGCAAGTACTTTTTTTTCTTTTATTTTTTCTTCTGTTTTTTCCACCCCACCACTCTTTTTTCCCTCAGACCTCTTTGGCTTGCAGCCATGTGTGGATGTATGTCACTGGACTACAGAGATGTTTAAAGTCAAGGTGTATAGCGGGTCCATGGGCTGTATACTCAACTAGGGTCAACCCAGCATGGCAGAGCTGGCTCCCACCAAGCAATCTGGCTGAATCTGGTTAAACAATCTGGGTATTTTTCACACCTCATATGTCCCCACCAGCTAGACAGGTTTATCATGTACCAGTTCACTAATGCCCCCAGGAAATCACTTCCTACTACTAAAACATATTTTGTGGCCAACTTCAGTCTGCTGAGTGTTCAGTTTTGATATGGAAATGAAAGCTTTAATAGCTAACGAATGGGTCTCTCTACTCTCTGCCACGGAAAGCGACCTTGGTAACTTCATGTAGCAAAACTTTGCTGTTGGGGATGGGGAACACCGCTCTTGGCGTCCTTGAGCAACAAAAGGCACCGCGAGCCATGGAGCAGCAAGTAGCACGCGGGGAGAATGGGAAAACAGCTAATCCCAGCCAGATCCCATTGCAGAACATCTTACTATCTGGCTAATCAGGATAAGTGCTGAAAAGCTCTGAGTGTGATTTATTTCACGATGAGCAGGGAAGATCTCTTGATCCTCAAACACTTCAAGTAAAAGTTAAAAGGGGGGGTGTGAGGTGCGGGGGAGGAGGCGGAAAAAAGATATTGCGCTTTTTTCTTTTTTTTTCCAAGTGTGATGAACTGTTTTCTCCTCTAAGTGTTTTAAATAGCGGCGGTGTGAAAATTACATTTGCTTTGAATAATTGCTAGCGTTTTTCCCATTGCAGTCCTTCTATTGGGAAGCTTTGTATGTAATATTGCTCTTGCATGAAACTCAGAGGAGCAGTGTGAATGGAGCGGCAGGTCCATTTTTAAAAAAAAAAAAATTTATAATATTTTATTTGCTCAACAGTTCTATGCTGTGGCAACACAGGCTTACGCAGCACTTTATAAGCGTAGGCCCTGATCCAACAAAGGCTTATAGTGCGTATGTTTAACTTTACGCTGACTCCAGAGGGAATATCGTGTGTGATACGGACTGTAGGTAAGGCCCGTTTCCTGCCCTGAGCAGCTCGCAAGTGAAGTAAGACAAGACCCAGGACAACTGTGCACGAGTAGGAGTCTTGAACAGTGAAAAGGTCAGGGGGAAAAACCCCTTCTTGAAGGGAATTTTGAGGAGGGAGGAAAAAATGGATTTTTTCGTGTTGCGGGTCGGGGGCAGCAAAAGGGAAGACCTCAAGGGTGGCAGGGGGACCTTGCAATGGGAGGACACGGCAACGGCTGAAGGACTGGAGGGTCTCTTAGGAGCTGGGATGCAGTATAGGAAAGGCCCTAGTGCAGTCTCTTGATTTTTATCTGTTGACTAAATAAAACTGGTTGACACTTCAGGGCATTCATTTTTATTCAGTCTAATGAATACTGTCAAATCCTGAGAACAGCTTGCGGAATTCATACATAATTGTTTCACTGATGAAGAAACCGAGGCAGGGAGACTAATGATTTTCCCAAGGCCACAGAAGGAACATCATAATTAAAAAAAAAAAAAAAAAAAATTCTCTTTCCCAGGCCTGGGCCGAACCACTAAGTCATCTCTGAACAGAGAGTAGTATTTTCAGAGGTGCTATAATCTAATTTTTGAGTCATTTAGGCACCCCTAGGAGTTTAAGTGTCATTGCAAGGCAATGCTATGCAGGCTCCTTAAAGTCTAATTCAAGTTTAAGAATCATAGAATCGTTTAGGTTGGAAAAGACCTTTAAGATCATCAAACCCAACCATCCCACCACTAAACCATGTCCCTAAGAACCTTGTCTACCCATCTTTTAAATACCTCCAGGGATGGGGACTCGACCACTTCCCTGGGCAGCCCATTCCAGTGCCTGATAACACTTTCAGCAAAGACATTTTTCCTAATGTCTAGCCTAAACCTGCCCTGGTGCAACTTTAGACCATTTCCCCTCATCCTATCGCCTGTTACCAGGGAGAAGAGGCCAACCCCCACCGCTACACCCTCCTTTCAGGCAGTTGTAGAGGGTGATAAGGTCTCCCCTCAGCCTCCTCTTCTCCAGACTACACAATCCCAGTTCCCTCAGCTGCTCCTTGTAAGACTTGTGCTCCAGACCCCTCACCAGCTTTGTTGCTCTCCTCTGGACAGATTCCAGAACCTCAGTGTCCTTCTTGTAGTGAGGGGCCCAAAACTGAACCCAGTATTCAAGGTGCAGCCTCACCAGTGCTGAGTACAAGGGCACAATCACTTCCCTACTCCTGATGGCCACGCTATTCCTGACACAAGCCAGGATGCCATTGGCCTTCTTGGCCACCTGTGCACACTGCTGGCTCATATTCAGGCGGCTGTCAATCAGTACCCCCAGGTCTTTTTCCACCAGGCAGCTTTCCAGCCACTCATCCCCAGACCTGTAGCATTGCATGGGGTTGTTGTGACCCAAGAGCAGGACCCGGTGCTTGGCCTTGTTGAACTTCATACAGTTGGCCTCAGCCCATGGATCCAGCCTGTCCGGGTCCCTCTGCAGAGTCCTCCTCCCCTCGAGCAGATCGACACTCCCACCCAGTTTGGTGTCATCTGCAAACTTACTGAGGGCACACTCAATTCCCTCGTCCAGGTCATTGATAAACAAGAAGGAGCTTTAGACTCCTAAGACACTGGAGAAGATTATCTGATATCTGAAAAGAATATATGATAAGACATTATAGCCATTCTTCTATCATAGATATAGCCGGGCTGGATTGTGCTCTGCTGGAGTCAAGTAGATCTGGTCTGGTACAACTAGCTGAAAATAATCCCAGTCGATTCCCAGCTTGGCAATGGGTTCTAGCAAGTGTCCTCTTTACTGCTTCATCTGAGGAGCCACATCACCCAGGCTTGTTTTAGAAGACAGTAGCACTTTCTTTTTTCT
The DNA here is from genome assembly GCA_034008185.1 of Gorsachius magnificus. NCBI lineage: Eukaryota > Metazoa > Chordata > Aves > Pelecaniformes > Ardeidae > Gorsachius > Gorsachius magnificus. The sequence goes on along the minus strand of CM067085.1, from coordinate 14,320,833 downwards.
CCCCTACCCATCAGTTTGGAAACCAGGTTCTAGTTGGCAGCATCTTCCTCTTGTGTGGGTAACACTAGGGAAAAATGATTGTTAACTGTGGCTGCTCTGTTTAGGGAAACAGAATCCTTTCCCAAGGATATATATCACTATCCAACTTAGGCTTGGTGTGCACACCAAGCCTGTGTGTGAACTGTATTTCCGTTGCATGATGCATGCTCCCATTCCATTCAGGTGGGGTCCTGGTAATATCAAATAAATACGCACTTCTACCTGTTTTGAAGACTAATGCTCTGAATCACCTGCTGTTCAGCAATACATCCAGTGTGCAAAAACTTACTTAAAACCACTGTATGGATAAGTATGTTTAGGAGCTGAAAACAGTATGCAGGCTTAGTTGTTTGGAGAAAGCTTCTACCTGTTTGAGTAGAAAGATTGTCTAAGTGTTCACGCTCTGGATGGCCACACACTGCCCCAAGTTACTGTGGGCAGCTGCAGGGTTTACTCTGTACTAGGACAGGACGTGGTGTTGCAGGAGGTGGAGGAGCCCACAGAAGGGGGTCCCTACTGGGGAGCCCTCTCAGCACACGTTCATATGAATACCACTGTTCGTTTTGGCCAAAGGGTAGGGGAAGGGCAGCCTTGTCCCTGGCTCTGCATTCATGCCTGCCTTTGCTTTACTGAACCGGGAGTATCGGCTGGTTGCAACTTCACTCATAAATCTACTGATTTGAAGCATGGATCGAGTATATTCAAATTGGGAAAAAACATGGCTTGCCTTGCTCCAGAGCAGGAGCCACGTGCTCTGCAGGTGTGATTCGGGACCTCTGTGTGTCTCTTGCATTTGGACATATGGGAGCTCTACCTGAGCAAGCCCTTTGAAATTGGGCCCTAAGTGTTTGAGTGAAAACTTATGTTATGAAAGGTCCCTGTGTAGTGTCCTTTGGGAAAGGGCTTAGTGTGCTCATTTGCATCTCTATACCCAGAATGCTTTTCCAGCTCATTGCTGCTTCATAGCCGTGCTGGTGTCAGTGCTACGGAGCAGCTGAAAATGGCTTGATGTGCTTCTGCACGCTGCTACTTTTCCTCTGGAGCTAAAGAAAGGATGTCTGTCTGGAAGGGGAGGACGAGACAAAATGTCCCTATCTTTCCGCATGGCATGGGTAGTATCCTGGCCATCCAAACAACCAGTGAGAGCCGCTAAGAGGACAGATGTTGGTACTTAAAAGCTTAAGCTGCCTGCAAAATATCACCGTGCTCCCAGGCAAAGGCACAGCTGTGTGAAACTGTGAACCTTTAACATGATCCCACCTCCCCACCGCAGACAGTTCGTGGCAGCTTGGAGAAGCGCTGAGGGTCTGGAGATGTAAAATCCAAATCTCTTGTGTGGGTTACAGGGAAGAAAAGCCAGTAGTTTCTGCATTGAAGCATCAAACGTGGCAATTGCGAGTGAATCTGTTAATGTTAAAAGCACTGGGTTCAGGTGTGAGTGCTACAAAGCATCCTACTGCGCTGCAGAATTAGAGCCTAAATGGAAAAGAGCCCAACCAAGTGGTCATCAATTCCCTTCCCTGACAGGGAAGGGCTGTGCCCTGTAATGAATATACTAGTTAATGGCATATCCTTGAAGATTCAGCGTGTAATGATTTGCAAGTTGTAGCCTAAGATAACTCAGAGGAAGTACTATATAAATGTCAAAGTTACTCTTAATACACTGGTGGCGGTATTTTTTCAAGGAATTTTCACTGAAGTAAAATTAACATGCAAAAGAGATGGCAAATCTACTAGCAAATTATGTAAATATTTTGCAAGGGGCAAACTTTCAGTGCCAGGCGTGAAAATTGGGTCACAATTCCCATTAACAATTACACAGCCTGCGTGCCTAATTTTCCAGGCACCATGCTGAAAATTCACCCCACGTTATGGAAGCAATTAATGGCTTAAAATTCTTTTTAGGCCAGTAAATGTGTAGAAGTGTTGATAGCCTTTTCTGTGTGGCATTTAATGAGCTATAATCTGATAACTAGATTAGATTGTTCTCTCATGATATCGACAATGATTGCTTTATATCGTTATTATTGCTATTTAAATACTACAGCAATGCCAGATGTACAGATCAGAGCCCTGTTGCGCTAGGTGCTGTACAAATATCTGTGAACATGTGGTCTCTTCACTGAAGACAGATATAATAACTACTTTGCTATTCTGGTCTGCTTAGGCACCAGGGAAATGCTGAAGGTTCCCACACAGTATGAATCTATTAAAAAGATAATCTGAAGCTATTTTGGTTTCTTATATAGAGGTGGCTTTTTTTTTTCTTTTCAGTGCTTACACATGATTTTCATTAGCATTAAATGTGTGTGGAGGGAGAATCGCTCTTAACGTTTGTAGCTCTGTACCTATCCATTTCATAACAGTTAAACCCCAGCGAATATAACTGTTTGGTAATTGTCTGGTATTTAATTAAAATACAATAACCCCTTTCCAGAGACGCCAGTTGTGAATCTGGTGGCCCAGTCATAAAGATGCTAATTTAATGAATATTCATAAATCATGAATATTCATAGAGCATCAGGGATGTTCTTTTGTACCCTGCTGCTATGCCAGGTCTCGCTGGCACAGCAGACGGCACATGTTGAAGGAGCTTTGCTCCTAGGGGAGAAGAGAAATATTCGCGCTGGAGCGGGACGTGTGTCTGGGTGTAACTCCGAGCGGAGGCGCTGGGAGGAGAGGTGGTGGCTGGTGAGGAGTGCGCGGGCGTCCGACTCGCCAAGTGGGACACGCAGTCTCGTTGTGGCTACCAGGTGGCAGGATGCTTTTCTTCTTGGGGCTATTAATACTTTTAGAGTCGACACGCAGCTCTGGCAAAGATGTTATGGTCAACCTTTGCAGACACAGTGGCCACAGCCACCACTATTACTGCCTGGGTAGAGCCTGTCCACTGGGATTCCCAGTTCTTCTTGCCCTGGCCAGGCTGCAGGTGGGGGAAAGGTGCTGTAGGAAGCTGCCTTAAAGCACGGCAGCCTGCTGTAGGTGGTAGGTCTGACTTGCCTGAGGCTGCAGGGCTGAGTGAGGTTTGTCAGAAAACCTCTCTTATCTGGGATGCTCCAGACTGCTCCTCGTGGTGGGACCTTTCTCCAGAGTTTCCAGGGATTTGGTGGCCTCCTTGATCTGTGCCACTGACCCCGCTGCAATACTCGATATTGCTGTTGCAGCCAAATATGTCTTGGACTGATTTTGGGGGGTGTAGGGGAATTTACTGATGTATCTATTACTCAAAAGAAAAAAAACCCCTGCAGTCACAGAAAATCATGTTTTATTCTGTCACTTGAGATGAAGCTGAACAAAGTCTGTGTTCCTCCACAAAGTTCACAAACTCCATGCTTTCCTTGTGATGTGTTTTTAAAGAAACTAGGTATTTATTTTATCCCTAGGAATCCCTAATATGCCTTCCAAGGAGCAGGCAAGGGAGTCAGCCTTGTATTCGTTGCTCCTACAGGTTTCAATTGCCCCCATCCTTCCAGGTTGATGGCTGAAATATGCCTGAATGCAAATGCTGCCGTGCCCTTATGGTGCCTGTGTGATGCCAGTGAGGCACTTTGCTGTGACTTCACATCGCAAGGCATGTACCTATGGGTGCGGAGCAAGCCCGCTTCTCACCCTGCTGCATGCTGCTGTGATGCAAATTTGTTCTTGTGAAAAAATGTCAGCACGTAGAGTTGATCTGTTTGCTTTGGCAAAGTGTGGAGCAGGAGTAAGCACCCGTCCCTCTGTCCGGACTGCGATGTCGGAAAGTTTCTGAACCCCGAGCGATGCTGGTGCTCCGAGATGCTGGTCCCTCCCTCCCCCAGGACCACTGCAGCGCTCAGGCTCTGGCTTTGTGCGAGAGATCCTTGCAACCCCTCTATCAACACTTCAAACGCATTCGCAAAAACTGGCAGGGAAAGGAGAAGGGGAGAAGGGCTGCCTGCGCTATCCAAGAGAGCTCTGTTTTCTCTGGTAATTTATTTCAGCTAATACACTTCTCTAATAGTTGCCGGCTCCAATCTTTGCTTACATAAACGCTTATTTAAAGCTCTTACGATCAAATCATTCATCTGGACTCAAACTCGCTTCTAAATTTGTGCATGCAAATTTTATTCATGGGCCCAGCTGTGTTCGTGCCGAATTTGCATTTGTGCATATGAATGTGTTGTTTTTTCCCCTCTGTCAGCATACAACCACAGGCTGCAGCTGAAAATATGGACCTAGATTTCAAAAATTTTAATGACCGTACACTGAAAGTTTTAGTTCCTTTCCCCGGAGCTGGCAAACTTGTCTGCATAAGCCTTATCTTTATCCTTTGCTTTAGGGAACTCGCTAGTGTGTGTTTCTGAAGACTTGCTTGCACGTGGCGTTCAAATAAAAAATGAGACTTTGTTTTGCCAATATGGGTATTGACATGAAAGGGCAATTAACTTTTTGTCTTGCTTTTTATGCAACTAATCCTTCCTTCCTATGTTTGTGCCACCTCGGTTTACTTTGTCTACTGAAAGCTTGTTTTGAGAAGAGCTGAAACGTATTTTGTTCTGGGGGGGTGGCATGGCATGGCAAGAAATCAGTGCACCGGAGGCTGGGAAGAAAAATACCTTTCTGCCTCTGTAAGCAGGGCCAAATTTAAGTGTAAATAAATACTATTCAGAGAAGGAAACAGTAAATCAGTCTTGCAGAACAATTTGGATATCTGATGTATGCAGCATGAGTAACTCCACTGAGTGCACTACCAGAAGCATGAAAGTGGCAGCAGTGCTGTAGGTTCCCCCTACCCTTGATCAGAAGGGTCTTATAGGAACATCTTCCTGATGCTATATTTGCAGAGGATTGGGGTGAGCACTTGCTTTCTGCATCACCCACTCGCTGTAATGCCTTTTCCCGGAATGGTTGAGAGGGAATTACATGAGAACCCAGTTAAGACAGGCTCTGGTAAAAAGTTTGTGGTCTAAACTTGCAGTCATTTCTAAACTTTGAGTAGTTATAAACTTGTTAAAAATCAAGATCCATTGTAATCTTTTGGGTAAAAATGTATTGTACAGCACAGTAACTTGTGGATACTGAAATTCAGTCAAGGGCTTCTGAAATATGCTCTTTAAATGGGTAATCCAAAAGGCAGAGTAATCCTGGGAAGAGCATGGAGTGTGTCAAGAAGATCCCATGCACATTTCATGTAAGGGCTCTTCTGAGAGAGATTATTTTATGTAAATTGCTTCTCTAACTTTTCAGGTGGCATAGGCTATTTGTTTGGGGATGGGGTTTAGGTAACAAGTGTAGATTTTACCCTGGTGAATGCAGTCATAAATCACAAATTGTTCTAGATAAGCAAAGATGGTTGTGCTACTTCTCATCTCCAGTGCTAAAGTGCTGCACAGGAGCTGTAGGCACTGGGAGTGAAAGGTACAGAGAGGGGGACACCCCAGCATCACCCTTCATCGTGGTTATGTTTCTCTCCTCCTGTAAGAAACGTTAGGTGCTCATCGTTCTGCTAGAGACTGGAGACTTTGAAAGGAAACGAAAGGAGGTGCTTGCTGATATTGTGAGAGTCTGAGTGTATTTAACTTCCCTTGGCATCTGACAAGACTGTGGGAGTTTTGGATGATGACTATCAGTAATGTCACAGGCTTGTGTTGGAAGCACGCCTTCCCTTCCAGTAGCAGAGTCACTTTTGGAAAGCTTTAGCTAAAGTGGTTGGACTAAAGTTGAACAGTGACTAAATGACAAATCTGGAAACAATCCTAATTCGGCTCATTGAGCTGCTTAGACTCTTTGTGCAACATACATAACTGTATCAGAAAGGTGTTACAGGGAACCGCACCATTCCAAACTTGAAGAAAAGCTCTGTACTTGGGATGCAACCCTGATTTTTAATTTTTTTCTTTTCTTGGGGACTTTGGGGTGGTTTTTTTGATGCCATGCTCAGCTGTAGCCTGTTTGTGTGCTGCTGACTTGCTGGCAGTGCAGAGCTGTGTTGTCCCTGCACTGGGACTGCACGCAGGAAAGTGTGGAGGATGGAGTGGAAATTCCTTTTCTTGGGCAGTTTGTGTTGTGCTGAGGGCTGCAGAGCAACTGGAATATCTCCTACCTTGTGCTTTTGTGCCTTCAGGACTTTGGGTGAAGGAGTTATTCCTTGAAATAAGCCTGCTTATCTCTTTAGTGCAGCCCTTCTCAATAGGATCAGATCCCAGCCCTGTAACCTTTTCAGACAACATCTGAGTTTTCCTTAGTCAAGAAGTACTCTAAAATTTGCCACTGTGACTAATTGGAGTTGTAAGATTTCAATATTAAAGCTTTAATGAAAAATAAAATTCTATTAGGATTTTTTTTATATATACTACTTGTATCCTCTTGCTTAATAATCTAAAAACAAAAGCATTTTTAAAGAGGAAACTATTATGTATTTATTCAATATTCCTAGCTTATCTAAGGATTTCAGTGGGATACCTTCACACAGAATATTCTCCAACTTATATGAGGAACAAAAGATAATCTTCAGAAATCAACATTTCTCTGCTTTAGAATCCAGTAGTGCTCATTTGAAGAAGCAGTAGATACAGAAGGGAAAATGACAGTCTCTTTAACATATACTTAAGTATGGTAAGTGCAACGATGAAAGCAGACATAAGGAGTGAGAAAGATATAAATGGAAAGATTTAATGATTTTTTATCTATCACGAGAAGTATTTGCAACATAAAAAAGTAGCAGTGTGTGAAAGGCAGCGTAGTAACCTAATTCTCATCTGGGTATTAAAGTTAATACGTGTAATATTTCTACAGTTTCACCTGACTCCCTTCCTTGTTTTGTTCTCTGCCTTGGAATTTACAATGCCCTTTTGTGTTCTTATTCATGGGGTGGTGAGCAATGCTTTGACCTCTCTTGCACTTTAGACGTGAAGCATGTGCCTTACCTTGTCTGATGAGTACAGCCGTCTCTGCACCATTTAAAAAAAAAATATCATTTGTGCAAGCTGGTAATGCAAATTATTTCTTGGAAAGTATTGCAGAACACAGAGACCATTGGATATTCTGATGTATGTTGCAACTCCCTCTTGACTCAGTATCCAGGTATGGGTTCACTAGGGGGGTAAAGGGGGTGGTTTCCTCCCTTGTTAGCCTGCTGGTGTGGTGAGCAGAGGTCTGGATGTCACCTGGAGGGGCCACAGCCCTGCAGGTGCCCCCAGACCTGGGCTGTGGCTGAGGCATGCTACTGCCCTTGTAGCTGCAGGATCCTTTTGCAGTTTCAGGTAGCAAACCTGTAGTAAAGATCAGTTCGATGCCAGCTGACACAAAGAGGAAAATTGTGTTTCTTTGAATCTGCGGGGGCTGGGCAGGAGGAGCAGAGATGTTATTAGGCTGACACAGAGTAATTGCCGGAAGCGGAATTTGGCCAAGCCTCTTGGTTCATGCTGGGAGCACCTTATGCAGTTTATATTACAGTTATAGATTTTTCTGGTGACACCGCTTACCTTAAATGACCATTACCTCCTTAAATGACCATTGCCTGAAAGACAGCACGTAATGAGGTAATGTTCATCCTGACACCTTCCTGGATAATGGCTCAATGTTCACTCAGTAAGAAAAAATCACTCTGACCGAATTACCTTTACAAAAATCTGATATGTCCTTTTTTTTCTTGGAGGGCTTGTATCCAAACACTGTCAAAACTTTGGGAAAATCTCACATATTCAGAGACTGATTCAATAGTTTGAAAAGAGAGACAGCCCATGAAACATATACACAAGATGGTCTTGGCTCAGTGTTTATTCATTATTCAAAAATTTTAAACCAGCAGAGGTTCTCTTGCCTTCAGAAAGAGATGCTCTTTATGATAAATAATAGCTTTTCCCTTAAAGAAAAAGGTGAACTTGAGTATGAATTCCAGAAGACCAAACTGTTATGGCAGTGAGGCCATTAGGCTGCAATTTGTCTTATAACAGATGTTGTAGAGTCCTGTCACTTCGAATATTAAAACAGATGGTATATACACTTTAAAATGTACTAGAAGTATTTAATTTCATTTCCAGCACAGGAGATTTCTTCTCTTCAAGCTCTTTGATGCTCTTCACCTGCTTGTTAAATCCTGTTGCACTGGTTGGTGTGGTTTAATATATGATTAAGCTGTATTCTTTGGAACAAAAGACAGAATAGTTTTAAGATGTTACTGTTTGATAAGAACATATCTACTGGACTTTGATAAAGACTGACCTTGAACTTTCCATGGCTAAGGCTTTGTCCATGCCTGGATCTCCTTGGAAAGCTTTGTCTGAGTTTGTGTTCTGATGCAGTTAATCTTGAATTGCTTTGGTTTTCTGTTTTTTTAACCTCTTTCAGGATCTCTTGTAAAACTTGCTATTATGACATAGTACAAAACTGTAAAGATGACACAATATCTGGCCCTTATTTTCAGCAGTTATGGGTAACATTAACCAAATATATATGATATATGTCTACATATTAAAAAAAAATCCTAGGTAATCTGTGATACTCACATGCATATTAGACTACAAGGCTACCATATACCTTGTAAGGTTACTGTTGTTTACCATAACTACGATTTCTCATCATCTGCAGGAAAGCTCAGCTGACTTCATTGGACTCCATATCAGGTTTTCTAATCCAATGCAGCTGCTTTTTCAAAGTCTGGGGATTATCAAGTCAAGCCCCAGATGAACTGGGAAGTTGTTAAGTGAAAAAGACAGTCCTTTAGTGGTGGAGGAGCGGGGGTCTAAAAACTTTGAAAGAGCCTCCCCAAGACACGTGGTGGGAGACTGGGAGAGCCGGTATTAGCTTTCATGAGCCGGACTTGGGCACTCAGCCTGTGAGTGCTGAATAGCAGATACTACAGACAGATCCATGCCTGTGTTTACAGTTCATACCATATAATCCAATTTCTCCCTTTTTAACTGTCTCTCCATGTAAGACTTGTATTTGTTTTCATAAGTCAATGGAAAAGCCTGGATATTACCGACGTCAGTTTAGTTCTTGCTCTATTCTAAGACGTGCATGATACTCTGCTAAAATTGGCTTTATAAATGGCAGTGTTTAGACAGCTAGTGCAAAGTTCAGCACCTTTAAAGCTCTCTGTGCTGGGGGCATCTCAGGTCCTTCTCAGTAAAGCAGGGGAAGGCATTGGTGGTGTCAAATGGCATTCTTATTTTCAGACCTTGAGAGATTTTGATTGCACATGTATTTATGATCAAATCTAGAAGGAAAGGCTATCAAGAATGCCAGGGCCTTTTCATTGTCTTGGGCTTTGCAGCTTCAGTGTCCGAGCCCTGGAAGGGTCGGAAGTTCCATGAGTGTAGCAGTGCATAAATGTTTCCTTTTCTTGTTATTTCTCTTTCTGGGCTAGCAATCCCAATTTCGGAAATCAGTAAATAAAAGCTTTTTTTATTCTTTTTCTTTCTGACTTTTTTAATGAACTCATTTTCCAGAGGGTAGACCATGGAGCACAACTTAATGATTCTTTGTTGTGCCATTGGATGCTATTCTGCCTTCATTCCTGCCTCACCAGTTTGTCTTAAATTTTTGTAATTTGAAGATAAAAATCAGGCTATTATAGGCTTTGTTATGACATTAATTTATACCTTAAATGGATTTACGTAATGTAATGTTAAAGCGGAATACATTTAGTATTTCTTTACTCTGAAATCTATTTTCCAAATAGTTGCGACTTTTGGAAACAGAAAACTCCAGGGGCTGTTACAATGTACTGAGCTTTTTGGTGAAAATGCAGAATAAGGGTTCAGAAGATAAATCCTAAGGTACTGTAAGATGGAGGTGGTGAACAAGGTGTCTTTCATCTCTAGTTCCTGTGTTCTCTTCATGTAGCTATTATAGTTTCCAGTTCTCAGTTGTTGTTTTATAATTACTGTCTTTGGCTTCGTAGTCTTGTGGGGTCTTGGTATTTTGTGAAGAAAAATGTTACCATTCTATGAAAATGACAGTTGCTCCCAAATTTTGCTATTTCCCTTCCAGTTGCATATATGGGGATGTGGCATGCTGCTTTTTTGTTTTTAAAGATAGCTTTTTCTTAGCTGTTGCTCAAAAGAATAGCACAAGTCAAAGTAATAAGACTTCAGAAAGTTTATACTTATCATCCTCCAAAGTGTACACAAGTAGAGAAAAATTTTACAACCTCAGGACATTGTCATCTTAAAATAATTTGTTTATTAAATAAAATATTGATCTCATGTTTACTTAAGCTTTTTACTGTCCATATTTCTCCCATGAAGTTTTTTCTAATGATCTACCAAGTGAGTCAAGTAGTAATTCAGCTGTTAAAGCTTCACATGGCTAAAAAATTAAGAATTTATTAGCAGCTTAAAGTGGCCCTGTTGGAAAGATAGAAGGTATTTGAAATTTGTATGATTTGTGCACCATAAAAGGAACTATGGAAAGAGTAAAGTTGTGTAAGGTTACCAAAGACTCAACTGAAGATGGTGAGATTTATAAGGAAAAAATTTTAGGCCTTTTTTTCTCAGTGAAGGAGTTAAAACAGTTTAAACACTAAATTTAAAATCAGAAAAGGAATTGAAAAACACATGTCCATCCAATCCAGAACCTATTGGTAGTTAGGCATCTAAACTTTAAATGTGACTACTTTAGCCGGAAGCAAACCATCTAATCTTGCCTGTACCTCACAAAATATATGTCTTAGAATTGAAGCACAATGGGAGTGCAGTTTGCTGGATTTTTTTTATTGCCTACATAGCAAGAATACAAAAGCAACTACGTGCATAAAACACTTCTCTGCATTCTAAATATAGCAGCGCCCACTTGAATGAATATTTCATAGAAGAATAACCTATATAAAGGGAATAAATGCAGTCAGCAATGATATTGGTAGGATATAGTTTTTAAACGGAACAGCTTTTAAATGAGTAAATGAATACTTAATAAATGTGATAACTCCTTTTATGAATAAAAATCTGATAGAACTGTGTTTCTTTGTCTACTGGCTAGAAAACTTTTAAAACTGGGAGATTATACATAAATTTAAGTTGAAATAAAAAGGAAACTAAAAACTTGTGCATATTTCTGTGGCTTAGACTTCTTTGCAGCTAACCATTTCACTCGAGATGGGATGCAATAAAAGGAAGATGTAAACGCTGCCCTGTTGTATATTGAGCCCCAGGAGGAGCAGGCAGCAATGCCAGAGAAGAGCCACGGGGTGGACTGCCTCTCATCTGGCAGGGGGAACGGAATGTACTTTGGTGGTTTCAGTCTAAATCTCTTTGAGGAAATATCCAGGGTCATGTTAGGCAACCGCTCTCCTTCCCAGAGGTTCATTCGCATGGGGTCCTGCGAGGCTTCAGGCTGCTCCACTGACACACATTATGTTGGCAGGGGATTACTGAAGAACACAGTGTGGGATGCGCTAGGTGCAAAAATGACACCAACCTTTACATTTCCTCCACCACCTAGTTTAGATGCTCCAGTTATGTCTCAGAGGATGTTTGGAGCATAAATCTGAAAATGCTAGCAGGAACTCGACCAGGCTAAATGAATCGCGTTTTAGGCTCGGGCCAAAGTGCCAATGAATGCTTGAGGGCAGGTGGGGAAGTGTCTGGTACACAAGAATGAATGAAAGTGTAAAGCTTGCAAACTTTTGACTGAGTGTCTTGAATTTGCTACTGTAGCCTAACGAGGGGGTATGAAGGAGAAGGGGGATCAGCAAAGATCACTGAATAGAGAATATAAAGGTAAGGTGAGGATGTATCCTGAGGCCCAGACTATGGGGGGGTGAGAAAGAGATCCAATGAAAATGTACAGGCATTAAAAGGGCTATGATCTATTGCAAACCACCAAGCCAGGAAGATCAGTTGGGTTAGGATTTTTCTGAAATTAATGAGAATTTCTTGTTCATCTGAAATTTTAACTGCTTGCAGACATCTCTTGGGGGAAAAGTCAAGGTGGGAAAAGGATGATTCAACAAGTTCTATGAAAGTATTGGATTTTAGTCTTGATCATTTTGTTTGTTTTACAGAATGGAGAAATGAATGCAGAGGAAAGGCTTTTTTATCTTTTAGATTTTAGACAATGAAGGGGAAGTAGCGAGAGTACAAAGGCAATAGGCAAGTTGGGTGAAATTGAGCATGAAATGAGATTTCACAATCTTTGCGAAGAGATGGTGGAGGAACAATGTAGCAAAAAGGGGCTTGAGAGAATGGTAGCTAAGATCTCTCTAGGGGCAGGTTTAATAGTTGAAAGTAAAGGTAAATTAGCTGCCAGATCCTCAAAGGTGTGATATTATGGTACAAGCACAGACAAACCCAATATAAAGATTAACTTGGCTAAAAAGTGGGCTCTGCACAGGTAGCAAGATGGAAACATATCAAAGTGGAAACACATCAGAAGAATGAGTATCCAAAAATGGCACAAGCATGTAGGGATGAAATCAGGAAGGTCCAGGCACTAGATGAGATGCAACTAGTTCGAGATGCCAAAGCGAGGAGGGATCATCCCCAATGTACGTTAATAAGGGGACAGTCTAGACAGGGATTGCTGCTTTACTTACAGGAGAAAGCAAGCTGCTAATAGAAGTCTGAAGAGTCCTTTTTTTCCCTTTCCTTTTTCTCTTTTTAACTGAGTCTTCATTAAAAACGTTTTTATATTAGTACTATTAAAACCAACAGAAAAGGGATAAAATCTTAGCCAAAATTAGAAAAGACCAAGTTAGGGAGTTACAGATGAATTAGATGTTTCCAAATTGACTGTTTATGTTTCCAAATTGACTGGTTGTGATGGACTTCATTCTAGGATATTTAAGGGTTTGCCTAAAGCAGTCTCAGAGCCATTAATGTTATCTTTGAGAGCTCATGTGAGATAGATGAGGTACCAGACCTGGGAAAAAGAGCAAACATAGTGCCTTTCATTTTGAAAAAGGGGGGAAAACAGAGGAGCCAGTGAATTACAGACCAATCAGTGTTAACTTCAGTCCACAGAAAAATTCTGGAACAAAAAAATAAAAAATCAAACCAAACATTTGAAACAGCTGAAGGATAACAAGAAAATGACTAGCTGCCAGCATGGATTTGTCAAGAACGAATTGTCAAACCGCTTGAATTTCCTTGTGCAGCAGGGTAACAGACTTCATGGAAAGGGAAGAAATAGTTGACATCATGTCTCTTGAGCATAGTGAGGTCTTTAAAGTTGGGTTACATGACATTCTCTGAATCAAGGGAAATCTAGGCTAGATGAAAATGCTGTTAGGTAGGGACAAAACTAGCTGGAAAAATCAGGTTTGGAGGATAATTTTCAGGAGGATGAAGGAGTTTCAAAACAGAAGGATGTATTGAGTAGTGTTCTGCAGAGCTGTGCCCAATTCTCATTAGACCATGACCTGAATGATGCAGTGCGGATTATACATATACAGAAGACTGAAAGTGAAAGGGAGTGCAAAGCTTTCTGAGTTCAGAATGGCCTTGGGAAATGGGGAAAAGGGTCTGGAATAATAGGCAAACTCTGTAAAATAAATACAGAGGGATGGCAGTTCAGCAGAAATAATAAGCTGCAGGAATACAAGATGGGTAACAACAGTTTAGGCAGCAGTTCTTCAGAAAAATCTCTGGGGATTGTACTGGATTATTAACCGAGCATGAGGTGATGTTATGCTGTTGCAAAAATGGCAGCCATCATCATGGAATGCATAAATGGCAATATAACTTGAAAGATGTGTGAAGTAACTCCTCCACTATGCCTGGCACTGGCAGCATCTCCCCAGAATAATGTCTGCTTTGGGGGTGTCCTTGAACTTCTGGAAAGATGTTGGCCAGTTGGAGACAATCCAGACAAGAGCAATGGATGTGGTCACCATGTCCAATCAAGATGTTATGGCTGCCATGGAGACATTGCATGGTGGATGCTGCTTAGTCTAGCTCAGGGAAGACCGTTTTGGGGTCCTACTAGTAGTCTTCAAATACAGAAAAGTATGGTGTAGAGAGGAAGAAATAAGTTTTATTTTGTGTAAGAGGAAATGGGATGGAGTGGTTGTTAGGAAAAACTGGATGTTAGGAGAAAAAAAAAACCAAACAGTTTTCTGATAATTTGTGCAGTGAAGTCCTGATACAGACTGTCACCTCTGTGGCTGGAGGCCTTTAGGAACAGCAATGACACAATGTACAGCTGATTCTGTCTTGGAGCAAGAAGTCCTGCAGACAGTCTCCCCAGTCTTACTTCTTACAATTCCACAGTTTCTCTGCTAATGATAACTATCCCTCTTCTGTAAATACTTGGGAAGGGATGAAATCACTGTGGCATTGCTGTTGTTCTAGGACTTTACATTCAAGAATTTCTGCTACAACTGGCATGGCTGTCAATCTGAAAGTGAGATAGAAAGTACTTTCAGCAGGCAGTTTGATCCAGCTCAGGCCTGTAACAGACGGCACAAAGTGGTAGGTTTTTCCTGCTGTTCTGAAACTCCTCACTGTGTATTTGCAGATAATTAGTCTGCCTGTCTGTGTCTTTCACGTACTGTGTTGGTGGAACTTCTGAGCTATACAACTAAATTATTAGAGAATTGTTTAGTTCAATCCTGGTGTATTGAGTTTTACTGCAGGCTAAATCATATTCTTTTCCTGTTATCCCAATCAAACTGCTCGTACTCCTTTTAAATTCCTTCACTCTGATTTTGATTCTCAGTACCCCAGATTAAAGCTCTTTATCCATACCTATGTGCTTTCTCTTTTGCAGTTCCAGTGCAGATTTGCATAGCAAAGGAGATATTTGTGTTTCTCCTGACCTCATCAATATTCTGGTGCACAGCATGCACTTATATGATAGTTTATTCTGGGATGATGAACAGATGCAAAAGTGTCTTCAATTGTCTCTGGAAATTAGCAATGGTCAATACATCCTGCAAACACAATGCTGGACTCTGTGGTGCATGCAAAACATGCATGGCAGGCAGAGCACATAGCCTTTTCCTGCCTCTAGCACACTTCATTTAATTTTAATAGTAGAAGGAGATGTGGTATCTTTTGAACATAGATATCCTTGTGGGCTAATGTAAGGCTTGGACAATAAGAGTTTTGCATAGGAGAATTTGGCTTAACCTGTCAGTCTTCCAGAGATTAACAACTTCATCAACTACTGTTGATATTGACAGTCAGTTGCTAGGCTACATGTTTACTGCTAAATGAATAGGCGACTTGGGGCCAGTGTGAATATTCAACAGATTGGCAAATAAGTAAAACGTGCTGTGACTTGATTTGTTAATTATAGTCAAAATAAATGGCTGTATTGATGACTATGATTTTACACAGCATTAGTCCTCTGAAAACAGCAATTAAGTCTGCCATGTAAACATATATCTTGCCTGTGACAAAAAAAAAAAAAAAAAGCAAGCCTTAAACAACTGAATACACCACTCCAAGCAGTTTCACTAGGAGTCCTGAAGTGCTTACATTAGTTAAATTATGTCCTTGGGTGTTTTTACACCTCTGACTGAAGCACAACATTCAGGCAGGGTCTGGATTTTGAAAAGCTTTCTTGTTTGCTGTGTGCAGTGCTACTTATGGTCAGAGTTTATCAAAAGGAACATGATCACACTTGAGGGAGAAAACCCAAGTAGCTGGATTTCAGGAGGATGCTTTTTTCCCCAACACTTTTTCCTGTTGTGGGAAAGCTGAGCATGAATTTATTTCTCTATATGCTCCTTTCAGCAGACTGTGTGAAGGAGTTCTCACATGTATATGTACTGCATTTCAGTTGATCAGCTGTGTTTACTAGAATTCACTTCCCTTGATCCATACTATTCTCTCGTTACATTTTAAACTCTCCGTATATCGATTTGCAGTGCACTCAGTATTCAGCATCGCTCACTGTTCAGCGTTGCATATGTGTAGGCAATGCCCCTCTTCTGGGATATATGGTGCCTTTTGATTGAAGCTGGGAAAGTACATGTTTGGTTCTTATCTCTGTTGTCAATGTCTGCTGTGGCACTGGTCAAGCCTTTCTTCCAAGCTCTGGCTCAATTTTTCTATCTAATATGTAGTTGTTGGGTTTTTTCCTTCCGTAAATAACTGCCAACCTAAAGAGCACTGAAGTTGCCAAAATATGCCCCAACTATCGCAACACAGAAACAGAGGTTGTTTTAAGCGTGAGAAAAGCAAATGTGTTTTTGCATAGAAAAACACAACTTTCCCTGAATAGGTCTGTGTTACCAATACATGTTTAGCTTGGGGTTGAGTTTGCGCCAGTAATTATTTTTTTTTTTTCCCTGAAGAGCAGTAGAAAGGAGCTCCCTTGTTTCAGGCCTTATTTTTGTCCTGATGAACATCTGTCCTCCTTTGTAAGTTCTTGAGTAGTTGTCTTCTGTAGTCTCACTGCGAGACGCTCAAGATCAAAGTTGTAAAAGCAAAGTCATATGGACCCACACTGACC
This sequence comes from Gorsachius magnificus, assembly GCA_034008185.1. Lineage (NCBI taxonomy): Eukaryota > Metazoa > Chordata > Aves > Pelecaniformes > Ardeidae > Gorsachius > Gorsachius magnificus. Next base: position 14,304,429 of record CM067085.1, on the reverse strand, counting down.
AGAGCTGGTTGGTAACAAACGCTAGAGTGGAGAGGGAGCTTTGGCTTTTCCTTCAGTGTGCTGCTGAAAGAGAAACCATCCAATGCAGATGCTTGGCAGACATGGGGAAGAAGGGAGAGGTGAGTGCACCGAGATTGATTTGATGAAGAAAAAAAAAAGATTGAAGAAGAAAACAAGGAGGCTGATAATCAGCTGCAAATATTGCTTAGCAGCTTTATCTTTGCTTAAGGATATGAGATCAGTGCTCTCTGTTAGCACATTGTCATACATCTGCATGGTATATGCATCAGCTTTGACACCAGTGCAGGTTACGTAAAAAGCTTGCAAAAAACCCCCACAAAACCACAACACCCACCCATCTCACCCCCCCCATCCCTTCCCCCCCCCCCCCCATTATAATGACAGAATCTAGGATCTAAGATGCCTGTTACAATGAAGGAGAAAGGTGCTGGGAATGTGACAGCTCTGTGAAATCTTCAGTGCTCCACAATGACTAAAAAAATGTTGATAGCTATCAGGGAAAGCATTGAGGACAACACAAAGAATGTCAGGGTTCACCTTGAATGCACTCACATTTTGGACCTTTCACTTCTGAATGCCTTTGTAGGACAGGGGGAAAAAAAAAAAAACAACTTCAAAGGAGGACAAGGATGTTCCAAAGCATTGAACGGCTTCACAAATTGGGTGGTAGACCAGTGGAGCTCACTGCCAAATGACATCGTGGATGTGACACGTTTACACATTTAAGTTCATGAAAGACAAAATCACTGAGAATTACTAACTGCATGTAAACTATATATGGGTAAGGAAGTCTCAGAGCTGAAAATAGTTGGAAGCTGAGACGGTATGAGTGGGAAACAGCATAAATAGGATTGCTCTGTTCTTCCTCATCTCCAGCATCTGATTATGGCCACCACTGCAGAAAGAAAGCACTCCAGATAAGTGGATTTTGTCCTAGCCATTCTCTCCTACTTGTTTTTCCATTGCCTGCACTGTAGTTCCTTTTCTGACTCAGAGGGGTATTTCAAGGGATTTCTCTCCCAAGGGCTACATTTACCGAATTAGTTTTATGTCATGTCTTATGCCATAGGTACTGAGATCCTTGTCTTGGAAAGCTGACAAGTCCTCTTTCAATAGATGAAGGAGCATTTTTAAATCATGGGAAAAGAGGAGATGACAGTATTTCCCCAGTGACTGTTAACCTTAATGATGCACTGGGCTAGGCACCAGAAGACCAGTTTCATAACCAGTGTGGTTATGAAACCATACATTGCTGGCTTTCCAGCCATTTTAGGATTCCCACAACATGAGCCATTTTGCAAAAGCTTCTTCTATGCTGACTACAAATTTCCTCGCAGACCCAGAGTGGAGAAATTGTTTTGTTGGGAGATTTTCTTGTGGAGGGCGGAATAAGTGCCTTCAGGAAAATTGCACTTTTTTTTTTTTTCAGTAGTTCACTTTCTTTCCAAGTGTTGTGGGCAGTTGTACCTGCCCCCAAGCCCTAATAACGAGTGCCACTAATGAAGAAGCCTCAGGGTGCAGGTAGCTAAGACAGGAGCCATTGCAAAGGCCCTTTTCAAGTCTGGAAGTGTTAACTTTATACTGGGGTGGTTTCCCTAATCAACTCAGTGTTTTTGCAATGCTGAAAAATATGCTGATAGTCCTGAAAAAAAGAAACAGAGTCCTCCCACAGCTGGTGCGTATCCGTTCATGGGGGCAGCTTTTAAGCTCTGGGCAGCTTCTCGTTGTCCAAGGAAGTCTTGCTCCCTTCCTTGCTGGATTTGCCCAAGGTAAATTACGTCTTTTTGAAACGAACTCCTAGCATTTCTTTTGAGACAGTTTCAGACTAGCAGCCTTAAGCTAATTACAGGCCATTTGTAAATGTATCAGTTCTTGTTCCAGCATTTTAGCATGCACCAGGATATCATCTAGGTATAACAAACAGGCTGAGAGAGGCATGCCATGTAATACCCTCTTCGTTAGACTTTTAAATGTAGCTGATGTATTGCACTAGCCAAAAGCTATCATTTTAAATTGCCACAGTCCTTGTCCTACTGTGAAAGCGTTTTTTTCCCCCTGTCCCTCTGGATCCGCTTCCACTTGCCAATAGCCACTTTTAAGATTCAGGGTTGTAAACCAGACTGAGCTTTCACCAGCATCTAGGATACTATGTACGGCAAGAGAGAAGCACAGACTAAATGACTTTGTGTTGTTTTCTATAATCTGATGCTGTCATCTTTTTTCCTTAACTGGACTCAGTCTGAGGTCTGGCTGAAGGGTCTGTTCTGTCTTCCCAACATGTTTCTTCCATAGCTTGTAAGTCGTCTTTACCGCTTTCCTGCTGAAAAGAAGGATGCTATTTAGGTGGCCAGTTTCCCCAGGATCATTCTTGTGTTGAAGCAGAAAAGTACAACTTATGTGTTTGTCAGAGAGAGAATAATTTCTAACCAAAGTCTCAAAACCATTTTCTTGCTTCTCTTTAAATGCTTGGTAGAGTTCCAGATTAAAAGCCAATACATTTTCTGAGTTGGAACACGCAATGCTCTTTTCTCATTGGCCCTGCATTTATAACCATTCTCCTTTAAAAGCATTTTTTTCCTCCACGATCGATAACGACCTCAACTGCATTCCTTCATTTTTGCCATTGTTGCCGATTTCTCTTGCTTTATAAACTTAGATTGGTCCTCACTCCTTCCACAAAGCGTAATGATGGCAGGAACCATATTAGAATTGCTGAGCTGAATTTGAGATAGAGAACTGCACTTTAGAGATCTTGGCAAATTGCTGGCATCTTCCTCTGTTTGCAGCAGCTGTTTCCTTTCGTGGTATGCAGCTGTGAAAAAAGTTCAGGATCTGTAGTAAATTCTACAGTCAGTACAATATCTTTTTGTCTTTTGCTGATCTTTATTTCCGACTCTACCTGAGTGTCTGCAAACTGGTTTGTAGCCAATTTGCCCTTGAGGTCCTCACTAATATTTGAGTATATCAGGGAAAGGGTTTGTTCCCACCCAATTCAAATGGAGTTTTTCTTTTTCTCTCCCTTCCTTTCAGAGTGTCTCTGTTGTTGATTCTGGTTCATTTTCATTCTCTAGGACACTTTTCAATTCCCTGAGCCCTTTCTGCAGTTTATCAGATAGCAACTTCCAGGTTGGTCAAAGCTTTTGTAGCCCTTTCCAATGTTATTTCGAACCACAACTGTTGCAGCTGTGCCTCCTAGTCTCTTTGGGCATTTTGCCATTGGCTTTCTAATAAGGGTTCATCTTTACCAGTAAGTTTTCAGGTGCTGTTTTAACTCCTCCTGTGCTTTAAATGTTTGAACTGTGTACTGCCTTTTGTTCTGCCCTGATACAGGATAGATACCAGCTCACGGGTTTTGTTCTTGGAAACCAGAACATGGGGGTTTTCTCTCTTTTAACCCTGCTATAGGAAGCCCAGAGTTTGAACATTAAGAAGAGCAGTTGATGATTGAGTCACTTACCTTTGATGCAATCCTGTTTATTTACAAAGTCCTGATTTCTGTATCTGCAGGTAGAATCAAACAAGAGATAATTCCCTTGCTTGCAATTCCCAACCTCTTTCAGTCAGCACTCGCCTCAATAGCTTTCTTAAGGTTTATCTTGAAGTCATGCTGTTGATGCTTTTGTGGCTCTTTTTGATGCTTCCTTTTGGCTTTTGATTGGAGATTCTCCCGCAAACATCCAAAACAAGTATTCTGCTACCAATCAAGGTCCTAACCGTCTAAGCTCCAGGGCTTATTTTCATTCCAGGCTTCCCATATGTTTATGCTTTGGTTGTTCTCCCATTGTTTTGGTTATTTTGCTTCATAAATGAGCTTAATGTTTATTTGTATTTAGTACAAATGAAAATCAGTTCTTCCACTCAATGATTTCAGCAAGTTTTGGTCAGTCCTGCTGTGATGCTTTCTTACTGCTCTAGGGATGAAGGCTACTGTGGTGCATAAAACACGCTGCAGGGAGAGGTGGCTGGCCGTACGGTGTTTAGGATGAATTCTTGGGTCAACATGTCTGAACTTTTCAAGTGGCCGTCTAGTTGCTGGTTGTCCCTCCGTCTGTGTCCAGAAGGACTGATAGTGAGATTTGGTTGGAGAACATAATGTTTCTTAAATGAAAAATGTAGAGGTTTTTGGTTGGTTTTTTTTTTCCTGCAAATAATTCATGGACTGCAGAAGTGAAGAGACTTCATTTTTTGACTTTTTTATTGAAAGGCTTTGGATTAGGAAAACTTCAAGATTGCTTCTTCCCTGTTCTTTGACATTGAATAGGTATAGAAATGAAGAATGAAGTGGGTTCAATATAATTTAAAAATTATGCAAAATGAATTTTGGAGGAAATGTTCATTTCTAATTAAAGATATTGCATCAGACCATTGTTCCCATGTCTTAGGACAAGTCTGAAGTCACACTCCAAATTCTTTCTTAGCAAATATGCATGAGTATTTTACTCCTAGCGAAACTGCTAAAATCGGAACTCTTCAAGATGCTTACGGAAAAAGTTGGATGAGACATGAGGCACGGTATAGTTCAGTGTTGCTCTTTCCCTATGGGATGTGGCCGTTGTGTAACCACACCAGTCCCTCACATGGGTAACTGGAGACAGGGTCTCACTATCTGTAGTACAGACTGAGAGATGCTGCATGGTGGGTAATCCCTACAGTTTTGCATAGATGCCAGTTCCTTCTAGACTAAAGGGAAAGGTTTAATGTTCTCATCATAATATTTAGCTGGGTAAATCTAGCCATTAACCAGTGCTTTAATACCCGATCAAACTCACCGTCTGGACCCAGAGTCCGTGGGGTTAGAAATGACTAATGCACCCAGTTACTGTGTTGGTGCTATGATAATAATAAAAGGGAGATATGTAACTGGTGCGGATGCTAGGTACACCGGGATGACCAGGTATGTGGGATGAGACGAGGATGCTGTTTTGAGCTTTTTCACAAACTCTGGGAACGCAGTAGAGGATGACAATGGCCATGATCAGGTGCCAACAGCGAGAGTCCTGAAAGTCCAAGTTTGATAGGTAAAAGTGTTGGCTTATAAATTCTTGGCTTCCTGTGTCTTGTCCTTCTCCCCATCGCCTTCCCCAGTTTTCACGCTTGCCAAACCAGAATGTTACTCACCAAGGGCACCCCAGGAAATTGTCCTTTTTCTGGGTGGAGACCAGAGGGGCTCAAACCAGGGTAGTCAGAGCTTTTGGACTTGATGGAGAACCACAGCAAGCACTGCTGTGCTCGTGCCAACACGAAATGCCACATTGCGCAGAATACAGCCTTTAATTCTATCAATTTCTTGTTCGACACAGGAAAACAGAGCGTGATTAAAGAAATTGTGTCTTAACTGACTGCTCCATATTGTCATGCCAGAAACAATTAGCTTAACTAGAAAGTTAATTTAATTGCAAATGTGGATGGGCAAACTGTGCCAGCCACTTCATTATCATTATTCTATGTTATTCCTAATGCTCAGTGCTGTTTAATATGTTCTTCTTATGGTATATGGTGGTGTAATTAAAAGATTGCCTCTGCAGAGGTTAAGGTTGCTGCTGAAAATAACTTCCAGTCTCAGTTTTACATGTCTTTATCTGTGGGGTTTCAATACATCCTTTAAGAACATTTTTAATAGAATTTCCTGGCTTGTTTTTTCACTTCTATAGATGAAAAAACGCAAAAGCTTAAGGACTGCCAGAGATATATATAAGAATTGACCACAGACATTTTGTAGTAAAAATATTCTGTATCTTTCTAAAGAAGAAATTTTCTCTGTTCAATTTTTTTCATGCATTTTGAAGTGCTATATTTAATTTCTGTCACTTTTACAAACAAAAAAAATTGTCTTGAAAGACTGAACTCAAGGGTAAACACTCAAACCTGGTGATGAAAATTACAACAAATAATTTCCCTCCTTCCTGGCACAGAACCACAGGGGAATGAACTCTTGCAGTGGGCAGTTTTTAGGAATAAATTCCTTTGAGGAGATGTATAACATGAGGAAAAAAAGCTAAAATTTGGTAGGAAAATGTGCAAATGGTGATTGTTTTTTCTTATACAATTACAATGGATGACACTAGTAGCAGCTCAGCCACTTTTTATCCAAGGACAACATCATTATTACTATTATTTTACCTTACTCTATTATTTTACTTTATTGTGTCCCATAATATTTTATTACCTGTATTTTGTTGCTGGTGTTAGATTTTAATAGATTTGTAAATAGCTGTGCAATAAAAACCTGCACTGACAGAATTTATTGTTGTCCACTTTGAATTGCTAATTGAATCAAAGATACATCTTTGGCCTCCCTTGGGTTTATGTATATCTGGTTTTTAAGCAGTATTTAAAAAAAAAAAAATCATACCTGCTACATAAGGCTTCATCATGATGACTCTAAGACATAATATTGAAAAATGTGTGTGGTTTTTATATTCCTTATTAAAACCCCCTCAAAAACCCTGTAAAAATTTGGATCAAATTCTGAGATTAAGCCACCCACCCTTTGGCAGACTCCTCTGCTTGGAAAACTCAGCTTGAGAAAGGGAGTGCTACCAAGGTTGAGTGATTGGAAAAAATAATAATAAAATGGAATTTGCTCTAGCAACATTGCCTGGTTTTTGTTTTTTTTTTTCCCCTCATATCCCACCTACAAAACACATCTCAGCCCACTGCTTTAGAGCATCAACTGATCTTTGCTCTCAAGCTAAGCTGCCCTACATGTTTTCTAGGGTTTTGGTGACAGTTGTTTGTTATGGGGCACTAAGCCTTCGCTTGCCGTAGTATACAATATTAACCGACAGAATATCTTGAACTAAACAGGCCACTCATGTGATCCAATATGTCATTTCTCACGTTCCCATAGAAACTTAGATTAATCAGTCATTCCTGATGCATTTCTTGTACAATATTGTCATTTTGATGCTCTTTTGCGGGTAGTTTCGAAGGCAGCTTCAAATGCGTTTGAGGAAATCAAGCCAACTTTGTGCTGCTTTTTAGCAGCAGGTACTTTGCCTGTAATGAGGAAAATCTCATTTTACAGAATTCTTGCAAGGTAAAGAAAACGTAGCTTCATATCCTTAATGAGAGCATTCTTATTCAAGAGCGCTTGACTGTAAAGAGTGCTATCCACAATGGTTAGTGTGGAGAGGAAACCTTAAGTAGAACATGCTATTGTGGTCTTTGAGCGGTTCCCATCTCCTCTATTCAGAAAGCAGAGTTAACTGAGGATAGCAAGAACAAACTGTACATGCGCTTGAGAAAAAGAACTTGACTTGGCAAGTTGGCATAAGTGTAACACAATATATTACCACTTTCTGCTGGGCTTATTCTCTTACTGTCATTGACCAGATCTGTTCAATGGCTGCCATTTTCGGTTGCAAGTAGAAGAAATCCCAATTCCACACACCCCCTCCATCCCCCCTTTTACTTTCCAAGAAAGTCAGTTTATGTTTATGTAATCGATACCAGGTCTGTCTAGGAAGCTGTTCTGAATTTTTTTTTTGGGGTGGGGGTGGGTACAGGGGGAAGAGTGAGGGCTGAAGGATGAAGAAGGAACAAACATTAGACCTGACAAAGCTTGAAATATAAAACAAAAAAGCATCTGCGAGGCATAATAAAACAAAGTGTATATACGTGTTGTTCTCACAGAGTATTTGGCTGAGCCCGGGCAACGGGAAAGCATGCATAGCTAACGCTCCTGACTGTGTGAAACCCTTTGTATACTCCAGAGTCTCTGCAAGAGACCTTGATTACAGAGTTTGGCATGATACCCAATACATTTTTTGGAATGGTTTCTTGTCCATCACTGACACTAGTAATGAGAAATTTATACACCATCCAAAGCGGATAAATTAATTTCAAACACTTTTGACTTGGGTCAACAATGGCTATTGGCAGTGCCTATTATTTGCCTTTTTATTAAAAAAAAAAAAAAAAAAGAGGAGAAATTGCTCTTCTTCATGGTGATAGCATGGTAAAGACCCCGAGTATAGTGGAGATAGAATCTTGGCAAGCACATATATAGGTCAGCATAGAGTATTTCACTTTTCAATGTAAATGAAAGTAATTTTCTTCAGTATGAACAGTTTAATAAATTCCCAGGATGGTTTTCATTAAGAAATTTGCATATTGGCTAGTGTAAAATTTTCTAAAAGCAATCGCTTGGCAAAAAAAATTTGGTTTTACTTCTACTTTCCCAACCCAGTTAACAGTCAAGGAATGAAGTATAAATTAGCTATCCCTTTGAGAACTCCATTTAAAACTGGCGTGCTTAAGTTAGCTTTTTAAAGATGATAATTGTGCATATTCCATGCAGATATGCAGACCAGAAACAGGGAAAAAGGCATTAAAAGACACCTACACACAAAAACCTGTGGATTGGAAGCAAACAAGGAAATTGCTGTATCTTCCTGGGAGATACTGAGATTATGGGGACATATAGGTAAATTACTAGTAAGTTCCCATTTTGTGCAGCCTGAATTAGATGATTTACTACATTCTCTACTTCAGTGTGAATTCTGGGGTTTTGGCCAATCTTTGACTTTTTCTGTGTGTTTTATTTTAAATGTGCAAGACACAAGGATTTATTGAAGACAACCCTATTTATATCCCCAAATTTTCCAAATGCAAGAATTTCTGCCAGCTTTTTAAATACAACTAGAGAGCTTCATGTAAATAAATTATTTAGGCTTTCAGAGTGTTATGCTAATGGAAAAACCTAACACTAATAAGTATTAAAAGGTGAAAAATAAAAATAAGATACGTATTTTAAGGAAATATAAAATATGGCAAGTAATCAGTGGGGATTGTAGAGTGTGAACACAGGTGATAACACACGTGCACTTTTATTTTGTTGTATTTCTGTTAGCTTCTTTGTGAAGGAACTGTTTGTGATTTTGATTGATGTTTGTACCTTAATTTTAGGCTGTGTTGCAATAGGAATGACAGAACTGGTATACAGGATTTTTCTAAGAACTGCTTTGGAGGCTTTTTCCTAAAAAGGCCGATTTCCCTTTTATTTCTCTTCTTACCTACCTGATTCCTTTGTGCAAGGAGGATTGTTGGAGGAAGGTAATAGTTGCTGTGTGCCTCGGCAGTTCGGAGGTTGGAAGGATGCTTCATGCAGCTGATACGCTGGCTGCACTGTGCATAGTGACAACTGAAATACGGATCCTGGGATGCTGTGCTGGTAGGTCCTGATGGCATCGCATGGACACCCATTATTAGGGAAGAACCAGAGCAGGTTTTCAGATGAGCTCAGACTAGATGATCTAATGGTCCCATCTGGCCTTAAAATCTGTGTGTCTATGAAAGACAGTCCTGCAGTTATAAGCATTTTAGAACTGTCAATTCCAGATTTACTTCAGTGTAAGAGGCAATTGCTTCCATGCTGAAATGCTCAGTTATGTCTTATGTACACGGTGTCGTAAATGCTCTATAAAATAGAGAGATGCAGTGTGAGCAAGGCTCAGCAAAGCAGAGCAGCTCTGTATAATAAGAATGAGGAGAGGTGATGCTCATAGCTGTAGAAGATGAGTATTTGGAAGAGATTTGAGAAAGGAGTTGAGTGCATTTGGAGAAGAAAGAATACACTCCCCCAAATATGAAGGAGACTAAAGCTTGCAAAGCCAAAGGGAGAAAGAAGCAGAAAGAGAAAAAGGGGGAGTGAGTGAGATAGCAAGAAATTAGAAAGGACCAAGAGGAGCAGACAGCAAAGTTGCAGGATGTGAGGGATGAATGCAACTTGTTTATTCACCCCGTTTATCGTTCTAGGACTGTGACTGTATGGCTGTCACTCAGCGTCTCAGCTTCTATGCCTTCTTTAACTTCCCTGCTAAAATATAGCAAGGGAGAGATCTGATAGGGGGACAAGAGGTGAGAAATGAGGGAAATGTATTTTTTGGTCCCTCTCCTTGTTAACGGAGCTGGGTGTGCATACATGGGTGCTGGAAGGGATGCTGGAGGTACTGATCCTGGGGCTGAGGGGGCCCTTGGCAAGTACCTGGCAGCCTGTCGGAAGGAGGCGGGTGGCTGGGAGGGAAGAGAGGGGATGCAGGAGCTTTTCACCCTGAGCTCCAGCACCGTCAGAGAGGGGTGCTGCAGGCACAGATGTATTACAGTCATGTGTGGTTTTATTAAAGTCATTATTAGTTCTTTCTTTTTCCTTTACATTTGCAATGAATATTTGACTTTTCTTCTGGCTCCTGTTTTTTTTTTTTTTTCTGATAGCATTAATTAAACTTGCTGAAGGGCAGCATGAGAAAGCGGAGCCTCTGCCCTGGTGCGGCCGTCTGCAGCCAAGCCCCTATCCTCAAAAGTCCTTGCTCAAACAGCTCGCCAGCCTCTGTCCTCCTGCAATTACAGCAAAGTATGTGCTGGGAGGACTTAGGTTTCTAGGGAGGGTGTACAAAAATATTCTCATGATAGGAAAATATGGTTTGTTGAGACAGGAATTTCTTTCTATAATCTCAACAATTCTGGTGAATTTTTGCTGTATGTTTCTTTGGTCCCAGATGGCTTTTTCTGCGAGAATGGAGGTATTTCCTCTTGGGTTGCCAATAGCTTTCACCTGAGATGCTGGTTTAAGTCAGTGTTCCTCTAAATTCACAAAATCTTAAGCCTTATTCCTTGAGCTACTCAAAGGAGTGTGATAATCACTTGGCCGTTCTCTCTGACACGGTATCTTGGGGTTTTACTTACAGACATAGAGAAATGACCAGATTTTCCATAGTCAAATATTTGTGCTTTTTATTTTGTTTGTCAATTTTGCAAAACAGTTTTTTTCTCACCAATGCCTAATTCACATCTTTCTGTTTAGCTCAAGTAATGCAGCAAGGCACTCTGTAAGGTGTGGTATGGCAAGGATTGGACTCTGATTTTATTAAAGTTTCCTCCAGAGTCAAGGAAGGAGGAAGTTGATTATCTTGTAATTGGTATCTCTCTGGGGTGATGCACTTGTTAAATCCTTCGATGTGATGGGACTATCTAGTTACGCTGAACAGATTACCTGCTGATTGCTACTTCTGGGATTTACTGATAATGCTGAATGCCAAAATCTTTCTGAACTGTGAGTGGAAGAATTAATTCCCACTGCCTTCGTTTACTTTCTAATGACAGCTAATACTCTATCTAGGTTTCATTGTTCCCAAGCATAGATAGTAGGAAATCTCTTTTGAACAGAGTGGACAGGATTTACTGGCATTTCTACCTGTTGCTTTGACGGGATAGGGAATTATTTGCTTCCTAGCTCAATATCCTTGGCTTGCTGATCACTTTTAATAAAGCAACCAGGTTTTACCTGCTGAGGCACTTTCCCTTCTGTGTTTGGGGACGGGTGTTACCTCTAAGGTGAAAACTGGGTACAAATTTCTTTGGTGTTTCAGGAGATGTTAATCCAGGGTTTTTATCTCGATCTTTCTTTACTACCTGCTGGTAAAGCTTTTTTTTTGTTTGTTTCTTTTGGGATAATAAACTCTGTCTCTCTGTGTATTTCTCACACTTTTTATTTTATTTTAAATACAAAATAACCAAATGTGATAGAGAGAAAGGGCTAGGCACATTCAGACCTGATGTAAGCGGTCAAGTGCAATTATTTCCAGGAGAGCGGTGGCAGAACTGAAACGGGCCCAAAAAAAAAATATCTCTTACGAGTTGGCTCCCCGGCATGCTGGCTCCCCTCGCCAAAATACTGTAATTTGTGCGGCTGGTTTGCTGCATACGGGGGCCCTCCTGACCGGACAGGACTTCGGTAGTAAACGGCGAGTGGTGGGGATGAATGGGGCTGGGGGATGGAGGGGAGGGGAGAGGACGGGAGGGAAGGGGGTGTGATATAGTCCTGCTGCCGGGAAGCGAAGCGGAACCGGGCGCCGGGTATCATTGCATAACAGATGATGTATTGTACAGCCTGTACCCTCTCCTAAAGAGCAGAGGTGGGCACGCCAAGGAAGGCTTGAGCCTGGCTCCCGGTGAGTGCCTGGATCTGGCCTGCCTCCACGGTCGTGAATAAAGACGAGTTAAGGAAGAGGCAAGGGGAATATGCTGGCATCGCCGTCCTCCCCGTTAGTCACAGTAACAAGATTGTTGTGAGGGTGAAACAAAGCCTCTCTGCGGGCAGGGGACAGGCTTTTCTCATCATGGGGTGGAAAGCCCAGGAGATCTGCTCTCCCTGGCATCTTCCTGCACACTCCTCTTCCCCAGGTGGAAGGGTGGGAGGTATCCTAGCACCATCCCTGCAAGAAGAAGGGAACCTGCTGCCTTTTTCCCCTTAGGAACCCCAAATACCATGCTGTTTTTCAGCATCACAGCCAGGCTGCAGTGGCTACCACAGTCTTGCTACAGAGCAGCAGGGCTAGCATGCCTCTCCTGCTTGGGCAGCTTGGTCCACAGCTGTATCCAGCTCAGGGTTTGCAAAAATGCAGCTTATCTTCAGCCTTTAACCACTTCTCAATGAGGAGAAAATGGGTCTGTGAAAAAATCCCAACAAGATACAATACAGAGGGGTGTCTTTTCCCTCTTTGTGGCAGATCAAACACATTTATCTAAGGTTTTAATTTCTTTTCCTTTCACATCATAGTGAGGATCTTTAGCAGAGAACGGAACAGCCGGGTGATGTATTTTTGGGTTATAACTTGAGAACAAAAGCTCATTAGGACTCAAAGATTTTATATGGATAACACCACCCACGGTTACTTTAGATAGGGTAGAAATGTTTTTATGCTTTAGGGCACAAACTAGCTATTAAATTACTAGGGAACTACAAATATCTACTAGACATATCGATGGGAGTGCAACCAGAACGCAGAGTACTACATAAAATAATTATATACAGCACAGCTAATATTAGATCACATGAAAGTACATGACTGTTCTATAAAAATCATTTGCATCTCTGTATTGGATGTTGTGTGTGGGGGGGTGGCACTGGTTTTGTACAAGGAGATGCTGACCTAGCTGTCAAAGGTTTGAAACCTTGCAGCCTCTGCCAGTGTTTCTCAGCAGGGCTGTGCCGCTGGAACCACCAGAGGAGCTGAGTTTCATCAACTAGCAAAAAGTCCTCCCTTTTCTGTGGTTAGCTAGGACGTAGACAACCCAAATGAGAGGGGAAGGATGATCTGGCACGCCGAGAGGATCCATCAAGCAAACGTGTCCTTGACGTGTGAGCCCGAATTGGGGTCGGTGACAAGGACAACTCTGACATCATATGAGTCATGTGAGGAGGGAGGGGTGTTGCTGCCTCCTGACGGGGGGACGCATCTGTTCCACGCTAGCTCGTGAGATGTGAAGAGGTTGCAGTGCTAAGATGCACATAGGGAGAGTGGGAGTGTGCCGCTTAGCAGGGCTTTTTTGAGTTTGGGAATCTCATCGGAGCTGCCTCTCTTCTGCTCTGCAATTCCTACCCCTCAGGCGCAGGTGGCTGTCGGACCAGCGCTGGCATGGCAGAGGAGCGAGAGGGCCAGGCCTTGGCATGGGAGAGCACCACAGGACCTCCAGTGGTGGATTTCCCACCTCTGTGGGACTTCAGAGCTCTGTGTGTTGTCCCTCACGGGCACCTGAAGGATAATGGAAGAAAAGCTTGAAGAAAGCCTTGTAGGATGTGCTTTTCTTAATTAGAGGGCAGCCATTGGATTAGCTGCCTTGATGTTCCCACTATAGAAGGCACACTTCAAGCTGCTAATAACTTTGCCAAACTGAGAAGTTGAAGCACTTGTACAAGTGAAATTTTCTAAGTTGCTGTGTCTTTCTTTGTCATTTCTATGAAGGGGAAAAAAATAAAAGTATGTGAATGTGTAATTAAGACCATCAAAAGGTATGCATGCAAGTGGGGTCAGTTCTAGCTGCAGAGCTATAAATATTTCATTTTCTGACTTCTTACTTCAGCTTTGTCCCACAGTGGCAAAGTTCTAGGTCTTATACGAAGATTGAGGGTGACAGAGCAGTGGAACAGGCTGCCCAGGGGGGCTGTGGAGTCTCCTTCTCTGGAGATATTCAAAGCCCGCCTGGATGATGTCCTGTGCAACCTGCTCTAGGTGACTGTGCTTTAGTAGGAGGGTTGGACTAGATGATCTCCCAAGGTCCTTCCAACCCTTGCCGTTCTGTGATTCTGTGATATGGGGAAACAAGCTCTCCCCTCAAGTATTTAAGATGAATGGCTAAAGGCAGATGTGCGGGCTAAATACCTGTACCAGCTTCACCTGTAGTTACAGCTAGATTTGCATCACTTCTGTTGTTTTATTTTTTGTGGGTATTATCTAAAGGTTAAGAACTTTAAAGAAGATGAGATGATGGGCAGCATGGGAAGGTCATGAGGTTGCATATTTGTAAATAACAGCAGGAGGGTGCTTAGGTCAGTCGTAGTGGGCCAGCTGTAGTGCAGTGGCTGTGAGAGGGCAGTTCTGGTGCAAAAAGATTAAAAAAGCAAGTGGAAATGATGAGACACTGTGTGTTTGGTACCCCAAAGAAAAGGGAACTGGCAGGGAAATACAAAGAGAAAGCTGACCCAGTTCAGCAAGGGTCTAAGAAAAGACAAAGTTCTTGATGAATGTCGGTGAATCAAAGCAGAAACAGAGATGTTGCCATGGGCTGAAGTAGATATTAAGTAATTATACAGAGGGTGGCGATTTGTGTTTCTGCCTGAGATTAAGAAATGACAAGGTGTAGAGGAAATGAAAAGGATAATACAGATGCTGCTGGGAATTACTGTCATAATTCTCCTGTTGTGGATAACTGGCAAAACCTGAACCCAGAGCCCTCAGCACTTGCGTGCAGAATAAATGCTGCTTGGCTTCAAGAGCGTGACTAGTGGTTGCCGAAGCCATGTGGGTGCAGAAAGGAGCAGGTTGTGTTTGTGAAAGAAAAAAATCCTTCTCCCCTAAGCATGGGGGGGGGGGGGGTGGGGGTGGTCATGCAGGGGTCCTGTGTGCAGATTTAGGGAGCAGCCATGCCTGTATCCTGCCCAGGGGGATTCTGCCCTGGGTAGAGCCTGAGAAGTGAACTTCAAGGAGCAAAACATCGGAGGGGGAACCTGACCCAGTCCAGCTGCGTTCTCTGTAGTGCCTGCTTCTGCTTTGCACAGACTTTGACATAGATAACTCATACATAACTATTATTCATATCATAGAATCATAGAATGTTTTGGGTTGGAAGGGACCCCTAGAGGTCATCTAGTCCAACCCCCCTGCAGTGAGCAGGGACACTGCTAACTAGATCAGGTTGCTCAGAGACCCATCCAACCTGGCCTTGAATGTTCCCAGGGATGGGGCCTCCACCACCTCTCTGGGCAACCCCTTCCAGTGTTTCACCACCCTCGTTGTAAAGAATTGCCTCCTTATATCCAATCTAAACCTACCCTGCTTCAGTTTAAAACCATTACCCCTTGTCCTGTCACAGCTGGCCCTACTAAAAAGATTTTCCCCATCTTTCCTATAGGCCCCCTTTAAGTACTGAAAGGCCGTAATCAGGTCTCCCCGCAGCCTTCTCTTCTCCAGGCTGAACAACCCCAACTCTCTCAGCCTGTCCTCATAGGAGAGGTGCTCCAGCCCTCGGATCATTTTAGTAGCCCTCCTCTGGACCCGCTCCAACTGTTCCATGTCCTTCTTGTGCTGATATATTTTTTTCTTATTTTAGCATGTCATTCTTCTTGGGAGCGTAAGCTGGAAAAGTTTTGGGCAGAGTTGGATAGTACAAATCCCGCAACTTATATCTTATCTAAACCATGAAGGAATTTCACGGACCCAGAGAAAAGACACGTGCAGGGCTGGGGCTTTGTTCCAGCTGAATTTCAGAGATTGAGTATAAGTGCAAGGGTGATAGCTTCTCAAAAAAAAAAAAAAAAGAAAGAAGACTCAGTATTTTATACTGGAAGTCTCACTGAACTCCAGTATTGAAGCCGTCACGATAACTACTTGTATTGCACTAAGACCCAGCAGCCCAACTCATGTTGGGACCCCATGGTTCTCAGCACTTGTCATGCAGGGTGAGAAATAAAAGCTTCTCCTGATGCGTTGCAGACAGCATGGGATGAACAGGAGCGCTGCTGAGGTGTCCTAGTTCAAAGAGCAAGCCAGAGGGAGTGCCAAGGACTTAGAACACACCTGATAACTTGAGTCTTTTCAATTCAGTTTGTATCTCTTGGGTTTTTGTGTTTAAGCTCATGTGTGGACATTAACGTGCATACTTCCCCCGCTCTGCTGCAGATGCCCTGGTGTGTGCCTCTATGCACAGTAAGAAAGAGGCAAGCCATGAGAAGCTCGACCTTCCTCTGCTTGGTGAGGGCCACCACATGGTCTGTCACGCACAGCTCCCTCCCTCCCTGGGTCCCTTCGCAGGCTGCTTTGACCCATTCTGGCTGGGTTGCACAAAATCCTCTCTTAGGCCTTAAGACTGATATAGTTTATCCCTGTTTTCTCCAGGATTTTTTATTTTATTTTCTCAAAGAAAAGCTCCTAATCAATCTTGTGGTGGCCTTTGTAGAATTCCTCCTTCTCCATCCCCATTTCCTCTGATTTTCCTTGCTAGATGTCTTCGTGTCTGGACCAGGCATTTACACAGGAAAGCGCTGGGAGCGCCACCTGTAAAGTGGTCACAGACCACAGTAAAATGCGAGGGTGTGATGAAGGAGCTTTGTACTTGCTTCGCCACTTATGCAAAGATCTGCCCTACAAATACCCTTGAGAAGTTTTGTACATTTCAGTCATGTATGGAGCCCTAAAATAACCCCCAGAAAAATATAGCTTCTGCTTTAGTGGTTCTCCCAACACTGATTTTCTTATTAATCTCCCTAGCAATACTTATAAAAATGCCTGGCTGTGGTTACGCAGATTGTCTGATGTGATCACTAGCAATTATGCTAATCACAGTCTTCGCACAGTTCTTTCCCATCTGTTTTATCCACCTATGGATACTTACAGTGATATAAATGATAAAAGAGGCTCTGATCACATCATGCTCTCATTTGCTGGTCAGCGTATGACCAAAGATTTTACAGACACAGACTAGGCAGGGGGTGAGCAGTGAGAGGAAAGAAGTTGCAGAGTACTCCCATTTTTTATGGAAGAGTAATGGACACACAAGACTCAATAACTTCCCAGGAATGACTGTGGCAGAATTGTGGATTGATTGCAGGCCTCTGGAAAACCTTTTCTGTATGAAGCCACATAGGCTGAGCATCACACAGCGGGAGAAATAAAAGACCTCTCTGCTGCCATTTACTGGAACTGGAGGAAGAGGAATGTGAGGGCAAGGAGCAGATTTTGTTTGCCTGCCCCGTAGATGTCATTAGCTGTGGGTGGTAAGACAATAAAACATTGTTTTCTTTGCTGTGTGCCTGAAGAACTGCAGTTTGCCAAGTGCAACTTGGTCAGCGAAGACACACACTACTCAAAATGCCAGCCTTGAACAGAGAGACAGTGCAGCTGGCACCTACCACTGATAGGAAAGGGAAAAGGGATCCCTTCTCCTACAGGCAAGATACTCATGATGGTAGGGGCTCATCGCTGTACTCCTCCATGTTAGTGCATTGCTTCTGCAGCCCAGTGACTGTGCTGTCTCTCAATGTCTGGGGTAACCCATGGAGAGAGCAGGATGACCAACAGGGTATGTGGTTGTGATGTGTCTAAAGTCGGTGGTGACAAGGCAGTAAAGACTTTCTTGGGGAGGAAGCTGGAGAACCCACACTGGTGTTGTGGCAAGAAGCCCCAGCCTGGTGAGAGTGGGTGGAACAGGCTGCCCGGGGGGGTTGTAGAGTTTCCTTCTCTGGAGATATTCAAAGCCTGCCTCAATGATGTCCTGTACAACCTACTCTAGGTGAACCTGCTTTAGCAGGAGGGTTGGACTAGATGATCTGGATGATTGGAAGAACAAAGAGTATAGTCAGGACCCTGAATTTTAGAAAAGCAAACTTCCAGCTCCTCAAGGAGATAGTCAGAAGGACTCCCTGGGAAACAGTCCTCAGGGACAGGGGAACAGAACAGAGCTGGCAGATCTTTAAGGATGTGATCCACAGAGCGCAAGAGCTCTCGATCCCTAGGTGTAAGAAATCGGGCAAAGAAGGGAAGAGACCGGCATGGCTGAGACGAGAGATGCTGGTCAAACTAAGGAGGAAGAGGGAACTGCACAGGCAGTGGAAGCAGGGACAGGCATCCTGGGAAAAGTATAGGGACGCGGTCCGGTTGTGTAGGAATGGGGTCAGGAAAGCCAAGGCTCAGCTGGAGCTAAACTTGGCTAGGGATGCAAAGAATAACAAGAAGGGTTTCTACAGGTATATCAGCCAGAAAAGAATGGTTAAAGAAAGCGTACCCCCGCTGATGAGCGAGACTGGCAAGCTGGTAACAGCAGATGAGGAGAAGGCTGAGGTACTCAACAACTTTTTTGCCTCAGTCTTCACTGGGAACCTCTCTCCTCACCCCACCCGAGTTGATGGATGGCATGAGGGGGACTGGGAGGGCAAACCCCTTCCTGCTGTAGGAGAAGATCAGGTTCGTGACCACCTGAGGAACCTGAATGCACATAAGTCCATGGGACCTGATGAGATGCATCCCAGAGTCCTGAGGGAATTGGCCGATGTAGTCGCCAAGCCACTCTCCATGACATTTGAAAAGTCATGGCAGTCAGGTGAAGTCCCTGGTGACTGGAAAAAGGGAAACACTGTGCCCATTTTCAAAAAGGGTAGAAAGGAAGACCCTGGGAACTACCGACCTGTCAGCCTCACCTCTGTGCCTGGGAAGATCATGGAACAGATCCTCCTAGAAGCTATGCTAAGGCACATGGAGGCCAGGGAGGTAATTCGAGATAGCCAGCATGGCTTCACCAAGGGCAAGTCCTGCCTGACAAACCTAGTGTCTTTCTATGATGGTGTGACAGCATCAGTGGACAAGGGAAAACCAATGGATGTCATCAATCTGGACTTCTGCAAAGCCTTTGACACGGTCCCCCACAACATCCTTCTCTCTAAATTGGAGAGCTATGGATTTGATGGGTGGCCTGTTCGGTGGATAAGGAACTGGCTGGATGGCCACATCCAGAGGGTAGTGGTCAATGGCTCGATGTCCAGATGGAGACTGGTGACGAGTGGTGTCCTTCAGGGGTCCGTACTGGGACTGGTGCTGTTTAATATATTAATCAATGACTTAGACAGCGAGACCGAATGCACCCTCAGCAAGTTTGCGGATGACACCAAACCGAGTGGTGCGGTTGACACACCAGGAGGACGGGATGTCATCCAGAGAGACCTGGACAGGCTGGAGAGGTGGGCCTGTGTGAACCTCATGAGGTTCAACAAGGCCAAGTGCAAGGTCCTGCACCTGGGCCGTGGTAACCCCCAGTATCAGTACAGGCTGGGGGAAGAAAGGATCGAGAGCAGCCCTGCCGAGAGGGACTTGGGCGTGCTGGTGGATGAAAAGCTGGACATGATGACTGGAGGTTGGTAAATGTGACGCCTCTCTTCAAGAAGGGCCGGAAGGAGGATCAGGGGAACTAAAGACCAGTCAGCCTAACCTCGGTACCGGCGAACATTATGGAGAGGTTCATCTTGAGTGTGCTCACCAGGCACATGGAGGACAATCAGGGGATCAGGCCCAGTCAGCATGGGTTCACGAAAGGCAAGTCTTGCCTAACCAACCTGATTTCCTTCTATGACCAGGTGACCCGCCTGGTAGATGAGGGAAAGGCTGTGGATGTTGTCTACCTGGACTTCAGCAAAGCCTTCGACACAGTCTCCCATAGCATTCTCGTGGAGAAGCTGGCAGTTCATGGCCTAGATGGATGTACTCTTTGCTGGGTTAAAAACTGGCTGGGTGGCCGAGCCCAGAGAGTCGTGGTGAATGGAGCTAAATCCAGTTGGCGGCCGGTCACAAGCGGTGTCCCCCAGGGCTCAGTTCTAGGGCCAGTCTTGTTTAATATCTTTATCAATGACCTTGATGAGGGAATTGAGTGTGCCCTCAGTAAATTTGCAGATGACGCCAAACTGGGTGGTAGTGTTGATCTGCTGGAGGGGAGGAGGGCTCTGCAGAGGGACCTGGCCAGGCTGGATCGATGGGCCGAGGCCAATTGTATGAGGTTCAACAAGGCCAAGTGCCGGGTCCTGCACTTTGGTCACAACAACCCCATGCAGCGCTACAGGCTTGGGGAAGAGTGGCTGGATAGATGCCTGGTGGAAAAAGACCTGGGGGTACTGATTGACAGCCAGCTGAATATGAGCCAGCAGTGTGCCCAGGTGGCCAAGAAGGCCAATGGCATCCTGGCTTGTATCAGGAATAGTGTGGCCATCAGGAGTAGGGAAGTGATCGTGCCCCTGTACTCGGTGCTGGTGAGGCCGCACCTCGAATACTGTGTTCAGTTTTGGGCCCCTCACTACAAGAAAGATGTTGCCTTGCTGGAACAGGTCCAGAGGAGAGCAACCAAGCTGGTGAGGGGTCTGGAACACAAGTCATACGAGGAGCGGCTGAGGGAACTGGGGTTGTTTAGTCTGGAGAAGAGGAGGCTGAGGGGAGACCTGATCGCCCTCTACAACTACCTGAAAGGAGGCTGTAGCGAGGTGGGGGTCGGCCTCTTCTCCGTGGTAACAGATGATAGGATGAGGGGGAATGGCTTGAAGCTGCGCCAGGGCAGGTTTAGGCTAGACATTAGGAAAAACTTCTTCACCGAGAGGGTTGTCAGGCTCTGGAATGGGCTGCCCAGGGAGGTGGTGGAGTCCTCATCCCTGGAGGTATTTAAAAGAAGGATAGATGAGGTGCTTAGGGACATGGTTTAGTGGTGGGATGGCAGTGCTAGGTTAACGGTTGGACTCGATGATCTTAAAGGTCTTTTCCAACCGAGGTGATTCTATGATTCTATGAGCCGGCAATGTGCGCTGGCGGCCCAGAAGGCCAACCGTACCCTGGGCTGCACCAGGAGAAGCGTGGCCAGCAGGTCGAGGGAGGTGATTCTGCCCCTCTACTCTGCTCTGGTGAGACCTCACCTAGAGTACTGCGTCCAGCTCTGGAGCCCTCAGCACAAGAAGGACATGGAAGTGTTGGAGCGGGTCCAGAGGAGGGCTACTAAAACGATCCGAGGGCTGGAGCACCTCTCCTATGAGGACAGGCTGAGGGAGTTGGGCTTGTTCAGCCTGGAGAAGAGAAGGCTGCGGGGAGACCTGATTACGGCCTTTCAGTACTTAAAGGGGGCCTATAGGAAAGATGGGGAAAATCTTTTTAGTAGGGCCAGCTGTGACAGGACAAGGGGTAATGGTTTTAAACTGAAGCAGGGTAGGTTTAGATTGGATATAAGGAGGCAATTCTTTACAACGAGGGTGGTGAAACACTGGAAGGGGTTGCCCAGAGAGGTGGTGGAGGCCCCATCCCTGGGAACATTCAAGGCCAGGTTGGATGGGTCTCTGAGCAACCTGATCTAGTTAGCGGTGTCCCTGCTCACTGCAGGTGGGTTGGACTAGATGACCTCTAGGGGTTCCTTCCAACCCAAAACATTCTATGATTCTATGATCTCCTGAGGTCCCTTCCAACCCTTGCCATTCTGTGAGAGCTGCATCCCTGACTGCCAGGGTGGGTAGAGGTCTGGGGATTCAGAGGCTGCAGGTGGCGTGACATGACATGATTAGATAAGGGAGTATCATAGTTAACAGTGGTGAAGTATATCTGCTCAGAAGCTTTTGGCAGTTGAAGAGGGCTCTTGTGCTTTCACACCTTGATGCTTCACTAACCCCTGATGTTAAACTACAAGCAATGAAAGAGATCACAGAGAAGCACTTGTTTGTAGGGTATTGCAGTGCTTCATGAAACTCAAGCAAAGGTTTATTGCACAAATTGCTGTTGTGAAGGGCAGTAACTTGCTTGGAAAGTAATGGTCTGCTCCTTTTCCTCTTTGTAAAGTTTTCTTCTCTGTATGTGGAGATGTAGTGCTTGGGAGAAAGGAAACGGGGCCAGTAAAGTCTGTACAAGGAAACTACTGGAGTTTCCAGGTGGAGATGGGATCTGCTGTTAAGTGGAATCCTTAGTATGACACAAGTGTCCCGAATCCATGAAAAATGCTCTAATACTTATTTTACGTAACTCTTGACTGTATGCGAATGATGAACTTTTTGAAACAGGAAATGTGTTTTCAGGATGTGTATGGACATGCCTATCAGCCTAAGGCTCCAAGGTAGATGCTACCTTGATAAATGGCCATTACTTTTCTGAAAAACTTGGATTAATCTTGGACACAAAAAAAGCAGCAGCCTTCACTTGGAGATCATTTATGGCCATTGGAGAGAAGATTATGCTTTGCTGGAGTATTACCTGTCAGAAAAGAACCCTTGGACCAAGAATCTTTCGGGGCGTTATATGACATTCAGCAAAATCATATCCGTTAGGAGATGCTTTCCTGCAGCAGATCCAGCTCCGTGTCCCATTTCCGGCTAATGCAACACACAATGGGACTACAGATTTCTAAGGAAGTAAATTCTTTCCAAACAGTTGTCGAAACTGTTGAGTCTAGGGAAATATATAGAGATGGATGGAATATGTCATTCTTAGAGAGATGAGTTATTTAAAGCTAGTCTGGGGTATGCTATTCTTAAAGGAATGAGATATTTATTAACAGACGTACATATTCCTGTAATGATTCCAGTGAGAACAATGAAAATTGTGGCTGAGTCAGCATAAATTTAGAGTTAAAAGTAAACTTAAGCCTGGAATTTTAAAGGCACTTAGTGTTGAACTAACTCTGAGCCCTTCAAAGCCAATGGCAGTTTTATGACTTACATCAGGAGAAAGAAAATTACTCTGATAGAGAATGCTTCTGAAATCACACCCAAAATTGATAAGTACATACTTTTACTATATTTTTGATATACTCCTGATAGATGCATATTATTCTATTGGGGGTGGGTTGTTTCAAATGAGTTGGGTACTGCTGTTAAGAATAATGGAATTTTAAAAAAAAAAATCTTAAACCCCTTTATGGCAGGGAATAAGTCTTCTGCATCTTGCAAAGAGGACAGCGCACCAAGGCTTTTATTAAATAAAAATAGACCATCTTTTCAAATGGATTTGTTAGATGCCTAACTATATTGTTAAGTCATTGGATATCATTTATGTTCTTAAAATAGTGCTCATGTGCTTACAACAAGCCTTAAGATACTCAGCTGATAGTTAAATCCATAACATATGCCCCACCTGGAAAATATGGCCCTGAAATAGTGTTCAAAATTAAATTTCCATGTGAAGTTTGCATATTTTGGGCCTCATCTCCAGCTGGAAGACTAAGATTAATTTATTTGAGAGTTAACTGTTTTACTCCAGCTGAGCATTGCATCCCAACCTTGTTTTTTGTCATAGAAACATAGAATGACAGAATCGTTTGGTTGGAAAAGACCTTTAAGATCATCGAGTCCAACCATACCTGTCCACCACTAAACCATGTCTCTAAGCACCTTGTCTACCTGTCTTTCAAATACCTCCAGGGATGGGGACCTGAACACTTCCCTGGGCAGCCCATTCCAGTGCCTGATAACACTTTCAGCAAAGACATTTTTCCTAGTATCTAATCTAAACCTCCCCTGGTGCAACTTGTCATTTCCTCTTGTCCTATTGTTTGTTACCTGGGAGAAGAGACTGACCCCCACCTTGTTACACCCTTTCTTTCAGGCACTTGTAGAGGGCGATCAGGTCTCCCCTCAGCCTCCTCTTCTCCAGGCTGAACAGCCCCAGTTCCCTCAGACGCTCCTCATAAGCCGTGTGCTCCTGACCCTTCACCAGCTTTGTTGCCCTTCTCTGGACACGCTCCAGCAACTCAATGTCCTTCTTGTAGTGAGGGGCCCAATACTGAACCCAGTATTCGAGGTGCAGCCTCACCAATGCCAAGTACAGGGGAAGGATCACTTCCCTGGTCCTGATGGCCACACTATTTCTAATACAAGCCAGGATGTTGTTGGCCCTCTTGGCCACCTGTGCACACTGCTGGCTCATATTCAGTCGACTGTCAACCAACATCCCAAGATGCCAAGCAGCTTTCCAGCCACTCATCCCCAGACCTGTAGTGTTGCATGGGGTTGTTGTGACCCAAACGCAGGACCTGGCACTTGGCCTTATTGAACCTCATACAGTTGGCCTCAGCCCATCGATCCAACCTGTCCAGATCCTTCTGCAGAACCTTCCTACCCTCGAGCAGATCGACACTTCCACCCAGCTTAGTGTCATCTGCAAGCTTGCTGAGGGTACACTCAATCGTCTCATCCAGGTCATTGATAAAGATAATAAATGGAACTGTCCCCAACACTGACCACTGGGGAACATGACTTGTGACTGGCCTTCACCACCCTTTGGGCCTGGCCATCCAGACAGATTTTACCCAGCAAAGAGTGTGCCTGTCCGTGTCATGGGCAGACAATTTCTCAAGCAGAATGCTGTGGGAAACAGTATGAAAGGCTTGACTGAAGTCCAGGTACACTACATCCACAGCCTTTCCCTCATCCACTAGGCACGTCACCTGGTCATAGAAGGAGATAAGGTTGGTCAAGCAGGATCTGCCTTTCATAAACCTGTGCTGACTGGGCCTGATCTTCTGGTTGTCCTGGATGTGCTTTGTGATGGCACTCAAGATGACCTGCTCTATGACCTTGCCTGGCACTGAAATCAGACTGACAGACCTTCTGTTTAGCTGTGATCTTTAGAAAGGCTTGATTGTGCTTGGTCGGTGAGCCCTGGGAAATATACAAGATACAGAGCAAAACCAAAGTGGCATTAAGAGGAAACTTGGGAGTGAAATCTTAACCCTCATAAAGTCAATTGGAGTTTTGCCACTGATTTTATACCTTAACTTCTCTAATGTCTTTACTTTTGGTGGCTTGCTATGTAAGTCTTTATGATATATTAATGTTAGTTTATATGTTCTGAAGATAGAGTGCCTGGTAAAACTTAGGATGCAAACCTATTATAAACCTCCACCGTATTTCTGTTCTGTCTTCTTCAGGCATTAAAGGATGTGTCTTTTTGGCTACTGTTTTGCTGGAGCTGAAACTTTCCCAAAACTCACAGCTAAGCAGTTCAGTGTGTGTTGCATGGGACAGCTACAGAATTCCAATTACTGCAATGGTGAGTAGCACCGAGACATGTAATCCTCAAATTTAAGTCATTAAAGAGGCTGTAAATGCACCTAGGAGCATTCAGAAGATAAAACAAACACATTTAAATATAAATATAAAAGAAGACCTTCAGGTCACAATACTCTTTGTCAGAGGTATTGTTTGGTATTTGGTGTATCAGAATGATTTGCAAAATGAGAATCACAGCCCTATTTCATTAGGCATTATAAAATGCTTGAAGAAAGAATCTCGGACATCTAAGATATGAATGCTAAGAAAGCAACTGCTGAAAGCATGATAGAGGAGGGACAGAAGCATGCAGTGCAGTTTATGTATGTATACATTTATGTATTTGTGTTATACACTATTAAAAGAAAGATCAGACATCCTGATTTATCCTTTAACCTGCTCATCAACCACCTGATTTCCTATAGGCTCTGTAGCAGAAATGAGTCTTGAGAAGGGAGTTGGGGGAAGATTTAAAGACGGATTTGAAATGTTTGGCTACTGGTTGATGAAGTTTTCCATTAATGATAGTCGACCTGTGACTTCTGACTCTTGTGCTTACCAGAGGTTCTGATCAGATATTGCTTCTTGAACACAAGGCACAACTGTGGCTTTGAATGTTATATATCCATGTATTATACAGTGCCTCTTGGGATTTATGCTGATCAGTAGGAGACTGTGAATGTGAATTTAAATGCAGGTTATTATATATTGGATATGCCACTGAATCCCCATAATGATGCAAGATCTCCGTGCACACTGCGTTTAACTGTACAGAGACGCAGGTTTAGCTGAGTGCTTAGATGTGTTATTTTAATGTAATTGCTTCTATGGAAATTATAAAGTAAATGATAAAACGCTTGTCTTACTATCATCACAGCATTTTTCTAAGAAAAGGACAAATTATTTTCCTGGTTGCAGCTTCTCAGCTAAAAATCAAAGATACCTTGAAGTCATAAAACTATGCAATGTTGTTGCTTGTGTCTCAGCTTTAGCCAGGATTCTTTGTAGTGTTCTTTGAGGATGAGCGGAATAGAGAGAGAAATGGATGTTTGTTCAGAAAGGCTTGTGAACATTTCACGTACTGTGGTATATACTTTTCTTTTGTAGTGTTATCTTATGTTTACTTAATCTGTGTCCTGTGTGGTGTGTTGACAGCTGTTAGGTTCCTTGTTTGTGCTTTATTTTATGATTTTCACTTGCGCCCAGTGAAAAGTTGAATGCAGCACTTTAGAATCCTAAATGCATCTCTTTATTATCATGGTTATGGTTTAAGTTGTTTTGTTTTAAATGCCAAAGGCTTGAGGTCTAGGACAATGTTGCAGATCCTTCAAAACCTGTGCAGCGATGCCAAGTATCAGTACCAGCTTGTGACCAATAAATGCAGCAATTACTCCCAGAAGTACTCAGCATTAGATGCAGAGGTATTTACTCTTTTATGGCTGAAGACACAAAATCAGTCACGCACCCAGCACCCTCGCTTTCTGCCTTCAAACTGTGACCAGATAAAAGACCCATCACATCATCTGTCTTCTAGACATGTTTCCCCTCTGTTTCCCAACTCACCTTACTCAAAGGCAAACCTCACAGCAGAGGAACCTAATCACAAGCTTCATTATATGCTCTGCCGTAGCAGGCAAGTGAATAAGCAGGGTTCAGATTGTTTCTTTCAGCTGAAAACCGTATGTGCTGATTGCAACTTTGTTAAATACATAAATAACTGGAGCCCTTCCAATCAGAGCCAGCCAAACCTTTTAATCATATACAGAAGTGTTCCTTGTGACATAATTACGCTATCCAGACTCCTTCCTTCATTGGGAAATATTCTGTCAAACAGTAAAATAATTAGCATGGATTTTAAAATCGGCATTGACATTCTAATGTCTAATTAGGTAATTGTCATTGGCACAGCAATACCTATTAGGAGCATGCAATTTGTGGAAGGGGTTTTGATGGAACAGACTGCAGGTGCAGATGGTCTAACAGCAGGACTCTTACCCGATGTAAACAAAGGTATTTTAATTAGCCATGTGACCCTGATCATTGTTAAAAGGTAAGGGCTGAGCATTCATCTTCCCACCATCCACTTCCTGGGACTTTCAAGGGTAATGTCGAAATACCTAAACCTATGGTAAATTACATACAGACCTGATTGAAATTCTCTTCAAATCTAATTATTGTTTCATTTGGTTTTTGGCAACATTAGTGCTATATTGGAGTTGGCTCAGAAGTCTTACCTAGTTGCTGGGCTATTTTTGGTTCGTACATCTCAATTGCTAACCTACACAAAGATATCAATTTTTGCGTAGCGTATCAAGGTAGACTTCCAAGATTTTGAAGTTTAGTTTTCAGCAAGTGCATGCTGAAAGTACTCAGAAAAGTGCAGAAGACCTGAATTTTATAAAATTACAAAAATACATTGCTGGTGAGCTTGCATGTAACTCAGACAGATCTTAGTTAAATTAATTTTAATTAGGGAAACAGGAATGAACACACAGTTCCAGTAGCTATGAATAACCTTGAAGTTAGACATGCAAGAGACCCCCCTTGGCTCCCTGTCCTGTTTGCAGCAGCTGTGGGAGAAGCACTGCATATGTTCGGTATTCCAGAGCAGACGTTGCACCTGGTATCTGAAGCAAAACTTCACGGAAACTTTGTGCATTTTATTCTTCTCATTAATGCGAAGTCAACAAATATCTTAAAAAAAGTGAAGGAAAAGCACTTTTGTAACTTTTTTTTCTGTGGACTCTTACTGATTTTTCAATTATATTACAGTTTTAAAATTACAGTAAGAGTATTTTTTATTATTACATTCTGGCATTAATCATATTTAGTTTTTTAGCACTCAGTCACATAAAAATAAATACACGTGTTTTGCTGCAATGACATATCCTATTTAATGTAATGGAATTGTTTTTATGAGCAAAACATGAAGCATTTGTAGAGCTAGGGCCTTAACTGTACACTGCTTAGTGCTGGGTCGGTCTGGTATGTGCTCTGCAGTGTTTAACCCAACGAGTTACAGGTTACTAATCTGCAGGGCTGATATTCGAATAGAGTGAAAGAAATATATCTATATATTTTCCCTCTGTCTCTCCTTTTCTGAACCTGTTGATGCTGTAACAAGGCACAGGACTACTAATTTCCCAGTCAACCTGCAAGTGGTTATGTTGTAAGTATTTATCTATACATATTATCAGGTTGAGAATAGTTCCACTAGACTGAAAGTAACTCCTGAAACAATTTCATGTCCAGTCTAAGTGCAAGTGTTGGATCAGCATCTATATTATAGGTAGAGATCTACGATTTCCCCATGGCTACAAAGGTGCTCTGGAGCTCTCATTACCAATGATGCCCAAATTGGGTATAACGGGCTTGAAAGTTTAGCTTTTGGCTAGTTCAGGAGCAAAGCAGCTGGGCTTGGGTTCAGCCAGCGTTAGGGACTGAATGCAGGTGCCTGAGCCAGGAGCTGAGTTACCCCTCTCCTTCGCAGCAGGAAGAGCAGGTACCTCCACGGATGGGAGAATTCACCCTGGGAAATGTCTCGCTAACTGCAGTGGCTGGGAAGAGGGTACTCTGGCTGCTTAATAAATGTTTGGTAAGAGTTTGCTAGGATGAGTTCAGGTCACTGTGAGAACTGGTGTAAAGTATGGGGGTTTTGTTTGGTTTTTTGTTTTTATATTTGTGAAATTGCATTACTAGAATCAGTGAGCAAATGTGCATAGTACCCTTCCAAGCCAGTTCTGCAGTCAACACTAAGATAAAAATGTAAACTGTAAATCTTTTGATTATGTGTAATGATAGTACCAAAGTTCTTCAACTTCTCAAGCAGTTGAGATGTATGAAAACCCAGCAGAATATGCTTTTTTGAAGACAGGTGCAACGGCTGCTCAAGTGTACGTTTTCTTTAATGTATGAGAATCCAAACAATTTTTTTTCCAGTAATTTGATTTGCCAGCATTTTTAGGGTGGGAGATCTCTTAGGTGCTGGTGCATGTGGGAGGTCTTGGTTATTTTCTGAGGGACTGTTTCATGTTATGACTTTGTGAATGTTGCTGATCTGATTCTCTAGTGAAATGCGTGGTGGCCTTTTGACTTCATGTTCAGATCTATCCAGGGCTGTAAAATGATGAATCTATATTCCCAATAGAAGTGATAGAGACTCTGTGCACTTTTTTTTTTAAGCTATATCATCTAACCAGAAACGTTTATTGATTCAATGGTGAAAAATAAACTTTTATTATCAGACTAAATAACTTCAGGAAAACCTTTCATCTTGAGAATTGCTTGGCTTATGTTGCTGCTTTCCAGTGAATGTGAATGTTTTTCCACTTTTGTCAGGCAAGTGCTATAGAGACCTTATTGTCTGAGTGTGTAATAAAGTATACTTGTTAGTTAATGAGTTCAACCACCATGAGATAATCCTCAAGTGACATGATGCCTGTCTGTGCTTGAAAATAAATAAATAAAAGCTAGAAAGAATACAAATGACAAACACACGTTATATCTCTCCTACTGATGCTGGGGTTTAATTATGGGGGACAATTACCTACTGTAGTCAAAGGATTCGCACATTAATAACATTATATAGGGATAATGTCTTTCTAAGCTGCTATAGCATTTAAAAGCTGGTACTTATGTGGCAATCCAGATTCCGTCTCCCTGTCAGTCCTATCTGGATTATTGCTACATTATGTAATGTGGTCTCTTGTGGGTTTTTTACTGTGTAATTAACATGTGGGTCTGACTTACCCAGTCCACTCCAATAAACCAGCCTTAATGAGTGAAATAATAATAATAATAATAATAATAATAAATCCTACGTGATTTCTCTGCTACTCTTACTATGATATTTGTGTTCAAGCAATACAAAGGCTCAATTTAATGTGTATGTATCTAATTGTACTCAATTTTCATGCAGCAGTCTTCCGAGACCTTTTCTCTGGTTTTATCCAGGAAAAAACCTAACCGCATTGGACGGGTAGAGTGGACAGACAAACTTTCTAACTCTGTGTTCCCCACTGTTCATTTGTCCTGCACTTTCACAGAGGAAAGATACGCTAAGACCTGTCAAAACTTAATCTCTTGCATATCCTTCTTAAATATTGTGTTTTGTGCTCTTCCCACTGTAAAATCTGTTACTGATCTCTCCTAAGAATGAGTGGAGGATTTGTGACAATGTTACAAAAGCACAGGTAGAAAATCACAGGAATATTTCTCACTTCCAGGTTTTTTGGCAAAATGTACTGCCTTTTGTGTCATTTTTAATGCACTCATTTAATGAGTGGAATTTATCCTAGAAATAATATTTCTTTAGTGGGCATCAATTCTCAGTGGAGGAAGACAAATCAATGGCTTGATTTAATGCTGGTTGCTAATTTTCCAGAGTTTGTGGTGGAAAAAAGTGAGCCATAACTTACTGATAAAGTAAATTATTTTTAAAAATCTAGAACTTTATTTTGTGCTTAGTATAGGTAACTGTTAGCAAGTACAGTGTGCCTGTGCTGTGAAGAGTGTTACAGCTGTGTCTAATTTAAATGATAACTGCTGTGCATTCTGGTGAAAATAATTAAGGGTATTTCTAGGTATTTGGTTGCTTCATGCCTGGTTTGTCCCATGTTGATACATTAATAACTCAACCAGATAATGACGTGCTTTCCTTTTGCTTTACAGTGCATCGTAGGGGTATTGGGAAACTCTCTTGTTGGCTTATCACAAAGCTAAAAATGCAAATATAAACAGAATGTACTGGTTTATAGGTGGAGTAAGTACAGTGGCATAGATCAATCCAATTCAAGTTGATTCCAGTGGGGATTATTAATTTATGTCAGCTCTGAATTTGGTCCTCGGGTTTAGGGGTCCTGGTTTTATCACCCACTGCTGCTGGTTATTTTCAATGTCTTTACAACCTGCTCATTTTCTGTAAATATCAGTGTGCAATTGGAAGCAGAGCTTTTAAGAAGACAATTTCTGATTACAGGAGTTTTTTTCATGAAACTTGCATCAACCTGCATAAAGTAATCCATGTACTAATGTAATAACTTCCTAATATAGCTACACTTGAATTCAAAGGATGTTATAGCATGTAATCTCTTTTTACATTAAGTATAGCTTAGGTAATACTTTCTCTTGGGATATGTTTTTTTGTGGTTTTTTTTGGGTTTTTTTGTTTTTTTGTTTTTTTTTTTACCAAAGCCATTTTTAGGCTTCAGAAATATGCTAGTAAAAAATGATATCAATCAACTGGAAAATGGAGGTGGAACAGTGTACCTTTATCCAAACTGCTTTAGAAGATAGATGTGTGTGTGTGTTAGCTTTGTATAGCAAAGTTTGCAGGAAGCATCTTTTATTAGAGCAAGGGAAATAGCTGGGGAAAAAAGGACATGGTCTGAAACAGTAACATCAAACTTCTGCCAAAGAACACTTCGGGAACAGTTGTTTTAATTTAATTTCATGTTCCTCTATTAGACAACTTGAGGGTGAAATCTAGTTAGTGCCTGTGGAGTAGAGTGGTGGTATTGCCAACGGAGAGGCAAATC
The DNA here is from genome assembly GCA_034008185.1 of Gorsachius magnificus. NCBI lineage: Eukaryota > Metazoa > Chordata > Aves > Pelecaniformes > Ardeidae > Gorsachius > Gorsachius magnificus. Next base: position 14,272,824 of record CM067085.1, on the reverse strand, counting down.
CTCAGTGGTCTGTGACAGAGGAGGCAGCAGCTGTAGAGCAACAAGATGTAAGACCACGACATATCACCAAACGAGTGCTTGTATTGAATTCACCAATTTTTCTAGCTAATATGTACTCCCAGTGCTTTGGGGTGGTGCTGCAGCAGTGATGGACCCAGCCATCGCACCTCCTAACCTATAGTTAGCAACAGTTCAGCTTCTCTTAAGGTGTCAGAAGCAAAACCTTTCATTCCAAATACATGGTATGGATCTTAACCACAGGACAAAGTACGATACACTCATCAAAGATGAGGCTAGGAACTAAAATTCTGGATACCAAAAAGCATGGGCTCAATAGATGCACTTGCTTTATGGCACTCCATAACTTCCTTTGTTAACCTCTCTACGTTTCACAAGCTATAAGCAACCTGCCTCTTTCCTTCTGCTGAGAGAAAACCACATTACCATCTCTCTCCTCCCTTCCCTTCCTTTTCCTCCCCTCTCTGTGAACATCCCCTCTGTTTCACTGGTGCCAACTACCTTTCCTTTCAGAGATGGTCTTACAAATACTTGTCTTAATTACACTCTAAACAACTGTTCTCAGCTTGTTTTTAGCTTTGAAGTCTATTTGTTGCTTCTATTTCAGACAAGAAATAGAAGAGAACTTCTATGCCCAAAAGCTTGTGTTCTTTCTAACTATACCAGTTGGTTTAACAAGGGACGTTGCCTCTAACTACAAATTTGCCTTGCCTGGTTTCCATGTAAGTGTGGGCCTCCGTGGATAACCAGGGTTGAGAAATTGGGGAGGGAGCAGTTGCTTTATGAGAGGCTCTTCCCCACCAGTACTGGATGTGTCTGATCTTTATCAAGCTTCTTCCAATATACATTGCCTGGTTGTCCTCACCGCTGTAGCTGCCACGATGGTGCAGTTCTAAGGTGCATGTATATATAGGATGCTGGAACCAATGCCTCCTTTGCTTAAGAGCATTTCTTCTTAAGACTGGGAAGATGTACTGGTGGGTTTTGTATTTGTTGCACTGGTTATTCTGGTGTCATCAAGGACTTGCTCATCTGTAGTTCGCTCCTGATGTCTTTGGTGGGAGTGAGGGAGCGTTTGAAGGCTGGAGAGGAAACTTGGTTCAGGGAAAATGTCAGAGGTAATCATCAGGGGTTGTGACTGTTTAATAAATTCTAGGGTAGGATAGCATGTCACAGTCCGGATTTGCTGTATATGGGGGATTCATTTTGTACTGTAATTAGTTAGTACCGTATTAACACTGCTCATTCAGGAAAATGAACTGTTTCCTTGGAGAGTATTCCTACTGAATAAAAGCCATATTTAAATTGGTGAGATGGGTCTCATGACTGTTATTCTCATTATTGATATGATGGTGCCTCAGGGTTTGGCCATGTATCTTGGCTTTTTAAAATGTATTTTGTATGATTTCTGACTCCCTGATGTAGGTCTACAGGTTTTCACTAATGGTAGTTTGAAGGCTAGTATTTCTTATGCTGATCTGATTGCAGATCTGCAATGATATGGCTCTGATATTTTCTAGACGGTAGGTTTTATGGAAGTGTTCCAGATAATCTTTGATGGAGGAATGGCTGTTACTGAAGTCCTGGTGGGAATAAAGAAAACAAAATCTTGTAGTTATGTATGTATTTAGCTGCAACCTCATGGTTGGTGCAGTTATCTAGAACCTGTTCTTTATGGTGGAGTATGAACAAATTGAGGTATTACATGAACACTTCAATGCTAGTTTCCTAGGGTTAGAGGAAGTCAGTTATGGTTGGTGAAAATAAAATGTGTGATTTCGGTAATATATTTGGGTTTGAAGTCTGATGGTTAGGTGTCATCTTATAGATGCTCAGGAGAGTCTGTGATGTCAGGGAGGTAGGTAGATGATGAAGTCACTGAAAAAAATAGCTGTATGCAAGGCTGTAGGATCTTTTTGTGAATTTTGATACCACCTCAGCAAGGATATTATGGATGCCTATAGGTCTCCAGACTTTCATTGCTTATGCATTGTGGGGATCACATGAGAAGAGTTTGTGGGATAGGAATGAGAAATTTAGAGTACCTCCTAGTTTTCCTAGGAGCTGACAGGCAATCGATCTAGTGATATATATTTGAGCTCTAAAATTAAGTGTAAGGTGTAAGGTCTTTCTTAAATTCCTTGTAGTAGGTAGTGTCTGTTAGTCTTACGCATGTCTTTGCAGGTTAGCATGATGGTAACCTTATCTTTTCCTGCTCTTCAATGACTGAATTATAAGGATTTTAGAAACTTTGTTTAAAAGCTTTTAGTCGTTGATTCTGTTCACTGATGTTTTTTGGTTTGTTTTTTAGAAGCAGTTGATGTAGTAGTGAAGGTGGGGAAAGGAAAAGGTGTCCAGAAGTTGCTTCATCTTGGCTATGAAAAAATTCTTGGACATGCAGTTGGTTTAAAAAAACCATAATCCTCTAATGTCGCATATACTTGTGTTTTTGAGGTAGCTTCTCTGTGCAGAAGTGTACATCTATGAAGAGGTTTCCTTGTTTATTAATTTAACAGTTATGACAGCCTAGTGCCAGATGTTGAGAAGGTGATCTGTGGTCATGGATGTTGCAGCTTTGGGTGAGATTGTGGTGGCTTGCCAGGTCTGATGGTTTGTGTGGTTTATTCCATCTACTCTTGCTATGGTGGTATGTAGAACAGTAGCAGAAATTGTTGATGTGTTTCTTATTTTAATACTGTGATTAAATTTAAATGACTGGAGATCAGCTAATTGTGTACATACATAATTATCTTATGTATTACAGTAATATTTGAGGATTTGCCAAGGCTGGGGCTCTGTGGTTCTCGGCCAAACAGTAAATAACCCATTCCTGAAAGAGACATTGCTCTGATCTCTTCTATCTTTGTTCCTCAGGATTGTCTCGCTAGTTTTTACACCCACTTTGTGTATATAGACCTAAATTAACATGAAAACTTTTCAGGGAATGGCTTGTTTATGACATTTGTGTTACAATACTTACTGCGGTGGAAATTCTGCTTGCTGAGATCTCTGAGGGGACCAGAAGTACAAACAATAATAGTACTGAACCATGGAAAGTTACGCTTTCATCTGCTTGATATTTACATTCTTGATCAGGGAGAGACTCAGCCATGCTCATAGTTTTGCACTGTGTGCAAATACGCTTTCTCTGGAGTTCTGGCATGTTCGTTTGGTGTCTTGCTCCTTGCATTGCCTCCTGCTCTTACGCTGCTCTGATAAGCTCTGCAACAGCTCATATCCACTACTGGGAGAAGGAAAGGATACTAAGCTCAGAGGAAGCAGAGAAATATGGACTAAGGATGAAGCTGTCATGGAACCAGAGAGTAAATCCAGTTGCCTTATTCCTGCCTTAGTGCTACGCAGGGCGGCAAATTTGCCTGGAATTGATGGAGACCATTGTGCAGCCTCCAGTCCCATCCCACAGGCACCTGGTCCAGGAGAGAGAGAGAGATGTGCCAGCTTTGCCCTGCCTTCCTTCATGAAGGTGTCTGTGCTCACACATGAGAGTTCCTTTCAAAAACCGTTCTTCAAACTCCTGTTTAAAGAAGAGCAAAAATGAAACAGCCCAGACTCCTCTTCAGAGACACCTGTGTGAAAACTCATAGAATCGTTTAGGTTGGAAAAGACCTTTAAGCTCATCAAGACCAACCTTTAACCTAACCCTGATATATATATATTTAATTTATGAAACTAAAAGAAAGTGTTTTTATCCCATCCATGGACTTCACAGTCTCCTCTTCCCCCCTTTCACATCTTCCACTTGCATTATGGTCATGAGAACACACACAGGAGGAGTCTGCATGGATTTGGGGTAGGAGAGTTGCTTGGTTTTGTTTTCCCTGAAAGGGACTGTTTTCTCACACAGTTGTGTGGGCACACAGCCATGAGGTAAGGACCTGCAATTTTATTTTTTTTCCAGGTTTACCTCTGGTTTATTTCCTAGCTAATATGTATATTTACATTTTTTTTCTTCTTAATATTCTGCTATGCTGAATGTACAGTTAGGTACACACAGGAAGCAATAACATTGGCCCGTAAAGCCAGCCATGAGTCTTTGTACTAAATGTAGAGAAAATTCATGGTAAGCGCAACAGTCAAAATCATGCAAATTACCAACTGTAGCATCATAAAGATGTAATTACTGGACCAAAATGCCAAATTTTCAATCCTCTTCTGATTAGTTGTTGGAGCAATGAGTTATCACAAGATTGCTACTTGTTAATATTGGCAAATCAACAGCTGCTATTCTTTGGTATAATAATATCACTAAATTCTGTGATTGTCATGTATCTAGTTTTACATCAGATATGATTATGCCCATTAGGATTAAAGTCATTATACGGTAGGATTAGAACTGAGCATGATTTTGGGTAATGACAGTGTTAGTGTCACTATAGATTTCAAATTATATTAATTTCTGTCAATATGCAAAAATACACTAGAAAACCTTTTCACACTAGAAAACATTTTCACAGGGACTGAGGCACATGTTTGTTTCCTGGTAATAGCATTCAGATGAATATCCAGGCTACAAGTGAAATAGGATTGTATAATTTACTGTCTGCTCATAATAAGAATGTGCACTCTGTCGTCAAAAGTTGGGGTGTTGTAGAAATGATCCCGTCTTTGAGCAAATGTTGCAATTACTTCAAGCTGTCGAAACTCTGCTTCCTTTGAACAGAAGTGTCCAGAGCAAATACTGCAACAATGAATCTTTTTATCATTCTGCAATCCCATTTGTGATAAGAGGAATTCCTTGGGGATTACTTTAAATTCTGTACATTAGCAGCAGTTCTGTGGGTTAAATCAGATAAAACAGGCTCTTATCAGATTATTAGTCACATTAGGCAATTACATTCTTATCTCTTAGAAATAATTCTTGCAGCCTTGGTGCTTATTTCTCCTCATTAGAAGAGGCTAATTCCTGATTAAGATCTTTTGCCTTCCGTACAATAAACCTTTATATTGGATTTGCCACATAAATTGAAAAATACCTTGCGGCAGAGAAGGACAGCTGCACTTCCCTTTTAAAAATATGCCTCGCTTGGAGTTTAAACATCACTTGTGCAGATTTGCTGCCTGCAGTTTGGGATTTAAGGCAGCAGTGCTGTAGCTTTTGACCAGCATCAAAATCAAAGGCCTCCAAACCAGCATGGTTTTACAGGAAAACCAACATGTCTTCATTTGTTTTTATGGAGTTTGGTTTCAATTGCATGAAAATCAGAGTAAGGGAAGGATGTTTCAGATACTGTTTGCATAATGGCCGTAAATATACTGCCCTGTGAGCAAGCCCACCTGTGGGATGCCTTCACAGCTAGCATCCTGTGCAGCGTAGGTGGGAGGCTTGGTGCAGGGATGGACCCTAATCCCTCATACATCTTGCTCTTTTGGAAAGTTTTCTGCAAACACGGTGTTACATGCATGGAGGCATGCTTGTTGGCAGGTATGTGTCAAATGTGGGCTTGTGTTTACTGTAGGAACTGGATCAAAGTTGTTTTGCTCTTTCATGTAATTAACTCAACCCAAAAGAAATATCCAATTGAGTGATTTACGTAAGATAAGCCAGGCACTTGGGAAATGTAAGTGCTTTAGTGGAAATGATACATGGGAAAAATGAGTCACATTGCTTCACAGGTCTGCGTTTCCAATACTTGTGTCAGTAGCTGGTTGCTGAAACAGATCTACCTCCTGCTTCCCACCTTTTCAGGAGCATTTGCTTTTGTAGTCATTCAGTGCTATGCCATCCCTGCTGCTGTTTCCTGGGCACCATCCTGTATAAATACGTGTTTTACACTTGGAGGCCTTAGCCAATGTATGTGCATGCTTGCGTGCAAAATGAGTACAGTCAGTGTTGCTTCAATATTTTTGTAAAGGATTAGCAAAAAATTTTCCCTTATTAGAAGTGAGATGATGGGAAGTTTTCAAAGGGAAAAATGGCAAACACCTAACTCCTATTAAAAATAAATAGGAATTAAGTGTCTGCCAATTAGGCCTATGAAAACCTTTCTGGTGGTCTTTAGGATTGAACCAAATTACATTGAAAACCAGATGGGAATGTGTTAAGGATGAAGTGATTGCTTGAGACAAAGCGTTGCCTGTTAGAGGTGGTCCCGAGTGAAGTTTTCAGTGTCTGTCTGCATGTATGCAATGTGTGTCATATTATGTTTACAGAGCACCTTTAGTAAAAAGTTCAATGCATTGACTGTACAAATATTGCTATGCGCTTTGCTTCCATTTAGTTTTCATATTTTGCAAGTGATGTTAAAAATTCATGCCCAGAGACGTTGTGTTTGGACATCTGTCCACTGGATGGCATGGGAAATGCTAATAGTTACTTGACTTACTCATACAGCTCCTGGAAGATGGTCCTGTGACAGAATTTGAACCTCAAGGGTTGTAGCCTTTCAAAATACAGAAAGAAAAATTCATTGGATTAAGACACTGATGACCTGTGAGAGAGATTAGAGCAGTTTCTTTCTGAGGTTGCAGGACAAGTGTCAAGGCATTGTGCAGGGGTGCCCACTTGGACGGTTCAGGGCAAGGACTTGAACGTGTGTCACCTTTGTCACGCAGCGACCAGAGTGCACTGAGCTGTCCCCTCTCTGTGCCCAAAGTCCCATTAAAGCCATCTTTAGGTGCACAAAGTTTCTTTAGGCAAAAATGTTTGACTTGGTCCTGGTTGTGTGGTGCCACACAAGCCCAGAAGCTCTGATGAAGATGCTGCACAGGTAATTTCCATGACAGCATGAAAAGATTACTTTGTCTAAGTAAATCATAAGTGAGAGAAAGGAACTATTATCTTTACCTAGGTCTCTGAGGTATAAAGATTAAGTAATTTACCCAAATCTTGGGAAGTTTGGGGTAGAGCTGACAATCTGAACCCACATCTGCTACTTCCAATGTTGCACTTCAGATCTGCTCCCAGCTGCGATCTGCCAGTGTCCCAACACCGTGACTTGGGCCAACATGGTTAAAGATCTGTAGCAATCATATACCCTGAGTGATGGGGAATTTGACTGAAGCCATTGCCCTGAGCCTAGCTGGCTCTTGGGTTGCCTGCTTCCTTAATCCCCAGTTGTGAAGCAGAAGAGGGCTGGGGTCTCAGGGCTGCTCTGTGCAATTCCCAGTTGCCCAGGCAGTGAGTAACTCCTGGAATATCAAGGCACTGATGTAGCGCACATAAAATTAGTTCTTAAACTGTTGTCTGAGGGAAAAGGTTTATGCAGGTAAAGTCTCAAAGCTCAGAAGTTTTCACTAGAGTGGAAGATGACTTGGCTGCTAACTAATCTGCACTGGAGGCAAGTAGATCTTGGCTGTTCCTTTACAGTTATCCTTCTACTTCTGTGGGTAAACTTGGTTGTTCACCAACATCTGTTTCGCTGTAAAACAGATAAACAGATTCTGTTTGTGGAATACTTTTACTATTATTATTATTATTGAGACTTTCACTCCAGCCTGGTTCCATTTGTGAGGAAAGTTTGGTGGAGCAAAACCAGCCTGGCAGGGTAAAGGGGTCTTGAGCAAGCTCCTGGGCTGAAGCTAAATTCTTGGCTCTTACTCAGGAGTCAAGTGTGAAATGTTAGATTGCCTAAGGTGTGATAGACTAGATTCTTTTTTTCTTTTCTAGTAACTATAGTATTTTTTTCCACTGTGGTATTTCACAAGAACTATTTCCCCGTCTGTTTAAGAAATCTGATGTGTGTAACCAAATCACCTGGGTTTGTTAATCTTCTCCAGCTTCTTACAGATCAGCATTGGCCAATAAACTGCAAACATCATTCTGACTAGGGCTGACTGATAGAAAAAAAGAAAGTATCTTCAAAAGCTTTGATAGATTTTATTTTATTTTATTTTTAACCAGAAGAAAAAAATTCAGAGAGCTGCTACTTTCCAGGAAAGCCTGTAAGTTTTATTGGAAAAATCCCCAGCCAAAACATTTCAATAGGAAATGCACATATTTCTGTTCAGGTTTTCTCTCCTACCTCCCCCATGCTCAAGTTGCTAGACTCAAATTGTTCTTTTATATGCATCTGAAAATGAAGTTTCCTAGCAGTGGGATGCTGTTAGCTTCTGTGCAAGCATTCTTAGGTGTATTAGGTGCGGATTTCTAGAGCTCACATTAGCAGCTATCTTGGGGTAGCAAAGAGCTCAATTAATGTGGCCATAAATTTGAAGCAGTTATGACCTCCATCTCTTCTCCTCCTCATCATCAACAGTTGCAAGGTTTTTCTCTTCTAAATACAAGTATTTTTAGTGTGCTTAATAAAGCCATTTTTATTCCCTGGTCTTTCCTCAAGGTTTGCTGCTGAATGAAAAATGGGCAGCTCACTAGGAATAGTGCATTGTAATGGTTGCTTTGCTGCAGAGGGGTTTGTGAATTTTATGCTTGTGGTTACTTGGTTTTAACAAAGTCAGCCTCCCCGGGACTGGTGTTTGTGTAGCAAGCATAATGGGCACTTGTGACACAAGGAGAATTTATGGCAGGAGTAAGAACCTGCTTATGGTTCTTATAATAGCCTACGAGATCATATACCATGACCTGCCTTTGAAATCACATCAGATGTGGACTCACCTTTAAAATATATACCTTACAGTGACCATATCTTCTACTTCTCCCCCTGTGATGTTACAGGGGAGAGAGAGAGGTGTATCATGTCTTCTGAGCATTAATTTAATATTTCAGCCTGTGAATCTAGGAGCAGTTGGCAACTTCCCAAGCTCTTTATGTGGGATGGAAATAGTTCCTTCTTGTTAACTTGAGTCTATCCTATGATCAGAGACAAGAAGACACTATATAAGAAGCCTTGTTAAGGTACTAGCTAAGTTGGTAAGAACCATATTGGTCCTAGCAACTAGACGATCACTCTAGGGAAAGTTGTCTGGTGACTTCAACTTCCATCCTCTGTGACCTTAATATACACATTTTCCTTCTGTTTCGTATTTCTGTCCACAAGATCATTGCCTGTTAATCATGAAATGATGCCTGCATATTCCTCGCAATTCTTCATTCTTGGAAAAAGTGTTACCACGTGGAAAGTTTCCAAAGCTTTAATTTCCTTAAGGATTTCCAAAATATAACTTAAAAAGAAAACAGAGATATAACAATATTTTGGTTCCCTTTTCAGTCTAATTTTTTATTGTTGTTGTTTTTAAATCTAGAAATTTTAGTCCTGAGTCTCTCAATACATGTAGAAATAATTGCCAAAATGCAAATTTGCCAGATTAGAATGAGAATGGCATAAATTCTGTGGCAGACCACAGCGATCCACAGCTATGTGTGGACTAGCTCATAAGGGGTTTGAAAATTAAGGAGAAAAGCAAGTTTATAATCAATAGGCTTAAGTTTGTTACACAGGGATCTGTAAATGGGAAAGATTAACTCCCCTCAAAAAACACTGGAAATTTTTTTGTGTCTGAGCACAGAGGTGAAGTCATACTTTAAACAACCTTCTCACCAAATTTTCTGTGATTCAGTGTTGCACCATGCTTTGTAATGGTGAATGCCCAACTCCTGAAAAGACCCCAAATTTTATTGCATTTTAAAGAATATTTCTTGTGTATTGCTGCCATGTTCTCACTTACTACAAAGTAGTTATTAAAGCAGATTTCCTGAACACGTCAAACTTTCTCCTAGGAATTTTGAACATTATAAAAGTAGCTTTTAAGAATTTTAGGTTTGGTGGCTGGGAAAAAAAAAAAAGTTGTAATTAATGTGCCAAGCCCTGGCTTGTGAAAAGACAAAGGAAAGTGTAATTCACTTGTCTGCTACCTGAGCTGTTTGAGGTGATGATTCTGGCATATCTTAGGGCAAGCCCATAAGACATGGTGATAGATCACTTTTCTTGCTGTTTTAAATTGATTTACCAAGAGAAGAAGGAAAAAAAAAACACCCAACAACGAACTAGAACAAACACTTAATCTTTTAGCTTTCTGCAGCACCGTATATTTAAACCATCATTAGTTGTATTCAACTGGGTCTTTTCCAGTATCACTCACAGAACATGGAAAGTCTCCAACTGACTTCACTAGGTTTTGGCTTGAGGCCTGATACCAAAAAGTGGACTGAGCGTCTGCCTGAGAGCTGCTCAGCAGTGCTTGAGAAAAGACAGCCTGAAGTTCATGCTGTGTCTAATGTCCCATCTACAGTCACGTCAAGGGAAACTGATTTACCAAGGGGACAAGTCATATCCTACGCTGGGTTCTGCCCCATTTGTTGATTTTCAGCCTCTTTCCTCTTTGCAAGGATGGTGTTTGTTGAATGTGGTGTTTTAGGGCCATACAAACCTTCAGATCCTGCATTCTTGAATGCACTGGAAACTTCACCAATAATGGAGCCAAGCACCTACAGAGTCCTGGTATATGGGGCGAGCACTGATTTATAGGAATGATAACTGTATGGTGCATGTAAAGGTCTGCTCAAGTCAAACTTTGCAGTAGAAGTGATCTAAGGATAATTGGTTTTATAGCTGTTCTTACAAAGATTTTAGTGCCTTTAAACTTTTATTTGCTTAAACATAACAAAAGTTCAGTTGTAGTCAGAGCTGTTTATTTTGCAAGGCAGTTAGAGGTGGATTTTGCTGCTGGTCAGGTTTGTAAAAAACATGTGCTTTACTGAAGGGAGGTAAAAATCAGTCCAGGTTCTCTGACCACCTTGGCTATTGTATTAAGCAGAATAGTTTTTTCTTGTTGGATTGTCCTATTGTGTGTTTGTTCCTGTTTAGCACAATAATAGAAAGAAAAGGGTTTATGCAGCTTTATTATGAATCTGTTCCCATTCATAAATTCCATTGAAATTGAAAAGAACTTCATAGGAAATATTTTTTTAAAAATGGGTTTGTTTTATTCAGTCATAGAAAAAAAAAAAATGAAATCGAATTACGAAATATGCAGATGGTTTTAAGTCTTGGTGAATGACTGTCCAAAACTTCAAAGTTTGGATTTCATTTTGTTAAACTTCCAAAATCTGTTGGCTGACTGGTGACTTCCAGTGCTATGATGAAGCTGCAAATCTGTTCCAGTTGTATTTTCATGGGAACAACTTGCATGAAATATATGAAGCACCCTAATTCTGAAATCAGTTAAATACCCTAACTAAATCAATGCATTTGGCTAATTTGAATAGTGGAGCATTCCCCAAGTATATTTCAATGGAGGATCAGGTACGAAAGAGTTAACAAGTAACATTTGAGTCCCCCTTCCAGAGTGGTTACTGCCTTAGATTATATGTGGCAAAACAATTAAAAGTCAGCAGTACAGAACAGTTTTCTGTGACCTCCAAAAGACGAATAGATTCATTTCCAATAGATTATGTGAAAGAAGTTGAGCCCTCAGCTTGTTATTCATGTTACCTGTGGTCTTGCATGTTTAAATAGTTCTGCTGTTTTGGTTAGCAGCGATACAGATCCTACTGCTATTACAGTCCTTCGTTTGCGGTTCTGCAATACAGCAAGCAACCTTTAATACAAACCTTATTTACTTATTTACTTATCCCCACCCCCTTGTCTTCTTACTGCTGAACCTTTTGTGGACAGAGGCAAACATTTCAGCAAAAGGAAAACTATTTTTACCCCCTTAGCCTTTCTTTGAAGGGGATAAAAATGAAATCTAACTGGAGGAAAGTTCTACTGAAAGGGTGAGGAGAACAGAAAAAGATTCAATTATATTGGTTGGATCAAGATATTAGTATGTGAAATCTGGTTTCACATAGACTTCAAAAACAAAGACAACTCCTTTTGAGCCTCTGGCGATGTGACTGGCTCCATAAGATCAGAGCTCAGATTTACATGGATCTGTATTAGTTCAGGTATGAAGAGTTTCATTTTGCTGATCTTTTGAAGCAAATTCCACATAGCAGCACAAGAAAGGGCTGCCACATCGGATTTGACACCCTCCAACTGTGCCTTATGCCAATGTTTTCGTTGGTTCCCTCTTTACAAAATAGTTCTTTGCCAGTTTTCTGAGGACTCCATCCTTTCTTTCTTTTCCTCTTTTTTTTTTTTTTTTTTTTTCCCCCCTGTTTGAGAATGGTTTAGTTTGGGATTGTTAAGTATGTATAGAAATAGCCATGAAGTAAAGGAAGAGCTGGCTTACAAAACCCCTCTATTTTAGTTGAAAAAATAACCCCACTGGAAAGTGATCTGTTGTTTTCTTTTGGTCTGTAAACAGTTCTTACTCTGTGTGCATTTATTAGCCAAACATGGATATAATTAATAGCTTTTCAATTTCTAAGGTCTGCACAGATAAAATTTAGAATAAATCAAACCTTGCTCAGCTCCTGGCTTACATTGTTTCTTAGGCTCTCCTTGGCTGCGCTCTTGCGTTAACCACCTCCTTTCCCCGGTTGTTCCAAGTTTCCTTGCACTGCCTTCAAGCTTCCTACCCTCTGGGTACGAGACAGCTCAGAGATGTATGGCTGCATGCTCAGGACCTGTATGGGAATCCCTTCTCCACATAAAGAACTGCAGAAACTGTCACTGGATACAAAAATTCCCATAGACCTCTACATACAGGCTAAGCTGTGGCAGCACAAGACATGGCGGGAGGCAGCCAAAGCAACAGCAAACTGCCCGGCGCGGTCCCCAGTGCCTCTGACTGCGCTGCTGCCAGCCAGCTCCGCCGCTCTGGCGTGCAGTCCTTGCAGTGGCGTTGCTTATGTGTTCACTTACTCTGCAGATTGTGTGCGAGCAACCAAAATGTGACCCTGTGTACCCAGCAAATTCAATTACTGTTAAAATAACACAGCTAAGGCAACATAGAGAGCTCTCTATCTTGCTGTTGCGGCTCAAAAGCTGCTATGAGCGCATGGTAGTAACTGACAGCTCCTATATTATGCTGTATATGTGCCATACCAGCCTCTTACAAGCCTTATCTTTTGAAAGGTGGATAATATTCATAGCTACCCCCTGAATTCTGTGGCTTTGTCAAAGTAGTAGCATTTAGTTTGCAGGCATGATGCCCTGTATCAGGATCAGCAGTTTTCATGCTGTTTTTCGGATGCTCCTGCCACACAAGCCTCCCCTCAGCAGGTGGGAAGTGGTTTGTGATCTAAGGTTTGCAAAGAGAAACAAGCAGGGTGACTTCATGGCATTTGACACAGGCTGTTCCCACCTCCCAGAAATGGCGAAATAGCCGTACTTGCAATGAACATCTTGATTTATAGGTGAACTCTTAACGATTTAAAGTTTGGAAGGGGCGAGGAGGGTTGCACATGTGTTGGTTCTTAGGTCTTCATTTGTGAGGCTTTGAAGTTCGAGTCCATTTAAAAATTCTCTGCAAATTTTAGAAATAACATTTCTAAATGTAACACAAAATCTGGTGGCATATGGTTGTATTTAGGTGACTAATACTCACTTGGGGCCACCTTCTTAATTTACTGCTGGCTTCGCCATTCATGAGTAATGCATCCACTCCTAGCTCATGCCAATAAAGCTTTATGCCACCACACATATAATATTTCACTACATGTATTGCCTCCCCCAGTGCTATGGCACGTATGTGGTTTGTGCTAACAAATAATCACCAAAATGGACAACATGGTAAAATTATATAACTTGTAATGCGCTTTAGCAATTAAAAAGCCTAAAAGCAGACACTGGAAGGCTAAGACTCCAAAGATGCCATTATCCCAAGGAGTTCATTTTCAGATCACGGTAACATCATGTAAACACACCCTGCAATGAAAAGAGTTGTTCTGCAAAAAATGCTTCAGAAATATGGTGATTTTTTTTTTTTTTTTTTTAAGAAGGGGTATCTGATTAGTTGGACCGTAGCAAAATATTTACTTTTCTCTCTGTTAAGTCAAGAATTTTGCCAAAGTCATATTTACTATAAATCCTCCAATGTTCTGGATAGCAGCATAAACAATCCCATGAAACACTCTGGTGCCTCCTTCCCCTCACATCCTGGATTTGGTTGCTTTCAACAAAAACTTCTCCAGGGCTGTTTTAAGTGACTTGTACATATGGGAGAGTCTCATCTGCCTCTGAGACTTGGTTGTCAAATTTTTTACAGATGATGTAAACTGGCACATCATCATGTTCCTGGGATGAGGACAAAGGCAAAAATAGTTTTTGTTGTTGTGGTGTTTGGTTTTATTTTTTTTTCTGAGTCAACACTGGGGAGATGAGTGTTCTCCAGAATGTAAACTGGAGAATCAGATCGCAGACCAAGGTACGGGAACTGGGAAATATTTTTAGTGAGAACAGGTTCATGAGTGGAAGAAGGGGAGATTAAAGATGACAAAGAGAAGAAACTCACCTGTCCCTCGTGTGCAGTGTGCTCTTGCCCTGGCTCCATCAGTTCACCCTATGTAAGTGTCATTCATGATGGGGTCACAGAGTTATTCTTTTAGTTGTCTGGAAGCTGTAGGTCACATGAAGAACATCTCTTAAGGATCTGACAAAATATTTTAGACAGAAGACATAATTTTTTAATTCTTCAAAAGACAAGTTAAATGTATTCATTGCATAAGAAATCTATAATTTAACAGCAGCTGTGCAGCAGCCTTTCCATGCTATAGTGCAGTCTACTATATTGATGATTTCAAATATTTATACCATCATCCCACATTCATGAAAAATATTTAAATTAAACATGCATAGGAACAGATGCCATTCTGTTCTGGCAAGAAAACCTAGTCATAAACTTCTGCTTATGAAATGTTATTTCACTTGACCCCTATCAGTAGGAACTCATGAAAATTAAACTGGGAAAGGAGAAATATTGTATGTAAGCTCTTCTCTTGGTGAAACATTTGAGTGGGTATGTGGAGACAAGATGTTTCCGTTAATGGCAGAGCATCGTTTGATTTGATAAGGTGAAGCTCTCTGCTTTAACTTCTAATGCAAGAGTTAGTGCCCAGTTAAAAGTTTCTTTGCACCTGCAGAAGGCACTTGTTAAAGAAGCTTTCTAGACCAAATAACTTCTGTTAATTGTTAGAGATGATCTAAAGTAACCACATTTAGTTTTGTACTAAAATGCACAACTTTATTTTTGTTCTTGCTGTACTAAGAAAATCCAGAGAGAGGTTGTTTCTTACTCATTCGAACTGATGCAATGTTATGAAATAAGGAAAAGGGAAAGGAAATGTCACGTAAAGATTGCAGGCTATGGATGCCATCAGCCCAAATCTATTCATATTAAGCATCTACATCTCTGTATGTAGTCCATATAGGACTACATATGCATTTGACTGGGATATTTGTAGCAAGGTCTGAACAAACAATTGATTCCATCTATTGTATCTAATCTATCTTGGCATTTATACAATCCTTTGAATCCTGTTATCGGATGGAAGTTAGAAAAATAAGCGGGTGATTTCATGGTTCTTTCCACTTCTAATAGATCCTGTTTGAGATGTTAGTCTTGGGTTTTCTTCTTCTTCTTTTGGCCTTGCATTTTAGCAGCGTTAACAGGTTTTATTGCATATGTGCTCCCTTCCCTCGCACTGATGTAAAAAAAAAAAAAAAAAAAAAGTGGGATTAAATGACACTGCAATGGTTATAATCTATGTTACTTGTCGTCTTACTCCTATTTTAGTTTGCAGAAGTTCTGGGGAAAGAGGAGTTTTGGATTATACACTAGCTGTGCTTTCCCATGTGTTACTGTCCTGGGAATCAGAGCTGGGCTGATAGAAAGGTTTGATCGTTCCAGAGGTTGAAATGATCTCATGACACTGAGCAGTGGCAATGAACCAGTGTTGCAAAAACCATCACCCTGCTACATTACACCAGTCCAGAGCACAAAGTTCTGCCATGGTTTAAATGGGAGTCTCATGAGGAAAGCTCTCTTTTGCTTGTGAAGGGGGGTGTGTTAGCCCTACTGGGAGGCAGCTGAGGGCAGCTCAGTATTGCAACGTTTTGGCCTAAAATCAGAGAGAAAAGGTGTGTTAGGAATGAGTATTGTATAAAAGACTGTACGTGCCTGAGAGCACGAGGTGCAGGAGATTCCCCAGTTGACAGAAAACCAAATAAGTTGCAAGACCCAGTATGAGTTAATGAACCTCAGCCTGATAGTTGGGTACAACTTGGCTTATTCTGCTGACTATACAGTGCAGTTTCTGGTAGCTTTTTCCTCCCTCATTTTTAGTACTATCATACTAGATAAGAAATGATATTGAAATCAGCAAGAATAACAAGACTTCAGGGTTATGAAGTCATCAGGTCCCCTCTCCACAGTCTTTTCTGTGAAATGGCAAAAGCAAAGACAGAAGGCACAGGAGCTGACTGGTGACAAGAGGGTACCTTCATTTTTGTACTCAAAGCAGTGTACAGACATTGTTCCTTTCATGGCCTCTTTACTTGCCTTTAAACTTAATACTGTGTGA
Source organism: Gorsachius magnificus (assembly GCA_034008185.1). Lineage (NCBI taxonomy): Eukaryota > Metazoa > Chordata > Aves > Pelecaniformes > Ardeidae > Gorsachius > Gorsachius magnificus. The sequence goes on along the minus strand of CM067085.1, from coordinate 14,256,482 downwards.
GTTAGAAGTAACAGCCATGCAGAGCAAACCAAGATGCATGACCTGGACTATGCCGACATATGTCAACCCCGCTGCCACCCTGTCCTTACTTCTCTGCTCTTTTGTCCCTGGCCTCAAAAGTCAATACAAAAAAAAAAACCAAAACCAACCCTCTTTGCTTTGTTGTTTGAGAATGGAAGATTTGTCAAGTGAAGAAGAAATAGGAATAAGAGTTAATAGACCCAGGTTTAAATCTTAGCTCACCCACCAAATTCTAGCATAAGACTTCTTACAAATTGCTTAACTGTGATTTTTTTCAGAAATAAGTACATGCTTACCTGCTCTCTGGGACCTGAGAGGGAAGGAAATCTATTCTTGATAGCAAAGACTCAGTAGTAAGATACTGAATTCCTCAGATATATTTGGCTTATAGTCATAGCCTCCTTAAGAATTTAGTATTTGTTTGAGTATTTGTGACATCCTTGTATTTACAGTGTGTTTTTAGAATAGGTAATATAAAAACTTTTGGGGCTGTTTTGTTTTCCTTCTCACATTGTCTTTTCATCTGCCACTTCCTATCTATCCCCTTAAAAAAAAAAATCCTAGATTTTGAAAGTTGCTAGGATGTCACAATAGAAAAATGAAAGGTCTTTCCAATAATGTTCTTGGGCATTTTGGGAACAGAACAGTCAATGATTAAAGAATTTTTTAAAATGAAAAAAAAATCTACCAAGAAATCTGGCCTAAGGAAAGGCTCACCAGAATTTCTGCATGTGTCATATAGTTTACAAAACAGCAAAGTATTTACCATAATAAACTATGCTTTTATTAGGGTCAAAGGAAGTAGACTCTATTCTCTATGGGCTACCCTTGAAACATTTGCTTTGTACATCTTTACTCTGTTGTTTTAATATAGTGACTGTGATGTATCATTAGTGTAAATTCTTTACATTTAAGTAGTAAGTGGATCAGTTGGACTGAATATTTATAGAAGGTCCTGGATTGATAGTCTTAAAAGCCTATAAACCTCTGTTTACATATAGTTTACACACAGTACAGTTAGAGCACCAGCAGTGCAGCAATCCTCTCATCAGAAAATACCGTGGTTAAGGGAACGGGTTGCTTGGGCTCCTGGTCCAGCCGTGTGCTCTCCAAAAAGTGTCAGAAGGGTGACTTGCTAAAGGCCTCTGAATGACGGACAGGACCTGTTCTGGGACCCTCCAAAGTACTTGTAAGCAAAGCAGTCGTGGGAAAATGCTATTAAGATGCAGATAGTATCTTCATAGCTATTTGCATCAATGGAAATTAATAAGCTATCATAACTATTAAGGGCGGGTAGACTGGCTGAAAAAGTGTCCTCAGCCATACCGGTGGCAATCTGCAATAATTGCATTGGTTATGACAGAGTTGCTACAGGTTTCAAGAAGTGTAACTGAGGAAAGAATTGGCTTTATCTCTGGTCTTTTGATAAGTGGTATTTTACTAATATAATGTGTACACACCAATATCCTGTGAAATTCCTGCACGTCACCAGCGGTTTTTATTCATGCCCATTAAAATGCATTACAGTGTGGAGGTTGCTGAAATGTAAATTAAAGGCTACGGCGCTCGTAGTTTAACAGCTGCCATGTAGATTGACAGCCTTTGTGCGCCCAGCTGGCAGTGTCAGGTTAGTGGGTCTCTAGTCACAACATTAATCAGCTTTATTAGTGCCACTAATACCAATTTGTAAGCAGACTGCAAGGATCAGACGGCCCAGCTGTCAGGCACTGCACATAGATTATTACAGGATTTCTTTTTATTGTTTAAGATTGGAATTATAATTTAATTAGGGAGTTTAACTATTTTTTACACCCGCTGAAAACTAGCAAAGATTTAATAATAATAAAAAAAAAAAGTTAACTTCTTTACCCCCTCTGTTCTACCATCTTTTCTACCCCCCCTTCCCTGTCCTCCTCCCCACCTCCACCCCAGCATGCAGGGGAGAGAAAATGAATTCGCTTCACAAAACCTGTTGTAGCATATCACTTGCTGAGATGAAGAACTTCTTACACTGCAGCAACAGCTCATATTGTGCTAGTCAGGATTTCCAACTGATTTCAGCAGATTTTCCTTACCGCGTTGATGTGATATACCCAGTGCATTGGAGGACCAAGGAATACAGAGATTGTTTTTATAATTTGCTCAAAAAAGAACCCTGCTAGCTGCCTGCCTGGTTGCTAGTTGCTTCATAGTAATTACTAATTTTCAGTCAAAATATATGTGTAAGCTGCACAAATCTGAGGAATCTACTAAGTTAGGGACATGTTGTACAGTAAATTCTGATTCAAGAAAAGCAGAGCAAATTTGAATTACATGGACATCTCTTAAACCTTCCTCCTCTTTTTGGTGTGGGACCTTCTTGTGCTTATTACATTACACATCAGTTTCAACTCAGTTTTAATTAATGATTTTAAATTAGGCTAAGAGGATATTAGCTTGCAAAGCCTAGCAATGAAGAATGGATGTTGTGGCTCAGACACAACCTTCCAAAATCTCTGCAGCTCACATCTTATAACACTTTCATGTCGGCCATACAGATTACATTTCCTGCAACTCTAAAGCAGCTTTTCTAGTGGGTCAGAAACATGATAGGTTTATCTTTCAGCATGGCCTGAAAATAAAACCAAGGAGGGAAAAAATGCCCTTAGCCTCTACTTAATGTATTGAAATAAGGGAATGTAAAGATGAAATTTCATAGACTTTTGAAACTCAGGTGGCAGATATTTTTGAGGATTGTCACAGGGCTCTTCTGATGCCCCAAAATGCAGGGAAAAGGGAATTCCAGCAGAAAGGTCTCTGTGCCTCACAGCCTCTTCCCTGGACCTGCTGTGCAGACCGTGCAGCAGTATAGGGTCCACGCCTCCAGAGGGTGGCCCTACCGGGATCCCTGCAGAAACGGGCATGCTCTGCAGGGCTGTGACTTTGCTACTGGCTGTCCTCTGAGGTACGGTGAGTCCCGTGTCCCACATGGAAAGCTAATGGGACATGCTATTTCTTGATTTGTCGGCTTCTATATATCCTAAAAACCAGCCAGCACTGAAACACATGTGAGGAGGTCATACGCAGCTGATGTACATGTCTGATTGAACGCTCAGTTTATCTGATGTACTGCCCTTGCTGGGCAGGAACAGAAATGCAGTTTCTCTTCAGGAAGATTCTGGTCTTAACACATGAATCTTGACAACCAAAGTAACAGGTAAAATCTAATCTCATATTTTTTAGCCCAAATGCCATGATTATGAAGAAGTTCAGGAGAAAAATAGGGCAAAGTCCATTGACTTCTTTTAATTAAGGTTTTTGATTTGTAAGGATGCATAATGGAATTTTGGGCAATTTCTAGATCTGAGGTAGCAGGCCCAGACATCAAGTGTAGTACAAATATAAGGAGTAATTTTTAAACATGAGAAAAGAATAAAACCATAATATACGAAGACTAAAAAAATGAAAGACTTCTCGTGATGAACAGTAATGGTGACCTGATGGACCTCAGATGACTGGGGCAGGAAGATGATGGCCAGGAACAACAGAGGCAAGTTATTAGCAGATGAATTTGCAAAGCTTACAGTGCTTACTGCTATCTGGCAGTAAGCCACTCCTTCGCTGAAGGTGCCAACTTGGTCACTGTCACCACAAGTAATCCCAGTGACACAAGGACAAGACCTCATCTTCCAATAAGTAAAAAATCTGGAGAATACTTAAATAGGGGCTGCTTATGGATATTTCTGAGAATTTATAGATGGTGGGAAAAGTACTAGAGTGCTGGAAAAAAGGAAGCCTAGTGCCTATATTTAAAGAAGGAAAAGGACAATAGAGACAGTGCAGCATAACTTCATCTCCTCAAAAAATACTGGGAAAAAAATATTAAGGAGGCAATGCATATGCATGTGCAAGCAACCAAAGACTACAGACTTTTCAACAGCAAATCATATCAAATATGTCTAACTTCCATCTGTAACAGAGAAATAGACTTTCTGAAGAGGAGGGAAATGGTACTCATCGTGTCTGTTGACTTGGGGTTTTGATGCTTTTTCACGGTACTTTCTCATAAGCAAACTACTAAAGTGTATTTCTGATGAAATCACTGTGAACTGGGTGCCATTTTGGCTGGAAAACTGTAATTGCAGATTATAAGGAGGAGGGACCAGAGGAGACGAGGCAGAATGGTCACAGATCCAGAAACGATGGAAGAGAAGAATGAATGAATGAATGGTTTGTCTGTGGAAGAAAAGACTGAGGGAAGACAAAGTAGTCTTTAAATACATAAAAGGGAGAAAATAAACTGTTTACTTTGCATAAGACAAAAAGTAATAGGTTCAAATTGCAAAGTGAGGTTAGTCATTAGGGGAAAAAAAATTTATAATGGTAAGAATAGTCAAGACTTGCTGGGGAGATTAGCGACCCTTCAGAATCGGAAGGCTTTACAAACAATTTGGGTGAGCATCTGTCAAAATGATGCAAGCATTGCTGATCTTGTGTTTGAACGGAGAGGTGAGCTAGATTTCTCTTGAGGCCTCTTCCAGCTGCCTTCTCCTATAAAATTTGATTCTGTAACATCAGCAGCATAATGCATGAGCTGGCTGTGGGCCTTGCCTTGCTGATATCATCAGCAAGTGCTGCTTGGTGGAAAATAGCACAGGTTGTCTCGGGGCCAAGAAGCCAGTGTACTTGCTGCCGTGCCCCGGGGACTTGATCCACTTGGCATCTAGCTAGTCCCAGCCCTGCTCCTGCTTGTTTTCCTGTGTGTCCTCCTCACAGCAGCTCTCAGCTGTCTCGCCTTGAGTAAGGAGGAAGGATGCACTTGGAGGGTGTGCTTAGCTCTGGCAGTATAGGCAGCACTTTAGAAGAACATTCTTATGGATCAAGGTGGGCACAGAGTTGTGGGATCCCACAATGACTACAGTGGAGGAGATGGCCCATGAGTGTAGAAATATTACTGTTGCTGTTACTGAAATGGTGACTGACAAATCATCTAGAAATTACATAGGAGCACAAGCAAGTACACCTCTAGGCGGTGGAAGTGCAGGATTCAAAAACCTGAAACTATGGAAGAGATTAAATCTTCAAAGACTGCAAGATCTTTCTATAAACTGGTCAGGCTGCATGAAAGGTCATCAGATCTTTACAAGCTTCTCTAGTTAAAGCATACCTATGCCAAACTTTTTGAATTTAAGTATTTACAGATGAAGTTCTCAAACTCAAAAAACTCATTCTTAAATAATGGTTTAGATCATTAAGTGTACATCTTCAATATTTGGTGGGCTTAAATATTTCATAGAAAACTTGCAGAAACAGAGGAAAGTTTCTGGAACATATATGCACTAATTATAACTCCTCTAGAAATTTGCTGTATTTATTAACCTTATGGGAAACTTGGATAAGTTGACTGTTTCAATTAAATGGAAACAACTTTGTAATAACAACCCTGACATCTCTTCCCAGAGAGTGATCGTAGAGGCCCAGTGCACTTAGAAATACCAAGGAGTTGCATTACAACCTGCTGAGACACTGCTGTACTGTCAAAATGATGTGGCAGTGAGCGCATTTTGAATGGTCCTAACTCAATGCTCTGAGTCTCAGTCAGCTTTAAAAATGTATTGTTTCCTTCCAGCTTTATTAGTTCTTCATCTCTGTGTAAAGGGAAAACTTTCCAAGGTTTAGACATTTAATTCAAAGTTTTATACTTGTTAGTTCTGGATTCAATATGTATGAATAGAACAGAGGGATTTTGATTATCTGAATTTGCTGTTTTTCTGGGATGATGGTCCTGGGTCTCCCACGTGCACTGAGGAGTCTCAGGGTCTGCGTGGTGGGAGTTTGCATTTTCTTTTATTGCAGTTTGCAGAAGTTATGACCGTGCCCAGTGTGGGTCCCTCTGCAGTCAGGCAGATCTGTATGCGGAAAATCATCAGTCAGCAGCAGAGGCAGAAGTTAAAGCAAATATATTTCTGTTCATAGCATGAAACTATCACCCTGTACATCTTGCACCTCTGCTGCAGACAACGTGGACAGGACATGGAAGTGAAGATTGGTTTTGTAGGCACGTTTTGCCTTGTGGTTCCATGTATGACTTTCAGCATGGCAGGGGTAGAGATCTAGTGCGTAGTTATCCTATAGCACACATTGGGGTTTTGTGAGCAAAGTGCTGGTCCTTTCTGGGGCCTGAACCTGGCTATCGCTTCTGTTCTTTAAATGCTCTATTCTTTGACTTGTCTCCTTTGGGCCAGCCACAAATTATATTAACAAGCACACTTATCATCAAGTAAGAAATATGTTTTAGCATCTCTGCCAGAAACCAAGAGAGGGATCAGTTATGTAAATTATCTACTAACATGCGTTATACATTTGGTGCTTAGCAAGAGTGGTTGAAGCAGTTCAAGGTTTGCGAACCAGTGAGGAAGGGGAGTTGTGGGAGTGATGGGATTTGTTCATTCAGATGGGGAAAAAAAAGTTTTAAAAAAAAGTAAAAAAAACAAAAACAAAACCAAAACAAAACTCCTTTTTGCTTTTCCCGAGTTTCACAGCTGACAGATGCATTTGCCACTGTGGGTGCCTTTTGGCAATGCAATAAAATGGTAGCAAACCAAGCAAGCAGCACTGAGGCTACTGCCTCCATAAATGGGGGCAGCCCCTTTGACAGTCAGGGGTCCTGCTCATTGAAACTGGCTGGAGAGCCACCACTGAGACCTGTGAAGAGTAGGCAAGAAGCAGGTCAATGCAGCAGCTCCCGCAAAGGGAGAGCTGGAGGACGAAGCATATTGATCCTCTCTTCTGTGCTGAGGAGAATGCCCCAGGGAGCTGGAAAGCAGTATGAGGATGGAAAGTACTTTTCCTTGTTATTTGCGGTTGTTTCTGCATTTGGAAAAAAACCCAGTGCTATTTCTCTTAGGAAGGTGGGGTCAGTTTCTCATGGAAACCACTGTGGGGGAAAGGAAAATTATTAGTTGGGAAAAACTTCTGAGGAAGGATTAATCCTGCTCAGGAGAGGGATGAAAGTCAGCAGGGAAGTGGAAGAGAGTGAAGCTGATGTTGCTCTCCATGTTTATATCAAAGGCCTGATCTCTGGAGTCCCTTCTGTCCCAGCGATGACATCCCCATCCTTGGACCTAGCTCAAGAAGATGCTCCTTTGCTACTTGTGTGTGTGTGTGTGTGTGTGTGTGTGTGTGTGTGTGTGTGTAAAAGGCCACCCTAAAGCGGGTCATCACTGAGAGTCGGGAAGGGCTGAGCATCACTGCAGAATCCTCTCTCGTGGGCACCACAGACAGACTTGAGATTATGTTAGAGAAGAAAAAAAAACTACCTAGGGAGCTAGCACGCTAGTCAGGTTTCTCTTAAATGTCAGCTGCTTAGAGTGTTACTGCAGTAGAGCTCAGTCTGCAATAACTGGCATTTATCAAGGCAATCTGTTTATTTTTTTTAACATCTCATTTATGGCAGTTTGAAGTTCTTTACATTGGACTGTAGAAAATCCTCTTACAGATTCAGAAATGATCCCCCATATATTTATATAAACAAAGCTTAGGAATGGGAAATCTAAATTGTTAATCACTTGTGCTGTTTTCTCCATGGAAATATCAAGCAGCTTTCCTTTGAGAGGGTAAAATACCCTCTTTGCATTCCATACAAAAAGGGTTTTTTTGTTACACCTGCCAGCATGAAAAAGGATTAATTTTAACAGAGCTTAACCTAGCCATCTAGGGGAAACCGTTTAAATGACTCCATGTCTTGGTTGCTTTTAATGGCACTGCTCTGGTGACTTCATTTAGTTTTACAAAATATAAGAGAATTTGTTGACCTGTGCCATTTGAGTTTGTTGGATTTATTCACAACTGGTATGGATAATACAGGCAAGCCTCGGCTGTACTTCATTTTGGAAAATATATATTGATTTCTTTAGGATTTTCTATGGCATTCATCAGGGAGAGCAAATAAAAAGTTACGAATGCACCTTATTTACTATTACTTCATTTTATAAAGCAATGAATCCTAATCTCATGATGAAATTTTGGCAAACAGTTGCAGAAGGCTTTCATAGTGTGTTGTATAAAAACTGTTGAGTATTGTTTCTGGGTCAGTTTATTGGCATTTTCTTCTCTTTTAAGGTCTTTTAAAAAGAACCTGTCTTTTGTGGAAAATGCAAGCCCAGAATTTCTGTCCAAAGGGATGGAGTACTGGAAAGAACAATGTTAATTAAAGCAGGAGTTTAACAATAGACTTATAGTGGCTTTTTATTACCTTGACACCTTCAGTAGCCATTAACATGAGCAGAGAGAAATGCGTGGTGCTACGAGGAGTGTGCTAGTGTCATGCATTCAGGTTAAATAACACTGCTCGTTGGGGCAGACGGGCTGTAGAAATCCTCTAAGAGAAGGGGCTGCAGACCTGCACACGGGGGGGTCTGTAGCGAGGGCTGGTGTGGAGCTGCTCACTTACATGATGCCCCAAGGACATGGACCATGTGCAGCTGTGAGGCAGGTACAGAGCCACGAATGAGAAAATCATAGGACACGGAGCTGGTTTAGCTTTTGTGATTTTACTGCCTTTAATGTGCTGATAAAGTTATCAGTGTATGTAATGGATTTGCAGTTTTAACTTCTGCGAGTAGGTCCATGGGGAAAAAAATTGTGAATGAGTGATACTGCAGAGGCCATAAAAATCAGAGAGAAATGCGGGCTCTTTAGGTCCCCAGTACCGAGGCAGAGTAAGCATCTCTTAAATCATCCCTCTTGCCTACTTAAGAAAAAAATGCATGAAATTCAACAAAATAAGTGTTTCCCACTGGAAACTATTCAGACTTTTAGGACTCTGAAATCTGAAAAATCTTAAGTACAATAAGTATTTAAAAGCCGGGCAGACGAGGTGCTTAGGGACATGGTTTAGTGGTGGGATGGCAGCGTTAGTTTAACGGTTGGACTTGATGATCTTAAAGGTCTTTTCCAACCTAAAAGATTCTGTGATTCTGTAACTTAAATATTTGAATTGTGCTGCTGAGGATGGTGTTTGGCAAGAAAACCAGAACCGTGAGGGGTTGGTTTGGGGTTTTTTTTGCCGTTGTTTTTGCTTGCTATCCTTCTTGCTCTCTTCTTTTCTTTATTCTTGATGTTAGGAGTGGTAACAAATAGCTTGTTTAGAATTTGCTTTAAACTATTTATAATGAGTAACCTCGCTAAGCTGAAAAGTAAATTTGTACAAAGGTCCAGGTGACATCAGCTTCTGCAAATACAGTGGAACAGATCAATGAAGAGGAAGTAATTAAACCCTTTAAGGGAAATAAATCTCACAATTTAATGGAATGAACCAAAAGTTCTTTATTTATGTTGAACTTCATGGTAAGAAATATTTTATGTCATAGAATATCCTCACTGAATCTATGATTTAATCAAATTTTGATGCATTTGGATTTTGATTGTTTGCAAAATTCCTTGAACATAATGAAATATGTCATTTTGAAATGAAGTTTCCTGAGGTACAAAAATTTTAATTCAGCTTAAATCTAAAAAAGAAAAGGAATTTTTAGAGCCTATTAGTAGTTCTTATACTACCAGAAAACAATTTTTAATTCTATTCTTATATTTCCTAGACATGTATTTGCACAAAAAACACTGTATACAGTAAAGATTTCCAAGAGGAATAGAAAATTGGAACTTGCCTTTTTGAAGGAGTAAATCTTCATATATGTGGTATGCTCTTCCTCTTAATATGATTAAATCTCATTATTTCTAGAATTCCCCCAACAAATTTAATTCCCCCCCTCCTTCCCCCACCCTTTTATTTCTGTGAAAGTTAAGGCAGAGCCACTGCCTCTAGTAACTTGTTCTCTGCTCACCAACCGTGTTGACTTAGTAGCTATTTGAAAGAAACTCTGGACAGTCTCTGTGAACTTGTTCAGCCTTCGTCTTTATATGTATTGCAGCCATGGGCTGCTGGATGCTTCTGCACCGGAGCTGCGTGACCGACACCAGCTGTGTGACTGGAGGATGAGACATTTTAGGTTGTAGTGAAACCTCAAGGCTTTCCAATATCCTTCTCTTGTAGCCTGTGTGGTCTGAAGGACCCCTTCCTTGCTGTGTCGGTCTTAGCAAGTCTGTTTAGCACACAGTCATTAGGAGAACTGTTGCCCCAGCCACATTATTTATAAATTTGGACAGCCTCCGTAGCTGAATATTTTTAGCAGTAGGTTTCTGAAGCCAGGAGAGCACATGCCAATCTAAAAGAGAAGTTCTGAGCATCTAATGTGGTAAGTGATTTAATTTAGAGCAAGCCCCTTGCAAAAAGGTAAAGTCTACAGATCAATAAGGATTTGATCGGTACAGATCAAATACATGTCTGTGCAGATCAAATACCCCTACAGATCAATAAGTGCAACTGTATTGCACTTAATTAAGATCTGCTTTCAGTGGATCACTGGGTGTGAATTATTTATTGCTGTGGAGTAGAAGTGTTAGTGGGAGATGCTGCTTTCCCCTGTGCCGCTCTGCTGCTGTGAGATTTCTAGGCAGAAAAGCAGAAAGCTCCTTGCTGTGGCCTATGTAGGAGCTGTGCTTTTATTTTTTTTCTCACTTGGGATAGTGTGATGTATTCATATAACAAACAGTAAGGCCCAAAACACAGACTGCTTCACTGGTGACACCAGACTTGGAAATCACATCAAGATAGCGAGTTATTCAAAGCTAGGTTTTACCCTTATAGTAAGCAGCTTCAATGGAGGTACTGCTAACTTTCAGCTGCATTTCCCCAGGGGATATATGGGCATCCTCCTGAGTTTTCTTGCACTACTTGTCTGAGTTTTGTGATAAAGTGAGAATTCCCAGGCATCTATTTTGCTACATAAACTGTATGAACAACCTCATTGTTTGGAAAACACAGTAACCCCCCCGATAATCTACTAATTTTATTTACAACTTTCTGGAATTAACTACTCCTTAGTTATGGGTTATATTTAGTGTTTCTGTAAGAGTACTTCGTTTTATTCTTTGCAGTCCTTTCTGCATCCTTTTATTCTCCCATATTGGCACGAAATTTTACACGAAAGGAAAAGTTGATCTGAAGGTGAACTTGGAACAAGACACTGAGGTCAAGATGCAAGACTTCAACCAGAAAGGAGGTGACACGATGGCAATCAGGGAATTAGTTGTCTTTCTGAATCCAGGGCTTTTTCTTGTTCCTGGGTTTTCGTCTGTTCAGCACTGACCATGGCTAGAGCAGAAATAGGAATATGACCTCCCTTCAGGTGAATTTCTTAGGGTAGTACATGAAAGATTGAGATGTGCTCAGACGAGATGGTGCTGGAGAACTTACAATAAATTACCATATATCATAGTCTTTTTGCAGTCATTTAAGTAGAGAAATGGGGTTTAGCATATTTCATGCTTGAAATCTTCCCTTTGCAGGAATTTCTGATACCTGTGGCTACAGTGCCTCGGATTGCTAGGCCATCATTGTGTATTTTTAGATGCAGTGAAGCGTTTTGGCCTCTCTGGAAGAGTCTTGTACAATAATTTCAGTAGTCCATGTGTTTTGAAAGCATTACTTGCCAAGTAAATTGTGCACTGAAGAATCCAAGTGTGCTTTAATAAACGTATATGCAGTCTGACAAAAACCTGTCAGTACATCTAAAATGCCGAAGACCTTGTTTTCCTTTGACCTCTGGGAGAATCTTATTGTGGTGAAAGGAGCATGTTCAGGTTGGGGCTTTGTTTGGTTTGGGTGTTGGGTTTTTTTTATTACTTCCCCTCTGTCACTCAGTGTTCTGGAGAATAAACAAAGCCTCAAACAAGAGGCAACCTCCTTTTCTTCTCCATGGTTCTGAAGAATATACCTAATGCAAAGCTGTTGGATAATGGAAAGGTACATTCAGTCTGCCCTCTGTTTTACAGCTATTTAATTCCTCTTGCAAGGCCCAAGAGAACATTGCAGATGAGATGTCTAGTGAGGTTTCTGTTCTCCCATAGACTTCGGTTATGTGTGAGCATGGTAAACTGTTTTTCTGTGAATACATCTATATAGGGATTCAGGAGTGACAAAGATGCCTGGATCTCAGTGTCTGGTGCCAGTCTGAGTCTGTCCTTTCTGCCTCCCATTGCTGCTCCCGGGAGATGCCAATCTGTGTAAGCCCTGTGGCACCGAAGCCTGCTCCCTGCCAAGGTCCCTAATATCCCCCAGCCCCAAGGAGAGGCTCAGTGTTAATGTTCATGTGCCGGGCACGCTCCCTTTGCATCTCCAGGTATTCCCTATAACCCTGCTGCAAAACAGCTGGTCCTGCTCAGGTTTGGGAGGGACTCCCTTCTCCCCTTTACCTTGCTTCTTGAAATATACTTTAAATTACTCAGTCAGGGCAGTGAGAGTTTGAAATCGACACTTCTTTTGTACACTGAATTAATTTCTTTCTGCTGAACTACTCACCTTCTCATCTCCCACAGATGAATTAATTTCCTTTCCCCATAGCACATTAAAACCCTTCTGAGCAGCACCCATATCATGGTTATAGGTAAAATCTTGTAGGACCTCAACTATCCCAAAACTTTGAAGAACTGTTGTCAGTGCCCTCGTGGGACAGATATATGGTATTTTCTTGATTACTGCAGTTTGTGAAAATAACAGATAAATGTTTTCGTAATCACCCATTTAAACTGCCTTACAGATTTTCATATAGCGTTTGTGCACGCTCAACCCTTGCCAGTTTTCTTTGCTGCTGTCCTTTAGGAATAAAAGATACGTATCACCAAAGTTTATTTAATAAAGTATGCTGACCCTGCGCTTGAGTGTTTATGTAGCCTGGTTACAGTTTGCCTGTAAACAAAACCTTTGAAATATTACCTTATAGTAACTTTATAATGGGAGCACAAATAACATATAGCAGGGCCTGAACTATAATTGTTTGCCCTTCAAGCGTTTAACAAATGAGAGCATCTCCCTGACAAATGTCTACTCTCTTCTTTTCCTTGGGACGATGACAAGGGTTTTCCATCCCTGGCTGATGACAGATGAAGAATTTGGAAAGTCGCTATCTCCCAGCTGGGAAAGGCAATTGCAGGCTCAGTTGGTTTCCTTTTGTTTCTAGGAACAAGTGAATCAAGGCAGGGATTTGGGGGATTCCTGCTTAATCCTTTTCTTGGGCATTCTATTCTTCTTTTCCTTTGGTTTTGACCCAACAGAACTGACCTGTTCATTTTATCTTATGCCTTGTCTAAGAATCAGAAACACCATCTCTTCTAACCTACCCACCCTGTATTTCTGCAGTGACAGCCCAGGGTGGGAGGGAAGAAAGAGGCAGATGAAAAATGCCCTTCCAGCCCTCAGTGATGCTCAGGTCATGTCCAAAGACTGATCATCCTTTGCAATCATTATCCCGACTGCTGTGGTTTATCTGCAGGGAGGGTTACTTTTATTTCCTCTCACCTTAGGCTGTGTGAAAGGCTTAAAAAAAAAATTTAAAAAAATAAAATAAAAAAAAAAAAAGAAGGGGGGAAAACCCACCCCATAGAAAGCATCTCCAAGATTAGACGCTTGCCTGTGCGATGCAGGCTGAAATGCTTATCCATGCTTTTGCGATTAGCAGGCTGGATTATTATGTAACCCTGCATCACCGGGGCTCCCCGCTTCAACTCCCTCTCAACCTTCTTTGCATCAAGTTCCCGCTGCAATGGAAAGGCCGTGGTGAAATCTCAACTTTAATATCCTTATGTTGACTTAAGCAAGGCTTTATGTGGCCTTGGTTCATCTTGCAGCTCTGATCTGACTTCATCCTGCTCTCTAGGGATGTCCTTGTGTTCTGCTAAAGCTGCCATGGATTAGACCACGAGGCTTGTGAATGAGCATTTCCTTGCTGGAGATTCACATGGAAATCTCCCTCTAGGAAGTGGGGAAGTTTTTCTACAGCTGAAATCAATGGCAAAGCTCTCACTGACTCCAAAGGAAGCAGGATTGGACCCAATAAATTGATTTTTCTGTATATTAATCAAATTCTACAATTCACATACTGCCTTACTTGCCCAATTTTTTTGGTTAAATTTAAAACACATTGATGTTTAAGTGCAATCTCAGAGTGACAGTTATTAATGATCTAGTTCAGAGCCCATTGAAGCCAAAGGGAATTTTTCATTGACTTCAGTGGGATTTTAATCAGGCTCTGAAATTACATTTTGACTGTCTTCTTCCCTAACCTTTCACACATTGCTGCGTATTAGAGTCAAGTAATTTTTTACCTTCTTCCCTCTTGTGGTTTTTGTTGCTGCACATTCTTCAAATAGTCTATCTCACCATAACATACTTTGGGTTTTAATCACCCAGCAAAACCCCACACCCTGCTCAGCTACACAAACAGGCACTCATCACCTTCCCTGTGTCCCATCAATGCAAAAACATCGATATGCCTAAGCTATCTTTATGCAACACAAATATACAGCCTGTTCCTACACAGCATGCCAGAAAGAGAGCAGACCCAACTAATAGCCAGAGTGGACTGATAAATAAGGACATGTTCCTACTTCCATTATCAGGTGTCACCAGCGATGGGTTGGGAAGGGATTGGGTGGGTGAAAGGGTCCCTTTTGGGCCCCTCACTACAAGAAAGACGTCACGTTGCTGGAGCATGTCCAGAGGAGAGCCACAAAGCTGGTGAGGGGTCTGGAGCACAAGTCTGATGAGGAGCGGCTGAGGGAACTGGGGTTGTTTAGTCTGGAGAAGAGGAGGCTGAGGGGAGACCTGATCGCCCTCTACAACTACCTGAAAGGAGGGTGTAGCGAGGTGGGGGTTGGCCTCTTCTCCCTGGTAACGGATGATAGGACGAGGGGAAAGGGTCTGAAGTTGTGCCAGGGCAGGTTTAGGTTGGACATTAGGAAAAATGTCTTCACTGAAAGGGTTGTCAGGCACTGGAACGGGCTGCCCAGGGAAGTTGTTGAGTCCTCATCCCTGGAGGTATTTAAAAGACAGGTAGATGAGGTGCTTAGGGACATGGTTTAGTGGTGGGATGGCAGGGTTAGGGTAACGGTTGGACTTGATGATCTTAAAGGTCTTTTCCAACCTAAACGATTCTATGATTCTATGATTCTAATTTTTTTCAGCTAAATTTGCTTTTTGTCTTGTCAGATCCTGAATAGGGAGAAACCAGCCAACAACCTCAGACAAAGGTGTAACAAGCATCTATGCAAATACAGGATGGGGAACATAGCTAGACAGCAGTTTTACAGAAAAATATTGTACTTATGGATCAAAAATGGAATGTGAGTCAATAATATGGTACTTAAAGGACCCCTCCTCCTGGCCCCAAGAAAAAGAAAGGCAAATGTTGAATTTCCAGGCAGGAGTGAGTCTGACCTCTGTATTGGGCAGAACCCATGCTAAAAATAAAGTACAAATATGGATAAATATGATTTATTGAGAAAAGGCAGGGTGGCTTTTATAGAGGGATTTTATCTCACAGATGTGCTGAAGATTTTTTTTAAAGGAATTAAATACAGACAAATGAGAACCTCTCCAACTGAGCTGATAGGGGGGGTACTTTGAATTTTCAGAAAGTTTTCCAAACAATTTCAGCTTGATGGCTTTTAAAGAAACAGCTATCATAAAACAAGAGAGATAATCCTTTTAGGGGTTAATAACTAGCTAAAAGATGGGGGAAAAATAAGCAGAAATAAATGGTCAGCTTGCATGGTAAAGGGAACTTAGTCGTATCCAGCTGGTATCTATGCTGTTCAACATATTCATAAATGAACTTAGGTATTAGATTGAATAATGAGAGCATTTGGTGATATAAAATTATTCTGGGTAATGAAATCAAAACTTAGGCATAAAGAATTGCAGAAGAATCTTGCAGGAGTGAGTGACAGCATGCTGGAGTGGCAGATGAAATTTACTGTCAATAGATGAAAAGGAAAATGTAGATGGGGAAACAACTATAATGCACACAGGAATAAAAATTTTAAAGATATGGCAAATTTAATTTATAGAGAGTAAAGCTGTGTTTTGGATTTGGAGTGCTTCTAGTTAAAGGAACTGACACTGATTCAGAGCCTTCAGAAATCGTGGTACATGGAGAAGTCTGAAAAGAAATATGTGCTGCTTCTTGTTGTTTTAATAGCGAACAAAACTGACTTTAACCAGTAGACAACATAAACATGGACACTTTTTACTGTGTTAATGCAGCCTCAGCTGCACATTGTGTTCAGGTTGAGGCACTGTCTTTGAAGAAAGAAGTGTTTTCATTGGAGTGAGTCCAGGGAAGAAAAACAAGGATGATTTCAGCTCTAGATAAGATGCAGATCAAACAAAGCAGAGAATGTGTTATCATGGTATCAGGAATTCTTCTGGAGTGTTTTTTTATGAATAGGACAAAGAGGGAATCGGAATCCACCTAAACAACAGATCCTGGGCCTTTGGCTCCAGTACGGCTTGCTCGATGCCAACTTGCATGGCTCTAGCTATCAAAACCTTTTTTCCTCCAGCACTCAAGTAGATTCTGCAGCTTCAGTATAACATGTCCCAGCCCCAGAGACTGGTAAAGCATTAACTGCAGTATATTTTGTGCTCTCACTTAACATTTTATATCCTGGTAAAGTCTTCAGATCTGACTCCCACCATGACAGAGATGTGTTGTAGTCTTCATTTATTTCAGTAAAGTTTAAGAGTCCATTTAGAGTTTATGAATTCTTGCTCAGGAGTCATCACAACCAGTATATGTGTGATCACCTCCCAGAGATAAGTCGTCTTCTAGCGTAACTGATTTTTTTAGGTATTTTCTAAATGTATTCCTTGCATGTTCATCTCCCCTGTTTTTACTGTACCTGACAGAGACTTGAGCAAAACTGTCCCCCATGCTTTGTCCTTGATCTTCTGGCTCCACATGGCATCTGCAAAAAATTCCACCTGCATGAGGTGAATGCCTCCTCCAGGAGGCAAACTGGGTTAGACTGCAGAAGTTAAAGAAGGAATTTTGTGTGTATGAATAAAAAAAATATTAACAAATAAGATAGCTATTACAATTAATTGTTCACATCCAGTTTGATAAGAATCCACTTGCCCCCTTGATATCTAAAAAAGAGGCAGACCAGGATGGTTTCTTTGTGCTTTGTGTTTCCAACACAAAAGGCTGAGCCGCTGCATCTCAAAGGTAAACTAGAAAGTACAGGAAAGAATTACATTTGCATACTCATAAGCTTATGGGGTAATTCAGTTTCTATTTGAAAATGCTTTTGGCCTGAGACTAAAAATGAAGCTAAGCAAACCTCAAATCTGAATTTTATGAGGAGGTTAAAAACATAAAGGAGGACAAGTCTGAACTGAAGAACACTCGTTCAGTTTTCCCTGGACGTGGCAGTAAACATGATGCTGCTTCCTAAGCTCGGTGTGGTGTAAATGCAAAAGATGTGCTGTATCAAATTCTGATTTTAACCCAGTGGAATAATTTTCTGGTTTTATGAGTTTGCAAACATGTTGTTATTTTAATAGCACATCATGGCTTAATTTGACTGTTAATATAAAATTTCAGAGTGCGAATGAAAGTAATGCACACTCTTAATTTTCCCTCCTTTTCCTCACCAACATGAAACAAACTTTGAGATATCTTGGAGTGATACACATTTCTTCAGTTCACTGTGTCTCAAATGCTCTAGAAGAATGATTGACTTCTCTGTTGTTGTCGTTAAAATTTTCTAGAAGCTTAGCGGAAGGGCTTGTGATTTATCTTGCTTTGAAAGGTGGCAGCAGCAATGTCAACTGTCTTAGCAATTTGCCCATCCAGTCCCAGTATGGCTTTCTATAGGTGAGAAGAAAAACTGCTGTGTGAAAACTCCCTGTGAGATAAGATGTAGAGTGTTACAGCAGAGAGCTGGGCAAGTACAGAGAGCTGAGCTTGGTCTGCTGCGGAGCACAAGCAGCCAGTCCATTGCTTAGACCTGCAGACGAGATGTTGACTAAAATTATCTTTGTAAAAATTATGTTGTTGTTCTAATGTAAGTGAAATATATGTAGGCAGTGTTATCTTGTAACAATTTTCTGTAAACAAAATGAGGCAAAGTAACTTTTTCCCCATGTGAAAAAAATCTTCCAAATTCCCCGGGAATTATTAATTACTGCAAAATGAGCAGCACTGCACAGATAAAATGCCCATCGCCTAGAAATCCAAACTGTTTTAACTGAGGATGTGATTTGCACGTGGCAGCCCAAATTCTGCCATGTGTTCCTGCTGCTGAGAGAGGGATGAGGAGCTGCCTCTGAGGGCAGAGTTTGGCCTGGTACCTTTATGAAAGAAATCTGATTTGTACGTTTCTTCTTTCTGCAGAGATCAAAGACCGTTTACTCGGCTAAATAGCGAGGGCTAGTGTAGATTTATGGAACCAATTTAGAGAATTAATAAACCACGCCATAAATCTTGTTAAGGTCACACTGTATGTGATTGTGCCTATATGCAGACATGGAAATTTGGTATCCTTCCAAGTGAGAAGACTGACTTTCTTGAGCTTAGTTACAGTAAGTAATTAAATTCATGCCCCTTAAATAATGGATCATTGAAGAGAGTGTTGTTTTTGTTGTGTGGTTTTTTTTTTGTTTAACAGAGATTTTTAAATTATGTGCCCAACCCTTCAAAGTACAGAGGGCTTTCAACTGCCTTGGACTTTGGTGGGAGCTGAAAGCGCTTTGTATCTTGCAGAATTGAGGCCTTTAAGTGGGCCTGAATCAAAACACCTATGAACCTGGAAAAGTTTGAGGCTGGATGCAAATACTAAACCTTGTGACTCAGACTGGTCTTTAATACAAACCAATATTTACAGTTTGCATCGTCTTAAAATGTAGTAGCTCTGCAAGTGTGGTCTGTATAATAGATTGAAGGAGCATGAATAAAAGAAGAATCATCTCATGGATAGAGAGGTTTAAAATAGATGGTATAAAAATAGCTTGTTACTTAGGAAATTTTCTCATCGTTAAATCTTACAGAGAGCCAGAGACTTGATCTTTAGGGGTTTTTTTTGTTTTAATTCCCCTTAGGTCAAACCCTGCCCTGATAACTAAGCCGTTCTCCCTGCTGTACAGATATAAATCTGCTTCCACACAGTTTTTGGCCCACTAATTCCCTGTGATTAACCTTTGACATTTTCTATGTATTTGTAGTTTTGTCACTTAAAAACCACTCTTTCCTCCTCAAACGTCAAGTAAGGGATGTGTATATATATATACACATTATTTTTTTTAACTTGGATGAGTGAGGAAAGGGCAGGGATATGACTGCACACCCAGCCTTTCCTTATCTTAGTAACTTATGAACTATTTTCAGCCGCATTTGACACAAGGCAAGAGGAATGTCTCGAAGGTGTGGAGGTGTCTGCTGGCAGAGCACCTGTGCCCAGCTCCGTGTCCACTGTGGCCTGTGTTTCCCCTTGTCCAGCTCCCGCCAGAGGTGGCAGGGTGTTTCACGTGGGTGGTGTGCGGGAATAGGTTCTGGTGTCAGTCGATCAAATCCATCAGAAAATGGGGGTGGGCAATTCTGCTGCACTGGGGCAACCTCCTCGTTTGCCTGGTCTGTGTGTCAGCCTTGGTGGTGAGGTTACCACAGCTCTGGAGGGCCTGTGAAGTTGGTTTTTTTCATTAATTAGGAAGCAGCAAAGCTCAAGAGGCTGCAGGTATCACATTAACAGTGGTTCTGCCTCTTACTCCCAGTGACAGGCTTGGCCGAGTTTTTGTAAAATGCACATATAAAAACCCTCTCCTGCATAGCAGGTCTCACCATCTCCATTTTTGTATCCTGCCTGGGAGAACAGCCTCCCTCTAACGAGCCATTTCTAACTCCGGCTCTTGGTTTGAAATGCTGCTTTGAATAGGACATGAAAGAGATACGGTAGTGTGTAGGAAGAGGAGGAAATACAGTGGGAGGAGAGAGACAGCAGCGGAGCTGTATTGTCATCTGTCTTGATTATTGTTCCAAAAAAAACCCACCCCATGTGTAGTCACCTGCTCTGATGTCATTTAGCCTGAAGACCTAGAGGTCCCAGCCCTGCTGAGCCAGGTTGCTGGGGTAGTTTTTCAGAGGTTTTTTCTCCCCTCCTCTCTCAGCCTGGCTGTGTGTGGTGAATTCTGCTTGGGCAGAAGTGAGGGTTGTGAACTCAGACCGCTAGCCATGGGAAAGGGTAAATATCCGACAAGTCCCTGAAGCTGTTCAGGTGGCTTTGGGGCTCTCAGATGGATCCTGAGCCTCAATTCCCCTTCCCCCAGAGCGGCATTGCTTGTGCAGCTCAGCAGTCCCTGCCCCCAGAGCTAACCAATGTTTACAAAGTTAGTGGACTAAGATGCTAAAGACATCTAAGACCTGTTGAGGGCATTTCATCTGTCTGCCCAGTTGCATATTAATAGGGTGCACTGTAAACCAAGGCTCGCAGCTGAAGGGCAGGCGGCTTAGCTCAATTCTTTCAAACTGCTGTGAATGTAATTACACCTAACAAATCAGCCTTTCAATGATGCCCACCAAAAACGAAGCACACACAGATTTATTGCCTGGTCTGTGTGTGAGAAAGGCAAGGAATGTGATCTGAAAAGGAGAGAATAAAAAATTAAAGGATCCCATACTGCGCAGATTTCTCTCTAGATGTCTAAATTGGAAAAGAGCAGCAAGTTTTTGGGTTTATTTTAAATACATCATCAGGTGTTTTGCCTCTCAGAATATGTCATATCCAATGAGTGGCCACCGAGGAGGTGCACAGCAGGGTGCAGAACCACACGCTGCAGAAAATGGGAAATGCAAGGTGACAGCTCTGTTACTGTCGGTCATATAGGCTGGTCCCGTATGGGAGAGCAGCTCTGACTGCATACCTTAAAGTGCAGCACTAAACATATGCGCTTGCTTGCTTCTGACAGGGGAATAACAGTTGCATCACTGACTCCCAAGGATCTGGAGTGATTTATTTTTCCTAAGCATTCCTGATAGGATATTATTATATGTTGGCTTATTTCCAGCAGCCGGTGTGACATCCAGCATTTTAGCATTATATTCAAAACGCACACACGTATCAGAAAAAGGTTTCTAGCTCAAAAAAAAAGTAAAAAAAAAAAGTGACATGAAAACCTTACACTTTCTGAATGCTATGCACATACTCATCAACCAGGGATAATTAGGCCTGTTGAAGCCAGTGAATACTGAAAACGTACAGAGGGTTTATTTGTTGCTCTGAAGGGGTGCAATAACAGGTTTGGTTTCTTTCGCTGTTTGCCTGTCAATCATACTTTTAATTACCTAATTGTTAGATCTGTTAACAGCCAAGACTGGTTGACAACTTTAGGGTAAAGGGCCTAATAATTTTACTGTCAACAGTACTCCAGTTTTTTCAGTACAAGGAAAGAAAACAAATGCAGCCTTCAACACAAACAAATGGAAAAAACAGCTCCAAAAGCAGCATGAAGCGAACGACAGGCGAGCTGTAGCACACTCAAATGATCAAGCTGCTGTGAGTGGATGAGCATTGTGCATGGAGTTGTCTGCTCTGGGGTTGTTGTTTGCATTTGCCTAAAGTCTGAATCAAACCCGAATTTGTGCACTGTGTATTGAAAGTTTGAGAAGTTCGGCTTTAGTTAAAAAGTGAGGACTTTTATGCAGCGGTTTCTACCTGCCTAAAGCTTTTGTTGACTCTTTTTATTCCTCCTGACACTTTTGATGGCAGGAAGGACCAAATCTTGACAGTGCTGCGCAAAGTACTGGCTGTTGGGAACAAAGTATGCATGATCTTTTGGGAGACAGAACTTCAAGTGACGGTGTCTGTGCCTCGCTACCTGCCGAGCTGACAAACCTCTGGGCTACGTTAAAGGGAACTGAGAAACTTCTCAGAAGTTCCCCCGGTGTGTGCTGGGCTTTCCAGACCAGGGAATGATTCGGACAAAGAACCTCACTCCAGGAATAGAACATAGCTTTAAAGTAATCTCTTCTTTCTTTCTTTCTTTCTTAAAATCATTTCTTCTTCCATAGCCACATACATACTTTGAGGCTAATACGTTGACATACTGTTACATGATTTTCTAGGTATTTAGTAACGGGCACATACTATTGCTACCTTAGGGTACGGCAGCGCATGAAGACCAGAATTATGACAGCTATGTACAAATATTTTGTAAGGCATAGTCTGGCCTAAAGATATCACACTCTGTTTTAAAAACAATTCATTTTTGTGTTTGCTTTTTATCTCTGTCTTCATTTTGTGGGATAAAACCAGAGATTCCTACTTCACTGGCAGCCAAATATTTCTCTAGCTAGAAAGGAGCATCTGATGTTACCAGAGGTTTACTCCTATCGCTGGAGTCACTAGTTCAGTTCTCTCCTTTTGGATCAGTGTTTAGGCTATGGGAGTTTTCAGTGCAATGAGGTAATGCTTCTATTTTGTCTTTTATTGATTAACTCTTTTCCCACATTCTTCTGGCAGAGTGCAAAGGTTTGCAAAGCATGGGAGACTTTGTCTGGAGCTGTTTAGTTAGCATTACTCTTAGTAAACATAGTTACTTTTACTAATTCCCTGGCAGGCTTTTAAACACTGTTACTACAAAACCAACAGCATGAAATACTCTTGTGCAAACTGTATGCCAACCTGTAACCAGTTTCTTCCTCAAATAATGGCCAAGATGAACAATGTCAGCTTACCCTAGATTTTTAGCTCAACCATGGTTGCAGATTACCAGTTATATTATTTGCTTGTAGTGCACAAAGAAAATCAGAAGGGATCTGTCCAAGAGGCGGGCTATTCACAGCCTATTTCCTGGCTTCTTTGTGGAGAAGAGTTTAAACCAAAATATTTACTTTTAAGGGATGTAAAAATTGCTATTCCAGACATGTTTATCATTAAAGGTTCTGATCCAGAGATCATTAAAGCCCATCATTAGACTTCTACTAATTCAAAGAAATTTCAATCAGACCCTAGCAGGCAACCTCTGAGCACTTTTACAGGATCTGGGGGACTGCAAAAAAAGAATTTCATAAAACCTTTTACGTGCTACTGCTGTTGACATCCCCACTGACAAGTCCAATGTCATAATTTCACTGTTTCCAGCTGGCATTAGATTTTGGAGCCAGAATTATGGCTCTATTCCTCAGTGTGTTCACTCGTCCTGTAGCACAAGTCAACATAACAGAAGCCAACAGAGACAAAATTGAAGCATCCTGGTACAGTTTGCTGGGATGTATATAAGGAGATACGACTTTTTTTTTTTTCAGTTTTAAATTTGACGCACAGAGACAAGAGAATTACTGGGAGTCGTGTTAACCCAAAAGTTAACAGTATGTTATTGTTTCTCATCTTTGCTTTTTGCTCTTTTCTTGGTATCTTAAAATGCTTTATACAAATTGCTTACGGCTCAGATGCCTGCGTGTTAGCAAAGCAGAAGGTTATTGTTTTATAACACCACTGTGGGTTGAGTGACTGGGACCGGGGTGTCCCTCGGGGGGGCATGGATCTGTTGCTGATTTTTCCATCACAATAAAGCAAACTTCGGTGGGACCCGGCATAATGGCAAGATCCAGCTCGCAGGTGTAGATAAGGAAAATCACTCCCGGAGAAAGGGAAAGTAATGGGGATGTGCTGGCTGCTCAATGCCTGGCTATCACCAAGGTTCCCATTCACTCTTCCATTTTGTGCTGGGTAAGAGTGCTTGTAAAACTCTGCTGCCTGGTTTTTGGTAGATCTGATGTAAATAATCCTATCTGAAATTATACTGTGTATAAAGGCAGGGCTTCTCCTCAGTGCCTCCTGGGACGTGCCCTTCCACCTCTGAGTTTGGGAATTGGCTGGGGAGGCTGGGGGGTCCCTGTGCAGCATTCCCAGGGTGGGAAGGATGGGTCCTTGCGAGGCGGGCGGCTCCCGACAGCTGAGACCCTGCTTCGGCTCTTGCTGCTGTGTGATTCCTCTTTTCCAGTTTTCCCCAGCCCTGTCCTTGCCTCTGCCCCTGCTCCACCAGTGACTCCCATGTTTGGGGTTGCTTTGGGTAATTTTTGAGAGCTGGACTGAGATGGACTCTCCTACAGGAGCCTCAAGTCTTTGTCTTCTCTGCTGCAGAGGCCTGGTTGCCTACCCTGCTGTCCTGCAATAGCTTTTCCAGAACTTTCTCTTGTTACAGTGCCAGGCTAAAGCACACTCTTGTCATGGAGACTTTGAGTACTTGTTTAGGGTGCATGGAGGTGTGCTCAATTCTTATCTTTCATCTTGCTCTCTGTGGTATGGTGCCTTTGTTTTTGACAAGTTTATATCTCTCTCACCTTCTGGATGATTCCTTTTTCTCCAGCCTCTGTTATACTTGTTCTTCACTATTAGTTCTTCTAGTTTCGATGTATGTTTTCAGCAGCTTGGTGCTTTCTGTTCAGAAACATTTATAGTTGGGTTTGAGCTGTTTCAGTCGTCAGTCCTTTGGGTTGGAATCATTTGAATTATTCATCCCATGGATGATCTCGTCTATGTTTAGTGGATCTTTCATGTCTCTGAAAGTAGATATGGATACCAAGGCTCTGAGCAATGCATTACAAGCCTGGATTTCCTTTGCTGATTCCTGGAGCTGAAATGTTATTCTCCAATATCAGTCTATATTTATCAAAAGCATTTGTTCTCTATTCACCAATTATTTTAGATAATTTGATCTCATTCTTTTTCAAGCTAGCAGGACATCAAAGTATCAATTTTAAAACAATTTCCTTAACTTCCATATTTTTAATATCTATGATCTACTTGGTCATGGACTGAATTCTTCCTTCCATGCTTATACAGTGCTTGAAATTTAGCTGTCCTGTTGTCCAAAGTCCCTTCTTTGTTCTGTGCTCAGTGATGTTTTCATTGCCTTCCTGTCAACTGCGATCTCCTCTTTGCTGTTGGTCTGGCTGGACTGAAAGACTTTGGATGCTATTTGCCAGCTAATAACAAAAGAAGGTGCCAGGTTTGCCCAATGTGTTTGGCTTCTTATAAAAATAACTATATGCAGCGATTCATGACCTGATTACGAGTTATATCCTGTGTATACAGTTTTTTATCTACTAGTCAAGCCAGGAGCAGGCTGACTCCTCCAAATTATTTCCTCTTCTAGGCCAGAACTAACTGCCGCTAAACCCACTCATCTCTGGAGGTGCAGTAGTATCTCCTATGTCTCCTCCCCGATACTTGTCTCAGTGTCTGTGATGCAGTTGGGTTCTATGCCTTCAGTAGAGGATTAAATACGTGGTGTGGCTGCCCAGATTTGAGAAACCTCCCAGGAATGTAAAATTAATTAAATGGACTGATCTAGAGAGCAGATCACACGGAAACAGCTTCAGAATTGCAGGGAACTCTAAAGTGTATGACAGGGAAATCTTCTGGTGTTTACCCCAGAAATATTTGATCTGAGGACCTCACACGGGATGTTGACGGCCACAGATTCTTGGCCTCAAGGTCATCCCCTGAAGGTGGATAATCAAATTCTCTGTATTCTCAAGTAAAGAAACCATTCTACACAATGCAGACTAAAAAAGAAGGGGTTTTTGACACAGTCCCATCTCCGAAGTAATGCATTTTCAAGACTTTGCAGGGGAAGTTGTAGAGCAAAGGGCAGATTTTAGTTGGGTCAGGTTTCTCGCAAGCTGGATATGTTGTACAGTGCTGAATTTGGTTTCCTGTGTTGTTTCATACTGTTATTGTTTTGATTTTATTATCTGCATTATCCTAACACGCTAAAATCCCAATTTATAGGAATCCCACTGTGCTGGGGTTTACACAGACAGAGCAAAAGACCAGCTTTACCGGCTGAGTTTGCTTTCGAAGTACAAACCAGAAGAAGAACTTGGTCTGCCTGAGAAGCCGTAATGTCAGACATGTGGTCTGCGACCACGGGGATTCACTGAGCAGAATTTTCATAGACTTTTTGACACACTTCCAGAGATGCACACAATCTTATCATAACCGCACGTAAGTCTAATGAAATCTGGAACTAATAGTACATAAATCTTTCCACTCAAGCCATAAATTAGATGGTCTAGAACTGTAGTATCGTAATAAAGGCTGTATTCATAGGTTGATTATTCTTTTTTTTTCCCCTGTCCTCATGGGAGCTGTGTTCAGCTCCTCAGCTGATGTACTCTTAATCTCTGACCATGCATTCATTACCATAAAACTTACTCCATGCACTTTGAGCATGAAATAAAACAGAAATTTAATACCATGCTCATTTTAGATCCCCATTTCAGGTTGTTTATACAAAAAGAAAAAAAAAAAGGAAGCTGATCTCTTCAGTTTTTCTTTAAGGAAAATTGACAAGCTGCTTTGAAGATTTGCTTTGAGGCTAAGTTATTAGTTTTGCTGTGGTTTTAAGGAAAAGGTGAAGACAGAAGATGAAATTAGATCAGCAACAGGCTAAAAGTCCTTTCCCAGAACACCTGGAGAGGTTAAATAAACTGCATATGGCCCGCATTGAATTTACACATTGTTAAGACTTCTGGGAGTCAGGGAAAAAGTAGGTAGACTGCTAACTTGCCATCTTAAGGAAAAAGCAGCTGGGGGAATGATTATTGCAGTCTGAGATAAGCATAATATACAATGAGGTATACATCAAGCTTATAAAACACAATTCCTTAATTTGACTAAAATCTCCAATTATGATCCTGCATACAAGATCCTGAAAACTGTCCCATGCAAGGTCAAGATTAGTTTGGTTTTATTGGCAGTGTGAGGAATTTGGTGTCTTGATTTGGTTTTTGGTTGTTTTGTGGTTTTTTTTTTGGGGGGGGGGGGGGGGGGGGGGGGGGGAGTGGGGAGGGTAGGGATGTGTGCATTTGTTTGGTTTTTTGCTAAACTACAAATGCCCTGGATCCCTACGGGCTTGCAACAACATCAGAGTTTGCTGATGCCCTGAAATAAATGGCAATCACGATACGCTTTCACTCAAGTATTCAGGGTATCAAGGTTGGTTCATTGAAGTACCATTTGATGCTATACACTGACAATGTGCTTTTGTTTGTAACAAACTCTGAAGCCACAATCCTCGCCCTTCTAGTGTTAATCCAAGATCTTGGCTTGCTTTCAGGCTATAGAATTAACTGGGAAATGTTGGAACTGCTTGAGATCTCCCAGCTGTCTTGCACAACGGCTTTTCTTCCAGTGCAACTCCTGAAGGCAGTCAGAAGCAACTAAATGTTTGAGGGATGAAATACTAAGGAATTTTGAAAAACTCACAGAGATGAATTTAAAATCCACTGTCCTTCAAGTGGCAGAAGACAACAGGTGGTAGCAAGTGATTTATATGTTTCTTCTGGGAAAAATTGAGAGTCACATTTTACTTAGATATTTTTTGTATGTTTTGAGTAGGTTAGTTCTCTCCATATTGTACTCTGGGGGTGATTTTTTTGGACTATTTTTGAGAAAGTATAGACTCCCTACTGCTAGGAATAGTTGCTGAACCTGCAGAGCTTTTACTGTTCTGTTGTTGTGCATTGGGCCCTTCACTGATCCCACCAAACCTGTAACAACAGCCCATGGGAAGGGGGTCAAAAGAGCATTGAAACAGATTCTTACTCTAAAATCCTGGGATCCTCATCTGCACAGGGAAGCCTAAACTGTTCTGGCCGATAGATTGCATCTGACACCCCCCAAAACCTCATCTGAGGGTCATTTCTCCATAGGATAGGTTGGTTGCCAGTGTTTATGGCAGGAATTTGTTGAAGAGAATACCTTTATTTTGGGTTGTGTCTTATAATTCCCAGCTATATAAACATAGGTACATCTGAAACTTTTATTGATTTTTGGTCTATAAGTGCATGGCATGTATGTAGCTCTGAGATTGTTCTGAGTTTGGCCATCCCATGCTCTATCAACAGAAAAGGTGGTTTTGACTTCTGTAGATGTTTCTGAAACATACCATGTAGAGTAGGAGTGGGAAGACTTGGCAAGCAAGCCCATGAATTTGGGCTGCGTGGCCAGGTTAGCGTTTAGGTATGCATGTCTGACAACAGGTTATGTAAATGAACGTATTTTTGTGTTGAACTCAAGGCAATGGAAGGGAGGCAGAAAAAGACATGTGGTGGCTCATGTGATATTTTTGCATCTGAATACTAAAAGATGTTGAAGAAGCAGGCCAACCTAAAGACGGCCGTGTGAATGGTATGTGGAAAAGAGAAGGCCAATGAAGTTCATCCAAGAACTCTTACCAGGATCAAAGGCCTATTGTGTTAGACACTACACCAACACATAGCCAAGTAGAGTGACTGTCCCAAAAGTTTTCACTCTGAAGAGTTAAGGGACACACACAAGGGTAGCAGAAATAAGCACTATGAAATAATAACCAAATGCAAAATCCTACATCTATGAACAGAGAATGTAGGTTGCACTTAAAAGGTGGAGACCATTCCCATGGATGCAGTAACATGAAAAGGGGATTGGGGTAATGACAGAAACCCAGGTAATTCTGGGCTCCCAAATAGATGCTGACTCTTAAAATGGCAAATATGATTATTGGCTGTGTAAGGAGTAGAGAGACAGGGACACAACTCCTGGATTACTGTGGCTCAACTTCACAGAATGTGTGAAAAAGATAGAAACAGCATTTAGAATAGAGCTACCAGAATGAGTTGAGGACTTGGAAAGATCTTTTGAGAAGTGACAGTAATGCTTTGTTACCAGTGCAACACAATGTCGGATGAAATGACCACAGCTACTATTTGTGGCTTTAACCCTACTAATAGATTTCCTAAGGACACAATGCTCTTGATGCCCAAACTGGTGCATTTTATATGGTTAGATGGAGTCTGTGTACTAGGGAATCCTTCCTGCACAGTGCTGGAGTGGATTAAAGAATGTACGATTGCAGAAGACTTCTCTCTTACATCTCATTTTTCAGCTTGATAAGAAGATGCCAATACCTGAGCTTTGTGGGGAGGTTAAATCTGGCTTTTAGTTTTGAAGTTTCAACCTTTCTCAACTGTATATGGAAAAGAATATTAATGCTGATGGTCTAGTTTCTTACACAAATTCAGTGGTAGCTAGCACTTTGATAAGTTCTCAAAAGAGGTGCTTAAAAAAGAATTCTCAAAAGTCAAAGCTTTCTATTGTGTTTCCAGATAGAATAATAGATGAAAGCTAAGAAGATATGCCAAGTAATTCCAAAATCAACTTTAAAGCACACGATCATGTCTTGGCAATCTGAAAGCAGTGTGTGGAGAAGAGAAAAGGGTTGGCAGAGGAATGAAGAAAAGAAGTATTCTACAAAAAAGAAATGGCATGTCTTGGCAGAGAGACAATGTTTGCTAACCTGTTGAAGGGTTCAGTCGTAAAAGAACTGTGTTCATGAGAACTGAAATAGAGCAGAAACCATTTACCACTTGATGTTTTAAAGCAAACTGCCAAATAAAATTCTGAAAGGTTTCACTTTGCAGATCAACTTGACCTTATCATGTGATAACATAACAGGAAAATCTGTGCTCTCACTAGGTTCCTTAATAATGCATCTGAGAAGAAGACAAGTCACATTCTGCTCTCAGTTACAGCAGAGCAAGCCATAATATATCTGCTGTATTTATATTTATTTAGGCATAGCTGAGGAAATGAGGTAGTCCAAAAAGTGCAGAAGGAACAAGATCAGTCACTTGGGCGATAAATTAGAACTATAAACCAGCAGTTGGATGTTGAGCAGGGAAATATCAACCTGTGGTGGGTGTGGTTGAATTTAAAAGTGCAGGAGATATTGTTAAAATCCAAATCTGGTCTTGCACATGAACATCCTCAGTGTTTGTTTTTTCAGACATAGACTATTAGTTTGCCTCCTCTTCATGTGACTTTCTAGATCAACTTTTATACAAATATATTGCATGCAATTAGATAAGAGAAAAGGGAATTTGGGATGTAGCAGCAACCATGGGGAAAACCACAAGAAACACTTCTAAAATCACCATGGAAAGAAATGTGTGGGGAAGGTGAGGCTCTAGTAGCCTGAAGAAGACCTGGCTTTGTGGGTGACCATGGTTGTGGCTATCTTGTGCAGACTTGTGCCCTGGCACGACAGTCAGGCAGTGCCACTGCTTTTCTGCAGCACTGGCAGGAATGCCAAAACACACGACCAGCCACCTCTGATAGGTTTTAAAAAAATGATTATTTAGACTGAGGTTTTACTAATCAAGCAGGGAGCAGCTGAACTTTACTCACCCAGACAGAAGCCCTCTTACCCCTATCCAACGACAGATAACCCTGCTCTTTGCTCACCCAAGTGGATACACAGGCAGGCACTGAAGCTGTGTTTGGATACACAGGGGTTTTGTCCAGCTTGAAAGATCCCTGTGTTTGTACTTCACAATTAACTTTCTGATGTCTGTCTTCAGCGTAACAGCTCTGCTGCGAGTGCTTCTCGGGAGGGCTCTGCCTTGAGGATGCAGCTGAGGACCTAAGCAGTACGTATAGAGCGAGGCTGTCTCATATGGATTGGGTTTGGTATGCAAGGTGTTTCTTGAATGACTCGCGTTTTCTAAGCAGCAGCTCTCATTACACGGAGATAAAAGAAGGGTTAACGCAAGCCCTTTTGCAGCCCCCCCTCCTTCCCCCACGCCAAACACACACACTCTCAACAAAATCTCTAAATCATGCTCTCTTCCCGGAGCTCCACGCCTGCGAGTTACACATAGGACCTCTGTAGCTGCACAGTGCCACACTATTCTGAACGAGATGCTGAAGGCACTTGAGTTTCTTTTACTCTCTCCCCTCCCCTCCGCCCCAGATTTAACCTAGTTTTATGGCATGAACAGCCCCAAAGAAAGTCGGAGAGAAAAGAGATGAAGGCCAGAGAGCAGAGGAGGACCAATGAAAGAAGCAGTAAGCATTCTGTCGTTCCTTTGGAGAGCAACACTAGACACCTTTAAATGCAGAGAGTGTCCTCTGCCTTTTTGCCAAAGCCCTTTTATCTGTGTGAATAAAAAGGGAGGCAGGTCAGCCTAGTTTCTGTTGCCAAATAAAAGCATGAATAAATTAGGCTATTCTTAGTAGGCAAGTGAAAGGGAGAGGGGGGGGAAAAAGTCAGTATCTATTTCTAAAGCAATTTCATATTCTGCCCCAACTGTTTGCACATGATAGAAAGGGGCTGGAGCTGCCTACTATTATGATTAGTACTATTGTTATCGCTGAAGGGCCTCATTGTTCTAGAAGATGTTAGGTTTGCGCGATTCACAATCCGTCTCTATTCATCCAGGAAAGGTTAGGAGAGAGGATCTGATATTCTGCAAAGGGTTTTCTCCCCCCGCCTCCTTCCCCCTGCCTTCTCCTTTACTGGCTTAAGACAGAAAGCAGGCAGAAGGTCTCCTATTAACTAGAATTAGGAAACAAGGATCTAGGTGCCTGGGAACAGCCGCTCCGTAGCTCTAATCCCAGTGAGGACCTTAATTGTATCTGGTTTAACAGTTATTCATGCAGTTTTACTGCAGGCAGGCACGGTGATTAGGGACATTGGTTGGAAAAATCTGTTCATTAGCCTAATAAAGGCTGCCTAAGCCTGCTTGTTCAGCCACTAATAATCCAACTATTAGTGCCATGCTAGATGCCGTGGTATTAATATGTGTAGCTTACTAGTGTCACAACAGCAATATGGATCAGTTTAGTCATTCCTTGGTTTCACAGTCAGGCACCCTGTGCTGCTGCAGGAGGGAGAAATGAAAGAATGAAGGAGTCTGACAAAACAGCTCACATCATATAGCGAACCCCCAGTAGGGTTTTGCCTGCAATTCAGAGGCAGCCCAGGAGCCTTAGGAACAGGGTTGTTTGAGGACAAGAAAATCAGCCCCTTCCAGTGATGGATGTTCCTGAAAAGCAGTTTATTTTTTCATAGGTGGTTTGCTCATTTTCTTCACAGAAGAGCTTTGGCATTATATCAAACAATAACAGAGGGTAATTGCTGGGGGAGACGGGCGCTTGCCGTCCTCACGGCATCACATGGTGCATAGGCACACAAACCTCCTGCCGTGTGCTGAGACCAACACCCAGCTTGGGAATGTCCAGGTTGTCTTTGGAGGAGGAGAAAAGGAGGTGTAATAGCCTTTCTCTCTGCTTCCCTCAGCTGACCTAAACTTTTCCTTTCCTGATAGAAGGACGTAAAAATACTGCTCATACTTCAGGGGATTCTGTCCTAAGCATAATCCTTGGGTTGCTAATTAAAGTGTCAGTGGCTCCTTCCATAATAAAATCCTATCGTTCATCTTTCTCTTTTATTTATGGGAATGATTTGCTGCATTTTCCAATGGGATATGAAAATTACACTAATCTAATATTATAAATAGTTGCCAGATACCTTACTAAAGAAGTTCTTTCTAAAGGAGATTTTAATGAGAGATTAGAAAATTAATGGAGGTGGATGATTGCTTTTTCTTTCTATAGGTGATCTTTCATGTGCTTGTTTTCAATACCTCTCCCTGGGAGACATTATGTGTAACCAAAATCTGCCATGACTTTGAACCAGGCTAGATTTATAACCACAAGCAGGGTACAGAATTAAACATGTACACACACCGTGTGTGTCTGTTAATAGCAGTGGAACCTGTGATAAAATGAAAAAACCCCCCACCAACAGGCAGGTAGGTGACCTGTTTTTACCTATAGCCACCCATCCAAATCCAAGGGCTACGCGTTCTACTACACCCTGATAAATATGCCTTAAAACACAAATGGCAAACCAAATCCCATTCAAATGGAGAAAAAACAGGCTCCTTCATCTTCACTGGCCCTCCCCTGCTCTCCTCTAAACCCAGAAAAAAAAATAACCCAAACGCTCTCACAAAGTGCAAGGGCCAAAATCTGTCCTTGCTGAGTGCTGGGTTGTCTATGCTGGAATGATATTACGTAAGTTAAAAAGAAGTTAGTGATTGCTCAGGTACCTTTGGAATAGGTAGATATCTTAATGCATCCCTTTTCAGCTAATGACTTTATTTTCTATTCTAGCTCTGTATTTTAATTGCAACCACTGTATTCCCATTTATAAAAAGAGATTATCTTAATCCATTTGATTAGTATCTTGAGGGTTTCATGTCCATGCTGTTCATTGGTTTTTGATAGTATCGTGTTTGAGCTGTTTGTTTAGTGAGGTTAAGAGAATATACCAGGTGGGCATGTACTGTTCACTGCTGCGTCCATATACAAATGGCTACATCTGGGATGCTGGTGGTATGCTAAGTGGTGCTACGCATTTCATAAATTTCAGTCAAGTGAATAAGTGTGTTTTTCATGCTTCTGTGATCACCAGCCTCATTTCTGTGTTCCAAAACGCTGCCTCCAGAACTACCACTGCAGATACCATGTACGTTCAGGCAGCAGTGAGGGATGTACTTTTCCTTCCCTGTAATATCTTGGCTGGGAAAACAGGTGAACAATATTCACCTGTGAAAAATAATAGTGTGAGGCCTTATGACAGATGTTCCCTAATATTTAAGGGTGGATTTCTAAATGTTATAGCCTAAAAGCTGGACTATTTCTAGGACTTCACTGAGAAACATCTCATGTGCTCGTAATTCAGAAACAACAGATTTTATCATCTTCAGTAATTGTAGTAATAGGGAAAATATTATTATTAAAATTAATTCCTCCTCCTTACAGAATTAGACACAGGCAGTTGTTTAATACACAGAAAGCTTCAGGGGTAGAAATAGCTTGTCTTTGTATGATTCCTGCTGTGTCTCCCTGCCTGATGAGAGATGCTTTATGTTGTAATATATTATAAGATGTTTTATATAACTTTGTGGGAAGTAATCAGATTGACTTGATATGGCTGAAGAGAAAGATTGTTGAAGCAACTCTGATTCTGAGTATGAGATACCTTTGAAAAGTTCTGGATGTTGGCTATTACCACATTTTATTATAATAATTTTATGACTACTATGGTTGCTTTTGCTCTTTGACATTCAGCTCTATATCTCTGTCAGCCCTATTTTTTATTTTATTTTACTTTTAAATCAGCAATGATAGACATAGAAATACATCACAGAGACTGAAAAGTGGTAGGAGTCTGGAAATAAGACTGATCCCATTTTTAAGTAAAAGTAACATGGAAATGTTGCTGCAGATGCTGCTGTGTTGGGAGCAATTCTGTAAAAAGGACAGAAGAGGCAGCTCTCTTGTACTCCATCTCCAACACTGATAGTGCTTGTGAAAAGTTTAGCAAGAAAAAAGACTTTTCACGACTAGCTTCCAGAATATGTAAAATTATCTTGACACTTCCAGTGTCCAGAGGATCTCATAAGATTGAACTATCTTGGGACTTCTGGATGAAAAGCTCATGAAAAACAACTTTTTTAGTGGCCACATCTCTTATAAACCAATATCTTTATTTCATGGACAAATTAATACTTTGTTTATTTTGGAGGCTGCATCTTAGATGAACGGGTGCAAGAATTATATAGGACAGCTCTGACTCTTTTTAGCAAAGTGAAAAATAATTCCTTTCCTAATGCATTTGGGGGAATTAAAGTGAGGAAATTTTTCTGCCAGGGTGTAGCTAGACCTTTGCAATAAAAACTGTAGACTCTTCAATGAATTTAAGTGATCAAGGATATGATTTTTCCATTGCATATTCAAATCTGTCAGTGTATTATCCCTTCTTAGAGGTCATTCGGTAAAGAAAGGGCACCAGCTGTTGAACAGGGCAAGCAGAACTTCCCCTAGCACCTAAACAGTTGCTGATGGTGAACAACCTGTTGTATTAGTGCCTTCATTTGGGAATATCACAACCTGTACAGTGACAGAAACAGTTGACCATGGTAGCACGTGATGGAGAAGACCAATTGCTAGCTCTTGAAGACAGTACAGTACAATGAACCATACCTCATTTGATTTCAAGCCTGCATCTAGGGGAATGAAGGACTAGGATAGAGTAGCCAGAATGCAAGAAAATGCCTGAATTTTGGAGGTGATGTCCCAGTTATGTAGATTAGATGTCTATATGGACTGTGACAATGCAAGAGGATGGTTTTTACCTCCCTGTAGTTCTTCAGCAAATAACCTCAATGTTGGCTAGCAAAACTGAGGTGCTCATAGTATCTGTGTTAGAAGAGCCATCATGAATGTGGATGTTCAAACATTAAGGGAAGGAAAATCAAGCACAGGACTAGTTGCCAATCGACAACTGAAAAATCTGACAAACACAGCAATCATCTTTCAGTTGTATTGTGTGCATTTCCATCAAAAGTTACTTCAAGAAGGTGGAATTTCACTCACTTCACTAGCAATAGATGCATTCAACAGAAGCTCAATACAAACTTCTAATTCATGCTACCAATAGTTCACGAAAAGATAATTCAGTCTAGACTTCAGTACAGTTTTAATTGGATTCCACGGTTTTTAGATAAGCCTATGGCTGGAAGCCTAATTCTAAGAACCCTTAAGGAGCAGGAAATGGTAACTTTTATTTCAACACCAGCTAAATAATGCCCATGGAAATGTCCAAAACTTAACTTCCACATGTGCCTTCCACAAGCATCTGGCCAGAAAATACAAAGGAATCCAATTGCTATCTAATGTTGTGTTGCTTTTGAATACTTGGAAATGTATGGCAGTCTGTATGAGGGTTTTCTCAGGCATCTCTTGTCCACCTCTCTGCTTGCTTTACCATAGTGGTGATTTTAAATTCAGGCTTCAAGATGAAAAGACAGAGATCAAAGTAATTTGTGGTAACTTATTCTGTGACCTTATTCAGCCTCTAATAAATGAGGGAGGGAAGGACATTTATTTTACCTGCTGGTAGCTTGACTTATTTCTTAGCCACTTTCATTGTAGATGAAACCTTCTAGGTTTTCTACACACTACCAGTATTTATCTCCTTCAATATATAAGGACACAGTTATCTAGAGTGAGGAATGTAATTTGCGGCAGGCTGCTGAAAGAGCAGACGAACAGTGAGTTACTATGAAGGTCTGCGCTATCTGATGGTGAGAACGTTGGACGGGGATTCATGAGACTTGTCGTCTGTTCCCAGCTCTGCCTTGTGCCTGTTGAATGACCTTCAGCAAGTCACTTTCTCTCTTTTGTCTCAGCTATCATTTTACCAGTTAAAATGTGATAATGAAACACTTTTTTTTTTTTTTTTTTTTTTTTAAACTGCTGGGTGCTGATGAACAGCACTGATGAAAAGTACTGTACAAAAGCTAAGTGGTATTGAATATATAATTACACTTGGCTTCATTGAATTATGACTGATAATACAAAAACTGGCCAGCAAGTAGCTTTATTGGTCCAGTAGATATTATATAACTGTCACATTTTTCTGCTTGTCTACTTTTTTTCGTCTCCAAACTATTGCTTCACTGATGACACGGATTTTGCCTTTTGCTGTAATCTCGCAGAGAAGCTAAAACCCTGAAATCTTTTTGTTGGCATTTATTCTGTTTGCTGGCCTTTGGAGGGAATGGAGCTCAAGATGTGTATTCTGATTAGCTAATTTAAGGTTCATTAGTAGTAGACTGAGGAGTCCAGAAGACTCATATATAGGTGAAATTTCTTGTGCTTGTGCAAACATAAGACATATATAGTTTCTCCCAGCCGTGAAGCAAATTGCTCCATGGCTCTACCTGACCCAGCTGCTGTGCTGGCAGGTGGGAGAGCAGTGCTGTCCCCGTAAACTGAAGGAAGCAGAGGCGGCTGAGGTGCTGTGTGGGGCACCCTTGCTCAGGAATGGTAGGCATTTTTAACGCGCCTTTCTGTTTCTGCGTGATCATGCAAGGGACTGCTAAAGTCTAGAGACAGGTAGTGTTAAGGTAGCTTACATGCTTTGCCAGAAACCTGTGCGCAAACAAATCTAGCTAAAATTTAGGGGAATACAGTAGGCCTCTTAGCAGACCAAGAAGCCCAAGGAAACAGACTGAGGATCCATCATGTCGCTAAGCAAAAAGTTTGCTACGAAACTCAAAGGCTTGTTGTTTTTAAAGGGCACCATCTTGGTGCAATTTTCCTCTGGCATTTAACTTAATTTCATCCTGAGGTTCTCAGCTGTAGGTACATTGAGACTCTTGTTTTTCCTAACAATATCTGAAGTTTTGGTAAAATTCAGCTCTAAAATACTGGCTACCTGGTCGTGTTTCTTAATACTAACCTATATATTTTCAGTACTAAGGTATATGTGTATTTTGTTGGGGGATTTTTTCAGAAACCCAGAAAACAAAAAACTTCAGGTTTTCTTCTTTGGTGTAAAATTTGTACTCTCTTATTTTTAGTTCACTTGCTAAATTACAGGGTTAACATCTCCATTCAGGTTTGTTTAAATACATTTTGTATGTCTTTATACCTCTGGAGCTGGTATCATGAACTCTCAGATCCTATTCTCTTGACTGAGCGATCAGCAGCATAACTTTAATTGGTGGCTTTTGGACCTGATACAGCAGGGATAAGCAGACTCCTTAATCATGGACAAATGATAGGACTATCCTGAAAAAAGGTCTGATAGCTTTGAAATTACAAAGTCGTAAACCTGACATATTCAAAAGCTCAAATAGGGATTAGGTGCTCAGAGTCCGTCTGTTCTCAGTGGCAGGTAGATGTCTATCACTCATGTCTTTGAATACCATCTTTCCATCTTAGAAATAAAGATTATCCTAAGGCATCTGTATTTTAGTCTTTCTGTCATAGAAAAGATGAACTTGCTTCCATAGTTATGCAGCGTGCTGCAAGAACTGAAGGAAAAGAGGCGTTTGAGATAATAAAAATAGTGAACCAATAAAATATGAGGCTCTGTTAATGCTGGCTCAAACATCAGAAACAGAAAATGACGCAAAACTTATTCATGTATCCGTATGCTTGGAAGATGTGATTTAAAAATATTTCCCACCTATACCTAAATGATGAAAATTACCAGGATCAAGGACCACCTTATTTCCTGTCTATCAAACATGGAGTATTCTTATAACATAAAGGGAATTTTTATACCAGTGCTGTTCTTCCAGATTTGTCTCTGTCAAGAAAAAAAAAAAAAGAATATATATACACACACATTTGTCCCCCAAAGCATAAGAGCATGAAGTTTATTGCTCACCAATGTGCAAAGATAAAAATGTCTCCCTGAAAGTCTAGCTTAAGCAGAGGCACTTCAGAAAATGAACAAGAGCTGGACACCTAATTCCCTTGGGCTCCTCTCAGCTTTCACTGTTTTAGTTTAATTGCCTAGTTTTGGAGATATTCATTTAGAAGCTGAAGTCCTTTGCTTCTTGTACTTCCCCATAAAAATTTTTATTTGCTTTGTAATCTCAACCAGTTGGTGAACTTCATAACAAGTAAGAATACAAAGGATTCATCCTCAGCTGAGTTTCAGACTTGAAGCCGTTGTTAAAAAGTATTATTTTAACCACTACTATTATGCATTTGTGTTATGGTAACAACTGAAAACTGTCCAGGATTGGGATGCCACTGAACTAAAGCTCTTTAAACACCTAAAAAAAGATGATGCCTGTCCCCAAGAGTTGGCAAACTAATACACTGGTTAAATATGATCTTGAAAAACGTTGGCACTAAGGCTACTTTTAAGGAAGAGTGATTTCTGATGGTACTTCTCACTTTGTTACCTGATTTACTATGTGCTTCTCATATCTTATTTGGTGATGTTATGTTTAAATTTTAATATACATTCAGCTTTCTGCTGGTTAGATTTGTGGATTTGTTTAGAGGCTGTACTAATTTTGTGGGAAAGGATAAAAAGCAGAGGTGTTTGGATTATTTGAAACCCTTAGGCTTGCGCATTATTTCTAGAACACATGCTACAGCTTTCAAAGAGACCTCCCAGATAATAACATAGTATACAGATATAAATGTATTTAGTTCTGTATGTATCTATACTGTACCAGCTGGCTTCTGTGTTCAGTCAGGATTTCATACAGGTCTTTGCTACATTAAATTTACAGGCTCTCTGCCATGCACAACTTTTTAAGGGATTCACAAACGTGTGGGCCCTGTGGGCAGCTGTGGGTGCTGGTGCTCGCTGCCCCCTTCATGAGGGCAGAGCGCAGGGCTGCTCCCTGCATCGCACCCCGTGCTCCCCCAGCCCTCACTCTGCAAACCTCTCACCTTTGATGCCAAAGCATTCATGTGACTGTGCATACGTGGGCTCACACCAGGAAAGTCATAGCTGCCTGTAGGTCACCTTTGTTCACCTTCTTTTCCAAAGGGGGGAACTGAAGCCAAATGAAGCTGAGCATTAGCCAGTGAACAGACTGCCCTGCTGTTCTGACTTTTAGATGTGCTGTTTCTCTAACCTTCTTGCTTTGAGCTGAAAACATTTTATGAAATAGTCATATTTTTCTCTAAAGCCTCTTTTGTTTACTTTTCACTCTCAAACTGGTGTTATAAGGAGCTGAACTGATATCTGCTATGATTTCCCTACCTCAACAGAACAGATGCACTTGGAGCAGAGTGCAGCAAAGAAAAACTTTTAGCTTTATTATTTAACAAAGTAAAGCTAATCTCTTGATTAAGACATCCCTGCAATGATACTTAATTAATTTCTTTCATAGGTCTTCCCCAAAGCCCGCCTACTTCCTCTCTTCTTCTTTCCCCCTAATGCCTTCCTTGTAGATATGGTCATGATGCACCTCGCTTGCGGGGCGGCTGCAGCACAGACAGCATGACTGCTCTTTACAGGCCCTGGCACCATGAGGCAGCTGCCAGTTCCAATTAACCTCCAAGAGATAAGGACTCAAATTTGTACAAGCTGACAGATACCCGGTAATGGGAGGAGGATGATGGTTTCGGTTTTTAAATTGTCAGGTTATGACCCAGCCTATATTACCGGCTGAATGACCTGGCTCACAAAGGCCATGCATGGTAATTCAGGAGAATTACCTGCTGCAGGTGGTCACCATGGCATGACCAAGAGGGACAGGGGCCTCCACTGGCCCTCCAGCTCCATTGGGGTAGCCAGGAAGGGCTTGAAGATGTTGTGTGCAGGAATAAGTTATGTTGAGTGGTTTTGGGAAGGACAGTGCTGTCAACACATGGATTGTGGTAAGATGATGATGAGTCTCCAAACAGGTGGTAACTTCTTGGAATTGCTTATAGTCTTCTGTGCTGTGCTGTTCTTCTTAGCAATAGTTCTCCCTCTCCGAAGAACTAAGTTATTAGAGAAAAATATAATTTCCTAGCATTAGGTGGAAATGCAAATATAGTGGTATATCCCAGATATTCTCACATGGGACAGTGGACACACTTCTTCCACAAAGGTCAATGAACCAACCAGAGTCGATACCGTTACAGATTTTGTTTCGGTGAGCAAAGAAAGTACTGCTTTTGGAAGAAAGTATCATAAGGAATTATTAGTGGGTTAGGAAATCCTGAGTTGCTCCAGTTAAAATCAGCTAAAAAAGTAAACACAAGTGGTTCTGTCACTAACATTAGCTTGTATTTGAAAACAAACTTTGT
This sequence comes from Gorsachius magnificus, assembly GCA_034008185.1. NCBI lineage: Eukaryota > Metazoa > Chordata > Aves > Pelecaniformes > Ardeidae > Gorsachius > Gorsachius magnificus. The sequence goes on along the minus strand of CM067085.1, from coordinate 14,216,132 downwards.
TAAATTTAGTGCGATATTAATAAAATCCAATGAACTGAAAAGACCAGAAATTTAAATACAGAGGACATGCAAAGACTATTTGGAACTTCTGTTTCCATCAGAGGAAAAAAAAAAAAATGTAGACAAAGGCTCTGGATCCAACCAGAAATGTAATATTTTCTGAAATTATATTGATAAACAGAAACCCTGAGGGTAATTTTGCTGAAAGAAAGCTATGGCTTGTAGTTCAGAAGGTGTAGAAATAAATCAAGAGCTTCTAGAAGTCAGCCGAGTTTGACACGCATACAAAACTACAACAGCAAGAAGAGCTTTTCAGCCATAGAAATGAAAAGACTAAGGAAAAAAGAGGGCCTTCGGGAAGAAACATGTGGAGCTGGATATCTTTCGTCCAGCCAGCCACAGTCCCCCATCCCTCACATGCACCACACCACAATTCTGCTGCTGCTGGTACCAAAATGCAGCATAGCTTTAGTTTCAATAAGCAGTTTCTCTCCGTAAATGTATCGTGAGTCCATACCTGGGACAGAAGAAACAACTGGAGCTACAGGACAATATTGGCTAAGAGTGAATAAGTGACAAATGTACGTTGAAAACGAGAAGGTGACTCCAGTACAGCAGTGACAATCTTACAGCTTCCCTCCCCCTATTTTTATTAAAGCCTGACTAATTTAGAGCTGGAAATGCACAGCTTTTAAAATGGGGATTATATGGTATGGCTGTTAGCCATAGCAAGGCACAGACCTGTGACCCAGACCGCTTCTCCCACAGTCGTGCATCAGAGCTTTATCCAGCAGTAAAAGTGCAAGCCCGTAATATTGATTTTTGACTAACTGATAATCAGAATGAAACTGGGAAATGAGCTGATTGATGTCTGACCTGTATCCGAATATCCGAATAAAGTAAGTTAAGCTTCTTAAAGTTGACATAGATATTATAGGAGGAGGTTTGGTTCTTGCTGCAGTTGACTGTACAGAGCACGAAGAGGAAGTTTTGAGCTGCTCCGCACCAGCTCTAACTCTTGTTTCACCTCTCAGCAAGTCTGTGGCTTTCTCTCTCCAAATTATTTAATTCTTATTCAGTTTTCTCTTTGCTGTACAAAGCCAGGATTTCCATTATTGTATTGAATAACTGGACTTGTCATTTTGTCTTTACTCTTTTGGCTACTTAGAAAAATTATAGCAAACCTCCATTTGCAAAACCTCCAAAGGAGCTAAAGAAAGTTTGTCATCCTCTTCATATAAAAGCATACGCTTCACTTGTTCAATAACATTTATTTTCAGTACAAGCTCTGGATTGTCAAATTGACATACAGTAATTGATTATTATTTTCTTCCATCTTTTGAAGTTTGGCTTTTATTCAGTGTCAGCTGTGGTCTTCTGAAAAAAACCCAAGCAGCTTCAGCTTGAGTCATATGTGCTCATTATACCAGGAAACCAGAATTATGAAGTTGCACATCCAGCTTTCAGACATGGCCTCTGCGTTTGAAACATTATTTCTGTCTACCTCTGTAATACTACTGTGCTGATACCTGGATAAACTACCAAATCTTTATGAAAATCTGTTATCACTGGTGCAAAATGTTACCTTACCCATTTCTCAGTGATGAGCAGTTACTGCATATCATCCGTTAGGCAATGTTTAAATTATGGTTTTGGACCACAAAGCTATCTACTGAAATAAGACAGCAAGGTAACCTTCATAGAGATCTGCTCTCTTTCTCCGCTGAGGTTCTGTGTTCGGGCACCCCTAGTTCAGGCAGGACCCCCGGTGCATTTCACTAGAGAATTTGCTTTGTATACAGCAGCAAGTGACACTGTTGAGATAATTAGAAACATGTAATTGAATAACAGTCCTTGAAGCTTCTAGTGTCCAGTCTATAGCAGTCCTACTTGATCTCCATATCTGGTTTTCTTTCTATATGAATTTACTCTTTTTTCCACTTTAGATCTATGCCTTGTGCTCCTATAGTTCTATATTATTTTATCTGAAGCAAAGAATAACTCCTGCCTGGAGGTAGTTTGTTGGTAGGACCTGTGAAAATGAGACAGAATTCAGGTCTGCTAAAAACAATTGGAGTTAAGGCAACATCAAAATGGAAACTCATCAATTCTGTAGCTTACTTATGTTCAAGTGGTCTCTATAGACACAAAGGAATGGCCTGAGTGCACAGCCCCAGATTTAATTTTTATCACACCAAACCATAATTCAAAGAAGCACAAACCCAGTGTACTCTTTCAGTCTTCAATTTTTTTGGCCTCTAACCCCATAAGGCATTTCCTCCCATAGTCTCTGATTGTCTTTTCTGGGCCAAAACTGAAGGTCTGGTTATTTTCTCATCCTCCTTGGTCAATTTTGATATCAATAGGTTACTCCTTTCCTTCCTTTTTTTCTGCTTTTAAGGTTTACTCCTCTTATGAATCTGTTCACCTGATGAGGCTATGTTCAATATCTTAATAGTCATCTTGCATTTCTCTCAGAGACCTAGTATCAGTTGCACCTGCAGAATAAATGCATGAAGACCAGAGGGAAATGATGTTTAATTGACCACAGTCTATCAGATCTGAGTAGTTACCTGTATCTGTGTTCACCAGGAAACGTTGAAGCTGGACAAAAAGTTCCTGAAGTTCCAGAGGGGTAAGAAATTTCTATAAAAAGGCAGATAAGGACAGAGGAAGCTAATCGTCTAAATACAGCAAAGGAATTTGATGAATACCTCAGCTTGGAAGTAATTGATTTTGTGATTTTTATCTTACTGGCATTTAGAATGACTTACTCAAAGGTAGAACAGCCATAGCCCCTCAGTTAAGCTCAGAGCTAACTTTAGTTACAGGACTCTGCTTTTAATCATGATCAACTTGTTAGTCACCATCATAAAGTGCAGACCAATTTCCAGTTCTGGAAGATCGCTGTAGTCAGTTCATAAATATCTGCATTTGTCAGAGAAAATGAATATCAGATAATATCTGAAGTGGTGAAGACTAAAAATTAACATCTTCATCACTTGTGACAGCATCTGGCATTTAGTAACAGCTACTAATATTTTTTAAATGTAGGACTATCAACAAATGATGCTGTAAGTGGACATAATTTTGGTGCTTTGTTTTGTACTGAAACATAACTTCAGTTCAAAACAAGACTATCGCTACCGATCTTGTATATAACTGTAAACTTAAGAAAAGTGTTGAAATAGATCATTTACACATGACTGATGTTACCAAGGAATTAATTTCAAGAGATTTTTAACTGACAACATTATAATTATTTCACATATATGTAATTTGTTACTCTTTAGAAACTCGCTTTGTACTATGACTAATTTTGTCCAGTTTTGATGAAATGAAGTCAGTCAGCTTCTGCTCCACACTTAATGTTTCCTTTACTTATGCAATTGCTAGATGTTTTTGATGGGGCCCCTTTCTGGACCCAATGGACAGGAGTTTTCAAGCAGCTGAGAGCTGCCTTGCACAGACAGAGATTGATTGAGGTAATGATTTTTTAAAATGTGCCTTTGTACATGTTATTTCACAGCAAATATTTCTGCTCCCATCAGGACCATATGCTTATATTGTATGTTTTGTTTCCTAAGTCATCCTTATCTCAACTATCCTGTTCTCCTTGTATGCTTGGCTTCTCCTGACTGTTATCCTGGGACACTGCAAATCAAAGATTTGTTCCCTTGAGTCTGATATTCCAGTTTCCACATCTTCCAGTAAAGACAGACCAAGTTTGATGGCAGTATTGTGTAATCTACTGCATGCCAGGAATATCTTACATACAGTTCTTTAGAAGGACAATCTGGTAATACATGTCACTGCAATGTATTTTAAAGATGATTAATGGGCTTTTAAATGATTCCTCAGGTGAACTGTAGATCTTCATTATCTTCTCTGAGGACACTGCATTGGATTTATTTGGAGAAAATGAAATTAGGGTCATGAACCTTTCCTGAAAGGCTAATTTATATCTTCTGAAATATTGAAAAGCATTACACTCTAATGATGTGATATGGTTGTTGATATTATAAAGACAACTGTCAATAACATCCAGAAGATAACTGTTATTTCTTGTTTAATAACTCGGGAAGTTGCTGCTGTCTTCAAAGCTATTTTTAATAGCTGCCGTTCCTACTTCAGCTTCATCTGGATACACTCAAATTTTATCTGACTAGCCAATAATTAGCTGCTGTCATTCCAATCAGTGTGAGATTGGCTAAGCTCTTTTTTTCTAAAATGTAAAAGTTGTCACAACACTGCTTGACAATATTATGTCATGATGACGTTAGGTACTTTGCCACCTCACCCACTGCATAATGGGTAATTTGAGTAATATTAATTCAATGATAGGCTTTGGGATTTTGATGAGCCAGAATTTGCCTGAAGAAGTCTTGCCACATAGAATATTTGTATGTAGTTTATTAGGATGAAGAACATCACAAGGAAAAAATTCTGTCATTTCCTATTGATATATTAAACCCTTCCAAGTAAAACACAACATCTAGATCTGAAAATAGCGGCTCTGGCCTATTTTGCAAGCTCCTCATTAGCTGACTGCGAGTTTATGCAGCAAGGAATCTAAGTGCTTGTTTTTTGATGCTCTATCGTTATGTGTGGCTGTATATTTAATTCTGTCGGGGTGTATGGGAAACTTTGCACAGCAGATGCCTTGTACATCCATGATGTTTGGGAAGTGGGTGGTTTGTCTGGAAGTACAATTCTGTCTTAAACTTTTCTGCTGATCTTCGGCTTCTCCATGGTTTCCTGTGCTGTGACTGTCTAAACACTTCCAAAAAAAACTGTGTTAGCTTCAAGTGGTCTTTAGTGGTCTTAAACATCCTCTGCGGTGCAAGGAGGCTCTGCTATTTGGATTGCAATCTTTTTAATACCCAATACATAAGTTTTAATATATAACTGAGATTAACGAGGGCTTTAGCTGTGGACTGCTGATTAAACTGACATGTTCTAGAATTTCTGTATGTCACCACTTAACAGTACAGCTCCAAGCACAAGTCAGTGGCTTGGAAAGACTGGGTGTTTTGTGAAATTCCAGCGATCCTACCCAACCTGAATGGCCTTGTCTCTGGAGAACCACAAGCACCCATGGAAGTCACTGGTGCACCTAGGTTTAAGCATGTTGCCCTCTCAGAGCTGGAATTAGCGCTTGTCACGGGTGTGCAGCACACAGAATGTCTTTCCTTTAAAGACTGGCAGCTCTGACTGTGTTTCTATAATGGGACTGTCAACCCCATAATAAGAGTCATTGCACCAGCGTTTTGGGCGAGGAGATCCATTGTGTAAGCACAATGTCTGCTTGAGGTAAAATGTTCTCAGTGCAATGGCTGTCAGAAGAATAAGTGTTATCTCCCAGATACTGGCAAGCACAAGTCAGTTTTTAGGTTTTCAGGTCCACAATGGTATCTTGCTAAGCACAGACTCTGTAGCATGTGTAACTCTTTCAGCCAGCCCCCCTTGAAGATGGCTTGTTGCTCTTCACATACGTAGGATAAATCCATGCCCTCACTCCTGCACAACGGCTTTCACAGCATCTTCAGGGCTCGCTCCAGGTCCCTTTCCTTTCCCAAAGCACACATCTTCTGTGCGCTCCCCTACGAAAAGAGCCTGAGCAGAGGAAGGCAGCAGGGACTGTTCCCTTTGTGTGCATTTCTGTTTGGCTATGAAGTCCTCCAAAATATTAATATGGACTAATCCTTCACCGTCGACACTTTTTAAACTGAATACAGTCTGTTACCCCAGATTACATCATTTGCTAATTAAGAAAATTAGATCGAGTACTACAGTATGTATTTTTCACCTGAGGTATTTCCAACAGCCCTTAACAAAGGGAGTTACTGCGGTAAGTCTCGACGTGGTGAAAAAGAAAAAAAGACATTTTGTGTACCACTGCCGAATCATTGTGGTAGGACAAGCACCTAGCAGCTCGCCTGTATGTTGCTGGGGGTATCACTGCCTGTGATTTAAAGCACTGGAAGAAATGCACAGCTTTTTGCCAAGCAGCAAAGCAGCAGCAATGGTTAAAATACCCTTCCAGGGCACTATCACTTTCCCTTTTAAAAGTCAAAACAGGTCAGTGAGGGTGACAGAAAGTTCTTTCTCCTGCTTGCCTTCATTAAGCTTTTGCTTAAAAAAGGAGAGAGCAGGGACTGAAGCATGCAGCAATTGCTTCAATAACCTTGCAGCAAACTGCCAGAAAGTTTTCCAAGGCTCTCATGCAATTTGAACCTGGTGAAAGGAACCTACTCCCCCAGTCCAGCCCACAGCCCTCCTTAATAAAGTTGCTGGAAGTTGTTTTTTTTCTGAATGCTTAATTGCACAGGTCTCCCAACAAACCGGTGCCAGCCCGAGAGAAGCAGAGCAGGGAAGGGAAAAAGCCAAGCTGAAGGAGGACGCTCAGGGGTGCGCAGGCGGCTGGGGATCCACAGGCTCCGGTTTCCCCTGTTGGCTGGCGTACAGAAGTCACCAGTTATGATTGGGTTACAGCTCGTGACTATTTAGACTTGGACATGGACTTGAACCCACTTGGTGTGGGTACAAAGGGAAGAATGTAACACTGTCTCTCCAGTGCCAGGGGGGAGAGACTCGTAGGTTGGTATGTGACCTTCACTGCTGGCCCATGCAGGTGCAGTTCAAAGGCCCTCCCCATTCAGCTCCTGATACTGATACTAGATTAAAAAGAAAGACTGAAAAAAGTCGTTGTTAAAAACGTTCCTCTCTGGTTTTTTCCCTTTATCTCTGTGAACAAGTTGTCTTTTGATTTGCTTGGGTTTGTGGGTTTAGGAGGCTGTTTTCCTTTCAAGGACTTACTCTTGTACTATGTATTTTTTCCTTTAGTGAATAACATTTAACTCAGTGAAAGAAGATTTGTCTTGAGGCAATTCTTGGGTTGTTGCAAAAAAAAAAATTAGGTTGTGCTCATGCTGTTGTGTCACACCAGTTTTTTACACTTTAAATTGTAGCTCCTCAGTTTATACCTGTATTTCAGTGCGTGTGTTGAAAGAGTCAAATCAAGGAAAGAAAAGAGAAGCATGCAAAGCTAGCAAATTGACATCACCCAGGGCAATTAAAACAATAGCTAATAATAATCACTAGATCTTACTGGCTTCTCATCAGGGAAGGGGCCAGCATCCTCTCTGGCACCATTTTCTCAGTGGCAGCTGTATTTCTGAACAGCCTGCTGGTCAGTGCGCTCGGGTAATTCGTGGTATTTAAGATGTTTTCAGAGATGACGTGTTTGAAAACTGTTTAGCAAATGTGCCGCGCCGCCCTGGAGGCGGAGGAGGAACAGATTAGCCTTCCTCACCCTGCAAAGCAGACATCTATCAGCGAAAGAAGGCTTTGCTTAGCACAGATGTTTGGGACTGACTTTTGGAATAGAAAGATCACAGGGTTTCTGAGGAGCTAATATGTGCAACAGAGCAAAGTTTATGTAAATGTCTTATGCTAGTAAGTGCTTAGGTCAAATTTCTCCTCAAGTCCTCTTTGGAAAGCTGCAGAACTATGATGCCCTCTTTTAAAGACTTTTCCCATATGCACGCTAAAAGGTCCAAAATATGTAGAACAGAATTGCTCCCTCTGCTTCCAAACTCCCTCCCTGGAAAGCCAAGCAACAGAGCAAGCCTGCCTGGCCTTAGCAGCAATTTTTTCCTAACCCTTATAGGGTTTTCCTATTGAAGTGGTTGGTACAATTAAGAAGCAACTCGGCTGCTGCTGATTTTCTTTGTTTTATATTTACTGGAGAAAACCACTGGGTTGTTGATCTGTGAGTTTTATGTTATTATTTAATTACATTGAGGGACGATCCTGCATTTTGGCCCATTTATTTTGAGTGCTGCATTTTCCAGGGCCTCACTTGGTTCTAGCCCTTTCCTTCGCAGAATTTTGCATATTGCTTTGGATTATTTATACTTCACTGTGCTTCCAAATCCATTATTAATCACACAGGTATTGAAATACGTTTCACAGATAATACTGGACATACTGCTCTATTGTTTGCTCATATAACAGTCATGCTTTCACTCGGCAGGTTTCTCATACATCAAATTATCATTAGATAAGAAAAAATGTTATGGTGAAGATTTGCCAACAACTTAATGCTGAATGCTCAAGCAAAACCCTGATGTTCCCAATTCCAGGTGATGACTCCTGGGGACAATAAATGAGCAGATGCTCTAGTTAGATGAGAGCATATCACCTTCAGGGATGTGAACATTGCAAGGTTCTGCTCAGTGGACTTAAAGGAAACCTCTTGTTCATTTTTTCTCCGGCAGCAGTCCAGATGACTAAACAAGAGAGATTTCTTTTATGGTTGCATTTGGTTAGTATAAAAAGGGACCATATTTTAGTTTTGAGACTGTTCTGCAGCTATCGGTGACTGTAAGCCTAAGAACATAGGGCTGGAAAGGACCATCTGGTTCATGGTGTCCAGTTTCTGGGTTATCCAACCTCTAGCAGCCCGTGGGCTGCAGGCCATGCTTCTCCAGGCTCAATTGCATCATTACAACCTCACAGCAAAAACTCAGAAACCTCAACTAAAAAGAAAGGAAAATCAAAGGAAAAAAGCAAGAGTGATTAAGAGGTTTAGCAATGCTCTAGACCCTTGCAAGAGCAGAAAGTATTGTATAGAGCTCCTTGATTCTCCCAGCAGTCAGCCCTAGTGTACTGTATAGAGAAAGGCAAATTTCCCTGTCCCCTGCTTTCTTTGCAGGCTTTTCCACATGAACGCTTGCACAGAACTTGGGTTAACCCTGAAAGTTTGAACGAGTGCATCAGCCAAGCTGTGGGAGCTCCTAACATTGCTGGAAGCCACAGCACTTTCCACCTTGTGTATAGTCACTTCTTGCTATTGGTGCAAGGTGTTTTAGTGCCAAATGAGAGCATAGCTTTGCACATTGGAGACAGCTAACCCGTGACTGTACAGAATAGGGCTGTTTGGGGGAAAGGGATGCACCTATGCTGTGCAACATGGAGGTCCCGGTTGGATCCCTGGCACAGTTTTGACATACTCAATCTGGTAGGGATCTCAGCATGGCACTGACCCAAAAGCTGGCACTGGCTTAGGGAACTTAAATCTGGGCATATATACAATGCAGGGACTAGGGAAGAGCACATGAATATTGGAGATCTCAGTTCCCAAGTCAGAGAATAATCTTCAAGTACCTCTGTTTTTCCATTTCCACATCTGTACTTAAGGGAAAGTAATAGCACTTTCACATAAAAGCATTTTTCTGGTCCTTGAATGGGTGGTTGGTGCTGACATTAAGATATAAATCTGTTAAAGCTGAGGATTGGTTAAATAAGTAAAATGTTTTTATTACAGCAACTCTCTTAGCTGTTCAAAATGACCTTTTTTTCTTAAATTAACACAAGTGAAAAAGGAATAATTGTTTTCTGTCTGCCCACACAGTCAGGCACACACAAAGTCCTCTGGGTTTTTCAGACTTTACAACCGAGCAGAGGAGATCCACTGTGTCCTCCCCATCAGTTTCTGCAGTTTCTGGCTCTTTTCAGCAGAGTAAAAGGTCAGTTTCTGTAGACAAATAGCAACAGTAATAATGTCTACGTCGCTCAAATTGGATCTCTTATCTGAAATTCAGAGTAGCGGCAACACAGTTTTACAGAATTCCAGTGATCTCAAAGGACCTTTCAAGTGGAAAAAGAACCCCAAAAACCCCACGCCCACCCGGTCATTGGGCCCAGAGAAGTGTGACGATTTTGCAGGTGGCAAAGACCTGTTACAAGCAAGAAATGACTCATCAGACATACACGGGAGAGCTGGGGCACAGCAAAGAGCAAAAGAACTTGACTCTGTTGCTTGCCTGTGCTAAAAGCTAATCTTATAAAAATGAATAAATGCATAAAATAAAACTGAGGATTTGTTTCTGTTGCCCTTTGAATTTCAATTTAAAGTCATGTGCAAATAACTCTGCACCCTCCCCTCTAGTGTAATATCAGCTTTAACTTGGCTTAGCCTTTGGGAAGGATTGACTGATTTGATTGACTGAATTGCAGAGGAAGATTCTGTCCACAGGCAACTTTACCAAAACAATTTTAAAGATTGGCTTAAGTTCAGCCCATTTTGGGGACTCATGAAGTCTCTTTATATGGTGATATTTATAACTTATGTGGAATGATCTTAATCTTTGTAATTTATATAATTACAGTACACTAATGTGGTTGCTCTAGATTAATTTTTCTGCAGACAAGCACCACTGTGCTTCCCAACGTACAGAATTACAGCTGGGCCAAGGTAGCATCCTCTAACCTGTCACTCTTCTACCTCAGCAACGGCCTTGAGAGCAGCAACTTCATCTTGCCTTTATGAGTTTCTCAGTCAACATTTTCCTCCCAGAACTGTGTGTATGAGCTCTCCTTGTTTTAGTTGCTAGGTCAAAAGCCTCGATGCTGCCTACTTTTAAACTGTTAGTTCTGGGCTCGAAATAATGGGATTGCACAGAGGAAGCAAAGGGGATTTCTTGGGGTGGAATGGTGTCTTCAATGCATCTAGATGGAGCGCTCTCTTGGGACATCACCATCTCCCTGATTTGTCTGTTGAGTGCCCAGCTCACTGGGGGACCTGTTCTGGGACAGAAGATCTCGCCAAAAGGCAACTGGGTGCAATGCAAGATTGCTTTACAGTAAAAGAGCTCAAGAGTTTGTTTTCCCTGTCAAAAGGAAATGGAAGTTTTATTTGGTGGGGAGAGGGCTGCTGGATTATTATTTTTTTAAACCAGCAACATCATGACCCCTTCTGCGTTCATGTGTCATTACTTCCGTGAAAATTCAAACTATCTTCTCTGTGTTCGGGTTTGCAACATCAAAAAGACCATAGAACAGACTTCTTTGATGTTAAATTTTTCTGCTGATGCTGTCTGTGGTCAGGTAATACCACATGATTAATGTGAAAAGATTCGACCTTTGCTTTTTTTCCCATGTTCACTAGCAAGGCAAAGATCCCATCAGTGAGATATGAGATATAGTCAATCAAGAAATTCCTCTGTATTAGAAAACAGATTTTCAGCTTCCCAAAATCAACCCTCATGTATTTTTTTGTGTTTAATTTTTTTTGTGTTTGCATAATTGTTTAATATTAAAGAAAGAGAGTGTGGTTTGGTCATTTAGTTAGTAAAATCAGGCCTTGGGACTACCAGGCTTGGGAAGAACTGGCTCCTCTCGCTCCGCTCCACTCAGCTATTGGCCAGCCTAAGCAAGTCACTTTGAGTCTTTATAAAATAAGGATAATGGGTCCTCCATTGTAAAGATGTGAGATCTACTGCTGAAAAGCAGTACACGAGAGTTAGGTAATATTATTTCTGGCTCTCCTACAGATGTGCTTAACGTTCAGTTTTCCCATCTGTAATGTGGGGATGTTAGAACTAATCTACCTCCCAGGGTTGTTTTGCTTAATTCCATAAAGTACTTGAAAACCTCACATGGAAAGAGTTATAGGAGCACAAGATTTCTTAATAAAGCTCATTCATGAGTAATGTATTTTTGAAGTAAGTGACTTGAACCCTCACCCATAGTTGGAAACCAACATGAGCCAAGTTGTCTTTGTTGTTCAGTAAATGTTGGTTGATATTTTTTTCCTTACATATTTAATTCTCATAAGGATTCACATTTCTGGTTTCTGGCTATGATTGAAAGCAGAAATGCCAAAATACCACAAGAGAAGACTGGGGTTTTTTACTTTTTTTTCCTGACCCTCCCAGAAGCTGGAAGTTTTGAAGCGTGCAAGAGTCTTCCTCACCATCCCTAATTCTCAGTTTCCCCCTGCAAAGATAAGTGTCGGAAATTGTTTTCTCTAAAGATTGGGATTTACACAACTGTGGTCCATACCCTGCACCTTTTGAGATCTGCCCAGCCATGTTGAACATGATGTACAAGAGACTCTTAAGTGTATCAGGACTGCTCTGTTCAGATAACCACTAGGTGCTTTATCAGCATTTATCTACCCTGCCTTGAGCTATACAAGACCACATTCGATCTCATCCACTGCACAATTATGGTTGCTGATCATCGCACAGAGCATGGTAAGGATCTTTTGCGGTGCTGCTCAAATGCCGAGGCTGAGATTGTCTTTATGTCAAAGATCTGTAAGAGAAAATTAGCCCAAACTCATTTATCTCAATGTCAAAACTCCCACTAACTGGGGAGAAACCAAAGTTGGACCAACCCGTGAGGCTTTTAGAAAGCCCGGCCTTCGCACTGTGGGATGCATTACAAACCTGGATTTGTAGGATCTCTGCCTGCAAATAATCCATACTTGGAGCACTCTGCACATATCATTTGATGTGTGTAAAGGAGGGATCATGCCAGGAGCACAGAAGCTGACTTGGAGCTTGGGGAAGTTTTCATTCAGTTTTGCCAGGGTTTCCCTGTGTGGGAAGGTACGGATGGCTTTCTCCTGCCCCCTCCTGGTGCAGCCCTCAAAATGTGGCTCTGAAAGTGTGGCAGGCAGAGAAGAGGCTGAAAAAATGGCACCTTCATTTTTCAGGGGATGTGCACCTGGAGTGTATGGCCAAGCTGGTCTGTTTTCATGGCACAAAAAGGAGGTGTTATCTTCCCCCCGCCCCCCCCCCCCCTTCTTGGCACTGTAAAGCCAGTGTAGCTCTTCTGAATGTAAACCGAAGCTGAGTCTGGTTAATGCGCTTGCAGTCGAACGGGTAGCAAAGTTTAGCTGCAGAGTCTTTCAGGAATATGATCTAATACTCTTCATCATGGTAATACATTGTCTTAGGAAATACTTTTTTATTTCTTTTTAAGCTGGCCTGATACTTAGCCAACCAAAGAATAATGTAATGGAAATCATTTAAAGAACGTAGACAAGAATATGTAGTCCTCCAACAAATGTAGGTACTCCATTCTAGGGGGCAGCTGGAAAATTAAAATTTAATCTCAAGAATGAAACTTGGCAGTTTGTAAAATGTTCCCATCATGCACTCGAACAAAAGGCAGCGCTGAGGCACTGTGGGATGTGGAGAGGTAGGGCTGCTTGACAGTGCGGAGGCTGCTGGAGTCACCACTGTATTTCACCACAGACAGGTGGACAAACAAGTGCAGTGTTAAGCTGTGCAGTGTTTGCCCAGCTTAACAGTAACTCAAAGTGTAGTAAGTCAAAACAGCTGCTGTATGAGGTTGTTCCAGACTCAAACCCAAACTCAAAGCCTTTTGGATTGAGCACAGATTGTACGCTGGTGAACACAAACTAAAATGGAGCTCCCTAAAGGTGGGCATCCGAAGCCTGGGCTACCTGTCTCTCTTCATCTCTGCATTAAGCTATTCTATTATTTTTAATGATTATCATTCACCAGAGCAGAAAAAGATAGTACAAGCACTTTCAGGCTTTTCAGTTACAGTATTTGCTTGAAATAAGGCTAAATCTTCCTGTCTCTGGACTAAAAATTCTGCTCTGGTCTTGACACAAGTTCCCTCAACACCAGCATGTTTCTGCAAAAGATCTTATTTTCATAAACTTAGAGTTTTCTATTCACAGCAAAAAGAACTGATTAAGAGTTTCTGACCATTTGGTTAAATATCTGTTCCCTTGTCATGTGTAAGATATGACCATTGCAGAGGTCACGTCTTCTCCATTTTCTGACAACTTTGTTTCAGGCAGCTGTGATTGTGCTCCATTTTCAGGGTCTGTTTGTATTTCATGGGAAGGTGTTGAACTTTCCATCAAGTCCCATGTGGTTGTCTGAATGGGGGGGAGCACTATATATGCACTATATATAGGACAGCTACATCCCAGGCTGAGCTGAAGTGGTAGGTGCTTGCTAGGGTATCACCTTTTCTTCACTATGTGTGTTTGAAAGACATGTCTTGCAGCATTATATGGCCAAGTCTAGTGATATAGATCCTTCTCTATGAAAAATAGCATCTCTTTCTTTTATATGCTTTGGCTGAGAAATTTCCATACAAGGTTTTGCCACTCCTCTACGTACCAGTTTTGTCCAGTAGCTGGAGGAAGGTGGATGACAGGCTTCATGGTCCTGGTGGCTGTGTAGCTGCAGGGTTGGAGGAGAGACAGAAAAAGTAATTCCTGCTAAATGAGCAGTATCAGAGAGGGGAAAAAAAAGGCAGAACTTCCCATTTTCTTTTAGCCATGTCCAGTACTTTTAAGGAGAAGGTCTGGCTGCACAAAGCTTTCTCCACGGGAGTGATGTTTTTTAGGGAAATTTCCAGAGATTAATTCCTTTCACTGAGTTTCTCTGGGGTTTTCCATTGCAGGGTCCATCTGGACAGTTTGAAGGGCCATGACTCTCATGCGTATTGATACTATCTGCATCCAGCAGCATAGCTGTTGAAGCTGAAGTGCATAGAAAGGTCTGAACAAAGCCACAAAAATTTTGGGGGGTGAATCATTTGTTCACCACTCAAAAATTCCATTATGGGTTGACTTTTCAAGAAAATTTTCCATAAATTTGTGTTTATATGCAACAGACCACAAAGGCAAAACCGTTTCAAATCAAACGAAACAGTTTAGTCAGCCTGATGAAAATAACCTTTCTGGTTTTTTTCTTAGTTCTTTCCATCAAGAAACAGACATGAACTTCAGTTCAGGGCAGTGTGAATGTTTTTTCTCTCTTCAAGTGCACCTGGCAAACTGAAAAATTAGTTATTTGTACAGGTCTGGTTGTGAATCATCTTGACTCAGATGTGTCCCTGCTGGGGAGTACACGTTAGCCCCTGCCACCTTTGCATGGTGCTTTTGATTTTCTGCTTTTCAAGTTCACCATGATCCAGTTTGGCCTTAGATGGCCTGAAAAACACCATTTCTCAAAAAGCACTTGAACTGCTACAGGGCTTCAGGGCAGGTAAGTACTGAGATAGGTATTAGATAATCAGAGCCTCCATTTCTGATCTTTCCCAGACGCTAGCATATCCAAAGAAGAATAATAAAAAAGCAGGCAGACTTACCTTCTAAACAGAGTAATTCAGATATGGAAGTTTTGTAACATCATATAATGTTATGTCCAAATTTTTGTTCCATTAGAGCTTTTACATGACAGAGTACCTATCCCTCCCCACTAGTTTTAGCACCATGCTTGTGACTTTTACTTGAATCATAGCACAGAAATGATAGCAGTAGATGGGACCTTAAGAGGTAATCTAGTCCTATCTCTGTCCTAAGCGGAATCAGTGACAATGACAGAAGAGAAGAATATTTCAATTGGAAGGGACCCACAATGATGATCTGGTCCAACTGCATGACCACTTCAGGGCTGACCAAAAGTTAAAGCATATTATTAAGGACATTGTCCAAATGCGTCTTAAACACTGATGGGCTTGAGGCATCGACCACTTCTCTAGGACGCCCGTTCCAGTGTTTGACCACCCTCTCAGTACAGAAATGTTTCCTAATGTCCAGTCTAAACCTCCCCTGGTGCAGCTTTGAACCATTCCCACATGTCCTATTGCTGGATCCCAGGGAGAAGAGCTCAGCCCCTCCCTCTCCAGGTCCCCTCCTCAGGAAGCTGTAGAGAGCAACGAGGTCGCTCCTCGGCCTCCTTTTCTCCAAGGAACTGAAAGTGTTCCTCACAGACATTTGTGTAAACAAGTCTTAGAAACTCCACTGATGGTAACTCTACAACTTCCCCAGATAATTAATGTGATGCTTACAGCTAGAAAAAATTATTTGTCTGTCTATCCTTCTGGTTTTTTTGTTTGTTTGAGTTGGGGTTTTTAGGTTGTGTTTTTAAATTATTTTTTAAGAAATCCAGCCTAGATGTACAGGTTTTGGAGTTGTAGCACCATCAGCATGTCCAGTAGTTAATTAGAGTCACTTTAATATTTTTACCTCATTTTCAAGTTTGTTTTAAAAATCTTTTTCCCTACTGCATTGCATTGCTTATCAGGTAGAAGTACCTTTCTTGCAGACATCCAGAACTTCTGCACTGAGAGAGGACCATGCAGTCATCACATTTTCTCTCCTGCATGCCATAGACTTTTATATTTCATGCTGTTACCCAATACTTTGCATTTGAATTAAGCATAGCTTTTATTTTGGCTAAAATATATTTTCTGGCAAAGCATCTAATTTTGATATGAATACATGAGGAAATGGGTAATCAATCATTTCCTTTAGAAGTTTGTCACAGTGGTTAATCGCCGTCACTGTTTGAAAAATTGTGACCGTTTTGAATTTCTGATTTCAACTTCCAGTCACCGGTTCTCATTATGCTTTTCTCTGCCAGATGTAAGAACCCTTTAGTATCCAGTATGTTCTTGTCTGGAAGTAACTATGCAGTGTCATCAAGACTTATCACTCATTTTTTTCTTCCCAATAAACTCAGTGGATGGGTCTCTCAATCTCTCATGGTCAGGTGTCTCCTTCATTCATCAGGTCACTTGTTCTGTGTGGCCATTTAAGTTGTTAATAGAGGTTGGTAAAAACTGGGCTCCAGGCTTCTCTGAGATGTTGTACCGTGAGGAGGTAAAATCACGTTACTGCTCACTGCTCCCTTGTCCGTAGGTGTATAGATCATGGGAATAGCTTGCCTTTTTTTTTTAGTCTTCCTGGAATTAGTAATTTCATGCTGCCTTACTTGCCCACTGTGATTCCTGAATCAGTCTCCAAGATCACAGTTTTCCAGGATCCAGGGTCCTATCATGTTTATTTTGCTCTCTGCCTTGTAGATCACCTTTGCACTGACTGCATTTTGTTCAAATGGGCTCCCTTTAACAAGTGACCCAAAATACTCTCCCCATGAGTATTTTCTCCTCATCGTTATTTACCAGGATCCTAATATTTGTGTCAGCCATCTGTCTATCAGTGCTAGTCAGCAGAGTGTCAGTGAAAATGCTGAATAGCACCAAGTATACTTCAAAGCCCTGCAGAAAGCCAGTAAAGCATCCTCATTTGTTGATGGTCTGATTGACGCAGCTGGGTTTTGAGTTATGCTAAATAGCCATGTCTTAGCCGTTTAACATAAGTTTCCTTGATGTTATATAGTGTTTATCTAGTAAGTATGTCATGCACTAAGTCTAAAGCCTTGAGAAAGCCTGCTACATCTGTACAGTTAGCTTTTTTGCAGGCAGAACATGAAACCTGTTTTATTCGAGAAGAGCTATTTTCCATAAACCCATGTTGACTGGCAGTAATTAAAATCTTGTTCTTTCATGTTTCAGCAGTTCAGTCCTGTCTCAGCTCTTTCACTATTTTACCTGGGATTGATGTGAGGTTAACTGCTCAATAACTCCCCTGTAATTGCACTTGATTCCTGTTCTCCCTCTCTCCCTCCCTCTCTATCCCTCGCTTTCTCTTTTTTTCCCAGGCTACTACCCTGCTTCCAGTCAGCTGGAATCACTCTGATATTAAAATTTATTAAAAATTAACATTAGCAAGCCAGAGTTCTCCTCAGTCGAATATTTTAGGACCCCTGGGTGTGATTTATCCAGGCCTGCTGATTTAAAAATGTTTATCTCTACTAGATGGTGTTTAACATCTTGCTTATTTCCTAATGGGCTGGAAAGGACTTATTCAACCTTGGTCTCATATAAACACCACCATGCTGTTACTTTCCAAAACACCAAACAGAACAAGTCTGGCTTTTTGTAGTGTTGTTCATGATTTTACTCTGTGCAGTTCTCATCGACACATACAAATATCTTAAGGGTGGATGTCACGAGGACGGAGCCAGACTCTTTGCAGTGGTGCTCAGCAACAGGACAAGGGGCAATGGGTACAAACTGAAACATAAGAGGTTTCAGTTGAATATGAGGAAAAACTTCTTTACTTTGAGGGTGACAGAGCAGTGGAACAGGCTGCCCAGGGGGGCTGTGGAGTCTCCTTCTCTGGAGATATTCAAAGCCCGCCTGGACAATGTCCTGTGCAACCTACTCTAGGTGTACCTGCTTTAGCAGGAGGGTTGGACTAGATGATCTCCCGAGGTCCCTTCCAACCCTCGCCATTCTGTGATTCTGTGATTCAGTTCAAAAGCTCTCCAAAAAATCCTGCTGAGCATCACCACAGACTGATTTTTCACAATCTCTTTATTTTCCAGTATCAGTTTCTTCTATATCATAACTCTGCACTTCAGACAGTTGCTGTGTTTTTCCCATTTGTTGAATCTTTAAAATACTTCTGGTTTACCACTGAAGTAGCTGGGCCTTAGCCAGTTTGTCCTCGATGATGCTGATGGACTAACTCTATTCTGAAAGAACTTCTGATTTTCATTCATGTTTTCCTCTGATTTCTTCCTCCCACTCACTGTTTTCTCATAATTTTCCTCAGCTGGAGGATATTAGCCATTGGGAAGCACCAGCTACAATTGTCTTCATTTTGTCCACTTTTAATTACAAGCTCTTAGGATAATGTCACTTTCCAGCTGTATGACTGATATATTCTTTGTTAGTCAGAATGAGCTACAGAATAAGTAGTTCATGTCGGATGCAGTGTCTTTTCCTTATGTAAAAGCATAAGTGCATGTTGTCATCAGATCACTTCCTCTCTCTCATTTGGATGAACTGCATTGCACCTAGGATTAACAAGATTACTAAGATTTCTCCAGAAACACAGGTCAGATCTGGGAATCTCTGCACCGGATTCAGGCCCGAACCTCAGCTTCTCCAGGGGATAACTGACATCAGACTTTGCTTTTCATTCTGGCCTTATCTCACATTCAGTTCATTCCTCTCTGCCTAAATTGCTCCATATTCTGATGCCTGCCTCAAGGCTCACTGCTGCAGATGGTGTATTTATATTAACTTAAAGATTGCATTCCATCTTTCAGATGAGATTAATAAATTTTTCAGGCCATTGTGGTTACCCAACCTGACCTCCTATAAACGCAGTCTATAATTCTTCACCCGGATTCCAGCATCTGGCCCTATAACTCATACTTGAAATACAGAATATCCTTTTTAGAAATGCATCTCGTGGACATGTAAAGCCTCTGTCACTTGGACATTTTTCCTTATTTAGAATAAAATCTAGTATCTTGGTGACGTACGGACACCACAGTACCTATGGCTGTTTATAAGTGTGCAACAGTGACATACTCCTAAACATATTTCAGTACCTGCCTTCTCCCTACCTAAAATACTGCCCTTACTGTCTTTCGAGTGGGCATTGTTTGAGGCATGATTGTGGGATCCAAAAGCCACTGAGAGTTACAGATGGTTAATGAAAGATGCATGATAAAATCCAAAATAATCCAATTACCTATGGTGATGCCCTTCTTAGACACATGTGCAGGGATATGTTGACTATATCTCTTTGATTGCTGTATTTTACTTTTCTGTAATATCTTTCAAATGAAGATGGAGCTATAGCTGCTGGAATTAGGAGGGATTGTTGTTTGCTCTGAGGAAAGGACATCTCTTTTTGTACCTATGATTAGTGTCAGAAAGCAGGAACTAGGGTAGAGCATTCAAACTCTTACTAGTACTCCTGGGTCTTACACTTAATTTTTATTTCATTTAATTTCTTTTTCTATGGTGAGATTTTACACTGAACCCTAATATACTCCTGCAGAATGGCATTCTCCTGGGCCTATTTGAAATTCTTGATCTCTTCTGCATCTGTTTAAATCCTGCGTTCATGCACGTACAGTACAAGGTCAACCCTTTTGTTTGTTATTTTTATGGAGTTTAAAGAAAGTCCAAATACCTGACCGAGGTACCTGTCTGGTGCAGCCTTGTGACAGTTGCAAAATCTTCAGACTTGGAGAGTCACGTGCTTAACTGTTTCATGAGGAATACAAGAAACCCTAAAATCAGGGGGTTTGCCACAAAAAGGGTATGCTTTGCAGCTAACGGGTATTTAGGGCTGGCTCACCACTGATCAGAATACAGAAGGTGGCGAATCGTATGCTCAGAGGAAACCAGCCAAGCAATATGTTGCCGACTCATGCTCCAAACAGAGCCCCACACACAGAGAGTTTAACAGCTCACAAACAAACCACAAAGCTCAGCTCTTCCTTAGACTTACCATCTTCAAATTTGGTCTTACCCTCACAGCATGGCTAACCGGCTTCAGAGATCAAACAGTATACAAGCAGAGATGATGCGCCAAGAACCTTTTGGGTTATTTCTTCAGAAGTTACACACTTGAGTCTGGTACTGGCACTTTCCAAGTCAATATTGAACTGAGCCGCCAGTTCGGCATTATCAGAGGTATCATACTCCTAGGGGGCTGTCGTTCATCTCAAATACGAAGCTGAGCTGCCTGTTGTGGAACTGGCTGTGCTGCTGAAATCCCAAGAACTTGCTCATGGAAGGTGTTGTTTTGGAATGGCTACAGTTAGCCCTGAAATTATAATTACTTTCAATTTTTATCTTTTTTTTTTCCTTCCCAAAAGATAAACTCCCATTAGACGTTTGAAGGGATTTTGTTATATTTCTGCTACATTTTATTGGTGTGAATCTTTGGGGAGAGGCTGATGTCTAAAGGAAATTTATTATTAAGGACTAGCTATACTGTTTCCCAGCAGTGAGCTTGTTACTGCCACATCTTCACCTGAACTCTATAATTGGTAATTATGTTTGTCTGACCTACATTCTTCTATGTAATTGTAGCGAGATATGGTATTTTTCAATTCCTCAGTAAAAATGTCCACACTACTTGTGGAGCGTTGCTGGGCAGAAGCTTTCACCCTCAAAAGGCAATAGCATTTTTGTGGTGGAGGATGCATTTTTTTTTAAAATGTATATAGCACTAGGATCCTGTGGGGGTAAAAAGCAATGTAGAAATAAGTTAGATGTAATGACATGATTTTTCAGAACCTAGGAAACTAATGGTCAATTAAATCCCAGTAGAGGGTGCATATTAGCTTCCTAATTTGTTTTGGACCCATGACTGGAATGTGTATGCACATGCTATTCAGTCTGGCGTATTCATGTGAAAGATCCTTTGGGTAATTCAACAGCTACAAATGGCACTTCTGTCTAAAAT
Source organism: Gorsachius magnificus (assembly GCA_034008185.1). Taxonomy (NCBI): domain Eukaryota; kingdom Metazoa; phylum Chordata; class Aves; order Pelecaniformes; family Ardeidae; genus Gorsachius; species Gorsachius magnificus. The sequence continues at coordinate 14,195,221 of CM067085.1, read as the reverse complement.
TGTTATTGTGTGGTGTTTCTGCACCAACTGAGTCTTTGATAACAGATCTGATGGTTAGAAAATTCTCTCTCTCCTACTGATTTTCATAATCTAAAAAAGGAAAATTCAGATTCCTTCTGAGGTTCTTCAGAGGATAGAAAGTCTTCCTTTCCACTTAACAAATCATTTTTGATTTCCCATAAATAACATGAGAATATCTTCCCTACTTCTTCACCTCAGAAGTTTTCAAAGTTTCACACCCATGAAGACCAGAGGATCTACTGGATCATTAGCATTTCCCAGTATGTGGACTAGATAATCCAACCACAAACTTGGATTCTGAGCCTTTCACTCTCTGGCTTATTGACCCAAAAGTTTTTCATCTGTTCCTTGGGGGCTACTGAGAATTCTAATATTTTCTCCATCTGTTTCTTGAAATTTCCCCTGTGAGCACTCGGCATGTTTCCCTGTTCCTTCCAGATGACCCTCTCTTGCTGTTCCCACTGGGTGTCATAAACTCCATGACTACTTCCAAGAAACGTAAAGGTGAGTCGCATTTTATTTATTGTGCTGAGTAATGCCATTAACACGTTCCAAATTGATCCATCAAAGAAGTCAGCCTGGAGAGCCTGCTCAGTGGCAACTTCAGGTCAAATATTTAGGTGGGGCACTGCTGTTCACCTGAGCACTACATGAAGTTGTTATTGAACTATATTGCCTAAAATACCCCTCTGGGCTCTGCTGGAGTTGCTGGCCTATTCCACGAAGTCGGCCAGCTGCTCCTTTTAGAGCCCCCCTCTGAAATGTGAACACAGGACAGTGAAATTGCTGTCCCGATGGGTCATTCATCTGGAAGAGACATTATTAATAAGGAGTGATAGACTTCCCACTGAATTGGGACGAAGGTATATTTATTTTATCGGTGTTTTGTTTTCTTGGTGTTTGAGCCCAGCACTGAGCCCCTGAGCACAGCCTGGCTGAGGCTGAATCTTGCTTTAGGGGAAGCTCACAATATTGACACTTCCAATGGCTGCAATGATGTTGGCAAAAGCAATCCCTTCGTCTGAGGGAGACCAAAGTAGTCAGAAAACCCAGAACCAGATAATTCCCTGTGATGCATTAGAGATATGAGGGCTGCTGTCTGGAGCTTTTAATAAATTGCTTTTTGGTCCTCAAGTTGTCTGTGGGGGACAAGGGGCAGAGAATTGTTCTAAAAAACCTAAACAGGTTAATTTAAAAAAACCAGTAATTAATTTGTATGAAACCTGTTTCTCTTCATGTATTTTGCCATGTGGCTTCACTGAAACTGTGGGTTGTGGGTTCCTCTTGATCCTGTTCTCTTCCAGATGTGCATACGCTTTGGCCTGCACCTACTGTGTTGTTTCATGGTCCACCCTTTGGGAGAAGGGGACGCAGCCCCTAACAGGAGTCCCAGCCATGGGAGTGATGGGCAAGCTGGAAGCCTGGCACACAGGGGAGAACGGGAAGAACAAGACCACAGAATGACAGTGTCCCTGGTTACCAGGGAAACACTCCTAAATTGGAGCATTTTTTATTTCAATCACAATATTTGTTTTCATTTGAAATATTTTGATAAGGGTTTTTTTTGATTAAAAAAATATTTTTCAGGGGAAAATCTGTCTTTAAAATTAACTCTTTTTTTAATCTATATTATATCAGATTAGATTTTTTTAAAAAGTATGGTGAGTTAAGTCATCATCATCTTTTCATAAACACCTAACCTTGTATGTAACTTCATAGAAATACAGACATTATTGATGGGGCTGGAGGGACTTAGAGAGGTCCACTGGTACAGAACAGGATCAACTACACCTGAATTTCCCCCAACAGATATTTGTTTAACATGCTTGTAGAGAAGTTCCCATTGTGGGGATTCCCCAGTCACCTTAGGTGATCTTACAGTTTCCCTACCCCTGCAGTTAGTAAGTTTTTTCTGATATCAATCTAATCTTTGCCACAATTTTAAAGTGATTAAATACAAATTTTGACTTTACTCTGTAGAGCAATCTTTTGCATATTTGCAGACCATCATGTATCCCCAGTCTCTTCCAAATGTGGTGATGTCAACATTACTTTCTTGGTCAGAGGTCTACAATCCATGACCTTTCATGCTTACTCTCTTCAGACTCTGTATCTTTCTTGAAGTGTTGTGCCCACAGCTCACATGAATGGTTTTATCCCAGCATGCACATTTCTGATTGCAGAAAGGATCCTACTTTTTAAGCAATATCTGCATCTTTTCCTTTGAGCTGAACAGATATCTCATTATATCCAAAACTGTGTGTTTAAACATATTTTACCCTTCATGCCTATATAACAACAATATTTTGACAATGTAATTTGTCAGTAGCGTCCTCCTGTTAAGAGCTATCATCTATAATCTGAAGAAGTGATACAAATCTTAAGTACTCATAACCCTCTTGACTTGTTCATCGAAGACGATCTTACGTAGCCTTCACACCTGCCATTTCTCTGGCATTTTCCTCCACAGTATCCATTTGATGCTCATTAGGTTTTCAAGTTATTTTCCCAGCTTTTTAACTATGTGTGCAATCTTGTATTCTAAATAGGGTTGTTTATGCCCCATGTGTTTCAGTGAGTATTTTGGTAACAGTACACATGCAGGCGATATATTTGTCCTACACATCTTTGTCCCAGCATTCTGCAGTTCCTTCCCACTCGTGCCTGAAAATTGGAGTACACTGTTTTTTTCCTTCATCTCATCATTGTTGTTGTATTTTTTTTACCCTCTAGCATTTTTAGAACACAACATATTTTCATGTAAGTAGTGTTAATTATGTAACAGCAATTTATCTCAGATAAGATCTTTTATTTTTGTTGCAATTTTGCAATTAGAATGCAGAAAATTTCAGGCTTTGAACCCTGCCTTTTATGTCAAGTTGTCTGCCCACAACTGATGAGTATAAGTATCTTATTTGCCTCAGAAAAGGAAGTGAAAAAAGTGCCATCTGCAAATTTATTGGGAATTTAAATATCTTGGAGGTATGACTGAAGGAATAGATGATGGAGTAGTCAAAGAGTTGCTCTGTCATACTGACCACATAGCACTTTGATTCAACAACCATTATCAAAGGGCATCAAGAATAAAAGCAGATCTAGCTGCAGATACATCAGGATAAGGCAACTGGCCAGTGTCTTATAGGCAGAGAATTGTACATCAGGGAACCTAAATGAACTTTTTTTGTTCATGCATCACAATTTACTGGGGTTCTTTGAAGGGGTCAGCAAGCATATGGTTAAGGGAAAGCCAATTTTAGACTACTTGGATGTTTAAAAAGCTTTTTATAGAGCTTTTGTGGGAACTGAGTAATGGCTGGAGAAGAGGAAAGGCTATTGCATGAACTAAAAATAGATTAAAATGTGTAAAATAAAAGAGTAGATGGCAAGTCTTACAGTGGACTTCTGTGGGGATCTGTTTTGGACCTCTGATCCAACCCTGATCTTATTAACCATTCTTATGTTCTCATTTAGTCAATGCACCATGTGCTTGATCCAGAACTCTGGTAAGTCTGACTTCATGTCTCCTAAATATGTCGTTTCCACACCAACTCCTCTTTTAAAGGGACTTCACCTAGACTTTTTTTGTTAGGGACACGAAACTAGTGGGGACTAGCCACTCTACTACTTCTTTAGGAGGACTCAATTTCTAACTTCTCAATACCAATTAAAGCAGACACTTTAATGCTGGGCACACAAGCAAATTTGATCCAGTATTACCTTCCTGCCCACCTACAAATGTCGATGTTGTTGTATCATCTTTAGGTGACCTTACTGTGGTGGCACAGAGCAAGCATGCTAGGTTTCCCAGTACTGCTGGTCTTCCCACAGGAAGAGCTATAGTGCCCTGCTTTATTCTCTTACATAAAGCATCTCTTTAGATGTTCATCTATCTCTCACCATTCCCCGAGATACCTTAGTGACACAGAATTATCACAATTACTGATCCTAATTTAGGCATTTGTTTCCATGTTGGTAGAACACCACAAGTCCCATGTTCTCTATGAACTGCTATGGCACTTCTGGGCTGTGAGGGATATTCCTTACTCCGCTGCATCTATTGCTGTCAGATTTGACTGTCCCTATCAAACTGATCAGCTGACAAATAGACTGTATTGCCTTGAACATCAGAGTAGATTTTTCTAACTAGGTCTAGCTACTGAGCATACGCAGGAGCCAGAATAGCAGTTGCCTGCCTTTATTTCATCTTCCTCCTCTGACAAAGCTAAACTAGCTGATGTTCCCTGCCCAACGTGATCTTTCAGGCCTTTTAGCATCCTCTATTCAAACAACTTCTAACTGTCTGAAAGAGAAATTGTAGACCCTTCAAGCCTGCTGGGTGGGGATGATGATGAGGAATTGTCCTGGGGGGGTACACTCTTGCACATATGTGACTCAAAGGATATCATGTATTACCAAGATATATATATCCTCAAGACGTCTTCAGATATGCACCTTTCTAATATCAGACATCCATAGATCAGCATTCTCCCAGCACTTGAGGCTGTACATCTAAAAAGAAGTGTAACTTCATCAGTGTTGACTAAAGAAGAGTCTGCTGTCTTTTTAAATGTGTTAGCATTGCTGGCTCTCCGCTGATCTGCAGCAGAGCTCCCAAGTGTACAGAAAGTCCTAATGACACAAAGTCCTGATGACCCTCGGTCTTACACCCTGGCCATGGCAGATCCTGCTCAGCATGGCAAGAAGACAGGTTTTTGTTTTGGGACCTGCGTGACTCAGCAAGGGGGACAGTTCCCAGGGGTACGCAGTGCCGAAGGATGTGAGTGCACGTTCAGTGGGTACCGTAGCGCTGTGAAGAACATACCTATTTGGTGCATTTTCCTCACGCAGCCAGGTTTAAATCACTTGGGCTGAGGGAAGAGTATTTCTACAGGCAGGTACCAACGCCTGTCTGTCTGCTTCCTATAGTTTCGTTCTCTTCTGCAGCATGGTGCACAGTCCATTTCCCAAGGACTGTATGTCCCAAAGCTTGTCTACTGCATCCACCTATATTAACTGGCCAAATAACAGTTATCAACATTACTAATCTAATGTCTTCCACACAGTTTCACACACAAATGCCCATGAGTCACAGTGTCCCGTCCCCCTCCTCCCAGCTGGCTGTGTCATTAATTAATCCTCTTCTTGTCCTTTTGCATGGTCCAGTCTCTGAAGCATTTGATCTTTGACGCTGAAAGTTTAGAATGGGTGTTGAGAGCTGTTTTGTGATTGATTGGAGATATCTAGGGCTGGTGGGAAGGTAAAAGGAGAATATGTATTTCTTTCCTTACTAACCATTCATACATGGTGGCAGGGACTGTAGAGATGTGGTCCTGATGACCCAGCTAGACTGTTCTAATTCTGTTTTTCCTCTCTCTTGAAGGACTGTGGTTCTTCAGCAAAAGGTAAATAACCCTGTTTCCTCTGACCCAGAAATACTTATATGAGTCATAATGTTCTAAATGTGCCTGTTGGTGTAAAACTACATGCCGATGTGAAATCCTTCTTTGGGTTTCAAGGTTGTTTCAGAACAAAGTAGATTTTAATTCTTCACAAATGTTTTACGCTGTTGTTCTAAAAACTGGGGATGTGGGAACCTATATGTGATTTTATTAACACAGAGCAAATTATGACTCTTTACTTCTGATCTTGTAACTGCACCCTAGCAAGGAAAGAAAGGGGAGATGAGGAAAAGAGAGTGCAGAGATTTAAGCAATTCTGACAAGGACAGAAAAGAAATCAGTGCTTCTAGAGAGTCTCTGTCTCCTAAATTTCTCTGTAGTGTCTAGTGGACCATCCGTAATCCCCACGGAGCAGGATTTTCAGAACTATTGGAGAGGCAACTGAGACTTGAAGTCTTTCATCATTTGTCTTCCTGAGCCAAAGAGATTGCCCTGAAATACCTTAATGTTATTCAGCATAAGGTTATTCTGACTCAGTTAAGCAAAGGGAGCTCACCTTCTAATGAACTCAGGTGGAGAGAACACCGCAACTAAAACTTGCTCTTAAAACTTAAAGTTCCTTGAAACAAACTCCTTTGTGAGTGGAAGGAGAGTAGGAGAGAAGGGGACACACCAAACTGAAAAGTTGGTGAGAATATGAGAATTATATAGGGCCAATAATGAGTTTATCAAAAGGAAGAGCTGGCTAAAAGCTGTAGGAGGACAGAGACAGCTTTGCCAGGTTTTCCTGAGGTTTTTAATCACTATTTTAAAGTTTCACAAAAATTATCTGTTTTATAGAAATAATGCTTTGAGATATTTTAAAATATATGGTAGCCAGAAAAGCCTCTTGCAACTCTAGACGTGTTGATCTTTCTGTCTCCAGAGAAACTGTGACTCTGCAGGTCTCAGGTGAACCCCCCTTGTACATTTATTTGTCAAACAGTACAGACAGTCTGTCTAAGAGGGGTGTTATGGATGGCATGAGGACGGAGCCAGACTCTTCTCAGTGGTGCCCAGCGACAGGACAAGGGGCAGTGGGTACAAACTGAAACATAAGAGGTTTCAGTTGAATATGTGGAAGAACTTCTTTACTTTGAGGGTGACAGAGAACTGGAACAGGCTGCCCAGGGGGGCTGTGGAGCCTCCTTCTCTGGAGATATTCAAAGCCTGCCTGGATGATGTCCTGTGCAACCTACTCTAGGTGACCCTGCTTTAGCAGGAGGGTTGGACTAGATGATCTCCCAAGGTCCCTTCCAACCCTTGCCATTCTGTGATTCTGTGTTTAGCAGCCTGGATCTGAATTATGGCAAACTACAGAGGGAGGGGTAAAAGGCAGTTAATTCAGGAGGTATTTAAGATTGTGCCATGGAATGTGAATCTATTGCCTTGTGCTTCCCTTTGTAAACAAAGCCGTGAAGACAAGAGTTCCTCATCCTGCTGCAGATCTAAGGTTGAGTTATGAGAACAGGTAAGCAAAGTGCAAAGCAATGTCTGGTGCACCAAGAAATTAGGACCAAACGAGCAACTGGATCATGACAAACCTCAGCAATTGCAGGCAACCAAGTTAACAAACATCAAGGTTTTAAGGGTCTGTGTTTGCCTTTCTCTCCTGTATAGAAATTCACATCAGGAGCCATAAAATATTGTAAGAAACTTAACAGCAGTCATAAAAAGTGTGAAACTGAAACTATAATGTATTGAAGGGTAAGAGCAAGAAAGAGGCCATTCTGCTCATGTCCAAGGTCCCTGTGGCAGCCAGAAATCTCTGTCGGAGAAAACTCACAGATGGCTCCTGGGAAGCAGATTATGGGCCAGGGTACAGAGAAGGGGGGGGACAACTCAGCAGCACCCCTCCCAAAGAAGTTCCCGCCACATCCAGATCTGGTGGTCAGCTTGAAATTGTGTGTGTGCATGGATACCCTGGCTATGCGCCAGATTTAGCAGCCGGGAGGACAGGGGTAAAGGGTGTTAGTGATCTGCTCCAGGCATGATGCAGAGACATGAGGAGATCTCAGTTCCTATCTCTTGTGCTGATTTTTTACAAAATTCAAGAAGAAAAGAGAAAAACTTTGATCACCAAAGGCTGCAATTGTGGTTACACCTCAGGGTGCAGGGATCTGGGTTTTACTATGGGGAAATGATCATTAGCAAAGACGTTTTTAAGCTCAGGTGTGGTCAAACAGAAGGTCTGGAAGCACTGACAGCACTGTGAAGTATTTTTTTTGCCTTGTGACTATGTTTGCGCACGCTGTAACTGCTGTACATTGGTGCCATCTACTGCCTGGCCTGTGGCTGTCCCTGCCCCGGCCCCCGTGAGCCTCACCAGAGCCACATGTAGCAAAAGTGTAGGAAAAACTCTACTGTTCTCTGTCGATGCCCTGACATAAGAAGAAAAATTGTAATTATCTGACATGCTAATAGCAGCACTGATTCAAAGAGAACAGACCTGTTAACTAGCAGTACAGCTCACTGGCTTTGGAGGACAGAAACCTGATGAGTGAGCATCTCTTTGGCCTGGAGGAAACCAGAAGGAATCTACTGGATTCCTTAACTATGTCCACATGCTATGGCCTGTAAGTCTCATCTGATCCCACAGCAAACTCCAACAGCAGTGAGGCAGTACCCCTGAGAGACGGGTGAGGACGTGCTGCAGCTTTTGCAGTGCTGATGGCTTATAGCTGCTTCCCTGCTGTCGGAGCAGAGGTTCCTGTGGCACCCATGCCAGGAGCCTGGCACTAGAGGAGCTCCCACCCCACAGCCACTGTCATTGTCATTGGGAGCAGGCAGCTTGTGCGTCTCTGAAACCCTTCTTTGCATGCCAGGCCTTCTCCATGGTTCATGCCTCTCTTTTTATGCCATTACAATAACCCACTCGCAAAGCTTTTGTGGTGATCTCTTAAGCTGCTGTTCACAGCTGCTGTAAAATTAATAAATGTAAGGGATGTCTCGATCAGCTGGTCTGAGCTGTGCAGAGCTGTTCACATCACCACAGTTGACCCAACTGAGGCTGCTCCAGAAAACCATGTGTGCAGGGAAGGCAGGAGAATAATGTTTAAATGTGAAAAAGAATGAGTTTCTGGTTGTACATAGGGTTATGCTATCAGGGACTGAATAATGGCTAGGCAGCTCCTCGCATATGTTGGATGTTGGCTCCTTAAGTAGCCATAGAAATGGTGAAGCCTCTTTTAATGTAGGACAATTATTCAGATTAAACTTTAGTAATATCTGCATGTATGTTGAGTTGACCTACAGGATCCTTATTAAGTGCTTGTATGCTGCCTCGCATGTAGCGGTGTTTTCAGTGAGCAGTGGTATGGGACAAAAAAAAACCCCAAAAATATGACAAAAACAGAGAGAAGCAGAGAGAAAAGTTAAAACTTTCCAGGAGAAGAAGGGTCTGACGTAAGCAAACAGTAATTCAGCAGGGTATGTTTTGTGCCATGTATCCTCAGAAAATTGTAAGGAGGAACACTTCATAAAATTAAAGGACAGTAAATTTAAAATCAGAAAATAAATGCCTTTACATCACATATTGTTGATGTAATTCACTGTCCAAAGAGGTGGCTGAGAGGGAGAAGGGGTATGACTGATGACTTTGATGCTCAGGAGTGCACTGTAGCATCCAGCTCCTGAGGAACTTCTTGGGCTGGTGATGGTGCTCCCTTAGGTGGGACAGCCCCAGGGATTGGGAGAGGGACCTGGCATCCTTCCCTCAGAGAACAGGTATAGGGTTAATGTTCCTCTCAATCCATGGCATTTGTTGTTCTTACGAGCTGTCAGACTGGGTATTTACAAGGTCCTTAGAACCTCTGTGGTCAAGGATTTCATCATATTCGGTACACCATGCCCTCTTTCTGAGCATGCTATCCTCTCTTTACAGGTAATAGCAGCCAAAATCCTGCATCCCAGGTTTGTGACCAGCCACCGTGCCAGTACCCAAGCGACAAGAGTGGTGCCAGCAGCCATAGTAACTGCCATCTTCCAATAGACCTGCCCAGAGGAAAAGGGGGAAGAGCACTTGAAGACAGACAGGGTGTTTGCCTGACTCACAGTTCAAGGTGAAGTCTCATTTAATGACACAGGTCTCCATGTTTACTTTGTGACAGAGATTTTTCAATCTGTGGGTGAATGCTGACTTTTCTAACATGTTATTCTGATGCCTTGCTTGATCATTATGATTACAAGGTCATCTCATAACCAAAGACTTTTTAAAGTGCTTATGGAGTGTCTGGGTTCAAAAGGATCTGTCTCAGTTTCTCTACTCAGTTTCCTCTGCTTCAAATGAAGATCAGTATTCATCATAAATATCCCAAAGCCAATTCCTATTCATGGATAAAAGCTTTTAGAGATAAGAATGTGCATTTTTGTTATTATGGAAATTACCATTTAAAAAAACACAAATAAAAGGGGTTTCAGCCTCCTTTTAAGAGGAAAATTCTTTAGAAATTATGGAAAATAGTCTTTCTTGATGATTCAGTTTTATACAAATTGAACATAAACTCTTTCTGAGAATATGAGAAGAAAGAAAGCGCATTTTCCCAGAGCTGCAAATCAGCGGAGACTGCTTTTCAGGAGAAGAAACTTGAGTTTCCCACTAGGAGCTGATCCCACACATGACTTGCAGGAAGACCAGCCGTGGCCACCAACAGATAGACTGTCAGAGCCAGACGTAAGCCTTTGGGGGAACATGATCTGACAAGCAGCTGCCACTGCTGAACACTTTCTTTGTAGACCCTGACATCTGGCTTCTTCAGCTGCCAAGCTTGGCCTCCTCCAAGGTAGGAGACTGGGAGGACAAAGATCACAACTCGATGTGACTAGAAGGTAGGAGATGAGGAATGGGAAGGGTTGCACTAGAACTTTTAATCCATGTTTGCATATTCAGAAGGTTGGGATAATTTGACGTGGCTTCAAACCAAAGCTCTGAAGCCAAGTGCCTTGTTACATCTGAAAAGGACATGCACAGCAATATTGAAGGTGTCAGCAGAAAGAAGTGAGATGGGGCAAGTAGTCGTGCATTACTGATATCTGAACATTAGACTGTGAGGATGAAAATGGAGGTTAACAAGGTGGTGATCTCTTGAACCACTCTGAATATTAAAGACCTGGTGACTGGAGACTCACCTGAGCTCAACATGGCACGGCAACATTCAGTTCTGAGTCTGGAGCTCAGCTCCCCACTGGCGTTCAGGGTTTTTGTTTGATGCATAGAGCACCCACACTTCGACCCTTTTTCAGGTGTGGGTGAGACCAGGCTGAGGCTTTTTAAGATACTGAATGAGCCAAGGTTTCATTTCAAGAGGTCGTCACTTGAGATCTGAATAGTGAGACAGGGTGAAAAGAAGTTCATGTTGCTACGCTCAGCATGACTGCATCATCACCATGAAAACAAGGTGTTTGTTTTCCATGGCTTGCCAACTGCTGGCTGTACAGGGCAGGAGGAAAAGACCAAGATGAGTCCTTCTTTGAAAGCAGGGTTTCTTACTCCTTCCTCTGAACTCTCTGGTCCCAGTGTGGGAGAGAGGCTAGGTCACTGGTTTCGGCGAGGATAGCACTTTGTGTTGCCTCTTGACACTGTGCAAATACCTGTTTTCCAACAAGTTTAAATCGTTCCTTGCTTTACAATAATTTTTGCATATAATTGACTGAACTGCTTTGTTCAAAACTTGGCTCCTACCTAGACCTCGGTGAGGAAGAAAAGAAATTGCCTGAATTTAAATGCTCCCCTGTTTATAATCCAAACACTGCAGCATGGAGCTATTGCGTGAGAACTGGGAAGTGAACCTGACTACAAGCCAGCTCCTCACAAATGTGAAACAAATGTCAACTTTTCATTATCCAAGACAAAATGTAAAGTAAACGGCTACAGAGGTAATTCACTTTTTAACCTATCTCATTGAAAGATGGAGGTATTCCTAGAAATGCAAAGAGTGTCTTTACCATAAATATTTCAGCCTATGGTTCTTTAGCAAAAATCTTTTATATCCAGTATACATAGTTACGGCCAGGAATTATTAAAGGTTAAACAGTACCTTTTAAAATCTACCACGAGATGGCAGAGTTGGACTTAGAACAATTACATTTTTGTGTAAACTAATGACTCTGAAACTTCATACGACAAAAATGTCTTTGTGTCCTGTAGAGAACAAACAAACAAGAGCCAGTCATTAAAGAAACATCTTCCCATGGCATGGAATTGCACATCTGTATAAAACCAATAGTAGCAAACAAACTAACTGTCTCTGTCTAGACCTAAAGCAGACATTGAAATGTGGGCTCCCTTCTGAACACTCCTGGCCACAGCAGAGGGAATTACCGGCATCATGACATGTGAGAGAATTGAGGAGTGATTTGGTGGTACCTCTATTTTTTCCTGAGAATGAGATTTCCTGTGCTTCAAACCAGTCGTATGAGCCCCAGGATGCTAATCACCAACACGTTGTACACCAGATCCCTCCGTTTTTGCATGCCAAAATAAGGTAGGGAGAGGGGGTGTGGAAGTGATGGAGATCCTTCGCTGTTAGGAAAGCAGTTAGCAACGTGTGCCCGGGTCTCTGGAAGCACAAGTCAGCATTGCTTGGCTGCTGACAGCAGAGAGATACAGACCCCTAAAGAGAGCTCCTGCCCGTACACCTTAGGACTGCTCTGAAACCACGTGCAGTCTCCCTTAGCTGAGTGAAATTTTATTGTTGGGTAGCTAGAAGATAATTTGGGCTGTGCTCAGTTATCACATCAACAGGATGGGATATGATAACTTTTAATAAATTTCAGGCTAGTTATGCTGTAAACATACAAGCACACACACACAAGTAATATCATGAGCATCATATATGGTATAAAAACTTGTTATACATACATGTTATAAATGTCTGGCCAGGTATACTGCCCTTTGGAGATTAAAATGCCAACCTAGGGGTTTTTATCCATGAAGAGCCTTGCCTATGCACCTCCCACCTTTCTAAAATAGCTCATTCCACTCTTTCTAGGTTTTGGGAAATTTTTTTGGCACTTTCACTGCCTGGCTGAGGTGCAATTTTCACTTTTCCACTGGATGGCAGATTGTCATAGTTGAAATCCTCATTCTGGTCCATTAATGAGCTTCATCTACTTGCCAGCTTTGTAGTTGAACTTTCATGTACAAAGAAAAATTAAAACCAGAATAGATGCGCTCTTTACCAATTCATTTAAAATTCAACAAGTTTGTTTGCTTATTCATAGCCCTTACTATAAATCAGTCTGACATTTCGGCACATATGCAGCAGGACTCGTGGCTCCTGAGAGCATGAGGTGTACGGGCTTTGCAGCTCCACAGTACCTGCACAGCTACTTCAGGCCTCTCCAGAAAGAGTGTGATGGCCAAGCCACTCCTGTACAGATCTAAGGTGTGTGCTGTGGCTCTCTGGGATTTCTGGACACTGAGCATCTCCAGCTCTACATCATGAAACAAGTTTTTTCCTCTCTGAACCCTGAAGGAATTGAACCTACTTTCTAAGAGCCGATAGCTCTCCTGGTTTTGTATTGCAGAGTTTTTCAGTGCAGCTTCCCTCACAGGCGGTGAGCTCCATTCACTAGAGCAGGTCCAGGTCTTCAAAAAGTCCCAGCAACAAAATCTGCAGTCCTGATGCTCCTGTGCTTGTGTGAGGTTCTCCAGGTTTCAGTTCTGGCTTCAAAATTCAAAGCAAACTCCACTAGAGTGACCACATTTTTCCTGTTCCACTCAAACCCATAAATTGTTACAGACCACTCGAAAGATGGCCTTGAGTCACAGGACCATTCAGCTGCATCCAGGTTTTCTCCTCTGGAATTTGCTATTTATAACCTTAAGAAATTCTTCTGGGGGTGGGCTTGTGCAAGTGTCATTCACTGAGCTTAATGGATTTTCTCCTGCTTTACTTTCCTGTAAGAGATCAGAATCGGTCCCGTGGATTTCTCCCCTACCAATGACTAAGTATGCTGCCGTCTCTCCTGATGCCACAGTCTGTGCTAAGGAAGCAGATCAGCTGTTTAAACGTCAAGGTCTCTCCATCTCAAACCACAGCACAGAAGATTCCACATGCCCAGCTCAAACAGCGATGGGGATTCGCGCTCCATTACTTGGGAAACAGCCACTGGCACCTTGAAATTTCACTTCTGAAGGAACATGTTCGAGCTTTGCATACAAAGGCAAATAACAAATTACACTTCTGGAAGTGTCAGCTTTGTCATGTGCTGTTGCTTCAGCAATGGGGGCCTTTTAACAGCCCCAGAGAGGTGTGATGTACTCACACCTATCTGTATCTGTTTTCCTAAGTCTAGTGCAAGTCTTTCAAACCTTCATTTGGGAGGATCAATGGTTCCTAATAGGTTTTCAAAGGCATGGGGCAAACTCCCACTTTCCTGTGACCTAGGTAAGGACCTTGGCGTCTTGCAGTGCTAATTGGAGCCTGTTACAACTGTAATGGCCTGTTAGAGTGGGGCAGCATCAGGCACACAAAGGTCACTCAACCTCTTTCTTTTTTTGTAAATGATGCCCAGAGCTGGCCCTGTCCTGGAAGGTGGCGATCTCGCTTCTTCACATATCTAATTTGAATGACTCCTGTCCTGGTGGATTAGCACTGATTGGATATAATAATCAGGGCAATCCTGCTGCCCCATGCTGCTAGCAGCTTCCTTACCCTGGTCACATGCTAATCTTTTCCGTGCGCTTTCATAGATGTGAAGCTTCCAAACCAATTCTCCAGGCTGGTTTGTTAGTTCTTTCCTTGCCCCTAGTTTGTTAAAGTAAAAGGTGGTTTTGCAGATCCATCTCTTAGGGAGGGTTTGGCTTTTCAGAGAACTGTACAAGCCCAGCAAATACGGCCGTGTGGAAATACTTTATTTTCCCCAGACATACCCATTCCTTCAGGCTCCCAGCCTACTTCAAGCCCATTCCCATTTGCGTCCATCTGTAATTTGCTGAGAGTCTTTTGTTGCCAAATACTGTTTTGACTACACACAAACAGGAGATCCCTAGAAACTATCTGAATTGATCTAATAGAAATCTGAAGACCTGTGGCAATGAAAAGACCAGTCGTACAGCAGTGACATGTTTTCTGAGCATAAAAAGCTTGTGACTAAAAATCCAATACTTCATAGACTGCAGAAGTGGGAGCTTTATATCATTTCCAGCTCACTAATAGTGTTGCCAACTCTCATGATTTTATCATGAGACTCATGATATTCTTCTTAAAAGCTTAGTTTCTGGAGTCAGGCAATTACATGAGAATCTTTCTTTCTCTCTCTCTTTTTTTCAACATTCTTTTCTTAGCAGCGAGTTCCTAGCCCTGCTGCTTCCAAGGGGGGGAAAAAGGAAATAATAATAAAAAAAAAAATAGAAAGAGCTTTAAACCGTGACCAGGGTTTGTCTTGAAGACTCAAAAAACCCAAGAATGCAAACCAAAAGAGGTACATAGATATTACTGTTTGCTTGTTTCTTTTTAATCTTGTGGGGTTTTTTTAAAGCCAACCTCATGCCCAACTCATGATTTTTGAATGCTTGGGATTGGCAAAACTATTTTGACAGGCCTAATACGTATGTGTAGCACTGGAAGTCCTGTTGTGGCATTTATTTTTAGAAAAGCTATTTTAGCTCATTTGGTGCATTCTTTATAGCTCCATCTACCTTGTGTAGTTAGACTCATGGGGCCAGATCCTTTGCTGGAGCAAATTAGAGCAAGACCAGTGATTTAAACCATCTGGAGATCTAGCCCATGGTGCAGTCATCTGGCTTTACTGGAAAAGGGATACAAAATATAGTCCCAATAACATTTTTTAAAACTCCATAAAATGTGCCTAAAATAGTCTTTCATCGTTCTGGAGCAGATGTGGTATATACAGAGGACACAGGATGGAGAGCTTCAGAGTATTTTCTTGCTGCTTGTCTGACAGCATCCCCGTAGCTCACTCCGTCAGATCTGCCTCTTGTGGGTTTTGTACTCTTCCCATGCACTGCACCGCAACTGAGCTGCTGCTTAAGCCTGTCTGTTCTGGGTGCTGTAAAATCATCTTCACGTGTGTGATTGCCATAGCAAGGAGTTACCTACTGTGTTTCCTTTTCTTCATAAACTTTTACGCATTGCAGTGAAACCATGCAGCTTAGCATGCATGAAGGAGCCCCTCGGATAATAGCCCACACTCAAATCTCTTTGTGCTGGGCTCTCAAAAGTCCTCTGAGGTCAGACAAGGTCGGTGCCGCTCTGGGGTTGGATACCTCAAGGACCACAGAGGAGCTGCAGGAAGCGGTCTTGGTGACTCAGCTGATGGCAGCCCTCCCGCTGGTTCAGCACTGAGACGATGTCCCAGCGTGATGTGAGAAGGCAATGTTTGCTTGGGACATCCTTCAGACGAAGGGCAAGGTGGGGACTCTGACCACTTTGTTTCCAAAAGATCTTATGAACCTTTTTTGTAGGAACAAAAATTGGAGCATCATTTCTGGAGACTGAAGTGGTCAAAGGAATGTGATTACTAATTCAAATCTAGGGAAATGTATTTTTAAAAAAATACGTAATTCATTCCCAGCCTTTCCTCCAGACTTCTGCAGTAAGAGTCCCCACAGCATCATGCAGAGCTCCTGAATGTCACTAAACCGTTCCACTTTGCTGGCTGCACTTCATGAGGCTGAGTTCCCCTTGCTGAACTGTTACCAGTGTTAATTAGGGTTGTTCAAAGCTGCCCTTTTGACTTTAATTTCAGTGACTGTGTTGTTGACACTGCACTAGCAGCATGTGAGCCCCTCTCATTCAGTAATTCCAGTGACAATCACCAGAGCAAATTAAACTGCGATGTCTGAGCCTCTCTAGTACCTTCTGCTCAGCTATCTCAAGACACTTCATGGAAGCTGAGTATTTTGCAGCTCACAACAGCTCTTTTCAAAGGTGGTGGTGGGAAGGAGACCGCAGCTCAGTTGCAAATTGTGCAATGCCCTGAACCACATTTGTGGCTGGAACTCTTTGCTCCCAGGAAAGCGCTGTAGCTAGGATGGCCCATTTCCTCGGGGACTGTATCCATGCAAGACCCAGGGCTCACTGTGGTCTTCTGAACTGCAGGTTTTGTTTGTTGTGGGCTTTCTTGTGGTTCTGCCTGCATCATTCCTTGATTGAGTTATTCTCCGACAATACAGTTTGTGCTTTCTACCTTTTGACTACAGGGTATATGCTGTCTTATGTTGCATCAGCTTTACCCTTTTTCCACATTTGCTTTGGGTTTTTCTCTGGACTCATCCAGAACCCGATTAGATAACTTTGTCCTGGGACGTTAACTCTTCAGAAAAGCTGGAGGAAACGGGCATTGGCTAGAGAGCATTTGGAAAGAAACACAGAGGTGGGCTGTGCATAATACCCCCAGGAGGGTCAGGGACCCAACGCAGGCTGATGGAAAGAGCTGTAATACTCTGTAGACTCACTCTCTTCTTGTCACGGTCTTCAAAGGTGGCACACACTTCAGATGGTAACTGTGATGTCCTCTGAAAGCCAAGGGAAAGACTGGGCAAGCACAATCCTTCAGGGTATACCTGATTACTTTTACCACAATTTATTCTTGTGTGGTTAGAAAGGGAAAATGTAATTTAGTGGCATAAGAAAATGTTTGCTACATTAAATATGTTCATACCAGAATATCACACAGTTTTCAGACAGGTTGTAGGAAACATGTTGAGAGAAGTCTCGGGATGGGGCAAACTGTTGGGATGCACCAGAATCCTGTGAGTTACCAACCCCGTTCTGGGGGGACCCTACTACTGCTTAGGGGTGCTGGGACCGAATGACAGAAGGACTTTAAAGAGTATTCTTTCTGATATTTGGACTTATTAATAAGTCAGGAGTACTGGGCTGTATTCGGTGTTTGTCAGCATCTCAGGATGATCTTTGCAGAGGGGAATGTTGTTCTTTGCATTGATTACAATCTGCGTGGTCAGTATGGAGGTGTTCACAGCGTGAGCACCTGGCTTGGAGAAGCTCAGCTCCCCTGGGGGCTACCTGGGCAGCTGGGGGAAAGCACAGCTTCTCCACAGAGGCGTTCACAGAAACAGCCTGACTTACGTGCTCTGACACGACCCGTGCATAAGTCGCTCCCTCTGCATCGATACACATGAAACCTAGAGCAATACCTAGATGAAGATGCTCAGCGAGGTGCCCATATTCTCAGCATGTTACAGTTAGTATTTAGGTTACCTCATCTGCCAGCTGGAATCGAGAATTTTGTAGTGATACTAGAAGATTAATTGGCCTATTAATAGGTCATGTTACCACAGAACCAGCTGTATCCCACGTTTTTATATCAACATAATGTCATGGGTTTTTTTCATGTTTTACGCTAAACAATTTTATGATTGCTGGTTCTGAGGAAACTGAGGATTGATAAGCTACATATCAGTAACACAATTTCACTTCTCCTTGCATGTAAATTTTTACTACACTATATTTTCTAGGGTTTGTCTGCTCCAAATTTTGAAAGTCTCTAGGCATGGAATTTATTTGGTCTTGGTTTGTTTGTTAGCAGAAATACTGTAATTTTCATTCTGTTTTGGAAAACTCGATTTGAATCCATGCATCAGAAACAATGGATTGAAATGAGTGAATGGTTAGAGGGTGGCAGAAATGCATTTCAGACTTTCGATGAAAGTTTATGTGGCCCTTGCTGGTCACCTTCTCCCGATGCTGCTGTTCTATAAATATATTAACAGATCTAAAATCTCTTGGGTTATTAAATAGCAACTGCACTTACGCTAAAGACACATTGCAGTAGTGCGCAATGCTCAATTCTAACGTATAGAAGCTGCACATTTGTCTTTCGTATGCCTACATAATCTAGCGTATTATCTACCACTGAGGAGTATATCCTGTCTGCATAGCCCATGAGACACACACAGATCCTCTCCTGTGTGTAATGCCAGCAGGATTTAGGCTCTGTTTTGGAAATGTTTGGGATCTTTCTGGAAGAAAGGAATTATATTAGTGTTATAAGGCTACCTATGCATACATGCTACCCTAAAAACCAATACCAAATAAAAGAGAAAGAGAAGCAGTTTAGTTCGATAGAAAGGCTTGATGCTGTGCATTTCAATGCAAATAACTTCTGTCTCTGTAGGTGTGTAACTTTATAGCATCAGTTCCCTAAGTATATGTAAAACGTATTCTGCCAGTAAACCACGTCTTGTGTAGTCAATATGCATATTTATTTGTAAAACATATGCACACTGTCATCTGTCAAATGTTTTACAAGTTACCCAATTTCAAATGAGTAGAATAAAATAACAGCATTAGGCTGCAGTGCATTGGTAAAACATATCTATTTTCTTATCCTAAGAGGAAGCTCTGAACCTCGCTAGTGATTGTGGTTCATAACACCAAACCCTATTAAACAGGGTATAAAATCTTGCTGTGGTGGCAGTTTGGGTTGTGTTCCCTTCATGGGGAGCACTGAGCAACCCATTAAGTTCAGCAGAGAATCTAGAGAAAAGGGGTATCCAAGCATTAATCATTCATTGCCGTGCTTCATAAAAGAAATCTCAGTGAAAACAAAAGCAGGAAACTCAACTATTCTGAGAAGCACTTTAAAGTAGCACTAGTTTCAGCTACCAGGTATTTGCACTATCAATCAAAATATATTTATTTATCAGTTGTATCATATATTACAACTCCAGGCTATGCAGAATAAGAGGCAGAAGAGAAATATTGAAAGTATACATACAAAAATACTGAAGCCTACACTTTCTGGAAATAATACATAAATGTCATTTGCTGACAGAAAAACAGATTGTTGTAAAAGGAACTCCAGAAATGACCTGACATCAGAATCACAATTTCCTGTGTCACAGGTTAGTGAGAAATTGCTTCTTTACAGCCTAACAATTCAAGGAATAATGACCTAACATTGTTCCACTGTGAATTGGGGGCAAGAGATATATTTTTGCGGGTAGCAACAAATAAGAACAAACCTTGCAAAGAACTAGAATGCATAAATCCTAAAGCACACCAGAGAATTCACCAGTTTTGACATAAGCAATCTATAAACAATATAACTGATTTTAAATATATTAGGTATGATTGCAAACATTACTTGTCTCTTCAGCAAAACCAGGCTGGAACATTGTGGGCAGTACATAGGAGAGCTGTTATTTAGGGATTTGGGGTCCTTCTGATTCCAGATGCTGATGTCACTCATTTATTCAACAAATGTAATGGAAATTCACATTGGCTTGATAGAGTTTTCAGACACCTCATGCTGTTCAGTCAGCAGTTTCATACACCCATGTCCACATTTTTTGCTCATCATCATAAGATGCTAGTCAAGATTTACAGAAAAGGATGGGTATTTTGGATGCCCGGCTTGAGATAACTCACAGACACCTGACTTTCAAAGAAAGCAGGCTACCTCTGGAAATTTGAGTACTGAAAATTAGGAGCCCCTTCCAAACCTCTCAGCATTTATAGAACTTTGGCTGTCGTTCTGCAACCCTTGGAGATGTTATCTTGAGAAGGGGGCCCTCAGTACATAAGAACTCTGAGACGCAGATGATATGGTCATATTCTTGTTTCTAACCTTTTTATTCCTTTACAGCCCCCTAAAACTAGGACTAGTGCAATAGTCCATGCTTTTGCTGAAATGCCATCTAGAAGACTCGCAATTCCTCCAGAAGACGTCAAAAAAGTGACTCACAAAAGTAAAAAAGGTGAGATGTTCTCAAACACTTTATACACCCTGAAAGTCAGGGCAGCGGAAAGAAGTCTGTGCTCTAACATAGTGCTTGAAACAGTATCCTGAATTTGGGTCTAGGAACTGGGATTTCTTTTCCAGCTTTATCAGGGACTCTTTATCTGGCCTTGGATGAGATAAGCGCTAGGTACCCTAATTAATATTTATGTTTCCGGAATGGTAAAGGTTAAATGGATAAAGGTTTTTTGATGGGGGAAAGCAAAAACTTTTACTAGAATCACTGGCCGCTGTAGGTAATGTTTTAGTAGTCCAACATCAGGGCAAATTAGTGCAAATTATTAATCAGTATATATACAACAATATACAGTGTGTACATGCAATATAGTATAATGTGTAAAGCACCAGTTTATACATTTTGTAGTGACAGAGATTCTGTCTTTCTGCAAAACCCAACAAATTTTCTCTTCCTGAAGTGAATGTTATTTCTCCATAGTTTTCCCTGATGAAATATAAATATAGCTTCCAACAAATCTCATTAACTTCATACCAATGGCCGAGTTTTTCTTTCTGTACATTGCCAACTCCAGTTGTTTGCAGTTATTTGCACAACGCCACGCACAGGTACCCCAGTTGCTATTTTGTGCATCCCACACCCTACTCTCCTCTCCTCCCCCTAAGGAGACAATACACTTCAAGTAACCCAATCAACCCCAGGCAAGAAAATTGTTAGGTGTTTCCGCATCAAGTCAAGCATTTTTTTGGGCATGGACAAAGTCCAGAAGGGGTCCCACCAGGTTGGTATGCTGCCCTTCTCCTTTTTCAAACCCCCGGATAGGCAGAGCCCTGTAGCCCATCCCCTAGCTGGCAGAGGGGGCTACTGTTAGAGAAACAAGGAGAAGAGGAATAAAGAATGAGAAACTGCACAGGACCATGAGAAAAGACCAACTGTCAGAAGCTGTGCATTTTATTTTCACATCCACGCCAAAGAGCAATGCTTCTGCGGTGACACTTACTTTCTTTTCCCATGTACGCATGATGTACGGTTTCTTTTCTACAGCTGGAACCACCACGAGAGGCATAGACCCAGACCTGAGCTTTTCATGTTAAACTTTCTATAGTTTGGACACTGGAGTTTGGAGTTCCTACTCTTAGAGCAAAATGCGCTTTCTGTTTCAGATCTGAAGGGGAGAAGGGAGAAGGGACCTCTCACTGTTCGAGAATGGGCCAGCTCTGGAGCCGCAAGCGTGACACTTCTTGAAAACTGTGCGGACACGATGGGCTCTGTGCATTTCGAAGAAGCTTCTGTCCTTCAGCTAAGACAGGTAATGGATGGCGTGTACATTCCTAGTTCATGGTGAATGCACATTCAAATGGTTTGCTTATCATTTTACAAGCAGTTATTTCAGTGTTCATAGTCACGTGAATAAGGTTGTGTTTCAGCAGGACATTTCAGTTTGTGTTTAAAGTTGAATAAGATCTTGCATGCTCTCTGAAATGAAAGGCAGGTTTCCAGGGCAGTTTTGCAGTAAATAAAAGTACCACCTTCTTTGCTGATGTAGCATGGAATTATCCTTTCATAATCATGGAAAAAGCTGAGAAAAGTTTATGGCATGAGCTCAGTCTTCATGATCCAATATAGATTAAACCTGGCAAGAACGCATCCTTCCAGTGTGGGGGGGAAGTAAGAAGAAAAGAAGAAAGCAGCTATCAGGAAATTAGCACTGAAGTTACACTTTGGATATACTTTGGCGAGAGGCTTAATCAAAAGGGAGAATGCAGGAAGATGGCACCTGCCTCAAGGAACTTACCACTGCAGCTTTAAACAAGAGGCAGCACATACATGGAGGCAGATAGGAATCAGAGCTGCATATCATCCCGATGAGTATTGTCTCATTGCCTATGCAGAGTTACGATTCCCCCCAGGTAACAGGGCTACTTTAAAAAAAGAAGTCAATGTATTGTGCCAAAAAATCTTCCCCATTCTCCTAGAAAATTCTGAGCCAGCATTGCACACAACATTGTTAATTTATTAAATATCGTTGTGATTAATTATGTTCTATAGGAGGTGCATTCAGACCTGATGCAACTTCATTGACCCCAGAGCTGGTACAGCTGTTTAAATCAGGGCAGAACTGATCACGTACTACTTCCCACTTGGACTTAAACCGGACATCATAAAGATATGAGTTGCATGAAACATGATTTTTAGGCCTCTATCTCCTAGTGATCATCCTACATGTAATTATCGTCTTCATTCTAAAAGAGAAGCATATTTAAATGTGATTTTTTTTTTTTTACTGGTAGCTTCCACCCATGTGTATCCTTTGGAATACTCAAATGGACCTTTTAATTTATCATAAGGATCTATGAAGATTTATAGAAATAAATCTGACACGAACAGAACAGAATGGAGCATCCCCCATTGGCTTTTCAACCATTTTCTTTAAATATCTTCTCTAATAAAAATTTACAGTCCTCTTTCAGAACTATATCAAACATTTAAAAAGCCACATTTGTGCCTTTTGAGGCTAGTCAAACTTCCCCTGTGGTTAATCAGATTCATTCCATTGACCTAACAGAAGTGGGACAGATCCCAGATTAGCAATCCTGGACCTGGTGGTATGTCAGTCTTTTATCATTGTGAGAGCTTTTTTTAAAATTGTGATTAAAAATCCCTCTTCTCTTAGTCCAGAACATTTTTTAATGTATCCTCTATGTCCCCACACTCATGCTACAGCAAGGTATAGTAAGTGTACATTGTCATATGTCTTTATATCCCTACTTGGTTTCATCCCCATCAAGTGGTACAAGAGCAGGAGGGAAGACCAGAGGGAAGAGCTGCACTTTGACCCCTTGTTCATATTTTGGTTCTTTTATGTACACCAAATGTCAGTCATTCTGTCATCTATTTAATCTCGGACACCTATGGAAGATTAAGAGAGGGCAGTTCAATGAGCAGAGCAGGAGAGGAAAGGATGGATGAGCTTCAGCAGTCAGATAATGTAAAAGCCGACTCAAAGTTCTCAAAATCTCCAGCCGTTGCCAGCCATCATCCTTCTGACAAAAAGGAGGAGTTTCTGTTCAGGCTTAAAAATTGCCATCTTCTAAAGGATTGGCACGTGTGAATTCTAGAAAGGAAAACTCTCCTTCTTAACCACATAACTGCTCTGAATTAATCCTTTCATTCCTTCTTCTTTTGGTTTTAAAACTGTTGTTGGCCAACAGTCAGGATGTGCACATGTTTGTAACTATGCAGCAAGAATTTAGAGCATATCTAATGTTAATTTTTTTGCCAGATTCTCTTTTTGGTCCATCAAAAAACCTCTTATTGTAACCCACCTCACAAGCTGCGAGGTCATCTTTCCCCAGCAAAGTAACCTGGGAATACAAGTGGGCTTTGTTTTCTGGAGATCAAAGACTTGGTTTGTTCCTACTTTTGGTAACCAAAGCCCCTCACTCCATCGTGGAGTGCTCTTCAATAGTAGGTGCAATGAAACTCCTCTCAGCACGAAATTCTCCATCTGCATGGGATAAGGTTGTGCTGCTGTGCCAGCATGGCCTGCATGCGCACCATGGGGAGAGGAGGGAATTTCTTTGGATGAGATAGTGGGTGCAAGCTAGTGCTAGTCTTTGACCAAAAAAAAAAGTTGTAATGTTGGTGGTTGGCAAAATAACCTGTTGCCTCGCAGTCCTCCCCAAGCTATCTGAATGGAATAATTGGGATTTGGGGGTGCATGGGGGAGTCAGCTGTCATGCTCAAACATCAGCCTTCTAATGCCATGCAAAAAAAAAAAAAAGAGGTGTGCAGACTTTTAGACAGAAGGCACCCAAATTAGTAGCAGGTTTTTAGGTTTTTAGGATTAAAATTGTGGTATCGAGCCTGGGGTCCAGCCAGGTTGCTTTGCACAGGCTAGAAGAGTTTCTGAGTGGCATAAAGCTCATTTTCCACTTGCCCGGACCTGGGCTTCGTGTCGGGCAAATCCACTGGCAAATGTTAACACTGCCCAAGGGACTGAAAGTGAAGCCGGGGGCCGATGTGGCATGCGGTTGCCATGGTACTGGCCATAATCCTGCCGGAGTCAGATACCCTGATGATAGGGCAAGTTTCAGTACAGCACGGTGACCCTCCCCAGCAGCATCTGGTTGTGTTTTAAACTTTTGATAAATTCCATAGCCAAAGAAATCAAAACAAATCAAGTAACAAGCCCATTCTGGCCGAAGTCCAAGTTAAAACTGCTGCATTCCTCATCGGTATTACTGTTAGTGCACTAGATTAGTGCAATAGGCAAGATGTTTGGGGTGGGAGCGGGGCACTTTTGGGAGATTCTTTCTCCTCTCCTCCCAAAACACGAGGATTGAAATAGGTTATCGTGCTCCAGCGAGGCTGGTTACCGGCGTTTAGGGAGCAACCTTTAGCGAACGCTTCTCCCACCGGCGATGTTTCCGCAGGCTGAAGCCGCCCGTTCGCCGGCCGCCAGCCGGGGCAGGGCCGCAGCCCGGGCCGGGCTCCCCGCCGCGCCGGAGATGCTCCGCGGGGCTTTGCCGCCTCCAACCCCGGCGGGGCGGGGGCTCGAAAAGTAGCGCAAACTCCTGGGGCGAAAAAAAAGAAAAAAAAAAAAAAAGAACAAAACCCCCAAACCACCAAAGTTGGAGGAAAGCCACACCCTGGCTCCATCCCCGCCTCCGCGCGAGTGAATCCGCGCAAGGCCAAACTTTGTTGTTTGGGGGAGGAGGGGGGCTACTTTCCCCGCAGAAGGGGGATTGTTGCGGTTTTGTTGCAGATGCCCTCCAGCTCAGCGGCGGGGGGGGCGGGGGGGCTGCCGGCGGCCCCCGCTCCGGCGGGAAAGCCCCGCACCCAAAGTGGTGCGGTTCGCCGAGGGGTGGGGGTGATCGGGATGAAAGGGGGTGGGAGGAGGAGAGGGAGGATCCGGAGCGGTCCGCGGCTCCCGCGCCGAAAGGATGGGAAGGTTTTGATTTTTTTTTCTCTAAAGAAGAGGGAAGAAAACAGAAAACAGACCCTACAGCCACTTTTCCTCTTGTGTCGGGGCTTGAAAGCGCTCCAGCGCCTTCCCTTCAGGCTGCTCCACTTCAGCCTGTGTGCATGTACGTGCGGATATATATATATGTATAAAAGTATGTAGATGTGTGTGCGCGTCGCGTCCCGCTGCCCGCCCGGCAGCCGCGGCACCCCGCACCTCTCCAAAGTGCCCCCGGCCCTCCCTCCCTCCTTTCCCTTCCTCCCTCCCTCCCTCCCTCCATCCATCCCTCCCCGCCCGCCTCCGCGGAGCTGCTCGGCGGCAGCAGCCGGGGGAAGCGCCGCGCCGCCGCCGGGATTCGCGGCGGCTTTTGGCGAGGAGCGGAGCGGGGGGGGGAGCGGCACAAAAGGGAAGGACGGAGGGAAAGTCCCTCCCACGCCCCCCTCCCCCAAGTTTATGATGGGGGTCCGGAGGAGCAGCTCTGCTCCGCAGCAATCGCTCGCCTGCTGAAAACTTGCTGCTCCGCTTTTTGGGTAAAGTTGATGCTTATTGTGGCTTTGCATTGTGCTTTTTTTTTTTTTTTTGCCTCTACTCCCGCTTTTGTCGGAGGTCCCCTGCGCGGGGGGGGTTGGGGGGGGGGAGGGAGAAATTTTGCGAGGGGCTCTTCTCGCAGCGGGTGCCCGGGGGGGTTCCCGTCCCGTGTCTGCCCCTGTCCCTGTTGTCCCCCTCCCCCGCAGGTGAGTGGGGCAGATGCGGTCGTCTGTGCGTGTGGGTGTGTGTGCCCCCCCCGGCGCAGACCCCGCCGGGACCGGGCTCTGGGCCGTGCCCCCACGGGGGGGTGACGCGCGCCCCGGGCCGCTGCCGGGACCGCCTTGCCCCGGGTCTCGGAGGACAGCCGGGCTCCCCAAAACCAGCAGCGAGTTTGCCTTTTTCAAAAAAAAATTAAGTTGCCCCCTCCCCCGTAACCCCCCCTCCGGGAGGGGCAATCTTTCGACAAGTATATTTGCTGAGGAATTTAAAAAATTCCCTGCTGCAACTTGATCCCTGTGTGTGAGGAGCGGCTCGGAGAGACCCGGACTCCAATCCTATTAAGGACTTAGTTGAGAGTTTTTTTTTTCCCCCGGACTCGGTGGCTTTAAAACAATCGGGAAGGCGGGGAGGGCGATAGACTCATCTGGATGCCTTCTCTGCCTCGAGTGACTGCCATCATTTCCTGGGAAACCTGACTTTTCCAGCGCAGGGGCTTAGGATGGTTTGATCAGCGGTCCTGCCGCCGGCCCCGCTGCCGGCTTTTCCGACGGTTGCGGGATTTTTTTTTATATGCGTGTGTGTGTATATATATATATATATTTATTTTGCTAACCTGCAGCCTGGGCTCCAGAACTTCCCGGGACGGGGCTGCGCCTCTGCCGCGGTGCGCGCAAAGCCGCGCCCCCGCCGCGGGGCTGGGGCCAGGGCCCGGCTTGGCCTCCCGGTACCCGGGTGCGGGTGAGCAAGTGCCCGGGCGTGGGGGTCACTGCGGGCTGAGCCAGCGAAACTTGTGCCTGCCCATAGATGCCCTCCTGTATCACACATTTCCAGGTACTGGAACCCTGCGTGCCCACCTTTCTGCCTATAGGAAATAGCATTTTATTGGCATACCGTGTTTATATTTTTACAGGCATAGATAAAGGGACTAGTTGTAAAACTTTGTCCACCCCCTGCCAATCCCCTTCACTTTTTCTAATTCTTATTTTTTTTTTGCAAGGGAGGCTCTTGGGATGTACAAGAATTTGAAAGTAAACGTTTGACTAGCATGCTGCATAAAACAGCATTTAAACAAATATTGTATTGGCATGTGCTGTGGAGTTGGTGCCAAAAAAGTAAAGTAAATAAGCCATGAAATTCAAAATATACAGAAGTGGAATAGACTGATTTGCTGATTTGATCTGTTTGTTCTAGCTACCTTGCTTTAAAAAAAAAAAAGATGTTTGGTTTTTTTTTTTTTAGTTCTAAGCCTAATTCACTTAACTTCACTAGAAAAGAAACTACATCCACCTGGAAAAGCAGATCCTGCTAAATAATTGTTTATGCTCCTGAGATGTTTGAAATGCATGGTAGTTGCTGCCTACAGCAACTACAGTTGGTGAATTGGTTTGGTTCAACTTTTCTGATGGGCGGATATGGTAATTTGTATCTTGGCTGGAACTTCAGGAAATGCTGACACCTGTCAAACTTTGATTTGCAATAAAAATGTCATATTGAATGTTATTGCAAAACTGACAACTTTTAAGAAGTAAATGAAATTCATTATGACTTTTCAACTGTAAACAACTCTGGGAAATTTGTCATTTGATTGAAAACGTGACCTATCTGTAGCACTGAAAAGTGCCTGATCCACTGAGGATGAACTGTTCATCTATGGGTATGTGTGTGTCCAAGCCTCTGGTATATGTTTGTGAAAGAACTAATTTTTAGAGCCAGGTGAGTAAGATTCACTTGATCTTGAATGTTGTTATTGCTTAAAGTATGTGACTTTGAAGTGCCCAGAAATGCAACTGCTGTTCTTCAAAGAAAAACAGACCTCGAGGACTGTTTCCAACTTCCTTTCAATGTCTTTTTTTCAGCATGTCAAAGGGGATGTATACAGATGGACAAATACTGTTTGTGTTAGGTTATTCATTTAGAGAAAAAATTAGAGCCCTAGAAGAATTGGAACTAGATGCGTATGCCAGTATAAATCTAGAGTCATTTCATTGAAGCTACTCCAGTTTATACTTGTATTAAAAAAACCCAAAAACCACCAGAACCTGAGCTCATATATCCAAAACACAGCAGCCTGCATTCCCTAATGTCACACTGAACACTCAGTCACATTTAGAAAAGTTAGCCGGTTTGTGGTGTATATATAATGACCAAGGTTTTTGGCATTGTTTTGAAAAGGACTTCAAACTTCCATGGCAAAGACTCATTTTTGGCTATGGTTTCTGTGATTCTAATGACCTTAAAGGTCTATACCACAGCTTCCCTTTCAGTGACAGATTTGTATAGAAGCTGTACAGGCTCTGGGGCTATGTGATAAGCTGTATAGGGGAAGGGCTTTGTGATCACCACAGCATTGTATAACTTGAAAAATACAGTTTTCATGATCCAGATGCTTATTTCTATTTTGAGAGTTTGAGTTTTTCTAATGAGTTTTCCAGTCCTCTGGCCCCATCTTTTTTTGTTTAAGGATATGGTAGAGCATCTGAACTAATATCAGTAGCGTTATCTTCATTCTCTGCATGTAAGTACGGAGGAGATTTGGTTAACTGCCCCCCTCCCTCCCCATTTTTGGTGGCCTACTGTAAGCCAGTTGTTTGCCCTGTAGTCTGAAAGGTACACAGATACTTCATGCTTTTGTACTCGGAGAAGTGCTCTGTTCATACTGAAGTTTCCAGTGCAGATTAGTGAAGGCAGTGGATTCAGTAAGCAGTCACCAAAATCTGTATGTATTTGTGCAGCAAACACCTATCTAGTGCTCCATCACAAAGCCTCCACTTAATAATCTGGCCAAGGATTTCAAGGCATCGAGTTTTTTCAAAGAAGCTACTTAGGAACATTAGATGTGACTATAGCATCAAACTAATTAGTTGCCACTCCATTTCTATGAAGCTTCCAGGGCTTTATAGAAATGCGATATTTGCACTTCTCACTTGCTGCTGAGGCATTGAGGTTAAGCAGTCTCTGCTTTTTGTCTGCTTTTTTACTGATGGGAAAGATTCCAGGGCATTGTTCGAGAGCTGCGCAACCCCCTCATGTACCTGGCTAAATATTTTAAACAGTTGCGCATTTGGACAACTTGCCACAAAGCATTAAGTGGTATTTAGGGTTTGCTTCAGCTCTGTTCCCAGGGCTCTTTTAAAGAAAACCAAAACAACAGGAGGTATTTGGGAATTAATTAGAAAAACACTAAATAAAATAATAGCAAGGAATGAATCCCGGTATGAGTGACGGCGAGAAGGCATTGCGTTGAGGTAAATAATACACGTGTGCCCGTGCGTCTCTACATGTATGTACACACACACGCATATATGTGTATGCGTGTAAAATGTACAATTCTTGACCCATGTATACAGCTGATCCCATATATGGCATCTTCTAGAAATTAGCTGGTATGTTGGTGTACAAGTAATGAGAACTGGGTCTTGCATGGTAATCCTGATAGTCAAAGAGCCAAAATCGCAGGTGTCCCTGGCGAACCAGTGACTCGAAGGGAAATACTGGGTAATCAGGTCTAATTTTCTGCAGGCCAGTTCCAGCTGGAAGTGAATACATGTAGATGGGTATAGTCTAGGAGAGGCCACAGAACTTTTCTTCATTCACACTGGCCTACTGTAAAACCACACCCCATACCCTTTAACTTCTTGTAAACAAACCAAACCCAAATACACAAAAGCTGAAACGTGCTGCACGAAGGGAAGAGGAAAGTTATCCTGTAATTCAAAAGTTCAGAGCCATAAAAGTTATTTGGGATTTGTGAATATTCAGTACCACTGAAAAAGAGGGCTTGGTGCCTAGAAGTGGTCACCCAAATTAGAAAACATTTGAAAATAGGCTCCTTCGGGCCCCTATTGTGACGAGTGGAAGGGTTTCTGGTGCTGTCATGGGCATGGCTGCCCAAGGACAGTAGCCACTGGAGAATCTTTTGTCATCGTTTCATAATTATTTGCAATTGGCTGTCACCTTCCTGCAATTATAAATATTCCAAGAGGAAACAATACCAATTAGAACTGTAGGTACCAGGATCTTTGTACCGGTTGTATTTCTTTTTACTTTCTAAGTGTTCTTTTTCATATGAAAAGAGTTTAGCAGCTTTATCCTTATTCAAGTCTTTTCTTTTTGTATCTGCTGGGGAGAAAACCATTAATTTTGAGGAATGGTGAGAGTAAGCCTTAAGCTGTCTTTGACATTTTAGTTTAACTTGAATAGGTTAATTTTTTTTTTTTTAAAGAAAACAAGTTGGTGGGAAGTGTGTTTTAACTGTGAGCACCCGATTTCGACCATTAGCATAAGAAAAAAAGTTTTAGTGCATTTACTATTGTATTGAATGAAGAGTTCCAACAGTCAGGGAAAAGAAAGTAAAAGGCTGTAAAGAAATGATGGTCTATTCAGATTATTCAGCAGCCCAAAGCTCTGGTCATCTGCCTCTGAAATCTGCGATCGGGATATCACTTTTATCTTCCTGTGCCTTTCTCTCGCCTTTTTCACATGTTCACTTTTGTCAAGGTTTATTGATCACGTTTTCTTCTCTGCAAATCTGTGGAAAATTTAATGAACCAAAAACAAGGGAGAAATAAAAGGAACTTTTTATTCATTAGCACTAGATTGAATTTTGTTCTCTAGTCGCTACCCGCCTGCCTCCCATGTGCGCCTTTGTGTCACTCCCGCAGCACTTACAGTACTTACAGTGGGGAGGGCTGCGTTATTAATTCGCTTCCAGGGAAAAGTTTGTTTAATGTTGTGATCTCATGGCAGATCCAGCCCTGCTGCTGGTCTCTTCTTCTCTGCCCTTCTGACATCCAGATTCTTGACTGCGGTGCTGCTGCCGCTAAATACCTTCAAGTGTGTATTCCACCGAGCATTTACCTCTTCAAGAATGAAATGCATTTGCTGCCTAGCAATTAAACCCAAATTTAAATGATTGCAGATTAGTAGTAGTTATTTACAATCCCGATTGTTTTGGTGCTATGATCCCTGTTCATTACACATCTGCTTTGCCATGGTGCTGCCCCAGAGCGCTTTGTGATGCAAATGCTTTTGTTAACTTACAAATAGTTTCAGTATCTAGATCATCTCAGGTGACATACTTAAGTCTCTTCTTTTTTCCCAGATGGACTTAAAAAGCTGTAATTAAATGTGGCTTCCAGTATGATTAAGCTTTGCTAACATTTTCCATGGAACGATTTACTTGAACTCTGGCACTTTCTGATCCTGTCACTGGAAGATTTTTCAATAAAGGCCCTTTTTAACATTAATTTCATTTCATTTAGTGCAGCTTGTAAGTGTAGGGAAATGAGTTAAAATGGAGCATATGTCTGCCTGAGAGCTTTCTCGGGTGTTTCTTGATTCCAAAGAACTTCACTGCTGCTCTGCGTTAACTGCTAAGGTGTAAATCCCAGGGGAAGGAAAACCACAGTTCTGTAGAATAGTCCCAAATACTCCCGTAATGAGTAGTACCATCCATGCTGA
The DNA here is from genome assembly GCA_034008185.1 of Gorsachius magnificus. NCBI lineage: Eukaryota > Metazoa > Chordata > Aves > Pelecaniformes > Ardeidae > Gorsachius > Gorsachius magnificus. Next base: position 14,163,903 of record CM067085.1, on the reverse strand, counting down.
TACTTTTAAGGGATAAGCTAAAAGCGACAAAAGGGCATCCATACTTGAGCCTGTAATTTCAGCTGTAGTGATGGCACATCTGTGACTGCATCTGTTTTTCTGTGCGCTGACTGACTCTGCATTCTGCAGGAATACACCACTGTGGTCTTAAACTGCTCTAAATCTGGAGAAAGGACTTTGTGCCTGGGAAAATCTGGGCTCCTGTTTAAAAAAAAAAATTATTTAAAAAAGTAATAAAAAAGTCTTCTATCCCCTGTGAAATGTGGGATTTTTCTATAGCTAATTCATTTAAATGAAACCGATGAAATCTATCCAGAGGAACATGCCCTCTCTGGGACGCTCCGCCGCACAGCAGAAGCCAGTGTGGGTCCTGGCCTCTTGGTGATGAGCACCCTGTGGTCACGGTCCCTCACCCCTGCCATGAGGTGCCACGTACCCCTGGAGGGCGACCACCTGGTCCTCCTCAGGATCTGCAAGCGAGGGTTGCAGCTTAACTCCTCCAGTAGCCGTGGAAAAACTTCCAGTGTTACAAATGTAATTCAGATGAGGAGGAGATGCTGTAATACCCCAGTGCTGTGGTTTATATTCATCACTGGGAGATTTAAATATCCAGTCTCTGAAAGTTAAATCCTTTTTTTTTCTTTAAACGTCCTACATATTTCATGATTATATTCTCTTGGAGCAGGTGGATCATCTGGAAGTTGTCTAGCACTGTGTTAAGCAGTTTGAGTCAGTTACTAAAATTCATTGAAAAACCCTTGAAACGTCCCACCAATGTGTTTTCAGCTTGGAAAGCAGCACCCCTAGCTAAAATCAGTATATTGCTCCCCCCCATACTGACCTGTGTGGCCCTGTTAGAGCCCCTTTTATCATGGCTTCTTTAAAAGCAAGGTCTGTTGATTGCGCTGGTGTTAAAAGAGCATCAGTTCCCAACACCAAGATAGCTCCTTTTCAGAGCAGTCCTCAGCAATGCCTCTTTGTGCCGTGGACAATGCAATAAGTCAGACGGGACTTTCTGAGCCACCTCTATAAGGAACTGTAAGGGCTACTGAAGTACACTTGTGTTAAGTTGAATTGATTGAAATTTAATGGCTGTTAGTAGCTATGAATGGTAATGATTTTCTAGAGTATCTTCACCACGCTTGACATTAATAAATGGAGAGTGTGTATGTGTGATGCTAGTGTGTTACTCATTTTTAAAGATGCTTTCTCCCAGTCCTCTTTCCCATAATTTAGTTGTTTTGATGCATCAGAAAAAAAAATATCTTGGGCTTGGAAGAGCACGTACATCTTGTCAACATAATTTTGTGCTCATGATTTTTATTTTTTCCAATTCCAACATAAATCAGACTACAATATAGTGAGAGTGATGAATTTGTTTTACATGCCATCATGAATTAATGTTATGCAAATAGAAGCTTTACAGGTGCCATGATTTACTTAATAATTTCAAGTTCTAATATTTAAGCTCATTCATTATGTTTGATTAAAAAAAAAAAAACCACAGCATGTTCATATTTTTAAACGTGAAATGTGAGATTTGTGTGCATTTGCTGTGTGTAGTTGCTGTGTAAGCACATTTGATGGCTAAGAAAGAATCAATCAGTGTTTGCATTCAGCATCTTATTCCTGGAGATGTTACAGAGACATTTCAAAGAGAATAATCAAATATTTGTGTGTAAGGAGAGGAAGATGCTGGTAAAACATCCTTCAAGGATATAAAGAAGCAGAAAACTGCCGAAGTAAAGTTTTTTGGCCTTTAAAAATTGAGCAGAGCAGCATGGTGTTGCTATGCAAAGTGGCCTTTATTTCATCCTGAGCAGCGAGCTGCGAGCTGCTCCCAGACCTGCCATCTTTGCTGAATGGTGAGGATGAGCCGAGGAGCTGGTGAGAGCTATAGGTGTCCTGGGTCAAAGGTGCATGAGAATGTGATCGCAGGGTTTTCAGGCTTTGATATCATTTTTAGTGTGCTTCCCAAAGGCTAAGGACAAGGGGGAGAAAGTTTGACACATAAATACATCTTGAATCTCTGAAGATAAGAATAGATTTTGACTTTATTTCTCAAAAAATTGAGGTCACTGTGGTCTGATGACAGGCTGAAAGCCCATCACTCAATTTTTTTCTTTTTCTTTTTTTTTTTTTTCCAAATGAATGGACAGAAACTTATTTTTGATACATTGTACACATTGAGTTAGTGACAGCATATTCAGGTTTTGACGTTTGTGGCCACAAGGTCAAGGTTTAGCATCAATGTCCGGGCCTCCCTGCCCACGTAGTAAGAGTTTTACTGATTATGCCACAAAAGAACCAAACCTTTTAAATTTGGTAACTTAGATGAATTAGAAGTGAAGCTTTACAAAATGCATTGGCTCCATGCAATAGGACGATGTGTTTCCATGATTGCTACAGCCGTTAAGCCATGGGAGTAGGCTCAAGAATTGGTCCTTGACCTCTTCAAGCCCAGGGGGCCGATGGCCAGGGAGCAGAGTGGTACTTGGCTTTTTAGTAATTTTGACAACTTCTTCTTTTGCTGTGTGTGTTCTTGAGGAACTCGGAGAAGAAATCCATCCTGATGTGCCATTCAAGCCAAGGACTTAGATGGGTGTTAAAGGTCCATTTGGGAAGTGGTACACAGTGCATGTATCATGATCAGGTCAATTATGTTGCTTTGGCAACCACAGCTTTGGTATTTCCTGACTTGGGCTCGTTGATGGAGTCATATTCCAATATCTGGCATCATCAATGCTAAAACTTCTTGCAAAATCAGGTCAGTTTTGTCAAAAAGTGGCAGAAAAAAAAAGAGATGAGGGATTTTTCTGACAGTGTTAAAATTAATTTTTTACAGGTTTTGTGTTGAAATAAGTTTCTATTTAGAATTTTAAAATATAATTCCGTTGTAGGAAATACAGTAGCAGTACAATTGATTTTGTCAGTAGGCTCCAAGTAATTGTTTTAAAATTCATTTTGTGGAGAATTTCAGCATTTTGGGGTTTTGTTCCAATTCACAACAAGTCAGATTTGGAAATCTTAAATTCCTTTGTAAGCTGCAGTAGCTGTACTCCTAACTTTTCTCTTCCCTTCCCTTTTTTGCCTTTGATTTATTGTCTGTGTTGTTGGGGTCTTTTCCTCAATTTCTTTTTTTAAAGAAAAGGGAATGAAGGGGGAAACATAGCACATATTGGGGTTGCATTGCCTCAGCAAAGCCTGTACCTAAAGACTGACCTGGTTGCAGCACTCTTAATCTCTATTTTCTATTTGAGAAAATGTTCCTACTTCTGCATTTTTCTCCAAGGCCTCTGGCAGGGCTTGCTAAAATTTAAACTATGCCTTGGACTTATTCTGAGAAATTCACTGGTGCTGGAGGTGAGTTCATCCCTCTGGGACAAAACGCATGGGGGAGGTGGGCGGTGAAAGGCAGGTCTGGATCTGTGTCGAGGGGACGGGGATGAAACGGGGCAGCGCCGGCAGCCACTGGAGGTTGCACCATTCTCCCAGGAGCATGCAAGGAGAGGGATCCTCCTCCTCTGCTTTCCAGAGGGCATTTCCAGTGGTGCAGATGGCAGAGGAATCTTTGCCAAGGCATTCATTCCCTTTAATCTCTTCTCAGGGTAAAGATACCCAAGAGCCAGACGCCATCCAAGCTGTTGAAGGTGGGAGACGAGCAGGGCTTTCTTGGTGGGGAGAACTCAATGACAGTGAACCAGTGTCATGCTCTGCTGCCCATTTTGGGCTGGCCCATTTCAGGTCACCTTGGTTACCTCCACACTGCCTGATGGTTTGCCTCAGATTAGGCATTTTCTTTGGAAATTTTTAGTGTGTTGGGTGCATTCAGATGATGACGTGCTCCAGCTGTCAGGCTGAAGGAAGGGGGCACAAAATAATTTGGGACTCTGAGCCCTGGTCATTTTGATGTCTTCCTCCTTTGCTGCTGAAGATGCAACTTTGCAGCCAAAGGGGACGTACTGGCTTCACCCCAGTCCCCCCTCCTGTTGCTGTATGTGGAAAACAACCAGCATGTTCATGGGGTTTACCAGAAGCGGATCTTCTCAGTGCAGCATTGGACCCTCTGGTGGAGGTGAAGAAGGCAACCATGCAGAATGTCCTCTTCAAAGTGACTTTTCCCTCCTTTCCTTGGCCTCGCTCGTCTCCTGGCACAGTGCGGATGAGAGCCTGCCACCCTGGGACTGGCTGGACATTAGCCCTCCTGTAATGAAAGGGAAGCAGTTGGGGTTTTGTTGGGTTTTTTTTCCCCTCTTTCTATATGCTGTTAGGTGTGGGGATGAGGTCTGTGCTGCTTGCATGCCAAACAGCGTGCCTTCTGCGTGTGCTCGGTCACGCGTCCCTGGGAGCCTCCCGCGCAGGCTGGACCAGGAGCCGGTGGTGCCGCAGGTCAAACAAAGTGCAGCGCTGCAGGTGCTCTTCTGCTGGCTGATTGCTACAAGTGTCACACCTCTCCGTGACTTAACGTCTATGCTATTTCAACATCTCGTGTGAGCTAATGGAGTTTAAGCATCAACCGTTTCTCCCTCTCTCCCTGGAGGTTACAGACTTCCAGACACCCTTGAGGTGGAGTTTTAAGGTCATTGGTGGCATTTTTAGGTCACAGAACTGCAGCACCCTGTCTTCTCGCCAGCTAATCAAATGACTAATTAGTTCTTTTATCACTGCCGTTATCTTTTTCTCTAGCTTTGGTTCGGCTCTGCAGGATGAAGTCTGCTAGGAGACGACATCTGAGAATTATTTGATTGGAAACTTAGAGGCAGATATGGTCAAAAGACTCTGTATGAGCAAGCATTTGTGCCTGTGTTTGTCTGTGTACCTCAATTCATCCCTGTATATTACGGCATCTGTCAAAGCACAGTGTTTAAAAACAGCCTTCCTATAACCCTTCCTATGATTATGGCAGTGAAGATACCAAATACACAGAACTTTTAATTCCATTGTAATTTGGGTTTTTTCCACAAGGTGTGTTTTTTTTTTTTTGTTTTTTGTTTTTTGGTTTTTTTTTTAACAAAGGCAGCCATGAACATATATTTTAGTTTATTTTAGTGTACGTGCATTTTTGCATCAGGGCACTTTGTCATGCACCCTCTAAAATGCTCATAAATAGGGACTTGGGCAGTGCCAACCTTTGTGTGTATCGCAGCCACATTAACCCATTTTATTTCCCACTTTCCTCAGGTGTCGATGGCATCTGGTTGCGACAGATGCTTTCTGATAAAGCCTTCAGATCAACATGCCTTTGGAGACATCAGTGCTCTGTGTTGGTACTTGCAGACTGCTGTATCCAAATACTCTTCTTTAATTGTCTTATTAAGTAGAGAATTAAGCTCTGTGCTTTGACTGTTTTGGTGCCAGTGATTCTTATTGCAGGCTTTGGCACGGCACCGCATTGTGTTTTAAAGAGACAGCATCACTTTAATGATGTGGGAATTGAGTTGGAGGATAAAAATCCGCTGAGAACAATGGCTGACTGGGAGTATGGTACGTAAAATCTGATTTTATGTTCTTCCCTTCAGACTATTAGGTGGGGCGTTTAGTTCAAATGCCTGCAATGATTTAAGAAATAAAAAGCAGAAAGTCTCTCTGCTGCCAGACCACAGGCTCCTCAGCGCCAGACTTGCAGACGAATGTCACATGTTGCTGTATGTTTTGAAAGCGTACCATGTGTTATTCTTTAGCTGTCTCAGTCCTCCCCCCAGCTATATCATCTTCTCCCTAGCCAATCTCACAGAAAAAACTTTTAATGAAATAAACTTTCCTCTTCCTCCCCTCCCGCACAGACCCTGGGATGTGTTTCCCCGTACCTGTCACTCCACGCGAAGGTCTCTCTGTCTGTGAAACTGCAGGAGTGATTTTAACTTGACTTCATGTAACTCTGCCTCTCATGCTTTAAATCAGGCACTTTTGACACTCCTATTGCAGCTTATGTTGTGTGTTAGGATCAAGAGCTCACAAATTACTAAACATATGGTTAAAACTCTTTTTTCATGGAATATAATATGTTTCAGTTTAACTCGGCTGTGGGTCTAGATAACGAATGTTTGCCATTAGAATCATTGCATTTCCAAACCCAATTTTTTACCGCTTCTTTTCTACTGTCTTGGATTAATGTTTCCTCCAGCTAATGACAGGACCGGACATGCAAACTAGATTAGAGCATAGTGTGAATAGTATGAGCTGAAAATGCTCTCGCTTTATTGCCTACGAGGTTAAGCGGTTTACTGCGAGGTCGCAACAAGTAAACTGAAAGTAACACAAGTAAACTCTTGTGTCCCTCTCATGGTGAGCGCAGCTCCCAGGGGATTTGCCTCTAAAATGTTCTTTGAACCCCCTGCCTTGCCCGTCCCCCCAACCTGCAGTGATGCAGGGCTTTCCCACTGATGGCCAAATTGCCTGCAGATGGGAGGTTGGGGCCCGGCCACCCATCTGATACCTGGATGTCACTCCGACAGCACGGCCACGGGATGCCGCTGCTCTTCCCGACCCGCGGTGCCAGGGTGAGTGTGGCAGAAGAGATGGCAGCAGCAGCCCGGCGCTGGGGCTGCTACGGGTGGTAAAGGCTGCTTCATATTAGAGCTGCTCCCCGGGGCTGCCTTCCGCAGGAGGTCTGCTCCTGATTTTAGCAGGGGTGGGAGGCAGCCAGCGCTTTCGCTCGACATCTCTATTAAGTTTGCCGCACCAAAAAACCCTGCGGCTTGGGAAAGCCTGCTGCTTGGGTTTCTGCGGAAAAGAGTGTTTGAGTTGGTCTGGCGGTAGGACTTCAGTCCACATCTCTGATAAGCAAGAAACTGTTGAGGAGTTATGTTAAAATAAAGGATAAGTGGTGGGGGCTGGGAAGACCAGAGCAGCTGGTACGAGGGATCATGCATTCATACCTACATGTGGTAGCTGTAGGTATGTTCTAGACCTCTGCTGAAAATTCATTGTGTTTCACTTGTATTTCTTCTATTTTTCCTCTTTTTTTCCTTTTGTCTTTTTTGTTTTTAAACACTGCCATGGGCAGGATTTATGCAAGCGCCTGCATCCAGCTGTACCTTGTAATTGTAGGTGGTGCTCCCACCAGCCTGGGAACTTAGGCGCTGGGTGTGCAACTGATGTCCCAGTTTGCAACCATACTGGCCATACTGGGGAAGGGATGGGTCTGAACAATTACTCTACTCAAAAGCTTAGATCTGAGTCCATGTTGAAAGGCTGGATCCTAGCCTCTGTCTTGGGAGTCGAGCTTGGAATTCTTTCTCCAGTAGAAATGAATGATTTTGATTTATTGGTTTTCTATGAAAACCAGACAATGATAGAAAATTGCATTTCACATTTAGGTGCAATTATGAGTGTGATGCTTGAATGATGAGGTGTACAGTGCTCAGAAAAAAAAGCTGGCACCATCCCATGCGAGTGCAGGGTTTTCTCCAAGCCATGTCTCTGATGGGTCAGTCCAACGAGTCCCACTGTGACCGGGACCTCCTTCCTTGCCAGTTCCTTGTGTTTACTGGGGAACTGCAGTGCTCAAACTGGCAACCAGCTGTGTTGTAGTGGCAGAAATATTGCTGGGACATGACAAGTGCCCGTGCTGGGCCCACCAGTCTAAGGGAGAGCAAGTGCTGTGTCCTGCCTGGCTGAAATATTTAGCCTGTCTATGGGGAGGAAGAGGAAGGTCCTCATCTCACACCAGGGATATCACAGGCAGACTGCTGGAGAGCAAGGGGCAGATTGGGCTACAGCGGGGTGGGAGGACCATGCAGTATCAAGGTAAGAAGGTGGCAGAAAACCATGAGAAAGCAGGTGTAATGATGCCTCTGCTCACAAAACAACTTGTTAATTTTTAAGCTATTTTCTTCTATTCAGGACTGAGTGGTATTGATTGCAGCAAGGCTCTAACACTGCTTGATCTTAGGCTAGTGCTGCTCGCTGAGACAAGGTAGGGGGGACTTTGGACCATATTTGGAGTCAGGCCAGTTTTTGTCCTAGTGAATAAAAGATGTATCTAAGGAAGTGTTTTAGCCTCTGTCAGGGTACAGTTTTCTAAATGTGCAGTCAGGTGGCACTGGTTGCCTTTCTTGGTAAATTGAAGGGATCTCAAGAAAGGATTCCTGTCTGCTGCCATTCAAATGCAGCCTTCCTCCCCTGGGAGAGCTTGCAGAGGGAGGTGGAGGGTACAATTCCCAGGCACCTGGAGTCCTCAGAGATATGGTTTTACAATGAGGAGATGGAGCAGAAAACTGGTTGCCTACGTTTTGCAGCAGAGTTGGATGAGGAGTTGTTGCAGCTGCTGTTAATGCTAACCCTTCTTTAGCATTTCATGGGATGGTTTTGAGCTCTCTGGAGTCATCAACAGTGCTGGCTGCACTCAGAGGTGCAGTATCCCAAACGTCTCTTCTCCTGCTCTTGCTATGTTGCAATACTGCAGGTTGTCCTCTCCTTCCTGCTGCCCTGGGCTGCCGTGGGGAAGGGTGTCACATAGGGCCATTTGGAGCATGTTTGCTACAGCAAAGGCATGAAGCCCTGAATCAGTATCTAATGTGTCTTTCCAGGGGCAGAAGAATGGGTGACCAAGTCTTTTCACATAATACGCATGTGTAAGAGAGTAGCTTGACTTAGTCCCTGGGATATACTGGTAAACGTTGCAGCTTCTGGCACCCTCATCAAGGGAGCATGACTGCTCTTTCTAACACAGGTTCATAAGGAAAAGCTCACAAGGGACATCTGCTTTGCCAGATCGGGTGTGATCAAGAGGGCTTTCTTCCCGTGTGTTATTGTTCCTTCTCATGAGGACCCCTGTGACCTGTTTGCGCCAATGTGCTAGACATGGAGCTATGCCTTGAAACCATCCAGAGCTTGTGCTAGAGCAGAATGGCCACTTACCCTGCAGCCCTCCATTGATAACAAGTGATACGCATGTTCTGCAGCATGCCTTATCTGCATATGAGCATGCAGGGGCCGTTCAAGATAGCTGATATAAACTAGAAACCTCCACCAGGTTTAGGACTTGCATTGCAGTGACAGACCTTTCCTTTGTAACATTGTCATGGTGGCATATGAGAAGCTCCCTGAACCTGATTGCCTTGATTTATGAAAGAGGTGGTTGTAAGTTTGGTTATTTCCCATGGGGCTTCTCAGAAAGCAATGCTTTCCCTGCCCTTTCCTTATCTGAGGGAGCCTTTCCTGTCATCTGCAAAGATCACCTTATCTTTCAGGGCATTTGTGGAACATGTGTTATGGCTCTGGTTAGTAGCAATGCCTGTGTGGGTTATTTTAAGCAGAACAACTCTTGCATTATTATGTGGGAAGTTCATAGACCTTTTACAGTTTATTTTTTAAGGGAGATCTTTGCCTTAAATTCATTGATCTTCAGTGGAAAGCCAGTGTACTATAGAGGAGAAGGCTGGAATGCGAAATTAGCAGCTCTCTGCTCTGCTAGACCTGTGGGCTAACGTAGAAGCACGTTTAGCTCACAGCCAGCCACGGCATGTGCTCCCTCTTGGCTCACGTGTAGTTAAGGGACACAAGGGAGACCCAAAAAGACAGGTTCTCAGATAACCTGCTGGGAGCTGGGGTAAATGCCGCTGGGGAAAGAAGGGACGTAAGACACTGAACCTGTAGGAAACCAGTCTTCATTAGTTCTGCAACCCGTTGGACAACTTGCGTTCTTTTATTAACTTTTTATTATGGCAAAAATGACTAGAATAAAAATAGTCTAGGTGCCAAGGGGATAAACAGTGAATTAAAAGGATTAAGGTCTGAACATTTTATTGCTTTTAGAAAGATGTTATTAGATTTACTAGCTGAAGTTAAATTCACATGGCTGAATTACTTCTTAACTTAGTAATGAGTTTTGTGGGGAAAAAAACATCTGTTTAGGTGCTTTAGAAGGACTTAATCCAGAATACATCATAATTTTCTAGGCCATTATGGAAGAGTAGGGCAGCTATCCTTTCTGTCATAAGCTAAACAGATGCTGACTGGGCATCAGCGGTCGTCTTCTGGAAGTCAGCGTCACCCACACATCATGTATGAATTGATAGCAATGCCAGCAGGTAAGATAGCAAGGGAACTATTCCCAGGGCTATGTTAGTTATATTGCCCACTGCGATATTTTAGATTATTTCAGTTTTTGTAAATTCTTGAGACATTTTAAGATAACTTGGGTTTTTTTGAACATGTAAAGGCCCTTTGTTTTCTGAAGATAGCTCATGGCAAACTGATTGACTGACCATGGCGGTGGCAATTCTGGTTGAGGTCACCTGCAATAAACTTCTTCCCTGATACCTGGTGATATAGTGAAGTCCAGTAAAAAAATGACATGCTCTGGCCCTTTATAAGGTTCAGGGTTTCTGGAGGTGTGCGTGTTGGCTTCCTCTGGATCCACAGTGCTCGTGTGTGGCTCTTTCCCCCCCCCCCCCGCCAGCTCCTCACGCAGCACACTTGCATGTTGGACAGAGTCCAAATTTCTTCCCTCCTGGGGATTCCTTTGCTGTTAATTTAAGTGATGGCAAATGCAAACTTCTTGCCAGAGCTTGCTGTGTGTTTTTGGATGCTTTTTTTAGCTGTTCCCTGAGGGGTCAGCTTTTGTCCTTCCCCACTGTACTTTCTGCTGTAGGGGGAGAGGCCTTGAGCTGGAGCTGATGGGTCCCACCTGGCTTTGAATGTGGCCCTGACATGGTTCAGTACCTAAATGTCTGTCACAGGTTTTGAAGACTTTTGCTTTGTTGTTGCCTGTACAAAGCTGGGCTTATAATAACGTGAGTGTATATGTAATCTTTTTCTTAAGAGCAGAATGAATCATTCATGCCTATAATAGACTGTGTCTAAGTTCCTATTAGATGGTTCTCTGCAGCACTGTGACTTGATGATTTTAGATGCTTAATGGAAATTAAAATTAGGAAAAAAAAGACTTTAATAGGTATGCAAAATAGCTTTTCTCTTCAAGTCATGTGGCGAAGACATGGTGTTAATATGAGGCAGAGTGAATGTGTTGAAGATAAGCGAGTGCCCATCTGCTTTAAGTCCAAACCGAAGATTAACAGGCTATCTTCGCAAACTGGGGATGTGCAGATAGATCAGACCATGGTCTGGAAAAGCGCTCAGTGGCCATTTCCTTGTAGGTAGACCAGCAGTAGCCAGGAGTTTGTGCTAGCCGGGAAAGCTGGAGGGCAGCTCTTCTGTTTGAAATCATCTGTGCCTTTGCTCACCTCCCTCCAAGGGGTCTGCCCTTGTCACCAGAGTGGGCTTCAGTGCCTGCCCTGGCGCCAAGCTCTGCTGCCCAGGATTATTCTCCAGGGCCTTTGTCCTGCTGCAAGGATTGTGCTTGCACAGCCAAGAAATGGTTCAGTTGTGGTTTTACCCCCTGTCAGCTGTTTTCAGCAGTCCTCCTCTTATTTGTCCAGCCAATTTGGTTGGAGGAACTGTGCAGCAGGACGTGTTCACAGGACAGGGCAGAACAGCGCTGGCTTTATGAAGACGCAGGTGTTGGAGGAATGTCATCTGTTTATGCTTCATTTTGCACTGGGCTTCCACAGAGCGCTGCATTTTCTGTGACCATCCAGGCTGTTTTTATAAGCAAAATATTTGGCTTAGCACAGAGGTATGTAACCCCAGTCAGTGCATAGGTGGGAAGGCCCTGGTGCGGTCTCCCCTTTCCTGGTGGGTTGAAAGTCTCTAGTGGAAGAGGTGGTGGGTATAAATGCACCTGGTAGGCAACTGGAAATGATGGTGAGGGAGTGCTCTGGCATGGCCTCCTGGATGGAGGAATAAACCCTTGAGGCTGGGGGCAGCGTGGCAGGTGGACTTGGCATTTGGTCAAGTTACCAGGTTACTTGTAGAGGGCATGCAAGCAGCAGCACAGCACTTCAAAATGGGATTCCAGCAAGAAAACCACCTAGACTATCTGGGGGAAAACCAGGAGTAGACATGTAGGAAGAAGCATCTACTGGGATACCAGGGTCCTCAGGAATCAGTGGATGAGTATGAAGAGGCTGCAAATTTGCTGCTTTTGGTAACCTAAAAAGACCCAAAGAGGGTTTGGGTGCTTGTCCTATGTGAGGACGCAGCTGGGACTAAAGACGTAGCACTGGCAACCACAGGAAGCGTAATGCATTCAGGTCTGCTTCACTCCATTACAACAGAGATTGACAAATTGGAGAGAGTTCAGGAGAAAAAAAAAAAAGTAACAAGAGAGCTTGAGGGATTGACTTACGAGAGAAGACCAAAAGAGCTGAATATGGATAACTTGGCTAAAGGATGACAAATGGGGTGGCTGAGATATAAATCTACAAATATCTGAAGGGTGTAAACACCAAGGCTATGAAGAATTATTTAGAGTGGTACAATGGGGTGTAACTAGAAGTAATGGGATGAAATTTAAGAGAAGGCAAATTTCAGTTGAATAATGGGAGAAGCTTTTTGACAGTGTGATGTATTAGGCCGCGGGATGCTCTTCCAGCAGTAGTCCTATTGCTCGCTACTTAGGGCACAACCCTGTTTGTTAAGAAGCCAGAGTTTTCCAGGGTCTTTATTAAAGACAGTTTCAAATTGTGCCTTTTGTTTTTTACCTATTTGATGCGGAGGCATGCAAGCCGTACACCAAAACTGCCGTGCCCGTCAACGCGTGGACCGCGTCTGGATGTGATGTAGCAGCCCTTGGTATCTCGGTGGTAGAGGAGAGGGCACAGGTCCGAGCAGCCCCGCAAGCTGCAGCTCAGCCCAGATGGCCCCGCTGGCGTGGAAAGTTTGTCCGGGCCAGCAGCATCCACTCTTTGATCAGGACCTCCTTTTACCTCCTGCACTTCTCCCCATCCAGGCGTTGTAGTATTACCGTTTGGGGGTTAGTTCAGTTATGGTCTCTGGAATGGGCATCAAAGTTACACTGCAGCTCTGTGTAAAAACCAAGAAATCTCCCACTTTGCTTCAAAGAAATCAGGACAAACAAGATCCCATTGATGCACATGGTCTATGGTCTTTTATAAATCTACAATACTGTACCTTAACTTTTTCTTTAGAAACTCCCATTTCTTCTCCTGCTTTTCACTTCACTTGAAATGCAAACTAAGGTCAAAGGATCACTTTCCTACTGGCAGAACACACTGCATTGTCTGACATTTTAAAATGTCCTCCACAGCAACTGAGGAAAGGTTCATTTCTCTGTTCTTCATGTTTAAGAGTGACTCTCTTGAATGCATTTTACTTTTCCTTATCTTGAAGGGCTAAATTAGAAAATTAGGTAAACTAGCTGTGTAAATCAAGTTAGAGCATCTCAACTAAAACGGTAGTTTATCTTCGGCACGGGGAAGATGCCAGATTCATGTAATTAGAGAAACAAATGCAGCTGTAGCACTTAGCACACACCGGCAACTCAGCTACACTGTTGAAGAGAGGTAGGACAGAAAACTTTAAAGCATCGCCGTGCTCAGAGCATAAATGAGACAAGAGCTGAAAGTGTCTTTTATAATTGTTCTTAAATGTGTTTTGTATTGCTCGTGCTGTCCCTGAAGAGGTCTGTGTCTGTGTGCTTCAGGGAAATTTCTGAATTATATCCTCTTTCAGTCTCTGGGAAGAAAGAAGCGCTGAAGGGTTTCATTCTCCTCTGGATGGGGATGAATATTTTCTTTGCTGAAAAATGCAGTTTTGGACTCCTCAGAACTGGATTAATTTGGTGAATGCTTTTCATAGGGAATTTTGTGTGCAGGGAAATGTCAAAACAATTGTGTCTTCATTGCAGCCCTTCCCATCACCGAGGGCTGTGGTGAGAGCACACTTCTAGATAAGGGAGCTTTGCTTTGAAGCACTTTTCATATCCAGATCAAGGGTGGATGTGTGCTCAGGCCCCTCGTCTCAGGAGAGCAGCATAACCGCTAAGCTACCTCAAGTTTGCCACCTTAATCTAAGTGGTTTCCATTCAGCAGGAATAAATCATTTATGTCAGTATGACTCCAGAATTATTTTTAAAAAATTATTTGGTTTCACTACTATGCGGGAGTATCAATTATTCTCCCTACCTTATTTCTGAGGCCACTGTGAAAAGGAATTTTAATTATGCAGCTGGGGGTCACTGATAACTTTTGCAGGAGACGCTGGGCTTTTTTCTGGAGTTCGATTCATGATATTTTTGCACGCCTGTTTGTGGACTTGGGCCCTACCCACGTACAAGGCAGATTTTCCAGCCATGCCCTCCTCACGAAAGGGATGGGGCAAACGTGGTCAGGTTCCTTTTAACTGCTGTTGCAAGCTCCTCTGAACCCCATTAGTGAAGTATGTTGTTGCAAAGCCATGGCCTGGAGCGCACCAAGGGAAGTATTTGGGGGTCATGAACAAGGGCTTGTGGGAAAGGGCACCTCAGAATAAACTGCAGCAAGTTTTGGGGTCACCATAGCAGTCCAGGCCACTTTCTTTGGTGATGGAGGTCTTGGAGCATCCTTGTACAATGTTGATGTGTGCCTGCAGCTCCCTGTCCTCCCCCCACCCCGTTGCAGGTGTGTGAGTACCACCCAGTTCCCAGGCTGGTATTTTAGAGCTAATCCTTCACAGCAGGGCTGAATTATGACCTGGAGCATTTGGAGTATTTCTACCTTGTTGGTCTGGGTTGATAATCTGCAGCTGATGGGTCAGGGAGATGGGTCAGAGCCATAAAGTCCCAGCAGGAGTTACAGAAATTCAGTTTCCAGAGGCCTGGCTTACAAGAGCCAGCTTGTGCAGTCTGGCAGACCATAAGGTGCAGTAAGTGTACTTTTATCAGTATAAGAAAGAAAAAAAAGTTGTCCTCTCCCCTTATCTGTTGAGGGCAATGAAAAATCTTGAGCCAGCTTGTGCAGTGAAAGGATTAATTTGCTAACAGTGCTGGACCTATGTGCATGTTTGATTAATAAAGCAGTAGTTTATCTTCTTACGTTTCCCCATAGCAACTGCAAAAGAGTTTCAGATGTCCATGGCCTTTCCCGCTCTCCTTCTACCATGAAACAGATGTGTTGCTGACTGCCCTTCAAAAGGACAAACCAGCACCCAAACCCACCTTCTGAAAGGGGGTGAAGAGAAGCCCAAATAGAGGGAGAATAGTGGGAAAACACAGAAATGTGTGTGTGTGAGAAAACTGTGCTGTGGAATTAGATTAGACCCGAAATACACTATTTGCTTTCTTTAGCAGCATTTAAAGGCCAGAGAGATTTTTAGCTGATTGCCGTGGAGGGTTGCAGAGCTTCTCTGCTGCCTTATGTCTTTTCCTGTATTTTAACCCTCCATTTCTCCCATACCAGTGTCCTGCCTTGTTCTCCTGCTATTCCTGCTCCTCAGCCCAGCACTGAGGGCCTCTGAGAGTAAATGTTTATAATGTTCATTTAGCTTTCGGTGAAATCTCTTCCAACTTTCAAAGACAGCTCTTTAGTTTGGTCTGCACGGATGTAAACTTTCAATAGGAGAAATTCCCTGGGTTCAACTAATGGCTTCAGGAGTCCAAGTGCTGCTGATGTGCTATAGTTCAGTGTCCTTGTAGCTGTGTAAAAACTCCATGCTACCTCTGATTTTGAGTTTAAGCACTCCACAGGAGTGGGTTTAGGCCTTCTGTACTTGCAGCGTATACTAACAGTACCTATTTTTGTTTATGTATAAATAAGATGTCTCTCCGCAAGATCTGTCGGAGGCCAAGATTGGGGTTTAAAGAGGAATTAATAAGCAATGGAAGAATTATTCTGTCATATGGTGCATTGTGTCAACAGAAGTTTATTTTATTTACCTGTTAAAGTAGGAAGTGCTCTGACTTGTTACAGTCTTTTATTGCTTTCTGTTTTGTTGGGTGCTAACGTGGCACTCAGTCACTTTTGTGTTCTGTTTTCCCAGGAAAAAAAATTCTATCAGCTTCTTTTTGCAATTATTTTCCTTGGAAGAGGTTAACACTGTTCGTTGTTAGCTGCCATAGGCTATAGATGAACTAGCTGATCATTGGAGGTACACAATTCACTCATTTACTTTGCGCATTTGTTAGAAAAATTGATGAGGTAGCACCAGCCGTAGGTGATGGAAGTTTTTCCCTTGTTACGTTCTCATTTCACAGAAAATCCAGATCAGGAGTGACTGAGGGTTGTGATAACTAAGGGCTGTTTGCTTTACCCATCAATACTCGCACAAGTACTTTCCACCCACATCTCTCAAAATGCTTTAAAAAAAGGCCTGAGCGTTATTATGCCAGATGCACATGTTAAGAAGCTGAATCACAGATGGACAGTTGGGGGTATCTGAACACCTGATAATAGAGTCTGGGAATGGGGACCTGTGGCTCCTTGTCCTGGGAATTGGACTGCTGCTTTGCAGCTCTGTGTGCATTGAGTTTTCTCTGAGGTCAGTTTGTTGGTGACTGATGGTCCCCACCTGTGTCCCACCATGCCCTGCAGAACTTGGGGGTACACGTCTCTTAAGGTCTCGGCCACCTGCCAGCGTTGCAGGATACTGTATTCTAACGCAGAACAAATTTCCCAGGATTTATTGGGATGTCCAGAGAAATCAGCTGTCTTTGCAGTATGTCCACCCCGGATGAATGATTTCTTTTCATTTTTCTCTGACAAGACAGGAAACTGAACGGCCATGACTCTGAGCCGTGTCCTCAACATCTCTCGTGAGGGCCAGGAGGAAAGGGCAGTGCTGGAGCTGGGCTCCGTCAGTCTGTGCCATGTGGTGAATGCAGCTCCAGCACCTCGAAGTTAGCATCAGATAAGTGAGTGATAAAGCAGGTCTAGCAATGTCCTGGCAGCTTGCTGACGATGGGGTCATGCAGCCTGGTACTAGGCTGCATTGGACTGGACAGCCCCAGCCTGGAGGTGTCCAGCACAGCAGAGACGTGTCTGCAAATGACTTCCAGAGCTTCCAGGCTGGGGACTTTCACCAGGGTAAAACTCCCTTGGAAATGTAGAAATGAAGGTGAAATATTTAGCAGCCAACCAGTGCTGGTTCCCTGAATCGGTCTTCCTTTATTATGGTTTTACACCTATAAATCCTGAGAGATGTTATAGGGGCCAGTGTTGATCAAACTGGTTCTTAAGTTCTGCTTTGTGTTGAGCCAGAATGACTTATTCATATATATTTAACATGCACTGAAAATCAGCACCGGACTTGGGTAGACCACACATCTAAGTGCTGCTTGGGATGACTGAGAGCTGCTGAACCAGGCTTTAGATTTTGGAGATGTGGTTCAGACACAGGATTGTACTGGTGTCCCTAAACTTTCCTGGTTTTGAATAACATTTTTCTAGCTGAGGTTTTGCAAGTATGAAGCCTGAAGCCAGCTTAAGGAAACTTTATGATGTGAAAATTAAGTTTTCTCTAGTAAGCTGCAGTTTGTCAAAACAACAGCACACATTCCATTTGGGCTACAATTTGGCAGGATGCAAAGATTTCATCTTTCCCTTTGAATATCCGAAGAAAATGGAAACCTGGCATCTTAGTGCTGCATGCACATCCCTTTCAACAGCTGGGATAAGCTACTCTGCTTTATCACACATTTCCCTTGTGTTATGAATCACCACCTTCTCTTCAGGCAGTTCACATGCAGGATTCCTCAGTCTTTGGAAGCTTGTGTATTTGGCTATGGGGAGCAAGAAAAGGCTGTAAAGGGACTTGCCCAAGGATAAGATGGATCTCAAATTTGGTTGTCTGACAAGAAAGGAATTGTCATATAATTGGAGCTGGTGCTAACTGATATTTATGCTTTGGGGGGAAGTATTTTGGGAAAATTCACTCTGTTTCCCAACAAAGCTCTTAAAAGTGTCTCATGGAAAGGAAATTCCATACGGTTTTTTGCTCTGGAAGCAAAAAAAAGAACTGGTTTTAGCTGATTATTCCAAAATAAAAGAGAGCAGCTGTCTGCCCTGACTCCCAGAGCAGGGGGCTTAAAGGCCCCCTAAGCTTTGTGTAGAGCTTAGACTCATGGAGCTCGCAAGCTTTCTGCTCCTGCCAGCATCCTGGGACAGGCGTCCCAGCTGCAGAAGGCAGCCCATGAGGTGGGGCTGCCTGGAACAGCAGAAGCTGGAGGCTTCGACTCTCTGCCCAGACAGCTGGTGAGAAATTAGGTGGCTTTCTGTCCCACCCCACCAGAGGTTTGCTTGAACTGATGCGCAGCCGCAGACATTTCCAGCATAGACAACCTGACGCTCTCCATTGGAAGCATCCTGTGACAGGAAGCTCCTGACCTCCTGTTACATGTGTGTTGGTGCATAGGCGACGCGTAGCATATTGCTAATAAGGTTGTGTAAAGCCACTAGGATTTGGAGCCTTGCTGGAGTGGAGCTCAGCTGGGGAGGCTGCTCAGAAGGTCACCGTTTGGATAGCAGCTAAATGGAGGTGCCCAGGCTGTTGTCAGTAGGTAGTCAATAAACCAGAAATGTTTGAGTTACTCCCTTTGCGCTTTGCGATCTTGGTATTTTAGAGCTTTCCCCTTTATGAAACTCGGCCCTGTGTGAATTTACTCACAGCTGTAAGAACGATTTAGTTCCACTCATTAGTGATGAAGCAGAGGAACATAATAAAAAAGAAAGGATAATACATCACCTAATGTATTTTGTTCCTGGGCTTGATGCATACAGGGCACTTTAAAGTATTATTTGTTTCCAGATATAGTAGATGTACCGTTGTGTGTTTTGGAAAACGTAACTGTCTAAGTAATAGGAGACCTCGGCCGTACACTCCACTATTAAATCTTTGCTGAGAAGTATGGAGAAACTGGTTTGCGCTGTGTGTGTGTGTGAATTATGAGCTGTGCAGATCAGCGAAGTGCAAATTAGCAGTCCTCTACTGTCCTGTCATATCTTGACTCCCAACAACAGAGTTCAGAAGTTCATTGCTTGGGGGAGGGAAAAAAAAAAAAAATTAAGAAAGTTTGCTCTGACTTACTTGTGCTTTTATGAAGACTGTCTGGAGCTGAATAACCCCTGGTGAACTTGTATCCTCCACCCCAGCTGCAGCCTTTCAGCTCCAACAAAGACCACTCACTAAATCCAGGAAATGGAGCGGCGCGTGGGTGAGTGACCGACTCCGCGTTCACACCCTGCCTGCCGGCCGGGGGAAAGCCACTCCTCCCCGGCCCTTGCGCTCGCAGCTGGCCAGCAAACCCCTCCGCATCTGTGCGTGGAAAAAATAATTCTTTACCATCCACAGAAAACTGCACTTTCCGTTGAGCTTTTCCAACACTGCAGCGTTTTACAAACCACAATAAAAACTCTGGGCTGCAGGAGTTTTATTCTTTGCATACCTCGCTGCACAAAAAGGGGCGCCAAATGTTTTTCTGGAAGCAGGATTTCTAGCCATGTGTAATAATTTAGGAGGGTGAGAATATCAGTTTTCAAGAATGCTTCATTAGGAAAACTTTGAGATTTACTTGAGACACCACCGATCCATTTCCATCGCTTTGATTACTCCGCTTCCATATATGTTTAGCCACCGGCTGTTGTTCTTTTACCCTCCAAAACTCTGTTTTCATGCCCTAAACATCATCATCTTTGTTATGCTAACGCGGGAGATAGAGCAGTGGGCAGAGAGAGAGAGATAAAAGCAGTGTTGTTTTATGGATCCTACGCAGTGTACTTTGCAGGAACTTTTGAAATACTTTGCACAGTGCTCCTTCATGGGGTAAATGTTCTTTAAGACCGTTTACAAAACACAAACAAAAGAATATTAACAAAGATGAGCAAGCACAGATTTCCTCATTTCACAGGTGAAGAAACAAAGCTCTGTAAAACTCATTTGTTGGCACAGGATCTGGTCGGGGTAAAAATGATGAGGTTCAACCTGCAGGGCCATCGTGTCCATGCGTCATGGTGACCCTAGTTGGAGGGAGACAATAGTTTAAAGTGACTAAGGAAAGAGTTAGATGTTTAGTAGTTTAGTCATTAGACTTCGCTGCTTGTGTGATGTGACATGTTTAGGTCATGGATTTCTGTCACTGGGATGAAAAAAAAAACCAACCCAGAGCCTCAACTGCTCCTGCCAGAAGCCAGAGGACTTTCAGACTCGCTGCACTTGGGGATGTTCTTGGTCAGTGGCAGTTTCTCAGGCACTCAGTCAGGAGGGGACTCGGGGCCCACGTGCCCTGTCCGGAAACCATCACGAGTTCTCCAGAGAAAATGCCAACCTTGGAGAGGCTGAAAGGTTGTTCCAGGTGCCTTGTGGAGGCACATTCATAGGCTTTTCTGGTCTGTCCGCTTGCACCAGGATTCCCCAGTCTCTGCTGTTCATGTGAGAGGACGTATTTAGGATTTTTCCTCTGCAAGGTGTTGGTTAAAGGCAACTTAAACTCGTCCAGCTGTTACAGTCCTGTTTCCATCCTTACCCTTCTGGTGCCCATGTGGTCACACAATGTACACATTCAGATGCTGAAAACTGATCTTTTTGTGGTTTTTTTTTCTTTTCTTTTTTTTTTTTTCTCCCCCTTCCTTCCCAGAATCAGTTTTTTAGCTGGATCACTTCTCTGAACTGATTGACACTGTAACTGCATGAATAGGAGGGAAGATGGGAAAAGGAGGGATGATGGGATCACAGCATCCCAGGCTCAGTTTGGTGTAAGCTGCCTCCTTGGTTGCTGGGACAGACTGCGTTTGTGACAGCCAGTGAGGCATAAATGTGACGATAATGTGTGCAGGAGAGTACGGCAAAAAAGTCCATTGATTGACCTCTTGGGCCACCAGCGGTAATCCTGTATGTCAGCTCCTACACAGCCTAAATAATACAGTCTCTTAGGCTTTTTATTTTATTTTTTTTAATCAGTTGGCCTTGCAGTGATTTCACTCTACGTCATCTGCACTTAGTCTTGCTTCTGCAGTGTGATACTGCTGCTTATCAGGGATTACGCTGCAGCTGGGACTGAACTGCTCATTGAGCAGCTCCAGGAGGAGAGCTGGTCCCCAGGGGCTGGTCCAAGCAGATGTACACCAAGAGTTTTGCAGCCTGAAAATGTCCGGCTGATGGATTTTTTTTCCTCTTATGGGGACATAGAAATGTCCAGCCAGAACTGCCTTTTCTTCAGTTGCCTACAGCATCAGGACACAAACTACTTTGGTCTTCAGTGTTTACAGCTGCGTGATTTTTCTCCCTGTCATTTGTACCAGCGTCCGGGGATGCAGACCGGCCATCCTGGTCTCGCCTGCTTGCGAGCTGCTCCCTGCGTGCTTTTAGCTGTGGTTCAGCTGTGTCTCCCAACGGGCTCGCCAGTAAACTGGAATCATCTGTCTTGAAAATGGTTTCATCTTTAATTAGAAAATCTTTAATGTCTGCAAAGTCACATGTGGGTGCCAGAGTTTGCAGCTCTGTAATGTAAATTCTATTGCCTTGCTGGTTTTAGGTGTAAAGTTTTAAAAAATAATCTCTTGAGCCTCAGGATAACAGTACGCATTGAGCCCTGCTAGCAGATGTTCCATGGGTTAAATCTGGCCAAACCCCCCCTCTTACTCATATTTTTCCCCAGTGAAACACTAAAAAAAGTTTTCACTTCATTTTCTCATCTTTATCCCCTATGGCCAGCTGTATGTGCAGACTCTATTTTTGTTTTCACTGTTTCTTTACAAGTGCTAATGTTTTTTTTTTCTGTTTTTGTCTTCTCCTGCAGTCCAGTATCCCGAGCCTGTTTGCTCTGTGTCAAACTTTAACTTGTTTTTCTATTAATCACATGTTCTTCCTGGCTGTAGCTTTTGCTGTCTGGCTGCTGTCACCAAGTTTCATATATACGGTGTGCTGGGCAGCGCTGTGAGAGCAGCGTGTGACTCCAAACTGCAACCTCTTTCTGGTGATAGTGCTCTATGGGAATGCTGTGACTGCAACCGGTGCAGAAACCATGTAAGCTTCTTGGTGTACCATCCAAATCTTTCTCTTCCATGTCCATCTTGTGTTACGGCAACCTGCCTTGCTCCAGACTTAGAAGGAGCCATGTCTAAGGGCAGGACCTTGAGCAAGTTCTTTACAAATAAAACTCCTGAACATTTTTTTGATGTTGTAGAAACCAGAAAAGCAGGGACATGATTCAGCTTATGGGGCTGTGGAGGAGGCCAAGTCTTTCCACTGAGATTAACAGGAGCTGCCCTGGAAGAGACATAGCCCAGGGCTAGGTGGACCACAGGTCTCCTGTTTCCGATGTCATTCCTGTATGTTGTTCCTATATGTTGTAGCATCACAAAAGGATGCTGCCTCTTTGCAAAGACTAAAACCCCCAACTCTGAGAAGTACTTTGTCGACAAAGCTTGTTGAGTTGTGCAGAGAGGACTATTAATGAAATAAAATAGCTTCATGCGAAGCAACACTTAGTGCTTTGTCTGTGAAGGAATTGGTCTTTCATGAAAGGCTTCTTGTTCCCCTGATTTAGTTATTTATTTTTCCATTGAATGAGCAAGATTGTTTAAAAAAGGTGGTGGGGAAGGTCACTGGGGAAAAACCCCCTCCTCTACACACTCATCAATTCTTATAACATTAAAAAAATTAATTTAAATTGCCACTTTCCTCAAAATGAAGTGTAAAGCTTTCATGGTTCTGTTGTTTAATTTCCCAACTGGATATGAAATTAAGGAAATTGTAATTGTTTGACCTCTCGCATCAGGGAGTCTAGGTATTTTTTCTTCTGTTTCACAGGAGTACATCTATATGAGAATAATGGCTTCCCAAGAGGCTCCATTTCTTGTAAAATATGATCTAATGAATTAAAATATATCTCCTCTTTTTGGTGCTTTTGCACACTGTCGCCTGCCTTTGGTTTGAGTTTGGGGTGGCTCCCACTGAATTGTCTGAAGGCTCTTGGCACGCTTCCTCCTGGTGAATTGTTCTTCCTGAAGTTTGCCCGTTGATGACATCCTTGGGATTGGGTCGATTGTCTTTCTTACAGGATTCACTAACTTTTCCTCACTAAGCATTGCTAATGTGCTTTCCGTAAACTTGCATCTTATTGAGCTTTGATCTAGGAACCTTTCCAAATTCAGCAAAAAAACACCGAAAGAAGCAGGACTATTCCCCCCCCCCCCCTTCTTTGTGTCCTTTGTTACTGAAGAGGGCTGCAAATCTTTAATACCATTTAAAGCCAGACAAAAACCTCTCTTTTGGTGATTTCTCCAAAACACCCGT
Organism: Gorsachius magnificus; assembly: GCA_034008185.1. NCBI lineage: Eukaryota > Metazoa > Chordata > Aves > Pelecaniformes > Ardeidae > Gorsachius > Gorsachius magnificus. The sequence continues at coordinate 14,140,833 of CM067085.1, read as the reverse complement.
TGATTATTGTTGGCAAGGACATCATGCTGGAAAAGACTAGCTGTTCTGCGTGGTTTTCAGGCCAGAATACTGCTCTGGGTTTGTCCCTGGTGGCTGGGTGGAGCTCGCTGGGTACCTGCCCAAGAGCCACGAGGTCCCCACGCAGCAGATGTACCTCTCTTGGGGGGGAAAATAGGTTGACACCAAAGAACAAAGCTCCTCTCCAGCAAAGGGTGAAAAAAAATGCACTGAATATCACAGAGGAAGCAGCAAACATTGGTCTTGAGACCTCTGTGTTCTGCATGTCTGATCAGAGGCATACGAGGTTTTTCAGGGGAGATAATATATGGTCTTTCAGAGAATAGCTAGACATGTCAGAGTGCGGGGTAAGGGTGTGTTCATTTTGAGGGCGCTTACCCAGAAATTTTTGTCCTGAAGTCAGCACTTTGAGAGGTTTCCCATGTGGTAGGAATAGAAGCTGAGCTGACTCGCCACCAGGGTAAGGATATTTTACTCTAAAAGAGAAAAGGTGAGGAAACATCAGCCTCCCTGATATATTTAGCTCTCTGTGATTGTAAGGATGAGTTCAACTCGATCTGTGATCTCTCGCCTAGCCCTTATTTCCCAAACGGGCCACACAAGTGGCCTTATGCACACCCATAGCAGCTGGTAAAACAGCTCCGCTTGCGCAATGGGAAGAAGCTGGCAGGAGAGGACTGTCAGGATGGTTTTGCTGGGAGTTCGTGGCAGAGAGGTGACTTTGTCAAGGCCCCAGAAGAGTTGTGTCCAGACCCGATCAGAAGTCGGGACCTGTGCTGTTGCATTTTAGGTATTAGAAGCTCTGGCTTCTATAGTGCGTGTACCTTGGGTTTTAATACGTAAAAATCCTCGTATTTGTTTCCTTTTCTCCAGTCCCCATTGCTGTAAAAGGAGAGGAACTTTCCAGCATGCCACAAATAAGAAAGTGGCAGAAAGCAGAGGGCTGACCATGCTTCAGGGCAGCCCCCTCCATCCCCGGCCAGCAGAGGAGACTCTGCAGAGGTCAGTACTGGTGGGAGCAGGGGAAGGCAGGGGCTGTGTCGTGCTGCCAGGCTGCGTCAGCGTGCGAGCCGCGAGCGGCGGGAGGGAAAGCGCTGCCTGTGGCCGGCAGGCAGCTGCAAGGCAGGCAGCCCCGGCCAGCTCGCTGACAGCGCGGCTCTGGCACCACGAAGAATCGAGCCCTTTGTATTTAACCATCCAGACCTAATATACTGACATGGTCGTCATCAGATACAGTTGACACATGTTTAAATGGTGTATCTCGCTGCTTTGAACAAGTGGGAATGTGTTCTTGGACTGCTTTGCTCTCTGCATTTCTACGGAGTTTCCCACTGTCCATTTTCCATAGTTACTTACAGCAATTAACTGGAATCCAGGGCTGCAGCGGCTGCATGCATAGTCTCTCAAACCACACCTGTGGCTTTTTTGTGTCACATATAATTCATTACTGAGTGACGCTTCCTGCCTTGTCATCTTTAGTCCTAGATGAATGAATGGTGTAGCTAAATCAGCTTAGCGCCGAACTAAAGCGGTGGTTCATGTTTAGCTGGGGCTCTTGCATAAGTCGTGCAGAAACTCACTTGTGTTGGTATGGCTGGGTGTTCACTGGAGCCTCCAGCTCTTTTGATATCGGATCCACTCACAGCTTGCATGTCCTGCCTCAGCTTTATTTTCCCTTCCAGAGGCATAGATACTGCATGAATCATTGTGTCTTTGCAGAGGCTCCAATGGGCAAAGGTATTTGTGCTGAAACCTCACCAGGCTGTAATTAATCTGTAGACGAAAGGAAATGGTTTTGTGACAGCTAAATGAAGACCAAATAATGTGATGTGATGAAAGGTATGCTCAGAAGTCTGATGCAGGATCTGAAGTCTATATGCGCTTAGCTTTACGGTGAGCTGAAAAACGTTTGAAATGAGAATTTTCTCAAGTCCCAGTTAGCAGCAGACAAAAGTAGATAGAGAACTTGCATGTAATGGTATATTAATACACAGAAAACTGAACAGAGATTTAAAAAGTTACACCCTGTTATTCAGTGTATCTGAAAACATTCAGCAAGCTTACATCTAAGTTGTATGCGAGTGCTGTACGCAGAGAGGCACGTGCTTTATGTGTTAGATCTGAGATCAGGGTACGTTCCAGTGAACAGGCTGTCTCTTCTTCGGGCTTTAGTTATGCTGAGATGGAAAACATCTGATAACCTTTAAAAAAAATATTGCAGACTTTTGTATGTTAGGCTGGTGGTTCCCCCACCTCCCTCCCCCCCGCCCGCCGCCCCCCCCCCCCCCCCGTTTGGATAGTTTTGCAGAAGGAAAGAAGTTGCTGATCATCTTGTTTGAAAGTTAAATATTTCTCCAGTGAAATGTTTTGGGATTTATTTTGTTTTTAAAGAAGGAAGTAATATTTTGAATTCGTGTTTCAGCTTGTTTGTCATCAGTTGCACCTTTGATGCAGGTTCTCTCACATTACTGCCTGTGTAACTGAGATTGTTTTTAGCAAAAAAACACAGTGGTAAACCTGGAAGTTTCCCTGCGGTTTGGTGACAGTGACCTTTCAAATAGACACTCTGAAAGTGGTTGACGCTGAACATTTCAAACAGTGGCTGCAGTGGAACCTTAGCTAACTGCATGATCTTCCACAGAGTTGAGGTTTCTCAACTCCACTTGTGTAGAATTACAGAATCCTAGAAATCTTGGGGGACAGAGACCTGTGGGGCATGCTAGTCCAGCCTCCAGCCCCAGTGGGGACTGTTGTCAGCACTGGGTCAAGTTGGCCGTGGCTTGTCTAGTGAAGTCTTGAAAACCTCCCGGGTGCCATAGCCTCTTGGGGTGCCCTGTTCCAGCACTGCATGGCTCTCCTAGAGAAAAAGCTTTTCTGAATGTCCAGCCTGAACTTCCCAAGCTGTGTTGTACCGTCTGCCACTACAAGGCAGGGTTGGCTCCATCAAAGTTATAACTGCAGACTCATGCTAGATCAATGTGCATGCTTATTTCCACTTTTAATCTAAGCCTTTGATAATGATGCAGCAGTTAGGTGGTCTGTATCTAAGCTAAAACTGGATCAGGTTTATAATTTTTTTATGAAATCTTAGTTTCACTGTGGCTATATCATACCTATACCTTAGTAACATTATAAGACCATGACAGTACTGTTATTATGACTACTGTTGTTATCATCATCACTATCTCTGTACTTAATACGAACACACCATTTCAGGTTGCTATCCCTATGTTTAACAGCAGAAAGCAAGATTTTTTTATGACTGGGCAGAGTTGCATACTGGTAGGAGAATGAGTTGGATTCTGTTATGACTTTAGCATCATCAACAAAATGATCAAGTACTGTAAATTTACATTATAATTATGATGTCAGTCAGAAACAATATAACTTGATTTTCAGGTTGACAGAGAATGTGCCCTGGGAATTTGGAGGGAATATATTCATCTCATTTGGAAGCTGAATAAGTCCTAACAGAAGTATTTCAAGAATATATATGTAGTTCAATGATGTTATATTCAGCAAGTATTTTCTAATTAGCCCAAGTTTTAAGGCCAGAACATTTCATTTTTGTTCCTGTTTTATTCACTTGTCATAAATGAACTCGGGATTCTATACCCTTTTTTAATGTAATTTGCACCCTACAGACCTACAACAATACTTGATTATTTTTTTCCTTTCTGTGAATTATTCATTCAAGTAAGCAGGTTGTAGATAACTTGACTCTTGAGAAATGAATGATGGAGGAAAAAGCTCTTTTTTCAAGACTTTGGTTAAGACATAGGTCAGTATTTTCAAAAGAATATAGTGAATTGTCTGCTGGACGACTTAGGGACGCTTTGGAACACCTCCTGTGTGCAGAGATGGGCTGGGTACCTAACTCTTCCTGGCTGTATAATTTCTTTAAAACATCTTGTCACAGACATCCAAAATCCTCCACATGTGAATGACGGTGGTCACCTCTAGTGACTTAGAGCTTCAGAAGGACTTTGTCTTCAAGATCTTTCTGGTTCTTCTGTAAGAAAGGCCCTTCTGGGTCCTGCTCAGGATTTTAGGGGTTCTCCAGGATGACTTCAAGGAGGTGGTGAAAGCAAAGGGCACAGTAATGTGGAGAACGATGCTGTCTCTCATACCACAGCAGGTATGTGCACATCTGCTGTGATATGAAGCAATAGCTCTTCCAACAGCAGCTGGCTTTACTGCTGTTTGTGCTGGTGCCTGATACCAGTCAGCTGCTTTGTGAACCAACAGCACCCACTGGAGCTGAGCACCCTGACTGTGCAGCAGCGTGGTTCTGGGAATTTGCTTTCTTACCTTCCTGCCTCTCTTCTCCCCTTCCCCCCCCAATTTCTACTATGCTTTCTCTTGTAGATGGCCATATAGGATCAGGCTGCTTTTCATTTTCATCACTTTTCCCTGCTGTGACTGAATCTGTTGCAATTAAATTTTAATTGAGATGCACACTGCTTAAATAGACACAAGACAGCTACAGCTATTGCTAATTAATTTTCTTCCAAAATGACAACATTTAATAATTATATTCCATGTCACTTACATTATTTATACAAGTTTAACTCTGGGAATTTTTTTAAAGACACGTCAGCTGTGAAAGTGCTTTATGGTGTTAATCTCCTGTAAGGCACTTGTGATTAACTTGAGAAGCGAAAGTGTGTTTATGGTGCATCTGGTAAAGTAGCATGTAGCTCTGCAAGTCGCAAGAAAGATTGAGATGTTTCTATGAAGAGGTAATGGCATTTCTGGTTACAACATTCAAATCTAGAGAAGCCCTAATGATAATTTGTGCTTCTATATCACCTTTGATCTGAGGATCTCTAAGTACTTTCTGCCTACGAACAAGCAAGCTCACACCTTATGACAGAGATTCCTCCCCAGATTCTCACTTCACCTTGCATAGCACAAAGAGATCATCTGTTGTCCCAGCTTGCAAAATTCCTTGCCCTCCGCTACCTTGCTTTAACGCCAGGCAAAGAAAATGACCTTTTTGTATTTTAGTCTGAAGAATCCATCACCGGTTGCTGTCAGGCAGAGTGTTGGATGAGCGGGACCATTTGTCTGTTGCGGCGTGACAGTCTTTAGGCAGCTCTGTGACAATTTGGGGAGTCTGTCTGCGCGAGGATACGTAATTGCTGCATCACAGCATGACTTGGTGTTTGCGAAGAAGCGCATCGTCGACCCCCGAACTTCAAATATTCACCAAACAGGTAGAAGCTTCTCAGGACAGCTGTGAGGAGATTTTTTCCAGCCTTTCCTGTGGGGGTGCGCAGTGGTGATGCTCCCTCCGCAGAACAAAGGAGCCGGCTGTGGAAGGTGAGATGCATCAGCCCTGGGGATTTACTGGCAGATCAGGAAGCTCTGGGAAGGACTGGAGAATCGGAGAGCATTTTTCTTTTCAGCAAGGGTCCTGTCTAAGGTGAAAGTTAAAGCTGGAAGCTGCAGCAGAGGGATTTTGTGGGTCAGAGAAATAAGTGTGGGAGGGAGGGACAGATAAGACTTTTTGATCCCTCAAGAGGACGCAAGACCAATAAAAGTCAAAACTGGATCAGAAAAGTGACTGCAAGTACCTGGCTGTGCATATTTCATCTGCTAGCATACAGCGATTCTCTTTAGACATCTCTGCAGCTTTCTGGTTGTCCCTATCATGTATCAGTGCAAAGTTAAGCTGTTCTTGGAACAGAGCTCTGGAAAAGTGTGCATTTGAATTTATTAAGGACGCTGGGGATTAGTGTTGATATTGCGGAGCAGAATTAGTTGGATGGTGCAACCCCATTCCAGGAAGGCACAACAGCAAAATTTTGCAAGGATGCCATGAAAAGTAATTGTGCTGTGTGCTGCTGTGATCAGGGAGGTTAAGATGTTGTGGATCTCAAGGGCGGATCAACAGGGCGATCGGAGTGTCTCAGCCAAAGGAAGCTGATTAAATGTGTTAAGTGGGTGTCTAGTGAAACTCTCTTGTTGGATATATGGGACCATTGTATGCTACTCACCTCACATAAATTTCAGGTGTCTTCTTGAAGCTAGTCATTTTCGTTCTTTTTATAGTGAATATATAGTAAAAAAAGTACCTCCAGAACCATTTCATTCTGTTTAAGATAGATTTGAATGAAAGGCTGTCTTGACTGGTCATCTGTCTACCCTCATGTACTGTCATGGAAGCAAAACTGCATTAAAAAAACCACCCCTTTTCACTTTATTTTCCCTTCAACTTTGACAATAGCGAAACAAACTCGGCAACAATTAGTTCTAGTTTGGTGTCTGTTTGGTTTCTTGTGCACTGTTGCACAGTGGCAGGGTTGGGTACTTCACAAAGCTGCATCTTGGGTTTTTTAGAAGTAACAGAAACCTCTTGCGCCTTTATTTTATTGCTTCTCTCAGTAGGTTGTAGCTTATTCTACTTTCCTCCTAAGCAGGTACTGCAGTTAATTATATACAGATTTCTGTGCTTATTGGTAATACAGTCACAATCTTTGGCAAAGACATGGAGTCTTGGTAGCCCAGCGGGGTGGGACAACGGTGCGTGCAGCCCGCCCTCTCCCCAGTGGGCCTGTCCTGGGACCTGAGGGCTGCTCCATTGCACCTGATGAGACAGGAATCATTTATTCCTCTAACAAATAGACCTCATCCTCTCTGTGTTTTCCCTGAAGTTGTTTACACATGACGTTGTTTGCTTTGAGGTCTCGCGCGCACTGTGATTTGCATATGGTACTAGAGTTACTGGCGGTTTGTTCCTTTGATTGCTCATTCTCACGGTCCTGAAATATGCCTTTAGCTGCCGGTGCAGTTGTGTAGCTGTAGGGGCTGTAACCCAAAAGGCCACAGGTCTGGTAAAAGATGGGAGAATTTTCTCCAAGATGCAAGGTATGAGTGGTCATGTCCAGGTCCCAACCAAAAGACAGGGCAGGAGCCACATGGCTTTGGGTCTGTTTTATATCATTGCACTGGCCTGCCAAAGGGAAGGCTTAAACATTAATGAATGTTCACAGCTACCAGTCCTCTGCTCTAAAAATCTCAGTGGGGTGCAGCGATGAAAGGCCAACCCTGTGCGTGCTGCAGGTTCGTTTCTCTGAAGGCATTTGGCTGGATGTATTCACATAAACAAAGCCTGATCTTCAGTTACGAGAGTGCTAAAGGAAGATATCCAATGTATTCTCAGTACACCCCTAATGATTTGGGGATGGCCAAACAATTTTTGTTCTCAAAAGGTACATTTTCTCTGTTTTTCTAATAAACCTTTTATAAGTTAGCAATAAATCTGTGAAAATCTGAGTTTGCAGTGGAAATACTGGCTCCAAAATATGAAGTGTGTTGCTCTGTCTCACTTGTAATGCATGAAAGGCTGGGAAAAACCCAAGAGGACCAAGTGGTACCAAATGTTAGGTAGCTGTGGGCATGGTTTAATGACAAGAATTTGTGTGGACATCTATGGTTGGTGACATGTTCCCCCTTCCCTGTGCCTTCAATTCTATGAAACTCCGGGCTGAAATGGGTGACTGCAGAGATGGGAGATAATATATGTTTAATTTCTTCAGTAGAGAAAAACCTAACTCACTTTTCAGTCAAGTGCTAGGCTATGACAGCAATTAAGGTGATTACTTGAAGAGGTGTTTCAGTATTTCTAGTGTATAATTTTGAATGTCGAGGTGCCCTGACACTATGTGTTATGCAGAGAGCATGTGGCTATAAGAAATCTGCTCTTTCTTTTAGTGAGGGCCAAGTGAGTTATGATAAATGAGTTATGTAAATTATTATTCCCTCACTTGAGGAAAAACACAGTGCAAAGGCAGTTAACTGAAGAACTCTAGTATTTATGTAAAATCAGGAGAATGGATCCTAACAGATACATTCACTGGTTCCTGATTTTTCCAGGGGGATCTGATTCTCATCTCAGAGACCTGTAATAGAACAGAAGACCCTCCAAGTCCATAGTTTCATTGGTGAAAACTAGTTATGAATGAGACTGGGAGTGGACGGTTATCTCTGGTCTGTATGACCAAACTGACTCAAAGAACACATATTTAGGCCTTGATTGGAGAAAGTGCATGTGCATTTGCCGAAGTCTCCCTGAAGCCAATGAGATTGAAAGCATAGTGTGGTAGGCTTTGAAGGGCTTTGAAAGGGGAGACAATAGTTGAGGCAAAACAAAAGAGCATGCCATCAAAGGATGTAAAGCAAAGTGACAGGAACAAAGTGACAAGCTAGGAGAATGCTCTTTGCTCCCACATTCTGAATGGCTGTGAAATCAGCTTTGTACTCATTAGAGCCAATGTAAAGGAACTTGCTGTAAATGAAAATGAATGGCTTAGAGACTGGTGTTTTGAGTTCAGCTTGTAGGTGAGTGGCAGGAAGCTCAAGGAAGCGCCAAACTCTTCAAGACGTTGTGCAGAAGGAAGAAACAGGAGTCAGAGGTGGCCTAGAGGCAAAATCTTCCAGTGAGGTTGGGGGAACCTGAGGACCACCCCAGCTTTCAGACTTGAGTAAAAAAGAGTTGCTCTCCACCTCTACAGCTTTTGACATTCTTTGCCAGCTTCTAGCCATGGCCACACTGCTATGAGAAGACATTAGAGAGGCAGGCTGAGGTTTCTGTGTTGTTGGAGGGAATCAGGTCTGAACTAGGTCAGTCTGTGAGTAAAATATAGGAAAGATTTAGTGGAGAGAAATCCTAGAGGCAGCTGGGTGCAGAGGATTGGATACAGCTTAGCTGTGAATGAGAAGACGGAATGAGAGTTACAGGCACCACTGGGATTTTGTGTTTTAGAGAGAGGCAGACCAGGTTTGTGAGGAAGAAGAGCAGGAAAAAAAGAGAAAGGGCAAGGACAGCAAGAAAAGTGGCTGTGACATGGTTTAGAAGATGGTTGGGGAAGAGTGAGGTGATTAGATGAGAAGAGCAAATGAAACTTTAGGAGCAGGGAGGGAGTTGTAGATGGGAGGTAAAATACTTATCTTGTTTTGGCTGTTTTCTCTAGGAAGAACTCAACAAGCTTGTGTGCAGAAACAAGATACAGAGATAGGATATAACTATCATATGCATTAATATGCAACAGAAATAATGTACAATAACTACAAGGTAAATAAGTAATAACTATTGCTATCAGTACTAAAAAGCTCTGTGTGTGTGTATACTATAAAAAGGGTTCTGTCCTGAAGAATTCATATTAATCCTTTGCATTTTGTCTTAAATTAGATAGTATCAAGGAACAAAGGCAAATGAGGAGGAAGTACTTGCAGAGCCTTCTCAGGCTAGCATTAATGATTTGAGTCTTACACAATGAAATAGTAAAATAACTTTTATTTTGTGTGTGTGTGTTGTCTAGTGGCTTCAGCAGTCACTGTGCCCCAGACTCTGGTAGAGCCTCTGAACGGCCACGGGCACCCAACAAGAGTGAATGCAGTTTCCAGTGCTCAGCCCCTGGCCTGGTTACCACCACTTGCTCCGACTGCCCAGTTGCATGCACACAAAGCGGTTCCTAAACCAGCCCCCTGAGCCATAGCAACCTGCCGACATTTGCTAAAAGTTTACTGCTAGACTCAGTTTTGTTACAGGGAGTTTTGTGGACATGAGATGTGCTGGCATGTCAGCCTGGCTTGTTTTCTATGTGAAATAGATAATGCAGGGCAGTGGAGAATCAGACCTCCCCATGCTTCCAGTCTTCTGTAGGCTGTGGGGACACCACTGCTGGGGTTGAGATGGGAGGTTTTTCCCTTAGCTTTTATAACAAGAGAATGAAATAAATTATAATGTAACTTCTTTCCTTTTTGGTCCTGGCAGGTACTTGCTAGACCAAGAAACCAAGTCAGTTCTTGTAGGCTACCAAGCAAAAATTGCATATATTCTGTTGGTGAATGGTTTTATATCTGTCTCAGTCATCAAAATACTTGTAGCAGGGTAGACATAACTGCATAGTAAAGGAATGTGTATTCGGCAACATTGCCATTGGCAGGACATAAACACCTTGGAGTTTATCAGTGTTCTGGGAGATGTTTATTACTTGAGTCTTACTAAGCCTTTATCACAAAAGAAAAAAAAATAGAGAAGTTGAAAGGCAGAAGTTAGTTTCGCTTATCAGCGGAGACAGGCATGTCGTTATAAATGCAGATATTTTGATCTGTGAAAGTATGGCAAATCAACCACTTATAACACACAGATACATAGGTGCATAAGATCACAGAGGATAGAGGTGCTGATCTGGTCTGATTTTATAACACCATCAGATGACTTTCCTGTACTTAAACCCATCCACATCCAGTGACAAGTCTTAGACTACAGCAGTGTTGAACCTGGGAGCCTCATTTCTAATCGGAATTTCCCTAGTTTAGCTTATGGCTCTTAGACTTTGCAATAGGTATTGGGTAACTGTAATTGGTTTAGCAATAGGTTATTGTAAGGTCCCTTATCTCTGGGTCAAAGAGCATCTGTTATCAAATTTTTGTTGATTACATATGTATTAGTATTACTGATCAAGTCGTCCTGCAAGAACGTTTCTTTTAAGCACTCTCTCATTTTTCTCAAGGATAGCACTGGAACCTTTGCAATTGCTGGGGGTGATGTTCCAATAGTAGTCAATTTGGGGTTAGACAGAGAGACATTACAGCCTCCCAAATTCTGCATAGTCAAGAATTTTCTTTAGTTGTTTGGGTACTGGCAACCTCCATAGAGCTTGTCAGCCACTGTTTGTCCACCATAAACTTCAAGTGATCTTCAGTCAGTCTTTCTCAAAACCTAGTCTTCATTCTAATCAATCGTCTTCCAGATGTGTGGCCTCATATGTGGTATCTAAGGATAGAGAGCAGGTCACTGGTACAAAGCAATCATCTTTATTTACCGTGTCTGCAGGCATTTGTCACTGACAAACCTCATGACTCTGTGTTTGTTTCCAGTCACTGATATGCAAAATGATTGTAGCTTTCCAATCATATGAATGGTTCCACCAGATTCAGTAATACCGGTCAGGACTAATTTGTGTATTAAATGAGCTATTCCACTTCTTGTTTATTACTCGGGTTCACAGCGTTAGAGTCTACACAATTAAGGAATCTCTTCTCTTTGAGTCCCTTGGTACATTGATTAATTTTAATCTTGACATCTTGATTTCTGGCTAAATGAGTGCTCATTTTCACCCTTGTCTTTTGTCATTAGCTTAATACCCTCCTGAATTCTTTAGCCTGTCTCCTGAAAGACTTATTCCCTTCTACTGAAATGACAGCCAGCCACGTTGTACAGTCTCTTTTCTCTGTAGAAGATGGACCTTCACTGCTGAAAACTGAGGGGCTCTGCCTCTTTCACTGCTTACTTAACCGTTAATTTTTGGAATTTATATATAGCCCTGTAACTTGAGTCACAGCTCACAGAAATGAGCAATGTTCAGAGTATTAATTTCATTCTCCCTCATATAAAGTACCCTGCAAGGATTTGTGGTCATTCTTGAATATTTCTTCCCTGGTGTGCTTGTGTCCTTGCAGACAACGCTGCGTTGCGGTGCACGGGTATGTCCTATAGAGCTCTGTCCTCTCCTACTACATCGATTGTCAGATATTTCAACAGTTTGGGGTTTTGCAAATGTTCTGTTACTTGTGAGTGTGAGGCTGGACTTGATGACCTCCATAAGTCCCTTCCAACCCCAAATACTCTATGATCCTGTCAGAAACTCTTCTCCCATTCCCATCTGGATGAGTTTTTCCTCCATTCTCCGGTTTATGAACTGCCAACCATTTTATGTGGTCTGCATCCTGCCTTCAGCTGGCAACTGTAGTCTTATAAAGACAATATGTGTTTCTACCCAGAGTGGAATAGCAGCTTGTGTGGTGTATGTGTTCAGCAGAGGAAAATGAGCCAATTGAAGTGTTGCTTTTTTGTTTTTAATTACATTCTTGTTTCCTTCCCAGGCTTCTCTCTTCTACATACTTACACGTGTGCCTCCAGAGGGAGGATTCAATAGGCTGATGAAGTGAACTGGAATGTTTAAAAATAAAGCAAAACTTTGTAATGAAGCATGTTCTGAAAAAAAAACAGTTGCTATAGGGATTTTTGCAAGGATGCACCTTTCATTGCTCCAAATAAAGGTTTTCCTTCCATAAGCCAAATGAGGGTTTTCTTATCCAAGCTTTGGAGCCTGTTCAGTGTCATCTGGATGGACTAGTCACTACAAGACAATATTACTCATCCCACCCCTACATAAAGCAAACCCATTAAACTTCACTGCATGTGGTTTGTATTTGGGGTTTGATTCATGAGAGTTGAAAGCGCCCCAACTACTGCAGCACGGAAGTGAAATCCTGAGAGGATTCTCCTTCAGTCACCACCAGCCAACAAAACATTCACTTCCACCTTTGCAAAAGCGCTCTCAAATCTGTCTGATTTCAAGGCAGCTCTTTTCCTCCTGGCCAAATCTCCTGCATTGACACTCACCTGCTCCGTGGAACCTGCATGAACATCTCTGTTCAGAAGCTGTTTCTGTTCCGTCTGTAGGATGTGCAATTTACTTTTTCTTAGTATCTTTTACTCATAAATCTGCCAAAAAGTCAATAGGTTAATTATTACTGACTTGGAGTTAGAGTCTAATTTTGTTGTAAACAGTTTAACTGCTGGTCCTCCACCCTGGTCTTAATACAGTCTGTGTTTAGCTGTTACCCACCCTGGTATATCTGTCAAGCACCACAGATGTTTTATCTGACATGTTAGCTATTAATAGTTTCTGCTCTTGTTCGAGCACGAAGACTTGATGAGGGTGGGTTTTTTTGTTTCTTTATTTTGTTTTGTTTTTTCTTTTTTCTTTTTCTGTTCTGGTGTGCAAACATTTTCTAAAATTAAAACAATACTTTTTGTTAGATACATGTGTATACATATAGGTAATATTTATCATCTTTTTTTTTATTATTTTTTGGAAAAACCCCAGAAAATTCTATAACAGGAAATTGAAAACTTCTTTGGGTTTACATCAAAAACCCAAACTTAGACAACTCTTTTGCCAAAGTTCTCTCTCCCTTACAACAAAACCAACCAAACAAATAAAACCCAAGTGAAGATTCATGGACCAGTTATAATGGTGACGCATCATTTTTGAGAAATTTTTGTTTACCTGGTGGCATCCTCCCATATTTTTGCAGCGTGTTAACTCAGAGTCTGAATGCAGGAGTGTCTTGATTATCTTCTTTGACGGTTTTTCACATGTTGGAATTCACATAGTAAAAATTTTCTCATGATAAGACATGTAGGATTGGCTTTGTGAAAGTACAAGCATGACTTTGTTTTCCTGTTCCACCACAAAAGGCTCTTCCCTCCAACCCCCACTCCTCCATCTTCTCAGTTCTTCCAAAGTAAGAAACAAAGATTTCTTCTGAGAGAGAGGAGGGAAAGTCATGTACCCCAGCCTGCATGTCTCAGCATGGACCAATGCTGATTCTGTGTCTGGCTTTGAGCTTTTATGTCTGCTCGTATGTTTTGATGATGTATTGTAATTGTTTATAACCCAGCATCTGAAAGATAATTTCTGTTCAAGGCTTTAAGGTTGGCAACTTGAAAATATACTTGAAGTGGGGAAATGATTAAAATTTATCTGATATTTTATAAATTGGTCTTATTTGTAGGGAAGCAGCAACATTAAAGTGACATTAGTGTTTGTGAAAAATCATAGAATCATAGAATGTTTTGGGTTGGAAGGGACCCCTAGAGGTCATCTAGTCCAACCCCCCTGCAGTGAGCAGGGACACCGCTAACTAGATCAGGTTGCTCAGAGCCCCATCCAACCTGGCCTTGAATGCTTCCAGGGATGGGGCCTCCACTACCTCTCTGGGCAACCCCTTCCAGTGTTTCACCACCCTCATTATAAAGAATTTCTTCCTTATATCCAGTCTAAACCTACCCTGCTTCAGTTTAAAACCATTACCTGTCACAGCTGGCCCTACTAAAAAGATTTTCCCCATCTTTTCTATAGGCCCTCTTTAGGTATTGAAAGGCTGTAATCAGGTCTTCCCGCAGCCTTCTCTTCTCCAGGCTGAACAAGCCCAACTCCCTCAGCCTGTCCTCATAGGAGAGGTGCTCCAGCCCTCGGATCATTTTAGTAGCCCTCCTCTGGACCCGCTCCAACAGTTCCATGTCCTTCTTGTGCTGAGGGCTCCAGAGCTGGACGCAGTACTCCAGGTGAGGTCTCACCAGAGCAGAGTAGAGGGGCAGAATCACCTCCCTCGACCTGCTGGCCACGCTTCTCCTGATGCAGCCCAGAGTACGGTTGTCCTTCTGGGCTGCCAGCGCACATTGCCGCCTCATGTCCAGCTTTTCATCCACCAGCACCCCCAAAAATACAAACAGAGGGCTAAACCCAAAGAATGGATGAAATGTGAGCTCCTTTATTCAACACCATCTCCTACCCAATAACCACAGCCCAGAAAGTAAGTGGCTTTAGAAAAGGAAAAAACATTAATATTTCAATTCAGTGGCCTCAGTGTTGTCATCTGGTTCCGTTGGGTGTCCTAGGATAGCCTGGCATCTGGTTGCCATCCCTGAAGGACACATGCCTCCCATAGGTCCTGTGTCCCATCTGTCAAGCCTGCCCAGGACTGGGGGTCCCAGGGCGCTGGGTGCCCCTGTGCAGATGCCAGCATTGCACCCTTGCTGTCCAGGGCTCGTTAGTGTCTGGTCTCCAAGGAGCATCCAGGTGGTGAATGCTACTTCTGGAGCAGGTAGCTGCTTAAGCAGACCTTCAAGATAGCGATAATTTCTGATTGCCACCAACTCCTCTGGCCTTGTCTGATATAAGTGGAAGGCCGCTGTGCTCAGTGTCAGTGTAAGGAGAGACAGTGCTTGTGACTCTTCCTGAGTCGTAGCTGACTTCGTTTCCCTTCACGCACCTGGCACAACACAAAGCAGTGGATTGCATCCTTATGTCTACGTATTCCAGCTACAAAGGGCGATAGAGCACACTGGAAGGCTGCATTCCTCGGAGCTGTTTGCAGGTCATATTTCTTCCATTAGAGACTCTTGCATTTCTCCATTTTTGCTTTCATACAAGTTTCCTGAATGTTTTCCACCTCGCTTCCCTCTGTGCCATGCCTCCCTGCCCTGTCCCTGCCATGCTGGATGTCATGCCATGCCCTCCCCTGCCCCAGCAGGGCTATGTATCTCCATCTCCCATGGTACCAGCTCTGTCTGAAGCCTCTTTCTTCCTCTTTGCTATGCCGCTCTTCTCTCTCTCTCCACAAGATTTGCCATTGCCTGCCTTGTGCCTGTACCTCCATTCACTCATATTCTTCAGTAAGGCCTTGCCTACTCTAGTCTGTAAGGTCATCCCTCTTTCCCCATATTTCAGGTTCTTCTCTGTTTTCCAGACTCTTCTCCATCTTCAGGAACCCCCTGCTCTTTCCACATCCAACAAATCATCCTTGCAAACATCCTTCCTTTCCTCATGTCTCCATCCTATCAAGCATTTTTCCTTACTTTGCCTCCTTTCTTTACCTCCCTGGGCAGAGTTGTGCCCATTGGTGCCTGGAGTAGCCCCAGATCTTCTAGAGCTGGTTGGGGGTGATGTTCTGATGTTATCACATTACAGAGGAATACTGCCAAACACCAGGCTGTCCTGGGTGCACTTTGACACTTCATAGTAAGACAAGCTTCTTCCTCGTGCTTTTGGTTTGCCGTTGCCATATGGAAATGGCAGATGGTGTTGATCAGGAAGTTAATCTAGAAGCGTATCCGTTTCATGCCGTACACGAAAGATTTGTTCATTAAACTTAAAACTCTAATTTAAAGCCAATTAACAGAGTGATTTGAAGAGACTTGTTGTTTTTGAAGTTCAAAAGAGATGCTAAGTCTCTGATTTCAGCCTTTGTACATTCCAGAACCTGTATAACTATTGCAGTGTTGCCAACTCTCCTGGGTTTTTTTATCTTTTTTTTTCTTTTTTTTTTTTTCCTCTTCATTTTTTGGAGTAATGCAACTTTTGCCATGGGCTGGAACTGTTTAGTGAAGCCTTATGAATGCCGAGCTGCCTTAGCAATTTTAGCCTTACAATTTTGGGGTGGGTGGGCAGAATTTGTGTGTCTTTCTGTCCTCTTTGCTGAAAGGCAGCACAACTCCCTCCTCCTTCCCTTCAGCAGCACAGTATTGCTCTTCTCTAAGCAGGGGAAAGAGGTAGAAAACAGGAAGAAGCCCTGAGCGGCTCTATACCCTCCTAACACCACTTCTGTCAGCATGGGGTCATCTCTGCTTTCTTTTCTCCCTCCCCATAACATCTCCCAGAAGCTGGTATGGACCTACCACAGAAGCTTTCTCAAGCTTGGAAGGGGCAGCAGAGGCCTCCAAACAGACACCTACTGCTCTACACCTGCTTGCCCCAGCGGACAACACAAATTTCCGTGTGTAATCAACCCTGTAGGATTGGCACAAGCAGACCATTCTTAAGAAACGTCATGATAGGAAATGTTGTGCCAAGAAGACCCCAAAAGTGATTAGTTCTGAATTAATATTTATACTAATTTTACCTGAGATTGATAATCCGTAAACACTTGCAGATCCTTCAGCAACAGACAGCGTGTTTGGATAGTCCCAACATTTAGTAGCAGCATGTGCATAGAAAAAAACCTTTCTTTAGTAATTTGAAGCTGCTGCTGATATAAAAGGAAAGAGAAGGGTCAAGTTTTGCTGTGGTATAGAGCCTATGACTTCACTGGGTTAACTGCTGCTACTTCCGTGTAATTGAGAATATAATTTGGCTCAAACCCTGGGAGACTGAAAAGGATCACAGTAGCCACTGTATTAAGCCAGTGTTCAAGGCAGTTGGCTCACACTGAATTTCATAAGCAGATCGTGTATTCAGAAGGCTTTAGCTGTACAACACAGCCCACTGCGAAAGAAGAGATGGTGGGAGTATCTCTTTGTTTATCCAAACTAAAATGGCTCACCAGGAAAAGCTATCAAACATGGTATTGCCCCTACGTTGGGGGTAACGTGGCAGAATGGATAAAGTATCTCTCCTTGCGGGTGCATGAGGACGAACCTGGCGAGAGCTGTGCAAAGGCTGCCGTTGGTTGTCCCAGCTCCCGTCAGTCACACCAGGAGCTGGCACTGTGGGGCTTCGTCCTGGCTGTGCTGTGGTGGAGGTGGTGCTGGTGTCAGCAGCCAACACACCTCCATCGTGTCCCTTCAGGGGTGATGGCACCTCACTGGCACCACTGGGGCTGTGTGTGAGGAGACCAGGTAGAGAAGGAGTTAAGATGAATGAGAGGATAGGCATTGGCCTGAGAAAGTGCAAAATAATCACAGAAGCAGAATGGTTGTTGGGGGCTTCCTTTGGAAATCCCTTCCTGCTGCCCCGTGGGGCTGCCAGGCCTAAAGATGGCATTCAGAGACCGCGGTGGCTTCTGGAGGATTGGGCTTGTGTCACCGGCAGTAACACCCTGGTATTTAGTCCTTGAGGAGAGGTGGCCAAAACTGGTGACTCGTGTTTCACAGAAAAGCTTGGGGGGCAGAAATCTGTGTTGTGCTCTGTCTAGGGGAGGGGAGGAAAAGGGGGTTTCCTGATGAAAGAAAAATCCCAGAGAAGGAAATAATGCCCTTTCAAGAAAAGGGTGTGCAGGGGCTATGGCTGATGAGTATCTGTTTATTCCCAAGTTTGCTGGCAGTCCCTCTTGGGCTGATGCCCTCCAAAAGAGACCGGCATTTTGGTACAGCACTTTCGGCCGTTCCTTGAGCACTTAGCGGGAGGGATTGTTTTATTAGGAAAGTTTACGGCTTCTTGTTTTCCCTCAAAGGCAAATGTGACTTTGTTGTTTTTAATTCTGTTGGGATTTCTCCCTTTTAATATACAACACAGCTGTTAAAATAGCTGGGGTTGTCTAGGGCAAATCATATAGCACTTTCCTTGTTCAGATCTCAGACGGCTGCCTTTTTAGTGTTGCTGCAGAATTATATTACAGGGCATATGAATAGTGCTGGTATTAGTGTCAAAATCAATTACCCAACCCTCCTCCTGCAGAGAAAGCTACAAACCTTAGGAACAATCTGAGTAATCCATTCCGGATTTCTAATTCTGAGTAATGACGGAGGGCAGAGACTTGTGCTTGAATAAGTGCACAGGGTCTTTCTCCGTATAGTCACTCCTAAATGCATGCTCTTTACAGGAAAAAGCAGGCTCCCTGTGAAACCCTTTTTCATGCCAAATGGCTTGCTGCTAAGATTAATCTGTCATTGAATTTATAAATTCTGTGTGGCACAGAGCAGCGGAAAAAGTTTAGCATTGAACAGAAAGCAAACTATGTATTGCTTAAAAAATGAATGTTGTGTTCCTGGATGGTGTGGATTGACTGCCTCCATCAATATATCTTCTTATGCTGGTAATAAAAATACTTCCATAGCCTTGTGTCTCCAAGGATCTCAAAGCACTTTGCAAATAGGGCAAAGTGTTATTTCCTATTTTACAGCTGTGGAAACCGGCTGCAAGAGAGTTTAAGCTTTTTGCCCAGGGACACAGAGGAGACTGTAGCAAAGCCAAGATGGGAACCTAAATCTCCAGAGCTCCAGCTCTGTGTCCTGGTCACACACCGCACCAAAGCTCGGTGGGGGGAATCTGCTGGTCACCGCCTCTCAGTCATCATCCATGAAACCTCAAGAGATGGGACATGAAATCAGTGCTGGTGCTCCTTTGCTCCCTGGTCTCTGCCCTGCTCTGTGGGTGGAGGTGCTGAACAGGGCAGGATCTGGCCAGGGAGGATGCTTGTGTCCTCCTGGGCTGGGATGGTCAGCTCTGGTCATGGGTGGCTGTGGATGGAGAATGGCTTTTGGTTGCTACCAACTTGAAGAAAAGCTCAGAGCCTCGCATCCAGCTTGCTCTGCCCCAAGCACCTTTTATGAAGCAAAAATAATTACGAATTTATTATACTAAATCCTGTAAGATTAAGTAGTTGCATTCTTTTTTCTAATCCAATATTTGAGAAAGATTTATCTGTTTAATACAACCATTTATTAGAAATACATGAATTTTTTTTCTTAAATTCGTAATTAATTTAAAAAGAAAGCGTACAATTACAAAGGCCAGTTTTTCAAATACTGGTATGATCTCTTGTGAGATTTTGGTTGGATAAATGACACACCTGAAAAACTGGGTCCCTACTGAGGTGTCTGTGGCAGGGATTTAGAGATCTCATTTCAGACACCTCTCTGGAAAAAAGCACGGCTCTAACCTGCATGTTTCACAGGAGAAGGATTTCTATTACTAGTTTCTCTCTTCCCCTCCCTGGCTGCTGTGCTCTGCAGCCCGCAGCCCCCCGAGGATGCTCCCTGCAGGCATGAGGCTGCCCCGAGGGTCAGGGGAACGGGGGAGGGGGGAGGCTGGGAGGGGTGCGAGGGCAAGCGTCTGGTTTCAAACAAAAGTGCAAAGCCTTGAAAGGAGGGCCTAAGAAGAAACAGGTGGGGGGCTAGTAATATAGCCTCTGAAGTTTATTTGCTTAATGAACAGAAGCCCGGGCTGTCAGACCTAGGTCAAATACTCCTCCAGTTTGAGTGTATTTATTTCATACGTGGTCTGTAACCCAACCTGATTTCTGGATTAAACCACTGTAAAGTACTGGCCCTCAGGAACCCATCCCATGTTTGCCATCAAGCCCAGCACATGCTGGGGCAGGACCTCAGGGGCCACCTTGGTATTCACTGGAGCCTTGTGTCATCAGTAAAGCCTGTAATTGTGGGTCCTGTCATTTCTAATGTAAGCTTTGCTGTTTACAGCTGCAAATCCTGACCGCAGATCCATCACTTAGTGGTCCCATTAATGCGAGCCATGCCCGAAGGCTCCTGGGGTAAGCTGCTTGGGCTGCAGCACACAGCTGCTTGGTGGGCCACCATCCTGCTGGAGCCCAGCTGGTGGTGGCAGTACCAGAGGACCACATCCACCGTATGCCAGGCCCCTCTGGGGCGCCAGCTGTGGTGGCTTTGTATTTGTAGGAAAGTTTTAAAGTAGCTGTTGAGGAAGGGGTTTAGGACAGCCCATCTTGAACAGTTGTGCAACATGGAGGGTCTCCAAGGGCGGGCACGAGGGAGCCTGGGAGCATGGGGCTGCGTGCTAAGCCGTGGAGCTCATCACGTGGTGGGCGAAGAGGGGCTTCGCTTTCCTGCTTGTCTTTCCTGCAGTTATAGCACAAAACTGCTTGAAAAATAGCAAAATAGCGAGAGGAAAAAAACCAGCCACAAAACAAAGTGCTTATGCCAGGACCACAGACGACTGAAGGGTAAATGTTACAGATCACACATGGGAGTTCCTGAAACCTTCATGTGCTTTAAAGTGTTTAGGAGTGTTAACTTTTTAATCCAAGATGTTCAGGAATCAGTTAATCCTCCAGAGTAAAGGAAGGGAAGTTTGAGCTGACACAATGGCAGTAAAACTACCTGCACGCAAAAACCAGTTTTCCGGTTTCCCAAACTTTTTTTTTTTTTTTTTTTTTGCTGATCCCATTAATTCCAGTAAGGTAAACAGCCTGTGTGCTCCCGAGTATCTCAGGAACTGAAAAAAATTTGCATCTGAAAATTTGCATGTGAAGAATTGCAGATCTGCATTAAAATTAGAAAGGAAAGGAGGAATTAGCAGCAGGTTTTCCCAAGACCAGCCTGAGGCCGGTAGTGCCAGGTAATTTTGTGGGTTCTGTGAAAACAGGCGTCATGTGGAGACAGTTGAAATAAAACAAGTTAAAATGGGCCGAACAAAAGTATTTGTAGCCAGACATGAAGCATGCTTCCTTATTTAAGAGAAGCTATATCTTTACATTAAATTTGGGATACACCTATGTTTGGTTTTGGGAGGTGAGTTACATTTGAGTCATGCAGAACAAATGATGAAGATAACAAAAAGTTGAGGAGCTGTTATTTTTCATGGACCTAAGTTAAAAAAAAAAAACAGGTTATTTGTGCTTTGGTATCTTCTTGTTTTGTGGAGCTTTCACTGTGGCACTTAATTCACCATTTGTAATGGGGGTAAAACCATAGCTGTCTTTCAGATGTGACTGGTCAGGATAGACGAATTTGCTTGAGTCAGGAATCGGTGGATGTTAGTCCTCACCAGTGAGAGGTGGATGGGCCCTGGCAGACCTGCTGCAGCTTGTCTGTCAAGTTCTGGTCAGGGCACTGGGTCAGAACCAGCTCATAGAATAAACACCAACTGGATAAAACCAAAACAAAACCCCACCTTAAATGTATTTTTATCTGTATTTTTATTGAAAGTTTTTTTAGCTGACTCAGTTTTTTGTTATGATGGGCTAGGTAATGGACAAATTGGTTTTATACATGCTAAATTTTTGCATCTCACTTGTCCTTTAACCCTGGAAAACCCTTTGGACCTGTTAGCTTTATTATACAGCCCAAGATTAAGTAAGGAAAAAATGTATTTTGGTCCTGATCCTTTTAGGTCTTCAACTGCCTGAAGCCAGCAGGATGTGAGAGTACCCATCCCTTTGCAGGGTTGTGCCCTTTCTGCCTGTACTGGCTGCACTGCTCGATTTGGAAACCCAGGAAATCCTTGCTGCTCGCCGTTTACTTTTGAGCTCTGCCAAACCATCAGCTGCTTCCTCAAGGAGCTGATTTTGCCTGTTTTGTGAGTGGTTACCAGAATCTGGTTTTGGTTTATGTCTTGTAGGGTTGCTGAGCTGAAAGATGCACATCTAAGATGGAAACTTCTGCTTCAGCTGCTGCTGGGAAAAAAGAAGGGAAAGGTGCAGTTCTGGAGGGGAATGGCTTTACGGAGACGGAGAAGAAACCCACTCCTTTAGCAGCTGCAGGAGCAGCAGTGGCACAAGGAGGTACTTTATGTTTTCCACACTTTGAAAACAGCAGGGGTGTTTTTCATTAGACTGTAAGAATTTAATAAGTACGGTGGCATCTGTCCTCCTGTGAACACGCTGAGTTTATTGAGGTTCTCGGCCGTTGGAGGTCACAGAGGCAGGAAGCTGTGTCACTGCGTGGCGTCCAAACATCGCTGCACCATGACAAGCCACCACTGCTCCGAGAGAACTGGACTGGGGTGAGGGAGAGGACGGGTGGTGAGAGGTGACCGTCGGAGAGTTGAGGCGTCCTGTCACTGCTTGCCACCAGCCGACAGGTGCCGTGTGGCGCAGGCAGCATGGTGCCTGCTGCTCCTCCATGGAGGAGGTGAAGGGTAGCTGGCAAGGCTGCCTGGAGCTGGGAAAGAGCCCTGTTATTGTGGCCGGGGAGGGGTGTCGTGTGCCGGCTGCAATCCCGCTAATGAGCTAACCAGATTCCACTGCCTTCAGCCATTGCTGCTGGGATTTCACGGTTAGGGAGGAATTTGGGGCTGTCTAGACCCTATGCAAGAAGATTCACAAAGAAAGCCCCCCATTTGCGCCATGCCTGTTAATGTCAGAACTAGCTCAGTTCCTGATTTCTTTTCCTGACAGCGTTGTTGGCAAGATTTTGGTCCTGCTGGTGTTGAAGTCAATTGGGAAGATCTCATGGACACTCACGGGCACGGGGTTGTTTTTGTTGGGTGTAACACCAGTGGGGGGAGAATGGGACGTGCAGGCATGTTGCTCCCGCCTCCTCTTGCCCACTACGGCAGGCAAAATACAGCCCTGGAAAACATATCCCTTGCTGGCACACATGTGCTGGTGGATCTCAGAATTGGTGCCGGGCCCTTCATGGTGGCTCCAGCTGTGGGCAAGGCTATGCCTTGCTGGGGACTGGGACTGGGCATCCTTACAGGGTGTAAGGAGACAAACTTAGAAGGGGCTGCAGCAGCTTGGATGTGACAAGAGACATCCCAGCTGTGTAAACTTTGCAGGCAGCTTTTTTTTTTCCTCTTTAAAATATACCTTATTTCTAGGCAGAGCCTACCTCAAAATGAACCCTTCTCCTCCCCTTCCTTCACTGCAGGGTGGTTTCTTATCACCCCAGGAGAGCAGCACGACTCCTCTGCGGGCTCCTCTCTTTGTTACGCAGCTCGGCTGGAGAGTTTGTGTTTTCTGTTGGCTGAGTTTTGAAGTTCCCAGCCCCAATTGCTTAAATCTGCTTCATTTATCCTTCCTTTTCAACATGTTTGTTACCCAGTTTTCATTTCCACATTGACCCAGGAAGATTCAGATGTACAGATTAAGGCAGAAGCTGCTAGATTATAATCTACCAGATTGGTTCATGTGTTTGATAAATTCTGTTATTCTTTGTTAGCCAAAGGAATGTTTTTCTTAAAAAGAACTTGTACACAGGGTTGTTTGGAGAGCAACACAATTTTATGCTGCTGAATGGGTTTGCACCACCTTCCTTGTGAGTGCTACACAAAGGGGCAGAACAGAAGGTTCACTGGGCAGCAGAAATAGAAGAAAGGCAGAGACAGCAACATGCAGAAGTTTGCCATCCCCCAGCAGATTTTGATCCCTGTTGAAGAAGCATAGACTGTAGGAACCATGAGGCAGCCCATCTCAGTGACAGCTAAAGATCTAAAGGGCTGATTGGTACTAGCAAAGCCCAAGCATGTGCTAAAATTCAGAACCCCCAGACGGTCTGTTCTGAATAAATGCTTGCTCCCCACGTGGCACTTGTCTTGGGAGTGCCTCTACCAAGGAAGCAGCCACTGCATTTCCAGAGATGTGATAGAAATGAGGATGCCCGCAAGGTGGAGTGTCCATCAGCCCATTTGGCACCCCTGGAGACTTGATTGGTTTTTAAGCGTCCGGTATTATATGTCCTGTTAGCAGCATGCTCTCGCCTTTGGAAAGACTGATTTACGGGCTCAATATTTCTCCTTTTATTAAGAGGAAGTGAAGAAGTAAGTGGAGGATTGTTTGAAGATGTCAGGAGAATTGTGATGAAAGCATTGTGTAATGAGATGTAAAGAGCGAAATCTATGTCGTGCTGTGAAGAGAAGTGCTCATAAATGACCTAAAATGGCTAGCGGCAAAGTAGCGTGTGATCCGCCGCTGGCCCTGGGACTCTGCAGGTGATGCACGTGCTCTTGTGGTTTGGAGGCCTTTCCTTTGAATTCTGGATAGACATAATACATGCTCCTGAAAGGGAGCAGTGCGGAGCGTGTGCTAATACAAAGTCGTCTTAAAACATCAGTTAATTGCAAGGTGTGATTTAGCAGATAATAACAAAAAGGCTGGGTCGTGAGGAGACTGTACTTACATGGTATTCATGCTAATATATTTGCTTTACTAAACTAGTGTAATTACTCATAACAGGCCTGAAATATACATATTTATGCTCATATTCTTACAGAAGAAAGCAAACGAGGCATGGAGATTAATTACATTCTTCAGCTTGAGGAGGGGAACAGTTTTAAAGGGAGGGCCTCAGAGCTCCCCACCCTGCTTTGGGGCCATATGAACAAGTCTTTATTCTCATCCAAGACAAACTCTTGATTTTATTTATTGTAGAGGTTTTACTCTTTGTACTAGCATGTGAGAAAGTGGCAGTAAGGCTCTGCTAGTGCTGCAGATCACCAAGCTGCTCTCCAGAGCCAAACAAACGTAATTTGCAACACATTTCTTCTCCTTTATTCTACTGAGTCACACAGATGGAGTGCCAACATAGAAAACCTTGTGATCTGAGAAGCACGCTTTTTCCCTTGTAGAAAGGAATAGATTCATAAGATTTTATTTATAATTAAGGTAATTGAAGCAATAAACTGAGTATTAATTAAATAACTGAAGAATAGCTATTTTATTATATTATTATTTAGACTGTATTACTATAAGGTAATAACATGTCCAGTCTCCGTTCCTAGTTCCCTTGCTTTGGATATTTGTCCCAAATGTTTGCAGCCTTGAACAAATTAAGTTATAGCTGTAGGAAAAGAGATCGGTACTGTTAATGCTGTAAGCGGAGGAGAGTCCTTTCGTACTAACAATCTGCATCTCGTATTTTTAGTCTACTGAAGCTGCCATTTTAGAGATCTTCTGTGACTCTTTTTAAAAAGTAATTCATTGATCAGATCTTCAGAAATAGGCCTTGCAGAAATGACATCAGGGAAGTGTCTCCTCATTTTCTATTTTTCCATAAATCATGCCAGCCAAGGAGCCAAAGCTCCTCTCTTCTGTTTGAATAGGTGTGTGTGTGTGCCTGACAGAGATGGAAGCTGGGTTTAATGACAGTGTGTAGGAGCTATAGACAGCCAGGTCTGCAGAAGAGCCTCTCGCTTTTGGTGCCTCCACTTCTGGAAGGGCAACTCACAGCACTTCATGTTTAGAAAACCCTTTTTCTGGGTGCCGAAGTGCATATTGCTGCGTAGGGTGAGAGACTTTGGAGCGGAGCGCCACGTGAGTGAGACTGGGTTGGGTCCTCCAGGCTAGCACGGCGACATCCTCCGTACCGGCGCGCACAAGGAAGCCCGGGTGCGTGGCTGGAGAAGAAATTTAAATGAGCCACTCTTTCAGAGGCAGAGATATTTAGGAAGATGGGTTTCTCATCTTGTAATAAAAATTAAATACAAATTCTCCTAAATGCTAACTGCCTGACTTTAACAAGGCCTAGAATGCACCTTTCCCTCTCCACCCCACCCTCAGCATGACACAAACACCAAGTTCCCAAATTGATGGTGTTTATGTTTGAAACATTTTTCTGATGTCTGGCTCTGTCAAGACTAATTTTAGCATTTCTAAAGCTGGGTAAAAATACAGCCTCATTACTTTGATGTCAGAGCATAGTTTACTATTAGTATATTCTGGGGTTTATCATTTTAGTCATGTTTAACACGGCTGCAGCAGGCATGCACTATTAAATCTGGCTTATTTTACATTCCTGTCCGAGATTATTTATTTCGAACAATTTCCTCTCTATCAAAAGACACGGCTAATGCTGAGTTTTAATGTGTTATTTACACACAAAATAACCTATTTACAACTCAGTATCTGCCGCAGGGAGAATGAATGGGGCAGTGCTCCCTTCATCCTGTTGTATCTGAGTTTAACAATCTGGATTGCTAATAGAACCATTTATCACGGGGTGGTAATTTATTTTATGTTAGCTGCACAGGTCTCCCTGCCTCTGATCTATGGAAATACTTTGTATATAATGAAGTTCAACAAGTCATTTGGTGTAAACATGGGGAAACCAAGCTGCAGAACCAGTAAGACTCTGGCTACGCTTTTTTTCCAGGAGGTAACGACTCTCCTCCGATATTAAGGCATCAGTTGATGAAATACAGCTCTTCGCCCTGCGTGTGCTGTAAGGGCAGAGCGTGGGGCTTTTCTGCATTGGGTCGGAGATTGGGATGGAGTTTGGTCACTTGATTTATGGGCTGGCGGGAATACTCCGTGCTGCAGAAGTAGCACACTCAGCCCTTTCATAGGCAGAGAAGAAGGGCAGGGAGCACCTCCCATCTCTCTCCAGAGGTCTTCTATAAGCAAGCCCCGAGTGGCATTGGCAGGGAGTCCTTGTGCAGATCAGCTTGTCTCCGTGCTGGATTATGGGAAGCCCATGTAAATGAGGAGGAGGAAACGCCAGCTTCCCAGAAGACCTCAGCGCATTGAAAAAATATATAGTTTGTGTGGCCTGAGACTCAGACAAGTTAGAAGAACAGCCCCTATGAAGTCATCTCCTCTGTCCACCCTGGAGGGGCAGGGATCTTCTCCAAAGAATGTTTTTCATTCAGTTGTTCACATTTTCCAGGAAAAGGAATATAAGTACAAGCACATTCTTAGCTTCCCTGCGCTGTATTGCTTTGCTGTATACAATGTAGAACTTTGAGATATGCAGTTAACGGAAAAGTCTGGGTTGGCTGCAGGAGGGAAGGGGGCAAGTGGTTAAAACAGAACGACGGGAAAATCCCAGAATTTAAACTGCTAAATTCTCTTGACAGCCACTGTGTGTCTACTGCATATAGCTCAGTGGCCCCCACCTTGGGTAGGGCTTCAGTGCAACACTGCTGTAAGAGGGATAGCAATTAAGAATTGTATTTTTTCCCTGAACGTTTCCATCAGTCTTATATAAAAGTAATTCTGTTGGGTCTTAAAGCGGGTTTCATTGTCACTATAGCACTTCTGGCCGGCCAGATTGCCTACAAGTCTCTCTTGTGTACCCACTCACATCCCTTTGGGAAGCCGGAGGTCTCAGATGCTCAGACTGGTGCGATGTTGAGGCTGTTCCTTGGTCACAGGATATCAAGGCATATGACTAGCTGCCAGCTTTGAATCACGCTGGTCACCTGATGCCTGCTCTTTGGGATAGTTTAGAGGAATCCATGTAGAGCTGCATGAAGTTAAAGCCATGCTGTGCCATTTTTATATTCAGTGAGCAGTACCTGGTGTGCGGGCATGACAGAAAGCACTCTGGGAGCAGCAGGTTTATTTCTTTGGCTACGTGGGACAGAATTTTAGTAGCTAAAATTGCCACAAACTGTGCCACAAGAAGCATGTCTTGTCTTCCACCTGCTCTCTTTCCTCTATCCATGGCTTGCAATGCTGAGTCTCTTTAGTTGCTTCTCTAAAATAGTCAGCAATGCATCTTTGTAGGGTAACCCTCCCCTTTGCTTAGGCAAGACTAATCACTTGGTTAATCAAGTGATTGGAGTCCTACTTCTTGGCCACTTGGGATTTTTTTTCCCTTCATAGAGGAAACATCTTCCTGAGCTCCTAAACTGGGTGTCTCTGTGTGGTAGCCAACCCTGCAGGCAAAGGTGTAACCTCAGCATGGATAACTGTTAATGTTTACAGGCTTTTTGGTTTACATTGTGTAGCCCTTACAGATGATGCTAGGGTCCGCATCACCAAAGCATTTGATGATGTAGCAACTTTATAATATCAGCCAGCATTCACCGATTGTATACAGCTCCCCTAAACTGTCATACCAAAAGTTCCTACGATTTCAGCCCAGTACAGGTGTCGAGTTACTTTGAAGACAGAGGAATTTAACCTTATCACTAACCACATGGCAGGATTGCACCCCATCTTAAAAAGCTTTTATGAGTTTAAAATGAAAAGAGGTATTCTTCACAGACTGCACAGTTCTAGCACTGGTGATCCCAACCACTAAGTAGCACCTGAAAGACCTTTGTATTTTGTGAGTGTATTATTATTATCATTAATGATAGTCATAATAATAATAGCTTCCACTTTTCTAAGCTCCAAAAGCCTATTCTGGCAAGTACTGATATATCTTCTTTTCTGTGGATGCAGTTTAGACTTCAGTAAAGTGCCTCTCAGAAGGTACCTAAATATAACCTTTTTAACCAATGCTAAACTTACCTATTTGTGGGCTGGACATTTAACAGTCAAGTAAGAAAATCCAGTGGTGATAATGGATTATATTTATCACAGTGCTTTCCTGGACTGTCTCCTCTGTGCTGCCAGCATGTCCCCATAGTCTGAATTTTTAGTCTCTTTGGCAGCTTTTTGCCGGAGCATCTGAGAATTTGCACAGGTTTTGTAAATTAATTCTCCAAACACCACCGATTAGCCATGGCATTTGAGTCTGCCATAATCATAGGGGACCAGGAATGGGACTTGTTTTGTCTGAGCTTGGCTGCCTAAATGTTAGGTGTCTAGTTTGGGATCCCTTTGCATTAGGGTGGAGTAAATCATGTTGTGGAGATGTCTGCTTTGTTCCCTTGAAGGCTTCATGCCTGATTTGAGGTGGCTAATGTTGGGTGGACAAATCCCAGTCTTCTTGACTCGGCCAAAATTGCAGAGTGGGGTTAAAGCAAGGAACAGAGGCAGGACTAGATTAATGCTTTAAAGCCCTTCATTCACCTTCATCAGTCCGTAGCCTGATGAGCAGTCAGAGAGCCCTGACTGCCAGCTCTGAACTGAAATCTCACCCCGTGACTTCTCAGGTTGGAGGCAAACTCGACACCCAAGTGTCAACACAGCCTGGGAAACTGCTTCCCAGAGCTGCTCCAACTTTACACCAGCATTGACAAAACTAGTGTTTTAACAGCCTGTTCAGAGAGACGGGCAATTTAAACCCCCCTCTAAAAGGCAATGAAAAAAATTAGTAAATTCTAAAGGCTACAAAAGACTCCTAAAAATAACCCCAGTGGAGGAAGGCTGTTAATGCAAAAGTAAATAATTACATTAAGGGAAGCAACTAGAGAGGCCAGTTGTGTAAATCACTTTAAGGGGAACAAGCCTTAGATAAAATCCATTCTTTTATCACACAGATTAAGTCTTCCTTTTGACGCTAAATAATTGATAGACTTTGGCAGAGCATTCCACGGCTGCCTGCGCAGAGCAGTGGGACTGCTCCCGGGGTCAGACAAGTGGCAGAGAAAAATGTTCCTAGAAATGCTGTGCATCCAATACCAGCACCAAGAAATGGGGCTTGTATTCCTGGCACTTCCTAAAGAATTTCTGTGTGGCCTTCAGAAGACAGCCATGCACCTCGGAGCAAAAGGAGAACTTGGCATTGCTCATCTCCTCCTTAAACTGCTCCCCATCAAACCAAGTAGTCTGTAGTCTGTTTTCATGGTTTCATGTGGCAATGAGTGAGATGCAGAGGCCTGTGAGGACACGGCTTGTTCCTCTGCACCATTTTTTTTTTTTTTTTTGAATATATAACATGAATTCTACTGCCTGGTAGCTTCTGGGAACCCAGGTCCTGGGAGGGGTTCTCTTACCTTAGCCAGCCCCAGTAGTGCCTGAATACTTCAGCCTCTTGCACATCTCCCCACACATGAGCATCCTAGTAAAACAGGGAGATGTCAGTGCTCCCATTCTGCAGACAGAGAGCAGGGAGGATTTTCCAAGGCCAAAGTGGCTGAAATGGGTTTAGCTGTTTCAGAGAGATGTCAAGGACTGGTTATCTCTGCGACTTTGGAAGTTCACAGGTGGCGTACAGGGGACATCAGTGGTGGTACAGAGGACTTGGCCCAGGTCCCTTGGATTACCATATCCACTAGCAAGTCATTCCTCTCTCACTGATATGCCATGTAATCGTGATTGAGTGACACAAATTCTCATGTCCATCTGCCAAATGGAGGAGTTGTTTCTTTCCCTTCCAGAGGGTAGAACACAAGTTGTCTATGCGTCATATAGTGCCTTTGAGAACACCATGTTGCAGCAGTCAGTATCTTTTGGGTGCATAAGAGTTTGAAAATGTTTAGTAGCACTAATAAGATTTTACTGAATTTAAACTCATTTTTGGTAGTGTCTCTGTCCAGTACTTAGCACAGTGGGCTCATAATTAGGGGGCTACAATTTTTTCCAGAACCAAGTGGGACATAACTTGCAGAAACCTTAAATTCTGAAATAAAGCAATATCCCGTGAATTCTGTGTGGGCTCTGTGTTTGGCAGGATGAGTTCTCTGACTTTAATGGTAAAGACAAAGAATAAACCTCAGCCAAGATTGTACAATGAAGGAATGAGGTGGATATAGGCTATTCATGTTAACTGGTTTAGGATTATGTTAAACTTGTGAGCTTACTTGTGTTTGGAAGTGACCTGTACGGGGTGTTCTGTGGCTCTCATAGCAGTGTTGGATTGAAATCAGGCAAACCTTGGTGGAAAGAACTGAACAAAATTTTGAGCCCATAGGCTGGCTGAGTCCAAAATTAAAATAAGTTAAAAAATCACTGGTTGTGATCCCACATGAACACAAATGAAAAAGATTTCACACAAACTTCTCTGAAATCAATTCTGCCTTTTCTACAGTCTGCCAAGGAGCTCCAAGGGGTTTTTCTCCTTTTCTTTTTTTATACCTCTTTCCTTCTTCTGGAATCCCAGATATATTTAAGACTGTATTCCATTGAAAATTCTTCCAAATGTAAGTAAATTTTAGATAAGAACAGGAGTATTGCAAGCAAAATATTTATATTTACTGCCACTGATATCGGATTTTTAAAATACAGCAACATTTGCAGTGATTGAATGGTGCTGTTTTGACCAGAAAGCTGTTCTCTTCTCTTACATGGATCAGCTCCTGACTCTGACAGATTTTTCAAAAAAATCACAGCTTGCAGCAGATGCATCCTTAAGTAAACAGTTAAAGTAGATGTTTTGATGACTTCAGTTGTATCGATATAAAAGACCAGTGTCTGAGCATTCCTGAAAACCATCCAATAGAGGAGGTACCTTCCTGTAAGCCCCTGGCCCCGTGTACACTGTTTAATCATTTAAACAAAACAGAGATACTTCTGCACCTAACAAGATGCTCTGAGCCTAGGCAGAGTGGTAAGGGCTCAGCACTCCTGACTGAAGTGTTAGGAGGTGTTTAGATTTTCCCCAAGTAAAATGTTTTGCTCTGTTTGTAAGGGGAAGAAATTATCTTTCTCTGCTCTGTTTTTCTATCTGCGGCTCACTTTGTTTTATGGCTGCACTCTGTGGGGTGGGGAAAACAGTGACGGGGGAACCAAGCAGCTGCAACTTCTGCGTGCTGGCTGTTGTGAATACCTGTGTCCCGCGGGAATGCACGGAAGTGCTGCCTTTGTAAGGCTCGAGGTTAAGCTAAATCTTGTTCGTATCAGATGGCAGGTAGAGCTGGTGATGCTCTTTGAGGCATTTACAGCCACACTTTAAAGTAAAAACAGAGAAACATAAAGGTGAGGACTTTAGGCATTGGTTTGCACGTCCCATTTTAACGAGAGGAATTATTATGTGTTGTGGGAAGCTGGCCCGACTCCCAGAGGCTGTTTGAGTGAAGGTACCAAATTTTTTGGTGGCTCCCTATGGTGTGGGCACCGAACTGAGCCTGGGGAAAATTAGTTTCAGTTCCTGATCTAGCCCCAAACTTCCTTCATGATTTTGGGAAAGCTGCTTGACTTCCCTTTGCCCCCCCTGCCCCGTTTATATAATGAACTTGCGTTGTTCTTTGGGCCTCGAGGCCCATCCATCAGCATCTGTTTAGCATGTTTATGGCAGTGGTCATGCTGAAGCACTTAACGGGTCAGGCTGCACGGGGGTTGCCGTTCCCCCCTCCCCACTGCCTGCGAGAGGGTGCTGCTGCCCCTGGGCACCATGATACAGGGGTGACCTCGTCCATATGTCTGAGGTGTCAACCTGCTGCTGTCAAAGGGGCCCAATAAAACAGATTTGCAGGGCTAGGGAAGATAAGGTTAAGTTCCTATAGCAAAGGCATTTTCAATATCTATAGTGGAGAGACTGTTTGGGGATACATAATGTTGACTGTATATTCTAAGGGGTCATGCTGTACTCTGGAGTAAGAAAGTTTTTCGGGTGATCTTACCTAGCAAACTCAGTCAGAGAACATTGTGTTGTTAATAGCTGTGTAAATCTCTTCTATTGAAACAACAACAAAAAAATTTTCCCAGTATAAGAGGGTTTCATGTATACATAATCTGCGAGTGAGGTTCATCAAATGGTTTGCTGATGTTTAAGTAGGTAGACAGAGTTTCAGACAGACCTGGATGAATTTACAGAAACCATGCAGAGCTTCAGGGTTTCACCCTGACCCAAGCAATAGAGAGTGGTTTTAGCAAAGTCTTTTGTCATTAGACTCTCAGGAAAGGTGTTGTTCTGGGAGCCAGGTGATGGAAGGAGGAGAAAATCACTGATGTGGGATGACAGCTTTAGAGAAAACCTTAGTTTCAGCTTAGCCTTCTGTACACATGAACACTCTAATTACTGTAATCAGCTGCAGAGGAGCTGGCAATATTATTGTTTGGTGCAATTTTTTCCCTTTGGAAAACTCCAGAGGAACCTTCATGCCCTGTTACAAAGTCGTCCTTAAAACATCTTTACTGCAGGGTCCTGTATTTCAAATGCCAGAGCAGTGACTCTCAAAATAGATATGAGATGGCTGAATGTGTGAAAAACATTAACATCTCTTTTTCTGAGCTCTGTGCATGCTGCATCACTTCTGTAAGCAAGCTAAAAGGGTTGGGAGAAAAAAAAAAAGAGTTTTGCAAATTTCTGTGCTGTTTTAATTCCACTCGAAACAATGTTTTAGCAGCTGAAATAAGATCCAAGGCTATCTTTTGGCCACATAGTCACTGACACTTGAAACAGGCTGGATTTATATGTAGTTACTAAAAAATATATAGCAAAATGAAAGTCTCAGACACTGAGTTCATGTGCATTGCCCATTGTAAAGATAAGTAATGGCTGTTATAAGATCACTTAAATGGTTACCTTTGGGACATAAAAGGGATCTTTGAAGACAGTAAGTCTTAATACAGAAATGTTTACTCATAAAAAATACATTTGGAAGGGGGGAGGGGAACACATTTCCTATTAATGTGGGTTTTGCCTTTTATGGCAGGTTGTAGCAGGTCTTTAACCTCTGTAGCACTTGAGTGAGGATAGAAATGAGCTTCTCTAAGTATCAGCCCAAAGGGCCTTTCCTCACTGCCCATATCTGCAATGTCTCTTGTAAAGATGGTTTTAGGTTATTCTTCCTTCCTGTGACCCAAATGAAAAACTATTCTTTTCCAACTTCAAAACCTTGTAGTAGTTAAGTCCTGAGGGCAGAATAGAAATGTCCTCCCAAATTTGGTTCACTTAACCTTGTGTTTTGTGAGGTATGGGGCTGGTGGCCCAAACTATGCCTAGACACAGTGGGAATTTGAAGGCTGTGTCAGCCGACTAAGGCGTGAGAACAGAAGAGGGAATTGGCCCTTGAATGCCATGGTTGTAGATACCACAAAGGAGGGATGCTGTTTCTCCAGATGCTCACAAGGGTGCAGATGTGCAAGCCCAGCATTCCCGATCTGCCTCTGGGTGCACATGAAGTGGGTGGTGGCCCACGTTGCTTGTGAGTTTTCTGGTTACAGTTCTGCAGGTGATTTTGATATACTTTTTCTAGACAATTGTTATGCTCCTAAGTGAGGCAAAAGGTGGTGTCAGCAGCACTTGATCAGTGCTGTGTGAACCCAGAACCAGGGAGGAAGTGATTTCTGCTTCAACGTTTTGCAAAATGTGAATGCAAGATGCGAAAATGCGAGATGGGGTAAGACACAAGGTGCCAGCGGTCTCAGAATGGTAGAAAGAAGTTTAGAGTCCCTTATGGAAACCATGGTGGCTTATGGTCAAAAGTCTTTAGTCGCATAAGGTGATTTACAGAGCAGCAGAGGTAGCCTGGACCAGAGGTGCGGAAGGAAGGCTGAGTTGTGTAGAGGGATTGGAAGGCCTTTGACCAGCTGTTGTCCAGAGGTGGGAGGAGCAAGACTGTAACAGCAGGGTTTGAGCCAAAAGACACCATTTTGTGGGATCTTCAAGAGAAGAACTCGGTAGCAAAGGGAAAAGTCATGAAGTATTTGAGCAGAAAAGTAATGCTCACAGAAGTGTAAGAAGGGATTAGCTGGGTTCAGAAAAAGACAAAAGGTAATGAAGGTAGAAAAAAGTCCATGTTTGTTGTGAAGGTGAAGTTACCAAGCTGAGATGACTGGATTTCTGATGAACCTTTTTTCTAAGCTCATGGCCCAGTGCAAAATTCACTCTCCACGTGCCAGTGACAGGGCAGGACTATTGGTGGACTTTTTTATTGTTATTCTAAGACATGATGCTCATCTGGGCAGTAATCCTTTAGGTAAGTAACAGAAATTAGTTTTTGAGTCACATACTGACCTGTCATTGTAGTTAGTACAGCATGTTCTGGTCTCATAATGAGACAGAGGACAGATTAAGCAAAAGACAGGCAGGATTTTCATTCAGGAAATTGGTACGGTAATGACAGATATGGGGTCTTGGCATGTTTCAGATAGGCTTCATCAGGCTTCTTCAGGTAGCAGATAAAAGCACAGTTCTCGCTTATATTCACCCAGTGAAGCATGAGGAGGTAGCAAGTTCTCCGGGGAGGCTGGTATTTAATATCTGCCAGATGCCTGCCGGAGAATACTAATATAGATCCCTGATTTAGTATACTCTGGGAATGCAGATGGTTGGTAGCAACATGCCTGGCCCAACAGCTGTATCTCCCTTAGCTCCATGGCAGAGCAGCCTGGATTTCCATCCCCTGCTATTTGGATTGTAAAAGCGATGACTTGGTCAAAGAAGCCTTTTGCTGACTTTTCTGGAAGATTGGGGTTGGACTAGATGATCTTTAGGGGTCCCTTCCAACCCAAAACATTCTATGATTCTATGATTTTCTGGAAGGTTAGCGGGCAAGAGAGGGAGAGACACTGAGATTGCCATTGGGGTATTATGCCGATGGGTAACAGGAGCAGCAAAATCAATTGCCCCAGACATCACTTCGACCATCTTCTCAGGTAAGGACAAGCCAAGTGCTGTGATATAGCAAGGGCCATGGGAAGGGTTTGTGCTCAAGGAACACTTCAGCCAACTCCTGTGGTACGTGCATCCCCCTCCAAGGCCGCGGCGAGGGGAGAGGGAGGTGACACCCAAGCCTGCAGCAGCCCTTGTGGGAAGCCCTGGAGATCTCACAGCTTGTTCTCAGGCTGGAGCGGGGAAAGGACTTCTATGAAACTCGCTTTCTTACCAAAAAAGGGGAAGGAAAAAAAAACCAACCCTGCAAGGCTCCATATAAATCAGGGTAATAAAACTGCCTGTGGTCAGGATCAAATTATATGGTCTAAATCTATATAAAAGAACTGGAGCAGGTTCAGTCCGGCACTAATGTCCTCGTTGCTGTAAGCAGCGAACAAGGGGTGAGGAGGAGGAGGAGTGAGGGCAGGCAGGCAGGCACTGGGCTCCCGGCACCAACACACCAGGGAAACAATTTGCTGAGGTGGTTGAAGTACATGTTTTCAAAATCTGTTTGTGTCTATAAGGGTTTGAGAAGAGGATGTCATCTGCTTACTCGGTAACTTGCGTGTGGCCTGCGAGTGGTTTCAGATGCTCGGCCAAAACCAAATAATCTCTCCTTTTAGGAAATTTGAAAAGTATGAGTGCATCCCAAAAAAGAACGGAGATTTGCAGTGACATCCCGTGCTCCTGCCGCAGCGCGTTGTGTAATCATGGCATCGTGTGTCAGCGAGGTGGGGAGAGAGGGATTGCTGAGCCCTCTCTGCTAGAAACAGAGACCAGATATTATGATTTGGGCTTTCACAAGACTCTGAGTTAATAGATTGTTTTTAACGGGAGAAAAGACTACTGGGGTATGTCGTATATCTTCAGAATTCAGCTGAATGCTGCAAAAATGTCCAAATTAGGACATGGTACTTACTAGAAGTGAAAAAAGAGAACTAGTGAACTTTCACAGTGAGAAGAACTTGCAGATAAAGTTGAAATTTATGATGGTGTAGGAGATTTTTATACTGAAGTTTTTGGCTTCTTTTCTGAGTACCCTGGCCATACTGACAAGTTTATAAATCTCTGCAACGTTTGGCTAATCTGAGGATCTGCATTGTCCTACTCAGAAATGGTAGCTGCATTCAGTATTAATGAAGGGGAGTATTAGGGAGAGCGATGGGGGTAAGAGGGGTCTTTCAAGCCTGGCAGCCGCCTCTGTCAGAGGAAAGGAGTGGAGAGGCTGCAGACACGCAGCCCGAGAGCCAGAGGGACGCCCCGCGCCCCAAGCCTGCACAGCAGCTGTGCGGGGCCGGCCAGGAGGTGCAAAAGGCTCATCAGCTGTGGGGGGAGACATCAAATCTTCTGGGGCAAGGCAGGGGATGGGGGGGAAGCCAGGAAGCTAAAAGCAGTAGCAGGTTTAGGCACAATCCATCGAAGACTATTGCAGACTTAGATGAAAGAAATGGCACCACGGAATTCAATAACCTGTTATATTTATGTAGCACATTTCATCCTCAAAACATTTTACAAACTTAATGATGTGCAAACTATGCACACACGTATCCTTTCATCTGCCAACAGCTGTAGCTGCCTTCGGTGTGAAGCCTGGTGATGGCTGCATCACAACAGCAAGTGGAAAATGCCTTAACTGATTGCACAGGGAGCAGGAAACTTTAGGGAGGCAAAACTTAACCTTTAGGCAAAGCAGAGGGATTGAGAACAACGGTGCTGGCAAAGGGCGTATATGCCAGTATCTTCTGTGACTACAATCAATCCGTGATTAATCTTTTAGAGATCCCACCAGATAGAGCTTTCTTTAGGGAAAGATGGAAAATTAATCTTAGCTGGCTAGAAATCTGGTATGAGCTTTCTTCAGTGCCTCTTGGCAGTCTCCCACCTCAGAAAGTACTTGCTGACTCCAACTTGCATGAGCTGCTTTTCCACCTGAGATCCAACAGGATCAAATAACTAGGTTCTACGGATGGCAGTGTGATGTTGTCCTTTTCTTAAATTTTCCCACTTAATGGCATTCTTGTCTCAAAGGAAGGGTGTTTATTTTTAAAAAGGATCAATTAGCGAGCATTAGAAATCCTAGGAGATGTACAAGTTGATAGCATTTCAAAGTTGTCGGGAAAGAAAGAAAAATGCTACACCAGCAGCTTTGCCTCTGTTATCTTCCCAAGGAAGTTCTGTTTTATTCAGGTACAATAGTTTTCAATGTCACCCACCCTGTAAGAGTTTTGGTGTGCTGTCTAATCCCCCAAGTTAATGAGTTCTGCAGGGATGCACCATGATAGCTAAAGATCATTTACCTGAATTGCTTTTTAATTTCTGGAATGGGAAGCTGCTTGTGCAGCAGGATAATTACATTATAATTTACAGCAATCCAAAATCAATAAATTTAGTCATATTGAGATAGAGAAGGAGGGTGAAAAATCCCCCCCATTAAATTATTTCACACTCTGTACTTGATGTTCCAAGAACTCAACAATAAACTTGGGGGGGATGGGAGAGAGGAGTGGAGAAGCACTGGCTTCCTGAGACTGGTCAGTAAATCAGCTTTGCCCGGTGATTTCTATAGTGAAATAACACACGGATGTGTTTGCAGAAGAGGACGAATACAGCAGATAATGTCCTCTTTCTGATTTATTTTAGCTCTGGAGAGAAAACGTTCAGGCCCCTTATTCCAGTGGGGGAAAGCTGATGAACCATCACCAGCTGCAAGCTAAACCCCGATGTCCACCCAAGCTGTGCTCCCTGCCTGAATGTAACAGTAGAGTTGAATAATTGCTGGGGTAAGCCACTATGGGAGCTGGTGGGTATTCAAGCTCTTGATGTCTTCATCAAGATGAGACTGGAAGGTTTTCTTCAAGTTAGTGTTTTTGCCATGGACAAGCTATTTGGCTTATTGCAGGGAGAAATTAATGAAAGCCCGTGAAGTGTGTTGTAAGGAGAACAGGCTGCGTGGCCTCAGTGTTTCCCAAGCTTCAGAGCCTCTGCTCACCCCTACCCCATACCCAGGAGGGACCACACAAGGGATGGTCTTTTCTTTTGGAGAGTCTTGAGAACCGAGCAGTGCTCTGGCTGCTGGAAGCACTAAGGGAGGAGGGATGCCCTTGCAATGAGAGGGCTGGTCTCAGGACCTTTCTGTCTGCTGCCAGCACCTCTTTGGTGCAAGCCAAGCCCTGGCCACACCAGCACTGATCTGGCCGACCCCTGGGCCACCGGACCAGCAGCGTCTGCAGTGCTCTGTGTTTTCCAGGGTCCACCCAGGAGTCAGGTTCAGTTCCTGCAGGCAGGAGGAACGGCAAATAGACACACGTAGCGCAAACACACCCTGTGTGATTTAAGAGAAATATGATTTGAGTAGGCAGTTCAAAGGGGTTTAGTTGGGCACATGGAGATTGGAGCTGTGGTTTTGGTTTGGGTTTTGTTGGTTTTTTTTTTTTTTCCCCTTCTGTTTTCTTTAAAAGAAAGCTTTCTGGTTGTATTAAATCTCATCCATGTCTTCACTGAGGTATGGCCTGCTGAATTCATCGCACAGGAAGATGTATTAGGCGTTTCTGGACTTCCCTTGCTCAGTCTGCCTTGATTTTATTTTTCCTTTGAAACCACAGAAAAGCTGTCGATGCTGCACCCAAAAAAGGAGGTTGTATGAAAGGAAATCACTTTGTCTCTTGTATTTGAGGAGGATTATGATCTGGCATGACCTCATTATGGGTTAGGCGAGGATATTTCTGGAAATA
Source organism: Gorsachius magnificus (assembly GCA_034008185.1). Classification (NCBI taxonomy): domain Eukaryota; kingdom Metazoa; phylum Chordata; class Aves; order Pelecaniformes; family Ardeidae; genus Gorsachius; species Gorsachius magnificus. The sequence continues at coordinate 14,101,992 of CM067085.1, read as the reverse complement.
CTAATTAAATACTTTTTCCATCCCTTGTGCCCTCATAGTATGTGTAGACTTTATAACAAGAAAAAGAGAAAAAAAGCTGTCTGCAAGGAGTTTTTTAAAGCTCTTTCTCCAGTCAAATGAAGGAAGTACAGTTACAATCATAGTAACAATATTAGAAGCTATTAAACAAAGTTTTCTTAGTTGTGATGAACTAGAGGAAAATAATTATCTGAAAGAAGAGAGTAAAGCTGGGACTCTCCAGGCGCTTTTGTCTATGCTTGACTTTAAGAGTATGAATAATTCTTGTCATTTCAGCAAGACCACTCTGGATTGCTGAAAACATCATTCCTTCTCTGCTTTTTTTTCCCCTTTTTATTTGTTTTCACATTCGGGTTCAGTGAGCAGAAGCAGTAGTGCACAGCCCCACAAACCATCTCGTTGGCAAAAGCTGGTGGTGAGCTGTGGCACAGGGTGGAAATCTGCTACACTGGCCCAGCCATGGAAGGAATGACATGGCACCACATCCTAATAGGTTTATTAATGGATATCCTCCTGTTATTTCTTACGGTGGCATCCTCCTTCGAGGCTCATCCATTTTGCTCCAAGAGCCATGTCCTCAACTTGTGGCATTTCTGTGCGTTTCAGCAGCTCCGAATCTGGCCCTGACTGTCTGAGCTGTTTCCTATTGAGGTCAGTGCGAGTCTTCCAGTTAACTTCAATGGGAGCTGGACTTGGCTGCTGACAAAATGTCTTTAAAAATTGCCTTCAGCAAATAAGCTTGTAAATGTTAGCACTAAAATAGCAACGTGCAGGCCCAAATATGTCTGTATTGAAAACACATGCTGTTGAATAGATAAAAACGCATTCTTACAAAACCTTCAAACACCATCACGTGGAAGTTGTAAAGATTTTTTTTTTCTCGATTGTGAAATGATTTTATTGCATATTTAGCACTTTGGTTCACCACCCTGTTGCGTGGTACTTCACACAGGGTTGAGTCTAACGAGGCGAACCCCTGACTTGTCTGGAAGAGCTGTTGCTGGCTTTTGGTTCTGGTTATTGTTCTAAATCCAGGGATGTGGTGGTTCTTTTTTCTGTGAATGTGAGATTTTTCTTCAAATTGTGATATTCTGCTGGTATGTAACAATACCCAGTCCTGCATTTTGTTTAAAGTCTCATTGCCTCCATGGATATGAAATGGAACTGCTATATTGGAACCAAATGAGGGAAATGGATGCTTTCTCACATTAAGTTCAGGAATTGCTTCTTGACCTGCAAGTGGCCAACTTTTACATCATAACATCGTAAATGGAGAGGATATGTGGGGGAATTGCCCATGGTTTTAAACTTTTTCCTCTCTCTTCCCTTCCCAAGGGTTAAGGTAAATGAAAGCTCTGGTTAGGGTGGCTTGGGGCAGCCGATGAGGGGACCATGGCTGGTTGCTCGCGCTGCACTGCTGTGCAACTGCCGGAGCAGTTTGTCTGTCATCAGCGTCCTAAGTGCTACACTTGAGAGAGTGATGGTTAAGGCAAACGGAGCTGGGTGACGGCTTAAAGGCCTGTTGTAAATTGTTGAGCTCCAGGAGTGGATTGATAATGGATAACTTGATTCAAGGCAAAGCAGGGGCAGCTGTGGAAGTGGTAACTCCGTCAGCCATCCCAAGCCATGCTGCCTCTGCCTGTGAGTGAGCCAGCAGCACCTGGCCTTCGGCAGAGGGAAATGAAAAGATTTTATCTGGGCTCATCTGAGATGACTTGTGTAACCATCTCCATCCTCCAGATTCAAGCTGATAATATTTGAATATTCCTCCCAGCCACAGGGGTGATGCAAACCCTGTTGTTCCCTTTGTTTCTGTTTCTCTCATCAGAAGTACTTCTTTGCAGGGATCAGAATCAAAGCTCTTCCTATGAAGTCTATTAAAATCAGTTGAACCTGACTGCCCAGAACAGGAAAATCTTTGGCAGGGTAAACCCTCTTGGGGAGCTAATGGAAGCTGGAGCTCAATGGATAAAACATTGAGATGGGCTGGAGTTTGCCAAGACAAACACTTGGACTTTTCCAGACCATGTCCTCGCCTCCTGTGGGACACACTCGCATCAAGGGGTCCTACCGGTCCCTGTGGGTGGTGGCAGAAACATGGTTTCGGTGCTGTGGTTTGGTGCAACCCCTCTTCCTCTCAAAGAAAATCTCCTGTTATTTGGAGCCTGGTATTTGTATTATCTCAGAGAGGCCTCTTCAGCCTCATCTGCATCAACAAACTACTCCAGTGGAGAGTACAGTTTATACCAGCAGAAGGGCTCCTCCTGCAGCTAAAACCTATTCCCCAACACAGCCCAGACTGCACAGGAAAAATGATGTTTTCCTGCTATCTCTTTTTTTTTTCTTTTTTAGCTTTTTTTTTCTTTTCTTTTTTTTTTTTTTTTTTTACCAGTGTATCTGTCTGTGCTCAGGACTTCGTGTATAGAGCAGGGTTTGAGGGGAATGGTACCAGGACCAATCCCCCCGTGAGGGCGCTGAGGAAACCTGCAGTGCTTTGCAAATTGGATGATGGGTGGCCAGTCCAGTCTGAGCCCATCATCTAGAGAAGAAAAACATGCAGAGGCTTTTGCAGAGAGATTTATGCATGCCATGACATTTTTGGCTTTGCAGGAGAAGGAACCCCATTCTTCCCTCTAGCTAAGGCAGCTTTTGAGAAGCTCAGACCTTCTTCCTCTCTGACTCTTGAGCTGAAATAGGTCCATAAGGTCCTTTAGGTAGATGCACTTGTAGGATAAAGGTGCAGATGGTTCAGGTCCTGGTCCCTGCTATTGCAACATGCAGTGAGACCACAGCACAGCTCAGCACAGACACGGAGTCCAAGCCGATTATGTGAAAAAGTAACATATGAGAAAATGCGTGGTGAAGCAGAAGAACAGTATGGGATTTAAAAATCTCAGCCCTGTTATTAATTTCTCTGGAAAAGGTGAACTAATGATTCTGCTTTTAATTCATTAGTATTTAGGCTAAAAATATGTTGGCTCAGAAAATGATAAAGGGGAAGATGTAAGAAAATCTCCCTCCTCCTCTTACAAAAATGTTTTGCACAAAGCAAAGACAATTCACTGATTAGAAATGAAAGTTGTAGTCCCATGGGGCCAGGCTGGAATTACTGCATACCACTTGCCTTTGAAATCAAGGCCTCCAACCTTCTTAATGTCCAGGTGGGGAATTCCGGTGGCTTTACTCTAATCCAGGCAAATCTGAAATCCAACCCTGTTGGGAGGAAACAATGTGGGAAACAGATTCATCTTGATCTCGGCTTTGTGCCTTGGAAAACGATTAAGACCAACTGTTAAGCAGCTCCTGATAGAGTTCACAAACCTGCCGGCCTCTGTGTGACACAGATTTCTCAGTTCAGGCTTCACCCCTTAAAATAACAGATGGAACTGATCCGGTTAAGCTACAAAGTGGGTTTCCCTTACTCTCCAGTTGTTAAAATATTATTTCTATAGTTGCAAATGATTTTTAATCTGATTGCTTTGCTGTGATTAATTTTTTTTTCACTTTCTATTGTTACTTTTAAAAAAAAATCAAACCCAAACAATTTAGTGCTGTTGACAGGCAGCCACACTGACTTCTTTGAGACTGATGCCCTGAGACGCTAAATCCCATGCAGTACTGTGGAGGTCACACACATGGTCCTATCAAACTCACGCAGTAGGGTTCCTTCTATACCCTTTTCCTGTCCCGATCTCAGTCAAGATAACTGGTTTTATAGTAGCTTTTGAGGATTTCAAAGTGATTTAGAAAATCAAGTCCTTTGAGGTAGAGAAGTATTCACATTCAGCACATAAATAAAAGGGGAAAGCAGAAAAGCTGCTCTTTGTTAAAGCTTATTTTGGCAAATCCATGAAGAAAACCAAGGACTCGCAAGCCCATCTAACGATAGAGTTGTTAGAAAAATTTCCTCAAGGGAACCTGTCTCCATGGGATTTCAGACCTGGTGAAAGCTGGAAGGACATCTTGACCTTGCAGAAGCTTCCTGAAAATGAACATTTGAAAGTTTTGAGGTCTTTATGGTCCTACAACACTGGTTGAGAGAGGGGGGTAAGAATAGAATAACTAAATGTTCATGTAATCTTTATGATTCTTATTTTTCTTACTTATGCTAATTGCATATGGTTACAATCAACATCCATGGGTAGCAAAACTTGTTGCTGGTTTGATTCTCGGGTTATTTTGCAAGTGGTTACTAGCAGATTTGTGAAGTTTGGCACTATGCTGTTTAAGGGTGGGATTTCAAAAGCTTCCAGTTGAACTTGGAGCACAGATCCCTCTGTTTCTCCCCTGCAAATAGACATTTTATTTTTTACAGTGGATTTATCACTATTGCAGTTTCGGCAAGGATGCATCAGCAAATTTTGTTTAACACCATTCCTCGGCATTCCATTACTTAAAAGGCATGGGCAGCTTTGTTCTTTTTCCTTCCTTTTTAGAAAGTATATCCAATTTTTAAAAATGCAGTTAAATATGCAGTATTGTGCACGCCTTTTGCACTATGTCAAGGATAGAGGGATGGATTCTCCTTTTTTTTTTTTTTGGACCATTGATATTTTGCTGAAGTTGTGTGTGTGTGCGTGTGCTCATGTTGGACACTGCTTCATGCAGGATTAGATTGGACATTAGGAAAAATTTCTTCACAGAAAGGGTTGCCAAGCACTGGAATGGGCTACCCAGGGAAGTGGTCAAGTCACTCTCCCTGGAAGTATTCAAAAGACAGGTAGACGAGGTGCTTAGGGATATGGTTTAGTGGTGGACTAGGCAGTGTTAGGTCAACAGTTGGACTTGATGATCTTAAAGGTCTTTTCCAACCTAAAAGATTCTATGATTCTATTCTATGCTGTAGACATAGTTGATGTCTCCTGCTAGGACCAGGAGGAACTAACAAGCCAGAAGAAGAGCCAGACCAAAAGTCTGTTTCAGCCTTAAAACAGGGGCAGAAAGTCTCCTCAGTTTGTCATGGCAGAATGTTTCTGCCATTAGTGGGGTTCCTTGAGGTTGGGTTTGTTTTCCTCTATACCAGCCCCATTTTCTCCAAAGTTTGCCCTATTTCACCTCTTGGAGGCTGCCCAGACACCGCTCATTTGAGTTGAAATTGGAGCTTTCTGTTTTGTGGGTTGGCTCGAAGAGATGATTGTAGCCCCGTTCCCCGTGCCCAGCAGGGATGAGGGGCTGTGTGGCAGCACTGGCACCTTCCGCAGCTGCAATGCCCAGGCAGGGCAGAGAAGGGGGGCAAAGCCTCCTGCTGATCTGTTTAAGGGTAGAGGCAGGGTGCCTACGGGTGGTCCTGCTTCCCCTTGCTCCTCATCTGCAGGGCTCCGAGCACCTTCTCCACCGAATTGCATCCCTACCCTGTAAGCATCAGTGCTCTGCTTCCGCATGCATTTTGCTGTTGTCTCTGCTGAGTTCATTAATATTTAAGCATGTCCTTAAAGTTGAATTTGAGCACAAGAGTTGGGCTGGATGGTGATGTCAATGGAAAAAATAAATGCTATAAGGTTCTGGCTGATTTCGCTTTTCACCTTTACAATTTTGTAGAGTTGCTTGCAGTTAAGTATGGGTGTTTCCTTCTTCTTACACGCTGGGAATGCAGGAAATAAATGGAAAGCATAAAAGGGGGCTCTGTTAGCACCAAGCCAGAAGTCCAGTCAGATAGCCAAGGAGAAGTTGGAAAGAGTTTGAGAGAAATTCACATCTGTAAATGACTGGGTTTTTATGTAGCAATATACATATTTAATTTATGCTTGCAGCGACAGGAGTTGCATATGCAAAAGTAGGCGTGCAATTACATGTGCGCTTCTGCTTGGGATTCCAGGCCTTAAGAAAGAAGCGATTATCATCGTAGATGAGTTATACTGTAACAGCTCTTCATGTTGTATAAGGAGCATCTGTATGCCATATTATGCACATGTGAAACTATTTTTATTATATTCATTTGATTTCCATGGGAGATTGCATAGTAACCACTTGCATTTAATAGCTGCATAGAAACTTGTCTTGCAGAGAGTTCATCGTTTACATACATGGCTCTTGATACACAGAACACACCTGGATGGTTGACATTTACACACGTACAGTTAGTGTTTTTACAATGAAAAATCCAGTTGGTTTGCCCCAGAGGAGTTGCCTCGTGAAATTTTCATTGTAATTACAAACATAAAACTTGACAATTATTCTATTCAGGTATGTTTTTTAATGAATAACAAATTTGTTTTGATAAGAGTTAGTCCTCTGTTCATTGATTATGAGAGAATGATTGGAGGCAGGTGGCTGTGGAGGAGCTTTTGCAGTTGCCAAAGTGAGTTCTCTGATTTTATTTATTTATTTATTTATCTGTTTTGAACAGTGATTTCCTCTTGGGCTGCTCCCCATGATAAAACTGCTCACTTTTACAGGACGTATTTTCCTCATTTTCACGGTTCTTCTAAGGCTTAGGAAAGTATGGTTCAGCAGTTCAACCTGCTGTACTGAGCTACCTCCTTAAGAAAAGAGATGCAATGGAGTATTTAAACTTCTCCTTTTCCTAAGCTCATCCTTTAACATGGTTATTTGTTTTTTGTCAATATTGTTAGCCATACAGATGCTCAGGTCTTTATGAATTTTGCTGAATTCTTGTCCACACTCATTTCTTATGGCAAAGGGTTCTCCCAAGGATTCATGTGTCAAAATCTCTTACGTTTGCAGGAGGCAGTGAGCGGTGCGTTACAGGTGACCATCTTGATTTCCAGTTGAGACTTGAGCCAGCGTTGCATTAGAACAGCAGCTTTCGCTTCTGACTATGCTTTTTCCAAGGCTCACAGTTTCCAATTTTCAGATTGCCTCTGTCACTACCAGGAATTTTTTAACTTCAAAAAAACAACTCAGGAGGGAGGGTGCATGGATGATCAGCTCTCCATGTTTTTCATTCTTTGCAACACAATAGCAAGATAAAGAAATTACACCGGGAGAGATGGATTCTAAATAATTATGTTGATTCAGTATACAGAGATATGCCAAGCCTTGCCACAGAGGTACTGCTGCTCTTTTTTATGTGGCTTTTACATAGCATAGAGGGAGCCCTGTGAGCACCACAACAGGCTTTCAAAGTATTTCAAGGGCTGTTCCAGGATACTGCCAGTCCCCTTCCACAAGGAGTACTCAAGGGGAAAGGGGGAGGACAGGAGGGTACTGAGGACTGCAAAGAAAATTCATGTACCTTAACAGAGTGTAAGAATTTTTGGTACAGAGTTTAAGGTTATTTTTGGCACTGGTAAAGTAAATGTTCATCTGTGAGTTTTGTTAACTGAATATTTAAACTCTAGGAGTTCGTGTATATCTCCTTGGTGGGGCTTTTCCCATTCTTTTTCAGGCTCTGGGTTTAATAATAGTAATGTTCTTGTCATATATTTTAGATAATGGTCATGATATTTGCCTGTCTCCGTAGGGACACCATGAAAATTAATTAGCTAGTGTTTATAAAGGAGGACACTCGGATCCCCTTGCTCTGACTAATTACTCTCTGAATACCTGTATTGATTTAGCAGGAGTGTTCCCAGTATGGGATGATGCTTTGCAGGGAGAAGAGCATCCAAGTCTGGCCAGAAGTGCCCTGGGGATGACACATGCTGCTGGTTTCCCAGCCAGCTCTGGGGAGTACATTGACAGATACCTGATACTTGAATGTGTCGCCTTCCCTTCTCCGGGCTCTGCAGGATCCATTTATTGCAACTGATTATCTCTACAGTTTGTCAGATCAAATAAAACATGAGGAGGAAATCCTCAGGTTTCAGGGTCTGAACGCTGGGGAAGGCAGTATCTATTGTAGGCTAATATACGTATGAGTGCGTGTGTTTGGGTGCACAGATAATGTTTGTACATGTCAGATCAGGATAAATGTATTCCAATATGTATATTTTTTTCCTGATCTGACAAGTACAAACTTCATCTGGTGGTAAAAGAACCAGGTTGTAATTGTATTTAATAAGAGGATGGCCTGGGGCCAAGCACCCAGAGATCCCAGCATCGCTGGGTTTGGGAATGAAGCAGGTCTCAGTCAGGGCTCCACGGTGCAGACCCATCCCATCCCTTCCCTGTGCTCTGTCCCGGCAAGAGCTCTGGCACCCACTGTGGGTGACAGATACAGCAGCTCCAGCTAGATTTTCCAACCAGAGAAACTGGGGCTTCAGGCAAAAACTGGGCTAGAAGAATATGAGCTGAAAGGAAAAATCTAATGACTAAGCAAACACCAGGTAATACAGAGTTTCCCAACTTAAGCTCTTAAATCTGTTGTTCAGATAGCAGCAGCAACTGAACCTCAGCAGCCCAGATTGCAAAACCCTCTCCAGACCTCTGCAGAATTAGCCTGTCCTGAGGCCAAACTACCACGCTTCAGCTTGCCACCTGGACCAAAGGCAGCTTGCCCCAGCTACCTTGCAGCTATCGGCACAGATGAGCAGCTCCCCCAAGCAAAGGATGAAAGAGATGCATTTGCACCAAGGGGTTGGAGAGCAAACAGCAACCCATGGTGTGAAGAGCAGGCTGTTAGCGTGGGACATCCCTGCTTTCATGGCTTGCTATGCTCTGGGACCACAGTGCAGACTGGGGAGCGTATGGAGCAAGCAGACCAGCTCCTCTGCTCAGCTTCAGAAGTCTCATATCTCATCCTTTGCTTATCACGACCCTCTGAACTGAAGGAAGGTTTATCCCAGGCCAGGTTTGGAGTGGAGGATACATATTTTTGCCTGCTATGACTCAGAGGCAAAGTAGCAACTTTGGTCTGGCGGAGGTGGAGCTGGGTATACGTTGCAGCCCAAGCATAATAAAGGTCTGGAGGCTATAAGTGGGGAAAACCATTCACAGTCCTGACCTGGCAAAGCTCTTTAAAAAAAAAAAAAAAAAAAAAGCTCTTTGCCCCAAGCCACACAGCCTCCCAAATCTCGGTTGTTTCCCAGAATTCAGACACCAGTGTTCCTACGAGAAATGAACACACACAGTTCGTTTTAATAAGGATCAAATGGGCAGCTGCATGGAGTATTAGTTACAAGAACATAATAGACATGGTGGAGGGAATCTTTAAGCCATTAAAAGTGACTACAGGGATGTCCTGTCACTCCTGGAGTCCTTTTCCTTTGGCTTCTTCCAGTTTTAAATGCTACAGAAATGTATCATTTGAGAGAGGTGAACATGTGAGCATCCTTTTGGTGGGACAGTGCTGTTCTTGAGGCTTTCACCACTTCCTAGACTGCATTAAGGGTTGCAGTTTTCAGAGATACCTTTGCTTTTGTAGGCCTTTCCCATAACCGCTCCGCAAGTCCGAATGCATCCTGAGTGTTGCGGTCTGACAACACAGCACGTATTTTTTGTGCGACTCTTGCGATGTTGCCTCATTTGACAGTAATGTGGTATCTCAGCTTCGCGGACTCAAGGGTCAGACATTGCGATGGCTTGGTTGTGGCAGGACAGTACTGCTCACTACTGGCAACGTGTCTCCCTGCAGAAACTCTGTGTGTGTGGGTGTGTGATAACGTACATTTTCATGGTTTATTCTTCTTAAGTGGCCTGAAATATCTGTGGATACCTGACTAGATGCAAGGAAAGCACAGATGTGACTCGATTCTAATTTTCTTTGGGATTTAATGGCTTTGCCTCTTGGAGCAAGATGTATGTTGTAGTGGCAAGGCCTGAGATGAGATAGTATTTCTGTGCAGCTGAGCACAGAAGCTTTACTGAAACTACATAAATGCTGTTTGGGGCACGCTGGTGGTGGTGTACAAATGAGCAAACTGAAGATTGGAGAGGTTAAGGTCATGGCATCAGAGGAAGAACCTGGAAACTGTGAGTTTCAGCCCCTGTGACAGCAGGGAAGAGACAAAGCCAAAGTTGCTGGTTATCCCTCGTATTGTACTACTGCAGCAAAGTGTCTTCATCAGAGGTGGTCCCCTACGTAGCCTGGATAAACCACTGAAGATTAAACCACAACAAAATATCCTCGTCACTAAGTCTGCAGATCTAGAGGGGAAAGAAATGAGGGATAGAAACAATGGATGTTTTTTGCTGGTTGCCAAGATTTATAATGATGATTGCAATGATGAGTAGCTGAAGGAATGCTGCTCACATTGTAAACCACTGATCTCCTGACACTCATCAGCAGAATTTCAGCTCTCAGATGTTTTTAGCACTGGGGTGTTTTCTATCCTTATCCAAGTGGTTTATTTAATACAGCTGCAGCCAAAACCCCAGCATGGTGGCTTCCAGCTGCAGAGCCTGCAAGCCCCCTCCCCAGACCCTCCCTCAGAGCCGCTGTTGTGCTGAGAGCCCAGCACAAGGAGGAGGAGAAGCATCAGATGTCATCGTGTGACATATCTTGTTTATCTTTTATTTATTGCAGGTATTTATACAGGGCAGGTCTCTCTGCTCCCTGCTCACAACTTTGCACCAGCGGTGGCTGCCGCTTGCCAGGCAGAGGCAGGAGGAAGGCGAGGGAAGGGGCATGAATAATGCAGCGCAACATATTTATCAACATTGTCAAGTTGAGCCTCAGATCAAGTTTAGTGGGTGAAGAAGGGGCTTTGAATTCCTGCTGTACAACACATTAAGATTCAGATAACTTGATTTTGTAAAATAAGTGAGTCCAAGAGGCTGAAACCCGGGAAGTCTGTGTACAAAATGCAGCTCTGGGGTTTGTTTTTTTTTCTTTTTTTTTCCCCTCCTTGTGCCGCCTGTGGGGGATTTGAGGTGAGGGGGAACACCCTGAAAAAGCTTAGCTCGCCACAAACACACTTCTCTCCTTCCTCCGTTGCATGTCCATCCCCCCATGCTGCAGGACTGCCGTCCCGTGCGTGGAAGGCTTCTTTCTGTGCCTCCCCAATCCTCATGCAACTTTTGGCACTTCTTTGATGTGCGCCGTCATTTGTAATTGTCAAGGCAAAAGTAATAAACAATTCCAAGTCAGTAAGCCCGGGCAGCTGGGTGGACGGTATTTCAGCTACTTAAAGCCTCTGCTGTGCTTTCGTGAGCACCAGCCCTGACAGGGCCAGGCAGCGAGCTGAGTGCTGTTTCGGTGCTCCCCAGAAACTTCAAAGCTGTGTTTGACAGTGGTGTTGGACACTGCCGAGCTCCATGGCATCCCCTGGACATTGCTCCTACACCTGCCAGTGCCGGGGAGCAGAGCTCAGTGGAGATGAGTGATCTCAGAGTAAGTTCCCCCCCCAGCTGATCCACAGTTACCCCTTTCTCCCCCAGCTTTGTGTGGTCCTTTCCCCATCACAAGCTGCAGTGCAGCCATCACTCCTGGTGTCATCTGCATGTCAGTGGCTCTCCAACATCATCATGGTACATGCAAGGGTACGGCACGGCTCCTGGAGGTGGCCGTCGTGCTCTGGCAGTGGTGGAGCAGCCCTGCCTGCATCCCCACGCTTGCAGCAGCATGCAATTCCCCAGCACAAACTGCTCAGGCTTAGAGAGAAGTGATTTATTTATTTATCTATCTATTTATTTATTTATTAGAGCACTGGACCTAGGACTCGAGAGATATGGTCTGTCACAGACTACTCCAGTTGTTTTGAACAAGGCGTTAGGGCTGGGATTTTCTAAGAGCACACCGGCAATGGTGCAACTCTTCTGTTGTTTGAAAAAAATGACAGTCGGTCCTGAACAACATCAAGGGGCAGAGAGGAAAGAAATGAAGTGGAAGTTAAATTAGCACTGAGGACTTCAGAAATCCATACCCTTTGTGTTCCTGTTTTTGTCTCTGTGCAGTGGGAGTGATGTTTCCTTACAGTGCGGAGAGCCCCGAAACTTAGACCACTGATAGCTGCAATGGCTTTGCAACGCTGTGGACGTGAATAACTTATTTCAGCCAAAAGTCAGCACATTTTTATGTACAAAAGAGTGTGCGTAATTTATTTTTGGTGAGAGCTGCTCATAACCTAGACAGTCTGTGTGGTTTGGGTCCTGGACACCGATACCCCTATGCCCCATCTCTTTGACATTAAACCTTGGTTCGTCCCCTGGGTTTGGAGGAGGCAGGTGCTGGTGCTGGGCTCTGAGGTTAGGAACTCATCCACAGCTGCTTGCCCACAGGCAATAAGTTCATTAAGGCACAATTCAGGGGACATTTATTTACTGATATCACTTTTTGCTGCAAAGAGTAATTGCAGATGAAAAAAACCTAGTAAAGCTAGGTAGAAGCCAGGCTGGCCCTTGTATGGTGTGCGATACTGGTTTATAGCCCCTGGTTTTTAAATGTCTGTGCAAGGACATGCTGGTGTGTGTGTGAAATTAAAATGGGATTGTTATTCGGCCTGCATTTTAAGTGCCTAACCTCTCCATTTTGAAGACATCCTTCTGCTTTGTGGGAAAGCTCATACTCCTTAAATCGTTTTGGTTTTTTTTTTATGGGGGGGGTTAAGTCCACCGGGAGCTTCGTGGGCAGTTCACACTGTCAACTCAGCATTTTTGCACACTCGAAAAACATAAGTCTTCACAGTCAAAAAAAAAAAAAAGCCCCTGAAGAGATGATCTTAATTCTTAGCAATTTTTTTTATTTAAATGTGAAGGGTCTGGACTATTTTTTTTTTTTTTGATTCAAACAAATAAATATTTTCCAGAAAGCAAACATAATTTCACTCTGTCTAAAGCACACAAGGGAAAGAGAGAAAAGACTACTTGACCCCAGGACAACGTGATGCTCTTATTTTCCGTTGTCTGGTTGCGGTGCAGGAATGTGCAATCTGCAGTCGGAACTGGCAGATGCACAACTTTTGTTTGTCAAACTGACTTCATTATTCCTGCTGTAGGGGTGGGCTGGCCGAAGACGTTTGGGATGCTGACAGTTTCTGGCCTTCCTGTTGAATCATCCGTATTTTTGGCCTGGACCAAACGAGCAGTAGCGTTGCTACGCTTGGATGCAGGGTCTTGGGAATGAGGGAGCAGCTGGCATGTTTTAACCATAGCTTTTTAGCACTAGTTCCCATTATCTCAGTGTTGTCGTGATTTTACTCCACCCTGTCCCTCGATTTTATTTTGTCATCTGCTGAGACTGCAGACTTTTTGGACCTGGGTCGTCTCTTCACATCACATGCAAAGAGTGGGGCAGAAATGGTTTTTACTGGAGCTTTAGATAGCACGATCACATTACAGATAACTATGATCTAATGTTATATATCACCCTAGAGCTAAAAATCCCAGCCGCCCACCAGTACTTAGCTATATTTTACTTCTGATGGCTTGTGCAAGGCTGCACCTCCTGCTTGTATCACTCTAATGACTGCCTTCCCTTATTTACCTTCTCAGATGTCTGCCCTAGTCTGAAGTGACTCCCTTAAGGTTAAGACAAAGCCACTGGGGACAGAAATAATGTGTCATTATGTAATTAAAGCCTGTATTATTATATGCAAGAGAGTCTGAGCTGCCCAAACATTTGCATTTCTTTTGGAGCTCTTGAATCGATCTTCTCATTTGTCTAGTATGACAAAACATTTTTTCCCCTCATTTCCAAAGTGAAATTTCTTTGTTTTCTTAATATAAAACCCCAGTTCCACTATGCCCAAAAGTGATAGTTCCGTTTTTCTTTGCAACCACCCGTGGGGTTTGAACAACAGACCTACAGCACAGTGACAGAGGTCTCCATCATGTGCAAATTAAAGGGATTAAACCCAAAGTTAGGCAGAAGGAGAAAGCAGCAGCTCGGGGGGGCATTAGAAATGGGGGGTTTGTAAGGGACACATCACATCCCCTCCACGGCAATCTCTGGCTGATCATGCTGTCTCCATGGGTCACCTCTTGTGTCCCCCCATTGCTGATCAGACTATCGACCTTCCCCGCCTGTTCACCTGTCCCCTTCCACCCCTCAGCTGGAAACTTTCCCCTCCCAATGCTGCAGGACTGGCTCTCTCCTCTCTCCCTCTCTGCTGTTATTTATCCCTCTAATTGCGTAAAACATTTTGGGCTGTAGTTCCCATGAAGGATGCTATGCAGAATAAAGTTGGTGCTGTATATATGAAATTGTGATCTGTAATTTGTATTTCCTCCACTGTATAACTCAAGATTATTAAATAGGGATGTGGCTGGATGCAGTTCTTAATACCAAGTAGACAATGCAATTTGTTTTTACAGTTTCCTTTTGTTGATCTCTCTTTACTGCTTCTCATCTTGCTTGGAAATACAGAACGTTTGATTCGTGGCTTTTTGAGCATTGTAGCAGTGGGTCAGCAATGCAGGAGATGGAGAGGCGGTTCAGAGGCATGACTTGAGCGTCTGTGGCTCAAAGTGACCAGCAAACTCCCTGGGGAGAGCTCGGTGTCTGCAAATCTCATTAGGTTGTTTATTTTATCTTACCTTCCTAGTATTTGATTTTTGCTAACACTTAGAAATCTTGCACTTCTGAATTGCGTTGGCTTGGGATCTGAAGCACCGAACAGCTCATTACTATGGCAAAGCTCAACTCCTTTGTGTCTCGTGACACTCCAACAACTTGGTGACCTGGGTGGTGGCCCTACCAAGGCCTCTGCTCCTACCTTTTTGTTAGTATAGAGAGAAAAAAAGGAAAAGGCATTAAAATTTAAGTCTCATGACTGTAATGAAAAGGTTATTTCCCCTTCTCTCACAAGTTAAGTTCTGTGCAATTGCAGCTCACTTTGTCCTGTCCATCTCATAGTCTCATTAGCTGCTGGGCCACAGAGGAATTGAGGAGAGAGAGTTGGGGGTTTTATCTGCATGCCGTTCCAGCGTGGAAGATTCAATGAGACGATGGCTTGTCATTTTTTATTAATGAGTTGGAGCCTGATTCATTATAGATGTGTGGAATGAGCTCAGTGTGGCTGCAGGGGGAGGGGAGGGACTCTGCCAAGGAAGAGGTACCTCCACCGTGGGTCTTCTCCTGCATAGTCTTAAGCAAATTGGCTTGTCTTAAGCAAATTGGCTTACCAGTGTTGCTTGCCAGTGTGCTACAGGGCAGCTGAGTTAGCGTGTGGCTCCAGTTTCCCACTGCCGAGCCCGTCTGTTTCAGCATATGACAAGTAGCCCCAGAGGAGAAACAAGTATTTAGCGATGCTCAACAACTAAATATTACAAAAAGGTTTCTAAGGGAATGTCCCTCAGGGTCTGGCTGGCTGGCCGGTTGGTGGCTGAGAAAAAGGTTTCCAAAGTTTCTGTTTGAGGGGTAGGTTGGCATGGTGGAGAAAATCATGTTCTCGCCAACAGAAGCAAACAGCTGTGTGGCTTTCAGGCCTTCCTCACATGCTGGTGGCATGAATCGTACATGTGTGTGATATGTGTATATAGAGATACGCATATATATAGGAAAAAAATATTTTTATATACATATTTATAAAAAGTCGTGTGGTCGGAAAAAGACATTTGTGTTCAGAAGGAGGTGCGTCAGGTACTGGGATGGTTGAGGGCAAATGACCCTCTTGCTCTTGGCGAATCCAAATGCCCTCAAGCAGGAGTGGACATCGACACATCGAGGACCCCCCAGCCGAGCTGCCACAGGGCCCCCTCTTAGCGGGTGCAGGCAGGGGCCGCGTTACCCGCTGTGGGTGCAGGCAGGGGCCGTGTTACCTGCCATGGGTGCAGGCAGGGGCAGCCGCCCCCAGCTCCACTGGCCCCCGGCAGGCTGTGCCCACAGTGTGCCTCTCCCTCGCCAGCCATGCGTGCCTCCCATGAGATGCTTCCTCAGCGGGAGGAGAAATTTGGATAGTAAGAGCTGTCGAATGTTAGAAAACAGGATTAAATACTTAAAGAGTATTTAAACCCGGTTTAAAGAGTATTTAAGCAAGCTTAAGAAACCCAGCTCAGGCTATTCTCTTTGCACAAACTTAAGAATTCTATTTTTGGTGCTTCTGTGTTTCTGCTTATTGCTAGAAGCAGCCCGGAAAAGCACCAATAGCACTTTTTGTGCTATTTCTATGGGCCAAAGAAGTGCAAGTAAATATCCCAGGTTTTGGAAGTGTCTGTGACTATAATCTGGCCTTTTGGAGAGTCACTAAGTTGCAGCTAGAGGCAGAATGGGCATAATTTAGCTTGCCTGCTGTAGTGTGTTTATTATGTGTTTAAATTTGTAAGCTCTTTGCTCTTTACAGAGATAGGCAACCATTCAGCATTAACCTTGGTGGAGACTGTCAGAAAGAGACACGCGGTTGGAGTTGTCTCACGTTCTCCTTAATCTGAAGTGAAGGTCATTCAGATTGATGTGACGTGGATGTTCTTTGTATACAGAAAAGCACAAATTTCGGTGGTAGTCTCCCACTGGGAAGGTGTGGTAGGTACCCCCGTGCCATGCTGGTGCAGCGACTGATGCACAAGTTTCTTTTCTACATCAAGCCACCAACTGGGAGCGGTTAAGGAAATATTCTAGAGCATCTTAAAGAATTGTTAATTTAATAGCTCTCGTTGAATAAGGGAACTTTTTCCTGCTTTGCATTTATACTTGTCCTTAGGTAAATTCTGGCTGAGGTTGTGTTCTGGCAATCTGCAGAGGACAGAAGATGCTGTTTTCCAGTATTGTTATTTATAATCGTGCAGTGTGGTTCAAATGTTTTACAGGTAGCTGCACAACTGGGTACACACAGAAATAAAGGAACGCTGCTCCTGTCTTCGATGAGAGCTTTCTTTTCCAACATTTTTTCAGGCCCCCAAGTCTTTTCAAATGGTTGGGTGTACTATGTAGAAACTTAAATAAAATCTCAGGTTGCTGTTTGTTATTCTCTGCTTGCAAGGAAAATAAAAGATCAAACTGTCATTGCAATAAAAGTGGAGGCTTGAAAGGGTTAATACAACAAACAGACCTAAAGGAATCTTTTCCCCTTGTAAAATATGCAGCCGGCGTGACAGCAGTATTCCCAGAGTCAAGTTATCTTTTACATTAGTGAATGTTGTTCCTAAAGCTTTAGCTGGGGTAATAAATGATTCATGGTAACCACACCTTTGTGCACAGCCGTCCACTTGATGTTCAGTCCATACGCAACTTCAAGAAGCCTTGTGCAGGAGCTCTACGGCTCCAGTTCAGCAGCTTTCTCCCAGTAACTGTGACAGGGTGAAAGGCATTTGAGTAACAAATGGTAAGTCGAAGGGAAAGGTTTCTCTTCTGCCTCTTAAAGTGTAAATTAGCAGTGTTTGTTTGTGCTTTCTGTGCAACCCAAGTTTGATGCACGCTCTTGAGAGTCTGGATGTGGAGAGGAGGCTAAGGAGGAGGCAGCTGAGTCTATTCTCTTCGGAAAAGAAAAAATAGGAAGGGAACTTTAAAAGTTGTGCATGTCAGCTCTCCAAGCTCTTCCCCAACATGCGACTAATGAGACCTCCCAGTGTATCTGTACTATGAGGAAGCAAGGGAGATTCCCTGCAGAGGAGCTCCAAGTCGGATGACAGGTCACCCACTCCCTGACCATCTGCTCATGCTGTTAAATGTCCACCAAGAGATTGAGCTCCTCCCAGACCCTTCTGCACCCAAATGCAGATGTGGACCCAGGCTCCTTCTTGTGGGAGAAGGTGGCTGGCCCAGGTGGGAGCTCAGCTCTGGGATTTGGGAGGCCAAGGCTCGGTCCCTACTGTTTGTCCTGCTGGGTTAGTCATCTGACAGTTAGTTATATCACTTGATATGACATGTTAGATATCTTAACTTGACTTGACCTAAGGCACGATACGTGGTCTATGCTAAACTGGTTAAGCCACTAGAGATGCACATCCAGAGGGTTCTTCATCTGATCTGGAAGATGGATTGTAAAATGGTTGGGAAAATTGCTTTTGGAAGACTTTTTTTCCACAGATGGAGTGGAATTAACAAAAAGTTACACATACAAGAGATGAACCCTATCTTTATTCTCTTTGGTTGCATTTATACAGGTGAAAAAATCAGGGCAGGGCATATCCTCTGGCCCTGTAGACCAGTTTAACAGCACCGCTCATGTCCACACAGCTACACTGCCTTCCTCCCCAGAGCAAAGCGGTCTTGTCCACACCACATACGGGGAACAGCCCCAGGCTGGTGCTCTCCTCTCCGCCGTGCCCACTGCTTCCTGGGCACAGCATGGGAGGGAGGTTGCTGTCAGTCGAACAGCACCCCACAGTTCCCTGGTGGGACGCACAGCCCTGCTGATACATCTCCAACAGAGACAACCGAGAGGATAACTGCTAGATTTTGAGACCCTGTGATTACTGAAGATAGATTTGTGCAAGCAGCAGGACTCATGTAAGATTAAAAAAATCTAGAAAAAACTCTTCAGATTGGGACAAACAAGGTAGGCATGAGGTTTGACCCAGTTAGGAGGTGGACATTGCTAACAGGCTGTTATGTCAGGATGCAGGATGGTGGTTTATAACCCTCATTGTGTTCTGAGATCCAGTGAGAAGCGAATGGAGAGAGGAGGTACCTAAAAGTAGACTTAGACTAGCCTGAAAATTTTCTCAGCAGTTTAGGGAGGAGCCGAGAACTAAGCAGGACAGCAGACATCCAGGAATGACAAATACTGATGAAGGGAATTTGGCCCAGTTTGTTGAGTTTTCTCCACAAAATCATGTGGGGGAGGTTTTTGGTTTTGATCTTGAGACGACTTCCAAACGGATAGTCCTGATGTCATTCCCCTTATGACTATCCCCCGTGCAAGCGTAAAGCATTATGCCAAGTGTTCAGCTGACTTTCCCAGAGTCTGGTTTCAGAATGCCAGAGGTCTCTGGAGCAGCAAGCGTAATGTATTGGAGACCTGCGTTTTATGTGTCTTTCTCTCCAGTGGTTCATGAATAGTAAGCACAGTGGGTTTTACAAGGACAGATATGGAATAGTCTTCATTGCATTTGAGTAGAAAGTGCAGCATGCAATTGACACAGCTCAGTCTTGGGTGTTTGCTGGTTTAAAAGAAAAAATGATTTCCAACAATTGAGGGGTTTTTCTTACCAGACCAATCACAAACTTTTGAAGCATGAAATGAATCTCACTGGTCCTTGCCAATAAGCTTCTTTCTCTGATATTGGTTTTTATGAAATGGCTATAATCTTTGCAAGTAATGAATGAAAGCTACACTATGAAGTCCTACCTAACATTCTTCTTCTTGATTTATGGTGTATTGGTTAAAATAGTAAACTGATAATGATCGCAAAATAGCGATAAATCACTATGGGCTGATGTATCGGAAACAATAGGAAATGTTCTGGAGGAAGAAACTTGGAGGCAGTTGGGGAACAGCTGGGTGCTCTGCAGAAATGAAGGATACCAGGGAGTCCACAACAATACAAATTAAAAGACTCTCTCCCTTTGTTTCTGTCAAGATTGGGCTGTTCCTTGCTTCCGTATGAAATAAACTCGAGACATTTATGATGAATTAAGGTTCCCTCCCCCCCAGTGTATCAAATCTAATTAGAGAGTGCTGGTGGAAATCTGTTCAGGCCAAAATCCTGGCTGGATCTCAAGATTAGATCTGGATGTGATCATTCCATTTTGTACAGTTCTGCAGAAGGCTGGTATTTAGATCTCACTCTTGCCCAAAAATTACCCTTGTGGATAAATTTATGCATATGAGTAGTTTTCTGAAGGCAAAGTAAAGTAATGTTATATTGTATTGCCTCAGCTTCTAGATAATGCACCTTTTCTCTGCCCTTTTCTGGCCATCAGACGTGTTTTCAGACCGTCCATATTTTTTCTTGGGATTGTATAAACTTAATACATTCTGGCTCAGATGTGCTTTGGGTAATGATATGCCAATAGATAAAAGAAAAGACGGAGCAAAATCACCCCTGCCTAAATGTAGTTTGAAGAGACCATGATGTCTCCTAAAGTCTCCTGAGAACCAAAAAGTTACACGATCTTTTGGGGACTTGACCTATCCCAAACTGATCTTCCTAGAAAGGTTTTGGGTTAAATTTTCCCTCTTGTCTTGTCTTGTACTGGAAACTTTCTTTGGACTTGGTGCTAATCATACCAATGAGCCAGCTCTGATTGGTACTAGCTTGCAAAAGGCCTCTTTTGTTCTTGTTAGAGTATCTAACCTCTAAATCTATTTAATACCCTTTCCCTGGTTGTCCATCATTATGACACATGATTTTCCAAAGGATTTACTATTAGTTAGCAGCACAGGGCTTTCTCCCTGGGGTAGCAGCTACTTGCAGTGAAGAAAATGCATGTTCAATGTAGCAATTTGTCTTTTTTTATATATTTATTATAAGAGTAAATGAGTTATTGTGGGGGACTTCAATATTATTGCAAATTAGGTGCTACAAGCCAAGCCGTGCACATTTGTTATGTTTCCAGGCATACACAGCATGCATAGCAGTTCAAAAATCAGCAGTCATATTATATCTAGGCCTTTTCCTGGGCAGCTGCTACTTTGCAGGTATTTTTGTAGTGTGACTGTTCCATAACTCTGCTTACTTCAAATGAAGGGAGGGGGGAATCTGTCACAAAAGTGATTGCTATAAAAAAGGGTTTGATGAGCATGAAGGCATGAATTATAAAATCTCTCAAGATTTAGTTTCCAAAGTAGGCATGGGCTAATGAATATACAGAGAGCATTGCTCGTCGTATATTCCTTCTATAATAGTAATTTATGAACTGGGGGTTTTTTCACTTGCACCTTTCTGGATGTGCTTGCAGGCTGGAAACTTATCGAAATTATAAATTGCTCCTTTATTCAGAAAAGAGTACAGATTTGAGCAAAGCCCACAGAATCCAATTCTACCCAACCTCTGCTTCAACAAGGGGCTTAAATTAACTGCTGAACTTTAAGTCAGCAGAATTAGTCTGATGTTTTGGTTTCAGCAGCTCGTCAAAGCTGGGGTGTCTGTGTTGGGGAGGGAGAGGGGAGAGTTCTGCCCCGGGTCAAGCTTCTGAGTTTCTGGTTTGGAGGAAACCAGACTCTTGCCAAAAAAATCTCTTTTCATGTAATTTCCTCTCATAAGGATGCAGAAATGGAGAACTAGGCAAGAGACCTTTGCTCAGATCCTCTGCTTCCCAAATCAAGCTCTTTTCTCTAGTTTAGCCATCAGCCTAATCCTGGATTTAAAGACTAATCTGGATTCAAACTCTGTTTCTTTTGACGTTCCTGCAGGACAGGTGGTGTCTGGTGGGAGGGGAAAACATCCAGTGTACAAAACAGTAAGGGAAAAAATTCTGAAATGTCTCCTTGGCTCCATCAGCTTTTGGAAGAGAGGAATAGATAAGACGGTGGAGCCCTCCTGCATTTCTTCTCTTCTACTTTTCTTTTTTTTTTCCCAAGAAGAGAGAGCCCATGTGTCATGTTTCATGTAACACTGGTTATATTCATCATAGGTGACCTGGATCATTTGTACTTGTGGTTTATAGTCTCTCAACATGCATTGTTTTCTCTAGCTTGAAATATAGCACATTAATGAGGTATGTATCTGTTCAGATGTATGCAGTCAGCTCATGAAAGATGCTTTGGTAGCACTTCGACTAGTTTGTCAACAGCTAGCATTTTGGCAGCTGCAGAGAAAAAATATCCCAAATTCATACAAGAGACTAAGAAAATGTGACATTAAACTTTTGGGAGCCATGTTTACACATGCTGGAGCTCACTGCGTAATTAGGCACGTTGCAACCTCCCTAATCCAAGCTCCAGTGAAGTAGCTATCACTTTACAATGAATGCACATCCACTTTTGATGGGGCTATTTTGATAATTCTGTCCCCTCTTTGCTGAGAGTGGACTGCAGCTGGTGTAGCCAACAGCCTGCGAAGGTACAGCAGTGCTGGAAAATAACACCAGAGTTGCATGCTCACAGTGGTTCACATTGAAGAGTCGGGCTGGGTATGTTTGGTGAGAGGAACCAGAGATGCTGAAGGCACAGTGGGACAGCCAGGGGATCTGGTGCCTGGGCTGCTGCAGCTGGGCCAGGTTGTGACCTCCAGCATGGGAGATTCACATTAGCCTTTGGTCTGCGTGGGACAGCCCATGCTTGCAGTCTGCTCCTCTTGCTCTGTGGAACCCCCCATTCCACCCGCGCTTTCCTGTTGAGCACGAGCAGCCGGTGCTCGGCAGTGCCCGCCCGGGCACTTTGCTGCAGTGGCTCCCCATGTGCCGGTTGCTCGTTGTTCCTGGTGTTCCTGATCTGCTGCAGTGGCATCTTTGCCCTTCCTATTACAAAAAGGGGTCAGTTTTTACTATTTTCCTGTATAAGGTCTGGAGTCACTTGGTGGTGAGAACAGAATGACTGGGAAGTGCTGGAAGTCCTAAATTTAGCTCTGCATTTGGCCACAGGTTACGGCTTTGTGCTTACATGCTTTAGCAGTGCCTTGGAAAGTTGTTAGTATGTTGGTTTATAGCTGTTGACTTCAGTAAGCATTGGACTAGGACCTATTTGCAACGTGATATTAGATCTACAGGAGCATTGGGAACAATTTGGATTGTGTTCCCAGTTACCAAGGCAAGCTGGAAAGACCTTTCAGACAAATTTGGGGAGGAAAAAACATTATTGCTATTTCTTCATCAGACAAAGAGAGGAAAAAGAATTTTCTTATGGAGAATTTGTGAGGTTTAAGCAATTGTGGAGTACAGTCCTACCGCTGCACATGAATACAACTTTTCATTATTAATATACAACAATACAGAAAGCTGTCTCAGTTTGGCAGAAATAATTTTATTTGCATGTTAGTGCCTTCTGTATCAATGGATTACGGGTACCAATCTGGAGTGGCATACTAAGGACAAAGAACATGAAAAACTACATCTTGAAATCCATCTAAACTTGAATAGTTCAAGTCTCTAGGGGCAAAACTGTGTTATAAGTATTCCTGGTGAGTAGTAACAAGTAGTCCCATTAAGCAGTAGCTAGAAATCAGCATGCCTCCGAGACAACCCAGCAACATTTATTCAGAGACCGATTTGTGGGTGAGATGAGCGGCGCTGTCTTTGTACTTTGCTCTGCAATACTTATCCCCCGAACATCCCTCTGAGCTCCCGGGTTTCCAGAGGCCAGGGCTGCCTCTTAATCTTTGTTTGCATTCACCTCTCAGAGATCAGTATTTTCTCATTACAAATTGCTGTGCTTTTAAAATTACAATAAAGGTAACTTTTAGCCCAGAGATTGAGCCACTTGTTAGATTTAACTGAACTTGCAGTGTATATTTAGGGGCTCTCTGATTCACAAGAGTTTGTGTGTATACGTTCTTAGGAGAATCTTTGCTGTCGGGGACTTTTTTTTCCTTGTATAGAGACTCTTTATCAGAGTTCACACAGTATGCTTTGCAGGAGCTCAGACCATAAGAAGTTTCTTCCAGCTGTACAGAAATCTTTATTGCCTTTAATCGTTTAGTATTCCACAGAAATAGTATTGTCATCATCTTTTATTTTCCATGCGCCACTCTGATATAAATGCATCTTTTATGTTTGCAGATTTGGCCAAACCAGTATGTTATTTCAGCTACTTTTCATTAACAACTCGGGGTATTTTAGCTGCGCAGTAGCTGTTTCATTGTGTTTCTATGCTACTTTACTATTGAATGAAATCTAATACATTGCTTATAATTAGCAGTGAGGAATGTTACCCTATCATCAGTTCACTGCTACAAGGCTTGCTTAAAGATTTTAACAAAGAAAATATTCTTTACTCTAGAAATGCTTTGCAGTTCCGCCCAGGCTGCTCAAAATAAACATTGGTTTTGAACCAAAGTCTTTCCCCCTACCTCCCCCCTTCCAAAACAAACAAAATATTTTCAGTGGCCATCAGATAGAAGTTTGACCCTAATTACATGCTTTGTCTATTCATGCCGTGCAGTAGGGGTCCAGAGAGTGATAGTTTGCAACTGAATGCACTTTAACATAGCATCAGGTGCTGGCAGAAATATGCAGCGTGTGTGTTGAGAGGTATAATGAGAGTTATGTGCTCTTGTAAGCTACAATTTTTATACGCAAAGCGAGGTGGGATTTTTTTTCTATAGCGATTAGCGGTTCTGGGAGAAGCCCAGAAATCCTTACTCAGCTGTAACTCCTAACGCTCGCTCATTGTTCATATATTCGTAATGTAAATGGGACTTTTGCAATAGTTGAATTTCCAAAGACCATCCCATTTCTTGCACCACTGTGGGTTTCAGTAGTCTCTGGGGCAAATCTGTAGCGCTCAACACCGCAGTTTTACTTGTCACCTCTTGCTTCAGAATCAGGATGCAGAATCTTGGGGGTAAGGGGAGGTCCCTTGGAGCAGCTGCCCAGCTCTCTTTGCTTTTTAAGTCACCATGCCCTTGCTTGCACTCCCGGGCATTTCTCTGGGGAGCTGGGGAAGGCAGATGGCTTCTACTGCTCATAGCAAAATCCTGGTTGGTGGCTGGGTACCTTCAGCCTCCAAAGCCCCAGCAAAGCACCCGGAAAGGGCTCTGCCCAGCCCAGGCTCTGCTCAGCGGGACCCACCGCAGAAATGGCAAAGCATCCAGTGCAGTGGTGGTTCCCTTGGGGTCAACTGAAGGAACGTCTTAGTAAATATGATCATAATTGGTAGCAGTGAGGATATTAATTTGGCTATGGTTTTATTTATGTCTGTGTGTACCCAAGTGGGGTCAGTCAGTGGTTTGAATCTGGAAGGTGCTGCAGGTTGGTGCTGGTGTGGAAGTGCCCACGCAGAGAGGCAAATCACTCAGCAGAAATAATTTTTACTCTTCCCTGGGTGTTATGGCCCTGTTGCACTGTCTTAGCGTGCATGCCCCAGCTTCTTCTACTAAGCTCAGTATGCCACGCTAAGGTCCTGTCCTTCCCAAAATCAGTGCCTCTTCTGAAACTCAAATTAAAAATAATAACATTAATGTTGTTTCATTTCCCTTTGGTGGTTTTTTGTTTGTTTGTTTATTTCCTTGTTTTGAATTCAGTGTCTGACTTTGGTTTCCCTGATGTATAGGAAAATTTTGTGGTAGTTCTGCAGAGACATTACTTCTAGGCAGCAACCTAAAACAAAACAAAAGGGAGAGAGAAAAAGGAGGGGATTGTCTCTTAGTTACAGAACAGCTAGTTTGTTTGTATTGAAAATAAGACTAACTCTTAAAGAATGCACTGTAATTTGTATTGTAGATCTAATTTGAGAGAGTCTTAAGTGCAGCCATGCGTTAGAGTGTTTGCAAAAATTAAAACTTTGAGATGTGGGAAGAGATTGAATTTAATTTGTAGTTTGTGCAAACATTTTAATCTCCCTCACAGAAGACTTGTGAAGTCTCTTCAAGCCCAGAATATTTGATTGTTCAGACACAGCTTTTCCAAGGGGCCCAAGGTAAGCGAGGACAAACTCAAAGGCAGATCACATCCTTGGCCTCTGTCCCTGTTTTGATTAAACTTGCACTTTCCACTTCTGCCACATGAGCCACCAAAGAAAAGTACTGTGGTGGGTCCTGCGTGGTCCATCTGCTGTGGCTCCTGAAGGAGGCGTGAGCATGCGTTACATACAGGTATCCCTGCTTATCTCAGCTCTAAATGGCTT
The DNA here is from genome assembly GCA_034008185.1 of Gorsachius magnificus. Lineage (NCBI taxonomy): Eukaryota > Metazoa > Chordata > Aves > Pelecaniformes > Ardeidae > Gorsachius > Gorsachius magnificus. The sequence continues at coordinate 14,076,592 of CM067085.1, read as the reverse complement.
TTAATGAAGTGAAGAAATCATAAGAACGGTCAGTAAGCCAGCATTACCACTGCATCCTAGAATGAGAAGGAAAAGTGAATTTGTTCAGCACCCATGTTAAAGACTTACTTTTGAGCTGCTTTGATGGTTCTGTGACTACTTCAGTCAAAAGGAGAAATGAAAATGAAGTACCAGTTTACTGGATACCTCCCAGTCTGAAATGGCTGTGCCAGGATGGGGCATTGATGGATGCCCACAGCAGTTCTACAATAGAAGCTTTTCAGTGAGGAACATGAACAAAATTAACAGAACTGTTCATTGTTATACATTCTTATTATTACCCTTGAGTCATGTACCTCAAGGGTCCCTACTGGGACCAATGCTATTTAATATCTTAATCAATGACATAGACAGTGGGATTAAGCACACCCTCAGCGAGTTTGCAGATGAGCGGTGCAGTTGACATGCCTGAGGGACAGGATGCCATCCAGCAGGACCTTGTTAGGCTTCAGAAGTGGGCCCATGTGAACCTCATGAAGTTCAACAAGGCCAAGTGCAAGGTCCTGCACCTGGGTTGGGGCAACCCACGGTATCAATACAGGCTGGGAGGTGAAGGGATGATTGAGAGCAGCCCTAAGGAGACGGACTTGGAGATACTGGTGGATGAAAAGCTGGACATGAGCTGCTGAGTTCGCAGCCCAGAAAGCCAACCGTAATCTAGGCTGCGAAACAAGAAACGTAGCCAGCAGGTGAAGGGAGGTGATTCTCCCCCTCCACTCTGCTCTTATGAGACCCCACCTGGAGCACTGCATCCAGCTCTGGGGTCCCCAGCACAAGATTGCACAGAGGAGGGCCATGGAAGTGAGCAGAGGGCTGGAACACCTGCTATGAGGAAAGGCTGAGAGAGTTGGGGTTGTTCAGCCTGGAGAAGAGAAGGCTCTGGGAAGAGCTTATTGAGGCCGTTCAATACTTAAAGGGGGCTTATAAGAAAGATGGAGAAAGACTTTTTACCAAGGACAAGATGCAGTGGTTTTAAACTGAGAGAGGGTAGGTTTAGATCAGACATTAGGAAGAAATTTTTTACAATGAGGGTGGTAAGACACTGGAACAGGTTGCCCAGAGAAGCTGTGGATGCCCCATCATTGGAAGTGTTTGAAGTCGGGTTGGACAGGGCTTTGAACAACCTGGTCTAGTGAAAGATGTTCCTACCTATGGCAATGGAGTTGGACTAGATGGTCTTTGAAGGTCCCTTCCAACCCAAATCTTTCTATGATTCTGTGATTATAGGTTGTCTGGCTTGAAGCAGGTATGCTGAATGTTTCGACAGTGTGAGACACAAGCTGTCTGCAAACAGTACAGGCAAGAGTCTCAAATTCGACTTTCAAAATCTCTTAAAATGCTCTTGTAATATTTCCGTGAGTGTGGTGAGGCTCTGTTAGACCCTCTTCAACCTGCTCTGAAGAAGATACAGATTTGGAGTGTGGCTGGCCTCAAAGGCACTCTCCCAGACAATCTGGATGCTGTGTTCCCAGTAATACTGAATGGTGTACCATAAACAGGCTATTTTATGTTTTGCACACACCCAGTCATCAATGGCTTCCTGCTTGGGAACTGTGGTATTCAGACACAGTAGCAGCAGCAGCAGCAAAGACATGTAAACACATTTACACCCATTAAGCCAAGGCCAGAAAAATGTTGGCCCATTCCCACTAAGAATATAGTAACTTGCTCACTAGCGCAGGTCCAGCTCATGTGCTGGGGTGGTTTCCAGAGCAACCCTGACTGGTGGCCACATCCCAAGGAAGCTCTGTGACATTGGGGTTGACTGAAGTATGGGCCAATTGCAAGGTTCTCTTCTGTCTTCTGCTCTGTTGTGTGCTCGAGGGATGATGGCCATTTTGGTCATAGTTTATTCCTGGCATAATATTTGTCTCTCAAAGCCACCAACGGGTTGCCAGTTTCACTATTCATGATGGAAAGATGAGCAGAAATGATGTTGAAACCCACCATCAGGATCTGCTTGGGCAAAGCCCTGTTATTTCGTAATTAGCTCTGATGCTTTTGGCCCAGCTGCTTAGGAATCAGCTCTAATCGTCTTATGAAGCCAAATTTCTGGTTTTTTCTTGGCTCTGGCAGTGCTCCTGCAGTAATGTTATGATGTCTGGCTCCAGTGATGCTTACAGTGAGTTTGTATGACCAAGTGATCAGGATGGAGCAATCGTACCTGGGCTGTCCTTAAACACAGGCTTCAGTGGAGTACATCGCTGTGCTTTTGTCTGACATCACGGGGTGGCAGTTCTGTGGCTGCAGTTTATCAGTCTTGCTCTGTATTGGAATCGGTATTTTTGTACCTTCATGTGTGTAGGTGCCAGCAGGCACCACTTAGAATCACAGAATCATAGAATCATTGATGAACAACTGAATGTACTGTAGTATCAGTGCTCACTACTGAAGATTTCCAAAGTGCGCCAGAATAAGCTCCAAATGGCTGGGAAAATGGCAAGCGAAACCAGACTCGGTTTGTTTCCTTATTAATTGATCTACTGATTGATTTTTTTAAAATACATTTTGGAAGTATGCATGTTTTGGTTTTTTTGGTTTTTTTGTTTTTTTTTTTTAACAAGAGACAACTTGTTATTGCAGCTCCAGCCTCAGTAGCCTTAGAGGACTTCTACACACATTTTGCAATCGGTGTCTGAAGGCAATGACTCATAGCTGGGTTTGGCCTGACTCCATGGAAAAGTGATTTTGATCCCCTCCAACACGGGGCACTACTGCCAGTCTGTGTCAGCCAGCACACGCACTGTTCTCCTCCTGTGTATTCACATTTCCCATGAACCCATGACAAATCTGAGCATGTGTGTGGCAGTGTTTTTCTTTTCTAAGTTGAAAAATGCAGTAGCAATGGTCCAAGTTGAGCCAAACCTAAGCACTTAGATACTTTGGGAACGTTCCTGTTACAACAGATAGGAAAACTTCCATTGCACAGAAGGGATTTTGCAAATCTAAGTGAAAAGCAATGAATGGAAAGCTCATTAGAATATAGTCATTAATTCTTGAGCTAAATTAACAAGGTTAAATATAATTTAGTGAGTTTCTCAATGTAGGTCTGCCCAATCCATTAACAGGATTTTAAAACAAACACTCTGTGATAACCGCATTTCTTAAGAGCTGCATCAAAAGTGCTTTCGCAGAAGGTCAGCCCTGGATCTGTGATATTTTGGGCTACCCTATGCTCTTGGGACCACTTTCAGTGTTTAACATGCAATGAATAAATAAGCACTCCGGAGCCCTTCTTTTTTTCCTTCTCTTTTTTTCTTCCCCCGAGTGTGGAGGGCTCTGAGAAACAATATGGGCAGCAGCAACACCTTGTGCAGATCAGAAGAAAAACCTCTCTTCTGACTTGAGCTGACTCCCACTAATTACATGGCTGGAGATGGACCTTTAGGGAAGCTGCCCCACGGCATTGTCCCGGACAATCCCCACCAAATTAGGGCCGGTCAGGCCAAATGCGAAGACAGCAGTGATTACTGAGATTATTTTCTTTTTAAACATGCTCCTTAGCTCTGCTTTGCTGGGTGTTGATTTTCAAAAGGGACTTATAATAAACGTGGGCCATCTATATATAGCCCAACTTTTGTTCGTTTGCACAGTTCAGAAAGCTTACTGTTTGAGGTTAGCCTTGAGTAAACTTGTACCATTTACTTTGGAGCATTTCAAAGGGAACAAAAACACAAATCATGATGAGGCTAATAAGAAGTTTGGGTGTTTAGTTTAAATGTGTACACAGCAATCATTGTAGAGGAAGTCCTTCTCTTTGGGAGTACATTATTATTAAGCATTGCTGTTTGCCTGGTTTTGTCTGGTCCGCAATTTGCATTCACTTGATGGATTGCCAGGGTCGGAGGTGCACTACTTGGGAAACACTGAAGTGCCGTCTCAGCAAACTCTTAAGAGGAAGGGAACACTAATACAAGCATTTGCCCAAACTCCTTGAGTCTTCTTAGGCTTCCTTAGGCTGTGCTAGATCAATATGACAGTTTGCTAAGAAGCTTTGGACATGCATTCACAAACTCTTTCTATTGGCTTTCTTGGCGTGTTATTCAGGAGGTAGCTGCTAGTGAAACATGTCTGCTACCAGCACAGAAGATTTATACATGCATTTTCTTCTCCTGCTAAGTGATTTATTTACTAGCAATAATGCCTTGCAGAGCTGCTTGGTCCAGTTTGCAGAACTCATTATGTCGACCCTCAACAATCTATAGATGAATGGGATCTCTCTCTCTCTGTTCTCCCCCCCCCCCCCCCCCGTTTTTTTAACCGTGGTCACATGGCTCCAACCCTCCTGCTCAGTGGAGTGAGATGATCCCAAGCTGGTGAACATTTCTTTCCATATTATGCACAGAGGTAAGTTCTCTTGTGCCACCTGTCTCGGAGCAATGTAGGGGTTTGCTTGCTTGCTTGCTTGAATTGCAATCATTCGCTTTCTGACTGCTTACTGTCAGTCGCTTGCAAATGGATGGGCTTATATGGGAGACAGTTTATGCAGCTTATTTCCCGTGACCTACAAGCCCTGCAAAATAGAGCAAAAATGTAATATTGTGAAAGTTTTTAATGGCAAAAACTTTGCACTGGCCTCCACTCACAGAGCACTCAAATCTCTTCTGTTCTCGGACTGCCAGAGTCTCACGCTGGTGCCTCTCAGCCTTCTCGCTCGCTTGGCTGGCTTTAATTCCTGCCTCTCCTGAGCACTGGGTGAGATTCAGCCCTTTTGCTTCCTGCTGGCGGTGTATAGGAAATCGGCTGCTCCGACAGCTCTGCCTGTCGATCCCTCAGCCAGGGAGGCTATGCAAAGGTGAAAGGCAACCAGATTATTCACGTTTTTATCTGTGAAGCACTAGTGTTTCCCTTCATGTCACTTAGGGGAGGGATAAAGGCAGCCTGGGCTCAGACGTGCCAGGGTTTTTCGTGTTCCCCTCAAAGCCCCGTGGCCCTGCGTGTCGGGGAGGCGCTGGCCTGGCTGTGGCAGGGCAGAGCTCCTGGCTCCCTCCGTGGCTGCGGGCAGGCTGCCTGCAGAGCAGGCAGCGGGACCTCACCACCCGCCGTGCACCAAGTTTTCACTTAGCAGTGGGAAGCGCAATTCAAGATTTGGGTCTCTCCATCCTTTTGGGGAGTGGGGAGCCTCGTCCCGGTCTTCCACTTCACCCGAGTCTTTGTTAAGGGAGGTCCTCAGCACACTTGGCGTTGTCCCCTTCCCCAAATGCCTGAACAGATATATGATTCCTCGGACATGTGATTTAAAAATGTTCCAGGGCATCTTAAACTGTTTCGCATTTTATTAGCCCTGCCAACTCCTAAGCACACCTTGAATAAATTCATAGTTGGTGGTTGTGGCATATGTACCTTGGCTATCGTGGGTGGATAAAAAATGTTTTATACCCTCGAGGAGCAGCAAAAGAGCGAGCGAGCTCCATGCAGCGCGAGGAGTGAAAAAGTTGGATTAAATCATGTCTGTCTGCCTGTGGTTGAACTAGCAATGAGGCATTTTCAATCAGAGGTCAGGGCTGTGGTCAAATTTCTGCTTCAGTTTTTGCTTGCCATAATTTTCCCTCATACCAGATTCTCTGTGAAACTCCAGAAGGACCGAGACACTCTCTGTGTCTGACCTTTTGGGGCAGGATTTTTCAGACAGTCCTGTTTCAATTGAACTCACTGCCAGAGCATGCAGGAAGGAAGCGACATGTGTTAGTCATACACCCTGGTGTGTGTTTAGCATCCAATTTGTGTACAGTCCGGGAATAACCCGGCATAATTCTGCAAAGCTGGACTCACGCTTAGATGTTTTGATATTTGGGCTAGGAGGGGATTTCTTCATACATGAAACAGGCTTTCAGCGCTCGGGAAGGATCAATACCTCCCCCCGGGGAGCTCAGGCAATGAAAATATTTTTGCAATAGATGCTGGAGCTCAACCTGTGCACGGGTGTCTCTGACTGAGTGAGCGCATTTCAAAGCTGGAGTTTACCTGTGTTTACCCACCCAAGCCAGACCCTCCATGGGTGCACATGGGCATCGCTGCCCCGGCTTCACGGGCAGCATTGTGCCCCGAGGGTGGCTGACGAACACCGGTTCGGGGGGAGCGTGTGCCACAGAAGGCAGATTGTGAAAGGTGTGGGAAGAGCCTGAGTGTGGAAACGGCGCTGGGGGCAGCTGCGCCAGGCTTGACATTTTGAAACAACATTCATTAAAAGTAACTTTTTAATCCCTGAGGGAAGAGAAACCAGAAGTGACAGTCTCCTGGCTACAGCCTTTCGGTTTTAATCCCAGTTTTGACTTTTTGCCTAGGATCGACAAGCCGCAGAGAACAAAAACATATTTTAAAAAGTTTCTTTCAAGGCAGATGAATGTTAATCATGAGGGTGGGATTTTTTGTTGTTTGGTTTTTTGTTTTTTTTTTTTTTTTTTTTAACTGCTGCCGATCTGGAGGAACTGGAACAGCAGACAGCCTCACTTTAAACTGGTATCGTTCTGCTCCTGTAACTAGGACAGTATTTCTGCTCTTCGGCAGTCACAGCTGTACATTGTGTCTGGCTTTTTTGGGACATCAGGCTGCTGTGCAGGATGGCTGGTCCTTTGCATCACATGAGCATGGTGCTGGGACAGTCTCTGTGAAGGGTCCTTGACTGTGGTGCTCTGTGGTGAGAGAGACTGGGATGAGCCAATATTTGGATCCATGCAGTTGGATATCCTGGAAAATGGGGTCTTTGAAACCAAACTGGAAGTAAAGTGATGCAAGGGAGGCAGGAGATGCTGTTTCTCTCGCTGCAAAAACCCACCCCATTTTCCCTCTGACACAAGTCAGCCCAGCAGCTCCCTCCCAAGGACCTTGGCCCATTAGTGACTGGGAGTGCTTCAGCAGACCTTCTCCTCTCAGCTACCTGTTAGAGCAGCAAGCCCAGGGTTTCCAAATCACCCACTGCTCCAAAAATGTGTGTGTGCAGTACCACAATTAACATTCCTTCTGAGCGCCTTGCATTAAGCATCTCTATATGTGTCTTGAAGGAAACCTCTGAGAGATTGTCTTTTATGGAGGAGTTATAAGAGATTTCTTATGGCTGAGTTCACCTATAGAAAATACAGAATTGTAAGTCTATGTAGTTCAAGAAAGAAACTGAATTAGCCAGACCCAGACAAGAATAAGTTAACAGTACTCACTAAGGAGCCTTGAGTGGAATTAGAAAAGAGAAAAATGGCCTGCTGATAAAAACAAAAGCCAAAAAACTCGAAGAAACCCTTCCTTCCCCCATCCCCAGCTAATCAGTCCAGGACAGAGCAGGAGCGGGGGTAGGAGGGAACGCGGGATCTACTTGATGCCGGTGGTGTATCTCCTCCTTCCCTTCTTTATTTGACCCTCTTTTAGAGGAATGTTTAGCAAAGCTGTTTATTTTGCATAAACCCAAGTAATAACGTGGCCCCGGGTGACAGGACCTGAATGAAGATGACAGCAGTTTGATTTAACGATTAGCCACCTGACCCGATAGCACCTCTGGAATCTCAACTGCAGAATAAATTCCCATTCTTCCCACATGGGCTGCATGTTAATCACGGGAAGAAAAGCAAAGGGTGGTTGCAATAGGGCCATTGTTCCGGAGAGCGAAGGCTTGAAAAGAAACTGCCCGTCCCTGCCTGCTTTGTGCTGGCTTCACGCTGAGTCTTGGACACTCAAATTTCTTTTACTGCTTCTGTATCCCCCCCTCCCTCCCCTCCCCGACGAGATACTGGTTTCCAATGGGGCAGATTCAGCCAGGTTCATTCACCCAGGGACTTGCCTTCTCCCTGAATTATCACTATATAGTTTCTAATATTTGTTTCAGCTGAAAGTCGGCGCTCGCAGCGCAGGAGTCTCTCTGCAGAGTTAGTGGGGCAAGTCGCTGAGGGTTCCCTGCTTTTTCCAAACATTCCCTAAAGCAGCTTAGCAAAGTGGTACGGCTTTGTTTTGAGGGAAACCAATTTGGGGAAAATCTTGCTGTGCTTTTTGTTTCCTCCCTCCCCTCCCCTCCCCCTGCCCTCCCAACTCTTTCAAAGCCCCTGCATTAAGTGCGGTGGTAATGGTACAGCCCTCGCCTTAGCAGGCTAATATTCACTTACAGTTCAGCCTTCCAGCTTGGTAGCACGGGGAGAGACATGGCAAAAGGGAATTAAAAAATGATTGCAAAGTCAATGGTTTAAAGAGTAATTACAGAGTCATTAAAGGTTATTACGGAGAAACGTTCAGCTGAGCAGCGATTAGCATTCCTGATACCTCAAGTTCACTGTGGTTTGAGGGCACAAGTGAGACGAGTTGTAGAGGTCTCTTCTGCAAGGGGATGGAAGCAGCTCCTCTGGGGCTCGCAGCCTGCTCCCGCAGCCAGGCACTCACTGCCCACCTCCTGCTTCCCCCGGGCTGCCAGCTCGGCCGTCAGCTGCGCCTCAGGATTGTAACCAGCTCCAAGCTACACGCTGCCATGCCCTGCCCAGAGCAATGCTCGCTTGGGTTAGCTCGTGGCTGGTGGCCCCAGCCAACCATTCAGAGCTGCCTCAGTCCTACCCCACCTCCTACCCCCACAAAAACCTTCAGGTGCCATCAGGATTCAGCTCTGTCACGACATGGGTGGTAGAGGGCTTCGTGCTGCCGTTTGCACCTGCAAATAATTTTGGAGGTTAAAAATCCCAGAAGGCAAATTCTTGAAAAGCAGCACCTCAGCATCACCCTTGCACGGTCACTGTGATGCACTTGTGATGTCGCCCCAAGTGCCCAGAGCTGCTGGGTCTGGGGTACTCTCCTTGACATGGATGGACCTTGCTCAGCCCCGGTGGGAAGATGGGAAAGCCTGGTGTCCCTCCACACTGTAATTGTGAAAGTCTTGAAGAGCAGCAGGAACAGACAGTGTTGTCTCTTGTGTGTTTGTGTTTGTCCATATGCAGTGAAAAAACCCACAAATCAAAAGTCAGGTCTGTGGTGTTGGTGCAAGAAGAGTGAGTGAAACACTGGCCAGACTCCCTGTCGTTTTATAGTGGGGAAGGCCAAATAAGTATTTAAACAGATAAAACACATAGGTAAAATAAAACTAAATATTAATGGCAGTATTAGCAAGTTATAAATATTTAGGTGCAAAGCAGGTACGACTCTCGTTGCTCAGGCAGTTTGTTTCTGGTCTGTGCTGCTGTTTGGATTTTCTTTTGAGCATTGAAAAGGGCATTAATATCTTGCCAGGAAATATTATTTCCAAGGTAAATTAAAAAAAAAAAAAAAAAGAAACGGGCATAGTAAGCCAGCAGGAGCCCTGGGATATGCAGAGGCAGACCCTGCCGGAGCTGGGTGTCAGGGCAGGAATGCGCTTCTGCTTGAAGGGGAGCAATGGATGGGCGCATCCAAAGGGGGTCTCTGGGCCAGTGAGGAAGACTCAGACTTTCTTCTTGGGCAAAATAAAATGGGACTTGTTTTTGGTTAAAAAGAAGTGTATTTTTTAAAAATCAGGGATGATAAAAAGCTACTTTTTTTCCCTTCTGAGGGCAAGAAGCACTTAGTTTGCTTACCAGCTGACACCTTGGTGAGGAAAACACTGCTGCCTTTTCACTGCGACGCTCCCCGCATGTCTCCCCCAGACGGACAGACAAGGCACGTCCCGCCAGCCCGGCTGGCTTCCCCAGGGATCGCAGCCCATCCAAGGAGGGAGGCCGCACTCCGAGTCTGTCCGGGCAGCTGGTATTCATTTATGTTTTACAAGAAAGCCTCTCACTGCAAATAGCTTTTGCAGATCTCTAAGATGTCGGAGCGGCACAGGGAGGGAGGCCGCGTTCTCGGCTGCACGGGGCTCACTTCCGCAGCACTGTTCAATACCAGCCTCCGTGTTTCTCCCCCATCAGATCCATGCTAGTCTGCTGCTGGTGGGGGGATTTTCACGCTGATGTGACCAAAACTCATCCGATTCAGTTGATATAATTATTCTTCTAGGCTGCTCCCACCCTCTCATTGTAAATCCTGTGACATCTGAGGCGGGGAGCGGTGGAGGCAAGAGTTTGTATCCCGGGCTTTCGAGGCCCAGCAGCATCAGGAGATAACCAGGCAGCATAGCTGGAGCATGGTGCTTGATAACTGCTTTACCTCTGAGCTAGGGGCACTTCTGAGGCTGTCAGCTTTGCCAAAGTATCAAGGGTTGAAGCGGAGCCTCTTGTTTCTGGTGCAAAAGAGCCAGCTCCCCGACCAAGAGCTGGTTTGGGGCTGGGAGTTGGGGCTTTGCAACACACCGAGTGAGCAAGAGGTTACCCTTCGGCAAGCAAAATAGCACAAGAGAAGGACCCGCAGCCGCTGCAGGCATCTAGGAACATTTGTCACCTGTTTTTTTCCTCCACTGATGGAAACAAGAGTAGCTGTGGGGTAGATGTTACGTTTAGCTGAACAGAAGACATTGGAGGTATGAAAGACCTGACTCAGGCAGGCATTGCCATTAGCCCAGCTGGCTGCTCCCCAGCCTCCCCACTGCTTCCACGCACCGCTGTGCCATGTCGGGAAGGGGGGGGGTCCATGAAATGTCAATGCAGGAGCAGCAGCATCAGTTTGGGTCAAGGTCAAGGTCTGTCTACCTCTGGCTCCAGCTTTGGACAGGGGTGAGTGCCCAGTTTGCAGGGCAGGTGTGCAAGCATCTTCCCAGCGGTGTTCTCACAGCCTTGCAAATCTTCCAGTTCAAGGACTGTCTGAATTGCAAGGTGGCATCACGGAACTTTTCTCCCATGAATCTGTAGAGTCATTTTCTGCAATGGTATATCCTTTTAGCGTGAGCACCATCCTACAGCAAGGAGTGCTACAGCTTAGCTTTGCACTGCACAAGGGAACACCTTTGATCATTTTAGCCTGCATCCTCTCCATGTTATTTGGTGGCTTGCAGGTCTTGTATGGGAAGAGGCTGTGAATGAGCAACCTGTAGCATTGTCTTCAACCCAACCACAGATTGCTGAACCTCCTCTGTTTTTTTTTTTTTTTTTTTGGCAAACTGATGAGCATAGGTCTGCTCACTCTCTGCATCAAGCTTCATCACAGGAGCAGAGCTCAGTCCGCCAGACCCAAGGCTCCTCTCTTTTAAGTGCCTGAAGTAGGAAATGGGTCTCTCCAGGCTTCCTGAATAATCAAAGAAGAGAAAAAGCCTCCTTCTGGCAGGAGAGCGAGGCCACCCAGTCTGATCCCCTTGTCTTTCCTCTTTCTTTCTGCGCTCTCTTTACAGCGAAACTCTTTATGTAGAGACCTACAGGGTTCAGGTGGTGTGATGGTTGCCTTGTAAGATAAAAAGCTCCTGTCTGTGACCTTCAAAAGTACAGGGTGGCTAGGTGCTGCTTGGGTTTTGGTGGGTTCCTACCAGCTTAGATAGGGTGCTGTTGGGTTGGCTTTTGGGGTTTTTTTTACTTTTGTTTTTGTTTCTTTTTTTCCAACGAATGGGTGGAGGACACATCTTAGAAAATGGACCACTGATTATGTACTGGCGATTGCTGGTCTCCTCTGAGAATTGAGGCTATACTGTCTTTTCTGTTGGTTGCTAATGGTATGTAGTCCTGTATTCATAGCGAGCCAAATATATAGCTTCATAGTGGGAGTCCTTTCTGCATGGCTTGCCCTTTCTGTTTGTATTTTGGTTGCGGGGGACTTGCAGTCCCTCCCTCAGACGTATCCTCCAAGGAGCAGTATGTTTTACCTTAGAAACAAGATGCAAACACAGAGACGTGTTCCCTGCGTAGTTAGTAACGCCGATGACGCTCAGCACACTGTGCAAAATGCCTGGGGCCGTACAGAGGTGCTTTGTGCAGACCCATGAAATGCTGGCTATCCGCTTTTCCCCTGAAAATATTTTGCATGCGTGATGGTGCATGGCAAAAATGGAGGAGTCAGAAGAAGGGCAGGAGCCAGCGATATTTGGCCAGGCACTCGGTTTATCTCTACCAGCTCAGCCCCAACCTCTGCCTCCTCTTGCCTTTGCCTGTCCTGTCTACCTGGCGGCAGCGGCGGCAGGGCTGGGGCTGGGAACGCAGGCGGGCACCAGTGGGAATCTGCAGCCCCTCTTTGAGTTTGACCCACCCGGGCTCTGAACGCGGGTCTCCATGGGTGAATGATCAGTGCCTTAAACAATTGCGCTGCGCTCTCCCGGCATCTAATTACCAGGACAAAGCGGTCCATAATAATGGATATTGCAGAATGGCTTATTCTCCTGGAGGATTTGATCCAAACCCCAATGAAGTCGGTGGAAAGACTCCCATTGATTTCAATAGACTTTACGTCAGGCTGCTAGCGTGCTGTTCATTACTTTGCTGTTAATCGCAATATGTTTTATCAAAACTTTTTCATTTAAGAGAAGATCCCAAAATCGTAAATGTTTTACTCAGAGCATGGAAGCATGGTCCTTTTCAGAACGACTGTCCTTCTGTCTTGAATTAGGATGTTGATTGCTAGGAAAATAACATCACTTTTGAATATCACCTAATTTAGCTTTAGTAATGACAATTGGTAATTGCTTGCATTTTTAAATTTGCCAGTAAGTAAAGCTGTGCAGGAATTTCTCCTAACATCATACCATTTCAGGAGCCTGGCAAAATATTTTATTTGCTTCCTCTACTGAAAGCATACACAAGGGCTGACATATACACTAAAACACTGTTCTCCTGTGCTTTTGCTCCTTGTGGCCACAGTCTCATTAACATTGCTGCATGTAAAAAACTCCCAAGACCTTTTTTTTTTGTAAACTGAAAGTTTCCTCATCTGATATTTTCACGAGTCTGAGGAAAATATTTTGATATAAACTGATAGAGAAACAATGAAAATTGTTATAATTTATATTACATATATATTTAAAAAAACATGTAATGCTTTAAAATTTTCATGGTCCCATGGGATTCCCTATTACCACACACTACTCTGGGAAAAAATGTTTGTGTCCAGCTGACGCAACCATGTCCCTTTAAATAGACCATTTTCTTTAGAAAACTTAAATTGTAAAAGTTGATGATGTTCCTTTGTCTCTTGCCTGGTTTGACCTTGGTTAGCAGGAAGATGTAAGATGACCATGCCTTGGTGAGGATTTTGGCTGAAGGTTCAAAACCCAGGGGGTGAGCCTTAGAAGTTCTTCAGGAGCCACAGACTTGACCCGCAGGGGGAAGGTGTTGGGAGGGATGGTGCACGTCCAGGAGGGGGAATGCTTTGGGGTGGTGGAGACGTGCCCAAGAGTAGTGGTGATGTGCCTAAGAGATGGAGAAGGGGTTTTATGGGGGGACTGGCAAGTGCTGACACCCTCACAGCTGGGAATGCCTTAGGGAAGGAGCCCAGAGGTGGAAAAATGGGGCACCCATTGTCATCGTGTTTAGGGAGAAGGTAGAGAGGCCAGAAATGAAGCAAAAGGATGGTATTGAGAGCAGGACATTCAGACCTGCCCTGGAGGAGGGTCCCTGGGAGAGGACAAGCATGAATGGCTTCCTCCCAGCCAGGCACCACCAGTGTGGGTCATACAGATGCTGAGCAGGATCCCATCCGAAACCCAGAGTATCATGAGCTACCAAAAACAGAGGAAGAAAGCCAGCACCAGGAGGGAAGGCTTCACTGCCTCTTTGTTACCTGCTGGGCCAAGGATGGGGGGGATTGGCACAAGAAGGAATCCTCTTTGATCCCTGCACAGGAGCTTGTCCCAACTCAGTGGGCAATATTGAGCTGTGTGTAAATGGGCAATATTGAGCTGTGTGTAAACTTTAAACTACAGCCATCCTTGCACATGAGTATAGCAGTACCCAGGCGGTGCTTTCTGCCTGCCGGGCAGACAAGCCCAAGGGATGAGCCACACCGAGCGCCACACTCAGCCCCATATGCCAAGTCCAAGAAAAACAGCGTGCTTTGCCGCCAAGAAAGCAACAGCTAAATTTGTCTTCAAACTACAACGATTTGGAATAGGATCACTGCAAGGGGAAGCTGGTTCGTCACGGTTCAGAAGATTATTCAAAACGCATGAAATTTGCGTGGAATTTCCTTAATCTGCCTTTACAGGAAAATTCCTTTCCCACTTCCTGAGGGCAGGCCGGTATTGTTGAAGGCAGCATTCTTTAACTGGGGGATATCATTTATTATAAAGGATCACGGGTCAAAGTATCTTAACCCAGATCAAGGGCAAGGTCTGTGGGGACTGCCTGGAGCCTTTCGTGGTAACTCACAATAAAGGCCCAATTATAGAGCGAGGGGCTGACACCAAACCCATGCCGCGGCTGCAGATGGCGAATGCACCTACTTGGGTCGTGCATCTTGTTAAAGGGAGAAATTACTGTAGCTTCAAATTCTTGAAATGGGTCACCACAGCTCGCAGGCTAATTAAGCCTTTCTAAAGTGAAATCCATGTTGCTTAACACTCCCTGTATTTTTCTTAGTAGTTTAACCTTGATATCTTTCCTGGGATTAGAGAGTGATGAAAGGTTGAATTATTTGTCTCTGAACTCCCACCACGAGCGGTCTGACTGCATCTGTTCAAGTTCCTGGTTTCTCAACATTGGTGTTGCATGTGATGCTCTGAGGGTGTTAGGCTCTAAGATTGTATCGCTCTAAACTACTGTTATTCACTTGGCATGCAGTTTACTGGTTTGAAAGAGACAGCAGTTCCAGGAAAAAAAAAATAGGCAGGTAGGGAATCCCATGTAATTAAAAGAAAATTTTAAGATTAAGGGTTTTACATACATATGCATGCATTTCTGTCCAAGCTTTTTATGAAGGAGTTTGTGAGTAGTGTTATAGTTGCTAAAAGATTTTTGTAAAACTAAGGGCAACTTATTCTCTGCTGCTAGGGAAACTGAGGCACAGCTTGGAAGGGAAACCTGTCAAAAGTTATTAAATACAAAGGCATGTCTGTGGCTCAGGACCCAAGGCAGAAAATTGCCTTGGGGGGGAGTACTCTGGAGTATTGCTGTGTGTGTCTTCTGGCCTTGGGGTCTTCTCTGGGAGGTGATCACTGTTGGAGGGGCCATAAACCTTGTCTGACCTGGTGAGGCTGTTTGGAGGTCCTTGGGTATTGCTGGGTATTGCAGCTGCTGGTCAGGAGGCTTGGGGAAGGTGGATGCACCATCCATTTCTAAGTAGTAAAATCTGCTTATTGTGCTGTTCTGGAAAGCCAAACAAAACTCCACACCCATGTTTCATTCCTGTTTTGCATGTACGCTTTTGGCATGTCCAGCTAACTGGCCAAGCTGGGTGTTTGCAAATGCAGCCCCGGTGCATGGAGAGCTCGGCAGGGGAGTGGAGGCTGAGGGAGGTTAGTGGTGCGTGGGATATCTGTAGCTGCTCGAAGTGCCAGGCTGTGCTAGGAGGTACTGCAACCTCTCCCTATGTCATTAAGGCTTATCATTGCCACAGACAGTGATTGGAAAAGGCTTTTTGCAAGGCTGAACTGTAAGCAATAAAACTTGCATTCTGATACAGGCATAGTGCACTTAGCTAATAAAAATAGCCTTGGTGTCAAAAGGTTTCCATAAACGTGGCTAAACATATTAGCAGCTGCTGTGTTCGCCTTTCGCTTCTCTGTAGACCCAGGATGAGGTGAGGTGATAAAAACGGGCTTTTTGTTTCCGCTGGGAGCCAAAGTCACAGAACTTTACTTAGGATGCTGAAGGAGCAGTCCTGACGTTTCCCAGTGCAGATCATCTCCCTGGTCTTTTCCTCCCTTGGCAGCCCAAATATACTCCCAGCTGCAATGGGTTCAGTCTCAGGTGTCCTGGTGTGGGCAGCAGAGTTGCCCTTTTCTCCTGGCCCTGGGTGGAGGGCTGGAGCGCAGGTGATGTGCGTGATGTGGGTGGATGGAGACCTGGCCCTGACTTTCTCACCGCCTGTGAGTGACCGGGCTGAGACCCTTGCGTTGCTTCAAAGTTCAGACTATGAAAAGGGAGGGATAACTGTGCTGCGATGGACACAAGGATGTGCACCATGAGCTCCCTCAACCAATAGCTGTTTTCCAAAGCCCAAATCTGCCATCCAGGCCCAGTTGGAGCTCCATTAATTCAGTGAAACTGCTTGCAAACTACAGTATTACCCGACATAAGTGAGTGTGGCAAAACTGGACTTACAACTAATAAATTAAGGATTTCTTGGGACCAGATGCTGATAAAAAAAGAAACATCATGTAGTTGAAGGTGAATGTTGATTTGACAACAAAGCATTATTTCATAATGGAGCAATTAATGTCCCTTATTTGCCCAACTATTACCAGATTTCTTTCATATGATCACATAGTCATTTGAGTCAGAGGAAAATGTATTAACCAGTCTGCCTGCATTTCCCAGTCATACGTCAACCCCGTGGTGTTTGCCAGGAGAGGTGACAGGGGTACCTGTAAATTGGATTATACTCCAGAGGTCCCTTCTTGGCTGGCAGCTGTGGTCACAACAGTTTGGTAATAATAATTAGCACTTACATGTACTGGCAAATCTGTGTTTGGCAACTCTTTCGGGCTGTGGATGTGGCTTGCGTTGACACTAGATGAGACAAAGTCAAGAGAAGATAAGAGAAGAACGCACCCTGAGAAATGGAGAAAACCTAATACTCCAGAAAATCATGGTGCCCACAAACTTGTTTGCTGGCCAGCCAAATAACTGAAAATCTCACAGGGAAGTGTGTGAATAATTAAACATAGCCACAACCGTTTGTGGCCATTGCAGTTCAGTTAATAATTTAGAAAGGTATCCACAATAGCCTGTCTTCCCCTTCCTTCACACCATAGCTTCCCCTGCTCTTTTTCTTCCTCTTCTTCTTCTCCCCATCTTTTAGTAAGTGAACGTGGCAGGATCTGTGGTACCAGCTGATTCCTGGAGAAGTGTGATAGGGTCCTGTGAACCCACCAGAGTGGTTAGATGTGCCATCACCTCAACCAGTTGTGGCTTTGACAACCAGCACGATGCTGGCATAGGTTTATCTGGGCTCTTTTTTTCCTTCCTCTTCCTCAGCAGTCCCAGCAATGTTTCAAGGTGCTGGTGCCTACCTGGCATTCTTGGTCCGTGAGGAACAAAGTCACTCTCCTTGCAATGTGGTTTCATTGTCTCCCTGGTCCCTGACCCAGATCCTTTCTCCTTTTAAGCACACACAGGTGTGTTTGCCTATGAGTGAAGAGTTGTGAAATCAGGGTTGGTAATGGGAAAATGCTCATTCAGGTGTTCAAAGGCACCTGCCGCTGGACCTCTGCTGCTCAACTGAGGATGTCAGTGGTGCTTCCTGGCAGCAGATGCCCCATCCTAAGGACATGTCCAGTTTATACTGATACCTGCCCTTGTGGGGCTGGGTGAAGGAAATCGTCCTTGGACTTGGGGCTGGGAAACAGCCTCCGTGAGCTGCCGGCAGGGTGGTGCGGGTGGTGCGACATGTGATGATGTGAGTGTGGAGATTAAGGTACCGCGGCTTTCTCAGCTGTCAATATGGCCTCATTCACATGCATTAGAAATTAATTTGTAATTTTCAGGAGGATATGTGAAAAAGTTCCTCTAAAACAACTCTCAATAAGAGTGTCACCAGCTCAGAGGATGAGCGCTCATGTAGACCATATTTGAGTTATCAAACCCAACAGCTAGAGGCAAATGTCAGCTTATCATAACCACTCTGTAAACAGAAATCATCACATAATCTTTTGTCTCACCCATCACATCCAGGTGACAGCCCAGGAAGCCTGTTAGCAAATGCCAACACGCCTACCACACCGGGGAGAGTTACGTGCCTGGGTTAAACACCGCACGGGGAGTACGGGAGCCTCAGCAGGGTAACAGCAATGAGTCACCTGAAGTCAGAGAAGCACTAAGTGATTTTTCTCATGGGAAAAACTGAGATCTAACATCACCGGGATTGAAAACCTTTTTTTTTTTTTCTTTAATGTTTCTTATTGAAAATATCATGCATGATAAAAGGGGAGTGCAGAAAGAGGGTACATATACTTATACCGCTCTAGATGGGTATATAATAATCTGAATTTTGCAGTGGGAAGATAAATTATAGAAGTAACCGCAGCCAAACGAATACCAGAGCCAGGAGTAAAATTGCAAGAATTACAGTACATACTTCAAAGTGCAGTGCTTGTGCTAATAGCCTGATAGCAGTACCTGTTTCAAAGTTAGAAGTGTGTTGTCAGTAAAACAGTGTTCACAGATGTTTTGATCTGCCAGTACCGCATTTCTGAAGAACTTAATATGCCCATTTCTGCTGTTGCCCTAGTTCGGGGCCCCTGTACACAAGAGGTTGCATAGATCCCATCCTGAAACAGTGCGATGAGCTCCAAGCAGTGGGTCAAAGCAAATCCAAGGGTCTTCCCCAAACCTCTCTTACCAGGGTGTCTGGCTGCTTTTCCTGTCCCGTGCCACTGTGCAGGTGTTGCTACATTGCAGTTGTTGATTTTATGCCAGAACAACACTGAAAATGAGAGAAAAGTCCAGTATGATGCTATATCTGTTGTGCGGTGGCTTTCCAACTCAAAGTCAGTGCTAACATTGCTTTCAGCAGACAATGAATGAATAAATAAAACCCTAAATTATATCTGAAGCTGTTTACCATAGGAGGCTCCCCATCTTGCAGATCTCAAGTTAACTTGAAGGTATCAGCACACATCAGCTGGGCTCTGAACTGAGTGGGGCAACAGCTCCCTTTTCTGCTCACTGGGGACAGACGCTAATAGAGGGATGTACTGCAGAATCACACAACTTTGAAGTTAAACACATTCTTTTATAAGTGGGGAATTTGCTGACAGTGGTAGATAGAGGTTTGGGTTTTTTTAAAAAGTAATGTATTAGCCACAAATTAATAAAACCATCCCAATTTATGCAAAACATGAGGTTGCAGGGACCTGTTTCAGAGTCCCTTGTGTCATTAAAAATACTCCTGCTATCACAAAACTCTTTTTATTGGTGTCACATTTTGAATTCCTTTCTTTTTGTGCATCCTTTAAGATTAAATGTTTTTTAATAAGAGGGTTTCTTCAAAATTGATTGGGGCATGGGGGTGTTGTGCTGATCATTAGATTGTTTCAGTGCAGATGTCATTTGGTTTATTCTAGCTTAGTTTAAGGCTGTGCTTAACTTTAGTCCCCCAGATTGTCACTTTTATCCCAAGACGAAGGGGATTGCACAGGTTGTCTTCAATGATAAAATGCACATAAATGAAACAGCGCAGTTTTTGTTGTTTGATCTGGCCAAAGTAATCTGCTTCACTTCCCAAAGTTATGGAATAGGTTGGCTGAATTAATATGGGGAGTGATACAGGATATTTGAACTCCTGTCAGTTATTTTATTCTGCTTTTTCCCAGCAGTAAAATGGATTTGTTCTGAAACCAGGAAAAGAAAGAAATAAACTTGGCAGATGTAACCAGTTTATGATTTATTCTGAGTTGTAGCCTGATCCAAACGCCACTGAAGTCTACAGAAATCTTTTGGGGGATTTCAAAAGGAATCTCATCAGGCTCTTGATTAATATTCTGGGGAGTTGGGGCGGGGATGCATGTTTGGGGCCGAGGGAGTCTTGCAGATCTCATCCTTTTTTTTTTTTTTCCACGGTTTGCATTCTCTTGGTGTATATCTTGTCATGCAAGTATCTCAGTGTTCCCTGAACCATATGTATTTGGATTAAAAGGTAACATGAGAAGCGCTGGGAAAAGCTGGAGCCAAGTCCCATTTTATTGCAGGAAGGCCTCAAAGTGATGTGAGGAGGGACAGCATGTCTGACATCTGGGGCTGTGGGAACATTACTTAGCGGTTGCAATAGAGACAGGGGTTTCTTGTCAGTCCTGCTTCCCTCGTGTCCAAATTCTCATACTCGTGTGCCAGCTCAAGCGAAGGAAAAAGGGGGATGAAGGGAGGAGAGGTTTGCATTGTGTGATCTCCTCACACGAGCCCCACTGCAAGGGATGCTCAGCAGGCGGGTGTCTTGTCCCAGGGTGCGGGTGGACCCAGGCGAGTTGCAAAGCCTTGTGCCCTGGTGCACTTTGGGTCTCGGTTTCATGAGGCAGCATAAGTGTGTGACCTTAGTCAAGCCAATTAACCTTGCTGAAGCATCTGGAAATAGAGATGAGTAATAATTGTAGCAGAATTTAGCATGTGGCATCTTTTAACTTTACAGTTATCTGCAGTGTTTTCCAGACTGGAAAACTTCCAGATTTTTCTAGGATGGGAAAGGCCACTATGTGATGTATGGAAACAAAACAGGCTTTGCACCCTGATTTATTCCTAATCTTATTATTGTGTGACAGGATCAGTTATTTCTCAAGGGGTGGTTTAATTAATGTTTACAAAATATTTGCAGTTCTTGGGGGAAAATGCATCACAAAAGTGTGTTATTACTTGGGCTATTTATTAGATGGCACCCGAGATATGAAACCTCCTGCTTGTAACCGTCTGCAACCGCGTTTCAGTGCACGTTGTGAGCTTTCAAAGTCCTTTTGGAAAAGCTGGTCTTGTAAAACCTTATTATTTTTCTCCCCCCTCTTCCCCGCCCCCCCCCCCCTAAAGTGGGAGGGAATCACAGATGATCTTTCACATGATTCTTCCAACACCCAGTCATTCATCAGCAGAGACTTAAAGATAATAAACTTTTTGTTTCAGGCAATTACTTAATCTCGACAAACTCCTGTGTTAAGCAGGGCTATTAACTGAGCAGGCCATAAATCAGCGTGTTGCCAGGTGGGTGAGTCTCCTGAACTGCAATCACTCTTCAGGACCTTCCAGAGACCCCTCACAGTCTTAAGCACCCTCATTACACAAGCAGCATGCTAACAACCAGCACTTTGCATGAGCTGCCTGGAGAATCCACTGCAAACTGCACTGGGACCATTTTTAACACCAGGCGGAAAATTTTCATACCACGGCAGGATGATACATGGGAGTTATTAGCCTGCACCAAAACCACAGCTGGGTAAAACAGATAACTTCCTCACCCCTCTCCTCATCAGACCTTCTGCTTAGTTAAGAGCAGTGGGCTGCTGAATGCTTGGTGAAAAGCCAGCTTGTGCAGTGGCCTCTTAGTCTTTATGGACTAGGAGTGCTTTGGGGACTGATGTCCTGAAGCATGAAAACTCCCAAAACTCTTCTTTGAAGGCTACTGAGATGCTTATTCACCTGGGTTGAAATGCAAAAAAAAAACCCCAAAAACCGAAAAAAACCCAACGAAAAAAAAGCCCTGCAATTTTTTCATGACTCTAGCAGAAAGCAGACATCTTTGCTTCCATTTCCAGAAAGAAGTTTGGTCAAAATGCACAGCGGACTCTGCACAGGGTTTTCCCAGACTTGATTTGTTCAATTTTACAAATAATATAAACAGACCTTTCATGCAGAGGGGAAATTTTTCAAGCCATTGCCTATAGGAACAGTTTGATTTCAGTTTGTTTTAGTGCCTGGAGGAGCGTATGCATAAAGAAAGCAAACTCACTCCTGTGGTTTGGATTGGAGAGGCTAGAAATGCCAGTGCTGCATTTGAAGCACGGCCTTGTCCTGAAAGATTGAGAAAGCCTTTGTAGCGTGAGGGGGTATGGGTGTCCCTGCGATGGCAGCAGGCAGCCCTGCGGCGGGGGAGACCGCTCAGGTAGGTCTGTGCTTGGGGCGGGCTGGCGTGCTCTTTCTTGTTGGCACTGGCACCTGCGCTTTCATGGCATCGAAGCATCTGCTTGGGTGTTTTTTCTTCTGCAAGGCGGCTTTCCAGCTCCTGCAAGTTGTGCCAGCTCCTTGTGCCGATAGCTCCTGGTGCACTACCTGATGGATTTGGGGAAATGCACTTAGTTTGCAGTGGATGGTCAGCCCAGCTTCTTCATACACATAGTTTGGCCAACACTAGAAGCAGTCATGTCCCCCAGGACCAGCAGCTGGGAAGCTGGGCTGTGAGTATGAAGCTTGCCCAGCTGAGCACCTGCCCTTGGCAAGGGCTAAGTTATCTTTCAGCAGGATGCGCTCCTCAGTCCAGCCAGCCCTGCAGCCACACAAAACCAGCCTGGCTGCCATAACGGAGAGTAGCACGACATGAGGATGAGTGGCCAAGGGAGGTCAGGACTTTGCTTTCTGTGGCAGCCTGGGCTGGAAGTGGTTGCTGAACCACAGCCTAGGGGCTGTCTGTGCTCATTCATGCACCAGCTATCTCATGGTAAGTTCAGGGAGTTGATCCAGCCAAAGCCCCATGCAATAAAATTTTAGGTGATTAGTTTTCCACTGGATGAACTCCCTGAGCTGGCTCTGTGTGTGATTGCATGAGTGCCAGTGCCACCTCCGGGGAGGGGTGTGAATGCGTGGCCGGGGGCGTGAGGCAGGGTCGATTTGAATGCTAAAAGATGTCCCCGTGTGTAGACCTGCTCCTAGGGATGCAGTTTGGGATGACACTTTTCTATAAGCTTTTACATGCATGAGCGGAAGGCGCATGGTCAGGGCTTTGCTAGACTTGCTGTCGGATGAAAGGAGGCTGTAGTGAGGTGGGTGTTGGTCTCTTCTCCCTGGCAACGGGCAATAGGACGAGGGGAAAGTTGTGCCAGGGCAGGTTTAGGTTGGACATGAGGAAAAATTTTTTCGCTGAAAGGGTTGTCAAGCATTGGAATGGGCTGCCCAGGGAAGTGACTGAGTCCCCATCCCTGGAGGTATTTAAAAGACAGGCAGACGAGGTGCTTAGGGACATGGTTTAGTGGTGGGATGGCAGGGTTAGGTTAACAGTTAGACTTGATGATCTTAAAGGTCTCTTCCAACCTAAACGATTCTGTGATTCTATGAGCAGTGTCATGCAGAAAGCACTGCAGGATAGCTGATGTGCTCTCCCTCCTTTTTAATTGGCTTCTTTAAGCCCTTTGGTGCTTCAACAGTCTCCTTGTCTCCAGTCTGCTGAATTCCCCCATCCGTCCGCATCTCACCAGTGGAGATCCCGGGCTTGGTTGTGTCAGATGCAACGGAGGCCATCAGTGTCCTCTGGTGCTCCTGCTGCTGCCTGGTTATAAATGCCAATTAGTGTTTTCTCCCATAATGCCTCCATCTAACGGCAAATTACAATTTAGCCTTGGATTATAAGCAATCTAGAGTAGTTGCACTTTTGAGAGCCAAGGAAAAGTTAGCTCAGGTGTAAAATCAAGCTCCGGGAGCAGCTGAGCCATACAGAGCAGCATATGCAGCTGCCTATGCGCTCGCGCTATGCTTCTCTGCTCTGCATTTCTCTCTTCTTGGGGTACCCAGAAAAAGAAACATCTTGAAGACTTGCGGGGTCTCTCACAGCCGAGTATCAGGGACCACAGGAGAAAGGCATGGGATACTGAGGAATACTCGGGGCACTCAGCAGTTGGCTGAGGTTCGCACAGTCCCTTTTCAGCAGCCATTTCAAGCGATGTGGCTCCCACTGTGAAATGAGCTTTAATGGGAAATACACGGGAGAATGAAAGAGTTTGCCGTTCATTGGCTGTGTCCCAGAGCAGTCAATGGCAAATCCCCTTGGCCCATTTTTTGGGGTTTTTTGGTTTTTTTTTGGTTTTTTTGGAAATTGCTGCATCAGCTGGAGGTGCAGGCGGTTGCTGAAGCTACTGTCTTCCCAGGAAGCACGACAACAACTTGGAGAAAACTTTTCCACTTAAACCTGTAGGCATTTTTTCTTCCATGAATGTGTCTTTCTTGAGGGATCCGTAAGTCTGCGTGGATGTTTTTGACATCATGATTTTTCTCCTGCTGCCCATCCGGGCAGGCACAAGCTGAGCCGCCATCTGCTCTGCCCCCACCTCCCTGCCTGCCCCTCGTGCGCCAGGATTTCTTCCTTGCTGGTTGGGATTTTTTTTATTTTTGTTGATGTTGCTGTTGTTCTTTTTCTTCTTTCCATTCTCTGGCAGCAGCTGTTGGGAGCACAAGCCCCAAGATCCATCTGGCCCTTCGAGCTTACCGGGCTGTGTCTTTCCCCGACAAAGCGGCAGTGGCCACGCTTTCATCCAAGAGTTACATTATCTAACAGCAACTTGCTCCAAAAGCAAACTGCCTTTTATTCGCCTGTGCTGCCTCTCTCCCTTTAGAATTGCAGCCACAGCTGAACCACAATGTAGCCTCAGAATCTGAGTCAGTCTAGAGGGCTGCTTTTCTCTTTTTCTTTTTCTTGGGTTTTTTTTTTTTTCTTTCCCTCCTCTGCTTTCTGGAGGAGTTGGCACAATCCTGTGTTATTAGGACATAAGCCAGCTTGTTCTAGTGGAATTTCCTGTCTGATTTTAATTTCCCTCTCATTTTCCTCCCGCCCTCCCCTCAAAGTGAGACAGAAAAGCTTTTTAATTGCACTGCCGTAGGTTGCCCTTTCGGGATATTATTATTCTTATTAAGTACTTCCTGTTGGGAGGCTGCACATGAGTAGAAGTAACAAGGATCTCGGTGCAGTCGGGGCTTGTGGCCTCTTTGTTTGTTAATAACCGTCAGATTGGCAGCGCCCTCAAGATGCATCTTGGCCTGACAGCCTGGCACTTCAGTGGTGTTCGAGACTCTCAACGCTTGCAGCTCAAGACCTGTGGAATTAATAAGCTGCATTAGGCCTTTGGGGTTTGTTTTCTGCTGTTTGGTAGTCACAGCTCCTCATCCATCTAGTAAAAAGCCTGCACCTGTGGGAAAGTCTCGCTGTGGAAATCCTCAGTGGGGAGGTAGAAGCTCCTGATCAGGTGTGGTGGGGCGGACTGGCACGTCCCAGGTGGGATTTGCATCCTGTTGTTCATCTCCCAGCCTCATTTTAGCAGGCTCGCCTCGCCTGTGTAGCGCCCAGCGAGGAGCCCGGGATGCTTCTGGCCGTGGAAGTGGAGGGGCCCCGACAGCAACCCTCTGCAGCGCAGGGTCCGAAACCCGGGCGACTTCTCCCGCAGCAGTGTGTCAGTGCAGTGGGTTGCCGTGTGCCATCACGCTGCTGCTGTTTCAAATTCCATAGCGTCCCATCCCATTCAACACTTACTTAGCAGGAAAAGGCAATTTTATTTTCTTTTTAATTTCCCAGGAAGCAAAAATTCTCAGCAGTCTCTTTCAGAAACTTCTCGTGTTGGCAGATACCCTTGCAATAAAGGCAAGGCATTTCAAGTTCATCACTTCCACTTTCTTCTTGTAGTCTAAAATATAATAGATCATAAACCATCTTGATCTTTTCTGTGCCACTTTTGACAGCAGCTGCAGGTTCCTGGAAAATGTTTTCTGACGGAAAACTGCTCTGCCTTAAACCTTCCTCCAACTCAGGCAATTTAAGACTGAAGATGATGGCTGATGGCAGCAAGGCTGATTAAGAGACTTTTCTAATTATTGTTATTTGGAAAGCCATCAGAGCTTCGGTGTTTGGGCACCCTGCTGCAGGACTTCCTCGTGCTCGTGGAGTTCCCCCTGGCTGCAGGAGAGCTCTGCTTTCATGTTATGTACCCTTCCTAGAGGTATATAAAAACAATTATTTGTCCCCTTAAGGCTGCCACATATCAGTAATCCAAAGACCCCAGGAATTCTTGTATAATAATAAATAATGCATCACCTTTATTCTCAGATGCCCACCTGAATATCCGAAAATACTTCTAGACACATGAAAATATTAATCCTCCCAACACCATTTTGAAGTTTTTGAGAGTTTTGGGCACAACCTGTTTTATAAGAGCAAAGTAAGAAGTTTCCATGCAGGTCATCCTCAGGCTTCAGAAAATTCCTGTTTTCTCACCAAGAAGCAAAATGCCCTGGTTTTGGTCACACCTGAAGCGTGCTGCCAAGCCAGCTACTGCATGGGAGCGCATTGCAGGGTTTCCTGGCGTCCTCGTGTCCCCGCTGGCAGCAGCTGGGCTGTCCCCACCGGGCCAGCTGTCCCCAGCCCTTTGGTGGCCGAGGCAGAAAGCCTCTCATGCAGCATTTCAGAGATGGCAGATAGCAACAGAGGTATTTCAGCATTTGGTTTCTTAATGACAATTCTACGTTCTTGTAGAAAATGTCAATGAACTCTTACATTTTTAATCTAAATTTTCTATGTCGAGGGAAAGGCCATTTTTAGCCTCACTGTAATTGTTCCAGCTCTTTTGCCCAGGAGAAGACTGACAGGTTTAATGCCCTTAACAAAGGTCAGGCGGTGCACGGGAGTGAGCTGAGGAGAGCTGCCAGGAGCTTCAGGACGGGTTAGACATAGAGATGAACAAGAATATCCTACTTCCATCAGGGCCTGAGTTCATTTAAGCGCGCCGTCTCCTCCTTGGGGGGGGGAGGAAATTTATGGGCAAATTCCTTCAGTGTTGCCTCAAGTTGGCCATGGGGCCGCGGGGGGAGCTCACTGATCTAATCTCGCCCCCGTCCCAGCTGCAAGAGCCAGCTCGCTCTGCAGACGCCTGCTTGCCTGCCCCGCTTTTGGACACAACCTGCAGCTCAGCAGCACTGCCCGAATGCAAAAACAGTTGCTGGGCTGAAATGTGTTCCCTGGCTGCGTGGCCACCAGGACTACATTTCTGCCTGCCATGTGCCAGCAGTGCCCATGTCCTATGGGGGGGGCTGCATAACGGCAGCCCTCAGGATCTTCAAAAGACTTTTTCTTTGTTATTCCACCTTAGCTGAAGCAGGAGAATAAACTTAGTAAGAGGATAAACTTCTCTAGACCATCCCCAAGAGGATGGATGGTTGTTGTGATGGCTCCCAAGGAGGTTTCCTCTGGGATGCTGGAGAGGGGCAGCCTTGCATTTGCAATGTCTGATGGAGATGTTTGCTGTGTCTCATGGCCTTTATAATGGCTTTTATTATACAGGTAGCCCCAGGAATGGGCATTACTCTGCGTAAAGTACCGCATCCACGTGGGTATCCAAAGTCTGTGTCCCCGCAGGGAGCTGAGTGGCCACGCGTGCCGTCTCGCTGCTGGCTGGCGGGGAAGCAAACATCTCCCGGGTCTTTCCGTGGTGGTGGGGAGTGTGCGGGGGGCTCCAGCAGAACTGCCGGAGAAGAGGCAAGTGGAAGTCGTGCTGACTCTGTCCTGCAGATGCTTTGAGGTGTCAGTACAATAATGCTTCTTTTCAGGCTTTCTTTTTGGTGATTTTATAGCTGCAGAGCAACATATTTTTTTTCTTATTTCTTGTTTACTTTTCCCATACCTGCATCCCAGCAAGGCCCCTGCTCCTTCCAATACTCCTACGAGGTATTTACCGTTACCTGAGCCATTTGTACAACAGAAGTTAGTTGTGTGCTCTCTATTGCTTACCTTAATGGGAAGCTTGGCTTGCTGTGCCCAACCCGTGGTTAAGCTAAGCACATTGCCTTCTCCGGCATCCTGACAGGCATTGTCTGCAAAAAACAGTTTAGTAAATTAGGCTACCATCACCTTTCTTCATTGGGTGTGTTAGAAGTAGAGAAAACTGGTTCTGCATCCCTCTGGGTGGAAACATCTGGCTGGATGTGTTTCAAAAGGGCCTGTAATACCTGGGGTGGGAGAGGGCTCTCCCACAGGTGAGCTGGGGGGAGCCTGCCTCCCATTTATCCTTGCCATAATGTTCATAGTGGGACAGAATGAATATTTGCTGTTCTTTTACCTGTGTGGTTCCTCTTTTATTTTTGTCAGAGCTAACTGAGCTGGTAGTAAAACAACATCATAATTAACCAATAATAACTGAAGTATGCTGTGCGAAAACCAAACCAAACGTTAACAAGGCAAACAAAAGGAAAGCCCGCACGGTGCAGCCCTGTTTATAGTGCTGTCTGCTGGAATCATTATACACGTTGATATAATAATACTGAGCACTTAATTACCACATCATTTTTAAAGTGCTGTATAAACATTAACCAAACCTCGGAGGTAGGGAGGTATTATTATCTCCATTTTAAAGAAGGGATATTCTGACAAAACAAGGTTAGTTGGTAATTTAGCGTTGTGAAGCCAGGCAGCTGGTAGGGCGGGAGATGAGGTTGCGGCTCCACAGCCGCTCTGCTGTGATGTTGGAGACAGAAAAGCGGAGATGCTGAAGCACCTGAGATGGCTTTTTGTGAAATGCACAGTGCTGCCGTTTGGGGAAGGCAGGTACTCCCCCAGCACCTCTCTCTGCTCAGAAAATATGCAGGTTGGTGTAATTAGCAACCACATAATTATCCCCTTTTGAGGCAGGCACGCAGTTGGTGTATTTTGCGAAGTATCTAAACAACGTTAAAGCAAAGCTCTCAAACAGGGGCTTTGGGGGGCTAAGAGGCAGCTACTGTAGCCTTGTGTGCCTGCTCCCCCTCCTCCCCGTATTGATCTGAGCGGTGGTTCTGGGAATGGCTTTCCCTGCAAAGCCCTTAACATTCTGTGTGGTGGTACATGACTTCATCCAAGGAGAATCCCACAGGCGCATCAGCATGATCTGCTCTGTCATGTTTCTGTGACCCAATTTTCCCCGTTCTTTGTCTCAGACCTTCCCTGACCCCAGGCCTATTATCTCTTCCAATAATTCACCGGGGCCATTATTAATGGTGCATTAACTTTGGCTGCGCTTTCAGCAAAGATGTTTTTCTTGTGCTCATTCATTTGCTCAACTCACTTAAACAGCGAGATCATTATTCGAGGGATGTCACACAAACACGAAAACATCTCCCTTGCCCACACCTATAGCCCTGCAGCACTTTGCCGGAGAGGCGGCCATCCAAATACAACACTGAAATGCCCAGGAGGGACTATCAAAAGGAGTCAAGTAGCCACACACACACACTCAGTCCCCCGGGGCCAGGTTTGCCTCCTCTGCTCGCAGGCTGAGACTCTCTCCAGGATGCTCTGAAGCCCACCAAGCTCTGAGGTGAGGAAAACCACTGCAGGAAGGCTGGGGACCAAAGCACAAGCCCCTCTTTGCTGTTTCAGAACAAGCCTGATGTTTGCCACTGCAGTCGCTGGATGCCAGAATGCGCCCCTTTAAAATGTACACTGTGGATGAGTAAAATTCGGACTTTAAAATGTGTAACAAGAAAACGAATGCTGCCTATGATTTATTTCTCACTTGATGCCTTGGAGTTCTCTGGGTGATGACTGAGTGAAGGAGACTTCATGTTTGTTGTATCTTTAACCCTGTCCTTGAGAAGAGAGTGAGATTTGGGCATCGAGGAGAAAATGTGGGCAGTGAGAAGGACCTTTGCTCTGGAGATGGGGAAAACTAGCAAATGCCTCCTCTCATGTCTTAGAGGTTTCCGTGTAGTGTCTAGTGCAGACAGCAGTTATTTTCCTATTATCCTTTTCAAAGAATCTGGACCTGGGAAAAAAAAAAAAGCAGAAGCTGTTGCAAGCTGCCGTGTGGCACGAAGCAGCATCCCACCGCCCCCAGGAACAGGGATGTGGCCCGTGACAGCGCAGCACTGCTGCTGCGAAAGCACTCATGGACTCTCACCAGCATCTTCTGGCACATCCCCTTCCCATTTTTTTTTTCGTGTGTCAGCTGCTTGTACACAACTGCTAATGCCACTGCAGTGACAGGAGCGTGTGAGCTGTTGTCTGGAGAAGTTTTTCTCCTAGAAATCCAAATCAATCCAATACCCCAGGGCTCCAAAGCCTTTTAGAGATAAAGTTGCAGTTTCTGCCTGCTGTGGTTGAGGTTCGCTGGGGAACCCCCTCTTGTTTGACTGCGTAGACTTGGGCAAGTTACTTTACGTTACCCTGTTTCAGCCCCTCTTGAGTGAAAAAAAGGGCTGTGTTTCAAATGCACATTTGCTTCTCTTCCTAAGGAGAGGTGAGGCTTTGTTAGTCTTTGCAAGGTAGCTTGTGATCCCTGTGTGAAAGCTGTGTCCCATGCATCACTAAAACCATAGGAAGTCAAGCCAAAAGGGATCCCAAGAAGTCAGTGTTTGTTTTTCCTCTTTTATAAAATGTTGTACTTTTTTTTTATGGCTGTTTTTGCAAATTTGTTGAGAAAAGCACTACAGGTACTGAATTATCCAGACAGCGATCTTTTACTTTTTTTTCCTCAACAAATCACTTTCCCTGTTTGATTGCAAAATATTTATGCTCTGTTTCTGAGCAGTCCACTCACAGCCTGGGTTGTTTGTTCCCATAGAAAACTGTTGGACATCCATAGGAAAACTGCATTTTTTTTAGCCCACCTGGTGGCCTCTGTGGCTCATGCAGGCTTAAGATAAAGCGGTGGGAGCCCAGTACATATCAGATGGTACAGAGCAGGGGGGGGCTTCTTGGGGTGTCTCCCCAGCCAGTCTTGCTGCAGCACCCCAGTTGCAAGTGGGAACAGAAGATGTCCTTTAAGTGCCTTCCCAAGGGCTTTCCGAACTGTATTTGTCAAAGCGAACTGCAAATGAATCCCGATTCAGCGTTGTGGGGCCTGATTTCTTTTCTTCTGCTGCTTTTTTTTTTTTTTTTTTAGTGATCATGTGTGTAGGCTGAAGTATTTGGAATAGAAAAAGCTTATTTGACCCTTCCTAATTCTCCTTTTTGGGCTCAAAAAGAGGTGCTGCTGTGAGTGATGTCAAAACGGCTCCCTTGCTTGCTATACGAACCCATACGTGCAGTCTGTGTTTCTCTTGAAGCACAGGTTTATCTGTGGAGATAATCAAAAGCCTGCATCATCCTCAAAAAATGCCTGTTTCTGATGCCTCCCTCCCCTGTTCCTGGGATTTTCGGCAAAGGGACATCCCCTTTAAACCTGCGTTTCTGCTTCATATCTTTTCTCTTTGAAGCCAGAGGGTTGGCTGGCCTTTGAATAGACAAGGATGAGAATATAGCAGTGGGAGGTCCGTGTCTTGCTCATAAACCTTGGCCAGAAAATCAGCTCCGACAAGTGGGGACAGGTAGCAGCGTCTTTCCCCTTATCAAACGGCGCGGCAGAGCAGACACATTCCTGCCGGAGCAGCGGTTGGGTGGAAGGTGGGGCCTCCCAAATGCGCCTTGCTGCTCTGCTGCTGTGCTTCACCCCGGGAGCTGCCTGCCACAGGCTTAATGAAGAGCCGTGTTGTTTCTGTACAAAACACACTGTTTTCCCGTCGCCTCTGCCCCTTGGGTGCTGCTTTGATTTGTTCTTTGGTTTTCTTTTCCTTCTGCGGGAGCCAGAGAAAATCTTTACCTCTTGTTCCAGTGCTAGGGGACTTTTGGAGGTGCCACGTTGTGCCTTCGCGCTGCAGCACATCGTACTGCATGGCTTGGCGGGGCCCAACTTTTTCCTGGGGGAAAGCTTTCCCCAGGCCTCCTGCTAAAAGCTTCCTCCCTCTGTGTAAAACAATCATCGTTAGCGCTAATTGGGCAGGTTTGGGGTTAAATCTGCAAAGATTGCTTGGGTTTGGTAAATCCTCTGCCACCGCAAAGCAGATAATGCTAAAAAAAAGATTGCCTTGATTGGATTAAAGTTGGCAAATTCATTGCCCTAATCATCATATTCCCCTTCCCGTGGCTATTCAGGAATACATCACCATGACTTACTTGAAGTAATTGAATATAATTGTCTTTTTAACTCGTATGTGTAAAACATCCATCTTTGTTAACAGTGTGTGTTGCTGTCCTGCTGCCAGCTCGCCATCCTCTTCGGGAGGGGTGGCAACACGAAGCAGAGCCAGGCTGACGTTTATGAATTGGTAGTTGATTGCCTATAAAACCATTCATTATTTCTGACCAAGCACCTGGAAAAGAATAAAAAGAAACAGCACCAGCCACCGGAACACATAGGCTTGGCCGATGCTCCCAGGCAGGGGAGCAGAGGGGAAGCCCTGAAGTGAGACATTGTGAGGGGTCGTCACCAAAACCAACCCTTCCCCTTGCCCTCAGTGGCAGCAAAACGCCGAGTACGTCATGGGGTTGGAAATGAGAGCGGCAGCGTGAAACAGGCACACGAGGCAGGGGCATTGCTGACCCTCCCGCAGTCCAAACAGGTTGAAATACTAAAAACAGACTGATGGTGCCAGTGGGAGGGAGGAAGTTAATGGAAAATTTTCTCCCATTAATAACCAGAGGTGTAAGGAGGGAGAAATTCTCTTCAGATGTCATTTTTATACCAACAGATAGCTAGGAAAGGAGGCCAGACAGCAAACACCCCATGTTTTCTTTTCCCCAGCTCTCCTGAGTGACAGGGAAAGACTTCTTTTGCACAGAAATTTCCTATATTACCTCAGCAATCAACCATTTAGAATTGTACAGTTACAAAATAAAACATAACTGGCCGGGGTTTTAAGAGATTCAGCTTTTGACCTGTTATTCTTAACAGTTTTATCTTTATTAGTGAATTAAATTGGTCCAGGGAATGGGCCCAAGGATTAGGATGTGACTTTCCATATTATTAAAACACTGCCATGATGCCCAGCACAGTTTCAGCCCATGTCAACTCGCACTTTCTTGCAGATTGGGGGTTAGCCCAGCCCTGGACATGTCCGTTACAGGTAGAGTGGCCACCCTGTTTTGGGAGGCTGCAAAATTTCACCTGTAGGGATGCCAGCTGGGCTGTGTGGGTTGGCCCCAGGACCACAGAGGACTTGAATTTATTTGTATGGTGCAGATACGGGGTGAGCACTGCAGGAAGCCCAGCCTAGGGGCTCAGGCTGGAAGAGATGTTTGCGTTGTCTGCTGTCAGATGTCTGTGCAGGGATAGTTGGTTTTGTGACTGTGCTTGGTGCACGATGATGTAAACTCCCCTTGCCCTGCTCCCTCTGGTCCTCACGGCGGCTGTGGCCATAGCAGTGTCCCCAGTGAGGAGTGTGGCAGCTCTAGGTGCCTGCCAGCCCTGGCAGCATTTAGGGCTGAGCGTGGTTTGGGGAGACCAGAGGCTGTATGGTGCTGCGTGAGCGGGGGACGGAGTGTGACGGCTGAACTCCGCTGCGTTCCTGACCTGGAAAAACACTGGCTGCCTCTTAAAATGAAGACTCCGTACAAGTGTCCTTATGTAAGAGATTGCCCCTACCCCAGGACGGTTACAGGGTGAATCTTCCTCCTGCCAAAGCAAATCCTGAAGGGTGCAAGTTTATTCTCTCCCTGAGCTGCTTTTGGGGGAGGAGGGGAAGGGAGAAGAAGCGGGGAAGGCGTTTAACAGTTACCCTACTGTGTCCTGACATTAGGCGAGCTGCAAAAATGCTCCCAGTGTATCAGGTAGTGCACGGTGCCAGCCCTTCGCTGGAGCACGGAGAGCAAGTCTGCTGCAGAGCCTTAAATACTTTCCACCCCGACTACCTTAGCTTAATGCCTTTCAGCAGAGTTGGCAGGAGGGTTGTTTTTGTGTAGTCTCTCACCTCTCCCGGAAGCCCGGCTGACGCGCCTGTGCCGCGCTCTGCTCGGGGATTGTACGTTGCAATGGGAGTAGGAGCCGCAGATCCTCTTGCTGATATGCCGGGGAAGACATATACGGGGATTTCACGCAGGCTTTGCACGACGGATCCGCAAGGAGCACAGCCTCGCCGGACGGAGTCAGCGTAGCTCTGTTGCAGCTGGAGTCACAGATGTGAAAGGCTGAATTTTAAGTCTTTCATAGAAAAGAGTTTGGCGTTTACTGGAGTTTGCTGAGCATCAGCGAGAGACTTGGTCCAAGCTTTGACACTTTGGTTTTGGATGGTGCTTCCCCACTCTACAGAGAGATGCTACATGTCGCGGAGGCAAGTCACAGTGAAATACTGAGTGCAGACTGGGTTTTGAAATGCTTGCTTAGGAGGTTGGTTTTGTTTTGCTTTTAGTCTCCAGTTAGATAGAAAGGCCAAGAAGCCAGAGAGGGAATGGGAAGACCTGTGACAATATTAAGTAATCTTTAATGAAGAACTTCTGACTGTTTGTAAAGGCAGAGCAAGACCAGCCTTTTATCTTTAAGCCGAATGCTGGTACCAATCTAGAAAGCAGCATCGTTACAGATGCGATGAGCCCTATCAGAGGGCGGTTGTACAATATTGTTATCGAGGCTCTGCTAATTGTATTTCTTCTGCTAAAATTACAGAAGCTAGAGAGGCCCAGGTGGTCAGGCAGAGTTGTCGGGGGTGGCGTGGAGAAATAACCTGATGAATTTTCCATCAGCTCGACTCACTCAAGTATTCTCACCGTTAACTTTTGGGGTCAATAATAAATATTAAAACCTGTAGATTTAATAAGTCAATGTAGGTGTTCTCTGCCTTTTGAGACCACTTTATCTTTCCATCAAAGATGAAACAAGCTTCTCAAATGAATAAAAAATAGGGCCTCAAGTGATTACAAGTGAGAGCAATTTGGGCTTCTCTCTCAGAACCTGGCAGTAGGCACTTTTGAGCCTCTTCTGACTGCCTAGACGATCTGCATTAGCGCTGCTCTCGCTGTTACATTTTTAGATAAATATTTCCAACTTGTGTGTACAGACCTTCAGGAAAGGTGTTTGCTGCTACTCCAGGCATGAGGGACGATGCAGGTCTGGATCCTGCCAGGCTCTGTTGAGTCTGATTTGCGTTGCAAGTCTAGTTTTCCTTGGTGCTTCCTATAATCTCCTCAAGTTCAAAGAGCGCTTAGCTGCTTGTCTTTGTCAAAAACCCTGTTGGAGATCTTTTATGTCGAAGATGTAGGATTTCTCCGCATGACTTTGATTATTTATTCATTCCACTTCTCTGGTGTATGATAGCGCTGATATCATGAAGACCCCTTGTCTTGCACTGCTCTTGCTCTGAAATTCATGGAGATTTAGTGCCTTTGAAATTGTTTTAAAAGGAAAGGAAAAGTTTTTGAAGTCCCATTTTTTTTTTCTTCTTCTATTCCCCTCAACAGTGCCGCAGCACATTTTTCCGGCCTTCCACGCTCCTTTGCCAATTGACATGCGCCACCAGGAAGGACGATACCATTACGAACCTCACTCTATCCACACTATCCACGGGTAAGTCTTGCACCTCCGCTCCCGTGCCTTGCTAAAACGTTGGCTGCCCACTGTACGCCAAATCCCACTGCTAAGATCTCAGGGACCTGCTGCTCTCCTGGCAGGCTGGCCCCACCGGTCACTCCTTGCCCTGCTGTCCCCATCCGGTGGCAATACTGACCTACCTGGCAAGAGTGCTCTACAGCTCCGTTAAACCTATAGAAGTGCCGTGTAGCCACGGGATGGGAGTGCAGGGCTTCTGTGTTGTTATCCGGCTGAGGTCCTGGGGACAGGCTTGACTTGTGTTTTTGCGGCCATGGTGTTTCTCATGTCACACTGTGCCTGGGTCGTTCCTGGCACCATCTTGGTAAAGAACGAGCGCTGCTCCCTTTGATTGAAGACCTCACGTACCATTCCTTCCTGCCCGTCAGTTGGGGGTACAGGGGGGGAAGGCTGCAGTTAATACTGTAATTCACTTTGATTTCACTGGATGATGGTCTGGACAGGCTGGATGGTGTTTTCTAAAATGTGGTAAAGAGGCAGGTCCTCACGTGGATGTCCATGTCCACTTTGGAGGGGCAGGACGATGGGTTTCAGTGGTGACCTCCTCGTGAGAGTCACCCCTGCCCCAGGGCAGCTGATGGCCAACAAGCACAGGCGCCAGTTGGGGGTTGTACCCCGAGGGGGGGGATCATGATTAATCTCCTTATCCGGGATATGACAGCTTAATAGTCCTTCATGCCTTGGAGGACATGTTTATAGAGAGATCTGGGTTCATCTCCTGTAAGCTTTGACCAGGGCAGGGAAAAAGGAGCAAGCAGAGATGTGAGCAGACACTCGAGTGACTGTGTAGCCAGGAGGGTTTCTCCTCGTCCCTGAAATGCACCATCCTGGTGGGAGGTGAGGAGCAGCCTGATGGGGTTGGTGGTCCCATGGCCAGTCCCAAATCCCTCAACCTGTGTCTGTAACACAGGGCTCAGCCATTAGCTGAGGGACAGGTCCCAGGGCACTCAGTGTAGGGGAACCCGTAAGGGCTGGAAACATTTTTCAGGAAGAGCCAGGGAAGAACAAACAGGGCTCATCACTTTAGAAACTCTCATTTGATCCCTCTGTTGACTCCGGAGCCCCGCTGTGGCCTCCCCATCCGGCCGGGGTCAGCGCTCACCCAGCTTTGCAGGGGCTGTTTGTAGAGCTGTGCTTTTTCTGGATAGATGCAAGTGGGGGGAACAGCCCCCGGCAGGCAAGTAGTGCAGACGGCAGCAGCCAGGAGATCTGTGGCGTCCCACAGCTACCAGGGCTTTATTCCACTTCCAAAATGCTGCGGGAAAAAATGATAGGTCATTCCCCGGGATCCTACCAGAAGACAAGTCGTTGTCTCTTTGGCTGGCAGTCAGTTTTCCTGGATGTTTAAAGCCCCTCCTTCCACTCTGTGCACAAAGGGGAAAAGACAGAGCAGGTTGCTAACGTGGGAACTGGGGGGGCTGAGGAGGCTGAACGAAGTAGTTCTGGTCTTGCGTGCAAGTACATGCAAAAATTGTAGAAAAAAGAAAGACAGATTAATAA
This sequence comes from Gorsachius magnificus, assembly GCA_034008185.1. NCBI lineage: Eukaryota > Metazoa > Chordata > Aves > Pelecaniformes > Ardeidae > Gorsachius > Gorsachius magnificus. The sequence goes on along the minus strand of CM067085.1, from coordinate 14,040,330 downwards.
AAAAACATACTGGAAGATAGTTAATAAGCCAGAGCTCTGGCTAATAAAGCACAGACTGACTTCTGAAAGGGGTAATATTCAAAACAGTGATCAGAAGAGAGGATGGCAGATGCTCAGATGTTTGGCACCAGGCTATTTGTATGCCCAACTCAGTGCTCCCCTTTGCTCCTCGCAGGTAGGATAGTGTGCATTGCCTCTGCAGCACCTCTTTCAGTGGGGTCATGGAGCAGGGTCTTCTCTAGAACGCGACCAAGAGGTCACCGGCTGGTGCCATGTGTCTGTGAATCGTAACACTCAGTGATGGGAGACGGTATTTTTCATATTGGTGTTGTCCAACTGATCAAGCCTGACTAAGTGCACAGTGCTGGCAGATCAGGTTTCAGTTCATCTGTGCCATTATTAATAATCCACTGTCTTAGCGGTGACCACATTTGTCTGGCAGGGGATCAAGAGTGTCCTGCTTAGTATTTGGGTAGAGTTGTTGGTAAATACCTATTGCCTTTCTTCTTTGGGATCCATCACCTTCCCAACAGTACCTCTCACAAAAGTGACTTACGAGGTACTGGAGAGAAAACTTGGTTGTTGGTCTTAGAAGAAGAAAGAGTTTTCTTTGAAATGTTTGATAAGATCAGTCTTACTACCTGGGCATTGCGCTCAAGGTTGTCTCTGGGGCTGGTGAAGCACCAAAGCTTGTCTGTGGGGTTTTTTTTAGGATCAAGGGAATGCCACTTCTGTTTGGCTCTTTCCCAAGTGCCCTGGTCTACTGCACAACCACACTGGGAAAATTCTCACTGGCTGTGGAGTTAGCCTCTTGACCATTTTTTCTCTTTGAATTTTATCTGCAAACATCTTAACCTCATATCCTGCCGTTTCCTCCTCTGGTTTTCATTCTACTTCTCTTTTGTCTTCCTCTTCTCTCCTCCTCTGCTCTGGAGATCATAACATAGTGCTCACCCTCCTCGCTGGAGGATGTCCAATGTGAAATCCTCCAGAACAGGGTGGTGGAGCTGGGCTAGAGCATGCATAGAGGTTGTACGTCTCTTGTTCAGTAGGCTGGGTGGACTCTGCAGGCACAGTCAAGCCTCTAGAAATTTGAACTCCATCCTGGTGGTGCAGAAATCCATCCTTTTGTTTAAAGTAAACACCACCAAAAAAAAAGGCATGTGCGTATTTTCACTGTAGAAAATTATGGTAAATGTTTGGAAGAAAAATTATGTCACCGAGTTTTGGTTTTATGATTAATGTGGTCGGTGCCTGACAGAGAGCCCCCAATTCATCAAGCCCATATTCTAGCTGTCTGTTGTCTGGCCGGTACCAAATTTATCTAAATACATGAACATTGCACAGCAAATTAAGTGTAGTCTCATTTGTTGCTAACTATGGGGTCTTATTATCCGCCTGCTGCATTATGTCAAAGGTTGGTTTCCTGACTGCTCGATGTGACATGGCAGTGCATTCCCCTTCATCACTGTTTGTGTTTGGCCTAATGAGAACATATGTTATTTTATCCTAACTGGAAGGAACTCATCTGCCAGGGTCTCTTGAGCAGGACTACTTGTGGGACCCTTTTCTTGAGAATATGGTTGGGAGTATGGAAACTCAAGTAAAGTAAGATCCACATGCCAAGATGGGGGCCTGAAAGATTTGTTGCATTTCTGCTCACTGTTGTCAGTCTTTCTCTCTCAGTCATTTCCTTGTTAAACAGCGTGAGAAATAATATTCAGAGCTTGAGTCTTCTTCCAAATCACTGAGCACTTACTGTATATGTCCAGAAACAGGTCATGTTGGTCTTGCCTTGAAATACACTCCTAGAGATTTTTTTTTCAGGCTAAAATAGTATTTCTCCAGTCATCAGGACAAGTCAGGTCTCTGTACAACCTCTGCTGGTTTTATTCCTTTGGTGATACACTGCACTTTCCTTTTTTGACATCTTTTTTTGGCTTCAAGAACAGTTTGGCAGAATCATGATGCTTGCTTGGCTAGTCTAGAAAAATAAAGTGTCATTCATGACAATTCAGATGATCCTTGAGCTCTCTGCAGTGCAAACCAATGGGAATACTGTGGATTCAAGGCATCATCCTGGATTCTGGTGCTTGTGAGCTTGTGGTCATACAGAGGATGGGGGGAGAGGCAGGATTGGAGCCCAGAGGGCACCGAGAAAGTATGTAATGCAGAATGGAATAAAACTGAGCATGGGATGAAATCTCTTCCAGGACTGTAGAGTTAGAGCAGGATGAATAAAGAAAATTGTATTAGTACATATGAATTTTATGAGGTACCACTTCCACAAAGCAACCTTGTTTAATGATAAGGTTGAAAAATACAGCACTCAAAAGCTAAGAAATGAAAGAAAAATAAATTTGCAGATTCTGACTCATTTTGCATGCCATTGAGATAATGCATTAAATTACACAGCCACATGCTGGTTTTCCCTGGGGTCCTTGCCTCTCCCACAGCACAGGATGGCCCAGGCTGTGGGGAAGACCAATGGTGGGCGTTATATGCATTTTCTGCATGCAGCTTTTATTGATTTGTCAGAATTTCACTCTTCGCTGTTGATTGTAGGCAGAACATAGATCAGCGTTACCGGAGCAAAAGTGTTTCAGGGTGTTTCAGCAGGTTCAAAGCTGAACCAAATTCACTTCGTAAGTTAGAGCAGGTCCTTTTCTAACACAGGCGATATTTCATATTTTGCTGAGCTTCTTCACAAAAGCTTACTCCACTGGGGCCCTGCAATAACTCCCTCCACTTTAAACCCAGGGAACTCTTAGCATCAGCTTTGCAAGCTGAAGCCCTTGACCACAGCAGAAAGCTGCTGGCAGAGACGGCAGGTGATTACCAATAGCTGCCTTCCACTCCCCGCTTTTAGGTGTGCTTAGCTACTCTAAACTTTTTTTTTTTTTTTTTTAGGCACAACAAAAATAACTAAAAACTCCTTAGCTCAGCTTAAAAGTCCCTGCCAATGCAAGAGCCTTCAGGGCTAACCCTTGTAAACAGCATGCCTAGGCTTGACTCAGCAAGAAGCTTTTTAACAGTAGCTCCTAAACTGTGGTTAAAACCCATCAGGCATTACGCAGTGTAACAAACAAAAGCAGCCTTGTTTTTCCACCGACGTCCTGGTTGTGTTTCAGGATGCAGTTCTGGCATTATTGATTAACAAAATACAGTTGTTTCTCTTCTGTCCACCCACAAAAGCAGTAAAAAACACCCCTGAGCCGATAGTCACAAATTCTATGGCTTTCATGAGGACTGAGTTGTCCCAAAGATCTAAACATAGAGACGACTCCATCTCCATGATAATGTGGAGTTGCCCTTAATTTCCCTCTGGTAGGGATTTTATCTGGCTTAATCATGGATCTTCCTCCATTTCCCTGAGATCTTAATATATTACAGATTTTCCCTGATATTCAGCCTACACTTTTTTTCTTTATCTGATCCTGTTACCCCTCCTTGTTGAGGTTTGTTTTCTTTTTGCTATGTTAAAAATTACAGAATACCATTTCAGGACCAGTTCCAATGTTCCCGAGCTGTTTAGGCAGGGAAATTCACAGGTGGGCAAGGTGACTGTTAAAGTTTTCATCATAAAAAGGCTGTATCTCAAGTGTTTAAAAATTTGCCAAATTTAATGTCGAACCCAAGATTTTCCATGTTGGATATCTGTTTCAGGCTGGTTTTCTCCTTCCTTTGTTGTTTTTGTGAGTCTCAGCCAAGGGAGGCCAAGTGGGGTTAAGGGAAAATATGTTGTTTAGCCATACAAAAAATAATCATTATCATCATCTTATAACTGTGCTTTGAGAAATGCCAGTGTCTCTTGCTTTAGAGGTGGAATTTGCTATTGTCACAGATGTGCCTTTTGCTGTTCCTATTTTAAAAAAACACACACACCCCTGCTAAATTTTGCCGGATAGAAAGCCTTTGAAAAAATCTCTCTTCCCACACACTCAGTGAAGGGGTGTCGGAGTTTTGCAGCGAAATTTTCCGAACGCCCCTGTGGCTCTGACCATGCTCCACCCGAGCCCTGCCAGGGCTTTCTTCCCTGTGCTCCCCATTTTCTGCCAGGGGTCTTGGTCGTCCTCTCCATCCAGGGGGTTTCATAACCACAGCTGATGGCGGAGGGGAGTTGGTGACATCGCAAGCTTGTGGAGCCGTCTCCGTGCGTTACCAGGCGTGCATGAAGTGCTTTTGGTTAACCTGGGCAGGACATGGCTCCTGTGAGGCTGCAGCTTTGATCCCATCAGGCAGTTTAGGATGGGACCCCAGGTAACGTTCATTCCTGCAGCAAGGACACCGCTCAGTTGAGCCACAGAACGTACGCGCCAATAAAACCTGTGTGTTTTCATATTTACTTTGCTACCAGAGTAGAAAATCTTTGGCAGGTCATGATTGATGGTACTGTGCTGCTTTGGAGATAGAGAGAGCTCCCTCCGGAGTCAAAGCAAACAGCTGCTCAGAGAGGCCTTCTTATGTGTTTTGCGAAGTTTTACGACTTTCACCAAATAGACACATTGCTCGTTTGGGAAACAGGTTTGGGGGCTCCCACATCCAATTTATTCTGTCCCCTTCTTTCCCACATGCTTCTTTTATTTATTTAAGAAAATAAGAATGTGTGAGTATGCGATGGTTTTCAGAGGCTGGTCCCCTCCAGAAGGCTGGTTCAAACCTCTCCCTGGTCTGTAATTAGGAGGAGTGTGTTGCTTTTAGGTGGCTCTTTGGTAATCTCCAGGAGGTGATTTGGAGAACTATCAATACCAATCTCACTCTAAAACTACCAGGATTAATACTTGATGGTCACTTGATCCATCTCCAGTAGACCACAGATTAAATACTTGGCTGCTGCTGTCCTGTTTTGGGGGCTGGAAAAATTACTTTAATTCCATCCGTGCTTTAGTTTTTGCATCTCTAAAGTGCTGTTACCGTAGTACTCACCCTCCTGAAGTTTTGAGAGCTAAGAAGTGTCAGGCGGTCTGTGCCTCGTTTGGCGCCCCAGAAGGGGTTCATGGCATGTTTTCAGGCATCAGGAGAGAAGTACACAGCGCTACCTACCTGTGCAGAAACTGAGAAGGTACACGCTTAACATCTTCTGGCCTCAGTGGGAGGACAGGATGATCAAGTCTTCTGAAAATGGGGCAGTCATAATCCAAAACACTCATCAGGGCTAGAATGTTTCTGTAGTTTTTTCCAATCTGATAAACTGTTCTACGGAGAAACCCCCAACCAATCAAACACAAAACCCCACAGCTTTCTCTTGAATCTTGTTAACAATTTTCAAGCATTTTCCTTTATGAGAGAGATTTGCACATCTATGCTGTTCCTTAAATTTAGGAGATAGTTTCATCATGTGTGTTTAGCTAAATAGCCCTCAGGACACTTTGAAAAACTCGAACCTGAAGTCCAGAGGCACCTTGGAGGTACATGGTTTCATGTTCACTGAACTATGCAGTCAGATGCAGATTGGACTTAGAAATATTTGGGTTGGATCTTCAGTTGCTGAAAGCTAGCATCATCACACAGGCGTGAGGGGCTTTGGTGAGCTCACATAGAGTCGTGCCCATTAGCACTCAGTGAAGGTCTGGGCCACCGAGCTGCTGGTGCTGTGACACCACAACATACTGAATGAAAAACTGCAGCTCTAATTTAGCCTAATCAACACCAGGAGTGTAAAAACGGCTAGGAGGTTTTAGTGTTGAGAACAAGAGCCTGATCTCTGAGGTCTTTTATGTAAACCTCTGGCATGTGTTCGTTTAATATGATGTCATTCTGTAATCCACCATTGCTTTTAAATGTCATTCTCAGAGCTTCATGTCAGCAAGTCTGAAGTGATAATCCCTTTGCTTACCTCACTTTATAGTAGATTAAAAGTGACTTCATGCTTCCACCTTATCCACTGTTAAGCTTGTGCTTTAGGAGAAATTTATTTGAACTCTCTTCTCCCGCTGATTTCTAAAGAGTTTCTAAACAGAGAGTGAAGGTCTTTCAGAAGCTACCTCAGTGGTATTGCCCATTCTCCATTGCTTTCAGCGTCCTGTGAATAATGGATAAATGTTCAGTGCCAATCTCCTGCCCTTTTAAACTCCAGTGTTACGAATTTGTTTCCCAAGTTTTCCCTTGGCTAAATGTGGAACACTGCCTCTCCTGGCCTCTCCTTTTTCTTAATCCTAAATCTATCCCCTCTCTAGATGGTGCTTCACCTCTCAGCAGCTTCTTACAGCCATGAGGACAAGAGGCCATGACCTGTTGCTGTGTTTTGCTCCTGTGTAACTTTTCCTCCTGTACAGCACAAGGGTGTGCGGGTTCCCCCTTTCTGGTCCTGTATCTCCTGGTTAAACTTTTTTTCTATCCTGTAGCAAATTCTTTCTCAGTATAAAAAGTGCTCCCTGTAGTTCACCTTCCTCATCCACCCTCCTTTTTTTTCTCTCCCCAGATTTCACCCTTCTGCTCCTCGCACACCTCCTTGTGTAACACGTCCCTCCAGATACTTGCTGCATGTTGTCATATCCTTCCTCCCCACACTAATGAACTGGCCAGGCTGCAGCCTGCAGAATATACTCAAATATCAATCTGCTCAGCCTCCTCATTTTCACTGTTTCTCTGAAACCCTTCCAGTGTGTGTGGAGATAAATGGACAAAGCCCATCCATCCCATTGGCTTGTGAAATGAAGCCTGCGGCACATCACTTTTCAGGTACTGGTTAATCTGGGTTCCCAGCTACCAGTGGCCATGGGAAGCAAATAACACAAGGTGCTGAGACATAAAAACTAATGGCAGGAATGCTGGCTTGTGATACTGGAAGAAAAATGTAGGATTTTTAATGTCCATACAGAGCGGAAATTTTAAAATCTCATCCAAAAGTTCCCCCCACGCAATAAAGAGCAGAGAAGTCAATTTACCCTGGAAGGATGAAGGACTGAGTCAACTCTGCTGGGATTAGAACATGTGGTTTGAGGGATCCTAGGTATTTCGGGTCTGATTCTCGGACCACCCAGATGGTTGGGGGGAAAGGAAAAAAAAAAAATAATACTAATAAAAAAAGGACCCTATTTGGCAGAACTGCAGATCTGGGTACCCTGCCTGCAGCTAATGCCGTGCACGCACATCTGCACAAACCAAAGGGCAGAACTGGGTGCTATTACTCTGGGAAATCTCAGATCTGCCGAGTGCTCCTGCAGGAACGTGTGTGTTTAAGTGAGCTTTCTATATCCCTGACTTTGACACTAAACCACGTATGTATGTTTTTCTTCTGTGTGCCAGACCATTTTGAGAGTTTGTGATTTCACAGAGTTTTCTGCCTTGGAGGCTTTTCGTGCCTGTTCTTTTATGTTTCACCGTTGATATTAAATAGACAACTAACAGAGCTAAAATTTAGAGTGTTACTCAAGGGTCAAATTTTAAAAAGTGCCTATATGATTTCAGGTCGTAAATCCCACTGTATTGGGTCTGGCTAACAACACTATTTTGAAAGTGGGTATTGTGGGTTTCAGGATAACGTTGACCCGTAGGGACAGCTTGTCAAGCACTGGTAATGGAAAGGCACAGTGGATTTTTCAAACATGCTGGATCCCATTTAATGTCTAACTCCCCCAGCCTTCATTGAAACTCCGGACCCCAAAACCAGCCCTAGTAAAGGAGTTAAGGATAGAAAAAATTAAGAAAATGGCTGGAATGGAGTTAAGAAGCACAAACACGTTAATGAGGTGGCTTGTGCATGCTTGGAGTCCAGCATACACATCCAGGTCATACAGCTCCTGTAGGACCCATGGGGATGTTTTCTGCCCTGTCTCCCCTCTGTTGTAGGGGCGTGCCCATGGGAAATCTTGTGGGAGGATGTGCTATGGAAAAAAACATATTCAAGCTTTAGTTGATACCAGTTGGCCAGACTCCACTTCAAGAGCAAGTTTACTGCATTCCATGCACTTGCTTTAATGGCATATATGGGTTTGGGTTTTCATATAATTGATCGTGGTAGCTGATATAATGAAACCAGGAGATTGCGAGTCTTTTGATGATTTTTTTAAGATGACACTTGGCGAGGGACACCTTACAGCATGGCAGGAGCCTGGGAGGTAGGAGCTATCCTTTTCCAGCCCCTGGGCAGCAGAAGGCCCTGTGCCATGGTCTCCCCACAGCTGAGTGCCTGCTGTTGGATTAAATGTGAGAGGCTCCACCACCACCTTCTGCCCTTTCCATGAGTGCAGTGTCACGTCAGTGTTTCGTAGAGGTGGAGCCTCCTCACAGCAGAGGTATTTCTTCCTGCCACAGCTCATTTTGTCTCTCTCTCACACCTCTCCCTACCCTGCACAGATGTACCCAAGTCACTTATAACAGCACCTGGGTGCAGTCAGGCATACCTGAAAAAAAATGTTAGGGCTGTTTGAAATGCAACCACATTGAGCTTTTTGAGTTTAGATCTCTCTGAGAAATAAACGGGTGTTCCTAAATCCTGCAAGGGCCTTTGAAATATCTTCCTTTTGATCCTGTAAAAGCCTCCTGGAGAAGAATTTGTCTTATTCCTCCTTTTGCCCCTTCACGAGAGGCTTTCCTAGCTTGGTTCTGGAGCTACTTACATGGCTTTTGATTTGCAAACCAGCTGCAAGACATGGTACCTGCTGATTGAATGCTTCACCTGAAAGCTTCTTAAGATGCCACAGAGTAACCACACATCCCAAATTACCACTGGTAGAGGAAAGACTACCAGAGTGTGGTTAATACATTAAAAATAGGAAAGTTTCAAGCTTACAGCTGCATTAGGGCGATGCATATTTCTGTTTGAGACTATTTGTCTTCACTGTGAGATAAAACACTTGATTTCATATGTTGTCTTTCATCCCAACTCAAGTGCAGTGTGATATTTTACAAGAGAAAACTGCATTGTAGATATGACAAAAAGAAGGGTGTAGAAAGATAGGGTTGTGAAGGAATTAACGCATTCAGTCACCAAATCAGTAAATGAAAGGAAGATCAATCTAATGGGGATTAGCAAAGAAGGAGAAGAGATACTTGTAGAAGATAGTAGAAAAGAAATGACGGGCTGATGAGGCAGAGGGAATACAGAAAGCCATCTAGGCTACAGAACTTCTTTTAAGACTCTCCCTATTCAGGAAAACACGTAAGTATATGCTTAATTAGAAATACCTGCTTAGGCTGACTTCAGAGGAACTTAAATGCATGTTCACATACTGTCCTGGGGAGAGGTGTTCTTCTGAAGATGCCATAAACCAGAAATATTTACTAAATCCCACTTGTGTATTTCTTCTGTAAAAATAGTTTATATTAGAGATTTTTCTTGTGCCAATATGAACTTGGCGTTTGACTTCAGACCTGTTACAGTAACGGATTATTTGCTGGTGTTCTCATGAAGTGCCTCAGTTCAATTATGTTTCTTTAGATAATTTTGGCAAAGTAGAAGTCAAGGCTTAATAAAGAGGGACTAGAGCTCTGTGGTTACTTCCACATAACATTTCTGTGAGTGCAGCACCATCACAGACATCCCAGAACTGGTGTGAAACAGGTCAACTTGGAGGAGCCTAGCCACAATGGTACCATGCAGACAAAATGTCCCGGTGTTTGCTTCCCAGGAAGAACAAGTTTTCAAGGAATTAACAGTGTTTGAGGTGCTGCTGCTTTGAGTAACAGATCACCACTCGGGTCAGACAGTGTGGTGGTCCTGCTTGTTTGAGAAGACCTTCAAGGAGCCAATGAATTTTCCAGTCTTTGGAAGGAACTGAAATGAGATCTTTGCTGCTCTTTTACCCTGATCACGAGGCACTCATTTTGTGATGGCGTCTTTTGGGGGTCAGGGTACAGCATGAGAGTTAGTATATGGTAGGAACCAGGTCAGGGTGAATAACTCTATTATCTCTAGACCAGTGGGAAGGATTTTGCAGTTGGTTCCCAGGGGAGAAATCATATAAAAGTTATTTCTAGCTTTTTCCCTTTTTTCCTAGTCCTTCAGCCCAACTGTTTCTCTGTAAGAAGTAATGCCAGGAAGTGATGAGAAGTGAGGTATCTGTAAAGTTTTATCCAGTACATTTGAACGCTTAAATAGTTATTACCTGTTTGTGTATGACTTCCAGTAGAAGTCTCTAAACAGAGAAATTATTATAGTGAAATCAATGTCAGCAGACACTAAACCACTTTATTCACTTGAAAAAAATATAAGACTTCCAAACTCCAAATGAATTTCTAGCCATCTTTGGAAAAGAAATCATACACACACACATAACCAAACAAGTTTTCAGGTTAAGTCAGGAAAGTTCAAACCCTCCCTTGGGGCAGACAGGAATGAGATGACCAGAATGTAAGAGACTAAAATGGAATTGAGCCAGGTTAGATATCTTACAAGCCATGTCTTTTTAAGAGTCCCATGGGACCTTTAGCAAGGACAAATGCACTGAACTTTTGGGCTTTAGCAGATAGGAATGACGGCCGCTCCGTATTCCTCACCAGAGCATCATCACATGGTGTTGCCTAATGAGTCAGAGGGAAAGGCAATCTCCCACCATCACCACCACCACTTCCTCTGTGTCCTGGGATTTTCTTTGCTAGTCATCTCTTCAAGGTTCGGCTAGGTCTTGACCTCTCTTGGCATGTGAGATCTAAACCTGGTATGACTCCAGACTTCCCTCAACCGCATCTGGTTTGAATCCTGTCAGTGCCGAGATGAGTGTTACCGCGAGAATAAGAAACTCTTCAAAGAGTTGTGTGTGTGTTTGTTTTTTTGAGAGCCAGCTTCTGCCAAATGTGAAGAAGGTAGGAGCACTGTGAGCTGTAGCTTCTTTCCCTTCAGGTCCTGATGTGCTGATGGACCTCAGGATCCTATCAGCCTGGTTTCTCCATGCTTGATGTCTGCAGAGCAGGGTTTGCATTTCTGGTGGATTATGTGATAGTTTCTGATAAGGACAGATGGTGAGCAGAGACTTGGGCTTGGTTTGCACACGGATGTTGCATTGCTTCAGGTGTGTCACGCTGGTGCAGTGTTCTGGGTGAGTGACCTTTCCCAGGGGGGACTCAGTGAGTAAATGGCACAAACTGAGGGACAGAAAATTCCTCGAGGTGTCTTGCCCTGAAGAGCAGATCATGCTTCCTCCCAAAGTCTTGCACTAGTAGCAGTGGTTTCCTATCCCTTCATTTGGTTTTTGACTATGTTGCCAAACTGCCCTTCATCCAGTCTCTGGTTGCTGTGATTGATTTCATTGCTTTGCTGTTCATAAACCCACCCCTACCAACTCTGTGTTCACTGGTGGCTTTTCTCCCAGGCAGGGCAGTTTTGTGATTCAGACATTCACCAGCAAAATTGCTGCGATCTGTTAACTTCCAGCACAGTAAAGATTTGTGTGTACGTGTGTTTGTGTATGTGCAGTCTCCCTTACTTACCAGTGCAAGGTCTCAGTCTAATTTCCTCCTCTCGTTATCATCCTCACTGGGTGAAAGCTAGGCTGAAAGATAATCTCCTTGCCTACAGTGCGTCGTGGTCTGAACTCTCCCTGATTGCATTTGAGTTTCAAATGAAAGAGCTTCTGGAGTCTAGGAGCAAATCTTCGAGTAAATTAAACTGGAGACGTTTAGAAGCTGTTCTTGAAGGCTGAAGGTAGAAGATAGAGATGGGTGCAGCCAGGGAATCTGGCATCATTGGGAATGTCACAAGAGCTTGACAAATATGCCAGGAAAAATCCATGGGTACAATAGCATGAGCTGTATTTGTTGTTAATTTTTGGCTTGTCAAACTTTTGTCCTGCTTTGTTGAACAGCACAATGAGAGCTTTCAAGTGGGACTTGTGTGATTAAAAGTTTATCTCCTACCCAGAGGTCCTTACAGTTCTTCTTGCACTTGCTCTGTCCCCCAGATACTCTATGACTGAGCTTAGAAAATGGTCTGTGCCACCCTGCACCCTTTTTTTGTTGGCTAGAAGCTCTTTTATAGCAAGTGTGAATGGTTGTATTAAACCTTACGGCATTCATGAGTACCAAATGTGTACTGCAGTGCTGAGTAAGAGTAATTATTTTGCCATTACATTATGAACAGCTTTAAAACTTGCACTGTAATGTGACTCACATAAAGGGAATTGTTGATATTAGAAGTTCAGTTCTGGATAGTTGAATTTCCTTGGTTACTAATAACACTGTCGAGTACTTAAACCATAAAATATTTTAAAAATCCACTTTATTTTCACCTGTTATGTCCTTTGCTTATTTTCGCAAATTAAGCAGCAGATAAAACTAAAAAAAAAAACCCAAGACATGTAAAGTGCAGGACCTTAAGTCCTATTTTCAAAGTAAACTGCAAAAGGTACTTGAAGGTGGAAAAAGATGACTTTCAAAAGCTGCTACCACATGGAAAACCTTGCTGCTGAGGTTGCAATCAAGCATAGCTTTGATTTTCCATGTTGGTTTCTTCATCAGTGCGTTGTCTAAACGGGTAAAATAATCCATTGCACCTGAGCAGTTCTGTTTTCTCATTCCCAGACCACAGCACAATGGCCCTGTGTTTGCCTTTTCCAAAGCTGGAGAAAAATGTTTAAATAAAATTTTTTGCTGAATTATTAAAGCCACTGCAAATGTTTTCATTAAAATTTGAGTATGTTTAATATCCCTTCTCCTGAATTTTAAATAGAACCAATACTTGGTGACTTAATTACCCAGCAATATCTCTTCTTTAGATTTTTACCTTATATTAATAAAATGAGTGTATTTACATAGTTCCAACCTAAGCACATCTAGTTTTACTGACTAAGTAGTGCATCATTTAAAGGGCACACAATGTTAACACCTTTTGGCTCACCTGAGACTTTACATCACGCCACACACTGAATCCCATAGTGAACTTTATCCTAGGCCAAAAATAACTCATTTTCTCTATCCTTCCTGATAAAAAAAGTTAAAAAAACCCATCCAAACCACAGCTTTCTGGTCATTTTAAACTGTCCCAAAACATACCTGCTTTCATTGAGGTTATATTCAGACTACCTAGAGTATCATCTCAGATGGACTTCAGTTGCTGTCAGGGGAAGTGGTGGCTGTAATGTGCCAGTTGAGCACCTGCAGTTGGCCATGGGAATGCAGCAGCCACCTCTTCCTTGGCTCTGCATGGTTGGAGGCCTTGATAGAATGAGTAGAAATGGGGCTGGAGGTCTCATCCCTCTCTTCACGTAGATGCCATAACAGGAATATAAGCTGGTGCTTGATGAGATGCAAGCAGGGTGGTTTTTGAGGTTTGTGGAGTGATGAGGAGCCTCCTGCTTCTGCTCCTGGTCCAGCAGCATGGACTGTCACCAGAACCGTTAACATGAAGAGGTTGTCTGGTGGCCTTTGCCAGCACTGATGCTGTAAAAAAAAAAAACCCAACCTGTTTTTCAGGCAGCACCCCTAACCCAGCTGTGATTCCCTGGAAAGCGGGGGGTAAAGAGTGACTGTGCCTCTGCCATTGCTGCGTTTAGGAGAGAAACAGCTTCAGCAGCTTGGTGTCAACCTGGCGCTTCTGGGAATTAGATTTGACATCTCAGGTTGGGTTGGGGTCATTTAAGGCTCAGCTGAGGACTGGAGATACTGAATTTCCTATCTTTACCCAGCTGAGTTTAGTGCCCTGCTTTTACCTGAGCGGAAGGAAGATTTGGGGCATCTAAAATTGGTGTGGGGCACCATGCATGCAGAAAGGCAGGCAAGAGCCGTGGCCAGGGGAAGCGAGGCCATGGCACAGCTGTAGGGATGGAGGTCACTGGAGGGTGGTGGGATGGTGATGAGCTGTGCTGTGCTCGGCCATCCTCTCCTGCCAGGCTGGCGAGTGCCAGACCTGCTGGACCCCAACACAACCATGGCAGATGTGCAAGGGCGGGCTCTTCGGCCTCGAAAGGCCATGTGCGTGTGTGCATCACCCTCCAGCTAAGACAACAACGACTCTTTGAAATGTTTTTCTGCATTTGCATTTACAAAAGCTGGATAAGTATTTTTTTAAAAAAATCTGATAAGTAGCAGGCAATTGAATTAACCACTGTTGACTGTATTGCTGTCTCTTAACAAACTCCATCTGTATGGTCTCCCTTTGTAGACACAATTTTGTAACTTAATTTCCCTACCAAAACATCAGTGTTTACTTAGTAAGAAATCTGTTCTTTGTCAGCTTAAAACAGTGATTTCTTTATTACCACTCTGCACAAGGAATGACAGCGCAGAGTTGGCACTGGAGCAAGTCTGGTTGAGTCTACAGCGTTGTAATGGAAACAGGGTGAACCGAGGGTCAAGTATAATGGGATCTGTATACAGAAATGTGTCTGCATAAGGAATAGCTGCATGAGATAAGAGAATGAAAGATGAGGCCCGCAGGTCTCCCTTTGCATGGTGGCGGGAGGGAGGTGTCGCCATAGGTACAGGGCACTGCTGACATGGGAGACGGGGTTACATCTGCGCCGGCCTTGCAAAGATGCCTAAATCACGCATGCGTGCTCTGGTGCTAGCTGACGTCAGCGGGTGTTGGGTAGGTTGGGGCAGTGGTCGGTGAGAACGTCTCATATGTAATTTTTATTGATTTCGGGAAGCATAGGGTCAATGAGGGGTTTAAAAGCTATTACAGTCTGTGGCCTCCCTAAAAATTTTCCACTGGTGTTGTCAAACATGATATAGTGAATTTAGCCTCAATAACAAGAGGCTTGCAGGGGTTTTTTTTTGCTATTTTTCACAGCACCTGAAGGAGTTTTTTGTGATTCCCGAGGGTTTTGCAAACCACAGGATGAAAAGCACTAGTGTAAAATTTCAGCAGTAAACAGCTGGGGAACATCAGAACCCTATTCCTTCCTTGATAAATATGTTATACTTTCCCGTGTCAATGGAAAACTGGAAAAATAGGAGAGCAGCTGTAGAGAATGACACCAATGGATCTGGGAGTAAAAGGGTTTTGGAAGGAAAGCCTCTGGGGTGGTACGTGGATGATGAGATATAAAACGCCTCATCCACGAGCTGATTTTGGGTGGGGGAGCATCCTGGTTTCTTTGAAGTCTGTTGGAGTTGTACAGTTCAGCAAGCCGTCCTGGGGTTTTACCACAGGGCTGGGCTTTGGTTTATTGCATTTAGTTTCTCCTGCTATAGAGGCTTTCTCAGTCTCAGACTGCAGGCTGGAGCTGGTAGAGGAATGCCAGTTGTTTATCACAGTCAATTGTAGAGATTCAGCTTTCTCTGAATTATTTGTGTTCATCTTTTCCCTCTGGAAAATTAACTCCCAGCTGGACGTTGTCCAGATTTTAAAATCAGCCGTGTTTCATTCTGGTTTGCTTTCTTTCTAATGATAAAAAAAGGAAAGAAAAAAAAACCTGATAGGTTAAAAAGAAGAAATTAAAAAGGAAGAGCTAACTTATTGCTAATTCTCTTATTTTGTACAGAAAACTCCAGACATTTCCAACAGAAAAGCTTGTTTGGAATAAAAAGGCTTTTCTCCCTGCAGTCATATCAGTGAAAAACTTTTACCTAGTTCTGCTCTTCACCATATAATTGCTTGCTTTTCAGCATCCTCATAGCAAAGGAAAGGATGGTTAGATCAGCCAGCCTGCTGGATCAGATCTCACATTATATCTTGAGCTCTTTGAGTGCCATTAGCATTTCCTTTTAGAAGTGAAGAAATATTGACAGTTTGGTAGGTTATCTCGCATTTTACTGCACGTTAGGGCACTTCAAAGTCTTTATGTAGTGATGGGAACTGTCATGAAGTAGATGTGAAAAGGGCCTTTGGTCCAACTAAACCTGTCAGCAAGGAGATTTAGGGCAGATGGTTATTATTAGAAATCAATGTATTTATTATATATTGTTCAGGAATATTTCCCTTTGGAGGTTCCTGTGAGTGCTGTTGCTGTTTAAAATGTGTCAAATGCCAGTAAAATTAATTCCTGCAGAAAACCCAGGGAGCCCCGACCAAAAGCATCCTATTTTTTATAAATATATATAAGCATCCTATTTTTTTATATATATAAAATATATATATTCCTATTATAGGAATGCATGTCTTTTCCTTCTTTGTGCAGTGACGCACCAGAGGCAGGTACACATGCCACATGCCAGCAGCGGGCCCGGGGGCTGTGTACATGTGTGTGTGAGATGTGGTTCCATGTGGCTATCACAGTCACTTCTACATACAGATCTCCTCTGACTGCTGTGTCTAGAAAGGCTTTGTAGAGGTCTGTGCTGTACCTCTTCCCGTTTCTTTTTATTCCTCTTTGTTAACCCTCATTTTCTGGTTGCTTCCAGTTGGTTACAACAGCTTGCTGCTGCTTAGAGCAAGCACATCTTTCTAAAGCCTGAACACCAATGGTTTCCCCCTGTACTTCAGAAAAGAGAAGTAGGACATTTCAGGCTTTTTATAATTAGTTGGGTGTAGGTTTTCCTTCCTTGGTGTCTTGCTTAATTATAGGATTTAAGGACCTTGGATTATGGGAAGAAGACATTCCCAAAAGAAAAGGAGCATATTAGCAGCAACATTAAAGCGGGAAGTAGCTGTCCTGGAACAAAGATTCATTTTCCATTCACCCCGTGATTTACAGCACATTCCAACCAAGTGATTTGGCTATGGTCTTCTGGCATAACATTGTTTGCCCTTTCCCTGACATTTTGCATATAAAGAAAAGTTATGAGCTTCTTGGGCATTCAAGGTACCAGGAAATGCAGGACTCTACCTAATTTGTTAACATGAAATTATAGATGTCAGACATAGACTCTGTTAGTTAACGTTGGTTAGAGTAATGCTGCAGCCAGTTGATTGTATTACAGTCATGATGAAGAGGAATGGTCCTTTTTTGCTTTTCTGGGATATGACGGGTATAGAGCCAAGGTAGATTTAAAGTGTAATGAATGAATAAGCATTTTCTATGGTTTGCCTGACTCTTCGTGAGCTCCACTGCTGTGGTGTTGCTGCCACTGACTTGCCCTCTCCACAACAGGTTAGTGCTGGCATAACATGAAAAGGGGCTTTTCAGAAGTACTATAGCAATAGCCTTTTAAATGTTAAACCCATCTGTAGCACTTGAACATTATTTTCTTTTAAGGGAGAAAAGTCCCCGCCCAAATGTAGCACGGCAAGAAGACACGAGGGAGGGATCAAAAATTCAGATTTCCTCCCCACACACATACACTTCCCATTTGTTTTCCCAAGCCCAGTATCTTCACAGCTACAAGCAAAGTATTCACCCAAAAGTGCTAATATCCTCAACATGTGTCCCAAGGGAAATCAGTCAGATGTGGAGAAACGGCTGTGTCACATCCAACACATCTTTCCAACACCCATTTCCCACATAACCTCACCAGTGCAGAATCCTCTCAGATCTCCCTCAGCTTCCTACCCAGCTCTGCCATCAGGATCTGGCCCATGTCCACACATTTCCCATCTCATTCCCCACTGCTTCCCACCTTGCTTGCTGCACCCCCATCCCCAATGCTGCTGCCCAGCCCTCATCACCTCCCCGCCCTGAACCTGCGGCATTTCGACACCACAACTCTCAAATTTTGTGACTACTGGTATCAAGTCCTCATGCCTGGTGGTTTCAACCTGAAGTTCACGTGCCTCCAGGTTTGTATTGCTCCTTCGGTCTGTCGCTGAACTACTTTCATTGGCTCTTGCACTTTTATCCTTGCTTTCTTTCACGCCTTTTCTCTCACTCTCCTTCCCTCTCTCCCCCTCAGCTGCTTTCCTTGAAGTTCCCCTCCCTCCTTAAAATATGCTTCTTCTCTGAAGGCTTTCATCATTAATCTCTCAAGAAACTATCTTAGAGACTCATCTGCTGCGCTTTGATTTATTCATTGTGGGGGTTTTTTGGCGGGTATCTCACAAGAACTGAGCTGGTCATCCTTCTACCTCTGTCGGTAAAGGAAAGCTTGTGTGAAAAGGTGGGCTTTCAGAACTTAAATTAAAAGATCATGTAAGTAAGATAATTGGATAAAAAAGGATATTAGGATCTGAAACAGAATGTTTACTTGCTTTGATGTGCTTTGGGAACATATGTCTGCACAGTGGGCTGTGCGGCTGATTAAGTATAAAACAACCCAAGAAAAAATCACCACTATTAAGCTTAAATCAAAGATCTCTCCTCAAGACACTAATTTGATTTGGGTTTGAAGGTCCCATATCAACTCTAATTTCTACCTTTGATGTCTTGCTTCTTTGTGTGTTGTATAATGGAGGGCAACCTTACTTATTAGAAATTTGCATTTTTCTTCCATTTTAAAAGCGAATATGGATATTGTTGTTGTTATTGTGTTGCAGTTGTGCCTACAAGTGTCAGCCAAAACTAGACCTGCATTGTGGTAAATGCGGCATAAGTGCAATAAGAAACCATACGTAGTTAGGAGAGTTTCTAATTTGAGGGCCTGTTCCTGTACTTAGGCTCACAAATTCATTCCCTCCAAATGATGCTGCCAGCAACCTGTGAGCTTAAGAACATTGTTAACTTCTGGTGGACCTTAGATGGGAAAAGAAGTTTTAAGCTCTAAACCAAAATACTTTTGATTTCATTGATAAAAAATAATAATACTCTCATATCAAGTGAAATTGAATTTTTGTTCCATTTGTTCTTGGTATTAGATATTTTAAACTTAGGTTTGAATCAGGAATTTTGAAAATGGAATGGTCTTTTGGAAGGAAAAATGACAGATTTTTTTTTTTTTTTTTAATTTGGAAACAAAAAAATCCTTTTTCTTACCAGGAGCAAATACATTAGATTGACCTCATATGCTAGAAGTTGCATTAAGCCTTAAATATGTTTTTCTAGGGATGGAAAAAAAAATTGTGCTAAGAAATGGCACCCACCTTAGATTACGATACTGTTTCCACGGTGCAGATGGAAAACAGAAGAATCGATGCATTGGAGGCTGTTCTAGTTACTCCTGCCATCAGCGGCAGAGTTTCCTTGGACTTCAGTGGTTAAAGATTAGATTTTAAGGTGTGATTTTTAAAGGTATTTAGACAACTACCATTGCCAATGGATGCATGGTGGGATTTTTCAGTGTCTACATAAACTCTTCTCAAAGCAGTGCCCGAACCACAAATCCACAAATAAGAGATTTTATATTCAGAGATTTGTGTCTGTTAAGGCCCAAAGGAATTACCGCAGTTACTTGATCTGACATCTACCACACTGTCCGTAGGATTCCCCCCTTTAATTTCTACAGTGGAAGAAATTACTGTTTCCTACTACTAAAACTCCAAACCTTGCAGTACACCCAGAGCCCATCTTTTAGAAAAACATCTAGATTTGCTGTAAAGTCTTGCAGCAGCACTGAATTTACCACTTCCCTCCATAAACCCATCTAATGGGAACTTGCCCTCACTGTTAAAATACCTTTTTTTATTTTTCATGCTTTCCATGCCTCAAAGCCATTTTTGAGGGGAAAGGAGAAAATGGGAACTGCTCAAAGCGTGCCTGTTAAATTTCTGCGGAGAAGCTTTAGCATTTTTTGTCCAGCTTCACAGCTTCTTATGAGTGTATTAATTGCTGAATTAGCAAAGGTAGCTCTGATTTTCTATAATATCCATCTTTGTGGCTTTGGAAAAAGAAAGAAGGTATTCTTAACCCCATTTTAGAACTGAGAAAATACAGGAAAAAGAAGTAAAATGAATTGTGCTGAGCATCCTGGCAGGGGGGGGCTGGGAGTTAGCAATGATGTCTCTTGGGTTCCCACGCTGATCTCTTCCTAGCAGAACACATAAGCTGGCATCTTCGAGTTGATAACCCTATATTTGAGCATCAGGTCACTTTACTGGATAATTATCATCATGTTGCAGTGCCGGGAGAGCTGGGAAGCGCGAGTGATTCCCCATCGCCTCATTACCAGGCTGTCCCGCACTCCCTGGCAGAGGCTGGCGGGGAGAGGTGGCTGCAAGGGAGCTCCCTGCCGCTCTTCCCAGCGCATCCTCTGCTCCCTGGGCCGAAAAAAACGGGAGGCGGGGGGAAATCTTTGTGAATGATCAAATGCCATGTGAATTCGATAGTTGTGGCCCAGGTTTGACCTCTGAAAGGTACCTTGTTTTGAGGGACCTTGTGGGGTTTAATTCTGAGGGTACCACACAAGTGTCACGACCTCTCGCCCTTCCTGTTGTAAGGGACTTTAAATCAGAAATAAACAGAGGTGAAGTTGAGGGGCTGGCGAGAGCTGTTTAGACTGAATCGTTTAGCATGAATCCTGGGGCATTTTAGGTTTCCTGCTGGATACAGCTTTGGCATCCCATATGTAGCATGTCCGCCATGAGCACAGTCCCTTTTTAGGGCATCCATACGGCTCTCCTCCATCTCGTGCAGACTTTGGGTGGTGTTCTGGGTACACAGGACTTGCAAAAAACAGGCCAGGAAGTTTTATTTAAGACAAAAGAGAGGCGAGGATTTTTATATGGGGTTTAGAGGTGATTGTTGGCTTTAAAACCTTTTTTCTTACAGCAAAACTCTACCAGCCTATGATACCCCCTCCCCATGAGCAGCTCGTTTCCTAGCTTCCATCTCTGTATAGCAGCTAAGCAGTTTTTTTATTGTACAGCAAAACAATTGCCTGAAAGTGTCCATATTCCATTAAGCATATGGAAAAGTATTCAGCCCTTTGTTTTCTGCTGAATGAATATATTTCCCAGGAGCCCAGCCCAGCACCTCAGGGATGATGCTGCTCCTCTGCCGTGGGACCACGAGGATCCTTTCTCAGCACAGTGCCCAGCTGCAAAGCACCAAGCGCAGCAGGCACGCACCTCCTGTGAGCAGCAGCATTGGGGCAGGTGCCTGCCAGGCTTCCAGGCACACGCTGGGACATGCCACAGGCTGCAATTTTTTGCCTTCCCTTCCAAAGAAGAACTAACAGCTTCTTCACCCGACCTTTGGGGTGAGACTGTGGAGCTTCAGACAAGCTGATGCTCCTTTCAGCAAAACCCAGGTGGCAGGAAAGTTAAAGCAGATCTCTTTTCCCCGGTGAAGGACTGTCAAGGAGTGACCAGCCCCTGGGAAACCACCAAAAAATCTCCTAGTGTCCCACTGGCAGTGTGTGTCGCATCTCGGATGCTGATAGCTCTCCTTGTGCTGGTCGTGCTCCTCCGGTGCTGCGTGTACCTGCTGCCCCACGGTCCTGCTCTGCAGGCAGCTGGAGCCAGGTAAATAGTGCAAGGATTTCTGCTCTCTGATAACCATCCACTGCACCAGTAAAGACCTGCTCTGTAAAGCCTTCAGCAGCGTGCGCATCCCCAGTGTTACCGTGAGGCCCTGCAGCCCTTAGACAGGGGTCAGGCAATGTCTCCCCCATCTCGGTGTCTCCCTCTGTCAAAGAGTGGGGAAGGGAGAGCCTCTCCTGGGTGGGGGAGGAAATTAATTCAGGCTCGCATACTTCGTCAGAGATGCAAATTGCTCTACAAGTCCTGAGCATTAATTATAGAGCCTGAGCTTCTCACTGGAGCCGCAGGGAAAACAGGCCCCTGGCTCCCATTACATTTAATGGCGTTTGGACACCCAATTCCCTTAGCCTATTTGAAAATCACAATCCCAGTTTCCTCAGAAATATACGTGGTCAGGTGAAATCCCTCGTCTCACTGCAGACAGTGAGATTTTTACAGCATTGGCTTCAGCAGAGCTAGGAGCTCTCCCCCAGGTGCTGGGGTGTTTTCCTTGTGCCACCCACAGGATCTAGGGATGATGTACGAATAGCGGAGGTCTGGGCAGGGAGCTCCACGGACACACTGAGATACCCAGCTCTGGCACCGTGGCACCATTGCACAGGCTGGCTCACCACACCAAGCTGGAGATTGTCCCGCTGCAGGATCCGGGGCATGGGGATGGGGAGCCCCGCTTGCCTGGGAGGTGACCTGGGCATGGGGGCAGAACCGCCTTCCCACAGCAGCGCTTCATGTCTCCCCCATTTAAGCCACTGCCTCTAAAAAGCAGCAGCTAGTTGTTGTCCCTTTGCCAGTCCAGCAGCAGACCCGTGAAGCTATGGATGCCTTCCGCTGTGTATTTGCAGAGTACCGATGTGATGGCACAGTCTGGGGCTTGGGAATTAGATAAGAAATAATGCCAGTGGCACAACTGGAAAAGGAAGAAAATCAAACTTTTGGAGAGTTAGGAGCAGAGGATCCCTCTGGCTGAGTGAGCTGTTCCTGGTAGTCAGCTACGGGAAGCCACGTTATTTTGGGATGTGCTGCGCTGTGGGATGGCGCTTTGCTAGAATTGTAGGCATAAAATGGTGAGAGGTGGTCCCTGCCTGGGAGGGCTTGCAGGAACCAGACCTGGCTGCGAGTATGGCTGTCCCCGTCTGGAGATGGAGATACGCAGCAAGGAGAGGCTTTAAGCAGAGCCGTGAGGAGAAGCCTGCTCTCCAACCCAGTCTTCACGCACACGGTCAGCCTCACGTTGAAACACTGCCCAGGTCTCCAGCTGCATGCATTTTGGGTGAATTCTTGATCTTTTTCCCAGTGTTACCTTTTTGGCCAGGGTGGAGTTTTCCTGTTCTGAGGAACTCCGGCGTTTCTGCTCAATTTAGCACAGAGAAAATGAACGGCAAACCCTTCATATTGTTATACACATTTTAGATGTCGGCCTCACAGTTTGATCAGTGGAGGCTCCGAAGGCTCATAAACCTGGTAATACATAGTTTCAAGCCTGCATCAAAGAAGTTCACAACCCTTTTGGGAGAAGCTGTGAGTACTGATGAAAGAGGGAACTTATTGTGTATGTAAGAAAACTTCTTTCATGGCTTATGTATTAAGGCAGGCTCTGTGGCCCAGGGAAGATTGGGGCTGCTTTTAATTTACATCCCCCCTCACTTATATTAAGTCTTCGTCAGAAGAAAAGTTAGTCAGATGTTTTCTTAATGACATCATTTTTTTTAATCCTGTTTCATTTTTTCCAGATGAGGCGGTGGAGATTATTAGAAATGAATTGAAACTAAATCTGGAACAGAGACTTTGATTCACTTCTCCCTCCTCCCCACTAGAAATAAATTGGTCGGCTCCGTGCTCGGCCTCCTTTATTAGCAGCCTCGACAGAAACCAGCCCCGTCGGCCTCAGCTGCAGCTTTCCTGAGCTTGCCGCCGCCGCGGCTGATGTCATGGCGAGAGGCACCGAAGAGTGACTTGGAGAGGGACTTCAGTCACCCCATAATTTTGGTAACAAAATGCCATAGTGATGCAGGTGGGGAGATTATGAGGTCTGAAATAGCCATGCCATCATTAGTTTGTCTTTCAGTGCCGTAAAGGAAAACAAGCTCGATGCTGGTGGGTGTTCTTCTACTGAAACCCTGGTCTCGGTCCGACGAGCATGTGTGTGTGTGTCCGTGGCAGTGCATCTCCGCAAGTCCTTTACATCTGATAGGTTTTCACTGCCTTGTATGTCACACCAGCGAGCCACAGAGTGTATTGCTACAGGAAAGTACTTTGAACTATAAATATTTTAAAAGGCATTTAATTTACTACCCATCAGCAGAAAGTGTTGAAAAAGCGACAAGGTTCACTAATTTATCAGAAAGACAGAGAAACATGCGGAAGATCAAACAAAGACAAACATGCTCGTAAACTGCTGAGTAAGTCTGCAAAGCTTATATTACATTTCTGTGTGGTTTTGTTGATATTCAGGTATTACAAATAAATTAAAATGCACCTGAACTGTTGGTAAGGCAGGGTCGGACCAAGATCCTGAGATGCAGGTGGCATGCCTAAACTGCTCAGACCCTTGTGTTTGTGGTTGTACATGGAGAGACAGATCTTACATGCACTTGCTAATGGCATATTTGGATATTCTTAGGGAAGGACCTTTGTAATACTGTCCCTTACCTCAGCCCTCATCCCAGATCCCTGACCTCTGAAATCCCAAATCCTCATGGTCTCCCACACCCGGGGTGCAGCCCCATGGGGTGCACACCCATCTCCTTCAGCTTTGCCAAAGCACCCAGCCAGGGACGAATGTCGTCCTGGCCATGACCTGCATCTCCACACCAGCTCTGCTTCCAGCGGTCTGTGAGTACAGAGAGCTAATGCAAAGCAGATTTTGCTCTTTTGCTTAGCTGAATGACAGCTCTGCCTCTTTTGGTGTCTAGCTCAGATTTTCTGCTTATCAGGTCAGGGTGTGTAACTTTTTCTTCCCTCCTTGCAGCCTCTGCAGTTTGTCTAAGAGGCTGGGAGGGTACAGCAGGAGACGTGGCTGGGAGGTGTCCATGCACTTTCTCTTCCATCTTTGCTCACCCTGAGAAAACTGCTTGAGTGCTGAAACACGCTTGTGACTTTTTTTTTTTTTTGTTACCTGCTGAATCCCTCAGCATTTACTGACTTCTTTCTCAGGTAACACTTGGCCTGAGGAAGATCTGAGGGATTTAACAGAGGTGGCCCCCAGAAAGCATGCAATAAAACCTCTCCTGAACTTTTGCCCTCTGAACCATACCACCGACCTGTCAAGGAGGTTTGTGCAAGCCATGATGGACGCAGGCGGGGAGGGCTGCTCTGCTGGCACTGGCAAAGCCACGCACGCTGGGCTGAGCAAAGCACGTTGCCTCCAGATCCTATAAGTACTCCTTGCACCTTTTGCATCCTTTTGTAGGCAGCCCTGTCCGGGGCTTTGCACATGGCAGCACTAAACATCTGGATACCTGGGGCAGTCAGGAGCTTGCAAACCCTGGGTTCACCTCGAATGTCTTCGTGTAGCCAGCCTCCCCGTGCAAGGTGATGGGGTGAGATCTCTAGCACGGGGAGTGCTCCGCACAGCCTGCATGTGCGAGTAGTGCCCAAAGCAGCTCATGCCCCTTTCCAAGGCAGCCACATTGCACAAACACATATTCAGCGCAACGCGGTCCCTGGGAAGCTTGTGCTGGCTGCAGGCCCTGCGTATGCCAAGAGGGGTGTTTTTTCCCCACCATGTCCTCAACCTCCTCCCTCATGGGCGAAGGCAGTGAAGTGGGAGGGAGAAGGGCAGCTGGCGGCCATGCCCGCTCCGGGGAGGCTGCGAGTGACGACGTGTCTCTGTTTCCTTCCCAGGCCTCCTCCCCTGAGCGGCAGCCCCGTCATCTCCGACATCTCCCTCATCCGCCTGTCTCCGCACACCGCCGGGCCCAGCGAGTCGCCCTTCAGCCCACCGCACCCCTCGTGGCACCCCCATGGAGCACTACCTCCGCTCCGTCCACGGCAGCCCCACACTCTCCATCACTCCGCTGCCAGGGGCCTCAGCCCCGCCGACGGTAAGATGCTGTGCTACTGGTACCGCAGCGATTTTGGAGCTTACCAGCACTGAAATTCTCTAAAACCCGGGGCTTTACAGCTGCAAAGGCTCTGCAGCTGCTCTCTGAAGTAGGAGAGCTGTCTCTTTTTCCCCCCCTTTAATTACACATTTGTTTTGCATCACTGCACTGAGAAAGCAGAGCGTGAGAATAGCTATTACCACTGGATCATATTATAAATATTTTGCTTAAAGTACGTTCCTTTCTGCTGCGCTCTCGGCTCTCTTACAAGCTTCCCTGCTCTTATGTCTCTACTGGGAGCCCTGCTTCCCCCAAAAAGGGTCACAGTCGCTCTGGCTGCCTGGCCTGGCTGGGACTGACATTGCAGAGATAAGGCAATGCTGGCCAGGTTATCCCCAGCTTTGTGCTGCTGGGCAGGATGGCTCCCAGGTGAAGGAGAGGGGCTGTACTTTCTTCCTCCTTATTCCTGAGCTGCCCCACAGCAGCTTTCAGGAGAAGGCGAGGGTGTGTGGGGAGCTGGCGCTGGCATGGTGATGCTCTTTGAGCCCCAGCAGACCCTGTGTCAGAGAGCTGGGGACAAAAGGAGCCAAGCAGGGAAAGGGGAAAATGCACAATTCTGCTTTCACTTGGGGAGGTGCAAGTCATAGAATCATAGAATCGTTTAGATTGGAAAAGACCTTTAAGATCATCAAGTCCAACCATTAACCTAATACTGCCATCCCACCACTAAACCATGTCCCTAAGCACCACATCTACCCATCTTTTAAATACCTCCAGGGATGGGGACTCAACTACTTCCCTGGGCAGCCTGTTCCAATGTTGGACAACCCTTTCAGTAAAGAAATTTTTCCTAATAATGGTGCAACTTGAGGCCATTTCCTCTTGTCCTATCACTTGTTGTTTGGCAGAAGAGACCAACCCCCACCTGATTACAACCTCCTTTCAGGAAGTCGTAGAGGGCAATAAGGTCTCCCCTCAGCCTCCTCTTCTCCAGGTGAAACAACCCCAGTTCCCTCAGCCACTCCTCATAAGCCTTGCGCTCCAGACCCCTCACCAGCTTCATTGCCCTTCTCTGGACACACTCCAGTGCCTCAATGTCCTTCTTGTAGTGAGGGACCCAAAACTGAACACAGTATTTGAGATGCAGCCTCACCAGTGCCGAGTACAGGGGTACAATCACTTCCCTACTCCTGCCGGCCACGCTATTCCTGATACAAGCCAGGATGCCATTGGCTTTCTTGGCCACCTGGGCACACCACTGGCTCATATTCAACCAGCTGTCAACCAGCACCCCCAGGTCCTTTTCTGCCAGGCAGCTTTCCAGCCACTCTTCCCCAGGCCTGTAGTGTTGCATGGGGTTGTTGTGACCCAAGTGCAGGACCCAGCACTGAGCCTTGTTGAACCTCATACAATTGGCCTTGGCCCATTGATCCAGGTCCTTCTGCAGAGCCTTCCTACCCTCCAGCAGATCAACACTCCTGTCCAACATGGTGTTGTCTGCAAACTTACTGAGGATGCACTTGATTCCCTTGTCCAGGTCCTTGATAAAGAAATTAAGCAGAACTGGCTCCAATACTGAGCCCTGGGGAACACCACTTGTGACCAGCCGCCAGCTGGATTTAGTTCTGTTCACCAAAACTCTTTGGGCTCAGCTGTCCATCCAGTTTTTTACCCAGTGAAGAGTACTTACTTCATCAGAAGTGATTCATTACATGATTACAGGCAGCTGGCTCAGTGCGCAGGGAGTAGCCAAGGTTTGGGGACCTGGTCTCTGCACACTCTGCAAACCTAAGCATCTCTTGGCTCCCGAGCTGCTGCAGGGGCAAGCACCCCTTCTTCACCACAAAGCAAAGTGTACCAGAGAGCAACAAGGCTTGTGTTCGGTGGTGTAAAACCATCTTCTAAGGCATAAAAAAAAGGGAGATGTATGTGTCGTCTTCCCTCCCCTCAAATGTCATCTGAACTCCCAGCTGCCTGCCACAGAGAGGTCTGATGGCTGACATGTGTGTGCTCTGCCCTATCCTCCCCTTCCAAAGCCAGTTTCGTTATTTGCTATGAAAAAATATGCATGGTGTTTTGGGTTGCTTTTCTTTTCCTTTTATTCTTTTTTTTTTAAGGCGGTGGTAAATAAGTTAATGGGGCAAGTGGGTGGAGAGGCAGGTTTGAAAAATTACAGCTGGGAGAAAGTGAGCATAATTGGCTTTGGCAGCCAAAATGGCTTTATGCTGCCAGACACTAAACCTAGCTCTATGCATTAGACCTTGGCTTTAATTTCCTTGCGCTGCTATCGGGAACTGGGCTGCATTTGTCTTTCCTTCCTAATAGGCAGGGATGTTAATGCTGACAGGGTTACTGCTGCTGGCGGGCTGGGCCCTCTCCCTCCTCCCCAGGGTGCCGGCTGCGTCCGAACGGGCGGATTATTAGAAGGGGGAACGAGAGATTGTTTATAAATTTGCGGAAATGGAGGAATGCAGAGGCCCCAGCTTAGTTTCTTTTGTCCGCAGAAGCACGCCCAAGCACACGTCACGAGAGCCTTACTTGGAGCCGTGCAGCCAGGGCTGGTGGGGGGCGCGGGGGGGAGACAGGGCCGCCAACGTCAGCGCCGAGGTCTAATGTTGCGGTGGGAACCTTCTCCCCATGTTTTCTTCCTCTCCTGCGGCTCCAGCAGTGGCTCACGAACACCTGAAGGAGCGAGGTCTCTTCGGGCTGCCCCCACCGCCGCCGGGAGCCAACCCCACTGACTACTACCACCAAATGACGCTGATGGCCAGCCACCCGAACCCCTATGGGGACTTCCTGATGCAGAGCGGGGGAGCAGCCAGCACAGCCCATCTCCATGATTACCTCAGCCCCGTCGATGGTGAGTAGTGGTCTGGGTCCTCCCCAGCATAGCTTAAATTTTGGGACAGATGGATGGGGCTGTCCTCCAGGTGGAGGTTGCTGTATGTGGTCCCTCTGCCCTGTCAAAACCCACCGGTGCCACACTATAATTTTTGGCTTAAAAGGTCGCCTTGTCCCATATATATGTATAAAATATACATAATTTGAAATACATACGTTGTGTCCTCTTTGGGAGGATGGTGTGGCTGCTGCACGGGTAGGAGACAGCCTGGTCTAGTGGGCAGGGCATTGCAGCCATCCTGCTGTCCTGGCCATGGGTGACCCTACCACCCCTGGGGGCGAGCTCCTTTTCCAGCTCCCCATCCCACCCTGTCTGCCCCCCCGTTTAACCTGGTTGGTGTCTGGGGCAAAGGCAGGCTGTTTCCATGCATAGCCATGCTCAGCACGATGGGCTTCTCATCTTGGTTGGGACCTCTCAGGTCCCCAGGAAGAAAAAATATGTTATCAGGGAACCACGGTGTAGAGGATATGTTAGTATTTCATGGGAGAAAAAAATTGCAGGAATGTGGTATTTATGCTAGTATCAGGCTTTATAAGCCCAGAAGGTTCTGGCTCCTGGCTAAAAGAAGAAGAAATAAAACCATGTTAGGCGTTGCGGTGCTGAGTCACCCCCGGTGGCCTGACCACTGCCCTCGTGAGATGGGTAAAATCTGTACAGAAACGTATCCAAGGTCCAAGTGATTTTTAGAGCTGTTAGGAATGTCTTTCCTTTCACTTCATGCCACATCTTGTAAAAACTGGGGTTGCACAGATATTGCAGAGGGCAGTTTGGGGATTATTTCTGCTTCAAGAAAGAGAAGTCTTGGCTCGACTTTCAGATACCGGCTTCTGTTTCCTGGGCTGCCTTCAGATTTGCCTGTGGACCATTATAATTTTTGGAGTGGAGATCTGCGTCGTTTCATTACTGCTTCAAAGTTTCTGTTGTTGAGCTTTTAAGATGAAAGACTTTGCGGTCTTGCTGCTTCATAAAGTGACTGGTTTAGAATGATAAAAGCAGCTCCGGCTGCTCAGTGATAGGGGCTTATAGATATTTCTAATGAAAAAACAATTTCTCATCTGCAGCTGCTGCGAAAGTATTACCTGAATAGTCATTTTCTGCTGCCAATTCCTAGATTGATCGGGAACCTGGATCCTAGTCTGAAAAGGAGAGCACATGCTCCTTGCTACCATCCTGCCTCTAACACTCAAATGTATATTCTGAGCTTCTCTGCTACAAAGCAGCTGGTCAGTAAGACTGTTCTGTCTTCCCTCCAAAGGGTTAATGTCTGTGGTTATAGCAGATGGGTGCAAACCCGCCCTGCCAAGTTCCCCTTGGGCTCATGAACAAGACTCCTTCCTCCTTGCCTCCTTATTAGTCCATCTCTGACCAGTGGTGCCGGATAATCAGCCAGTAAGGGAAGCAAACACAACTGTTTTCATGCTAGCGCAGGCTGGCTCTCGGCACACCAAGATGCCCATCCTCTGGTTTGCTGAAGTTCAGTCTTTATCTGAAGTCATCTGAGATACTCCCCTTGGCAGAACACACTCTTCCTGCTTGCCTTCTCCTGAAAACGGCTCTAGAGTAAATCACGTATCAAAGGTCCCGGTTTCGTGCAGCCAAGCTCATAACCATTACTCACTGGAAAGCCGGGGCTCGCCAAGCAGTTATTTTGATCTTTCGGTAAAGCCTTTGTTTGTGAGTAATTGGAAAGCCTTTTCTGGGCCTTCACATGCTCTGAGTGAGACAAAAACTTTCAAACGTCATGAGGGTATGACATGAGACACCGGAAGGCTACTGTTTAAAAATGTGAAAAGGAAGCAGCAGACAGTCTCTGGCCTACATGTTCGGATTTATCCATCAGCCGGAGAGAAGAGAGACCTGTGCATTATCAAGGCAGAGACTAAAATGGATGGCTCTGAGGAACACTGGCTGAGGAACCAGAGTCTCCCTCTCTTTTTAGAAAGTTATTTCAAAAATTTAAGTCAGCAGGGACTAAATAAATAGTTGAACAGATAATTTACTAAACCATCCTCTTATGGTGCTTTTCTGAGACAAGAATATCAGTAGCATGCATAAAACCCCAATGAGTCACCGCCTCACAGCATCTTCCATTCAGAGAGCCCTTTGCTTCCCAGAGAGCCCCAGAACATAAGAACTGTACAAGAATGAGTTTACTGAAAAGGCAGGTAGCTCCTGTCAATCCACACGCAGCACCATCACACAGCTGTGATAACACTGGCACCTGCAAAAGAAAAAGAAGCATATAAGCGTGTATTAAAACTGGCCTATTCAGTGTCACATCTCCTCCAAACATCTGCAGGTCCATGGGAGCCCTAGACACTGGGCATGGTGGTTCTTCCACAGACACATACCTGGGCTCTTCTGGGTGCTGTAATTGCATTTGTTGGAGAATTTCTCAATGCCTCCGTGTTTATCGGTGATTTTTCATCCCATCAGGTGTCTAGGGTCTAGGGCATCAGTGACGGCTGGAGCTTGTTGGTACCGACCATGTGTCAGGTCTGCTGAGTGTTTCAGCGGTGACCGAGGTAGGGTGCCCCAGAGCTCCATCTCTTTAGCAGGGTTTTCACTGTGCAGCTAGAAGCAGTTAAACCACTAAAGTAGACGACATTTAAGTTTTATGCACCAGACTGCTGGCGTCTTCAGGCCAGTGCTGGTGGAAACTAAATAACCCTTCAGTTAGCTGTCCTGTTTCATTCTGTCATTCAAACAGGGACTCTAAATCCAAGAGTAGAGTTTGAATCCAGGTTTAAATCCATTTTCTGGAAAGCCTACACTTTCAAAACAAAAGTTAACTGCTCTCCAATGTCACAACATTGCTAGTGGGACGCTTTTGAGCCTAATTTACAGGATCTATTCACCAGATCAAAACAATCTTTTGCATTTCTATTCTACAAGTGAGTTCCACATGGGTGGATTATTCCACGTGACAGAGTGGTTGAACAAGAACATTCCTGGGGCAGCAAAAACTGGTGGGGAGCACAGATGAACCTGGAGATGACTACAACTTTCTAAGCATGCTGAGTGCATCTGACTTTTTCTTTTCCTAAGCATAAGGGCTCCTGTGATTACCCTCCGCCCTTCAGGAAGTGCCAGTTGTTCTCAAGAGGAGAGTATCAGACTGACTCGATGCTTGTAGTGTTATAGCCCTGTACATCAGAAGTTCTCAAAGTACTGTACAAAGCAAAGCTGTTTCATCACTGGAGACCCCAAAGAGAAAGGAGATCAAGTGAGCAGAGAGCTGTGGCGGCTCTGGGAACAAGACCCCGATCTTCAGAATAAGGACTCTCATGGCCAGGGTGGGAAGCAGAGATCATCTTTAAATCCATCAGTTCCGTTTGCACAGTGTCGCAAGTTTGAGTACTGAGTCAGGGAATGGGGGAAAAAGGTCTCGAGTTCGACTTAGGTCCAAGTGACGCTGCACAGGGGCAGTCACTCGGGTCAGGAGGGCTGTGTAGACGTGTTTGTGCAGCCTTACTGTTACCAACAGTAGGGATGACCCTGCAGCGCTCCCATGGCATTTCATCCAGTTGTGGAACTAGAGTGGGGGATCCCTGCCCTGTTTTTTGCTGCCTGGTGCATGGCAGCCACAAACGTCTTGACTATGACTAGCAGTTTAGCTGGGAAAAGGCTTTGTTCAGCCCAGGAGAGCCAACCGGCTGGTGGCTGGCGCAGTTGCCTGGCATGTGGGCAAATCATCAAGCAGGACTTTATTCCCCCAAGTCAAACAGTGATTCAGCTTCACTGGCCTCTTTCAGCCAGCGTTGTTGGAGTCCGTCTACTTCAAGCAAATGATTTAGTAGCCATCGGGGTAAGGAGCAGGGCTGGCAGCGCAGCCCAGTGTGGTGTGTGTCTGTGAGAGGTGAGCTCAGGACTCCCCTCCAGCAGGTTTATGCAAAGCGATTGCTCCGTCAGGATGGATGGAGAGAGCCCAGCCTCACGGTGTCCTCAGAAAGAAGTGCCTCGTCTGGGGCTTGAGGGACCAGCAGCTCTGCGTTTGCAGGCTGGATATGCTGGATCACAGATGACTTCCCAAACAAGCCAGCTGTTGGCTACTCCAGGCAGACGGCGCGCCCTTTAGTTGCTTCCTTAAAAACTCTAAAAGATCTTTTTTTTTGTTGTTTTCTTTGTCCCAGCACAGAATGGAAACTTGCTGAAAACTCAGAAAAGGTTCAGAGAATGGGAAACTATTTCCCACCCATTTCTAGCCAGCAATGCTGTTTTCCTCCCCAGAAAAATATGTGCAGAAGAGAGAAAAAGTCCCAGAGCATCCCATAAGCGCACTGTCTGGAATCCCGCTGCACTCTGGTTTCTAAAGAATTCAATTTACATATGCAAGTTGGGTCCTCTAAACCGTTACCTTGTGGATTGGGAGTAGAAGAATGCAGCCTTGTCTTTCAGCAAGGATTTGAGGGAAGCATTAGTATTCCTTGAACTGCAAAGTTGATCAGGCCCAGGGAGGGAAGAAAGAAGGGTCCCAGGACAGTGTCTCATGCCAGAACAAATGTCCAGCATCTGCTGCAGTCCAAGTCAGACGTGTGCTGCCGCTGCAGAAGGGGACAGAGGGATAGGGTTATGAGAAGAGTGTTTGTAGTCTGTTGCTGCTGCTTATTGATTAAGGGATCATCCTGTGTTTTTATGCTGCCCTTGGATTTAATCTAACAACAGGAGGAGGGGGATGTTTCATGTACATTTTGGGTAGAGTTTTCTTGGTGAGCAGCCAGGAAGAGGGACCATTTCGATAATTCTGTGTTTATCCCAGGGCTTGGCCAGGGGATGGAGGGTAAGCGGTGGCTTACCCTGACCGTGTTTCAGTGAGGAGAGGGGGTGAGACATCTGCAGCCCACTTGCCTTATGGGCTCGGCCACTTGGAAGCAGGTTCCCCCCATGTCCCTCTGCAGTCCATATCATGGCAATGTGCTTGTCTGTCAAGAGATGCCTGAGGTTTCCTTGCCCTGAAGAAGCTCCCACTAAGTGCCTGGTGTTTCCTCTCAGGAGGGCTTTGCTGCCACAGTTTCTAACGCAATGCAGAGAGGTCTGAGCAGCCATGTGAGCTGGGCCACAAGCTGACACGTGTGTAAAAATGAGAGGCTAACTATTGGGTCATTGCTGGCCTGTGGTGAATAGATCTAAATTGGGGAAGAAAATCGCAGTTTTTGAGCAACCCATGAATGTGATAATTTGTAGACCCTGTAGGAAATTGCCAAGGAAACTTTTACCTTTTTACCAAGAAATTTGTGCTTTCCTTCCAGCTCTAGGCTGGCTGGAAGACTGGGCTGGGACATTTGGCAGACAAGTGCCACTTAAAAATTCAGCCTTGAATTCTTGCTAGTTTAGAAACAGGATATTTAAACCCCTCTGGGAGAGAAATGGCTTTCAGTTGTGAGCTGTGGCATTTACATTTACCCTGCAAAGATAGTGCTGCTGTAAAGTCGAGGTTTTTTCTACTGAAAAGTTATTCCAGGCAGTTTTTAAATGGTTTTTGGTTTTTTTTGTTAAATACGTGGGTTATTTTTATTCTCTAGTTTGTAGAGCTGAGACTGTGACAGCCAGTGTATCTGGGTCTGTGTATGAAATGGTATGGAAGGGCCGGTGTGCTCCAGTTAAAACACAATCAAATGTATCTGGAATTGCCTTTCTGTGAGAAGAGGTACCAGGGGGCAAAGGCCTATGGTTAATTTTTTATTGACCTTCATGGACTGCCATCCACTGTTGCCAATGCCCAGAGCTTTGGGCTCAACTTTTACTGCACCCTTCCATTCACCACCTCACATTTCTGTTTTAATCTCCTCCTAACTCTGAGAGCGTAGGGAGACGGGGACAGTCTTTTGGCTTAAAATTTCCCATGTCTTACTTCAGCCCAAAGGATATTTTTGTTGTTGCTTGAAATCTGAAAGAGTTTGGAATTTTAAGGAGGTATCTTTATCTTTTGCAAAACCAAAAAGTAAATCAGGTTTCTTCCATTCAGAGTTGATTATTTTAATATACACTGGATAAATAAAACCCAGGCTGCTAGTATGTCCAAAAAATGAGCACATGGACATAGCATATTTTCCAAGTGGGAAAGAATTAGTTCGAAAGTAAAGTTGAGATAGCTCAAACAGGGGTGTCTCTAGGTCAGCTTTTAAATTAATATTTATTCTATGTTCCAAAGTCCATGGCAGTCAATGAAAAGCATCTCATGGTTTTTATAGGTGTTTATTCAAGATGAGAGGTAGAAGTAGCAGAGCAAATTGATAGGGGAAGAGCCACCACCTTCCTTATTGTAAATGTATTTGGCTGGAAATATTATTGAACACCAGAGGAGGTAACGATACAGAGTACCTCATGGACTTACCTTGTTTCTTGTTTTGCTTGTGGGCTTTGGCTCATCACTCCTTTCCAGATCTGGGTGAGAAAGAGTTTCCCCATCTCTCAGAAGTATTCAAGGGAAAGAAACTGAAGGTGAAAAAGGTCTCCATCTGAGGTAGAGGGGCACAGAGAAATTAATTTTTAAAATTGAAACTCTGGCAGATGAGTGGAATTAATTTTAAAATAATTTCCTATTTTTATTTCAATTTGTGACCTTTTCAAATTCATTTTTACCTATGAAGACTTTATGTTTCTCAACAAAGCATCTTTTAGAAGAACAACAACATAAAAATACCAGATTTTTTTTTTTTTTTCAAGAGCGTTGAAGGGGGTACCCTGACAGTTCGGAAACTCTTCCCTTAACATATTTTCCAAACATCAAAAAAATCTTAAAACTAACCCTGTTCATTTTGATAAGTCAGCATTTTTGAAGGGGAGATGAGAGGAGGAGTGCTAGTGATAAATCCTCCCGAGGCTCTCCATCTCTGTGTCTGAAAAATGTATCCTGCCTTCATTTACTTCTCTGGGCACAGTCACTGCTGAAGAAGTTGTATGTGGTTTTTCCTTTGAAACATCACTGGACCTCAGGCAACAGAGAATTTTGCTTACGTATTCAAGTGGCTGTCAGTCAGCCCGTACTGAACACCTCGCCTATGTGTACAGCTACTCTAATGCTTATCTTTGCTGCTGCCTGGTATCGTTTAACATTCGTGCTCAGTGTCCTCAGATCAGGGGATTAGGTCAGGCCAATTTTATTATTAAGAATGATCCTGGTGCTGCTAATCTGCTTTTGAATAATAATTTTGAGAAGATTCCCTCTTCCAAAATGCACTAGCGAGCACTTCTTTCTGTGGTTAAACTCTTTTTCTCTTCCCGGGCACCTTGAGCAGGCTGTCATTGAGAAGAGAGGAATTGTTCATCCATAGCATGATTTTGGGTCACAGCTTTCCCTGGAAGCCCACAAGACCTAAGAGGCTTTTGTGCAAAGCATCAGCCCAACCTATTGGATCTGCTATCAAACATTTCAGATAGCCCACAGTACTCGCAAGATCTAAATCAGAGCAGACAGTAATGCAATGCATATTACTGGTTTTGGGCTGGAGAAGTCCCAGGCCAGCTTGCAAATCTGACAGCTTCCAGCAGTTTTACACAGGGAAAAAATGACGTACCTGTGTGCAAAGGGGAGGGGTGCCCACATTGGATGCACTGCAAAAACCCAGGTTTCTGTTGGACATCAAGACTTCTTCCCTGTGCAAATTAATGGTGACCAATGGCTGAACCAGCACTGTGGACATAAATCATGGGAAGGAACAGCAAGAAATGAGTACAAGGCTTTTCTTTCTATTTAGTAATTTATCAAGGGAAGTGGCACATTAATAAACAGATCTCCCTTGAGGTGTGGGAGTAACAGAGATAAATATGACTGTCAAATCTGGCCTGCTTCCTTCTGTTAGAGAAGGAGGAGACTGTGGGAATGCAAATGCAGAAAACAATATCTATATCTGGAGAGATGCATATTATTTGTAGGACAGAAACACTGACAACTCAGCTGAGATGGAGCCCCATCGCACTAGGTGCAGTACATACAGAATAAACCACAGACCCTTTCTGAAGGAGCTCATCTAAATACATGACACTGGGAAGCAGGGACACAGAAAGAAGCAGCAACTTGCTCAAGGAGATATGTCTGGGGAGGACTGTGAACAGCACCCAGGTCTTCCCAGGTCATGGCCCACGTATTGAATCAAGATGCCTTATAGAGGGAAGGGAAGGGAAAAAAATTAATTAGTTCAAATCAATACATTAATATGTGGTGGACAGAGCGCAGTTTTGGCCATTATGATCTAGACACATGTAACCCTCATGTTGCTCAGTCCAGAGCTTTGGCAGGGCCCAAGTTTCATGAACCAGGCATGAAGTTTGGGAATGCTCCATTCCAGCCTTTAGGCAGGGCCGGCCTTTGCTGCGGGGCGTTTGTTTGCTCATTTTGTTTTTGCATCCATAGTGACTCTACAAAATTCTTGTTCCTTTTCCAGCTTCCAAGGGAAGTGCCACTCTCCATGGCAGAGCATGGCTGGAAACTGCCAGCCACAAGCGTTAGGAAAGTGTGAGTCTAGTCCACCAAATCATGGGATAGCTTTAACACTCAGGAGGTGATTTTTACAGACCTGTGTGTTCTTTCTGTTTGCTACCTGATCCTTCAGTCGTGTTTTCAAGCTTCTCCCTGCCCCCTGGGGTTGCAAAATATGGTTATACAAAATACTATAAGAAGAACGTGTTCAGAGGATGTGCAACAACCTGATTTTTAGGAGAAATTCCCAATATTGTCTGTATTACACCTAGCAACTCTTGAAGCTTCTTAGGTATAGCACGTAAGTCACAAGAGTGCTTGGTTCAAGAACCAACCTAGCCTTGGACTTCCAGTGGGACCTTGGGCAAGTCATTTATCTTGTGAAACAGGGGACATTATGGGTAATAAGGGGATGTGGGTACTAAACTAAAGCACCTGGGCATGGTAATGGCAGAGCCACATAGGTACACGGGTGAGTCATGTGGAGACTGGGAGACTGCAACCCAGCCACTGGTCTCAGGGAAATGTTGACACAAACTTCTGTGAGCCAACACAAATCAAGGAACTATTTCACGTTGGCAGGATATATTTTACCTCCTTGTACATCCCAGTCACCCTCTCACTTACCAGCACTGTCGTCAGGATGGAAAGTTTATGCTCTTGCAAAGTGGCGGGCTTGTATTTGGTGATATGCAACCAAAATCAGTCTCTCCAACCAACTAGAGGAAAACAGCTCATATTGCCTGTCTGGGCAAGTTACTGTTTTATGCACAGTGTTTAATAGGATATGCCCACAGCAAGCTTTCTGGGGAGACTGCTGCTGGAAAAGCCGGGTAGTAACACAGTGCTGCACTCATCAAGGGAAGGAGCTGGAGAAGCTGAGCCGTTCTGCACCCCTGGGTGGATGACGGAAATTACCAGCCAGCCCCCATGGCTGAGTGTCATATTTTACCCTTAGAATTTTTTATTTTTTTTTTAATAGGCAACCTAAACGCTGTTCTTATTTCTTTGGAGGGATGAGCTGTTCCAGGCAAGTCTAGGGCTTGGGGCAGGCTTTGGATCTGGTACGCTGGTATCAGGGAACATTGCGATATTGCCCATCCCCAGCTCCTGTCCATGCCACGCTGGAGATTTGCAGGTGGGTCAGGCCCGGGCAGAGTTTCTTCTGGATGAAGTCAGTCGTTCCAGTTAGCAGCGCCGAAATGCTGTGGGAGACCAAATTCATACAGTAGTAACTTGCTGTGTATTGTAGATCCGCAAACAAGACTGGCAGGGTTGGAAATGACTTCATGCCCAAATGATTGACAATTGCTAATAGGGTCCAGGCACTGGCAGGTCTTCTCGGAGGGGGAGAGCTTGAACTTTGTGTCTGAGCTGCCAAATTGGTTTTCTTAAAACTCTTAATTTACTTTTGGGTCTCCTGGAACCTCGCCTCCTTCATTAATTAGATGGTCAGCATTGTGCTCGTGCTCGTTTGGTTTCCGCTCCCCCCGCACACAAGCGCACGCACCATTTCCAAGGGTCACCCCAGCTCTGATCTGCTGCTCTTCTGGCCCACCGCTCCTGTCACCGAGTCCACGGAGACAGCAGTGCTCACGGAAACCTTGTGGGGCCTTTTCCCTTTTAATTTTAAGTTAATTTAGTGGCGATGAAAGGGGGTGATGGACAGGTTTCTGTTTATCCCCCAAGGAGGATGAAGCAAGTGGGCGTTCATGGTGCTGCCTGACCCTTGTCACTCAGCGCACAACAGAGACGAAACCTCCCGTCAAAATGTAGCTGGTCCCTGCGCTGTTCCCGGCTCCTGAACATCCCACAGCAGTTACGAGTGCAGCAGGTCTTAGCACCTCCCGCCCCACCGTGGGAAGGGAGCAGCCCATTGGTTTTGTCTGACAAAGTCTCTCTTTCCTACAGTGTCCCGGTTTTCAAGCCCACGGGTGACACCGAGATTAAGCCGAAAACGAGCCCTGTCTATCTCCCCGCTTTCTGATGCCAGCATTGATCTCCAGACGATGATCAGGACCTCCCCAAACTCTCTCGTGGCATATATCAACAACTCCAGAAGCAGTTCAGCAGCGAGTGGCTCCTATGGCCATTTATCTGCCGGGACAATCAGGTAACGCTCAGGGACTGCCTCCTTTCAGCTGCGTAACCATCCCCGCAAAGGAGGGGTGATCCTGCAGCAAGGGAGACCTTCCCTTCCTTGCGACCTCTGCTTTTGTGCACTGGGGCTGTGTAGTGTATTAAATCAAAGCCCCCCTCTGGTTTTGCATGTGGAAGGGTACTTTCTGGCATGGGTGGGTGGGGGTGCTGGATTGGGATTATTGCTTACCAGATTTCCAGTAATTACAGTATGAGCATGCCTCCCTGCAAGCAGAAATGGAGAAAAAAAAAATTGTCTAAAAAAATGCTTATTGTGAGTGGTTGGATTGATTAAGAAACCCTCTGATTTAAGAGATTGCCCTGAAGTATTCTCCAAATTATTGGTCCACATCCTTAAAAAAAAATGCTGCCTGGGCGGATTTAAGAGCCTAATTCTAAAAACATATTTAAAACAAATTTAAGCCCTTGAGTAAAGTTTTGCTCAATCCTTAATTAAAAAGCACTTACACTAGGCAGCTCACTGTTGTCAATTCCTGCCGTGATTGCTTCACCCAAGTTTCACAGTGTTATTGTTCTTTTTATTACTTAACTGTTAAAAATGTTAGTTCTAATTAACACTGATGTTGCAAAGTAAGGGTTTATAAAGATCATGCACTCCTAAAAATTGTAGGGGAAAACAGAGACATTGCCATTAGTAGCTGTAACATTAATTTTATCAGTTACTTTATCCAGCAGCATGGTTTAGAAATTGACTGTAGAATCAAACATAATGCTAACTTAAAAATAGCAACTCCTTGTCTGGTAATTGTATTTTTCTAGTCGTGTCTCCTGTTGTCTTTTAACTGGGCATACCTGTAGGATCTCATCTTATACTCAGATTTTAAGCTTTTCAGGGTAGCATCTGGTATTTTCAGCAAATCAGCAGAGTGCAGAGTCTGACCCAACGGTCAGTTGTTGGCCTCCAAGGGAATAATCATGTAATAATACTGACTTTTAAGCTCTTCTTGGTGTTCTAAAGTTATATCTTGAATGTCAGGAATTGTGAAATGGGTTACATATATAACAGGATAACTGTCAGCATTTTGGGGTGAAACGACTTTTTTTTTGTTATTATTTTAACAATGTACTAGTGGCAGGAATGAAATCCTTTCTCACCCGCTCAGACCCAGCACTTCAGAAAGTCATTTTTGGACTTTGCTGGAACATAACAAAGCTGTGCAGCAGCCTGCCATCACACCTCATTTGCTGCAGCTTGTATTTAACTCCCAGAGCTCTTTTACACTGTAGTGATTTTTGCCCTTTATTCTTTTGGTCAAGTTGCTATTAACTGGTTTGGAACAGAAATACTAATTGTGTGGTCACCAGCAATAAGTATTTTCTCTAAAAGCAAAATTGGAAATGAAGCATGTTGCCAATTATGGCCCTGTAACACTCGCACTGTGGGCAGTTTTAGTGATGTGAGAAGGAAATACCATGTGGGTAAAGGTTCAGGGCAGCCACCTTCTAAAGGTGGCAAATAATCGATTTTTGGGCTGAGAGTCTATGGTTCATGCATCACCTGCCCAGAGTACAGGCAGCAGAGCATCTCCCGTGCTTCTCCATCTCTGCCAAGGGGACTCACCCCTGGGAGCAAACCTCTTGTTTCCAGGAGCAGCACTTCGTTTTTAGTGCTGCCGACTGCTGCGTCCTGGCCCAGACCTGGCGCCCCCAGTTAACGCCCAAGCAGCCGGGAGCTGGTGGTGTTTCTGGCCACTGCTGACCTAGATTGGAGCTGAACCAGTGACCTACATATGAAAGGTGACATACTTCAGCAGTCCCCCGAGCCAGCACTCCCCTCACCTGAACGCAGAGCAAACTGCATGGGTTTGGACTATGCTAAATGGATAGTTATTCGTCCCCACTGTGATCTGTGCCAGGTGAGCCAGGTGATGCTGGTTTTTTATATCCAGGGTAGCATAACCCCAAGGTTGCGAGTCTGCAGAATAGGTCTGCCTGGGGAAACCTGGGAGCCTCAGGGGCTGCAAAGCCAGATGTGTCCAATCCCTGTCCTCTTCTGCATTCCCTGCCAAGGGCTTTGGCTGTTTTTAAACATAGGAAGCAAAGAAATTACAGTCAGTCTGATATGTGGGTTGAAATGATTCACAAATTTGCCGATGCACACACAAGACGGATCCTGTCTTTGCGGAAAAGCAGGCTGTCAGGATTATCGTGGCATTGAAGGCATCTAGCTGGGGCATTGCAGCCTGTTTCCTGGAGTCTCCAGGAGGCCAAACTTGAATCAGTCGCTAGCCAATGTGATAAATATTGTTTAAAGTAACTCCTCATCATCTTTCCTCCTCCTCTTGCTGCAGCCCGGCGTTCAGCTTCCCCCACCCCATTAACCCCGTGACGTACCAGCAGATCCTGACCCAGCAGAGAGGCCTGAGCTCAGCCTTTGGACACACTCCTCCTCTGATCCAGCCATCCCCGACGTTCCCCCCACGGCAGCACATGGCGGTCATCTCCGTCAACCCACCGCCAGCACAGATCAGCAGCAACAGCAACTGCATCTCTGACTCCAGCCAGGTAGGAATGACCATCCTGGTTCTTTCCATGAGTGGCACGCGGGGAAATGGAGGCATGTTCTCTACGGGATGAGTCCTGCCCTTCATGGTGGCTGTGACAATTTACCCACTCTTTTTACTTACGCTCTCCCTCTATGTCACTTTTTCTTCCTCCTGGCAAGGCATTTCTGGCACAGCCAAATTTTGTGCCCATCTGCCTTTCTTGCACAAACGTGTACCTACTCATGCAGGAACCAAAGGCCTTGATCCATCCAAGCATTGAACACGATATGCAGGGTCATCGCAGGCAGCAAACCTCCTTGAACACGTGTTATGTGCTATTGAAATCGAGGGAATTCAGCACATGCTAGAGTGTTTTGCCAGATAAGCACCTGAGCACTGTAAACCAAGCTTCATCAGTTCCTTCACCAATCACTCCTTACTTTTTTTCTGCTGATGTGAACCATGCTGATGGTCTTAAAACACCTTATTCCTTTTTTTTTAAACAAATAAATACAACCTACCTAGGACCTCTAGCCATTTTACTTCTTGTTCGTTCTTTTTCAGTAGTGCTCTCTCTCTGGGTATCCCTGCTGTTGATTTTTACTGTTAAGGTTTGCAAAACCAGGGGCCAGATTTTGAAAACTAGGACTGCCATGATGTGCACAAATCCCACATCTCAAATGCGTCCTTGCAAATACCTATGAGTTCACCCAGGCACATGCATGTGTGCACAAGCCCTCCCTGCGCACAGGCTTAGCGAATATGTCTAGCACACTTTTAATCATTTTTCCTTCCCATTTTCATTCCTGGGAAGTTTAAATTGCAGTGGCTTTTCTCCCCAAAGAATTATTTCACCTCATTTCACACCCATTTCAAATTGTTGTTTTAGTTGTATCATACTGAACTTTCAGACTGGTTTATTGTTTTAGGGTTTCTCATGGCTGCTGCGCTGCAAGCTCTGTTTGTTATTGAAGGTTATTTGATTGATTGGTTTTGTTTTCTTCTCACAAACTGGACTACCAAAATAATGTGGCTGGCAGGAGTTTTGCCTCTGTTTAATAACTTGCAGGACCAATCTTGAGCAATTAGCAAGAGTGTATTTAAAATGTTCATGTTCCAATTTTATGCACATACAATGGGATGTTTTTTCTCCTGAAGTTGTTCTCATTTTTTAAGAGCTTAGCAAAATATACAC
Organism: Gorsachius magnificus; assembly: GCA_034008185.1. Lineage (NCBI taxonomy): Eukaryota > Metazoa > Chordata > Aves > Pelecaniformes > Ardeidae > Gorsachius > Gorsachius magnificus. The sequence continues at coordinate 13,998,016 of CM067085.1, read as the reverse complement.
ATAGCCTTTCATGCACCCAGCACGCTGGAGCCCTCGCATGTAACCAGAGCCCCCCGCTCACCCTAGGAATTCATTTTCTCAACAAATCATTTCGTCACATTGAGAAATAAATTTGTAGCTTGGGTGGGGATTGCATAAGGTTTTGATGGCTTTGACAGGGATTGGATTGCTCTGACACAGAGCAGCAGCGGCAAGGCCAAGCTCACTGGTGAGCCTGCAGAAGCTGATACTGTCCTTGATTCTTCCCTTTTTTCCATCTCTCTGCCTTGCACAAGCCCACACAGCAATTACAGCCAGCAGGCCAATACCCCTTCGTCCCCAGGCACTCCTGAAGTTCCACCTTGACTGGTTTTTTAGTTAACTTTTAATGAAGAGACGAGCTGCATTCTGTCTCTCATCCCAAACCCCGGTGCCATATCTTGCCTGGTTTTCTTTCCTAGAGCAAGCAGAGCAGCGAGTCGGCCGTGAGCAGCACAGTCAATCCCGTAATTAACAAGCGCAGCAAAGTCAAGACTGAAGTCGAGGGCTTGCCCCCAGCCTCCCCAACCACACAGGTAACCTTCTTGGTGTGAGATACATTGCGGGGCTGAGGCAGCGAGCTGCTGGGTCTTGGTTTTGGGAACGATACTCTTGGCACCTTTTGCTGCAGCTGGGAGAAAGGCATCAAAGTCTGCCAGGCAGGCGGGTGTCTCTTGGAGCACGAAGCTCAACAAGGTACAGGGCAGAGCTGCAGTGACTGAGTGAAACGTTCGATGAGTGCTTGGGACTCTGTTTGCTGTTGCTGTGCTTGGATAGAAAAAAAAAAAGGAGGGAGGGAATATTTTAAGCATGATAACTTTAAAAATGATGTTTGAGTTTTCTGTGCTGCAAAGGAAGCATTAGTGTCTCAGAGCAAACATAGATTACGAGGGAATCTTGCATGTAGGTAGAAAGCTTGCAAAAAAAGGACGACTTCTTGATTCAGCAAGGAATTGCTCCTAGAAACATCCTTTACACTGGTGACACAACATTTGACACCAAGAAGGGCCCAAAGGCCTTTGCTTTCTTTCTGGAGCTCTGTGATTGCAAACTGTTTAATGGCTGACAGTATCCATCTGACCGTCCTTTATCACAACTGTAAACTATCAGTAGTGCTCTGGGCACTTCATTTTCATGAAATATTAGGCTGTGTTATTGTCAAGCAAATGGAAGAGTTGATGACAAATTTCTCCTTCTGCCCTGGTTCAGGAGCAGGTCTCAGCATGATGCATGGGGACAGCAACGTGTGCAGTCATCAGGGGGCTGGTAAAATTGATGAAGATAGCATATCAGGGAAAGATAAACATGCTGTAGTCAGCACGATTAGGGCAAAGAGGCATCTCTCTGGAGCTTTGAGTTTAGGAGTGCATCTACATGCTGCTGCAAAAGCACATGCCCCTAAAAACCAATCTGACCACCACCCAGGCTAATAGGGCCACGTGTTTTCTTGCAGCAAATGAAAAAAGATCTGAAAGCCATCACCTGCTTTCTCAAGCATCTGTAGCAGAGGAGCTGTGGGACAGACAGCTGCTTGCTCAATGGCTGTCATCCTCTCTTGTCCGCTTTGATTTGAAGAGGTGTGCACCCAACCGCAGGTAGTGCTGGGGTAGCATTAGCCTGGCTCAACCCTGCAGCCCTGCCCCAGAGCTTCATCCGCTGAGCCTTATGTGAAATAAGCACTGAAAGAAGGGGGAGAATCGTTTAAAGTGGTGCAAGGAGGCTTGATTAGAACAGCAAGGTGAAATTAAGAGAAGGAAAATGCACGCTGGTTGTCTAATAATTCCTGATGAGGAGACCTGTGGAGTCATACCCCAAGGGAAAAGTAGGCTTCATGTCTTGCAGCATTTCAGTATTGACTGGTAAATTACTGGAAAGTACCTTGTAAGAGACATTCTTGGCAAGGAGAACAGATTAAAAGACTGAACACAGTGGGTGTCTCCTCTTCAGTTGGTCTAAGTGACAGCAACTTGTTAAATTTGGGGATTCCTGTTCTGCAGGAGACTGTGCTGAAAAGTTGAGTTACTGTCAGTTAATTATTGACTGATACATTTTTTTGCAAAGTATGAAGATCAGCCATCCCAAAAAAAGCATGCATGTGTGTGTTTTGTTTTGGAAATGCTGTACTGGAAATGCCTCATGTGAGTTGTGGTTTGGGTGTTTAAAATCCTTGGCCAGACAGTATCTCCCATGATGGCTTGTGCTATAAAAAATGCAATCCAGGCAAGATTTGTGGGACACAGTAGAGCGCCAAGCATGAGGGACCTGAGTGACTGTGCTCTGGTGATACCACAATAGCTCCAGCACAGATTCAGATTAATGTTGAATAGCCAGGAATAAAACAAGTTACTCCTCTTCAACAAATTAAAATGCTTTCAATTCCATTTTTCCAACATAAGGTATAAAAATTTTGGCAAAATAAGATTTTTTAGTAGAAAATTTCACTTTTCCAGAGACCACGCTTTGCATAGAGAGAAACATTTCAACAAAAATAATGTTCACAGCTCAACCAAATAGGAATTTCAGGAAAAAGAAGCTGCTGTTTGAACTTTCTCAGCCTATTTCTCTGGGTTCTGATACAGTTTGAATCTCCAGAACTCTTTCTGTAAATTACTACAGTTTCCTGTCCCAAGAGCCACCTTACAATACTTTTTTTAAAAAAAAAATTAAGAGCTAATTAAAACAAATCTCTTCCTCTCCGTATCTAAACTTTTGAATTGAAAAGTCACAGCTGGCATGTATGTCATGAGCTAGTTAATGAAAATTGTTGAACTCGCCTACAGTACATGTCGCTTCCCAAGCCATATAACGCCATTAAGTCATTAATCATTGCAGCCCCTCAGTAGGCATTAGGAAGGTGTCAGTGGGGAAGGAGATGGCAGACAGATAGGTCCATTTGGGCAGGTCAGAGGCAGTTTGAGATGGGTCTGGCTGTGCCTGCACACTTATGGGGCCAGCTGGAGCATCAGATCATGAGGAACAGCATCTGATGTGGTCAGTCACCCTAGATGCTCCTGTCTAAAGCTGCCCTGGAGGCAGGATGCTCTGCGCTGGGCAGTAGTAGTAACTGGGAGGAAAGGGAAGAAAGGGGGTCAAAACATGCAGGGTTTTGTATTGCTAAATTCCTGAGCCAATATTGGCTGCTATTTGCCTTGTCTGTAGTACAAGTGTCTGACGCACAGAGAGGCGACAGTTGTCCTTACCTCTGGATTGTACTAATTATGTTGTGTGTTACAGTATTGTGTAGTTGTTGATGCTTTAATCCTCAGAGCAGCCATAAAAAAAGATCTTCTGTGTTTCATTTAGCCCTGAGAAGCTAGCTAGACAGAGAAGTTAAGGAGAGAGCTCACAGCATGCCCAGCATTAAACTAAATCATTTATGAGTCTAGAGTCCCCGGAGCTCTGCTCTGCAACCCACTCATCATAGGGTCTTACTCAAGCTTCCCAAATTTGCCAGTCTCAGAGGAGTGCTTTGTGGGCTCGCCACTTTGCCCCTGTGGAGCACCCTGCAGGCATAAATCTTTGGGTAAGAGTTAGACATAATTTTCTCATCTATTGAAAGATGTAGCAAACAAGAAGCCCCCTCCCCAACCCATGCCAGGTGAGTGTAGTAACCACTAGGCTCTGACTGCTCTGTCGTTTGTTCATGCTCGTATTTCCCCACTCCCCCCAGATCAGAAGTTTTGCTCCAGCAAAGGATGAAACCAAAGGTCAAAAGCCAGCCTCTCCCTTTCTTCAGCCTTTCCTGGGACTGCCCACGGCCTGGCTGGAGCCAGCCACCACTGCAACCGTGGCTTCAGGGTGTTTTGTGTCTTGTCATTAACTGTCATCCATTCCTGCCAAAACCCTGTAACTCATTATTTCACAGTAATCAAGGATGTTCTGTTGCCACAATGCGCATGGTTCTGTGATCAGTTGATACCTGCCCTGTAATCTATGAGTAACGGAGGAATTCAGATGAAAGAAGTTCACTTTATACAATGCACCGTTGTGTGTTGCAGGAGCATCTGACAGACCTGAAAGAAGATCTAGATAAGGATGAATGTAAACAGGAGCCTGAGGTTATTTATGAGACGAACTGTCACTGGGAAGGGTGCACAAAGGAATATGACACTCAAGAGCAGCTTGTCCATGTGAGTAATGGTTGGGAGGAAACCCCAGCAATAAATTTGTATTTCTGTGCACTTGTCCTCATTTTTTATCACTAGCTGCTGTACAGCCAGAGCTCACTCTGGGAGCTACTAAAGGTGCAAATCAGAGATATGGTGTGTAAACACTGCCAAAGCAGGTCGCTGCTCCCTGAGGAGTTCAGCTGCAGGAAGCCTCTCACAGATTATTTGATGTTGCTCTCTTCTCAGCTGCTGAGGCTGCAGTTTCGGTCTTCCTCGTGCATGACCCAGTGACAGAAGGCTCCATGCAAAGGACCTGATCAGAAAATGGGGAAGGGGGCTGAGCCCTTCCCTCCTCCCTGGCTGTATTCACTGAGCCTCCCCATCCACGTACACCAGCTATGGGTCAGGGATCGTCCATACTCACCCTTGTCCAGGCCATGAAAGCCTTTTATGCCGCTGTGGCATGAGCTGTGGGGCCATATCACTTAGGGGCTGTTGACCTACTCAGCTCATCCCTCCCACAAAAATAGAGCACTTCCAGAGTTTGGAGACATGCTCCAGCATCTCCACTGGGGCCTGAAATAGAGAAAGTGGGTTGATTTTTTAAAAATTGAGAAATAGGGCTTCCGTAATCACAGGGATATCCCCAAACCAGTGTCAAAACTGCTCTCTGAAGGATCCCCAAATCCAGTCATTAATCAGATTTTCACTTCTAATTAATTCCAAGAACCTTTTGTGTGCTTTGCTTCACCTGGGAATCCACTGTTAGGCTTCCTTTGGCTTCTGGGGTCAACAAATCCCTCAAATTTGGAGCAAGTCCCTGTGAAATCAGACATGATCTGTGTCTGAGCCCTATCCTGCTCCCAGTCTAGCACCTCCCAGGCCTCATTTTGGGTCTGTGGTGTGAGAACCCTGTTTGTTTGAAGCCAGCCCAGAGCTGCTGGGAATTCACCAACCCCAGAAACCCTGTTGCTTGCAGCAAAATGTTGGATTGAGCAAATTTTGTGACAGGAGCCACTATCCTCTCCTTTCCCTTCAGCCTTTTGCTGCTTGCCTCAGCCTGGCTCCAGGCCTGCCAGGGGCCACCCGTGTGCGATTCACGTGTAGCTCTCTTTCTGAGGGCTCATGTCTGCTATCATCCTTTTTTATACACCTTCAATTTAGTCATGTTTAGATGCCACCACATAGGCATCAGTCTCTGTTTCCCCAAACGCTGCACAAAACATTATCTTAGCCCAGAGGGACCACACTCTAAATGATAATTTTGGGCATGTGCTCTTCTTCCATCTAAGGCTGTCACCTGCCCGCTTCTGCCAGAAGTCACTGGTTCAGTGCAACAAGTTCTTGAGTACAGACAGATCTGGAAATGTTTTTTAGGGCCAAATGAGTGATAAGGTGCTTAATGGGTTGCACGTTGCATGCCATGGGGCATTGCTTTTCTGGGGTTAAACCCCAGCAGCCCTGTTGGATAGTCTGGGCCCACATTTGTCCAGCAGTATTTGTACATTTCCCTCTCAGATATAAGAAAAACTCTTTAACTCTGCCCAGAGCAAAGTGCAGGGCAAGTCCAGGCAGCTCAGCACAATTTATTTCTAGAGAAAACCCAAAGAAAAATATTTGACGGAATGTCCAACAATTTCCTAAATTTGGAAGGTTATAAAAACAGAGGCTTCTGTACTGTGATTACTAGCAAAATGGGGTTGTGGATTTGGGATGCCCAAAATACACATGCAAATGAAATACAGATGTCGTGGGCCAACTTCTGAGAAGGTGGCATCCCACCATGCATGGAAAAACTCTGGTTTGTGTGCAGAGCGAAGTACCTGGGAGTGCAGGGTCCGTTCTCCACACACACAGTGGGTAATGAGCTTGTGGGAGAAGTTCCTGTCAACAGGGAGCATCAGGAGTGAGGACATGTTTTTGCCTCAAAGGTCACACTCACAATTGGAGAGAAGTCCAAGCAAAGCCTCCAGCCAGGTTGGGGTTTGATGGGGGCTATGGAGCTGTAGCTGAAGTGTGGTGAGTTGTGCAACTGTTCCTCCACCACGTGATGAGAAGCAGATGTTGCCCAGACAGTGAGTTAATAAGCCTGAAGGGGGATTACAGTCCCCCTCCCATAAATGTGTCTTCTTCTGGCCCAGTCAGGACCGAACGGGCAAGCCAGTGCACTCCCCCACTCCTAGCAGTGCCGTGAGTAGTCTTGGTTGCAAGTCAGAGTCCCACACAAACAGAGCCAGGAGATGTATCTTCCCAGTCTGGTCTGGATGTGGTTTAACGTGCCCATGGGTCTTCTTGGGGGCTCATCCGATTTCCACCATCTGGGGCTAAAATCCTACACCAATGCCATGTTATAAAACCAGAACCGTAGGCAGCTGAGCTGCAAATGAGTTTCCATCCGAAATGTCTCTCCCAAACCCAGCCTCCCCTGACCCTCCCGACACACAGCTTTGGCTTTCAGTGTTTACCCATGGTGCCCAAGGGACCAGCTGAACTCTATGCACTTCCTCTTGCTCCTGGGTAGACCTGGTGCCCCAAGCAGCAGATCCCTGTCCCCAGGACTGGGCTGCATCACACAAAATACCAGGGCTGGATTCAGCTGGGACCATGAAGGCCAATGACTCTGTTTTAACATGTTTTTGTGTCCTTGTGCTGCCCCGCCATCCTGAGAAAGTCTCGTCCCAAGCTGTAACATGTGTGCCTGCCCTTGGGTGGGGGGACGAAGGCAGGGGCTAGAAAAAAATCTCAGTGCAAAAAAACCCAAACCCAAAGTGGTTTATTTTAGGATTTCCTGTCAGTGAATGTCTGCTGAAAACACAGGAGCGAGGACAGGCATTATTTTTGGCAGCGAGACCCCATTCAGAGAGACAAGGCTGCTGCAGGAACAGCGCTGCCGACGGGCTGGTCTCCGGCTCTGTTTATTTTCGGCAGGGTTTCATCTGCCCGTGGCTGGGAAAAAGCGACCCTTGTCTTCCTCTCAGGGTGGATGAAGGCACCATTCTGGGTCTGGCTTTTCAACATCCCAGCGCAGGATTTTACGGACCCGAGTAATTAGCAGTAATTGAGGCCGCAGAGCTTTCCTTGGCACATAGCTCGCAGATGCTGTCATTTCCTGCCAGCCGCCAGCACGGTACAGCAGGTGGATGTCTTAGGGCTGGTGTATGGCCTGGCGTGCAAGCTTAGGATCATAGACTCATAGAATAATTTAGGTTGGAAAAGACCTTTAAGATCATTGAGTCCAACCGAGGCTTGTCTCCTCCTCTCCCCCATCCTCCAGCATCACCCCAGGAAAGGGTCCCAGCTGCGTAAATGCAGCACAGGAGGGTTCAGCAGAGACAAAAATGTCTCTGTCATCCTCCCCAACAGTGGCATCAGGCAACCTGGGGGACACTGAGAGGGCTTCTCTGTCCCTGGCACCATGGGTCCTCACTGCTTTTGCAAACCTCCTGTTTATAGCTGCTTTGGGCCCGGTGTGCTGGGCACCTTCTCCTGCAGGACACACCAGATGGCAGAGCTGGCTCCCATGACCTGGTGTTTTCTGTGCACCTGGGACTCAGGTGCAATGCCTGACCACAAGCTCTGGGGAGGGAATGGCTGGCTTTTGGAACACCGTGTGTGCTTCGCTGGCATCAGCTCTTCTAGGAGTGACCTGCTTTTCCCTTCTCTCCTACCAGCACATCAACAACGATCATATCCATGGGGAGAAGAAGGAGTTTGTCTGCCGCTGGCAGGACTGCACGCGGGAGCAGAAGCCCTTCAAGGCTCAGTACATGTTGGTGGTGCACATGCGAAGGCACACAGGAGAGAAGCCACACAAGTGCACGGTGAGCTGGCAGGGACACAGGGTGCATCTCAGCTTGGCAAGTGGGACACTGGGCTTTGGTGGTCACACAAATGTGTGTGCAGACACAGGCATGGCTCCAGGCAGGGCTCTCCCAGGGTACCTGTTGGCACCCAGCTTGGGGCCAGCCCAGCTCTCTGTGTCCTTGTTATATCTACTTGCAGGTTACACCCTGGGGAGAGGACAAGTGGTCAAGGAGGGTGGTCGAGGTGTTAGTGGGCAAAATTGTATTTCCAGGGGGAAAACGGGTTCAGCTCTACCAAAGAGATTCAGAGTGACTCAGCACAAGTCACTTAAGGTGGAAAACCAGCCAATTTAGTTGCTTACATCCAAGAAGGCAATCCAGTAACCCCACACTGTGGGGAACCAGCTAACCCTGTTCGTGACTATCTTGGCTGCTGGAGCTGTGAGTTTCCCCCACCCACGTACCTGAGTGTGCACCCAAGGCTTCTTCCAACCTGGGGATCTGGGCCAACACCTCCTGCCTCTGCTCTCTTAATCCAGAGGCGCAGTCAATCCCTGGGTGCTTAAACCGCAAGAGGAGCTCAGTCCCCAGACCGTCTGCATGCAGGCAGCACTGTGCCTAGTGTTAAATGCTGCCTGAGGAAGAGCATGGGGTGCTGTTTTGTATCTCAGCCCTGTGGGTACAGACTCATCTAGAACGTAGGAGAGCTGGCCTCACCTCCTCCTCAGCCTTGAGATATTAAAGCCCATATCTGCCCTCACACATGGAGTGTCCCACCGCACCGCTGGCTGATGTGGGGCAGTGCAGGATGCCTGATAGGGGGCACAAGAGAGAAGCGAGCTGTGGAGTTTAGTGGCTGTGGCCAACTGGTAGGAGAGAAGAGGTGTTCACCATCTCTTTCCACATATGCTTCAGCCCTTTTTCCTCCCAAAGGTCCATCCCTGCTTTTTGATATCCTCTGCTCCCTGCCTTCTCCTCCTGGCAGTTTTTCATACCTCCTCCACTGTCAGCATTACACTGTTCCTCTCCCCAGAGTCTTGGGGATGAGTCTCTCTCTCTGCTTGGCAGATGTCTGAGCCCTCCTCCCATATCTTCCTCCTCTTCTGCTCCATTAGTTACTTCCAGCCCTGCTCCCTCCCTGGCTCTGCCCCAGCTTCTCCTTACAAATATTAGGGTATATATGATTTGCTTGCTGCATTACTCCTTTATCAATCATCCAGCCCTGCGTTCATTTAATTTAGAGCATAAGCTCCCTGGGGCACAGGGCCATGTCCTTTGTTTTAATCTTCTAAAGCACTTTGCCCAGTTCTAGTGCTTTACCAATCTTTCTTAAAAGTATCGAAGAATATTGATCGTTGGTCTGCTGCGAAGTGAGCAGTAAGGGAAAGTCTAGCCCTTGCAGGTAGAAGGACTCAGAAGACAAAAAGCAGTAGGGACTGCGTCCTCCTCAGTGCTGTAATGGAGCAGGAAAAAGCACCGCTGCGTAATCCTGCCTCTTTCAAGCCTTGGTTGTGTCACACTGGAGCAATGGCAAGGCTGTGTGTGTTTGAGTCTCAGGTCATCCTCTGCCTCCTGGAGAACTGCAGTCCCTCCATGTGTAATATGTCGCAGCAGCCCTCCCTGAACTGGACTACCAGTGGTTTCCAACTGCCTGGGATACATGGCAGCTCTGCAGATGGTGCCCTTCTGTTGCAGAGTAGTCCTTGTCCAAGTCTGGAAGTGATTTTTCAAAGTGCCATTTGTTTCAGACAAGAAGTTTGTGGTGTACATAAAGCTACAGATGAGCCCAACTGCAGCCCGGGATTCGGTCAAGGATTATTTCAACAGATGACAGCCAGAACTCCCACTGACATAATCAAATCCACGCGTAAGAGTGGGAACAACTTCTTTGAACATGCACAGGCTGCTTTGCTGAGAAGCTTTTATTTGAAAATGTGGCCTCAGTACTTTTGCTCTTAATAACTGCATTTTTGTGTCAGTATCCAGTAAAACCAGAATGGACACATGAGCTGCCTCGTACCGAGTTCCCTTTGTTTCCCAGCAAGTGGAACGATGTGTTTCAATAACCATAAGAAACATGAGTTGTAAAGGACTGTTTGCACAGGGCAAGAGAAGAAAGGCATATACTGTGCTACCTCAAAGCTGTGGCATGTTCTATGGGCCAAATGGACTAATAAAAGTTGTCTGAGGAAGGGGAATTGGATCCATCCCACCCCAACAAAGCTGTGGAAGGGATTGGCTCTTGCAGGATGCTCCCACTGTCCTCGAAGAGATCTGGATATCTCAAGAGAGCAGAGCAGGTTTGCCTTATGTCCGCCACCCCTATGCTAGACCTTAAAGGGAAGCTTAGGTAACCCTGCTTCTTTTCCAGCACAATAAAGTCATATGGGATCAACCTGTGCCTCCATGCTTCATGGGTTTCATGGGCTCCATGTTTTGCCTCACTCCTTAGCAGTGCAGGTGAGCCCTATGCCCATGGAGCACAAGGAGACAGGTACTGCTGTTACTGCATGCAGCTGCCTTTGGCCTCTGCCCAAAAGAACCAGATCTCTGGACACGTAGGACCACTCAGCTGCTCACAGGGAAATCAAGCACTGTGCCGTTGCATGGCCTGTCCTCCATGACACCAGTTTCTTCACTGGCCAAGACTCAAACATAGCAATGTGAAGTCCTGTCACATCTGGACTGAACTTGTAGAAGCATTTAAGTGATCCAACCAAAACACAACACCTTATGGCTTGCACACATTACAACAGGAGGGGCTGCTTGTTGAAATGTAAAGTGTGTTTTAAGGTGCTTGCATAGGAAGCGCAGCATGGGCTTTTCAACGCTCCCAGCTCAACAACAAGTGCGGCACTTAGCTAGAATTTGGAAGGGAGCCTTGCATTTCTTAAAACCTCCTCCAGTGTTTGTAAGTTCCCACTTGTTTTGTCAAAGAGTATGTAAGACGGCCTCCTTGGTTTGAGGTGAAATCCTCCCTTGCTGCAGACAGGGCAGGTGCAGGGAGAAGCCTTCAGCCCAGCTGGAGCGGAGGGTGGCAGGACTTACATCACCCGAAGCCTCACCACGTCTCCCAAGCTGCTCCTTCTCGTTGTGTGGGCAGCTGGTTTCCTTCCAAGAGGAAGGTTCCTGGCCTGTTTTGTCATCCAAAAATCCATCTGTCTTCAAGATTGAGAGTCTTGTTTTTTAAACTGGTAATGTCAGACAGCCTGACCACAGCATCCTCCGAGAGTAGGGCCAAGCTGTAATTTAGGAAACTTCAAAGTTTGCTGGATTTCTGCTTGTGTGTTAGAGAATGGTCTGGCCTTCCCAGTGCTGGTGGTAGTGAAGTTGCAAGGCTGGTCAAACCGTCAAGAAGCTGTCAGTTCTCTGGGTGGGAAGGAGAGGGCCTCTATTTCTGAGTGTGTTAGCTGTGGAGGGATGGCAGGAGGGGCTAAGGGAGCCCTGGGAGGAGTGGAGGGGTGTTCAACCCTGATGGAAAAAAGAGTCTCTTGTTGAAATATCAGGTGGGTACCCAACAAGGAGCAGCACCTTAAATATGACTCACTGCTGAAACTCTCAGCCTGCCTAGGGAAGCGAATTCTCCCAACAAAGTGGATGTTGTTCCCTAAAACACAAGCCCTTTAAATGGAAGAAAAAAAGAAAGAATGAGAAACAGATGGAAAGGGTTTAGGCAGGGGGAAAATCAAATTTTTCTGGTTAATTAATCACTCCTCTTGTGTTTTTTTATTTTAGTTTGAGGGTTGCTCCAAAGCCTATTCCCGCCTGGAGAACTTAAAGACACACCTGAGGTCCCACACTGGAGAAAAACCCTATGTCTGTGAACACGAAGGCTGCAATAAAGCCTTTTCCAATGCCTCGGACAGAGCCAAGCACCAGAACAGGACACATTCCAATGAGGTAAGCTTGGGCTCACCGCAGCTCAACAGAGGGCTTTTTTTTTTAATTTTGCTGACAATAAAAATGCACTTTACACACTGGACTCATGTAAAAAGAAACCCACTCTAATGAGAGGTTTTTCTTATTTTTTAATGGGATTTATTTTGCTGGAGAGCCAGACCACATTAGCTTTGTATTTATGAAAGCCATGTTTGAAATCATAAACAGATGTTAAAGTATGCAAACTTTTTAATCAGCTTTGGAAATTAAAGCAAGCATTTTCCAGATTTATAATTTTTAATAGCGCAAATAGGATTGTACAGTTGTGCATGTGGTGTTTAATATTACTGTGGAGCAGACTTGCAGTAGTATAACAGCTACCCTGGATCCTGATGCTCTGGAAATAATACTCCCTCCATCGTTTGATGTACAATGATAGAGCACAATGCAATGCTTTGTTAACCTTGGCTAATTAAGACCCACTATTAGTAGTTGGGGAGCAGAGGAAATTGCCTTTATTGTAACGCATGTGATGGTCTGTTGCAATCAACCACGGCCGACGATTGAAATTTATATTACCGCTAATTAGCTGACAGGGGAAGAAAAAACAACACTCCAAAGTTCTAATAGTGTTTGCAGCCATGAAGAATTCAGTCTGTAGCCTAATTTGCAACAGTTAAATATAGACCATTGGAGAATGGAACACGATTGCCACGGATGACAGCTTTTTAAAGAGATGCTGTGTCTACAAAGGGCTTGTTGGGAGTATGTCTATCTCTGGCATAATATCAGTCAGTGATAACCAAAGCTCTGTAGTTTTCAGAGATTCTGTTGGAGTCAGAATAAGAGCTCAAAGTCTAGAATGCCCTTCCATGCTGAGAGGGACCCAATGAATGACCTGGATTCCAGTGTTATTTGAATTGGTTTAGGTATGAACACAAACATCAGGATTGTCCTTCACCAGTGAGCCACTTTCCCAGCAGGACATGGGTTAAAATTAACCCATACCTGCACCAGCACTGGGTAGTTTGGGGTTGGTTTACACTGACCTTGAGGCCAGGAGGCACCAACAAGACATGCAACCTCTTGTATGCTCAGTACAGACGACACCAAACTGAGTGGTGAGGTTGACACACCAGAAGGATGGGATGGCATCCAGAGAGACCTGGACAGGCTGGAGAGGTGGGCCTGTGTGAACCTCATGAGGTTCAACAAGGCCAAGTGCAAGGTCCTGCACCTGGGTCGGGGTAACCCCCGGTATCAGTACAGGCTGGGGGAAGAAAGGATTGAGAGCAGCCCTGCCAAGAGGGACTTGGGCGTGCTGGTGGATGAAAAGCTGGACATGAGCCGGCAATGTGCGATGGCAGCCCAGAAGGACAACCGTACTCTGGGCTGCATCAGGAGAAGCGTGGCCAGCAGGTCGAGGGAGGTGATTCTGCCCCTCTACTCTGCTCTGGTGAGACCTCACCTGGAGCCCTGCGTCCAGCTCTGGAGCCCTCAGCACAAGAAGGACATGGAACTGTTGGAGCGGGTCCAGAGGAGGGCTACAAAAATGATCCGAGGGCTGGAGCACCTCTCTTATGAGGACAGGCTGAGGGAGTTGGGCTTGTTCAGTCTGGAGAAGAGAAGGCTGCGGGGAGACCTGATTACGGCCTTTCAGTATCTAAAGGGGGCCTATAGGAAAGATGGGGAAAATCTTTTTAGGAGGGCCAGCTGTGACAGGACGAGGGGTAATGGTTTTAAACTGAAGCAGGGTAGGTTTAGACTGGATATAAGGAGGAAATTCTTTACAACGGGGGTGGTGAAACACTGGAACGGGTTGCCCAGAGAGGTGGTGGAGGCCCCATCCCTGGAAACATTCAAGGTCAGGTTGGATGGGGCTCTGAGCAACCTGATCTAGTTAGTGGTGTCCCTGCTCACTGCAGGGGGGTTGGACTAGATGACCTCTAGGGGTCCCTTCCAACCTAAAACATTCTATGATTCTATGATTCTACTCTGCATTCCCAGTAACTGGTGTTTGACTAAAACATCATTTGTTCTGTTAAAGCTTCTTCTCCTGAAAGGTAGGCAGTCATGATTTAATCTCACATTTCAGGTATTAGAAATTGCTTGTTTTCCAGCCCTGGATGCTTTCTCTGCCTTCCTCCAGTGCTGGATCCAATGTCCCTTTCATTGTTGCTATTTCCACTTCTTAACACTACAGTGTTAAGTCACTCTCCACCTTCTTTCTCATAAGCCGAATAAGTCAATCAAGCCACTGGAGATTCCCTTTACTGCAGCTTTTTTTCCTGTCCTTAAATCAGTTTTGCATCTCACTTCCATCCCTAAGCATTCTCATGTGGATGGATCAAGACTGCTTTCACTGCTGGATACAGACTCACTCTGCCCAGTTTGCACACACTGAAGCAGTACGTGAGCTACTTTTTACCCATAGATCACTTGAGCTCAGATCACTGGAGCTTTTCCAGGATACTCCCTAGGCAGGCCAGAGTTTCCCTTCTGTTGGGCCAGCTGGTGTCCCGTGTTCCTACATGTGGAATTTTGTCTTTGACTGTATTATTAAATGTCATTTCTTTGATGGGTTTGGTTTCCCAAGTGATCCAGATCAGAAGCTGCACTGGATCTGGGATGACCCCTCACTTCATCTGAGCAGAGATTGGACACACTTTGAAGGTCTTCTCCTTTCAGTTCCCACTGTGCAAGAAGGGATCATCCAACTCATTGTCTGTGGTGGACCCTGATCTAAAATGCTGACACTTGGTACAGGCTGCATCCAACAACACAAATTAAAGACTCAGATAACAGATGGGGATTTTATTGTCTGCTGTTGCTTCCCCTGGAGGATGCCAAAGCCTTCTCAGGTGCAGAAAAGGCATAGCCACTAGCAGAGGATTTGTACCAGACCAGCTGAGCCTTACCACTGGAACTACATGGCACCGCATGATCTTACATTTTGCCACCATGCTCACTTCTGAACTGCTGTTCAATCTGCCTTCTTGCAACGCAGGCATGCCCCAAGACTTGTGGGAGATCTGTAGGATGCATATAGTGGCACTCTGGCCCATATATTGGACACCCTCTTTTTGAGGACCACATCATATGATCCTTTACAACAGATGACATCCCTTACAGCAAAGCTCATTACATTGGGCAGCAGGCCCAGGTAAGGGTCCTGCAACCAGCTGTGGTCATGACCAGTGGGTTAGCAAACTGCAGCGAGACCTTGGCTCACAAAACCACATGGATGCAAAGCAGGAGTTTGTGGCTGTTAATATTTCCCGTTACCCATTGGTAACTCTATTGTGGTTCCTAGCTACCTACTAAATATTTTCCTTTGCTTGCAATGTTTACCTGGGGTACACCACAGTTTCAGAGTTAGTCATCTGTGTCTCCTCTAAGGGGGAAGTTCCAGGTTCCCTGTATTTGTCTCTGTCGTCGTGTGACAGGACGTAGGGGTATGGTCCAAACATGCCAAAGTTCAAGGCTGCGGATATATTACCACACTGGCTTTTGTTTGATTGTTGAAATGTCACATGCACTATTTCATTTTAAACTTCCAGCAAGTATTTGAATCCCTTCAGGGGATACCTTCAAAGTTGCTCCTGGAAAAAGAGCTTCCATCCCGTCACCACTCTCCAGTGCATACACGTAAGAGTGGCATGAGTTCATGGCCAGCCAAAGGCTCAGAGTGACATTTTCTCCCATTCAAGCTAAACAAGGGTAAAATGTAGAAATTCGGTCCTGCTGAGTGCCTCGGACTTGGCCAGTTCTCCCACCCTAAGGAGTACCGTGCTGTACATGTATGGGAGTAGGAGGGAGGCATCTGAGGTATCTAAATTGTTGACTCACAAGGGCATACACGGCATTAGATGTCAGAACCTGGATAACCCAGGGGATATACGAAGGCATACCAACAAAACAGCAGTTGTGCTCAGTTCAGCTGCGGGAGGTTACGGCCTGATGAAGAGGAAGGTTGTACCCCGTTAGGTGGAGTGTCTGCTGTCCAAGCAACAGTGATTGTGTCACCCTAATTGCTGGTGTCTAAACAATCAGAACTATTAGGCCTAAAGGATCTTTATAAAAAAAACTTGAACTGTTTTATGTAGGGTTTTTTTAGCATGTGTGGTGAGGGTTCTGTTCTTCAGAATAGGTTTTAATAGCAGCAATAATATTTCTATAATGTTCCATCCAAAAGGGTGCATGAGATTTATAAACAAACTATTTTACTTTTTGTGCTTTGGTTTGCCCAGCTTTAAAATATATTAAATATTTACCTCAGTGGGGTGTTACAAGGATTTAGTTTGTTCAAGTGATGTGCCAAGATCAGTCAGGAAGCATGCTTTGAATAAAAAACAGACTTTCAGTGTTTTTCATGTGATGATGCTGGCTTTCTGCAAAGAATATATATACTCCTTTGTATTTTTTCATTTAAGCTTCTGGATGAAATTACAAAACAGATTAAAAAAAGAATAGGAATGGTCATTTTGGGTAGCCTTCAAACAACATCTGTCTGGTTTCTTTCATGGATCTGTCCTAGTGCGTCGACAGAATAATACTTAGAGTAGCTGTGAGGCTGAAAGCAAAACTTGTGATGAATTCAGAGCTTCCAGTGCAGCAGCACCAGCTCAAACAACTGCAGCGCTAATACACTTTGGAATTGGAAACTCAATAAAAAAAAAGTTAAAAGAAGAAAAGTATCTGTTTGCTGGCTTCTGTTTTCAGAAGCATGGCTTCAGCCTTGTTTTCCTGTGGCAATCAATGATTCATGAATTCGGGACTAGAGTGCTATCGTCTGAAAAAAACATTGCATGCCTGTGGTTTGTTTTGCACAATAACAGATTTCAGGGTGACAGGTGCTGGAGTGGTATGATAGATTGGGTAGGGTGAATCCAGTCTGGCTTGGTTTTGCTGGAATTCAGTCAGCCAGAAGGTCTCAAACATTTTCTCGGTGTAGACCCCACCTTAGCAGAGAGAATGTCCATTCCCCTACATCACCTCCCTCCCATCCGTAATCAGGAAACATTCCTGTGGCCACCCAAGCAAATACATACATGGGAAAGTAATATTAGGAAAGTATTTCATGAATTCTTAGCTGTCTTTTAATCTAGAAACTGCAAACAAGGAGGTTAGCCAACATCAAATGACTGGCCAGGTCTGTGTGGATCAGCAGCAGCCCATATATCATGTCTTAGAGATCTCAGTCTTACAGAATCCTGAGGAGCAGATGCTCCACATTTTGTTGCTGCCAGCCACTATGCTCATTGTATTTTCTTGGCCCATACGCTGTACCTAGAATATTTGGGCTTGTTCTAAATATAACCCAAGATTTGCTTGTATTGACAGAAACCCTACGTCTGTAAAATCCCTGGCTGCACAAAGCGGTACACAGACCCTAGTTCCCTCAGGAAGCACGTCAAGACTGTGCACGGGCCTGACGCCCATGTCACAAAGAAGCAGCGCAACGATGTGCACCCGAGGCCACCTCCGCTCAAGGAAAATGGGGACAATGAGGCAAGCGCCAAGCAGAGCAGCAAGGTTTCAGAGGAGGGCCCTGAGGCCAACAGCACCACAAGGAGCATGGAGGATTGCTTACAAGTCAAAACGATAAAAACGGAGAATTCTGTGGTAAGAGCAGTTGCTCTTGGCAGAAATGACGGGGCCCCTAATTTCTCAAACACATGGGGGCGTGAAGCATTTGCATGCCACTTACCTCTCCAGGCAGTTGCCCTTCACCTACCAAACCCTAGAGTTCAAATCCAGAGATGAAACTGCAGGTCAGGGCACAGTCCAGTACATTTTGCACCTTCCCACCCAGCATCACAAATTCCCACCCTTGTAGTCATGGGGGCCACGTGATGCCCAGTGTTGAGCTTGGCCTCCCTGTGCTGTGAGAATGGGTAAAACTCAGTGTTGTGGTCGAATGAACTTTACCTACCTCACCAATTTAAAGTGAGCATTAACCATAGGGCACAGATTGATGAACACTTCTTGAAGCAGAAGTCCTGGCTTAAGTAGTCCCTTTTCTCCTCCTCCCTGCACCCTTCACGGTTTTTCTTTCCAGGCTGCTGCTGCACAGCAGTTTTGCTGGCACAGCTCTGTTGTGGGCTGCCTGATGAAGCCAGTGGGGATAAAAGTAACTGTTTTGGTTTTGTTGGGTATCTTAAAGTGAGTTCAATTCCTTGGTCCTGCCCACCATACACAGAAGCACAGAATCGCTGGGGTTGGCAGGGACCCCTTGAGATCGTCTGGTCCAACCTCCTTACTCAGGCAAGGTAAGCTAGAGCAGATTGCTTAGGAGTACACAAGTTCAATACATGACTCCCAGCTGCCACAGAAAATTGTAGTGGGACAATTGGGCAGGAGAGTGAAACCAGGAATAAGCATGGGAGCAATGCTGTGGCCCACAGAGTTACAGGCTTGCAGTCAACCGTGATTGTGCTTCACAGCTCCATGAGTGGCCCCCAGCTGAAGCAAAGACCATTTATCAGACTTTTGGCCATTACAGCAGCTCCACAGTAGGCAGTAGTGTGGTTGATGGTGCTACCAATATGTGTACAGTGATGGGTCCAAACACGTTCAAGCCTCTTCCACACCATGCAGGGAGCCCACCTGCTCCTCAGCACACCACTAGTGGTGGAGGAGATGGAGCATTGTAACACACAGGTCACTTTTGCCTTTTGATGTTTCTCTTCACCTCTGTAGCCCAAGTTCTGGTCTGCTGCACCAGCTCAGAGTGGGGCAGGGTATGGGCTGGGTACGCAGAAAAGACTTTCACCTGCAAAGGAGAGTGGTCACATAGCCCCCAGACTTCTCACTAGAGCTGAAAGGACTTTGAGCTCCAAAATATATATTTTCTTGATTTGAATCCAGGCTAAAAGATTGTTATCCCTATGAAACAACATGCCCTGGAGCTACAAAGATTTTCTAAAAAAGGTTAAGGGATGTGTTGTTGGACGAATTACTAATGAGCAGTATGTTTCAGTTAGAAAGAAATTGAGTATTTTCACATCCAAAGTGCCTCTGATTGACTAACGGAACGGTTTTACTTTGAATACTCTGTATTGGCTTACAAAAAATGAGTGTGAGAACCACTGGACAGAATGACCTCTCTCCACTACTCTTCCTCCGTGTGTTTGGTTTTTTTTTTTATGAAAACACAGACACAATCACAGCTCCCCACCCTTTTTCTCCCAAAGGTGTGGAGTTGTTTTCCTAGGGCTCTGCACTCCCAGGGTTGCAGCCAAGCCGCCTCTCTGGCGGCAGGGCCATGGGTCGGATGTTGTTCTCCGCTTCCCCCATCCAGCCCTGCGTACCTCACTTGTGCACGTCGAACGGGCGGCATCTGACCTAGCGGGCCCATGTCCAACTCCTGTTTCCTGGTTAGGGTCAGGGTGGTGGGAGGGGTGAGATGCTACACTGGTTCCCATCTGAGGCCCCTTGTTTTGAACCATCTTTGGGTCTCATCCCAAACCCAGGGAGACAGTTGGGAAGTCTCTCCTAGGGGGTTTTATCTGGGCCCCCAAAAAAAGGAAAGGCAGGGAAGATGGGCTAGGGGAGAGTGGGAGATGTTGGTAATTTGTGTTTTGTTCTGCACTCCCTTCTTCCTTTTACTAACATGGTCCTTTCTGTTAATGCTGTCTTTGTCCTAACAACCTGTTCTTTATTCCCACTTACCCTTCCTTACTCTACCTTCCTAAGGACAGTCGGTACTAAGGTGAGCAAAGAAATCCTTTGTATTAAAACAGCTGTATAAAGCATGGTCTCCTGCAGACCTCCTGTCACCAGCTAACCCCTGCAGGGTGGAGCAATGGGGAGGGACAGGGGATATTTGCTTGAGTGCAGAAAGGGGGAGGACACAGTGCCCGGGGATTGCCTTTGCAGTTTTCCTCCCAGCATCACAACTTGCCATTAAATCCTGGGACTGCAATTTCTACCACCCCAATTGAGGGGCAATGATGCCATCAGAGCCAGCCAGCCCTGCCCATGGAGGCTGCCACAGAGCAAAGTAAAACACTGCATCACCCCACGATCCCACCTTGGCCTGGGGCAAAGTACATTGCTTTTTCAGCACTCCCATTTTCTGACACTTGCAGCAGCATGGGCCTCCAGCAGAGAAGCCAAGCATCCTGTCTGGTAGCTGCAACAGCTACTTCAGAGCAAGTTCAGACCATTTAGTGTCTGCTGCAAATAAACTACTCAATGTGAAATGCAATTCCTAATGTAAATAAAATAAATATTTATGGTGCTTATCTGCAAGTGGGAGATTGCAAACAGTGAACCAGGTTTTTATCTGGCTGGAAAGTTTGTCAGCTCACCTAATTATATGTTAGGGTATTTTAAAGACAGAAATATGTTGTGTCTGAATACTTAGGCCTTGATCCTATGTTAGATAAGCCAGTGATTGCTGCAGTATACCTTGCACAACCAGGTAACGTGCTGCTTTTTTTTATCTGTCCTCAATCTTTTGGAGGAACTACATTTGGTTTCTCTCCATCCTCCAGTTGAACCCACCATAGTTTTTCCAGCTGTGGGGTGCTGCCCTGCCCTCCACCCCTAGGGAAGGTGCCCCTGCCCTCTGGTAGAGTAGCAGGGAAGGATAACAAGAGAGGGGAGAGCCTGGGGTAGGGTCAAACATGTGGAGCCCACTGGGGATGTTTGGCTCCTGGTTTCTTTCCATCCGTGTTTCCACCTGCCCAACTCCTCCTCTTTTCCTTCCCCAAGATGTGTCAGTCCAGTCCTGGTGGCCAGTCGTCATGCAGCAGTGAGCCGTCACCCCTTGGCAGCACCAACAACAATGACAGTGGAGTAGAAATGAACATGCACAGCGGGGGAAGTCTGGGAGATCTGACAGCGTTGGATGACAACGCTCCTGTTGTGGACTCAACGGTCTCATCTGGTAATTCAACAGTCAGCCTGCACCTAAGGAAACACATGACGACGATGCAACGACTTGAACAGCTCAAGAAAGAGAAACTCAAGACAGTTAAGGATTCCTGCTCATGGGTGAGCCCAGCTTCACAAGCCAGAAACACCAAGCTGCCTCCCATCTCAGGAAACGGTAAGCCCTGGGCCTGGGCCATGTCCCGTAGGAACCCTCCACAGTTTGACTCTGGTTTCATAACCAAGAGTCTGTCCTGGAGGAGGATCATTTCTTATTGCCTCTGAGTAAGCCCTTGCTGGATAGAGATGTCAGGTAAAATGGAGAGCTTGGGAGTAAACACAGCCATCTGGTGATGTGCAACAGAAACCCAGATGCTCAGTGCTACAGAGCTAGAAAGGAGGCAGAGATGTTGGTGCCCTTCTTGTTCCTGGGCTTGCCCAGGACCCAGCCACAGCTGCCCTCGCTGTCCCAGTGGCAGCCGCAAGACTGCTTGGGTTTGTTTCAGCAGTAACAGTTCCCCAAGGGCTGATGTGCCTCCAGGAAGATTGCTGGAGCACAGCAGCAATCCCGACAAGCCCTCCATCCTTGATCTTGCTCTGACAGGCCTTTTGTCACTTCGAGAGCTCCTGGCTATTGCCTACGGCTTCATATACTAGTTTCCCCACTGGCTGGGGATTCCTGATAAAGGCATCTTTATGATCCCTTCAGTGCTCCTCTAACTTTGCCAAGAAGTCCCAAAGCATACAGCCTGGGTTATACTAAACCTCAGGGCTTAGCGTATTGGAGCTTCTTGGTTTACTCTGGGAAGAGCCTTTGAATGTCAACTTTTGGGCTCTCAGACTCCGACCCCTGACTGCTGTGCATCTGTCCCAGTGAGCAGCTGTGGTTGTAGCTGCATGCTGTCCCCGTGGCACTGTTCATACCAGTCCTACTTTTTTCCTACTAAGAGAAGCCCACATGGAGGCCCTTCCTCAGTAACTGAGCATCAGTGGGGTAGACATTGCAAAGACTCTGCTGCAGGGACTTCTTATTTTCTCTCCCCAGCCTTCTTGCCCTTTGTGCATGGACACAGAGCTCGAGATGAAGCTTTGAATTCACTGGCAGCAAATGAATTTCACTATTGTTCCCATAAAGTATTTAGGGGTGGCTTTGTGTGTCTGTATTCTGGCACCAAGAACGCTACCAAGTGGAATTACTCAGCTAACTAAATCTTTTCCTTCCCTGCAACCTTTCTCTCAGGCTCTATTCTAGAAAACAGTGGTGGTTCTTCTGCTACGCTGCCTAATCCCAGAATAATGGAGCTGTCTGTCAATGAGGTTACGATGCTGAACCAACTCAATGAGCGCCGTGATAGTACGACAAGCACCATCAGCTCTGCCTACACCGTCAGCCGCAGATCATCAGGGATCTCCCCGTACTTCTCCAGCCGCCGTTCCAGCGAGGCTTCACAGCTCGGGCACCGTCCCAATAATACGAGCTCTGCTGACTCCTATGACCCGATTTCAACGGATGCCTCCCGTCGGTCAAGCGAGGTGAGCCAATGCAGTGGGATGCCGGGTCTGCTGAACCTCACACCAGCTCAGCACTACAGGCTGAAAGCCAAGTATGCTGCTGCCACGGGGGGCCCTCCTCCGACTCCCCTGCCAAATATGGAGAGGATGACCCTGAAGAATAGGATCTCACTTATGGATGGACCAGACCCCACCTTGCCCTCCATCCGTCTCCCGCCAGGCCCCAGGCGTTGCAGCGATGGTAACAGCTATGGCTACCCATCAGCTGCGGCATTTCCCCATGAGGTGCCGGGCAACTGCACGAGGCGGGCAAGCGACCCAGTGAGGAGACCTGCCGGAGACCCCCAGGCCCTCCCACGAGTTCAACGCTTCAATAGCACCAACAGCATGAACCCCTTCCATCCTCCACACCCCACAGACAGGAGGAATTTTGGCCTCCAGAGCTATGGTCGCTCAGACGGGAGCCTCCCCCGGCACGCCTACTCACCCCGGCCACTGAGCATCAGTGAAAACATCGCCATGGAAGCCATGGCCGGGGAGGCAGAGGCACCTGTTGGAGACGATGACATTATGCTGCCAGATGATGTGGTGCAGTACATCAAATCCCAGAGCAACGGGACTGCAGCTGAGAGCACTTCCATGGGGTACAACAATGAGATGCAAAGCTTCCAGGGAAGTGGGAAGCTGCAGCCTCCAGCCTTGCCCGGCCAGCGTAGGATGGCGGTGGCCGACGCGAGCATGAGCCACTTGGGACCCATGATGGCAGAGTGTCCAATGACCTTTGATGCTTCCTCAGACATGAATAAAAATAACATGCCCGTCCAGTGGAATGAGGTCAGTTCGGGTACAGTCGATATCATGTCCAGTCAGTCGAAGCAGCAGTTTTCTCAAGGGAACTTAGCAGTGGTCCAGCAGAAGCAGAACTTTGGTCAGTACCAGAACTACAACCAACAACAGATGCAGCTGCCAGAGAATAGTATGAACGTAACACAGCAGAGCTTTATGCAAAGAAATGTGGGCATGGAAGGGCAGAGGCTAAACTGTATGCAGCTGCGGCAGCAGCCGATGAGCCTAGGCCCCGGTATGAACCCCGATCTGGGTTTGCACGCAGGGTATAACCAACCTCATCAGATGCTGAGCCCCAGTGCAATCAGTGGCAATCCAAATCAGATCTCTCCTTCTTGTAGCAGCATGGCAGCAAAGTCCGGACCCCACCTTCACCCTCAGCAAATGGACATGGCAACAGACCCTTCTTTAATGGTCGGCAGCAACAATGAGCGCACGATGCTGGGCCAGGTCATGCATGAACCAAGTCATCAGAACTACTCATCTCAGCAGACCCACCTGAACTTTCCCATGGTTTAGGAGGCCTTTCATCAGCCCATCGCGACCTCCAACCAGGCCAGCTTTGAGCCTCAGCAGAGCATGATGGGCTCAGCCACTCAGGCATATCCTGGACCTGGCATGGTTCAGCCTCGTCCTCCGCCCGAGCCGAGCCCGGCCAGCAGACCCCGAGGCCTCCGCACTGTCCAGCAGCTGGGCTACATGAGAACTCCCCACCCTACAAACACCATCAGCCCGGGCCAGGAGGCGGCGGAGGCCGCACATAAAAGAACCAGCGATATGTTGCCGGCGCCAACCCAGCAGTGTGCAGACGGTACAACGGAAAACAATTTGATGTACTATTATGGTCAAATCCACATGTACGAACAGAACAGCAGCTTCGATAATCACACGGACTGCCGGGTCAGACAGCAGCAGTGCGCTCTGACCAGCAAGCCGGCTGCTCTGCCTTCCCCTGGCGCGAACCAGGTGTCCAGCACGGTGGACTCGCAAGGTCTTGAGCCGCCCCAGATAGATTTTGATGCCATCATGGACGATGGGGACCATTCGAGCCTGATGTCGGGCACCCTGAGCCCCAGCATCCTGCAGAACCTCTCCCAGAACTCCTCTCGCCTGACGACTCCACGAAACTCTCTGACACTGCCCACCATACCCGCGGGAATAAGCAATATGGCAATAGGCGATATGAGCTCCATGCTAACCACGCTGGCAGAAGAGAGTAAATTTCTAAACATGATGTCCTAACAGTAAAGCACAAGGCCTTAGCGCTCTCCAAGGGGCTGTGCGTGAAGCAATTTTATGAATGTGCTTTTCAAAAATAATCTGTTTCAATAGAGTAGATTTTTTTATAAGTATTAAATGCATTAAAGGGATTCAAAAATGAAAATTTTAAAAAGTCTCTGTACAGAATTATGTAAACTATATCCAGGCAGTTTAGCACTGCAAGGGTGCACCTCTAGTGTTATTGTTTGGCTTGGTTTCCCAGAGCACTGAACGATATCACCACCAAGCTAGGAGACTGCATGAGCGCGTGGTTGAAGATGAAACCCTCCCTCCCGCCCCAGAAGCCCTGTAAATAGCACTCCCCATCATTTTCTGTTGGTTACGTTCGCAAAAAATTCCATTTTCAACCCACCCCAGAAAGAAATGGGAGGATGCAGTTTTGATCAGAATAAAAGCCATACTATGTATTCTGCTCTGATGAGAGTAGGGTTTAGTTACGTCTCCAAACAAGCCCTCTGCCAGCAGTATTGTTTTATACCGTAAATACCTTTGTACCTCGCAAAGAGTGTTGATTCCAAACAGCTTCTCAGCAAAGTGCCTTACCATGCTTTCGTGTTAAGTAGCCAAGGCCTCTCTTCCTTTAAAAATCAAATATTGCCAGAAGCGTATATAAAATGTACATTTATAAAAACATAGTGGTGTTTCTGAGAAAACATTGGAAAGACACATTGATGAGACACATAAAAGGTGAATGCACACTTTGATCAGATGTGTTTACAACGTGGTTTATATCATGTGCAGAGTGGAGCAGAGGCCTGGGAACAGCAATCACTGGGAAATAATCCCCCGTGGCAGGAAGGCTCCGGCGCGCTGACTGACACACACGCATAACTTTGCGCCCTCTGAGCGCGGCGACTTTCTTGCAGGGGCCCCGCATGCATCTTTAATGCCAGGTTTCTGAAGCACGCATTACCATATCGCCATGCAGCTTTGCAATGGCTTCCCTTCCTGTTGGGTTTTCCATGCTAAGGCACTCACATAACAAAAGTGATGGTGATGGAGAGAGTTTTATGATCATTTCAGCCCAGTCTGCACTACAGCGGCCCTGTGGGACTTGGTTTATCTGGCCAGGGTTCGTCTGTGTAATACACTCCATGCAGAGCTCTGCCTGGCCTCCGTGCACACAACAGGCGCGTGGCTGCGCTGATGCCAGGCCAAGCATGAGCTAATGCACCCTGCCCTGCGAGGAGGCTTGCTGGCATGCATCCAGTGCGGCGTTAATGTGTCC
Organism: Gorsachius magnificus; assembly: GCA_034008185.1. Lineage (NCBI taxonomy): Eukaryota > Metazoa > Chordata > Aves > Pelecaniformes > Ardeidae > Gorsachius > Gorsachius magnificus. The sequence goes on along the minus strand of CM067085.1, from coordinate 13,972,460 downwards.
CACAGCTTTGATCAGCATGAAAAGAGCAGCTCTATCCAAAAACTATACCATGGACAACCCGGGGCATTAGTTTGGCTAGTGCTTTGTGATGCAGTATATGGCTGCTCTTTGTACCCAGCCTGGTTCAGCTCAGCACCACACCTGCAGTCTACAGCACAGGCAAACATCTGGATAGTCTCAAAGCAGGTGTTTGAGTCAAAATAGTAGCTTGGTCAGTGAGAATCTTTTGGAAATGTCCTTGGGGAAGAGATGGGAGGAGCAGGGCTTCCCAAAGCCAAATCCTCCACCAAAATATAACTGCTTGTAGTAATGATCAGCTGTTTCCAGGCCGGTCCCACCTGGCACTGAAGTCAATCTTAGTTGCATTATTTATTTTTACTGTCATTAGACAAAAGGGTGGAAGTGGTGGGGTGCACCCACTTGGGCAGGAGGCCTTGCTTAACTTCTGACTGCGTTAGACAAGGACAACTCTCCTCATCCTGCTCTCATAGCATCATACACTTTGTACCCAGTATGTTGAAGAGCAAGGGGCAAGCGTGACTTCCCCCCCAGGTTCTTACAGTTTGACCAGACAAGTGTCTGCAGAGCTTCACTCTCTCCTTCCCACCTCCCCTCTACCCCTCATATTGATGTGATGTTCTCACTTGCGTCCAACTCCGTCCCCTGCATGGGACAGGGGCAGCTCTATAAAGGTGCTTTCTGGTGTCCCTGCTTTCCTTTTGCACAAACTGATGTCAGGCTCACTATTCCCAGCATGATCAGGGGCTGGCATGGAAATGCCACGTATTACCTTCAGGCAAACTTTGCAATATCAAATGTGCCAACAGCCGTCCTTGGTAGTGTTGGGTTGGGACAGCCCTGCTGCCAGGTAGCCCTGGGTACGGCTGGTGCAGGGAGGTGCTGCTCAGCGCCCTGCGATCTCGCCCATCCTCATCCCAAATGCAGAGGGTGTGCACAGGACACTCTTCACCCTCGAGGCCCCTGTGACTCCTGCTGATGTCCAGGGTGCATGAGGACAGGAAAGCAAAGCAAGGTGCCTGGCTGCTCACTTGTGTCTCCCGTGAAGGTTGTGTTTAAAGGGATTGTTTTCTAGTCTGCTGTATATATTCTCCTGCAGTTACTGACCTTGCCCTTGCCTTTGCATTTATGAAAAGAGGGCGATACATATTTTAGGACATTGTATGTTGTCCTGGACGCTTGGAGTACAACTGGGCATCCCTTGTGCTGAGGTGGATCAGGCTTTCGTGTGTCCTTCAACTGCTAATCTGCTTTTTTTCAACAGCTGCGTAGGGCAACGATGGCTATTGAGTCCATCTTCACAGATATCTCATTAGCAAAAGATCAAATACAAAAGCAAAACCAAATCTCCAATGACTTGAGATTTCTCAGACTTTCCAGTGGTGGTCTTCCTTCATTTACTGAAAAAGTATTATAATAACCATTCCAGCACTGTATATATTATGTATAGAAGACATCATTACTAAAAGTACTGTAGGTGAATTGTCCTGTCAAATTTATATCTTAAGAACATTTTTAGCTGTTTTCTACATCATAAGAATGGAGGTAACATGCTGAACCTGTATATAAACCTTTTGTACATTAAAAAGTAATTTTTTTTCATAATTCCTTGTGCCTGTTGTTATTGCTTTTTATTGGTAACGGTGGTTGGTCTTGGTCTGTCATTGCCATGTCAATGTAGTCGGCTGGACTCTGGTGGTGCTTAGGAACAGCTGGTGAGGAGCTGGGTGGGACTGGTATGTGAGTCACTGCTGGATGTGCAGTGGTCTTGCCTTGACAACTTTCCAGTCAACACTAGGGTGGGGGTGGCAGAAACAGAGGCAGCGAGGTGGGGTGCTGCTGCAAGCACAGCCATCCTGCCCAGGTGGCTTTCATTGGCCTGGCTGTGCAGCAGGGACAGCACAGAAGGGCTCAAAGCAAGAGCTGAAGAAATTTGGCAACCAGAAGATTCATGGCAAAATGGCTTTTTGACCAACTTTGTCAGTGTCCAAAAGGAGACAGAAATAGGACAGATCAGCAGAGCTGTGATGGGCCATGACAGCAACTAGTTGAAAATTAAGTTTGAAGAAAGAGAAATTAATCTCTCCACTATGTATGTGATGGGAAGCAATGCCTTAGAGGGTGATCCAGCCCATTGATGAGAAAGATTTCATTTGACTGCAGCAAGAGGTAGCTCAGCCACTCAAGAGACTGATTTTTCAACTTGGTTTTGTAGAGGTGGATTGGTGTGGACAGGGCTAGAGCTTTAAGAGAAGGTGGGGAAAGCTGTTCACAGGTGATCCTTATGGCCACAGTGATGAGTCTGGAATAAAACCAGCTGTTGAGCAGAGCAGTTGGCTAGTGAATCAGCCATGGTGTTTGGTGCAAATGAACCAGTAGTTTCATGCAGAAGCAACTGAAGAGGATGACCTCATTTTCCTCCATGCGGGATCCCTGCTGAGTTGATTGGTAGAATCAGGTAAGTTTGGGAGAAATCCTCCCCCTGCTATCTGGGTTCCCTCATAGTCTGTGGCAAGCGGTTGGCATATCCTGAGACAGAATTAATCTTTCCTGTTTTAGGCACATAGGATGGTGGATTTTCCTCTGGAAGTCAACTGTCACTCTCCTTGTTGATTAGAGAGAGACACCATGTAGCCAGCTTAGATTAGATACCTTCTCGGGTAGGGTGAGATGAATCCCATGCTCCTGTGAATCTCTTTTACCAACCTAGTCACCCTCAGCACATTCTAAGGTTGAGACAGTGAACAAGATGTTGATTAATGTGTTAATGATCCTGTTAGTCCACAAATCCATTGGATAAATATCACATCCCTCTGTACTGTCCAAGAACTACAGAAATAATGTTAAAAAGAATGCAGTAATATTATTAAAAGGAAACTGTTCAGAGCCTTTCTATTGACAAAAGGCTTTGGAGACTCAGATCAGCTCCTAGTGCTTCTCCACTTCAAACACTTAAAGTGGGTTTCTAATCTAGATCAAATGCTGCTTTTAGCTGGTGTTTCACTCTAGAGTTCAATCAGGGCACACCTCTGCCTCTGTAAGAACATATTTATTACTTCAACTGGGCTAACATTTCCTAGGAGCCCACCCGAGGTCGCATACCAGCATGCGCATTTCTACTGCTCGGCCATCCTGGAATAAACAGGGATAGAAAGGCTCATTGCTCCAGTTGTAAGCAGGTAATAGCCCTTCTGCAACAAATATTTATAAGCCAGAGCTTAGAGTATATACTACTCTGGAACCTTCATAATATTCAATTAACCTTCTTTTTAATCAATCATATCCCTTATGAAAACAAACCATCCTAACAGGGCTGATTCTGACCCTCTTCGGTGAGTGTTACCTCACTCCACTCCCAAAACCAGTGGGGGCATAGGAGGAGTAAGATCCCACTCCGGGTAAAACCATCACAGCTCTTTAATATTGCACTAATATCTCAGGTTTTCCTGGAGGGGAGAAAAAGCCCATAAAAGCTACCGTTGCTGGATCTGATTGCACTCACTGAGTACAGAGTCATTCCAACAGCTCTTTATTGCTGTGGTCTCAGTAGGGATGACATAGGAGCTCTCGTTCTTTACGAGCTGTTGGATCTACTTGGAAGAGCATACGTGTTGTAAATAAATGGTGTGTTTTATATTATTGGAAGGACAATTTATGACCAACCAAGGCCTCCTGCAGACAGCTATTTAACTTGTAAGTAAAATGACCTAACACTTAAGAAATTTAGAAGCTACAAAACAACCTATGTTGTGGCCAGTGTACTTATTTCTCCTTGATTTATGCTTCATGTAAAACTTGAAATGGCTATATTAAATATGTTTGGTGTAAAAAGAAAAATAAAATTAAAAAAGAACAAAATAATGTTTTCACACATGCTGAAGGTTTGTGACTACTGTAGCTTCCTCCGATTGCACTAGCACCTCTGATTCATTGCACAGGTCCCTTCCCCTCCCTATTTCCATTTTCCCCGTGCTGGCCTGTTAGGCAGATATGTAGGGGGCATGGTGGCCTGCCTGCTGTCAACTTTGAAAGAGCTGCTGCACTCAGCTACAGTGCACTTGCTGGAAATGTCTCTCTAAGTATCAATGGCTTACCGAAACCCAAACTCTGTGGCTGCTACATCTGTCCATCAGAGGCTACTCTGCCTCTACCTTTACCATCATTTGTAGGGGGGTTTCAGCAAGGAGCAACAGGAGCGGTAACACACCACAAAAGGCAGCTTCCACACCATGAAACAGGGCATGGGGCTACATAAATCTTTGGTATAGGTTGCTCTGGCTAGTCTTAACTCTTCTTAAGTACAGCCCAGGCTAGTCTCCATAGAGAAAGGATGTTTAAAGAAGGACCTAAGGCAGAAGCTTGGTCTGATGCTCTGAGTGCCTTGTAAAGGAGTCTCTTGCCCTTCCCCTTTCTTTCTCTTTCTCCTTTTTTCTGTCTCCATTCACTAGACAGAAAGTCTACAGATAAAGACAACCTTCACAAATATCCTCTCTCTCCCTACCTTTTCTGTTCCTCTTTGGGAAGGACCCCAGAGTCCTCTGCCCATATAAACATCTCCTCTGCCAGTGTTTGACAGACTGACAGTTGCATTTTTTGACTTGGGAGCATAAGGAACAGCTTTCCTGACACCTGAAGAGGGAATCAGGCAGAAGAAGAGCACACATTTCACAGCTGGATATGGACCAAAGCACTGAGGTTCATGCTACAGTGCAGTGCTGGTGGTTAAAATAGATCAAATGAAATGAGGAGCGCAGCAGGGAAGGAAGCAAAACTCTGGTCAAAGCAGAGCTAATTTTCTTCATGGCTTTGTGTCTCCCACCTGCAATATTTCAGAGGCCGTGAGGAGTTACTGGACATGACAAAAGCAAAACAAAGCAGCAATGCTTATGTAGGTAGAAGAGATCTATTTTTGAAGAGTTTAGACCTGTAGAGATTCACACGAAGGGCCTTTGGGAATAAAAGCACCATTTTTAGCCCTGCTACCTCTTTTGCCCACTATTCGTTTGACCAGTCGTGCAAGCAGCCATCACCTGAAAAGGTGGAGTGACTGGTGGCACAGCAGCCATATGGCGCTTGGGGGGCTTCAGCCACCAGCTTGGGTGGAAACAACCTCAGCGGTGATGGTGACCAAGGAACACAGCTGGGGCTGGTTCTTAGCAAGCTTGGAAAGGTGAAGCAGCCCCGGGCCTGGAGTCTGTAGGTGGGCTGCCCCACCCTTTCGCAACACCAGCATCCTGCCCCTGGCTGTGGACCTCAGAGCAAAGGTGTTCCCAGCCTCTGCGGCTCAGTCAAACCACAGGAAACAAACGTGCTTCTCTCTTTCTGCCCACTGTTATTGTACAGCCAGAACCTGGTAATCTCCAGGTGGCTTTATTGGCCCCGTTTCCCAGCTGGCAGAGCAGCCCTCTGAGAAGGTAGCTGCCTGCTGCACTTACCCATCTGACTGGCATCTGCACAAAGTGTCTTGACTGACTGAAAAGTGATGTATTAATTTTGGGTTGGTTTTTTTTTTTGAGCAAAATGTCTTGATGCGAATCGTTTAACCTCAGTGTCACTCATCAATAATGACGATAAGTGAAATTCGATAGCACTACATGAAATGCACAAAGGATTAAACATCACTCCAGGCACACTGGAAGTGGGCGGTGTTACTGTACCTGGGAGATCTTAAGGAGGGATGAGAAAACGGGGTTTGCTCTGCAGTCCAAGAGGCTGTACCCCTGTAACACCAGCACTGCCTGAGAAGGATGCTCCAAACGGTGATCCTAATCACTTCCCTGCAGGCCCGTGAATTTCCCTTCTTAACAGTCATCCAAGAACTGCACAGGTCTCACCTTGCTTGAGGAGCTCTCAGGAAATGATCGCTTGTCTTAGCAATGTCAGGAGATTTGTCAGTGAATATGAAAAATGTTTTCAGGGAATAAAAACTGGGGCTGAGCCAGGTAAAGGTTTCTACTTAATTGGTAAAAAAAAAAAAAAAATAGATCCCAGCATTTACATCAGTAACTGGAAGTAGGTGGGAGCATTTTGAACAGATCAGCAGTGGTCTAGGTGTTGAAAACATCAATGGCACCAAAGTAGTTGAGAAGGCTTTTCTTGGAGATGAGAGCCAGCTTTATGGCCACTGAACACTTCCAAAAAATGGTCTGTAATTGCCCAAATTAGAAGGGAAATTTAAAATCTGATCCCATTCAAGAAGCCTTCCCAAAATTTCACACATACTAATAATGCATTAACAAGTTTAGCCTAAAAACCTTCCAAATCTAACCCTTGAATTCAGAAAAGCATGGGGCTGAGACATAACTTCCCAAGTAGTCTCGTAAAAGTGACATCAGAAGGATTATCAGATAAAATATTATCAGTACATTTTTTCAGTAATGTTTTAGCCGTCATTTACGTTTTAGAAAAAAATAATATGCAGAGAGCTGGGCTGGCTTCATCATGGGTGAATCAGTACCGGAAAAAGTCACGTCTCCAACAGGCCCACAAGGAGCTGTTTCCCACCCCTACTCTTCCTACGAAGTTCTTCCACTCGCGAGCAGTTGAGATCGAGCAGATCTCCTAAAAGATGAAGGTGTAAAATAAGGTCTGGGGCTCAGTTTAAAATTACCCTGACGAACAAGCGAAGTATTGTACTGTGTTACAATTAAATTAGCTAAGGTAGCGCATCTTTCCAGCCCCCATTGCAGTGCTGACACAAGGTACTTCAGGCAAAGCGCTGGTCCGCAGATGTTTGAGCGGCTTCAGCAGGGCTCAGAAAGGGTTTATTTGGGAGCACGACTGGTGAACAAAGGGGGTCTTTTCTCCCTTCAGAATAAGCCCCACAGACAGAGGGGAGGAGGTTTATTTATTTTAAGATATTATTTCAAACACCTTTATTACTACTAAAAAAAGACACTGCCACTTCTTGAATAAAAATAACTGCAGAGCCATCAGTGAGTTGCCATTGTAAACTTCGTCTTGTGTACACACATCAGTGCTCTCTATTGAGATTCAATGAAAACTACTCAAATTAGAAAAAAAAATCCTCAGATGAACAAAACTGGGTGTCATGCCAAAAACCAAAGATTCTCCTCTAGCTTGAATAGTGCAAATGAGGCAGCATAATTTGTCTTATTAGCTACAGTACCACAGGGCCATCCTGTCACGTGTTAGGACCCAAGGAGAGTGCTTTGGCTGTGTGAAGAATGGGAAAATGGGTGAAATGTGGAAACACCATATTTTGAAAGCATTATGAAGGAGGAAGATGAGTACAAGGATGAGGGTAGAGGTCCAACCTCTGAGACACTGGGCCAATGGGACTGTTACCCTGAGGTCCCCACTCCCTTGGCAAGCGGTCATCCCTTCCCATCTTCTCCAGGGTGGCCAGTCACCCATGGCAGGTCGAGATGCTCCTGCACTTGGTGGCTACCTTGCCTCTGCTGAGGGCTGCCGCTTGCTCTCCCTGCATCTTTCACACTCTGCTCCTCGTGCTGCTGCATCCCTTCAACCTGACAAAACTTCTCTCCCGTTAGCAAAACCAGACCCCCCCTCCAGGGGTTTTGTTGCCACACTGTGTCAGCCAGAAGCATTTCTTACATCCAGCCCATATGATTAAGCCAGAAAACGTCTTGAGAGCAGGCCTGAGCCATATGTTTCTTTTGGTGGTGATGGTTTGTTTTTAATTAAGACACCAAATTTTGAGCTTACCATTGCTCACAGCTAAAGAAAGCACAGAGAGAGAGCACTCATGGGCAAAACTAGCCCAAAGACTGAAACCTTGGCCAAGAAATATCTCCCGGACCTCAAGGGTTTAGCTGAACCTGTCCTCAGAGGGATTTTTGCTGGAGGCAGATGAATGTAGCAGCTTAGTAGAGCTCAAGATGAGGCTGTGTTGTGCTAGGTGTGGCCAGCAGGATAGGAATCAAAATGCTCCTGTAGACAAGCAGCAGGGATGGGGAAGGCGTGGAGATGCTGATCCAGCATTGTGAGAGGAGACAAAAACACGGGACCCCTCTGGTCACAACTGCCCCACATTCCTGGGGCTTTGGGGTGTTCCCTCTGGGCAGGGCATGCCACTTTTTAAAGGAGACTTGCCCTGGACCAGTGCCACTTCTAGTGGGCCAGGCTGCTTTCACTGTCCTGGTGGGGTGGTCACTGCCAATATTTTCAACTCTCAGCTGCAAGGCAGGGGTGAAGCCGTTTGTTGTGGGACAGTGCCAAAAGATGTGGGGCTGATCTGGTCAAAGCAACACGAGCACACTGGTCTCTTTTGAAAATAGTTTCTCCAGTGCTCAGGCCTGAAAACTTGCTGTTTCAAATGACCCATTTGCTTTTACAAGCTGCCTTAGTTCAACTTTTGTCTCATAGAGCAACCTGCTGCTTCATCGAAGAGCAGGTTGGGGTTTTTTGAGTTTTCCCACTGTATCTCAGGGTTGTTGGTTTGGGGTTGTGGGTTTTTTTTTTATAAAACTGCACAAAATGTTGCTTCCCTTTCAGCTACAGGGGAAATAGCCTTTGTCCAAGCTGGTCAACCAGCAATGGGAAAAGCCTAAACATAGTTTTTAGGTTCAGGGCCCAAATAACACCAGTCAGAGATGTCTTCAGTGGAGAAGTCAGAGCTTTCCTTCCATCTGTGCAAACTGAGGAAATCCAGCTCTACAGCTCAAAACACGGAATTTCTGTGAAGAACAATGTGGCACCTATTTGAGAAAAGCCTTTTATTTTCTCACTGAAAGTCATGGTGGGAGAAACAATCACGAGCATCGCATGAAGCGTAGCAGAAAGCAGACAAAGCAGCAGGAGTAGGTCCGAGCTTAGTGACCTAGGAATGACAAGCTGTATTGCCCAGGTAGGACAGACAACTGAAAGACCACTAAGACATGCAGCACAGTACATGACAGCAAGCTCCAACCACCTGCAGCCTGAAGGCGCCTGTGCTCAAGGTGACACACAAGGAAGGACAGCCCGCTATGTGCTCTGTGTGTCGGGAAGCAGAAGATGGAGCAAGTCAGGATATAACACAGTTATGGGGGACATCTAAAAGACCATATGAAAATATTGGAGGCACAATGACTCTTTGGAGAGCCATGCAAGCTTCTTTTTTTTTTTGTTTTGCAATGTACAGGATGAGACAATGCTGGTGCCATCATTGCTTCAACCAAGAGGCAAATACCTCATTTAAAAGTTTATTTTAATGAAGTCACAATAAGGCCTCCAGCTGGAAAGGTTATTTATTAACCTCTTATTTACAAATTGAGCCCTGATTTGAAAATTAAGGCATTGTAATTTAATATTAACCCACATGTCAGAAAATAATGAGACAAACTACAGGGAAAATTGCATTCCATATTGCAAAAGACCCATTTTATTTATAATGACCAGGATTACAAGTCATGCCAACATTGATGGATCATACTTTAAAAATCTTGATAGCTCATTCATTTCTATAATTATATTTATTACAAATTAAATAAGTTGCGGACACCCTTGATATACAAAGAGACAAAATTAATTTGTGAATCAGTATTAATCTGTCATCAAACTAAATGAACTCTCTTTCTGGCAGCCCACTGAATGTAATGTACTGTACCAGGCTTTCTGTGATCCTCGGGACATGAAAGCAGTGGAAGTTCAAGTCCAGGCTGTTGAAGGAACATCTCTTCACTTGGATGTATGTCGTTTCTCAGTATGGGTTTTAAAATCAAGAGATGAGATCAAAATAGAAAACTTTCTTGGCCAATTTCTGGTAATCAAAACAAATTCTAACATTTCCATGAGCCTTGGCGTGAGGGCTCTGGGGTCAGGTGCCTCAACGCAGTCAATGCATAGAGCTCCATGGACCTCAATGTGACCAAGCCCTGCAGCCTGGCTGTCCCCCAGCCAACAAACCTACCCCGCAGTTGGGGCTGCTATATGCCACTGCTCCATCCGGTAGCAAAATGCAGTGTGCAGCATTTTAGCACTTTTCCTGTGACCTCTATGCCTAGATCACACTGTGGCAGCCGAAAAGGCTCGTACATTACTACTGGCCTTTTCTGGCAAGGCAGGTCCTGAGTCCTTAGGGCAAAACCCAGCTGTGCACTGTGGCAGCAGTCAGCGACATCAGCCCGAGCAGGGTGCGTGATGCTTGCTCCTCTCGGCCGAGGGAGAGGCAAAGTGGCTGTTCGGATGTTCCTGGCTGAGATTACAGACCCTAATGCTCAACAACTGCCACTGTGGTTAGCTGAAACGTGTGCCCATCTGCTCTGGGGTTTTGTGCCTGTAGACAAGGAGTTCTGCCAGCTTCAGGAGGACTCAGGCTTTCTTCCAAATTAATAAATTTGGAGGGAAGGGAGAGAAAAAGGCTTAGTGTTGCAGGTTAGAGCACATCGTCCTAGTGGACACAAGCAAAGCACAGTAGGACAGGTGGTGCCTGCACGGTAGCCTGTCTGCTTGACACCAGCCTTTCCAGCCCAGCGTCGTCTTGGGAGTCAGGGCTAACGAGATGATGGTAGGGCCGTTCCTCTCCTAAATAGGACACGACTCGTCTAAGGCAGCAGAAGTGTTTGCTTGTCTCTCTGGGGAGCAGGCTACCATCCCTGTGTTTATAGTCATCTTATTTTTATTTTTTTCACCATCTTTTCTTTCTTTTTTCTTCTTCTTCCCCCAGCCCCCCTCCCCCCCCACCCACATCCCAAGCTCTCCCAGAGAGAGAGGTGCACAAGTTCACTATCTCGGAGGCAAATTTGCAACTCTGGAAGGTTGGGCCCCATGCAGAATTAGCCAAAACACAGTGAACTCCCCTGCCATAGTTTAGTGGTCTCTCCATGTCATTTAGCAGCTAGGATCAACTAATAAAGTGCAAGATGTAGAAATGCCATTTAGAGTTACCTACCCATAACTAAATAACTTTGTAATGAATGAAAGGCCATTTTTGAGCAGATGCCTTAAAGACTAACTTCGTCTCCATAAAGAAAGAAATATGACTCGAACGGAGACAGCCCGCATATGGCATTAGCAAACCCTCTTTGTGTTTCTGTAGGAAAGACTGACACCAAGTGAGTTGTGTGCTTGCATCATCTTCACCTTATTTTGCTTTCATACTGATGACGCCACCTCAAAATACTCTTAAGGCTTTAGGTCTGCTTGCAGGGAGCTGATGGGCCCCTTCTGTAGGAAATAGGTGGAAAGGTGTTTCTGAGCTAAAAATTTTGTCTTAGGTTAACTTCAGTTATAGAACAAGAACAGTACCTGGTTTTGTAATGTAACAGTAATTAATTCTGACTGTTCATAAAGGAAAACCCAGTATTGCCAGAAGAAATGATTTACACATCTTTACATGACAGTGTTTTTCTATTCACCTTTTTTGGAGCGTTTCCTTCAAAAGACATTAAGCCCATACATTACTATTTAAAGAGTCTAATTCAACCCAGGCAATAATGATCCATAAATATTCATGATTTTGTTTTAACATTAAAATAACATCTGTTTCAAAACATCTGCAATCTGTTTTCAATGCTTCAGTAACATTTAAATTAACTGTAACTAATACAATAAACCACTATTAGGGATAATGATAATGAAAGATGCCCTATTAAGAGACACGAACAACATGGAATTGAATGAAAAACAAAACGGGGGGTGGAGGGGACAAACCCAACAGTCAGATAGCAAAGCTTCTTGGAACTTAAATCCACCATTATGGGAGAGTTTCCTCTGTGTAGGACTATTGTTTAACCGGCTCAGCTGCTGTGTCTCAGCTCCGCTTGGGTCTTGTTCAAATTTCCACTGCGGGAGCAGTAATTTATGGCCCAGGCACCGTGACTCCTTTTAATGCTGGGGTGGGGGGGGTGGGGGGGGAGGCCCGTGCTCTCGCTCCAGCTGAAGGGACCTGCAAAGTATTTCTGAGCTGGAAAAGCCGGCCGCAGCCTGCACAGGGCTCTCCCAGCCAGATGCAGTTGATGAGCCCCTTAACCTCCCTGCCGGCCCTCCTGACGTCCCCAGCTAGCAGCGATGCCTGGTGGCCGTGCTCACGGGTGCTGCTGTGCTCCAGGGTGTGGAGTTAACCAAAACGGTTAACTTCCACCCCCCCCCCAAAAAAGGGCTATTGTTTTCTGCTGTGATTTCTCTGCTTTTTTTCCCTGTGGCTGGGAGAGATGAAATCATGCACATCTGTGTATCGTTGCAAGGGGAAGTTGAAGGTCGGGCGGGCGCGTGACAGTGCCAGGGAGGAAGGTTGCCATCCTCTGCCGGCGGCTGCTGGTGGGCTGACACTTGGTACCCACCTCCAGGAGACCCACACGCACCTTGCACCCACAGCCCCCAGCTGGAAAGTTTTACTTTCATGGAAAGTCTTGGTGGGTCAGATCATCAACCATAAATCAATTTGTTTAAAAATTTTATTTAGGGGTTTTGTGGTTTGTTCGGGGTTTTTTTTTAAGCCAGCCCTCCCTCTTTGCTTCTCCCACTCCCTGACAAAAATCCAGGAGGTGTTTTTAAACTCCTGGACCAAATGCAAAGGGCCGGAGCAGCAAAAAGCAAGGATTACAGCAGCTGGCTTTGCTCTTATCTGATGATTTATTTGAAAACAAAATTCTATGTTAAAATAATTTTTTTTCAGTCAAAACAAAGCCAAAACTTGCCACACATCTGTGCAACCTCAATGTAGCTGTTTGCACTGATGGAGTGATGCCTTTTCACCCCCAAATCCTCAGGCAATCAAAAGAGGCCATTGCATAGGCATCAATAGCTCCAGGGATAACCCTGGGGCCGTTCATTCTCCTTGGTCTGAGCACTGCACCCCTGGCACAAACCCTGCACCCTGGCTGTGCTCCCAGCCCCTGGCACCGGGCTGGACTGGGTCCTGGGGGGCCACCGCAGAACCGTGCCTCTGTGCCTTTCCAGCGGTGACAGGAGCCCATGGAAAGCAGAGCATAAATCCAAACCATTTAAAGTGTGATTAAGACTTCCCCTGATTACTGCTCTGCATGATATTGAATGCTTCAGCTGCCGGTGATTTATTGAAGTAATATATAATATGCTGTATTCAGTTAACGGTCCTCATCAAGAACAATCTCGATGAATGAAAAAAAAAAAGAAAAAGAGAGAGACACAGAAAGAGAGAGCGTAGTCTAAGAGGAAATCTCCCTGGAATTAAGGGAAATTGAAATATGCGCATGGTAATCTGTGTCCAAAGCTTTTAGCACTTCAAAAAGTGCCAGTTGCTAATATCACTGGCTAAAATCAGCATTGCTTTGATGGCTAATGGTCCCAATGCCATCATCACACATTCCTTCCCTCCACCACTGACAACTGGCTCCTTCACCCGGACTGCTTTGAGGCAGACACTTGGCTTTTTGGTATTTTCAGCTTTTGGGTTGGTTGTTGGTTTTTTTTTTTCCCCAGTTTTATTCCAGAGTGAAGGTTCAGTTTCAGGTTCTTTGGCAAAGGGGAGGCTGCCCCACAGTCTTTTGTGCATCACCACCAGCACCAAACCATAGCAGAGGAGGTGAAACTGGTGGTAACTATAACCTCAAAGGGAATAAACTGGGGGTGACATTCCAAAAAAAAAAAAAAAAAAAAAAAAAAAAAAGCAGAAAATAGCAATATAAGCACTCAGTGTAGTTCCAGTGCTTTTAATCCTTTAGTTTTAATAGCAGAAGTAGCTGTTAGTTATTCAGGGAAGAGGTTTATTTATTTTCATATATGATATTTGATGTATTATTGCTCCTTTAGGATCTGATTCAGTGAGATACCTCCACAGTGGGCTAATTTTAACGTGTCATCTTCAATTAACACTGATCTCAATCACAAGCCTTCCAAAATAAGGTGGCTGGCTTAGAAATTATAAGATTATAAATCAAATGTTGTATTTGACATTTGCTTTTAAGGATCCATGTCTCCAAGTTGTTGGGGGGGGGGGGTTCCCCCTGAAGGCATAACCGTTGGAAATAAATAACTTTTGAAAACCAGTAACAATGAAAGCAGATCCTCTCATACAAGCACCCCTACTCCACAGCCTGGTACTTTCACAAAACCAGATGCAATGTCCAGAAATCACAAGCAGTTTCAGTGTAGTACCCAAACTTCATCTCACCAAAAACCGCACCTGAAAACACACATGGGGTTTGGTTTCATTTCCTCAAGTTTCTAAAACTGGTGAAACTGGACCCAATACCAAACCTGATACTGAGGAGAAGGACTTTTCTTCAGCTCTGATGCTCTTGCATGAAAGTCACAGAGGTTTTTTTCTGCACCACAGCAGGCAGCTGACTTACAGTTGGTGTGCAATGGACATCGGTGCCCATGTGCATTTCTCTCCCAGCGAATACACAGTCCACGAAACAAGGGAACGTTCTTGGCATTGCCCTGGTTCAACTGGCAAAGAGCAAGACTTCAGCTCATGTCTTTAGTTATTCTTCATTCTTCTGGATGCTGGGCAGACGTCCTCCATGCTGACTGCAAGGACACACAGCCCCCAGAACAGGGTCCCTGCAGTCAGCTGAGACACCAAACACACTGCCGCCAGCAAAATTCCATGAAAAGTCCTATTTACCCCCTCAGCCCAGGGATGCAGGTTTGGTCCAGCTGGGGACCTGGCACATGCCCATTTGGGTGGGGGTTGGAGGACTCACTGAGCTCATGGAGATGTAGAGTTTGGTTTCTGAGCTCTAACACCTGTAAAGTACACACTGACAGATTTTTTTTTTCCCTGCAATTAAAGTGGGTGTACTTTGATTGGAGCAGCAAAAGCGCAGCCCTGACCTGAAAGTAGGCACATGCCAACTGTTGAGGTCTTGCTCCAGGGTCCAGGAGCCCTAGTGCTTCTCTGGAAAATGTCTGTAAGAATATTTTAACCTGAGCAGCACTTTTTCCCTTAATCTCACTCTCAGAAATGACAGCATCATTTTAGCTGAAACTTTCCAAATCAATTTCAGCCCAAGCACAAACCATTAAAAGTCTGGCAAAAAGTTGTAGACTGCTGGGTCTTCAGATGGGACGACTCAGACAGCCTTGCAGAGAGGTGCAAGTCTGCCAACGAGCTGTGACACCCTGCACCTCCTGAAACCCAAAGAAAACTCACCAGCCCAGAGCCCAGACACTACGAATCTCAGTATTGCAGCAGCAAAACTATTGCTATTTCTCAGCCCAATAAAGCAAAAAATGCATATGCAATAAATTGCCTTTTTTGTTGTTTTTTCACAGTTTGATTATCCGTCATGATAAGACATTACTTAAAGCAGTGGTGACACTGTCTAATCATTCTTGTGAAATATAGACCTCTCTCTCCACCTCAGACAGAGCCGACATTAATACACATTTATGCAAAGCAGAGCTGGAGCTGTCAGGGGCTAATCTTTACAAGTATGATAAATGATGTTTATTTTCAGTGATGGAACGAAACACCCGGGCTGACAATAATTGTAATAAAAAGGACAGATCAACTTCTATAAAGTGATTGAATTACCAGTCTATTGCATTAATGCCTGAACTTGGCTCTGTCATAAACCTGCTTTAGGTTACCAACGACTGCACATTAGGAAACATCCACCTTCAAATAGACACCCTGCCCTTGACCTGTGGGAATGCAGGGGAGTCGCTGCTGGATGCAGGTTTTGGCAACTCTCACTTTTGTTTGTTTACAGTGAAGTAACATTTCCTCTTCTCAGGCCAACAAAGCAGTGTCGCTTGTCTCCTGAGCCTTGCAGAAAAGTTGCAAAAGCTCAGCAGCTGCATGTGCCTCCTCCACACACACGCAGTGCCCAAGCTCCTATACACAGGGATGTTGGTACTGAATTTGCCGCTCGTGCCTGCAATGCAGGTTGGCTTCACCAACAAGGTCCAGCACAAGGACTGTGGATTGCCAGTGCCCCCTTGAAGCAAAAAATGGAAAGAGGCTTAACTTTCCCCACCTACCCGAGCAAATGGCAGTGTCCTGCACTGGACAGGGCATGATGCAGCCCAGAGCTGTGGAGAAAAAGAGGAGAGGTGTGTCAGACCACTGGGCCAAACCCCCACGTCCCCTGCACATTCAGACCAGCATCCAGCCCAGACACGAGCAGGAGACACCCTCCTTGTCTCCAGCAAAGACAAATGTCCAAGAGGCAGACTTGGAGGACAGAGGTATCTTCACCCTGGTCTTTAGTTTCACAGAGAAGGATGTTTTGACAAAATGCGGGCTCCAGAGAGTCCATACGTCTTAGCTTTATCTGTCAGTTTTGTCAAGTGTGTGCTACCACCAGATTTTCTGTGGTTGCTCTGGCTGTGACATGCAGGGAAAAAAGGGGCACTTGAAGCCTTCATAGGGCATCCCAGTGTGTGGGGGTGCTCACAGGTAGCACGGAGACATACATTTCAAGCAAACCCAGCTTAAAGCGGGGCTCCTGCAGTTTGTCCAGGCTGCAGAGTCATTTACTCCAGATTCAGGACTCGGCCACATCCCACTGCACAACAGGCTAGGTTAGGAGATGACGTGCTGCCTGCCCTGGTCTACAGCTCAACTTAGCACCTGTGGTATGACCAAAACCTCTCATAAATGACTGGGTCAACTGATTGCTTTGTCAGTAACTCTGTCATAGAGAGTAAAACCATTATCAATTTTCAGAATGGGACAGATGATGTGGGAAAAATAGGGAAAGTCACACAAACAAAACAGAAGAGTGTGCAGTTCTATCTGTGTATGTTTATACACATGTTCATGCATCTATTTCTCTGTGTTCCCCTCCAACTAGGAATTCTGACATAAGACTAAAAACTGAATAGAAAAGATGAAAATGGGGTTCCTCAACAATGTTTCACAAAATTCTGGAAACACTTCAGGTCAATCGAAATATTTGTTTGCATTTTTGGATTGTTCCTTTTATAGGTTTTCCATTCTGTTATGTTTATATTTAGTATATATTTCATATTTTGAGTATTCCATGTTTCTATTCCAGTCCAGACTTGTAGAGTATTATTCTGTTTCATGATTCTTTTTGCATTATTTCATGTAAGAATTTGTACTGTGCTATACATTAATGCACAGTGATGCCAACGAGAAGTCATTTCAGACTGAAAACTTGAAATGTCCCGTTCTGACAGCTGACTGCTGACTGCTGTGAGTTTATTGAAATGAGTTGTTCTGATTTTTTTTTTCCCCCTAAATTTAAGTTTGTCCGAACTGACACACTCCCATGGGATAGTTCAATTTTGGCAGAGCAGCATTTTCTGACAGCAGACATTAAGCAGGAAATTTTCAACCTTTCTCAGTCGTGTGTATTTGTCTGCATATGAGTGTGTGTGTGTGGTGCCACAGGGCAGGCCCCCACAGGGACAGGGAGCTGATGACCACAGCGCGGGCTGGGCAGCAGGAGCTCTGATCCCAGGCCAGGTGGTGGTTTCTGACAGCCCCGGCTCCTGCCCAGCTGATGTGGAAGGGTGATGGTACTCCTGAAGGTCCTAACAGAGAGGATCATGATTTTGCAAGCAATATAACACAAGTAAATACGGTTGATCTAGAGAGTTGGCTCGCTTTATTGAAGAGCATACCCAGCATAATTTCTTTCGAGAAATAAACTTTAGTTCTGCCGGATCTGTCTGTTCCCAGCATTGCTGTTACAATTTTGTCCTCCGCAGACCTGCCTGCAGTCAGAAATGTGACAGATCAACCTGCAATGTGGCTCCTGTGTGCAGACCTGGGACCACCTGATGTGAAGCCAACAGATGAGGCAGGTACCTGGGATGGTCCTTCAGCCTCCAGAGGGCATGGGGAGAGAGGAAGAAGATGAGCAACAGGACCTGTTCATTAAGCTGGGGCTGTGTGTGTGTGTGTGTGTGTGTGTCAAGGTTGGAGGCACATCTGACCAATGGATCAGGGAAGAGAGATACCTGAGCACAAATATCCCATCCTGCTACTGCAAAGGGCGATGAAATCTGCTACCCCCAAGCCCCTTTCTTCCCCCCTGCCCCCCCCCCCATTTCCTACTCTGAGCACTGAGATTTTCTAAATACTCCGCTGTTTATTACAAGGGGGATATGTGCGTAGGATGTGCATCTCATAAAGAGGGCAGAAACCTCTAAATTACATCATACCCCAATTTTACATGTCACATAATGCTAAGTATTCTCCAGGGCGAACTATACTCAGAGTGAAAATCAACCTTATTGGCAGCTAAAGATTTTTTGCCCCAGACAGCAGTGAGAAAAGATCCAGCAGAAACTCCTGATCACCCAGCATCGCCTGTGATGGCAGAAGTGCTTGTGGGCTGAGTCAGAACAGCTATAGCTGGTTCTGTCACATCTCACTCATCAAGGAGACAAGCAGGGGCCCATCATTCCATCATCCAATAATGTCAGCAAGACACTGGCATCCTCAGAGCATTGCCAACACCAGAAGTGCTGGACTGACAAGCCAGCTGTGCAAAGTGCAGGTGTTTAGCTAAAAGAAAGAAAGAGCAAAGAAAAACCAAAATATTGTCTCCACCCCTTGCCTTTGGACAGCTGTCGCCAGCATGGCTGCATTTCCCTGCCCTGCTCACAGGCTGCTGGGATGCAAAACGCATGCGAAGTGACAAGAAAACATGTGGTATTTTCAGAGAAAATGCTTGGCTTTTTTACTTTGGGTACCAAAGCAGCCAGCCTGCATCCTGATGCTGCTCCGGGCAAGGCGAGAGATGGGGGAAGCGTTATAAACCTTCCTGACACTTCCCAGGAGGAGGGCAGGGAAGCCTGAATACTTTTAATTTTGAAAATAACTTCTTTCCTGCCATACCAGTCAGCTTCTTACTTAGTTCTATTTTGTTTATACCAATCAACCCTCCATAAGGAAAACTAGAAGCACCTCCTTGCTTGGCCAGAGCAAAGACATCCCTCTAACCCAAACCTGTGCAGAGAGAAGAACAGAGCAAAACTCCAAGCAAAGCCCCTGGGCGGTGGGGGGAGATGCCCGGGATGGCAGCGGGAATGAGCTGGGGGCTGCAGTGTACAGCACCTGGCAGTGCCTGGCCTCAGCGTGGAGCAGCGATTGCCACCACCGTCCCAGGGATGCTGATCTTGAAAGTACATGTCTCTAAAGAGGTGGCAATCCCAAACAAAGCCTCTGTGGATTGGTGGGCTCCTGGCATGGGCACCACCTGGAGGTGCTCAAAGTGTGATGAGGAGCAGGATGACCAGCAGGAAGAGGTGATCATAGCAGAGGTTGTTGGTCTAGTCCTCCCAAACCACAGGACCGAATCCCCAAACACGGGGGGGGGGGGCGGTAATTGGGAAAGGGCCCCCGCCCACTCTGACCCCTCTGACAGCTCAGCCCCAAACAGCCTGGCCCACTCACGCTTGGTACATCACTGGTCTGAACAGGCTTGTGTGGGTTTTGCCTGGGGGGGGAAGGAGGGGACACTAGCATAACCTGCTCCCCCAGCAGCAATGGCATGGCCTTGGAAAAATGGAAAAGCAGGGGGAGGCAGAGCATATTGGAACTCATTGGAACAGACCACGACCAGGGCATCTTGCCATGGCAAAGAGCAGTAGCGTGAGGCCAGGGGAGAGCCAGGCCAGGGTTTCTGGCATTGCACGTGGCAAGGTCAGACATGGGGCTTTTGTGGGGACTGCCGGAGCAGGGAAAGAGGTTTCTGATGCTTGAGAGCATCAAAAGGGAGCACCATGACAAAAATTGTGCAAACAGCAGGAACATTTCTTTAATAAGTCTCCAGACAGATAAATCACAGCTTAAGGAGAGATTGCAGTGCTATTTATTAGTCATTTGTGCATGATTTGCTCACACCATTGGTAGTGGAATTTCTTTTTTCAGGTATTTAATTTTCATCAGAAATGATTTGTGTGCTGCACAGCAGTTCCTACTGACACCACCACCCCGCAGCACATGGGCACCTGTAACCAGCCACCTACAGATGGCTCCAGCCTCGAAGGAAAATGCAAGAGGTAGCAAAGCAAGATCTTGCATGGTAGCCAGAAGGTTTCAAGCTCTCCAGGACTAGCAAAGCAAAGGTGACCTACTTGGAATGGTTTGCCTTACAACTTAAAAATCATGCCCATCGCTTGTTCTTCTGATAGTTCAAGATACATTCACTTCTTCACTCAAAGCCCCACTTACCAGAAGAAGCTGTAACCCCAAGTGTTTGGACTTTGAAAGCCATTATCTGAGAAACATGAGGAAATCCAAACTAAGGCTCTGCCATTGTGTAAAATCCATTTTTTACCTTATTCAGACACACAGAGAAATTCAGTCCCTAGTCTACTCCCTGCCCAAGTCCTTGAACTTGCAAGAAACACTAGCAGATGTTCGTTAGTGCATTGGTAACTAGAGAATTGGAGGCACTTGTCGACTCTGTATGTGATGAATAAATGTTGGAAAGTTTCTGCTAGGGAATAACACTTTTGGTTTGGGGCCAACTGGACGCACTCAAAAAAGTGTGTGAGGGGCGGGGGTAGTTGTGGCCAGCAGTTCTGCTTTGTTGTTCATACTATTATTATTAATTTTAATTATATGTGTGAGCTGCCAAAAACCTGAGGGTATCTACCCCCTACCTAAACATAACAAATCGAATATATTTTTGTGAGATTAATGGGGTTTTGAGGTTTAATAAAGATTTGGCTGCTCGTGGGCATGCGTATGATGCCCTCCTGCTCCCTGGCACCATAAGAGCCTGCATGTCACAGTCATCTTCACGGACCAATGGCCAAGAATTGCAGAGCTGGCACAGGAGCAGTGCAAGCACCAACATCACCTGAAGTCACAACACGCCTCCAAACTCATTGTCAGGCTTGCACTTCCCTGGGAAGTTCTGGGCATTTTTCTTCCCTGCAAACACCCCTCCAGAGCCTGAGTCCACCAACAACCTCTCCAAAAATCCAGCAAACATCTCCTACCCCCTCAGTAGCTGTCACTCGCACCTTCTAGTCTCTTTTAAAGGCAAGGAGATACTTTAGCGTTAAACTGCGCTGTGCATTTCCCAGGCTGGCCTGGGGTTGCAAACAAGGTAACACTGCAAAGAAAACTCCTGAGCTGTGCAAGAGAACAAAAGCAACACATGGGTTGATGGTGGAGAAATTTCTTCACTTTGAAAACCTTGAATGCTTAAGCACTTCTTGTTAAAGTAATTCAAAAATGCAGCACCGGCCCAAGAGGAGAAAAGCCAATGCTTCTCCCAGGGCAGCTGTCTGGGCCAGAGCGCGCTCTGAATGTGGGAGTGAGCAGCTCCGTTCAGTCTGTTAGCAGAAAAATAACTGAAAGTGATCTGTTGGAAGCTGTCTCCATGCACACAGGCATGCAGACACACACACACAGAGCTTTGATATGCGGCTCTGACTTAATTATAGCTGGCAAACGCAAAGGTTAGATATGCCTGAGAATGATGTTTGACAAACTATACTCTGCAAAGGAGAACTCAGTTTCCCAGAGAAAAGTAAAACAGATAGTTTTACATCTGGATTTTTTCTCGCTCTCACATCACTCTGCATTTTCTGGTTAGAGCTGGGATCTCCCCAAGAGAGGCTTTTCTTGTGGTATTTCTAGCTGGGACTGGACACGCCACAAATCTCATGAGAAGGTCTTTCCAAGATTCATGAGCTGGAGGCTCACGAAGCACAGATAGTTCAGGGAAGCGACCAACTGTGCAGATGCTTTCCAAACTCTCAGCCTTTTGGGGGGTCCAGTAGCACTCGCAATGATATAGGGTCCCATCTTACCCCCTTCCCACCAGTGTGGACACTTGATGTTACAACTGTCTGGAAAGCTCCTTACTTCAAAAAATTAAAAAAGGGAAAAGAGAAGTCCCACTGTGTCGGAGTGGAGCAACAGGGCTTGGAGGTCTGCCTGACTGCTTCAAGGTCATAAAGCAGCCATCTCCCCAAAACTGCTGCTCCAGTTGGTAACACACCGAGAGGAGAGGGACACCCCGAAATCACCCAACTGCTGATTTCCATTTTCAGGGCACAGCAGCTTTCCTCCATGCTGGGAGGTGAACAATGTCCAGCAGGAGCCTCAGACCTTCTCTTGCAGGAAAAAAAACCCTCAGGCCAACCCAGACCCTCCGCTCCAGTCAACTCTGGGTCTAAACCATCTGCATAGCACACACCAAAAAATCATCTGAGAAAAACAACACACACTGCACTGCTTCACTCTACCCAGGCTCACGGCCCTCTGTGCTCGGTCTCTGGGTCTTCTGAAAAGGTGCAAACCAAGCACTTTGGAAGGCATTTAGCTGCCTGTGGGCCACCTAAGAACTCAGGATCTCAGTCCTGCCTTGCCACGGGTTTGCTGCCTGACCCCAGGTAATCCACTTAACTGATCTGTGCCTCAGTTCCCCATCCATAAAAACAAGATGGAGAGAGAAGTAACAACGTTTCCTGGCATCTCTGGGATGTTGTGAAGATTAATGCATTAAAGAACAAAGTGCGTCAAGAATCTCCAAAGGAAAACAAGTTAGAAGGTCAATATAGTACTGAGGAGGAGTGTGTTTCGACACAAGTTTTGTTTATTCCATATTATTCCTGTCCAAGGGAGATTTGAAGGCTAAAATTAAAGCAGAATAAATGCATCTCTCTGCTCCAGAGGGGACTGCTCAGTGTGTGGGCACATAGGAACGCTTTCAGGAATAGGAGGTTTGGAAACTATTGTGAAAACTGTAGTCAAGAAGAAGCTAAACCTTCTGAATCCCCCAAGGAACCTCTACTGCCAACCACTCGATGATGTCCTTGTGGGCAGCAGCTGGTGGACTCAGAATTCATGGCTCTTTGACCCAAACACGAAGCCCAGAGCTGTGTAGACTGAAGGGGCTCAGCCACCAGGTGGTCAAACTGTCCCTCCTCTGCCTGGCTCTGTTGTGGCTTCAGGGTAGCTCACCTTGAGCCCCCAGAACCTACCAGGCACCTCTGAAAAACCTTGGCACGAACCTCCCGCAGGGTTAGGGTTAGAGACCCCTTTGCAATATAATCCTGCCCTTGAACCACACAACCCTCCTGCCTTCCACTTCATCATTGTTCAAATCCGATGGCTTGTAGTGCTGCCTCTCCTGGAGGAAATCTCACTCTAACAGTGTGTTTTGGCACAGTATGCGTTGGCTGGGGTCACGTCACATGGGGACTGTGGGATCGTATTTTAGCACAGGACAATGGGGCTTCCAGGACCTTTCCTTTTCACATGAGGCAGCCACTGTTTAAGAAGCGTGGAGCCAGCTGGGAGCTGAATGTCCTCCAGCTCAGTCTGCAGCATCATGCTGCTTGTTTATTTTCCTTCTGGACCCATGAGACACATATTCCTGAGAGAGGTCCTTTCTCTCCAGGGAAGGTAATACTGTGTATTCAGGCCTCCTTGAACTGACAAAAAAAGCCTAAAATTCAGGTCCACCATCTCCTGGGCTCTATTAGGAAATGTCTACCATTACCAGAAGGTTATCTGAAGAAAACTGAGCTATTTCCATTTAAGCACTCATCTGGACTTTGGAGCACAGCACACATCATTGTCTCTGAATCCTCATGCCATGAAAACAACCACCTCAGGGCTGCAGGGACCTTCCAAAGTCATTGCAGGTACCTTCAGATTCAAACACATCACTGGTACTTCCTCTCAGCTGGATTAGACCTTCATCACACCCCATCCCAATCAAGGCTATCGTGTTTAGAAAATTCACTGCATAGGAAATGTAGGCATCTGAGCCAGCTTTATGCATCCCAGCACAGTACTGTGATCATGAGTGCCCCAGGACAAGACGATCCCTGACTGCTCAGCTGCACAGCTCTTGTTCATTCAGTTTGCCCAGAGAAGCTTGAGAGAGTCCCTGCTTTCAAGCCATCACATGTAGCTCATCCATTTAAACTTCAGATAATTCAAAGAAACAGAGCCAGTGCTTCCACCCTGCTCTGAATTACAGAGGTGTGCAAATATAAATCCAGGCATGACGTTTGTGCGATGGGCTGCTGACATACCCCCAGTCCACAGCACACTTTCTCCTCTGAACTATTATTTTAGATAGTGCAAAAAATTCCTAAGGTGGAACATGATACACCAGAACCCGGGGGGAAAGCGTGGGACGCTGAGGCTCATGCCTCACTCCCTGCCTGAGCCTCCTGCTGAGGCTCCAACTCTGAACCCCCCTGCAAAGCAGCCTGGCAAGCACAACCTAAAGCAAGCAGGGGCTGAAAATTCAAGCCAGTCTTTGGTCTAGCAGGAGTCAAGGGTCCTAGGTGCTGACCCGTGATTGCATCCACCACATTGCCCAGTCCCGCTGAGCCTGAGCCCCAAGGAAGATTTGGATGATGGGGAAGGGCACACGGACGATGGGTGTAAGATACACAAGATAGATAAGGAAACACCAATTTCTGAGTGCAAGTGCAGTAGTGGGCTTTAGACATGCAATAAACTACAGTGAAAAGGAAAAACACTCTTTTCCTGCCCAGGGTGTATTGCACAAGAAGTCAGGGGCATCGAGTGCAGCAAAAAAGATTCAGGTTAGACAGCAAGAAAATCTCTCTAGTGATAAGGGTAATGCAAACTGTGGGGAAGGTGCAGAATTTCCCCTGTTAGAGACCTTTAAAACCAGGTCAGATGAATAAATATGTGTTGGGCAGGAAGCAGGTGTATTTGATACTGCCTTCAGGTGTGACCTCTCAGGCCTCTGCCACTCCTCTGACCTTCCAGGCACAGCAGTCACCTAGGGCTGAAGTGAGTCCCAGCCCTGGGCTGTCACTGGGAGCACTGGAGATCTCAATGGGAAGTGTCACCTTCTTGAGCTGGCAGGGCTTCTCCTGCCAACCTGCTTGTCTCTCCATCCAGGCTGGGTATGAATCCTACCTTGGAATAACTCACATGCACCTGGTTAAAACTCTACCAATGCAGATGCATTTGACTTGTAGGAGGATAAAAAAGGGGAGATACAGGGAGCTAATATCAGTAGAAAACACTAAAGGCACTGACGCATGGTAAGCAGGCAGCATGGACATTGGGTGAAGCTCACCACCTCCTTGATGGGCTGTGGTGATGCCAGGCCCCCTTGCAATCATCATGAATGCTTCCTCCCCCCCTCCTCTCTTTCTTTTTAATAGATACAGCCCATTTCAAACCATTTTTCCTAAGATCAATCAGTAAAGGGTCATAAAACACCCACAGGTGTGAAAACAAATGTGCCACCTGTGCCTGGTGCAGCAGGGACAGTGGCTGCTGGCACCCGTGCCCTGTGCAGCACCCTGCTCACTCCCTGCCTCTCCCCAGCCCTCTGCAGCAGCACCCCAGGTTTATTTGGGTCTCATGGAGTCTCGGCTAAACCAGAGGGTTTTAGTTTTACGTGACCCTCTCTTCCCTTGTGTTCAGTTGTGAAAAGCAGGAGGATTTTTCAGCCAAGCTCTTCTCTACCACCTAGTGGGAAACCAGATTTTTCCCGCCATGGAGAGCACGGTGCTGAGCGGGATCACTTGCGAGATGTCTGGACAAGCCCTTTGGAGCCTGTCTGCCCCTACCCACCAGGGATATCCCAGCTGTCCCCAAAGGCCAGAGCAGCACTAAGGTGATGGATCCCTTCCTAGCAGTGCCCTGGCTTAGGGGCCAGCAAGGCACAGTTGGGAGAAATTGTTCCCTCCAGCACTCACTCTTTCTAGTGCAAACAGGGACGCTCCAAGCCTATTTGCTGGTTAATCACCAAGCAAAAGGACACCTAAATTTGCAGCATCTCAATGCCTCTCAATGCAGCAGTCCCTCCCCCCGTCCCCCAAAAAGCTGAATTTCCCATTTGTGCATCAATTCTCCATGTTTTCCTGCCTCCGACCACCCCAGCCAAGGTTTGGGCATGACCCACGCTGCCTCAAACCCACAGGACCTGAGCACTGACTATCAGTGTCCGGCCCTGCAGCAGCTCTCGGAGGAGTGGGGCTCTGGCCAAACTCCGGCACAGGTAATTGCAGTCTGCGTACTTAAATTCCCCCCGCAGATACAGCTGCCTTAATTTCCTGTCCTAAACTGTAGGGTAGTGTTGCAGTGTGTTGTTAAACAGCTGCCATGCGCTACCCAGAGGGGCTTGTATTTTGGTGGTGGGTGGGTTCGGCACGCTTCATGTACGGTGAGAAAGCAGGCAAGGAGGGCACTGGGTTAGGCTGCTGTTTGCCTCCCACTTCCGTGGCACAGTTTAGGCATCGCCCATTCTATATGCTCTTTCTCACGCAGCCAAAATCTGGACACCCCCTTCCCCTTGCCTGGTAAGCAAGTGCCAATGGGGAAAGCTGGTTTTTCCTCCAACTGCTGCTGAAACGGTGAATGCAAAGGGTTAACGGTGCAACTGCCAAGGCGGGATTCTCCTTGCAAACTGGAGACCCTTTCGAGTTTTATGGGGAGGGCTGGTGGGGGCGGAGGGATTGGGCGGGGGAAGAGAATTTGCTTTATGGCTTTGACAGGAACTCCCATCATGGTATAATTATGGAAGTGAGAAGTCTGCGTGTAATGAAGACCATATGCTGTGTTAAAATACACATGCACAAATATTAGGCCCCCATGAGGCCTGCAGGGGAGCTGGGGGGGGGGGGCGGAATCAGGAAGGGGTGGTGGACCCAGCCCTCCCCCCTCAAAGCTCCTCGCAGATTTTCCAGCCCAGCCATGGCCAGGGCAGCAGGCATGCAGGGTGGATGAGGAGCCTGGTGCAGCGGAACAGGGCTGGTTTGGGGTGAGAAACATCCTGTTTAAATAACATATTGAGTGGAAGGAAGGACCCCAATGCCAAAAAAAGGGCTTTCACCCCGCATTGCTGCAGACAGCTCCTGAGAGCAGGGTCTCCTTCAGCAGCAGTTTTTCTCCAGGTCCCGCTACAATTTTTCCCTTTCCTTTCAAACTACGCCCTCGCTGCTCTTCCCTCACTGGAAAACATCTGCGCGCAGCTGCCTGTGGAGGCGACCGGCCCTCCTCCTCCTCGCCCCATCCAGCTGCACTGGCGGGAGCAGCGGGAGCCACGCGACATCCCCAAGCAGCTCCTGGGCTGGGGAAGATGACTACGGCGAGCGCCAGGGCCACCCAGCTGGTGTTTGAAGTCCCCATGCCATTCTCTCCATCACCCCGCCTGCTCTTTATAATGTGAAGCTTTCTTGGCTACGGCATATTCATCTCTCCTCTCCGGATCTCACGTCTTCCGTTTCACATCTCCCACTCACTCTCTTTATGGGTCCTTTTGGCTTCTTTGCGGCTGTTTCTTCCTTTGCAGGTCACATGCTTGCAGGACTATCTTCTTCCCAGCTCACTACTTTCTGGGTCTGTCACCCTGCAAGTCTCTGTGACACCCACACTCCCTTGCCCTCATGCCCACTCTGCCAGCCCTCCAGCCCACACTCACCCCAGCATGCCCAGCTGTCCACCACATCTCTTAGAGAGCCATTCTCCATATTAGCCTTTACAGGGATGTCCTTCATCAGTCTTAAATCCACTTTTGATGTCCACCCCCTCAACTTTGTCCATCCTTTTCCCTGCTGACAGAATAGGGGGGACCTCTGACCTGGAGGACGTGACCCTGTTTTTCCCCACTCTGGACCATTTTCTCCCTGGTGGTGCCTTGGCTGGGACCCTCAGCTCGAGCTGCCTGGCACAGGCCCATTTTGCTCTTCCAACTATTTTTCCAGCAAAATGGGAGCTGTTGCTGTTGTGTACCAGGGCTGGAGGTGAGAGCTGTGCAGGAGTTGCTGTGGGCAGAGATGCTGCTCTCCTTGCAGAGCAGCACCAAGGGCGTCCAGCTGCTGGTCTGCCCAGGGTCAGCTGGGGAATGCAAGGGTATGGGAAAGCAAAACTGATTAGCTCAACATAAGCTCTCCTTGCATCTAAGGAGATAAAAATGCATCCTCGTGCCTCTCTGGTAGAAAAGAGAGGTGACAGGAAAAATCCCATTCCCTGGGGAAGAAATACCAAATGCAACAGTGGAGTATTCCAACTGGTTTCACTGGGACTGGCAACATGCAGGAGAGGAGAGCCCATAAATTGTATTTGCCTTATCTTTCATATAGCCTCCATATAAAATACTCTTTTCATTCATTTAGACATATACCAGTGTGTGTCCTCCTAGCTGCTTTCCATCACCCAAAGCTGCTGCTATGGATTCATTGCAGACACAGGGCTTGGGAGCACAACTCCCACAGCATTGCAGGGTGGTATTAGGAGAGGGTCGCCCGCTCCGGAGGGAGAGAGGCTGCGTTTCCCAGGCACGCAAAGGGGATCCACCAAGAGTACAGCATAAAAAGCGCCTGGACAAACGCTGCTGCCAGATGCATGCTCATTTTAGGATTTATCTGTCTTCCCCGCTTTATCAGTGTAAGTTCCTCCATCACTAAGTTTCCCATCTGCATCTGCTCTCAGGCATGGCAACAATGAGCGTTCGGTGTTGGGAGCAAAATTTTTAATTGTTGCTCTAATTAAAAGTACCCCTCAGCACAGTGGCTAAAAGATGCTAATGCTCAGGCATCACCCTCCCCAGCGCTCCCTACCCACATGCTGCAAACCCTCCCCACCACTGCCTCCACACCTGATGAGAAACAGAGACATCCCCAGACAGGCCCATCCAGCCCAGCTGCCACACAGTGAATTTTCCAGGGCTTCTGCAAAATTTTACAGCTGTTTTTACAGGGGAGAGCTGTCACACGGAGGTGAATTGCAGGTGCAGTGCAAGTGGCCTTCTTCCACCGGGGACGGCGGGGCGAGGAGCGACCTCTTCTTTTCCCAGTGTCTGCTGCGATCCGCGATTCCCGTCATGCACAGTGTGTCATTTCCCATGAGTACCTGCCTGTTTCTGCCATCTGCCATGATTTATAGAAAATGGGCAGTGATTAATAGCCCAGTCAATGCCGAGTGAAGCCATTTTCTTTCATTTACCTGCTCCCTGACCTCCCCGCGCAGTCCCAGACAGGGGCTGGGAAAGTGTATTAATCATGCACTTAAAAAATATTTAAAAGGGGAGATTGGCTGGGAGCTCAGTGGTATTTATGGAGTCGTTTTCTAAGAGGGTGCAAGCTAATTGCCAGATAAAACAAATGGGCTCTGTGAAATGGAAATTAGTCACTTGGAGGTTCTCAATGCTTGGTCCTTGAGTGATGCCCCAAACCCACCCTCCTCCTGGGGCTCCCACTCACCTACCTGGGACCAAGCCCTGTGGTGGCCGCAGCTCTCAGGCACAAAGGCTGGGGTACAGTACACCAGCTCGAAGCGCAGTCCCAGTGCTAAGAGGTGTCTCTCTCCAGCGAGGTCTGTGCTCCCACCGTACCATGGTGGTGGCACCGGAGCAGGGTGCTGCAGGGCCACAGAGGGCTCATACCAGGCTAAAGTCCACCTGAAGAGATCCTGCAACAGGGGAAGGATATTTGGGAAAAAGACCTTGATTTCCTATGCCACAGGCTGTATTCCCAGAACATGTGAAAGCATTTGGTCACTGCCTGGACACCCAATATGAACGCTCAGTAGAAGTGCTGCAGCCCACCTCCCCAGGCACAAGGTGGGCTTCTCCACACCATTTTTACCAGCTCTGAGCGGCAGGACTAGCACTGGCTGTAGCCACTTTTCTCATTCCCAGGAGGACCAGATAAATTTATGGGGATAAGCATCAGTGTCTCTTGCTTCCCAAATCCCGGGACAAGAGCCCCCGTTCACTTCTGCCCTCTGCGGCACAGCGCCACGATGCCATCGTCTAGAGCAGCCCTCCACTTTGCTTCAGCTCAAATCCGATGTTTCCTTTCCTTGTGCTACAGCCCCGGGGCGGCACCACGTGCACCGTGTCCTGTACGGCTCTGCGCGGCCTCCCGGAAAACGCCACTCTGCCGCAGGGCCCTAAGGACAGCCGGGGTTGATAGCAGTGAAACAAAAATCCCCTGTCAAGCCAAACAAAATTATTGAGTTATTCTCACCCACCGGAGACCAAAGCTTTGTTGACAACTTAATTAACTGTGTTTGTAATGAATTTTTAGCCACATGCAACAGAGTAATTATCAAAGCAAACCTTAATCTCTTTCTAGGCACATCAAAGTATTGAGAGCACAAAATATTTACATGAGTCTCAGATAAAATTCTTTGCACTAATTCTAACATAATTAAAATTATGTTGGGGCTAAGGTAATTATGCAAGGTGCTTATATGGCATAACAATGTAATACAAGCCTGTACTTTTTTTTCACCTGTAGTCACTCAGCAATAGTCCTCAAATGTGTGGAACTTCTATTAAGTGCACTTTCAAACAAGAGAAAGCAGCACCACTCTTAAGCTCAGTTGAGGCATTTAAAACTACCCAGTAAGGCCGGATTTGAGATAAGCACATTTATTATTTTGTATTATCTGAGCTTTTCCCAGCAATAACTAGGCATGAGTAAACCTGGTGAGTTTTAAATGGCCATTGCAGCATTTCCAACTGCCTCTGTGCAGCTAGTGATGGTTTTCTTTCTCTTTCCTTCAAAGTGTTGATGTGAATTTAATGACAAAGTGGATACATCTGCGTCAACCCATCCTTTCCTAAGGCAAGGATGTTCCCAAGAACAGGGCGCATGATAGGGAGAGAGAGAAGAGCAGGAGAGGGGAAGGGGACCTGCTTTCTTCCTGGGATGAGCTGTGGCAGGACACCT
Source organism: Gorsachius magnificus (assembly GCA_034008185.1). Classification (NCBI taxonomy): domain Eukaryota; kingdom Metazoa; phylum Chordata; class Aves; order Pelecaniformes; family Ardeidae; genus Gorsachius; species Gorsachius magnificus. Next base: position 13,941,926 of record CM067085.1, on the reverse strand, counting down.
CTTTGCTCCAGAGGGGTAGCACTGTGACACAAGGCTGGCACCTCTACCATGGAAGGTGGCAATGCCTGCACACATCCCAAAAGCCCCAGAGAGCAAAGGGGGTCACAGACCATCCCTGATAGTTCCATCTCCTCTGCTAAGCCCTGCAGGAGTGGCTGTCCCAGCCATGCCCATGGCTGTAGGGACCACCTGGCACAGCAAGCTTGGCCCCGGCTGCATGTGCCACCAAAGAACTGCCTGCAGTGCAGTGCCCCAGCTAAGCCTGGGCATGAGAAAATGACCAAAAAGCAAGGTCATTCCCAGGTCCCACCTGCCATCTGTGCCAGGAGTCACAGGAGGTGACCCAGTTTCAGGGAGAGGTCACCCTGCATCCCCCACCACGTCCTCCTGTCCCTGAGACCAGCGCACCTGCGCTGCTGTGACCCAGGGCCTCATGGTGCAGGCCATGCAGAGAGTACGTAATGACCCAGAAAATCCTTCAGCTGATGAGCTGAGAAGGCAAGTTGTCTGCCTGCAAAGAAAGATAAAATAAAATGCTGCCTTAGATCTGCATCACTGAACTGCAGACACGAGGCTCCAGAGGTCCCTGGCTTGCTCCGTTCCTAAAGCAGGGCCAAATGTGCTTGTGCGTGTCTGCCTGATGGTCTGACCTGTCACCATAAGCCTCCAGTACTGGAGATGGAAACCTTGCCCCTCCGTGCTTGCCCTCCCATCAGAAAGTTTTTAACTCTTCCTTGCTGGTGTTTGAGCTTCGTGTCCTGCCCACCAGTGATGGGCAGAGCTGGAAACCTCCATGGGTGCAGCAGCCTCATTCCTTCCAGGATGCCCATCCAATGCCTGACCCCCATCTCGATCCACGATGAGGAGGGTCCCCTCCGTGTGGGTTGTGTTAGGCTGGAGCCTTCAGCAGTCGTTACAACTGCCCCTCCTTGCCAAAACATGGAGCTCAGCACCCTCCTGCCCCACCACGCCAGGTAAACCAGCAGCAAGGCCACAGGGGCTCGTGCTACACCACTGCACGGTGGCTGCGGATGTGAGGAGCGCCTGGTCCCAGCACTGTCCCTGCCACAGATGTCAGGGCATATGTTCCTGCTTTCCCAGCTGCTAAAATCAGCTCATTTCCGTGGCCTTTGGAGATATTTGCCAGTGGAAAGGCTGCCTTTGAACAGATTTCTGCCTAGGTTTGACTTCATTAATCAAATCATTCCTTGACACAAAACACCGAGGACTTACTGGAGGTGCGAGACCATGCTGAGCGGCTCCAAGGGGATGCCCAGAGGCGTTCCCACAGACACGCAGCTTCGAGGAAACTGTTGAGCTTTCAGCTTGATCTGCAGAGCTTAAAAAAATAATAGAATGAATCATAGAATGTTTTGAGTTGGAGGGACCTTTAGAGGTCAGCTAGTCCAACCCCCCTGCAGTGAGCAGGGACACTGTTAACTAGAAAAGGTTGCTCAGAGCCCCATCCAACCTGGTCTTGAACGTTTCCAGGGATGGGGCCTCCACTATGTCTCTGGACAACCCATTCCAGTGTTAATTAACAGGTAAGTTTGGAGCAACAACAACAACTCCTCCCAGTCCTGTTTTCCCCGCTGTCACTGTCCTGCCGGTGAGGCTGCAGTGATGAACCCAGCCCTGACTGCCCCCATCTCTGCAGAGAGGGTCACCTCAGAAGAGCAGAGGCCTGGGCCAGGACTTGGTGGAAACCCAGGCACATGTCAACACACCCACCCCAGGCACCCCCACCTCCCAGCTGGGCTGCCACAACCCCCCCCCCCCCCCCCAACGACTGGCTCCCTGGTGCTTACAAAGGTTGGGGCACAACCAGGAGCTCTCTTACATTTCAGGCTTTCAAATCAACCACAAACCACTCTGGAGCCAGAGCAGAGTTTTCTGACTGGACCAGACCTCTGATTTTATATTTTCCAGCTTTCCTGTCTCCACAAAGCATCAGACTGAATGGAGACACAGACTGGGAGGCAGATGAATGAGCAGAGAAGAGGCTTTCAGGGGCTAAGAGCTTTGCTGCTCCTCAGTCTCAGCAGGTGGGTTGCTGAGAAGACTTTTTGCTCAGCTTCCCACCAAGAGAGATGAGGAACTCCTCAGGGAAAGAAAGAGCTCTAGAAGCAGCTCTCTTCCTGGTACCAGTATCAGCCAGTATTACTATCCACAAGACAACGAACTTTACACCAAGAAAAAAGAGCAGTATCGCATCTCAAGGTCATCAAAAGGTGCATAAGCTATAGAGAGACCATATGGATTTCTTCCATGGCAGTGGAGGTTTGCCTGAAGTTACTTGGGAGACAAGCCCTGCTGTTTGGTCACAAGTACCCAACCACCTAATTGCCCTGATGCATCTGAGGGACGGGATGGAGGAAAGCCTGGACATTAAATCCGCATGCAGGCGGAGGGCTGTAAGAGCCTTTCCTCGCCCCGCCTTTCTGGCCAAACAGTTTTGGCATTTGTTCAGCATTTGAGTAGATGAAGTCAAGTCCAAACGCTCGGCAGGCCCCTGTGCAGTGCTGCTGCCTAATGCTTCATTGCCTAAAAGACAAGTCCCACATTCCTCAAGTTTCTGAGCAGCTTGATTTTTATTTTTTTTTTTTAAACTTTCAAAGCTCCTGCAGGATTAGAGCTCGGTTTAACCTCTGGCAAAACTGACAGATGCTTTAGGAGCTGGAAAGATTTTAGGGCTCGTTGTCCTTGACCTCTCCACAGAGGCCAAGACCTTTATATTGCCACCACCTCCCAGCCAGAGCAGAATTGCTGGGGGTGCTCTCTAGTGGCAGCCTGCAGAGATTGGAGTGGAGCAGCGTCCGGAAGTTACCCAAAACATCTGGAGCAGCTGAGATGAAACACGGCTGGGGAGGCAGGCAAGCTTCTGAGGTGCAGGGGAAAACAGCAAACGTTAGCTAGGGGAGTGGCAGGGTACAGACTGGTATGAATAACCTGCATTGGACATTAGGAAAAATTTCTTCACTGAAAGCGTTGTCAAGCACTGGAATGGGCTGCCCAGGGAAGTGGTCCAGTCCCCATCCCTGGAGGTATTTAAAAGATGGGTAGACGAGGTGCTTAGGGACATGGTTTAGTGGTGGGATGGCAGGGTTAGGTTAACGGTTGGACTTGATCTTCAAGGTCTTTTCCAACCTCAATGATTCTATGATTCTATGATCCTCTGCCCAGGTTACCCTCAGATAAAAGACATAGTATTTTCTATTAGTTGTCCAAAGGAATTTGTGATATCTGTTCAACGCACTGGTTTTTGCTGCTTGCAAAGGGAATGTTCTGGGTGCCCTTAGCATGGTACCTGAGCAGCTCCACATCTTTTTTTTTTTCTTATCCTGACAAAAGTCTTTTGAGATTAGGGGATGTTAGCCCCATTTTAGTGACAGAAACAGAGACAGAGAGGGCTAGCTTTAAAGGTGTTTTAGCACTGGCATAGAGAAAGTTATTCAGCATCAGTGGAAAAGGTACATGGAGCACATCTCTGCATTTTAAGAAGTTAAAATAAGTCCAAAGTCTCGAACAGAGCATGGAGAGCATGATTAACTTTAAAAGGTATATTTGTAACCTTTTCATCATTACCTTTTCAACTTCTGAATAATAAAGACTGGGAATTAAACAGACTATTGAAATTGTCCCGCTATCTAGCAGGGAAGCAATCTGAAAAGTTGAGGGGAGAAGGGCTTGTGAGAAAATGAACTTTAAATAAATAAATCCATAAATATTTTCCACTTCATAGCTATGAATACTTCTGGCCTTTTCTCAGAAAAAAATAAAAAAGTAATCCTATGTTATTCCCAACTTATCACTACCATCACCCTGAAAAATATGGAATTTGTTTATTTGACTAAAAACTACAAGATTGCACTTTGGGGGAGAAGGAGGTGTGGTTCTGGCCTCTGCACCAGCCCCTGCTTCTTTTGAAGCCGGGCATGGAGAAAAGGGGTTAGGGTGGGCTTACCTCCCAGGATGAACCAGCCACTGCACCCCTGGGTCCCAGGGAAATTCCCAGGGCAGCACCCAGCCACCTGAGGGTGCCCTGGACCTCCTTACCTCCAGCCTGCATCAGAGCCACCAAACTGCTGCCAGCATCGAAAACTGCCAGGGGGCCGCAAGGGGACTTGGTTGGGTGGGAGCAAGAGTTGGAGGCTTTTCCTTCCAGAGCTGAAACGGTTTTTTCCCGGTGGAGAACAAAACCATGAATCTATATTCACAATTCCTTAAACCCCTTGTGGTAAACGAGCAAATCCTAACCCTAATCCTTCCTCCAGGCAGGAAAAGGCCCGCTGCGGGTGCGCACGGCAACGGCAGGTGGAGCTGCGGGACCGGGAGCGAGCACCGGCGGTGCCCGGAGCAGGGGGGAAACATTTGGGTTGGAAGGGCAGCTAGAAACTCTCGGTTCGTTGTGGCTTTTTGAAGCTCTCTCCCCCCGCCACAAATTAAGAAAAGGAAACTTTTGGCTCCAATCCCAGAGGAAGGGCTGGCAGGGGGCAGAGCTTGCTGGTTTTTGCAAAGATGGGTGCTCTGAGGTTGGGACGTGGTGTTCAGTTCCCAGCCCCACTGCCTCCACAGGCTTCGTGTGCAGCCATGCCCACATCATAGGGAGACATCTGAGATGGCCCTTCACCATTTTCCAGGGAACTTAGGCAACTGCCAAGCAAATGGACCCTGGAGCATCCCTCTGTCCCTGTCCCCTCCTTCCCCTGGCACCCCCCCAAGATACCTCCATCCTAACGCCTCTTGCAATAATGTTGTCCTGCTCACAGCCAAAAGGTAGAGCCACAGATTACCCAGGGGATTTGAGGATTCCTGGGGTTTCCCCCCAGGGCAAAGCTGGGGTGTGCCAGCTCTGAGCCCCCTGAACACAGGGTGCTGGTGCTGGCCCCAGCAGGTGCTCCAGCAGCCCCAGAAGTGGTTCTTTACACGTGGTGCTTCGGCAGGTTACAAAACTCCCTTCCAAAGTAAGTAGTTACTATTAACTGAAGTTTTATGGAGTGCTCTTTGATGGTGTTTAGATCACAGGAAGGAGTGAGGTGAGAAAGACTGATGCGAGTGTGCCCAGGCCAGCAAGGCCAGGCTGACCTTGGACAAATGGGGGGCTCATCCATTCCCCCACCAAATGCTCAACACACCAGTGCCCTAGGTTGTGAGAGATTTTATAGAAGAAATAAAGCAATAAATTCAGTATAATAAGCTCAGACAGCCCTCCTTAGCTTAATTTTTAACTGCGAGGGTGACAGTTGACCAGCGGAACAACTTGCATGTGGAACGGGTGGATTTGTCATCCTCAACAGATGAGACCCATGTTCTCCTGTGGGGTTTTTCAGGGGTGGCAAACTCACTTTCTGGGGCAGGCCTGGCTGAAACCCTAGCATCTGACATGGGCATACTCAGAAGAGTTTTAAAATAAACACATTTAAAGATAAGATGTATGTGTGCCATTAAATTTAACTTACTGCTTCTGCACCAACTGCAATGAAGCTACACGTACACTATGCTGAGCTATTATACCATCCTAAGAGTCTGCACACCAGTGCTCGGCACAGGGCTGGATCCCACCTTGAACTATCAGCAGCCCTGAGAAGTTTAGATGAAGCTGTTCTGCAGGCCAGGTCCAGGCTATCCCAATTATCATCTCATTTATGGGCTCAGGGCAGCTGAAACAGGAGTTTTAGGCTCAGGGCACATGGAAGCCAACATACGACCGTGATGGCTCCTCCTTGCTTTCACATCTCTGGAGTGCTTCTGCCACATGGTAACAGTAGGGAACAAGCTATTTGCTCCACAAGCATAACCACAGCCTAACATTGCACAAAACACGTAGGAACAAAAATAAAAGCATGTTCTAACCATGTTGCAGCTATTGTTCTTCAGCAGGATTTTCATCTCACGGCAATTTCTGAGGGACTTGAAGTCTTTGTGGTTTCTTGCATTTGGGGGGAAGACAAGAAAAGATCAAAGCACAATACCCTCTGAGATCTGGCTTGAGTGACGCTGTCCCCAGATCACTCAGTGACATGTGACATCGTAGCCTGCAAAACAGGCTTTAACAAGGCAAGATGCATGAGCGGCTCAGTGCTGGCTGCCCCCCCATGGGGCTGAGCAGTGGGACAAGGTGGGTAGTAGCACCCAAGCCCCCTATGTGGCATTGTGGATGAGACAGCTGTGTCCTGGGTAAGGCTAGCACAATGTCCTACATAGCCCATCCTTTGAGACTTCTCCCCCATTGCATGACAGCACCAACTGCCCTGCGTCACGCAGTCCCTTCACGCTCCAGACCAGCTCCCATGTGCCAAGAGAGAGAGATTTAAAAGTTTCCTTGAAGGAAAACAACCTCGGAGTTTGTGGGCTGGCAGAGCAGATACCCCACTGTGCCCTGCCCACCTACACAGCCCACGCAAGTTGCGGGCACCCAGCACCCATACTTCCAGCACCAGGCAGCAGTGCACAGTGACCAAGGAGCCTCTCAGCCTTGTGACGCAGGGAGCATGTCACATGGGGTTGGCAGAGGAGCTGCATGCCTCAAGCTACCCCCAGCAAACCCATCTGCCCACCCAGCTGCTCTGTGCCCAACTACAAGCCTTACAAACCCTGCAAAGACCCCAAGCAACCTCACCTAAGATCAAAGTCAGCCTTGATTAGAGCAGGGATTTGGACCAGAGACCTTCTGAGGTCCTTCCAGCCTGATTTATTCCATGATGCCACCTTTGTGCACCATGGGAGTTCACCCTGAGCCACTGCCATCTCTTCCTATGTACCTCCCATAGAGGCTAAACCACCCAGTGCTCCAAGCCCTGACACAGAGGCTCTGCAGCCAGATTTCTCCTGGTATTTAGCTCATCCCTTCTATTGACCCAGCTGGTACAGATCATCCCCTGAGCTGGCACAGGACCTAGAAGAGCCCATGACTCCGGCCCAGCCTTCCCAGGGTTTCTTCTCCCACTTGTGCCACACCAGCAGAGCAAACCCACAACTCCCACCAGGGTTTTGCTACAATTGACCAAGCTGATGCAGAAAGCCCAGGGCTTAGCTCCTGAACCCCTGTTAAGTTTGTAAGGCTGGAGCCTGAGGGAATGGACATCAAAACTGTTCACACAACAGCCTCGGGAGGCAAAGCAGAACTTTGAGCCTGGGAATTTTGATCGCTTTGGTAAATAACCGGGCAGGGATTGGGAGACTGGAGAAAGACTCCTCTAACATCCTGGTCTGCCCATAAAATGAAAGAATAGGCTGTACATTTAATAACTTTGCATGTTTTATGACATTATTGTCTGTAAACTTTCTTAGTTTCCTTACTAATCAGAAAACCAACTCCTTTAAAAGAAAACGCTGTGTACTCACCACAAGAGCAGAGAATGAAAATTGGTCTCCTATGCAAATAGTTCAATTATAATCAAACGCAAACACTGAAAAAGGTCGGGTTCGCAAAAGGATGTATGCTTACATTATAAATAAGGAACTGGGAAGCAGGAACAATATGACAGTTTTATTCTGGCAGAGCCATGACTTGCTAAGGTAAATGGCCATTTCACAACGGTGCTCGAGGTGTGGCAAACTCCCAGTGATGGCACTATGCTTATCCTTTTGTGGAAGACTGGAAAAGGGCTTACTCTTTTTTACAAAACCATGAGGCTGACCCCAGATAAGTCAGCATGGTTTCCCATTTGGTGTTTGGCTTGGGTGTTTGCTTAGTTGACCTGAAATCAGCACAATCAGCTCTGAAGAAAGCAGAATTTGTCACTTAAACTCTTCACTGAAGATAAAATAGTATCGAAGATGATTCCAAATCCTCATGGATGATGAAAAAATCAGTTCCTTTTAATTATTTTTTACCTCCTTTTGGTTCCTAGTCATGGATTGTTAGTATATATCTGGCTTTAAGACATTAGAGCTTTTTTTGAGTAACAAAATCAAAGCCACTAAGCATTTTACTATTTATAAGTAATCTGTTACAGGCAAGTAATAGGGTCCTACTATAGCTTTGAATTAATGTATAACTTAAATAATGGCTAGCTTAGTGCTGTTGTGTTGGTCTACATCCGGGAAGGCTTTAGGCAAAAGCAGGGCCTGATGCGGATGGTTTAATTATATAGTATAAAGAAAGAAAGCCTTACACAAGAAGGAAAGCAAGCCCAGTATAGGGAAATAAGACAGGAACTATATAAGGAAATATAAATACAAGAAAGATGGTTATAAGGGAAGACAAAAATTTCCCTCTGTCACCTCCCAGGAGGTGCCTCAAGTTTTTAGGGCTGCAGGCTGAGCCTACAATGTGGCTCCTGACCCACACCTGCAGGAAGAGGACAAGGCTGGAGATGATCTACCATGAACACCACCAGGTATGAAACATTCAGCTCAAGAAACATTAAAATGAGGCCAAGAGTGCCCAGCAATGAGCCGTGACTGCTATATGACACTGAAGGTGAGAATGCCACACTCCCATAGCCATCCATGTTTACTCTAACACACCTACTTGGAAAGGATGCTCCCAGAGAGAAAACAGTACCCATATTCCCACTGGCCCATCAGCTGTGCACAGCTCTTCAAAAAAAAACCAAAACCAAAACCTGTTGGAGAGATCTTTCAGGAATTTCTTGCCTTCTCCATTTTAAGTTGGAAAATTGGAAGCTCAAAACCTCAGTTAGTTCTTCTCAACCCCTATATATCATACCTTGAGACTTAAAATTAACAATTTCAGACTAAAAGGCATTCAGCTACACATTCAACAGAGTAAAAAGTCACATCCATACAGTTTCAGTAGAGTTAAGTTTGAGATTGGGCATATACCTACACTCCAGCTGCATACTGAGTGCTGAAGGCCAGGTAACAATCTCCTCATTTTCAGAGATGCAGAACTGTTTCAGTTCCCACTGAGATGCCAAGAATACCTGGGGGGGGGGGGGAACCCTACCTTTATAACAAGACAAACACAAAGATTCCCCAAAAGTCTGTTGTGTGAGAGCTCCCAACTCCCCCCCAGAATTGCACTGAGCTCCACCCAAGGTTCAGCAGAGTTTAGCCTGGGTTTTCCCCAGGTATAAAATAAAACTTTGTATTGATCTCAAAAGAATGTACAATTTTTCCATGAGAAGACAGTCAAAGCTACTGAATGCGGGATTTCCCTACCCTATTTGCCTTTCTACATCAGCCAACATTTGTATCACTTTTGTGTCTGCAGCTGAGTACCTCAGCCACTTCCTTAGCAAAGATAACCATAAACCCCAAATAAATATATTGTTGGACTTGTCAAAACTAATGAGATGTAACTGAAAGGTAAAGCAAGAACCTTGAGTATTGTTAACCCCAAACCACTCCTGATCATTAGTTAGTGACCATTCCTACAGAAAGAGCATCATGCCAGCAAAATCAAAACAAAGAAGAGATGCACCTTTGCTTTTTGAGAGAGACAAGTCAAGAAAGCAGCCCTTTTGATCTGAACAAGACCACAAGAAGTTTGGCCCAGATCTGTCTTTGCTCCCAAATGCATGTTCAGCTTGTAGCTTGGAGCGACTGCAAAGGCAAAAGGACACAGAGCGCCATATGCCAGCGAGACTCTGTGCCTGCCCCCTCTGCCCTGTCACCGCACGTGCCGCTGAGATTTCAGCTCTCCCATCAGCCGCATCTGGCACATCAGATCAAACTGGTCCTTTGCCCAGATACAAATGTCAGGAAGGGAGAGAGCACACACAGGCCAAAACTGATCTATTGGAAATGTGGGGTGGTGGGAGGGACCTGCGGATGCAGGAAAACCCAAGCCCTGAAAATACCCAGAGGAAGAAAAGGGATGGCCTAAGGGGCTGAGTAATAAACCTTTTCTCTTAAGGGTCTAAAGGAGAACAGTCAGAGATGAACAACCCAGCTCCAGCTGAAAGAGGGATTAGGGACTGCTTCCAAGAGGAAGGACCCACCAACAAACTCAATGTGAGATCCAGCAAGAATCGCGGACCAGGATCTAGATGACAGCAGTTATTCATTACGTGCTCATCCTGACTTCAGCAGGACTCTGTTTACTTCTCCTCTTCTACACGTTACCTGACACTGCTGCGCAGCATTTAACAGCTGCAACCCCAGATCCCCAGAGATGACTGCACACCAGCAGGGTGAATGTCTGCATACAGCACGTTAAATGCATATGTCTCCCAAAACAGGCTCTCTCTATACATTAAGCACTGATCCAAGCTGGCTGCAGAACAGCATCTGCTGCACAACCATTTTAGAAGCTTGAGTGAAGAAAAGCACAGATGTTTTCCAAAATCCTGCAGGACATTTTCACTGTTACCAACAGCTGGGCAGGCTTTTGCATGGTAACATCACAGCAGACAGTAACACAGAAGAAAAGGAAGAGCTGGGGCCTGAGCTGAGCTGCCAGCATTCCAGCAAGAAATGTTATTTTCAATAAGGAGCACAAATGCAGATGCTATTTCTGAGACGAGCAGAATCCCTCCCCACAAATTCTTCATATGCTGCTTGAATTTTCTACTGTCTCTCCCATAATAAATGAAGTTATTTGTTCATGTGATTTTTGCTACTGTCACAATATCCTCAGACTTGGGGTTTCAGAAAAAAAAAAAAAAAGGAATTGCAGGTTTCTGTGCCTCTCGCTCCCAGGCCTCCCTGACTGCAGTCACTTGGTCTCCTCTTGTGGAGAGTGGGAGGTCCATAGCCCACGGTGGGCCCTCTGCGGTGGAGGTGCTGGAGTCAGGATCCAACCGGGAAGCCCAGGAAGGGGAACCTGTTGCACGTGTGTTACAGTCGCAGGTGCTCGCAAGCAGCAAAGCTATTCTGCAAATGCTAATGTTGTTTTCACACACTCTGCCTCTCTCCATCACAAAGGCAAAGGCTTGCCAAGATCAACGTGTTTGCTGAAATGAACCAAGACCTGAAACAACTTCCCTCCAGCCACACAAATCAGCAGAACCAAAGTGACCCCTCTCGACCAGGCCTTCAGCATTCCGAGGTATGTGCAGTGTTTTGCCACGTCATTTGAACAAGCTTGTTTCAAGAGGGGTGCAGAGGAGGGAGGGGCAGTTGCTAGTGGGCTTAGCTCATTCCATGAAGAGGTGAAAACCAAAGTATCTCTCACAGTGCCACATACTAATGCAGTATTTTTGAAAGCTCTGCGGTTGTACCCATGGAAAAACGTTGCAAGAAGAAATGTATTTTCAGCAGTGTAAACCTATACTGTCAGATTACCACATCTTCTTTCCACCCGAGGAAGAAACTTCATAGCAAGTCAGTGTGGAAGAAAGCCTTTTGTTTGTTTCTTTTTTGTAATTAAGTCTGTCTTGCAGACAGACAGCAAAAACTGGAGATTGGCTGGACTTGTGGGAGAGTAGCGTAGGGAACCCAGAGCTACGCAGTGTACCTGGAAGTCACACTCTCTCTCTCTCTCCCTTTCTGTGCTTTTCTTTCCTCCTCTTCCTCAGCTGCTCTGTCAGGCCCTGTACACAGCATCTGAATGCAAATATTCATGGTTTTAGTCTAGATACTGCACTAGAACCTAGGAGTCCCCCATCACAGGCAGCATCCTCACTGGGATCAGTGCTGCGGAAACATGGAAGCACAAACTAGTTCCTGACCACTTTTGAGGTAAAAGCTATCCAACATGAAAAGTTCTGGAGGGCCACCCCAGCTCCTATGGAGCACAGTCAGAAATAACCTGTATTCCTTATCTCTAATCCATGAGATCCGTAGCCAGAGCACATAGGTCCAGCCAGCAGAGCTTCTTTTCTGGCCACGCCACGTCTCTCTGAGGTTTGGTCCACTGTCCAAAGTGCTTCTACTCTCTGTTTTAGTTGAGGAAAATGCAGAGAGCGCCTCAGGCTCCATTTGTACCAACCTACAAAGCAATTTAGTTATAGTTTAACTCCTGCTTGAAAACGAGGTCAAGAGGTGAAGCCTACAAACCAAGGAGAAGTCCTCCAGCAGGCATATGGTTATTGGGTGCACCACATAAAATCAGCTACGCCATCTCTAAGCATAACCTTATGATTCATCACGTGCAGAAACCTTTGGAAACTGCTGAGGACAACTACTGTCCCTGGAAACACCAGCTAAATTGGGTAAGAATGAAGACTTTTGTTGTACCTATTAGGTGCTTTCTCCCACCAGACGTGGCACTGGGCAGCCCAAATTTTGCCCCAAAAGTAGCTGAACTGGCAAGCCAAAGTTTGCAAGAGTCTGTATACCCTCAGCTCAAAGGCACTGCATGTCTTCACTCTGTCAGGGCTTCTGGGACTCTAAAAAGCTTCTCAGGCATCCGAGACACAACATTATAGGCTGTGACATTCCTTGCCCTGTTCTCTACAAGCAGGGAAAGCCCTGTTGCTTCCCACAGGTCCCAGAGTGCATTATTCCCCCTGAAATGCACAGAGGACATCAGACAAATGAGAGTTTAAGCAGGGAGGCACATGCTGCTGCAAATCCTGTCTCGTTAAACAGGAAAGGCTCCACAAGTGACATTTCCTAAAGCAGGGGATTGTCCAGAGAAAAGCACAGCACCCACTCAAATGCAAGTGACATGGGTAAAAGTGGGGCAAGCACATGTGGCGATGATCTTGCAGGATGCCTTCCAGCAAGGGACATGTGTTGACCTCGTCCAGCTATAGATAACAAAGGGACATCAAAATTCCTGAAGTTTTGAGGGTTGAGGCTTCATCTTTTATCTGATCTCACACTCCTGTCACTTTGGTATCTCAGCACAATCTCAAGCTTTTCTAAGTAAATATTTCCACAGAGCAGCAGTGGTATGTGCTATCTCTTTCCACTTACCCTTTGTATTTCCCAGGGTTGCAGGTCATTTCCCATTCAGCAAGGCTGAGGAGGCTTTGCCACAGAGCTGAGGGGAGGCTCCTTGGAGGATATGACCAAGCGTAACATGTTTTTCTCTCTCTCCTTTTCCCTGTGGTGATGGTTCTGCCCTGCCCTGCCTTTCCGTCAGCCCAGTTAGACAAGTCAGACAGTCTCCAGGCTGACCTTGCTCTGCTTCCCTTCCCCCCTACGTATTACCTTCCAGCCTTTACCATGGCACAACAAAAACGCATGTCTCCAGAAAAACTCTGCGCCTGACCCACACCTGCCCATGCATCCTTCTGAGGTCTTGTTTTCAGAGCTGGATGGAGGTATCTCAGTAGGCTTACAGCATTCATGTGGCCTTCGCCCACATCATTGCAGGAGGAGTCTACAATCCTTTCTACCTACTTGGATCCATGGAAAATAATGGGGATTTGACATTTATATCTGGATGGCTTACAAGATACTTCTGCATCTCTGAAGAACTATTGAGTCTAGGAAGTAATTGTCAATCTAAATTACATGTAACTGGAAGATTTCTCCATCCACCCTTCTCTGAACAACTGGGCAGATCTTCAGCTGATGTAAATCAGTGTAGCTGTGCTCAGTTACTCCAGCTGAGAATCTGGCACATGTGTCTTATAGTTCTTCCAATATTAAAAACACACATTCTCTTTTTATGCGAGCTCAAATATTTATATGATGTTCTTTGGGCAATTTTACTTTTTTTTGGTGCAGATTAGTCTCCCCCAAAGAGATGGGTGTAAGTAAAATGGTTGTAGCATTTAAGCTTTACTCAGTCTCTGGTTTCTGTGTTTCTTCTGATTGTTGTTTACATCATTGTTTTAATGATGTGAAGTGTACATGAAAAAAAATCCATGTATGGGAAAGGAACTGATGGAGGACCAAAAGATGTTTACAGACGAAATGCAAACTACTTAATAGAGTTAATGGTAGTAGAGCCAAATAAGGCTAGTTGATTTACACAGGTGCCATTCTAGAATTGAAAAACAGACTTTGTACATTTCTAAATCTTATGTGCCAGGTCACTGCACTAGAATATATCCATTACCATGGAGGTAATGGATCTATGTTCACTTACATCAGAGGACGAACTGGACACTTACCTATATACGGAAATGTATTCTTCTCCCTGAGATTACCTTACAAATTTATCTTTAGTCTTAGGCCACATGAAATTGAATTTGAAAGCTCTCTTTCCTCCAAGGATAAGAGCCAAGCTCTAATGGTCTTCTGCAGCATCCCTGTCCCCACAGCCATGTGGGAGTCTGGGGAATCTTTTTTCCCCAGCTGTGAACTTCTGCATCAGAAGACTTTTGTCCCAACTTTCACTGCTTTTTACATTATTTGATGTCCATCCCTTGAGTAATAGGGCAGACTTGCTTGATGGCTTCTGAATCTTGACTGCAGTTCATCACTGTTTTTCACAATGGTTGCTGAAACAGCTCCATGTTAACTACTACATAAATCTCCTATTTCCCCGAACGCAGACAGTTTGGAATCCTCTGCTGTGTGACTATAGAGTTTTTCCTTCCCATCAGTCACACTAGAAAAGTTATTAAAAACAGTGTTTTTAATAAACCCCAGAAAGCTATGTATTTCCTGTACATGCCTGGCTAGAAAAAGAGGCTCCTTTTCAAAAGTGCCATGTGCAAAGCTTATATCATCTGCCAAGAAAATATACCTGTACTCAAAGCAGCAGAAGTGGGAGAACTCAAACAAGAACCTGTGCATATTTCCTTTACCAACCAACCTCCAACAGATTCAGAAAAATGACTAGCAACAAGATTTCTACACATTTTTAAAGCCCGCAGGATTCCTCTGTCAGCACTATGAAAAATCCTACTGCAAAAACCCTCTCCATCTTGTCTTGTCTGCCTACAGAATGAGCTGGCTCAGAAACGCGGTGTACTTGGTCTGTCGCAACATCTGGAAGTCATATTGACACATCCAAGCAAATGGGAGCTGGAGACCAACGAGTTATGTAAAGAATGAACACGTCTGGCTGGCCCTCTCCCAGACACCACATTATCATGAGGGGAGATAAATAGAGCCCAACAGGGAAATACAGGTGCAAGAAAAGGATGACATTGGTACATTCACCTTCATCACATCAAATGTCCTGCTTTTAATTTGCGTTCAGAAGGACAGCTGGAAGTTCATACTAATCAATACGTACATTTCCCTGCAGGAGGTTAAGGAAGATATATAGAAATACTGTTATAAACAATTAGTGAGGTAATAACTCCCAAGCTTTATTTTTAGCTCTTCAGCTGAGATAAAGAATGGCCCACTCTACAGGAACACTTTACTATCCTAGTAGTTGTGGCACTGGAATTGCTGGTGCAAGTTTACTTGCCTTGCAAGTAAAGCTCTGTTTGTAAATGGCATTTCTTCCATAGTGGCTACTAACTGGCAGAAATTCCATATTTTCATGTTGCCTCTTTTCCCAGCTCAGCATCACACTGCAAACCAAGATGCTCCCACTTGAACTGTCCTGCACCAGCATGAACTAACTGCTTGTTATCAGCACTTCTCACTTGGTGGTGTCAATTTTACATATTTTAGGTCACCAAAGAAGTGTTGCTGGGCTTGTCCTATTGTCTGCCTTTGGAGGTCACCAGAGCAGTGCTAATCACAGCTGTCAGGCCTGGGATGCTGGCATCCTCCAAAACATCTTATCAATTCTGCCCCACCATCTGACGTGCAGTTCGATGCGCAGATGGCACCGGTGAAATATCTCTTGAATGCCCCAAATATTCATCAATAGCAAGTCCATGCCTCAGAGCCATCCAACAAATTGGAATACACTACTGCTTTGAGAACCTTTAATTGGTGTGAATTTTAATGACACATTGTTTCCAAACTCTGTGTGATAACTGCGGAAAGCCACTCTGGGTCTGCTACTGTGGTTTTGCAGCTTTTCACTAAATGTGCCACTTGTCACCAGCCTGTCACCTAGCAGTGTCTGAGTGGCATCTCCAGGGGGTGGGAGGCTGCTCCGGGCAAGGACAGTTGGCACGGTGAAGGCAGGAGATGCTGATCTGGTTACGTATGTCACATCCCCACTGGCATGAGGGAAGTGGTGAAGACCCCAAGAGCTTCTGCAGCAGGTACTAATGTTGCTTGGAGTAAGTACATTGCCAGGAAAGCAATTACCTGTGGTTAGGTAGGTGCTCAGAGTTATCACCTGGCAGAGGTCAAAACCTGCACTTACAACTGGAAGTCTCTGCCTGGCACCCTGCCTCCCAGTCAGCCCCTCCAACAGCTCTTATGGGAGGTAGGGCAGAGCCAAAACCTGAGGCAACAGCCAGGCTTAATATAAATTGCATCCAGTGTGGTTCACCATGCCTACACCCTGCTGCCTGCCCTCCCTTGTTCCCAAGGAGTCTCCCAGGAACATAAACTGCTCTGGTGGCAGCAGACTGCTCCCAGATACTTCATTCCTGGGGCAGGATAGGAAGGGGCTGGGGCCTACATGGGTAAGCCATAAATTTCTCCCCAGGAAGGACGAAGTCGCTGCAGTGAGCACCGGGTTGATCGTAGGGCATTTGTCTTCTGGTTAAACATAGTTTGTGGTTCAAGTATGGCTTTTAGGGTATTGGAGACATAAATCTGACTGAAGTGATGACATGCAAATTTGGGATTAAGGACCAGATCCTGCCCCTGAAATACCATCTCTGAATCAGAACTGTGAGCAGCATTTGGACAGGGGAGCAGCCATCCCCTGTGCAGACTTTCCTTGGAAAACGCACAATGTTAAAATGATTGACTTGCAGTGCAAAGTTATTTCTCCATACAGCTGCAGCGACAGAATGCGAAAGTACCTTGTTCCTGCAGAAAGCTTACTGTTGTTTGTGAAGAGCCCATACATATCAGCTGCTAAGAGGTGTGCAGGCAGGGCAGCCTGGCCATGGTACAGGCAAGCAGCACTGCCCCTCTATACGTCAGCTGATCCCACATTCGGCCAAGACCACTATGTTCTAGTAAGGAACAATTTAAATTTTTCATACCTGGAGGAAGCAAGGAGTTACTTCAAAAGCAGATCTGGGCCCTCAGCACATGGCCCAAAATGCAAACTGCAGGGATTTTAAAGGCATCGCTCCATGGCAGCTACCCATGTCTAGTTATTACACTGGATTCAATTCAGGTCCCATTTCAGGAGCCCACCTAAAGGTGAACGAGGGCCAGAAACTCAACCTACACCCTGAAGAGCAGACATCAAAGAGCAAGTGCTGCATAAAATACAATAAATTCCTTCGGTCAGATGAGGAACGGGCTGGTCTTGATTTGACACAAACAGTTGTAGGGCTTTGTTGCAAACTACAACCATGCAGGTATTTCATTTGTTTTTACCCTTGGCTGTTATCATCCCTCCGGAGCTGGCTCCAGCAGAACCAGGTCAGTTGGTTCCAGTCTAACCTTTCTGGGGAGGGGAAGAAGGAGGGACCACTTATTTGCACTGCTAAGCAAAGCCAATCTTTCTGTCACCATCTGCCCTGCTCTTTTGCTAGATGGCTTTAAAAAAAAAGCATAGCTAGGAAGAAAAAAAACACACCACACACACCACAAAAACCATACCCCACCCAGCCTACCTCTACTACATAGCTGCCCTAATCAAAGGTTAAAAATGGGCATGGGCCAATGAGATGGAAATAGAGAATAAACATGCAGAAGCATCTAAGATTTACTACTCAGATAGGAGTATTTTCCATAGGATTTGACTAAGAATTCCTGGCAGAGGAATGGAAGGCAAATCTCTCTCTGTCCTTTGAATGGAATGGGGATTTTCAGGTCTTTCTCTGGCTGAGTAAGTGCAGGCGTGTGCAGCTTTCTGTGGATGTGAGCAGATGTAAATACCATGTTCAGCAGTCAAAGGTTCAGGGTAAGCTTGCTGCTTTCAGAGGATCTGAGGTTTAAAAAAAGCCTGTGAAGACAGCAGGAGCTTTCCTTCACTCAAATGCCTGATCCAAAAGCCTAGTGAAGCAGCAAGCAGGTCATCTGAGTATGGATAATTTGCTCATTCTGAGTATGAGAGTTTTCACTGAAGTTTATTATTAAGTTTTCAAAGAACGTTGCAATAATTAGGGCCAAAAGGTGCAAATTTCCCTTCTTCCTCTTCATTTCAGCTAAGCAATTCCAGGCCTTAGCAAATTCCAGTTCTGCAGCCCAAACACACAGGAGATCTCTCTCAACAGTCATAAATGCTTATAGCTCTTAGTATATGCCAAAGCTATTTTTATGTAGGAACTGTTGTCATTAGAGCAATAAGCCTTTCCCAGGCTGGGAACACCCCACGTCCTTAATTGACATGTCACACAGACAGGACATCCTTAATTAAACCCCATATAATTAACTGTGCTTCTCATGCCACTCCAGGCACCTGAGCTGGTATCTCTACAAGATGCTGTTCTAAGAGAGACGGATGTACCCATCTGCTCCAGGCTAGCTTGGGTACCTCCAAAAACACAGCACAGACTGACCTCATTCCCACATACCTTCGGAGAAGGGAGACATTCCATTGGCTCAGCCAGCCACATGCAAAAACCCTCATGTTTTCTAAGTTCATATGAATACATCAGTCAATTTATTTAAAAATTGAGCAGAGGGACAAGAGGAGGACAGCTTTGGACTCGACGTAAATTTCGCATTAGTGTAGGGTAGATAAGTGCCTCTTTTCCCCTATGATCCCCATAAGGAACAACCCATAACATTGTCTGTGAGGACCTGTTGGCACAGTACTGACCTGTTTATTGAAGTCAATCTTACAAGCTATGCCTGTGTATGTGGACTCCCTTGGGAAGTCCTGATCCCTAATTTCTGTCCACTGAACACTGTCTCCAAAATAACCACCCCATTACTAAGTCCTGCAGCAGGCACAGCACAAATGCAGAGTAGGAGACAACCTCGGTCGATCTAAACAGCCCCCACAACCTCAATAAACAAACAGGGGAGTAGAGCCTGCCTATTGCCAGGCACTGCTCTGTCCCCATCTGGCAAATCATTCACTGTTGGCCCTCACTTCCCTGTATGTTCCAGCACAGACATTGCTTGAGGAATATTGCACAGGGGGAGAACTTTCAGTATCCCTTCTTCCCCTAAAATACTGCCTCTAATGCATCCCTTCTGCTTTCCTCTGTGCCTTTCCACACCCTTATGGTGGCTCCTGTGAAGGATGGGGATGCAGGTACTGGGGGGGTGCTGCTGAGGGACAATGTCCCTAGCTCGTGGGCCAGGGTGGGTGCTGAGCATCCCCCCAATTCCCTCGTCCCTCCTGGTTTTGCACCTCTGTGAACAATACATGTTACTTTGCTACACTGGGAGAGACTGAGGAGAACCACTTCCTCCAGTAAAACCTGGGGACCAGGAAGTCATGTTACAGTGTAGAGCTGTTAACCCCACAGGGCATTACAAAAAGTATCTGGTGTTGGAGGGAAACATGTAAAAAGCCAAGAAAACACTCAATTGCCAAGTGACGGCTCTGCATTCTAAGCTGACTGCATTCTCCTTGAAGCACAGAGACCCAAGTCCTCAACTGGTATTAACTGGTGAGATCCAGTTACACCATCCATTCATCTAACCAAATTCAGTATATTCCTTGGGACTGCATCGTGCTTGGCAATAGCCTCTTGTTCTATATGTGCTCTCAACTAGCACAACCCACATTTGAAGGATGAGATTTCCAGCCAGAGCATTGTTTGAAGTTTGGGATTTGGAGGTGGCTCAGCAAGTGAAACATCCCACATGACTTCAGATCACAGCAGTGGTCAGAAGCAGAGCTGTGCATGCTGGCTGTGCCTGAGGAAATCCAGAGCAAACAGAGCAAGCAAGCCAGACCTTGCTGAGATCAGCAAAGGGAGCCTGTGGCTCAGACTTCTACAGTGTACGTGGCCATCTGGGTACATCAAGTAAAGAGAGGGTGGGAGGGAGAGCCAGACACTCCTTGGATGCTTTTGCTTGAGCTGTGTGAAATCTTCCACTGTATTGTCTCCTTCCCTCAATGCATTTAAATTCTTAATATAGTTGGTCTTATCAAATTGCCTAATGGGGTGAAGAAACCTCCTATTTTCAAGACACAGTTGCATCACAGATTCACAGTGTTATCTTGAAACTGTTCAGGGTCTTAATTCTTATCAGTGCACCCAAATTCCTATTTAGGACCCTAAATATCATTGTGAAATTTAATCCAAATTAAGTACTTATTTCAGACTTGCTGAGCCAAACATGGAACTAAAATAGCCCTTTGAGCCTACATGCAGATCGCTCATCCTTCAGTCATGGTGGACCCATCTAGCTTCAATAGGCACGCAGGGAAATCCATGCAGCAGGTCTCATCTTCCCACATCTGGGATTCCTGCACAAAGAAAAGTCCTCACCTGCAGAAAGCCCAGTTTGGATTTCCCCTGAAAGCATAATGCCATCCAGGTGCCATGCAAACTGAGCTGAGGAGCAAGCTTGCTGCACTTTCCATGCCCATCTGCCAGCTTAAGCAGACAACAAATCCATTGCTTGCACCTGGCTTTTTGCATTACGCAAAGGTGGGGACGATGGCAGTAGTTTGCTTTTGCCCCACCTTTGCACATGTACTGCAAACCCAGCAAGTGCCCTGCACACACAGCTGCCTCCTCCCATCTCCCCGAGGTGCTCAAGTTCATGAACCGAGTCCAGGCAGGGTTTGGTCTGAGCGCAACGGAGATTCAGCTCAATTGACATTTCAGGACAACATTCACTTTCTGTGACCCTTAGCAGGAACCATTCCTCAGCTGTCATGGGAGACAACTCTGACTTGCTCCAGGGAGCTGACAGCCTAATTCTGCTCACTCTTTTCCTGAACACTAGCAGGTCCAGCAGCAGTTCATACCCTGGCTCAAAGCAGTCCCCTTCTGGACCATGGTCACCTCTTCCAATTTAACTCACACTGACATTGCGTCACTGACAGCTCTCCTTGGTGATGCAGTTTCCTCACCTTTAGCTCCAGCTTCCTGGAAATGTCCTACCTTTTTCCCACCTGACTCCTAAATTACAATGAACCAAGAATATTTTCTTGGTTTCCTTGTAAATAAAAATGTAACCGGGGTTCTGCACTTCCTTCTCCAGAATTAGATGTGTCAGCCAGTGAAAAGCCGAACTAAGGGAGCAAGTATAAAATTCAGGAACTAGTTCATTACAAAAAGCTGCTAGAATGTTTTGACAGAATTTGGGAAATTGTTTTAAACACAAGACAACTAGATGAACTTAACATCAACGAGCATGAGCAAGGATTATTTAACACCAGCACAGACACCACAAAGCTACAACACAAACACCAGCCCTTCACTGATCCTGTTGGCATCCAGCTTCTGTTCAGGTCTGTGTCCTCAGGGACACCTTTGTGTTGCTCTGTAGCATGTTTACCCTGAAGTTAGGAGCTTCTGTCCTTATCCATCTGCCGTGCCTGATAATAATCTTGCAGCACTGCTTTCTTTGTAATGTTTAGAACATAAATTCAGTATTAGTGGGCATCATAAAAACAAATGTGAGTGAAAACATAAAAGTGCGAGAAGCACTAAGGCAACAGCTACTGTAACAAAGCAATGACCAGAAGAATCTCCTTTTCTATTTTAACACAGAGGAAATCTTTAAATTTGTGTGAACATGTAAGTCTTCATATACACCACTCAGCAATGGTTTTGGATGGCACTAGGACAGGAAGAGCATGGACACACACTTCTGAGGTATATCACCCTGTCTACAACAGATACCCCATGTTCACCCCAAAACATCTATCTATCCATAATGTCCATCACCTACTAAGATTGCAAGCTTTTGGATAGACAGAGATTGTCCTTCTGCTCCCTCACAGAATTTTCTTTGCTGTCAGCCGAGCAAAAGAACCGAAAAGCTCTTTCTGCATGGCTAGGATTACTGACAGAAGGAAAAACGCCCTTCAGTATATGTCAAAATACCTAATAAAGGTCAGTATCACAGTTCCTGATTGACAGACAGAAAAGCTGAGAAGGAGAGGTCATGCCTATCCTGGTTTGAAGGAGCAGGTTTGAGCAGCACAGGCTCCCACTTGCTTGCCTGTGCTATCTGTAGAAAGCCCAGCTGGCTTTGCCTGGGGGCACAGTAAGTTGCTGCATGTGTCTGGGTGGATGAGAACATGCATGCCTTGGATGATGCCTCAGGCATGGGTCACTGGCTCCTTGTACAGCAAACAAGGATGGCCTCGAGGCACACACTGCCAAGCAGATAGATAGCTCCAAGACATCCATCAGGCCAGTTCTTGGAGCTGAGAGATGGGCTTCAGTCTCCTGGTCCTGTTCTGTACATAGCCTTCTGTCTTCCCGTCCACAGGCAATTAAAATATTCCACAGCTAACCTAGAGAGGTTGCATCTTCAAGATACTGACATTCAATCTGAGGATAATGGTTCTTTATCGGTGAAGAGGTGGATCACAGTATCCAGAGCCAGTGACATTTTCATCAATATACTGAGTGACATACAGAGTGCATGAGGATCGGGGCTAAGAGGCGAAGTGCACCCTGCAGAGGGTGTTTCATTTTCTGTAAAACCAGCCCTCAAGGTATGCATGTTGTGGAACAATGGCATGCAGAGGAAAACTAGGTTTTACCAGAAATATCTTTTTTTTTGTTTCCTGATTATACCTAACACTGTGGTACATGCTACAGTATGTGGTGGCAAAACCTGGGTCATAGTATAAGACAACATGCTCCAAATACTAATAAGAGCAAGGACATCCACAAAAGATAAAGTCTGATGTTTAAACAGCAGAAGTTATTATTTAGATATTCTAATAGGAATTCTATTTGTGGTGAAGACAGTCAAATAAAGTACTTGTTTCAGCTCCAAGAAATGCTCTTTACACAAGTCCCTGCTGGATATGCTACAAGGAATTGCTCTCATCATAACGACTATGGCTTTACTGTGGAGGCTTTGAAGGCACATAAGAAATCAGACTTCACCAGACTTCAGTCCTACCTGTGCAAGTACATGGAACAAAGGCACCAGTGCTACTAAGAAACTAATGCTATTGCAAAACAGATATTTCATGCAAGTTGCATGCAAAGTTGTATTTCCTCAACATAAAGTGCTAGAAATGTGTGTGACACAGATGTCAAATGTGCTACAGGGCTTGAAAGTTCATCTGGTGTGAACAACTCTCATTCCTTGGATGCGTTCTCTCCTTGGATGAATCACTCTGGACAAAAAGTCCTAATCATCCACCCCAAATCAGATAATGTTCTTCACCTGGCTGCAACAACATGCTAGCTCTTTCCCACACTGAATTAATCAAATTACCCGTGATTCACCCACTACTGTAACTGGTACAAGTCCAAGTGTAGAGATTACCCTGAATCAATTCAATATCCCAGAAAATTAAAGAAGAAAATTATTCCTGAATTGGAAGGGCAGTTATCAGGACAGTATTCACTTAATTATGACAAAACCAGTGAAGTTTTACTGCAAGAAATTAGTCCTCTTGGTCCTTCACCAGTGTGCCCTTCATTATTTCATCCACAAAGATGCCAGCTTTTTATATAATTTTGGGTGAATCTCAAAGGGTTGGGTGAAACAATCCAAAACTTGGAAAGCTTGGCCAGGCTATTTGACCTTCTTAAGTCTGCGAGGTCTGGTACCAAATACTTAGTCATTTACATTTCCAGCCAAAAGCAGAAGCACAAAGACCTACGCAGATGACAAACAAGGTGGAGAAGGGCATGCAATGGTCACTGGAATTGATTACCACGCTGACTGTATAGAACCACAGGAGTCAGCAGCCACCATTACTTCCCTTGTGACAATCAAAGTGAGATTTGCACACTCAAAGACATGGGTGTGCCTGCTACCAAAGTCAAAGGGCTTTTCCAATTGGTTTCTGCCCCAGCTTTGTTATCCAAGCCAACTCCATCTTTTTCGGAAATTGCTCACAACTTTCTTTAAGGATTCCTTTGGGAGATGAAGTTTTCTAGGCTAAGATTCAACCCAAAAGGTTTTAATTTTAGCCAAATTGATTTGACCATTTTTGAGTGGTGAAGGAATGGAAGAAAATACTTTTCCCATATGTTCCAGTCAGAGAAATATGTTTGCCGAGAAGAAAGAATCCTTGAGGAGACAGAGGGGGAGAGGGGGTAAATATCTCTAAAGGATAAAAATATTCCCAGACACAACACCACCATGAGCTAAGCTCTAACCTTGCGTCAAAGAACACAGCAGCAATGGCATTTGCGTTTACACCAGCTGAGTATCTGGCCCATAGGAATAGAGAAGAAAGCTTTCCATTAAAATTTTGGATAGGACAGACCAGAATCTAAACAACATGAAAAAAGCATCATATGTTAATCCCCTTCTTATTCTTTCTCAAAGCTAAAAAACAGCATATTCCAATGCATGGAGAAGACAATCTGCTGCAAGTACAATGAATTCCTGCAGTAAGACATCTCTGCCCAGACCTTCAGCAAGACTCAGGACCCCCCACAGATCTGGGCTCATTAACCACAAGGGATCATCAATGGCTGTCTGCTCCTGGCTGCTCAACCTCTCTGGGTCCAAGCCTCCCATATCCCCGCCTGTTGCCTCTCAACCAAAGTGAGAAAATATGAAGACCAGGCAGAAAGTTAACAAAGTCAGTGGTGAACAGTACTCAAAATCAGAGTTGCCTAAATCTTAGTAGTTCCAGTATGAGGGAAAGATAAACCTTAAAACTGACACTTCCAGTCCTGACCATGGAAGCCCATGGATCTATACTGCAAGACAACCCACACTGCAATGCTACTTTAGGCAGAAATGATAAGGCTTGAGGCATCCCATGTGAGATAAGACAGCCCGTCTCACAAGAACACAGCTGCACAGCATGACACCCAGAAATTCAAAAGCATAGTTTATTTCTTAACTTACTTTCAGTAGAGCCTCCAAGGTTTTCCAAATTCTTGTTGTCACACACGAAACCCAAGGTGCCCAGTTTCTTCAGCTTCGATGAAGGTTTTCATTGTGAAATTGCCATAGAGCTGTGGATAAAAGAGGCCCTGGAGTCAGGAGCAGCACACTCATTTTCATTTAATAACATCATTATTAAATACCTGTGTCATAGGTACCTCATCAAGATTACTAGGTGTTATGCAAAAGTGTGAATTCTCTGCTTCCAAGAGTTTACAATCTATAAAGATCAACAGCAAATAAAGGAGGAACTAGGCAAGGATATAACAGAGATATACAATTGAACAGCAGTTTGCAGTGTGAAAATCTATAGGTCTACTAACTAGTACTTATGAATGAACTCTCTCAATACCTCCCCTTGGCTGTTGCTAGTCTAGTGGTTCTTTACATCAGTATTTATTACAGATGTAGACCTTGGAGAGAAAATAACTGGTTTTGTGCTCTGTTTCTTGCAGTCTCCTTTGAAGGCCTGCCATTGATCTCTGGTAGAAACAGGGCCCTTATAAGGGTATGAACAGCTGGAGGACACTGAGAATGCTTGTAAGTGTTTGATAGGACACAGGCGAATAGGGGCAGAGGATTAGGTAATGAAGAAAAAAAAGCAAACAAGGTCTGAAAGGCAAGCCTGAGACCCTCTCACTTGCTATAGGTAGACAGAGAGAAGCAAGAATGGAAAAGAAGTGCAAATGGCTGTAACACCAATGTGATAAATGAGCAGATCTTCCTAGTGATGATCCAGCTTCCATACTTTTAGCTGTAGTAGTCTGTGGGAGGTTAGATGAGAAAAGGAAAGCTAGCAGAAAGCTGAGAAGGAAGAGAAAGATGAGAAAAGGAGGAGGGAGAGCACTTTGAACACAATAAAAGTTATAAAAATGTTGATATAGGTTGTATGCATGTAGCAGAAAATACAAGAGTCACTAAGCTGAGCAGTAGCCATTTAGTAGCCAGGAAGATGGTAGAAAGCCAATAGGTTGGTATTTTAATTGCCAGAAAAGTTTAACTGTAGATGGTCGATGATAATGAATAAGCCATTTGTATTCCACACCATGGACACCTGGAGACATGAGTGTCTGTAGGAAAACAAGACCAGCCTATTCTATTCTAAAAATTTCTCTGATGTAACTATATTAGCATGAAGAAATAAGTGCAGACAGCTTACAAAAAAACCCTCTTGCTGGGACAGTTTAGCCTGAGTGATATAACCCATCCAAACCAAAGGCTTTTTTGCCATCTTGCTTTGTACACAGGAACATTTGCCATCACAGCTCCACTCAATGTGAACATATCTAACTATTGCTGGTCCATAGCATAGGTAGGTTCTTGCAAAATACACCTATCTCAGGTCCCAACCCTGCAACAGGATTAGCAAAGTGATATTCTAGGAAAGGTGTCCCATATTGCAACCTGCTAACTTACCTGTTGTTGTCAAATCTCAATGATTAAAGACAAGAGTCACACCCCCTAAAAGCTGTATGTTTAGGTTAAACCTGATTTTTTTAAAAAATATTAGGTAATAAACATTGGGCTTCTTTTTAATTGCCTTTTGTTTAGGGTTGTCAGTTGTGCAGGTTAGAACTTTGATTACAAATAAAGCTGATTTTTTTCATGCTGGGAACTTCAGCCAGAACCAGGTGTGTAGGATTAGCTCAGTGTATCCCAGAGCAGAGCAGCACTGCGATGGGCACCCATGGAAGCGCCTACAGCTTGCTCAACCAGCCACACCTCCAGGTCCAGCCACCAGTGGGGACAGTGGCATTGGCCACATAAGGGAGAGACTCTGGATCTGGTACAGCCCTCTTTCCCAAGGAATTAGAGGATTCCCGTGCCTGGGTCACAGGGTCATGACTCTAGAGAGGACCTGGGGCTCCCTATGTGGCTTTGGCTCCTTATAGGAGCCTATATGACCTTGATGTTCTGTCTCTGTGTCCAAGTTCCCTATCCATCAAAGGAGATAATAATCCTGCACAGGTCCCCACTGGTCTCCTTCAACTCTGCAGAGCAGCTGAATAGTATGCAAACCAGGTTAAGGTAAGAGCTTCACAGTTCTGTGCCTTTACTATGAGGTCTGGGCTGTTGGGTTAGCAGGGAAGTCCCTGAGTTTAAACATTAGGAATAGAGTAATGAGGCAAAGGAAGTGTCAAGCCCCAAGCAGAGGAGAGAAAGAAATCAATAAAGTGTTACAGCACTGCAATAACTGTAACCCTTTAGCATGTATCCTCTGAGGACCTCAAAAGTCTCTAGAAGATACTGGCTACCATGAAGTTTTATGGGTTCCCCACAGAAAGGAAGGAGAAATGGAACCCAGGGATGCTTCCACTTACTTGCTGATGGGACACACCCACCTCTGTTTCCTATATGCCCATGCATCAAGGACTGTGTTGACCACATAGCTTCTGAGAGCAATCTTGATATCAAACTGAGATGTGCAGAAAAATCTACTCTGGTTTGGATTTCAAGACTTCACCAGAAGGGAGCAGGAGAGACTTGCAGAAGAGCTCAAAGTAATGCATGTACTGTGGACAGTGTTGTCCTGCACAGAGCCTGGCTTTGCTGTAGGTGTGTTGCAGCCAGGCTCCCAATAGATATGACAACTGCAAGATTAAGAAATCTCACCAACATCATCTTGTAGCCTGGGAAATTGTAGCTTTGCAATTTTCTCTCATGTACAAGTCATATGCCTGTAATCATGCCAGTCCACTGAAGACAGTACCAGTTGTCCCTTTCCTTTCCCACTGCTGATAGAGTTTATAAATACACGTACACCAGAATAATTCAATCCTACGTAGAAGGAACATAAACTAAGTTCAGTTTCACATACTTTTCGAAAAAATGTAACTGTATCTATGCTTACTGGTAGGACAGGTTAAGACCAAAATAGAAATCTCCACTTCCCTACTGACGTGGATATATTGGTCCCCATATCAAATTTGCAGTCCAGAATTGAGAAATCAAGTCTTAACTGATCACCATGAAAAGAATAGCAAGAGGGAATCTAGTTTAAATCATGCCTAGTTAGAAACAATATTTCAGAACATGTTTCATAATAAACCAGGGCAGTAAGTGCAGAAAACAAAGGTTTTGCCTGGTGCAGTTCATGAACCCCTGTCCTGGACACAAGGCTTCAGTTGCTGTCTGGCACTCAGCTGCAGAAAGTTTTACAACTGGTTTCTTGAAAGATCAACATTAGCAAAACTTTCAGTGTAAATATGCCAGTCTTTAACTGCTTGGAGACCTGCTCTTACCTATCTTCATCTGACAGTAGCTCCCCCCAGAGCACCAGTCAGGGCTCTCTACACCACTACTGGAGAGCCAGTGCCCTACACGTGACCTTGAAAAACTTGTATCAGAGGAAAGAAAGGTCTGTGATTTCACATCTGGCCCAAATTCAGGGTCACAGTCTTTGGGAAGGCTTAGTACTATGGACTTTTCTCAAAATTCTCATATCACCTATGCTAGTCACTAGTGCATGGAGTAGCTGAGAAACTTTGCACACCCAGCACAAGCAGTTTTGTGGCACAGAGCCCACCTGCAGGAAGGCTGACACAACGGACATGAGGAGTGCACTAAGGCCCTCTTCTCCATGGGTGAGAGTTTATGAGCTATCGTGAATTATTAGATTCAAAGTCTGGGTTTGAATGACATTTACTCATTAACTGCAAGCTGATTAAGGAGTTAAGTAGGAGATGTGGCTAACCTGTATGCAGGTCCCCTCTCAAATCCAAGAGCAACCATCCCCATTGGGCCTAGCAGGAGCGGCCATGGACATTTACTGTCCATCTACCTGTCTTCACTCCCTGGCTCAGCATTAGCGCTGCCAGAGTTTACCTGGGGCACATGGGCACTTACAAGCTGTTTCAGTGCAAGACCAGCTAGCTTAGGTCACACCATTTCCACCAGGTTAAACAGACAAGCAATAGAGAGAAGCAGTTGACACTTCCAGGTGCACGTTACCATCCATCTGCCAAAGAGCACCATGACCACTCACTTGGATTAAACAGTTTCAGCAATGGCTCTGAGTTAACTCAACCAATTTTACCCAACATGAAGGAGGGCAGAATCACATCTGCTGCTGAGGTGGAAGAAAGCAGTAACTCAACAGATGGTGGTAGGCTGGTGGTCACCAGAGGAGGCAGATATCTGTCCCCAGCCAAGAGCACCAACTTTGCACCAAAGTGGCCAAGGAGTGCCCATGAGGTCTGGGGTCTGGTGGGGTGATGGGGTCCACCCCCAGCAGAGCTGTGGGTCAGGCAGGCACAGGTAATGCCCCAAACCTGACTGGACATCTTCAGAAGCATGGATAGGAACCCTGTGGGCTGAGCAATGGGTCCTGTTTATCCCCTAAACTCAAAGCAGAGTTAAAATTCATCACGCTTTCCTAAGAGCTGGGTTATATACACAGAAAACTGGGTGTTGATATTTACAAGACCCAGAGCTCACTTCTGTTCATTTCTATGCACAAAGAACAAAACATTTAGGTACTTTCCATCTAAAATAACTTTGCTCTTGTCCTTTTGCCTCAACTGTCCAAGAATGAGGAGCAGGAGAAGGGAAATACTTAGAAATCCTTCTCATTTGACTGCTGCTGTTCCTTGCTGACATTTAGCCCAGACAATATGAGCACCACCCTCAGTTACACCCAGCTGGACTCAATGACTTCACAGGGAAGCCGTGGTGTGGCACAGCTGTAACCAACAGCAGAAACAGCCTAAATATTTCTGTGTGGAGCACAAGATTGTTTGCTAGACAGAATTATTCCTTGCTGAGTATATTTTTGGTGAGGCATAAGCTTCTTTAACCTTGCTGCACCATTCCTGGTCCTGGGGGTAACAGCACAGGGCAGAAGAGATGACAGCTCTCACCTCTGCTCCTCTGTTCTCATTAGAGGGAAGGAGTGATCCTCACACTGCTTTGCAGGACCCTGCAAACTAGAAATTAAAGTGCAGGCTGAAAAGCTGCCTGTTGTAGTTGCTATCACTCACATCTTTACGAATACCCACTGCAAAGGGTGACGGGTAGGTCAGAGAGGAGCACTTAGCAGAGACATGGTAGACCCCATGCAAAGGGAGTAGGGAGTCAGACTGCCGCCCTGCTCATCAATCCATGTTGTTTCAGTGCTGCAAATCCGCAAGCCTCTGAAATTCATCTGTTTGGCTGAAATACTGACCCAAATCAAGACACGCCCCAGCTGAGTCACAAGATGTGGCCCTAGGTGGGGGATGAATGCAGAAGCACGGGTCATCTCCCCACCATCTACCTCCAGCCAGGAGTGAGCTGCGACCAGCTCATCACTTGCCTAAAAGAGAGCTCTGAGCCACAATGCAAGAGCCACAAACCCTCGTGGTGGAGGGAGAAAACCCCACCTGCATCACTAGCCCTGTGGCCATACACCTCCCAACTCTGCCCCAGCCCTGGTGTTTCTCCAGGGATCCTCACACTGTGACAGGGGTTTGGTTCTTGCTGTGACAGCCTGACTCTCCACATGCAGATGCCAAAGTCCTGTTTCTGGCTATGGGTCACCTCCATTGCCTTTGCTTTGCCCATTGCAAGGGCAGGCTCTTCGTGCTGACCCAGCACGCTGCCATGTGCAACATCAAGCATGGAGCCACTCTCAGCCAGGACCTTCAGACAGCAAAGCCAGAGCTCCTTATGAGTAACAGCTGGTTTCGCTCACTTGGTCACTGGAAACCCTGCTTTCAATTTGGCTAGCCTTGCACCACTCTGCTTCACACACACGAGGCAGCTTGCATCACGAGCAGAAGGCAAGGATTAGCTCGCAGTGCACACCTGAGCGCCAGATCCCTGCGTGCGTCTCAGCCCGCCCTGTCCAACGAGTGCTTCCCCTTGCAAAATCAAAAAATAAATAAAGTTTAACAGCCAGAATGTCCCAGTTAATGATTAAGCGGAGACAGTTGCACAACTTCCCCTGGAATGTCTATGTTGATGGCTGCGGTACACTGACGGGCAGGAATGGTAAAAACAGTCAGACAGCAAGGAGAGGATGGGGCCCGGCTGTCGCAGCAGCCGCAGCAAGGCTCAGCAGGAGATGGGCTGTCCTTCCAAGACAGGAGGCTGGTCCCCCCGTTAGCGTGTCTCAGCCCCAAGATTCAGAGATCTGGGACACAGGGGTGGTGGCACACAGCTTCAGCAGGGTGTGGGAGTCCTACCATCATGGTGAGGAGGGAAATACAGCATCGCTGTGTGTTTTATACAACTGGTCCACTTGCAGACATGGGTCAGTGCAAAGCAAATGCAAACCTCATCCCTCAATGTCCTTATATATGTGTTTAAAAGCACACAGTATGGTCATAAAAGGGCTGAGTCTCCAGGGCTAACTTATAAGTGCCAGACAAAAATCCATCAAGATTGATGAGTCTTTTTTACGGTGTTCGGCACATTCGACATTATACTGGACTTTGAAAAGCCCTGCAGGAATAAGGGCCATTAAATATCTAGAATAAATACAGTCAAATAGAAGTTCAGATACCCAGCTGTTCGTTTGCATGGGCATGTCCTATACTTGGAAATGCGGTAAGCTTTCAAGTCAAATTCCTGGAAAGATTAGCCTAACGCACAACTCCCAGATCCCACAGCTCATTAGGAAGAGACTCTAATGCAACACCTTCCAAGCAGCCCATGCGCACGCCGGCAAGGCGGCTTCTTGCAAGCAGTTGTTGGAGACAAAAATCTGTTTGGCTGTTCATTGGGTCATTTCAGCTTCAGAGATGGCACCCAGCCACAGACAGCACCCACCTGGCACTTCAGGGTGACAAGGAACATCTAAAATAATAAGTGAGATTTCCTGAACACAGCCTGCATGAAGGCATCTGGAGGTGAACCAGGTAATTTCCAGTATTAAAAATTTGTTCCTTGAAAAATTTTCAGGAGAGGGATCTCTGTAGAGTCCACTGAAAAGCAGGCTTACAGACAAGGCAGAGCAAGGGAGGGAGATGGTCCCACTGGGAATGGTCAAGAGGGATCGTTTTTAGGCAGGGTCCAATCTGTGAGCTCATAAACCACCCCATTTCTCTAATGTTGAAGAAAACACAAGTCTATGGACTGACATTTGTTGCAAATAACCCATCTGCACCACACAGATGCCTGACTCAAGTTTAGATGAGCAAACTTCTCAGTCTTCAGACCAGTTCTGCCCTTCAGCCATGCCTTGGCCACCCAGTGGCCCTGCCTGGTTGAGACTGCAGAAATGCTTCATAACTAGAAGCGATTATCATTCTGTTTTCATCATTGCTTTTCCAAGTGGCTTCTGCCTCTGCTGTTTGGAAACAATGCTCAAGGCTACCAAAACCAGATCAATAACTCATCTGGGAACAAAAAACTGAGATGAAGGAAGATGGTAGAGGGAGAACCTTTTTGCTGAGGGAAGGTTTTCCACCCCATGATAAGAGCCAGAAACAGTCATGGGAACTTGGGCACAGAGAGCAGAGCATCAAGAGGGGATGCTGGACACAGTGCCAAGGGAGGCCAAGAGCTGGAGAGCATTGCCACATTTTGCTGACATTAGTGCTCCTCACTGGCTTGTGCTGCAGCCAGCTGAGAACACAAGATCCTTGTAGCCATGGGTGCACCGTGTGTAAATCCCAAAGTGCCAGAAAGAAAGCTGATGTAATTTTTCAAAAGGAAGCCCTGCTCTAAAAGTTCCTGGGCTGGGATGCCCAGGGTTATATGAGACAATATTGGGGCATTTTAAGAGATGGATTTATTGTAGTTCTGGAGACCGCAGAAGAGCTGGGGTTCCCTACACCTTGTCACAGGGAGAGAGGTGTGCTGTATGCATCCAGCAGTTGCTGGGAGGGAGGCAGATGCAATACCGCAGGATGCATAGATAGGATGAGGGGCGTGCACTCTCCCCCCTGTGTTTCCCAGCCTCGTGCTCTCACTTGCCTTTCCAGCAGCATGGCTATATTCATCTATGTTTGGGGCCGCCATACACAGCCCTGGCAGTTGTTTGAGCACTCTGGGCACGCCTGCCTGCTGCTTTCCATGGGTTATACCTGCCAGTATAAATTATTTAGGTCTCTACTAAAAATGCTTCTCAAGCTACTGTTTGTAGAGTATTTAGCTTTCTGATTTTCTGAGCCTGATCCATTGACAACCTTTTAAGCCTTCACATCAGTTCCCTCTTACGTTGAAACTCTTTCTCCCACCCAGATGTCCAGCAAAGGGTTTCAAAAATCAGGGAAGCAGGATCTTGGAAAAACCCATCTTTGCAGATGCCTCAGCTTTGCCTGCACTGCCTGCCTTTAAACACGGGAGAGCACCGCTTTTAATGGCAGCATGGCTGCCCATGCTGGGAGCCCCAGTCAGTAGCCACTTGCAGAGGGCAGGGCCAGCCTGTAGCACTACGCAGCTCATCTGTTCCCATGTGTATTCACAGGGATGAAGTCTGTGCTAACACTGCGCGGTGTTGATGTCCACCCAGAGCACCAGTAGCTCGTGTTCCCTACATTCCACCACAGGGCTGAGCTCTCTCACTTCTTCACCTCGAGTTCAGTTTCAGACAATCGTGCTTGGCACATCTGGGAAGGTGAGCAGCATGCACCATTTGTATATAACAAAAAGTTACCTCTTCATCTCAGGAATATCTGAGAAAGATCAAAACTAGGATTTTATTTCCATTCTTGTGAGTTCAGGGTTTGCAGTACTTTGTAATAATGTACATTATCACAAATTAATTAACGTACACTCATACACCACTCATCCACATGTTTACAAAGTACCTTTCACATGTTTTTCCTTTCCCATGTTCTGAGTATTAAGCAAAAGGTTTTCCCTTGTCATTTTTTCCTACTAGGACATATCTGGATTTTTTACCAAATGGAGGACTAATGAGTGTGTATGCCAACAAGTGGAGTACAAAATTCTGTACATCTGTAACACTATTACCCAAAGACTCAGCTTTGACAAATATTCAGCCCAGTATTTACACTGGCCTGATGCCTCATAGAAAGCTCAGGGTGAGTTTCTGCATCACATAGCCCCATCCTCACTGCAAGGCACACCCCTCTCCAAAAGAGGGGAAAGCAACAAAGCAACACACACATAATGCACCTCCCTCCCCAGAAGGGATCAGAAGGGGCCATCACAGAGAGAAGTGCTCAGATATTATGAAGAATATAGTAGCATAAAACCTGCTGAATACAGCAGAAAGGAATCAACATCAAACATCAATCTTCAAGCATATGGCCCAGTACATGCTTGGGTCTTTTCCCAGGACTGAACACTGGGGAAGGTATATTGAACTTCATAAAAGAAAAAAACCCTAATGCCCTGATAATTCAGAGAAGTTAAGGCCAAAAGGAACCACCTTTCTATTTACTCAAACGGCTTTTTCTGCTTAAAATCGTACCTTGGTATGACTAAAACATACCTTTCAGCAAGGACCCCATTCAGTGGTTACCAAGAGCCATATAATCAACCACATCCCATAGTAATTTGGTTAATCACCTTCCCATTAAAAAGTTATGCTTTAGTTTTAAGTCCCAGAATCTCTTCTCAGCTGTCTGCAAACACTTCATGTTTTTGCTCTTTCCAGAAGAAATTACATGCTCCTCTTGCTTCTGCTAGTACTTAGGGTGATAAATTCAGTCTGCCCTGCCATAAGTTAAAAAGACAGAGGGAGTTTCTTAACACCTCTTACTGTAATAAGAGGCTTCTACAATCCCAGTGCCCTTTTCGGGGAACTTTTCTGTGCACCATTCATTTTTTATTTCTTTAAAAAACTCTAGAAGTGAAGGTACTATGCTGGTATCAATCTCAGCAATACCTGATGAAAGCAGCAAAATCCACCTGAACAGACAAACGAATGAGAGAATAA
The DNA here is from genome assembly GCA_034008185.1 of Gorsachius magnificus. Lineage (NCBI taxonomy): Eukaryota > Metazoa > Chordata > Aves > Pelecaniformes > Ardeidae > Gorsachius > Gorsachius magnificus. The sequence goes on along the minus strand of CM067085.1, from coordinate 13,907,341 downwards.
AAGCTACAAATCTACTGAAATTTTAGTCATACACTTGGCACTCCATCACCACTGCATTCACCACTGAAATGCAGCCAACTTCCAAAAGCCCGGTTGGTGCTTTAAAACTGCACTTCAAATACACACTGGTTGCTTTGGCCATGAGGAAAAGAGCACTATGAAGAGCATAGTAAAATATAATATAATATAATACAGCAATAATGCAATATAATTATTAGAATTGCAGAGATTAATACCCCCACATCTAGAAGAAGTGCCCTTTTCAATCTTTGAGGGCCATCTCTTAAATCCTTTAACAACCACTTAACTTTATGGTTGTGCCACTATGTCTATGCTGCTGCACGTGATTTAGTCTCTCATACAGCCATGTACCAGAGATTACGTTTTGGTTATATTTTAACTGAAGAGAAAATACAAGTCGTGCAGCTGCTTCATACAAGTTAGTATCTCATTTGTATAATGTAATCAAAGTGCCCTCTGAAAGTTCATATACCTAATAAAGATGTCTTTGATGAGTAGAATCAGGCTACTAGAATCGGGTAACGAATCAGTTCTTAAAATCGTTGTGGATATCTATAGCACAAGCCACATTAGATCACAAAACACCAAGAACAATCTTTTCTAAGTCACAAATAAATATATTTGAAATGATTGTTGGTTCTACCCTCAAAAATGCTTGCCAATTCCTTAAGTGTCCCAAAATCTGTATTTCTCAGACTACTCTGGCAAGGATTTCAAGTTTGCACTTCATATCATCACTGAGGAGTTCGTAAAAAACATACTTCCAAACTGTGCATGCTTTTTCACTCTCAGTCACACAGTATATGATCCTAAACACATTGCAGTTTTTCCATGAGTCTGCTGTAGGAACCAAATCAGATAACTCCCAGCCTGTAGCTAGATTAGAACTTAAAGACAAGCAGGAGCAACAACCAGACTGACAACACACTAATGCAAACAAGATGACCTGATTATATTATGGTGAAGGTTTCTCTGAAAGCTCCTGCAGGAACAAGGGAGTTCATCACAATTTCAGAAACACTCTGGAAAAATGCCAGCCTTTGGCTTGGTTTGTAATTGTCCCTGGGGGTAAAAATTGCTGTCAAGATGCATAAGTGACGGGCCAAAGTTGAGAACCCAAACTGCAGACCACCTTTGCTAGAGGAACTGATGGTGGCTTACACAGCCCATGTAAGGAGGAGCCTTGTATGAGCATGGGCATGTGTGCGCAAATCATGGAGCTGTCTGAAAACACAACTGGTCAGCTCTATAACCAGTTTGTGGTTTCACAGAAGAACAACTTGGAGTCTCTTTAAATGTGTCACATATGAAATTCTGTTCATGGGTGCTTAAAAACTTAAAACTAGGAAAGAAGAAATCTATGTTTTGTAGAGGAAGCCAATCCTCTGATAGGGATTGCATATTGCTGAATATATTGATTTTCAAATGTAGATACTCTGGAATTTTTCAAAAATGAGTGTCAGCCCATTGTACAAGGGGCACTGTGATAAAGGAAAGACAACAGTATTTTCCAGGCAGTGTCAGCATCTGCACACTGCATATCCTGACTTTAAAAAGAAAACAGAAGAATTATATCAATAAACTTCCAAATACCATACCTCTGTGTGAATAATTTCCACCTTGTTACTGGAAGAGCAAAAATGGGTATAATACTGAACAAGTGATCAAAACAGCATTAAAATATGATATTTCTGTAGGTATTTGTTTGACTCTGGAAAAGCGAGTCAAGATTATTTACAGAGAGCTATGTAGATGAAAGTACTACCTGTACGTATGCACACAGACATATGCATGCATTATGTTCATTATACAAAAATATACCCAGAATTTCTTCAGACGTGTTGGTTTGACTGTATGCCATTCCCTTCTCACCATCCCTTCTAAAGAGCATTCCTCAGTTTCAAAACAGTAATGTGTTTTATGGAAAACTGGCTACAACCAGTTCAAACAGGCTGAAATTTATGTCCTTTCTATCAGCAATCAGTCTCTTGCAAGGAAAGCTAAAGGGAAATGATCCTTGAAACACCACTCTGGGTGGCTATGGAAATCCTTTTAATTGTACACTGCTGCCAACAGTGACAAGAAGTAGATACTATTCACCAATAACATTGATTGCCATCAGTCTGGGGTTACTATACTTTCACACATACAAACTGCATCTCGGATAACCCATATCTAAAAGCATGAGCATTTGTAAATGTGTCCTCAGTTCACCTCAGCATCAACCACCTCCCACAAAGCCGGAGGTGGAGGCAAGTGCCAGCCAAGGTGGGACAGGTAGGTGGGGTTCGGGCAGCACCGTGATGCAGCTTCCCCTCCTGTCGCTTTTATGTGCCTGTGGTCCCTCCTACTGCTAAATCACGGGAACTTTTCTACAGGTGACATGTAGATTTATACGTTGCTACTTTAAAACACTGGTAGGAGAAGAAGGAGGGTGCCCGATGGCATACCTTAAGCTGGGCACACAAAATCCTCAGTTGCTTGTCAGTGTAGACACGTTCAGCTGAGTAGCCTCTCACCAGAGAAGGTAAGGGAGATGCCGAAGTGCCCCCCCCGTAGCTGCCCGGCAGGGATGTCTGCACGGTGCAGCAGGCAGGGAGCCCAGCAAGCTGCAGTGACACACTGAGCTGTCATGCCAGACATCTCCAGAAAACCCTAATCTCACCAGACTAGTCCAAAGCCCGACAGAAATCACACTAGTGCTACCGGGACTCTTTCCAACAGAGAATCTTACAGGCATGCACATTTACAAGAACATCTCTAACTGAAGTTATAAACTGGGCACCTGCTAGGTCATTCAGTCCAGCCCCCCACTATTTCTGGCAACTGTAGGAGAGTCTCTTTCAGAAATGAAACTAAGGGTACAGTCACGTCCACTCTCATCTTTTGCCAATTTACTTTGATACAGCAACAATGTACAAACAAGCCGTGTTCTTTCACCTTCCTTGTGCAATACAGCCCTTTCGTTATTTTGATTGTCCTGGGCATGCTTCTCTGCTTCTCTTCGGGCATTAGTTCATTTTCCTTGATTGGAAGTCAGCAAAGATGTAAACCAGCACTGCAGAGGCATTGCTCCATGCTAGCTGAGCATAACAGCCAGGAAGTGTGGATATTCATAGAATAATAGCATCATAGAATGTTTTGGGTTGGAAGGGACCCCTAGAGGTCACCTAGTCCAACCCCCCCCCTGCAGTGAGCAGGGACACTGCTAACTAGATCAGGTTGCTCAGAGCCCCGTCCAACCTGGTCTTGAAGGTTTCCAGGGATGGGGCCTCCACTACCTCTCTGGGCAACCCGTTCCAATGTTTCACCACCCTCATTGTAAAGAATTTCTTCCTTATATCCAGTCTAAACCTACCCTGTTTTAGTTTAGTTACATATTCAGCATCTACATCCCAGAAAAAAGGAAGGGAAACCTAACTCTGCCCTAGCTATGAAGCACAAGAATACGCTTTCCTCAGAGGTGGTGCGTTCCCTGGCTCCTGCCCCTCTACCCCAAAGACCTCCTGCCTTCTGCAAATAGCTGCTGTGTTTGTCCAGAGGCCGGTGCCCACACCCTACACAGCTGCTGCCGATGCCACCAGCCATTTTCAACAGCAAAGGATCCTACAGCACTGGGATAAAATACAGAGGACTGATCATAACAAGCCACAGATGTAGCTCACAGCCAGCTGTCTCTTGAATTAAACTGGTATTAGATTTTGGATTCTGGAAGGGTACTCTTCACAGATAATATATTTTGGTATAATGCCTTGTTAATATGCTTTTGCTTTTAATATACTTCAGCTGCACAGAAGCCACATGTTAGCAAGGAACCCAGACAAGTGTCCCAAGGCTGGTCTTCCTGGGCACAGCCAGCTGGGCAGTATTCGGAGAGGGAAGGGGTTATTTCTGTTCAAGACAGCGAGGACAACCGGCAGGTCCTCATGTCAGGGTCTAACCTCACCTGCTAGCAGGGATGTACACAGACACCAGTGTGCATGGGGCTGGAGGACCAGAAGGCAGTTTGTGGAGGCTGAGGCTCTGCCCACAGCCCCGCCAGCCTCTGCCCTCACAGGCAGCCCACACTGGGTGCTCGAATGCCCTGGCAGTTGGAGCTGCCCATGCACCGGGCTGCAGCCCAAGCCAGGGAGGCACCCGTGGTGCTGGCTGGTGACACAGCCGTCACCCAGGGACAGCTCTGCCGTGCAAGAGGCACCGCAGCATGGGGACACCCTCTGTGCCTGCGTGGTAATCCTTGCCATAAACCATCACATCTAACCAGGGGTTTTACTGGAGAATGCTTCTGTTTATGAGGCAATAACCATCTTCTGGCCCAAGTAAATTTGATAACCATGGGCAGAGGAGACTAATAGAAAATGCTACTCCTGAGCAAACAGAGAGCACCTGGGGTCATCATGGCTGCAGCTGGCTACTAAAAATACCTTCTGTTCTGGCCTCATACCATCCATGCGTATGAGTTAGGGGGGGAAAAAAGCCCCAAGAAACAAAAGAGCCACTGACAGCTCCAGGTATCAGGAACCTGTATGTGTTTTCTTTTCCCAAGTGCCAGAGCATGGAGGAGGCGTGCAGTACAAAGGCCCCTTCTGTTCAGTGGAAGCACTGCTCCAGGACCTGCCCTGACATCTATGCAGCCACCTCAGAGGTTACTCAGCCACTGCTTCCCAGACGAGGAGAGCGTGGATGTGGCTCACCGAGGTGTGCCCCTGCCTGCCACAGGCTTGGCTCATGCTTGGCATTTGATGTGCTTCACCAGAAGCCACTAAATAATGTTGATAGGGAGTTTCTTTTGATTCTAGCTTGATTTATAGAAAAGCCATCAGAGTTTGGAGGGTATGAGAAGTTTTGCAAAGAATACCCATGGCCAAAGCAAAGCTTGCAGAAAGAAATTAGTACAGCACAATAATTTCAAGGTAAACCCAGGGAGAAGAAAATTGGTGTGGGATGGGACAGTTTGATTGCAACCAGGATAATCTGCATGCCATGTACACTGCATGTAAAGAGGAATATGAGGAGTCCTTAAGGTGATGAGTGATGCAGAAAGGAAAAAGAAAATCTATTTCGCAAAAGTGTTCAGCAGCCTGAGTAGGCAAATCTTGAGAAAGAGTTGGAGGCAGTTCACAAAGCGCCAGCCCTGCAGTAGTACACAGGAACATAAAACTAAGATGTTTCCAGGCACAGGAAAATGAGGCACTGGTTCAGTCCCCTTGGAGCAGCAGCAAAAGCAGAGACAAGTGGCTTGTGTATTCACGCTAATAACAGCGGCGCCAACGTGCTGAAACAGGGGAAGCAGTTTTGGCTTAGGGGTAAAAACTATTGCATCCTCACGTACCATACAATCCCCTATTGATGTATATTGCCAAATATTGCCCCCAGTTCAGAACTACAGAGATTATGCACTCTGCAAATTGAAGACAAATGTGGGGTAGAGCAAGGGACTGAAGAAAGAGTTTGACAAAAGCAGAGAGGAGCAGAGACCACAGAGACTCTGGGTATGACGGTTATATCAAGAAAAAAAACCTGTCTGATCTCAAAACAAATGGTGACCACAATTGCCAGAGTTACTGCTGAGAATTAAGACAGTAATTAAAGCACAGCCAGGTCAGGATAGCATTTTCCCATTAGTTCAAGGTAGAGGTTGCAGTAACAGGCAGGAGTTTGTTGAAAAACACCAGCAAGATGCTCAGTAACACATTACAGAAAAATATGGGTGAAAGAATCCACAAAGGTTATTTGAGAATTAGAAATTAAAGAGAAAGTCACAAGCCATTTTTATTGGCCTTCAATAAGCAGTGATATGGAGGACATTGGGCAAGTTTGCAGCATAGGCGTGGGCCTCGTGCTGACGGAATAAGAAAAGGTATCCTTCTGAGGGCAATGCATGTGCAGTTCCTTAAACTGGATGAGAAATTCATCTCTATTTTTATTCTCGCTTCCTTGAGATGGAGATAACAGAGCCAAAGCAAATATTTCATGTCACATGAATTTTTGCTGGACATGGTTCATCTGACACAGGGATGGCAGTCATATAGGCTATAGTTCTGTTTGGTTTTAAAGATCTTAAGGTGTTTTTTTAGGCAAGTAACTGCTTGGCCTCACTGCTAGCAATCCACCAAGCCACTTGAAACCATTTTTAAAATAATAAAATAACTCCTAAAAGGATTTTGATATTTGACTGATGCATGTTTAGCTCTGTTAAGGTACACAGCTGTCCCATTAAAACCTGCAGACATTTTGTGTAACAGAAAATTGAAAATAAAAGTGCCTGGAATGGAAGAAACCAAGATCAGAGGAAGTCAAGATTTGTAAGTATATTAAGAAACAGATAACATCGAGCTAAACAAGAAGGTCATCTGAAATGTGAAATGAGATCACAGGAATGCTCAGACTTCACCAACACCACACCGACCCATCCAAGTAATGAGCACAACCAGGCAGAGACACCCATGGCCTTTGCACTGAGGGACCTGCAGAGAAGATTGGGGTCAATTCTCCTCCTTCCAGAAAACAGGGATATGCTTAGGGAGGATTAGGCTCATCTAATACAATCTATCTCCACTGTTTGAAAGTTAGTCACCAACATACGCTGGTCACGTAGGCTCCTTTTACATATTGATGGATGAAGAGGATTCACCACAAATTGATGTGGAGACCTGAAGCAGGGTGGAGGAATTGCTCCACGCTATCTGGCCATAGTGGGATATGATGCCATTAGCTTAGGCAAGATACCTGACTTTTAGATGGCTAAAAATGAATCCTAACTGTGGTTTGCCATTTTACCTGGAAAGGTCTCAGTGCCAGGCAGCAGACAGCACAGAGCAGCTGCAGGACCTAGCACTGCCTGATCTGCTGAGTTTATTTCCTCCAAAGAATAGCAGAACTGAAGCAGATGTTCAAATCCAAGCTGGTGCAGAGAAAGCTGAGCATTGCTAACAAACACTTCTGAGTCCAGGTGTGCCAAATTCTCTTGATCCTATGAGCAAAAACCTTCATACAGACAAAAGCCCTGAGACTTGTTTGGGGTCCTGGCCCCAAGGCTGGTGACTAAACAGGCCACGTGGCTTTGCTGGCCTTGTGCCCCTGCAGCTAAGCCCTCTCTCCTGCCATGGTGGGACTAGGGGCAGACCATCTCCTGGGAGCGGTCCTCGGTGGAGGAGAGCATGCAGACTGCCCCTGACCCTTGCCTGGGGGGTGACACTAGGCATGACCTGAGGCCATGCCAGGGAATGTGCTCAAGATTAAACAAACAGCATGAACCCAAGACCAGGCTTTGATGCTGTTTGATTTATCAGGTCTCATTTTTCTTTACCGGATGATGCCATAGCTCCCTATTGGCCAATGCATCCAAATCATCTTCCCATGGAAACCCAGCCCGTGCACGTCAAGATCTTGCCTCTTCCAGATGTTTGGACACAATAGGATCAGACGCTGGGTCCGGCAATCACCATCAAACTACTTTTGGTTCAATGCTGGTCCAGAGCCACTGCCTTTTTTAAGCATTTCAGGTTCTCAGGCAATGGAGATGGTATTTTTCTGGAAGACAGAGAGCAGAGCACCGTGTGGAGCTGCATTACCGAATACAGAGGGTTTCTTTCAGTCACTTCTGCCCAGAGTGACCCCTGAGTCCCATTCAACTTAGCTAAAGTTATCATCTGACTACATCCAAAATATCTTAAGTTCTCCCTCAAGGAAAGATTTGTTCTGACCACTGACAGTCTCTGTCTGATAAATATCTTCTAGAAAAGGCAGAGCATAGTAAATTATCTCATAAAAAATAGGAGTTATGGGCATTTAATAAGCCTGGGTCTTGAGAAAAATACCCAGTTAAATCAGCATGCTTGGTAACAGCATTACACTGTCACATCCCACCAGGTATTGTTATCCACCAAAAGCCACATCTGTATTCTTGAGTCAAACGATTGGCATGTATTGCACTCTGAAGGCACAAGTCTAGTGTCTCACTCCTCCTGTCAGCCACTAATATCTTCCTTAATGTTAGAAGACATCTTACTCCCTTTGCGCACATCAAGATATTCGCCCTTATTTTCCCCTCAGGAAGGCTTCACTCCTTCTGTCTGCTGAGCTACTTTCCCTCCTTGATTTCCATTGATAACAAAATCAAATCACTAGATACTCTCACATTAGCAACCCAGATCACTGTTTTGCCTGGTTATACATTGCTACCGTATTTAGTTTCAGTGCTCAGGTCCTATGATCAGCTTCACTGCTGGTAGACTTTCCTTCCCCCATTCCTTGTGTCTTTACAACCTCCTCTAACTTCATTGTTCTCTGGAAGAAGCGGTGTTTCTGAGTCAATAATTTTCCATCTTTGGAACCTCTCCAACTAATATTTGGCTATTTCTTGGGGTGTCCTTGTGACTATGTTGAGCTGCTATTCCTATAACAGTTTTAGGCTATTTTATTCTTCCCCTCCCGGGATGAGAACACACACTCCTAGTTCGCATTGTCTTGAATTCAGTCTTCACACCACTACACACATTTTCAGCAGTTGCCTTCGTTGCAGCTCATTTGCATTGCCCGAGGATACAGCCCATAACACTATGCCTTTTCCCTGCCTTTGTCAGTGGCTGTAGTTAACCCACAAGATGAGAAGCGGCATGGTAACTCTTGCTTACCATAAACGGAGACAATTTATTACCCTAATGGATTTAACATTCTGCAGCAGAAGATTTACATCTTCTGCCGTTCCTGGTGCCCTGGGTTTGCAGCTCAGATGACACACCAGATCTGAATGGCACAGCACATTCTCAGATCTAAACAAAGACCTTCTCTAAGCCCCCAAAAGGGAGCTGTCAGAGGACATAAATTGTCATGGCTCGTAGAAGTCAGTGGTATAGTTTCACCAGCTGGAGCTCAAGCTAACTTCATCAATTGATGAGACAACTAATCCATGCAGTCGTCTCTCTTTTTGAAGTAGTTCTATCGCTTTATTTTATTTTTTTTTAATTTCTGTTTACACTTCTAGTCCTAATGTCAATCTTCAAGCTGTCATCTGAACTGTTCTCACTTGTTGCAATATCACTGACAAACCATTTTTGGTAATACTAATGATTGTCTGCTGGTCTAGGTACTTGGCTTATGCCCTTTCACTGTTACCAAATTTAGCTTTGCTATTATGTTGCAATTGGTGGCTAATGCCATATGCTAACATTCCTTTCCAATTAGCTTCTCCAAACACATGTGACAAAGAGAAACCTTTTATTTTCCAAGCGCATACTGCCAGGCAAAATTAGCATACAACATGGTCTTTGTGTCTTGAGTGAGAGTGGTGTTTTTATGGCCAAAATGCCAACGAAGTTAAGACAACACAATGCAGGAGATTACAACATGAAAGCTGCCTGTTGATGCCACAGGTTGTAATTTTAGTTTAGCTTAGAATTTCCTCCCCCACCTCCCTCCCCAAACCCAGGCAAAACAAAAAGAGAGAAAAACACAGATAAAGGCAAAGACAAGAGAAGAGGCAAAGGAAAGGAAAGTGTTCTGCTACAGCCCAGCACAGGTAAATCTACTGATCCTGCCCATTCTCCTCTTTTGCTTAGAAATATACTGAGGTTGAAGGTCAAGCATCTCCTTTCTAACAGCCAGACTGGATAAGCCAGCATCAGATATGCCAGTGAGAACCATACTCAAGATGGCTCACACATGTTGCTAAAGCCCAGGTCGCACCCAGCTCCCTGGCCTCATCTGACTCCAACACAACATCATAAAGAAAACTTCCTTATCCACCTCTTCTCAGCTCTGGAGTCCAGCAAGTTTACATTGGCCATTTGCAGAAGAAAAGCCTTAAAAAAAAAAAAAAATCTTTCCTCAAGAATGTCAGGGCTTTCATTTAACTACAAAATGTTTGCTTTTGTGTATCTTTGAGTTGGAGCCCCCTATCCCAGAATAATTTATGGCTGACCATAATTCTCATCATGGATATAAGATTTTGTAAATGAGGAAACTGCTCAGAGGCCTTTAAGATCACAAGTTCTAATACACTCAAGTACTTTGCACATGTATGCTTCCCAAAACAGAACTCCATAAGAGTTGAGCACCACCATGACTGCTTTTAATCAAACTCAACATTCAAAAGAATTAGACACAGTTTGAGCATATACAGCAACCAGTGCGCCTTTGACATGCATACCCCTTTTCTCCTCCCCAGACAGCATGAGGAGGCAGAAAGGCATTTAAGCAGGTGACATAGCCAGGTCAGGGAGGTGCTTCAAAGGCTGAGCATTTCTGGCATCATGGAAAATACTTTCCTCGGGGTTTGGGAACCTAGACTATCTCACACAATTACAGAAATAATTTAAGATGCTATGATTTACTATCATCAAAAACCTGATGCGCTAAATCCCACTCAAACTGCATTTAAGACATCTGTAGGCTTTGTTGATTGCTTTCCTAAGTCTCCTGTCCCCTAACACAATGACGCTTTACAGAGATGAGTCTTGAGTTTTCAGACTGCAGAACTGGATTTTGGAAGTAGCTGTACATGTAACCCATGGGGCAACAAGTCAATGACTCTCAAGCAAAATTTTTTAATTTGCTTTGTGGAAACTTTTGTGTAAGTAGCTGTTCATGACAATAAAAATTTAAAATTCAAATTGCCATAAAATTAAAGGAAGGCATTTGAAGAATGAATAGAAGCTCTCCCCTTGCAACTAAAGTAGACGAGACATCTTTGTTCTTTGCAGTTACCAAATGTTGGAAGCACTCTATACAAATGTTTTGCTACATGATCCCATAACCATCAGTGAGAAAGAGGCAGCTGACCTTCTCTCTGAATTTCAGAGTTCAGCTTAATACTGGTGACTGTAAGGTTGCTCAAGTTATCCAGCGTGCTTAGCCACATCTGTAAGCCCTGTTAGCTAAGGACTCGCAGGAACCAGGCAGGATTCAGTCTGGGTGGAGATGGACTGGAGCCACGAAATCTGGAGGCAGTCCCATGCAGTAAACCTCTCTCATATATTTATATCTTTTATTAAGAGTCACATAAGGTGGCTAGACAAGAGTCTGATTCCCACCTTTTTCATGTCCTGCAATAGCTTCTTTAAGGCCTTGTCACTGTTGCTTCTTGCACAAGCCACACTTTACTTGCTTCTTTTCCATGTGTAGGACTGGGCAGTCCTTACACAGCGCTCTTCACATGGCTCTGGTTTGCTCTCTGCCCCCTCTCCCAGTTCACAGGCAATGCCTTATCTATTTTAGTCCAGGCGCGGACCTGCAGGAGGAAGCTATGGAAGCGGTGGATGCTGGACTCTGCCCACCACGTTAGCCCCAGCAGCATGGCAAGGCCAGGGCAATGGGGCAGCCCCACCATCCCCACCCCACCCCGTGGCTCCACACCCCAGCAGGCAGCAGAGGGTCTGGAGCACAGCAGCCATGGGAAGTGATCTCCCCCACAAGGGGAGCAAGCAGCCACCCCAGTCACTCCAAGTCATCCCCAAGATGCCACAGTGATGAGAACATGATGACCAGGTTAGACAGGGAAGGAAGGGAAAACAATCAATTTGATGCACATGGCAAGTCTGCAACACCAGCACTGGTGCATGAAACTGAGCCAGCTGGAATGTCCTGGTTTCGGCTGGGATAGAGTTAATTTTCTTCACAGAAGCTAGCATAGTGCTGTGCTTTGGATTTAGTACTAGAAGAATGTTGATAACACGCTGAAGTTTTTAGTTGTTGCCAAGCAGTGCTCAGACTGCTCAAGGACTTTTTGAGCTTCTCCTGCTCGGCCAGGTGCATAACAAGCTGGGAGTACAGCACAGCTAGGACCCAAACTGTCCAAAGAGCTATTCCATACCATATAACGTCATGCTCGGGGGGGTTTGGTGGGTCGGTCGGTCGCGGGGGGAGTGATCGCTGCTCGGGTACTGATCGCTGCTCGGGACGGGCTCGGGTCGGCGGGTGGTAAGCAATTGCATTGTGCATCATTCGTTTTGTATATTCTGTCGGTCGCGGGGGGAGTGATCGCCTTCCGATTCTTCTTATTCCAACTCATCTCCCTCACTGAAGGAGGGGGGGGGGGGGGGGCGGCTACGTGGTGCTTAGTTGCCAGCCGGGTTAAACCACGACATGGAAACATGAACAGATGCTTGCAAGAAGGCAGACAAGCACTTTAACACCACTGCTAATAAAGGGTGAAACAGAGGCAGGGAGGTTAAGTAGTTTACTTAAGCTATGGAGCAGAGCCTAGTTAGGCATCCTAGAGCTGTGCTGAAGCCACCATTAGACCAGCAGATTTCAAATCATCCTTCCCACAAACTTCTTCTGTGGTGATATTTCTGAACAATACCAGGGAACATTCCATCATAAATTGTGCTGTGTTCCAGTTTCCACATTATAGCCATGATGTAACTCAGTAACACTTTGTCCCATCAAGCCCAACAACAATAGATTTAATCAGAACATTTGTCTCAGAGAGACAATGGGGAGTTCTGATTAATCTGGCACCAAACTCTGGCAGTTGCCTACAAGTGACTTTTTCCCTTTCTAAATGCTTGCCCTTGGCGGCTCTTCAGTATGCACTATGCCAAGCCTGCAGGCTGCCAGGAGAGCTGTGAAAAGGTCCTATGCCATTTGACATGCAAAGAACATACTTCATTTTAGAAATGTAACATTTTTGCAGAAACACAAGGAGGAAGACGTTGTTCCCCAGACATCCCACCAGCCAGCCACACGAGCATCAAGGGCAACAGACCACAGTCAGTCTTTAGGCCTTGCTGGTGGAAACCAAACTGCAACCACTGAGAACACAAAAGAGGGGAGTGGACAAGGGTAATGCTGCATAACTTCTCTGCAATGGGCCGGTTGGTTCCTTTTACACCTCTGCTACTTTTCAAGCAGCTCAGACCACAAAAACCCTGTGGGTTGCTGCAGAGTGGAGAAGCCCCTCACACAGAGTAGGTGCAGATAGAAACCCAGGTGAGAAGTAAAAACACAGGTTTACTCAAATATGGTGGTTGACAGACATCACAGTCAGTCAAACAGGAGCATATCTACAGCCAAATGTGTTCACAAACAAAGGCAGGGCTCAATTCTGGTTCTGTGCATATTTCTGCAGAGACTGTGATTGTGATAGGACAGTGCAACCAAGATGACAAGCAGTCCTAACAACTTGTGTGGCTCTTAGTAACACTGGCAGTAAGCTGCACTGCTGCATCCAAGCAGCAAGTGGCACCAAGCAGTCCCCTCAGGGTGGGATAAAATATTTTTCAATTTAGGCTTAGGGGATATCCTGTATTGTCCCCTCCCGCAGCCCTCTCCACTCACAGCCCATCCCAGACAGCATTCTCCCCTGGCTCGCATGAGGACAGCCTCCCCACATCACCCACCCCTCCAGCCGTCCCAGGCACAGCACTACCCACCAGTCCTGCTCACATCCCACACCCAGGCTGGTTCCCTGCATGCAGCTGCCTGCCTCCCCAGCACTGCAGTCCCAAAAAACCTTTCCATAACGGGCCAGGATATATCAAGGCCAAGGCTCAGGCTTGTTCTTGAAGTAGATTGCTGCTGGGCAGTAACGCTTAGGAGTTGAAAATTTAATGGGAGTGTCCATCTCAAACTAGCCCTTGGCATTTGCAATCTAAGAAAGTTTGACGTAGGTTGGGGGGTGATATAAAAAAAGAAAACAATGAATAAGAAAGAAGTAATGTAGTAACCAAAGCCTGCAACAAGGTCCCAAAGCAACTATCAGCCTCTGGCTCTTGTTCCGTCTTTCTTCCTCCTGCTCAGCTTTGCTGTCACTGCTTTCACTGCCGTAGCACAAAGGAAAGAGGCCAGTTCTGCTGTAGGAGATTTGGGTCTGGAGAAAGAAAGGGGTTTTCCCCAAGGATCCCCGTCAGTGGAACTATAAATAACACATTAGCACAGCATCTTCTGCAAATCTTTCTTTTTCCACAAAAAGAAAATATTAAGGAAGCTTCTCCAATACTTGAGACCAGACAAAATTCTAGGTTGCCTTGTTTTCACCAACATCCTATTCTACTCTCATCCTTTTGCCTTTTTCACGCTTGACGTGAGAGGTGCTTCTGCAGTTACAAAAGCTTTTCTGTGTGTTGATGCTGGAGTTGAAGAAGCTTCCTCTGGATGGATCTAGTCCATGGAGGGTTGTTACAAGCATATTACTCATCTTGGTCAGCCCCCGCCCACCCATTCATTTCAATAAAATATGTTTGTTTTGTTATAAATCTTGATTTGGGGGAAGTGAAGTGCCCACCCCTGCCAAGAAGAAATGGTATATTCTACATGTCACCATTATGTCCTCCTCTTAAGAGCTAGATGTGAAATGAAGAGATCAATTTATGCTAAGGCCAGGTTTTTATCAGGTTAAGGCTTGTAACAAAAGGAATCTGTATATGGAAAGTATATTAAAAATGACTGAGAGTTACTAAAAAAAGTCACTGCTCAGAGCACGTAAGCCACTGCCTTGTTTACTATATAGTTTACCCCCAAATCCCCAACATTCTCATGACAATTACATTATTGTTTCATCCACCACTGACATACCATCCTGACTGTGAGAATCCATTTCAATAGCTCGCAAATCATAGAGGCATATCGCTAAGTATACAGCCAGGGATAAAAAAACCACCACCAAAACATTCTCTTAAGCTGTCTTAGAGGGCCTTAAGATATCAAGTAGAAATCTCTCTGGTTTCTTAAAAGCCTGGTTCATTACAGGAATTATATTCCTGCCTTGGAGATGTACAAGTGTTTCCAGTCCTGACATGTTGGAGCTATGTGATAATTAGAGTTCTTCCTCCAAGCTTGGGGGTGCTGGAAAATCCTAGAGATGCCCATGTCCACATGGTTGCAGAGATGTTTGAAAAGCAGACAAAGAAGACCCAGCTGTAAAGCCAATTATCTTCTAAAATAATTTGGAAGCCATTTAGAAGCTAGTAATAGTGCATATACACCATAGGTTTTTTCCCTCCCACCATCAGTAGACTAATTCATATGCAATTACATTCTCAGCTGACATTATCGACATTCCTAATTTACAGCATTTCAAGGAGACTGTAATGTCACACTAAGCCTCTTCATTACTAACCATGTAGATATTTCAAAACTATCTCTTCAGTTGCTCCGTGTCTTCATTAGAGATAGTTTCAAACTAGATTTCTAATGCCCCAGCTTTGGGGTCATTCACTATGTAGAACTTTGGCCTATCCCTTCTAATGAGTAAGGCCTACAGAAATGATGTTCAAGTTAAAGCAGCCTTTTATGCAGGGGTCCTTTACACCTGTAAGTTTGGTTCAGGCCTCAGCATAACTTTTCCATGCCATTGAGCAAGGTACATTTACAAAGAGTAAATCGTGCAGTGAAAACAATGTTTGCAGCTGTAAGGGACCAAGCCCTTCTCAATGGATAGGGCAGAGACCTGGAAAGAGGAACAAACTGGCACGGCCTAAAACACAGTTCCATTGACCAGTCAAGAAAGGTTTTACATGGTGCTTCTCTGAACAGATACTGCTCCCAGGAACTATTCACAGCAGTAGCCATATCCACAGTTACCCAGTGCTCAGAGACTTGCAAATAGCCATCAGCTACAGAAAAACAGGGCCCAAAGCCAGTGATCCCCAGGTTAGTCCATCTCAGTATGTTATTTATTCACTCCTCACTCTTTAATATAAGATATTTTAAGGCCTACCTCCAGATTTTTCCTTTCCATATGCATTTCTTTTGGAGTCTAGTAGGTTTAATTATTTCCAGACCTTGAGCAAAGAGCGGAATGCTGAAAGAAACCTAAAACATATGATTAGAACATTTTTTTACTTAAAACATGATGAATAATCCATTACAATTATTTATGTCTTGGGATTGAGTCAAAGTAAGAAAACAAGTATGTCATAAATGACATCTTGATATATTTTGGTATACCACTGAACTGCGTCAATGAAGTGACTTTTAACTTGTTTGGTTTAGGTTCCCGAGAAATCTTATCAGGATTGTTGCTGAACACAAGCCAAAGCAGATATTGTTTGTATTTTGAGTTGCAAATTAAGGGAAACACAGGAAGGTTTTTGGGTAACTATTGAAGACAACTGAAAAAAATTAAGATTTTGAGAAAACAGCAGTGGTTGTGATGGTCTAAGGGCACAGGCAAGGCAAGTCTGTAAGGAGACAATAGTATTTCTGAAAGTGTTCTGTATCTGAAAACCTACCTACTTTTTCCAACTATAATAACCAGTTTAACAAAAGGTATGGTCTCTACCTACAAACTTTGTCCAAACTACTTCTACCTTACCCGCTGCCTACAAGCCTTGCCCTGATTACCTCTACCTACAAACCTTCCCATCCCTTCAGGGAATCTAGTTGCTTTAGGTCAAGTGGGATTGAGTGTAATTCCAGTGATAACCTACTGTGAATTAAGATGCATGGTCTAACAATAGTCACAGCATATATAAACACCTTTAGATACATGATGCTGAAGAACATCATGGATCATAGTGTGTGCATGCATCCCTTTTATAGCCAGAAATCACTGAATCAACTTGCTTTCAACTTTGAGTTTGCCATCATAGGATAACTCAATCCACTCTTTTTCTTTACCAGAAAGCTTGATGGTATGGCACACTTTTCTAGCAAAAATTGGTTTCTAATCAATTCTCATTCATTACTCCTCCAGGAAAATATTCATTACATTCAACAAGCAATACTCCTATGCTAAATACAAGATCAGGGTTGATTTTTCAGCTCTGAAAGGCCATTTCGCAGATCTGGTGTGATTAGCAGTTTTCTCTTTTGCTTCTGAAAATCTACAGTTTCTCTATCACTGCCCTTATTTTGTTTAGAATTTACAAGGATGAAACTCCTGCAACTGTAATCAGCATTTGGGTTTTAAAAGGCCTGTGAGCAAGACTAAAGCAACCTAGTTCGTTCATTCATTCATCAGAAATGGTCAGCACAGTAAGGAAACCTTGCACTGCACTGTGCTCAAAGCAGTCAAGTGAGTATATCTTCTCAAACATCAGCCACCTCTCCCAAAGGAAGCAGCAGGCTGGTGGCTTCCCATTTTGCTGCACAAAACAGACAGCAAGTGGGACTGCAGAAGTCAGGATTAAATAAAAATGATGATCCATGCTGCCTTGAAGAATGACAGGCACTCTTGGTTTGGGTTTTTTTCCCACTTAGCACCTCAAAAAATTTTTTTCACTTTTGCCAAGTCACCACATCTGGTAGTTTGTATTTGTGTGGTGCCAAATCCCATGTGAAAGTAGTTTTGCCACAGCAGGGCTACCTGTGATGATTAACAAGCACATGCACTGAGTCTCCTCTGCGGTCATGCTGTCTTGCTAGAACTTCATCCATTCATAACTCATCTTGAAAGAGCAGTTCTGATTCAAACCTCATGGAAGAAGTATCACATAAGAAGTTAAGCAAAATTAGTGGTGCTGGGATTTATGCGTCATTGCAGGTAGAAGATCTTAAGACTTCAACACACTTTATGAACTTCACTAAAATGACACATCTTGCATTCTTTAACACATTGTTTCTGGTTAAAAGAAAAACCCACATCAAGCTGTTTTGCAGCTTTATTCTTAAGAATCAATGACACAATGTCTGTTGTTGCAGATAAAAATGAGCGCTCTTTGTGTAAATTTTCCCGATTTGAGCAATCCTAAACCTTTACATAGTATGACGTTTCAAGGGCTCAAAGTCATGGAGAGACACTGAGGGCTTTGGCTCTTTTCCAGTTTTCTTTTGTTCTGTTTCTCTATGGGCTTGTGTTTTTTTAAGCTACCCTTATTAGCAAATTGCTTCATTCCTAGCTGAGGACCTCATTCAGATCCACAAGCAGCTTCCAGAGCCCATGATCAAATTCCCTACAGAGAAGCAAAGAGTCAGAGGGAAGAAGGGAGCAGAAGACATCAAGGGCAGTCATAGCCTCTTGCCCCTTGGCCACAGATGCCTGCAACAGCACTGGAGGGAGCCAAAAGGACCACCCCCACCCTTGCAGCTCTGCTGTTTGGGAGGTCAGGCACCTCAGTCTTGTGATCCTTTTGACACTGTCACCCTCAGACACAGCCTGTCCCCATCCCCTCCCTGCCCTGCTGGTAGCAGCTTCTGCCTTGGGCAGCCTTGGCCTTTACAGGGCTACAGCCAAGCCATACACCCCAAGCCTTCCAGGTGATGGGCTTCAGCAGCCTGGGATGGAGGCATTAAGAATCAGATCAGGCGACTGACCCTGCTTAAAAAAAATAAAAAGACACTTCTCTAAGTGCTCAGTTCACCAACCCCTTTCACAACATAGCTTCACCACCACCTGTGCCAGATATACCCTGGGTGACAAGAAGAGATGGGGGGATCAAAAGGGTAGTCACAGCCTTGTTGCAATGCAGTAGCAAGGGGGTGAAGTTAAACCATCACAGGGGTTACTGCTGGAGGCTGAGGAAGATGCAGATGTGTGGATATCTGTTCGCCCATTCAAACTCCACTGGAACAAGAAAACAGCTCCCCAGGGTGTAGCACAGCTTTGTTGCTGACCTCGCTGGTATTGTCTTCAGGAGGACAAGATACACATTTTTCATTCAAGGCTTCTACCGTTAAACTTGAATATGCATTTCTTTCCCCAGCCACCTCAAACACAATGTCTTGGGCCAATACAGCCATTTTTGTAGCTATGGGATGAATCGGATCAGGAAATTCTCCCAGGTCAAAACCTGTCATTTATTTCTCAACCTAGAGTAGTCAGTGTGCAGGCACTGGCACATGGTGCAGGCAGCACACCACAGCCCAGGCAGGGGTGGGATGCAGGGCAGGAATATACCTTGGGTTAACACAGCAGCCAAACACCTCCTGTAGCAAGAGCCCATCCCCAGGCAACCCACAGACATCTCATCCCAAGACAAGCAGTGCAGGATCAACAGTAGTAACAGGGTAAATCACATATAGGGAAGCTGGAAGGAGAAGAAAATGGGCGAAAAATATTGTAGAAGAGGAAGCCACGTGTCAAGCTTTCTCTAGTCTTACCTACAAGTGTGTAGTGAGCTGTTCCATCAATGGCAAGTGTTGGGCAAAACAAAAGCTTGGTCATCAATATGCACATGAATCCCTGGGGCTGTCTGTCCAGACCACACCCCAACCCAGGCAGTGTGCAAGACCAGGGAAGAGGAAGGATTTACTTTGATCTGCTAAGCAGTGAAGAGCAGGCTCATTGCAATGTCTACATGAAGCTTTTACCTCTTGGTAGTTCACAAGCTCAAAGTCTCTTAAGACATGGGCTGGAAACATCACCATCAGGTGCTCTAATTGCCCGTGATTCCCACTTTACCCATGCAGCAAGATGAAATATTGCTCCTGCCTGCACAGGGCAGGGAGTCCCACCTCTGAGCTCTAAATCTCTGGTGACAGTGGGAACTGGTGCAGCCACAGCTCCCTGCCCTTTGTCCCAGGGATGTTCCTGGCTACGTTTTCCCACGTGAAGGGCCCAGCCTGTATGGTGTGATACGCTATAACCGCTTGGTGCTGATCCAACACTTGTATGGCTTCTCTTAGGGGGAATTAACCTCCATGCATGACCATCACCCAAATACACTCTCCACCACACTTTTTATCTCCCCAGTTGGTAATTGCACCAAAGGAGGCTCTTGGATATATATCAGTAGTAACACTTTCTCCCTCGCTTGTCATTGTTCTTCCATGATTCAAACAGCTTCAAATAACAGGTTTGAAAAATGGACAGGGCTTGTAAAGTGTGGGAATGGAAAGTTTCTGAATGTTGGCAAGTGCTTATCAACCCCTGCATTGTAATGTCAGCAATCAAGTGGCAACAGAGCTGTGCCAAATTAGGTGGAAAAGGAGCATACACAAAGAAAGATCAATAGATTTAAAGGCAGAATTGCTATGAGCATGAGTACTCCTGAGTAATTTCACCCACTATTTGCTGCAGCAGGAGTTTCTCTTTGGTAGCATCTCTAAGTGTTGTTCCAGTGACCCTCAAGGAAGCTGACAGAAACATTCAAGTTTTCCCAGCTGCAGGGCAACATACACCTCACTCAATTTTGCAGCTTTTAAGCAAAGCCAGTCCAATAGCTCACTCTTAGTTACTTGGTGAAAATATCTTATTAACCCATGAAATCTTTGTATGTGCTTAAGAACATCAGAGCACTCGGGCAGTCCTTCAAAAGAGAAATGTTACTGGCCATCAAGTGCTCTGTGACGCTACAGAAAAATTGTTGCTCAAGAATATGTAGTGAATGCACTCCTTGAGAAGTTCTGTAATAGATAGTGTTATTTCACTGACCACTATTGAAGTGATGCTCTTGGTTACAGTAGGTGGGAACCTCAAACACTGAGCAATCATACACTGCACATCTTCTCCCCGCAGTAAGGATTGCTTAGCCATGCTTCACTAGTGCAGATATTGTGACAAGAATCTGGCAGAGCACAACTACTTTGACACTACAGAATTGCCTTTTCCAGAAAGCCTCTGTGGATAGAAAGACCTTCACTCCCCCAAAAGTCCATCCAAATATTACAAAAATGTAAAAAAATATTCTGCCCTTTCTCCAGCAACTTTTGCAAGAGTTAGGGCATCTCCACCAAGCATGGCTGCCTCTCACACACTGAGAAAACCCACCCTTGACAACATTGAATTCCACCCCCCCCACCCTAGACACCATGTCCTCCTAAGCACTCCATAAAAAATATATAAAGAAATAAAACACGTCAGACTAGTTAGTAAAGGTTGAGCTTAAGCCTAATGCTAAGCAGGTTCCTATTAACCCTACAGATCTTAGCTGAGCTGTTCCCCAGGATGCTGCAACTATAGCAAGAAGGTATTCAGATTTATCCAGTGTAATGCCTTCTTCCCTGGGTCTTGTCAATGCCCCTGCCCAATGCCAGACATAGCTACAGCAAAGTCCAGGTTATACAAGGACAGCCCTGCACATTTGTCTCATTCTTCCTGAAAGCAAAATGCTTAAAAACTTGACCCAAGACTGAGTTTTAAAGAGTCCTCTCTACTTACCCCATATCTATAATACCCATATCTTATGCCACTGACTTCTGTCGCGTATTTAAAGCAGGAGAAGTTAAGACTTGCAACTATTGCCATGGAAATCAGGATCTGCTGACCCTGGTAGACAGGCCTACCCTGAAGCATGAGGAGTCACTGGGACTCAGGACCATAGACCAAATCTCTACTCTGCCAGAGTCTTCAGCTCACAGGCAAGTCATTTCTCCCCAAATCCACAATAGCATCTGGGCACCAAAAGGTGTGGAGGCAAGTCAAGTGCCCAAGTAATTTAGAGCCTCTAAGTCTAAACCTCTTTGGTGTAGTTTCCCTTCACTGAAAAAGTGGAAGAGCACCTTCCAGCCTCCCCCAGCTCTTGAGAAGAACCTGGGAGGTGGGGAGAGATCGCACAGCATTCTGTCAGTAAAGCAACTAATAACTATTTAGCTATGAGGGACATGTGGGGATTCAAGGGACAAGAGCAGCTAGCCAAGCCAGCTTGCCCAAAGTTCAAATGGTAAAATGAGTGATGCTCTTTGGGTTTGTACTCTTTCTTAGATGAAAGCACAAAGGACATCCCACTCATGCTGTCCAAAACCACATCTTTCCTAGGCCAGGACTTGCAGCATGCACAACTGCAATAAGCCAGGAGGCACTTTGGCCAAGCCACTTGGTCAGGTACCTTTTCAGAAGACAGTTTGTGTACTCAAAACAGTGAGAACAAAACGTACAGGCTAAATAACTTAATAAACAAATATGTACCTTAGGCAATTGGTGTTCTACCCTGTTCTGTTGCCCTTCATTTACTGAGGTGAACAATGAATTAAATTATGCTTTGCCAAGGAGAAAAAAACCACAACAAAGTCTATTGAATTGTGTCAGAACATCCCATTTTGGAAATGAGGCAAAAGTATTTTTGAATGGCAAAACCTAAATTTATCATTTATTGAGTCACAGTTTTGAAGTGGTATTTTCACCCTAAATATAGATTACTCAAAAAAATTACCAGCTACGAAAAAGTCTTCTGTTTTGAGAGAGTCATATCAGACACGGGTGGACTGTCTGAGGGAAGTTTAAGATTCCACAAAAGCATTTACTACTGTTGAAGTGAACACAAGAAAAAGTTTTGAAATGGGGAAAAACCTGAAATATATAACTGTTTTTATTATCATCAGATTATGCTATTCTCCACATTTTAGATCTTTCAAAGGTCAAAGCCTTCCAATGTCCATCATGAGAGTGTTGCACTTAGGACTGAGCTCTTCAGTGTGAAGCCCATGGTCACAACTCAGATGATTAAGGAAATTGCCAAAGCACCTGCCAGAATTTCCCCATTTTTGAAGGAAAGCAAGACAACCATGCTTTTCTTCAAAAGGAAAGGCTTAAAGGCACTATGTAATTCTTCTTGTGCTTATAGCCGATGAGCCAGACTCAGCTTGTAAGGTTTATCTTGGTTTCATGGTAGAGAGTCCTGCTGATTGTAGCTTCTCTGTTCAAATTAAGAAGCGCTGAAATGAAGACGACTTGCATCTTCATTTACTTCAAGCCTGTAACTAAGGGATAAGCATCTCTTATCCACCAGCTCTGCAGCCATTTCTCCTCTTGATTGTGTATTCTTTTACTATATACAAAGATCCTAGTTTGGAGATTTAATGCATTCACAGCACAGGTACCCTACGCTGCTCAAAAGGCAGTGTACACTGCCTTGCACCACAGCACACGCAGAGCAGGAGGGCATCTTCACAGTACAGGGTAGCACATTCACTGCAGCTTCACCCCAGCTTAAAGCCTACTAGGCTGCTCGCACTGCCAATCCTACCTGTCCCTGTGAAGCAATACTGTTAGCAAGTAAACCCTTAAATTTTTAGTTGCAATTAATTATATTCAGCTCCTCTGTGACAAGTTATAAGGTTAGCTGGCAACCATATCTCCACAAGAACTGCCAGACTTAGTAGAAAGTGGTTGCCAAGTTATATTCTTTCTTATTTGCTGGGAAAAATTATTAAGTAAACAAGTAAATCCCAATTTATTTTTTAAACGCTCATTCTTAAGGGATGAACTGAAAGATAATTATGGCTTGGCACACCTGTGTTATTTTACTTTTCTCCCACCCAACACTGGAAAGACAAAAACTTTTCTTAGAGAGTGTATTCATAGATTATCTGAGGCAAGAATGGGGCTTTATGACCTCTGGTTGGATGTCCTGGCCAGCACTGGCCATGGACTTTCCCTTGCTGAGCCCACACAACACTTTGAGCAAGGTTGGGGCTAGATGAATTTTGAAGACCCCTTCGACCCTAACGTATTTTATGAGCCTATGACTTCATAGCCTTTGTTACAACCACAGGTTGACATCAAGCACACATTCTGGCAAGACAGTGAAACCTGATATTAAGGCTGGGGGCAAGTTTCATCCATACTGCCAGTTTCCAGGAGTAATTATCTCATTGAGTGCAAAATCACCAGCCTATAATTAGCTTAATTGCATCCTTCTGCAGCTCCCACCAATGCCAAGCACTACACAGCCAGCACTGGGCTGATAATAGATTAAGCACCCACAGGTGAGCCCCATCAGGGGGGATCAACACAGTTTACAGCAGCAGACAGTACTATTGGCTAACCTAAGACTTTGGCTTTATGGTCTGTAAGCTACTTGCCTGTATGCCCATTTCTATCCCCTAGACAGCTTAGATAAGTTTAATTTTGTTCTGAATTACTCAGGAGTTGTCTCATTTACATGACTAGCTAGGCAAAACCTCAAGTCACACAGACCCTTTAAGGAACAAGGCAGAAAGGGCAGATGGAGTATCACTTTCTAGAAGAAGACTATCATGATCACTAGAGGTTCCTATCACAAAACTTCTCCAGACTATGCCATTAGCTTCATTCCTAAGGAAGTAGCACCCATTGCTATAATGGCAAAGCTTTGTAGCACAGCTGGTATGGACCAGGCCCTGCCAGCCACCAAGAAAATGAGAGAGAAGGACAGAGAGGTGGGGAAAATACTGCTAAGGGTGGAGAAAGAAGGTAAGTGACAGGCATTTTTACACTGCAAGACCTGGTACATACCTTTAAGGAGAACAATAAAGCCCAGCAAAAAGCACAGTACATACCAGTGGTTAACAACACGCAAGCTGAGTCTCTCCAGCCACTCACCTGAGATGGGTCTCCTACCTCAGCACTACTTCTCCTACAGCCACCTAGGAAGAGAAGTGGCTGGGTTTATAAAGCCAGGTTTCCTGAACAGGTGCAGGGAGGGCTCCTTGTCTCTGCAGTAGTAAGGCTGACCCCATCATGGAACAATCTGGGAAATTAAAACTCTCAGGAATACCTGCTGGCTTGTTTGCACGTCCCATGAACATTCTCCCAGTTTTGGAGGAAATGGGATTTCCAGCCCTGGCTTCCTTTCAAGACCTCCCCAAAAAGTCAAATGTGTAGGTAAAAAAGTGTCATTCTTAATTAAGAGCCACCATTTTTTTCCCCAACACTTACTAATAAGAGGCTTCCTTGCCCTCAACACACCTGGCACCCTGCCAAAGGTGACAGGCAAAATGGCTGAGAAAGGACTCCAGGGGTGCAATGCAGAGTCTCTGGGGGTTCAGTGCTCTGCCAGGATTGCCTTTAGTGTCTTGTACTCCTGACTACCAAATTGGCCTGTTAATTTTTTACTTAATGGCTTATCCTGGCTTCAGCTATAAATCTCTACAGAAAGAATCAAGTTAAAAATTGTCTCACACTTAGTGATACGCCCTAAACAGACACTACAGACAACGCACATACTGTCACAACGGGTCTCTGTATTTAGGTCAATTATTAACTGAGTGATGCACATGATGTTTAAGTTCTTACTGTTCTTCCAGTGCTTAATGGGTGCTACGTAGAATCTCTTTTTTTAATGTATGCATTTTCTATTTATTACCTTTTTCTATCTGAACTCACCTCCACACATATTCCCATATTCATTCAATGTGGATTGGTGGCAACCAGTCAGGACTTCATCAGGAGTCCTGGGGTTTTCTGAGTTCTCCAATGCTGTAAGGTCATGAGGATTTCATTTTAACAGCAAGTTTAAAAGGGCCCCTGATGGCACTTCCCTCCAGCCGATGGACCCTTCCCCTCTTGCAGGGCCTGGTGGACCCGGGCAGTCCAGCTAATTCTTCTCTACAGCCAACAAGCCCTGATGAACAGGCACATCTCTTTGGCCCAGGTTCTAAGTTCAGGCTCCTGGTCCTGCTCTTTGCACCACTGGGGCTCAGAGACTTTGCACATAAACTATTATTTTTAAGGACTCCCTCACTGAGAGAGACCAAGAGGGACATCACCTGTGGGTGTGAGAGCCTGAAAGGTGACAAATTAATGCCACTCGGTGACATTCAGGAGAGAGGAAAAAATGTTTAATTGTTTTAAAGTGTGAGTCTCCAAAATCAAAAGGCTCATTTTCTCAATCGCTTTGCCTGTGTAGCTGGCCAGTGGGTGACTGTAATCATCACAACAATTAGATGGAAAATTCAGCTGTTCAACAGAGAATTGAAAAGTGCAAAATAAAACAAACACAAAATTGACTACAAAGTTGCATCACTCTCACGCGGAACAGCAGGACCCTCTTCGCCATGCAGACATGCTCAGCAGGATCATGGTGGTCCCTCCTCCCTCCATCATGAGCCGCTGATGCTCAGCCAAGACCACTGTGCATCACGTCCAGCTCTTGGCACTCATGCCGAGCAGCTCTCTGTCATTTCTGAGCTGCACAAAGGGCATGGCGCTACCTCAGATATAACATGGGAGGCAGAACACTCCTTTTCTCACTGGTTTCTTAGTCTCCATTTGCCACCAGCCGGATGAGTTTCTAAGTGAGTCAACGGTATATTGCCACTCCATCCTCATGGTGTTAAAAGTAATTCATGCTGGATTTGAAGTGAAAGCTAAGTTGCTTCCTTGCCTTAGTCACCATCAACTAATGGTGGTGGTTTTGCTTGAATTCCCCTTGGCGGTTCGGCTGGAGACCATTTCTTTAGCTGGGATTCAGCTCCATTTCAGACAGGGACAGAAGAAACAGAACTAACACATCCCGGCCCTGTTCCTAATGCTGCAGTCAGATGGGTGGGCTTCACCTTGCTTGTCCCCTCTCTCCATCACAGATGGTCTTTAAGGTCAAGTCAGACAATTATCCACCAAGCGTGACAGGGCTGGTGTTGATAGACAACCCTGTGATTATTTTGGGACATACTGGCTACCATCATGAAGCAGAACAGCTACTCTGTCATGACTTCACATGAGCGAGCACATCCTTATGCCACCAGTTGGCTTAACCCCCTCCCCAAACAAATCCCGGAATAGTGTGTGTGGTTGTCAGTTATTTGCAGGAAGATAGGAGTAAAGAAGCAGCATCCAAACAATTAACATAATATCCGATGTTACTTTTAACTACATGGCAGTGAAACAAATTTTCTGATGACAAATCAGAAACCCAACCATAAATAACCTACTTTAAATATGAAGAACCACCGGTCCTTAAAAAGGTCCGCAAAGATGAGACTCTAGGGGACAATCCCACCACTCACTTTCAGCCATCACTTAAGGATAGTACCATGAAATACCCTGTATCATCCATTGAGAGACACTGCGTCCTCCAGAAACCAGTAAGAACGGCCTTATTTGGAGGCTTGGGCTCCCATTATCCAGGCACCCAAACCAAGTGGTGGAGGCTGGTTGTGCAAAACCTTCCTCCAACCTTCACTATAAAATTTGTGGATTCACATTGTTGGTTTAAACAACGGTGGAGAGAGGTGTCCTCCTGAGTAGGCTGTCAGTAGGTTGTGTTTCTGAGCAAGGTGTTCAAGAGGTGGACATGCATTTAAACCAGCAACATGGCTGCACGCTTTTTTTTCAGGAACAATTGCTCCTCTTCTGCAAATGTGGCAGGGATTCTGCAAAGCCATTGGCAGGAACTGGCAGAGCCACAAGGGAGCCAAAGCTTTTGAAAAAGCAAAGCAGAATGTCTCTCCTTTTTTGTCCCATTAATTACTTCAACAATCACCAAACTTATCCCCATGTTCTCACTTGGACTTTATTTCTTTCAGGCCACGCATGTGACAGTAAACCATTATGGCTGCTCAAGAAACAAAAGTTGTGGCCACATAGGCACCACCATGAAATGAGGTAAATCTGTTGGAAAATGGAAACTGAAGGCATTTCTGGAATAATTTTGCCTGGGACAATGTTCTTTGTCCTCAGGACAGCTGTGCCGAAGCACACACTTGGCCTAACGTATGTGGCCTCCACGCTTTCATGCTGAGCTTTCCTTTCCTGGGCTGCTCCAGCCACGCAGCCTCAGCTACATTTTTCTTCCTGCATAAAGTCATGTGCTCATTTTTTACTCAACTTTCCCCTGATTTTACTACCACAGATTGAATTATTAGGTGATGCCAGTCATCCAGAAACTTTCTTCTGGGAGATGCTAAGCTTTGAAAATGCTTTCACAAAGAAATTTCTCCTATTGTTGCATTTCCTCCACTCTATCCAACATATTTTTAGTACTCCCCCTCTCTAAAGCACAGTCTTAATTTCAGCATTTAACAAAATTTTTACCTTGGAAAATGATTTCTCAGTCACTAATGTGCTTGGCTAATTTTGGATTCCTGCTAATCAATCTTTTTTCCAGCTCTATCATACTTGCTCATGATTTAATATCAGTGAAATGAGAACTGAGGCTTTTCTAGAGTGCAAAATGGATAGCAGCACTGTTTGCAACAGTCAAAAATAGAAGATTTTAGGATTAAAAAAATAAACAGCAAAAAAAAATAGTGTATGTATTTTCATAATGAGCAGCACTTTTAACATTATCTATCAGAGGGATAGATTTCCCTCAGACGGAAAAAGACAAATTAGGGCCCTGTGCCTCCACATCCCCAGCAGGGAGCAGGCAGATGCTGGTTTTCAAGCCCCAGCATGAGGACATAGGTGATCTGGCACTCCAAGGTCACACATCACCTGGGGGGGTGACTTTATCCAGAGTGGTACGACACCACCTTTTACTGTTTCATTTTGTTTTATTTAAAACATTATTTTCTTCCAGCTTTCTGTTTGTTGTCCAAGCTCAACGAGCTCCAAGGTGCATTTTATTTCTTGCTGTAACTTATCAGCATAGCTTAATATTGAGAGTAGAGCCTGATTCACATCACCGCTCTCCAAGAAAAAGGAGGAAGGACTTTTTTTTTTTTTGATGATGATGATGAGCCAAGACAGGCACTACAGCCTGTTGTGCTCTCCTAGACAGGCTCATAGCACTTGGCACCTTAGTTCCCTCCTGAAATGTGAGAGGCTGGTGCACCCCAAAGCCTAGTGGCTGCCCTGCCTCCCTGGGCCATGGATAGCTGGGGAGCAGAGAAGTCTACACTTGTCTGAAACTCCAGTTTGGTCAGTACAACCAGCCTCTGCTGTAATATACTAAAAAAATTAAATTATTGCAGTGTCAAATCTTTCCTACCCAGGTAAGCCTGGAAGCATTTAACTTCTTTACAGAAAGAGTAGGAAGGATGATATGGGGACAATCTTTTTAGCAAGGCCTGCTGTGATAGGATGGGGTAATGTTTTTAAAATAAAGGAGGGTAGATTTAGATTGGATATAAGGAAGAAATTCTTTACAATGAGGGTCGTGAAACATGGAATGGGTTGCCCAGAGAGGTAGTGGAAACCTAGAAACATTCAAGGTCAGGTTGGATGGGGTTCTGAACAACCTGATGTAGTTAAAGATGTCCCTGCTCGCTGCAGGGGGGTTGGACTAGCTCACCTCTAAAGGTCCCTTCCAACTCAAAGCATTCTATGATTCTATGATTGTATGTTATTTCCCTTCCTGCTCCATAGTTGTGACTAATCCTTTTAATTGAAAGACTGCATTGTTTTGTAAACTGGAAAATTAATTTTAAAATGTTTTCTTGCTGTTGAGGATTTAGATGAGATTAGGCCAACGCTTTGGCTAAGCAGCCCCAGTCTTAGGCCTTGGCTCTCCTCACTCACAAAAAGCTCTTTTCAGCTCCTGTCCAGTCTTAATTACAGCTGCTGCTGACTTCTGGGCATGTTCCCTAGGAGGTCTTTTCCTTATAAGCTTCTCTTGGTGTGCTTCCCATAGAAATTAAATTGTGCAGCATTACCCCTTTCCCTGTCTTTGAACACATTTATTAGGCAATTTTAGATAAACAACCTTCTTTTTCGCATTTACCAACCCCTGCCACTACACAGGTCAGGCTTACAGGAAAAGAGGTATAAATTTCCATGGAGCGCAGTGGGAACCACCTGTGCATATGATGCTCACATGGCACCCCACGCCTGGGTTGCTCAGGGTGGGATTCACCTCCATCCTCCTGAAGGGCCTCAGGGATGGCCTCTGCAGCTGGCAGGGCTCATACAGCCACCAAGCACTTGCTGCCAGTGGCTTCTCGCACTCAACACCTTCCAACCAGTCCTGGAGAGCCCAAATGCTAGCCTTGGACCCCGAGTGTCTACCAGCATCCTGCCATCACAGCACCACCTGCCCAGCTCCCCTGCTGCTGCCTGCAGGTGGACTTGAATCTATGCTGAAGTTGAAGAAGCCGTGTTGAAACCCAGCAGCCCTGTAAGACATGATGCTTCCTAACCATGCACGGAGCAGTAGAACACTTCACCATATCAGGCTTCAGAGAGCTTCATTTTTACCTCTGGTGAAACTTTGAGCTAAAAGAAACTAGGGTAGACAGACCCATTCCTTTTCTCAGGGATGCCTAAGTCACTAGTAAGGGAAAAATAACCAATTCTCATCTATCTTCCTCTAGGAATGTTGTCTGTGCCCTTATACATATGCATATGACTGATATACACAGAGGCACATGCTGCATTTTCTAGTTGTGCGAGTCAAATACTTCTTCAGCAAAAGAAAGGAGCCAAAATTGCTCTTGAGGTCAAATGCATCTTGGGACAAGCTGCTTACTTTCAAGCTTTTAAACTCTCTGCAGTTTGAAATTTGGATTAAGCAGCACCCTTACATGGTAGTACATCCATTCCCTCTCCTTTGCCTTAATGTGAAGTTTGGCTGCTGGAAGATCCTACCTGCAAACTGGGCTCCATCTTCTCCAACTGGAAAATGACACTGCACATCTATCAACCTCCTGAACATATATGTTATGGCTTAACCCTCCGAGGATGCGGAAGTGTTCCCAGCCAAACCATTGTGAATGCCCCTCATCCAAACCTCACTGCCTCTTCTCCCACATGTGTCTAACAGATGCTAAATGGGACAGAGCATTGCCACTGGGAAGGACTTTTTGCTCGTCTCTGATGTCACCAAGGACCAGGCTCTGAAACAACCTATGTCCTTTGAGCACGGCAAGGTCAAAGCCAGCTGTCATCTAACACAGCTTGTGCTCTCACGGAAGCGTACGCCTATTGTCACAGCTGCTGTAAGAATTGGGCATTTCCCCTCAAGCCTTGACCTGGATTACATACAAACTGGTCACTGCACCGTGCTGCAGAGAAATTAAGTTAGTCCCAACATGAAGAAAATGCTGCAGGACACTTGGCTACAGCTGACGTTCTCTCACCAGCAGTTTGCAAACTCTGACCCCACTGATTTTGAGAGGGTGCCCGGCACCTCACAGCTGTGCGCCGAGGAGGAGCCGATGCCGAGGCTCTCCTGCGCCCACCCACGCCAAGCAAAGCAGAGACGAAACACATGCTTCTTACAAACAGGTTTATTTGCATTTTGACTGGAGCACAGATTCTAGATACAGATTTCTTCTGCACAACAGTACAAGAGCCAGTGCAAAATATGCTTTTTTTTTTATTCATGTACAAAAAAACCCAAAAACCAACGAACAAAAAGACAAAGAGTGTGGCAGTATTTACTCACAACTGGTACGCCTCAGCCTCCAATCGACCCACCTCCACTCACCCTCGCCCGTCATTCTGACTTTGTGGTCAGCGTCGCCTGTCTCGAACGGCTGCATTGTCAGTGAAGAGAGGTAACTCCCCTAGCCCATTGAAAGATGAACACTTATGCCAAGCAATCTGGGACAAGAGCAGGCTACTTTAAAAAGTTGGACACACCAGCTGCTCACCAATGTGTCCCCCAACAGGGAGCAGAAGAATTTTGAGGGAATGGAAAAAACCAAACCAAAACCAAATCGGAAATGCACAAAAAATTAGGCACCAGCTTAACCCATTTTTTTTTAAACAGAGGCAAGGCTGTTAAGATACACCTCCAGTCTGCCTTCTCATATTCACCCACAGTAGTGATGATCAAGGCCAAACAAACACTCCCCACTTTGAGTACCCTGTGCTGTCAAACAGATTATAATCTTAAGAAAACATTTCTATTAGTAGCATAAAGTTAAACCATTTCATAACTGGAAGAGAAAGAGAAGCTACAGTCTGAATACAAGTATTTCTTTGAGAATAGTCAAAAACAAACCAGAAACAAAAAAAACCCTGTCCCAGTCATTCACCAGATGATTGTTAGAATTACAGCCAATGCTTAAGCAACACAACATCGAGCTAGGAAAGTCATCGTATGGTTGTTCTGCTTAGGGAGTAGCTCTTACTAGTTTATGAAGCATTGGGAAATCTATTTCTCTTTAACTAATTTTCAGAAGCTGCAATATAGAACTGCAGTGTTAGTGCAGGAATATGCTCATCTTCACCAAGGCCTGGGATTTATACTGCAGAAATTCATCAAATTTACATCACTCCAAGTGTACCATGACCGAATCACCTAGAGTCATTATTATGGACTTTTACATTTCTACCCAAGGAATGGCTGGGTTTCAAAGCTTGATCAACCAGAGTCTTTTACATTGAACTGCAATTAAACAAAGCAGAGTACCAGTTAAAGCCAAAGAACACAAGTACTCAGCACATATATGTTTTGATACAGTATGGTATGTATGTGTGTATATATATGTATAAATATGTATATGTTACATTATAAAAAGAATGCCATTCAGGGCTTCTCAACTGCAAGAATTCTTTTACCACCTGCAAATCTTGAAACTTCAGCCCATTAAATTTCACACCAAGACAACGAGAACTCTAATATTTTCCAGATTGAATTATTTTTTCTATTTTAGCCAATTAACCAAGCAGGGCCAGCTGAAAGAACAGGAGCTTTAATTTTAATAACACCAGTTCTGCCACCTCAGGCAGATGGCACATGTATCATGGGCATTTCTGTGAGTTCTCAGACCATCACCAGAGTTGTACTAACTGATCCGTATCAATTCACTCAGTTTCCAGAGAAAATGCCTCAATTTATGAAATAACTTCAAACAGCCAGTACAGTTCTGATGACAGGTTAGCAGTCCTAGCTGGAGTCATATGGGTTTTAATCATGTAATGGTTCAGCCTTTTCATCCCCAGCAAGCCCACTTCTACTCATAGTGGCTGTCACCATACATCCAACCTATGAGCTGGACAGTTTGGGATACCATACTATTCATTGTAATCCTAAACCCCAGAGCCTATAAAGGTCTGCTGTACAAATTTCACATATAGAGCTGAAAAAAGTCTCACTTAAATCACTTCAAGCAGGAGGTTTCATTTGTTACTTTAAAAAAAAAAAAGAAATAGGAGCAACAACAACAAAAAAGGCAAGAATAAATGTAACAGGCACTTAAGAGCAAAGTAAATGCAAAACCCTTTTGGCTATTTAGATGAGGGGGAGATACTCATCTTCCTTGCCTTTAGCCTATCTAGAATTTAGATATCTAGCCCAGACTAATCGTTTGTGCTTCCTCCAATCTTGAGGAGACAAAAGCTTCCTTCTGGAGGCTGTCATATCCTCAAATAGGGCAAATGAGTCTCTCCAGGGATGGCAGACCCTGTAACCACAGGGAGTGTCTAAGCGATTAGCTAGATTACCTGCCACTTACACAGGTGAGACGAGTCTCTCACTCTTCCAATAAGCCACTAACATAAATCCTGAAGGTTTGCTTGGTTCCTGCATGGACAAACTCACCAACTTCAACAAGGGTTTGCTTTTGTAGTTTTGGGAGGCAGAGGGGAAGATTGGTCAGCAGTCCAATCTCACACCAATGTTGGTCTGACCGCTTGCACCAGCTGCTTGGCCACGATGGTTCAAGGCCAGTTTGCCCACATACAACCACCCATTGGTTACGCAGCATCAGGCAACAAGGGTGCAGTATGTTTTCCTAACACCCAGAGATGCATCTCAACCTACACCTTCCTCAAGGGGGGCAGCAGAGGGGGAGGATGCTGATCTCCTCTCTGTGGTGACCAGCGACAGGACACAAGGAAATGGAACAAAGCTGCATCAGGGCAAGTTCAGATTGGACACTAGGAAAAGGTTCTTCACAGAGAGGGTGGTCGGTCTGGGAACAGGCTCCCCAGGGAAGTGGTTACAGCGCCAAGCCTGTCAGAGTTCAAGGAGCATCTGGACAACACGCTTAGTCATATAGTTTAGTTTTAGGAAGTCCTGAGAGAAGCAGGGACTCAATGATCCTTATAGGTCCCTTCCAGCTCAAGATATTCTGTGATATTCTATGATTCTAAGTTGAACTCCACATTTTCCTGGACACCAAACTAGGTGTGCTGCGTCTTCATGGGTGTATATGTTACTGAGCACAATCCTCCAAATTTCTGCTGGGACTAGAGAGGTTCAACAAGGATTAGAACTACTCTGTCAGGTAAGGTAGGCCTTATATACATATTAAACAGCTTTACAAACAGGCTAACATAGATACAACAGTAGACCCCACCTAGTAGGACAATATTTATAATCTATATGATTGTTTACTCTGGTATACCTTCTTACAGCATGGAAAAGAGAACAAGATATATTGTCAAATTCACCCTTGTACCAGTATAAAATTAGTTGATTCTTAAAAAGTCTAAATACAACAAGGCCCTAACGGAGAGTTATTTTTTTTGTTCAAAATTAATCAAGCAAGTGCTACTGAAACACTATGAGGGGGTTTGCACATAATTCCTTATGGGCAAGATTTATTTTTTTAAATAATAAAGAACAATTTATGTATTTTTTTAAATAAGCAAACAGTTCTCAGTCCCGAACTCTGGGAGCAAAGCTACATCTATCCTTTCTTCACACTGCTGTGTTTCAGTATTGCTGTGCCCCCTGAACTACAGGGCTATGACATGTAAATTGATATGGTACAGGCTATACTCCTGGCAACGCCAAGGTCTTTTTTAAACCCTTCTCATCAGGTCAGATTCACTTCTCTGAGCTGCATGCCAACAACAGCCACATCAGATATTAGGCCAGCATTACAAAACAGGATGAAAAAGCACAGCCAACATACATCTTCTAAAGTACCTTCCACAAAAGCCAAACAGCTCCTGATACACAGGGGCACATTGGTCCCACCTACTCACAAACACAGCTGGAATTTATTACCTGTTTTGGAGGGCAGCCTGTAACTGTGTGGCCACAACCTGGATGCCTCCATGCCCAGGGCTGGGGGCTCCCCCGCTGTCCCCCTCCATGTGCATGGCAGTGCAGAGCAGGCTGCAGAGCCAGGGAGGCAACACAGGAGCCAAGGCAGGGTCAAGCTTGACATGACAAAGCACCTTTCTCTCGAAAAGATGGCATTTCCCACCCTCCATGAAGGCATATCTTCCCCCAAAGCTTCCCCTAGCTTCTCTGTCTGACCTCCCTCACTCCAGGAGACTATATACAACTTCACCACCTACACAACCTGGTCCTCAACAAAGAAGCCTCAAGCTCCTTCACTTCAGGGGGAGGAATCACCGAGTCCCAAAGCCTGGGTATCATTTTTGGAGAAATGCTGCAATTCATGGAGCATCTAGGACAGCCAGTTGAGCAAGATCGTGCCTAAGTAGGCAATGTTACTCAATCAGCTGAGTTGGCTGAAGGTTTTCCCATTGTAACATGATTTTTCTATTCTAGTATTATTTTTGGTGTAAAAAAATCAGTGGGGATGGGTGGGTTTCTTTGCGCAAAACTTGATGCTTTTAATGAAAAAAGGTTGCTTTTCTCAGTATTTTGCTCTTTATTTCTGTTGGGAAAACTTGAAACACATTGGTTTTGTCAGAAAAATATCAGTCCATGTCTGTCCGAATTCCTCCAGTGTCAGCTGGGAGCTGTAATTCACGGGCTCCATGTCCCCCTCTTTCCCAGAAGGCTGGGCTCCTGGGCACCCCTCCAGCCTTCATGACGCATTCCCCTTTTGACTAACCCATGGTAAGAGCATCATGGGATCTGTAACCCAGCCAAAGAGCTGGGCCCCAAGGGAGACAGGGCGCACAAGGCACTTGAATGGTAATTTCTGAGGTCTGCAACAGTAGCTCAAACTGATGCTGCTTTAAGGGCCAAATGGATTTAATTAAATGTTTCCATTTCAAAAGGCTAGAAGATTTTATTCAGCATTTTCCAGCTGACAGTTTCTCATTTAAAAAAAAATTCCGTTCCAGGAAAATTTTTGGTATTTCAGCTTTCCATCTCAATTCAGGATGAAATTAAATGTTCAAGTATCAGAATTTGATGCTATATGGACATTCTGTTTGGGCAACAGCCTTATTAATTAGCTTCCAAAAGTGAAATTACTCCATCCATGCAAGAAGGGTGTGATCCAGTTTGCCTTTGACATCAGTGGACGCCACTTTTTCAGTTTAGTGGAGCCTGGGTAGTGTCCCAAAAGACCAAGGGGTGGAGGGTGGAGTTGACCATAGTTGCAGATATTGGAAACAGGAGTCAAGAGTGAAATAGCAAGAATACAAGAAGCAGCAACTAAGATGACCCATTACCTGGACTCAATCAAAACTCAATTTTACTTACTTAGTGAGTAACAGGAGGAAAAATCATTAAGATTATAAAACCTAATTCCCAGTTTCAGTAGAGCTAGAAGTTAATCAATGCTTTGTAGAGTAGAATAAATCCATAGTATGAATTTGTTATGAGCTCTATAACCTTCAATGTTCAAAACATTTCCTCAGAAAACCTTCATATACTCAATTCAAGGAGACTACTCTAAAGCTAAAGATATAATATGGTACTGAACTTCTTTGCCTCCAGTTGTCTGTACTCCCTCGAACCCTGCAAAATTGTTCTGTTGGGTTGGTTTTACAGAATCTCTGTCAGGACGGACCAAGGTCTCTGGACTTTGAGCACATCTACAGGTAGAAAGCAGCTAAGTGCAGGCTTCGAGGGTTGACACTCTGGGTGAGGACTGGGCACCAAATCCATCCTCTGCATTACCCAATCTGTTTCCAGATTTAGCCCCAAGCCTTCCACCTCAAAGAGTGAAAGAAGACCCCCGGGGAGCCTATGTCCATCAGCAACAGGGTGTATGTTGAAAGCAAGAGAGCACTCAGTAAATAAATCGATTCACCCAACCATGAGGGGTCTAGAGAATTGGGTTTTGTTTATCTTTCGTTTCCCTTTAGTACAAGGCAGATGTTTCTAAGTCATAAGCAGAAACCTCGACAATTTTTAAGACTGAAGAGGAAGGGAGGGAGGAAGAAACATGTACAAGCTTTGAGGATGTTCTCAGCTCCAGCTTCAAAAAAAGCCAAAACCAAAACCACACACCACCAAAAATGTATATCTGTAAAAGCAAGTTTTTTTCCTTAAGCTGTTTGGTAATTCTTAGTTCATAGGAGCATTTTATCCAGAAGGTTCTTCATGTTTCCAGTCTAGGTTGTAGCAATCTCAGTGAGGCACTAAATTTTAGGCTGTTAAAGTCTTTCTGTGCAGCACGGTCACTTTAAAATGATGTGGTAGCCATCATTGCTTTCAGCTGTAACAAAGAAGTGCAAAGAATTTTTTCATTGCTTTTAGAAAACAGCACAGATACAGAACTCCAGATTTTCCTCTTAGGTAGTTTGCAACAGTTTGTACTTTTGTTCCACAACCCATTCATGAAAATCAATGTTGAACATCTAGGTCAAAGCATTTATATAAAAAAATACAACGTACTAACTGTCATCTTTTATCATTTTACTAGAATGTTTTCTGCTCATTTATGTCAGCGGTACCAATGGATTTATGAAAGTTTTATAACAGTGTAACTGAGAGGAAAGCATAGATCAATCAGTCTATCATAGTGTAAGTTGATGCAACACCTTGATTTACACTAGATTAGATTACTTATCTTTTCAGGATAAGAGCACTGAGTTTGTGATAACATTTAGTGCAATTGAAAGGAGAAATTATCTTTAGAACTGCATGTAATAGCAGCAGCAATACATACCTTTTAATGTGCTGATAACAAAACAAGATTCATCTTGGAAGTTTTGCACCATCTGAAGGGCAGAAGGACAAAGCCAACACAAAATATTTTTAGCAGTTTAATTCAGGTTTCTTTCAGTGCCAGTATAGAATTTAGAGGAGAGTTATCAAACAACATTTGGTGTCTAGTCCTACACAGCCCTGAGTAACCCTTCCCATAAGGTTGTTGAAGGACATGGCTGATTAATTAAGGTCCTTGCAGCTGCTAATGTGCTTAGGAGAAGTTTATACTAAAGTGCTTGCCTAGAACTGATCTGGCTTGTTCAGCATTTTGCCATCCTCTTTGCAGCTCTTGATCCTGCAAGCTCTTATACCACTCCAGTTAGTCTATTAAAGACTATGCTCTTAATTGCCTTCAATGAAGCTACACTAGTTTAGACTGGATGAAGACAGTCCCTCTCCTAATTCTAGCAATGGTGATACACATACACATTCAGCTGAACCGTGAAGCTTTGGTGAGTTTACATGAGCATCTGGGAGAATATCTAGAGGTGGTCAGCCCTGAGAAATGGACTCCTTGCTGAATAAAGGAATATTGTTACTATAAAGCCATCTCAGCACTGTTCATCTGGTTATTTTGACCAGACATTAATATAGACGCTGTGCTTGCAGGAATCATTTACCTGTTTGTATTTTGTCAAGGCACAGGAATCTTAATGAAACCGCTATGAGAGGCAAGGCAGATCATGGGAAGCAAGATCAGTATCTAAAGCTATTTGAGTTATTCATGGAAAAAAGCTAGATTTTTGGAACATGTGCAGGTTCTAGCAAGGCCCCTGACTAAACAGGTGAGTTAAGAGATTCAGCTGATCCAATCTGAAATGCTCACTTAAGCTTCGTCCTTAGTCAATGCTTCCTCCCATCTTAAAGTAGCTGTGTGGGACAGAGGAGGTGAATTACCTTCAAGAGGGGTCTCATACAGTTGGAACAGACACTGGACGCCTAACTTCAGAGAGGAGGTGACCAGAACCTCTCTGCTCAGCTCAGAAAATCCAGCTTTAAGCAAAAGCCTTCTCCTAGCTATTGAATATAGTTCAAGTAGAGCACTTCCCAGCCGTAAGCTCTCACATCAAATATCCTTTTCATCTTAGACTAATCTCCCTATTCTCTTTTGGGTTTAACATCCACCCCATGCCCCTGCAAATCAAACTTCACTGGCCAGTCTGTGTGTCTGTGCCTAATGATGCATGAAGTACATTCATAGAGTGCCTCACTCTTGCCACTATAGTACTTGAACAAAAAAAAATTATTAAAAAAGCAATAGACATTGTTAATAATTGACTTAAATAAATACTTAAGGCCTTATACCCAAGCTGGTTCAGGCAATTCCCCTACCAAGAGTTGCCTCCAAGCACTTTACATCCATAAAGCATCACGGTTTCAGATTTAATCAGGCTGAAATAGCAAGGAGACTTTAGGAATAAGCATTACAGCCTTCAGTTTAGGCTCCAGTTGAGACCTATGCTTTGCTTCATTTGTTTTAACAATGTTTCTTATAAATGAAGCTCCTTAAGTGATTCTGGTGCATGAATGAGTAAGTAATTTAGTGAGGGGAAAAGAGGAAGAAGGGCAACTCACTATTAACCTGAAAGTTAATGGAACAGACTGAATTAAGCCATCATATAATGGGACACAAACAGCTAGCAGAGGTCCATGAAATTATAGTGAGTGCTTACACACCACTGACTCAGACCCAGTGGCTGTAATCACTGGCCAAGATGTAAGAATAATTGCCCTAAAGATTTTCAAACTTGCCTTCTTTAGGAAACTTTCCTATTCAATTTTAAAGGTTCTCACTTTAGATCCTTCCTTCAGAATTTGTTGAAGTAGTCAACACGAAAAGAAAATTACCTATTTTGTTGTGGTTTGTTTTGTTTTAAAAAAAACCTCTTTTACAAAGCAAAGATCTTAAAACCACACCAAAATCAATGGTATGCATGAATGATTTGCTTTAAGTATTTGCTTTAACTTGTTGGGATTAGTAACTTTGCAAAGCTTCCTTGAAGACTCATTCCATAATTTAAAAGGTCATTCTAACTTCAAGAAGTCAGACAACTGTTACAGCTCTGACAGAGTTTGCACTAAACCCTTACCTCATTGCTCACTAATACATGGATCCCTGTGGGTCCCTGCCGATAGATTCGATTTATCTGCTGTGGAGAAATGCTGTACAAGTTTGCAATCTTCTCGATTAATTCCAGCGTGGTCAATTCTTCCAAGAAGATTGCATGATATACTGCAACAAGTTGAAAGCAATCACAGAATTACAGAGTAATTTTAAAATAGCAACTACAGATAACACCAAGATGTTCAATATCAACAACTAAATGGGTTTAAGATCAAGGTTCAAATTCTGATAGTAGATAAACAAGCTTAGTACCTTTGAAGCAGCCCCCAAATATCCAGCTTGATGATTTATAGAAAAATACCCAGTATAATAAATAATAATAATAATAATAATAATAATACCTAGCACCTCTCCTATGAGTACAGGCTGAGAGAGTTGGGGTTATTCAGCCTGGAGAAGAGAAGGCTGTGGGGAGACCTTATTGAGGCCTTTCAGTACTTAAAGGGAGCCTACAGGAAAGATGGGGACAACCTTTTTAGCAGGGCCAGCTGTGACAGGACAAGGGGTAATGGTTTTAAACTAAAACAGGGTAGGTTTAGACTAGACATAAGGAAGAAATTCTTTACAATGAGGGTAGTGAAACACTGGAACGGGTTGCCCAGAGAGGTAGTGGAGGCCCCATCCCTGGAAACATTCAAGGCCAGGTTGGACGGGGCTCTGAGCAACCTGATACAGTTAAAGGTGTCCCTGATCATTGCAGGGATCAGGACTAGACGACCTCTAAAGGTCCCTTCCAACCCAAAACATTCTATGATTCTATGACTCTGCTTGGATGCAGTGGGTAAATAAGACACACGTCACTTTTGCCCAGAGGAAAACACAGGGACTAATGACACTGGAAAAACACTCTCATAAAGACGGTAATATTTTTGGATAATCTGCTTTTACTGATTTTGACACTTTAAAGTAGATCCAATTAAACAGTAAAACACATGATACGACGTTACACAAAAGTAGTGTTTTATTAGATGTTATCCCACTGACCCCATAGGCACAAACTATAGACTACAATGTATCAAATAACTGTAGATGACACTATTATTTTTTAAATCCAATACAAATGGTAGAAACAAGCAGGTAGAAAAGCTGTGCCTGGTTAATGCTATGCACACGAACCGGGGACAATCTCTATTCTCATTTGATTGTACATCAATTCATGAGGGATAGTTAAGAGCCACAAGTTCCCAAAAGCTTTGAACTCCCAAGAATTAGAACCTCACTTTAAGACATAACAACCTTCCATTTCCCAGAATATTTTCAAACAAGCCATAGTCTAAAGCAAATTGTAGATGGGAAGGTAATTTTTAATGCTATGGTCCCTATTAAGAACTGAATAGAAACTTTGCTGTGGCATTCTGCAGACAGCTTGTAAGTAGGCCTGTTTCCCAGGCAGACACTACCAGTTGGAATCTGTAGCCCTGGTACTAACCAAAGCATCAGAACTGGGATAAACAGGACCTCCTTAAACATGCAGGACACCAAGCTGTCCCAGGCAGGAGCTCAGGCAGAAAGCAACATTCTCACCAGAGAAGTGTTTAACCAAACCTGTACATAAAAACTTACCACAAAGACTGCCATCTCCATTTTCTCGTTTTTGGTGGAGATGGGACCTGTTTTGCTCTGGTTCTTGACAGACATAAATTGTCATCTTGGGCCTTACATTTCTATGAATTATTAAAAAACAGCAGTGAGTTATTTAGTAGGTCTAAAATTGTTCCGTTCAGCTAGCAAACACTGAGAGATGGAATCATTCAGGCTGTACATAAATAACCAACTAAGGGATAGTCTTGATGCTGGTGACTAGATGTCTTAGGAGGTCTAGTAAGAGCCCCCTGGGAGGTGGCGGCACAGTGCAGAGCACCTTAATCTCTTCAGGATCAGATAAGAATAAACAGCTTTCAGCACTTGCCAAGCAGCTCATCATACCTGCCTTTACTGATTTGAACCCTGCCCAGCTGGAGAATTTATGTTATTGCCATATAAGTAAGTTTAAGAGTCATTTGAGGCTCCAGGGAATGGTTGGTTGGTTTGTTGTTTGTTACCCATGATGGAGATGCAACACAGGGTATTGTAGGCTGTGTCTCGTGGACAGTGGATGGAAGCTATCAGCTGGTAGCAAATAAACCACTGGAGATCCACATTATGATGCTTCATTTTGGCAACATTTCTGAGCTGTGCTTGGACTTGAATACCATAGTGATCTCCAGCCTCTGAGGTGACCTCTCTGAAGTGTTAAAAGGTCTAAATGCTACAACTCCAGGATTATTTCTAGTTAACACTGAAATTCGCGGGATGCTGCCATAACAAAAAAATAGGAAGGAAGACGTACAAACCTTCCTTTGATTGCATTAAAGAGCCGAATTCCATCAGCAGGCCCACAGATTTGAACAAAATCTTCTTTGGACATCTTCAGTAAGTCAGCACCTACATATTTCAAATTGATTTTTTTTCAGAAGTTAAGCAAATCTTAGCTTCCAAATTGTGTGTATGGGCAGCAGGAAAGGGCAGGGGGAGAGAATCCACAAAGCTAAATCAGACAGATTTGACTAGAGAAGTTGCAAATTCAGAGAGGTGTACACTGCAAATCAATCATTGTGAAACAGAGCTAGAAGCTGCCAAAAGAGCAGTGCTGCACTGGAAGATACTCTAGCCAACTGGGAGATAAGCTATTTAACATTAAATGGCCCAATTTTCTCCAACTACCGTGTTTACCAGTTTGTTTAACCATGTTGCAAGTCAGAGACAGGCTCCTCAAGGTTTCAACATCTTTAACAATTCCCCCTTCCACCATCTTACTGCTGTGTACAACTACCTAATGGGAGCGTACAGTGAAGATGGAGCTGCAGATGGAGCCAGACTCTTCTCAAAGGTGCACAGGGACAGGATGAGAGGCAGCAGACAGAAGATGGAAGATGGGAAACACGGATTAGGTATAAGGAAAAAATTTTTCACTGTGAGAGTAGTCAAGTATTTGAA
Source organism: Gorsachius magnificus (assembly GCA_034008185.1). NCBI lineage: Eukaryota > Metazoa > Chordata > Aves > Pelecaniformes > Ardeidae > Gorsachius > Gorsachius magnificus. Next base: position 13,864,996 of record CM067085.1, on the reverse strand, counting down.
GAGGTAGCTTAGAGAGATTGTGCAATTTCCAACCAACTTGGAGATACTCAAATACAACTGCACAAGGCCCTGGACTTGCTTCAAGCAGATGACTTGCGCCTAATGAACTCCAGAAGTCCCTTCCATCTTAACTTATTCTATATTTCTACAAACTGTTTTGGCAAATGCTAACTAATCTAGAACAAAAGATCAGACCAGTCATCCCATCAACAGTGGCCAGCAGCAGATGCTATTGATATGAAGCATGAGCTGCACTTACAAAAGAGAATAAAGACAAAATAATTGGACTGTTTAAACTCACCCGAAAAACTTGAGAAGAGTCTACAGAATGGAGAGAACCTATTACGATGAAGCCACTGCTGGGCATCTTGAATAGAAGCAGAAGGAAGGAGATGCTACATTGCAAAAAGAATAAGAAGGTCTTGAAATGAACTGTTCACCAGTGTCCTAAAAAAGAAAAGCACCACATTAACATGATCTCAAGTACTTACATCATTGCTGGGAGGCAGGAGCTCCACTTGGTGGGTTGGAGAACTGTTGCTAAAAAAAATTATATAAAGTTGGAAGAGAAAAAAAACATTATTTTAAATTTAACATCGCACTGTCCATCCTCTTCCCCCTCCTCCATTTGACTCAACTGTCACAAGTTACATACCAACTTGGCTCTTTTCTCTATCAGATTTAAGAAAAGGTGTCCAAAAACTGGGCCAAAAAAGGACAAAAAAACCCCAAACCCAAAAAACTCTACTTGAGCCTTTGTTGGTCAGTTGAGTTCCTACTCAACACTGAGAGAAAAACTCAGTCGTGACCTCATTCAAGCTTTTCCATACAGGTGACTCACTAATGTGATGCCATCTAAGCAAGGAAGTTGTGACCTATGGGTGTGACTGAACTGAAACATTTTGAGCCAGAAATCCCCTAACTAAATCCACTCTCTAGTAATGATTCTTTGCAAAAATTTAATAAAGAATCTTGTAATCCAAACCTACTGTTATTTTAAACATAGTAAATCGCAATTTAACTATATTAGACAAAACCACATTTCTACTAAACCAAAACATAGACAGGACTTGACACATGAAGGATTTTCCCAATGAATTAATAATCTACCACTGAAAGAAAATGCTCAACAGATCTCTCTACTAACACCAATTCTTGTCATTACAGTGTTTGTCCTTATTCATCGATTGAGGTTGCTCATTGAAAAATTGTGATACAACATTGATTAACTAATGAGCTGTGTGGAGAGGTGACAAGGCTGTAGAGTCCTAGAGGAGGAAAAGAAAGACCTATGCCAAATTCCTAGGGGAAAATATGTTGCAGGGAGGACTCAGAAGTACCAAGGGGCTGTGCTGTGCATTTTTGTCATCAGCTATCATCTTGGGTGTTTCTTTATGACAGCCATATTAATGAATTAAACATGCCTCTTGTTAATGCTTTGTTCTGGAATGGCTTCTCAGAACCCAGACTGTTTTGCTCCAGACAGAATTTCTTTAAATCCCATTCAGCTGGGAATTCAGCACCCCAAACCACCTCAAGACAGAAAGGAAGGAAGAAATACCAACTCTGAAGAGGTGCTGAAGGCTGAAAGCCTCTAACACTCTTGTCAGGAGATACTGGGAATTGCTGGTACAGGACATGGTGTGTTCTCTGACCCCTACAGAAGAGTAAGAGAGGAAATTCACAGCAGAAATTGCCCTGGTGGTCCTCTGATGCTCACCTCCCATAAGCAGTGACATACAAATAGTACTCTGCATTACAGGGAATTCCTGGCTGGAAGATCTTAAAAGTCTTTGTGGGAAATATTTGCCCCTTTCTAGGAAGGGTGGTCCTTGATCTCTTGTTCCAGGGTATGAAATGCATGGACACACAAAGCACATGCACACAAAGTTATCAACAGGAAAGATAAAGCATTTATTTGTTACATACCCATCTCCAAGGTTGAAGCTGTTGGGAGAGCTGTTGTAGCTTGGAGATGGAGCATTGTTCATTTGATAAGGCACATCTGGCCAGGGGGAGCACTGTTGGAAGAAAGGCAGTGGGGATACTTTCATAAGGATGGAAATAAAGGATTTGATTCTCCTCCTATACCACATTCATGCTGTTGCCACGCCACTAACTTCAGCTCATCACTCCTGCTGGGAGGAGGAGACAGGCCATGGATTTTTTACGCCGCTCTCCAAGTGGGATGTCAGGGGGCCAGATTGATTCCAGTTGTGCATTCCACATTTCTCCCATTTCACAAAGCCTGTCCCCGAATAACACTGGGCCAAAGTGTGCACAGCTGTAAGTCAGAGCAACACCAGTGTCAACTCAGACTGAAGGCAGCAATGATACAAAAATACCCCCGGTCTCAATTATAAATCCCTAATTAAATCCAGGCAAGAGTGACAAATACACTCCAGTGGCATTGCTTCAAGTTCATACCAGTGAAAGAGCAGAATTTGAACCAGCCTGATAAAACCTCTGGCTATTAGTTGAGGAGCTTGAGTTATAAATGGGTATTACAGGGAGAAAATTTAAGATAGACAGACGGACACAAAGCTACTAAAAGTCTTCGCAAATATAGGTCAAACTCCATCGTCCATTACAGTAGTGTAAAACCAGAGTAAACCAGCTAGAATTGGTGATTCTGTTCTGAATTTAAGCCACCGTAATCAGCAGGAGAAATCTAGCCCTGTGGAACCGTCAACAGCTCAAGAAAATGCTCAGTCATATCCTTGTTTGCAATGGTAAAAAGACGACAAGCATAGCTTTGGAGTTTTATCATCTCCACAAATACTAGCAAATATTTAACTCTTTGGCAACCCACATTTCCCCATGCAATATGTCAAAGTGCATCAGAGCTCATAGGAAGAGTTTGGGATCTGCCAACTCAGTAGAATTAGGTCTGTGTACACAAGAGCCTTGTTAACAACCACTACATTGAATTAGAAAACACGCTGGTCGCTCCTGGCAACTTGAGGAAAATTGAGTGGGAGGGACTGGATCTCACAAACAGGAAGTTTATTTAAATTAAGAAAACCCCCTCATTGTTAGAAGTCCAGTAAGCCACTTCAAAAAACCAAGAACTAAATCAAAAAACAAAATATTCCCATAGGGAGCTGGAACAGCACTTTTAAACCATTGTCTTGAGTCCTGTTGCTTAGTAACTCTGCAGCCTGGGGTAAGCTTATATATACATCTTAGTAATGGCAGGGAGGGGTAGGAACAGAGACATCTCTGCACCAGATGCATCAGAATATAAGACATTCAAGATATTCCTCGAGTACAACCCAGAGATCTAGCATGCAATAGTAGCCTCACAAGCACGTTCACAGAAAAACAGATTAATAATTTAATCAGACACCCTATTCATCTGTTCAAGTGCCCCATCTCCAACATGAGCTTTTGCCAGACAGTTCTGAAGAAAATACTTCAAACAAGTGGCATCTCAGTGCCACGACAAGTGCCCGGGAGCATGGCAGAAGATAGAGAAAACGCCTCTTTTAAAGCTAGGCTGTTAAGTGTTGGTTTATACCCTGAAACATAAGAAACTTTGGCATCTTTTATAAGCTTCAGCAGTGAGAGACATTTTATAATTTCACTCAGGTCTCAATTTCAGTCAGATCTGGGCATATGTGTCTCCACAAGACAATCTCCAACACTCAGTTTGACTGAATTTTCTCTCGAATCTATCTCCCAACACGCTGAGGTAGTACAACACATGTCTAAAACGCTTTACCTCTGTGAGAATAGTTGTCTCATATGAAGGCTGATACTTCTCCTTCTCCTGGGTGGTCTTCTTCTCCATTTTTTCCCTGTCAGTCTTCTGTTTTCTGTCTGCTCCTTTAGGCTATAAGCACAAGCACAAGCTTTCCCTTATGCCAAGTATTACAAGTTTGGAGACAGAGGCCAAGAGATTATTTTTTTTTTTTAATCTGTTCACAAAAGTCTCCTTAAGATTTATGGGGACTCTACACATGGAACAAGACCAAATCTGCATCTTCTAGACAAAAAAATTAGTCAAGCATCTCTGCTGTTTATATAGAATCTTCCATTAATGCGTATTGCAATTCCAAAATAGGCTCACCACAGTCCTGAGATTTGATACCAACTATTTCAGACCATGAGTCTCATGAGTTATGCACTTCAACTGGTATTTGTACCACCTCTCCAGGAACAGGAAAGACACTGCTTGGGGATCAAGACTGGAGCAGCAAATGCTTTAAGAAAACAGGCCTATGAAAAGCATATTGGTAAGTGACCACAGGTCTGCGATGCCCTAATTAGGAGCTTCAGAGATGAACAGAATCATCTTTCCCTCCTCCAGATAGCATGGAGAGGAACTCTGCTGCAACAAGCAAAGGGTATTTAAAATCTCCAAGCTATACTCTCACTGTTCGTGGAGGATTGAATCAAAGAAACTTGAGATGCCCATACTGTCTTGAGTGCCTAGGAGCACCAAAATACAGTGGATACCACGAATATCAATCAGTGTAATATGTTGAGTTAAAATGACTTAAACCAGTAGTCTCAATATTCCTGAGAAACTTGACTCTATTTTGTATAGTTTGCAATACACATCATCTTCAGGACAAACTAATGAGGGGCAATGCCTTCTAGAGACTACTTGTCTGTATTCCACAGAAATTTATTTTGTGCACTGATGCCTCTCCAATGGGTTCCCATTCCAACCAGTCGAGGTTTGAATTGTTCATGAGGTCATTACTATTATTATTATTATTATTATTATTATTACTATTATTATTATTACATCCACACAGCACAGATCTCAGTATTTATATAGCATTCAAGGCACAATAGACTGGCATAAGTCTCCATGCGACACTTGAATTTGAACTGGGTCATTTTAATTTAACTAGAATTGCGGTGTAGCAGCTCAGGGCTTATGTCACTTTGTGTGCAAGCGTCCTGCTTAAGATCTTAAGCACAGCCGCCTAAAAGTCTGGGTTTTTACCCCACTATTTGCATCACTCCTACACAATTTTAAAACTGCATGTTCCTATTCTTTGTCTATTCCAGTTGATGACAAAGCTGAAACTACCTCATACCTTGAACACTTTGATCTGGCAGCTTGCAGAATGCAAGTGTTCTGTGTATTCACCATTTTCATTCTGCTTAAAGGTGTCGATTTGCACCCGGAAGGGCACCCCTTTCTCTCCTCCATGTTTCCGCGGAGTAAATTCTGTGCTGATGCAATGTACCTGGCAAAACAAAAGCTGTGCTCATCTCTGGAGACAGTTGGAAGCTGTGCAAATCCGAATTTCAGACTCCCTGAACTTGCAGGGTGCCTGAACATGAGGACTTGGCTCCTCCTGAAAAACTAAGAGAGGCAAAAGAGTTCAAAAAGTTTTCATTTCTGTTCCTCAGGACAAAACAATCAGAAAAACAAGGAGGCCAGAGAGAAACAGGGCATCAGGAAAAGCATCCTTTGATTTAAGTAAATCCCACATACAGGTTAAAAACAGATAGCTGGCATTTGAGATGAGAAACACTCATGAAAGAGGAAAGCAAGCAAAACTAACAGGTTGTGAACAGTTTCCTCCAGACAAAACCCAAGCTTAGAAAGCAGTATCCATTTTTTTCTTTTTTTTTGAAGAAAATCCTAGCTGTAGAGGATAGTACTCCAAAGCTAGCAAGTAGATAGCAAGCTGGTTTAGCAAGTATACTACAAATGAATTATACATGATTGTCACTTGAGTTTGTATATTATCATTAGCATCTTTCTCTCTTCTTCATGTCCTGGCTACCTTAACTCTCCAGATCTTCATAAGATATCTCACCATTGTATCTGCCACAGGAATATCACTTCTCTTACCTGAATGAATGCTGAGGCTCTCTTTGATGGATCCCACAGAAATTCAACAGTGTTCAACTGGGTGGGGCTGGCCCTGGGATCCAAGATACCAACTGACAGCGGAATATCTGTAGAAGAAAACCCCTAAAATTTTAAAAATATTAAATTGAAGAAGAGAAAGCATTTCCATACAACTACAAGATGCATGTGAAAAGCCAAGCCACCAATGAGATATCTATTTGGGACAATAGCACTAGATCTCCTTCCCACCCAAAGACATAAAGGATTCCTAAGACAGTAAGATATAAAAACCTAAACACACACGCAAACACACCATATGTCATTCAGCACCTCGCTTCCAAACACCGCATGGGAACAATAATGAAATAGTCTCACCTATATCAAGGATGCGGTCCCCAGGCCGACTCCACCTCCAGCCCTCGAGCTGCTGATGCTCTGTGTACTGCAGGCGTCGATCATGGAAAACTACACGAATTATGCTCTGTTAAGAAAAGATGGCAAGATTAACAACATGATCCAAAGGCCCTTCTCTTGAGATGACTTTGGTATTCCAGCGTAGAAGCAAAAGCTGATCTCTTATGTTTCTCACCCCCATTCATGAGGAGAGCAGAGGGTCCACCTAAGAGACCCATCACCATGTTTACCAAATTCCTAAGGGACCCCTGAGTGAGAGAGCAACACACTTTCCCCTTCACAGCACATGTCTACGCTGCGTAATGCAGCTCTGTACAGCTTTCTGGGATTCAGTTTGGAAGCACTATAGCAAGGTCCACCTAAGCGTAGGTGTCATGCCATGTAAACATCACTATACTGCCTCCACACCCCAAATGGCTCACATGGGGGTAATATTTAATGTGTCTGCACCGTGCCCCAACCCCAGTATATCCCACTCTTACTAGAAAATGTGAAAGCCAGCTCACCTGTCCCTGCACCAGTGGAGCTGACATGCCCAGACACCTTGTCAGTGGGAATTAACTTGATTCCAGCCATTATCAGCCAGTCATTGGCACTGGATTTGCCCCAGTACACTGGTAAACTGCCCCACTACACAGTTAAATGAGTGTAGAATAGGAAAGCTTCTGTAACAGGAGAAATTTCATCTCTAGCCTGCAATGGTGCAGCCACATCAATAACTTGAGAAAAAAGGCTGGAATAAGAGCAATCCCCAGGACCAACAAGTCCAAGGTACCCCTAAGTAATATATCCTTTTGTATATTGAGAGTGCTACACTAGCATGAGTCAAGGACTCCTTACTTCCCAGTTTCTCAAGTCCATGCTCCTGCTGGGGATTTCTGTATCAAATGGGAGTGAGCATTTTTTTGTCAATGAACCTGAGAAATGCCCAAATCAAAGCCTAGCTCTAAGAAGCAAGCAAGTCACAGTGGGAACACCTGCAAAATTGGAATCCCAATCCACATGCTTCCTGAAATGGGCTGAAAGACAAACAGGGAACCACCTAAACTTGGGCAACATTTGAAATCCAGATTGGAATCCAAATTTTGCAACTAGAACCCACTTCTGAAAAGAAATCCTGAGGCAGAACAGCCAAGGATTTGGGAGAGGAAGGCTTGAAGGTTGGATCCAGAGCCATGATCCGGACCCAAGTTCTTGAATTTGAACTGGTTTGGGAGGTGGGAAACAACAAAAAAAATCCCCAGAACCAAACAACCAACTTCCGTATGTTCATAATTATGCCCATTACCAAAGTAAACTGGAGCTATGCAGAGTCTGCATGGCAGAACGACGTAAACACTGGGGTCCTCCATTTGACATGTAACAACCCAGGCGTCCTGCTGGGGTTAAGAAGGGAGACAAGTCTGCCTCTCACCAGTTTTGACCATGTTCACCTCTGAACTTTGGGATTCCCCTGAACCCAATATTCACAGTGAAACTCTGGGGTCATGATCAGAAACAGAATAAAGGTTCCCCTGAAGCCCTGTAAAGCCAAGCTGCATAGTCCCGTGAAACTAGCACTCAACAACTCCATCAGCCCTGCTCCCATTAAAAACAATGGCAAAGTATTTTCCATTGTCTCAGTGTGAGCAAGGTCAGGCCCTTCATTAGAGGCTGTATGTAGTAGCAGGAAGAAAAGAAATCTATATTTCTCCTTACCTTTACATATTTTGTGTTTAAATCTTGAAACTCTCCCAATTTCCTATTCTCAAGTAGACGGATTTCATAAGACTGACCTAGAGTTTAAGGAAACATTTCCAAGGTGTTTAATATGTTGTAGCAATGAGAGAGTCATGCTGGCATTTATGTGGCTAATAAAAGCATACGTTTGATCAGGGAAAGCTCATTTTTGGTAACATAATGCATTTGCCCCCAGTAATCGAGTAGGCACTAAAGCAGAGCAGAAATCTGAGGGAAAGGTTTGCCTTTTGGCAGCTAAAAGCTCTCAGTTAGGGCATCGATCATAGTCTGTCTCCCGGGGCTGCTACAGTTTTGTGGTCACCCTTCAGAAAGTCACCAAGGTGTTCAAGGCAGCTGTCCCCCCGTGTCACGTGGCTGTGACAGCACTGCCTTCATCTCTCCTTTCTGCTGAAGCCATGGTGGTGTGAAGAGCTGCTCGCACACCAAGTCTAGGCACTATTCTCCAGAGGATAGCAGCTTGGGCAAAATCTCGCCTTCTTCAGGGAGCAGTCAGGTCTGTAAGGTGTTTTGATGAACCAGAAATACAAGATGTTCCGTAAGGCCTTGAACTTGGCTGTCAAGGGCATAAATACTCCAGACGTGTGTGTGGAAGCAGCAATGGGTATTACAAGATGCGCAAGGACCAGTTCTAGGAAGGGAATTCATACTCCAGCACACCACCACCACCACCCTCAGCATAAGGAATTTAGCCAGTTCAGTAGAATTTAGCTAACTGGTTTATGAAATGACATCTCCCTCCAAGGCTAACAGTAGACAAAGGAGACTAGTGTCACAGTACCTTAAGCACAAATGGCTAAGACAACACAAAAGCTCATTATATAGGACCAACTCTGTACAATAAACCTACAGCCAGTACAGAGGCAGGACAGGATCATCAGGATTAACGGAGCATGTATATACCTTTTAGCTAGTTTTTCTTATTCTTGCTATCCTCCTTTTTTACTGAAAAATGCATAGCTATGACAAGGCAGGCACCAAGAAGTTTGGGTTTTCTGGCTCAACCAGTATCTCCTCAGAACTGGCCCTGCAGAAAACTGCAAAGCAGATATATCTCACTCTAAGCAGTTGCTATCAGCAGAGACAAAAAAATGCTACATTTCTGGATCCGGATCTAGAGTTAGAAGACTTATGACAGCAGATATGTCAGGAGGGCACCGCATTTCAGGCAGATTCCCTTTTGGGAATCCCAGCTCTTCTGGTTGCCCGCTGCGTACAGACCGTATCACTAGAGCACAGGGATAATTGTGCTTATTCAGCTGACTGGAAGGAGGGGGCGGGGGGGAAAAAAACACAAGGGAGGCTATAGTGAAGCCCCAAATGTTTGCACAACACTCCTGCTGATGTCAATAGGAGTTCTGCAAACAGGAAATGACCCTTGAATCCAGCAAGTGGCTTAGGGCATGGGGAAAGGGGAGAATAAACCATATGAAGTACCAAATTAAGCACTGGAAACATGCATAGGTCTTAACCCATCTCTTTGCGCATACGTAAACAACAGTGACCTTCCTTTGAAGATTGCTGGACAACAAAAGTGGATTTTGTAAACCACAGTCCTGAAATTGAGGTCTTCCACACTTTAACTCAAGAGACTTTCTAGTGTTCCCATTGATATATGTTAATACTGTTTACATGGCAATTTTTAGAGAGAATCATAGAATCATAGAATCACCTCGGTTGGAAAAGACCTTTAAGATCATCGAGTCCAACCGTTAACCTAGCACTGCCATCCCACCACTAAACCATGTCCCTGAGCACCTCATCTATCCTTCTTTTAAAGACCTCAAGGGATGAGGACTCCACCACCTCCCTGGGTAGCCCATTCCAGAGCCTGACAACCCTCTCGGTGAAGAAGTTTTTCCTAATGTCTAGCCTAAACCTGCCCTGGCACAGCTTCAAGCCATTCCCCCTCGTCCTATCATCTGTTACCAGGGAGAAGAGGCCGACCCCCACCTCACTACAGCCTCCTTTCAGGTAGTTGTAGAGGGCGATCAGGTCTCCCCTCAGCCTCCTCTTCTCCAGACTAAACAACCCCAGTTCCCTCAGCCGCTCCTCATATGACTTGTGTTCCAGACCCCTCACCAGCTTGGTTGCTCTCCTCTGGACCTGTTCCAGCAAGGCAACATCTTTCTTGTAGTGAGGGGCCCAAAACTGAACACAGTATTCGAGGTGCGGCCTCACCAGCACCGAGTACAGGGGCACGATCACTTCCCTGCTCCTGCTGGCCACACTATTCCTGATACAAGCCAGGATGCCATTGGCCTTCTTGGCCACCTGGGCACACTGCTGGCTCATATTCAGCCGGACAGAGATTACGTATCTCTCCACGTAATCGATACTGTTGCATTAGCATAAAAAAGATCAGGCTCAGGTTCACAAAACTGGTTTTCTATGTTTTCATATCTGTGTATATGTTGTGCATGTGTTGTATGAGGACTTGGCTGCTTGATGGCTCAGTTTGGGGATAGATTTCACCAGCTATAGAGGGACACAGTTCATTGCCTCAAACGAATTTACACAGCCAAGCATCTCTTGCACTTACAGTTCATTCCCATGCAAATATGAGGCTAATTAATCATTACAGAAAAATAATTTAGTACTCGAGACCATGAGCATCCAAGAGCCAGTAAAATACATCTATGACTGTACTCAGATGGGGTAAGAGGGACAGAGAAATTAAGTGGCATGAGCTGTGCTGCAGAGGAAGGCAATGGTAGAACCAGAAGCACTGCCAGCTATTCAGCAAGTATCTCAGGAATGAGCAGGGTTTGGGGACATCTTTGTGCGCTGATACACTCCTACTCTTTGCTTAGACTGATCTGCTTATTTGTAGTTCAAAGGAGACAAAAGAAAATAACGGGCATAAAAACATTGGCCACATGCTCTTCAAACTAGCATCAAGCACTCAAAAGCTCTGCAGCATTGATCTCCCAACCGCTTGCATGCGACAGGAACATGCAACCCAGCAGACAGCAGGCACCGTACATCTGACAGGAGTAATTCAGCTTGGATGGAGTTAGAAACAGATTCTGCCCACTGGTAAAAAGAGGCTGTAGTGGAGACAAGAGTTAATATTAAATGGAAAGCCAAAGAGGAAATAATACGCTTTGATGAAAGATATATGGGTCATCTAAAGTAAGCCCTGGAACTCAGTTTATGCCATGAAAAACCTCAGTCAAAATGACTTTTTATGCTAACTGCTTTCCCCTTGATCTCTGAATGTTTAACTCCGGTTACTACACAGAACTGTTATCAAAACAAGACTGCTCCCAGCCAAGCTTCATAAACATGCAGGTTATCTCCCTCTCTGTGGAACTCTATCAGTGAGAATTTGGTCCTCATTCCTCACAAGTCCTTCGCATATAAATATTTTGGTATTTATTTTGAAAAATTCATTCTCCCTACAACTTATTCCAGCAAATACATTGCTTCATGACTAACGGTACCCATAATTAATTGGTATAGCACGGACAGGGTTCAGATACTTGAACTTTTATAGCACCAACCTGCTTGGATTATACTTTTTCCAAGAAAAATACCTTCCAAACCTTGTTTACCCTGTGTTTTCCACCATCACTACCAGCAAAACTCCTGAAATGGTGAATTACAATCTCAGCCCTGCAATTATAGCAATTGCAGGGAAAAACTACAAAACTAAAGAATCAGTAGTTGGATGCTGGAGAATACGATCCCTTTGAAAAATAAAGCAAATAAGTGACCTAACCTGAAGAAAGCTGAACTCCCCTGACATCAAAGAGAGCGAAGAAGTCACTCAAGGCTCTGGTACACAGCTCATCTATGAATGCTCCATCACTGACTCATCAGCACTAGCAGGCAGAGACTCCGATTTTCTGCTAAAACTGTATCAGTAACAGATCATTCATACTCGGGTATCTAAATCTGTGAAGAAATGTGGCTGCAAGTGTGACTAAAACAAACTCTATTCCCAGTTCCTAAGGCAGACTGCAACTAGCTAAGCCCAAAACCTACAGCTGAAATACAGACAGTTCCCCTATGCTGAGTTTTTTCCATCTGCCTCAGATGGAAATACAGATTAATCAGGTTAGACTACATCCTTCCAAGTCAACACTTGGTGGTAAAGCTGGATACAGGGCAGAGGGTACCAATGCTGAGACTCTGCAATGATTTGATTAAATGGTCTGACCTTGACCAGGTCCATATCTGGTCCTCAGCTGACAAGGGTTTAACATCCACAGGGCTCAGATGGGTGAGACGAGCTGAAGAAAACATCTGTGGCAGTGGAAAGCAGCACTGGCAGTTTCACAGCAGTCCCCCTTTACCAGGATGATAATCAACACTGCTGAACGCTAGTCTTAAACCCAGTGCTAAAGGCACTTGCCGGAACCCTTTTCCTTCCACGCTCTCAACAATGGCCATAGCTTCACCACCACAGGCAACACAGGTTCAAGATAGCTTCGAAGCTGGTGACCAGCCTGGTCTCTGGTCATGTTGTAATATTGGACAGGTACATACAAGGGCACCTAAAGCATCTATGTCACTTCTTGAAATGAATAATACATTTGGCAAGCAAAACCCCAGCGTAGCTGAGGCCAAAGCAGCCTCTCCTGTCTGCCTGCGCGACCCGGTGCTCCCCTTGCACAGGGCTTGCCACAACCCTTCTTCCCTACCTCGGGCAGGGAACAGAATGGTAGTAAATATTTGGAAAACCACATGAAATTCCTGAGATGCAATTTGTCTCCCAGCTTCACTGAAAGCTTCAGGGGCACCAATAAAAACCTGGGTGGGTGATGATACACTGCAATTTGTATTTTGAACAGACATTCCCTGAGCAACAGCAAATTTGTGCAATCTCCTCGTAGGCTAGAGAGTTTGAGCAACTCTGCTTTACAAAGAGTAGTATCCAGCAAAGTCGTAACCACCCAGGTCCAGAGAGTTCCTGCTTGGTGATTCATAAAGCAATTGCATCTATCTTCAGAGGATTTATAGACTGTTTACTTTTTTAACTTTTATTGTCTTTGGTAATTAACGCACATTAAATGCAGGCGTGACCACTTAGTTTGGGGACAAAAGAACTGAAAGTCAACAATTTGCTACAGATGAGAAATAATTTAGTTTGACATGGGAACAATTTCACACGCTCAAAAGGTACAATCAGTTTAACTGATTTCCACTGCTGGAATTTAGTCAGCCATCAGGAATTCTAGGACACTTCTGATTATAGTAGGCTATCATTATTTCAAGCTCAAAGTTACATGTTGTTCGAAAATTATTTGCTGCACAACCACAATATCCTGCTTGCTTTTCTTTGTTTTGGTGTTATGTTTCAAGGGCCACTTGCACTACGCATTTTGTGGTTTTCTGCACCATACACTGATACGATACACTAATTTCCAATTATGATGCTGGTGTTCCAGACCAATATGACTCAGGCCTTCCTTAATCTAGCCAAGCAGTCTGCTCGCCTTTCCAGCAATTAATTAAACCCTAGCCTCATACGAAGCAATATCCCCAACAAAAGTCAGTGGAAAGATAAAAAACGACTGCAAGTCCTCTTTCTCAGAATGGATCCACACAGCACTAGATAGAACCAGCCTGGAAACTGTTTGATTATTAAGCCAAGCTGCCCAATAAAAATTCCATTTAGCAACTTTATATGGACATCCTAAATAGCACACAGATAAAGGCAAAGGAATGCTGACAGTCAAATGCAGCAGGCAGAAGGAGGGGGAGGGGAAAAAAAAAAGCAAGCATTTATCCTCCTAAACCAAAGCACATCCAGCAAGCAGTAGGATCACCTTCGAAACAGCCTAATGCAACTATTCAGGGCATCAGGCACACACAGAGATTCTTCTCACAAGAAAGATTAATGAGGGTAAACAGGTAAGAGTGACAGAGCTGGCATCTGAAATTGCATGCTTGATTGCCCACACCTTTTTAGCCAGATAAAAACAAAAATAAAACTTAGCACAAGACTTGCTTAAGCATCCCATATGCGGACACTCTGCAGGACAAGGAGCAAGAGCAGAATCCTCCCTCCCTAGGCCACAAATGGCAGTGGATATTTTGCAGTTGGTTATTGCAGCCTCATTTGACAAGATGCTGTAGGAGATGTTTATCCAGTGGATATTATGAATTCAGCAGCTACACAATAGGCCACCCTGAAAGCTCCCGCTATGCTAGGAACATGGAAATCCTGCACAGGAGGACCAACCGTGGGCCAGGAAATGCAAAAGCAACACAAGAGCCATCCTGACATAGTAGGCCATCTTGCCCCACATCTCATCTTCAAACCAGCACGCAGTTATAAGAGCCCAGGAAGCAGGGTGGATACAGCCACCCTTTCCCAGTTTCTGGAGTTCAGTGCCCAGATCGTATCCATATCAAGCTGCCCAGTCACGACCAATGCTCACAAACTCCTCTTTTGTACAATCTCCTTCTGAACTTGCTTATACTGTGGCAGTAAGAACCACAATGTATACACGCCTTGCTTTAGTATTCGCAGTCTTTGCCCTTCACCTGAAAGCTACCTTAGCTCCACTGTGTTTCAGTTCTAAGTCCAATACTGAGGATACCTGCCCTACTTGCCACCACCACCAAGGTAGCAAGACTACAGGAACACAGCAGACCAATTCAGTTACTAATTCTACTACCACACCATAGAGCTACACTGTCATCATGTCTCTTCCTACGTTTTTCCCTCCTTTTACAATCCATCCCCAACTTGAGGGGGTTTCTCTGTCCCCTTCTTTCTCTTTCCCTACATCTTTCTTGTGGGAAAGCCAAACACATGCCTCAGAGCCAAGTTTGCTGGAGGAGAATTTCAGTGCTCATTTACTATATGAACATTTGGCTGAGCCCTACTCTTCCCAGACTTTTGAAGATGGTCTGTTTTACAGTGGTGACATTTTATAGCTAACAGGCACTAACAGAAACGCTCGTAATTTACAGTGGTTTCCACTCAAAAGAGAGGGATATACATTTAATTCCTTCAAGACTACAGTCTAACTTTGAATCAAGGATACAAAACCAGCCAGTAGACACAGAAACACTCCCAGTTGCTAAGGTCACTGTGTGTGCTTGGGCTTCTCTTGCATAGACCTCGTCCACTTTGTTGGGCCCCACCTAATCTAAGCCATGGTATAAACTTTGATTTTTTAATACAAATTAATAATTGAAGAAATTATGGTCTTCTGATGGAAAGCTGAAAAAATATCTGCCCTGTGAAAATAATTTCTTCTTGTATTTCCACTTCTCTGGCATGTACTTGAAACACCCAGGACTATCTTAGTCACATCTGTCCAGCTCAGAAAACCTCAGCCCTCTCTGTGCAAGTAAAAAATACAGGCTTTTTCTGGCCTCAACCTGTTCTAAGTCAATTTGGACAACAGGTTTTATAGCTCTGTAAGAGTAGCTCTGTGTGTAATATTTACCTGAGTTTCAGATAACTAAGAAGAATGGTCCCGAGTGAGGGTGCTGAAGAGGGATGCAGAAGAACTGACGTCTCCTGACCCCCCCAACAGCTCCCTCAGATGCCCTCAGGTAAGTCGCTGCCTTTACCATGTCTCCGCAGTAAGAAACTGGGAGAGAGCAAGTCCCACTCCCGTGCCTGGCTACTCAGTAGTGAGTACCACAGAGCAGGGGAGAAGATGTGCTTGACAACCATCCCATCAAAGCAGACTGTACCTTTGACACAGGTCACACATGTGGTACCAAGCTAGGACGAGAGGAATCTCACTGCTCAAGCACTTGCTGCCTCATTTCAGGAACACATAATAAATGCTTGGTAGGAAGCAAAGGGAAAAAAGGTGGCTTTTTCCCAGCCTCTTTAGGAAGAAGGCATCATAACATTATACCTATAAAACCAGCTAATCGTGTCAAACCTACAGTGCTTCCCAAGCTTCTTATTGCTATCTAAAATGTGATCTTTTAGGACACTGCAAGTTAGGGGAAGCGAACTGAAAGATTCCCACATCTTCTCAGATTGATAGGTACATTGATATAGACAACAAATGCTGTAAAAAAACACAGGCAAACATTTCACTATCATAATTACACAAATCTCAATGTAGATATGGATAATGGAGGAAAGTAAAAAAGTGACATGGAATAGAAGGAAAAAAAAATCTTACAGATATTCTCTTACTTCTCACTCTTACACTCAGAGGAACATCTGAGCACTTCCTTTCTTCACAGATATCAAAGATTTATGGAAGTGGGAGAACAAAATGCAGTCTAGGGGTTTCCAGTAGGAGTTGCGCACAGGCTACAATCCAGCAAGTTCACAATCCCATGTGAATTTCATCCAGATGTTAGCAGCAGAAGAAAGGATTACAGAAAGAATAGAAAACAGCCTCTTGGTTAAAAGACAACTGAGATTCTAGCTTCCTAGCGACAACAGAAGTCAGATGCTCTACTTATGCAGAGGTGCCCTGTCATCTGAAGCAAGATTCATAGTGAGCTTAGGGATGGTGTGGTTTGGAGACAGGGTTGTTTATCCTGGGCTGCCAAGTGAAGACAGAGCTGCCAAACATATGGGGAAATTGCTACAAGCACAATTAATGGCTTCAGCTGAGACACCAAAACCTACTCTGAGCTGCCTTCAAAGTCAGGCAGGAGACAAATTCCTTCTCCAAAGACGAAGAGGTGCACCACAAGAACCAAAAATACCAAGTAGCCAGTCTCAGAAACGGGAAAGACAAACCAGCTTTGTTAGCCATTTTTTAAGCCATCCAAACCCAGGAACAGAGCAGAAAGGGGTCAAGGAGCAGGACAGCACCCCACAACAATCAGAGATCAAGGACTCATAGTTGAGCAGCCACCAGGGAGCACCCAATATTCACAGTCTCACGGGCACAAAGTCATTGTCATGGTTGTAATCTCAGGCAAGGGTGGAGCACATATTCACACAGAGGAGGCCACCAGCAGCAGAGCTCCTTGAAATACCCAGGGCCTGGTCAGTAATGGAGGTGATTGGTAGGAAAAGGGGCAGTTCTTAGCATGGGACAAAGCAAAAATACTCCTGCAAACAGAACTATAATTAAACCAGAAGCACACCCAGGCAGAGCTGGTCACTCAGCCTTCTCTACACTTCATTTAAGCAAATAAAGAATTGTTCCAGGAAAACTACAAACATTCAGACAGTTGTAACCCCATAAAAACTCAATTACGTATGAGTTAACGTCAATACAAAACAGCTTTTTTCATTTACTGTAAATCTCAGTGTTTAAAACTGGGTTCTCTGGCTGTAGAAGATTAGACAACTGAATTTTAACTTCAGACTTCTTAAGGGAGGCAAAAGTTCCCTTTTGCCTTCTGTTGCAGGCAATTTCATCTGCTACCCAAGCAATTAGCAATCAACTTCAAGATGTCTTCATCAGCTGCTCATTGCCCAGTGCTTTCTGCACCTTTCTTTGGAGGAAAAACTAGGACATGTCCGCAGGGAGCTGAGGCAAGACAACACCCAGCAAATTTTAAACACAGCACAGTTTAAAGTTTATGCACATGTGTCTTGAACCTGCCTTTGCACCCAAGAGGTGAAATTTGGGGCTTTCATTTAGGTGTGACCCAAACTAATTCTATCTTTAGCTTCATGAGGCATCTGTTGCTTATGCACCTCTACAGCAACGCTCCCAACAACATCACAGGTCTTCTCAGTTAGCGGTTTTCTCTCATGGTTTGGGTTTTTGGCTTGTTTGTTTTCTCAACTGTCTAGGACTGGCAATAAAGATGACTCCTGGAAGACACTGTAAAGCAGAGATGGCCAGCCTTCCTAACCCTAACCAGCTGTATACTCAAATCCTTCGCATGGCCAAGAACCACAAGTCACATACCACAGATCTGGAGAGCTGAACAGAGCCCAGGAAAACTTTACAGGCAGGTGACAGCCAGTTGCTCTGAAGTACCACCGGGGGACAGGGCTGGATTTGTCACACAGCCCACTCTCAGTGACCCCCCGCCATCAACTTTAACCACCCTCTATTTGGAGTAATTTAGATCTGAGGCTCTGAGCCAACCCAATGCTGGTCATGAAACAAAATCATGACTTGAATAGCTCACAGTCCATATGTGGTTCTGGCACTACGAGCTGACTCCCTTGGGCAATGACTTTCAGGTTTTTGTGTTTTTTGGCATTTTGTTTTGTTTTTTAAAGGAATGATTTTATTTCCTCACATTTATTAGCATTCAGATCTACTGTACAGTGCTTGTTTCCTCCACGTTCCTTCTGGTGCAATTTCTGGAACCACCTTTGTTGCTCCCATTTCTGACCATGTTTGAAACTAGTTTCAACCAGCCATGGTCAAACCACACCCCATATGACTGCAGACCATGGAATATGCAACTGCATCAAGCCCTCTTGCTAAAGCAGCGGTTTGTAATATGGTTGCTCATTGATTGTTTGTCTGAAAATCCCTATCCACAAGAGGCACTGAAATAGTGCTAAAAGGCGGGCTAGTTCCAAAAACGTTAGGGGATGTTTGTGCTGCAGACTTCTGGACAGCGTAGCTCTGTTGACAGATGCGATCCCTGACCAAAGGAGCGATGCCAGCAGCTCCTAATGTGAGGACACAGCACCTTTACCAGTTCCATGGACTGAAAGTGGATTGGTGTTAAGACCATAGCAATAAGTCTATACTTTGTCCCATCAGATGAATAATCCTCCTGAGATCCAATAAAGATCTTTTAATGTAGGAACTGCCCTAAGGATTAACAAACTAAGATCATGTTCAATTTGGGCTAACAGGACTCTGGCTCCAGTTTCCCAAGGAATGTGGGAAGGCAGGGGGGACAAGAGATCAGGAAGGACAAGTGTAATGAGTCAGTCTTTGGAAACCAAGCTAAGGATTTTGACTCTATAGTTACTTCATTTACAGGCTGGTTCTAGAGCTGCAGCCAGCGAGCACTCATGATTTCAAACTAGAGCAGACAAGCTTGGTAGCTTGCCACTGCTGAATGTCCCCAAGTCAACTTAACACAACAGCTAAGCTCACTCCCTTATGCTCCCTCACAAATGCTTCCCCTGCCCTTGCTGTACACACCGGTCTCCAGCTGAGGAGTCCTCTCAGCTTCCTCCTTCACCCTTGTAAGAGCCCAGGCCAAAGACCTCTTCCTCTTCAATGCCACTGACCATCTTTCCGGGTCTACCCAGCAAGAAGCAAGGCTCATAAAGAGTCATTATGCTCCACAAGCCTAGAGCCCTCTCCCACCCCTCTCCTGTTTGTGTACAAACACAGCTACTGGACAGCCCTTCTTCCTAGCCTATATGAAACCCTGTCAGATCTCACCTGAATCTCTCCACCAGTTCCTCTTCTATCTCTGCTGTGCAATTTGGCTTTCAATTTGCAACCCTCTTCTTTCAGCTTTCCCTACTCCATAGCTCTATCAGATCTGACCTTTCTTGTATCCAGTTCCATGCATGGACTATCTCCTGAGCTGGTCCACTCACCAACCACCGCTGAACCAGTCACACATGGAATAAGTGTTTCAGGGCAGGGAGCAGAGCTGCTTCATGATGACAAAAGGTCACTTACTGAGTGGTGAAGAGCTTGAGTCAGGAAGGAACATTTGGACATCAAGTGGCAAGAATCACCCAACAAGGAGAAAACCCCAAACCCAGTCCTCACAATTTGGGTAAGTAACCACACTGGACATGAATTGCTTTGTTGGAGCTGGGACAGCCACTGTGTCTTCAAATCTGCCTTACTAGAAGCCAGCTATGGCTGAAACTCTCACCAGTGCAGGCAGGGTGGATGGACATCCATTAACAAAGTTACCCATTTGCTAAAGTAATCCATCACAAAACTCAAGCATACATGGAAGAAGGGAAGTTTTGTGTAATAGTGTTTGGCCAGACCATGATAAGCACAGAAAGAGGGTAAGGGGCAAGTGGTGTCCCTTTGCTTACAGCCAGCATAAGGAGATAAGGTGTAGGGAATGGTCTGAATTGCTTCATGAGATGGCTATGGCACTGCAGCTGGGTCACAGTGCTCTGGAGTCAGCCAGCTCTTCTGCCGTGTCGTGAGTATTGGCTGCAGAGACCTGGGCTGCCTCGAGGTCCCCTTCACATACCTCCTCAGGCTCATACAACATAATTCTATTAATGGGATTAATTTTCTGTCAGAGCTTTTAATTCGCACTTATCTCTAGCTCAGGCAGGACAACGGAGATCAGTGTGGGATTCCCTGGCTTGTGTTGAACAGGTCAAAGTAAAGAGTTGCAGCACCCTCCTCTGGGGTTTGGAGAAGGTATGGGAAAATACCTACTCAACAGGTAGATGCTGGGAAACTATACAGCTCAAGAATCAAAAATGGTTCCCACAGAGAAGTGTTGCTGAAAAGAGAAGGAAATTTGACTCAATCACTTTAATTTTTGCTTTTAAACAGACACACATCCTATTTTTTATTGCAGAACGTCAGTGCATGAGGAACACGCTTTTGACACAGGTGTCATGAAAAAGACCAAATACCCTTTTATGCAGAAACAGAAACCTCTAAGTGAAACAGGAGGTCACCTGCCAATTCAAATTGATTCTGTGTCCTGGAATTGCAAGACAAATCCTCATCTCTCTTTAACCCCAGATAATGTCCTCACTGATATCCCACCAACAGAAAGTAGACTCCCCAGCTCTAACCACAGCTGGTTGAAAGGTGTGTCCAGCATCCTCTTCTTCCCATATCTGTAGTTACCTTCAATGAACACACAAGCTTCTCACAGCAGCCCATAGACACATGGGAGCAGACTCCAGTCCCTTTTTTCTAGCTAGCACAGACAAGGGATTTTGGTCTAAGGGACTTGGTATCAAAGTAGACTACATGTCAGACAAATTTACAGTCAAGGCCTGCCTTTGCTACCAGAAAGGGTCAAAGCTGGGAACAAGAGTGCAGCGAATGGCGTAGACTCTGAAGCAACCTGATGGAGTAGAGCAGAATGGCTTTTAAAGTAGGTACACTGCAAGACCTCAAGAAAAAAAAAAAGTCCATCTACATACAGAAAGCCTTGAATTTCAAGAGGTTTTTCAAGAAACCCAGAGCACCTCAGTGTAAAAAGGAAGATGAATTGCTTGGGAGCTTAAATGAGGTGAGGATGCTCCTGAGAAGGTGGCAGGCAGATGCGAAGCTCCTGCCAAGAAGAACAGAAAGCAGTGAGCCATTCATTCAACTGTTAGAAGACACACCACCTTTTACCACTAATCACCCCAAAGACCCTCTAGGAAAAGGTGCTGTTTCCATCCACTGTAGCCATGCAACAGCACTAAGGAGTGCCCACTTCTTCCCCCAGCCCCTTCCCAGCTTTGCCCCAGTGCATAGCTCCTTCCAGCCTCATCCCTGCTTTGCTCCTCCAGGTCTGTCCACCCTCATGCTCTGCAGGGTGTATTCTGCAAGGACACATCCCACCTTCCCCCTTGAGAGACGAAAGACAGATGCAGATGAGAAATGGTGGTCTGCCAAGGAAACAGGTCAATGCTGTGTCAGGATGGAGCAGGAGAGAACTCCTTGCAATAGTAAGCAGGAGAAAGCCTAACACAATATAGTCTGTCTGCAAAGGCAGTAACAGCCTTACTTTACATAGGAAAACCTAGGCTGCTCTAGTCACACAGTTTTTTAGAACTCATGGTATTGTGTAGAGAGTTGTCTAACTTTTGCCGTATCAAGGTTAAAAAACGCAGGCACTGCCTCACATACCCTAAAATATTTGACCATCACCTGCTTTTCACAACAGAAAAATCTTTTATTCTGAAACAGGAAAGACTTTAGTGTTTCACAGGAAGGTTCATCTCCTTCTCATCCTTGATATGCCCGTATCACCTCCTGGGTTCTGCTGTATTTGGATGGATAAGCTGGGAAGACAGTCACAAGTCTCAAGAATCTTTTGATCTGCGAGACAGCACAGTGCCAGCTTATGTGACAGGAAACATCTGGCTCCTGGGACAGAGCCTGCAGCATTTGGCTGATCTTCCTATGGGGGCTCCATGGGTCTACCAGCTGGCACCACAAATCCAGCAACCAAATGCACCTGAGGTCAGAACCCAAAGGGGGTCAGAACTCTGCTTTGTACAAACAGTGAGAGAAATGTAACCAGAGCAGCACCTGAGGGAGCTTCATGCTCAGAAACTTGAAGAGCTGGGGCAGTGTCCAGAAGCAGGAGAGGATCTCATAACATAGGGCAGACAGCCTTCAGCTTTTTGCTAGGCTAATGCCCTTGTTTACAACCTGGCAGAAAAATAAATGTAGTAAGTTTTAGCCTAGTCTGTGCCTGGAGAAGTCTGATCCCTCCAGGACCCACACACAGGAGGTGCTGCAAAGTGACAGCCAAACTCCAACCACAGATGTGTCTGCACAAATTCTGCCAAAGGGGAAAAGAAGGCTAGAGAAACACACAAGCGCTTGCTTAGCCAGGAGGAAAAATGAGCCTATGAGGTCAGTTATAGAAGACCTCGCTGCACTGAACCCCAGCAACTTCTCAAGTTCGGGACTGAGCAGAGCCCCATCACCCAGCCAGTGGGAGCAATGTCAGACTCTGCCCAGACCACTGAGGAGCCCTTGGGTACTCCGTAAACCATCCTATGGCAATGCCCTCCAGCAGCACTTGCAGACTTGCAACCTTAAGAGCCCTCCCCAACCCAAAGTTTGCCAATCTGCTTAATTAATCTGGCCTTTTAAGATGAAGGTAGGAGGCCGCAGTTTAAATTGTCCAAGATCAAGCCAGTACCTGACCACAGGGAACTGTGCATGCTATAATGCTGCTTTAAGTCAACAGTTAAATCAATGGACTTCATTATTTTACATCAGTTGACAATCTGGTACATAAATGTGAAAAATCAAATATTCCTCCTTTCCTCCATCCCCCTCCCCATCTCTTTCCCTCTTTTTCCCATCCCGCTGCCCTCCCGGTAAGGCACAAGTATGGGATTCAATCTCCCTCTCATGAATTCTTCCCAGGAAACAGGCCCTCCTTCGGTGTAGTACAAATCCTACCTTGGTTGAGGTAGGTCAGGGTTTCTTCGTGCAGTTTCACAGCAGGTGACGTGGCTGTGCAGAGGACATACTGAAAGGGAGGCAGTTTAGCATCGTTCTCAGGAGACAGCTGCGGTTCTTCCTGCTTGAAGATGGGCAGTGCAAGAACATCTCTGCAACATACAATTCACCCATGTTTAGTTACAAAGACTTCACGGAATATTCTCACCTCAATCTGCATCTGATTCTCATGCTCTCAGATAACGGAGAGGGTCTCTGGAGAAACAGCGAGTTATGATAGCTAAAAAAGAAACTATTTGGCCTGTATAATGTAACAAGGCAACTTCTGCCTCTAGGATGTCAGCACTAGACACAAAGGAGCACAGCACTAGCAGAATAGAATATTTCTGAGAATTAATTTATTTTTTTAAAACATAAATCAGATGTGCTTTTCAGTTAAGAGCAGCCTTCCTGATGAGGAAAAAAGAATTATCAAAAAATGGATTCTTCCTCCTTGTGGAAATACATTTGTTTAAGAGTTCATGAGTACCCAGGCTAAAGCCTTTCAGAAAAAAAAGCAAGAATGGGCACTTTATTTTGACAGCTGAATGTCAGATTAGTAAAACGTCTACACATAGCAGCCAAGGGTGAGGAGTAGACACAGCTCTGGTATAAAAAGGAGACATTCAGACAAATGGTGACATGAACTGCTGGATTAATTGACTCAAAATCTCCTTGCACTCTGATAAACCTGGTCCCAAGGAATCACATAGCTCTTCAGAGAGCATGGGGCTGCCTTCATAAATGCACACACAGGTGCCCGGGAGCAGCTTCTCTAGGACCTGTGCACAGTGCCAGTTCTGGCTCCTTTACAAGATGTTCATGCTGACCTGCCCGCTGATTTACAGTCAAAATGATCCCAACCCATGCTAATCCCCAAGCAGAATGGGTATTAACAAGGCTGAGAGCAGAACAGAATGATTAGGACAAAATGAGACATCAGGAATAAGCATCCTTATCTCAACATGACTGATACTGAAGAACCACATTAGCCTTTCCCATGTCGCTAACATTTCTGATCATCATGTCCACCTACTTAAGACATTAATAACCTTCCAAATTAGGAGGATTATATTGAACACAGAGACAGTTCAAAATAACAAGTGATTATTTTTTTTTCTCCTCCATTTCCTCCAGATGTGCGAAGACTTGAGATTCCCATGACAGAGGCTGCAGTTCTGCAGCTTTCAGTAATCCCAAAAAGCTTTAAGAAGAACTGTTCAGGAACATGCCAGTGTGTACAGGCATGCTCCCTATGGAAGGAACATTAAGAATTTTTTCCTTGCCTGTTCAGTTAATGATCCACCCTGCATTCATTCATAGCACCCACAACCTTGAAGGCTACCCAGGTCATCAGTGAAATGGTGCAGCAGTTTATAGCAAACTGCTGAAGCACCTGGTTCAAACACAGGTACTCCTATTTATGGCAAAATAAAGCCAGAGAGCAAACTGTGCCATTTCAGATACACATGGGAGAAAAGAAACACCCACCCCTGTTTCCATTCTCTCTTCCAACCCACCCCTCCATATTATCACCAACTCCAAGGCATCCAGCCCCAGTGCTTACTGGCATTACTGACAAAAATCACAGCTCTTGCCTAACTGCAGCCATAGAAAGGATTTTTTTTTCCTTAGTGATGATTTACTACAGTAACAAAGTGACTGAAATGCCTGCAGTAGATTTCTGAAATAGATAACATTGCTCCACAGACACGCAGAATCTGATACTGCTCCACAGAGTCATCTCGCTCACCCCAGATGCCAACATTTGCTCTTAACCCACTTGCCCACACAATGCCATGGGAATGTGCCTTGCTTTGCAGACGAGAACATCTGCAGTTCTGCAAAAAACAGCACACAAAATCTGGCCCAGGTTTAACAGTTAGGGGTGAGGAATTTGTGCACCTATTCAGCTGAAAGAGTTGAGAAGTTTAGGCAAGGGGAAGTTGGAATTCAAATATCCTATTTCACACCAGGCTCTTAACACCCCTACACTTGCTGGAACAGCTGTCTGATCACTGAAGACTGCAAGCATGGAGGAATCCATGATTCGGTTTCTGAAAAGCTTCACCATATTAAAGCACTGATGAAGCCACACAAGTTAATCACATTTTTATTCCTATAACATTTGAACTAATGGCCAGCGGTATTTGAGGCTTTGGATGAAGCTCTTTGAAAATATTTCACCTTGTTGAATGTGTGTGGAACTTAGAAGGCTGTGAACACCAGATCAAGGCTTAGAAGAATTTCTAAGCTGTAGACATGTATAGTTGTTTAACTCTCTTCACTCAAGAGTTGCAAATCAAGTTTTGGAAAAAGCAGGCTTTTACAACAGTTCCCATCCTTCAAAAAAAAAAAAAAAAAAAGATGGAAACCCTTAAAACTGCCCCAAGTTTCACCTTTATGCTAAAGCTTTACAGTTCTGGTCTTATCCAAGGGTTAGTCCACTCACCTGGGAAGGGAGAAAGTTATTTGAGACAGATCAGCCATCTGGCCAAAATACATACAAGGTTTCCATAAAAATGAATCAAGATTTACAAGGATTTTTTTCTGTAGCATTGCCTTGCTATAACTATAAATACCAACGAGGTATGGCAGAATTTACACAGATGTCTCAGGTATGCTCAAAGCCTTTGATCTCTGCAAAGTATAATTGATACAAACTTTTCCTACAGCTACTTCAAGAACTGTACTATTTCAGCTTCCTCACAAAGTCGCTATCAGTGGGTACTGAGAGCTTTCAGAAAGGCACAGCTCGGCAGAGGAACGCCCCTTGAGAAATGCACATCTTCACACATTCCCACCGAGAGTCAATTGGCCGGAATTACAGGTCCCTGCAAAAAATAAGGGTTTTATTCCACTGACCTTCCCTGAAACACCTGAGGCCATTGCTGCCATAAAACTGGTTTTAGGGCTTTTAGCCCCAGAGCAAAACCACCATGGTCACAGTGGCAGATACTCACTAAAGCTGAAGTTTGTTCCTAAACCAGTGACAGGTTACCTTCATGCTAGCAGCCTTCCTGCCACATCAGGTGTCCTTTATCCCCACACCTAGCGTTCAAGGCAGGAGAAATAATCTAATGTGTTTTCTGGCCAGTTCTGAGGAATTTGAATTGTGGGCTTGAGCCTGATCCAGACTCAATGATCTTGTAGTACTCCGGCGCTAAAAATCCATGGTGTTAACAAAGCAACCTGAGCTCTGTAAATGCTCTCTAATGCAGAGACCATGTGCACAAGCACCAACACCAAGGCTCATCTGCTGCTAACACTCCCGCTGTCCTCAACTAATCACATTTGCAAGCAGAAAGTAAGCAAGAACAAGACTTTTGCCACATACATGTTGTTAAAATAGACTTACTAGAGGAAGGAGGCGAAGCACCTTATATGAAGAAACAGGGAAGCTGCCAGAAAGCGAGAATCTCACGGTACTGTATCATTTGATAATGGGAAGTTATTATTCAGTCAAAAGAATTCCTTTGCAAACACACTGATAGGGAACAAGAATAGTTAAGATTGCGCATCTCCTTGAGAGGGAAGTGTTATCTGTGTTTGAAGTGTTTCACCGGACAGACTCTATGTTCTCTCAACAGTGGTTATTTGGGGGTACGTTTCGAAAGCAAGGCTCTTGGGCCACAGCCAGGTTCTCCACTGCTGCAATTCAGAGAAATTGCACTTCAGCGGAGCAGCAGCAATTGATACCAGCCGAGAATTCAGCTTTACATATTCAGAAGAAAAAAAAAATCATAAGCACCCGCAGAAAGGAAACTCCCAAAGCTGTCTGCTTTGTTGTCTTTTGGAGGGAGGAAATACGGGTTTGTGCTACACATGTTACAGACTATTGTTTAGCAGCCCCTGTGCTTAAATTAGGCACATTTAATTAAACGCGACTGTGTGGAGGCAGGAAAAAGCTGGTTTAGACAAGTTCAGAAAGTGAAATTCTGAGCTTTTACCCATCGTCCCAAGAGGAAGAGAAATAAATCCCGTCCTGAGAAGACTGGATGCCCTCTTAGTTTGCCAACAGCCGTGTTCCAGAGGCTTCTGGCCACGCTCCACAAGTGTCGCACCTTCTCCCCTCCAACTGCCCTACCTAAGCCCCAAGAAAAGGGAAGCCGGCAAAAGCCATAAAGCGAAACAGCAGGCAGCGGTCTAACGGGGCGCTGGAAAGAAGGGGAAAAGAGGGGGGGGGGGGGGGGGCGGGGAAGAGCCCACGCTTCTCGGGAAGAGTTATTTCTTGGGCACCGCGGGTTCCCCGAGCCCGCCGCCCCGCCGCGACCGGGCGATGCCGCAGCTCAGCCGGGTACCGCCGGGGCACGGCCCGGGCGTACGGCCCCGGGGGCGGGGGGCGACGGGGTCCGAGGACCCGCGGGCCTCTTGGGGGCGGCGGGTGGGGAGGGGGCCCAGCGCGGTCCCTGGGGCTGGGGGAGGCCGGGCGGCAGGAGGGGGCCAGCCGGGCTGCCCACCCCGAGGCGCGCCGGGCACGGCTGCGGCCAGCTGGAGCCGCGGCCCCGCCGGCTCCCGGCGCTTTATGGCTCAGCCCCGGCGGCCGCGGGTTGGCCGGGCCGGGACGCCGGAGCCGGCCGAGCCCTCCCCCGCCCCGCCCCGCCGGACACGCCCGGCCCGGGGCAGCCCCGCGGCGGAGGGACGGGAACCCCCAGGGCAGGGCGGAGGCGGCGGAGGGGGGTGGGGGGGCTCGCCCCGGGAACGGTGTCGGAGGGGGCCGTGGGGAAAGCGGGGGTGCACGCGGCAAACCCTGCCGAGGGCGGCGTGGGCAGCGTGGGCAGCTCGCACCCCAGGGCGGCCCCGGCTCCAGCGGGGCCCGGGGGTGTGGGGGGACCCCAGCCCCGCACCGGCTCTGCTGGGACCTGCCGTCTGTCCCCCACATCGCCCGTGTTTTGTTTTTTTAAAGCAAGCCCCCTCACGAGGGGCCGTGGGGATGCCCCGGCAGCTCCGGGGCTCCGTCTGCTCAGGATCCGCTGAAGTCTCCGGTTCCTTTGAATTAAGGACAGCTGATTGCTTTAACCCCTGCTGTAGGCTGGCCTGCGCTTCACGTTAATATGAACTTTATGTCAGGGGGGTATTTTCCAGGTGGGAGAGTGAAAGACTAATTTACTGGAGGATGTGCGGGAGCTAGCGGACAGTGTCAGGGACTAACCTTGCCCCTAACCCGTTAGCCATGTGTCCAAAACTCTCTGTCTCTCCTAACCCAACTCCCTAGTCAGGAACAGAAATCACATTCTTTACCATTTCAAATTGCAGATCCTGATCCTGTTCATACCCATCATTTTCCCAACCCCCTGCCCTCTGTCCATCTTCCTGTCCCACCAAGCCTCACATCTGATAGTTTGGGGAGGGGAGCAAAATGGTGGAGGGGGTTCCTTGTTTCATCCTATTGACTATCCATCAGCAGAAATGGGAACAGACCCTTAATTACTCCGAGTAATTAAAAATCTTCCAATTGGTTTTGCAGGAGAAGCCTTCCTACCCGCAAGCTTCCTGATCACATTTCAACTGAGAAAAAGGTAGTTTACTCATTGCTGTCGGCATATATTCCTATGTACTGCCATATTTCATGGCCAAGATAGCGGCATTTCACTGTCAGATGAAATTTTTATTATCCTGCTATGATTATAGTATCTTTATAGTCATAGCACCTATAGAGCATCATTAGGTCAAGCCCTGGAGAGTCAGATGCAATATAACTATAGGCATCAGCAGTTCATATCCTGATGTGTCATAAGGTGAAGAACAAGGTAACCTGAAGGGTAACCAATAGTTTCACAGAAATGTTCTGATTCCTAAAGTTTTTGAGATGCATCATTTATATCTGCCGGGTTCTGTTAGTTTCAAGCTAAGAAATAGCCCAGACAAGCATGACTAATGTCGTTTCTCTTTCCTGTGCTACTATGCAGCTAGACAAACACCTGGTTCTTTCAAAGCAAAATGGCTGGGGTTATCTTGTCACTTTTTTATACTCTTAAAAATATTTAGCTCTGCTCACACAACATCTGAGCAGCAGCAGCTCAGACCTTGGCTGTTCAAAGCCTATATATAGCTCCTGGACAGAGAAACAAGACAAAGTTTGCTGAGATGTCCAAGGACTCCTCTAAACAGTAAATATCCTTCCACAGTTTGAGTATTTTGCTGCACTGACTTGGAGAAATATGTAGTCCAAAGTAAGAGTAAATGACTACACTGTAGGAAACAAGGGATCCCATTCAAGCCTGGAGTGTCAATATTTTCTTTACTATCTTTCTAGAAAGTAAATATGTTGGAGGGAAAATTACTTTAAAATAATGCCATTTGTTTCCTCTCTGACCTGTTGCTGAATGTGGAAAATAAGGTGAGATCTGCCAATTAGTTTTACAGAGACTCCACCAGCAGCCCTGTCTTCTGAATTTTCCTGTCCCTCCCATCCCTTTCTTAACCAAATCTGACCAAAAAAAATAAAAAAAAAAAAAAAAAAAAGAAGACATCTTTGTTCTTTGTCTACCTCTCCTGAAAGAAATCTCAGCCCTCTTCTGGTCTAACTCCTGCTCTTCCCCAAGCACAGAAGTTTGTATCACAGCATCAAATCTTCAAATCTCTGAAGATCTTCTCCTGATCTTCAAAATCCACCACATCATAGAGACCAAGTCCTCCTCTTCTCCCCCCTCTGGGGCTCCCTTGATCACCCAGCGTCTGCTCTTCTTCTTTCACACAGCCCCTCAGTGAAGAAACACCTCCACCACAGCTCTCTCGCGCAAACCTCCCTCTGCTCTCCTACTCCCTCCCAGATGTGGGTAATTTCTTTCCCTCTGCTGTGCTGATTGCTCTTCATCTCTGTTTTTAGGTACTTGTTCAATTGGCCATGGTAAAATGCTTTGCTCATATGATCAAAATGGACTGAGTGAATATTTTGTTTGATGGATTTTTCTACTTGAGGTAGTGCTATGGCGGGACCTTGGGATACGTTTGTGTGAAAAAGTATTTTAAAAATAAGTATCTTTTCCTATGGACATTTGCATCTTGGCACAAAAGTACTGTGCCAGTGAGTTCAAGATGGCATAAAGAGGAACAATATATTTAAGTACCTAAGTCCTTTTGATTAAAAAAACCAAAACACACACATATAAAAAGAAACAGTCACAAAACCTTTGAGCACTAATATCTGCTCTTTCAGTTTAAGATGTTATTGCCCCAAAAGTTCCTTCTGCTGCTTCGCTGGTCATTACAATTCCTTTAGCTAAGCACTGAGTGGAAAACATGTATGCCCTTCATCTGCTTTACTGGAGCATCAAAAGGTTCAGATCAGCTTCTCGGCACTCAGAGACAACTTTGTAGACTTTGCACGGAAGTGACTGAGATACAGGCACATATTCTCTTCCCTTTCTCCTCTGGAAAAAAAGGTGTTTCCATTAGCCAAGGGGCTAAAGGGATGTGAGCATGGGAGCATTATAACACAGCAGAGATGGCTAAGTAAAAGCTCAGATGGATAAAAGTAATTAAGCACTTAACTGCCACCAAATTCAAAAGAAACAAAGCATCTCTATACCTTTATGATTCCACCACAAACATCTGAATTGCTTCTGAAAAGTCTAACAGGAGCTTCTACGTCAGATAAGCAATTTTGTGTTCATGAAGCCCAAAATAAACTCAGTTAAAGGATCAAGGTTGAACATTATACTGTATTGAAGAGCTTCCAAAAGGTGCCATTAGCTCATTATGGCATTAGTCAAGGTTATTCAGGGATTACTCCAACTGTCTCCTGATGCATGGGCCATGGAGTTGCAGCCTATCTGGATGAACAGGGATCTGAAATGAGCTGCAGAGATTTAGGAAGACTTACAGGAATGGTCACCCAAGCACTGAATATGCTTTAAGAAAAAAAATCAGTATGGTTGCCTTTTGTGTTGCCTCTGTGTGTATTTTAGCTCACAGGTTTCCAGCCTCTGACTCGAGGACCCTTGGGGGAAGCACATTTAAGCAGGGTCTGCAAGATAACCAAGAAAAGTGGCCATACCGTGCCTGGTTAATTTGCTCTACCTTCCCTGGAAAACACTGAAGGCACCAGAAACTAGAAAGGACTGAAAACCCAAGGTTATAATGAACTGCGATGTTCTGAATGAAGACAGGAATGGGCTTTATACAGCCCTTATTGACCTAAAAGCTGTAAAAAACCCATTGCTGTGCCTTTGCCTGAGTTTGGGACAGCTTCCAGTGGCTCTCCTGGGTAGCCCACTGACCCCTGAGGTCTCCTCATCGATCCTGTGTAGGTCTACTTTGCAGAGGGAGAGCAGCCCAGATGGGTTCCCATTGGCCTCTACTGAACAGCACCTTGGGGCGCAGCTGGTGGCCAGCAGTTGGGGGCAATGGTTACCACCAGGAGTATGAACGTAGTCTCGGTGTTACAACCCAGGAGGAGGACACTGAACTGGAGAACCTGAGAATTAATAAGGTCTGGAAAATGTGCCTTACGGTGAAAGAAACAAGGAGCTTAGTTTGGGTTTACCAGGAGGAAGATTAACAGGTGACTCCAACATAGTCTATAAATACTCATGTGGGAAAGCAACATTTCATAACAAATGCTCCTAAATCTCACAGCAAAGATACAAGAGCCAGGGAATAAACACTGCAAGTTAATAAAGCGAGGCTAAGAACAGACAGCATGATTTAGCAAGGAAAGCAATCCACCATGAGTGCAACTCTCCCAAAGGTTGTGATTAAAGCCCCCTTTCCCCATCCCCATTTTCTAGATGCAAATCAAGACTAAATTTTTCTCCTTAAAAAAAAAAAAAGTGAACAGAAAGTAAAAATCTTGAACAGAAAGTTGAACAGGACTTTAGGTCCTGTGGCCAGTTTGACAGAGAAGAAAGATGCTCACCGGGACCCTTTCTATCTTTACGATCTCTGACGTTGCCTTGCCAAAGGCTTCCAAATGCCTATTACAGTCACCTCCCTGTTCTACCGTGTGTGTCTGAGGTGATGTATCCCCTTCCATGGCGGCCAGTCTCCCAGCAATGCTTGTATGTCGTGATGTGCTGTCAACACAATCATCATGACTCAATGAGAACTGCATCAACTGAACTTAATAGCTAAACAAATATCAGGAAGAATACCACACAGCTTGGCTTATTTATTTTCTTATTCAAGTCATTCATTAAAACCCTCATCATTTTCTCGCTTATCAGAGGTCACCATCAAATTTCCAGCTGCCACTGAATTTCCAGGCACAACCAAGCACTGATGAATCCACAAGGTCTTTTTGCCACAGAAATTAAGCCTCATTTGCGAACTTTCCCCAATGTCATATTAATCATTTTGACTGTCCTGATTTTATCAGAAGAATCAATTTATTTTTTTTTCTTCCTGGTGAACATTTCTTTTCAAGTAATTTTGTTGTGGAAACAAGAAATATTTGCACAATGAGGATGATCGATGATTGGATGACAAAATAAGTGCTTTTTAAATGCTCATTATACATCTACTGGCATTGGCTTGCTCATTGTGAGCTACAGGCTGCAATTACTGGGCCCGACACTCTCTCTGATGGAGCGCACACAGTAGCTGTGTTTACATTGCTGCGAAAGAGGCCTCCAGAGCCGACAGCGCAAAAAGGAAAGCACATGACTTTAAAAACAACAACAAAAGAACAACAACAAAAAAAAAAGCGTGTACTTTTTGGCCAGCAGCAGACATTGACTCTGCAAACAGCTGCTCCCAGTACGCGCCTCGAGGTTAGTTACGGTCCCTCTGCCCGAGGTCACCGTGCGGAGCCGCTTGTGGCCGTGCACACTGCCTGCTCCGAGCAGCCTCGGCTGCCCTGGATGGAGCGGCATAAATACATCGCATCCTCGCACACGCCCAGCCAGCGGAGCAAGGGGGACCATCACTGCCCCATGCTTTGTGGGGAGCAGCGGCGGGAGGCGAAGCATCGTCACCCAGAGCCGAAAACAGACCAGCTCTGCTTACGGCTCTGCTCTCTGGGGAAGCTTTGCTTCACAGCAAAAAAAAATGAGGCTGGGACAAAAATATCTGTGATGGCTGCGTGTATCCCACATCCGCCCACCAGTCTGGTTTGCCACCCTGCCCCAAACACTGATGTCAGCGCAACCGGGGAGTGGAAAGGGAGGGATGGAGCAGCCGGGGGCCAGGCTGCAGCAGGGAGTGCTTAAACCAGCGTTTGCCCAAGAGGCGGGTGTGTGGAAGCATGGAAAGAGGTGTCAGAAGATGTCTAGCCCATAGATTCCACAGACCAAAGCTGTGTCCTCTCTCCTCATGAAAAGGGAGTCTGAAAAGCCTGAACAAGAGGCAGAAGGCAGATTTGCAGACAGCACCAAATCAGGTGGGGTGGTTAGCATGCCGAACACCAGTGCTTCAATCCAGCAGGACCTTGGGAAACTTGAGGCCAACAGAAACCCCATGAAGTTTAGCAGAGGCATGCGAAGTACTGCATCCAGCTGGAATAACCCCATGTGCCAGTTTAGACTGGGAACTAACTGGTTGAAGAGCAGCCCTACTGAGAAGGATGTATGGGTTATCCTGAAAGCCAGCTTAAACAGGAGACAACAGTTCCCTCTCACCACAAATGAGGCAAGCTATTCCACGTAATGCAGGAGGCCAAGGGAAGTTATCATCCCTTCCAGTTGATGCTGGTGAGACTGCACCTGTTTGAGCCTCCAACTCAAGAGGGATGCGGAGAAACTGGACAGGATCCAGTAGATGAAGTGCTAAAACACTCTGGGCCTAGAGCGCTTCTCCTGTGAGGACAGCTTGAGGGCATCAGGCTTGCTGAGTAATGATGATGAAGTTAAGACAGGACCTAATAGCACCCCACAAGCTATGCAAAGACAGTTAAAAAGATGATGGAGCCAAATCCTTTTCAGTAGCAGCAGTGATCAAAGCAATGTCCACAAGCTGTGACTTGGGGGTTAGACTGAACACTAGGAAAAATATCTTCACGAGAGGACTGGAACACCAGACAGGCTGTGGCATCTCCATCCTCAGAGGTGTTCAAGATTCAACCAGACAGAGCCATGGTTGACTCAATCCCAGTGTAGGCTCCAGGCCTGTTTTGAGGTGGATGGTAGATTAGAGACATCCAGGGGTCTCTTGCCACCAATATTTCAACAATTCTATGAAATCCAGCTGCAAGGGATACTGTGGTCCTGACACAGGTTTTGGTGCACATGCCCCATAGTCCCGTTCCTGCTCAAGGCAATGCCGAGGTCTCACCACAGAGGTAATGCCCAAGCACACGTGGGATGTCCACATCTTCCCAGCTTCTGAAGACAGTCATGGTAAAGGTCTCCATGCTGCTCTACTGCATGTGGTCTCCTGCCCTGTTGAGACTTCTAAGCAAAAACCATCTGAAAAGTGGTTATTTTTAGCTCTGGAGGAAAGACATTATTATAATTTGGACCCAGCAAAGCAACAGTGACAAGCAGACGCATCCTCTCCAATGTAAACTCCTCAAATGTGAAATGATTCCAGGATAATAATTAGACACAGTTGAGCATGTAGAAAGATCTGAAATGCTCCACCCAAGGGCATTTATCTGTTGTAGGACAGCATGAAGCATGAAGAAGTACATTGCAGAGCCTTTCATCTCCCCTTAAACACTTTAGAGACAGTTTAAATTCCTTGAAAGGAAAACATTTTAAGACCCTTCATGTGCTCAAAATGCCTTTCAATAGTCCCTCAGAGAACTCTTTGTACCTTAGCAGAATCACAATTTACAGCTCACAAGACCACTAGTCCTTCACAAATACTATGACTTGTAAAAACTCAAAATATGAGAAAACAATGAGCATTACTATTATAATATTTGGTCTTTGCTTCAAAGGTCTCTTCCATCAAATGAGGTTTTTCACATAGAAATGCTCTAATTAGATGACTCACACAACAAATTCATAACCAAGCAGAAGATAAACTGGAAAAGGGAATGTGTGTGGTTTTTTGTATTAGCTACATACAGTCTAACTGTAATTATTCCCAACTGGTATAACCATACATAAAAGCACTTTTGCAATTTGTACAATTATTCTAATAACATGTTATTCCCTTAATTTTTATAAATCCAATTTAAGACTCTTTATAAATTGTGTTTGCACAGTATTCCTAAGTGTAATAACAAGGCCTCCCAAGTCCCCTGCAAGGTAAGATGAGATGAGGTGAGGTGAGTAGAGCCTCATCCTTACTGACGAGTCACAAATGCATTTATTTCCTCAATATTCCTTTCTCCCTTCAATATCCCAGATTTCCTGCTGGTACAAAGTGTCACCTCTTGTCTCCACAAGTCCTGTGGGGCAAGTTAATACATTTGTATTAACTTCATACGGTGGCACACGGTGTGGATGCACCTTACACATGCAAATATCCTATCAGCATTAGGTAATGAGGTCTTACCTTACAGGTGAGGAAACTTAAAGGGCAAACTGATGTCCTGTCACTGAGACAGTGAGAGATCTGTGAATAAATTCCAGGGTCACGAGTCCCAGCCTATATAGTCTGGCACTCCTTAGCAGCCACGCAGTTAGAGCAGGGAGAGGCCATCTCTTTCAAGGTGGGATATGCTATACTGAAGTCTGCGACTTCACTTTCTTCTTACACATATAGGGATAAACTTAAAAATAGCTTGACAAAAATTAATGGAGTTACACAAATGTAAAAACCATGTAGGTGGAAGAAGGATCAGACCCGTTATCTTTCCATGGCAGCAGCAGGGTACGTTGACCTGTCTATACAACAACCTTAGTGAGATCGAGAGAAATTTGACAATTTTAGCTCATTCCACGCAACCCAGGGCAGCTGTACTTGAAGTGGTTTAGGAAAGTGCTGTTTCCAAATCATCACAAATTTCATATCTCTTTAATACACAAATCACCTGACTGCTGAGGTCCCCTTAAAGGCTTCCTGGAGCAGGGTGGGATGGCGGGGTAGGATGGCAGTCTGAGGGCATGAACTGTAATGAATATCCACAGATAGACGATCCAAGTGACCAAAGTGCAGAACTGCTATGTCCTCACTCCCAACCAAGGCTTGCTGGTTTGTTTTCGTAGTGAAACAACTAACCTCACTGCAAAACCCTCCTGGGGACCATTGCTTTAACTTTTCTCATGATGCAGCTAGTCAAGGTCAGCAGCAGTTCAGATGCACTCCATTCAGTACCACTGGCTATATCATGGCAATACCTACCTATTTCTTGTCTCCTTTAGGTTTGACTGCAGAACCCCTGTTGGACTGGAGAGACAACAGCCACTGGGGATATAGCCAAGGGTCGGTGTGCCAAGCAGAGACCGTTGTCTTCAGTAGGATTTTATATCAGGCTGGAAGTGTTCCTGTATTTCATAGTAAGGACAAGCCTCAGACTTTCAGAGGATGTTTTCCTTTGTTCTGCTTTAATCAATCACTGCCAATTAACCAACATTTAGTTTCATCTCGAGGAAGGAATGACAGAAATAATTATGTCCTGAGACAGACATCCCATCAGCTTCTGCAAACCTATTAACCACCTCAGATAAATTGGCAATCAATTAACTGAAATTAAAAAATCTAACACACAAACCATCTTCTTGACAATCCTCTGTATTCCCATCTCTAGAGCCAGGATGACACAAAATTACTACCCAGCCTCTGCATATGTTCATATAAATGCAACATTACTCCCTCCATAAAACAATTTTTCTGGTTCATCCCAGGACATGGGTTCCTTTGACACTGAAATACAATGTGGACTTGTTCCAGGCTGCCCCAACCAGGGAACAGAATAAGCCACTCCTGACATGTCTGTTTATAAGACATCAGCTAAACAACTGTATTAGCACAGAATAGTTAAATCAAGAGTTGTGTGCTGTAGGTTCAAGCGGCGCATTGTAAAACAAATTTGCAGTCTTGAAGACAGGTTATTCTAGATGGATTAAAGATGCGAAAAATACACATACAAGTGTGAAATAGGAGGGTAAGATTGTTGTAGCTTTAGGCATTTACAAGGTGTAGGTCTGCCTTTCTTATTTGACTTAATGTAAACATCTGTTTAGGATAGGATGCACAGTGCCCTAGACTCCCTGGACCACACCAGGGAGATTCCGCTGCCTGTAAACACTGGAGATGAATCAGATGAATCCTGCCAAACATCTGCTTTCATTTATCAAAACAAGATTTAGAAACTTGATCATAGTTTATAAATATCTCTTGGGAAGGGACTTTTCATGACACAAACAGCAGGGAGGCAGTAACACCAAAGGGGAGGCTGACCCCGTCCAGCAGTATCCAACTCGTAACGCCTGGTGCGGGCAGCAGCGATCACCGAGATTCGTATGTGAGACAGCACTGCTATTTTTATTGCGAATAAATAGAATAAACCCAAAAGTGGCATAATCTACCTGGTAGCATCAAGCAGTCAGATTCGTATCTAATCTTCATAGGTGCTTTTCAGTAGCCTCCATTTATTTGGAGCGCCTGGCATCTTGATTTTGTCATTATACTCACCACCTGTGGTTTTTTTCTTCAACTACATAAAATAAATGATTCTTGAGTTTTTCTGCCTGCAGGTTTCTTCTCTGGACTTTTCTAACCTTAGCAGTAAGTAACAGCACATGGTTTTAATCCAGCAAATCCAAGCATAAACTGTGTTGAAGAATGGTCTGTACCATTGGTGTCAGTGTTCAGCGTGACTTGGAATCCATGGGGAATTCTAGAAGAAAACCCATGTTGTGATAATAATTACAGAAGGGGAGGGATGGACTCCTTAAGTAGCTTGCTAACTGCCCAAATCTGAGGAATCAAAGAGTAAATAATGCAACTGTATGGGGGGATGGCTCTTGGTGGAAGCCATCAGAGCGGCACACCGGGTGTTATCCCAGCTCAGCAGCAGGGAGCTGGGAACAATCACAGACTGTCACCTTTTGGTCGAAAGAAATGTGCTTTTGGAAGAGGTAACTTCTTAGCAGACCTCCAAAACTTAAATATTAATAATAGCACCACCACACCTCTCTGTAATAGCACTTAGAAAAAACTAAAATCTGATTGACTATACAGAAGATACAAAGATTGCCTGAGTGATACACACAGAGGAAGACACGAGAGATGCCAAATCTCCCAGTTCAGAGGCAAAATAAGAAAAAAAACACCCACCAAAAAAAAGGTGTGTTTTAATACAACCAAGCAGGAGCACGGGGCATGGGTAGGGAAAGAGCGCATCAGCCTTACTCACAGGAGACAATCTGCGGAGGAGATCATAGGAAATGCTCACCTGTTGGTTAATGATGACAGAGCAAGTCTCAAGATGACACTTTGGAGGAAGGGAAGGGGATTTTATTTTAAAAACAAACCCGGCTTCACTCACACCCTCATACCCACATACTCACAATCAGAAAAAAGCATCTGTCCATCATCCAGGCACGAAGACGTGTGTGTCCAGGGTCTGCTCAGGATCCCTCACAGTGACACGGCTCTGTGGTCCTCATCCTGGCTCCTTCCATGGCTGGTGACCTCTCACTGCTTGGGGATGTGCTTTTTGAACCCTGGAGCTGACAGCAACTGCCACCTTTTGTCTCTCCATTCCAACCCACCTCTGTAGGTTCCCTTTCTCTCCTGCCTGGGTGCCTCAAGGCTCCAATCCCAACCTTTATCCTCCTGCTATCACCCCTTTGATGGTCTGAGGCTTTGTTTCAGCCTGGGTGTAGGTTGTCCTTTGCTGTAGGCCACCCCTTGTTTGCCTGAAGGTGTATTGTTGCCAGCTCCAGCTCAGCCCAGCTTTGCATGGATAAATGTGACCAGAAGTGTTCCTCCACAGCTTCACCTACAGTGATTTAGATGCCAGAAATCCTATGGCTTCGCCTCAGTGGGAAGTCACACTACAGCAGATTTCAGCCAGTGACCCCTTCAAGGGACCAGGTTGCTCCTAAGGAGTCTGTGGGAAGTGACTGGACCAAGCTGGCTAGCTGGCTATAGAATCCCCCAGCTGACCTTTGGGGGATTCCTATCTCTACTGGAAATATAAAAAAAAAAAAAAAAGGTTGAAAAACCACTGAACTAGATAATGCAAGAGCCTTCCAGTGGCCTTGAATACGCTATTCATTGAGGTCGGAAGCTGTTATGGAATTTTTCAATACACGATTTAATCTGGGCAGCCTGAGCTCCAGAAGCAGAGGGAGGAAACCCAGCAACTCTGGAGCCAGGGTCCCTCAGGCAAGGAAAGGGAATATTTTCGATGGCTTTTAGAGGACGCGTTGGCCAAGTCACACGTGTTACAGCAGCTCACTGGCAGAGTTATTAAGCTGGAAAAGCAGCGTCAGGTGAGCTGCCTAAAGGGGCAAAAAGTGCTCCCTACTCTGCAATGTGCTAATATTTGGACACTTGCGGGTTTTAACTGCTGCACGATCAGAAGGCAACTTCTTAAGCATAGGGTTTCAGTGGCCATCCTAGACCCAGGGTTAGCAGCAGGTCCTCAGCAGGCAGAAACCTGCTGTGAGACCAACTTCTCAGCAGCTGAGGTGTCCCATAGCGGGAGCGGGGGTGACACAGCCCTGCCCAGGCAGCAGCATTGCCTCCCCCTGCACCCCCGTCCACCCACCGCAGGACGTGTCCCACCTCTGCCCTCGGCTGCACTGGCAGCGCCGGGAGGCAAGCGACTCCCTCTGGGAACTTGTCTTTCTCCATGAGAAAAAAAAAAAAAAACAACTGCTTTTTTGTGGTCTTCAGTTTGCTTCTCAGCTGGATCAGTCCCCAGATCTGAGTCCCAGCACGTGGCCATGCAACCAGCAGTGCCAGTGCCAGAGGGAAGAAGCCAAGGGAGGGCTGAGGACAGATCCTGACCTCAGTCCAGTGTGGTATGAGTACCACTGAATGTGTAACCTGGTGTAAACTCCAAAGAGACCGTTGGCAAAACAGCTTTCCATGAACCACTTCAACAGTTCTCTGCCTCAATGGCATTCCTTCCCCTCTTGTGCCTGGAAAAGTTTGCTGAAGCTTTCTGCAGATGGCATCTTCTTTTCTATTCCAGAAAATCTGGAACTTTATTAATAAAGCAAACCAACCCATGAGCCCTAACCTTCACTGCCTTGTTTCAGTCATTCCCAATGGAAAATAAAACAAAACTTTTGCTGGCTGGTTCCCGCAGGGTGCGGGAATGGCTTGCAGTAGGGAGAGGTGGCCGGGAACCAGGGAGCACCCAGGGGACACCGTGACTGTCCTTCCTCACTGCACAGATCTTCCCAGGCCCTCTGATAAATGTATGTTGTGACAGATCTTCAAGGGCAATGTTTTCCAGTCAAGGTAGCGACACCACCGTGTCCCCACCAAAGAGGAGCCCATTAAACTTTCTGTCCCTCAAATGCCAATAGCCTTTTTGTGGGTGTCTTTGGTTTTAGAGACCAACAGCACCCAGGTATTTATACTTCACACTCAAATACATCCAGCTGTTTTTAAAGGAGAGGGCATTGCCAGCCCAAGAAGGATCTTATCCCAAGGCCTTGAGAAATTCAGTGGCTGTTGTGTAAGTGTCTTCCTCCGTCAAAAGCAGCTCTTGGTCAAGGGCATCCAACATTGATAAGAGGACCGCATTCCCTGCTGCTGCAAATGGTCCTAATGCTCAGAGTGGATCAGGCCTTATATTTCATTAAATAAAAACCCACCACAGCCCAGTGAAAGGCATCGTGCAGGCAGTGTCTGAGGCAGAGCTCCTTGCCCATCTCCAGGTACCCTCAGTTCTGAGGGACAATGGAGACCTCAGTTCAGGCGTAAAATCTGCACGCCAGCTTTAGTCCCAAGGGCAGCAGCATCTCTCCATGCAGGCAGGGACCATCAGCTGCATTACCCATCCCAGGGCCAATTAACCTTGGAGAGCCAAGGGGAGGACAGCAAAGCTCCCTGGCAAAGGCGCCTTCTGCAGCATTCGTGAGATGGGGAGAATCTGTAAGCGAGGTTGGAAAACAAACCCTAATACAAACAGAACTGAAGGGATGGTCGGATATCATTCAAATATGTTTTAACAACAGAGGAAGCCCATGTCTGAACATGTGTTTTATCTCCCCGCAGATCCATAATAGCTGTGAGGGACCCTGGCAGTGCAGGGAAGCAGCAGTGACTCTCCATCCCCTTGAGAGCAGGGGCCTTGAAGGAAGACATGCTCTGTACCCCCAAAAGACTGCCCAGAAGTCAAAAATGCTGTGCTAATTTTGCCTTTTGGATGCGAGGTTTGCATGGCCTTCTCCAGAAAGGGACCCTGCTAGCACACCGTCCCATGCCTCGGTTTCCCCACCTGCACAGCCAGGGTAACTGGGCTGTCCCCACAGGAGCGCTGGGAAGATGGATTGGTTAATATTTGCTTAGTGCTCTGAAGATAACACTATATAAGTCTAATTACATTTTATGCCCTCATGTGATAAGGATGTCATCTTGGATTAGAGGGGATTAGTTGTTAATGCCATTCCTGTACATACCGGTCCCCTCCAGGGCTTTGATTTCTGCTGAGAAGGTTTTTCACTCTGCTTTTAATCAGCAAGGACCTTCTAGTTATGTTAATCAAGGAAATCAAAGTTTTTTGGTGGCTGAAAACAACACTTGGTGGATACCTGGAGATGTCTTCAGCCAAGCAGAGGTGTGTGCTCAGTGAACGCTGGTGCACACTCAGCATCTCTCTTGCTTTGGCATCCCAAAACCTTTAGCAGGGCTGGGGGAAGGAGGTTGGGTGCGTCCCTGTCCTGCGCACTGGGCTCCAAACACGCCGCTGAGTTATTAAGTACAGATCTAAGTTAATGTTTAGCACTTACCCAAAACACGGAGATTGCCAAATGCCAAAGGAAATGGAGTGAGAAACCACATGCTGGTAATGATCGCAGGGCAAAATGCTACTGTGAGGACATCCCCACACCCCAGCGGCGTTACTCTCAAGGGAGTGCTCCAACCTGCAGCAATGTCCCAGAGCAAGCGAGGGGGGAATCTGGCTCCCACGCTGCCCAGGGAGAGCTGAGAACCTCACAGGGATTTTGCTTTTCTAAACCTATCGCTGTGAAGTTTATATCCTTACATCTGCAGTGACCCTGCCCACTCTCAGAGGGCTGCCTGGAGAGCCAGAGTGATCTCCCCTGGTTGCAGAGCTATCAGGGATTGAGCTGAGATCCCTTCCAGGGTTCCCTTCCCAATGTTCCACCTGCTCTGAGCACTGGCTCACCCCTGGCATGGGCTGGATTTCAGCTGCTGGCTCAGAAGGAAAAGAGCTTTCCTGTCCCCACCTCCCGCTAGCATGGGTTTGTCCTGGAGGAAACCCTGGATCTGTCACCTGTGGCTGACCATCCGGGATTAGCCAGGGGAAGGACCCAGGCTCCTCTCAGCAGCGGGAGGGGAAGGATACCACCTTCCGGCTTTCAGTCTGCGGCTGACGGGGGCGGCTTTGGCTCACCAGCATGATGAAGCAGCTCAGTGGAAAGGAAAACCTCCAGGGACTTCTCAAGCTGCACTAAACTTCCAGAGACAGATCCCACCACGGTCCTTCGGTGGGGACTCTCTGCACCCAGGTATAAACCAGGGAGTGGCAACATCAAGTAGTGGGAACTGGTGGACAGGGAGCCCTGAACAACAGCAAAGCTCTTGCAAACACCTCTAAAGCATGAAACTGATATTTGCCCAGGCTGCATGGAGATGGCCAAGGAAGCACATCAGTGCAGGTTGGCAGGAGCATTTACCAAAATCCTAAGAGGAGATGGCCTTCCTGCAGCTATGGCTGGGAGCAGAGGCTGACAGCCCGAGCTTGTTGCGGCAGCAGCATCAGTACCCGTCAGAGTGAAGAGGTGCTCCCAGGGCAAAGGGGACCCGGTTGAAGCAGATGCTTCCACGTCCCCCAAACAGGGCAGCCTGTCGTTCACAGGCAGCATTTTGGAGAGGCATTGCTCTGTATTATTCACATGCAGTAACGAGTGAGAATATTTTTTCACTTGCTAACACAAATAAAATGACCCCAGACAAAGGAGGAACCGCTGCTTTCAGAAGAGGTTTGGGGTACAAAGGGCACTAGGAGCCTGTTATGGTCCTGGGAGCACCCACAACAGTGGTGAGAGGGCAGAGC
The DNA here is from genome assembly GCA_034008185.1 of Gorsachius magnificus. NCBI lineage: Eukaryota > Metazoa > Chordata > Aves > Pelecaniformes > Ardeidae > Gorsachius > Gorsachius magnificus. The sequence continues at coordinate 13,821,990 of CM067085.1, read as the reverse complement.
TGAGCGAGGCAGAGGGTGGCCAAACCTCCAGCCCTGGCTCTGAGGTGCCCACAATGAGCACAACACAGGCTGAGGCTGCCAGGAGCCAAGCCGCGCTGGGGCTGCTGCTCCAGGATCAATGGGATGCAAAAGCGACTGGGACTTTCTGCTTACCTGGGTTAGCTCTACATGGCAAACAAATAAAGATAAATGCCTCCATTTATTTCCTATTGTTGACCAGAAGAGCCAGCCTGTTGCAAGACAGGGACTAAATTGCTGCCACTGTCAGTCCAGGTAGGTGCTCCCTGTCTCCCAGGGCAAGACGAGCTAAGGTGCAGATCAAGGCAACCTATTTAACTGCCTCCCGCACAGCATCCTTAGCTCAGGTCAGTCCTGCAAGCCAGCGCTGAAGCTGGCCAGGAGCACTGAATTTTCATTCCTAAAAAATAAAACAAATGAAAAGTCAAGATTTTGGGGGAAAAAAGTTAGATTGGTGTCTGAAACAAGACATGTTCCCTGGAAGCCAACCCATGGCACAACAAGCACTAGGGAAAGCTGCAAGGTGGGGTGCTGGGGGTCATGAGGCTGTAGATGCCACCAGGATGCCGGGGCTTGGCACAGCCCATCCAGAGCCGCAGCGGAGCCGGTGCCCCGGGAGCCACAAGCATCACGCTGCTTCAGCTGCGAAGACCAACCCCCCTCCCAGCAGCTACTCCAAATGCAGGCATGGAGCAAGCTGTCAGGGAAGCCAGCAGGGTCCCATTAGCAATTTTATCAAGCTCAACATTTTTTGGCAGAACATTTCCATTTCGGTGAGTCAGCAGCCTTGGAAAGTGCCTGTTGGCGACAGCGAAGCTCGAGGCGGGTGCGTGGGGAAAGGCGCCCGGGACATGCACCTGACCTGGCCCAGACCCGGCTGCATGGACACCATGCTCAGAAGGAGCCATGCAATGAACTGCCCCGCGTGTTGGCTGATTCCCCTCCAGTCTATTCCTTGTCCATCAACAGAAGAGCTCATCCAAGCTGCGCTTTCAGGTTAAGTGGAACAACATGCATCAGATCGAGACAGCAGAAGGATTTGCCCCGTGGCTCATTCACTCTTCAAGAGTTACTTTCCCCTTTGTATGCTTGAGCAAATCATCATTTCATCAAAATCAGGCCTGGAGACAAGTCAGCTTTATTACCCTGACTATTAAGTTTTCCTCATGTAATTTTTTCTTGCCAAGTCCAAGATTTCTTGCCCCATCCGCAGAGAGGAGATCATCCTCCCTCTCTGCATTTCCTCTCGCATATTTGAGGGCTGCTCTCCTGTCTCCCCGGGCCCCTTCTCTCACCCTTTATCCAATCCAGGTCAATCTTCTTGGGCATCATCGCATCCTCGCTGATCTCTGGCCACCCTCCAACCTGCCCACATCTTCTTTGTCCCAGCGTGAAGCTGGCCCTCACAGCCCTTGTCTGCAAACCCTCAGCGCCTCCTTCCAGCAGGTCCTCATGCCCTCCACAAGGATTTATGGCCTGACGGTCGCTCGGCGGGGATGGAGCTGTTAGTGCTGTTGGAGAGATGGAGGAGATAGGGCAGGGGATGCAGGCACAGGGGGGGCTGGCAGATGGGAGACTTGCCGGCAGCCCAAAACTACTGCCAGCCCCCGCTCCCTGCTCCCTCTCTGGCCACCAGCCAGGGAGTTTGCACCCAGGGAGCAGAGCCAGGTCTTCAACATCAGGTTGCAGGGCTTGGACTGGTCCCAAAACAGGGGACAGCTCGATGGGGCTCAGACGGGGCAAGGCAGAGCGTAAAATGGGGCTGGGGACTCGCAGCACAGACCAGGGTTGTGGAGTCCCTGCCAGGGGAGGGCTTTGGTGCTCTCCCCTCTTTTTTCTCTTTTTTTGGGGGTTTTTAATCAGGACAGGATACAGGAGGACTGGCAGACGGCAAGTCTCGCCGGGCAGGACTCGTCCACTCACCTCCCTCTCCCAGCAGCATCCGTGGGGCTGCAGACCATCGGCTGCAGATACCTCCTTGCAGGAAAAAACAGGAAAAAACCGGCAGGGAGTGGAAATGAGTGGCGAGCAGATTAGAAACCCAGCTCCTATTTATAGACTGGCAGCAGAGAAACTGCCCCTGTGACAGGGCCATCCGTTTAACCCTTTCAGCCCTGAGCACCAACCATGAGGTGCTGAGCCAGCCCCAGCCCATGCCAGAGGGGTGAGGGAGCATTTCGACACAGGGAAAGCAGAAGCCCCTGTGCCAGGGCACCCCGTGGTGCAGAGGGGGCAGGAGGCAGGTATGAGGGACCTTACAGAGCCACTACCCAGCAAGGATGATGGGGATGGAGATGGGGTTACAGGTGTAAAGAAGTTGGGTCACCAGGACAAGGAAGAGAATATCCCAGTGTCCTGTTGCACAGCAACCAGAGCAAGCCAAAAATACTTCCTCTAAAGGGGAGGTAATGAACGGGCTTTAGGGGCAACTGTAATGTTTTCAGCCTTTTTTTGTGATCCCTGAGCTTTGGCAGGGCTGAAGGCAATGGGGGCCGTTGCTTTGAGGGCCTCTGCGTACCTCTTGCCCATGAGGGGCTGCTGATGCTCATGGTGGGCTGCTCCATCCTACAGGAGTGGATTGTGGCCCCTTCCGCCTGCTGCTCCCCACCATGGTCACCCCAGAGCACATGGGCAAGATGACAGCCAGGCTTCGTCACCAGCTCCCTGTCAAATGCGCAGCGATTTGTTAAATCTAGTAGTGTTGCCAAGAAGAGGTCACACAAACACCAAAAAACAGAGTTCACGTTACAAGTGCCCCATACGCCCAGGAGTCAAGTAGATCATGGGGTGAGCCCCACAAGAGGCAGTCAGCACATCTCTGGGTCCCAGGAGCACACTGATGCCACCTCCCCTTTGACTGCTACTTTACCTGCTGTCACTTATGGATGCCTTTGTACCGTACACGGTCATTAAATACAGAGATTGGGTATTGCCAGCTTGCTCAACCTCCTGATTTCCCAGGTCTGGATTTCGCCAAAAGTGGTGGCAAGCAGAGACACATCTAGGGAGCATGAGCTTCATTATCTAAAAAACAAACCCCAGTGTTAGCCCTTGGGGGGCCCTAAACAGAATACAAGAGTTGCTTAGCTCTGCCGCGCTATGTTAGACCTTCAGCATGAACCAGTTTATCTGCAGAAGAGAAAGGGCTGCAATGCTGAAAGAAGGTGCTTTTAGATTGGATGTAAAGAAGAAATTTTTTATGATGAGTGGGGAGGCACTGGAACAGGTTGCCCAGAGGGGTTGTGGATGCCCCACCATTAGAAGTGGTCAAGATCAGGGTGGATGGGGCTTTGAGCAACTGGACCTAGTGAAATATGTCCCTGCCCACAGCAGGTGGGGTGGACAAGCTAATCTGTAACCACCCCTCCCAGCCCAAACCATTCCACGATTCTGGGAAAAAAAGGTGTCATAGCTGCTTAGCTGAGAGCTGGGGTTTGGTACCTGGCCAGCAACCGCTGCCTGTAAGGGAGATCTCCGAGCGCGAAGCTGCTGTGTGCTGGGCACACATGGGCTGCCCGGCGCCACCAGCAATGTTGTTCCTGCGCCGGCAGCAGCACATGGGCAGCGGGGGGTGTTTTTCACCCCATTTCACCACCTGCAGCCGAGCAGCTCCCCTTGGCCGGTTGGTCCAGGGTCACTCCTGCTCCCTGCTCGGGGATGGATGCACAAACGCAGGGCTGGGCACGGGCAGGTTTCATTGCAATTCTCCATTGTTTAAGAACCAAACCTTCCCCCGCCCAAGCCCTCTCAGCTATAGGCCTCAGCCATTTGCGACCTCTGCACGGAGAGACTTCTCAGCTGTTCTCCCACTTGCTTGTGTCAATAGCTATTTTTACAAAATTGCTTTTCTTTACTTATTAATTGATCTAAATCCTTTCCCTTAGCTTTCTTGTTAAAGGTGGATTTAAAGAGGAGTTCATTATCTTGGCCATTTTTTAGTCATTATGAATTTCATCCCTCTCCTCATTAATTACTCATTACCCCTCACTCTGGAGGACTGCTTTGTCCCTGATGTGCTTGCGAGCAGCTTCCCTGGCACCCTGTAATCCCCCCAGCCCCGCGTTAGCTCGGTCTGGTTTATGCTGCCTTCGCTTTCCCCTCCACTGCCCGCTCAGCTGCTCCCCGTCTCCTCCACTCCCAAGCAAGCCCTTGCCTTTCCCACTGTGCCTGAGCGGTTGTTCCCTGCAGAGCCCTCCCACAGCCACCCATCCCTGGGTCCCTTGGTGGGTCAAAGCCCCACGAGCATCGTCCCTGTGCATCGTGCCTGCCCCAGAGGACAAGCACCCATCCCCGCTGGCCCCCATACCGGGCAGCAAGAAGGGTTGCTTGCTCCTGGTTAGTGGTTTGGCACTGAAGTTGGATATAAATAGCCTTTTTGGAAAGCAATGGCTTTGCTTGGCCTGTTTCAGTACCTGCCAAGCCAAGACAAAGCAGCATGGAGAGCAGAGCAATGTTGCATAAGGACCTTGGGTTTAACGGGCCAACATTTCCCGAGCCTTTGGCTGCAGTCAGATTCCCAGGGAGAACCTGAAACATAAGCATCTCCTGTGCTACTGCTGCAGCAGTGCAGGGGAGCACAGCGGCTGCCGTGGCAGCCCATCTCCTCCCATCATCCTCCCATCCATGCAGGAGCACTTCCCTGGCAGGGGAGAGCTGAACATGGTACAGGCACCGAAAGACTGACACTGCTACTGAAGCAACCTTCTCCAGTCCCATGCACGTATTAGCTATAACTCCTTATTACCCACAAATGGATCCATGACTGGGGGTCACAACGAGTGACGGTCTTTCTCTGGACCTAAACAAACACACAACCACTCAGTGTCTGCTGACAAGAGACCCCCTCCATCCCAGCCTGATGCTCAGGTTGATTTCCATGCCTGTGTTGCCCCATCAGCTTCCTAAAGGCCTTGCAGGAACTTTTTCCCACCAGAACAGGGGATAGAGATTTACAGTCTGTCTTCTCCTCCCCAAGGTCAGTCCTACCATGTGCTTCTGCACCAAGCCTCCTCCCAGCAGGCTCCCACCGGGGCTGGGGTGCACTCGCCAGGGGGGGCCCTTTCCATACTGCATGGATATGTATGAAAAGGCAAAGCAGGAAAATGCGTTGGGTTAGTAAAGGGAAGAGAGGGAGGGGTGCGTGATATTTGCTTGAGGAGAGTAAACAAGGGTTGCACAAGCAATTGGGTTGCACAACCAGAAGCTGTGGAATTATTTAACTTAACAAGTTACCACTGATCAACTGAGCTGCACTTTCTCAGGCATTTTAAACCAAAACATCTTATTCTTTAACTGGAGCAAATTAAGATAAGGCACCTGGTCCAGGAGTGCAACTCTGCTGGCATGCACTGAGCCACTCCTCGGCGCATCCCTCGGTGGGAGGGAAGGGGTCTCAAAATCGTTTGAGGGGGATTACAAAGTGCTGGGCTGTGAAGAAACCAGCAGCAGTTCAGACCCTCCAGGACAGAGAAACAAATCGAGAGCAGGCTGCAAGTGCTTAGAGCAAGCCTTCACGCTTGCCAGCAATCTCCTAACTACCTTTAATTGCTGGCAGCAACTCTGCTCCTCCACCATAGGGGAGAGCCCAGCAAAAGCATCTAAGCCTGCAATTACAGCCATTCCTTATTCCCCATCTGTGAAGCAACCATGTGGCTTAGGACAACAGGGGACTTTGTGACAAAGAAGCTACAAGGGACAGATACTTTGAGGTGGTTCAATAAACAAACACCCCCTTGTCAACACGCTGCAGTCTCAGCCCTAAAGGACACGCCAAAATCCAGCACAGGAGGAGCCAGGAGACTGAGCAAGAGGATTATTTTCTTCTGGTCCTGGATTTCATTGGGGGTAACTGCTTTGGGCTGCTCCTGTTGAGCTTTTCACTTGCTGTGGTTGCATCCTGCAAAACTGTTGCCTTCTGCCATGCTGCTCCTGCAGCAAAGAGGGGTGGCCTGCACTGGCACCCCTGAAGGTGCAGGTCTTGGCACCAAGACCGGTATTTGTGTATTTTCCAAGGAGATCAGCAGAGAGTCAGACCACAGCAGCGAGCACCTGGAGGCACGAGCCATTGCTGGGAGAAGACAACTTGCTGGAGGGGAGCCCTGTGCATGTGGCAATGGTTGGTGATGAGCCAGCAGCTGCAGCTCCATCTTGGCCTTCACTCCTCATAACCTGAGCAACAGCACAAAGGTTTGGTAAAACCCGGTTGCAGGGTACCAAGAGCTGCTCTCTGGAGATGGAGTAGGAGAACGCCCAGCCTCCTCTGATCCAACCCTTGCTGCCTGGTGCTCCAGAGGGAAAGGAAGCCTCCAGCCATACAAACAGCCCCCTGCGTGGGTCTTGCACAAACTGCCAGAATGACCAATTTCTGCCTCTGCGGGATGTCCCTCTCCTTGGCCCCCACAAAGGGTTTTGCAAGGACTGACCATTTTAAGCACGTGTCAGTGAAATCCAGCTCCCCAGCTTGGGTTGTCTACTACCACATTTGCAATGCCTCAGAATTCAGAGCTTTTCCAAATCCCTCAGGGCTGTAAGGCTAATTTAGGCCAGCATCTGGAGTTTTACAAGGCACAGACAAGATAGTGTTCTATTCATTCTCTCTTCCCTTTCTTATAACCGCAGGTACCTGGCACTCCTCAAAAAAAAACACAACACCACATCAGAAGCACTCTGGGAAGAATCCAGGATGACTGGGCAAGGCTGGACCTTCCCTCATATTGCTCTGACATGTGGCAGAGTCAAAAAAGACCCTGCCACTGCAGGGCTGAGATGGTACATCTGCAGCAGGGAGAGTGATGACTGCTCCTCGCTCCCAGCCAGGCCCCTGAATCCTGATGCAGAAAAGTCCCTGGGCTGGCACAGGGAGCGCAGCTGGGAGCGCCGGGGCAAAGGAGACACCAGTGAGGCTGGTGATGCTGTGAAGGGTCTGCAAAAAAAAAAACACCACCCACAAAAAAACCCCCAAAAAAACTCCACCCTAAAAACCAAACCAAAATAAAATCTAAACAAAACTATCACTTGTCTGAAACTTCCCTCCAAAATTGTCAAACTTGTTCTAGCTCAGTAACTAGCTGGAGAGTAAGTGCAGACAGAATAATCCCCTTGCAAGGGGAGAGAGGATAGTTTAACCAGCAGCACTTTATCCAGCATGGCCAGAACCACTGTGTCCCAAACCCTGGTGCTCATGCACCCCAACACTCTCCCTGTACTCCTCTGCCTGGGAGTATTCACACCAAAAGCCTCCCATAGGGAATCTGAACTTCCCGTGCATTCCTGACTCCCTTGCACCCACCAAAAGGTATTTGAGGGCATTTTACCTTGATGCTAAAGAAATAGCATCAAGGTAAGAGTCATGCCCTAGGGGATCTGTTTCCCTAGTGTAGAGCCCAGCTTCACTACAGGTTTTTAAATTGCGATGAGCTACTATTCCCCTGGGATAACACACAAGCACATGAGGGCTCAGGCTCCCTAGGCACTTGAAGTTCTTTGTCTTTTGGTACCAGGCAGAGAGACCTGTGCAGTTCCCAGTACCCCTTCACCTCCCCAAACACTCCATCACCCAAATTTCTCCTGCCACATATTTTAAAACCTCTGCAATTCTCTTAACGAGCCTCATAACACAGGCACCTTTTGAAGCCCTTGCTCCTTGAGTTACAAGACTTTGCACGAAACCATCAGCTTTCAAACTGCATACAGCTCTCCAGTTTGTAAGGTCAAAAAGAATCCCCTAAAACCAGGACTTCCCAAAAGCTTTTACCAGCTGACAGCAGAAGGCCAGCACCCCAAAAGATCAGCTGCCTGCTGGCCCCACTGCTGCTCAGACTGGTGCCTGTAGGGAACAGCCAGGCCACTGTGCACCCTATAATTAACATGTGAAAACACAGCAGCCAGGGCAGGAATGAGAGCAAATCCTTTACAAGCAAAGGCTGCTGGAGTGAGGAGCTGTGTTGGATAATAAATCTACTTTAATATTTCTCCCCCCCAAAAGAAATCCAACTTCCACTTACTCTAGGGCAAACTCAAAAGGTTTTATTTTGATTTTTTTTTTTTTAGCAAATTCTATCACATAAATGTTAACAAAAAACATCTGTACAATTGCCATGATACACTCAAAAGTGAAACAAATAAGATATAAATACAGATATGGATGTAACATGACAAAAGCGGAAAAAAATAGAAAAAAATACATGCGCATGAACACGGTGCCAACAAAGTCATTTGTCATCGCTGGCACTTTTCAGAGCAGTTTTTACTTCCCATTTAAAACATTGTTAGCAATGTCCTGCTGTATTCTACGAAGGTCTATTTTTCTGTCCCTTAATATGTAATATTATGCTTGATAAATAAAGGGGTGGGGAGAAAAGGTTTTGATGACAAAGATGCGAGTTACATTACTTATACAGGTTATTGGTAAGCTAGTAGTAAGCAATAAAAAAAGACAGTCTCGTATTGTATTGTAACCCAGGCAAGCACACATAGTGTACCTTAAGAAAGCCACATGCCTCGATATTTCTGCACTACATGAGAACTACAGACCTGTGGGGCGGATGGATCCAGTATTTGCCCATGCCCACGGAGCACTGGTGCAGCCAATGGCAGAAAAAACATCCACATCTGAGATTTCGGCAACCTTGCAGCCAGGAGCTGCTGTCTGCTGAGAGTCTTCTCTCATTCAGACTTGTAAAGCATGGTGGGCAAATAAAATACACTTTTTTCTTTTTTTTTCCCTCCTTTTTTTTTTTTAAAGGTACGAAAAATTGAAGCCCTGCATAATGGGCAGCAAGAAAAAAAAAAAAGGCAGCTGCAGTAGGTGGCTACTGCCGGGAGAACGTGAACAGAAGCTTCACCGGTGCGGTGAGGCACTGCCAGCATGCAGATCTTTCTCTGCAAGCATGCGTGGACACTGTGATTTGTAGCCAGAGAGACCTTTATGCTCACTGAATAGAAACCAAAATGATTGTACAGCTTGTTGAAGTCAAAACACTGGAGATCAGAGAGGTGACATTCGGAGCTAGCCCTTTGAGTACTTCAAAGGAAACAGAAATAAAAAAAATCAGGTCATGTTCAACATACTAAACAACCTTACTATGTACATTATACGCAATGACTTATAAATACCTAAGCAGAATGCTCTCTACTGTATACAGGTATAACATACTTCTAGAGTACTCAAAGGATGAACAGTCCTCGACTGACTCACATAACGAAATTAAGTAGCACATTAATGAGCATCTGTTGACAGAACAGAATCTGATTCGGAAAGTAAGGCCTGGTTCTACCATTTGCAGCCCCAAGTGTGCCAACAGCATCGGAAAACACACGCTCATCACTGGAGTCGCAGCAGGTTGCACGCGTCTTTTGAAGGACGAGCTGTTAACGCCTACTGTAGTGCCAGTGCACGCGCTAGGGTCAGTTCAGGGACGTTACAGTGCGTTCACTCTCAGTGCATACTAACAGGATTTTATAAAATATATAAAATCATTTGAGAAGGAATTCAATTCCTGGAGATTTGCTACAGTGTGCCATACAAAAAAAACCCCCACAAAACCAAAAAACACAAACTAACCAACAAACAGCAAACAGTGATGGACCAAGCTCCATCACAGCTGGGAGGGACTAAATGCCGCTTGGTCAGCTATGCTGACCTTCTGAAAGCCACAGCTGGAACAGATGCTGCTGAACTGAGATGGGTAGAAAGAGAGGCATAAATACTAAGTGGTTAGAGTACAAATTAAAAAAAAACCACCCACACTACTAAAAACTCAAACAAGACAGCTAACTGCTGCCAACAAGTTGGCTGAATTTTTCCTCAAAAAGGAAAATAAATTCATGTTAAACTAAAACAATTTGAATCATTCAAAAAATTAAAAAAGAATATTCTAACAAGCATACTGAAAGATGTTGAGAAAAGGAATGGTCCACAGAAAGGGAGACACCAACCACGGAGCAGCCAATCCTCTCTCTAGTGAGGACGGCTTTTCTGAGCCTGCAGAAAGACCCTGGGGGAGTCCCACCCACCAGGATCACACGGTTTCTCCTGCCATGGCATTACTCATTGGGAAAGATGAGGGAACTAGCCTTGCAGCCAGCAAAAGCCTGGCACTTCCTGACAAACTCAGGAGCAGGTCACCTCCTCTGCTCTCACATCAAGCAGGGAAAGGGACCAACAAGCTTTGCAGCCCAATCCCACACAGTCCCCACCAGCCACAACCCCTCCTGATCTGGGGATGGGGAGGGGGGCTCCCAGCATGGCTCCTCAGGGCTGGGGCTGAGACACACAGGGATGCACTGATGGAATGGGAGGGGGCTTTACGCTCCCCACTGCAGTGCTGGAAACGCTCATGTTCTCGGTAGGCTAACAAGGTGTCCCTGCAGCTCCCCAACACAGAAATGGAGGGTGGCTGCAGAGAGACCAGGGCACCGACAACAGCCAGGGAGCACACATCCATCACCAACCACAGCTGTGGTCGCAAGCTGCAGGTCTACCATCCTCTTGCACTGGGGGCAAAAACCCAGTTCTGATCCACTGCAGGTTTGGGGTGGGCATGCCCATCAGCCAGGATCCAGCCCAGGGCCAAACACAGCACTAGCATCCTCCTACTTCCCCCAGTGACAGGCAGAGGCAGGGGGAGCTCACCCTCTGCAAACAGAAGGGTCTCCTTTTGGGGAAGGCTGGTGTTGTGGGGTATTTGACTGCTGCTGGTTCAGCTCTGACTTGGTCTGTGCCATCCCATTTGCCCAGCTGCACCCTCACCCAAGAGCACCCTGCTGACAGCGGTGCCCAGCGAGGGCCCTCCGCACTCCTCTGAAATGCAGAGCACCCAGCAGGGCTGTGCACAGGGCTGGCCAGGAAGAAGGGGGTTCCTACACGCAGCTAACAGCACTGCAGGCTCTTCAGGCATGGAGGGGAGCTGTGGCAGGCACTGTCCCAGCTGGCTCAGCAGGTGCTTCCCACAGGGTCTTTTTGTTCGGTTTCAGATGCCCTTTCTGTCCTCTGGGATGAACATTTTGTCCAAAGCGAAAAAGAGTTGTGGGGACAAAGCCATTCACCACCCAACACCAATGGGTCAGGTCAGAGCAGCAGATCAGCCCTTTGATGCTACAGACTTCAAGAAAAATGCAGCTAGCCTCACCAGGCAGCACTGAGATACAGCCCTGCCAGCTCCCACCGCCCACCCACGGACACGCTCGGAGCCTAATCCAACACCCACCCACCTAACTCCAGTGTCCCATTGCAGGCATCACTCCCAGAACTGAGTCTCAGGTTCCCTTTGGGGAGTAACAAGTAACCTGGAGAGTCTTTTGAGCATATGAAAGATCCAAATGGGTTAGGAGGGAGAAATATTTACACAGTCAATGAAAGGAGCAAGAGCCCAGCTGCTTTGCACAGCACAGCTGGCTGGAGAGCAGTTAGAAAAAAATCAGCCCATCAGAGGTCTGTCTGAAGAACTATGTACAAAAACTCAGATGTTTAAAAAGAACCTACTTTTTCATTACTCACTTGATATCTCTCAGTATTAAAGCATCCGAGGCTGGAATCACAGCCACATCTGCAATGATCTCCCCATGGAGAGCCCTGCACATTGGGCAAGCTGCAACAGGGAGTACAAAACAGGACCACAAGACTTGTAAGAAGAGGAGAACCTAGCCAGAACGGCTGCGGCCACAGGGAGAGCAGGTAGCTAGCACACAGAAACCAGAAGTGGGTATGAACTAAGCCGACAAGATTTTTTTGACCTTTATGCGTGTCCACATTCTTGGACTGTTTTGGAACGCTAACCTAAACATATTTCTGAGATTTCAGCAGGCTATACAAATATGTTTAAGTATGGCTTTCTGCTGTTCACTTTTAATGAAGACTGCAACACAGACCTTGCTTCCTTTACATTCAATACCAGTAAGATTCTACATAAAAGCTTTTAAGGGACTAAAATACTGATTGCAATAAATATCTGCACGGCCTCCTTGAGCTGATGGAGCGCGCCAGTGAAGAGTAGCAGAAAGGTCTCTGAGAGGCACCGTTGATTGCTTCTAAGTCTACACATATGTCCACATATCTCCATTAACTGTGCGTTGAAACGTCTGAAGAGGAACTGCTGTTGCTGTTGGTGGTCTGGGCCCTCTTTATATACAAGTTTAGTAGCTTCATCTGAAAGAAAAAAACATGAAAAGATGCCAGGAAAAACAAGCGGACAAAAGTCAACTGCAAATCTTGAAACTCGCGTTCTGTGATGAACTCAGTTTCGAGTGAGCTGACACTGAGCTCTCTGGCAGAAAAGCAGAAGCAAAGCTGAACATATTTCAGAACAGAGGCAGGAGGGTGGGTATACCTTGTCCCACTGCAGTTATTACAGGCAGATTTAATGGGATTTAGAAAAACCTCTTGAATTTCACTTCAGCAGCCATCAGTTCACAGAGCTCAGTCCCACAGCCTGCTCTGAGTAAGCAGGATTCCCATGGAGGTCAGTGGGGCTGCAGGCACACTGGCGATCCAATAGCCATGGTCCCTCCTAGGAAACACCCTGAACTCTCCATGCTTTATGAAACGTTCATTTTCAATGACATTTAAATATCTTCACTAACTTGGCACATCTAGTGAAACTGCAGCTGTTATGACTATATACCTCCTTTGCACAGGTTTGGGTGGGTGTTTTTTTTTCCTTCCTTACCACCTTAGCTCCAGATCCTGCAGTGACTCATGCACACGTTTAACTTTAAACATGCAGGCAGTCTGCGTAAACCCAGAAGTATTACTCACATGTTTATAGTTAGTTATGTGGTGGAGTAAGTCTGTGGCACTAGGATACTGGGATAAAGTCTCTACAACATTTTATAGGGGCATTTCCTAACTGCCCAAATATGAGGTAAACCTCAGCACCCATAGCTGTCCCTTTCCAGAGCAATTTGGAGGCACGAGTAATTTGTTTAAGGGCAAGGCAACTCAATTCAGAAATAAAATCCAAGTGTCCCATTCTCAGGTCGTTTTGGCCTGCACTGTGCTTCCTTTCCATGAAAGAAATTGCTTCAACACAACAGAATGAAGCCCTCTCAACCACATAGCTATTCACATGCAGAGATCCATTTCAGAAACAAAAATGCAGAATTTGTCTTAAAATTGCAGAGAAATCTCGGGTATGATGACTTCAAACAGGAGAAGAAATCTTGTGACTGCTTCCTGAGCAGCTCTGAAAAGCAATTAAACACCACCCACCTCAACACAAAATGTCAGCCCTTGTCCAAAGGACAGAGCTGTATTAAGGACTTGATTTCCCTTGCAGCATGAGGCTAGAATTTGAGTTTTGCTGCTAACCTGACTCCAGGGCGCAAAATCCTTTGAAGGGTCAACTTGAGTTTGCTGGCATCCCCGGAGGAAAGGGACACATCTGCCATGCTATTACGAGTGAGGCTTTACATGCATTTCTACCAGCCCTAATCACAACCTGCTGCTGCGAGGACCTGCTCTCCCACCCATTCCAGCCACACATTCCCACCACTCCTTGCTCTAGATTACCTGTGCAGCCGCAGAGCGGATTGAAAGCTAATTAATTTGTATTGCAGATCTGGTTTTCAGCCAGAGCAGCCAGCTGATCCAACTCACTGCACAGTCACCCCTGGATGCAATGCTGAAGGGGCAAGGTAAACATGGCTGTAGTGGGAAGGACCCACATGGTGGCAGCTTGCAGCTACGCAGGAACAAATACGTTCATGAAACCGATCCCTGAAACCCCACCAAAACTTGCTTAGTAGGATTTCAAATGCTCACACTGCTGAGCAAGTGCTGTGCTGTTCTAATAGTGTTTGGCAGAGGGAGATAGCATTTAACAGGCTACAGGGAACTTGACAAAAAGCTACCATATATCCCCTGGTCTTGCTGCTAGTAGTGCAAGCCACTCAGCTGGCTATTATCAAAACACCGAGATGCATTACTCTTATACCTTGCTTCCTGTGAGTTGTGCAAGATGAGGCTTCAGTTCTTCTCCAATTACTGAATAAATTGCCACTAGGCAAAATACACTAGCTTTACGGACGCTGCTCTCCGTATTATCATAACCCTAGGAAATAAGGGGGAAAAAAAAGGTCATAAGTCAAACAGTACTCACCAACATCCTTCCAGAACAATATACTAAAGAGGTGATGAAAATCTTGCAAATGTGGCTGACCTAACAGATCGACAGAAGGGCCCTGCTTAACATAACTGCTTGCAACCTGAATACTCAAAAGAGCAAGAAAATACAATCACCCAGTACATCCTATTTACTCCTTATATTGTTAGTTATTACCATCATGTTTTAAGTCATTAATATGTTATTTACAGCGTTAAGCAACACTACACAGTTTCCCAACATGAGCTTAGGACTCTATCAAATACATGCATTCCTGTGTCCAGTTCAGATGACTATATGCTATCCTGGATGGTCAGGACTTCTTGGAGGGGGAGCCCTCGTGCTCCCAGCTTGCCCTCAGAAAAGTCTTTCCTGACCCAAATCTAACCCAAAGGAAAGCAATTCTACTCCTGAGGGCGAAGTTACAAATGGAGATTAATTTTGCGGCAAAGTGGCCTAAAGTTTATATCACTCAGGACACAAAAGCCAGAATCCTGTTTTGTGAACAGATATTCTACACAAATATCTATCTGGACAGAATAGCTCTATCCAGGCATTAGAAACCGCAAAAATCAGAGTCAACCTGGATGTTTTCCAACTCTTTAAAACCACTGGGCTTAAACACTGTGTATAACAGCACTACACACATGTGCCAGTCCATTAGATGAACAGCCTCTATAACCTGGAGCTTTTTGATTACTTATCATGTAGGAAATACCACAGAAAAGAACATGTTGAGAGACCCCTGTAGGTGGTGCTGGATCTCTGGCAGCTTCAGAAGAGCTCAAATTAGCCACCAGGGAACTCGGCAGCTGGCGACATCAGTCCTGTGCTTGGACAGTGATTCGTCACTAAGCAGCCATCCCATGAGACACACAGACATCGCTTCAGCCTGCAGGATGCTGGCTCCTCCGGATGCAGGGTGACCTCTGCTGGGAAAGCCGGGAGGAGGGATGCGGTATGGCTGGGGCTGCCAGGCTGCCTGCTAGCAAGGCCCATGTTCTAGCTGCAGTGCCAAAATACAGTCTGAACTGACAGTCTGCAATCTCAAAGAGCACTGAACTAGAAAAGCAAAAGACCTAGATGAGCTCAGAGTAGCATCAAGCTATTGAGGACCAAGGTGGAAAAAAGGCTGAGCCCAGGCCCACAGCAGGGAAATGCCCACAGAGACACAACCCACTGCTAGAGGAACAGCTAGGATGCAGGGAGCTCTCAGTGGGTCCCAATCCAAAGGCTCGGGTCCTGAATTTATCAGATGCCTCTGCTTGACCTCAAGTTTCCCTATGGCCCTGGCATTTTGCTCATGTGTGCATCCCAAATTGCTCCTGCAAGGGCAGGCAGATCTGTGCAGTGTTGAGGCCTGTGGAGCCTTGAGAGGCTGTGTCCTGGTGGTGCTGGGCTAGCAGAGCCTGCCCCATATGCACCAGCAGGACTGTCACCCCACCTCTCCATCTGCAAACTTGCTTAGAATCATAGAATCATTTAGGCTGGAAAAGACCTTTAAGATCATCAAGTCCAACTGTTAACCTAACCCTGCCATCCCACCACTAAACCATGTCCCTAAACACCTCGTCTACCCGTCTTTTAAATACCTCCAGGGATGGGGACTCCACCACTTCCCTGGGCAGCCCATTCCAAGGCAGCGGCTGCTGCTCCTCCTGGCATTTAATAACACAGTCCAACAGTTAAGAGTATTTGCTCAGATGATGACCTGGGCTCAAAGCTCTCTTCAGCCTGAGGATATCGAGACACAGCACATGGGAGAGTACCTCACTGCCCAGCTCTACCCCTCCAGCTCCAAGGGACCCAGGGCTCCACACTGGGACCAGGGCAAGCAGCATGACTTCCCCCAGCCAAGCCACGTTCTTGTATGGAGACATCCTCATCTACTCACAGGGGTCCTTATCCGGGCTGCTGAGCTACACACTTGTGCTCACTCTGCTACTGTCTGACATTCCTTGCCTCTTCACCACCCTGCTGATACCCTCAGCATGGTAAGCAAGCACACAGCCGACTCCCTCCACACACAGTCCTTCATCCAGAAGGATCCCAAAACACTTCCCAAAACATGAGGAGTAGATTCTTTCAGTCACTATGAGTTTCTAAGGTGAGGAAATATCACTGGCAGCTCCAAGATGAAAAATAGCAAACTAGGCTCAAAGACAAAATCTGTTTTAAGACGTGGAAGCAATTTAATAAAACAAATATAACTGCTTTTTTTAAAGGCATGCTGCTCCCAAACTTTTCCAGTGCATTGACGCTCCTCTGTTCAGATTGTTGTCTCGAGCAATCATGGCTAAAAACTTTTTACAACAGAAGTTTAGATCAATACAGAACTGCCCAATTCCCAGAAGCTGAGATTTAAGAAAAGAATTGCAAGAGCTGACACTACAAAGTTGGGACAAATGCGAGGATGCACAAGAGGAACTTCTGACTTTGCTCTTGCCCTTCCAACTTTTCCAACTTGCTATGAGGATGCTTTTTTTATCCCAGCTCTCCACTGAAGTCTTACCCACCCAAACACATCTCCCCTTTCACACTGATTTATTGTTTCTGTTGCAATCCCTCCCCAGTAAACACACAGATATTCTCTCTCCTCCCTTGTTGCTGCCTCCCCTTATTTCCTTCTTGCTCGCAGGCTCATCCCAGCCACTGGCACTGCCAGCTGCTTGTGCAGGGGAACAGAAGCCAACACCACTACAGCCAGCACTGAAAGCTAAATTCACAATATAAGACCAAGCCTTAGCACTGGCATAGACACAGCTCCCCACCCAGCGTGAGAGGGTTATGAAAGGGGCTGAATGAAGTCAGCAAGTAGTTTGGTCCTGATTTCAGCGAGAAAAGAAAAGGACTAGCCTGCCTGCTGGGATTCAAATTCAAGTGCGAATTACAATCGAAGTGTAAAACAGCTCAGCAGAATTAAAGGAGACTACAAGATGCATTGCTTGGGATGTACTGAGACAGCATAAGATGTGGTTAACTCCTGATCTCAAATTTATTATGTGGCTGCTCCTGGTTTATTTAGGAGTCAGGCCAAGGTGTCTAATTGTGGAACATACAATTGGAATCTGAGTTTTCTTTTCCTTACCATTAAAAACATCAAAAGCTCAAACATAAAAACTTAGAGGGATTAAAGCTTTAATTTACCACAATCTGGCCCCAGAGGGTCCATCGTTCTCTCTTAGGTCACAGATCTCACAACTTACTCAGCAGTGGTTTGTGCTCAGGAGCATTTGTGAGATGGGATTCTGTACCTGTAACAACCCAGGAATGATATCGGGAAGGAGCTGATGCAATGATTCCTTGGAAATCCTCTCGATGACTTTCGTCTGCATTTTGATGGCAGCTAAGTTAATTGGATAATCTGCAGTCTGAATGATGGGGCAAAGCACCTTGATGCATTGCTCGGGATGGATGGAACTCGCCAGGGTGGAAGCAGCTTCTTCAGCAGCTCTAACAACCTGGAATGAAAGCAGAGCAAAACCTTACATTAATGAGGTCACACATCACAGTCAAAACCACCAGTGTGTACTAGGAATGTCTGCCAGGAAATGCTTGGGGATGTTTATTAGGAGGCTCTATCAAGAAGCAACTGATTTAGAGAATTCACATCCTTTGCCTCCAGTGACATCTTTGTTCCAGCCAGTGGCAAGAAGTCCATCCTGCCTAATGTAACTGTGTAAAAGTTGTGACTAGTTTGAAAGAGTCGTCTGTCACCCAAGATAGACAGACATCCCCATCCTAGAAGTGAGAGGACAGCATTTCTCCAGCCACTGTCAAAGAACCTAAACCCACCAGCTTAGACTTGATACAAAATTTATCTCCTTAAACATTATAATCATAGAATACCATACTATAGTTTGGAAGAGACCTCAATGATCATTTGGCCCAACCTTCCTTGACAAAAGCACAGTCTAGTCAAGATGCCCAGCACCCTGTCTAGCCAAATCTTAAAAGTGTATGTTGGGGAAAATGAATGACATCATTGCACCTTTTAGTATGCATCTCGCCTGCCGAGTGCTTGGGTGCCCAAGCTGAGACACCCAGGCCTACACAGATGTGTCCTGCCATGTCCCAGCTAAACTATGCTGCAATTAAACCCAGGCTACAGACACAACCAGGCTTCAGAGTGTCCCTCACCAGGCAGGTGCTCTCAGCACATCTAACCTGTTAAGACAGCATTGGGATCACTATAAAACATGGGAGGAAGAACAAGTGGAAACATTGGTAGTCCGCACCTTTTGCAACTAGCCCACACTGTAAAGCAGTCACACAGACCAAAGGAGATCCTAAATTCATTTCCACTCTTAGTCTGAGGGAAGGCAAATCCACAACTTCCACCTCTTCCCCTAGCAGGTAGGACAGCTAGCTGAAAGAGGAAAGACCCAACTGTGGTCTCTCCTCCCTTGAGAGTTTATTCATTTTACATTCTGCAGTAACTGGATCAAGAAACAGGATGGGAAGGCAGGTTTTCTTTTTTTCAAGTGTATATGCTAATTGCCAGGCAACAAAATGAAGCTTCCCCGTGGTTGCACTCTTCCTGACCGCAAATCACGCTCTCTTTGCTCTCCATGTTCTTGTTTCAGTACAAAAGATAGAGGGTGCTTTTGATCATCTTTTTTTACTTCTCCCTCTTCTCAGGGCTTACTTTTAAGGGAGAGTAAATCCTGAGTGGAGAGAGATGCCCCAGTGGACAGACTTAAATCCAACACCTCAACTCTAAATAGAAAGAAGCATTCACAGATCCTCATGCTTAGGATCTCCTGGCTAGCCCCAAGGCAACCCCTAACTTTGAGCTCAGGAGAACTACCGCAGCCTTTGAAGGCACCCCTTCTTTCCTGATTGTGCAGGAAGTTCAGATGCCTAGCACCAGTCCTCTAACTTGTCCTAAGCTGAACTACCTGGGGTTGTCTGAAGTCGATACTTTGAAACCAGCACTAGGAAATCTGTCCCAGGCAACCTGCAAAAAAGCAAATAAATCAAACCACAGGTTTCCCATCACTTAGACTGAAATGATAGCTGCTGGATTTGCCTTGTTCTCCTCTTCCACACACTGTCATGGCATCGAACTCCAGGACTTCTATTTGACTAAGGCAACACATGGACAGAAAGAAAGTTTTCATTATTAAGTAACTACTGTGGATAATGCATGAACCAGGAATATTTGGAAGTCTCTCTCAGTCATTACTTGAACAAGAATGTCTCACTGCCTGGACTACAAAGCATTTTCCAGAAAGGTTGAATTGGTTGTTAAGATAGCAGCAGTGAATAGTGACCAGAAGAGATCATCTCCATGTACAAAGCCCGCTTCACCCACAGTCTTAGCATCACTGCCACACCACTATCATTGATCTTCCACTCATGCTGACAGCTACCTCCATGAAACAGGAATGGCCATGAGATACTTGTACATCCAGGAAATAACAGAAGTAATCCACTTGGCTCTTAGCATCCTCTAAAGAAAACCCAGCAGTGAAAACTGATCTCGGATACCTCACATAGTACAAATACTGTAGGCAGGCAAGGTACAGGCAAGATGGTGAAGCAGACCTGAGACCTTGATTGCTTCTGTATCAACTGTCAAGCTGCTCCATCTACCTCAGGCCTTTGTCAGCAATTAATTATAATGTTAATTAACATATTCCAGAAAGAACGGCAATCCCCAATGTGGTCAGTATTCAAAAAAGGTCATCCTGAAAGATCTGTGAATAAGTAACCAAGCAGAATAGAATGCTAGTTTTCCCTCTTCCAGCTAGTTCTTTGCAAATTCCTCTTCAATTTCACACATGAGATGCATAAAAGTATTTTTCCATGTAAGCCAGTACTAGCTTAGAAGGAAGCACTATGTGATTTTGTTGGGAAAGGAGAGAAACACCCAAGTACTTAAGAGAAACCTAATGCCATGCTTTGGTACCACGGTGTTGAATTGCTGGAGTGGGTGAAGTCAGGAGCTCCCAGGAGGTCTCCTTGAAAGGAATTCACTTCTTGGCATTGCCGCTTTTGACGTTGGCTTTCCCAGTGCTGAAATACCTCTACCATCAAGCTTTCCACAAACAATGCAGTGGCCTGAGAGTGCCCAGCTATCTTGTAATCAACAACATTCATAAGCAAGTCACTAGCTAAAAAAATCTAACTATAACTATTTGGACACAGGCTGCTTGGGATTTTACTTTGCAACAACTCCAAATACTGTTCATAAATGTTTTCACAGACACTCTGAGAAAGAAAAGCTTGAATATATCACCACTTACAAATTTTTTTTTTTTTAGCTTAAACCTTTCTGGTATCCTACTTGATAAGAAAGTAACAATATTTTATTTAGTAGGCACCTACAGTCAGACTCTGATATCAAATACACTACTGTAAGCTTTAAACAGTACTGGAGTAGGTAAAAAATTCAATGTATAACTCTGCATTTCAGCTCCACATCCTGTGGGCATAAAGTTTACCATGCACATTAGGTTGCAGATATGAGGCAAAAGCTTTTTTTAAAAGCCTGTTACCAATTCCAAGCACAAGAGGTTAAAATACAGCTGAATTTTTTCCTAAAATGAGCCAGGGTTCAAATAGAAACAAAGGTCACACATATTTTGCACATAAGGTCAGCAAGAAAAGTTGTAAAGGTGCAGGATTTCTTTATGCCTCTGCAAGTCCTCCTTTCAGTAAGGCTGCAAGGATCCGGACGCGTTTGCGCAGCAGCTGGGTATTTCACATTGCTTCTCCCTGAAGTGCCTTCCCTCTGAATACAGAAGGACATATTACACATGTCCAGTAGGCTTCCTGCTGATATTAGCTTGTAAATGTGACAACACCAGGGAGATTTCCAAGTCTTCCGAGAGCACATCTGGCAGACAGCGTCTGCATCTAAGCCACGCTTCAGCAACCCCCTTAAGCATATGTTTAACTTTAATAACACGCTGAAGTCTCACTGACGTCAATGGGATTCAAGCGTGCGCTTACATGCTTGCTTGAATCAGAGCCTCTGCAGGTAACTAGCTCCTGGCTCCCTTGGAAGGGACCAGCAGGGGACAGGGTGTAGGAAGGGGTAGGGTAATACCAGCTGAGAGCAAGCCAAAAGGACAAGCTCATCCCTGCCAGCACAGAAAGCTGAATGTCACCATTTTGCAATGCAAGTACCAGCCCTGTCCAAAAGGTCTGTCCTTCTGGCTTTGGCAGACTAAAACATGCAGTTACCCAGACTGACTGCATCCCATGAGGGAAAGCGTGTCTCTGAATCCTTACACAGCGTACTCAGAGTCCCACTCACCTGGTCATGTCAGAGAAGTCAGCAGCATTCCCACAGAGAGGGAAGTGCATTACTGAAAGATACAAACTGCCATGTCATTTGGCATCAAGAACACTCAATTATAACAGAGTTCAGCAAAGATATTTTGCCACGAGGCACAACACTTCTGTCTTGCAAATTATACATGCCATACAGTAAAAAAAAATAAATAAAATCAAACATCTTTTTTAATCAGGGATTTAACCTGACCAGCAGAGTGAAACAACCTAAAAAGGAGTGGGATAAATGACAAACAGCATCAAGCAACAGGTCTTCCTCCCATCTTTGCAGGTAAGATCAACAGATACATACCAGGAAGCGACAGGAATGGCTCATACTAACAGCAGACATCACAAGAAGTAGTGGCTATGAAATGCATCCTTTAAATTTGAGAAAAAGAAAGGGTGCTGTTCGCTACACGGTCAGACTGGGTAGCTCATTGTCACAAGAGGATTAAAAATTAGACTAGCTTACTGAAGAAAAAACAAAGGCCAAAATACACAGAGAGGCAGGCAGAACCTTTAGCATGGGAAAGCTGTAAGCTTCGGAAATATCACTGTGTGCTTGCTTCTTGCTAGCCACTGTCAGGCAGAATATCAAGGGAAGCAACTTTTTGTCTGACCCAATATGTTATTCTCAGTGATCAGAAATATGAAAGAAAACTAGAAAAGTCGTCAAATGATGATGGTACCTGGAAGAAGCAAATCCAAAAGGGTGGCTATGAAGCAAGACGTGCAAGAGTAGAGAAAGCCTGGAGTGTTTTAATAAAACACAGACACTAAGCTGTGCGTAAGGTATGTCACAAACGTGATTTTTACCTCCCAGTAAAAGCTTAGAGCAAACCACAGCTTGAACTGGATAGTTTGGTATCATTCAACACAGGGCAGGTAGCCCAGGAATGCAGATCTAAAAGATAGCACTTTGCCCTAAAGAAGCAGGTTTTTCTCCTTTCCAAATGCTTACCTTACACCCTACACACTAGAGACTAGATTCAGCCTGACTTCTGCTGGCATAACATAAGCTGTGTTTGCTGGTGAGTTGCTTTGGAAGACATCTGTGGTGCATTAAGACCTTTCCAGTGAGTCTCCCAACAGCGAGAAATGGTTGTACTTCCACCCAGTCTGCTTTAGGGAAGGAACCGTATTCACGTGCATGAAGCTGGAGAGGTGTAGCACACAGGTAGGCTGTTCACCTCTAACAATGCCTTCCTTAATGCTATAAAGGAGTAACCTTCAAAGTAACAGGTTAGGCGGTCCCAGGAATACACACATGAAATGCTTTCTGATTTCAATGGGAGGGGATATTGCTGATGTGCAGTATTAGTAACAGTGTGATCAAGACTGCCACCTGTCACAAATACCTTTCTTCTAATAGAAAAGCACATTGGCATCATCGACATTTTACAAAATTTGCTGGACAAGGTTTGGATGACAATTCCCACTGATTTACCTGGTTCACAATGCACTGCAGCCGTGGGATTCTGTTTGCTTAAGACAGCCAGAACCAAGACTCCATCTCTTCCACATAATTTCTTCTGCTCAGCTCTTACTCTCAGTGCATTACAGATGTTGCTTGCTGCCTGATGGCTGCAGCAAGCAGCTTGCCTGTGGTAATCTGCTCTTGGTCAATATGCAGCAGCTTTCTAAAGGGTTTTTATAGTTTCATTTCTGCTTTGAAGTGACACAAACTACTGACAGAAAAGGAAACAACAATGTATGTCCCGACTCACCTAAGGCAAACATGCCATACACAGGGTGTCAGTGTAACACGCTGGGATCTCAGCAGAGCTGTGCCTGTACACCTAGATGAGAGCTGCATGTAGGACCGTAAGCTGGAGTACATTGCCACAATTGCTAGTTGCACCATCTCTGCAGAAACTCGTAGAGGATAAGGCAGTGGAGGTAAAACCCCACTGAAAACTTAGAGGCTTTGTACACTGTTGTGAAACATGCAAAGCGCCTGTGAAGTTTATTAAACAAAAGAACAAGTTTTTGCTTTTGGGCTTATGAGGCAAGCAGCTATGTTTTTGAGCCAATTCTTGCCATCTAGAGGTGGATACTTAAAGACTGCATAATCTAAGCTGGAGGGGATGGAAGCTTACCAATACCTAGCCAGGCAAACTCCCATCCCTGAAGGCGTTACAGTCTGATCCAGACAGGAACAAACAATTAAGAACTTGGTTTCACACCAGGAAGTGGATTCAGCAATGGGGAGTGCTAAGCAGATGAAAAACAATATGATTTTTATAAGGGATTCATAGGTGATGAAGTAGATTAGACTGTTTCTCCTGTGCACTAAGTATTTCATGTATGTTGGGAATTAGAAAAGGCACAAACATATACTATGAAACATCAACAACTGCCAAGCTGCAGTGTTTGGCAGCTTCCAGCATGGACTACATATCAATTAACCTTTAAGACTGTGATCATTTAGTGCTATTCTTCTTTAGTAAGCTATATTTTGCAGAAACCTACACAGATTATAGCACCAGAGGATGGCTGCAAATGATCTTCTAAAGGTCAGAGGCCAGTCTAAAAGCACCTCAGCAAGATAGCAACAATTCCCTACAGTTAATGGATAGCTGTGATTTCTTTTTTTCCCCCCACCCTCTTTCAGACGTTTACAACAAAGAATGTTACATTCAATTATGCTTACGGGCCTTCCAGATAATAAAAGACCAAAATTAGATATTTAAGACATGGCACAATATCCTTTCCTTACAAGCAGAAAATATTCATCCCTTAGATCTATAGGCTTAGTTGCAGAGAAAAACAGTGGCAGGGAGAGAAGCAGGGAATTAGCTATCCTATGATTTTCACTGGTAAAGATGTTTTATAACCATTTCCCAAGATAATGAACTATTTCTGGTTTAATGTACTCAGTAACAAGAACTTATACTCATTTTGCTGGTATGAATCTGAAGCAATGTCATATCAGTGGTATTGGGTCAGCAGGCAGCATCTCTCCTTAGTTATGGGTGAGTAACTACATTGGAACAAATGAGTTAATATTAACTAATTGGCAACAGAAAGATGGTTCTCTTCCAAATAACTCCAAACAGAGAGTGATAAAAATCAACAAGATTTAATACCGTCCACAACTTCAATTACGTTCTAATGCTCCAAAAGTAAGTGAAAGGCATTTACATGTCAACCCCCATAAATATTTACAGTTATGACTGAAGCAGGCTTGACTCTTCACATCACCCCATTAAATCAACAGCATTGAATAGACTGTTATACTACAAACAGTACTAAACCAGGCTGAAGTTAAAAAATGCAAACTAAAGATGGATCCCAACCCAGAGTCTTCTAGTCTGTAGCCTAGGGTTACATTAACTGTGAACACCCATTGAGGTCTGTGCTTTGCTAATCTCCCCACATTTGTGCTCACAAGGCAAGGCATGACTCAGCATCCAACTCCATGCACCAAGAGCTGTGCTGCTCTGCTGATCCTAGACCTTGCCTTCAGCAATAGAATGCAGAAGAGTTCTAGCCATGGCAAAGATTCAATCATGTAAAGACTTCAGCCTGGACTTGGAAAAACAGCCAATTATCCAGACATCCCAAGATATCCAACTATACCAACATCACTTTGATACTTCCAATTACACAATCTGGAATAAAACCACAGCCCCTTTTGTTCAGACTGATTCTTTAACTAGATATTGGTGCTCAAATGGAGGAGGGGGGGTGGTATTTGCTATGTGGCAAATATGTTGGTTGTAATTTGTTATTTGATCCCTCCTGGTCATGATGAACAGCAGCGATATTGGAATTCAGGACGAGAAATGAACCTTCTTTTTTACTTCCAAAGAACTCCCTCTTAGTAAAAATGAAGCCGGTGAGGGGTCTGGAGCCCAAGGCTTATGAGAAATGGCTGAGGGAACTGGGGTTGTTTAGCCTGGAGAAGAGGAGGCTGATGGGACAACTTATCACCCTCTACAACTACCTGAAAGGAGGTTGTAGCGAGGTGGGGGTCCGGCCTCTTCTGCCAAGTAACAAGCGACAGGATGAGAGGAAATGGCCTCAAGTTGCACCAGGGCAGGTTTAGATTACATATTAGGAAAAAATTCTTCACTTATCAGGCACTGGAACAGGCTGCCCAGGGGAGTGGAGGTACTTAAAAGATGGGTAGATGTGGTGCTTAGAGACATGGTTTAGTAGCGGACAGGTATGGTTGGACTTTATGTTCTTAAACGTCTTTTCCAACCAAATGATTCTGTGACTGATTCTGTGACTTCTTGGAGATGGTACCCAAGATTAAGAGTTCTGTGCTGTTCACCTCTTCAAATTCTTTCCTTTTTCTTTGGTCACTTAAACTGATCCTCCATGGGCCACACGTAAAAGAAAACAAGAGCGATAATTTAGGGAAATTAGCAGTCCCTCAGGTAAGTAAGAGTGAAACAGAAACAGCTCATTCAAAACAGTAGTTTTCTGCTGACTTATGCAGCCTGTTGTGTGCCAAAGTATCTCAAACCATAAACCAGAATAACTCCTGTCTTCTACTACAAGACAGAAGCAGCCCAGAAACATAAAAACCGTGGAGTGACAACCTATCAGAGCATTACTAGCACAAGGATTAACACTTTCCTAACTAAATTTCCTAACAGCAGTTTTCCTCAAAGTAGTTTTTACAGTACAGAGGAAGACTATTTTACACAGTCTACTGCCCTTAATATTGCTCTGATTTAGAAAGAAAAACTTTAGAAGAAAACTGTAGAACAGACTGCTGAGATCTTCCCTTCCCTTTCTTTCTTCAGCTATTCTTTGAAAGTGCCCTTCAGTCACAAACTGGTGAAACTTCACTTAATCTCCTGCTCAGTGGGATCAAGCCAAAGGGCAGCTCCTCCACCCCTCCTGGAGAGAGCAGCACTGCAAAGTCAGCAGTGAGAGCAAGTTGGAGGGCCACCATAGGATGGTAATTTGTGACCTTCTGGCCCAGGGCTATGAGTTTGACCAACTGAGCCATGCCCAAATGGACTCTCAGTTAATTTTTCACAGACTTAACTGAATCAGCAAGCCCCAACTACAGGTAAAAATCCCTAAAGCATATTCCCAGGTATACCTTTAGCCTAGCTCATGCAGATACCCAAGTGTAGGTTGGGAAACCTTTCTTAACTTCATGAATGCTGATATTCTCCAACTACTGACAGATAGATGATGCCTTTCATGGGCTGCATCATGGTTCTGAGAGCCCCATTTACACAGGGATTAGAAAACACATACATGGAATGAAAAGTGCAGCACCAGTGCCACTTAATACAGATGCACACACACCTGATTAGCAACAGACAGCAAAATAGGAATATACCTGCAGCATCCTGCTATAACAACTGTCACCCTAAGGTCTCATTGCAGCAGTTGCAAATGTGATTTTTTTTTAACTATAAAGATGCTAGGCAAAAGCATGCCTTTGATTTACAATGGTATGTACAGCACAGCAGCTACTTGCCAATAGCAATACAGCTCAGAATTATTCTTTTAAAAAGAAGTGCCAGAACTCACATGTCTTTTCCTTCATTCCTGGCTTGAGCTTTGCTTTCTCTGTAGCAAAGACTTACTCTTCTCTGCTTTTGCTCAGGAGGCACTTCATCCAAATCCTGAAGAACCTTTCCACACCACAAGCATGAAGAACACAGTGTTGGGAGTACAGAGGCATAAAGGGTCATGTTTTCAACATTGTGCTTGATTTTTATAAAACCCATCAGTCCCACAAGGACAATGAGTTCTGAGGGGCAATAAAAACTATGCCAGAGACAATCTGGAAAGGTCCTGCTAGACATGGCAGTTTTGGAGGACTCTTGGGAAAAAAAAATACAAAGGGCACTGAGTCAAGGTGAGCTGAGAAGTATGCAAGCAGGAAAACTTGCCAATAAAAGGCACTCCTTCAGAACACAATGTTTTGTCTGACTGCTTTATCAGGAAATCAATTTACAACTGCTTCTTATTACTTTGAACTGAAAATGACAGGAGTGCAAAGGCTCTAAAACAAGGAGAGGAAGGTAGGCAGAGTATAGTAGTCCTCATTCACTAAAGGATTAAAATGCAAAAGTAGAAAATGTTTAGAGAAATACAGCCTGTTAGTTTCTTTCCCTAAGGGTGTTTTTTTGTTTGTTTTGTTGTTTTTATTTTTAAACAGTACAGCTTCTGCTACGCACAGCTAACATAACCTTGTGCCAGTTATGCAATGCTCTGGAGCTGTCTGATCCATACAATGATCTTTTTCATGGCCAAAGCTCTCCAGACAGAGATGCCCCAAATTGGTATTTAGGACAAGCCTGTTGCAGAGAAGAATAAGAGTCTTAGATTTCAAAGCAAGGACTTTGGTAACAAAGCCATCACAGACATATAGAGAAATTCATGTGGCACTTTCCAAGGCTTGCACAAGGTAGATTAAAAGACCCAGCCCGGAAGTCAATCTACAAAGTTTAACTTTAAGTTCAATTTGAATTGATCTACTTCCAGTGTTATCATCGTGTCCCTTTATTTTTGTTTTACTCCAGATGAATACTTTCATTTTTACATAGGAGTTCTCTCACAAAAGGAAATTAGCTTCTTTTCAGCAGCATGGCCTCTGTCCATTTTCTCCTGTTACTCACTAGTTCCCAGTTCTCCATCGTGGCCCAATTTCACCATTCAGTTTTCACACACAATTTTACTGAACATGGGCTTTGTGTTCTCCAGTACATTTCCTATCCTTATCCATACAAACAGAGGGTTGCACAGTGACCCCAATGTCCTCTACAAAATTATTAAACATGCACTTTTCTACTAGAATGAGCAAGGAAATCCTGGGGAGTTGATAAAACAGTGGCCTACAATTCCAGATAGTTCCAAATCCGCTTAAACAGTCAGTCAGTCTCAACTCTTTTCCTCCCTGCTTCAGCATGTAAATCCTGTCTCTTCATACTTAGGAGACTTACTAACAATTTGTTCTACTGTCAAGATAGGTTAACATGTTTGCCTGTTAAATCTCACTGTTCCTACATTTCTTTAGCAGGTCCATATTGCCTTCCCAGCAGCAACACTGAAAGGCTTGCTCACCTCCTTGTGGGAATCCTTATGTGCTTCCAGTGTTTTCATGATGGTCAGCTCCGCATAGTTCTTAAACCTTGCTGGCTGGTTCCGCAAGATCTCTCTCAGGACTCGCAGTGCCAGAGCTCTTATTGAATGCTGTGTCAAGAGAAATCCACGTTAAAAAAAAAGTCAATTCTCAAAACTATAGTTCGAACTAAACTCTCATGGGTCGCTAATACCAACAAAAATCTTACATTGCCCTACCAGCTCCAGTGGAGTAAGCAGTGTAATCTATTATAATTAAAATTCAGAATTGGTCTCCTTGCTTGCTTTTGCACAAAAATTCACATAAAATGACTTGTCACAGATAAAAGAAAGAATCAGAATGACTCCACTCTGTTAAATTCCACACACTTGTGGCAATGAAGTACAAACTTGTACCCAAAGCAGCATGTCTGCATTACATCAATCTACAAAGAAGCTCAGATGATGTTTGTTTTGCCCTTCCTCCTTTGCTTAGCTTTGCTGATATCAAACCGGGCTCCATCCACGCCACAAAGCTGCTTCTCATGTACTAATGCAGTAAAATTGACTCTCTTCCTGTAACTCCTAAGGAAATTACTTTCAAGAACAGTCAGTCATTGTAGTCAACACTAACCTATGTGTTAATCCTTTATATCAAAAGATCATTAGCAGAAGGGATTTATAACACCTGCTTCAATTTCATAACTGCTATATTAAGTTTTTGGCCTGTGGCCACTCCAAACAGATTCTATCATTTCAGCAGAGGAATACTTACTTTATACTCAGCCTTTAAAGCATGTCCTTCGCTATTCATCCGCAAAATTCATGCAGTAGCACAATTCACATGTACTTAGATAAAGCCACCATCTCTTCTGATACGTGTGATGATGCTATGATTAAACATGTAGGACTAGAGCAGCTCATGCTTATACTACGAACAACAACTAAGAAAACGTCACCCACCTACATTGCTTCTTAATTAAAATTTCTGAGAGCACACCACACACTTTACAATGGATTTGAATCAGATGATACAAAAAAAACAGAACAAAACAAATGAAAGAACTGTGAGTGCTTTGGCACTTTGAAGCCTAAATATTGTAACATTTAGATGGAGCATGGCTCTAATGTGAAGGCACAGCAAGGTGCCGAACCTCTACCAAATATCATTGTGCTGCAAACTGAACAAATAACCCCAAGTGGAAAAAAGTAAGCCTGTAAACTTTGATCAGCTATCAAATATAAAGCTGTGATAATAACACCGCTTTTTTTTAATATGTCAAAACAAGATCCCCTATAAAAGCAGTTTGCTCTTGATGACATTTTTGCAAGAGACAGAGACCCAGCCCATGAGCTCTAATAGCCTGGATCTTTAAACCAGACACACGGGGAGGGGGATTTATTCTAGGGTGCCTTTATTCTCCTTTTTTGGGGAATGGATATGATACAGTTAACAGCTTGTAACTTCACCCTAACTTGGAAGAGAACAATTTTTGAAATCTTGATAGTTTTGTACAAGAAGATAACCTGTTTTCTGATTCTAGTTCAATTTCTTAGTTACTTGTTACTAACACTCAGGAGGGAAGGGAAAAAAAAGGATCATTTTGGACTAGCTTAAAATTAATTATTGAATACACTGAAAATGAAAGCAGAGTTGTCAACCTTCGAAATAAAAAGCAAGCAGTGCAGCATCACTGATGAGATGCTATACAAAAGGAGCAGGTTTAATTTAAACTAGTGTGGAGGAACTATCACCCTAGATGACACAACGTACAGGAGAGTTAAGACAAAAATCTACATCTCACATCTTTGTCTCCAAGCGTTTCCAGCAACAAGAGCAGGATGGTTTTGAAATGTTCCTCCCAAACTCCGAGATTATCTTCCCTTGTGATCTTTAGCAGTTCCAGGAGAGCTCCTTTCCGCTCCTCCACCCGTTCATTATGGTTGGAGAGCTCTTTCAGAAGATCAGCCACCAAATCTGAATGGTCAATGGGTACTTCTAGGACAAATGGCAGCAAACCATTTGGGGAAATGGGGAAAAAAGATCAAAGATGCCAAGATTACTAGCCTTCTACCAGAACAAAGTGCACATAACAAGAGGCCCCCCAAAAATGCATCAAATCCCAGTTGGCCTAGGTCAAGCAGGCAAGAGAATCCAACTAGCCCACAATTTCACCTGAGTTCATAACACAATTCATTAATCTGCACATGGCTTCTAACGAACCAGGAAGAGATGACAATTGAATTTCATCCAGTTCCAATAATTACTTCTACAAGATGAGAACTGCTGCATTTTTTCCCAGACATACACACCCAAAACCACCGATCACATGTATGACCTTTAGATCAAAGTACAGTGACTCATCAGTGTACAGCTAAAGAATAAAGCTAAGGTGTAGCATAACTTAAATGAAGTGAAACGCTCATCAATGATGAGCTATTGAGTGAGATGTTTCAGTCATAAGGAGTGGAAGGTCCCCAAAATAGTGTCCCTAAAGATGCATTTAGATGCTTAAGGGACTAGTTTGAGGGAAACTCTAGGCAAACAAAAATTAAAGCTGCAGTATAACGTTTTCCTAATAGCCACAGATCAGGTTCTGCTAGTACATGAGAACAGAGTACTTCATATCAATCCTCGACTCGGATACAAAGTAATACACAACACATGCATGGGCAGGCATGTATCTGAGCGTACTATCCATACACAAATATACCAGGAACAGAACAAGCTGCTTGCAGTTTTATGAGACAAGCTGATACAAACCATCCCGAAGCTGATCCATGTCATCGTCGAACACTGCTTCCTTCAGGGCAGTCTTGTCATAAGTGTTAATTGTGTCAGCATAAGGATAGGGGTTATATTCTCGAGCACGTGGCCCTGAAAAGGCGCGAGGAGGCTGGGTGTTAAGTAGGGAGGTTTTGTTATCTAGAGCCATCCTTCCGCCTTCCACAATGTCACTGCTTCCACGGACATCACTGGTAGGCACAGCGAGACCACCATCTCGAGACACCTGGGGGATCAGACAGAAAAGACATGAAACTACTCAAATTTTGTGGAAGCTGTAGCTTTTTTGGAGTTCATTCACCAACATGAAAAGGCACAGAATTGTTTACATGTGCATAATACTTGAGTAAACCTTAGATTACCACCTCTTTCCCTTACGTAAGTACAACTTTTCCAAAAATCTCATGATCACAGGGTTTGCCCCTATGCTATGCTAACGTTCCTAAATCTAAATTAATATTGCTAAAACTGCGCAAGCTGGAAAAAAATCATAAGCTCTGGAACACGGACCAATTTGTTAAGAAAGGGAAAGGAAGCAAAAGCAACATCCTCCTCATGAAACATCACAACCCACTGATAGAGGAGACTGGATAAGGCTTAGCAAGCTAACATGAAATGAGCAATAGAAGGGTCTCAAAGAAAAATCTCAGACCAAGATTTTTAGATTTGAAGGCTAACTTAATCAACTAATCTAAACTCATTTGTCCATATAGGAAGCAAAACTGTCATAGAATATCTCAAGTTGGAAGGGACCCATAAGGATCATCATTTAAGATTCACATAAAATCTTTAAGTCCATATATTTAAAACAAATGGCATCTCACATGGTAGATAATTCTGTAACCATTTGTGCAGCGTAAGGTACCACACGGCTTGTGTACTCAAAGTGATTATGGGTCCTTCCTATATATGAAGTAATAAGCCTGTGAGGGAAACCACTCATGCATTTTAAGAACTAACATTTCCCATTACAGACCTGACTACACACAGTCCGTGAAAAAGCCCTCACTGAGCCATGCTGAGCCTGAGGAACACTAGCACTGTCTCCTTTGTACATGAGACTCCCACAGAAGCCCAGTGAGCATGTTTCACAGGAGGCTAGAGTTCAAAGGGAGCAAGGGACTACAGTAGTGGGACCCCGTAATTTAGGTATAAGAAGCTAGCAACCAATAAGCTGAAGACACTTGCAAGAATACAGCAGGAATAGCTGGGTTTTGTTCATTACCAATCCAAAGCTGGGTTTGAACACAATGTTTTAAAATTTCACCTATCTGGAGACATTAATCGATTGGATACTTACAATGTCACAGTCTTTCTTTCCATCACGTTTGATTGGCTCATTCAGGTCCTCTTGACTACGGAAACTAAATTTTTCAATTGCTTCTGTGACTCCACGAAGAGAGCTGTAGATTTCATCAGAATTTAGGTTCTCCGTGTCATAATCCAGCATACTAAAGACCAAACGTATATGAAATATTACATATGAAATTGGAATCTGCTTTTGACTTAAAAAAACCCCAAAACGCCAAGTTGAAGACAGATGATTTGGTGTACCCTTTCTAACAGTGACTTGTAACAAAACATGGATGGAATCAAAGCAGACTTCGGGTCTGAGCCTCCCCTCAAACAGGGCTAAATCTAGCAGAAGCTTCACTGCAATCAGTGGTGTAACATCGCTGTGAGGGGAAATCAGGTCCACCGTTTGTTAGATTCAACAGCAGTGAGTGTGCTAGCTTTTGCAAACCAAAAACCCTATCCCCAGCATGGTAATGGTGCCATTTAAAGAGGAAAATAAAGAAAATCAATCACTATGAGAACTCAAAGGGTTGTGACAGCTGGTGGAAATGAAGTCAGTGAAACTTAATGTATCAAATATATTCTATCAACGGATTCAAATGTGACAGATTTAAACGGAGAGGAAGATGTATCTTGACATAAACCTTAGACTAACATGTCCCATTTTCATTTATAGAGTAGTAAAACCAAAACCACTTGTATTTCAGTATTGAACCTAAGTTTGGGAATTCTCTCACTCAAATTTGATGCTTTCTTGTGGACTGTCTGTTTCTCAGAAATTCCTCAGCAGCATAAAGCCATGCAAGTTTTGGGATTCCTTGAGGAATTATCCAAAATTCAGTTCCATGAAAAAATGCCTGGCATGCAAGGGCAGATGATATGAAAAGATGTGGCTTAAGAAGAGACGCTCCTACAAGCTTGAATAAAATGAAAAGTCATTATTGGCAGGGCTTTGCTCTATCTAGGAGAAGTAGTTGAGTTTGCAGGAAAATCAGTTTTCCAAGAGAGATTTAATGAAGTGACCCAGTAACTGAGAACAATTTCTCTGGGGGAGTCTCGGATCTTAGTGGAGCCAGAAGCAAATAAACCAAAAGAATTTGAGACATTTACATCTAGTTGTTTGTCAATAAATGGCAAGAAGTGGCTCTCTACAGGGGTGAATTACTATTTCTTAACAGTTGGGGAAGGATGACAGGATGGGCTTGGAGGAGGACAGCTGAACAAAGAGCTGTGTTCCTGTTCCACAAAAGAAAGATTCCCTGTGAGGTGGGTGGGAAAAAAATAAAAACCAGAAAGTCCCTTCTGAATCCTGGGTACACAGCTATTATTTTCAATAGAACTAGAATCAGGATGTTAAACATCTAAACCCACTTTTTTTTCTGGAAGAAATTCAAGAACTTCAGATGGATAATAAGATTGGTGCTGCCCAATTCCTTTGGGATTAACACACTGAAAATAGCCATAATCCCCAGCTCCCAAGAAACGTGCTCATTCTATGATCACACAAGCATCAGCGCCATTGTATTCTGGCAAAGAAACCAAAGAACAACTCCCCAACTTTAAACAGTGTCCATCAGGCCAGGAAGAAGAAATCACTTAAAGAACAGACCAAGACCAGGAAACAAAAGCTGTTTATAAACCTACGGAAGTCAAAGTGTTTAGGGCTTTTCAGACAGCTGAATGACACTAATGCACTGTGATGGCTTTCCAGATAAAAGTGAAGGCAGTTTTTAGATTCTTTATAAGTATCAGGCAGGGATAGAACAACCTTTGTTTCGTATGATTTCGAAAATATTAATCTTGAGCTCAAGCACGTTTAATTCATAGATCTTAAGGGGTTACTCATACAATATTTAAGTGAGCAATGAAACCGCCATTCAAGAAGGTTATGACTATGCGACTATACCCATGTACCCACACCAAGAGATGCCATGACTCACCAAATGTCACACAAAGAAATCCATGGCAAAAACTGAGAAATAATCACAGATACACTGACACTAAATCTTCTGCTAAAATCATCACTTCTTTCCTCAGGGATGAGTTTTGCCCTAGACTGCTACCAAAGAATAGATCAAAGTACAGACTCTGCAATGCTAAAGGACTAAGGCAATTTCTCAAAGAGCCACTGATTTGATGCATTTTTCAAAGAACAAACCGACATTTTTACAAAAATCTAAATAATCCAGTGGTTTCATATGTCAAGAGTAAGCCTGTGCAGGAGACCACATTATGGCTGTGTTCTACATGAAAGAAAACTCCACATGTGAACACACATGTCTATTGACAGTATGTGTGCTGGAATACTTCACAGACAACACGATGGGGGGAATAAAAAAATAAAAATGAAACTACACCCACCTTTCAGGAAAAAGAAAAGGCACAAAAGGGAAAAGAAAAATTATGACCCATGCAGAAAACTAGAGGAAAGTCACAGGATGAATAAGAAGTGAGTAGAGATGAGCAGTGTTTTAGGGATGTCACAACATTATTTTCCCTCTTTTGCTGCACTAAAACTACGCAGCTCTCTACAAGTTTATCAAGATAGAATTTGGCAGCTTTCTAGTCTGACATAAAACACTTTTTACTTCCATTAACTATTATTCAGTTTCCAATTCAAACTATGTGTAAGTAATCAACAGTTAATCAACAGTTTAGCATCCTCAAGCAGTACACAGTAACCCACTTCCTTGCACTTTCAGGCTCCGGGCTGGAATATATGTCAAACTATTCCAAACCTTGGTGTCAGCTAATGGAAGGAGGAAAAAATTCTCAGCTACTTTACCTCCAAAACACTACATGGATCTCTTCCACAGATATCTTAGTGTCCTAAAAGAGTCAGAACATTGATTTAAAATTTTAATTCTGCAAGTATTCAGAGGTATGGACAATAGGATGCTACTTTCCCCTCTCAGGCGTCACAGATTCTCAGATTTTGGGCCCTCAAAGAACAATATTTGCTTTTCTTTCAATAGTTTTTCATTAGGAACTTCTTGTTCCAAGGAAAGACTTTATATAGTCTTCCTCATGTAACAGGTATATTTAAGTCAGGAGAAACCATGTCTACAGAAAGCCTGTTGTCAGGGTATAAACTTAAAAAAAAAATCCAATGAGTTTAACATAGAGGTCTCGAGGTCTCACAAATTAAATTTGTATTCAGGTTTTTTTGATTAAAACCAGTATATAGCTTTAGTCCGCTATAATGATTAAAGATCTGTATTCAGATTGGAACAAAACACGAGGGCACAGGAGGAGGAAGAGATGTCAAAATTAGCAATCGATAAACTTTAAATCTTGTGGTAAGGACAATTTTAATTTCAATACTACAAATTTCCAAGATGTTCCACAGTCACACTGTACAAGCAGCTGGCAAAGTCATATATGCAAGCTTTGTCCTCATTGTCCTATGGATATTCACTACTGCAGATGTCAAATCACCACTGAGCTGTATTTGCCTGTTGAAAGTACTCATGTACTGCTTGCACAGTATAGCCAAGTTTAAAGACCTTGCCCATGCTATCATAGCACAACCAGTGCCTGCTGAAAGTGCTCAACAACTGTGTTCTGCATTGGAAACCAGCTGTGAAACGTACACCCATTGAGGAGCCTGTCGGGGAGGAAGAGTCTGGGAAAAAAAATCCACTTCAATTTTTTTCCACTTGCATGCTGCATCTTCCCCAAGCAGCAAGCAAGCAGCTGTCTGCCACCTCCACTCTCTGAAAGCTATCATCATAGTTTTTTCCTTTTCTGACCAAAGCCTCTGCAAACCATTTCCCACATTTGAACAAATCCCACAGTGTGAAAGGTAAATAATACTGTGACATCTCAGACAAGTTGGTTTAACAGGTAGCTTGTTACCTGGGAGAGTAAGAGCGTCTGAAAGTCTTGTGGGAAGGAGCAGTGGGGATGGAGTTAGGCTGAGAAAGGGGAGGGGGGTGCTTCGACAGCCCATCTGCACTCCAACCCCAGAACCGACTGCCGTGATCAGAGGAGAAACGAAAGAGAGAGAAAACAGAGAAAGGAGAGGGAGGGAGGAAAAAAAAGAAACTATAATCTGAGCGGCTTAGTGCTGTCATGCTGCCTTGGAGAGAGAAAAAAATTAATAGAAACAAAATTAAACAAGAATACTCCATTGAGCCTCACAAGTCACTGTTTTGGCCTTTATTATTTATTTCTACTTTTATTCCTAACATAATGATATGGTTCACACAAAAATAGTCCCTGTTCGTACTAACCAGTAAATTTTACAAATGGATATAGCCTCTATAAACAACTCTGAAAATGCTCTAAGTAAACAATCTCTGACCATGCATCTGTATTCGAACTCTGAGCAGGCATTTGCGAGCAACAGGATTTCCCTGGAAGAAAGGAAAGTTGGAGTTGATATTTTTATCAGACACACATGGGTAGCTTGTCAAGTTTGGCTCCTGGTGCCTCTGTGAGAGCCTGCAATCAGGCTCTACACAATCAGCAAACCCTTGCAGTGCTTAAGATCTGATCCTATTTCACCAGATTCAAACTGATCCCAAAAATGGAGCAAGTGAAAGTCAGTCCAGAGTGTAAACATATAATGTAAACTGGGGACTTGGCCCAGGTCTCAGCAGACTAACCTAGAAAGACTGGATGAAACCAGCCTCCAAGTCAATTCAGATCTCTCCTCAAACTTCCACAAGCCCCTTCTGGTTACTGTTTGATCGTGCGCCTTCAGGTGAAGGCATCCATCCCTGTGCCAATTTGTCTAACCTTTGCTTTTGTCCTGTTCCCTTTATGGTACATGGATTTTCAAAATCATCTTCTAAATGAGAATATAGATGCTTGAGCTGGTGGAGTATTCAGGACACCACTTTGTTTCTATTAAGTACGCTGCCTTGGAAAGTCACATTTGTGATACACAAGTGACAGATATTGCAAGATCAAAAGTGGCAAACAAGTCAGGAATTGCTCCAGTGCAAACACCAGCAAAGCCAGCTGAAAACTCCTCTGAAGAGTGGTGTCAAGAAATTCACTCGTTAACCAGCAATCAAACCCCATAGCTATTACATGCAACTATTGCAGAAATACACCAGACACCCAGGCTGCTGATCAGAAATCTCCCAGCTCAGGTCTCACCTACCTGCAAACAGGCCACCAAACAATGTAGGCTTGTCCTTACTGTGTAAGGTGGATGGCTTATTTTAATTCTTTTTCCATGACCTGACTTGCTCAACTTAATACTGAAACTGTCAAATTTTGGCTTTAATGGTATTTTCTATTGTCAGTGGAAAAACAAGCACATAGACTTACATAACCAAGTAAAACTGTTAGCCTTTTATTTTGATGCATTTCCCCTAGAGATGTTTGAAGGACTAAATTTGGGTTTTTTAATAACTAGAACTATTCACAGGTTTCTGGGCTACTAATAAAGGCAGAAACAGTAGGACAAACCTATTCATTTGATATTCCTTCAAATATGTCTACAGAATTCTAGGTTAAAATTCACAACCTGGATGTAACATGTGAGTTTACAGTAGTTCATTTGCCATTCAGGATGGTGTTCCTACACCGGAGGACTCCACAACTTAGTATTTCCCTTTTTGTCGTACTACATAATTTACTAAATCTCAGAAGATTTTCTCTGTCCAACACAAACTCAAGCCATTCACCTGAGCCTTGCCTAGGATCTGGTTGGGTTTTTTTTCTATTATTTTCAGTCTTCCTAAGTGCCCTTCCCTGCTTCTCTTCTTCAGAAAACACCTCTTTTCCTCCATAACTCCTCTCCCCCAAAATTAAAAATGTCAAGACAAAAAAAAAGCAGGTACAAATGCAGAAGTAACTCACAGATGCAGTGGATGTGTTCTAGTGATCATGAAGCAGAACTGGATGGAGCAAATGAAAGCAGGAGAATGGAAGGACTCTGCCCAAGGCCCTGAAAGCACCTTTTGAAAATTACCCTTCTGAAGACACTAACATCATGGGATGCTTAAGCAGATGTTATCATCTGGATAGGCAAATTAGCTGTTTGCATCAAAGTCCAGTTCAGCCTAAACATTCAAAACCTATACAGAGAGCTCACACACACGTACACACAAATACATCCAAACAAAAAAAAAAAAAAAAAGATTGGTCGTCTGGAATTCAGTTGTGATGGCAATAATATGGAAGACGTAATGTGACCTAATGGCAGTGCCATATGTACATACTACAGAAAGTCAGTACCAGTGAAGCCTTGCTGATTGAGGATATTGTCCACAGACCATTAGTGATATGGGAGAGCAGCTACACTTAGCAGCATTTTGATATTCCTACAGGACCCAAACTATCCTTTCTACACATATCCCAGCACCCAGAACATACACATTGCTAGATACGATTCCTCCAATCTGTGCACGAAGAAAAAATTTTTAAGAAAAGTATAGTCTTCAACACCAAAGCTGGCATTAAGAACTGGAGATAATCCTTCAACTGACTGCACTCAGGCTGTCTGTACAAGACAGGCACAGACATGGTAAGCAGGGCCTGCACATGGAGCACCCCAAGAAGCAATGGACAAACACAACTTGGTACAACCCTTTGGCAATGGGTCCCATAAAAATGTAAAGCCAAGCCTAGTTTCAGCAGAGGGGTACACAGAGAAACAGTGGGAATCTTCATCCTTTTACACTATCTGAATGATTTGGGTTTTCTAGTTTGTAGAGAGAAAAGTGACATTTTACACCACTGATGAATAGCAAATGACAAGCATTTGTAATGGAAACCTGACACAGAAGCACCTACACCAACACCTGCAATACTGCAGCGTACCCTACTTCCTGTAACCCACTAGCACATCTTTCAAAGCCACCTTTCTGATCGAAGGATGACCACACGCACTTCAGAAACAGAGCTAAATTCTCCCTTGTTCTGTAAGTCAGGACCATGCTCAAATTGTCCTACACAAGACATTTTCAAGAAGGATGCAGTCCAGCAGAGTATCAGAAGCTACTGCCACTGATTTGCAGTACTTGCCACTGCCTTTTCTGCACATGGTAAAAGTCTGCAGCTACTGCTCAGAGATCACGCACCAAAAAAGCAGAACTTCTCCCCTGAATATTTTGAAGCGCTTTTACAAAAGCTTCCACCTTCACCTATCATTGAAGAGTAACTTTTACACATCACTCTTGAATAAGCTCCATAGAAAATTGAAGAAATTTTTGTTTTCTAAAGGAAATTCCTGGACCACTGCACTAGTGGCAGTTTAGGTCTTGACAACTTAATGGCAGAATGCTCTGGAATTACATGCCCTAACTAGTCCTTGATTAGATATCACATGGGGAAAAACCTCCTGTTCCTAAACCCAAAATGCTAAAAAACAACAGCAACAACAAAGTATGAAGTGCACACTGTATGCTTTAACCAGTATTTTGATATGTGCACCCTGACATCAAGAGATGAGAAGAATGGAAAGACTGAAAAGCAGTGAGTGTAGTGGCAAAACACACTTCTGTCCCAATGGCAAAACCCAAAACACATGGTAAAAAGATCATGGATTTATAAAATAGGTGCCACATGCAAACGTGTCCAGCAAAACCACAATGTTTATAATTTCCCATGACAGAAATCAGCAGGGAAACAATGCTCAATCTAGTCAAAAAGGAAGCAACATAGTTGGAACCATTCCCCTGAAATTCTACTACTTAATTTCTTAATGAAACCTTTGTTGAAAAACTCGCAACAGGCAACTCGACCTTGGCTTGCACCCTCTCCATCTAGTTTTGGATTACAGCAGATTTAGGGGTCACAAAGACTAGTCAGATATCCAACATTTTCTCAGGAAACCCCGTGTGCTCCTCATATGCTCCTGGAATTAGTATAACTACTCATTAAAGGTTAAAAGCCTGTGTTTTTCCTAACACATGGGAACTCACATGCCTAAGCATCCCTCCAGATAGGGTTTAGCAAGTCACAACATTGATGATCAACAGATTTCAGTGTAAATCACTGCAGTCCTCACCCAACATGATTCCTTCTATCTCTTCTATGGCAAAGGGAAGTAGCCTCCCATGGAGAGGCAGGGCAGGCAGACAAGAGCAGCAGCTTTTAAGCTTTCCCAGCGTGAATCAAACTTGTCCAGGTAACAACCTAACACTTTCCTCCAATATTTCTACGGTCCCAGAGCACACTGTTTAAATTCCTATCTTCTCTGCTCTAAGTTTTCATGGTGTGAAACATGTACATTCCAAATATCCAAGAATCCACATTTACATAGAAAAAGGTTTTGGAATGGACCAATATATTCTAGGGTAGCATCTGTAGCTTCAGCAAAACACCTGGTTGCAATAGACCTGCTGCCCAAAGGATCGGGCCACTATTCTGCTGGTGAGC
Source organism: Gorsachius magnificus (assembly GCA_034008185.1). NCBI lineage: Eukaryota > Metazoa > Chordata > Aves > Pelecaniformes > Ardeidae > Gorsachius > Gorsachius magnificus. The sequence continues at coordinate 13,781,124 of CM067085.1, read as the reverse complement.
AGCCAGGAGGGTGATTTGAGAGGTACTCAACATTGAAACAGTCACCACCTCTAATTGTTCTGCACCCTCACAAAGCTAAGAGGGCAACAGGAGATTCAGTACTTCTCTCAGCAGCACAAAGCGCTGTTCTACAGTGAAATGAATTACAGATCACAAGGGCACACCTAAAAAATAGACAAAATCTGAAACCCTTGATCTAAAAGTCATATACTTTGTGATACTTGCAACCTCAACAAGACCTCATTTCTAATGCTGCCATTTAACTTTACCTTTATTGAACCCACAAATATGATTCTGGAGAAGGCCTAGTTATGAAAGAAAATTAATATTATAAGACAAGACATTAAGATTAGACAGATAACATGAGGACTGGAACACTGAAGTCAATCACCAACCATGTATTAACACATTCAAGCCCTATTTCTTTGGAGCAATCTACTATAAACTTTTGGTCTTGTTTTTGCTTTCAAAGTGAGTCATATTCTGCAAATGCACACTCAGTGTTGAAATCCTTCAGTATTTTGCAAGTGGTTTAATTAGCCTTCCACATTACCTTGGAGACAGTCCACCGTGGGAACAGTTGGTAGGTGAAGTCAAGGGGCTGGTTCTGCTGCTGGAGTGACGGGAAGGAGTCCGACCGAGGGTATTGCTGGGGGAACCCTGGCACAGAAACAGGAAGACAGGGATTAGTAACATGGTGCAATGCACAGGCAGGAGTACACAGTAACAACAGGTCCAAATATCGCCTTTGTTTGTGTTAAACAAGCTTAGTGCAGTTTTGGTTCTGGCTCTTGACCTAAAAATCTGCAGCCACGGTTCACGTAGTCATTAATATGTTCTTGAAGGTACCGCTCTGAGGATAAGAAAGCACATGTGCACTTTGCTACAATCCACAGAACCTGCAATTTTAACTATGCAACACATACGGCTTGCAAATATTGCCAGAGAAGTGGTTTATCAATCCACCAGGTTACCCAGCTTCTCGGATACTATTTTCCAGGCTCCCAAATATGCAGACCATTAGCCTGGTAATTTAGCAGCTTAATTATGCAGCTATTTTCTGCATTGTCTAAAGCATTCTGATTGTGCTTGTTACAAGCCTAAGCAAGCAATCTAACTTGTCATTTGTCCACTGGCCTGCACAACCATTTATACCACAGCAAAATGAGTAGAAATTCTCCCCAATTCTGACTTTCTTCACACAAGATCGAAGGTACTAGAGAATCCAGTCCATTTGCCCGGAAGCCTAATACTGCAGTTCTAGCTTACACAAAGGTCTACTTGTTCCTGTGGAAGTGCAAAGATAGGAGGGTTCAAATTCCAGCAAGTTTCACACGATTTCCACATTAAAAAGGCAAAAAATACCCTAATCCTTGCTGCTCTGGGGGGAAAAGAAGTTTAGAAGCACACTTAAATGCTCTAACATTCCTTCAGAGAAATAAAAATATGCAAGAGTTTCACGTAAAACCAAAACATAAGGTAATAGCTATAGACTGAGGAGACCTTGTAGGTCACATCAAAGATCCTGCAAGCTTCTTAGTAGACAATATATCTGTTATTAAACTGCTTTCAATAATAGCAGTTAAGTCCAGAAAATCTGTGGTATCAGGATCTCTGTTTTAACCAAAAGGTCGTTACTGGCAGGATTTTCAGAAGCGAACTGAAAGTATAAACCCCACCAACTTTCATGTGCTTCTCAGGAATTTTTTTTTTAATCTGTACTGGTTATGACTATATTAAATTTAAAAATAACTGAGTTTTCTGTTTTAACGGTTCCTATAAAAGCAACAAACAGAAGCCTCTGTTGCCATATTGCTTCAAGACAACAGCTACAGATAATTTATGCTACTGAACATCATGCATCTGCAATGGCTTGTCAATGAGCTGCTGCCTTTGGGGCTCTGCTGTTCGCAAGGACAAGGGCCTCTCACCACACTGGTGTTACTGGAGTTCTTGAGGTGGTTGTGCAGAAGCTTGGTAGCACCATCCTGGAATGTTTTTGGCAAGGCACCAAGTAACATGGTAAACTCGGGAGTGTTCAATTCAAAGAGAGAAATCAGGACTATTTGTGCTGCCTGAAAAGAAGAAGAAAGAAAACACCATCAGTTTTTATTCTTCGAAAAGAGTATGCATTCTGTTGGTAATGATCCTTATGGTAAATTATGTGTGTTTCATTCTAAAAGAAGATTCCCATACTAGACAAGTTTTTGACATATTCCTTGTGGTATGTCATAAGGAATTGCTAACTGCTATAGTTAACTTTTTAGTTCTTAGAGCTTGCAATATCCTTTTGCATTTATATCATTAACTTCTCAGATGTGAAGCATACAGCTATTCACAGCTACTGAGAAAATCTTACCATCAACCTGTCCAGTACACATTTCAGCTGAACACGTTACTGCAAAAACTAACAGGAAACAAATAAAACCAGAAGCTCAGGTAAGTATGAAGAATCTAGGACTTCAATTTGTCATTCCCACGCTTTCTATTTTAAGTGCAAATGGGACTAGTTCTCTGCCCACCCAACCTCTCCTCTTCCTAAGGATCTGATAAGTTTGTTTCAGACAGACAATCCCTGCTTCTGTTTTCTCACCTCAACTTGCAAGTCTCACCACTGAGGCTGTTTCAGCAACAGAAGAATCCATCTCAAGTGGAAGATCTACTGGGATGGTGAGAACCACCTTCATCTCATCCATGGACAGGCTAAACCCCACCAGACTCCCTAAATTTAGTAAGTGAAACCAGGGTACCGCTGAAACAATTGAGAACTTTACCATTAATTTCACTAGCCAGGGTTTGTCCTATCTGCCTGGAAGAATAGCTGCCAGGACCTCCACAAACTCCATTAGCAAACATATAGCTCCGCGTATCCTGAACTAAGAAAATGGAATCAAATGGGAATGGAAGCAGAATAAACCACAGAGTACAGATCTGCAAGAATAATTAACACCACATGTTCCTAACTATACTTTCCCAGCAGCATGCAACCATGCCGATTGCACCAATTCTGGTTTTCTTTCCTGCCTTTGCCTTAAAAATATACAAAAATATAAAAATGGATTAAAAGAACAATAATAAAGAAGCGATGATGAAGGACCTCTGATGGTCTGCAGCACCACCTTCTCCAACGGGGGTACAGCCATTGATAGATCAACCTCCAGAATACACATCTGGATACAAAGCAGCGGCTTAGTCTCACAAAGCAAGAAGCAAAGCTTACACATGCACTTATTTTGGACCGGCATACATATAGGCTTAGGAAGAGAAGACACTTATCTGACCCTTTCAGGAACTTTCTAAAACTTCCTAAAAATGAAAAAAAAGCTTCAAAAAGGGTAAAAATATAATTCACTGCTCATAACTGTACATTCATTGTTCTCACCAGTTCAAAGGAGTTTTTAGTAAATAAAGTGTTTGTAAAGTTGCAATAATTAAGTGTATCTGCAGTTCCCTGTGAAGTGGAATCCTTTAGCAGATGATGAGCTTGGGTACACAAAAACCCTTTCATAGTGAAGGGGAATCAAAGTACCTCGTTGTTTCACTGTGCAAATTGCAATTCAAGCTATACTGTTCCTTCTGCTATCAGCCCCAATTTGCAGGAACATAGCCTTGTATATAAAAACATCTTCCATCCATGAAAATTTGTAAGTAACATCCTTTTCATGTGGCCAAAGAAACTGAGGCACACAACACCCAATGGGTTTCCAAGGACTGCAACGAACAACAGGTCTTCACGCTCTTCATTCCAGATGGATCATGCTGCCTCCTGTCAAAACCCTTGACTTGAACAGAAACACAGCATGTCATTATTCACTTCACACTAAAGATCTAAGGATGAAAGAAGTGGGGAGATAATTTTCCCCATGGCTTTCTTAACTCCATACTCTACCCTCCTCTGACGTGAAGTTTTGGGCAACTCTGCCATGAAGCCTGCCTGGTATGCAACAAGGACGTGTATTTCTGTCCATTTTGATCCAAGAACTTTTAAGTTTTCACCAGCATAGTATTTTCTGTAATAAAAATATTACTGCAAACAAGAGATCTCAGAACAAAAATCAGCACGCTGAGCTGAATACAAAGTGACAAGTCATGCCAAAGTTCATTCCCATTTGTGAATGGCATGCATATCCCGGATGGTTAGGAAGTGGACATGCAGATCTTCTGTGTCAGAACAAGCAGATCTCATATTCACTGAGATTAAAGAAAAACAGGAAAATTGATCAAGAAGGTTTCCCAGGTTGAGAAATTGCTCAGACTAGAATACCTGGAGATATCAACTGGTAAGTCAGGAGCTGCCCAAGGCACAGTGAGGCAGGAAAGGACTTAAGATACCTTTGTCCTGCACACCTCCCATCAATGGGGAAGAACTAATCCTTGGAGACCTCCTATGCAAACAGAGAGAAACGGCTGCAAGAGCAGACGCACTCCTCGACATGACATTCTGGAGGTACCTTTCTTGTGTGCCAGAGAGGTCCAAGATGCTTCTCACAGATCTGATCAAAATCTTCACTAAAGCTCCACCAGGGACTTTGTGATCCCATGGCTTCACTTTGAAGCAGAGCTACCTAATTAGTACAGTTTAACACTGACACACAAACACTCATAGTACAAACATTGTGCTACAGGAGTTCCAGCTCCCAGAAGTCACTTCAATTTTGTTCCACTTTTTTGTTGTGCCTTCAATGAAAATAGGACTGTGTCCACCCTCCCTCTTTGCACAAAATACAGCTTGTCTTTAGGAGTGTCTGCCAGTATTCTGTGTACCCGGTGCTCTTCAGTAGCTTTACTGTTGCCTGCAAATAGGTCATTGGGCTTTGAATGAAGGGCTGAACAGTTGCTCACAATGCTTACAATTTCATGTGACCTGAAAGAAAGCAGACCTGTAGTCTATGCATTTTGAAATAAAGCCAAGTACTACTACAGCCTGGGAGTGGCGCCCCAGTAAAGCTCTCAAAAGCAACACTAGAGCTACGTGGGTTAACCTTGGCTGTGTTCTTTTTAAACAGTCCTCAGCTATCCAACTGCTCTTCTAGGTTTATTTCAGGCAAGAGACATTATTTGAAAGTTCAGCCATAATTTCCTACTTAAGATCTAACACACAAAGGTCTTGGTCCCTGCTACCATAAAAATCAAGAACACTGTTACCACTGACCTCAAAAGCTGGAAGGTCCATGCTAGATTGAAATCACATTTATAGCATGTTCCAAGTTTCACTCTTGCAATACTTCCCAGTTCTAACACTGAAATTTTATTTCAGTAATAAAGAGCATCAGGAGCAGCATTTCTACACCTGTCTAACAGTTAGATCTGGACATACTTGGTAACCTTTTAAGTTTCATTTACCTAGCACACATTTATCTAGTCAAAGGACATCTTTTACAGATAATGTCTCTAAGAATTTTAAATCTCTGGATTTTCAGCTTGTGACAAACCAGAGGACATTTTCATAATCTCAGAATCACTGGTCATTTCTGAAAGTCTTGGTCCTTGTTTCATTAGATTACTCAAGAAGTAGATAAATTTAAAACAAGCAATAAAAAAAACTTATTTCTGTACAGAATGTACAAACATTCTCCATGCAACACTCATGCTTGATGATGTATGGTTTGAAGAAAGAGTAACATCTGAATTTTCCCTTGCCTTGGTGTCCCTGTACCATTAGTGTGGAACACTAATCCATCTCCTTTCAGTGACATATAACGTAGACCCTACAGATTACCTAATCTTAATGAAGCAGTTCGCTGCTGGCTTGAGCTGGAGAAACTCCAGTGCCTTCAGAATCTGACTACGCTAGTGAGGGGGTCTGGCTCCACACCAGGTTCTTGAATCATTTGCAGAGGATTGATTATGTAACTTCATTATTTTCCTTCTAACAATGCAGTGAGGGATCAGGTTCCACAAGCCAGTACCAGCTCCTGAAGTTTCGCACTTAGGTCAATGCAATTCATGCTGTCCAACAGTGTCAGCTGCTAAAGGGACACAAAAGCTTTAGCAACTGTTGTTTTTTGTTTCTACCTAGACAGCAGGTGTTGGCCAGATTTATCAAAATCTTTAACCTCTGCAACTTGGTTGAATTATAATAAAGCCTCTTTGAAATGGTTTAGGCTCATTAAGCAAAAAGATCAAGGCTAACTGGAAAAATCCATTGATTTTGGAGAGGAAATGTGGTCAGTGACCTAAGCTTAATACAAGTGCCTTATGATTGCTGCTGTCGCTGGTCCAATAGACCAAGCTGAATAAGCAGCTAGTTGCCCAAGCTATATGAAAGCAGTTTTCAAGTTACTCAAACTTCTGTTGGCGATGGGCTTACAACACCGGCAGCCCCATAAAAGGAGAGGACCTCATACCCTGATTGCTTATGAGGGACTACAAGAGAGTTAACAGAAAATCACATCAAAGCCAAAAATTACTTCACAGACACACTTTTCAGGCTCCCAGTCAATGTCTTTTTACACAGCTAGACAGTTGAGACTGCAAACACGATTAGTGTGATTAGTGCACACAGCTTTTAGTCTACCTGTTTACATTTCTCTTCCAAGTTTCCTTCACCAGGCCCTGAGGAAGCTGTAGTTGTCCTAGCTGGCAAATCCTCACCCACCCAACTATGCATGGTCTGGGTTTAACAAACAGGAAAGTTGATATTATTTAGAGAAAGCATAGATTTCAACTAAATCATCTAAACATGCTATCTTTTTGCAGAATAGTTGTAATCAGTTGCTTGCTTAATTTCATGTAACAAAAAGCATTGGTATCTGATTTAACCAGAAGAGCATTCCTATCAGCAGAGGGCAGCACTGACTCAAAATTAAATGCAGCCACCTCTCTCAGGTTTACAGCCATCCCTTAGTCCTTCCACAAGGCTTTGCTTTGGCAACCTCCTGGTGGTCTCCATAACCACCTGAAAACCCCTGCTGAGGTGCAGAGCCTAGGCAGTGCTGTGCTAAGATTGCACTTGCATCTGGCCAGCCAGGAGTAGGGGAATAGGTGTTTGCATCTGCCCACACCTATCCTCGCAGACGTCTCTAAGTTCAGAGGAAGAAGCAGACAAGAACTTGGAAACTCCTAACTCCAGTCCGGGCATCAGACCAACGCTGCCTACAAATGCCATTTATCATGTGATCGGCCTGGGGAAGATCCACACGAACACTTACTCACTTTTGACAAACATAATCATATTCTGTATGCATCATTCATTTCACTATCCAGTCTAAGGCAAATGTGGTTTTAATAACTTAAGGCACACTGGAACAGAGAAGCGCTCTCTCTCATGTCACTTTGAATTACACAAAACTGCAGATCAAACACAGATCCACTGAGATCGGGAGGCGGCAGTCACACATTAGGCAGCTCTGCTCATTAGGCAGCTTTGTGACACATTGGCATAGGGTAACACTTCAATTCTCCGATGAGCATAGCTGGTGTTAAATGAGTTAATTTACATCTACTGAGAGTGTTTGTAGACAATTAAGTGTTAGCTGGCACTAAGCTAACAAACTATCTACCAAACCAAGCCTCCTGCTTGTTCCTTTTTCAGGCCTAGACTCAGATGAGTATGGACATCCATGTTGCTGATATAGCAGTATCAAGCATAATGGCTTCATCAGTTCATACATAATCGAAGCATGTTAGCTTAAGCACCAGTTTTTAAACACACAATTTTCCCCAAAGACTTCTATTAGAATATGCTGTTTACATCCACATCCTGAAAAGGAAGAACTTGTTTAACAGATTTAAATATAGAATTCATGTACAGATTAAATCCACATTGCTATTGTGTTTTATACAGCAAACAATATTTCATGAAAGGCTTTTACAAGTCATGGATAGTTGCGTTACATGTGTCAAAGGCATCTCAAACAAATGCCAGCAAAAACTATGCAGCACTGAATCATCACATATTTGGGTTACTGTTCTATAATGGATTACGACTCCTTATGCGTGCTGCTGTTTTGTGATCTAGGCACAGCAAAGACCATGGCAAAAAATGTTCATTATTTCTGGAGAGCCAAATGTTACCCCAGAAATCAAGCTGGATGAAGGCAACCCTGAGTAACTTTGCTCCTTCCAAAATGGCATTTGTTGCAAAAACAGGTTTCAGCTCTAGAAACAAAGGTTACATTTCATTAACAACTGACAAACTTTTATTACAAACCTGGCATGATATAAGTCTGAATTCTGAGGGGGAATTTACCACATATAAGCTAAGAATGAAGAAAAGCTACTGGAGTAAGATGATTTGTAATGCAAACGTGCACTTTAATCTACACAGCGTTTCAAAATGCTAGAATAAGTATGGCAGACATCCATAACAGTGCAGAGAAAAGAGCCTATAGTCTATTTATTGGATGGCTCTACAATGCATCATCTCTAATCTCGATTTTCAAAATAGATACATCACCTATACCTATGTAGGGGCGCGTGTGTTTAAATAAACGGCACATACACATAAACATATTATGCACAGACACATAATATAAGCACGAGTATACACATTCTATGAAGGAATTTCTTCTTATCTTGTATTATCATGCACTAATTCTTACTGTTTCAAGCAAACAGAGAAAATGTGCTTATATTGCAAACTGCTTTCAACTCAAAGGATACTAGAAGGCTGTATAAAGCAAAGATTAATTTTAAGGAAGTTTACCCCAGCACCACATTTCCAACAAGCATGTGATGACTTTGTGGCCACGAACATCGGGAAAAGCCGTTTTCCTTACACTGCATACACTAAAAACATTTGGACTCTCATAGCTCTCCAGCATCAAATTCAAAACAAACAGAAAATGACGGTTACTATTTTGGAAACACAGGTAGGACACAGAGATCCTTTTTGTTCTAATAGCATTAAATCAGGTAAACAGTGAAGTCCACCAAGTGCCTTTTCTGATATATTACACTATTTTTCCTAACACTGACTATGTCTAAATGCCTGAAGGGAGGAGTTCTGTGCATTTAGGATTAGTTTGACTTCTTTAGGAATATCCTTTGGCTAAAAGGCTGACCTCAGCAGTATGGACATATTCCTATTTAAGCCTGAAATCCTAAGGCCTGGTTCTCTGGTAACTTGGCTCTTCATGGAGTCCATGAGATACACAAATCCATGAGACACACAAATCTAGTGTAGGAATTTTGCAAGAGTGCTAAAGAAGCCTCCGACCCAGAAAGGCAAGGGCCTGCAACTGGGGAATATTAAAACAATTTGCCATTCAAAATCATTTCTGCAAACACCCGCTTTGCCACTGCTACTGTAATAGGCCATGACCAACAGTGTTTATTGCCCAACACCAGTAAAGATGAACAATGCCATTTCAGCTCACTAAGAGTCTTTGGGAGTGCTTTTACAGTGAAGCTTCTGTCCCAGAGTTGCTCAAACCAGCCTTATACTGGATGGAAAATTAAAGCTCCAGGAGAGATTTTAGAGGGTCTCACGGCATCACATTGCAAAGGAGCCCTATTTCATTTCCTTAGCAGTGTTTGCTTTCCTGCCTATCACCAATCCTCCTAGAGACATCACAACAATATTTTATCCAAACTTGCTTTGGGCTTTATTGATAGATATGATTTCCTTATCGAAGTGACAACATCAATATTTCTTGAGAATAACATCTAGGACTGCTAGTTAAAGAAGTAAATACATCTTCATTGGCTATTTGAGCACAGGAAGAATTTGTTGACTTGCTCCTTTCTCTCTGAAATCTTCCTTATATTCTGGTATAATTCAGGAACAGTTTCTCAATGTTAGTAAAAAAAATCTGATCACGAACTTGTTTTCTTTGGACACCTCTAGACTTCACCTGCAAACCAGTGGTGCCAAACGAAGGAGGGCCCTACCCCTAGGTAGTGTGAGGGGGCCTTCATCTCAATGCAAATCACAGTAACACAAGCACTCTCCTGGGCTTTTTGATTCATTGCTATGGTTCTAGTTTCTTCCAAGTCCCATCTACTGTCTATATTCAAAGGCAGCTTGGACAAACCCGGTAACGAATGGGACAGTTGAAAGAAAAAGTTTTCCCAGTTACATAAGTGGAACACAGAACATGATGTGCACGTGACATGAGGCTGCCCATCACATGTAAAAATGCATTCAGGCTTGTAAAATAAAACTTCTGTAGGAATGTTTCATCAACAGAGAGGCTAGGCAGGATATCTGGCACAAAGGCAAAACTACTTCTTCCCCGAGATTTGTAATCCAAATGACGAATAGGCAACACAGATCTTGTTATATATCTTAAAGACCAGAGCTTGGCTGAATAACAAGACAGTGGGCAATGTCATCAGCCCTTCACCTCAGAAGACCTTGTTCCCCTTCAGCCTGTACAAGCTCCTCCTAAACACTACGATGTTGTGTGCCCTCACAGAGGACACCACCTCCTCAGATGTAAGCACTCATGTTTAATAAAAGTTTCCATTCACCTAAGCCTTGGACATGAGGCTTCTTTAGGCTTTGGCCAGTCAAATCAGAAGACTCATTCTCATTTTCATTCTCCAACTGATGGCTCTTTTCCAAGATCAAAGTATTTTCCCACACAGAGCCCAAGCCTGTCATCCAAATTCAATAAGCACTTTACCTACATGAGGATTGCACAAGACCTTCCCTGGCAATATTAGTGATAACATGGTGAAGTTACTGACTTAATGTCCTCAGACCAGTCATCACCATTTGCATTGCCATTTTGTGTTACTTTTATGTGTAGTAATTAACTGGCTTTTATAAAATTATGTAATCAAATCTTAAACATTTTCCAGAGAAAAATCAGAATTAACACCCTGTTACAGAAAGGAATAAACCAAGGCAGAGGAAAGTCAAGCGCATCACACAAGGTTAGACGCTAGTGCAATCAAAATTAGAGCTCAGTTATCTGAAATCCTGATCTGTGCCCTGCCCATCGATACGTTCTGCTTGGGGAAAAAGCAGCGAGCCAGCTGTATGTGCAGAAATTATGAACAGGTGCTCCCCATGCACTGGAACCACATCCCATCCAGGTCTCCACGCAGTGCTGCGTGACCTGTTCCTACCCAATGGCTTTTGTCCAGCATGGAGGACAAATGCCTTTCACCTTTCTTCCGGCACTGCTTACAGGAAGTAAATCCTAATTTGAATGCAAGGTAAATACCCATAAATATTAACAATCTTTAAAACAAGACAAATATTTACCTGTAACACACTACAGATCACCTTATTTTAAACATAAAGCTTGACAATAATTTTGACCATACATAGTTTATGGCTACTATCAGCAGCTTAAATGGTTTCTGCCCTGAGAGGGAATCATGACATGTTGTCAGTAACACTCTAATATCAACTGTATGTTCCAGAAAGTACATCATGTTTTTCTTGTGATAACAGAGCTTATGTGTACCTACAGATATCGTTCCATATGAGAACATAAACAGTTTTATGCATGAGAGCATTTCCTTTGACTAAGTTTCTTTCTGATTTCACTAGCTATAAAACATGCTCTGTAGTTCAAGTGAGGTGTCAGACAGGTGAAGCACGCTCAAGTGTGCTCAATAGTCACCATAAGAATATGCAAAGTTTATTAATAAAGCTGTATCATTCAGTTTGAAACAGGTTTTTTGACTAAATGCCACTTTTTGTTATATTTTTCTCCAGTGTCTTAACACTACAGGGCTGGGACCTCCATGACCATCACACGTAGTGAAGAGCAGTAATGGACAGACGATCACTAAAACACGATAACCCCACTATTGACAGAAACTATAATCCATTTCTTGAATAGATCCCTTGATTGCTACCATAGGATCAGATCTGCATGACTAATTGCCACGTCCACACAGCAGCCACATGCCTTCCCCCCCCCCCACCACTGACTGAGGCCATTTATATGCTCCACCACCAGCACAAGCAGGCTTGTTTTACCTGCATCTGCTCTAAGGTAAAATCCAGACAGAACAAAATGGCCATCACACATACAGATGTTACTGAATGCTACCTTAATGCAAGTAAATCAAATCTGGGTGAGAACCACATTGGCTGCTGGACTTCTTGGGGAAAGAGTCCCCGCCTCTGCAAGCAGCTGAGCACCAGCATCGCTGTTCCACCCAGTCAGCTGCAGGAGTATACACATGGATGGGACTATGCCAGCCAAGATTCCTCAGTACCAAAAATAAAGTTTGCTCTTGTCATCTTGCAGGAGCTGAGTTGATTGCATTGGTGGTCTCAAATCCAGATTCTATTGAAGAGTTACCTTATTTTACACCTTTTACAGGCCTCTTGTAGTTCTTTTATCATTTGAAGACTGAATTGGTTCTTCTCCTTCTCCCCCATAACCTCAACTGCTGTCTCCATTTTTAGGTTCTGACAATGTTTACAATGCATGGTCTGCTTTGCACTTAGAAAACCTCAGATCTTGAAGGCCACCATAAATACCTTTCATGAGGGCAGAATCTTCTGATCCTTAAATGGATCATCTAGATATAAAAAAGGCACTTTTTTCCCATGTTATAGTCTTCAAAAAAGGAGGACAATTTTTTAATTGTATTCTTCAGAACATTTCGCCTGTCTGGGTTGGCCCTTGATAATCCAGTTCATTACTGCATAATGAATTTATTAGTCTGTTAACTACAGTCCTGACAGAGATAATGGCCAATGATTGCTTATAAATCCTTTGCTGCAGTGTTTCTTCTAAAGCCCATGGCTTGTACTATGTGCTTAATAAAATCATAATACAGCAACAGTATGATGAAATACAGATCACCCGGGCATTCATAGCCAAAGTTAGCTTAACTGTGTAATAATTTGTTTGAAAGCTACAGGCATCAGAGGCAAATCCAAGCCACATGCAGGTTTAATAAAAAGAGTTTAGATTCAGTAATCTCTTATCAACCCACAAAGCACTTGCCCAGGTACTGCTCGGGTGGAGTTTGCTGGAAGTTTTGCCAGAGCTCTGCAAGTCTTTGAAACGGACAGAAGGATGGACACAACACTGTGCACGCCCACTCCCCGCACCCCACAGTTTCACAGCAAACAGCCAATTTTTTCAGCTGCTGGAGATAATCTCCATTCAATTTTGCATGCAGCAATGATGACCCCTAATGGTGAAACATTTCTTCTGCTGAGCAACATGCAGAGATTTTGCTTTTTGATGTCTATTTCTACTTTAATTAATTACAACTCCCTCTTGCAGACCAGCAGCACAATAAACTGCTTGAGGTTTACTTGAACTGCAACAGAAAAACAGCTTCTTTGCCTTTGTTTAATTCTTTCTGACTTTGCACATGGAAGCATCAAAATGGAAATGCATATTCCAGATCTAAGTCCAGGACTTAAAGTCACCCTTTTTTTCTGATACAGACTATCTTGCAGAAGGATATTTCAGTCACACTGCTGTGAATAACCCCTGCAGAAAGTCTTCAGAAAAGAGGATCCATCAGCTGTATGCCTGAAAGCAAACAGCATGCACCCAAAAAGCTTCTTCGAAGCCTTGTGTCAGCTGTCAGATAATGCTGCAGTTGCAGCATCTTTGATACCCGATGATCTTTTCCTCAGAATCAAATAATCACTAATTACAAAAATAATTACCTTATTTCCAAAGTTATAAGATATGTTATTCTAGTATTAATCCAACATTTTAAGTGCATGCAGAGTGTAAAAAAAATCTCATACAATGCTTAAAGTTGTTTTTTTTTTTAAAACCCAAGTACATGTCAAAGCCTTTAACTCCTACTGGAATCTATTTCTACATCTGGGCTGGGAAGAGAAGGTAATTTTAAATTGTGTTACAGATTCCAAGTACATAAAACTACATCTCACTTTTCTCTTGGGAGAGATGAGTATCACTGCCCATTTTAGCTTGCCTTGCACTTGTATCTACAGCAAGATAAAGAACAAGTTAACTGTATTACCCAGGCCTGACCTAAATGTGTCAACTTTTTCTAGGTTGAGATAAACACACAGCTCTTAAAAGAAAAGAGCTGAGAGCCCCTGGCAGCTTACTGATTTGTTTACTTCATTTTAACAATATTGTAACTCAGAAGTTGTGCTAGATTTCATTCAAGTCTACAAAGCACAGAGCCTTCACCTAAATAAACAAAAACCTAGAGAGATTTCCAGACAGATCAGGAAAAAAAAGTTTTCAAACTATGAACCCTTTTTGCACTGTAATAGTAGTTAAAGTCACATGACTAAGTACCTACTAGAAAAAAAAATATGAAGACATGCTTCAGAACAGTGTCTTTACTGAACACACAATTTGGTTTGGTTAGTAAGGTATGTAAAATCCATTTTTTTAATTGGAATTTAACTGCTGAATTTTTCGTTACCTTTATGACTGTTTTCTTTGGGTTTTTTTTTTTTTTCTTTTTTTGGAAGAACAATAATTACTGCAAATACTTCATCATTCTGGCTTACCTTTCTCACATCTGAGCTCTTTGGTTCTGTTGTCCAAGTTATAATTCTAGATACAGCAAGTCTTGTCTCACTGGAGTTCACAAAGTCTGTTGGATCCATCTGTCTTGCCAAGGACTCAATATACTTCAGGATAGCAACTTTCACCTGAGAAGCAAAAAGGGATTTGTTAATCTCATGAGCTGGCAAAAATGGATTTATCCCATAATAAACAGATACCACTAAAGATTGACAAGACCCATGTCACATGGGGGCGTGGGGAAATCCCTGTAACATGTCTCTATGTCTGTTTCAAAAATCAAAAGCAACTTTCTACACAGGATAAATTTTGCGTAGTAAGAGTCTGGAATGGTGTATTAGAACTGGCTTGAAATACATGTGTCTGCTTGTGCGTTTGCATAAGCAAATCAATACTCCACCACGCTGTTTCCATCAGCAGTAATTGTTCCAGATGCCAAACCATAGCTTTTGGTCTCAAACCAAATGCCTGATCCTAGACTCTCAAAAGATCCAGAATTTGGGAGATTGAAGAAAGAACACTGGAGTAATTTGGCATCTTGTCTATTCCTGTCTCCAGAAGATAGTAAACATGTATGACTTCCAGAGTTTAAAGTATTCTTATAGCCCTGAAACAGCCACCTCCTGAAAAACAGTCTGTACAACAGTATCCCTTTAGGAGGATTCAGTAACAGAAAGTTCTGATGTTTTATTCTCCAAGCCCTGCACACGCTATGCCTGATCTGTGCAACAAGCACTTGTTAAGGTGTGCCTAGGGACCCAACTTCCCGGCTCTTCAGACAAGGTCTGGTCCCTTCTGTCCAGCACAGCCACATTTTCCTCCCACCAAGACCAGGGTGAAGAGAAATTTTCCGTGTCCAAACTTTACTCTAATACATTCTAGCATGCTTAAAGCCCAACTCTTACTGACTTGTGAAGCATCACAGGGCCCTATTTTAAACATATTTAGATTTATTAAAATGGAGAACAAGAGAGTTAATCAAAGTTGCCAATATCATTGCTACATCATGCCAGTACTTAAAATTAGTTATAGTGAATTCTATGCTTTATGGTACATGCCTGACATGGCAAGCTAAGACAACCATGTTGATGCTTTAGTGAAAAGGCTTTTGATACTGACCTTCAGGTTTGGTGTTTGGGTTTGATCTACAATAAATCTCATCAAAATGTTAAACTGTTGATCAAATGGAAAAGAATCCCTGTCCAAGGGAAACAAAGGCAAAAATGTAATGCAACAAATTTTCAGGACTAAATTAACTCAATACATTAAAGCTTACACAGATTTCAACACCTATCACGCTTTTCTTCTTCTTAACCTTACCATCAACCAGAGAAAATGCCAAGTCTAATGATTAGCTGATTATCAATGTAATACTGGAGAAAACAGCTAAATCAACTGCACACTTATCCAGCTTTTGGCACACCTGTCCATTCCTTCTTCATTTCAGGCTGTGCTTTGTTCCCTTATCTCTAGTGGCAGCCTGGTTTATCTTGTCCTCAGAAATTTCTGATTTCAGAGATTTGATTTTGATTTCTCTCCTCTTTTTCCCTCCTCAATCCTATTTTCTCCCAGATTACTACTACTACTTTCTTAATTATCCTATTTCCAGGATGAGCTGAACTTTACTGTCACAGTGTCTTGTGCTGGACATTTTTTTTTTCCATAAATTAAAAAGAAAATGGATAACAAAGCACATCCACACCAAAACCCCAAATTAATTAACAAAATAAATCAGTTACACGTTTTAAATGTTATGCTTTAAAGTTATCTATTTATAAAAGAGACAGGCCTTTTTACATCAATGCTTGAAGTATTGTGACATAGCTTCGTTGTTCTTTATTCTCGTATTAATCAAGATTGAGCCCCCAAAATACATGGCACCGCTGGGTTTCTGAAACATTCATCAGATGCCTTCCTGTAATTGTGGACAAATCTCTAACATTTGCTATCCAAGTACTCTACCTGGTGACATCCAGAGCTTTTTGAACTTTCGCCTGCACAGACCCCAGCAAATCTGCTCCCATTTTCTTTAGCAGCTGCGTCAGGAGAACAAAAAGCCAATCCTGCAAGTCATCTTTATGAATGATGATGAAATCAACCAGGGTTTCCAGAAACATGCTGAAGACCTATAAACAAAGCACGTGTCATAAAAAGGAATACCATGCTTTAAATAAATATAATCAAAAGGGAGGGGTTTACAATCTGAGTTTCAGGATGATTTTGTTATAGACAGTTTCATGAATGAATGATTTTAGTGACTACATTGCTCTGAAAAAAATCAGACAAGACATGTCTAAAATGTGTCATATTAAAATACCACATGAAACGAATGAAGGAAGGGGGTAGAATACACTTACTCTCTGTTGTGAATTCCACGGCAAAGCAGGCCATGCAACAAAACAAACAACTCATTAGCACACACAGTGATCAAGGCAGGTTGTTCAGATGCAGTTTCTCAACAGATAAAAGATGCATTCACTGAAAGTTTACATTTTCTTAAAACACAATCTCTTCTCAGGGGAGTTACTTAAAACATTATACACCTTGGATCAGATCCAGTCTCCTCACTCATGAAAGTAATATATGTTTATATGCAACAAAGTTTACATATGTTTAACACCACAACTAATGAGTTTGTAGCAATAATTCTATAAAAGCAGTGTAGATGACAGATCACCACTGCCACAGTGGACATACTTGAGTCCAGTGTGCAATAAACCCTCACTTTACTCAGAAATTGGAAATATTTTGCAAAAAAATAGCTGCTCCTTTACCCTTTCCACAACACATACTGAACCTTTGAGAGCCAAAGCATTAAGACTTTACAGGTAAAAACGGCCACAACTCGGTGATGCCTGTGGGTCAGCCAGTCCAGAGTATAATTATGGCCAAAAATGCAGACTTTGAGCAAGACCTGTGACAGGCGACTATGCCTGCACAGGGGATTTCCACCTGACAACCGTTTATTAAAACTGGTTTACCAAGTAGTCTGAAGTACAAATATTTATACAACTTATTCTTTCTGAAACTGTATTTAATGCAAAAGCAGATGGTTTTACCTAGCCATTACTGGTTGCCCTCAACCAGCAAACCTCCTCAGGAAAGGGCACGAAACTCCTTTTTCCCCCTCTCCCTGCTCCCACTTACCTGTTGACAGAAGACCACTGGGTCTGAAGATGCTGTGTCTGTGGACCCAACCTCCCTATTCCCTAGTCTGCTTCTTTTTAAGAGATGTATAAATTCATGCTACCGCCTTTAACTTCAGTGTTATAAAAAAGGCAAAGTAGCTATATTAAAGACTTCATTTATTTATAAGATCCAGGCCAATATCTTGGTAAGACTCCATACTGCTCTCAGGTGCACACAATACACAAACCCCAGAGACCATGATGCTGAACTCTGGCTTGTTACCCTTCACGGACCTCACTCTACCATGTATCACCAAGACACTCTCTAGAGAAGTACGGATAAAACTGAACCTCTCGTCCCAAGAACTCACATCTGAAAGGCATTAGGTTGCTCCTTGGGAAGCATGGAGTAACGAATTCCTAGCAACGTAAGAGAGACTGAGACACATCCCTTCATTGTAAAAAGAGATAAAAATCAAGGAGATTTATAAATGCCAGTTTCCCCCAGCAGATGGCAGGGGTAGAAATACAAAACATTCATCTTGGAACAGTGTCAAGTGTGCACACATGGCAATGCAAGAGAGCAAGCCAAGTCTTTGTGATCTTACCTTGCTGTGAGGGTCAGCAAACATGCGAGTAAATATTTCACACAGTCTTTTTAACTCGACTCGGCTAAAACACATAAATAAAACATGATATTAATGCTAAAGCTCTAGTTACAGCAAGAAAGCTAATAAATATTAACAGCTGAAAGATCTAACCTTCTTTATTTAAATGTTATTTAAAGCAGACTTCTGAAAACTCTGTATCTAGGCAAAGCCCTAACTGGAATTCCAGTTTAATGCTGAATCACCAGCCTTACATTAAGAAATCTAATAAACTTTTTTTAAAATCATAAACCAGACACTTGTATTTTCGGCTACTTCTATTTTCTTCTGTATTCTGGATTGCTGAAGAAAACTTGAAATGTGCACATTCGGGAGGTATTTGCTTTCTGCCTCTGTCAAGGTTGCTGACTCACTGAAACACAGGTCTTTTGCAGCCTCCTTTGTGTCAGGGAATTCAAATTTTCAAGTAAAGTCAGAACTTTAATGCTGTTTGCATATATACTAATCAAAAATATTTTGGTCTAAATTGTCAGTGGCTTCAGTAAAATCAGTCTAGAATCACACAATAACAACAGATACTGGAATGGACTTCAAAGGCTGAGAGCAGACACATTGAGGAGACAAATACATAGAAATGGAAGACAGATTGACAAATACATAGAAATGGAAGACAGATTGACAAGTGGGCAACCTATTAAGTCAGAACATAATTACATCAAGGCACAATCTAAGTTCCTATTAGTAAGAGATTATTAGGCACTCAGTAATGCTCTTTCTATGCCAGAGGAAGAAAGAATGACGTATGGGTCCCTTTCATAAGATACTGAGTTTGAGTCAAATGCAGAACTGTTTGGTGCTAAAGCTCTTATTTGCAATGTATTGAAAATACAAGTCTTATTTTTTCTGCAAAGCAAACTGGCAAAGAATGCAGAAATTTTGCTTGTTCACTGTGCAAACAAAACCAGAGCAAGACAGTTACTAACATTTCCTGCATACTATGGAGGCAATTAGATATTTTTCACAATTATTATGTAATTAGAGCAACTAATGAAATGCACAATTACTTGGAGAACAGCTGTTCAGATCTTGACTACAGGTACCCTCTTTCTGGAAAGACATTAATTCTACAATCCACCAACATATCTTCCCTTCTCTCAAAATCGGCTTCAAAGAACAGGCCAGAACACGCTAGTACTCTGCAATTATTTTATGTTATCTTGCTTATAAGTAACACAGGAAATTTTTTCAAATAAACCTATGCATGAAAGGCTGATCAAATTTTAAAAGGGCACAAAAACTATGGTATTAAGAGTTTGATGTAGAGGAAAAAGTCTTTGTAATGACACCATGGCAAGCTGTCAGCTTCATTCAGGATGAGGCTGCACAGTCTCAAAACGACTACTCTACAATGCTCTCCTGACTTGCAGAGTACAGTTCTCTGAATGAACTCCTATTGATGACTCTAATGAATTTTCTTTCTGGACAAAGGTTACATGAAGACAGCAAATATAAGTGTGTGTCTTTCTAAAAGCTTATGGGCCCAAGGTAACAATGCAAGTACTAAATTGAAACAGGCAGTAGAAGAACATTTCCTTAAGGGACTTGTTGGCCTTTTTTTATTTAGACGACCTTATGGTAAGCACAATACCACTCTACATGCACATCTTTCTGGATATGCAAATCCCAGCTAATATAGGATCTGCCATCTTTCATTTCAGAGTACTAAAGAAAACCTACCACATCACTGCCTTTTATTAAACTATACCACAACAGAAGCTATCAGGTTTAATTAGAAGACAGACAGACTTGCCCCTTGGACTAATGACCTTGATGATGTTCTGCAAGATGCTGTGGGAACAAACAGGATGATAAAATCTAATCATTAGAACAAGCATCAGATCAACCCTGATCCAAGGAGGAAGCAGACCAAAGGAAATATAATCTTGAGAACTAAAACTGGTATCAAATTAAAAATATAACTCTGCAGGGGTGGAGCTTCTGGGACAAGTTTATAAACTATTCAGGATCAAAACTAAGTAACATGCTAGCTAGAGGGACTAGTGACAGCAGTACAGTTCAAAAACTGCAACCAGCAGGATTTAAAACAATAGCTAAATTCTACTGGCATTTCTGCTAAGAGCTACTGATCTGGACAAATAGCCTATCACCCACCTTCTCAGCATTTCCTCCCTTCAACTGTCCCAAACTGCAACTTGAAACCTGGATTATAATCCTCACACACTTTTGCGGTAAAATCAAAGCCTCACTCAACTTTTTCATGCAAGTATATGAGGTGCCAGTCTTTGCAGACAGTTCATTAAAATAAAGAAAAAAAAGACAGCATACATGTGGGAACTATCTTTTAAAAGACTCATAAATAGACCACATCAAAAAGCATCTCTGATCTAGAGACTGTAACTACCCATATTAAAAAACTGTAGCACTTCCCACTTAAGGACTGCATCGCATCATGTGAAGTGCTAGAATATTTTTATGATGGCAAGAGAATAACCTTTCCAGGCCTGCTCTCAGCACATTTTCATTCAACCTGTTAACATGAACCACCACATATTTTCAGCCAGCGAAGGCCTTTTAAAATGGAAACAATTGCGCAAATCC
Organism: Gorsachius magnificus; assembly: GCA_034008185.1. Taxonomy (NCBI): domain Eukaryota; kingdom Metazoa; phylum Chordata; class Aves; order Pelecaniformes; family Ardeidae; genus Gorsachius; species Gorsachius magnificus. Next base: position 13,760,379 of record CM067085.1, on the reverse strand, counting down.
GAGTAGGTAGGCTATAAACCATACAGCAACCACTTATAAACTTGGTTATAGTTTAAGTACATAATATTTGTAACAGGAAAATAAAAACGTCACAGCTATTTGTGAATGTTATCTTCAAAGGAGCCAAGAGATAAACAGCTTGTTTCCAAATACTTTCACCACAAACTAAGGGCGAAAAGCCTATGGCCTGAGAGCCAGTTGTATTTTGTTAACATGACCTGTGGCCATATGAAGTTTCCACATGACTATTGGGTAATTCTAGGATCTGTTTTAATGTGTGACATGTCAAAGGTATTTGAAGGGTTTATTTGGCTTTCAACAAGGGAAAAAGCTCTGCCTCTCCTCCCATAAGCAAGGTTTTAGAGTTGCTACACCTACTTCATTGCCTTAAGAAACTTCCCTCTACATTCTAAACCACACCGTTTATAGGAGACTCAAGTTTCTGATACAAGATTTTTCAAGAGTTACAAATAATATCTATAATTATACCTAACACAGCCTTCATAAAAAGTCAAAGTATACCCAGCATATGGAGAGCACTGTCTGATCTCATCTTTGAAACACACACACCCTGTCATTTTAGAATAGGTGCAGTGAGTGTTTGCTTCACCAACTAAGTTGCTGGGGAAAAAGATATTGAAGGTTCAAACAGACTAATGTAAAAATGGTACCATCCTTTGAGTGCATTTACATTACCATCATTGTGGGAAATCTCACTTTGCTGCAACAAGGACCTACTAGTGGAGGTCTTTATGAGACAGAGGAAGGGTAAGGAAAGATAGCGTGCTTACCCAAGTCCTTTCTACATTACTGCCACAAATTTAACACAAATTATACTAGTGAAATACAGTTACTTTTGGAAAAATTTCTGGAAGTCCCACATTGTGGAGACAAAGCCTTCACAGCTGTGAAAGATACTATCTGTCTACATAAGGCAGGTACATATTACTGACTTCTGACTATAGCCATCTCTCATGAATAACCAACACTATAAAACTATCAAGGTCACCTCAGTGTCCGCTGACTTTTCAGTAAGTTCTGGAGACCTATGAGCCCCTCTTTCCTTTCAGACCAGTTGGAGCTGGCACAGTGGTTCAGGACCTCGGCCACATCTTCAGTTTGTCGCAGGTAGTGTGGAATGCCCCCATTCCGGGAACCGTAGGAGCGCTCCGAGCACGCACTTGATGCATCGCTGTTAGCATCATCATCGGAGTACATCCCATAGGGTTCATATCTTCTTCTCACTGGCTTTTTCTGGAAAAGGGGAAGTTCAGACTTGGTAAATTATATACAGTTACATCAATACCAAAAGAAAAACATTCTATCCACAATCACTAAAATGAAGACTAATGCTATTGTTACAGTGACAGAAGTGTTTAAAGACGTCACCAAGCACTGCCTGCTTACCTCTCGCAGCAGAGCAAGACAGATCCTATTGATTTCAATGAGACTAGTTGAGCAACTAAGGGGAGCAGGGCCTGCCTTCCCCAGCATGAAAGTGAGATACTTATGCCCAGTGGAATTAGCTACCAGGAATGAAATCATATGTTGTTTTATTGTCAATAATGGTCAGTTCCACTGTTACAGATTTTACAATGACACAACCTCTACTTGAAGAAAAAAAAAAGGAAGAGCTGAAGGAATCTGTGCTGGCATGCACAGTCACTTTGATATTAATAATTAAATTACTCTAGGAATACAGTGGGATATAGGAGATGACAATTTATCTGTTAGTTTGGGCTAGGATTTTTCTAGAGGCTCAAATCCCATTCATTTCCATAGCATGGCATTAGAGGACCTAATTCCCTTAGGAACATCTTTGACAACTCAATATTAGAAGGGATATTAGAATAATTATGGTAGCAAAACCAATTGCGTCCTATACTGCAAAATAAACTCTTAAATGAACTTTAACAGAACAGGATTGATAAGACATGTCAGAAAAAGATTGCCTATATTCTAAAGTATTTGCTACAGAATTTCTTCCAGTGTCCAGTCCTGCAGTGCTTGGAATTGTGAAGGCAGCAGAGTTTTGCTTCCACTAGGACTGCAGGATTGAAGCATAGAAATTAACTCAAGTGCAGTATCATGGGTGTTAGCAACAGGGTGGGGAAAGTTGGAAGGTAGAAATAAAAAGTCAAGAAAGCACTAGTACCTTGCTCCTGGAGTCTCCTAACAGCTGTAGGCAGGAAAATATTGAAGGGTGGGAAAAAGCATAGAGAATTATGTCAGAAGCTTATGTAGGGTTTGTTTTTGCAACAAAAACGTATAGCAAATGTGTCTTAGCAAATTAAAAAAAAATACAGTTTATGCAAAATAAAAGTGGGTATAATAACGCCTGGCTTTATCTCCTAATTGCTGCACTGCTCATATACCGTACCATGTCCATTAGGAAGCTCAGAAGTGAGATTATCTGTTAATAATATTTTTGATGACAGATCTATACACAGCACCTCTTTGCTTACTTTTCAGAAATGCTGCTCTGGAAGATACCAGAGTTTTTGGTAGTGATTTATTTCCCCACACATTATCAGTCGCATTTGATTTTAGAGTCTTGGAAAGAAACACTGATGTCAGGGAACCACTATCTACAGTACAGCACATTTAATCAACTTCACTTAACCAAGTTCTCTTTCAACCCGCAGCTCTTACACCACACTTTTTGAAGCTTAGTTTCTTTTAAGACACCCTGGCTGGCACCCCTGGATTAAAGGCCTTCCTTAACAGAGAAGTTTCCATCACTCTTTGAGCTCTTCTGACAGATCTAGCACTGATTCTCAGTATAGATACTGTGGGTTTAGGCCAAGTCCAGCTCTCTAACAGAAACAGTGGATCCAACAGGAATTGTACACATGGAGTAGAGGTCACAAAATGACCCATTGTGTTTTGTTTAAACCGAGTATTTGGCTGAAGCCATCTTTGGAGAAGTTCTTTTAATTTCCTACTACAGGGAACAGAATACTCATCCAAAAACAAGGCTGCTGGATAAAAGCTGGCATCATGCTACTCTCCCAAAATGAGCCTGAACCAAGTTTGTAAATTGCCTGTTGTCAGAAGACAACCAAGAAAAAGAGCAAATTAGTGTGGTGGGAAAGAAGGGGACAACAAGATCACATTTCATCCCCTAATGTAATTCAAATTCAGACTGACAACATAGGCAGTAGCACTACCTGGTCTCCAGCTACGCTTATGGACTTCCCTTTTAAGTGTTCAGCTCTAAGTTTCAAGCATTCCAGTATAATGTTATTTAAATTATAAAAGTGGAATATTTAAAAAGGGAACTCCATAAGTCTAGCTGAAGATTAAGTCACATCCAGAGACATCTCAGTGATCACAGCGGTGTTTCAATTCACTGCTAACCTCTCCTCCCTCAAGAAACCTGTATTCAGCCACTGCTCACATTCAGGGATACAGTCTGGTTTCATTTAGACAGGCAAACCATCACCTGTAATTATGTTCTTAACTGCTCTAGTGGCAAATTTGACGTGCTGAGAGCAGAAACTACCTCACAAGCTGTTGCATTTGATAATGAAAATGCCCGCTAATGATTCAGCCCACTAAATGCAACAATGCCATCTCTTATATACTGTCCTACCTCTATATTGTTCACAAGTACTTTTATATTTTACGGAAAGGTAGATTTCGTAAAAAAGGCATTTCTCTAGGAGTACTCTAATAATCATCTAGAAATGGAAGTGACATAGGCTGGGTAATAACCAAATATAAGAAAGAAAATGATGTTAGCCATCCTTAGGGAAAGCAAACTCGGAAATGGAGAACAGACATCTCTCAGTCTCTTGGAACATGGTTCATTCTCAGTAAAGACAGATCTGAGATATCTGCCTCAGATACATCAGGAAATCCTCCCCTCAGCTCAGGTCTAGAGCTGGAGAAGACCCAAGGTACACTGGTCCCCAGGTAATGCTGTAGAATAATTGCTCCTGCCTCTACATATCCTCTCTCCCCCAAAACCCCAAGATAAATCCAAAGACTTATCCTAACATGTGTTTTCTGAAGAGCAGAAGTTGAAGAGCAGAAGTCATTTTCTGGGTTCTACCCAAGACATACTATAGTACAGTAAGATTATACAGGACAATAAAATTTCAAAAAGTGACAATAAATTTACTTGGAAATACACTGGATATTTAGAAAATACAAGGAGCACACTACACATACATTTCAATTTAACTGCACAAGCTAAGTTATGAGCTCATCTGAGAATCTAGCCAGGTGCAAGTAACACAGGGCAGGAACTTGTGAAATTCTCAGTTCTTGTTGAAACCTGATCAGGAATCAACACTAACAGAGAACACACTGTTCTTCTGACTAAATCTTCATGCAGGTAACAGGACTGATGGAAATCCCTGGCCCCGTGGGTGCCAAGCACCCCCACAGTGCCTCCTTCATCCTCTGACAGCCAAGCGAAAGGCAAACAGCTGATTCAACCCATCCTGCAGCTCTAGCACTGAGCCACAGCAGTCTCTTTGATAACAACTGTGGAGAACTAACATAGAATAAGGAAATAAATATTGCTGCCAATATACCCAAACACAAAACGGCAAAAGGTAATGAACTACAGCATCAGACACTGGCACAATCAGAACAAAGCTATTTAGAAAGAGGAGAACGTACGTACAGGTAACTTTAAGCCACTTTCCGGTGTCGGAAGCATTTTGTATTTTTCCTCTTACCAGTGCATCAGCCACAGCAGCCTCCAGATCTGTGCTTGTGCTCAGGACTCGCATGGCATTCACAGAAGCAGGCATCCTGCCTGGCTGTCCGAGTCCAAACCGGTCTGCACAAAAGACAACATTGAAAGGGACTATTAAATGAATTCACATTCACTTGGAATCCTAATCAGGTGCCCAAGCAGCTCTCCCCACAGGCTCTGGGAACTCGCAGTGCTTTTCCATTAAACACTTTTATCCACAGCTCTAGGGAGTTTGCCATTAGAGTAAGAAATAAGCTATTGTTTGTTGGGCCCCAGAGACAATTTTGGACCCTCAGGGCAACTTTTACTTTTTTTTTTTTTTAAGCTGGGAAGAAGGGTATTTAGTTTGTATTTCTTTTTACACAGAAGTTGTTTCAAAGTTATATTTTAATGACAGAAGCAGACATGTCAGCCCCAATCTGGCATACTCAGAAATCAAGAGAAAGCTTCTCATTAACTTCAGAGAGACAGAATCGTGCCCAGTGTCAGAACATGTTAATACCCGAGCATTCATCCATCCTGCAGCTTTCTCTCAGGCAAGGATGTGAGACTAGCAGCACCAGATTGGCCTATTTTTGTGTCTCAAGGGTTGGTTAACCAGCAGACTAGATCCCTATGCCTCACAGTATAAAAATAAGGTTTATTATTTGCTTGTGAAGTGACTCCAATTTTTGTTTCATTATTGTTCTTGAGAAGTAGCTTAAGTGCCATTTAAAAGGTCTATGATATATCAAAATGGGGTTTTTTTGATCAAACAATATCATCTTTCTCCCTTTGAATTTGATGGCAAAGCTCTCAATGGCATCCAAATCAACAGGATTGAGTTCAAAATGCCATTTACACTCCTAATAATAATTAGTTTACTTCATCATCTGCCCAGACTACCAAAAGAGTTACTGAAACTAGTTTCTTTGGGTAAAAGCCAAATTCAGAAAGCCATGCTAGCAGGGGTATGACAGAATCAGTGACCTGAGTATCACAGGCCAGGCTCTGGCAGCACAGTCTGTCTAGATGGGGGTAGAGGAGATACTGTATTACTGGGATCCTGGCTCCGGTCTATGAGCAGGAAGAGATTGGTTTTGGCATTCCAAGTTTTTGTTTCCAAGTGGGCTTGGTTTTGCTCAAGAAGGAATGGGAACACCCTTCCTGGGACATACTTTACACTTCTGTCCCCTGCACCCACACATGCCATTAAGAGTTTTGCCAGCAAATTCAGTGGTGCACGGATCAAGCTGCATGAACCCATTAAATAGACCTTCAGCCGACCCACACTGGAGGCAGTCATCAAGCAGCAAGAGAGGAATCAAGTCACACAGGCCTTTTATTAGTTCACCTATATTTAATTTAACGAAGGAAAAATACTGTTTACCAAAATGCATAACTATATTGTGGATTTCGACAGAACAGAGGTCAAACATGATATTCAGCAGCTTACTGTATTTTTTTTTGAAAAACACTGCGCTTATCACAACTTCATTGTTTTCTTCTTTATCTTCTTTAAAAGCCTACTGCACTGAAATATCTTTTAAGGAATTAGCTCACACTGACATACATAATTTAAATCAGAGACTGAAGTTTGCCAGTCTACTGTCTTAATTCCAAAGCTTTACCTGACTGTGTCAGAGATTAAGCTACTGAGGGGAAATAGGGAAAATTTTTAAAATCTATAGTATCTTCAGAAAAAAAACCAACCCTGAAGACTAGTATTTGTTTCAAATAGAAATGTTATCTATCAGAATTACATACCCAGACAAGACATTTCTGATTTACAACAAAAGCACATTTTCTACAAAACACATTACAAGGGAAAAAAATAAACAAACTTCTTAGAACTACTGCCAAAAAGTAATCAAATAATGACATTTCACAAAGAAATAAAAGTTGTATGTGTTATTACTATCCCCTTTTTTAATGCACTTGGGTTGAAGAATCATTTCAAGTGTTTCAGAGAAACAGTACTTCATCCCTAAAATGGAAAGATCTGTACATTCTTAATAGAAGCACAGAGAAGATGATTATGCATTAGGTCTGATTGAAACTGAAGTCATTACTACAGCGATAGACACTACAAAGATGTACAGAAGATAACTATTTTCCTAAGTGTAAATAATATCTGGTACAGTACAAGGGTTGTAAATGTTGAGACAAGTTCTGGACTCAGTTTTATATTTAAACCCAACTCAGTGACATTACTCAAATGTTACCGAGATCAGAATTTGGCTTTAACTTTTGAAATAAGATAACATAAAAAAATACCATTGTCATTTGTTTTATTTATTTTTTTAAAAGGGAAGATAGTTTGGTTTTTTTAAAATGAAGAACAGCAGTTTAAATACCCAGCATAAAGAAACAAAATGGAGCTTTTTTAACAAATCAAGTACAGTGTGGCATGCTGACTTTTATCTGTCTCCACGGCTATCAGGAATTTTCTGATATACTTCTTTCAGTGATCTTTAAATTCATAACATCCAAGTCACTCTGGGCTTCTCCCCAAGACACTGTTGCCATACCTGAGTGCAGAAGTTAGACCTTAGGAGAGACCTTAGCATACCTCTAACATGGGGCTGGGAACACATCTGGCTCCAGGAATAACGAGTACAGGCAAGCCCAACATTACTGGGCAAGAAATAAGCAGAGTATGCCCTGGCCACATTCCCTTGTCTCCCTGGCTAGATTTGTTATACTACTTAGAAACTTGGTGAAAACTCACAACAACCATTTTTGGCCAGATTCTGCCATTTTTAGAGAGATTTTGACCTTCTTTAGGATGCGGATACCTATATGCAATCTGATTATGTTTTGTACCAAACCAGAGGAGCCAAGCATGAAGTGACTATCACAGGAAGTTGAATGCAAACAAAGCTTAAATCTGTATTACAATTGAGGTTTGGGTTTCTTTTTTTAAATCTTTTCAATTATTAAATATTATTATTAATCCAAACTGTTACTTTGAAAATTGCCAAAGAGTCAAATCAACTTGCATCGTTTCTGCCAAGTAACCTGACATGGGAAATGTTTTGAGAGTTTTAGGTAAGTGACAGCCATTTAACTAGACTTAAGAGAAAGAGTATTTTTCACTCCCTATCTGAAGGGGGTTGATTAAATAACTTACAGTATCACTAATTCCTCATGCAATTTTAGCCTCCAAGCAAACACTGAAGCCCTCATTCATCTTTGACATCATCTTTGTCCCCACAACTAAGTTTCTATTGACCCAAAGCTAGCAGCCGTCACTCGTTTCTTTTTAAGACTCCCTGTAAAATATCCTGATTCCAAAGGGAGTTACAGGTTCTCTGCAACTGCAAACCCAGCCCAAGGGTGGGGAAGCCGCCACTGGAATCTGCAGATTTTTCTCATTATATGTAAGCGTTAATCTCCTGATGCAAAGCCCAGTGAAATTAAGAGAATAGTTTTTTCAACGACTTCCATGTACTTTGGACAAGGCCTTCAGAATTACATGAAGAATGGATCAGCACACGTTATCCTCCAAAGTTCATTTTGAAAGCACATCAGGTGCTTAATTCTTGCTGCTCTTGTGTGTTTTGGAGAGGATCCCACAAAGCACTTTCATTAACAAAGACAGGAGTCCAGAATATTTAGTAATAAATGGGATGAAACCCACTGGGATCCGGTCCTAGGCATTGGGACCTGCTACACTGCTAAAGAGGAAATATAAGCAGAAGTTGCAAATACTCTGCATCAGTCAGGATTTAGCCCATGCTGCACAACTGATCCAATTTACAGGAGAACTGAGAAAACCCTGGATCACCCTTTGTTTAAACACTGCTCACAATGTTTCTAAAATACAGAAAATTAAAAACATCCAATAAATTAAATTCAAAACAAAAAGCCACATTGAACAAAACAGAACAGAAAGCCCCACAGCAGTGAGAAGCACATGCCAACTGCTGGCTGATGCACATGACGGCAAATGTTAAGATGGTGTAAAACAAGACTACGGATAAGAAGCGGATTCATGCAGTTAGCGCTTGTTCACCTGACTGCCCAACAGAATCAGCAGTGGAGAGAGCACTAGTGGACCTGGAATGACGTCGAGAAGCTGCAAGTAGAAGGAATGGCAACACCCACAGGATTAACACACATTTAACCAGAGACAGAAAATGCCACAATCCAAAGGGGATGCGTGTGACTGCTACCGGTAAAGGTGTTTCATAGTGACAGGGAAATGACGCTGTATATGAATGCATAACAGATACAGTGCAAGCCTCACAGCGACACCTCCATCTGTAGCTTCCCCCCTTTTCCCCATGACCGTAAACACGATGCATGACAAAACTCATTTGTAACAGTCCCAAACTCATTGCAGTTCAGCAAAAAAACCCAGTGCACATCAGTCACATTCCAGACCCACAGATCTGGAAGACTGCCATCATGAGAACGTGGAGCACATAACTACAGAACAGGATTTAGATGTGTCTGATCTAAACCCCAAAGTAAAGCCATGACGAATGGTTAGGAATTGTGCTTGCAGGTATTTTTCCACAACATTCTAGCCTATGCATAAAAAACCCAACATTAACAAAGAGAATGAGTAACCACAGAAGTAGAAAGAGTCATACAGGGAGGTCAGGCAACCACTGCATATAGGTCTTCGGGTTGGGTTTATTTTCTGAGTAAACACACGTACACACATATCGTAGCTGTTGCTGCTACCAAAAGCCTCTTGCTTTTAACAAATTTTGCATACATGTTTCTTGAATCTAAGTATGTACATGCACAGATAATCTAAATATGCACATCATACACCTATCTAGAATTACACCACATGTATACAAATTGTTAATAGCAATGGAGCACAAACAGTAGCAGAAGAGCTAAAGCCAAATATAGCTCCCACTTCAACTCCCAGTTGCCAGCAGCACACGAATTACAAAATGCCTTTGGAGAGGTTTTCAGTTCTTGGGTTCAGCATAAAGGTGAGTTCTTTACAAGAGCAAATGGAAAGCTGGTCCAGCCATTTCCAAATTACAGAAATTTAGTCTTTCCAAAGAGGTTTTCCCACTGTCTACCCATGACATGCTCACTGAGCTCAAAGCAACTGACCCAAGAAACTGATTGCTCATTTGAGCAATTAATCACCACAGACTCACTGAAGGCCTTGTTGCTTTAACATCATTGCTAGTACTGTTCAGAAACTGAAAAAATAAAGCAAAATCACCTTCTAATACAAATAGGTTTTGTCAATTATGCATATATGTATGCAGTAGAAAAAAATGTAAGTCTTCTGTTTAAGGCAAAGCATTCATAAACAAATACAAGTATTATAGAATAGAAATCAGCAAAGTAAGAAAAATAAAATCTAATTTTTTTCCCCAGCTGTGAGAGCTTGACGAAAAGCTATACAGAATATGCAATGTGGTCTTTAACTATGGAGAACACATGCATTTCTCCGAGAGAACAATCCCACTGACACCGTAAGCAGCTCAGAAAATTTGCCAGATCAGTGCAGGATTACAGACTGAACCTGACAATTAAGATTCTGATCTCGCAATTGCTTTCTCCCAAGCATCCGCTGTACCCCTGTGGACGTCACTGCAAGATCGAGGCCCATGAAGAAAAAGGAGTAACAAAAAAAAAACAAACCACAAACCAAAACCCCACACCTCTGCAAGAAGGCTGAGCATAGGGTGACTCTTCCATGGTGTTCCCTAACTTAGAAAGCAAGACATTTGGTTCTAGAATTACTATAATAGAATCATACTGGTTTGGCTTAAATTGACATATATAAATTTCTTTCAGATGAATTACACACTACATAATTAACAAGTTCATGAACACGTTTGAGCTTAAAGCATTTCAATGAAAACACAAGAAAAAAAGACAGTAACTATATTGGGTTACTATTACATTGATACTTCCTCCCCACATTACCTTCATGACTTAATAACAATGTATTTCTAAGTATCATGAGCTAAAATGAAATGTCCCTCTCCCCCCAATAAAGTTTGTTACAAACAGTGTAACAGACATTTGTAACTGAAATTTTACAGTGAGTGTGTGAGTCAGACTCAGCAGTGGTGGTGGTGTACCAAACTCACACCAGCTGTGATTCTGGTACACTGCATTTATTTTTTCAAAACAAAGGCTGAAGACAGTATTTCAATTAATGTATTTTCAATGAAATAAACAAAACACAGCACAGTGACATAGAACACTGACGAGTTAACCCTGAAATCCAGCCTGCTGATACACTTTGACTGGAGAAAAAGAAAAGCTTCATCCAAAATTGAAGCCAGGCAGGTAACTACAAAAACGAGCTACAGTTGCCTATCTACGATCACTTTATGGCTCCGGTATCAAATCAGCTTAATTTAGTCAATAAAAAGTTCATCTATTTATCTTAAAGAGCTATGAACCAAGTTCTGAATGCTAAGCTGAACTCCTCCCATTTTTCACCAAAAATTGAGATATTACAGATAATGCAAATAGATTTTATAGCTCCCTATACCTCAAAATAATGAAGTTTTGAACCCAAAAGCCTCTCTAATATTAACTTGAAGATTCCACTCTACACCACTGAAATCAACAGGATTTTTGCCAATGATTTCATATGGATGAAGACAACCAGCCTGTGCACTGATAGCCAAATCAATAATGACAACATCTGTGCAAGCTTAAAAGATTATTTGAAGTACAGTATATTAATCAAGCATGAGAACCAAACATGAAAATTTTTCCCCATCTATATTTTTCATAAACTTTCCTCAATATTGGATTAAAGTTGCAGAATTGAGCCCAAAATGCTATGTTTCACTTACACACTACATCCCATGCCTGTATTTTGTCACTATCTGCAAAATAGATCCTGTAATACCATTCTTCAGCCTTGATGAAATTTGTAAGAGCTTCTTTCTCACCTTTAATACCACATGCACAGCTATGAAATTACTACATAAATGAAGAGGGCCTGGAGATCAACTGTTCTTTCATGTCTGAGATGACAAACAAGTCTTTCATATGACAAGCAATGTATTTGGTTGAATATATGATATGGCATTTGATCAGAAACATTAACTATCCTGCTGTTTTCAGCATTGCGCAGAAAAACTTCTGCATGTGGTAAGTCTAATGAGATTTTCTATTTGTACTGTACCTTTAAGCTGCATGTTACCGATGCTTCCTTTACAACCTCAGCCTTTCTATGATTTTAGGCTGCTTGAAAGTTTTCTACAAAATGGCATGTGCAACTTCTTAATTGAGGATTGACAATGTCAAATAAAACCTCTAGAAAAAAAGAGCTTCTATCTCTATTGGAAGATTTGGTATAGAAGTGATACACTGTTACTGTACCTAGCTGCAGGAAAAATCAGACCATGAATAATTAAAGTCACCCAACAACAGGCTACAGTGCTACCGACTACTTCGCTGTGACCTAGAAAATAGAGGCTTGCTCTCCCATAGATTTCCATCAGTGCTGTAAAGTGAAGCGCAGCAGCCCCATAAAAGCCAATTTAATGAAACTAAAAATTACAAAATTCAAGCTAAATTATTTTCCTGCTAACAGTGAAATGCTGAGAACCAGAACTGAAGCATGCAGAAGAAAACAGAAGGGAAGCAGGGTTGGAAATAGGGAGTGTGTCAGGAATCCAACAGAGGACAGGAAGCGAGCTCATTCCACCTGGCAGTGTCTTGAAAGGGCAATCAGAACAAGGGAAAAAGGAAAAAAAAAAATATTGACCCTTAAAGCTCCAACGCCTACATGTACTCACCAAGTGGAGGAAAGCCCCGAGCAGGGCTTGTATCTCGACTGCTCTCACGGCTGGTATCACGGCTGCACCCCTGACTCATGCTGGGTCGGGGGATACGACTGCTCCGTGCTAGCATGCAGCATGGAGAGTTTCAGAGAAGGTGAACAAGTTTAATGAGGACAGAAAGCTCAAAGTCAAGTCACATTTCTGTTAGTTATGGTCATTATTACATTAGTAATTATAATTTGCAGCAGCCTGCTCAGGCTCTTTACAAACCAACTACCTTGCACACTGAGCTCTGTTTGCGATGGGAAATTTCAGCAGCATTAAATGTCTGGTTGACAGACTGCTTTTTTCTTAAGCAATTCAAGTTTTGTTATTCAAGTAGAGCAGGAATCTTCAATCATTTAGGGGAGCTCTACTGTTACAAAACATGCAAAACAGATGAGGCTAAAAAGAAATCCTTCTGGAATATTTTTTCCTTAATTATAAGATAAACACTCTTCTGGAACAAAACAGCAGAGTTTTTAACCAAGTCAAAATTTTTTAAAGTAGTCACAATACCAATATGCTCTTTTTACATAGATTTGTCTTTCACAAGGATAGTTTTGCCATGAACAAATATCCTAAGGAAAAAAGGTGTATTGTACACACTCAGAGATAATTTTCTCCAATGAATGAAACAGGCATTTAGAACCTGAATACCTGAAAAATGGGTTAAAAAGTGGTTTGAGTTTTAAGACAGCAGCAGCTTCAGATCTTTAACAGAAGCTATCTAACTTCTGCTCCTCAAACATTTCTAAAACCTTATCTTTATGGTTCTATATGCACATGGATTAAGACATTGTGCACTTAAGGGGAGCTTTAAACTATATTCATTACTTTGACAAACTCCGACATCCAAAAGACTCTTATCTTTGGTCTGGCAGCTATCAAGTGTTCAATTTCCCACAGCCTAATAAGACTCCTGCCCATCATCTGCGTCATGGGAACTCATCACATGCACACTCTTCACTTGGCCAAATGCAAAGTAGGGGATACAAGATTAGGCTGCCTTCGTAGTAAAAAGCAATCCCACTGACTTTAGCTGAAGTTTTGTCCATGTAGGAAAAACAGACCTAGGCCCTTAGAAGGTTGTTTAACATCAAAGATTTTAATTTTATGATTTTATAAAATGAGCATTTTAGGTATATAAAACTGGATTGTTCCTCTGCAAATTCTGTGTCATTTTGTATGAAAGATATTTGCAGAAAGTTATTAAATAAGCTTTATGCCCGGTAGAGAAGACAATGCTTTCTTAGGTAAAAGAATAGCAGTTAATTGTCATGAGTTTACCTTAAAGAATTTAATGGCTAAAGAGGGATTTCCTTTGCTATTTTGAAAAGGCAGTAGCATATTTTAAGTCTTCAGGAAAAACCTTTAAGGAATTTTCTCATACACAGAGTAAAATCTACTCTACCAGCTTTGATGACAATGGAGCAGAGGCAACATACACAAAACATGAACCTGCTTTATACGAATACTTTAAAAGTATCCTCGTTTTTATAAAAAGTGCCATTCACATGCTTCAGAATATATATATTCTTATAAAGCTCTATTAGCTTGTATACAGAACTTAAATGCCTAGATTCGAGCTAATAAAGTCTTCCTACAGTGCTTTTGTGGGCTCAGATACACTGGATCTATATGTATCCTTTCAAGCAAAACAGTACAGAACAAAATAGAAACCTTCATACTTAGGCTTTAAAATTCAAATATGGACTACTGCCAGATTCCTGGTTTGTCAAATCCTTCCCAGTTTTGCAAAACCTAGCTCACATCTCTCAGATGAATTAATGGTTCAGATGGTTGAACTTTGATGTCAGACAATACAAGATGAGCTGTTGACCAAGTTGATTAGATCACCATAATGTCTAAAACTTCTGAGTGAGTTAGATGGTCTTATAATAAATAGGACAGACTAAATCATGTGAACTAGATGAAATTAGTGTCCATGAGTACAATAATCCCACCTCAGATGTATAAGGAAGAAAGCTGACAGGTGAACTACAGGTGAAAGTAACACTCTGAAGTCTTCCACACAAATACTTGCTTGAAACTGAGGACTCTCTAGAAGCAAACTTCTCATTCTTGGGTCTCATGCTTATATGTAAATAATGGCAGCCTTCACATCAGGTTTGCACAAGCAGTCATTTCTCTTAAGTAGAGAAGACCTGTCAATCTTTTTCTGTAATACAACCCTAGTAAAACTAGCAAAGGCTCTTTAGAGAGAGAGAGATGAATGACTAAAAAAAAAAAAAAATGAATGGATGCACACATTACATTCTCCTTCCATAACAGCTAACAGCAGCAGCATGAAGTATGATGAAAACACACTTCAGCTGCATGAGAACAGACCAGTAGGACAACGCTGTAAATGAAGCACAATATTGGCTGCACAGAGCACACAAAACCAAACACTGGGTACTTCATGAGTAATGGTCAAACAAACGATTTGCATGTTACTAGATACAAATACAGAAGCAAGGAAAAAAAGAACGGATTGAAAAGAACTCAATTATGAGTCTGTTGTGGACTCCCAGGCACCTGCCCTGTATTTTTACTCTGGTGTTGCATACGGAAGACTGGATATCAGCTGTTTGGAGTATTTTCTTCGGGCACTGCCAGCAATAAGGGCTAGCAGTGTTGTCATTTAGGTGAGTCTCTCACTATCACAGCCTGTCTTTGCAGGACATGCAGCAAAGGCGGTGAAGACAGACATAAGTCTCAAGTTCAGAATTCCCAACCCCCAAAAGTTGGACAGAAATTAAGTAAATGAGTAGCAACATTAATTAAAAGGAATAGGGGGAATGAAAGCAGACAGCCAGCTCTGGACTGAGAGCCTAGGACAGGACAAGGGTGGGTTGTTTTCAGTGAAGTCCCAACTTTCTAGATGTGTCCTATAGATCTAAGTTCTACCAATTTCATCTGGAAAGGCAGAGCAGTTGGATACGGTTCACATCATTATTAAAACACACTATTAGGCTGTCTTACACCAGTGGAACCCAACAGATGCAAATACCACCACCAGAACTTGACAGTGCCCCTTGGTACCACCTGGAAGTGGTACCAAGGCTACCAGGTACCACCTGGAAGAAACCTGTATTTCATTAGAGTATGATTTTTAATGATTCTAAAGTGGAGACTACATATCAGCAGACACTTCCTTTACATCAATACAAGCATTTTAAAGAGCCTGTAAATGCTGCCAAAACAGCCAAAAGGAGAGCTCTGCAGTCAGGTACTACCAGCAGAGACAAGTCAAGAACTGCCTTCAGCTTTCCAATAAACACACATAGCATAACCCCAACAGAAAAAATGCTGCTGCGTGAAACCGATAACCAGCTGTGCCTGCCCCACTCTTCAGAAAATGACAATCTCTAACCTCTCACTCCTTTCAGATCCAACTGTACCACACAAACTGCTGAGCACCCAGCAGAATTAGCTTCAAGCAGAAAAACTTTCAATCTATGGGAAATGGACATCACCTTTTTTGATGAGATCTCCTTCAAGGAGCCCACAGAAAAGCTCAAGATTAAGTGGACTATACTCTTCCTTCCCCAACAGGGTATCGCCACTAGTAAATCTCCACTGAGAAGGCAGCAAAGGCAAGCTTAAAACTGAAAAATCAACACAGAGCAGGGCCATATAGGTGACCATGCAGGACCTCAGCATGTCAGGTGTGCCTCGTTGTACTGCCTCTTGGAAAACAACATACTTCAAGGTTTCCAGGATACAGAAGGATATCTGTGGTCACCATGGAAATCTACGCTAACGCATGCAGAGGCACTATTAGCTTGCCACTACCCCAGAAGGGCCTGAAAGAGTCCAGCGGATGGTTGCTGTATAAAGCCCAACCACACTCAGGGACCCACGCTCTGTGTGCTTACTCTTGCGCACAC
The DNA here is from genome assembly GCA_034008185.1 of Gorsachius magnificus. Lineage (NCBI taxonomy): Eukaryota > Metazoa > Chordata > Aves > Pelecaniformes > Ardeidae > Gorsachius > Gorsachius magnificus. The sequence continues at coordinate 13,744,018 of CM067085.1, read as the reverse complement.
AGCATTGGTCTGGCTGCAACTCCATCACCCCTGCAAAAACCACACAAGTCAGCAGATGAGTTATGAACAGGATCCAGCAACTACCCATTTCTAACAGCCCGATCTGCATGATGGTTCAACACCCACTGCACTACAACATGACCACAGACTTAAGGGATGTTTTAGCCCATGGGATAAGCACATGTGTATCAAATACATAGATAATCCCACAAAGCCTAAAGTACTGCATGTACATTTGACAACGTATGTGTGCTCAAGCACCTTCTTGAATCAGAGTCTGAAAAAAGGCTATTGACATATTTAGGGCCAAGGTGAGTGGGAGTCTATTTAATGAAATGAATAAATGAAAAAAAAAGTCAAGATAGGGACTGAAGCAACACAATAAGAAACATAAAATACTGTTAGCTACTACGTTATAAAGTAATAAATACAGTGGAATAATGGTATAAAGGTGACAGCTCAAAAGCTATCTCCATCCAAGCCAATATTAACATTTTCAAGATCCAACGAAGACACAATTTCTGCAACTGAATGCTAAAGGCAGCACAAATGTCAGACTTTCCTGCTCCCATGACAGCCCAAATGAAGAGGCTTTGGCCATCAACCCAGGACACACACAGGGGTGGAAACCACACATCTAATGGGTCTGTCAGAGCTCTCTCCCACTCCCAAAGAACAAGCACTGACTGTGTTCACAGGGAGCACATCAGAGCAACAAGGCAACAAATCACACTTTTAAAAGATTTCAAGGCTCCCATAATATACCTGAAAGCAGGCAACCCAAGAGTGAGGATTTTATACACGGCAATTTCCCTTCAGATGCTCAAGACTGTTTCAAATCAGATCCCATAATGTGATGATCTTAAGCATATGTGACAGTGCTATCCATCATTCTTTGTTTCCTCCTAAAAACAATGTTCTTCTGCAGAGTGATAGCAGAATATTTGAGAGACACTTTAAATTTTAAAGGCAACGAACAGAAAAGCACAATGTATTCATACAGAGGCCATAAAATAGATCAGACATGAGAAGAACACTGAATTTGGAAAAATAATCACAATAAACATGCAATATTTTTATGAACCATAACAGCATATGCACTCGGGTGCTTTAAATTCATTTCAATATACTTGAAAATTTTCTCTATTAACAACATACTCTAAATAGAAAGGTAACTTAAATTTAAAGTACAATTGCTAAGGCAATAGTTTAAAAATTTAATTGACAACAGCAAGGATATAATTTCAATCAATTTCAACCTGCTAGTAAATTCTTTGGAGATATAAAATAATTTAGTAGCAATATTATTTAAAGTGTTCTTCCTCTACATAAGCTTCAAACTTCTGAAAACATTTCCATTTAAAAAAGAAAACAATATTTACTACTTCAGACAGCACACTGAATACCTTTTCACCTCAATTCAGATACACAAAAGTTGATATATAATGCTGCTTACTCACCTGACTTAAAAAAATTAGTCTGCTGATAAATTTGAAAATAAAAACTACTATACAATATTTACATAACAAGAATATTAGAAGCAGAATAATTAAAGCGTAAGTGTAAAATGCCATCTAAGAAAGTGGCTCCAAGATATTGAGGATGAGAAGCGCAAACCATTTAAGCTGCAAAACTTCTAAAATAATCCAAGAAGGTGCTCTTTGCCCTCGATTCCAACTGACTGTAAGGATTGCTCAACTCACTTCAGGACTAAGCCGTTGTTGCCAAATGAGGTATTTTTGCTGCGATGGTTATTCATGACAACTGTTTTTGCTGCCTGACCTAATAACATCGCTCATGTTGAATTTCAAACAGAAGGTATCTCATGACATCTTTAGGCCTACTTTAAAACTATAGCTCAACTTGGAAAATTAAAATTACTCTCCTACAAACCATAATCACGTTAACTTGCCAGCGGGAAAACTCAGAATAACAACAGTAACATGTAAACAGTTTCCTAGTCAACAGGAAAGTCTCTCCTTTGAGCACATCGGTCAGCATGTCACTGCAGTAACTATTCTTACCTAGTCCTATTCTGTTGGGACTTGTCTCTCGACTGCATCCCTGGCTCCGAGGGATCTTGCTGCGCTTCTCTGAAGACGATGGCACCGGCTGGACTCTGGATGTTCCACTGCTCAGGCCACCATAGGCGCTTCCTAACAGCTTACCCGGAGAACTAGACCGGCTACCAGCTAGAAGAGAACCACAAATAAGGAAAAAACCAATTAAAAAACCACAAGATTTTAAATACGCTGCTAACAAAGCTGGAACACAATTAGCTCTAAGAATTTAATCCAAATCACTCGGAAAACTAATGGGAATGTTCCCTATTGGCTTTTGAGGAAGACTGAGGAAGACCCACAGACAATAAATACTGGTATCAGCAACCCTATATGAGCCACGCTGCCCAGCTGGGATCAAGACCAAAGCAGACACAGCAGGGTACAAATACCCCAGCTGGCTTTACACGAGCTTGTGGAGGTGCCAGGAGCAGCCTTGCTGCAGCAGCATGGAATTCACAGGCTGCTTCACCTCCTCGCAAAGCAACACAAATTTGCCTGTGTAGAGTGCTGTGCTGCAGCAAGCCAGCTTCTGGCACAGGTAACCTGCCCCAAGGTAGCTCAGGCATCTGGCATCTTCATGCTATGCTGCAGTGGTGGCATTACTCTCCTGCAACAATTCAGTGAAGGAAAATTAAAAAAAATACCATCTCAACAGCAGCAGATCAGCACAATAAGGGGTAAGCCAAGTGAGCCTGTCACATTTGTAGACATGATAGCTTACTTGGTTCTGACTGGCTAAAGCTAAACTATTTAGTTATTTTTCAGGTGGAGAAAATTTTTAGAAAGTTAAGTAGTTGGCCTGTTTTATTCTTCCTTGTCTGTTTGAATAGTCCATGGCAAGTTTACATTTCTTCTAAGCCATGTTGTCTGCAAGACAGTCTACTAACCAAGATTTATTGGCATATTTACATCCCAGTTGCAGTAGATATTTCTGTCTGGAATAGTCTTGCTAACTCAATGGGTTGAATAATACTTTTTTTTCTTTTTATATTGTGGATCTTCATTTGCCAAGTTGTTTGAAAATTAAGTAATGCTAGCTTAAAGGTAACTGTGAGAGTAATAGATTCAAGACTTTTTTGCTTTTTCAGGTATTTCATTAAAAATTTGCTGCTGATATTACCATTCTTGACATTCTCTTTGTTTGCTAAAACAGCCAGGAAAACTATATTTGAAAAGGTTACAAGAACATACTCAGGCAAGTTCACATTCTGAACCAATGTTGGTTTCTTTCTGGAAAGTACCTACATATCTCAGAAAAATTGCAGTTCCAGATACTGTTATGAGTATGCAAGAGTTAAAGACTGTTCTTTCGTCTTAGTTTAAGAAGATATGCAATTCTATTAATCTGATGGACAATCCCATAACACATGTATTATTTTAACTTACTTGCCCCCTGCAGTTTCTTGACCAAAACGATTCTGAAGCAATCAAATTGCATACTCCAATACTGTATGTGGTGCTGGGTCCCCCCCACCCCAAAAAGTGAGAATAGTTGTGACAGATGCCAGTCTCACACACAGCATCCACACCCTGAAAGCCAATCCTCCTCTCAGTTGCACTGCTGCAATCACACTGATGTCAGCGGGGTTGCACTGAAGTAACTGGAAGAAGAATTTAGCACCTGGGGTTTAAGCTGGAGCAATGAGCCAGCATCAATATACAGAACATAGGCTTACCATGTTTGATTACTATGAGAAAGCAAAATCACTTGCCATACACATTTGGATTTAAGACTTTAAGGAAATGCTTTTTAAGTCTAATAGGAGAGTGTAAGGGAAGCTAAAAGCTTAGCAGTTAAATGTGAAGGAAATAACGTAAGAAAGCAAGAAAGGGAAAACATTTCTTACCACCAGCAGGATTAGCTGATCTGGATCCTTGATTATGAGGGCAGACCAAAGGACAGGCAAAAAGTGGATTAAAAGACAGCAAGACAATACAGCGTTCAGCATGCAGTTTATGCTATACACAATACAGACAGATTTATTCACAAACAAGTCACTCAAAGCCTCTGCGGAATGCAGTGAGTTAACATGCAGATACAACTAATTTTCCCCAGGTTGATCAGCTGCTTAGCTAAATGTCAACCAACACTCTGAGACCCAAGTTCTGCTCTAAATTACACCCCAGACCAGTCTGAAAAATTGCAACAGGGTTATCTACTGTGTGGGCATGGAGAATTTGGTCCTGTGACCGTATTATATTTGAATTCATAAGGTTTCTCATGCAAGGTTCAGCTTAAGGATAAAGATTACATCTGGCTTGGCTAGGCTGGAATCAGGATTCAGCAAACTAGACCAAGGGAGCAGGTTCAGATGTGACCATCCTAAAGCTTCATAGAACATTTTATAAATAATTACACCCATAATCTTTGAAACCTCTGGATATTCAGCTCTTCTTGAAATACTTTTGAGACTAGTCTCATCTGGTTTGGTCATTTTTCACCAAAATAAGTTTAGGAAAAAAGGTCATTTCTGGCTTTGGATCAGTTTTAGCTTCAAAACTGAAGAAATATATTTAGATCAGCATACCAAAGCCTAAATTCCTTCATGACCTCAATGCAAAGATTTCCATTTGGCCCCATCCTGAATATAATGGTTCTCTCTTCAGCTCTCCCAGCCTAACACAACACTATAAACCACTTCCCCATCCTTCGAGCATGACAGAGCAAAGCAATGAATGAAGAAGGGCTTTTAAATAGGGCTATAAAGCAAGCAAGTCCTCAGAACAAACGCTTCTTTCAACACATCCCATATCCTCTTACCTACAAGCTTGAAGATCCTTAAAACATGAGTGGCTTTCTCCCTCCCCCCCAATTCCTTGTAAAGTTTGAGTGACAAAATTCTCCTTAGATACACATGACAAATACACAGCAGTGCCGTATGCATGGCCTATAGGGGAAAAGCATGCCTTGCCAGAGAGTGCAGATGTGTCATGTGAATCAGAGCAGAACCATTTCCCCTGTATCTACACAAAATAAGTAATGTCCTATTTTAAATTGATGCCAAATCCCATTAACTTTAGACAGGTCACGTGTTACACATACAGAAATACAGTCACATAAGCAGGAGAAGCTTGGCAGGGCAAGAACCCAGGACAGCAGTCAGCCACAGACAGAGATCGTGTCTCAGTGGGACCCAGTGCAAGTTATTTAGTCCTACACATCACAGAAACATGAAATTCTGCTGCACAACTGGTAAAAAAAAAAGGCAGCAACTAAGCATTCGGATTTGGGACCTTATTTGTCAGCAAGAGCACACACTGGCTGAGCGGGGATTTGTTTTGTTACATGTCCGAACATTATTAGCAGAAGTGAGCCCAATCCCCCGCTGATGCTACTACAATTCAGGAGAAACACATTAGTAACTATTTGTTCTGCTCCCCCAGAAATAAAACACTTCTTACGCTGGGACTGGGAAACTACTTTAGCCCGGCTGCGGCCTCTGGTGTCAGCAGGCGTTGAGGTGACACTTGTGGCACTGCCAGAGCTCTGTCTCCTTGTACGAATCCGACCTGGAGGAATGCAAAGACAATCAGACTGTCAATAGGTTTCTTCCAAAGGCAGCAGCAGCATCTAACATGCTCTTCTATGCTTGCAGGGTTGCTATATACACAATTAACCAGGGTACAAAAGAAAAATTGTACAGGGAGAGGCAACATCTTTCATTAGACTGGCTGAGACACAGGGCAGGGAGTGGAAACAGTCACGGTCCACAAGTCCAAAAACAACTTTGCTTTCTGTAATGCTATCAGCCGGTTTAATTAAAAAATATTACCTCTCTATAGCCTTTGCTTCTGTTCTACAGTAGCTTCTTTACAAAGGACCGACAACAAAAAATTCAGTCTCCTAAATGCTGCTTCCTATATCAAATTATTACTTTCTGAGAAGGCAATCACTCTTTCGGAGACAGGTGTGACAGATGCCCCCACAAATTCCATCACTGGCATTTCCAATTAGCAGTTCGGTGCTTTATATCCTGCTCTACATGCGCAGGCTGGCACGCACTCCTGAGAGAGTCTGTCAACGCAGCCTGGCTACACTTTTATTTCAGACTCATTGAGTTTTCCATGCTGTTTACAGGTCCCTCATATTTATCCTGAGATCAGTGTAACTTTACTTGTAATGGAGAGTCCTATTTAACACAATCAACATTGTGGAAAAATTATTCTATGTGTCTCTTCTTTATTTAAGCAGAGAATGGATATAAAGTCTCAGAGTGTTCTTGGTCCTTTTTCTGTCCTTTCCTCATGAAAAAGCCACAGAAATTTGAGCTAGAAAAGCTTACAGGGTCATCAGTTCATCCCCTTCCCGGGGCAGGGCTGTTTCCTAAAGAATGTTCTTTCCAGTGCTAAGCTTCAATTATCTGTCTCTAGTTAATGGGAAAGAAATGATAATTAAGAGTAACACAAAGAAAGCCTCCATTAGCACTTTTCAACAACTCAGTTCTCAGCCAAATCTGAAGCTGTTTCTCAGGACTAATGCCAGTGTTATCCTGCATTCAGAGGATGTCTTCAGGTTTCAGGCAAATAAGAGGAAAAAAACCACAACAGGTAGGTAAGAGAAGAGTCTAGAGAACTGCACCCACCGGTTATAGATATTAATCTCCTGCCCTTTGTCTTCACCATAAGCATACAGAGAAATATGAACAGAGATATACACTTCCCACCCAAAAAAAAAAGTCACTTCACATAAGATACACATGCAGGACAAGACAATGGCAAGCAGCCCAGGCTGAACGGATTGAGAGCTCTGCTCTTCTCTGAGCTCTCAAAATATTCATAACATGGTCTGCAGGTTTCTGATAGACACAAAGTGACAAGGAGCTGCTGAACTTGGAGAAGAAAGCCTAGACTTGTTTGCAGGGGACAAAGCCTAGGAGACAGCTGTACTTTGGACCTCTCCGCCAGCATCTACTTTTGAAATAGCTCAGTAGGCAAGATGCAGAGATCTACATTCAAACAACTGTCTGTAGACAAGACAGAAAATAAATCATTAGTATAAAACCAGGAAAATATAAACAAACCTCTTTTTAACTACTGGCTCAACTAAACAAGCTCTGAGCACACCCATGTGGGTCCAGTCTTGAAACTGGCTTCTAAGGTGGTCTTACCACCAGCAAGACTGCAGATCTCCTCTGCTCTAGGACATTACAAGTGGTCAGCCTGATACACCACCAGGGACAGCTCTATGGCTCTTTGCTGCCCCATTCCCATCCCTCACAAGTTTGGCATGTGTGCAGCTACACATAGATGAGCAGAGCCACTGTGCAACTTGCCACAAGGTGCACACCCCAAGCCCCGCTGCAGGCTTCAAAGCAGGCATGCGCGGGGAAGGAGGCAGAAGGACCTCACGCTCTTGTCGGAAGCCTCAAGGCTTCCTTTCATTTCTCAGATCAGGACGGCATCACTGGTGGCAGCAGGAGTACAAAACAAGTAAAAGACAAGAAGTTAAACCTGATCAGTCTTAGGAATCAGTAATGGAATTAACTTCTACTCTTCCAGAATGCCAACAGGAAGCCTTGGCATTGCAGAAAGTCCCGGGTGGTAACTCAAGCTGAAATTCAACATTATACACAGTAATGACAGTATTGGAGTACATGTTTAGTAATGTGTACAGGTCAAGAATGAGTGAGAAGGGACTGATGTCTTTTCTTATGCAGAGGCCACTCTTAAAGATCCTCAAAATTTTCTGTTCTTTCTGCATCTACAAAATCTTTTTTTCTTTCTTTCTTTATCAGCAGGTGACTAAGAACAAGTAGAAACTGGGACAATATGTAATAAGTGACTCTCCCACCTTAGGAAATACAAAGCCTAAAGTAACACATGAAGAGAAACCAACGTACACTTCTGACACCAATTTTGGGAGCTTTACGAAAGAAAAATGAACCAAAGGGTCAAACTTAATTAATGTATGATTATCAGCAGGATTAGAAATAGAGAGGTCAGTCCTATTTTGAAACCCCTGAGAGTCAGGGGACAGACTCCTACCGAGTTCAGCAGTTTCTGTGTGAATGAGTGAATGCCCAGGAACAAAATTCTGCTTCCTTTTGGACTGGTAGATTTGCACACTGATTTTGGCCTGATCAGAGAGAACAACGTGGGATAAAGAACTGCTCTTGCAACAGGAGGAACAGTCCCTGCACTGATACTGGTTTTCTCACCCTTCTAAAAAGGCTGACAAGCATTTGAGCTAACGCTGCACTGGACTTGTATTGTGCAAATGATAACAGATATAGCAGAAATTAGAAGTTCATGACACAAAAATTATATAATGGTACGAATATTGCGATAGCACAGTAACAGCTCACCCTAGGGGTACTTCGCTTTTTAATGCCCATGGGATAAAGTAAAACATGATGGGGAAAAAATGCCTCTCAAATTCAAGGTCAAATTCTTCACAGTTACAAGGAAAAAGTGCCATCTGGTATCAGTATATTCCATGAAGCACAAATTGAAAATGTACTTTCCAAAGTTTTATGAACTTTAAAACCTATGTATTTATTTTTTCCTACATTAATCTTACTTGCAGCATACAAATGGTTCAAAATATCTGACTCAAAGCTACTCTTCAAAAAAAAAGTTAAGATTCTCAGTTTTTCCTATCCAAATACAATTTTTAGCTGTAAAACACAAAATTATCAACTGGAACTCAAAATTGATTTAGGCAAATCTGTATGAGAAAAAACTGGGAGAGGGATCCGAGATGTTTCCTATGTTAACTGATCTTCACACACATGCACAACTTTTGAATTAGTCTTATAATATCCAAAACTTACTTGCTTTATAGCAATGTAAGATGAATCATTATTTGTCTGGCTTGAAAATATATATATATATAAAATAATACCAAGTACAGCATGTATACATAGAAGTTTATCTATACAATACAAATATCTTTATTACATTCCTTTAAGGATTTCACCTGCAAACAAGCGTCTGCACTTTCATCCAAGAGTTATTTGCACATAGGACTATGTGTGGCTTTATGCCTATGATTCTACCCCAGAAAGAAAAACTAATTTCAAGCAAGACTGTAAATAACATATCAAATAAGTTATTCAGACTTTTTTTGTTGTTGTTGTCAAACTCAAGCAAACACCTCCCCTCCCAAAACTTCTTCGCTTTCAAGTGGGTTTGTTTCCATATCTAGCTCAAGCTGCAGATGTAGCAATACATTTTTCATAAGCATTATTTGTCTGCTCCTCTTTTAACAAGAATTACTGCATCCTGACAACAGCAGCACAGCAAAGGAACAGATAAAGACTGCCCCAACTAGTTTCCAAAAAACCATAAAAGTATTTCCGTAAGAAATCCCTTGATCTGAATTTGACATGCAATATTGCTGTTGGTACAGAAAGTATTTTGAAAGACTCCATATAAATGCTTTGAGTAAAGAAACCATTGGTTTTATTTTTCAAAGTTACTGTCAGTTTTTACAACAATCAATGGATCAGAATCAACCTTGAAATGTCTAACATATGTCTAAACCTAGGGAAGTTGTTTTGGTTTTTTTTTTTAAAAAAGAACAAGAAAGGGAAGATTCTATGATGAAGTTTTTGTGTTACAAGAGGCTTCATCCAGCCTTGTTCTGAGCTCCTCTGGGAGGATACTGCAGTGTCTCCATCCTCAGTGCTCACAAAAGACATAGGCTTTGTGAGACCCAGCCTGCATATTATACTGAGGAAAATGGCTTTCAAATAGTCTAGAAATGGTCTATAACATCTCCACAAATGAGTTTAATCAGTTCCATGCTGTGAATAATGATACCTACATCCACACAAGTTATATATGGAAGCACTGGGATGGTAATGGTCTCTCCATGGATCAGGTTAATGCATTTAGGTTACTCAGCACTGAGTTTTCCCCTGCTTGGAGAAAATCATTCCTGCAAGAGCCTTTAGGACCCCCTAGCTGTGTCACTGATAAATGACATGTGGACATCTATGAGACATGCACACATCAATTAAAAACATGCTTTACATATAAATCTGTAAACAACTTTTTACAGCCAGCATGGTATAGTTTCCATGCACATTTAGCACATACCCAACATAAGACCTGATTCTGCACCACAATTTCCCCCAAGAATCACTCAACCCTTACTATCACTCAACCCTTACTGGAAACCATCAGCATCTGGTGCCTCCGGGTTTTGCACAAAACTCCCTCCAAAGCAGGGGGCTGAGGGATCAACAGGGGCACCACTTTGCCCTACACCAACAAGCACAGGCAAATCTAATCAGCACTTGAAAAAGGGTGGACCAAGAGAACAAAAGAAACCTACTACCTGAGCATTTAAGATACCATGTTCAGTCAAACTTTTGAATCATTCCTTGTCCTTGAGGTCAAGAAAGACCTTTAAGGCAGAGAAGAAAACAGCAATGGTGATTTCATAAACATTGTGTTACTCTCAAAGCCTTTGGTAAGGCTCAAGTTGTCCAATTGAACTTAGGCTCAAAAAGAGTGGTCTGCTCTCTGAAAACTATAATAAATCAGATTTTCCTTTCTGGTGAATAACAATCTATTAAATATTGTGCCACGGACTCTGGGAACTGTTGATTTTGTTTTAAACTTGCCAGTTTGGGGACAGACCAGCATTTAGGCTTCCCCCTTCTGGGAAAGGCTTGTCTGAAGGGCTTGTCTTTATGCTCACTTTGAAAAAAGGCAGCCAGGTAACAGAAATGCTCTGAACCATTATTCTATTAACTGAAAGTCAGCATTATGCACTTTTTTTAAATGCTCCCTGAAAAGCCATTTCATGATACAACAAGCAGAAAATTTTCTGTGGTCTCCTTGTAATCAGGTGTAACAAACATGGCTTTAGGGCACACAACTGCTACTTGCACGGCACTAGCTATGAAGTCGTGATCAAGACTATAAGGTTTAGACCTTACAAGCTTTCTACCTGCAAAGCTTTTAATGAAGTTCAAGAGATACCCATACATGAAGGGCCTGGGCAATCAAGACATAACTGTGCACTGCATGAAGAGACAGCCTCACAGCACAAAGACAGTAGAAGACCTGCACAGATTTAAGTGGTATATAGACTCACCACTACTTTCCATCGGGAAGTGTATTTCAACACCATTTGTCAATTGGGATGACACTACTTAAAACTGAAGGACTGATACTCAGCTCTTAACTTGTATTCTTGCCATTGGCATAACCCACTCTATCTTGCTCCTGCTTTGAGATGTCTGGCTCAAAAACAAAACACTGAGGAGAACGGAGGGCAAAGCAGATGGGAACTGCCAAGCTCGCACAAAGCTGGCTCCTGGCTGAGGGGAAGGTGCAGAACTTTTACACTGTAGCTACAGAAAGCCATGATGGGAACCAGACTGCAGATTTAACACCAAGCTGAACCACACAAAAAAGCACAGGGATTTGATCTTAAATTACTTACTGGTGACCTGCAAAAAAACCCAGTGGCACAGGTAGGGATGGAATTTCTGCTTTATGTTCAAAGAGCATCTCTTGCACACAAGTATTTCCAGAGCAAGGGGATGTTTTTCTCTTTCCCTGGCTCCTTAGCTTTTACATTTATGTCAAGAACATGAAGTTTTGCCTTCCCTGTAGCTCCTAGCAAACTCTGTAAGATCAGAGAGTTGGCAGAAGACATTTTTCAGCTCTCATCTGTAGGACACACCGAATCCTGAACAAAGGCTGGTTTTCCCTTAACTGTCTCAACAAAGGAAAATAAAGATGAAGAGTTTCAAACAGTGATTAAACTCATCCTTCAAGTGCTCTGGCTGTAGTGTGCCATGCTGTTATAATCCTCCCTGATCCTCGCTCTCCCCAAAAAAAGAGACTCCTACAGCAAAAGGGAGAGATGAGATCTGGTATTTAACATGAGGGGGATGGCAAATTCAATTTCAAAAAGTTCATTTCTCAGTCTTTCCCCCCAAGTGACTTGCTGGTTTCTATTACAGATTTTTACCAAATCCAATCTGCTTCCAATGTAGCTGAATTGAAAAACAACCCCAAACATAATCAAACAAAAAGACCCCACCCTTTTGCATTATGACAATAAAGCATTTAGTAAACTAAAAATAGAAGTATTCCCGAGGACAGCTGTTGGAACAGGCCTCCACAAATATCATTACCACCTAGGAGAGAATTGAGACCTGCATAGGTTTGAGAACTGGGGGGAAAGGAAGAAGATAAAAAGAAGGGTCAATGAATTAAAGAAGCTCAGGATTACAACAATCTGAACTTTCATCTAATTTATCATTGATTTAGAAATACAGGAGTTTAGGCCAACTTCATATTCCTTATCACTGATGGATCAAAACACAAACACTTGCCCATGATGCAGAGCCGGTTAATGCCTCAACACTAAGATTCCAGTTCCGAAAACAGTCAAGACCTTTCCCTCTAAATAAACCAATGCATCAATAATAGTAAGGAAAAAACACGTCACAACTGTAGAGTGGCACTTCTGAGAACACCACATCCAGATACAAGCAGCCATCAAGGACACGAGCACAGTCCCACAAGACAGTAATAGATCCCTTGAAAAGAGACTTGCATCAGGAAAAAAATGGGTTTGTTCGGGGGTGTGGGGTCTTCATTATGTGTAGAAGGCATTCTTGTTTTCAGCTCCTGTCTACCTCAGAAGAAGTGATTTCCCAGTGATCTCTCTTGCTTGAGAGAAATAAAGAACAAGCTTTGGCAACAAGCCAGAGAACCAGACTGGGAAGCCTCCCAAACTAGCAGGCTCAGTGTTCTTGAAAAAAAGCCTTTCCTCCAACTGTCTTAGATGTAAGCCACTTCGCCCAGACAGTTAACAACAAAAAGAGAGAGATCAGGTTTAAAGAAGTTGACTAAATATTCCTTCCCTAGAGATCATTGTTTACTGTCCTCATTTTTCTGCCATGTGATCATCTCATTCAATTTTCTCGCTGCCCAGTCTCTTCCCGAAAGCATTTGGCAGTTGCGACCTGAGGTTTGGATGGAAAAACACAGCAAACCTTTACACATCGTGGAGCAAGAAAAACAAGCCCTGTGTTGTTGGTTTTGGTGGTTTTGTGGTTTTTTGGTTTATTTTGGGGGGGGGGGGGGGGGGAAGAGGGGGGTGTTGGCTTTTTAATCTGTGCACAGGTCATCTTCAACCAAAAGCAGTGCTTTAAATACAGAGACCCACATGACTTCTGATCACAAAGTTGCAAGTCATAAAAGCAGACTAGTGCCTAGTATCAGGGAGGAGCTTGAAGAGAAAGTGAAGAATACCCCATGGCATCAAAATGAGCAGGACAACCATGCAACACTTCATGCAGGTCACCAGTGAACATGGATGAGAACCAGATAACACTTTGAGAACAGAGACCAGGTAGGGTGGTACGACTTGTGGACACACCTCAGTCACACAGATAGACTGCTTACCCTCAGTTTTAGTGGTAGTACCATCTTTAGGCAAATTAAAAAAAATAAGGAAATGGTTAAAAGGGAAAATTAGTAACATCAACAGAAGTGGGCACTATATATTAGCTACAGAATATGCAAAAAAAATAACACAATTAAAGAAATTAAAAAAGTTTGAGGAGCAAATCAAAGCTTGATGCATCTGAAGAACACGCTTGCAGGTTTTCCTTCCTGCAATAACCAACCTTTGCCAAACTCCATTTTCTTTGTTTGCCTCACCATTTCTCTCAGGAATGCACAGGTGACAAGTGTCCCTACTAGCTCAAAAGGAAGCAGGCTCCTGTAGGAGCAGCCATGTTTGCATCACAGAGTGCATTTGCTGCTTTTCTCCTACAGTCTGTTTTAAGAGCAAGACTAACACCACATTCAGTCTCAGCTTCAAGGACAAAGCCAACTTTAGCAGGTACCTCCCACCCTCTTCTGTTCTTCCTCATGACACAGGATTGTTTGAAAGCAGTTTTGCCACTGAAGCCAGTATGAAGCACGATGGAAAAATGGTAGCATCTGTAAGCTCCAAAGCACCCTATTATGAGATCAACTTCATATTCTGTATTATGTTTTCCCTGCAGTGTATCTACATCTTGAACCAAGTATGAACAATTTAGATCAGAGTAAGAATTCAATTTCTGAACCAAATACAACCAACACGTCTAAGCCAAGGTGAAATATTTCAGATAAGAAAGAAACCTGTCTACAAGAGGAATGTATAGAAACCATCCCTACATAATTCACCAAGCCTATTTTATCAGCTTAAAGACCAACTCCTTACAGTAAGGAGAAGCAACTTTTCAACTGACTCAGTAAAGACAATCTATACAGCTTAAATCAAGATCACTGATTTCTGATTTTTCTTCCTCTTGTAAAGGCAAATCGATGAAAAGTCTGGATCTAGATTAGCATGAAACCAGCAGAATAGGAAACTAGCTCAGATGATCAGCTCTGGTCATAACAGAGTTGAAGATCCGCAAATACGGTCAGTGTCAATCACTGCCTTGCATTTTCTCCTCCATGCCTCCTTCAGTGGCATCTCCAGGAGAGAAAGATCAAATGCAAACTTTGTTATAAGAAACTCTGGGGCACCTGAAAGCAATATCAATGCTTTGAGAGAAAAATGTGGCTACAATCTAAAAAGACTCATCATAAGGAACAGATACTAATATCCTGTGTGGTGAAACAGGAAGGCCAACTTCTCTTCGCTTTTACATCTTTCTCTTTTGTAAAAAAGAAAGCGATCAAACTCAACTAAGATATACTATTCAAAGCATAAAACAATTAATGGAGAACCAGTTTCAGGAAAGGAGGGAAGGAAGAGAAGGGAAAGAGACGGGGGAAATGTCAGAAGGAATTGAGCAGTAAGTATTTTTCTCCACAACATCCCAGAATTGGACTAAGATCTGCTTTTGCCCAGAAAGAAGAGTGAGACGCAGACTATTAAACAATTCAAAACCTAAGAAGTTGCTTCAGGTCAGTTCTGTTGCAAATTTTTTCCTTAATCCCAAAGGGCAAGAGATTGCACACTGATCCTGGAGAGCTGGTAACTATCTCAAAGATATCTTCTTCTACTTAGAGGTTAATATTAAAATAAAACTATGAGACACTTTCTGCTAGTAAAGAAAGCTAACTGCAAGAGTAGAAGAACATGTAGATTTACCTAGTGATGCGTATGAGCCTGGGGGCAAGGCTGCAGCAGAACTGAAGGGGGTGGATGCTCCAGAAGACGTCACTTTTGACTTGGCACTAGCTGCTGCATTCACATCGACGTCACTGCGGGATCGCTGCAGAGATCCTGGTGTTGACACAGATTTTGTACTTACTGTAGATGCTGCAGATGGGAGTGGGAGATCCAGAATAAAGATGATTAATTTTTTTGAGCTGTGTGCTTCAAAGAGCGTGACAAGCAGTTTAACGTACTATTTTTAATGCTGCCTGCTAGTATTGAAATACCTCAACTAAGAATGCTTTATCAGGGCAGTGTGGGCTTCCCCACACTGCCTGCAAAGATCTTTCAATGCTGACCTGATGCTACCTCTAAGAACACTATCAGACACTAACCTAAATGCTGAGATCAAAAAGGCTGCCAGGCCAGTAATAAAAGAAATTTCTAATAGAACTTAGATGGGAAAGTTCAACCACAGTATCAGCCTGTGAGTTGCTGGCCGAAACAGACCTTCAGGTCCTTCAGTCCAGGTTCTATTAACTTCGTTCCCAACAGCTCATCTTCTCATGAGGGCTGCTGTTCCCATCACTTGTTGACGCTTACCCTCTTAAGCATGAAGCTTGTCTATTCAGCTGCAAGGAAACGCATTTGTGTGCACAATCAAGTAGGTTCCACACCAGTATCTCCTTGAATCAAAGGTCTCAGTAGGGTGTAGCGTATACACAAACCAGCCAGAACCCGATCTTGGTCAGGTGTGGAAGGCAGCTTATCTTCTACTAACAAAGTTTTGTCTGTTATACTCTGTATTAACATTTACTATTTAGACTATTGTAAGCATTTACTTAGGACAGGAAAGCTGCACCTAAATATTCCATCTAATAGTAAAAACAGATTAGCAACAAGATGGAACTTAACACTGTAGGACTTGTGTGCAGATGCTGCCTCCAATAAGTGCTGAAACCACAGGAAAAGAAATGACAGAAAATTGTAAAGCTGAATGCACCATTAGACTATGTAGCTGTATGACTTTGCATCAACAGGAGTTTATTCCAGCTACTGCACAGCTAACCATACCTTGGCTACAATTTTCAAGGCTTTTTAGCTTTCCCTTCATGTGCAAGCAATGTCAGATTTACTAACTTTCAAAAGCATCATTATATCAGCAGTTGATGCACAGAATGTGGTGTACAACCCAAAATTAAAAATTTTGCATAATAAGTTGCCATTTTAAGGAGTAGTAAACAGGGATCAAATTTGTTCTTTGCATATTATAGTGTCTGAAATTCTCATTAATTCATCACACTTCCTCAGCAACACTTGAGTGCATTTATCAGCTCCTGTTCTCACCTCTAGATGTAGTACTTCCAGTAGGACTTCTTTTGGCAGACAATGGACGGCTAAAAGTTAATATAAATATTTATTAAAACAAAACTGGTATTTCATAGTCATCAGTAACAGTGCTACTCTGTTCCCTCAGTACACAACTGAGTTAATAGGAAGTTATTTATATGCAGTAATAGACTAACAAAGCTTATTGTTTAAGAATAAATACAGCACCATCATGAAATTTTTAAAATACTAGGAAAAAAAGTTAGTATGCACATTATTTGAGCTAGAACAGATTTTTAAGAACACTTTGGAGATTTAAAAAGCTGCACCAATAAGTTACGGATATTTTTCATAGGTCTAACTTAAATTGCAGACATTTGGAGCCTAAATTGACCAGATCCCTAGAGAAGCTAAAATACATGCATTCAACAGAAGAGATATATATTGATTTTGCAGTTACAATTCAAATTTAGTTTAGTCATTTTTATCTCTTACATGGAAGGGGGCAGACTTACCTCTTTAGGATTAATGCTAAACACAATTTTAATCCAAGCATTGCTCTAAGCACATCTGGAAGGAATGACTAACAGTATTTGCTGAGCACAAAAACTTCCTAGAAAATTAGAGAGTCAAGATATTTTTTTTTAAAAGCCAGTAAGGGTTTTTTCTGGCTTTTTATTTTATTATAACATTAGCTTAAAAAGTATTCTGGAGTAACTAAGTGTTGAGGCCAAACGATGACCAGATGAGATGAAAGTAATGTGATAGCTCCCTCCAATCCAATGGAGCTACCTGCAGTTTAAATTGAGAGGTAGCGACATCAAAGAACTTACTTGAGACTCTCCTGGGAGCTGGAGGAGGAGCGATCTGACTGTGGCAAGGACACAATGCTGTCAGAGTTCTTCAAATGTGACTGCAGGGCCTTCTGGTAGGAAGACTCCAAGGTGTGGTACAAATGCTCTGCCTCTCTGCTGAAGTGACTGTGGAAACCCCAGTAACACCTGGAAGCAAGGCACAATACTGTGAGCATTTTCTTGCCATGTTTTAGAGGCAAGTAGAGAACAAGCACAGCCAGAGCCCTTTTCACTGCTGGCATTAGTGGGCTCATTATTCCAGCCATTTCAACCATCCACTGCCCCATGACACATTTGAGACCTATCACCTTCTTCAGCCTCTTGAGTTGCTCAAACAGCCACGCAGAAGACAAACCAAACAAAAAATAAGGAGAGGAACATACCATTTGATGCATTGTAAAACCACAAGTATTCAAAAAAGCTTTATTATAGAAGAAACCCTCATCCCTCCAGCTGCCTACCATACACAGGAGATGGCAGATGCACTAGACAGATACTAGTTTGGGACTGGGTGCTCAACAGCTACTTCAAAAATATGCCAAAAGCAGAATACATGTGCATGGGCCTGATTCAGGGAAGTACCAGCTGATGGTGTTTTCTTCCTTAGGTTTAACAAACAGCTCTTCTACAATGCTGCAGACACAAATCTTCTGTACTGAGTTGAGGCTGTTGACTATCTTTTTGGGAAGAAATAATAAGGAAAAGGAAAGACATGCTCCTATAGCCTTCCTATCAATGCCATGCTGAAAATAAAAGAGCATTTTAAGCTGAAGGAAGAGCTCCATTTTGGTCCAAATCTCCTGGCTGATGGCTAAATGCCATTTGCTCTTGTCACAAAGGAGATGAAGACTCTCAGCACTTTTCAGGGGCAACTAACGGGCAGTTTAAGACTAGGATTGTCAGTTCAAATGAATCAAGAATTGTTTGTGTGTGACAGCCAGTCCTCAGAGAAGTCACATGCATTCTCACATCACTAGAAAGAAACAAATTTCTGCCTTACAATCAGCCACACTGTTAATTAAGAAACATGGGAGGAGAGAATTCAGCATGCTCTCTGAAGTCTCAGGCATTCTCCTTGCTGTCTATTCAGCTTAACCAGTCACCTGCTGTGAAGTCTCAGTGCCTACTGTATTTTTCAGTCATGGACACATTCCCTTTCAAAAGGATTTAAGCAGTCGTACTGCGAAACACCTCTGCTTATAACACAGCATTATAACACAGCATTCAAATTAATAAAATTCATTGTTTATTGATTTAATGTTTTACAGCATCTTCTTTCTGAAGAAAATTGTTCCTGTCATGTTCTGTTCAGAAGAGCACAATCCTAGTATATCAGCATACTACCATAATTACAAACATATTAATAGAAATGAAAGAGATCTTCTGTTGAAGATATGATACTTATACAATTCAGCCCTATGCGATCATCTTTTATGAAGTCTCCTGCTGAAGTACACATTCTCATTGAAGCCAAGGGAAAGTTGGCATCAACTGCCAGAACAACATAACTTGTCTGGACTTCAGTCTCCAGCATGCAATACCACTGACTCACAACACAACAGGGGCAAAGAAGGGGAGGAAGAAAAGATGCCAACAACAGTTTCCACTTACTTTCTTGCCTCTATCCTGGCTTCAGAGTCTGCATCATGAATTCCCTTCTTTATCGTTTCAGCTAACACTGATATGTGTCTGAAGTAAGAAGGAAAACATTATCTAGCAGTCTAGAAAGATGCATCACATTTATAAACAAATGACTAATATGATTTTGCCTTGGCCTCCAAGAACAAAAAGTTCATCACATCTTCCCACTTCTGTGTAAGACCTTTTATTTATTTACCCTTTATTTAGTTATTATTTTTATTATTATTTATTATTACTTTATTTATTTACTGTTACAAGTCAGTTTTATATCACCCACATTGCTGACTAGGAAAAAGGCAAGCAGCATTTGTCATAGGTCAGTCTTCAGTTGGCTATTGAAATTGCTTGGGTAGTCTAGGGCTAAGAAAAGCGTGCCCCAGTCTCTTCTACCACAATTGCTTTCCCTGTTCATTAGTTTGAAGTACTGTAGAAGCCTCAGAAGCTCCTGATCAATGTCTAGTAGCCTTCACCTCATCATCTCACTTTAGGGTGCAAAGTGGGGGGAGGTGGGGTGGAATCTGTTGAGTTCAGGGTTCCACTCAGCCAGGTCTTCTAGGGCTGGCACAGGAGACAGATTCACCGAACTGTGGCCCCAGGACTACAGGGATAAATGGGGTGTGTACACATACATACGTGCTTTTTTTTCTGGCAAAAATATCTCTACTAGAGCCACCTGATATATTCTCGCCTGTTAGATGTTAGATTATCCTTTCTCCAGAATTAACCTCCCCAGTCATAAGCAGGAGAGAATTAACCCACTTGTTTTCAGAGCTTACCTTTCTAGGGAGTGTGTTTGCCACTCCTGCAACAGCAAGTCTAAAAATTCAAAACAGCGCCTGAGAGAAGAAAGACAAGAAATGCTGAGTTCTCTAAGTTAAAAGGCACACTGGCTTTGCCATACCTGCCTCTGAACAGCCGCCACCTTTTGTTATGAAGCTTTCAGGGACATTAGAATTCAGTAAAGACCCTGATTTTAAGTGCAGAGAGGACCATTAGCACATCCAGTCCAACTTACAGATGACACTATCACAGAACACTACACTTCTGCTGACTGGCTCAAAGAAAATGTGTCACTATAACGGCTAGTAGTGAGGAACAGGAATATGTCTGTAAAGAAGCCAAAATAATATGATGCTATTATAACGACACATAAGCACAAAGATTAGTTTAAAGAACATTTTTCTTTGAGGAAAAGTGCCTTTTCTTCTCTGCAGTGCTGTGGCTTACACAAGATAGCTGACTTTGAATTTGATCCCAATTCATGGAAGCAAACAGAACGCATTCCTTAGTAAGTGTGTATATCAACCCTTTTCATAAATAAAAGCAAATACATGAGTGTTATCAGCAAGTACATGTGAACCTATTTACGGGTAAAAAAAGAAAATAAATTAAAACTAAATGCTCACCTTCTAACTGCAACAGACTTGGAGGTACAATTACTGGTTATGATGGGAATTAATCGAGGGATGTGCGTATGCTAGAAGAAAAAACAAACAAGAAAACCTGGAAGAAATCTTTATACCACAGTTCCATGCCATGAAAGGCCATCTCCTTCAGACACCTGAGCCCAGTATGTAGATATTTATTTTTCTTCAATTCTTAAAAATAGAACTGCTAAATAAAGGAACACTAACAGCTGTGGACAGATATTTTTATTATTAAAAATACTTTGTATTTTATTTGTTAAATACCTTTAGTAGGTATTTTATTTTCTTCTATAATGACAGGCTCCAGTGAGTCAAGGAGCTCAAGTCACTGCAAGAGGATCTAAACTGTCAATGGTGACAACTTGAGAGATATCAGGCTATCTACAGCTTCCCCACTGAATCACTAGGCCGAAATCACCTCCATGACCTAATGGTTTTAGGAAAGGTGCACTGGTTGTGTGGAGTTTTAGAGCATCATTAAGAAGATGAGTCTGTCCTACAAGGCAGGTTTAAAACCCATCAAAAAAAAGTTTGCTCAGGTCTCAGAGGGATGGAAATATAGTACTCTGCAAAGAAACATTTTTCCTATTTTGGCAGGGCTTACCTACCATAATCTACACAAGATCTACATCTGAGACAGCCAAGCCCAGCACAACCAGAAAAGTAGATTAGGCACTTAATCTAGTTTTCATTGCAATAACATTCATATTTTTTTCCAGAAACACCACAGGATTTGGAAGTGATAATACTTTGTTCTCTTTTGATGTGTACTTACTCGAATGATTAATCTAACTGCTACGACACCAGAAGTGGCCATGACTTTGGCACTGTTCGGAATTAGATTAAAAATTGTTGGCATAATGGCTTCAGCCCCATGGTCAAACTTGTTTCCCAGAACTGATGACAAATGTCTGAAAAACAGAATGAAGTCATGCTGGTAAGTGTGTCAAGGATTAAGCCAGTCAGGCTTCTCAAGAACATCTGACATAAGCACATCTGACATCTCACTCTTCCCAACTGTCACCTGCTCTCCAACTCCAAAGGACAGAGAACACCATGCTTCAAAACATTAGTTTACTTTCATTTCAAACTTGTGTTCTATATTCATCTGAATTCTGAGAAACAGTAAGTTCAGCATAAAATAAAGTAACTAGCACAGCTAAAAATTTATTCTCAAACAAATGGGATCATGATGAAAGAATGTATTTTTCTGAACTTGTTAGTTTGTATTACAGTTTCTCTGAAACTGCCTATTTTGCCTTAATATGCATAAACTTCAAAAAACCTGTTAGAAACACTGCAGCACCCCTTTTTTTTTTTGAAGCATTTCACAAAGGATAAGCCATCAAAAATGAAACCTAGCTGAATCCAAACTAGAACAAAACATTTTCAGCTTTATTGTTCAATCCTTCCCTACTCGGTGCATGAATGCATGGCTTGCTTATTCATTCAGTGTCTCTCAAATCAGCATCATTTAAAACTCAAAAACCAGTTTGGCCCAACTACAATTAGTGGCCTACATGGATGTAGTTTTAAACAGCTGTAGCAAAATCATGTTCTACCTATAATTGTGTAGTACTAGCAGCATGAGTTACATCCTAGATGTGTTTTAACCAGTGTCTGTTCCTTTTTTCTACATCACATTTCAAGCTCATTTAGAAAGTAAACTTACCCCAATGTGATACAAGCCTCTCGTACTACTTGAGACCGCAGGTCTTTAGCAGATAATTTAAACGCTCCATCCAAAAGTCTTAAGTGTTGGAAGAAGTTATCATATTCTGCAGCTCCAGCCAAAAGTAAGGAGCGGATCTTTTTCAACTGTTAGCACCATAAAAGAAAGCAGTGACTGTTAATGAGCAATGAACTCAAGGACAATTATGTTCAGGAATGGTACTTGGACCCTCCTCATACAACTGTTCCTCAACATGCATTGAGGAACTCCATTCTTAAAAGTCCAAGCAATTTCATTATTTCAGATCTTATATTCAACTCACAGGCTAATACACTAAATACAGCAATACAAACACACTAGCTAACTGTTACAGGAAACCAGAGCTGTTGCATACAGCTACTCAAACTGTATTGTTAATAGCCCAAACATTACTTTTTAAGCCAAAAGATATCTTGAAGAGTCTCCTCTATTCCCCTCAGAAACCACCAATTTACAACAGCTTCTAAAGCTAACAGCTAACTACTGTATTAAAAGGATGACTAGACTTGAAGGGCATGACTCGTACTCAGATCTGAGTAATTCTGACTTATATCTAGAGAATGTCCATTGACTTCATTAGAATAATTATCTGGCTCTACTAGAAGTGGAACCCTGACCCCATCAAATTGGGAAGTTTTCTGTTAATATTACAGGGTCCACCATTTCATCCTTTTGGACACTTTCCCAGGCCCTCATGTATACCGAGGCATCTGTACAGTGCCTTGATTTAAGCTCAGTGTTACTCAGTATAGCAAACAAAAAACCCCGAAGTAAGCTGAATCAGCACAGTTTGCCACTCAGATCTGTAATACAGGATTTGACAGACTTGTCAAAGTTGCTACACCAGTGATGAAAGCCCACAGTATAGACAAGATCATGCATCTATTTATATCATGAAAATACAGCTCACCTCAGTAAATAAAACTCAAACTTGGCATGCATATAACACATCTGATTTTCCACTTGCACATTTCCCAGTCATATTTATTTAAAACCCAAGTGTGTAAATTCTTTCTGAATTGTTTCACACATCGTTTTGCAAAAGCATAAATAAATACTCTATAAACAAAATGACTTTCTGCTTCATCAGGAAGTTTTAAGATATTCTGAATACTACTTTTGACATTTTGATTTCAGCATCTGATAGCAAATTTCTAGCTTTACATCTGGATTTGCTATATGATTTCCAGTTCAACTTGAAGGTGTCTCAATAGATTCTTGTATATCAAACAGCATTTTCCTTCACAGATGTGGTTTAAATTCAGTCTCAAGGAAACATTTCCCCCAAACTTTGGGGAACACAACATATGTTCACCACTTAAACTACATTCTAGCCTTACCCTGAGACTCTTCTAGTACCCTCTTCATGGAATTAAGCTCAATGCAGGAAAAGTTTATATTAATAGGGCTCATATCTAAGTTCACTACTTACCGCAGAAACTCTCTGTTCCCAGTCGTGCTTATCGTCTGATAGTATCTCTCTTATTTTGTTTATGGATTCTTCAAGATCCCGGCTAGAATAAATCTGCAAATTTGAATACAGAGTAGCACCATAATGCAAGATTTACTCCAAAAAAATCAGATCACTTCTGAACTACATTCTTAAGCCCTTTGCTCTTCAACACTTAAATGTCACATGCTAGCCTTGGACACAGCTGGCTTTGCATAACGCAAAGAATTTACACCTATTTCCTGCAATCAAAAATTATTAAATGACCACAAGATGATTACAGGATCATCTTTCCCTATTTTACTATATTTTCGCAATTTTAAGCAGCATTCATGCAGCCGCTAGTGTCTGTATTAGTGAAGACCTAGAGAAGATCATGATTGGATACACGTGCTGTTCAGCTGTCCCAAAAATAAAGCTCTGCTGAAGGAGAGGGGATACGTGACACATCTCATCTATCCAGCTGAACCTATCAGTAGACACGCACTGTCCAGTTCTTGCACTCACAACAGCAGCGATCCTGGAGACACAAGTCACCGTTACTGCTTTCAGTTCCCAGAAGGTACAGATGAAATGTAGAGACGCTCCTGCTGACTTAAGTTTTTGTTCAACCAGACTGCAATTTGCAGCATGCACATCCAGTTCCAGCTCCATGTCTGCTCCTGTGATACCTCTATCACAACCCTCCCACCCCCATTCCTTCCACTTCTGAGGATTTCACATAAACTACTAGCAGATACCACCATTTAAAACTTGCCTCCCTCCAGCTTCTAACTTGCCTTCCCCTTAAAAGATTTGCCAACATCACAATCAAGCACAATTTCCAGTGATTAGGACTAGATCCTATATCCATCTTCTGCTTTTTAGTTCTGTGTGTTTTAACATGTAATTCTACTTACCTGAACCGTTGGGACATCTTCAAATGCCTTAATGAAGTCTTCTTCATCCACAGCACCTGCTCCCTCTTTGGCTGCTGACATACAAATGAAAAAGCCTTTTCAATCTTATCAACAAGAGAATCAATTAAGAAATCACCAGCTATCAAGACACCTAATCAGGAGAAAGTTCACTATCCTTGCAGCCTCCAACTGCTTAAGATGTAATGAAATCAGAGGCAGGGAAATTCAATGCCAGGCACAGACTAGACATTCACAGCATCCTTCAACTCCTAGGCACAGAGGGCACATTAGGGAAGTCATTACAGGAGTCACTCAACAGTTAGGGGACACAGTCTGAAAGATGAAAGGGAATATTTACTTTAATTATAACAGCAGATTTTATTTTAGAGGATTTAATCCTATCTATAATAGATGCAGCTGCAAATCTGACAGGTGCACAAACAGACAAATGATAAGGAAGATAAATAGCTCTGGAATACTAACCAGATTAGAAACTGCCCAATATAGGGAACTTTCTCCATTTCTTTAGGTCACATGTAGAATTGTAATCACACGTAGAATTATTGCTCACATTCAGAATTACTGCTCAGTTTTCTTCCTGCACCCTCATTACCAGCAATGCCCAAAGGTCTTAGAATAAAGCCAACGTGTCCGTTTTAGATTGCATGGGCTGAAGTTTAGCAGGTAGCTGTAAGCAGCCTGCCTCAGTTCAGCTAAAGTTGTGGCTATAAATGCAAAAATCTACACATGGCAACACTGACATGATTTACTCGTAGCCCTCAGTGCACAATTGCACAGTTCCAACTTTTCAAAAATGCAAAAATGCATAGGAATGTGATGACTGCTTGGAGATTCATCCTACCAAAGTTCAGTCATGGCACATAGGAAAATAATGATTTCATATAGGAAAATTTGTTGGGGGTTAATAAGCTCAAACATGAACACTATAAATACTTTGCATAAAGGTCAATTCATATATACTGTCAGCTTACTTGAAGACTTGGAGCCCAGAGCTGCAGACCCAAGCCTGCGGGTAGTCCCCATCCCAACTCTGCGTGAGTTTGCAGGGGCCTTTGAAGATGTAGAGGAGCTAGCTGAGGAAGGTCTGTTCCCATCCACAGAGTCTTCATCATCAAAAATTTTATCTGCCAAAAAAAGCACACTCATCTGTAAGTCAAATGAAGCAAAGGGACGTCCCAAAGAACATGCCCACGCGATGGCAAACACGCTGTATGTTCAGGTCTGCTCTGCCAGCTCTCCTCTCAGCAGCATCTAAATGCTAGAAATACAGTTATTCACAAACAACCACCAGGCCACTGAACCCAATCCTTTGCTATTGTGGCCACTATGTTATAAACCCTTTCAATGAATGCACTCAGATAAAAAGAATAAACTTCAAATCTACAGCAGAAAGATGCAAGCCACAGATAATACTTGGCATGTCTAGTCTGTATCTCTGATGTTTATGCCTCCGAGAACTATTTTGCCACGGGCTGTAGTGAAACCAAGACTATGAGCAAATACAAGTGTGATGGTAATCAGCAGCACAGGCTGCCCTGTCACAGACCACTCATTGGCCGCACCAGATCAAGAATAAGAATAAACAGGGTAACCCATGAAAGATTGCAGGGCAACACCCATGCTGCTGACAAACCACAGACCATTAATCAGAGCCATCCAGAGCTACAAATCCACTTTAACTTTTTAAAGGATTCTTCATGAAGAAATAGAAAAAGTTACCTTAAATTCATAAAGCCATAAATATAAGGTGTATTAAAACTTATTGAACCCTCTGTGTACATCCAAAGGGAACTGCAGCTTCTACTTCCAAATGTGAACATAAATTAACTTAAAATGAATTACAGTCACTTTGATTCTCAGTGAAGGTCACTTCAATTCCAAAGGAGTGCTTATATTGCAGTTTTACACAGATTAGCTAATCCACTTTAAATACCAGCCTTAGGTTAAAAGGTGACAAAGTGTTTGGACAGCTGATACAGATGGCACACATTATGCGCTGGGGCCAGAAAAACTGCCTCAGTCCCCATCACTTAGCTTTTTTACACTAACGCTTCATCCAGGATTTGAGACCTGCTTCATGTCCATCCTCCTCCAAGAGTCCAAGGTACACAGCCACTCTCCATCACTTCAGGAATATTTCCTTTGTGAAATTTCACTTGGCAAAAAAACTCAAGCAGATGCTTTAATCCACCCCTATTCAGGAAAGCACCTGGGAGTATCTAGTAACAAATACAGGCTCCTAGTTAGACACTAATGAGTGAAATTCAATACAGGTTAGGCTTTCTGAAAGTAAGAAAATAAATTGATAACAGTAAAGACATATTCTAGGGGAGGTAAAAGAACAGAAAGAAAAGCCTATACTGTCCCCAGCCCAACAGCCTTAAGGAGTTTTCCCCACCCAAAGCGTTACTGCCTTATTAGCAGCTGGGCACAGGAGAGCTGTCACAAATCATCTAAAAACCTAAAACCGCGTTTCCAATATGCACCCATGCATATGATGCTATACTTCAATCACAGCACACTGAAATGACAGGTAGACAGCAGCATCCAACAAGTTAAGAAAGGTGGCCAAGGACATCTTGAACACCAAAATTAAGGGGAGAGAAGTCTTGGAATATGAGAAAGGGCTAGAAAAAGAGTAACAACTAAAGGAAAAGGGTAATATAATAACAGGTAGGATGTGGGCTCTAACACAGTGCCCTAGGGCAGCCATGGAGATCTACCTCCCTACTGGCACTGGTCATGTTCTGACATACATAATTCAAAAATAATTTGGAAAGAGCTCAGGGAAGGACCATGAGAATGATTAAAGGATTGGAAAATATGTTTTTAATTAAATTAAATGAAAATTCACTGTAGGGGACTGTTTAGCCTGGCCAGATTCTTAACAAGTTACTTGATTATATTCTGTGTTAACACAGCAACTGAAGATTTATTAATGTAGTTTTTCCAGTGTGATTTATTAATACTGTTTCTCACCTAATAGAAAAATATACAAGCAGCCCACTGGCTGGAGGTTAAAAACCAATTAAATTCTGAATTGCCTTCTCCCCCTCCCCTCCGTTTTTTTTGCAATAATGACAGGACTGACTCCCTGCAAGGTTAGGAGGTGTGTCACCCAGCAAACTGTACCACAGGCAGATTTTAAAAAGCAAGATTGAATTTTTTTTCCTGAAAGATAGTCTAGTTCAAACACAAATTATTTCAAAAACATCATTTGGTGAGAGTTGCACAGAAGGTCATGGCAGATCAAAACAGACTTTAAAAATGTATAATCTCTGAAGCTTCTCGGAAGGGGTTTAAGTGATGCAGAAAGACTTGCACAGACCTTGAATAGAAAAACTTCAGAGTAAAATTTGCCCCAGTTGCATTTATTTCAAAAGCTCATCTATAGATATTAAGCAAATGATTATTTATCATATATATATTACCAGACAAGAGAAAAATCAGTCATACTCAAAAGATACTTTACTACTTCAAAACCACTTTCATCTGGTAATAAAATCCTCCATCAGCTGCATTTCAGGCTATCTAGATGCAGTCTTGGTTAACTCACTTCTTGTATCTGCATTTTTAAAGCCTCACCCCTCTGAAAGAAGAGGGTGTGGTTTGCTATTTCATATAACAAATAAAAATTCAGAAAAACACATATTAAAAGGATCGCACTCCTGTAGCATTTTAGCAATTAAATGAACTATCATTTTCATTTAAAACAAGCTTTTCTGAGCATTAGCTAAAAAAAAAACAACACTCCAAAAAACCAACCAGCCAGCCCACAGTGTTGGGGATGTTTGGATTACAATCACATCTCCTGTTCGTTAAGTCTACAAATTAAGCATTACATATTTATCAAATCAGAATATCCCTTCAATAACCCAACAGCATTTTCTCATCCAAGTAGTGCAGAATGACAGCACCACATTCAGAACTGCACACCAAGTCTTCCAGCAGCACGTGTGCAGGACAGAAAGAGAAACAAAGAACAGAAAGAAACCTGAACATGGAAGTGCAGAAAATAAGAGAAAAAAAGCTACTACACGTTATCATTAAAAGGTTTTTTTTTCCCCCCATTTGTTGACTCCCATTCACAATAACCATTTCAACCAGGATCATATTTTTTGCAGCCTATCTGCAAATCACGAGGTGGTAAATTCAGCATGGGTGTAACTCTCATGACTCCAGCAGAGGTGCACCGAAGCGGAATCGGTGCCATGTTCTAACATTAAATAACCATTGATGTTCTCCCATCCCAAGACCCCCGCAGTGCTCATTTATAAGGGCCATATAGCACTCTCCGACAGAGACATGCCCTTATAAAAGAGGCCTTTGTCTCCTCATCCCTCTGCTGTCTTAAGAGAAACAGAGAAGGCAGTTTGCTTTACATTTTTCAATTCCTTTACATTATTTAAGAAGAAAACAAAAATGGCTTACAAGTACATATCCTTCTGCAAATAAGCTTCCTCAACATTCCTTCATATTTTCCATAGCGTGCCCAGATGTAACAGTGCTTCACAGAGCGCCGCGGCTTTCAGTCCAGAACATAATCAATCATTGCCCCTCGTATTCATTAAGCATGCTGTCTTCACACGTGGATTTAAACAGCTATGGCTTCAGTCCTCTCTCTACGACTGTGGCTCTGCGGGATTCTCATCAACACCCATTTCAGCCCAGGGAACTTTGGGTTCACTTCTCAGAAGGAAATTCCCTGGTAGCAAGGGGAACCTGGGACAAATAATCCAGGATGAAGACGAGCTGAGTCTGCCTGGCTGGGCTGGCTTGCACTAGGAACCAGCCTGACTTTATCCCCTGGGAAGCGCTAACAGGAGCATCTCAACAGCTGTCATCATTTGTCCATGATGAATAAATTTAGTCATTATTCATTTTAAAACGTAACCCCTTCAGGTCTGGGCAAGGTGTAAAATGGGGAGAAGAGACTGTGCTAGTTGTTCAGGAACAACAGTAAAAAAGGGCCAGCATTACCCCTGCCTGGACCACCAGCCTGGGACCTTTTAAAGCAAAGTAATTGAGTCTCAAATTTCCTTTCCAATGGAAAGAGATGCTTTCTGGCTTTTAAAAAACTTTAAGATATCACATTCCAATCTTTTAATTATTTATCTGTAAGCTTTAGAGAATAGAGCTACCCTGTAGTGACTACAGAGTGTGAAAAGCAGCTTACGGTCATGTCTGCCCCTAACGAAGCTGCCCCGCTATGGTCTTTAGGCCTGACTCTGCAAGGCGCTAAACCTGCTCCGGCCCCGCTGTGCCCATTTATCACATCCCATGTCCAAGCCTCAGAGCCACTGAAGCAGGCAAGCAACTTGCAAGAATTCCCTTTGATGGGACACCACCTTCCCCCCCCTTCAATTGTGCATTAAATTTAAGCTGTTAAATCTCTAGTTTGACATCTAAATAGACTGAAGCACCGTGGCCAGTAGGTGGAATCTATAGATGCTCTGCCTGCTCCGGCGGTACTCCTTTTGTCAGACACAACCCAATGTGCATTGGCCAATGTTTTTCAGACAAACACCCCTTGGACACCTCAGACTGTGCCCTGCCCAAGGCCAGCTTCTGGGCTCCCCCACCTCCAGCTGTAACTCCCATGGGACACGAGGAACACCTCACTCCTCTCTCTGGGTGTACCACCTGCCTCCAAACGCAATAGCTTCAGCCGAGGTTAAATGCCTCTTCCCATTAGCACACACCGACCCACGTGTGGCCAAGCTGCAAGCCTGCTTAGCTCCAATGTTTACACGTACCATATAGGTTTCTCTGGCAAAACAAGTTTATGAAGATAAAGGGACACATGCATGCTCCTCAGCTAGACTAATGTTTAAAAACAAAGGAGTCACAGCCATGAGCAGCAGTACGCAGGCACAGCACATCATTACGGTTTCTCGCTCGGCCATCTCCTGCAGTTTCCCAGCTGTTCTCTCCGCCTGGTCCCAGCCATGGCCCCTCCCTCCCCACCCTGCACACCAGGCACAGTATTTTGAACCTTTAAAACACTGTCCGCTTGGGCTTGGTGACACCAGTCAGCCCCCCTAGTGCCACCGGCTATCCCCTTGGGTCCAGTTCTCCCAGGCTGACCCAGCCACCAGCCCCAGCCCACCCCTGCTGCCGCCTTCCAGCACAATTCCATGAACCACCTCATCATCCTTCACAACTGGCTTTCAAGTGAACTCCCAAAACCCTGACCTTGGTGGGGATCCCTCCAAGGGCTCACCAGGATTAAGCCAGCCACAGCAATGACTGTCTGCAAGGACATGCATATCCCCATTACCTTGGCATCTTTCTCTTATCTCACATACATTGCCCTAATCAAACTAGAATAGGTATAATTGTGGGTTGGAGTTTGTCTTCTGAATAAGGTTTCTACAGCATAAATCTAGACAATACCTTTATGACCAAAATAAATACAATAAGCAATACAGCTGCCACAGGTGAGGTGGTACTTAAAAGACCCAAGCCAAGAATGTTATGCCAGGTAAGTGGACAAGTGCTTTTCATTTTAGTAATCTTTCCAACACTCACACGCTTTTCTTTAATCCAAAACATTTCCATTTTCCTTCCTTAGCTAGAAAAGCTGACACTCATCATCTTGGCTGCTCCTTCATTATGCTGTCTAATTATGAGCTAATGAAGCTGCTCATAATCTAATAGGTCTTCAACTGCTATCACCAAGGGAAAGAAGATTCCTGAAAAAGTAACACCTGGAATTGTTTTCTGCTCCAAATAGATCACATTTACACAGGCAGTTGTCCTGTTACACATCCTGCTCAGTCCCAAGCACACGGCCACAGTAATTTCAGACTACTGATGTCTGCCATCCCTCTGTAAGCAGAAAAACAATTGGGCAGAGGTAGCAATAATAAACAAGGCACATTGCTCTTAGTAAGGAATCCTACATTTATTAAACCAATGCCAGTATTATATATTAAACCAATGCCAGTATGATAAAGTTAACAGAGGAAATTGATATACACCCTGACCTGACCACATCCAACACCAGACAGCCTGCACATGGAAAGTAAATACCAACTTCCACAGGAGAGAATAAGCGATAGCCCCGGCAACATTCAAAATCTGCTGTCAAGGACTGGCCTGGTAAGTCAGACAAAATCTTCCTGCAGAAAACTAATCTGAAATCATTCAACTCATGACTGCTGCAAGTTACTTTTCTGATGTATATGATAGTTTTCAGTCCTGGAATCAGATAGCTCCAATTTAAGTTGTATCCATGTGGGCTGTGGGGGGGCTTGAGAACAAGAACCTTAAAGACTTGAAAACAAGAAACAAATAAAAAGGATTCAGTATTTATGAGCCTGTTTGTGTCAAAACATGATTTTTATAACCGTAAGGTTGACAATATTAATATCATCATGTTAATAAGCCACAAGATGCTTTCTCTAATAGCATACGAGCACTAACACAACCAAGAACACAAAGTGCTTTTCAGAAACTTGTGTTCGCGAAAGTAAAGCAGCTGGAAATGGGAATTTTTAAGAGTTAGTGAACTTGTCATTTGGGCAGTTTTCAGCTATATGAAAGTTTCCATTAGCTTTAAGTAGATTTAGAAAAGAGGCTGTACAAAGGTTTTACATTCCTACAGGCTTTGTAAAATTAAGTAGCAATAGGAGACGACAAAATAGCTATGATACTGAGTGAAGGAGCAACAGCTCAAACAGCCGAAGAATTCACAAAAGCACTGAAAGCTGAGATAAATCCATAAAAAGAGCCAGGATTTATTAGTTTCACTAATTACTTTAGTATACTATTTATACAGACACTTAAACAAGAATCACAAACCCATGTGCTAGAGCTGCACAGACACAGCCTTTGCCCCACACTGATTATAAAAAGTAGTAATGATCAAGAGACAGAGACATGCAACACAAGTTAAAAGAAATGGGAAGAAAAAAGATAAGAATCTGTTTTCCTCAAAGACATCCTCAGAAATATAATATTCCCACAGTGCCCTTTCCAGCCAGCCACACAGCTTGCCCCCAGACCTCAAGAGCATCAGGAAATCCACAATAAATACCTTGGAAAGACACACCCACCCCAAAAGCCCACGTGTTTACGTAAAGTTTCAATTTAAAAAGCAAAACCAGCTTTTCCCTACCTTGCACTTACCCTTCCTGTCACCCAGGGGTTCATTACTGGGCCTTGCAGGGTGCCCGCCCGCTGTTCATAGCCAGGCTGCCCATACAGAGATATCATTATGTCCAAACACAGCCTTCCACACACCCCCCAATTATTTCAGACTCTATTAAATGCTCCACAACAGGGATGTTATTTCTGCGTTTTGCTGCCGTAGCTTTCCCTGCTGACTGCACTTGGGGGTGCTGTCCCTTTTTTATTCCGGACCCTTGAAAACAGCCTTTTCTTGCACCGGGTAGAAACACGCCAGCAGCAGCCCCAAGCACAGGCATTACTCCCTCCTCACAGCGCTCCTGTTAGCATAATCTTCACAGACAAAAAATGCAAAGTGGGTCATATACCCAGAGCCCTAGAGATACCAATCAATGAGAAAGGCTATTTATACAGGATGGACCAGGGGGATCTTTTAGAATCAGGAAATATCTTTTTCTAGAACTACAGGAATTAATGGCAGGACTGGTATAGCTGCCGGAAAGCATTCCTTGATTCCTAAACAGCAGATTAAGCACATGGTTTTCCATTTTAACATTAATACTCCGCACTGCCCGGTGCCAATGTTAACATTCCCCTTCAGCCTTAGTAAAGTTTAATTATTTAGGCAAATAATTATATAAAAGAAAGAATTCTTCTGCCTCCATTCACAAGACAGCAAAATTCAATTCTGCAGATGCACAGCAGCTCCCCCAGGCACCATCTTCATACACACACGGCAGGGATGCATCAGGGTAATGATGAAGCAAGCAGTGAACCTTTCCCCTCCTCACCCTCACCTCCAGGTTTTAGCCAGCACTCAGCATTTGCCAGAAAATTTTCCTGGACTCCCTGTGCCTGCAGTGATCCTCAGCCTCTGCTCTGTCGGAAGTTCAGGCAGCAGGCAAGATGGGCAGCAGCTCCATCCAGCTACTGGTCATCCACACTGCACCCACTATCCCAGACAACAGCTTTCTTTGCCAGGGTCTGTGGTCAACCTTGCAAAGTAATTGTTCTAAAATGACATAAATGTGACTAAAAAGCACTGCCATTCCATAGCAGTGAGAAATATTTGTTACTATTTTAGCATGTGAGCAAACTGGAGCAGAGTTGCTGAGGGACATTCTCAAGGGCATGAAGACTTCAGGACATTGCCAGAATCTGGATTAAGCTCCATTCCTAAAAGTATGGGTTTTTTCTAAATCATTTTCTACCCCCTACTAAAGGTGAGTAGTATCCCAAATACTTTCTGATTTTTCCAATATTATCTTCAAAACTGTTATATTCATATTCAAAAAGGACATTTGCAAGTAGCTCAGAGAAACAAGAAATCACATCACAAGGTATTAGAAAAAAATACTTTAATTTAGTTCTTCTTGAGAAGTTGCTTGAAGCTTAGCCACAGTTGAAATGGAGTTCTTTATTTCTCAGGGATGGTACCCAGCAACGCTACAGGAAAACAGCTACCAAAGACTGTGCTAAACCAAGCTCCCAGGGGGACATCTGCTAGCAACAGCTTGGGTTTTACTTGTCAAAGCCCATATGAAAAAAGCAGATACCTGGGGAATCAACAGATCAAGTTTAGCCTTACCTGGATGGTCTATACCCTACATAAAGTGAATTAAGAGGTACACCAGGAATCTGAAGGCTTTACATGGACAGATGCTTTTCACCTGCAACGGACAGGAGCACTGCTGGCAGAGCAATCAGGTGCCTCCAGCCCCACAGACCAGGTTCAGGTTTCCAGCTATTAGCACCATCTGTTGCCATGACATCATAGGAAAAGGCATCTTCTCCCTCTGCCAACTCCAGTAATTACCAGGAGCCAGGCTCACCTAGATGCTGACTGCTCTAACAGGCATCATTGTCAACAAAAGGAAATTGCATTTTATATTGCTATCACTTACTGCTTCCTGAAGGGCTGCTCGTTTTCTATACATGCAGCACACCAAGGTGTAAAGTGTTGACAACCAGCACACAGAGCTGTATTAGGATGGAAAGAGCATCCTGACATTTTTAGGACAAAGCACTGTTGCAAAAAGGCCAAAAGCATCTTAACTGCCTCAAGTTACCCAGAGCACATTTGGCAGGGGGCAGAAATGCTCTAGGAGATCGCACTTCCAGCCACCACAGAGCATCCTCCCCGGTGCAAAGCCTGCTACTGCACACAAGTCCTGCAGCAGAAAGCTTTCTAGAAATACCTACAAGGGGATAAAAATGCCAAACTGAAGCCTTGTTTCCTTTCAGGATAGATCTCAGATGATAGCTGGGTCAGTGAAGTTAAGCCAGTAAGATGTGTTGAAGGGACCTGGGGAAGCTGGAGCACCGGCCCTGCCTGATACCTTCGTTTGGGTGTATTTACAGTTAGTAACTGAGGCAACATGCTGCCTGGCACTTTGCATTTGCCAGGGGATGACCCTCTATGAGATGCTGGGGCATCCTAAACTTTCCAAGCAGCCCCCTCCAAGCCAAGAAACCCAACGTGTGCAGTTATTCCTGAACAACGGAGGAAAAACCAAGGCTGTCAGCCTGTATCTCCAATACAGCCACAGTGAAACCACACTCAAGAAAATCAGTGACTTCAATGGTAACTTTGAAAATGTTCTTTTTTTTAGAAGCAAAAGCTAAAACTAGCAGATAACATTATGTCCTGGTTTCGGCTGGGATGGAGTTAATTTTCTTCACAGAAGCTAGCATAGTGCTGTGCTTTGGATTTAGTACTAGAAGAATATTGATAACACGCTGATGTTTTTAGTTGTTGCCAAGCAGTGCTCAGACTGCTCAAGGACTTTTTGAGCTTCTCCTGCTTGGCCAGGTGCATAACAAGCTGGGAGTACAGCACAGCTAGGACCCAAACTGTCCAAAGAGCTATTCCATACCATATAACATCATGCTCGGGGCAGGGGTGGTTGGTCGATCGGTTGGTCGGTCGGTCACGGGCAGAGTGGTCGCAGCTCGGGCTGTGTGATCGCGGCTCGGGGGGAGTGATCACGGCTCGGGACGGGCTGGGCATCGGTCAGCAGGTGGTGAGCAATTGAATTGTGCATCACTTGTTTCATATATTCTGTATATTTTCTTACCATTATTATTATTATTATTATTGTTATTCCTCTCTCTTATTAAACTGTCTCTATCTCAACCCACGGGTCTTACTTTTTTTCTTTCTCTGATTCTCTCCCCCATCCCACTGAGGGAGGGGGGGGAGTGAGCGAGCCGCTGCGTGGTGCTTAGTTGCCAGCCGGGTTAAACCACGACACATTATGAAAGCATTTTGAATTCTGACTGGTTTGAAAAAAGCACCCAACCTCATAGCAGTAAGCTATATTTTACTTTTTGTGAAAAAATGCTAGTTCAGTAACTTTTAGAATGGATTTTCAATAATGGCTACTTCTAGTAATACACTGCACAGATTTCTTTGTGTATGTTCCACTTTTTTGACACTGTGGAAACAGAGGCAAAACAAAGGTGAAGAGGCTGACTCCAGGTCATGTAGAAAAGTCAGAATCAGAGCAAATGCCAGAAGATGCATCAGAGTATACGATTTCCTGTATTTAATCACCATCACGCTAGACTAAATCCCACTTCCATCTCTATACATTGGGGATGGAGGTCAATGCAAGAATGTACAGAACTTGACCTGGTTATTTTTTAGATGCTAATCTCAGATTTCCTTCTATGCAATTTCAAATAAGCATAGAGAGGTTCCAGTAAATTAAGTAGCGGCCTATTTGACAGACACTTCAGTATAGTATATTGTTTCCATGTTGTTGGATAACTGAACCTGAAAGAATCAAATTCATATATAATATGGCTTCAAATACAGGTACAGTCTCAATTCCTGATCTACAAGTGGAAAGCTCCAATTCCTGAGACACATCAGTTTCTCGGGCCTTCTTCACCCACCCTTCAAAGCTGCATTTTAAGCAAACTATTGCCTCAAGGAAAAAGTCATGGGAAAAAGGCTCCAAAGCCAAAAATGCATCACAGCTTATAAAATATTAAGTCAGCACGGCTTCTGTTTTGTTGAAGCTCATTTCCTACCTACAACTCCTTTAAAAGAAAAGATAGATCTAAGCCCCTTCCCTCCACATTCCTCTCCCATAAACAAACATCATCATTAGGTACAGCAAATACAGCAGTCATTCAGAGGGAAAATAGGAAATACAAAGATGGAGTCAAGACACTGCAGAAATTTTCATTCCTTTCGTCATTAATGACTTTAGACTACTAAATATGATATACATATTTCAGAGGCAATGTGAAACCCTGAGCAAGGGGACTCTAGTGTGCTACAAAAAAAAAGCATCTTTCCCAAAGAGCTTACAACATAAACTATGCTTTAACTGCATTATTTAAAAGAATTACTGCTATTCAGAGTCTGTATATAGGAAAAATAAGCACAAAGATCCTCCTCCTCTTCTTTTAAAATAAGGGAAGTTAAAGAAATGGAAGTACTTGTGTTCAAATCAGGTTTTTTTAACATAACCCTGCCTAACCCATTCTTATGTGGCCTCCATCAATGGTGCTATTCACTTTCTCCCCATGGCTCAGCATCCTTTTTCAACCATCCTTAGGTCTCTGCACCTAGGTAAAAAATAAGCCTGTCACCCAGCCATCCAAAATTTTCTGCCATGACTGAAAGCTGGTCCCAAATAGGACACAATAATTGACTTTGATGCCACAGACGGTCATTTGAGTCCTTTAGTAACCATCCTGTTTTCTTCCCATATATTGTGTGCACAGTAGAATACTTTTCCACAGCTGTTACATCCATGAAAGAATGATAAAAATCAGTTTCCCCACATAAAGCTGCTTACTGTGTCAAACAAAAAGACCAGTCAGGATCAGTTAGGAAATCAGAATTGGGAAAATGTGGTATGACAGACCAGTAAGATCTCGATTCACCTGACCTGAATTCTACCAGTTCTTCTACCATATCTCCTATACAACTTGACTTGTAACCCTGAGACCACCTTACCCACAAGAAAAGCCAAACAAAGGGAGTAAGGGCAGGCTAATTTTGACCTTAGTCACTTGGTTTAAGTCAAAGTTCAGAACTTGGTAAGAGGTGGTGGAAGCTATGAATAAACATTTACAAGCAGGCAAAAGATCTCCTCTGGTTCAAGGGCAAAGTCCATCAAGTAAAAACGAAGGATGAATTTGCCTCAGGACTCGGACTCACAATCAAATTATTGCTGCTTAACAAGTTATAAGACACCAGTTGAGCCACAGTAACAGCCCTTGTGCTGCTCTTAAGCTACAGAAAATGCAGGGTAATATAATTTAACTTGGCCCTAAAGAAAGCTAAGCCAAGCAGAATCATTCAGATTCACCACAAAGAATACAAACATTAATCAAGACCCAGTTAAATGTCTTGCTCTGGATATAGCCATTACAGACTTCAGAAAACAAATACTGACCTAAATACTGACATTAAAATACAAATAGATTCCCATGAAAAAGCTGGGAACATTGATTGCAGAGCAAGCCTGCCTTAACCATTTTCACCACGGCTGGGGGAAAAGTGCAGTGGGGAAAAAAAACCCCTCCTCTTTCCTTAGTAGTGACACCTTTTCACAGGTGATTCTGTCAACTTAGAGTAGCTGATGTAGAACAAGATTCAGACAAGGTGGTGAGCACTGCTGGTTTAAGTCCTGCCATCCTTTCTCATTCAGAAGAGACACTGAAATCATTGAGAGGCAACATCAACAGCAAACATTGGCATTTATGCAACTAAACACCCCAGATCTGAACAGCCATAAGGAATCTCCAATCTATGCAAATGCAAAGAAAACCTCCACCCCAGTCTCACAGGTTAACTAAACAACTGATTTCCATCTATATAGCTTTCTTGTTTTACACAGATGTGCTTGATTCCATGTAAGACTGGAAAGGAGTCAACAAGTCAAAAAGAAAACACTTCATTAATATAAGAAACCGTTTCCCAAGCAGCTTGAGATCTCTCCTCTCCCTAAGGCAAGTCTGGCTGGCACAGCCATTTTCTACCACCATGACCCGGAAAGATCACTGCATTGATAATTCAAGTTAACAGATTAGATAGCAGCTTCTTCCCCCTTGCATTGATTTGTCTACCCTGTAGAGAGCTCCTTCCCTTCATACATGACATTTACACTTTATTCCTAAATTGCAAGCTGTAAAGTGTAGTCCATATAAAGACTCAGCTCCTAGAAACAAGCTATCCCCTTCTCAGCAGGCTGCTCATGCAGTAAGCAGAAGTCACCAGGAGAACCACAGACTCCATTACACCACTGCATTTCTGCTTTGTTAAATACTGTGTTAAATAGTAAAGAAAAATCATAAACACATTAAGATGAGTGGTTCCTACTTTTATTTCAGTTCTAGGATGTACAATGCACTCTAAAGCTTAAACTCATAAACCTTGAAGCTTATATGGATTTTTAGTACTTAGCCTGAAATGCAGAGATTACCCAACACACTGGAATCTTTCTTTTCAAGTGCCAACTTGTTGCAGCATCACCTACACAGACCCCACACCCTGGCAACTTTCCTGCCAACTGTGAGAACCGGGAATTTAAGCTTATAAGGTTACTCTCTCCATTTGGCTGCCACCAGGCACCATCTATCCATATTCTAAATTTGCTGGCTAATTTGGAGTGGGGTGGAATATTTTTTTGAGAAAGGGGGAAAAACAGTGATTGGATACAGGCAGGGTACTCAAAGTAATTTTTACTGCCAGCACAGCAGTTGTTTTCAGTCTCGCTGTGGTCAGGCAAAGCACATAAGTAGGTAACCAGCACAGAGCTTAATATACTGGATGTACATTGCCCAAGTTAGAGTTTTGGGAGATGGAAATAAGGTCTGGAAAGTACCAAGGGGAGGCAAAGAGATTAAGTTTCTACAACACACAGGGAATGGGATAGAGAATAGAGAAGGGAAGACAGAAATCATTGTAACTCACATATATTGGACTTTATGAGCGGTGTGCTTTGTGAGCCGTGCTGGGAACTGGCACATATGCGTCTCCTTATTTGTCAGATCAACACATATTGTGCTCAAAAAGGAAGAGACAGGCATCCCTTTCAGTCCAGCAATTCAATTAAATACTCCCTAGTGACTGAAGTCATGATTCTTCATCCTCTACTGTTATAAAGTCACTTCATACAGTTTACTGTTAACATCAAAGAGTAAAATGACTAATA
Source organism: Gorsachius magnificus (assembly GCA_034008185.1). Lineage (NCBI taxonomy): Eukaryota > Metazoa > Chordata > Aves > Pelecaniformes > Ardeidae > Gorsachius > Gorsachius magnificus. Next base: position 13,704,237 of record CM067085.1, on the reverse strand, counting down.
TCATACCCAAGAGATAATTCAAATGGCTAATAACCCCTCTAAGAATGCCTTCTTGGTTGATATTTTGTAACTTGCTAGACAGGTTCAAATCCTAGGATAACTATCTAGGATAAATCAAGGATGACCAATTTAAACCTTCCTCCTGTTCAGGCACGTTACAGCATATACTGTAATGCATGAAGGCTTTCTGGACAAGCCTCCAAAACTTTAGGCCGATCTGCTCTCTGGGATTTACAAGACTGAGATACCTCTGTATTTGGGGGGCGTGGGAGAAGGAGAAGAGAAATCAAGCTAAAGTAGTTTCATAATGTAATATCCTACCAGTTAGGAATAGAAGAGACCACATGAGCAACCAACTGCAAACCCAAGTAGCACAACATTTGAGCATAAATTAGGACTGACAATAGAAACTAATAGATTGCTTCAATCCTAAGCAGGCTTCTTTCAAAGTTATTCAGCAAATTAAAATAAATAAGGCTGAAGTCTGACACACTTCTATTTTGCAAGCTCCACAAAAGTTTCCCAGATTGAGATAATGGTCTTCAACTACTTCCTGGGCCTTTTTCAGCGCAGTAGCACTGATGCAACCCAACTGATGAAGTCTTTCCCAGAACCCAGGTTTATCATCAGTGATGACTGGGAAGAAGAGATTTGTTTTTCAAGTTCACTATGAAGGTAATCCCCCCCAAGGTAAGTAGCTGCAGCCACAAAGACGACATGCAAGACCTGAGGGAAGGAAATATCTTTAAAGCAGCTTTGAAATCAAAAGACAGGAGGATGCTGCTTTCTCAGGTTTGCATCATTTCTTATAGCCCCATTTTTATTGAGTACTTATACAGGAGAAAAGGCGTGACCTAGAGCAGAGGAGGTGCAGAAGAACGTCATCTCTGTTTCACAAGAGATAAAATGGATGATGTTCTTCAGAAGGGTGAGCTCATCCAGTGAACTCCCTGCAGGTCCTCATTCAAATACATGATGCTATGTAATACACCTGTGTACTGTATGGCAAAAAAAGCCTAAGTTCAAGGTTATTAAAGGCACTTTGCATCTCATGCGCTATAAGGCATCCAGACACGCCTAGGATTTACATTCCAGAGGAGGAACAAAAGAGAATGACACACATCAAAGAAACAGATACAGGAGTATGCCCTGTGTCAGAGATATAAACATTGCAAGCATACACCAATACTAAAATGACTTAGGTCTGCTTTCTAGCATTAATATTTAAAAGTTCATATGAAAGATCTTTTGGAATATGGCTACTCCTTTTACACATATCAAAGAGGAATACATGAGTTGGGGAGAATTAAAAAAATGAAAGTTGTTCAAAATGAAATGTTTTACAGATTAAAATCTAATGAAGAAAGTAATGGTCCTTGTACAGCGTTCATTTCACAGTAGCCTCTCACTTGGATGGCCCAAGCTATACACATGTATTATATGTAAGTATGTATATATATATTTGGTGGTTTGGATTTATTATTTGCACTACTTGGTGTAGCAACATCAAGAATTCAGGTGACACCAAGACCTTCCTTCTACTAGCTGAAAGAGACACTGAAGCCAATTTTCAAATTATGACTATTACTTACAGACTTTATCTGTTTCATTTTTGAACCTTCAACTTCTGGGCTTATTCATCTGAGTGTTCACAGCGACCCACAGCCTCGCCAGTACATCTGTCCCAAAGCATACGCAATTTCAACCAGTTGTAAAAACTGTTTGAGAGCAGAGACTCGCTGCTTCCATTTACTCATTCACCAAGTAAAAGGAGTTTGACAAGCAAGTAATTTATTTTTAAATTATAATACTGCTTAGGAGCAACAGTCAGATTCCAGACTGTTATGCATTTGCTTTACATTTTCACAAATCAGTACCAGAAGGAGCGACCATGTCAGTGTTATGCTATGTGTAACTAAGTGTTAATACTGGCTTTGACAGGCAGGATTACTGTCTGTTGGCACATTGAAAAACACTCACAAACTTCATGACTCAAACACTATCAGGTATGGAATTGGTAATTGCACAGAGAAGGTGTGAAAGTGGAAGCAGAGATGAGTACCAAATTAGCAAGTTTTTATTATGAGCAGCTGTTTCCAGGCATCACTTGGACTATCTCAAGAATCAGTATGAAGAACCAACATTAAAAAAAATAGCATGAACAATTGACTACAGTCTGTAAAGATGTGAACTGAAGGAAAACAGAAAAGCCGATCAGTAGCAGCATATCAGAAAATGTCAGCAGACTGGGTTGCTGAAGAAAAGCCCACATAAATCTTTCTCCACCCAATTTAGTAATTTTTAGCATGTAATATAAGTTGCTGGTACCTTGCTGTTTAATCACAAATAACAGGGAGCACTCATAGGGCACTGCTGCCTGTCAAGAGCTGTTACTGAAAACCAAACGCAGGGGGCAAGCTAACAGTTGGCAGCACCCCATTTCCAATAGAATAATTTTGGTTGGAAGGGATCACTGGAGGTCAAGTGATCCAACCTCCTTCCTAAAGCAACCAAAACTCAGAAGAAATAGGAATAAAATTTGTGGGTAAATGTCTTATCAAATCCCTAAACCCAAATTTTATGCTCAACATGTAGATAAACCTTCAGCACTTCTGGAGAAGGCAAGTACCAGTTGCAGCTTAAAGCTGGACCACTTTGTTCCTTTTGCAAGCATGAGCACTGAAGTTCAGTATACTAGCAGATACCCCAGAAGTAAGAGATTTCTATCTAGGGATAATTATTCTTCACATGTGGCCAACTGCTTTACCAGCTATCAGTCTATTCAGAGAGAAAAGGTTTCGGGGGCTCCCAGAAAATGAGAGCAGGATCAGCCTGGTTCATCTGAGGCTTACCAGTCAACCACCCAGGTCACTTGCACCACCTGAATCACTCACCTCCTTTACAGAGCACTTTATTTTCAAGTAGCAACAATTATTATTTTTGGTAGCAAATGGCTGTTATACAGTGGCTATTTCCTATTTGTACTGCTGTGGCAGCCTGAAGCAATCAGTGACCAGCAGCATCCTGGTTCACTGGATCTTGTGCACAGCCCACCAGTTCCCTACATGTTGCCAAATACTGAATCCATGCTTAGGCACCAGAAGCCAGCCAGGGAAGCAAGTTTTGAACCATTCACCTCCATATTAACCAGCACCCAGGGGGCTTTCAGTCCAGCTAAGCTAACTCAATTGAGCTAAAAAGATGAAACAACACTCATGCTTGCCCCTTTGGTGAGGGTCACTCCTTGGCATTATTTAGTTTGAAGGAAAGGGTTTGTGAAGGGTTGAGAAGACCTTTGCCTCCTGGCACTATGGGAAGAGGAATCCTGAAGTCTCTTATGGAAGTAAGGCATAGCCTACATTTGAACTTCTCCATGCATATGTCCCATTCTCCTTTAGGCTCCACACCTAAGAACAGCTCCTTAACAATAAAGGTCAACAAGCACCTTGCTAGAATGAAAAACCCGTAAGTGAAGCCCACCACAAACTAAAAAAAAACCACCAAACTGAGGAATTTCAACTTTCCAAATGAAGATTTTGAACTAAAAGCAATGACAATAAAGCAGCCTCAAGCCTGTGTAAGTCTCACTCCTGCAAGCACACCACCATGCTGGCAAATCAGCTGGTTCTCTTTAGCAACCATCTGTGCTTGCCTTCACTTAAAGAGGAATTAGCAAACAGAGGAATTGGCACACATGAAGCACAGCACAAATCTATATTTAGATTCACTTTCATCTTTGCTCCAGAATTGAAAGCAAGTAAGATCATGTGTTCTAATTGGGAAATGTGAATTTCAATGCCACCGTTTTTTGTAAAAAGTCAATGCTCCAGTTAGCTTCATTTTGAACTGTTTGCCTTGCCACCTTTCCCATGTAAAGCTTCACAGGTCCCCACTATTGCACTCTCTCCACTTTACAACCTGGAGACTGAATTGATGAAGTCTTCACCGAAAAGCAGAACAGAGGAGATGGGACAGAGAACTTGCATTCCATTTTTGTTTTATAGTAGTTTTGTGTTTAGTTTTTAAACATTAGAACCAGGATCCTACTAATTCCTGTTTACATCTGGAAACCCCCATCCCACACAAAGAACCACTGATAATTACTGCCTGGAACATAGTTGAGTTTGTTGGGGGGTGGGGTGGTTCTTAGTCACCTAGATTACATTTAAACCAGGCTTACTTGGCTTCCTTTTGCAAACATTATGAGGGTAGAGGGTCAAAAAACTTTACTTTGTCACAGAGATGAGAAAAAATGCATTCAAACATGAGTCAAAAGAAACATTTAGTTTTTCTACATGGAGAACTGGAACACAGAGCTCAGCCAGCAAAATAAAGCATACCATTGAAAGCAAAGGTTCAGAAGACTTCTAAAAAGAGTATTTTGAAGAATGGCATGAAGATCAAATGGAACAAAATATAGCCTCACCTACTAATTTGTAACAAGCCGATCCCCAGATAAACAATTAGAATATATCTTTTAAATACCAAGCTTTAAGTTCTTAATATTAAAATCAGTGAAGAATTAAGATGCAGATTATTCTTTAAATATGCCCATGTGCAACTTGACAGTCACATTGATGACAGATCAATGAAACTAGAATAAAGTATTCTCATCAACTCTAGTATAACACAAAATCAGCAGAGGATGTACATTAAATTATATACACTGCCATTTACAGAGGTGCCTCTGTTGTGGCTTGCAGGCATTTCATGCTGACGTCAGGTTGTGTTGTTAGCTGAGGTCACATTTACTTCTGCCTTTAGCTCTTTTACCAGTCTTGATAAACTGAAGTGTTCAGTAATAGGCAAACATACCATCTCAAATGACACCGGCAATCTTTGCCTTTAGCTTACTAACACACACAGCTATAAAAGTACTGAGGAAAAAAAAGTTTGATTAATTTGAAGATCTTTGGTAACTACTGCCTCCTACTGAAGGAAAAATAAAATCATAGAATAATTTTGGTTGGAAGGGATCTCTGGAGCTCAAGCAATCCAACCTCCTTCCTAAACAGACCTGACAGAGTTATGTCAGGTTGCTCAGGGCGTCATGCAGCCAAGCTTTAGAAGTCTCCAAGGATGGAGATCCTCTGGGCGACATGTTCCAGTGTTTCACTCACTATCCTCAAAGTGAAAAGACTATCAGCTCTTGTTAAAAATTAGTATAGGGCTGACCCCTCAGTCCCTGTAGTACATGAGCTACTGGAACTTACATAAAACCAACTGAAAATACCTTACTGGAAAAGGCCTTATTTCCAATTCAGAGGTTTTCAGGAATTCGTGGTCTGTGCATTATAAGTACAGAAAATTCAAGATTCTAGGTCAAAAAATAAAAGATGAGTTTCTCATCAGTCTTTTATTGGTGTTTATACTGTCTGTTCTTTTACAGAAATTGCTTCCATGCCGTAAGGGAGCAGAGACCACCTGCTTTCAGAAATGGCCAGTAGGGTCACTACTGGCCAAGGGTGAAGAGCACTAATCAAATGTCACTCAGGTACATTCTCACCTCAGCCTGGTAGCATACAGCATTTTCTAGGGCATGCAAAACATACTGGTTTAGACAGCTCTGTGATCCAGCCTTCCCGGGAGGAAGATGGTGGAAAGGGCTGAACCACTTCCCGGCTTGCATGCTGTAGAGCCAGGGGGGAACATCCCGCTGTAGCTGACGGAGCACCCTGCCTGGTTTGTACAAAAGACTTTGCTCCTCGTGGCTGTCAAGCAATCACCTTTCCTCATTGGGAGTTTCAAGCAAAAATACTAAGTTTTTAATCCTATTTTTAATGCTGACTAGCTAGTCAGATAAAGGCTTCATGTTTATCCTAAACTATTCCACAGGACCTTGCACAATCCACCTCCATCACAGAACTCCCCAGTGCCCCAGTATCCTGCCACATTTCCCACACTCTCAGGCAACAGGGTGCACAGAGCTGCTTATACCACACTGCTATAAACAAGAAATAGTTTGTATAAAAATAGGGACAAGACTGCTTTAGAGGCCACAGTAATAAATAGGCTTCAGTGAAGGGGAGCAGCCAGCAAGAGGCACAATCTGCATACACAAGACCCAGCCCAGACTCTGATCCTTGGAGAAAGCCTGTTGTAGTGAGACAAAAAAAAAAAAAAAAAAAGACATCTGCAGAAAGCTCTAGAGACAAGTATGATGCTTCTTAAGGGGGAGGGGACAGAATAGATTTCAGTGAGCTGGTGCATAAGTGTTTTGCCTGTAGAAGCCTGGGATCAAATCTTGTTTAAGTCTCCAGTGAAAAGGAGTGTGGTTGTCACTCCACATCACAGAAGCTCTCTGTGATTAGAAGTCTCTGCAGATTCAGCTCCTGCCCAGCAGGGAGGTCAAACAGCAGGAGTGTCGATGGGCATTGAAGTGCGCTGGCAGAGCTGCACCAGGAGAAGCGTGCCCAGCCCTGCCCCTTCAGGGCTGGCTCCAGGACTGCCCCTGCTCCCTCCTGCTCACAAGCAAGACCTGGCAGGGGGAGAAATATAAATGATCAAAAGCAAAGCTAGACCCATTCTTCATAAAGCAGACCTAATTAGAAGTGTCAGGTCTCATTATGAGGCAGAGCTCCACTAGATAGGAGTCCCATGACTCAGGAGAGATGTATGTGGAAGACATGCATCATTTCTTAGAGACGTATGCATCTTTCCTCTACCCACACCACACCTAAAGGGAACAGTCTCATTACATGGGGATGGAGGCAGAACCAACGCTATAAGAGCCAATGCCAGCTGCATAAAGAAAACACTGGGAGAAGCAGTGCCAACACTGTTTCATGCATAAAACTTGTATTTCCTCCTTCCCTCTGAAAGACTAGGAGCAATCATGGCTAAAACGCTCATACAAGGCTACTGCAACCATAGTTAGCCACCAGTTTACAGAAGGCCCTGTTCAACTCCCACTGAAATCATTAGAAAGAGTCCATTAATATCAAAGAGAGCAGATTTCAAATAAAAAAGTAGCACAAATCTATCTTTTCTACCTCTGCATATAAGCATCCAAAACTCTATCAAACCACTATCCATCCTGGTCTCCAATGAAGTCCAAGAAAGGTTTCATATTCATTGGACATTAGCATCTGCATCTAATACCAGAAACTTCCATGTCAAGCATCTAAAGGACTTCCGTGGTGCCCTGGGGAACTCTGAAGCAAGGTTGGCCAGGTCTGCCACAGGAAAAGGAGCAGGTCTGGAAGTGTAGTTGCTATAGGTTTTGCCATTCTTCCGAAAAGCCATTCAGGTGACACAATACAGTGAATTAAGGTATTTATCTCTTCTTCTGTAGTGCACTGTTTGTGCTAAAATTCACCTGGCTTGACTCTGAAGGCCAACTGCAAAGAAGCAGCCATTAGCAGTTTTCCTCACAAAGATCTGGCTGCAGTAAGCACCCTGCAGGCTACTTGTAGGGTGTAAACCAAGCCAGGATTATTCAGGGCTGTCTGCAGTTTTGGGCTTCAGGGGAATAAACAGAGAGTCTCAAACTGCTTTGCACAATGCAACAAAAGGATTCCTTTGACAGAGCAGCAAGGCAGAATTAATTCCTTCATCTGGCAGAAGAAACCCAGTCATTATACAGTATTTGCTGTCTTAATACTACAAAAACAGGATGCTTTTGCTTATTATAGCTTGGGTTTGTTCTATTCAACATCGCTATATCTGAGCTGCAAACAAAATACTTCAGCCAAACATAATGAAGGAGGGCAGCAATGCCATGTCAGACCAGGGCCAAGTATGGACAATGCATTAACTGTACTTCCCACTGGAGTAACAAATCAGCACTTGTCCACTCCTGTGTTTAGAAAAAAAGGTTTTCTTCATGCCCCCGATTCACACGGCTGTAACTGCAGTTATTGTTCTACCACTGTATGTTAAAACTGGATAACACCATCTGTATCAGTATGTCTTTCTCAGAAATGGATTTGGTAACCTTACCTCAGCCAGCCTAAGGTCAATGACTTGAATATGAGAAGTGACTAGGTATGAGCAGACCTTCATGCCTGCGAGAATTTGCTCTTAGGTTCTTTAGAAATCAACCGGGTGCCCTTCAGTCTAGACACTTGAATAAAATCCCATGGTTTTGGAAGCTCCAGCTACTGTGGTTGTGCTATACACATACTGTTGTGCAAGGGCAAGGATGCTCTTTGTCACCAGCAGAAGCAGCATGTCTCATATTCCTATTGCCCCTAAAATACTATGTTGTAGTTTGCTATTACCTTAGGGTGACGACTGTCCTCAGAGGCTGCTAATTACAGCTGCTTAAACTCAGTTCACTATTTCCATGCTCAACCTGAAAACAAATCTCATCAAATAAATGAGAGCAGCAGCACAGGAATTCATCAGTGCTCCACAAGAGTTGTAAGAAATTTCATCTCTTTCCTAAGCAGTCCTCGGCCACTGCTGAGGCTGCTGATTAAGGACAGCAATTTAATTCTAACTGGGACAGTGATTCTATATAAAACCAGCCCAGAGTATTTGCTTATAAGAACTACCAGGAGACTACTCTCAAGAACCCAGCACCCAGCCAACATACAAAAAGGGGGAAGGAAGACCCCACCCATCAATCACTTTTTGTGGAGACTAAACTGTTTGTGAGCCTCAGGTAAGGTTTCCTACATCAAGAACACATTTGTAATTCTTTCCATAGCAGCAGAAAGCATGTGATACCCTCTCTTGCGCTTGCTGAAGTACTTCACTATGCTTCCTCAACAAGTGTTGAAGCCAGAGTGTGTGAAATACATAAACACGACCCAAATAAGCTTCACGAATCTGCAGAATATACAACTATGGGATACTCTTTACTCATAACATGTTGCCCTTAGTGTACCAGCCTTCTTTTAGGATATTTGAGTAATCTGTACTCCCACCTCCCAGAGAACCATTGAGAATTAAAAGGCTGACTTAAAATCACTGCTACATTCACAGTGGTCGATATGTGTATGCACGCACATATGTGTATGAACCATCCTATTGATAGATTTGCCCCTGGAAGATGCTGAGTACAATAAATGACAAAGCCAGCAGATCAAGAACATGAGATTTAGGGTTAGTCCTTTCTTGTGAAAATATCACTAGAGTTAGTATTGCTCAAGCATTGACCCCTAAACTCTTTCTGACAAAGATCTACAAAGGAGAACCAGCTGGGCAAAGCAGCACAGAAGATACCAGGAAACTGGTCCAGAGGTTTTAAAGACAATGACCACTGCAGATATGAGGCTTTGTTTTACAGATTAAACCAACCTGACACCAAAAGACATGAAAGAAATTGGAGGAAAAGACCACAGCAGAGAAAACAGCAACACTACATAAGCATTACTGAAACGCAGTCGGCTCCACAGCTTTACTAGATGTTACTGCAGTTTCCATGGAGAGGGTGTAGGACCTTTTCTAATTAATTCTAATTCTTGTTATAAACACTGGACTGTAGATTCATCCTTGCAACACGTTCCAAGTTGCATGCGTTCTCTAAAACAACTGTTGAGGTTCTTCAGATCCAACATGGTAGTTTTACCAAAGGGGAAGAAGAGAACAGGCCCTGCATAAAGCAGCTCATCTCCAGATGTGCAGGATATTAATTTATTTAGCCTCCATCAGTGTTAGTGGAATTGTGCATCTTTTACTTGTAAGGTCCACACTAAACAGCATCACCTTGTCATTTAGCTGCCCGCTCCTTTAGCCTACATTTTATGCACGTCTGTTGGAAATACCATGAAATGCAGCAGCAGAGTGGTTCTGCTTTGTTACACCAAAGCTTTGCCCAAAAAGCATTTCTGTGAACCATCAGAGGTTAGGGAAGCGATGATACACACACAACCAAAAGTAACTCTGGTCTACTGCTTCTTTGCAAGGGAATCCTAAGGTCAAGGTACTTTGGATTCAATCCAGAAGACACAGTAGTTGTGCGCTTATTTTTCTTCTGACATTTGCTATACCACAGCAGAGACAATCAATAGTGACCTGGAGGTCAGACATCTCCCAACAGATAAGACCAGCTGGACTATGGCTCCAGGCTCTTCATTCCACCAGCTGATCCTTCAGAGCTGAGAAGTACCCAGCATGATGAAATCATCATGCTTCATTAACAACAATAAATATGTGCTTGTTTTCTTTAATAAGCACTTAAGTTCAACACCATTCCAGCTTTGTAAAAATAATAGATTATTCTCAACTCCTCTTCTGACCTGGACAGGAAGAGCCACAGTGAAGAGGTATCTTAGCTGTAGATGGTGACACTGTCCAGTGACAGATGATTATGAGGAGAACCAGCCTAGACAGGTTTTGGCATTTTGTTCCTGAAGCTGGGAGGCATTTACTGACTGTTCACAAAAGCAACACCACACACACACATCTCCTACCTCTTCTGAAAATACATATAATAATTGCCTTGGTAGAGCATTGTGAAACCATAATATTCCAAAAGGATCCAAGCCCCTAAAATGAAGAACTGCCCACAAAAATGGCATGTACTGTCACATGTAATATCCATTCCACAGCATTCAATTTGGCCAGGTGGTTTGCACCTTCTAATCCATTACAGAAAGAGCTTGCACCTTGAGACAGTAAATATCAATACAAAACCAAGGTCTATACAACTCATACCAACAATCTCAGACTCTCCTATATTTAGTCCACTACATCCACAGCGTAATAAGGATTTCAACAGGACAACAGGTACACTGAGTGGAGAGAAGAGGAGGAAGAAAAAAGGAAAAAGATGCAGCTTTTGCAAAGATGGCTAACAGAAGTAATTTTCCTCTGAAAGCTAAGACGAAAGGCACAGGCTTCTGATGTACCAAAAATAAATGCAATACATGCTTCTATCCTGTAAATTAATTCTTCACAGGTGAACAGATACAGACCTCCCCTGCCTTTCCATTTCACCTAGTCCCCTCCAGCCTTGCTGACTTCCGCAGACATCCCTTCTGTTACAGAAATGCAGTTAAAAAACACAAAAACGCAGAAAAGCCAGTGACATCTCCATTTGGCACATTCTTGCAACTGGGATTCAATGTTAATTTAAAGTATTTATAACCAATTTAAATAACCTTCGAACTGATGCTGCAAAAGGAAACAGTTAGGAAATTAAAGCCTCGGTGATCATTCAAAAACATCACAGACCAGGAAAGGTATCTGCAAATTCCTGTCCTCCACCTCTTGCAACCTGTTCTGTTCCCTTATATACACACATCCCCTTCCTTCACCCTGTCAAACAAATCATTTATCATATTTTATAGAAGCTTAAACTGAGCTTGATGCCGCCAGGCTATGGATGTTTACAGGCTATTTTTTTAAACTTCCACTTTTACTGCAAGATTGCTTCCGTCTCTTCACACCATTAAAAAGAAATTTAACAGGCAAATACTCAGACACTAACAAATAAACCCCTCCATCCCCGTGGCACATTCATTAGCACCTACCTTTCCCCGTAGTCATTATCTGCAGCACTGGTGAGATGCTGGGGAAGAGCACTGTGCTCCGGGAGCAGCCCTACAGTACATGTGTCTCAGCAACTCAGCCACCAGCAAACTCTCCACCCTCCTAAATGACTTCTCGGTGTGACCTAGCAGACGATTGTCACATCTCCAAAATAAAAGCCTGCATTCAGCTGAGCACCATGTGTCCTCCTATACCTGTTTGCTCTCATCCCTCCCTTCTAAATTTGAAAGTTTGAATTCCAGGAGATAGTAATATGCTTATTTACAAAGTTGTGTAGTAGAAAAGGAGCAGAGCTCGTCTTGTCCATTTATACCTTCCACAAGGATGTATTAGCAGTTAATAGTCAAATATCACTCAGATATTACTGCGCTCTCAGCCCCTGTGCAGGTCCTTGCTTTTTTTATGCCACAGGAATGATGAATCAATGAAATGAATTTTCTATTTCAACTTGAAAACAGTGTTCATAGAGAACAAGCAATAAAGGAAATTAAATTGCACAAGGGGGTATGAATGCAGAAAAGCACAGCGCAGTGTTTGTTGGTTCAAACTCTGTGTTATCAGAGACAGGTGCCCCTCCTTCCAGTCTAATTCTGCTGCTTGGATGTGTGTTGACAAACAAACAATATCCCACTCACAGATGCATGGCAATGCTTGGCAAATGTGGGTGATTCTTCCTCTGTGTAATAAATATCAAAATAACATTTCAGTGACTCTGCCTTATTACCAGCAAAACACAGGAATCTAGAATAGCTCCAGTTTCCATCTAATTGCCTCCAAGTTGTCAACTTCAGCATAAACAGAATTCATTCAACAAATAGCATATTTACCTTAAGCAGTATCTCAAATTCAGAAGTAGTTCTACTCAAGAGTAACATTGCTCCTTCTTCACAGGCTTTCAGTAACTGCATCTGCTATTTTAGCATTTTTTTAATTAACCTGCTTACTCTTAGAACATTAACTCACACAGGCAACTACTGAAATTGTGTCCTCCCCTCACCTTCCTCCGTGCAAGTATCTGTGGGGGAAGAAATCTCAGCTCCAGACTTCTGGCTTTAATATCTCCTGCTCTGACTTCCTTGCAGCCCAACAACCACTGCCAACTCCATTTATCCCTAAATCTTGCTCTCCCCAAGAAAAGTAAAAATTCAGTGTAGACAAGTTGAATCCCTTCCCTACCCACAGGTACCATACTGGCACACCACAACATCCCTGGCGTGCACCAATGTAGAAGCGCCTCCCAAAAATTGCATGACTTACGTAAAAAAAGGAAGGCTTACATCAAAGAATGTCATACTATGGTATTACAATGATCAAGAGAATAAAACCCACACCAAAACACTTTGGTTATTAGCAGTTTTGGTTTGGGTCATAATTTCTTATCAGCCTGTATTTCTCAGTAGATCACTTATTTCATTCTTAATCTGTCCTGAAACTCAAATATAGTCTTCTGGAGTCCAGGTCTGATTCAAAGTCAATTCAAATCCATAGAAAAATTGTACACTTTGTGTTCAGGTCCTTCCAGACATAATACCAAGGAAATCTGTGCAGTATGAATTTCTTGGGAGTCTCTGTTTTTGTCCAATAGCCTCTCTCTGTATCACATCCAACTGAAGATCATCACACAATGCCACACGAAGACAGCAGCTGACTAGCTGGCAATTATTGGCTCTTTCATGCTGAAAATATATTTGTCCCAGGGGAATAAAGCATCTGCATAATTAGCAAAAGCAGTTACACAAAAAATAATTAGCTTGCTGAAAGCCCAAAGGGGCAAAAACTATAATTTTTGCTTCAAGAGGCTGACTAATTATATGCCAAATAACAAAACAGAGATGCTCTGAGAATCATCGAGAAATCCAATGTGGATTTTAACTTCATATTCTAGCTATAAGGGCTGCTGGTAGCCTAGCAACAAGCAGCATACTTCAGCATGCCAAAACCTCCCTCTGACTTAATGAAACACCTCAGATTACTATGCAAACCTCCCCCACCTCACTATGCATTTGATTGTTGTATCACTAAATGATAAAAACAAAGCCTAGCCAAAAAAATAATCAAACAACTCAAGATAAACTCAAAGAAGCACTAATAGACTGTTGTACAGAAACGTAAGTAAATATAAAACATATGAATCATTTGCATAGACTTAAAATTCACATACCGATTAAAGCTGATTCATTAGATTTATTCATGGGATCAGAAAATGCCTTATTATTTTAACCACCTTTTCTAGTAGACTGAAGAGTTCTCTATTTGTGTCTTGGGAAGCATTAGTTAAGGAATCTTGAACAGTTACAGAATACTCGCTAATCTCCAAATGACTCCTGACATACATAAAATGCTGCTGTAGTTGCTTTTGGTTATTTGCATCTTCAGTGACCTGCTAAGAGGAAACTTATCCAAAACAGCAGTCTCGGAGATAAGAGACCAGTTTTAGTCATCGCTCTTTGACCAGTTCTTTTGCCGTATTTCACCATTTCAGAAGCCACAGTTGCTTTTCCACCTGCCCAGTACCGCTATGTTCTGCAATAAGTCAGGTTTGACAGCCACTTCCAAGTGTTGCTGCAATTAGCACAACTCCAGTGCTCCTGGGCCAGAGCTCAGTTATGAGCAATGCTTTAGCCAACAGCTTACTCTTGGTTACCCACCTGAGCTACCCACCAGAGAACTATAGATTCACCATATTCACCCATAAGACCACATTAAAAAAAGTTAAGACTTGATCTTTACCAGTGAGATGGCAAGTCATGATACAGCTTCAGTTAGCCTTTCCATTTCAGAGGCACAAATTAACCTTAAACAGAGAACCCTTCCCAAGGGGCAAAGCGTGTTACTTTTCAGACAGGTCTGATCTGCAGCCAGTACGCACCCAACACAGGGAGCAGCTCAGAGCAGAAAACCCAGCGTGAGGGAGCCAACACTGCTCCTTCCACACAGCCATTTTACACTGACAAGGGCTTACAGACTGCAGTCTGCATGAACATTTACCAGTCTGCTTCCCAGAACCCCTGGGACACTCGCTGCAGCCTGCATAGCACCAGAAATAGTACACACTAGCTACAGAGAGGGACTAACATGAGCTTTTAAGACAAGGTACAATTGCACCACATTGCCTGGAGCCATTTCATCCAGGCCCTACAACATGAAGGTTAAAGAGTTAGTGGTGTGTTCGCCTGGTGGAGTTACAGTCTAAACAGAGTGGTATTAATGATAACAGATAGATACCCTCATAATCAATACCGTACTCTGCCAGACTCAAAGGATTAACAAGACTGAGACCGCTATTTCCTGAGAATGGCAAATCTTTTGGGTGAGCAATTTTTATCATCATCTTCCCTGGTGACTCTGACAACCGCTGAATGCGTGCCCTTGGTTCAAAAGCTGCAGGAGGCATCAGGGACACAAGAAACCTGACAAACTTAGCTTGCCTTTAGGCCATAATAAACTTGTGACCATGTGTGAAGATAAGCCTCATCCACTGGCTTACACACCCTCAAAAAGATACACCTGGAAGTTGCACAGAGCTGTTGACATGTTAGATATGGTGAGCATGTATGCTGTATTCGTGCTGTGCTTGGAGGGCAAGGAAGAGACAGCAAGCCAGCCTATAGCACTATGGGAAATTGAACCATCCCCTCAAACAAACCGAAAAGATATCAATAACGAACGTTCCCATTATTAGCTTCACAAATGCGAACTACTTTAAGATGAATTCATGCAACTACATACTTTTTTTATTGTTAGGGAAGATTAAATGCTTCTGGCAGAGCAATGGGAGATCCTAGCCTTTCCACACCTTGCTCTCTTTGACCCCTTAACACTCCTCCAACTCTTCCCAACTCCCTTTCCCCAGGGCTATTTTGGTCTCAGTGCCCACACAGGTCAACAGAGGAGAAATGCTAACACACACACACTCTAGGGATTGCATGCAGCCACAGCATGAGGAAGGACAGCAAGCCATCAGCAGATCAGATTAAGCAGAGTGAGGAAGACAGGAGTACTTGTGTCTGGAAGCACAAAAAGCCTGTCGATGAAGTTGAGGACATGAGACAACGTGTGTAAGGTCTCAGGCACTGTATGTGCAAGAAAGTTGCCCTCCTAGAGAATAAACCCAAGAAAAATCCCACCACAGCATTTATTTAAAAAAACCATGTAGCAATACCTCTCACCACAGAGCACAAGTCTGTCTCCTCAAACTCCAGACAGCAGCAGTCTATGTAGTACAATGATGCATCAAATTAACTTTTTCCTTTTTGAAAGCTCATTTTATTCTACTACTATAAAAAAAACACCCTCTACCTTAGCCTAGCCAAGCAGAAAGCAAAGAAGTTGTATCAGCAGTAAGCTCGTGTCAGTTTGAGGTAGGATTTCAGACCAAACACCTGGAGGTTGTAAACCTTAAGATGTTTGTAAGGGATTAAATATTTACTTCCCCTCCCCTTTTAAAAAAGTACATTTTTTTCTCAACTGTACTTTCTTGCCACTGTAAGCCTTACCTACCTGTACAACCAGTATTTTCCCACATTATGCAAAAGCATAATTTTAACCCACACATCACACAAACTTGCGCTAGGTCTTCATCATTCCCAAATGTACAAAAGAATATCACATCACATTTCAGAATAGTCCAAAATATAACTTCAAATTTTCAGGTAAGTAAATTTTATTATTTCCTGCAGGGATGAAGTTTGCTGTATTTTAAAATGGATAAGGCAAGAAGTTATTAAAAATACTTTCTAGCTCCTAAGTTTATCTATAAGAAAAGCAGCAATAAACACTTGTTTTTAAGTAAGCAAGATACTAATCAAACAAGACAGACAGAATTAAGGCTCTGATAAGGGTCTTTGACCATCAGTCATAAACATACAAAGTACACAAACTTCGGAACTGCAAAATACAATACCTAAACAATACAAGCTTTAAATAGAACACTACTACATTAATATGCACACTTTCTGTGCTATTTAGGGCATTAAACTGAAGAGGCTTCTTCTCTTAAATTACTATTTAATTTACCTTATGAACAATTTAAACAAAGATGCACATGGACTTGCAAACAGAAGATGTATTTCCCTAATGAAACCCAAGAGGAAAGGAGGGACAGCTCTAACACCACCTTCTGTTCTTGAAACTTACACTTCATTCTCCTTCTCATACTACTAGGAAGACAGAGCAGATGAACTAAACATCAGTTTTATTTGCTCCAAAAGCTACATGTATATTTCTGAACAACCATCCATACTTGTTTTCCCTAACAGAATGTTTGCTCTGTGTCCATTCGAATGCCTCACCAATTGAAAATTGCTAAAAACACTAGAAAGAGAATACAAGTACTTCTACTCACCACCTGAACTCTGGATCATGTTTCCAGATTTTTGGACCTCATCAAATTTTGTAAAAATTACATTCAACCTGTTTGAAAGTTAAAGAAATACACAATGAGTAGTTGAATTTAATTTTTAGGAATCTTACTTTAGGACAAATTTTGCTTCACAGGTCATTGGAGCACTGTCAAAAACGTCACTGTGGAGGGAAGTTATTTTAAAATTAAAAAAATATCACAACATGCAACAGCTGATAAGGAAAACTGAGAAACAGCTGATACCACAGAGGTCTAAGAGACATAATTGGAAATACTACATTACTGAAGATGTGACATGTCTAATTGTAAATACATTTCCAGTTCATTGCTGCTTTGCCTATCTTAACTATTTGCAGAAATACCACAAAAAACACCCCTTTGGCCCTGCCACCTTTTTCCCATTCATGTCACAGGCCTGGTGGAGCAGAAGATCCTTATCACATCTCATTACTCCTTCCCAGAGAGTTTATTACTTTAAGCCACATTGTGGCAGCAGATGTTTTCTCTGGAGAACAAGAGGCAACAGTACTGCCTCCCCCTGCATGCACCCCCCTCTCTGAAACAACCTTTTCACTCCTCCCTCTGTGCACTGACCCACCACCATCCACTCCATCCTCAGGTCTGACCACGCTCCACCCTGCGCACCAGAGGTTGCGGCAAGATGCAGAGCAGCTTCCTCACCACACCTGAAGTGGCGGAGGCAGAGGGGCAGTGCTTTGGTTTTGGTGTGGGTTTCTTTTTTTAATGAAGCCTTGGGACTGATGATATTGACTCTGATTTTTTTTTTCCTTTATGACAGCTTTCTAAGTTGCATAAACACAGGCTACTATGAAGTGTCCTCTCTACACATGCAGAACATTCAGGAAAAACACCACATTAAATGTTAAATCAGTTAACTATACATCTATAATAATTTTATTGGTTTTCCAGAGATGCTCTGGCATACTTGGGCAAAGGTACAGGATCCACATTAAGTGAAACCTGAATAAGTGTTTGCAGGATGAAAAAAAACCCAAACCATGATCCCAGGAAAAGGTTCAATCATGCAGCTTGTGAAGCCTTCTTAAAGGAAGGAATAAGAAGCGGCCCAAAATAGTGAAGACATAAGGGCATTCTCAACTTACCGAGATTGGGGTAATCCTTTTTTACTGAGATCAGCCCTTACACGTTCACCAACATGTCTGTAAATTTCCACAAGGCTGTTTATTGCTGCATCTCTAACCTGAATGTGAGATATGAGAGAAGTCAATCATTTTTATAATTTAAATAAATAAATCCCTGCCCTACCTCGGAGAAAGAAACATGCCTATTTCTCAGCAACAGCAGTTGCCTCTATACACATTACCACAGAGTTCATGAAGGAGCTTCCATCCCTACATTTCAGATATTAGCAGTATCAGCAGGTCTAATTTAATTGAAAAAGCAGTCAAGAGATAAGATGAAAGGTTTTGTACATAGGGACACACACAGGGAGCTTGGCTGCCTTAGGCAAACTCCACCATCCATTGTGTGCAACAGGTACATTTACTTGATCAAAAAAGCAAGGAGACACACAAATAGACCTTATATTGCTAATATGTTATAAATCAAACCAATTTTTAATGCCATCTTACAAACTTATGTTTCTGTGTTGATAACAAAATATGGAGGGAGAGTAATTGATCACCTGAGTCACCATGAAGTTTGCATATTTTCCAAACTGATTTGCAAGAAATTGCTGAGCACATCCTTCCACCCACCCAACAGAAGAGCCACAAATCTGATTAAAGTGTCACCTTTTTGTACAGAACCCCCTTCCTCCATCAGATACAGCAGGCAGAAAAGGTAAACTATCTGCTCTGCCTACAGAAATACCTACGGAGCCATGCACTTCTGCTTCTCAGATGGCCTGGCAGCTACCCAAGCACCCACACACATCAGGCCTAGACACAAGATATTTTTCAGGCAAAAGCTAGAATCACCTGTAGGTGGGAGTCAAAGGGCAGGCACATGTGCCCTGCTTCCTAGCCAAAAAAAACCCCAACCTCTAACACTTGACTCACGTTCATCTCGCCCTGTTCTCCTGCTCCGCAGCCTTCCCCTTCAGCAGGTCACCACCAGTTCCCAAACCGCTGCCTTCACTTGTGCCAGCCCTTACTTGCCTCTCTTCTTTGCCCATCAGCCACCAGGCAGGACTTCTGGCCACAGCTCAGGACAGACTCTTTGATGTCCCCAGTTTCTGGGTATGCAGACCCTAACCCAGCCTCGCTCTCTGCCTCTGGCAGCCAGGGAGGGGAGGTCACAGCCCTGCATCTCTGCCTGCCGCGAGTCCAGCCGCCCCGAGGCCCAGGCGCCAGCCACAGAGGCACGGCAGCCAGGGCATGCCGACAGGCTCTGCCAGACCCCCAGCCTGCTGCCGGGCCCCCCCAGCCACCGCATGCAGCACAGCCGACTGCGGAGGTCCTGGCAGCATGATCTGGAAGGGTTGCCTGTGTGTGCCAAGTTAACCAGAGGTATGATTGCAGGACTGGATAAAACCCGTATTTGGGGCAAGGCAGGGAGCTCCTACTGTCGTACTTGCTTTAATCTACTACAGCGATAACAAAGTTTTAATGCTCAATTTTATTTCTGAGAAAATACTCAGTTTAAATAGTGTTTTTATACCAGATGCTCACTGGGTTACGCAAGCTCTTAAACTGCATTAGCTGAAAAAAATATAACCTAAAAACCTCTTATTCCGAGAAGGACAGTAAGGAAATAGCTTCCATGTCCACAACAAAAGGGTTGAACACTGCGCCTGACCTGGATCTGTGTTTCTCCATCATCTCCTGCCAAGAGAGGGCAGCATTGACCAAGCATCAGGCAGCCGGGGTCTCCCAGAGCTGCAGAGAAAGCACTCCCAGCCCAGCAGCAGCCCCAGGGGACCCCAGGACCAGCCCCTGCCCCAGGACAGGCACTGTTCAACCAGGAGCCACTTGGACAGCGATTTGTGTCTGATCAGATCAGGCACGGGCTTTCTGGGGATGAGACACCAGACCTGGGATAAGGGGCAAGAGATCAGCCTTATTTCCCACTGCCACTGGGGACTCGGATAACGAGCTGTGCCAGGCACATGGAAGAGGCAGAGGGAAAACATGCCTCAGTCCCCTCACCTACTTTCCAACTAATTCAACAGCTCACCAACGGCAGGACCAACATGTCTGCCTGTGTAACAAGTCAAAGTCCTAAACCCAGTGTCTTCTCAAAAAGTAACAGCTTGCTCAGCCGTGGCTCAGAACTACAAAGGACCCTGAACATTAAGCTTCCTTCTAAACTTCTTGGGGCCACAGGTTTATCCTCCTGCGTTGGCACAACCAGGAAGGGGTGGCTGCTTCACACTCGGTCCTCCTCTTCACCATGGGGAGGCCCTGACAGCCATGGGAGTATGGCCAACTCCAGAGCCAGTGTTAACCCATTCCCCAGTTGGCTACCCCACATTTCATTCCAGCTAAACATTCTAGATGTGGATCATGTGTTTTCGTCACCCATCCTAGAAGGGCAATGGGGATATTCAAAAACTGCTAATACCTATGTTATATGACATTAATTTGAACTCTGCTTCCCCAACCCTGTTGTTCTCACTAACCTCACATACTTGAATCTGATTTCAGATTAGGTCCAGGGCAGGACAAAAAGCATGTAGAAGTGACATTTTCTTTTTCAACACGTATTTAAATTTGTTTTGCATCATGGATTTAAGGATCCTGTACAGCTTCCACGCCTCATTCAGAATCTCCCTGTATAACTTCTGGCAGTGTATGTGGCCAGGCTGTCCAACATTTGCCCCCCTTGCCCAGACTGGTTCTTCTCTGAAGGTCGAAAGGGGCTGCCTGCAGCCCAGAGGAATCCCTGCAGCCTCCCCTGCATTCAGGCTCTCCAGTACAGGAGCTCCCATTTCACAAAGGTTTCCTGCTCTGTTCACCTCACCTACAGATTAATGTTGTTCTCTTCAACTCGAAGTAATTGATATGCTGGTTTGGGCGTACTTCAAATCATACCTCTTCACAACCAGCATTGTTCAGAATTCAACACCAGCAGCACAATTAGCTAATTTACAAGCCAGAACACAGAGCCTCGCTTACCAACAAGGCAATCAGCACAACCTTTAGATGTGACTCACAGTAAAAGCTTACCTGGCTGTTTGGATCTCCAAGTAAGTTACATATATGTGGCACGATCTTACTCAGTGTTAAACTCTGAGCTCCAGATCTGGGAATAAAGAACAAGAGAGCACCAGTGTGAGTTGCAGAGCAGGCTTGTTCACCTAATGTAGGTTTGCAGGAGGTTCTGACTTACGCATTGAGCGTTGCAATAAGGCAGAGGCAAATCCCTTCTCTTGTCCGGAAATTTTTGTGTTTGAATCCTCCTAGCATCCTGTCCCACACGTACTGTGGAAGGCAGAAAAGGTGGTAAGACAGGAGAAAAAGAAGGTGGGGGAAAAGAGAGGAGGATAAATTTAATAAAGATGATAAAATCTCTCCTTTTTCCAGGAGACATACACCGTAACACCTCTGGAGCTTAAATATAAGCATTACATCCATCCAAGCAGAATAGGACAGGAAATAGAAAGTCATTTTTAGATCTGACTAATTCTTTGTTCTGTGCTGAGTTCACAGTAACTCTCCACTAGCTAAAACGATACTTTCGCTTACAGAAAGCCGGTATCACTGACATCCTTGGGAAATCCACTGACACTCACACTCCCATGAGCATCTTGACACACAACAATATGACTATGAAGCGACTATCTCATAAAAAGGCATAGGGAGATGAAGCCATTTCAGACAGGGCCACAGGAGAAAACCTTCTGTCTGACAGGAAAAAGTTCTCCTTTTTAAGCAGCCAGTCACTGTCACACACTGCAAAGGGCTGTCGAGCGTACCTGAGGGTTAGCAGCTTGTTCCATGATTTTTAGCAGCAAGGTCTGATCCTGCTCCCTCACCGAGTCCTTAGAGTCTCCCAGCCTATCAAGTAAACTTGGCAGCACTGAGGAAAGAAGACAGGAACATCCAAATCCCTCAGAAGAAAGCTGTCACAGTGGCACAGCCCCACTCTGCCCTTCCCTCTCCCCCCCACCCAATGGAGGATGAACCCTCCCCACCCTTCAGCAGACCCTGAAACCACCAAGATCCTCCCGAGGGCTCCCACGGGAGAAAGAAGGCTTTGTGTACAAGGTCAAGAGGCTTTGGGTACAGCAGCCAACGTGGATCCCGCCAGAGCAATGGCGATATCCCTCCCACTCACACACAGACCCCTTACCCGTGCCAATCTGGGCCTTGAAGCGATCTTGCAAGCGGGACACTAGTGCGGAAAGGATGTCGATCCCCAGGAGAACCACCTGCAAGCACAGGACAGATGGCGTTTTAGCACGCAGCCTTTCACCCCCGGCCCACACACCGGAGCGGCAGGAATGCCGACACACGCTCCCCTGGGAAAGGGGCCCCTTCCCGCCCTCTGCACCGCGTCCCTCTGCTCTGGATCTGCACTCGCTCGGGTACCAGGGTCACGCAGATGCACGCAACCCTTCCTTGCCTGGCTTCTGACAAACCAACCAAGCAGTTTACAAACAGAAAAGCCCCCAAATTATTGCTCCCTGTGATATTTGCAAGCCAAAACTCACTGCCAAGAACTTGACAAAGCCACCAACTGTAATTGCCGCTCAATGCTAAAATCATGCATATGTACATGCAATGTACACATACCATATGCATAACAATTTCAGTATTTGCTGCAACTAAGACTTCTAATTAACTGTAATTATTACACTTACAGTTAGAAGATGGTGTGTGATAACAGCTACTTAATTATTCATGTGCAGAAATTAAACCAAACATTTTCATGACAATATAGAAATTTGGGGAAAGGCATTTTGTTTGAGAGAAGCTTCAGGACAGGTTGCAGATCAGAAAACCCACTCCGATTAACACAATTTAATAACAGTGCAAAAAAAATCGTATCATATACCGAATACCACCACGTAGCCTGTATGTTAAATATTCAGCAAGACCCTATAGATCGTGATGGCTCTGAACGAGGCAGCTCTCCGCATGGTTTTAGTGAGGCGCTGAAGTCAGTAACCCCTGGAAGCGGGGATTCTGAGGCGGTGGCGCCAGGGCTGTCAGAGCGCAGCCCCACTCTCCGCGGACGGTGAACACCCTGCACGTACATACCCATCCATACATCTGTACCTACGCGCGTGCACGGCCGCGGGCGGGGCGGCCGGCAGGGGGCGCGCTCCGCCGCCGCGGCTGGCCCGCCCCCTATGCAAATAAAGTCCCGGCTGGCGCAGAGCATTCTGGGTAGCACCGCCACAGCCGACAAAAAGGCTTAAACCGGAGCCCGGGGCCGAGACAGGAGCGCCGCGCTGCTCGCCGCGCTCGAGCGGACCGCGACCCCGAGCCGGGCGGCGGGGGAGGGGATCCGGCGCCGCGCCCCCCCTCGCCCGGACCTAGGCCGCGGTTAGCTTTCCCCTACCGGAGGCGCGCCCGCGCCACTACCCAACCGTCCTTATCTCGGGGTTGCGCGGCTGCTCGATGAGCGCGTGGCGAGGGCAGCCCTGCTAACGCCTGACGCAACACTAACGGCGCCCGCCTTGCGCGCGGCGCAATTTTTGGAACCTCGCACCGCGGCGCGTGCCCGGCGCGTTCCTCACAACGGCCGCTCCGGCGGCTCCCGCCCCCGTCTCAACCGGAACCGCGGGTAGCTCGTACTGTTCCCCCCCGCCGAGTGGCAGTGCCTCGCGCCATGCCCGACCGCCGGGGGGGCGGGCGGCCCACGCGTGCCGACTCCAGCATCGCCGCCGCGCCCCTCAACGAGACTGTCTAAACCCGCGTGACATCACCCGGCCGGCCGGTTCCAGCCCTCCTGCCGCAGCCACCGCGGCGGCCTCCCGCGGCAGCGGTCAGTCCGTAACACAGAAGCTGCCCACCCTCAGCCCAGCGTACGGATCCACCCCGAGTTCAGCCCTACAGCAGCGGGGGGCTACAGACGAACAGCCCCCGCCCCACCGAGTCTCCTGAAAACAAACTTCCCAATTCCTCGCTCGTCCCAGCATACCTTCTCCACATTGGGAGAACACGCGGGAACACATCCCCTTCTCCAAACAGCTGTTTTCTCCCATCACAGGAACAGATCCTTCAGGTCTTTTTTTTTTTTCCTTTTAATTCAACATCATTCGCAGCATGCCGACAAGACCTAGAATCTATTCCTACACCAAAGGAGAATTTTCCTCATGCTTTTGTAAGCATTTCGTTTTCACATTAGCCTTGCGCACCAGATTTAACCTACGCCGGACAAACGCTCGCCCAGCTTCAGAGCCAGCTGCCCTGAGCCCTATCCCTGCCCGCCAGCTCGCTCAGCTCCTCCTGGCTGGGGTACAGCAGCAGAGCCCCAGCAGCAGGATGGGCTTTAGATCCTCATTAGCCAAGAGATGCTTTTAAGAGAAGTCACTGGAACTCTGAACACCAGTCACTGTTCACAGCTGCCTGATCAGTCTCGCCACAGCAGCATCCTGTGTGGAGAAGTAAGTGTGCTGCCTGCAATCACGGAGGTGTGCCCAGGGGATAAGCCTGATCCCGGGAGAGGAAAAGATGCATCTCATCTTCAAACTGCCTGAAAGCCAGAAAGAGCAAGGGGAACTCATCACTCAAACATTAAAGGAAACACATCCACAATGCAAACACAGCCAGACACCCTGCAGCTCACCCCCAGGATAAGGTGGGGAGGATGAGCTAAGCCTCCCAAGGCTTTTGCTGTTGTGCTTATAGAAATGGAGAGCTAATTAGCACAATGATTACAGTGGTGGCTTGGACAGCTATTGATGAAACAACCACCAGGGGCGACCAAGTGTTGTTCCCTACCACACTGGACTCATTTATCAACACTGATGTGCCACCAGCCCCTCAAATTGCTGAAGGTCAGATATGGAAAGGTGAAGTTGTGTATGGGTTGAGATCCAACAGATCCATTAAAGGGAAAGACAACAGCAAACCCCGGGCATGACTGGCAAATGAATGAACTGAATTCCAGCCTTTGCTGCATTGGATTGACTGCACTGAAGAGCCCACCCCACTTTGCCACCGAGGCGGTTACTCAAGCTCTACCTGAATTCACACACACAGATGACCAGGAGGAACTTCAGGAGCAGGGAGACCATCACACAGGGACGGAGCAGCGATGGGCCCTGTCAGCAGCCACCCCATTGTTGTGATCTGGCAGCACGCCACTCCCTGGGGAAGCCAGCCGGCAGGCACTGCTCCACACCAAGGCACCAGAATGGCAGCTCTCCATCCAAAATTCTAGATAACGCTGCAGTGCTGATAACTACAGAGCTCTTCCAGGCCTTTACATCAGCACAGGTCTTGCTTCATGCTCCAAGCAAGGTAGGACTCAACTCACCAGTATCTCTAGTAGCACAAGAGGCCATCAGCCCTCAACCAAGGAAACACCAGGTCAGCAGCTGCTGCTTTTAGCCCCCCTACTTTATAGAGGTCCCAAAAAGAGTTGTCTCAGGTCTCCCAAGCCCACTGCAGAAACACAATGGCACAGCCCTAAGTCTGCAGCTCTGCTACTTTGCTTATTTGGCTCCTGATGTTCCCCAATACAGTCAATAAAGCAATTTGTGCCATCTAGTATTTAGCCCAATTGGCATCATCAGTGCTTTGCAATGTCTCAGAGTACTTTCCATAGGCTCTAAGGCCTGTCAGCAAGCCCTTCTCCTGCCTCCCTCCAACTGCCAGGCCTTAAGGCACCATCATTCCCAGTAAACAAGGCTCTTTAGTTCCTGGGGTGAAATACATCTTTTCCCAATACAGAAAATACTTTTTTTTTGGTAAAAGATCATCAAAAACTTACTTCAAAGAACTCAAAGCATCTGTCCTTCAATACCTGGGTGGTGTTGAAAGCAAGCAGCTCCATGTATCAGAGAGCAGACAGCCTGTCATCATCTGCTCTAACAGTAAACTCTCACCACGCATGGCAGACAAATACATGCATCCAACACAGCTCAAAACAAGACACACCTAAATGCACTCCCATAAAAGAGCAAGAAAGCAAGCTGTGCAATCCAGCACCAGCTGATCCAGCACAAAGTGACCAGAGTGAATCACAGCCTCGGGCAACCCCAATAGGCTGCACTAACATGGTAGCTCTGGACTGCAGTGGGGAAGAGCCAAGCTCTTTCCTCCACTCTCCAGACCACATGCAGCAGAGATGCCATGGCTGTTTCCCAAACCTTTATCATGTTTCTCGCAAGGAATCAGCAATGGGCTGAGCAGCACATCCCCACGGGCTGGCCTCATTCTGCTGCCTTCCTGCTGGACTTTCCACACATGGCAGCTTGGGACCCAAGGGGGAATGCTGGAGATAGTTTCTATGCCAGCTGTATCACCAGCTTGCTTTGTGCTCAGTGTCCTCATCTCCAACACTGTGATGACACACCTTGGCTATTTCACTTTGAACTCTGTCTATGAGGTCTTTCTTGGAGGAGGAAAGTGAGGTGGAGACTTCTAAATCTCAACATGCAAAAAAAAAATTGCAAGAGAATTCAACCAGCTTTGGTTTTTTTTAAAACGCTTTCTTAGATAATCTTTTGGATTCATAAACAAAGATATGGAGAAGCACTTGCATACTTTAAGTAAACGTAATGTATTTGTGAAAAAGGACAACGCTTCGGAGTACATATTGAAAAGCCTGAGACAAGCACCCATGCCCCACATCACTGTCTGCCTGATGACTGGTGCTAATCAGACAGGGAACAGTTACTAATTCCTCAAGACATGAAACATTAACCACAACTGAACTGGGCACCGAAGTCCAAGCAAAAGCTAAAATTAGCTGACATTTGCAAATTTAGTTTTGGAGTGAGGTACATATTTTGGGTCAGCACAGCAATAATAAAACTCCTGGCAGACAGAGAAACATGAAATTAGCTTATGAAATGCTGACTGCTGTATTCCACCTGCACACAAGTATAACCACATCCACCCAGAGGAGTCCATCTCCTCCAGCCATTCCAGCAGTTAACATTTCATGTTCCAAGGCAGGATCACATCCACACTGGCAACATGAGTGCATTGCCCCAGCCCAAAAATCCTAGTATGGACACAGGTTGTTTGAGCTATTCTGTACAATACAATTTGCAAAACCAACACCACCAAACAAGAAGGCAGCAACAGTAGCACAACTGGTTTTACTGGCATGACTATAAGCTGTGGTCAAAGAGCTGAACAGAGGGAGGACTTGACATAGTTATTCCTTGGTTCTTTCTCTAGATCTATGATATACCATCCATTCTGTCACAGGCACCACCTTCAAAATCCACAAACAATTTTGGACACTGGGCCATTGATTTGCCATTCAATACAGCAATGCCTCAAGAGACTGGCCGCTTGGTTTGGATATGTAAGTTTTTCAATTGGAATATCGACCACAAGCTCTTGGAATGACTTCCCAGAGAAAAAAAATGCCCCTTTTATTTCTCATCATCTACAGACAGATTTCTAAATCTGAGATTCAGAAAATTTAACTAATTAATGTGGAATTTGTTCTGCTTGGAAATTTAATCTCATAGTGACTTTTCTTCTGTTTTAAGACACTGACAAGAGTCCAGGCATCTGCTTTGGATTTAAAAGAATGGGGAAGAGAGCTACAGAAACCTTTCAGAGTGTTTTTCTGCACTTCTATACAGCTGATCAGAGTTATTCTGCCCAGAATGGGGAATTATACTAGGCAATACCAGATCAAACACAGACAGTATCTATGGCCCAGAACAGTCACAGTAGGTCAGGAACATCCCTGGCACTCCATCCTTCCCTAGCAGGGAGGCCAGATCCTGTACACTGGAAAATATCAGCACTGAGGGACTCCTTACAGCACAGCATGCAACTGTTCAGCAAATCAGACCAGCAGCACACTTAACAGGCCTGGCAGGATTTAAACCACACAACAGCTTTTGTCTTTATGTCCCTCTTCCTGGTCTCCCCAACTTAATATTTAAAGGCCTTTTCTCCTCTCCCAGCAGTATATCTGGAGATGCCTCACTCCTCTGCTGTGAATCCATCCCCTGCTGCCCATGAAGATGGCCCATGGCAATAGCCCTCTCTAAAAGCAGCAAAGCCCAGGCTGCTCATGCCATGTCTGCCATGTCGCTGTCCTAAAAGAAAATCCAGGAGTTATCAACTGCCCTGTGCATCTGCACCCAAACAGGTTTCCAGATCACTACTTGTGGTCTCCCCTCAGTCCTAGGCTGTTCAACATCATCCTGCAAGTTTATCTTCCCTACACCTCCATACCAACACCACCCTGTGCTCCTGTGACCATACTGACCCTGCAGGTCACCCTTTCCTCACTGTGACGACAGCCAGTACTATTGCAGAGTCCCCACGCTACTGCTCATAAAAAGCTATCAATAAGAAGCATTTATGAATTACGGACCACTGCTCACCCCAAAATTCAGGGAACCAGCTTATTTGATGCCAACTCACCCAACCTACAATGGTGCAGCGCTGTGGGACAGTGACAAAGGACAGTAAAGCCCACAAGACAGTGACTGCCTGCCACGGCTCACTGATGGAAACAGCTGAATGAAAACACCCAATGAAACCACCAGCACTTTTAAAATGAGGAAAAATCTGGTTATTGAAAGCTCTCCTTTTACAGACCTGGGAATAGATGAGCAACTCAGTACATAACGTGTAGCTCTAGAGTGAAATAAATCCCAGAAAGACTAAGGTCATTTAAATGCTGGGAAGTATTAAGAAAAAGCTGTCAGAAGTTATCACTACAGGGATGTACTTTTACACCTACTGTTAGGACACAAAGGCATCTTTCTTATGCAAAAGCAAAAAACCCCAAGAACTATTTTCTGGATCCAGTAAAAAAACCAAAAACACAGTTGTGTCCTGATGTAAGAGCTACAGACTTGGTAGAAGACGTGAGAAATTCAAAGCAATTCAAGGAAATGCACCACAGAGCAAGAAGGTTTTGCTACAGAAATTCCACAAAGAAAAATGGGGCAATACTTAAAAAAACATGATAATTCTGAAATTTGGACATCCACTTCTAGGAGAGTTGACAAGGTGAAGGAGCTGGAGCAAGTCCCCACCTCCTACATCAAGGAGCTGGAGGGAGTCAGCCCCCAGCCACACTGCCCCTGGCCTGCCTCTACTCAGTGGAATTGAATGGGTGAGTTCCTGAGAATAACAAATTCACCCTCTTTTGCAAAGGTTCTGCACTGGTTCTTGAGTGGCTGCACATAACCATGATGAGAAGGAGCAGCATGTAACTACTGGGCTCTGTCCAAAGGACACAGAGACTCACAAGTTGCAGAGTCACTGCTGTGGAACACAGTTGGCTTTTCTAGCCTGAGCAAGGTCAAAGCTCCAGACAGCACAGCAGGTAAATCACTACTGACACAAGCTACAGTCCATGCTCAGTCTCCAGGGAAGCAGCACTCATGGTAATACATCAGGAGACTTTGCAGTTGAAGGCAGAATCCAATTTAAAATCACACTTTCCTGCCCCAATTACCCCAAACACTGCTGAAAATCAGGAGCAGCAAACATTGTTTCAGAAAGGTAGTCCTGTTTTTACAGCACCTTACAGGTATGGATATCTGCATGGCAGTACTCAATGACTAGTGTTTTTACATAAAGCAACATCGAAACAGAACATCTGCACTATCAACTGCCTTTGGATCCTCACCACAAAGCAGTTAATTATCTTAGTCACAAACACTGCCACTATTCTGTACATTTCCATTGCCCCCAGGCTGAGCACTTACACATACATCCAGTAAGGAAAAATGGATGTAGCTCTGAGCACCGATGAGGTCACACCTGTGTGCGTGAGCTGGGGATCTGACCCACCATATCCTTGAATACACTTGTAGCCTTGGTGGCAAGTTGCATCTCAGGAGCTCAAGGCAAAATGAAGCATCATACAAGTGCTAGGATCTTTCTTACAGAAAAACAACAAGAATGTGTCAGGGAAAGGAAAAAAGCCATTGCAATGCCCTGCTTTGTTTTTCATGGAAAAACTGAAAGCCTTTATTATAGCAACTAGCAAATTGCTACTGTAGCAGTGTACCTTATTAACAGACCAGGTTGGTTTACCTAGTAAGAGTGTTTTCCCCTCTGTTAAGAGGCAAAAGCCTGCCACAGTGCAGGGAGAAAACAAAAAAATCACACTGGTAATCTGCCTTTAGGCAGAACCATATTAGCTGGGGCACCTCAAAGCTACCAGCACAGAAGCACTGACCATGACACCATCTCTAACACCTACAGGAATAGAAAGTGCTCGGCACATTTTAAAATTGAAACAGAAGTGCTTTTGAGAGATTAGACAGCATCTGGAAAAAAACAAGGCAAAACACATCCTAACAGATAATCACCCCCAGTCCCCTCTGCTCCCTTAGGGCTCAAAAAGAGTAGTGGGAATTGTGAGGATGCTCAAATATCCAGCTACCCCCCTCAACCACTGGTTCCCATGCTTCTGAACACCTGCACTCCCAGATTACACCATTCAATACAAGCTTTTATGAGGCTCAGCAATCCCATAAGGCAGTGACAACAGGCCATGTGGACAGCCTCATGAGGAGGACACCAAATAGGTGCAGACACAGCCAAGACCCACTAGCTGCTGGTACTGTGAAAAAAAGGTCTCAAGCAAGGTCGAGCAGCCACTGTGGTGAGCAGTCAACAGAAGCCGATTTGAGTAGGGTAGAGGGTAGTTACCAGATGCTGGCATCTCTTGCTAGATCACAGCTAATGAAGCTTTTTTGTTGTCTTGTTTGGGAAGAAAACAACACATGCAATTAAGAGTGCAATAGCATTTTCAGTAGCCACAGCCTTTGCAAAACTCTGGAAACACCCTAAGACCTGAAGCTTCCACAGCAGCTCCCAGCCCTGCATACTCAGACTGCCTGCTCAGCGTCTACCATACAATCCTACATCCTTGAGAAGAGTCTCCAGACATAATCCACAGCAGCCTAATAGCACAACTACAAAGAACTCCACTGAGTAAAGGAGAAGAATGGTTCAAGATGCCTTTGTTAGCTGCAGGAAGAAAGACAATAGCCCAAGTAAGTGAAGAGATGGATGCTAGGTAGAGAAGGGGGCCACAGATGGTAGGACAGAATGCTTCCCCCATGGAGGGAGGCATCACTTCAGCAGGACTCCTTTCTGCAAAGCTGCTTCTTTAGCCCACTGAAATCTTTCCACCCAGAGGAGACTGTAAGAGCTGAAGCTCTGACCAACTGGCCACATGGAACGCCTTTAACAATCTCTTAACACAAGGACAACAGCTTCTACATCCTGCCTGAATTCCAGCTTCAGTAATTACAAAATCCCTACCTGGAATTCCCCCTCCGTTTCTTCCTGAAGAGTCCTTTCTCCACCATCCATTGCTGAGAATTGCTGGAAAGTGCTTCTAGCACTGTGGTGCTCTAACAGCCAAGTAAATAAGCAACTGATTTTATAGCCCCCCAAAAGGTTCAACTACTTAGAAAGAACAACACTAAATACTATGCTGGAGAGTGCAGTTGGAAGAAAAGGTGAAAGTCAGGCTACACTTAACCACAAAGTGAAAGAAAGAGGCTGCTTATTTTCTTCTCACCTGCAGCCATAACACAATGCAAATTTGCAGCCAAAAAAAAAATCACCTCAGTGCAGACAGACACAAGCCATAGGGTAAAGCTAGGACAAAGCTGGCTGTCCCAGCAGCAAACAGCAGCTCACAAACAAGAGAATCCAAGCAAAGCTTTCCATAAAACAAAAACCAAGCACCCACAAAAAACACGCAGATCCTGCAGATCTTCAGGCAAGTTTTACATACGACAGGCCCAATGAGCGCTGTTCATAATTCAGTGACAGCTCTTCCAGCGCTCAGCATCACAAGAGAAGATAATTTCAAAGCCTTGTGTGACAAAACTAAAATTCAGGGCTTCCAGAGATTTCAGAATTAAGTGGGGCCCTGATACATGAAGGAAAGAGTCAAATGTGCCAAGAAGCACAAAGAAACCAGCCTCTGGGACTAAGCAGCATCATTTTCAAGTCTAGAGGATCTCTCAGCACATGCTCCCCTTTATCTGCTGGACCTGCACCTTCTGCTCCCATCCCCTTGGGCCTGGTGAAGCTGCAGGGACATTGACAAGCACTACCCTCAAGGGAAGTCTTCAGCAGCATGTCACAAGGTCTTCCCTCGCAAATGAGCGTTGGAGAGGAGACAGCACACTTCAAATGCCTTTCTGACCCATTCAGAAAAGCCCAAAGGATGACCCTTAGAGACATCGTTAAAATATTTCTCGGTCTCTCCTACACCACTGAGGGATGCACCTGAGCTAGATCTAACCCAGTATCCACAAGATCTAACACAGCCCATACAGCAAATGTGATGCTTCCCACAGCTTACTATTCAGTACTGACAAGACAGGTCAGTGAAGACAGAGATAGCTCGTTTAAGCTGTTGACTATATCAGTTTCCTCTTTTATCATTCTCTCTCTTAGTCCCCCCAAGGTACAATTAAATGCTGTTTTTCAAGGCATGTCAAACAACTCAAAAGGGAAAGCTTCCAGGGGTTTACTATCAGTGTTATATCAGTGACTCTAGCTGAAACCAGGACCCCAGAAAACCAAATGCCACAGAAATACAGAAAGGGACAGTCCCAGTCCTGTCCTGCTCACATGGGTGTGCCTATGCAGGTAGAACCAGACCTCACATCAGCAGATATGCACCAGTGCCTATCTGCAAGCTGGGCAGATGTCACCATCCACTCTGCTTGAGCCATTGTATCATCCTGCACAGGGCCAGGGACACTCGACTGAAGTGACACAACTGGCCCAGGCCTAGCACCCTGCAGACCTCTTTACACAGCTTCTGGCTCAGCAGCTCCAACCAGCCCAGAGCTCCAGCCAGTCTGTAAACCCCGCAAGCCTCTCACAACTATGGCTCTCTTACACCCAGCTCTTAGCACAGTTCTCATTCAATTCAGGCATCATTTTTAATATCCTTTAACTTCTAGCAAGTAGGTATCTTTCAAGAATTTGATCTATCTGGTCTAGGAAACAGCAATAACAATGAAAATACATTCTGTCTCTGCCCATTTAAAAGCTAATGCCAAGTTTGAGGTCGATGCTTTCCCATGCTCCAAAACTAAACCCCACATGCCACTTAACACACATGAAACAAGCATTCTTCTCCTTCCCAAATATGTTCCTCCCCTCAACTCCTTTTGACTTATGTGTCTGTCCCTTTGCCTTTTTGGCTGTCATCACTGAGATCTGATGCAACAGCTGAAGCATCACTCTACTGAGCTCTCACAAGAGAATAAAACATCTGTTTTCCTCCCTCAGACTGAAAACAGACGCCTTTTTAGTTGTTTCTAACAGATACTCAATTATATGACAGCATAGTGAAGCACAATGCATCTAAATTAGGGCACACCCTTGGGCCACATTGGCACATGGCACACAGTCAGAAACCCAAAAAGGTTTTGCAATTTCAGGCAAGCTACCTATCCACAAGTATCTAGGGTCTGAGACACCCCCATGCAGGCAAGGGCAGATTTCTTGCCTTGGCACTTTGAGGCTGCAGATGTCTGCAGAACTGCTCTGGAGCAGAACACATGCACCAAGCACTATGCTCTTGCCCTGCAGTTCAGCTGCATACTTGCAGCTTTTCTAACAATCTGTCTGGAAAAACCAATTCCACACATATAACCATCCACATCATCCTACTCACCTGATATTCCACATCTAAAATGGGTGATAGTTGTCACCACAAGGCAGCTATTCAACAAAATCTGCCTGGAAATAGTTATACTGGCTATTGTAGTCCTGTTGGAAACCCACTGCTCTGCAAAACTCACACAACTGGCACCCACAGAAGCCCAGCCACGGGCAGACCTAGACAAGCAGCCTGGCAATAGCTGGTTCAAGATCCAACCTGAGACATAAGGGTGGGCTGACACTGGTAAGACTCAGCTCAACCAGTACTCATACTGTGTCTGTTCCTGTGGCTGAAGCACTCCAGTCTCCAGAGCTGTTAAACCAGCGAGACACTTCACAGAAAACAAAAAAAAACAAAAAACCAAACACCTCAAGGGAATAGAAAGGAATTCTTCATCCTGCATTGCTTGAACGAGCCAGCATTTTCTTAAGGCAAAAGAACAACCCATCTGAACAGCTGATAGCACAAGTGGAAAAAAAATTGGAAAATTATAGGGACAAACCACATACATTTTGGCTTCTATATCCAGCTGTAGAAACACATTTAAACAAGTCAGGCAAATAGTTCCTATCAATGCTCTAGTGCCACAGCTACACAAACAAGCACCCCTCACATTAAAGGCTTCCACAAATTCTTATAGATTAATACAAGAAAGAAATTAAATGTTCAACTAAATCATTAACTCAGATTAATTATCTTAAATGGACCTCTTAAGAAACTGAAATACGTCAGAGGAACAGAAGCTGTAAATGTAATACAAGAAGCCACTCGGTTCAGCACAGGCTACACAAACAGCTGACACCCTGGGAAAGCACAGCCAGATGAAGCAGGTACCTCCTGGACAGGCTCTACTCACCTTTTGCAATGTTTTTACCATGTTGTTCTCTCCTTCATAACTCCCATCATTATTTTCAACACAACAACGCATAAGCTGAATCAAGCATTTAAGCAACCATGTTTTTAGATAATTGGTTGCCTTGCTTTGCAATTCAGTTATTTTCTCTAAGAGGTTTGTTCTTACTGGGCAGTTGTTAACAAGAACAACCTTCTAACTTTCTGCTGAACAGGATATACCATGTATTTATGTAAACAGTTAACAGCACAGCATACCTTTATAAAAATGCAAAAACTTAAGAGCCTCAATATAGCTTAGTAAAAGAGGCTGGGCCATGCTTTGGGGGAGGGAAGGTTTTTTTTTCACACCAACACTGCAGAAACTTGAAGCAACACCGAAAAGCAGTGTTATTTCAAGAATAAATGCAACCTGCTGGATACAAGTCACATTTCGCTGCAGAAGGGGAAAGGAACAACTACTTCCCAGTTTTTCCAAATTGTTCCTTCTAAAACCTGTTGATTTTTAACTAAAGAGATCATAGAATCATAGAATGTTTTGGGTTGGAAGGGACATGAGATGTAGCGATATTTGTCATTTGCCAAGGAAGAGACTCTAGAGACTTGGCTGTCCCATCATCACAGGCAAGTTCAAAGGTGGATTGTTTTTTGTCTCTAAGATTGTAAGGGAGGCTTGATGGAATTTTCTAAAGCACAAATTAGGTGCCAGCTTAAACTGAAATCAGCAGTACCCTGTGACAACGATACCTCTAAAAATGTGTCCTTCACACCTTTGCAACCTCTTCATTCTACAGGGTCTCATCTCTTTATTCACACAGCTTGGCAGTTATGCAAGCCTTCCTGCTCCTGTCACTTCAGAAGTGGTTTCTTGACTTTCATACAAGTTTTCCAGACTAAAGTAACCCATTAGTACTAAGCAACATCTTTTATGCAGAAGCGAAAGCATGGTAATTCTGAGAACTCCCAGAGCCAAAACCTGATGTCTTGTGAATTCTGAAACAAGACAGGCACAGTGCTGGATAAGATACTGTGCCACCGTTAACCTGACATGAAAAGGATGCTGCATTGTTTCCTCCCACCCAGCCCTACTGCACATTCCATAAGGAGTTGGAAGACACAATAGCTCTTTAACATTTAGCATAAGAATAGGGCTCACCAATAAAATGGGGTTAGAAGGCATCTCCAAAGACCAACTAGTTCAACACCATCCCCACCCCACTGCTCAAAATTAGATCAGATGGATCATATTTCTACAAAGCATTTTGGTTTACTTGATTTTAACATATAGGCCTTCAGCTGTCATTGACTTCAAATGTTCATTAAAACTTGAAACAGTTTTATGTATTCTAGTTAGAAGCTCTGCCAATTCATTAATTAATTTAATGAGCTTCTGTGTCACTTTATTTTTCTAAATACTTTTCTAGGTACAGTAGTATAAGCCAGGCAACAATTTGTAGCCCCCAAAGACTTCAGCTGCATGATCTGATCCATCACAATCTTGGACTTCAACAAGTTTTCATATGGGTATAAAGGACCTGAAACATGGATCAAGCAATATCAGCACACACATATGTCAAGTTCAAATATTGCCAGCCATAGCAGAAATTGGTACATTCTTTTCAGCACAGAAATGGCACAGGGCTTTTGGTTTACTTATCAAGAAGGTTTCGTTTAACTTGACATCATCTGATAAAAGTAAAAAGTCCAAAGCCACACACAGTGATAGGCTCCAATTACTATTCCTCTATCAGCGTGTCAACAGCAACTTTGCTTAGGAAGAGGGATTGCTGCTGGCAAGTCTCCTGCAGTCTAGGGCACAGAGACTATTTCAGACGAACAGGAGATTGAGTTTCACAGATAGTAACCATGTCAGACTAGAAAGCATCATTTAGAGAAAAAGGAGTTAAGATATGGCGATGCCCAAGGATAACACTAAGAAACATAACATGCTTTCCTGATAACACTGCTTGTGGTGCAGGTTAGAGATCAAGCGGCAAGTCAAACAGGTAAGTTGCTAAATTTTGCACAAAATACCCCCCAAACTGATTAGGAAGGGGATCCCAGCTACAGTTACATCTCTTTTTGCCCTTCACCTTTTTCCTCCTGTAGGCTAATAGCACTTTCCTGCACCCTAGCAAGATGGGAAGTACAAACTAGTGTTTTTCCAAGACCTTTCATACCCTCATCTGGAACTACAGAGCATTATTACTACCATAAACTTGTCACGCTGAGGTCTAGCAGTACTGTCCATCTGTTGAAAAGAAGTATTATTTGCCTACTTCATATACATCTGCCTGCAGTGCCAGCAAGCAGTCCAGTTACAAACGAAGTTCAGCCTAAGATCTGTACATGCAGAAAAAAAAAATCCATGCAGAGCTACTCATATGCTCACATCACCATTTAAAGAGATTTCTCCTCCCTCCTTCAAAGGACTTGAAATTTTTTGAGAGTGCATATATACACTCTGTTCCTCGTCTTCGAATTCTACATCAAAGATGCCACAAATAAAAAGCATCATGGAAGCAAAGCACAGATTCTTCATTAACTATTTCATTTCTTTGAAGAACTGCAAGAGATGTGCAGGGCCCACACTGGGTTTGTTTTTTTTTTTTTAAACATTTTGACTTTTTAATCAACCAAAGGTAAAGAGTTCAGATTTGCTGCTACAGGACAGATTCTGACCCATCAGACCAGCATAAACACAGAATCTGAAGCCAACTAGCTGTTTGCACTCACATCATTCTCCCCAGAAACAGAATGGGGAAATCAGCAGTCACTGCACACTTCTTACCTTTTGATTGCTTAATTCAGACCTTAAAGATCACCTAAATTGTATAAGGTAGAGAAAAAAATTCTATACAGATTTTTAGCTACTAAGCTACTTCAGTCTACTAGGTAGGTTGTGCTCTTTAAAAAGTTGCCCAATTATGTGCTGACCTATGCCTTGATAATTTCTCTATACAATTCATTAAATAATCCAAGACAGTGAAAACTATTTTGCAAGACAAATTAATTCAGTTGCATTATTTTTCTGTAAAATTCTTCTTGATCACCTGATAATTAGGACTAGAAGTCAGGATATAGCAGCATCAACACCTCCCCCTTTTATCCCTTATCCCCAGCAAGAAATACAAGGTCCCAGGCAAAATACCTATGGAAAGCAATCTCACCCCCTGCTTCTCAGAGCTTAGTCTGAAATCCCTCCTTAGGAGGGTTTCAGAAAGGATATAACCCTAATCAACACCAGCGCTGATTTTATTGTTCCTTTCACCTGTGTAAAGTGGCATGCAGGCAAATAGCACCCTTCCAGCCTACACTGTCATGAAGAGATTTTATTTCTGACTTTACAGAGAGGAAACTCTGTACTCTCAGCTGACTTTGGGCCAAGATTAGGCTCCCAAATCTGCCTTCCAAGCCTTTGGTCTGGTCTTCACACCCCCCCCACAGGAGATGCTGATCTGACCCATCTCCACCCAGCGCTCCCGCAACTTGAGCGGGCATAGCAGGCAAACTGCACCAAGCCTGGGATGGGGCCAAACAGCAACATCAGGAGAGATCTTAATTCAGCCCTCTTGGGTGGGGAACCCACGACCTAGCCCACCAAAAACTGATTGTTGGAAAGAAACTTAAAACATAACCAGTAGCTCATTTTTGCTACAAATTATGTCCTGCCTAAACTGCCTTCAGTGAATGATTTCACCACTGTGCCCACCCACTAAAAGCCTGAAGGTCAGTTCAATCAGATCCAATACTTGCACCTCCCATTGGTGTCCTGTCATATCAGTGCCTCCCACACCTTCAGTTTTCTGTGTTTTGTTTAAGGAAAGGCAGGTTTATGTGATAAAGGTCCCACAGAATAGCCTGGTGGTAATTAGCTGACAGACAACAGCTGGAGGATTTTGAATTCCAAGCCTCCACAGGCCCCACAGCCATGCTAAGCAAAGAGCAAACCCAGCACATACCCCACTCAGGAGGGAGCAGACAGACACACTGAAGCCCTCCTGCCCCACCAAGTTAAACCAGAAGAACATAAGTCAAACCAGTTTTCTGCTCATGTAATTGCAGTTCAGGAACTACTTCTGAGGCAGGCCTAAAAGCCATTGTGTAGTCCTTTCAAGCTCTCACTATATTCACTTGGCTTCTCTCAATGTAGCATCATGCTGCAGTTCAGCATCAGCAAACATGCAAGGTGTACACTTCCTTAGGCTGCAAAGCTAAGGGAGCTCCACCAAGGAATGGATAGGAAAGACTACGACCCCTAAATGGACACAAACACCCAAGTACCATTAACACCACCAGCCACTTCTGCCATGTCTCTCCAATGACTGTAAGACCCTTCATAAGCACAATGACCACCAAGGGATAATACAGCCCAGCTGCCTTGTCCAGGACACTTCTGCTGCAGCTTTCCAAAATTCTCTGCACACACAGATCAATCCTACCATCTTCTACTGATCCCCTCCCCAGAAAAGCCTTTAATACATATCATCACATTCTTGATCGCAGCAGAAGTTCCTACCCAGGGTGACAAATCAACATTGTGACCCACTTGTCTGCCACAGCATGAAAGCTTCACAACACTGTCTCCTTGGTATGACTGTAGCTGCACTCACCCCATCTGCCAGCATGCTCTTTTCCCTGCCACATGCGGTGCCTTTCTAGAGATTACAAAAAGTATCTCTGCCCACGACAATGCCTTCAAAGCTTCATCCCACATCTCCCCCCACCTCCTCTTGCTAATGACACTGCTACAGAACTGGAGTCAGAAACCAGAGAAGCTAGCGTAAAATGGCTAGAGATTCCTTTAGGAGATCTTCATTAAATAATGAAGATGTTGCACCTCCAAGGGCACATGATTCCCTCAAGTCAAAGGGAGGCATAAGCAAGGCCTCTGCCCCTGAGCAGATCTATCTACAGGCCAGTGAGGTGGTTCTTCTCTACCCTTCAATTACTCAGCACCTTTCCAGGATGAAAAGAGCTGTGTGCTGGAATCACACCAGATTTAGCAATTAGAGGATGCTTTAGCACAGTCAAAACTCTGCAGAACAAAGCACAAACTACCAGCCTTGTTTGGCAGACAGGTAAACTGTTGCAGTGGAAACTACATTGAAGAGATTTTGCTAGCATGGACTTGAACAAGGGTGGTGATCAACTTTTCCCATATCCTCCAGGAGAAGGATAAAGA
The DNA here is from genome assembly GCA_034008185.1 of Gorsachius magnificus. NCBI lineage: Eukaryota > Metazoa > Chordata > Aves > Pelecaniformes > Ardeidae > Gorsachius > Gorsachius magnificus. The sequence goes on along the minus strand of CM067085.1, from coordinate 13,664,653 downwards.
TAAATCCTCTTAGATTAGCTAGAAAAGAAATTAAGCATGAAGAGCAGAGGGGCACTGGAACAGACTAATTCAGGAGGCTGTAAAATCTTCAAAGGATGTATTTTAACCACAGGTTGGGTAAACATCTGACAGAAGACATCTGGGTACATTTGGTTGTATTCTGAGAAGAAGAAACTGGATTTGACCATTTCCTGAAGTCCCTTATATTACAAAGCCTCAAAATTTCCTCGTTACAATTAGAAATACAGTATCAGCAAAATATGTTATGTTACTAGTTGGTAAACATCCTTTGTGAACAATAGAAGGCAAACTGACAATACTGTTATTAGCAATCCACTGTAGACATAAATTACACTGGCAAATAGAAGTTACTCCCCAGGGTAAGGTTGACACCCTGGTTAACAAAACTTCCCGACACTGGCTTAGCTCAATATTAATGTACAACCACAAAGCATATAAAGGCTAGGGTGAACCTTAGGCTCCCTCTCCTGTGTCTGAAACCCAAACCAGAATTTTCTTCTTGACAAAACTTATTTTGGGCCCAGCTTTGAAAAGTATAAAACATGCATGTCATGAGATTTCTTGGAAGAACAAACTAGGGAAATGCTCGCTCACAGAGAACATGAAAGAGCTTCCTCCTTGCTGCAAGCAAGATGCAAGGAGGCATTTGGAGTCCATCACGCCGAGCTGCTCCAAGATCCAATAGAACTCCTCACACTTGTGACATTCATTATTTAACAGCAAACAACAGGTCTTCATAAACTTTTGGCTATTCAGAACAGCTTTCTAATCACCCATGCATTTAACTTCAGACCACACATGCTGGACACCACATGAAAGGGAATCAAGGTTAGCATATTCAGTGTGCTCTGTTCTTGTTTCCATCTTAGTGTTATTCAGTTGTGCTGCTTTGCCACAGCAAGTCCTGCTACTGAAGCCAAAATAACAGAGACCAGCACTTTCCCAATCAAATTGAACCCATGTATGCAACACTAAGTGAGCTAAACCTCATAAAAAAAATCCCCAGGCCACTCAAATCAATATAAAATTCACTTTAGGGTTGTAATGTTTTAGCTCATTAGGGACAAGTTTAAACTAAATTGTATGAAAGTGTGTCAAAAAAGGAATTTGCACAGTTTCCCAAACCTTATGATATGGACAGTGTGTTCCCTCTACGTAGTTAAGATCCACCACTGCATGAAACCCCAAGGTGAGGTCTGTGGTAGAAAGCATTCACACATCATCCTTAGCTGCTGGCTCTGGAGGGGGCAAGAAACAAGCTGATTTTGTTAGACATCCTCCCCCAATGACAGAGGTCTTGACATCAGCCCCCAGTTTCAAATCACTACAATGGGCTTACACAGCCAGTATCCTCCATTTTATAAGCACAGTTATTTTCCCAAAAGAACAGAGAAGAGACTCAGGAGGAGGGAAAAACATTATACACTTGGACACTGTATACTGTCAGTCAGTGGCAGAGCTGCCAGCTGAACCCGAGTCAGTATCAGCCCAGCTCCTATGTGAAGCACAAGCCTTGGATCTCCACTGACTCGGCTGTGAGGTTCACAACCTATGCTCCCAGGCCTTGCAGACTCCTCGCTGCTTCTCATACAAGTGAGGATATTAAACAGCCCAAGTTACCTGGAAAGAGAAACTATCTCAGGAGATTTTTTTCTTCTGTGGACAGCCCAAATACCATAAAGGCAGAGACCACCAAAACACGTTAGTTATCACAGGCTAATCATACACATGTAGTACTCACATTATTGCAATGCCTATTCATCTTAAAACCACAGGGGAAAAAACCCACAGTCTAGCTCATGGTTAAGGTTTCCTAAAAAGTCACTCCACCAGATTTTCTCCAGAGTTTCCTTCCCCCTGAGCACAGATGAACAAAATGGGCAGGAAACTTCCAGGCAGGCACTGCACTGCTGCTGGAACTGTCTCCTCTTGCTTCCTCTAACACAGAGTACAACCTCCTACAGGCAGGGGCTGCGTCTCCTTTTTGCCTGCACACAGCACAAGCAGGACAAGGAGGGAGAAGGGTTTGCTGCAAGCTGAGTTAATGGCATGCTCTTCAGTATTAACCACTCTTCACTATCACTCTCCTTTAATTCACATGAAAAAATCCACACAGCTCCTTCACAGACCAGACTGAGAGCAGTACTAGCCGGCTAAAAGGGATCTGCAGGAGAAGTTTCCTTCTTGCAAACCTAGACTATGCAATGAGTTCAGGAAGAGCCCAAAAGACTGGAGGCATAATTGCAATTAACTGCTCCTAAGGCCACCAGCTCAGCAGCAACTAAGCCCTTCCCGCGGCTTCTGAGTGAATCCACCGTGGTGGCTTTAGGAACTGGGGGAACAGACCAGAACCAACAACTAAATCCTGCCAATACACTTCTTTAAACATCCTGCTTGAGACCTGGGGAAATGAGGCATCATTAACCTGGAATGAGAAGCATCTGCATGTGGCATTAGCTAGAGCACCTGCATATGCAAGCACCTTTTCCCCTTGAGCTAATCCCTGCAAAGGCACCTGCTTTCCCAACAAATCTTTACACCAGCAGAAGCCCAGTTCCAATTCAGCTGCTCACAGTTCAGCAAACCAGACAGATGGTCTCTAACTTGTAATTGTAATCTTCAGACACACACAAAACCCACCCACAATAGTTTCATCATGTTCTTATATCTAAAGGGGCAAGGCTACGAAGCAACCCACCCAGCCTCTCTTCTACACCATGAGGAATCCTTCAAGAGGAATTTGTGGAGCAGCCTCCGTTCTTTTGGGAGTGACTTATAGCTTCATAGAAATGTAAGGCAGAAAGTGAAGAGTGTGAAAAATAACAAGGGATTTCCTCTCCACTAGAGCCACCTTGCCTGCCAGCCTACTTCAGTCACACAGACAGGGGAAGGCTCCCTCCCACCACATCTGGTACAAGTGTTTTCCTAACACTGATTCTGTCCCTCTCCCTCCAGAGGTGATGACACTGCACACCAGGATCTTGTGCTCAGTCACATCACACCAGGCCAAGGAAGCTCCAAACCAGCCTAGCAAGCAAAAGCTTCAGGCTGCAGAGCTGTGGTGGGCAGAGACTGCAGGCAGAGCAACAGCAACATGCCCCAGGAGCCAAGCTACCTAATGCAACTGCTGGGGAAGCAAACAGCAGAGAAGAATGAAGAGCTTCTCCACATGAAGCAGGAGACAGTGAGAAAGAACCTCTCTAGTACTGTTTCAGCAAATAATCTTCTATCTTCAGGGCAGCTTTTTTTCCATTCAGAGAGCAGAAGGGAGGCAGGGTACACCATTTTCTACTCAAGTCCCACAAGGTCCGATTTCTGTAGCTCCAGAAATACCAAGTGGGAAAAAAAACTTACGAAGTCAAAGGAAGCAGGAGAGAGGCATAGTCATAACTCCTAACCTTGTTTGTTTGTTTTAAAGTAAAGAAGAGACCTTTTGCTAACATGGAGAATGTTGTATCCAAGAGCAACGGACTTTTCCAGCTACCAGCAAGAATCAGAACAAACTCCCGCTTGTAAAGGGAAGAAGGACATCAGGCAGGAAGAATCTAGCTCCCATGGGCTCGTGGCACCTGCCTGCCACAGGACCAGCACAACTGAGCCAGGGCTGCAGCTCAGCAGGGCTGCAGCCACAAGGAAAGAGCCGTCAGGGAGGAAAGCTGTTCTCCCACTCTTCTTTTGGAAGCTCTGTTTTATGTGCCATGAGCTGGGTTTCCAGACCTGCTCCACATTTCCCAGGCAGCCCAGTGACTAGTTCAGATGTCAGAGTACTAAAATTCACTAGCCCATTGCCAAATTTTCCCCACGGGATTGCCTTGCTACTTTATCTGTGAACTAGGAACTAAATACAACCTCTGCCTTAATGCCTCGTGACTAAAGAACCTAGCATCAATATTTAAAGCAACCCAATTCCCTTGACAGAAAGCAACACATCTGTGCCAAGTTTATTGTTCAAGCAGGTAAAACCAGCACGCTTCAATGATGGGTTTAACTGTTTTGTTGGTCCCAAAAGTAATTCCAGATCCTTTCGCATGAAAAGCACTACAGAATTTAAAAGTTTGTATTAACCTCATCCTTCCAAAATAATTTTATTTTCTTTTGATCTAGCATCAAAGACTTTCAGGATATGTGTATTAACTATGACAATCAGAAGAGCAGTGAATCTCCAAGCCAACTATTTACAGTATATGTAAGGGAAAAACATGCATTAAATAAATCAGATCTTGCAGGATCAAGAGCGAAGCAGGGGGTTCCTCATAGCAAGCAGGACTTCCAAGAAGTTTTTATACACAGATTAGTTCTAATGAAGACTTTAGACATTGGGCATCAAATAGCATTATCTGCATTGACAGATTCCATTAAATACTCTGACCCAAATATTCTAGATAAATACGGCCCCTACTGAAAGAAGACACTACAACAAGTCATGCGCCATCACCACAGCTCAAGACCCACGAGGTGTAGAAAACTACATAAAGACTAACACTGCCAGGCTCAACTGTCCATAGTGCAGACAGATCACTTATTGCTCATTACTAGCAAAAGAACATAAAAAAATAGGGTATCTACAGCTCCCCTGGAACAGAACATTTATCTCCCCCTGCGTCTCCCCTTGCAGACTCCTGGTGACTGTGCACAAACTTGCTTTCAGCAGAAAGTTGGAGCTTACCGCATTAAGGAGAAAATTAGCTGTGCAAGTCAAATGAAGAGTGTACACTTCTTTTCAAGTCTCCTTTTAATCTTTTGATGCCAGATAAAAGGAAAAAATAAGATTAATCTCACAGGTATGCAAGTGTTCCCAAAATGAGCGGTGAACAGCAGAGATTCAAAACAGACAGGCACAAAGATGAAACAATATCTATATGCAGCTTAAGTATGTCATCCACAAACACTGAACATGTCAGCAAGAAAGAGAAAATTATCTTGTAACAAAGAACACCCCCCTCAGCCTTACCTGGGTTCAATCCTTATCTCCCTCCCTGCCAAGCCTCAACCCTCAATTCAAGGGAGCAGGATGCACCTCAAGTTCTTGCAAGAATCTGGACCCTACTGCAGGTCCCAGGATAAGAAGGTATCTGCTGATGGGCTCTTCCAAACACCTCATTCTCAGCTTTATTTGCTACACAACAGTAACCCTTTAAAATACAATGACCCAACCCCCTCCCAACTGATCACCCAGCATAGACCCAAGCAAATAACATTCTGCACAAGGGACACCCCTTTGTTACTGAAGCCTTAATTCCAAATCACAACCCAGCTTGCAATGTTGGTTAGTCAGCTGCTCTCCCCAGAGACATTTATACCTATAATGATTCTATTCAAGCCATTGAGATTCTAAATTTCCTTCAAAATAACCAAGAGTAGAATACAGGATGTCAAAACAAGCATTGTCTGGAAGCAGAAGGAACACCCTTCTCACACCACTGATCTGGGAAGGGCAAAGGAAACAGCAAGGACAAGAGAATAAAAACTGATTGAAAACAGCATTATCTGTCGATCATCAAGATATATTATTTTAAAGAACACAGCCAGAGACCATGATCTCTTTACCCTACAGTATTTGCACCAATAACAGATTTTTAGAGGCAGAAGGGGTTCATTAGGTCAGTCTGATAGCCTATGTAATACAGTTCATGAAATCCCAACCAGTTCCTCCTGCACTGAAACCAATTGTTTTCTGTGAATGAAGTGTTTCTTCTGGAACAGCGTTATGGCTCAATCCGATTTGAGATCCTCAAATTGAGTAAAGGAAGATCAGAACTAAGAATTCTGACCAACAATTTATTTTTTTGTTACAGATACAAACATTACATATCACAGTAAAATGCAGAAAGACAAACATTTCTCATCTGCAAAAAAAAGGATCCTCCCATCCCAAGATTCACATGCAATAGTTTTCAAGCATCTAAAATGTACAGACACCGACATACTTTCTAGTAAGGATGTGGTTTTCTAAAGAGTAAATGTAAGCCTATAGGCAACAGCCTCACCTCCTTCAAGTTATCTTTTATAGCTCCCTAAACAATAATCTGAGTTCCACGTGGCCCAGAGACCACAGGTGAGAAACTGGCGCACTTCAGTCAGACTGCAACAACCAGAGGGGGCTTGGATTGCTCTCCTATCAGTTCCTGTGGCAGTAGAAAAAGCAGTAACAGCCCAAGAAGTCTTTTTTCCATCTTTTATTTTGTAAAAGCTTTATACAAAACAGCATCTTTCAAAGACATTGCATTCACACAATGCCACAGTAACTGGCATGGAAGCAAAGATTTGACACAAATTCACATTTAATTGACTACAAAAAACACTACCATGTTAAGAGAACCAATGTGGTTTTACTTTAAAACCACCACAACTATCACAAGGAAATACAGATTTAAAAGCTTCAAAAACAGGGTGATTGGGAAAATCAGATTTCAATTATACACTCTGACTTCTGTAACAAAAGAGTAAACAAGATTAGTTACCCCTCCGATTACCTATTATTAAACACTAGCCTCAAAGGAACATCTCAGAAAAAAATTTCCATAAGAAACAAAATTAAACTGTAAATTAATTCTTATTAGCATGCACACCAGTAACACAGACATAGATACTACAAGCATTTCAAGAGTTAAAAGTAAAAAAATAAGACATACCTTTCCCACATTAGCTGTGGTGTTCATCCAAAATCACATCCCATCTCCAGAGAATCTGCACATGGGCATGCTTTAAGCAGCACATTGTGTCAATTTGAGTTTATCTGACTTAATGGCAGCAGGATCTGGCTGCTAATTAAGTACCAGATGTCCCAACCCTACCACACCTTTCCTGATCAAAAAGGGCAGCTTTTAGAGCATTTTTGTTAGGTACTGCTCAGCCAAGTTTGGCTGCAGAGCTATTTTCTGACATACATTCACTTATCAGAACTGCTGCTCTCACTTATCACAAGTGCCTTTCTGATCATGGGAAAGCAATCCCCAATAACACATTTCATTTCCATCCTCTCAGCTTGAAGATGCCAGTCACCTACAACTGCTGATAGCCATGAAGTAAACAACAGGCTTGAGTCATCTCATTCACCTCCCACCCAGATGAACACTCTGCCCTCAGCCTCTTCTTGCCTGCACTTACCTCACCCCAGCTAGAAAAGGCACACCAGAACCTGTCCTCCTGCTCTGTGCCTCTTGGACTGCCCCATGACAGTCACCACTGGACATATCCCCACAGGGAAAGTGGAGTCTATCCCACCCTCATCCTTCCCCGCAGCCCCTTCTTTCCTCAGATCAGCAGCTCCCTGCTCCTCCAAGCTCCTGGCTCATGCACATCTGCTCAGATTCCCCAGAGAGCTTTATCCAGGCCTTTTGAACTGCCAGCATTACCTCGTCTGCACAACCTGTTTTTTGAGACATGGGCACTTACACAGCTCCCCACATTTTTTCAGTAAATGTCTCGTACATCCAAAGCAGTCCACTCAGCAGTGTCCAAGGGCTGCAGCTGCACCAATTGAGCCCCTTTGGCTGGGAGCACAAAAACAGCAGAACCCCTCCAGCCACCCCTTCATGCCTAGTCCAACCGAATTATATTGATCTTGGACCGACAATCTTGGGATTATTATAGAATGCACTCCTGCCAAACAACTGTGATAAATTTGGATTCTAGTTAAAAAACAGAAAACACACAACACATGGAAGTCTGGAGTACCTGCATGAGTATCTAGTGCATACTCCAGCAATTCATCCTGCCTCTCCTCTCTAAATCAATTTTCCCTTCATCTCATTTCCCTCCTTTGTGTTACCTGAAAGGACTGAGGAACCCATGAGACCCACATGACCTAGATGGCTTCACTACATCATAAGAAACCTCCTTTCCATAGATGAAAAAGTCAGCAAGCCACCCTCACACCACCTTTCACATGATTTAGTTTTGTAATAGAACTACCACCCAGAAAAGTGAACAACTCTTGTTCTTAAGTGTTTGTCCAGCTACAGCACAGTGTTCTGCTACAATTCCCATGCACTTCCTCCTGAAAACAGCCACCAGAAAAGTCTTTGAAAGATGCCTGTAAGATAACCATCAATTACTGTCAGCCCTAGATGCCTCAGTGATAGCACAGTAAAGGGTAAACAGCTGAGAAAAGACCACATTAGGACTGAATACTCAATTAAGATCTCTCCCTGCCTAGGAACCTGAAGGATACTTTTCAAGTTTATTAATTCTCTAACCTCGCAGTGTTTCATGCAGCCTTTCCCATTTGTCCTAAACAGCTAAGAGTTCTCATATGGTTCTCTAACTCACCTTTCTGCTACTACATACCCTTTCCCTTCCATCTTTACCAAATATTCCAGCTCTGCCCCATTTATATCACTACTGCTGTAGAGGGAATTTTCTTACCCTGGTACCTTGGCTAGAATGATCCTTTTCACACCCCTATCCCTCTCCAGCAGTTCTGCACATTGAAGTTTTCACCTCTCTACCTTCAAAGCACTGTCATTTGGCCTGAGATGTCAGCTCCTTCCTGCCTTCCTACTCACCTATAGCGCCAGTTCCCATCACACCGCCTCTAGGTGCAAGTTTTCAAACAAGAATCACTGTACTCTTTTCCGCACATGCCCTCCTGCTTGGGAAAAGCTTCTCATTAATTGTAAGCTAGCTTACTAGAACAGGAAATTCCAGAAGTAAACAAAATTGCATGGAGAAAATGTGACCCAAGCAACATGAAGAAAGAAGCAGAGCTCTTTAAAGACAACAAGAAAGCTCATATCTTGATGGAGACTGGAGCTGGTAGAGTCTTACTTAAGCAGACTTACATAACTTCTTCACAGTCCAGCAACATTATACAGGTAACAACTTGCCAAAGACCTAAAGGGACAGAAGGCAGAAGAGGCAGACAGTAGACTACCAGGAAAGCCACCTATGCAGGCCTGGAAGAAAACTTTAGCCAGACAGGCAAAAGGAAAATACTCCAATCTGTAAGAGCAGGTACCTCCTAAAACCTGTGTGCAGTTTCAGCTTTCCATAAAGCATCCAATCATTGCAAGACAAATTCCTTTTGGAGGTCAAGCAGTTCAGCCACGCACATAGCAGCAGCACATCAGTGGCACCCTTCACTCCTCAGGATACAACACTGCAGTGCTCCCCTGAATGTCTCAGAGTCAAACAAGGTACACAAATATCTTCTCCAAGGTCTTAATTTAAAAAGCTAGGAGTGTACGCAGCATCTGCCCAAGGATCATTCTGTCCACAGCACTCTAATTAAGCAGATAAGAACATGCACCGATACTTATACCAATACTCCTCAGCAAACAGGGTAAGTTGGTGCAACAGGACTGACTCCATCAGCTATGAGCAAATGGGATTCCCTCCAAAACTCAGGTACACTTTATTCCCAATGTGAAAGATAGAATTGTCTATATTTATAAAGCTATTACAGAAACTGGGTTCTTAACAGGTCTGGCTCCATCAGACAACTTTGGTGATGGGTGTACATCAGTAAAAGCCTATAACATTCAGCTTTAAACAGCACTGAACAAGTGGCATCCCCTTTATTTAAGCTCCCAATAGTGAGATATGAAGTCCTCCTAAACTGTTAAATGCAGATGTATGTTCCACATCACCGTATAAGTGGTGATGCCTCCATTTACTGCAAGATTTCCAATTAGACCAATATGACTATGTCACTTGATATTAGTCAAATGGAGTCTCATGACAATACAAGGCAAAAGTACTGTCTTTTTAATGCAATACAGTTCTAATAGACACACAAAGAACTAAGACAATTAGCAGAAAGAGATGACTTATAACATACAAATCACAGTATAATGCAGATATTACTCAGTGTGATTTCAAACTACATTGAATAGAAGCAACTTTGTTTTCTATGTGCTGTTACCAGGTTCTCAACCACCAGCTGACTGGCACAAATGCTCTTACCCTGGCAAGGTGCTAATACCACAGTTAACCTTGCAATGCTTTCACATCCCAAGAGAGATCCTGCCAGACTTCACACTTGTGCGTACGTCCTGCCCGTATGAGCAGAGCCAGCCACAAGAAGGGTATGGTAAGATGGGGCTCTACCACCCGATTTTTTCATTGTTTCCAAAAACTTATCTTTAGGAAACTACTTTTGGACATGAAAAATCATTAGTAGGCATGAAAATCTTGTCTCTCACACTTAATTCAGGGCCCAATCCTACACATTCTTTCCTCTGGCTAAACTCCCAGCCACGCTATAAAAAATTATCTTGCTTTCCACACTCTGGTAACTGGGACTCTTTGCTCTGATTCTTGAATACTCAAATGTTGCTTTGTTTTAAAGTTTCCCATTTGGCACAACAGTAATACCAAATGAGGAACATAACAGGTTTTGTCTAGTTAAAAAAAGAAAAGAGATCTGATCCAGAAAGAAAGTAATGAACGATTTGTGGGAGGTAACGTTCACTTGGAGGAAATCAGAGACTACATGTCTCCACCACGTTCCACACCTTTCCTCCTGCATTTAATTAGATGGCCATAGAGCAGGCAACACATGGGACACAAATACATCAGGTAGCTTTATACAAATTCACACATAGCACAGTCCAGCCATCAGAAACCTGGAGCTCTGAGTGAGCCAAGCAGCAGGACAAATCCAACTGCACTGAGCATCAACTAGATTGTCACTGGTACCTTGGGTGGCTTATCTTAGAGTCAGCTCATGTATCTTTAAGACAAACCCAAACTGCTACGCTGTCATCACTGGCATCCCAAAAGCATTTATATGGGAGTTTATTCACATAGGCACTTCTGACACTGCGACACTTACCACTTAGGTGCTAATAAATTTTATTAGAAAACAAAAGAGAAACGAGTTTTAAGGCCTACTGTAAACAATGATATGGTAGATGGAAGTAGGCGAGCCCAAGGGCCCTTGCAACCTCAATTACCCTGTGATCCTATGAGCTGATCCTCCTACCATACAGGAAATCTTACCTTTCAATCTCAAAATGCAACTGCTGCAAAAGGAGGGCTGCCAGAGCCAGAATTGCATATCTGAAACAGAAAGCATCCCTGCACCAGACTGCCTAGTCTGGTGAGTTGGTCCTCCAAAAACTAACAAAGGTGCACTTAATGCTAAGAAAACACTTAGGTTTTAAAAAGAGTATATTTATTACTATATATTAGGTATTTTTCAGTCTTATTTTTAAAGAAATTGTTGAACTGTTCGTCTATCATTCATATATTCTTTCCTCTCCCCATAGCTTCTGAATTCTTTAACCAATTTTAGCAAACTTCAACCTAACATGGTAGAGAAAACAGAGATCCCAAAGATATGCTCTTACAAATACAGTAATCAAGCAAAAGAGATTCCATTAAGAGACAGACTTCAGGATGAGGAAAACCACAGCATTAGACACCAGCAAAGCTACATAGAAAAAGTCGAAGGAAATGAGGTTTCATAAAACTTCTCTGCTTACAAAATGACTTAATTAACACTAAACAAAGTAAGAGACAACTAGACCTAGTGGGACTGTCAGTAGGTGATTTTTCATGAAGTTAAAAGGGTGTGACAAGAATGTCTTTCAAGACAGGAATATCCCACAAAGAAGACACAGAAGAATGTGCATACGTTTAGCTGAAAAGCTAACAGGCTGGTATTGGTGGGGGGACCCTAGGGGCTGATGAATATTTCTTTCAGCATCAAGAGGACAGAACTCTACTGTTCCATTTAGAGACTAGCAAAAAATCAAGATGCCTGTAAACCCACCACTGCAACTAACCTCCAGTTCAGGAAACAATCCTCAGGCAGGAGTCACCATGGCAGGGAAAGTGTGGATTCTCCCCTACTCACCCTGCTGCCTACTAAACACGAGGGGAGCTGGATCACATGAGTGACTGCTAATTCTAATCCAGAGGTAACAGGCCCATGATCCTCAGGCACGCATGCAGAGTCTCTCTAAGTCACTGTGGGATTTCCAAAGACCAAAACCAGTATACTTTTTAAAATACTTGTTTATTCAAAGTGTTAGAGCAGTTTCAGGCACAGTATCATACTGGTTCTACCATACTGTTTGTCTTGGAGAAACTGGCTGTTCATGGCTTAGACAGGCACACTCTTCACTGGGTAAAAAAAACGGCTGGATAGACAGGCCCAGAGTTGTGGGGAACAGAGCTAAATTCAGTTGGCAGCCAGTCATGAGCAGTGTTCCCCAGGGCTCAGTATTGGAGCCAGTTCTGTTTAATATCTTTACCAATGACCTGGACAAGGGGATTGAGTGCACCCTCAGTAAGTTTGCAGGCACCACCACGTTGGGCAGGAGTGTTGATCTGCTGGAGGGTAGGAAGGCTCTACAGAGGGATCTGGGCAGGCTGGATCAATAGGCTGAGGCCAATTGTATGAGGTTCAACAAGGCCAAGTGCCTGGTCCTGCACTTGGGTCACAACAACCCCATGCAATGCTACAGGCATGGGAAGAGTGTCTGGAAAGCTGCCTGGCAGAAAAGGACCTGGGGGTGTTGTCTACAGCCAACTGAATATGAGCCAGCAGTGTGCCCAGGTGGCCAATAGGGCCAACAACATCCTGGCTTGTATCAGAAATAGTGCGGCCAGCAGGAGCAGGGAAGTGATTGTGCCCCTGTACTCAGCACTGGTGAGGCTGCACCTCAAATACTAGGTTCAGGTTTGGGCCCCTCACTACAAGAAGGACATTGAGGGGCTGGAGTGTGTCCAGAGAAGGGCAATGAAGCTGGTGAGGGGTCTGGAGCACAAGGCTTATGAGGAACAGCTGAGGGAACTGGGGTTGTTTCACCTGGAGAAGAGGAGGCTGAGGGGAGGAGACCTTATCACCCTCTACAACTGCCTTGAAAGGAGGGTGTAGTGAGGTGGGTGTTGGTCTCTTCTGCCAAGTAAGAAGCAATAGGACAAGAGGAAATGATCTCAAGTTGCACCAAGGGAGGTTTAGATTGGATACTATAAAAAATTTCATCACCAAAAGGGTTATCAGGCACTGGAACAGACTGCTCAGGAAGTGGTCGAGTCCCCATCCCTTGAGGTATTTAAAAATAGGTATGTGCAGCACTTAGGGACATGGCTTAGTGGTGGACTTGGCAGTGCTAGGTTAACAGCTGGACTTAATCTTAAAGGTCTTTTCCAACCTAAACAATTCTACAATTCTCTACAGACAAAGGACTGAAATGAACTTTCCCTATCACTACGCATAATCCTGTTAATTCTATATTGTACATAAACTATTCAATATCATCACAAGACCTACCCTAAAACCAAATAGATGTCTTGTCCTTACCTATTCTTCTCCAAGAGTTTTCCAGTGTTCTTGCTGTAGACAATTTTCATCTCACATCCAGCCTAAATTTACTCCCAGCCAGCTTATACCCGTTTGTTCTTGTGCTAACCTTGCCCTTTAGATTTAATAGTTCTTTCCCCTCCCTTATGTTCACCCCTCTGATGTATTTATAGACAGCAATCGTATTCCCTCTCAGCCTTCATACTGTAAACTAAACAAGCCAAACTTTTAGTGTCTTCTGGTTAGGCAGGCTCTCCAATCCTCTAAACACCACACTAGCCCTTCCCTGCACCTGTTCCAGCTTGAATGCCTTCCTTGCAGATGAGCAACTAGAACTGTACAACACATGCCACAGAAGGGCCCAACAAGGCACTGTACAACAGCATTAGTACACCCTTATCCCCGCAGAAATAAATCCCCAATAATCTGCCTTTTCCACTGATGCATCAGCTGTGACCCTCAGCCCACAGTCAAGTAATACACCCAAGGTTTCCCCAAGAGCTAGCAAACTGCGTTAGACCTCTGAATAAACCCTAGTGACAAGCACTGAAGTGCTGCAACTGAAACACTACACCAGCATTAAAGGCATAGCTTTATCCTCTCAATTTAGTAACCACAATGGTTCAGTCTGTTGTATGTTGACCAGACATTCAGTCCCAGCCGACAGCCTGTTTGGCCTTGCCAATGCCAAGGCAGCCACACTACCAAGCACCCAAGAGAAAATGTCTCTACAAAAAAAAATAAAAAGCCATAAACAATACTCTTGCCCTGAGCTAGTCCCAGCCCCAAAATCCTATGGGAATATAATATGAATTTGGTTAGAAAGCAAGATCAGGGACTCAAACCTCTACAAGAAGGACATGCAAGGAGACATTTACTTTGTATCCTAGTTTTCTACTTATCTGTCACCATCCACTACCAGCTGCAGAGAGACAGGATACCAAATAAGACAGACCTTGCATGTGCCACTATCGAAACAAACTTCTATTTATTTCAACACTGGGTCTCCGTTCTTTACACTTCTTTTGGGATCCTGTAGGTTCTCACTATTTATATTTGATTTTGTAATACCGTGGTAAACAACTGAAAGATACTGTTGTCCAGTACACTCGGCTCAAACTGTTTTACACAACCAGTAACACATCCACATTGTATATAAAACAACCAGAAAGTGTTACTACACTACAGCTCTTCCCAACTGAGCTGGAGAAGGACAACCCTTCCTTCTATGACCAGTCATTATTACCTTTTAAGTGTTAAAAAAAAAAGACACAGGAAAACTCTAAATGCTGACTTGCTACAGCAGTTATTTTTTTTCCCCCATCCTGAATACAAAGGGCTGAAGCTAGTATTAAATTTGACCTAGCCCAGCTGCTACAGATCTCCTAGTTTGCATCGCACCCTCTGTGGCACTCCCCATGCTGCTGATGCCAAATAGGCAAGAGCTGCACCATAATCCAGTCAAATTACCACATGGAACAGTAAGTGTGGGAAAGGCAGGCCCAGCCAGTAGAGCCAGAGAAAAAACAACTGATCAGCTGGACTGGGAATTAACATCAATGCCTACAGGAAACTGGATATCCTGGAGCCAAAACTCTGCTCTTTTCTAAGTTTAAGGCAGGAAAACCCACCTAACGGAGCATGCCAGCACAGGAGCCTAAAAATCAAGGACTGGGCACACTCTGCAAATGTAGTTTAAGCCTGCTGAGTCTTTAGCCCTTCCTGAAATCAGTCTTCTCCCCACGAGAGGAGCCATCAGAAGCTGTTTCTGCAAGATACCTTTTGCAATATGGGCATACGCAAGGAACAGGCTCTACTTGCAAGTCCAGATCTCAAGATCACTCTTCCTCTATAGTCCATTTCTCATGTCCTTTGGGCATCAAAACTAATTTAATTAATTTTTATTAGCAATTACAGCTTCATGGTAAAGAGATTTTCAGGGATGAAACTGCAAAATTAATGTATATATTACTGATCCCCATGTATCCCTCAGCTTCCCAAAACTCACCAGCTAACAGCAGCTGCTTGGAAACCCTTTACAAGTCTCTCTTTTCCCTCCCCAGATGGCGAAGTCTTTTTTCCCTTGTGCATTAAATACTCAACAAAACACACTCACCAAATTATCATACCAACCCATAACCATGCATGCTAATTATTTCTTAAATTGGGATTTCTCCCACCGAATTTCAACCAAAATAAACATGGTATAGAGAAAAATCTATGCTTATAGTGAACAACCATTCATCAGCTTAAGTAACTCTAATGGGTGCCACTTTAAACTAAGCCTGCACCATCTGTTCTACCCTTCAATTAGAGAAGCCAAAAAAATTATTCAATATACTGTTTAAGAAAGCCAGCTAATTTATGTATGTACGTTTTATTTCTCTTCAGCTCAGTGAAGCAAGCTCTTGTAATGCTTGATATTCAGACAGATCAGACTAGAAGGCTGCTTTCTCTAACACTATTAGGAGTTTTTTCAGGGAAAATAAAATTTCCCTGCAGTATTTCACAATATAAAAAAATTTGTGTAACATCTCACCATACATTTTATTTTAAAGGGTGTGATGTCTCAAAGTAACAAAATCAACTAGGAGATGAAGAAATCTAATCTGAGGTCCTAGACACATGAACACAAATGAACCTCAGGACACAGCCCTGCACAGCTCTCACCCTGACAGACTGGGTCTACCAGCTGAGCACTGCTTGTTCAGCCAGGAGCCCTGGGCAAGCACAAGCATCCTCAGCCACCCAGGGCTGTTAACCATGTCAGTTCCTAACTCCTCTTTTACAGGCAAAGCCCTGCAAGCTGCTGGGCACTGAGCAAGCTACACTGGCACAATGGGATCATCCTATGTAAGGGTGAGATGCTCTCCCTGGCAAGCACAGCCTGTGCAGTGAGAGTAATGCAATGTCAAAAAAATCACTACCTGACAAAGCACAGGGAAAAAAGCCAAAAAGTTTCATCCAGTCCCTTACTGCAACCCCCCACCCTGTTTCACTTCAAACTGACCTTTCCTACCACTCTGCAATAAGAGAAAACATTAACTAGAATCTCTTCAATCTTATGGACCCTGACCCGCTTGAAGGCTCTGTCACCACCAAATCTCTAAGCTGAGTTCACTCTTGGGTGTTGCTACAGCAATACCAAGGGCACTTCCAAACCTTAACTCCAACAGCACAGACCACACATGACAGGGAACAGAAAGGTGCAAGAGACCTCATCCCCACTGCTAGATGGGGGCAATAGTACAATACTCTCCTGCTGTGGAGAAGCAGGCAAGAGAAGGTCACTACCAAACACTCTCAGTTCATTTCTAGGAATATCAGGCTGGTAAAAAACTACTTTAAGATCCTGGACATACTCCTTTACACTACACCTCAAAATGAAACATTCAATAGCACATCATAGTCTGGGTACTGAGAAAAGCACATCAGCCACAGATGAGTCAGGAGATCCTGCCTATTTAACAGCATTACCAAACACTACCATAAGCAGCTCAAACTGAGGTTGTTCACTAAGAAATTACTGATTATTTCAGCTCTCTCCCCTTGCTATAGGATTGTGAATTTAAGAGGACATACTGAAGCCCCTGACACTATGTTGTTTTGCTGCATGTCTCAAGACAGACAGCTCTGTGAGGCTTTAGTTATTGTTCAGGGATTCAAAGCTCTGCAAAATAACTTTTTTTCTTTCTTAGCAGCGGAAGAAATGGAGTCAAGCAGAACCACCATCCTGAAACAGCACAGACCAAGCAAACAGAACACACGAAGAAACAGAGCAGAGGCAGGATTCCTCTTTGGTCTGCAGCACCCTGCAACACCTTCTCCAGCTCAACCTCACTAGTATACCCCACAACTAGTGCCCACACAAACATAGGATGTCTGCTCTAAGTAACTGAACTCCAGAGAAGAGTAAGAGCTCTCAAAGAGAAATCATCTTTTCACTGCACCGTTCTTCTGTCTTGCACCTACCTATAAGTACTGCTGGGAAAACACAGGGCAGACAATGCCTGTTGGGTGCAGTTCAAGCCCAGGCCTGGCAAGCACAGATACACAAATGGCCTTGTACTGGGCCTCAGTGCCTTGCTTCATGTAACAACCCTCATGTTTCCTTGACTTGAAAAGCTCCCTGAACTGTCCGAGTGCCTTCAGCACCTCAGGCAGCTGCCTGTTAAGAAGCAGGGATCAGTGACCAGGTCACAAGGCCATTTGTTAGAAGAGTTTCAGAGTGCTGACTGCTATCAGAACTGTTAGGTCTCAGTTTCACACATAGTGCTTTTACAGACTTGGACAGCACCAAGGAAAGAGAAGCATTTCTTCCCCTTCCATCATTGCGTGTTTGCTGCATCACTTGAAAGAGAAGATTGCATTGTCTCCAGTCCCAGTGCCAAGGTCAAGGACTTCACAAAACAGTATCAGGTTAAGATAGAAACAATGCATGAAAATCCACCAACCAAAGCCTAAAAGTGTCAGTGATGGTCATGACTTACATAGCTCAAACTTGTATACCAATGGAAGAGACAGCTTGAGCCCACCCTGTAAAGGCACAGTAATTTCATCATCACTTGAGGCTCTTTTTAATCCAAACTGAACTGGATTGCTTCAGAGATGTCATTTCTCTTTGGTTAGCTGATGTTTCCTCAGTGATAACATCTAGGCACAAGGGTTTAGTTAGAAGAGTCCTAGACAGGCAGGAGCCATGAATCAAGTGGATGCTCTCCCAAGATAATGGGTCTGTTATCCAAACCCAGTCTAATTCCAAGAGCACACACTATTACTGAAGTATTAGGAAAATTCAGATCATGCAGATGATCTCAGTCTTTGTTTTAAGCTGATACTTTTTCAAATGAAGAGGAGCAAGGTGAGCAGAGAAACAGACTGCAAATATAATGGCTTTTTCAACTGTGACCAAACAACTGCAGTTTGGCTCTCCAGATGGCTATTCTAGGGCAGCAATGCTTGGCCTTTCACTCTCAGGGTTGTTACATTAATCCATGAACTGGACCAGATGACACCAGCTACTCCATTCTCCCTCACACCAGGCAGAGTTGAGCTTCCAAACCCCCAGCCCACAAGCAGTCAAGAAGAATGGCAACAGTAACACAGATGCAGGCACTAAAACAAAAGGAAAAGATCAGCATATGATAATGCACTGAGCCTCGGCTGGATACTGAAGCAGACCTCACTACTACATCGCTAACCTCCAGGTAGCCAGCTTGCCCCACTCAAAGGTTTCACATCCTCTATTATGCTCATTCACAGAGAAAACACTCTCCAGACATCCGAGACTTGTCTCTGTTATGCTTACTAAAACTTATTAAACACAGCAAATGCTATCTATAGAACACACACATTAATGAACAGCCAGCTCAGCAGTGTGAGTTCTGGAACAGAGTCACTGCAGTACAGAAGTGCCATCAGTTTGTTACTGGAGAATGAACGCCAGAGCGAGCATCGTGTGTAGTTCAACAGACAAAAGAGTGGGAAGGGGTGCAGAGGAGGGAGAGAACAAATTATCCTAAAAGAAATTCTGCAAACTGATGCTGGAACTGCAAAGTACTGCATAGCTCTGTAATCCCCATCACTTCACAAAATCCATGCAAGCAGCACATTTCATAACAATTTCACGTTTACTATACTTGTGCTACTTTTCCACTGAGAATCATGGAAGTCTGTAAGAAAAAGCCAGTTAGCAAGAAAAGAGGGAATAAGAACATACAGTGCCCACAGAAAGTTATCTGTACACCACTTGTTCCTGACAGCAAGCTAAGATTTCTTCATGTGCTCCACCAGAATAGATCCTCTCTTGAGATTGTATTGGCTTTGGTGGTTTGTTGGTTGGGGTTTTTTTGTTCCTACATGCCAAACAGCTTCTACCACAGCTGCTTGTTCACAAAAATGAAGATAAAAATACAGCTGTGCAGAACACATTGACTAATACACGGCAATCTCACAATTACTTCTCAACCAAAATCTCTGTTAAAAATAGTTTAAGTTAATCCGAGGGCATTTTGCTCCAGAGCACTTACAACCTATACAGCTAGTCTCTCCTTCACTTCTGCAGGGAAGATCTCCAATACAACTCTCATTTAACTATCTCCAGGCTCAGCTCCATAGGAACTTTAACTCTCAGATTTTTCAGTACTTACCAGAAAGGACCAAAGTCTCCTATTACATCCCACGCAACAGCTTAAGAACCCTATTTGTCTTTGACTTGTCAGAGTGCCTCCTGAAGGGACCAGGACAGGAGTTTTCCAAGCCCCAGCTGAGAACCCCTCCCTACTCCCACAGTACACGAGTGGTAGGACTTCCTCACTAAGACCTGTAGGGAGGTGAAGCAACATGACAGGGATAGCAAGGCAGTGGAGTTCCATGTCCTACCCACTCATTGCAACACTGTCAAATTCAATAGAACATACATACACACACCCCCTTGCCTGAGCTAAGCACAGTAGATGATTGTACTTAAGTTGCCCACAGAAAACAAATAGGAAGATTTAACAGTGAAAAATACTTCTGTTTATATATACTTTTTGCAGTTCTATAAACTTTAATATGGCAGGAATTCATCAACATTGTGAACTACTGGGATGATCAAAGCATTCCACCAGTAACAAGGTACATAAAGATACCAAGATATCACAGTATGAGCACCAAACAAAACCATTTATTAAAACACCATTTACTGAATTCTTACTGCCTTGAGTCCTCAATATCGCATCGGCTATCAACTACCAAGAAATTAGTCAAGAATGGTTGATTCAGCATAACTCAGCTTACAGACATTACTATTATGAAGTTTACTATACAACTTTAACGTAGATTAAGTAGCACTTGACATTGAAACTTCTGGCTGTAAACACATTCCATCTGACAAGTCTTACCTTATAATTGCTGGAATTTACCCAAGAAGTGGCCAGTCCATCAACCATTTTATCCAGCATAGTCTGATCATGTTCAAGATCAGCTGACTTCTGTTTATCCGAGAAATAATCTATCAATTCCTGGCCAACCTGAAGTCTCTTTCCAACATCCTTCTGCAGCACCTGCGCTAAGCAGTACTCCATACTGGGCTCCATAGTGTCTTAGAAATACAGCACCAGCAAGAAAGCTAGAGGGCAGTAGGTCCGAAAAATTCCTGTATAAACATATGCAGGAGGTCGCCTCTTTGTTCAGTGAAGGTTACTGAGGGTCTGGGTTTCAAAGATGCAATTCTGAGAATGGCAACAATGCACCATGTGTGTGTGAACAGCAGCTGGTAGGATATTAAAAGTCCAATTTAAATAACCAGTAATAGACGAAGCAACGAGCTGTGGTGCACTGTTGAGTCTGCAATAATTCCCAATTCAGCAGTCCATTCTGAAAGAAATGAAAAAGAACAGTATTATAGGTTAAATTAAGACTGGGGAAAAAAAAGATTGAAAGCATGTCACAAAATAGGTTATTCATATACAGCTGTGAAGCTGTGAGAAGCTGGATACAAGCAGCATTGTTCTATTTCAAGGAATCAGACAAGGTAGGTCAGGACAAAAACCTTCAGTTATACTTTACAACAGCAGTTACCCATCAGTTCCCTAGAAGTTTTAATGACAGACAGTAACTCTGGGACTTAAGAGCTGATTAGTATTCAATATTATTGCAACTACCACCATCACCA
Source organism: Gorsachius magnificus (assembly GCA_034008185.1). Lineage (NCBI taxonomy): Eukaryota > Metazoa > Chordata > Aves > Pelecaniformes > Ardeidae > Gorsachius > Gorsachius magnificus. The sequence continues at coordinate 13,643,720 of CM067085.1, read as the reverse complement.
TCCATCCACAAAGGTAGAAACAAAATCCTTAAGCAGGTCACCAGGAAAACACATCTGCTTTAAGAAGTGAAAGCAGGAAGAGGTCTGGATCCTGTTTTGACTGTTGGCCTTCAGAAATCAATGCCATCAGCTGGCCAGCAAGATACAGCACTAACACAGGGCTTCAGGAATGTAAAACAAGCAGGTTTTGAAAGAAAAAAACTAGGTGTTCAAGCTGTTTCCAAGCTGAATCCTGTTATAGCCCAACTATACATGCCCAGGAAACAGCACTGGCCTAGTGCAATAGCATAAACACAGTTCAATCAACAGTGCCTGAGGCCACACACAAGAAAGGCCAGGCCAAACTTTGCTGCCACTCAGAGCATCATCAGTGAAGTAAGCTTTTGGTTTACATGTAAAAAAAAAAATGGGTATATGTCTAGGGTTTGATTATGTTCCTCAACCCTAGAAACTCTCCTACGCAAGCACTTCATTAGTTGCCCAGATGCAGCTTTTTTTGTCCCTCCATCTGAAGCCAAACAAATCCCACCAGGGAACAGACCCCCAGTCCGTCCTCCACCTTCCCACAGACCAAGGCTCCCAGCACCACCTTACTGCTTCCTGTTAGGAGGGGGTGATAAAAATCCAGAATCTTTTTGTTTCCTGCCTAATAATATCTAAAGCTAGAAATCTGCCCTGCTTTTTCCACCAGCACAGGGAAAGCAGGTCAAGCTCAGAGCAAGGGAAGAGGCTGTGGAGCAGACACCTGGTTCAATAAACAACTGGAAGGAAGCTGGAGGCACAAGTTAGAAGCACTGGGGCAGCAAATCTAAATACCTTCAGTTTGAGCGAATACGGCCTTCACAGAAGTCTTAATAAAACAAACTGGATCTGACAGCAGACGGAATGCACACAAAAACCCTCGCCTGGAAACGAAAGCACACTGCAGACTATTTCAAGTTCATTATCTTCCTTGGCCAGACTTACACACTGCCACATCTTACCACTACCAAACACAGCAGCTAGAGGCAGCACAGAGGCTTGTGGTCTTGACTTCCCAAACCCTTCAAGTGCTGCCAGACATGTCCCAGCTGCCCACACTGGCTGCACTGCTTATTCATCAGGCAGGAGAAGTCACCAGAGAGCAGGTCCCTCTGTTCCAGGCAGCCAGTTCAAATCCCCACTGGCTCACTGCAATCAAAACTGGTTCTGTGCATCCAGGGACTCACCTCAGCCAACTGCCTGGCAAATCCTACCATCAGCCAGAAGGGATTGTGTGTGCCTGTAGACTAAATTCCCTCCTCACCAGCAAAACCTCACCCTCCAGAGCAGCAAGGTAGCATTAGCTGCAGCTGCACACACAGCACCAAGGGCTTTAAGTTAGTGCCACGACAGCTAACTGCTTGTGACCACTACCCCAACCAGGGCTGCTTCAAGTGCAGCAGAAGTCTTCCTCCAAGTCTCCCAGTCTGTGCCTTTGAACATTGGCTCCTGCCCTGCCCTCTAGCGTGGGCTGGTCTTGCTCCTTGCTGAAGATGCTCCAGTTATGCGAGACAGTATTACACACAGGAGTCTAAGCACCTAACAGAAGGTGTTTCATACAATAAGGCAGCATTTCACTGGATACCTCACTAGCAGAGAGCTACTGGAGAAGGGGCAGGTAACTGATATTTAGCAGCTACTGCATTCTAGCTGAAACCTTTCAAGATACCTGTGGTTTGATTCTGGACTCCAGAAGCTGCACACACATTCAAAAGGGGCTCTTCTGTTAACTAGAGGATAGAACATGGTGACAAAATTCCCCTAACTGCTTTTAAAATGGTAATGTGGAACTTGCTTAGACTTGAAAATTCAGATTACAGGAGGGTGTAAATGACTGTTAGTTACCACAGAACAGCCATTTTTTATTAACTTCACACATAGACAAGTCCCAACACATCCAAGAAGCCATTAGCTGGCCATACTGCATGAGAAAGGAACATTCAAAGTTTCAAGTCCTTCTATGTGGTTTTCATTTGAGAGTTTGTGTCTGCCTACAAATGCAGAAACAATCTTTTAAGAAAATTCATATAACCAAATTTCTATCAGTGTTCCTCACTTTTTAAACATGTGAAGGAAGGCATAGGATAAAAATTATGGTGTACTACAGAAGAACAGATCTGTATCCTAATCTTGAGGATCATATCTAAAGTAGATCCACTATACATTATGGCACCACCAAACACATACAGGGGGTACCTTTGAATCCTGGGGAAAAACAGTAATAGTAAGCCAAGAGGAGAGGCTCAAGCTGGCTTGCATCTACCAGCCACCAGGTGTTTAAGTTGCTTTTTTTAAAAAAAAAATCCCCAAACACCTTTTCCACACATGTTAGGAAGTCTGTTGACTCCCCCTCTTCCTCACAGGAAGAAGCAGGAAAAAAAGCACCTGAGAAAACCAAGACCCAAGCTGACAAAAAATGAACCTCCCAGACAATGAAGCACACAGCTGCTACATCCCATCAAGTTTGAGATCAACTGGGCAGATGCTCCCCACATAACAAGCTCTGGAAAATGCAAAGCCATAGTCTCAGCCCCAGTGGTCTACCTCTGTTCCAGCAGAATTTAAATGCTATGGGTTTCAGGTAGCCAATGTTTCAAGATGCAAACAATTTAGGAGTAGGATTCCAAGTACAATCTCTTCCCACAGAAGCACAGTCATGCAGAAGTCAGAACTAACAATTTAGTGGCACAGGTCTTGTGTTTGCAGCTCCTGCAAGTTTTGAGAAGGGTTGCAAATATAGGCTCAAAAGCAAGGGTTTTCTCCAATCCTCCTACCAGGCCTGCAGTTTTCACTTGGGGAGACAGGCTAGGCTGCATCTGATATAACGTCAGCATGTAGGCAAGATAATCCAAGAGAAGAAACTATCCTCCCCGCCACCCCAACTGTCACTACAAAAATAAAATTCCCTCTTTCACTAATAAGACATCAAAACTATGTGCTTAGTCAAAGCCTCTGACAGTAACACCTACATTTTCCATCAGGAGTTATCCAGCAGAAAGCCACTAGAGAGTTTAGGTTTAATACCAGCTTGGAGCTCAAAATGATGAATTTAAAGGAGAAAGCTGACAAAGACTGAACAGCCCAAAGTTACTCAGCCTAGATACTATCACCATAACACCATAAAAGCTGGTACAATTAATAGCAAAGCAATTGGCTCAGCACATAGAATAAGTCAATCTAGCAATCTAGTAGCAAGGAAATACTTGTTACCTAAGATGCTGTGACATTAAACTGGGTACATAAGCCAATAAACTTCTCAGTGCTTAGGAGAACCCCACTGACCCCAGACTAAGTGAAGCTACATTATTAGCAATTCTCAAGTAAGATCTTATCTTAGGATAACTTTACAAGAAATTTTAAATCTTCTTTCTTTCTCAATGAGGAAGGAAACCTGAAACATGTAAAGAATGAAATACTACTCTCCTGGGGGCTTCTCTATACTTGGAAGCTCTTCCAACTTGCTATTCAACTTTAAAAATTATGCCCCACTCTTCTGCTCCACTAATCATGTTCAGTTATCTTTGTCATGTTTCACCATCATTTTCATTTGCCAACAAACCAGTGCAGTCCACAACCTCCCCAGTCCACTACTCTAACACATCTAACTCAAGACACAAGCTTGCAGGGAGACAAAACGTTGCTGCCACTATCACTGTAGGCAAGAGCCAGTGCCAGTCAATAGCCAGGCCTTTCTAGTTACCTTCCTGAAGGTGTATCTGTACCTACTTCCAGCCAGTAAGCTTCACTTGTAAACAACTTGTAAATACAACATCACTTCTTTGGTGTCTTTTTTTGTATACAGTTAGCTGAAGCCCAACAGTTCTAGAAATAACACAACACCACAGTCGTACGAACAAGTCTCCTTATTCACAGGTCTCATATAACATTAAACATTAGCTTAAAATTCGTTCAAGGTACAGACAATTCCCTGAACCTTGACTTTCCACAAAGAACTCTCCTCCTCCAGGAGAACTCCACCCTAGCCAAATGCAGCAATTTTTCAAGTATAAAAGGTACCAGGAATCAAGCCTGAAGCATTCACCACTACTGGAAAGTGGGCAGTGAAATTACTTAACTATTGGGTTTGCCAGCCAAGCCCCCATAGGCAGGAAGTTCAGAGCAATTAGAACAGCACCTAGAAATCACCTACTGCAAAGACTAAATGGAGATCTCATCAGCAAGGCAGTGTCAAACTGCAGCTCTGCACAAAGGGTGGAAGCTCTCAGCCCTCTGTCCACTCCTCCTCCTCTTTTTGCTTCAACCAGTACAGGTATCCTCTGCCCAGAGGGGATTTGGTATCAGGCCTTTACAAAGTACGATGCTCACTAAGCACTCAATCAACCTACTCTTCCCTCGATGTGCAGGTACCAGTGGACAAAGCAGATGTGCAAGTAGCAGTGGACAAAGCAGCTGTACTGACAGCCTCAGAGCTCAAAGCATTCTTAGTTGTTGAAACCCTTGGAGAGAACGAGGTGGCAAGTAAAACATCAAGTGTCCTACTTGAAGAAAGCAACCTTTTTCTGGACTCAAAGGCAGTTTGGAGTTACCCACCCAGCAACTGACAGATGGGCTCTCCCTGTTGTTTACCTGCCTCCATAACTAGGTAATAATGTTTCTTTAGCACCCAGGAATATTGCACAACCCTGTGATTGTTTTAAATCAGTAATTAGTGTTGCCTTGTAGTTGAGCCTCCCCCTAATGCAAAGATGGTATCTTAGATTTCCAGCCTGACAACTCATACTTTTCTAATTAGCTGACAGGACATCCCCATGCTTATCTCAATGTACCAAGTGCCTCTGACTGTACTTCATGCAGAGACTCCTTCCACACCCCTGTACATAACTAACTCTCTTCAGACAGAGTAGCCACCACACCTCTAGTGCTCACCAGCACAGCCTGGCTGGTAAGCAAAGCACTGCCCATGTGGATGCAGCTTCCTTGCTGGAAGTGTCATTAGGTCTGCAGCAGAGGGTTTCTTCCTTCTCCCGCAGCACCAGCCACACTAAGGAAGCATTTGTAAAACTCCAGGCAGTTCACCTTCACAAGAACCATGCCTGGCTGAAAGCTTGCTATGACTCTGCTAAATATTAGCTGTTCCCCAAACTCGCCTGGAGTCTGTTAAGGGTTCATGTTTAAAGTACACACAGTAACCAATCCACATCAGGGCACAGCTTCACTGCCATGAGAAAAACTGAGGCAGATTTCCAGAATGAAGACTGCTGAAAGATTTCCAGGACTTTAACTATGGCCTTCTAACCCCCCACACAATCCTTCTAGGACACATGCTAGCCATGAAAGTTGCATTACCCTACCCTGGGTAAGATGAGAGATAAGCTTCAGATAACAGGAATTCTTATGCCTCAGCTGAAGGTTTGCATTGCTGCCTCCGTAACTGAACATACAGAGCTACCAATTTCAGCAAGGCATCAATCTTTAAAGAATCTCCACGCTAATGAAGCTGCAGCAAATCCAGATGACTTGCAGGTCACCTCAATGTGACCCCAATACCCTACACTAATGGAACCACTTTGCAGAGTGGGGGTAACCCTTCGAGAGCAGGGCAGAAAATTAGATGAGTTTTACCATCCTGTGTTTTCCTAATACAACCCCTCTCTGAAATTAGTTTGGTTTTAACTTTGTCCAAGACCAAGGACAAGTATAGAATGAGCTTTCAAGGTCTTCTTCCTTTTTAACTGTTTGAGTGCCGAGACACAGGCCAAAATCTTGCAATGTTAGGAGCTGCTCTGTGTGACTCTCTTGTAGGCATCTCGGTTCACATCTCCAAGGAATCACACTACAAACAGTTCATTAGGGGCCCACTGGACCACCGGGGAGGTGAGGAAACCTATCCTCATGACATCTACCCTGCGAATAGTACCTAAGTTTGAGGGCTGTATGTACAAAAATATCCTTCCTCTCCCTCATTCTGGAGATGTAACCTTACCTTAGAGCCTGTAGACTCCAGCTCTGACACCTGTGGGACCCAGGCCAGCAAATCATACAGCACTGGCTCTCTCTGACTTCCAGCTCTGCTCCACAAGGTGTCAGAGCCAAGGGTGCACCAGGTCCCCAGAGGGGCTGTGATGATGCACCCCAGAACAGAGGCGGTGTCCAGTCCCCTCCCTACTGCAACTGCGAGAGTGGGACAAAGCTTTCCAGAGTCACATCCCAACACCCTCCTCCACAATCCATCAGCAATATTGAATCATCTGGAAAAACATGGGAAGAAAAGGCTTTCACCTGTAGCCTCAGATGTGTAAAATGCTTGTAATCTCTATTTGTATTGCAACAGGTGAAGTCCCTTAGGCTAAGATGACTAATTTAGCCAGTCCTGAAGATGAAAAGCATCTCTTAATGTATATCAGTTGAAGAAAAAGGTGGGAGAATACCAAGAACTTCCTATTTTATAGGCAGGAATAGGGCAGAAATTCAGTCCCTTTCCCAGAGCCACTGCAAAGCAAGTCTCCAGAGGCAGTGGGAACTGATGGCAAGGCAACACCCTGGGGAAAGAAAAACCCCGTGCCACCACATGCTGGTACAAGATCAGGATAATCTAGTTTTAAAGAGATCAGTGGGTTTGATATAAATTCCATACTCAACAAATCCTCCAGGACCTTCTTATCCCTACAGATATATGTATAACTGGTTAGTGACACAGAAGAAATAGGTAAGTTTTTGTGTACAAGTCCAAGCCAGAACTACCCTGGAAACAAGTACTTGAGAGAAAAGTGCTAGCAGTAAAATGACAGGCTGGAATGGAAAATTAATACACAAGATCATACCTTGGGTACAAGCCCTCAAGGGACACTGAGTGTCCAACTAAGCACCTTTCAGTAAGATTTCTTCCCTCTGCACCCCCCAGTTTTCTCAAAACTTGTATGTGTATTTTAGACAATCTTAACAAAATGTGTGTGATGTGGGAGTAAAGAAAGGAAAAACCCACTCTGTGCTGTCTACACCTGAAGTAAGTTCATTCACAGACTAAACTCAGGCAGATACTGCAGCCACAGACAAAAGCACCTCCAATTCTAAGACAACGATTTACACACATACTTGTGACAACAAATCATGCCAAGGTGCTGCTGACACAAAAACCAGACACCCAAAACTGAACAAGGCAGAAGCTCAGACAGGAGCTTATAATAGACTAGCTATTGGATGCAACAGCAGCAGTATGCAAGTCAACAGTTTTGGAAAAAGTTTCTCTTCTTGATCTCTCTTCAGGCCTCCCAGCTAATGTGCCCTCCCCGCCCCCCCACCTAATGACTGTAAACACAAAATTGTCTGCATGACAAAACAGGTCTCTTTACCTACACCTATTCTCCAGGGCTGCAAGCCCTCATGGAAAATTGTTGGCCCAAGACTGGAGAACTCCCAGCTGCAGTTCAACTGCTGACAGGGGCTAGCAGAAAGCACCTAACCAGCACCTAGGACCAGTTCAGCTCCAGGGAGGGGAAGGATGGTTACCCTCTGTGCTCAGGCATAAGCAGATTCTTATTCAGCTTGGCATTTGCAACCACACATAAGCAGATGGCTGAAGAAATCCCCCAACACAGGCAGCAAGGGATTGCAGAAAGCCATCACTACATTAACAGTGGGCAGAGGGAGCACAGGACAGCGAGGAGCAGAAAGGGGGTTTGTTTGACAATACCATGAATTGGGCTGAACTCTAGTGGCAGTTAAGAGACTGCTAGGCTGAGAAACCACCTGCAACGTAACAGGCAGAGACATACCTGCAATTCCTCTCTTCTGCTCAACATCAACTTGAAACACAGGTCAGAATCTGACTCCATTTTGATCACATCTTTGCCGCAGCAAATCACTGTTGGCTCAATTTGGCTTTCTGAAATACCTCAGAATCTAAAGCATCTACAAGGAAGCTGTAAAGAGAGAGCCCCTGCTTAGACCTGAAACACAGAAATACTGCACCAGGGACTGGCCCAATTAGGCTGTTTAGCCCATTATTTTGCTGTTGGGGAAAATAAATTACAGATTTTTAAATCTCCCCACTCACTTCCAGTAACTACTGATAATGACACTTTCCTAACAATTTTGCTGCTCCTACTGGGCTTACTGTTTCTAGATGCAGAATGGACATATCCCTCCTTGCGTCCTTGATTAAATTACAGAACAGGAAACCAAACACCAACCATTAACTGAGATGAAATCTTTTGGAGAGCACCTGCAGCCTCTCAGACCACAAAACCCATGTTGCCCTCCTGTAACTTGAACAGTTACAACTCCATCCGATTTGTTTGAGTTTTGGGGTTTTTTTGTGCAAGAGCACTAGTGCTGCCAAAAAGAGAGGAGAAAATGATCTCATGTTTATGACAGCAACAGCCACTAGTGTAGCACAAAATGCCACGGAACTGGCCTGTGTTTAGCTCTTCAGTACCCTGCTGTGCAAAGCTCTTAACTAGCTCACATCAGACTTTCAGATAGATTTGAGGACTAATAACAGGTTGGTCCAACAGACCATATCCAAAACACTAAATGAGCTCTAAAGAAATGTGCAATGCAAACTTCAACCCTGCGTAAGTTGATGAAAATTAAGAAACTGAGCAAGAGTACACCATTAAATGAAGTGTACGCCATTAAACAGCAGGGTAAAGCTAAGGCTGTTCTGCACAAGACTGCCACAAACATCAAGCCTTTATCGAGGAAAGAAGCAAACCCCTTTCCTCACAGCCAGACTGCTTACAGTTTAATAAAGTCACAGTCTGAACAAATTAATAGACAAAACCAGTCTATTTTATTTACTTAGCTGAAAGACCTTTACATATTTGCCAGCAGTTTTTTTTTCATGCACTGGCAAGCACCACTTAAAGGTGTGCTGTCAGAATCCAGGAGGAAGCTTCAATTACAGCTGCCAGCCGAGAAGGCGTTTGCAGCAGTGAGCCCAATCCAGAGGCACGCCAAGATTTCCAGCCCTAGTCTAGGCAAGGCCCGAGATAATGAGACACTCAGGGTGACACATGAGCCAGATCCAAAGCCACCTGAGGCCAGAAGGGTACCTGTAATGAACAGTCCACAAGCTTTGTGTTACTCTCACAGAAATCTGCCTGGATGCTGAAAGAGGGAGATGCATGTGGGGGGGGGTCATTGCTTTATCTATCTGAACATTTCATGTCCAGACTTTCACACTTCTTATAACACAGCACGACCTGCCCCCAACACAAAGGTTGTTGAGGGCAAGATCTAGCTCCTCGTGTTGTAACCCATCATAGCAGCATTGAAGACTTGCTGTCAGCTCTCATCTTCTGACAACCAACAACCCTGACCAAACTGCCTGACGGATAGGGAAGGATTGCCCAATATACAGGAAAAACAGATAAATCATTTCAGTTTAAGTTTTACTGTTTAAATATCTGGGGTTTGTAACACTTAAGTTGTAGCTCAGATTTAAGACTCCTGCAGAACTCCAAAGATGACTGGAGGACTAGCTCGGTCAACTGTAGGCACTGTCTAAGGGAATGTCACATGAACTACAGAAACATTTCCACCTCACAAGCATGCTGCTGTCTCACTTATAGCACTGTACATTATCAGCCAAGTGAGGCAAGGCCAATGTGTTTAACTTCATGGCATTTTTCTTCTTGAAGCAGAAACTCTTGAAGCTGTCTGATCAATTTCAAAGACTTCACAAGAATGTTGCAGGCATCGGTGTGAAAAAAGTTCCATTTATGTTGGCAGCAATTTTTTTTTAAAAAGTGAGAAAAGTGTGACTATGAAATACAGAGAGGATCATGGCAACGGAGTTTATCATTACTCTGTCCCTCTCGTAACTTCCAGGCTTCAGTCCCACTAACTGACAGCGTTCAACAGAAAACAAGCAAGAGCTGGACTTTGCCAAGCCCAGGACTGCAGCACAAAGGCTTGTCCACACAGCGAGCTACGCTGCCATGATAAGGAAGACCCTGCATATGACAGTATTGCAGTTCCATCCTGCACTTGGTGTAGTCTTTTGCTCCCACAAAAGCTCACCACTGTTGAAAGTTCTCAAACATATCCAGCTGCAGCCCTCTCTCCAGTTGCAAACCTCTTCAATCTAGTTCAGAACCCCACACAGAAGCAAACACTTACACTTTACAATGGCAATTAATGCCTTTACAAGACCTAATTTAGGAACAACTGATCTAAATGGTAGATTTGCATCATCAGGTATCAAGCAACAATACTTTGGTTTGTCTTCAACAGCACCCAGATGGCATGAAGAAGAGCATGTGGCAGAGATGCAACTGCTCAGAAGATGCAGAAAAATGGTCTGCACTCCTGAGCAGCAAAATGGACTCCAATGTATTTGCCAGAGATGCTGGCACAAGCACCGGGGTGGAAACCACATCTCTGCCCTACCAACACCAGCTCAACACGTGCTTCTTTGCTTAACCTTTGTCTCCTTTACTAAATGCTGACTTATGAAATAAGACTGCAAGGGACAGAGAGATCTATTGGTCAGAACAACCCTCACACCTGGGAAGTCTCTGCTCTACCCCACCACAGGCTTCCCATACAACCTTGAGCTTGTCACCCTGCTTTGGTTTCCCACCCTTCTCGAGAAGCTGCGCAGGAGGGTGGGGAAGGGTGCAGCTTCTCCCTTCCTCACACGTATCTGAGGACATATATGTTGACAATACCTTAAGCATAGCTGACACAGGCCTGAGCAAACACACTGACAGATAACTATGTTTTATTTACTCAGAGCATCTCCCCAAAGCACTTTTGCAGGATTTGACTAATGATCAAGCTACCTCTTCATACAGGCACAAACTTCCAATCTTCATCCAATTTGCATTAAAGGTTTTGATAGAAATTAATTAAAGCATGACACGTGCATAAGAGGGCCAGAGGCAAGAGCTGAATCCATCCAAATCCAGAACGGTTTTAAAAACGCAGCAGCCTGAAGACATTACCATAACCCCGCGCTGACGAGCGAGCACAGCGGGGCCGCTCTTCGCCTCCCGTCCCCAGGCAAGCGCTCGTACCCGCGGAGACCCTCGCACAAGGCCTCTGCCCTGCGACGGCCCGAGCACCGCCGCCTCCCGCCCCGCGCCGCTGCCGCCCCTCTCCCGGCCCCGCTCCCGCCGGGCGGCATGGCCCCGAGCCGTGCCGCAGAGGAACCCCCCCCCCCCCGGCCCGCACGCGCCCCCCCCCGCCCCCGGGCGCGCCCGCGGCGCCGCCGGACCGAGCTCCCGCTCCCCTCTAACAAACCCCACCGCTAGGCCAGCGGGGGCCGCGCTCCGGCCCGGTGCCGCGGGCGGGACGGCCCCGGCGGCGCCCGCCCCGCCCCGCTCCCCCACGGCCGCGCTCCCCGCCGTCACCCGCGGCGGCACCACCAACCCCCGGCCGCGCCCCCCCCGCCCCCCCCCCCCGCGGGCCGGGGCCCGCGCCCCCGTCGGGCGCGTCGCGGGAGGCGGCGGGGCGGGGGCCGGACGGCGCTCAGTGCCGGCGACGGCGCCCGCTGCGCTGCCCCCCCCCCGCCTCTAGAAGGCCCCGGGCCGGCGCACGCAGCGCGCGGGGTGGCAGCCCCCCGCCCCCCAGCTGGCTCCATAGAGCGTGCCGCGGGGGCTGGGGAGCGCGCGCCTCCCGCCGCGCTCTATGGTAGCGGGGGGACGCCCCCCGGCACGGCAGCAGTGAGGTCAGTGCGTGCCGTGCGCACGCGCGAGGGCGCCGCCTCCCGCACGCCCGCCGCGGCCGTTACGGGCGGGCTCGGTCGCCATGGCGACGGCGCCCGCGCGGCGGGAGTCGTTGGGGCTGACAGGGCCGCCGGGCGGTTTGTCGTGAGAAGGCAGGCAGGCGCTTATCCAGGCATATCGGGGGTAAGGGGAGGCCGAAAACCGAGTCCCGACTGAATCCCCTCAGCAGAAGGCCTCGGGGAGCGCAGTGCTCCTGGCTGGTGGGCCCAGCTTGTGGGAAGCTTAAACGTTTTGAGAGGAATTCCTAATACTGGGCAGAGAGAGCTTGGGGACTACGTGCTACCGTGTGGAAAGAAGCCTGAAGCTACGTGTCAGTGCATAGCCCTCCCCGCTTTGTAATGATTCCCTATTGATGGAGACAGTGTTTTGTGCAGTCTTAGTTCAGAAGCTGCATTCAAAAGCAACTAACTCCTTCCCCTAAATGGAACGAGCTGCAGCACTCCTACTAAATGACCGGGGCAAAAACAGGAAACAAACTCCCTGTGCATAGGCTCTTTACCAAGACACGCTTGACCATTTTCTTCCCTGGGTTTAGGACTGCTGCTTTTGCGTTGGTTGTCCTCATCTTGCGATGGTGTCCTCATCATCCTCTGCGATGCAGAAAGCAGTTGAACTCTGTAAGGTAGTTTAACATTGCAGTTTCCAGCAAGCATGTAGTCTGAGCCATCAAAACAGTTCATACAGAGGAACTGTACGTGGAAGAAATGGTTCCTTTTCAGTTACAACTTCTTGAAGTAATAATGCCCTTCTTCATGGCTCACAGTTTTGGCACAGGAATGGCTTTTGGCAAACCCCCTCCAAATAATACTAAATTTGCTAATTTGTTCTTTCCTACCATCAGGTTCCAGAGCAACACGTAACTGATGCTTCATATGAAGGAATCGTCATAGGTCAAACGTAAAAAGTGGAACAGGCTGCACAGATGTCAAGAGAAAGCTGGGGATATTAGTGCTTGAAAGGATGCCAGCTCTGTGTAAACGGAAAGCAGGTGATTACAAACCAGCTTGGTTCTCACCCCCCAGGCAGTAGCTAATCTCCCAAGAGCCCTAACTGGCTAAGTACTACCCACGGGAGAGACAAGTCAGCTCTGCTTCACCTACTGCGGCTTTCCACTCCCCACATGACTACCCGTGTGTGCTCAGAGAAGGGTCAGCCCCTGTGCCGAGTGCTCTCCCTCCGTAGCTGGGCAGTTCTGCAATGAGGACTCCAGTCATTTGCCCTTCTCTCATTCTGCAGTCTCCTAAACAGCAGCTGAGGACAGGGTAGGATCGTCGGTACATTAATAAAGCACCAATCATTCCAGTTCAGCTGAATCTGTTAGAACTACAGGCAAAGTTTTCTTGGAGACTCTAGACAGTTCCCCCTCTGCTACCTAAAATACCATCACATTCCATTTTGAGCAAGAAAATGAGATAAAAATTGATCAAATAGTTCTAAGTTAACTGAATTATGACAAGCAATATTTAATTTAGCTTTAGTAAGAAATCAATATTTGTGTACCACACGTTTGCTGTGAATTCATTCTCTTCAGTGTTACAATAAAGAGGCCCTTGCCTTGGAAATCTCTCCATAGTGCCTTCTGATATAATTGAGGTTTTGGCTTTTTTTTCACAGATTCTTACTTCTGGTGATTTTAGAGTCACTGTTTGGCAGGCTAAAACTTCATAAAGAAATTCTGAGAGAAACAGTTGGCTTGGTTTTTAAGTACTTTTTTTTCCTCTTCCTAGATAAAACTTGCATAGAAAATAACCTTTTTCTTTTCCCTTTTGTTGCAAGATTTCAGGTGACAACTGCATGAAACTTTGAAGCTTCCTCACTGGGAAATCAACAGATAGATGGCGGACACAGTCTTTATGTGTTTGGTTCACATTTTATTATAAGACAGGTAGAGTCTCTGCACAGAAATAAATTTATCTGTCATTTAATCAGGTCTAATGTTTTAAGTTTTTTTCTGTTATTACATGACCATTCCCTTGGCTCCCTGACTTTTAGAACAGTTTATGCCTATATTTTTTAAGATAACCAAATTGTTCCATGAGCAGCAGCACTGATGCCCGGTTTCCTACAGATCTGTGTTCTTTGTCCCTCCAATCCGCCCTGCTGTCCCAGCAGCCCTACCTTCCCTTTGTGTGTCCTGTAACACTCCCCTCTAAGGAGCCACATGCAGCATGAGGTACGGTTAGTCCAGGGCTGTAAACCCAGCAGGCTGCTGCCAAAGGACCCACGCCATGCCCGAGCTCCCTCCTGCCTTCCCACAAGGCTGGCAATTATTATTTCTCTTCTCCAGTTCTCACAGAACTTGGGATTCTTTCCTCCTCCCTAAATGTTGAGAAGGAAAAAAGGAGGGAGTTAGCCTGACAGCTGAATAAAAGCAGACAGACTGATCACGTAAGCCTCATTTTCATTAGGAAGTCTAAAATACATCGTAACCTGCCAGTTTTCTTCAAACTCTTCAAAAGTAGGCAGTGAGGGCACCGTTCTGATTCTTGCCCTTTAGGTTTCTTAAAACTAATTGCTACTGCATATAGTATGGCACTACATCACACACTTTATCCTGCTTCCTCTAATAGAACACTGTCCTTTCATGGATTTTTTTTTCTTATCTTTCTTTTAGAGTCTCACAGCATCTCAGTATTCTTTAATTCTGCTCAGAGGAGGCTCTTGATTACACCGTGCTGTCTACCAACTCTCACAGGGACATCAATCTGCATTAGTTCCAGCACCACAACAGACCTGCGTCTCCATCACCTGTGACAGTTCACAACAGAAACCCATCATGAAGGCACAACTGTGATACCCCCAGGGCAACCAGATCTAAGTTTCAAGATGGAATCCAATCTGCACGGATACTTCAGCTTCTCCAAAGTTACTGTTAGGTGACGACCATGCTATTTCTAACCGGTCCTTGGGGATTCATCCTGGGGTGCAGAAAGGACACTCTAAATGAAGGAACAGCAGTAACCACTGGAGGAGCTGCTACCATCACACCTGAGTGCTTGATGAGGTCTTCACTTCCAGTGGTTTAACAGCAGGCATTTGGCATTACCCTTATAAATAACATAAATAAAGGTACTTCTTATTCTGCTCTCATTTCTGAGAGATCTGTATTTACCTACCTATCTCACATGCGGGTCTGCAGCACAAGCAGGACTAGTGCAGCAGAAAGGCAGGAGCATCTGTCTCCTGAGAGGACACTGTTCCCAGTGAAGCAAAGTGTCTCTCTCCAATCAGTCCACCTGCAAAGTATGCAGTTCCCCGCTTGCTGAGAACGGTCTGGTTCATCGTGAGTAGGAGGTGTGTGCCCATATATGTGCAAAATAAAGCACGGTCCATATGCAAGATGAAACAGGAGATCAGCTGATGGACACCTGCAGTGAGGGCACAGAAAGCTGTAAGGAAGGGCAAAGTAAAGCCAGAAAGCTTTTTTAAAAAAACAGGACTGTATGGACATTCTAGCTTTCATTTACCAACACTGCTCTTTCAGACAGAAACAGAACAAGTGGGAAGCAGAGGGATGGATTGGGAGGGAGAGAGGCTCTGTTTCAGTAGAAACACTGACTACACCCGAGTGACTTGCTCCTCTCCCTTCCTCCAGGGCCCGTTTCCACAATGTCTGCTCGGAATCTGAGGGCCGAGTGCTCCAAGGAGAAATGTATTCATTTATGAATGACAGTATGATGACGTAGTTGCCCATGACAGCAGAGGATAGCAGCCACCAGAGCCTGGCTGTCCCTGGGCTGCTTCCCCAGAGCGGAGGACACTGCCATGCAGACTTACGTACTGTGCCAACCTGACTACGTGCACAGCTGAGGGGGAGAACAACTTCGCCTGAGTTGACATTAACACTGCATCTCTCCCTTTGCCACCTCCTGGCACTTCCATCTCCTGCACACATCACTTGAACAGACTCGTGCAGTGCTACAGAGAAAGCTGGATTGCTCCTGGCACAAGGATACATAACACAGGCCAACAGGAGGCGAAGCCCAAACACCCAGCCTCTGAGCGCTGCAGATCCCACGCTGGCACGGGCCCCCTGTGACTCACCTGCCCTACCTTACCGGTGAAACAGGGAACGAACTCCTTGACCATGCTGTGTGAGAACAAACATTTTAAACGGGGAAAGCACTACCTCCTTTGGATCAACATTAAGTTTAATAATTCCTCGTTCTTTCCCTTGTATGTGACAATTGTCACAGCCCCAGATTCGAGCACTTTCAGCTCAGACAATACACTCCTGCACTGCTATCTTTAATTGGCACTTTCCTGCCAAGCCTCAGCGTTTTGCATGGGGCTGTTTCCACATGAGAGCTGCCACAAACAAAGCAGCCCGCTGACCCACTTAACTCCCACGTGAAGGCACATGAAGCTTCGCTTCGGTCACCAAACAGAAAAGAGAATGCGAAAGCAGAAGGTTTTGATTAAAGGGAAGTGAGCAAATGGCTTCAAGGCTCATCGTGTGCACATGGGCATGTCTGCCTGCATTCACTCCTTGCAGAAATTTGGCCACCCAGGGAGAAATGCCACATGCAAAGCAGGTAGCCCTCACGCAGTGTGAAATGGGTTTGATTTGAGATTTCCCGTTGGCACGAAGGTCCTGTGAGCCATGAAACATCACCACAGGCCTCTTCCTCTGACCTGGAGTGACTGCCTCCAGGGAGGCAGCGGACGTTTCATTCTTCCTGGTCAAAAACATCAAGGAAGGTACCAATTAGTGTTAATTGTGGCGTTCTTTGTTTTGTGACTGAGTCTGGGCTGAAACCCCCCAAAACTGAACACAGGCTACTGGCAACAGCTTTCCACCCTTTCTGACCCGAGCTAGGTTTAATGCAGTAGCCTAAGAGCAGGTCTCCAGCCTTAAGAAGGATTGGCACTAGGTCTCATATTTGCATCAGAGACCGTATTTTTCCTGGCTGCCCTCAGGCCTCTGGGAAGAGACATTTACAGGTCAAACTAATGGGAGTCCTATTTTTGTCTTGCACTTAAATTTACATTAAACAACATTTCAGCTCCATTTCCTCTTCCCTCATAACTCCCCATTTACACTCTTTCAAATGGATTTACCTCTTCCTGTGCTTGTTTACTATAGTCATCTGCTGGCGTTATTTTATCTTTTTTCCACCACCCAAACACTTACAATTATGCTCATAACTCCTTTTTTATACTTGCACATCACACATGCACATACCTTAGCAGCATGGATTCTTTTAATCTTTGAAAAACATTTCCTTTTTATCCTCACCCAAATATTAAGCCAGCTGGAAAGTGACACATCAAGGTTAGGAATGCAGTCTGCTCCTGACAAGGAAAAAGTGCTGAGCTTTGCAAGAGAGGCTAAGTGGATTAAGATCCTTTTTAAAGATTAGGTCACCCTTCACCCCAAATGCACATTTCTACTGAAATTAATGGAAGCTCTCACAAAATGCAACGGGAGGGCTGACACTGAACAGCAACACAGCAAACATGTACCGGCAGCCCACTCAACACTGAGTGTCCAAATCACCAACTCCAAATGATTCTTAACAACAGACTGATTGAATCTATACTACGCATTAACACAGCAGGATTTCATCTTGTAAAATTATGAGCTGATGGGGAAAAAAGGCTGAGCTAGTAGTTCTCAGGATAAAAACTTGGGCTGTGATTCCTCTGATGTGGCTGCATTGACGTTACACCAAAGGACAGGTCTGGCTCAGGAGAATCCATACAGAAGCTAGTCCCTTCCACTTGTGCAGCTCCTGCCAGCCCCCTCACAAGGCTCTGGCAGCTCCAGCAGCTCCAAACCTGGGGCTTGTTTTTCAGGATACAATTCAATAGAATGCACTTTAAGCATCGCCCAGCTAATAAACCACAAACATCATGTCTTTGTGTGGGACAGCCGAGGGAAAAGCCTTATAGATTTGTTGTACATTTCCTCTGCCCATCGCTTCTGGGCAGATGAACCCAGACCTTCTAACAGGCAGGCCTGCAAACACAGCCCAGCACCTGAGACACACCGTATCCCTTCCAGCCCTCACATCAACAGAAATAAAAATCCTGCAGGCGACAAAGCAGCTGTGCTGCTGCGCAACTGGCACAGACCCCTGCTCACTGCCCACCGCGCGACTGCCTTCTGCAGGGCGTGCGGGCGAGAAACTGTAACTGAGCACACCCCGCGAGCAAGACAGAGAGGCACGGTACGGCCTTCACTCTCAAAACGGTGCACTGCTTTCAGCCTTGCAAAGCCACCCTGACAGAAGTAACCCTACTTCCCTGCTCCTTTTAAAGAAACCAAAACACATGCAAGCTGGGGGTTTGTGAGAGCACCGGCGGGGAACTGGCAGCCATGCCACACTGCGGAGCAAGCAGCCTGACTTCCAGGTCTGTACCTGCTCAGCAAGCCCTTCTCTCAGTCAGCACTGGAAAATGCACCGAAAAAAACAGGGCTTTCCAGAATCACTATCCTAAAAACCAGTTTTATTTGGTTTTCTCCTTCCCATTCTTTAAAACAAGTTTCAATCCAGGCCAGGCCCTGGACTATATGTGGTGGGTCAAGTGCAGGGTCAAACGTGCCATGGCTCACTGCAGACACCCACCTCACTGTCTCAAAGTCCTGCAGCATTTGTCCTCCCAATCCTGGCTGCTCTCTTCAACACCACATTTGAAGACGATTATAAACTGGCATTTTCTTCCCTGACCAGAGCCAAGCCTTGTGTAGGAGCTTCTCTGTAGCTTGTCCTTTCCCAGCACAGGAGAGCCACGTGGTTACTGGCCACAGCCTCCCGGGACAGCCAGCATCTCTGTCCCTGCCATATGCTTAATTAATGCTGGGTGGGAGAAGTGATGAGAGGCCTTGCTGCACCCGACATGGGAGAAAATGTTTCACTTCAGCAATTCTCACTCATGCAGTTACCCACTTCCTTGGCTCTGACAGCTGCTGGCCTTGGGCAGGGAGGGATGTGCCTGGGCTAGCGGTGCCAGGCAGCAGCCTGATGCACAGAAGGGCCCTCCCCGCAGCTGCTGCTCCAGCAGCACCCTGGGGTGGTCCCCACATACCTCTGGCCAAGAACGTGCAGATTATTGCTGCCTGGAGTTGGACGTTTCAAGACTGTGCGGGTTAGATTGTAAACTCTGGAAAACAGGATGTGTTTGGACAGCATCTTGGACAATGAAAGAGTCTGTCCAAGAAGACAACTCACAGGTACTCCTGGAAAATGCCTAATGGAGATCACATCCCCCCTACTCCTGTTCCCCTTTTGCCCGGCTTTCACCTGCAACACCCTGCCCAAGGCAGGGACGTGCACAGCACCCTCGCACAACGCAGCCCTACCCTGGCTGGCTGCATCACAGGCGAAGTGAGAACCAAACACCCCAGCGCTCTGAAGGGAAAGCTGGGAGAGGAGGAATTTCCTAGAGCTACCTTCTGCCTTGCTGGTGCTTTACCTGGAGAGGGGAGGATGTCACCCCTCGGAGCCATGCACAAATCCTCCCTTGCACCATGAGCTATTTGCAGACGGGTTTTAGCCTTGTTCCTCGGGGCTGCAGCCATTTTAAAAGCCAGGTGCATACAGGCTTGTTACTGGCAAGAGCAAGTGTCACTTGCCCAGCCTGCTCTCCTCCACTCAGGGCTCATGAGCAAGGACTAGCACTTGGACCACAGTTTGCAGCACGCTCCCGACACACTGCACAGCCTGGGCATCCCACAGCACTTCCAACAGGCAAAAGAACATCAAACTGCTTCTTTAATTTCAAGTAGTCCAACTTTGCCAAATTCGCCAACGCCTTTTTCTCTAGAGGTGAGCATTGGCTTCATCATTCCTTTCTCCCCTCTATTTTTCAGCCAGTTCTGCTTTTCTTCCTCTACCCCCATTCCTCTCTTACTTCCAGTACTTCATGTGCTGAGAAATGCTGTGCAATCCTAAGCCCAGCTCCCCTTCCTGCAAAAGAGAAATCAGAATAGAGCCTAGATTAGCAAACTGCTAGCACCTAAGTGTTCCTGAAGCTTGCAAACGGCACTACATACATAGGTGTTCAGTAATCCAGCTCCACAAAGTCATTCTTTACAGAAAGGCAGAGAGCTTGCAAGTCAAGCCTTGAAACCAAAGCCCCACCGCTGCTAGTATCCCAGTAAAAAGAACTCACATGCCACCCTAAAAATCAGTGGCCAGGAGGTTTGTGTTTGTCCGAGATGAATGAGCAAATGACCGGAGAGACAAGAAATAAAAACCAGTGCAAGGACTGAGGCATAACTCATGACACAGCACGTCTGTCCACTTGCTACGGAAACTATGTTTGGCAAGTATCAGGTGTCCGAATTTCTGCTTATGTACATCTCCCAGGACAGCAGTATATTAATAACACAGGCAGCCTAAAACCAGAAGCTATCACGAAGAACAGATACCCTTCTGCTCAGTTCCTGGCTGTAGCCTGGGTATTGTTCTGCTTTACTCAAACAGCACAGAATTTTGTTTCCTTGCTTTTCAGATTTGCCATCTAAGCTGATCTCAATTGAAGGAAGACCAATAAACAAAAGGAAGGGAAAGGAAAATTACAGCAGGAAGCAAACGTTATTGTAAGCACAGCTTTCTTGAATGTCTTCCCACCAAGGCTCACACTGCCATGCGAATATGGAGAGCGAGCAGCCACCAGGGCGCTAGCTCAAAGGCACAAACCTTTCCAAGAGATCTGCAGAAGCCCAAGTCCCTGAAGCTCATGCAGCTCGACAGGATAGCCCAGGCACGGCAAGCAGCTCAAAAAGAAGCCAGAGTCAAACACAAAGAAAGCAGCAAGCAGGCACAGGCTTCCGGGCAGGGCCAGAACACGGGGCACAGAGAGGAGCACGGTAACAGCAGCAACGTGGGAAGAAAGCAACTCCAGGTTCAAAATGCAGGCCAAGGGGTTAGAATGGGGAGCACAGAAGGGAGCTGTTCAAGCTTCAGTGAGTGTAGAACTGCACTGGAGAAGACCCTCTAGATAAACTGTTTTTTTCTTAAGAGCAGCTTTAACTCAACAGCCTTGAAAAGAGTATTTGTGGCAACACCAAAGAAATGGGCGTATTTGATTAAGATGCATACCAGCTTTCTCCTGTGTTCTTAAATCGTGTTAGAGATGTGTTAGCCATGCCAACGCAGCCAGTCTCTCCAAACTGCCTGGACTCACAGGTTTCTTTATAAAACCAGGAGGCCATTTCCCAGGAAAACTTGTGCTGCTTTTGCCAGAGGGCAGCATGTGCCCGCACAACTGAAGCCTGCTGCCCCCCAGTGTCAGACTGCTCCCAACAGGCTCAGCTCCACACAGGAGAAAATGCAGCCACAGTTCTAGTTTGTCTTGACCCAACAGCCATCTTTATTTGCACAACACAAAGTTAGGAATATGGATTTTAAAAGAAAATTGTCCATTCTGGGCAGATGCATTTTTGCTTCTCTTCTGCCGCTCTCTGCTGTATGAAGTTGGGGTAGAAAATTTTTTTCAGAGCTGCATGTCAGCTACTAACAGATAAACAACTTCTGCCAACCACTCTGATCACGTTTATCTCAAACCTTAGCTGAGGATGTATTTTCCAGGGGGTTGAGGTGTAAACACTGCCAATTTCACACCAAACAATGCACAGAGAAGAAAACCTGCAGATGTACACAGCAACACTGCTACTAAGAGGCAATGACCGTCAGCGACCATCGGGCTGGTCAACAGATTTCCCTTAGCGTGCCTGAGATGACAAGCGTTTGATATAAAGACATGCTCATCCAAGTGGCTTCCCCGACAGTTTAGAGCTACAAAGGAGAACGATCTAATTTGAGTCACCGAGAGAATGTCACTATGATCACATGATTATTCAAGTGATCAGGCCAGATAGGACAGAATTAGCCAGGCCAATGGTTCAGATTTCTTCTCCTCTGCCAGGAGTCTGAGTCTTAAAATAGCCAAGAAATTGGTGCTAGCCGCCTACCTGAGCAGCCGGTTGTTATCACCTGGGCTTTCCTCTGAAATCTTCTGCCAAGCCTGACCTACAGCCAACAGCAGTAGAGAGCGTCTCATCTCAGACAATGAGAGATCAAGGCTAAGCATGTGCCACAAAACCCAAACTAGAATTTCTGCAGGTCTCAGATTTGCAAAAAAACTCTAAATTCTAATTGCACAGTGAAACCACATCTTCGAACAGGACTGGTTATCTGCAGACAGCTATGACAGGTTATGTTGGAACAAGAATAAATCTTGATGCACAAGAATAAATCTTGATGCACAACAAAAATTGTCAATTGTCTGGACTCGTACTACTGGTAACAAAACCCTGCCTTGCTATTCCTGGTTCACCCACCCAGAGGCTTATTTCAAAATTGCAACGTGCTTACCACCCCCTGAAGCAGAAGACATCCTTGTTTCACGCAGACAGCGGAACTAAAATACAATGAGAAGATGATGCAGGGCTCAAAGGACAGCAGAACTCCTAATAAGGCCCAGAGTGCTCCATTACTGATGCATCTTCTCGAAGAGCTGTGCTTAGCTGAGAGCAGCTGTACATAAGCTAGTTGTCACCATTTGCTCCCCACCACCGTTCAGCAAGAAGTCCTTCCAAAAGCAGCCACGCTTTTGGTCCTTGAACATTTTCTGAACCAGGCAACAGCACGTTTGTGGCACACAAAACCCCAGGGAATTAGCGTTACCCCTGCCTGGTCAGCCCAGAGGTAAGCAGTACATCAGTACGTGCGCGCCTGGCACTCTGCAGCGTGTCGTGTCTTTTGCACAAGCATGTGAGGAGTGAGCGTAGCTGTGACTCTGGCTCAGCCACCAGCCAACAGAAGAGTTGCCCCACGTCCTCCACAGCAGGGTGCACTCTCAAACACAAATCTTTTGCCTGCATAGGGAAATGAATGGGAATCTTGAATGTGAGTGACTTCAGCCATCTCCCTCTCTCTCTTACCACCCTCCTAATCCCAGTCCTTTCCAAGTCCGCAGCAACCACTCCGCATCCTGGCAAAGGCTGAGTTTCCAGGCACTGCTGAAAGCAGGGTCGAAAGGCACTGGCTTACTCAGGCAGTGTGGTGTTCTGCCTCTGCCCTGGACAGTACAGGCAGAATTGACTGATCACAAACAGAAGAAATTCAAGGTGTGTCTTCCTTAGGGAAAAGAAATCCCTCGCCCTTTATTTATGTAACTATGTGAGAACTCACATGAAACGCAGACATTCAGTTAATCCGAAGAACCACTACCAAGAGCCAACGCAATTGAAAAACAGTTACTTTTTTTTTTTTTTTATAACCCATCGTTAATTATAAATGCAAGATACAGACCGAATCAGCAGGTTCTGAATGGACAACCTCACGTTTTCTTTCAAAACAGTGAGCGCTAGAGCCAAGTTACTGAAGGTTCTGGCAGGACGGTAGGCGTGTCACAGCACAGGCGCTTGTGAGCACCGAGTCAGGAATATCTTCAAAGGCAGAGAAGACTGTAGCTCCTCTGATGGCTTAACAGGAGGGGAAGGATTTGTGAATAGTTTCCTAGCCTAGAGAAGACTGAAACAGCCTCCTCAAGATGCACTGGGCCAGGGCAGTAGAACCATGAGAAGCTCCACCTTGCCCATTTTTGACTTGAGGAAAAACACAGCTACAGCCATCAAAATTTTAAGTCTATTTCTGTTTCTTCAGGTCTTGTCTTATCCTTGGCTGCTTCTTTGGCCTCTGCGCAGCATTCTTAACACTGGCAGGGGGCAGTCTGAGAGTTATTTCATTGTCTTCTGCGTCATCATCCCCCTGAGCAGCTTTCCGGCGCTCGAGCACTGTTGGGGTGCAGACTGGAGTAGGATCCTGAAGAGATCAGAAAAACACGATTCACTCCAAAGCACCTGCCAGAGAAAGTTGTCACTGCCTCTGTGGTACTGGCAGCAGCTCAGCCTGGCTCTCCTTCAGAACTTCCACATGTTGGGGAAAATTGTTTTCCTTTTATAACTAGGTATTTTTGTAGACAGTGTTTTTTCAGACAAAAGTGTCATCTTCAAAAAAGCATACGTGAAAGGCAAAAGTAAATTAATTCACATTTTCTAAAATGTCATTATGCACATCGCTTTCTAAACTTTGTATTTCCTGACTCAAAGCACTGAGAAAGCCAAGAGGAAAGGAATCGGGGCAGGGGGGGAAGCATATCTGAGGCTGGCATACAGAGGTGGCACATTCAAACTGCCACATTCAGCAGAGCTGAAATGTCCCAGCTTCATTATCTCAGTAAGTTCTCAGAACTCAGCTGACTGAACGTATGAGTTACCCTGTCTTCCTCACAACCAACCGCATCCCAATTATCACAAGTAAATCCAATAACAGTAAAAAAAGCCAACACCAAACTCACAACAGTGATGAAACGAAACAGAAATGTTAATACCTGACAGGCTTTTCAGACTGTCAGTGCCCCAAACCTCAGCCCTGATGCTCAACTTCCTTTTTGTTAAAAGAGGCTGGTTTTGTAACGTAGCGCAGACGAACAGAAGGGCGACAGTAAGGGGATCATTTCATACCAGTCTGAAGCGCAGATGTAGGTGGTGAATGGGTGCTGGTCCCCAGCACCCTGCACTTCTCCTGCCCCAAGCTAGTGCTGAACAGCAGAGGCTGACAGCAGACGCGCCACTGCCTGGACACGCCTCGGGACAAGCACTGCTAGTTACAACAGGGCGAGCAGAGGCCTTTGCTGCTGAATACTCCTACAGGAGAAAGAACTGAGAGGATCCAACCACCCTCCCCCATTCCAGAGTGTTAATCCATCTCAAAGGAGCTACTTTGGGCACAAAAATTTCCCAAGCAAATGCTACCCAGGTTTCCAGGTGCTGAAATTAATAGGAAGAAACCAGCTGCAGACCTGAAACACCTTCCCCAGTGCGAACAGCGGGGCGTGTTGCTGGGCACCACCAGGGCTGTTCGGTCTTACCTGGCTGCTCAAAGAAATGTTCAGTTTTGACTTCTTGGGAATTTTAACTTTTCTTCTCTTTATGGAAAGCTCCTGTGCAGCCTAAGAAACAAGACAGATCAGGTGGATCACTACAAACTTCCCTGTGTGAAGATGCAATCACTTAACAGTCTGCAGGTTTCTTTGCTTCAGAACTACAAAAATCTTTTGCTACAGCAATTAGGTTTGAACTAATAAAATGACTTAAAGTGCCGCAGAGGTGATCTGGTTTGAACAAAAACACCCAAAGCAACATAAGAAAGGCTGGTACTGTGCATTTTTAAAAAATGCCACGTTAAATGGCATTGCTTAAAATTCAAGTACTTCACCCAAGCACTCTGCAAATGAGCAATATGCTCGGTTAGCTTAGGCAAGGCCTAGGGACGGAAGCTCTAGTCTTGGGACCTGCCTTCAAATACCTACCCTGCCAAAGCCCCCCACAGGGCCTGGGCAAAGCCCCATCGCTCTTCTCTGATCTACAGACAAGTATGAAAACCACAGGATACCCAACTGCTTACACTAACAACAGAAAAGGAACGTCTCCCCTTTGCTGCTACCTATTTGCTTCTCTAAAGGTAAACCCACCCATACACACAGCGCAACCCAGCGACAGCACGACGCTGATTGCCAGCAGCTTCTGTACAGTTCTTAACGCCAGCAAGGCTCCCTGGTGCTCCAGCGCTTTCACCAGTTCCACACAAAACACATGATTGTCTTGTATTTAGCACAACCTTAGAAACATGTTTTGCATAAAACACTCATCAAAACGATGCCCAACTTACAAACCCTGGGAAGTCATAATCGAGCCCCTTTTCAGCCAGCCTCTTCCGTAGAAGTTTCTCCTTTCGTAGCAACCGCTTTGTCATCTTTGCCTTCTGAACGAGTGAGCGTATCTTATTGTACCGCCTGACCGCTGGCTGAGAAGGCTTCAGAAATATTTTGTTACTGGTTTTGAAGAGGTTTTCGTGGACCCTTTCAGGAGATATGAACTGACCTGCATCATAAACATATGACATCATGTTACAGCAGAGCGACCCTTCTCACCAAACGTACTCACATTACGCTATCCCTTCTCGTTAGAACATTACCCACTGCTACAGCAGCGCAACGTTTCACGAACACAGGAGATGGAAAGTGATGAAATACTCATTAGTAGGAGAACTGATAATGGCTGGGTGGAAGAAAAGAACACCTTTTCAGTTTCACCTAGAAAACAGTCAGAGAAACTGGTGTTTCAAAAGTCGATGCGTATATAGCTCATGATCCTTTACAAAGCAAGTGTTGCTACCACCACGTCTGAGAAACTTGCTAATTTCATTAATTTTTTAATCAAAAAAGCCCCGTATGTCTAACAATACAGACAGCAGCTGTAACAGTTAAAAATGACAAAGAATTTCCACATTAAAGGGACTGTCTGCGCAGCAAACCCCGTTATGCCATTACACAACGAGCATTATCACCCTGGAGGGAAAAACAGCAGTAGTGACCAAAACGCTCCTGAGGGTGTTCTTTGCCCATGAAGGAAAAAACCTCAGCCCCACAGGAAATCCTTCTGGGACAAGACTTCATAAAAAAACTCCAAACAGTCCAAAAAAATAACAGAAGTGGATTTCCCTTGCACGTTAGCAGACTTACACTTCAGCTTGTACTTACACTTGAGGAGTCTCTCAGAGAACAGGTAGTTGTTCATTGTGTCTGCCACAATCTTAGCCACGTCATCGGACTCAAACTCAATAAATCCGTAGCCTTTGCTACCTCCTGTCTGCAAGCAACGACAGAAATAAATCTGAAACAATGCTTCAATACCTGGAGAACTATATTAACATTATTTTACGCTTCCGAAGTCATAACCCATTCTCAGCTAAACACGAGTCATTTCATAAAGTTTGGTGAAATCACGAAAAGCACTAGATTTAGTCCTAAACTGGTATGAGGTTGGTCGTAAATATGTATCTGCATATGAAACAAACTGCTCACCAATACCTATTTGTTAAAAAAAAAAAAAGAAAAAAGCTGCCCTACATTGCTGTTACTCCGCTGTTGTTACCAAGTGCATGTGGTGATATTGTAACGTGATGATAAATCCAGGAACGAGAAGTTAAAATGCATTGAGCAAAAAGCAAGAAGAAAGCCAAACCGGAATCTTTTCCATGACATTTCACGTTCTACCTTGGATTGGCGTGTTCCGGCAACACTCTCACACAACCGCATTTCCTTAGGGAAAAAAGGGGCTAATTAACTGCCGCTGGAACCGCTCCTGCGCGGCCCAGAGACGACGCCTCATACGCTGCCTATCAGCCTGGTGCTCGTTTAGCAAGCGTTATTTTCACCACAAGCAAGCAAGCGCGGTGCCCCCCTCTGCCCACTCACGAAACTGCAAAAAAGCTTTCCACGTGGCGCGGGGCACCCGGCAGGCGGGCAGCCACGGGCGGAGCCGCCGAGGACCCCTCGGGTTCTCCAGACCGGCGGCCTGCGCCAGGCAGAAGCCTCAGGGCCCCAAGGGGCGGCACGGCCCAGCCAACCCCCCGGGGGGCCAGCGGCGAGGGCCGGAGCCCAAGCCGGGCGCGGTGCTTTACCTTCCTCCCGGGCCGCTCACCGTCCCGAACTGCTCGAAGTACTCGTGGATCTGCGGCTCGCAGAGCCCCCGCGGGAGGTGCCCCACGTACACCACGCCCGGCGTCAGCTCCTCCTGCGGGACAGGCAGCAGCCGCGTCAGGCCCGGCCCGGCTCAACCGCCGCCCGCCCCGGCCCGGCCTGCCGCCCCGCGCCCCAGCCGCCGCCATGCCGCACTCCCCCCGCCCCCGCCGCCGGACACCCGTCACTCCCCGCGCACGCGGTATCGCGCGGCGGCAAGGGCGCGCAGGCGCAAGGCAGCGGGGAGGCGGCCTCCCCGGCCCCAACCCCGCCGCACCGGGAGCGGGGCCGTGGAACACGGACACCCCCCGGGGCGAGCAGCGCCCCACGGGCACCCGTCCCTCCCGCCTCCTTCGGCCGTTCGGGCACTGCGCGGGGCAGCCCGGCGCGGCGCGGTCAGGCAGTCGCGGGCCCCGCGCCGGGGGGGGGGGGGCACCATGTCGGGAGCGCAGTTCATCGCGCTGCAGGGCGTCCTCACCGCCGACCAGGACATCCGCGAGGTGGGCGCGGGGCCGGGCAGACGGGGGGCAGGGTGCGCTGCGGTGAGGCGGCTCGCCTGGCCTGGCCTGGCCTGGCCTGGCCTGACGGCGCGGTGTGTTGGCAGGAGATCCGGAAGGTGGTGCAGGCGCTGGAGCAGACGGCCCGGGAGATCCTGACGCTGCTGCAGGGCGTGCACCAGGGAGCCGGCTTCCAGGACAGTGAGTGCCGCGGGGCCGCCTGCAGCCTTCCCCGGGGGAGCGGGGAGAAGTCCTCTAGGGGGAAGGGGAGGCACCCCCGGAATGTGCGGGCCCCTCTGTCGCGGGGGCCGGGGTTTCAGTCGGTTTCAGTCACGCGTGGGCTTCTCGGGGCCGCTGGTGGCGGGGGGGCGGCAGCTGGGAGGGTCCGAGCCAGATGAGTAGAAGGGCTGCTCTCCGTCCTCAGGAGACGCCGTTCCTTCCCTTTGTCCCCTCCCCAGCCTGGTGTTTCACGGCCTCCGTGCAGACAAGCGCGTTCCTTTTACAGCTGCTCATTTTGTGGGTTGTTGAATGGACTTACAGGTTCCCCACTAAGTGACGTGCATGTGGATTTTTATATTCTGCTAATTCTAACATGAGCCGTTGGGCCTTTGTGTCTGTACCTCCTTCCTCACCTCATTACCCCATCCCCCAAAAAGCTGTGATGCTCCGGGGGGGTGTTCAGGGTGGTGTGGGAAGGGGGGCTGAGACTGTGCGAATATAAAATGTGCTTCACATTCCAAAGTAAAAAGGGAATTTGCAAGGGCTGATAGAGCAGCAGCCGTCCTTGAAGTATGTTTGAGTGACAGCTGGAATTGTTCTGCTGGTTTTGAGGTTTGGGTTGTAGCCTGGTTCCTTGCTTTCAGTCCAAATTTGTTTAAGATGTTTGACGTAACATTTCTTGGGCCAGCCCACTTCCTCCAGGGCATGAGAACAGTGCTGCAGACCGTGATGCCAAATGTGCTCTTCCTGCTCCCTCATCCCCATTTTTAGACTTACTGGTGAAACTACTGGAATAAACATTTTTTTCCCTTAAATGTGTGACTTAAAAGTTAATGAATATCTCCTGAGAAGATGCAACCATTCTGACTTTCCTGGGGACTCTTGAGAGGAATTTGAGAAGGGGAGCAGTCTGTCAGTCTGGTGAACAGAAGCATCAGCCTCGCCAGGTGCAGTTTCATTCACCTGCAGAGCTGGCTGGTTGCCATCAGCCTGGTGATGTTGGCCAGCACAGTCGTGCTGGAGCTGGAGGCCTGGGATTTCTCCGGCCTCCAAGAGGGTATGTGTTTAGCAACGTGCGACGCCAGGGGTTTGACCTCTGCTGGCAAGTGCAACTTCCACCTACCTAGGAAATCTGGCAGTGCCAAACATTAGAACTGCTAATTGGCTAACTTATGCAAGCATACACTTATTTTCCTAAGCTGAGTAAACCTGTGGATGTTGTGACAGTTGTTTTGCGTGGGTATCAACTTCAGGGGTTGCTTTCCAGCATTTAATAGTAGAGACCCCTGTCTGACTCAGTGTATTTTCACTTGACTTTTAATTCCAGGGAGAGAACTGGTCCTGGAACTTGCAGAGTCTGAGAAGAGATTTGGAATAGTTAAAGTTTAAAAAAAAAAAAAAAAAAAAAAAAAAAAAAAAAAAAAAAAAAAAAGCAGCTCAGCTTATAATTTTTGTAATACCAAAGATAATTAATACATGCTTAATAGGTTAGGAGTTAACTCATGATAATAGACCTGTCAGCTTGTCATCAATTCCAAGCATAATAAAGAAAGTCAGTAAAGATTTAGATTAATAAAGGTTTACACCAGAATGATATAATGCCAATTAACAGAAGGATTGTTAGGGGGATAAATAGCATTTTTCAGATGTCACATATTTAGACTGCACTTTTATTTGATAGTGGTTGTAGTTCTGCAGTGTAGGGCTCTTAAATGTCTGTTTGGCTTGCTACAGCATCTCGTTTGTTGAGTCAGTACCACATTTTTACTAAGAAACTAGAACAATTCTTCCTGAGTAGATTAAAAAGGGACAAATGATGACTTCTGTAACTAAGAGAGGATTGTTCATTGCAACAGAGTTCTGGCTGGGCTTTGTAGCATCAAGATTTGTTTAGCCTTTGTTTATTCCAAGCTGTAAGAAAAACTATTAACGCTGTTAATAAACTATTGAACTGTAAAAATATTAAATGATAAATAAACTATATAAGCTAATAACTAATAAGCCAACCCACTGTTGATAACTACAAGTTCACAGGTGATGGAGTAGCTAATGATGCTCGGTGACCGCAGCTGTATTGCCATGGCTGGTTTAAGCTGGTGCTGCTTGTGCCCCCTCCCTGGTGCCAGCCTAAGTGGGAGACAGCTGACTTCCTCCCACAGCCTGCTCATTGATCCTTTCTAATTATTCCCACATCAGTAATTAAGGTAGGGTGATGAAAACTCAAGGAGACAGCAGAGTGCCAGTGGAAACAGCTCAAGGATTTGTACCATGTGAGCAATCCATCCTACGAAGAGGAGGGTAAGGGGTGGTGTGAGCTCTGTCAACAGAACTGCGGGACAGCTGGAGGTTCGATGGAGGGCAGTTTCCTGTACTGGTCAGTGGTATTTAAAATGTTGCCTTGCACGACGCCTGTTCTCCAGGAACTTCCAGTCCCTCTCGGCTAAACCTGTTTCCACTGAGTCTTTTCATCAAACCTTTTTCGCGGTGGGGCAGCCTCCTGCCCGCGGACAACAGCTGTTTCACAGTGCCGGCTTCTCTGCGGTCTCTCCCTGCGCCGAGCGTGAGGCTGTTTAGCTGTGGGATAAACGCTTCCAGGCGTAGCCTTTATTCAGCCGTGGGGAAGGGAAGGAAAACCAGCAGAGCCTCAGGCTGGCAGCCTCTGGAGCAGGGTTAGAGGATCTCTCTTTCAGCTTCCTCCTCTCCCTGTCCAAAATGGAGTTTGAGAACTGCTCAAAAAGCTGATACTGAACAGCGTGTGCTGCAGCCTGCTGTTAGCTGGCGTGAGTCTGAGTGACAGGTAGGGTCTTCGGAGGCTGGACATCAGCTTTGCTCACAAAACAGTGTGTTCAGCTTAGCAGAACGTCAGTGGTGATATGCAAGGATGCACGAGGACAGTTTGAAGTTGGGAGGTTATGTGTGCATCACCAGACACTGTTGTCTGAAGCTTTACAGTAAAGATTGTTTATTTTTGTCATGGGTTCCTTTGACAGAAGCCAAAATGCAAATTTATGCCTTGCTGTGTCCCCAGCTGCCCCGTGACAGCTTACATGACTGAGGCAGAGACCGTCGTTTGAGGATGGTGTTCAGAGGGCCGCTGTCAGTGAGCTTCACACATTTCCTTCATTCTGGCTGCACACGGAGCACTTCCAACTTTCCAACTTCTGCTTCCTGAAGCTTTTATTTTAAGTGCTCTTTTTTTTTTTTTTTTTTTTTTAAAAACCTGGAATTGATGTTTTATTAATTGAAAGAAGTTTTTAAGCACGGTTAAGTGACTCCTAGTATGGCTTGTTTGATAAAGATAATTCATCACAGCTTTCATGTTTAACTTCTATGGATCTTGATGTATAGAGTTTTGGATTACATAAACAAGATGCAGGAGAGCCTGTCGGGTTGATCTGCTTTCCTTGGCTCGTGACCAGGACTTCTGAGAGGGCTGCAGTTGAGAAGTCCTGGTTTGATCAGTTCTGTCGGGCCCTGGTACTGCGGGTGCAGTGTGGCTGTAACTTGTATCAATAAACGGGAGGTGGCAGTGGGTGGTACGTAAACAAGAGACCATTTCTCTGCAGAGGCGTAACATACACTGGATGGGCTAAACCCCAGTTTATTCAAATACGTTGTTTAAAGCAGGAAATGCAGTTTCCCGAAGGGATGTTGCACCTCATCTAACCTAACTCTGATCAGCAAGAGAAAAAATATCATCAAATTTTAAAATGGAGAAAGAAAAGTTGCATTTCCTGTGACTGTATGAGTCATTTGGCAGTGCTGCCCAGTGCATGTGCTTTCTTTGGGGCCAGCTGCTGTGCGCAGTGCGGTTCTCTTGCTTGTGATCTGGTTGTTGCTTTTTCTTCAAAATCACTGCATTAATGTGCTCTAGAACATTTTGTTTCTCTTCGTGTAACACCTGATACACCCAGCTGGCCACCCCCTTCTCTTACTCGGCTCACACAGCCCTGTTACCAGCTTGTGCCCAACCTCTGCTCTGTCCGTCCTTCCGCAGTGCTGCCTGTGCCCTACCACCCCAGAGCACAGCTGCCTGGGTGAGCTCATGGCGTGGGGCTTTAGCTGTGTCACTGCTCTTGCTGCCTTCCTCCTGCCCCGCAGTATCTCTTCCCATAGTCTCAGCTCTTCAGCATTTACAGACCCTCGAATGAAATCGCCCCTCTGCTGCATCTGATGAGATCTTACACCTGACGCCTTTTTCAGCCTTTCTCCATCTCTACTCATCATCTCTCCTTCAGCGCTGCCTGTTCATTGTCCTGCTCAGCGCGTTGCCAGGCTGCTTTGCTTGTTGGGTCGATCCGTAGGCAGACACCGCATCGACTCCGTGTTCTTCCATTCGTTCCCCCATCCGTCTGGATCCCCCATTGTCTCCTGGTCTGTAGGCTGTGTGACCTTTCCAGTGCTTGCTTCTGTCAGTGCCCGTTACAGAAGGGGTTCTTCATCCATGACATAAGTCTTATAGCAGCGGTTATTATTCCTGATTAGCAGTGATTCTCAAATAACACTGGGGCATCATAAGTTCGAAACTAAGGACAAGAGCAGATTAGGCAGCCCAAAGCTCAGGACCGTTTCTCATCTACCTGTGTGACTCGTGGTGTGACAATGAATGTTTCCTAGGTCGGTTTGAATGTCAGCAGACTATCTGGGACGCCAAAGGAGTGTACGTAGTGCTGTCTACCTTAGAAAACTCCCTGTTTACAAAACCCTGTTCTCTGCCAAGTACTGAATGTTGCGCTGTTTCTTTTTCAGTACCAAAGAAATGTCAGAAGGCTCGTGAACACTTTGGTACAGTGAGAACACAGCTGGAATCTCTGAAGACTAAGTTTCCCGCTGATCAGTATTACAGGTGTGCAGGATCACACACAGCCAGACGTGGATATGGGAATTCCTTGGGCGTATTTGGCATCATTACTTTGGAAGAATGATTTAAAGGTTTATGGGCCCAGTGCTTCTTCCTGGTTGAGAAGTAAACCATGGTAGAGAAGTGTGACATTTTTATCGATAGCACAGATAAAAAATGCTTTGGCTCAAGCACTCTATTTATAGCTTTTCACTAAAAATATCCAGTATTTAATTCTTTTTCTATAAACTTTTTTAAAAAAGGAAAGTTTAAGAAATTGGTGTTCTGTTGGAGCTGCCCTTGTTTCGGGGAGCAAAGCATTTGCTGCTCCATTAATTTCAGTTAAGTTAGGTTTGGGGCATTTCTGAAAAGGGAGCTCTAAATCTGTCATGAAATGGCTGTTTGATACTGCGGATGCTAAATGAAGTTGTCACCTGTGTGTTGTGTTTGCTGCCGGAAGGGCACAGTGTCTAGCAAGAACATTTCAAAGAACAAGAATCTTGTCAGCTCAGATCCGCTGAGGGAAGATGGGAGGGAAAGCCCTGCTTGTCTGGTGGGCACAACAACCTGAAAAACTCCATGAACCAAGCCTGTGTGCGAGAGGTGCGAGCAAATGCTAGCGTCCAGCGCAGTACGTGGGGTGAAGTTCTGGGGTACCAAGGAGAGGTGACTTAAGCTGGTGTCATTATGATAGGCCAGAAATACTGCAGAGTGCTATGTGTAAAGGTGGAAAACGTAATGTATACATAATGTATGCTCGTTGCCTACCACTCCAGTAATAGATGTTACTTATTTATACCTTGACTCGGTGTTTTCTTCAACAGATTTCATGAGCACTGGAGGTTTGTGCTTCAGCGGTTGGTGTTCCTGGCAGCGTTTGTAGTCTACTTGGAGTCTGAGACGTTAGTGACCCGAGAAGCTGTTGCAGAAATACTTGGGAGTAAGTTAATGTTGTAACTGCAGAGAAAAAGTTTGTGACCTTTTTAGACATTGCAGAACTTCATTTCTTCCCAAGAAATAGGTTCCAAAATTTATCTGGTATCTGATTTCATTATGTAAACAACAAACTCTTTTAGAAGGTAGACATCAGCAAACCTAATGTGAACAAAAATATTTCTTCATTAATAAGTTCCTCATCAATGAAGATTATTCATGCAAATTGCATAAATCTACCAAAAGAAAGTACAAGGATAAGAGCTTATTTTTCTCACTTTTTGCTTTTGGTGTTTAAAAAGTGTGGAAAACAGATTAAATTCTTACGCTGCAAGAGAATTGTGTCCTCCCAGAGCAAAGGATTTGACAAAAAAATCAGGAAAATATTTTTCTAAAAAACAACCACAGACCCCTCTCCTGTATATTGATGGAGATGCGGTTGTTCTGCTGGATCAGTTGTAACCTGTCGCACGTCCAGCTGAGGGTGTACAAGATGTTAAATCAAAGCGCTGAGAAGAGGCAGTAATTACATTGTATACAGGAAAAGGCTGGCTTTAGTTTTGT
Source organism: Gorsachius magnificus (assembly GCA_034008185.1). Lineage (NCBI taxonomy): Eukaryota > Metazoa > Chordata > Aves > Pelecaniformes > Ardeidae > Gorsachius > Gorsachius magnificus. Next base: position 13,609,416 of record CM067085.1, on the reverse strand, counting down.
AATAATATTTCATACATTCAATGTTTCAAATTAGGACCAGTAAACAAATGCAATTTTAACTCGCTGATTTTGCTCGTGTTCAGTGCCACCTGATTACCACTCTGCTCTTCATCTTAGTTGAAGCTGATCGAGAGCGGGGTTTTCACCTGGACATTGAAGACTACCTTTCTGGTGTACTAACTCTCGCCAGTGAGCTGGTAAGGAAGATATTCATGCATATATTTAGGTTGAAACTGACCTTAAAAAAAAAAAAAAAAAAAAAAAAGCAATGTGTTTTCTGACTTTGCCAAGTTGTGCCTGGAAGTTAGGATATGCAACACCTTGATCTGAACTTCTAGCAAACTGCCTCTCTGTATGCCAGAGTTGTTCCTCACTGATATTTTAAGATTTAAACTAGTCGCTGGATTGAAAATCCAGGATTATGGTCAACAAAAAGGTAGATCTAAGTATAAAGAATCTGACTGCCTGGAACAAAACTGTTTCATTTGGTGAAGTAACTGATGGGAACAGTGGCGTGATTTGGGTGGGTGCCTCCGCTGATGTTCTCCTGCCTGCCTTCCTCTCGTAGGCCAGACTGGCAGTGAACAGTGTCACGGCTGGTGACTATTCGCGCCCTCTCCGCATCTCAACTTTTATCAACGAGCTGGATTCTGGCTTCCGTCTCCTCAACCTGAAGAATGACTCCCTGAGGAAACGTTACGATGGCCTGAAATACGATGTCAAGAAAATTGAGGAAGTGGTTTACGACTTGTCGATCAGAGGACTCAATAAGGAGGCAACAGTTGGTGCGGGTGGAGAGAAATGAAGGATGCTCGTTTTAACAGCATCATTGATTACCTCAGATGGTTGCCAATTTAGGAAGCGTGCTAGCGAAGCCTTCCTACAGTAGTTTAGAAGAACTGCAGCTGAAAGCTGCTCTCTATTTTCTTACAAAAGGTGTAGTACGGGTGTTAGATCTCAAAATGTTTTGTAAAATCATGTCTAGATTAGGCAGGAGGCTCTCTGTTTCCAGTGGAATTCCTCTGTCAAAACACACGGTGCCGTTCTGTGTGCAGCAGCAACAGTGGTCGGTAACTCCCCTGAGCTGAGATTCGCATTAGTTCCGTAGTGTCGCTTCACTGCTCCGGCAGTGAGGTGCTTCTCACTTCCCACCTCACTCACTGAGGTGCTTCTCTCTTCTCACGCGCCTTTAGAGAGGCGTGCACCACGCGCAGCTCAGTGCAGGTACATGTACTGTTTTAAAAACCACAGTGTGTAAATAGCTATACAATTTTTTTAAGACACTGATTTTTTTTTTTTCCTTTCTGTTTCTTAAATTTTCACCTACGTCAGTAAGTTGAACAGATTTGCATAAATCTTTGTTAACCTCATCTTTTAAAATGGCTTCTGTTAATGTATCTCCCTTAATTGAGAAATTAGTGAAAATATTCCTGAGAATTTCTCCATTGGAACTGGTGTACTGCACCCAGGCACATCTGCCTTTTTTTTTTTCTTTTCTCTCTCTTTCTTGTGTTTTTTCCTTTCCTCCAAGATTGGTGTTCACAGGAAGAGCAGAGTTTTCTCAAACGTCTGCTTTCGCTGGCTGACAACAGTGTGTTTTACTGACATCAGTAAATGTTGAGTTTTAATGTGATCGTTTGCCTTGAGATCTCTGTGTAACCAATTTTTTTTTTAAGTACCAAGTTTTCCGAGTAGGGAAGTAGTAACTGATAAACTGCAGGTAGCATCTGAGTTTTAACAACCTATATAGGCCACAACTGTACCTGTGGCCTGGGATTAAAAAAAAAAACAAAACCCACACCAAAACTATAGTTCATGTGGTAAAATGCGTATATCTTCAGAAAAGGGGAAATTACTAGGTTTAGACACTTTGCATGCAAGATGTTTGCAAACACCGACAGCATCTTTCATTTGTGTCAATGGGCACACTCGTACCTCCCAGGGTGTTCTCTTCTCTTAAATGACTTCGGGTTTCACCGTTCTCCTACTTCTGGTGGTGCAGTAGGGTTAAGGAGAAAACCAGACTGACTTAGGTGGAGGAGTATTTCCAGAGGATGAACACAGTCAGTCAAGTTTATGTGGGGTTTGTTAGTATTTCTTTTTGTTAGCAAAGATTTCCCACTGTTTTGGTTAGATTTTTGTTTTGTTTATTGGAATAAAATGGTTTCTTGGTTATTTAGGCCAATAAAAGCTGTTCCTTGATTTTGGCCATTTGGTAACTCCGCCTGTTGTCTGATAATCTGCTGTTATTTGCTCCCCTTCCTGGGAGCCTGCTGTGAAATACCATAATTTAAGTTCAGCCTTCAGCTGTACTTGGACAATAATAGAATTCCTCCCTTTGGCTGTACGCTGTTTGATGGCACGCTCTTACATGCTGGCGAGTCGAGCCAAAGTCAAGCTGCAGACAGATTTCATAGGCTTTTTTTTGTTTACTTTTTAATTTTGACCCATTTCACCAAGTGAAACAGGAGAGGTATGGAGGAGTTTATCATTGCCAAATCCAAGACGTGGCATGGTTCATCTTCAGAGCATCCCATAATCTTTAATGTTTGTCCTCATCCTTTGTACCTTATGTCCCATAACGTAGGGAGATGGTAATATCCCTCTTTCACAGCTGAAGAAAATGAGGGTAGAACTTCCTGAGCCCTGTGGCAATGGGACCAGCTTTCAAAGCACTTCTTTGTTCTTGCCCTGTGCCACGGTTTGCTGCTTTCTCGCTTTAACCCTGTGGAGGTGGGAGGAAGGAAGAAGCTTAAGCCAGTTCTACTGCCAAAACCAGAGACTCGTGAAACAATGCCCTAACGCTCCGAGACACAGGCGCGCAGACCAAGGTCACACAGGAGACGTGGGAGCAGGGGAATTGGGGAAAGATTTCCTGAGCGTTGGTCTGATGTCTCTCGGGCTGGAGGACTCCGGGCATGTGGGACAGGGATGTGAGGCCACATGGCGGGGCAGGTTTCTGGTTTAAGGCTCTGCACTGGCTTGTGTCCTGGGTGCTGCGGTTGCATTTGGTCATGCAAAAGGTCTGCTTCCTGGCATGGGATCCCACGTGCCTAACGCCGCTTTTCAGTAGATCCTAGATCTGCTCTTGCATCTTACGTGGTTTCCAAGAGCTGGTGGAGATACAACAGCGCTGTGCCACAGGTGCAGCGGCGCAGATACTGCGAGAGGGACAACTGGAAGAGCAAGTCTCTTACTTGGTGTTTACAGGCTCTGCAAGGTGTGGGATCCTCTTGTCCAAGGCTCTGTGAAGAGCAAGTGCCTGAGACAGACACATTCCAGTGTCATGTTCTCAGAGGGTGTTTAGCAAATGCTTCATTCATTCCCATTCCTAAATTTTGGGAGAGCCTAGCATCTTCCTCTGGAAAAATGTCATTTGCGAGAGCCAGGCTGCATAGTGTATTCCCAAGCCAGGCCTGGGAAAGGGAAAACCGCAAACCTTCTCCCTAGGCTGCAGCAGGAAAGCCAGGTACGTGCTGTTTGTGGCCTCCTCTGCACAGAGGTGCCCTGTTGGACCCTGTGGCCTTGACTGAGAATCTGCATGTTACTCTGGTCCTAAATGGGAAGTTGTGTTTCTGTCCTGGAGCTGGAAGCAGAGGGAAGACCCAGAAGGACTTGAATGGGGGGGGCCTCTCCTCTCTGACCCTTCCCTTTCCCAGGGGTAGCGGGAGCAGGTTAGCCAGAGGGAATGGCAGTGAGAGAGGGAGCTCTGAGGATTGCAGAAGCTTGACAGCTCGTGATGAATCACGCACTTGGACTCAGAACGAGTAACTCCTGGTGGTACCGAACGGGCTGCGCAGCGTGCGCTGGCGGCTGGGAGGGGAGTGAGTCAACGCTGGGCAGTCTGACTCAGTGGCCAGCAGGGCTGCTCGGAGCCACTTCAGCCTCAAGTGCATCCCAGGGAGTGTTCTCGTGGATCATCTTTGTATTCACTCACTGGTTTGGTGGGTTTTTTTATTCCCCATCTTGACGTCATTTCTGTGGGTTTTCTTTATTTCAGTAAAAGGGGCACTTAAATAGGTGCTTAACTGCTCTTTATTTATAGCATTGCCTGTTCAACCCCTGCAGATCAATGAAAGTGCTGACCTGAAACCGTTTGGGAAATTGGGGTGAACAGAGCTCAGTGGCACAGGATGCGGCGCAGACCTCGGGGCTGGCTGTTGAAGGGAGCTCTACCTGCTGGAATTGATTAACTGCAGCCTCAGACCAGCAACCTCTTTAAACTGGCACTTCTTAAAGGATGTGTTATCACCTGCAGACTGCCCTTTTCTAGCACCAGCACACATCTTTGTGCAGTGAACAGGATCGAGGAACTGATGTAGCTGAAACAATATTTTATTTTTTGCTCCCAATCCAGTTCACCACACGGTCCCACATGTGCTGTGCCAGTGTGTGGAGGGAGGCAGCTTCCTCTCCCTGTGATGCTCCCTTTAAGTGTTCACTGAGCTGTAACACTACAGGGTTAAGTTGTCTGATTTTCTTGCAGTAATTTAACAACTTCCAGTTCTGTTACCATTGCCAAGGATTATCTCTTTGGGTAAATAATTTGCCTTCATTTCACTGCAAAGTGATGACTTCTGTGCTACAGAGCCTTACTTATATTTTTCAGCTGGTAGGGTCATTACACACCAAGGCAATTAATGAGAGCAGAAAGTGAGCATGGAGGGCTCCAGGGGTCTGTGTGTGGATATTGACCCATTACTCATCAGGGTCCATCCTCCCTCATTTAAAGCGCTGTCTGTTGCTGGGTACTGTGGTGTGACTGCACTAAAGTGTGCGTAGGGGCTGTTGGGAGAGCCTCCCGCCTGCTGAATTCATGGAGTGGCATTAAGGAGGTGTTTGATTTCAAAAGGAATAGTCCTTTACGGTATATATCTCATGTTGTGGGTCAGGCAAGAATTACGTGAAGATGATGACTGTCTCCTTGCAGGTTTCTCTGCCTCTCTGTTTATTGTCACCTTAAACCACGGCGCTTCTGGCTTGCAGTGGTTAGCCATCACTGGAGCATTGCCCTGCCCGAGGGGAAAATGGCTGTCCTAAAACCAGCCCTTTCTTGAAAGAAGGGGGAATACCTCCTTGTCTGAATGCTTGTTCATCTGCACATTCACGCTGTGGGTGCACAAGCATCTAACCTGCTTCTGTTGGGGGAAATGTGAGAGCCTGAGCCCTGCTAAGGGCGCTGCCTGCTCCCCAGGAAGCCTGCTGGCTCCCATCCTGGTAGGGAGAGCTGTCTGGCTGCCTCTGGGTCTGTGATGGGGCCCTGTCCAGCTCTCACAGGCTTCTGTGAAGTCTGGTGACCACCACAGCCTGTTGGAGACTTCAACAGGAGCTACAGAAAGCCTGAAGGGAAGAAAAACTCTGATATTTCAGCCCCTGTGAAACGGTGCAGGGCTATATAGGCCTTGTGCTCTTTGCGTGCTTTGGTTACCCCAGGCATCAGTCACGGGACCTGCTCTGTGACTTTCTCGTGACCTCCAGGCTTCCCGCTCTCATCTGCCAGCCCTCCCCACAGCACCCAGAGAGATGTTTCATGTGGGTCCTCCCAAAGATGCGACTATGGCACCGCAAGAGATGTTCCTGTGCTTGGAGGGAAAGGTTCAAAACCACCTGGGGCTCCACCGCTGCCAAAACAAGGGGTTCCTTTGCCTGCTCCTACACAGGGCACCTTCCCTGAGAGGGCTGTTTGTAGTCTGGGTCTTCTCACCAGCAGCTGAGATCATTTGTCAGGGGTGCAAAGCCTGAGCTGGTGAATATCGCATTGGGGCAGGATTTCAGCTGGAGAGTTACAAATTATTGTTACATTCAACCCTGCTAATGGGCCGAGAACCCAATGCCAGCTTTTCAACTTTTCCCAGCTGTGTAACTGCTGCCAGTCAAGCCTGTGCAGAGACCAGTGCTGGAGGATGCTCTGCTTGTGTTCCGATTCCTCGGTAGGGTTCTTCACTCTCTGCTGAAGAGGACCCCCCATGTTGCTATCGCTCAACTTTTCCATCCATGCTGTAGAAAGGTTTCCCTTAAGGGACCACCTTCAGCTTCCTGAGGGAGATGGCTTTTTTTCTAATGAGTGCCCTCAGGGCTTGCCTGGAGTTTTTGGACTGTGCAGTGTTATTATCAAAACTTTGATTTTATTTTATTTTTTTTTAAATTGCTTGTACCTGTCTCTAGTCATATTGATATTCTGCAGCAGCCTCTGTGAGAAATACAGCAGATCCTTTGTCTGCCTGATTCCTAAGATCTTTTACTCTGTCATATGCCACTGTAGTGACAGAAGGTCACTCAACAGTGACAGTGAGATCTTTGAACATTTACCTGTCCTCCATCAGGAGGGCCATTTCCTCCGTTGCTTTTGGTTCCAAGTTTTTCCAATTTCAAGTCAGAGAATGTCAGCCTAATTCCATCTTACTCTCACCTAGCTCCCCAGCATACATCTAAAAGGAGACAGGGCTGATATCATGAAAAGAGAGTTACTAGAGCTGCCTCATCCATGAGCCTGTCTTTGATGTGGTGCTAGCAGATTTGAATTATCTTCCCTTTGAAGATGTCAGGAACAAGCAAGAGAGTGCAAGATGCACCAGAATCTCCTGCTGGTGATCTGCCTTCCTGAGACTTTAGCTCCATAATAGATTCACGTGCAGTCAATGATTGAAGTTCCCCAAGGCAGGAGATCTGAAGTTATCTCAGAGCTTTTTCTCACGATTTGGGATGTGCTGAGGCCAATCTCTCAGTCTCTAGTGACAGCTACAGTAGCTTCCTGCTGCCAGACCAAAGCTGATGCTCCCTTTCAGACATGTTCTCGATCCCATAGTGGAGACCCACACTGAACGCCCCTTCCCCATCCTCATGTCTGTTAAGGACAACCAGGAACGTACAAGAACACCATAAAAGAGATCTCCATTTGCTAAAGCAGAAGTGTCTGCCCTCTAAAGTATTTGTTCTTCATCTCCCTGTGTTTTTTTTCAGGCTTTCCCACCCAGGCTGCTGACTCTTAAAGTAGCAATTCGTTCTTTCCTTGGGACCTGATCTCACAGGGGGCTCTTAACCCAGTGTTGTGTTGTCTTGTGTGTCTGCCTTGAGCTCAAAACTACATGGACTTGATGATGAAAACTGCCTGTTGTTGTTCTCCTGGTAAATGACGAGCAAGACTCATTCTAAATTCTTATTAAAGGTCATTTAGGAGTTCTGATAAATTAAGGGAGTAATCTGACTTTCTCTTCCCCCCCCCCCCCCCCCCCCAACACAGTGGTACTTCCAGAGATGCCTGCTTGTACTAGCAGAGTAACTTCAGTGGGCAGGAGTCTGGAAAAGTAATCTTAGTATTGTCAGTCATGACTTCTGAGAGGCATAAAAATATTATAAAGCCCTAGGACGGCCAGTTTGGAACAAATAATTGCTTTCTTGGCTTACAGACAACCCTGTTCCCAAGTACCCTGGGTTATAATAGCATTTTGTCAGGTTTGTTAATCAGAAATGGAAAAATACAGCACAACTAATCTCCAGGGCTGCCAAGTGAGATGTGTACATGTGATACTGAAAGACCTGGAACTTCCCAGGAGAGGGATCATCCAGTTCAGAAAGGTGCCTGGGAATTATGGAAGCCTACTGCCTTGTCGGTGTGCTGAGACTCCTCGCCCTTCCCATGCAGGCTCACTCCGCAGCACCAGCGCTCGCGGGCCCACAGAGATTGTTCTGTGCTCGTGCTCCCTTTCAACACCTGAAATTTAAAGGCAGGCAAGCAGCTGAGTACACACCAGATACATACAAGATAAAAACACTGGAAGCACAACCTCTGTCTAGTTTGACAGGTTCAACAATTGGGTTGTCGCTTCCCATAGCAGGCTGTTCCAGATCAAAGAGCTTGTACAGTTCCCTGGCTGCAGGTTTTTTAGGACAGGGCTACAGCACCAAGTACACGTCCTGCTTGTAACTCAATGCCTGGGGATTGTTTATGGACCTTCTTTTGAGGAGAGTTTGCCTGGTTCAGAGGAAATAGGCCATGATTACTAGGAGCCTGGCAGGCAGGTGTTTCCTGTGATACCTAGAGAAACCCTGAATCTGACAAACTGAACAATCACCCAAACATAAGATTGATGCTAAATATCAGACCTTTTACATATACTTATTGTTCTCTAACCTTTTTGAACAGCCAGGGTGACTGAAGGTATCTTGATTTAAAGATACAACCGTACAAACAGTCCACGGCTGGTTTTGAGCATGAATTGGTGTGGAGAAAATCGCTGTGCTGGAAAGTAATTGAAAACTTTCCAGAAAGCAGCAGCAGCTTTCTGCAGCTGTGAAAGCCACTTGCTGTTTGGATAAATTAAGCTATTAGGCTTACTGCACTTATGCCTTCCCTTACCAAAACTGCCACTGGCGGTCATGAAGAGGATGTAACTGCACCGCTTTGATCTTGGGAGAGAAAATGAAGGTGCTACAAGCTGTTCCTTTTTGCGTGTCAGGTCAATGGGGCTCGAAGGCTGTTAAATGCAGATCTGTCACGACAGCATCAGAGAAACCTTCCTCCAGCAGCTGCTCTGCTTAGGCATCCACCTATTTGAAAAACAAGGACCAAACTTACAAAAGCATTGCTTCGTGCTCATCACTGGCTGTTCAGTGCGTGGTTTGGGGGAACAATTTGTTGTCTAATGACTAGAAATAGCTGGAAGGAATTCCAGCTCGTGTGAGGGAGTCAAGCTGCTGCCCCAACAAGTGTTTTGCCAGCTAGCGCTTGCTGCAGTGCTCAGCTGTGTGCTGTCACCCTCACATCTGGGATATGTGTTTGGAAAGTCTCCGATTCACTTGAGGATAAAAACACTGGACAGTGCAGATGAAGAGGAAAATACAGCCAGTAGGCTGCCGGTGTCTGCCTCGGTGCCCGGAGCAGTGTAACAAGCCCCAGCAGCTGTGGCAGGAGGACAAAGCGCTGGGCATGGTTTGGAGGCCTGCTCAGGCCTTGGGTCAGTGGTGGCTTTACAAGACTAGGGCTACCTACATGAAGGTCGCCTCTATCCACCTTCATTTGTGCACTCGCTGCTGCCGACTGATCTCTGGAGAAATGTACCATTATGCTTCTTTGTGTGAATCCTCCTGTAAAATAAATGCCGGTAACAGAAATATTTTGTTGGGAGTGAGTAACGCTGATTGGCTTTGTCTTCACTACCCTGGGGGGCTGAAAGAGCATTTACAGGCTGTCCTCCGAGACCCACCGACCAAAATTCAGGCTCCTTTAATTCACCCTCTAGGGCTGTAACCTGGCCTTCGCTGTGTAAGTCACAGCGTGACATTTTGCTGATATTGTAATGCAAGGCCGTGGTCCGTGGTAATGTCAGGCTGAAAAGGTTAAACCCTGTTTGCCTTTTTACTATTGTTTGGCTTCGAGTCACTTCCCGGCTGCAGAGCTGGGAGAGGCTGGACCTTATGGGGGAGCGCTTTTGTGGCCTCAGTTTCAGCTCTCCCGTCTGGTGTGCTGGGGCTTGACCTGCCCAAGGCAGGGCTGTGGCCAGAGCATAAGATTTTGTGCCAGTCTATTGTTGTCTAGTGACGATTAGGGTAGCAGGCTTATACTGTTTTCCCAGTCTCATTAGGAGTAGCCCCTGCATTCTGTTCAGGGGATCCAAAGGACAGACGTAGGCACATTGTTCACCTGAATGCCACCCATACTAAATGAAGTATCTACTCCAGAAAACAAGTATTTAAAAAAAATACCCACCTAAAGTCATTGAAACATAATTATTAAAACCTTTTATGTTACTCTACAGTACAATGTAAATTGTTCCTTTCAGTTAAATTTTGAAATACACTAGATTACATCATTTAAATAATCTCAAACTTTTAAGTTCACTATTAGTGGCAGCGGAGCTATATTTACATATACTTCTGAGATATTTCAGATGCAGCATTATGTTCCAGTTCCTAAGTCAGTTAAATAACAGATTTTCAGTAGGGGTATGCTGTTCTTCCACAGGTTCTACACATATTTGGGGTGTATGTTTCGGAGAGCAAGAATTCCATTTATTCTTGTCTGCTTTTTTTTTTTTCTTTGCTGTGTGCATGCAGCTGAATCTGAGCAAATTGATACCTACTTGATTTGGATTAAAGATGAAAGACGTTTCTTTTTAAACAAGTATTTTGACTGAATATACAGAGGTGAATAATGAAATATAGTCCTTAAAAGTAGCAGCGGAAAACATAATTTTCTCCAACTTTCCTCCCCTGTTGCATAATACTGCACCTAGTTTTGACCCTGACTTTACCTAATGCTGATGAAATACCGTCAATGGCGGAAACCTCTCTCATGTTGTCAAGACTGGCTTTCAACACAATCCATGCAATGGCAAGCATCATACATCATTCTCCTGCAGTGCAATATTAACAAGTTAAACTCAGTATTTTCCTCCAGAGATCAGCTCCTCGAGGGAAGCCCATCTCTGTATATACATCAGCCACAAACAGGTTGTGAGTCCTGAGGCTGGAGACCAGAATTAGGCTGTAATGCCTGCTTCCAGTGCTGCTAAGAGTCTTCATGAGCCAGGCTCCTCCCTGTATTGTTCATGGAGCAGAGCAAGTTCAAGCCACCGAGGCTCCTGATGGTCCTTTGCATGTGGCACTGGTCAAGCCAAGTCTCCTTGTGTGCTGCCCATGCAGGACTCAGGGCCTGGTGTGAGGGGTGCTGATCATGATGTTGGGCAGCGCGTTCCGCCGCTTCTTCCAGGAGCCCAGCTCCCTTGAATACCGCCTGATCTGCCTGAACCAGTGGTGAGTCCGCGCCCGGTCGCTGTCCCGGAACACAAACGCCTCCCGCCTGATCTCAATGAGTTCAAAAGTGTCATCGCAGTCAGGATCAGTGGAGACGATGCAATTACTCAGCCTCAATGGCTCCCTGAGCAAATGGAATTTCCCATTATTTTTGTCCCTGATGAGTACCAGCACAGCATCCTTCACAGGCCCTGGCTCAGCTGACTCCAGGCTGGACTCGGACACACGCTTCATGTTTACCAGGAGGAGGACCTGCATGTTCTGGAACTTCAGGGTCTTGCTGCCTTTCTTCACCCACTGGCCATCGGGAGGCTGGGCCAGCTGCAAAGATCCCTCCATCACAAATCGCGTTTCCTCCCGCAGCCAACCTACAGTTTTGAGGGCAGTTTCTCTCATCTCTATGTTGATGACTTCCCTCTTCTTCTTGCTGTCCTGGCGAAAGGAGCGGAGGGTCCATGTGTTCCCCTCCTGCTTGGTTTTCATGTTGATGTGCTCCAGGTGGGACTCAATGCGGCTCTTGGCCTCCCGCAGGCTGCCATGATCTGGGTGGTACTCGGTGGTGGCCTTGATGATTCTGCTGAGCAGCAGTGGGTACTTGGTGACTCTTTGCAAAGGGGCCATCAGGAAGGACCTCAAGTTCATCCGCCGCAGTGCTGTGTTGTCATTCTGGGAGACATTGAGGAATATTCTGCAAGGATTTAAGAAGAAGGAATTAAATGGTGGCTGTTCTGCCAGCAGATGCTGCAATCCTAAATGCAAATGAACAGCTCGGTGCTGACAGCTGCCGGGCACCGCAGCCCCACCTCTGGTTTTAACAGCTTCGTGAATTCTGTCTTCTCAAAAACTAACAACAATTTCTGCAGCTGTGCTCAGCTGAAGAAGAGTGATGAGGTGCCTGGGACACTAGCACGTAACATCCTGGCAGTCTTCTATTAAACAGTTGTAAAACAACAAGGGTGTGATCTTTCTCTGGACCACAGTGACGTAGGCCCAAGGCAGATACATCAGCTTATATCAGATTACATTAATTTGTAGCTCCTTTCATCATTAGATTACAAAGCACTCTAAACAAGAATTTGGTATTGTCATCATTTTAAGCCATTGCAGTGGAAAGAGAGAAGTGACTTGCCTGACATTGCCCAATAGGACAGGGTTAGGAATGGGAAACTAATTGAAATCATGCATGCTTTACACGGTGGTTTTCCCCAGTGGAAATCCAAACTGTGCTCTCATGCAGGGACTGAGAGCTGTTCTCAGATGGGTGTTATTTGGAGAAAGTTCAGCCCAGTGGTCAGTAGGCAAACACTGGTACCACAAAATACATTATACACACAACATGCAGTATACAGCTGGGGACCAACTGGCTGCCTCAGTGGAGATATCAAAGGGTTAACATATTTTGGAGAGTAAACTACTCTGCTCACCCCAAGAGAGAGCAGCTCATCGATGAAGAAGATTAGCATCAAAACTTTGATCTAGTTGAGCTGACAAAGGCTTCGCCCTTAGCCTGGTGCCTTCCAGTCCCCAAAGCCTGGAAGAATACGCTTAGCCCTTTTCTCACCTGAGCAACTCTTTCTCCTTCTCCAGCGCGTTGAGCATATTCACGGAGGAGGACTGCTGAAGACAGTAGGTCTGAAAGGCTGGCAGCATGTTGACAAACTCTAGAAATACTTCGCCAATGCACACCGTCATCAGATCATCATCACCCTGCAAGCATGCAACACAGCCCCTGCTGGGTTAGCTCAGGAGAGGCACAAGCCTGCACTCAGTCCTATCAGCAGGAACCCACTGCAGGGTCTGGTGAACGCCAGACCAAAGGTGGAAGTGGTGTCACCCTTCCTGGTGGAAAGGCAGTCCCTGCAGGTCCAGGGGGAAGCAGTGTGTGTGGAGGGGAAGGAAAGCTGATCTAACTGCTTGCTCTTCTACACATAAAGAGACATCTTCTCTGCTTCTGTGGGCTTAGCCAGGTCACCGGAGCAGGGACTCAAAGGCCAGAGGCCAGAGTGAGCCTGCTAGACAGGAGGGTGACGTGGGGCCTTTCTTGCTGGCAGGTCTGCCACAAGGCTAATGCAGCAGTGTGTAAACTAACAGGGAGCATTTAGGAGCAAATGGGCAGAGGAGGCCTGTAACTCAGGTACCAGACATGGCACCTAAAAACTTCTGCAGTTGTTCTCAGCAACTGGTCTGGCTGGGAAGCAGTCTCCTTCAGTGGTGCTCTTACTGGCTACTTTGATGCTGAAGTGAAAAATAAATGTCATGGTAAATTGTTCTCTGATTTCTGTATGTGTAATAAAATAAGGAAATAGTAAGAATCTGGTGCCACATAATGCTCTTAGTTTTGTCTAGGTGTATGCTGACACGCTCTGCAATCAATACTCATTTGAGCAGCAAGTGAGGGAGCAGCTCTCTGGCTCCTGGTGGCTTTTTGGTGCAGTACTGAGCTCTGACTGCAAATGGCAACATGGAGGGGGAGATAGGGAAACCCACATCTGTTTGTAGAAGGCACTGTCTCAATAAATTGTTCACAGGGGACATCACACCCACAGTGCACATCTGTCTTCACTGTGCCAGGGACATGAAGGTGGTTGTCAAAGTGCCAGTTTTTGAGACATGTGTCACTCAGTCTGACATGCAGGGTTTTGGAGAGGGAAAGGAGGGACGTGATTTCTAGAGAAAAAAACATCCTGGTGAGACTGATACAGCAACAAGCGGGTTTTGGTTTCTTGAAGAAAGGAGGGTGTGGAGCTGTTTATGTGTCCTTTGCAATGCTTGTCTGCTGCTCTGGAGTCTTATTTCTATTTCTCTGCCCTCTGACCACCACGCTCATGGGGTAGGAAAGTCCCTTGCACAAGGTAGCGTGCATCAGTAGAACCAATTGGTACACAGAGCTGTAAGGGCCAATTGTCACCAGAGCAGGGAGCAGCCTGTGCTGCCTGGCCCTGCAGCCGGCCTAGAGGCAAGCTGCAATAAACTGCAACCCAAGGTAAATACACCCAAGCCAGCCCAAAGTGAGCCAGCTCAGGGCTGGGGAAGATCGTGGCCTGTGAGCTTGGTCCCCTCCATCTCTCTGGGGGCCAGACCAAGCTGAGCTCTGTGCCCCCATTGTCACACACTTATCAGTGTCCAAGCTACATGGCTTAAAGCTAACTTTGGTAATGGGACAGTTAGATCCTGTTAAGGGGATAAATGAGCTAGACTGCTGATGGCCTACTAATATCAGTGGCATTACCACAGCAGAAAGTGAGGCCAGCAGCTGTGACCTGGCACAGGCCTACAGAAATCACTGCTTTGTAACAGCTGAGGGAGGACGGGACTGGGCAGATGACCAGAAGCCGGGAGTCCTACCTCCTGATCCCCTGCTCCATCTGTGCTGCTTCACTAATGCAAAACTTATTCTTGTCTGCCTGGTCTGGCCCCTGTAGAGCATGCAGCATCATACCTGGTCGAAGGCCTGATCGATCTCCTCCTGGAGTACCTCCAGGAAGTTCTCGTTGAGGTCAATGAGCTCCTGGATGTTGCTGAAGATGCCCAGGAGCTGCTCCTGGCTCAGAAGCCCAGCCGCCTGCATGGGGAGGTAGAACTCCTCTTTGATGATGCGCAGGTCCTCTCCATAGCTGGCCTCCGTGTTGACAAACTCCAGCACAGACTCCTTGCGCTCTGTCCTGCGCTTGCGGCACTTCTCACAGAGGTCAGCCCGCCTCTGATTGCAGTTCTGCACATCTGTCTCCACCGGGAGGTCCCTTTCTCCACAGTCAGTACAGGGACGGTGGGCTTCCCAGGCCTGCAGGGAGCTCAGTGTTTCAGATGCCCTGTTCCTCCACTTTCTGGCTGCCATCTGGCCAATGCCGCTATCTGCTCTCTCCACATCTGCTGACTTGGTCCGGGTGGCCTTGCTGGGATCCAAGTCATCCCGGACATCGTTCACACCAACAATCCCGCTGTCCGTGCTCAGGCTGCTGACATTGGTCCAATGATGTCTGGAGCGGAGGGAGCCACGTGGGGCACGGCGGGTCTCGTCAAAGCTGCCACCATGGCCAAGGTTGGCTTTTGCTACCACTGGACCTGAGAACAGACACAAATCATTACAGGCACTGCCAGCTGCACAGAACTCACCTGAGGAGCTCAGGCTGGCACAACCATGAGTGGTAGGAACCCCATGGGGGGTTAGATCTGGTGAAAGCAGGGCTGTTAGCTGTCTCCCCTTCTGTTTTGCTGCTGAGACTGGCAAGAGTCAGAAGTAAATGGCTCCCAGGTGCAGCCCGGGGCCTGTCATCCCTGCACTGCCCATACCTGTGAACTCATTTGGGCTCTCTCTTCCCCTGCCATCTGCCAGGCAGGGGCAGAGACACAGGAAAGTAGATCGCAATTTCTCGCATGCCTGGGTCAACCCCAGAATGCTTCTCTTCCCCAGGTCATTAGAGTCACTCCATATTTACACCAGCATATCAGGGCTCAGCATCTGGCCCATCAGCCCCCTCTGAGTGTGCAGAATATGGGTACCATAGTCTCGCTCCTGCCGGCGCTTCTGTGCATGCTGCCGTGCTGCAGCTGCAATCTTCAGCTCCAGCTGCTTCCTTTTCACTGAGTCTGTCGGCATAGGGTCACTGAAGTGTGGCCGTAGCCGGCACTCCCGCTGGGCCTTGGCACCATCTGTGCTCTCATGGACAATGTCAGAGCTGGATCGGCGGCAGCCAGGACTGGGGGTCTGCAAGAAAGGCAAGTGGGTTTGGAGCAAGGTGGTGGTCAAAGCAGCACCTGGTTTGAAGCCACTGGACTTTAGTTGCCGAGAGAGAAAAGGAAACACATCAGCAGTGGGATTGTAAATGCAGCTCTGCTACATGATCATTAGGAAATCTCTCCCCCCAGGCCCCTCTGTCTTGCTTAGTCCTAACAGGAAGGACCCCTCACCCTTTGCTGTTGTGTAGCTATGAGTACAGTGGCTCCATGGTGGCTGGATCACGGCTGTCAAATAACCATGAAGTCAACAGTGTAGTCCTGGCTAAGGGCCTAAAGGGCGTGCTGAGCCTGTGCTACAGGGATCTGAGCTAGCTTGCCTCTGTGCTGTGAACATTTCAGTGCTGCAGGGTCAGAACTCCAGCCTCTATGCCTTACCTACATTAGCAGTTTGACCAGCTGGGGACTAGGAGGGAGTCTGTCTGATCTCCCAGGCAGTCCAGCAATGAGGGGCTGATAGCACACTGAAAAAGCCATGAAGGGGTTTTTGCTGAACTCCCTGCAAGAGATGCGGCGGCAGATAGGCAGGGGCATAAAACTGACTCTTATAAAACTGACTCCTGTTTCATTAACTGTAACAAAAAAGGCACTAGAAATGCTTCTAACAGAGTTTAATTGTTCAAGGGAGTTGGTGAGACTTCAGATCCCAGGCTCTCAGCCTGCCCAGTTCCTACAATGAAGGATCCATTAGAGCTTCTGACAAGAAAAAAAATCCTGAACACATGCCCAAGATGAGAGGGGAATTCCTTTCCCTTACATTCCCTGCAGGTGGAGTGTCGCTGGATGCCTCATTGCTTGTCTTGTCCTCCCAGATCTCTGTTGCCATGGACATTGCTGTGGGCTGCTGGCTGTCCTCCGGAGGTGGGATATCAGCTTCCCTCAGATCACACTGTCCCTTGGCGGGGGATTTGGCAGCAGTCTCAGCATTGCAGCTGCAGGGGAAGAAGCAGACTCTGATGAACGTCACGTATGCACTTCACCTGCTGTTCCTCACACAGATGAGACTGAGCAGCAAGCCGCAACAGTTCATGGAAACTGCAGGCAGGAATCTAGACTGGTTGGCATGGATGGCTATGCATGTATTTCAGGGGGCCTAAACACAGCTCAATTATAGCAGAGCAAATCAGGTAATTGCACTCACGCCAGCAGCATCAGTCTGGGATATCAAGTCTCGGGTGTTCACAGAGTATTTTTGTGTCCATAAAACATGAGGTTTTCCCATAGGGACCAGAAAAACCTCTTTCTAAGTAGGCCATATCCATATTTGCTGCTATTTAAAGAGATGTTGTCAACACAGAAACCATATTGCTCATCTGGAAGAAAATCACCTGCTAAAAACCATAATACTTTGAAGAGATTAGAGGATTAAAGGAGCTTTCCTCTGTTTTTTCATCTCATATGATCCCAAGCCCACTGAAACCACTGGAAAGATTCCCTCTGTTTTCAGTGAACTCAGGATCAGGCCTTTTGGTGCACTTAACAGTCCTGAAAAGATTGGCAGAGTCTGTTGTTCTCACTTGGCAATTCTGGGACGCTCTTATTCACGGCTGCCTGGTGCTAACAAGGGCCTGGCCTGGCTGATACAGGCAGCCTGTTCCAGCCCCATGTTGCCCTCTCTGTAGGCAACACCACTTCTCCAGACAGCCACAGTGTGATGCAAAACCACTGACTTGACAGAGTAGTTGACAGGCTGTAGTTTGTGATACTATTTGTGATACCTTTTTTTAACAGACTCTAAGACACCTTATTTCCATGCATAATGAAGCCTGCTCGGAAGAATATTAATTTTTTCTTTTTGGGTTTACTTAATTTTTATGGGCTTGGATTCCTTTAAAAAGAAAGGCTGTCAGGACTGGATATGGATGCTTGTACATAGAGGAAGCCCATTCCTGGAACATATTTCAGGTTATGCATGTATTTTATGTTGAACAAAAATCTCCCATGACAAAAATCTGCTGCTTCTTAAAGACTTCACTTGTGAACTTATGCTGGTAGGTCATACTGCTAATGTGCAATTGCAACGCTGTCAGCTACAAGCAAATACATGAGACAGATGGGCATTTTCCTTACAATGAATGACAGTTGGCTCCGATAACAAACCATCAGCCAATACCGAAATCACTGAAGAGGGAACAAATCTCCCAGAACACAAACTGGCTCTGTTGTCAGGCCAGAAAAGTTGGTTTGCAACTTTCCAGCTGATGCTTTTTCATCTTCCTCCATTTATGCTTCCAGGTCCCAGCTGATACTACCAGAGGATTTAACAACTTAAAAAGGGTTTAGCCATGGCTCTGCAGCAATGGCACAGTGCTAACAGCAGGTTCCTAGCTTTTACTTTTTGCTGTGCTAACTCCCTGCCATGTGGATTTGGAATTGCCACCTGACCCCTCCAGGCCTCTTCTCCCCAGCCTGTAGAAATGGGATGCCAACATCAGTGCTGTCATGGAGCAGTCTGTGGTATGGACTGCATTATCCCCTTACACGCTTGCAGTAAGAGGAGAACAGGCACACAGCAAGGCTGTGGTCCCACCACGGTACTGTCCTGGCCCAGTCTGGCTTAAGAGATTCCTGTCTCCTTCCTCCCTTGCGTCCCCAGCCACATTTGGGGTACCACTCCTTCAGCCGGTCCAGCGTAACTGTCTGTGTGGCCATGATCTAAAATCGGTCTTGAAATTATCTGGGTTTCAAAAAATATCCGCCCTCAGGTATTCCCAGCCAGATCATTTCACCGATGTTTCACTGAGTTGGGTAAAGTATGAACAGTTCAGCTGGGCACACCTGTGGGAGGGAAGGCAGAGGTTAAGGGCCAAGAAAGCTCTTGAAGAGGATCTGCCATTGCTGGAAAACCACCGTTCTCAAAAGCTGCTCCTCCTTGAACAGCTTCTGGTTGAAACATGCAGAAAGAAGGGACCATGCTGAGGCACAGAGAGGCAATGGGATGTGTCCAAGGTCAGAAGAAGAGCTCAGAACTGGAATATTATACCTCCCACCACACAGACCATCATCTCAGAGAGAAGCTGAGCTTTCATTTGTAATTTTTCCAGTGCTTCAAGATCATCCATTTAAACATGGAAAGTACTCCAGAGTATGACTGCTCCTCTAAGTGAAGCTGACAGCAGCTCTCTGCTGATAAGGTCTGCAGACCAGATGCCATTGCTTATTGTGGTTTCCATAACACAATAGGGATATTTTAAAAAAATCTCCTGACATGACCTGCAGTGGGAATAAGAGCCAGTACTGACCAGAGAGCTGAGCTAAGGAAGTGTGACTGGAGACTGAGAAATTCAACCCACCTCATGTCTGGTCAGCTAGAGGTAAGAAAGGCAACGATACAGAACCCATGTTGTGTGAAAGGAGATTTCTTCATCCCTGGTTTGACTACTCTACTTCTAATTGTGATTAGATCCCTCCTGCATGATGTACTGGCCATGCCGTGTGGGAGTAAGTGCTGCTCCACAGACCAGTCACTGTGCACCACACAACCGGTGTGATCAGAGGGATGTCAACAAAACAGGGAGGATACAATCAGTTTTGTAGAACCAAAACTTAGGGCTGCTCCTTTAACGTTTGCCCCTGGCTTAGGAGGAAGAGGGGACATTGCCAGAAAAAGGGATATTACCCCCTCCTCCAGTCCCCTCTCCCAGGCAGAGATCTGGGCTGCCAACAGGTCTACACCAGTGCCTGCTCAAGCAGTCCCCTCTGCTCTCATGCAGAGCTGCAGAAGGGGGACTTCGGCATGTTTCCTTCTGTGGGATCAAATCACTTCTTGGGACAGGAGTTTTCTGCCTGGGGTTGGTGTCAGTGTTTCCTGTTGTCTCCAAGACAGATGATGTGCTTGGGCCAGCACAGGGAGGACAGGTTCTCAGATGATGTGCTTGGGCCAGCACAGGGAGGACAGGTTCTTTCTGATTGCCCTTCTAAACTTCTGAGCCATCATCTCTGAATCTCTTGGAAGCGACAACTGGAAATGCACCTCTCTCCTTCACAGTCTCTTCTTCAAAGTTGCATCATTGTCCCGGTCCACAGTTCTCAGCCCTTTCCACATGTTCCTGACTCTTTCTGACTAATGGAAACATTTTTGTCCACTCCTTCCCTGCCGGCACTTGCGTTCGAGTCTTGGAGTCCTCTGCTATTGGAAGCTATTATTGTACCCACCATCCTGCTGTCATCCCCAATACACCACATCCCTCTTTGCAGGAAGCCTTCTTTCTTACTCTTGTCCTTTGCTTCTTTGTGCAGTTTCTGTTGTCACCTTGTCCCCCATTTCACAGACAGGAACCCCAGGTCCTTATATGTCCTCATCCTGAACAATTCACTGCTTAAACAAGTTCAGAAAGTAGACTATACATTGAAATGAGTAAAGGATTTCCACCTAGATCTCAACACCCCTTCCTTGCCAGGACTACAGCCTAAGTTAAGGGTATCCAGTGACCTATGAGGGGCCTAAAGCCGCCATAACTATGAAGCTGAAAATCAAATCTTCACTGATGAAATATTAAGCCATTTGAATGAGTTGCAATTAATTAGCTATTAATTACTAGGGAGGCAATTAACTTACCAACAAAACTGCTTTGTAAAACTGTAACAAACACTTGCACAGAAACACTAGAAAGAGGACAATTTCAGCTATCTTATTCGGTGATGCTCCATCACAACATCTCTACCAAAGGCTTGCTGAGCTCAGTAACTGTGGAAATGGGACCACGTCCCCAGCTTTCAGCTCATTTCATTTGAGACTTAGAAAAAATGTGGTCTGGATGTCAGCAATCATAATTTAAGACCCAAAACATCCAGACAAAAAGTCTCCCACCTCTGCAGTGAGAATCAGCTTGAGTTGTAAATGAATATGCAGGCACCTTAGAGTCTCGGATGAGAATGATGGAAAATTGAGGAATTTCCAGATAAAGAAAACTGGAGTTTTCCACTAACCAGTACTTTGGCACTGCCAACAGATTTGTCTTCCTCCTGCTATCCTGAAGAAATTACAACCTTTACCATTAATTGTTATTACTATGGAAAATAAACAGGCCAGGGTGGCTCCTTTGCATGAAACAACCTCTCCTCTCTAATATTGGAGCCACTACCATTCTCATTTTTAGATCAATTACCATTTTGGTGTTAATAAAATCACCTCATGTATTTTAACAAATCCAACAAGGGAGACTGAACACATTCACAGAACCAAAAACCACTGTGGGTATTAAAAGCACAGAAACCACATTGAAACCATAAAGGCCCTGGGCAGAAAGTGTTTGGAGGCTGGGAAAGTAGTAGGAAGAAAGATCATATATATGCACTACCCTGTTCCTGTATACTTTGCTATGCATGCACCTTGGGCTGCAGATAGTAGTCAAACCTTTGATCTGCCCAAAGACAGCTGTTCTTACGCTCTTACTCAAGACTTGTGCCATTCTATGTATTTCATTTCACATCAATGATAAAAATAGCCTACTCAGTGAAAATGGCTGCATACCATAACTTTCTCATCTGTTTCTTCATTGGGTTTTCACACTCTAGAACAAAAGCACAAAGGCTGGGCTGGACAGCTGAAGGAAGCATTTAGGGCTCTGACACTACCTACTTCCCTTTGGATTATAAAGTTGCAGAAGTATTTCTGCTTGTCACATGGGGAGCTTCAGCTCCACAGAAGTTCTTTCAGATCACTCTCATTCCTTTGCAGAAGTCACTGTCCTCTAAAACCTGAGTCCAGCCTTAGAGCTCTAGCGTTCCAGAAATACCATGTCAGTGTACAAGGCTGATGCCCTGGCATTTCACACACCGCATCTGTGGATGTCAGAAGCAGTCAGGAGCCGAGTCAAATGTAATTCTTGGCAAAGCCAGTCCTGAACACCATATGGAAACAAACCACTCCACCAACGTGTACTCCTCCTTTTCCCATCAGTCTTATCTAGTGGTAAGACAGCGATAACTGTCCCAAATTCCCAGCTTCCAGAACTTTTCTGATTCCTCTTGGGCCACCTGTTTGCATAGAAAGGGAGCCCCGTTTTTTTGGCACGAAGAAGGTGCTGCAAATGTCCAAAACCAGGATAGAGAAAGCAGTCCTTGTGAACATCTTACCCAGAAAAGGTGCTGAAGAAGAGGGAGGAAAGCTTTACACAAGTATTTTCGGTCACTACTTACGCTGTCTGAGTTGGCAGAAGGACAGTATTTGCAAGTACTTTCACTCGCTGCCTGCGCTGGTCTCCAGAGGGTGGTTAAAGACTCATAGCAGCCATCGTGATCTCATTTGTTTGCCAGTTCACTACATACAGGCAGCAAGTGAAAGCACTTGCTGCTGCATGTCACACCATCTGAGTTCATGTCCTGCAGTGGTGGGACAGACTCTACATCTTTTTTGAAAGGAATCATATTAGTACTTTGTATCCCTCTGCTGTCCTCTACTTCTAACAGATGTTAAAAAAAACCAAAAAAGACCTTTCAACCATCTCTTACATAAATAAAATGTGTGGGAAATTGGGTGTCAGAACTAGTAGTGGTTGCTGTCTGGACAGAATTAAGGTGTACAAAAAGGCAAAGTCTAGATGAAAATGCTTTTTGATGTTTAATACCACACAAAGATGGAGTTTAAGCTCAACAGCTTAAAGACATGTCCATGTGGCTATCAGAGACCCTAAGATGAAAGGCTCTGCCAACAGCATATTTATGCTACTGGAGTTAAATGTACATTATCAGGAGAGAGACCAGATCATTAACAAGGGAACTACTTTCAGGTGACCCCACAGAGCATGTTACCTTTTCTTAATAAGTTCCAGGGCCGAACCTATGAATTCATCCTTCATTTTTTGTAGTTTAGCTCCATAGCTGGATAAGTCTGTGGCTTCTAACAGCAGCGATGAACAGCAAGAGGACTGGGCTTCAGAAGCCAGTGACTGCCCTGCAAGGTGGAGGACATCATTTAATTGTCTTGTCTCTCCTTTCTGCTGCTCATCACTGAAGATCTCCTGCCCAGCTCTGTGTATTGCTACTGCCTGCAGAGGTGATCGTGGAATAGGGCTAGAGCAAATGGGGACCGGGGACATGGGATCCAGGCTGGAGATCTGGAAGGTTCTGTCCTTCACCTCAGGGCTGCTCATTCTGAAACCATCCCATGTGGCTGGATATTGGGAAAAGTCAGCAGAGGTGTGGTTTTCATGGAACACATCATCATCATCCTCTGCTGTGGCAGCTTCATTCACACCTTTGGACCCCAGAACTTCTGGACAGATGTTCTTACTGTTCTCCTCCAGGGCCTGGTTTGCAGGAAGACCCTTATTCAAGCACTCTGTTGGCCCACGGCTTCTGGCAGATGGATTTGCCTCCTTACTTCTCATTTGCTTGAATTCCTCAAAGGTGGGTATGTAGAGCCTTCCTTTGCAGCGGCCTTTCTTGCTCTGTCCCAATGTGGCTTTGACATCTGTTTCCCCACTATATTGTTCCAGAGTTTCTGCTGTTCTGGATTTGACCATCTCGTGGCTTTCCCCAGCATGCTGAAGGGGCAAATTGGGAGAGCTATTCTGCCTTTGGAGCTGAAGCCTCCTCTGAGCCTCCTGCTTGATGTCTTCTGGACTGATGATCCTGTGCGCAAAACATAGTCTCTGCCTTCCTGTGAGGCTGTGCCTGCGAGCAGTGTGTTCCACCAAAACCGTGCAGCAGTTGACAGCACAACCATTCTTGTACTGCCGGCACATCTGGCATTCAAAAAACTCCTGGGCCATCAGGTCAGGCAGGGCCACCTGTGGACGCACTGGCTTGCAGGGCTCTGCCACCTTACTGCTGTGCAGCCTCAGCTTCTCCTTCAGCTCTTTTTTGGCATCCCCATGTAGGGCTCTTTCCTCTGCAGAAGGGAAAAGCCACTGAGGCACTTTGGCAAAGGGAGGGAGGAGCACGTTCTGTGCTGATTGAGATGTCTGTTTAGCACGGCAAGAAAGGTTTCTCAGGGATTCCGATGTGCTCTGTACCGGAGCCACATCCACACAGCCTTCTGTCCACTGACTGGTGCCTCTATAGCGAAAGATGATCTCATTATCCAGGCTCCGGCAGTGAGAATAAAGCCCAGAGTCAGCAACTGTTGCCCAGTGAAGGTTCTCCACGCTCCGATACATCCGGTTTTCCACAGGACTAGCCAAAGATGCCTTGCCTGTGTGGCAGGAGTCTAGAGTGTGGAAGTCCCCAGAAAAAATATGAGTGTCTAGGTTCCTTAGTGGATGCATGCTGCTAACCGAAAAATCCTTTAAGCCATGTTGTGCACAGAGCTGATTATTTTGGCAGCTCAAGATCACCCGGCAGTGTTCCTGTCTCTCATCAACATTGATGTATGTCATAGCAAATGCACATGGAGGCTCTAAGACAGTGGCGTCTAGGGGGAGAGGAGGGAGCTGGGGTGTCGCTTAGATGCCAGTCAATGTCCACAGACCACAGACAGCAAAGTATGCTGCTGGGTACTCACATAAGAGAGCTCTCACATGGGTTGAGTCGCCATGCGTAGAAGACCTGTGAATGGAAGGAAAGATGAGTTACTGAAGCAGCCTGGTGATGACTCGCAGGATGCAACAGCAGGTCTGCTTCCAGGGAATGCAGAAGCCAAACTACAGCTTGGGTAGAAACAGAGCAGCATAACTAGGTGATGAGCTGCGGGGCTTGGGGCAGGGAATCTTTTCCATCTCTAGCAAAGCCAACAGCAGCCTTACACTTCCTATCTGAATTTGGAGAGGTTTATCCTACCTACCCTCAACAATCCCTCACAATAACACTGCTCAACTCTAGTGACAAATGCTCAGAAGTGCTTGCTGCAGGCTCAGCTTACTCACACAGCAGCGCTAAGGATATGGGAGGTTTACAAGAGATAGTGAGGTTCTTTCCCTCAAATGGGGTGCAGACAAGAGTGTGCGGGTTAAGGCGGA
The DNA here is from genome assembly GCA_034008185.1 of Gorsachius magnificus. Taxonomy (NCBI): domain Eukaryota; kingdom Metazoa; phylum Chordata; class Aves; order Pelecaniformes; family Ardeidae; genus Gorsachius; species Gorsachius magnificus. The sequence goes on along the minus strand of CM067085.1, from coordinate 13,585,030 downwards.
GGCTGGAGGTGGGAAAGGAGGACATGACAGGGTGGTCTCCTGGAAGGCTCGAGTAGCAAGGAGGAAGAAGGCGGCTGACTGGTGGTGGTTTTGTCCCTGCAAGTCACCCTGCAGCCCCTTAATGCTCCGATTTACCCTTCACAGGGAAGATGCATATGGTTTAGTGACTGGTAGCCAAGCATTTCCAAGTTCTTTCCAGTGCAGAGACAAAGGTACCTCACAGGCTTTCACAAATGCACCCTCCTGACCCCTTAGCAACAGGCCCAAATGATCACCCCCCATGACAGCTCAGCAGAGGCCCAGAAAGAGAAGGTGGGGTCTCCATGACTGTTCCTGTGATCTGTGTTCAGCATTGTAATGCCCAGGGAATAAAACACATGTTCAGAGCAATATGGAGAATTAAATCCCAAAACTTCAGTTTGGGCCAGCAGGATGTAGGTCTAAGTCATCCTTGGAAGTGGAAGGTGCCTCCTTACATTGAATGGAGAGACTATGAATTTCTCTTAAGGATTTAGGCCTCGTGGACTTGCCAGCAGTCACACAAGACATCAGTGTCTGCTAGAGCCCTGCCTACTCCCTCCCTTGGCAAGCAGAGGCAAAGGGAACAAGTGAGTGCCATACGTGAAGGAGAACAAGATTGGGCAGGGGATATGGGGTTAGCCTGAGATTTTCATAGGCAACTTATAGCTGGGATGGTGGGGCATTAGTCTCTAATAGCCAGACAAGAACCAGCCAGGTTGACCACCCAGCAAGAGGTCTTGGTAAAGCAAGAGAGGACCATGTAAGTTACAGCCCAGACTGTTTGCTTTGTAGTGCAGCTGGGTTGTTCTCCACACACTGCCAACCATTCAGGCAGCACGGCCACCTTGACCAGGAGCGGAATGAAGAGGCTTGTTACTCCCTGAAGGCTAAGACACCTCAGGCATCTAACTGTGTGAGGCACCAACAGACTTCTTCCATCTGAGGAGAAGTCTGAGGCAGTGTATTGCCTGGAAGCCAATTTTGGTAACTTGCTGGTAGCTTGATTTACCCTTTGCTTAGAGTGGTTCAAATTAACATGCTTTCCCTGCATTAATGAAACTATCTCTAATCTAATCCCAGAGAGGGAAGGCAGAGCTGCTTCCACGGATCACCGCTGAATGGAGAACATTATTTCAGTCTGTCATACTTGCTAAAAATAAAAATTAAAACTAGCTCTCAAGGTGTGGCTGTTCCCCAAGATGTCATAGGCACTTCTCACCCAGTCTTCTCGTGGTGGGGCTGGAGTTCCCCCTTCTTCATGGCTCTGGAGGAGCCCACAGGTGACAGCAGAGAAACATGAGGATCAGGACTTTCTGTGATCATAGGTTATAACATGATCTGTCAAGAAAGAGAGAATGAGATGATGTGAGAGCCAGTCACTGCGTAGGGCACAGGGCTCCTGGTAGTGCCGAAGGGCTCCTGTGAGAAAGTGCTGTTAATGAGGGATGCCATGGCCTGTCAGGTTGGTCTGTGACCCGGTCACAGACACGGGACTAAAAGCCATCACATCCTTTCTGCACTCTGCCTTCAGACCAAGGAGAAAGATAAAAAAACCCTTGCTGTAGTGAGAGTTGAGAATAAAGTGGTCCTTGCCCAAGGCAGGGAGCTACATACAGGAAGGGCTAAAGAGAAACCAAGGCCCATGTGAGGCCGGTCCCTGGGCTACACACTTGCTTGGCAAGCACTGGTGTGTGCATGTGAGAGCGAGCCAGACAGAGAAGAAAGCGCACAGCCAAAGGGAGAAGCAGTCATGAGAAAAGCAAGGAAGCAGAGGCACAGAAATGATGGGGTGGGAACTGTCTGTGGCTACTCCCTTCACCAGCAGACAGGACAGCACTGAAAATACAACCGCTACTTGTGTCCTCACAGTCTCTCTTCAGGTGGAAACTTATTGCCAGGGTCCACAGTGCTTTGGGCTGCAGGTCAGCTGCAGTGACACCAGGCATGGGTGGCCACAGGCCCTTGCCTGCTCTGGTGCATGGCACAGACCACGCGGGGGGGTTCGCATCCCTCCGTTACATGGGGCAATGCCTCGGACCTGCCGGCAGGAGAGGGTACCCCTTTGCCCTGCAGGAGAGCGGAGGTTGATTGTCCCAGTGGGTGCGGAAGGTGCCAGCACTTGCAAGCACTGCCAGGCAGCAGGGACCTGCTGCTGCTTTGCCAGGGCAGGATTTTCCAGAAGATGTGCATGGGGTGGAAAAAGTTGCTTTCAGGGAAGGAGCAGCTGGGAGAAACCTCCTGCGGGCAGCATGGGGCAGGCAGAGAGTGAGGGACAGAGAGGGGCAGCAGAGGCAGGTTTGCAGAGCGGAGGACCCAGAGAAGACAGAGAACAGCCAGAGCCGGCTGTGAGAGACAGCAGGAGACAGAGGCTTTCCAGAGGCAGCTGTGCAGAGTTTGCTGACATGTAGGCAGGCACCAAAAATTATTGGATTAAGTGGAGGAAGAGGGGAATTTTGTTTCCAAATAATTTATTTTAATCTTTGTCACCCATCAGAGCTGAATTTTCTTTCTCTAAAAAGTAACTTTTTCTCTAAGACATGGGAGGTCCCTTTGATACTCTCAGGAGAGCTCAGAGCAAAGGTGCATGTGGATGTAGCTCACAGGTGGGCATGCAAGGGGGTTCTGTGCCCTGACTGCAGCAAGGGGGAGCCTCAGAAATTGGTAAGCTCTGTTTTGTCTCACACCTGCAAGGCACCTGTGGAGATCTTGTAACAGCCAGCTTGGACAGAAGCACCTTTCTCCCCTATCACTCCATCCTTGAAAGGACTATCTCTTTCCTCCTGAACTCTTCTAATCTTCCCCTTTCTTTCCATGTCACTACCCTGAGGCTGTGCACACCATGTCAGGTAGCAAAGCTTAATTTTGCTGATCACTCAGGCCGACTGCTGCCTGAGTCACGACCTGTGAAGGGGCACAGCCTGCTTCCCCCACTGCCCAGGGATGCTTGGAGCAGGAAGAAAGCAGAGGTCTCTCTAAAACACCAGGTAATTATGACCTGGCCTGTAACAGGAAACACTGAGCCCTTCTCCCTCCTTCCCCTGTTCTTGCACTCCATTTCTCATGGCACACAGCAACAGCATCACAGTTTCAGCTCAGATGCCTGCGTTTGTCAGGTCAGTGACACTGCTGTAATATAAAGCACATGTCTACACACTCAGCTCGGTAACATGACCACAAACGTGTGCTAGGTGCTCTGCTGGAGGAGAGCACGAGATGGAGACAGAAAAAACCCATTGAGTTAATATGCTTATGGTTGATATGCTAAAGATGATCTTTCAGCACATCCTTGCAGGCTCACTGTACATACAGAATATTTAGCTGCAGTCTTACACAGTCACCATCAAAGAAACACTGGGAACTACAGCAACATGGAAGAGTTTGTCCTCCCACCACCTCAGAGCTGTAACTACAGTCTATAGCTACAGCAGGTGATCTCAGGTACAGAAACTAGGAAATGCCACAAAAGTGTGAGGCAATGGAGAGAAGTAAATGCTGATCTCTCACGTGGTGACCCAACTCAGGGTCCTAACTCACCCTCTCCTAAAGGTACACAGCAGTCCTAATGCTCCCTGTGTTCTCTTCCAGTTAAGCAGTGACTTGCCAGTTCTTTGTTGCTCCCTGGTGTATGTGAGCACTGTGGGTTGATGACCCACTCCTTCATTTACCCACCTGGGTACTTCCAGGCAGTCCTGTCACACTTCCCCAAAGTTAGGGCTTTATTCTAGTCCAGCAATCCTCCAGGCCAATGCTGACTTATTCCAGGCCAAACAGCAAAAAGGAGCTTAGTGTTGGCTGCCGCCATGGGAATGGCACATCATTGCTCTTTGATCATGCTGTCTGTGTAACATTTGCCTGTTCCCTGGCTCAGGGACTGAAAAGCTCCCGGTGCTTATGAGCCTCACGCCTTAAGTGAGTGTAAGACTAAAGGCATCGTGTACTCAGCTTATTTTCTACCCTGTGATTCTGTTTAATCAACTTCTCCACTATTCTGATAAGCGCCTGCTTGGAGACTTGCCACTAACCTTCATTTTCCTGCAAAATCCCCCCAAAGAACTTATTTCTCAAGGATTAAGACATGAAGGATAAATCATTTCTTCCCATACACGTAAGAACTGTTCTGCCTGGCTGACCTTCCTAGCAAAGCACCAAAGTATCAGGATGAAGCAGGCAGGCACAGGATAAGTTGTTCAGTGCTGGTGAAAAGCACTGTGGAGAGGACCAGTCATGTCCAAGGACTCCAGGGACATCAGGACAGGGGACCACAGAGCCTCAAAAGGCTTCAGGAAAAGAGGCCACCAAATCTGGCAGGGCCAAGTGCTGCTTTGCAGAGTTCACTGCAGCAAGGGTGCTCGATAGACTTGTTAAACAGGGAAGGTTGTTCTATGAGATGGTGGCAAGCAGCTTGCTATTGTCTGGCCTCTCCTGCCTTGATCAGAGAGATCAAATGAGTCTGGTACATTTCCCACTCTCCACATTTACAGCATCTCAGTCACAAGCAAATTAACTTCTGAGTCACGGCCATCACAGCAAACTCCGGTTTCCAGGGGAAGGGAATAACTGGAGTCACCTTACTCCATCTTGAAATAAGAGATTAAACTAACCTTCAGGTCTTATTCCAATTTCTCTGTACTGGGTTTTGCAAATTACACCACTGAACAGGGGTTGGTTTATTCTGGAGTACAGTCTCTCTTTTATTTCAGAGATCTAACTAGCTAGAAGGATGTGAAAGGCACATTTCAGAGAGCTGTATAAAGGATTTTAGCAAGCTATGATACTGCTGTGAGATTTTTGTTATCTGATACAGTAAACCTCACAGATGCAGCATGATCTGTCTACTGCCATGTCATGCACATCACTCCATCTGCTTAGCAGAACACCAGCAATCTCAAGGGAAAGAATGCCAGATACATCTATTTTTTCAAGTTAAAGGTTCACAAGAAAAATAAAGGTGCCTTGGCTGTATTTGTTTTCTTAGCTGTTCACTTAACCAGAGCTGTGCTGCAGGAACTAGTTGACGCAGTAGGATAATTAGGTGACTGTAGTGATATTTCTTGGGGTTTTTTGTCCTAGCAGCTCTAACAGGAACATGGCTTATATAGTGTCTTTTAATTACAGCAGAAGAGGTACAGCCACAGAAGTTATCTAAACCATTTCTTGGGGTTTTTTTCCTGCTTCCCCAACACTTCCTCCATCCCACTACATTCAACACAAGTTTACACAGCACATCTGTGGCTGCTGCTTAACAGGTACCACTTCTGAAGCATCACCACCATTACCATTGCCTCCAGAAAAAGAACTGGTCTTGGCCATGGGTCAGGGCTGGCTAATCAGAGCAGCCCAAAGGCATACATGTGCCAGCCAGATGTGCCAGAGAAGAATCTGTCCACATTATCTGTTGATCATAATGGGAACATCCTGCTATGGTACATACAGATCCACCAGGGAGAGTGTAGGAATCACCGTAACTTCATGTCAACTTCTATTTTGGTCAGATTGGCTCCTAAATAGTCTCAAGACAGTGGAAAAGCTAATCTCAAAATGTTATAGAATCACTTGAAGGACTTAAGCATTCTTGGCTCCCTTTCTGTGGGCTTTTTAAGCTGTTTGGGAACTTTGCTTTACTGACATTAAAGGTTTCACCTGAGAAGCCCTACTGCTCCACACATGTGTGCACTTGGCAGAAGTACCTTTGATGAATTTTTCTGTCTGCTAAGTCTGATCAGCTTCTCCTTCTTTGTCACAGCATGGTTTTCTCCTTGTGTTCCTCCTTCAGAAAGGCCATGATGACATGATACTTCCAGCCTACCTCTAAGGGCAGGCATTCCAGCGCAGCATACTTTCAAGGTGACCTGCATTCCCTCTTGATTCCTTGCTTTGGGAAAGGATACCCACTTTTGTTTCACCAATGCACCACTCCATCTCTCAGACAATAGTTCTCCAACAGTCCTGCTGACAATGCAGCACAGGGAATGGAGCTTGAGAGGACTAGCATTAACCTTGCGGCAAAGGAAGGCTGAGCATGTGCATTACTGCAGACAAACACTCCTGGAGACACCAGTGTGACACCCCCATCGTGTGCCCCAGCTGGTTGGCAGCATTGGCTGTGAAGCATCCCAGGAGATGGCATCGCCCATCACCTGCCAAGTTTTCAGTGAGTCAACATCCTGGTTGGCCACAAAGCTTCTTTGGATGACTCCTTTTCAGGAGGAAGAAAGTCCTATTTGCAATAAAGTCTGCTCCTGGGACAGATCACACACAGAACCAATGAACCTGTAGGGTGCATCTAGATAGATCCTGCACTCTTCTGTAACACCATGAGCCACTCTGTTCCCCTCTTACAGCTGGAGAAAGAGCCCATGGTCTTGTAACCAAGCAGAGCCAATGCTTAGCTTGAGTTAGCTGGTGTTCGGGACCAGGTGGTTTTCCCTGCCCTGTGTACACACCATGGACTAAGGATTCCCATGCCTTTGGGTCATGCAGAGCAGATCTTGCCCACCACCCACCTTGGCCCTGGCACACACACAGAGCAAGCACTATTAGCCTCGTGAGGAACAGGCATGAGCTGAGCACAGCCTCCAACTCTGCTCCATACCTGGCTTCAAGATCCCTGACTCAGACACACACAATTCTTGGGAGGCAAACCTGAGCCAGGAAAACCTATCCAGCACCCTGTGAGATCTGGGAAGTACAAAGCTATACGTGAGCCCACTTTACAGCCTGGCACCTCCATTCCTCCTCCGAGTTCTTACTCTGCATAGATATAACATCAGCACTAACTGCAGAAAATGGTCACAATATGGCTATAAGAGAATTAATTATTCCTTGGGGCAAGAGGAACAGAACAGGTCAAGGCTGTCACTTGAAGCTCAGCCCCAGCAAAGGGTCCAACATTATTTATAACTTCCCAGTGCCAGCTCCAGACCGTTCTCCTCTGGCTTCCAGCTGACAAGAGGTACACCCCCAGTACAACCCCGCCAACACTCAGTCAATTGCTAGCCATGCCTTTGTGAGCCAGCCCAGCAGCCTATCTCCAGCAGTGATCAGCAGCAGATAATTTTGGAAAGAGCAGGCACAAAGCATGTCTGCAGCAGCTAGCTGACGAGGTGGGAAACTACATCTCAGATCATCTAAAACCATCTTGATCCTCCGCATGTGTTTTATTAAGGCAGGGGGGACAGTGCAAAAAAAATCAGGGGGCACATTGGGCTAGGTGAATGCGAGAACTGAGAGAGAGAAGTGAATCAAGCCAGTAGCAAGAAAGAGCTGGCCACCCCCTTCCCCTTATAGCATGTGATGAGGATCAACAGAGCCTTCACCTAAGCACTCAGCTAAATGTTTTCTTCCAGCGTGCACTGAAGACTGGCTTTTCAACTCACAGTTTTCATTCACTTTCTGGCAAGAAAGATGTAAAAAGCCAAGTCACACTAAATGGAAAAAAAAATAATCAGGCATTTTTTTAAACATCATTTTAACACACGATTTAATCTCATGATGTGCAGGGCCCGAGTCACGGCACTGGATTTTTTTTAAGGTGGAAATACTCTTGGCTGGACTGGCAATACATAACCAACAAGGAAAGCTTTTCACATGTCCTGTTATGTTGCCTCCACTTGTCCTGGGAAGACAACAGAAAAACAGTCCTCTACAGTTGGATCAATCAGGGTTGCTGAAGGGATTCCTAATTCCTTGTTCTAACATTGCCCCAAGAGTCCCAGCCCAATTCTTAAAATGTATAGGGCAGAGAAAAGAAATCATACATTAATTCTAAGAATAAGGTGTATATCAAAAGTTTCTACTCCCTTCCTTTTACTAGAAAGATGTATTTTGCAGCTCAGCCATAAACCTCCAACTTTGAGTACACTAGGGGCCTACTGCATTGGTCTTTCCAACAAGGCAAGATGAACCCTGGCTCTCATCTTCCTACTGGGGAAAAAAAAAAAAAACACACAACCTAACTCTATTGATCTCAGTTCATTAACTTTGCACTGGGACCTAGTCCAGCACCCCCCAAAGCTGATGGAAGGCAGAGGAGCAGAGTCCTTCCAAGTCAGCAATGCACATCTCATCAGTGAGCTCAGAGAAAGGCCTGGGGGGGGAAGAAGGTGTTCAGGAGGGTGAGGGAGATGGATGATCTCATCCTACCTCATTTGGTCACATCCCAAAGCTGTTAGGCACTTTGGCATATTGCTGGCAGAGGCAGGTTCGGCATGAGGAAATCTGGATGGCAGTAGTGTCAGCAGTCCTGGCCGGGGTGTGAATGGCCACCGGCAGTCATACTTCCCACTCCTCTGAGTATTAGAGTACTAGCAATGCTTCTACAGAAAATCTAGGGGAACTATTCCCACCAGCTGTCTCAGTTGAGGGATTTGCCCTCAGAAGGTCCAGCGCTGCAGGTTACCTGCTACCACGCAGTGAGAGTCACAACAGAGAACTGGTGCAGCTAGCCAGGCTCTGCCTCTGGGTCAGCCCTGAGGAACATCACAAGCATTTCTCTACCTACCTAGGAGAATTTATTTTCTTCTTTTTAGCACATTTTCAACTCCTCAATACCCAACTCCTCCCACCCGCCTCTCTAAACAACACCCTCCCTTTCAGATGCTGATGCTTTTCAGCTGATTAGACTGTTGGCCAGACCATAAGCTGGGTGTAAATCAGTATAGCTTGTCAATGCTAATTTACACTCGTCAAGAATTTCCCTTCCTTCACCATTTAGCAGAATTATATGACATGTCTTTTATCTCTCCTTGCAGTTTAGCCTGCCATTCCCCTTTCCTGGCCCCTGAGCCTCCTGCTTTGCTCTGAACTCCCTGCAGGTTTGCAGGATAAGTTGCTTATTTGCAATGTAAAGTGTCTCTCAGTGCCACAGCCCCGTGCAAACAAACCCCAGAGAGGCACATTTATCCTTACTTGTGTGGCAAATCCGACCCCATCTTTTCCTGGCAGCAATTCCCTACAGCACACACTGCGCGTAACTTGCTAAGGGAAGAAATGTGTCCCTTATTGGTACCACACAATGCACGACCTCTCTGGGGAGATGTAGGGGAGGGAGAATGAGAGGACTGGTCCCACAGAGACACTGAGCTCTCGCCTTTCTCCTTGAAGCTGATGGCTATGGCTCACCACCCAGCTCAGCATTGTGTAGACTCTGTCTGTCAATAGGCAGGATACCATTAATGACTTCTTGTTGCTATGGTGATATTGATGGATAGTCCCTGGGGTTGGTGGGAATTCAGGGAAAGCTAGTGAACAAAAAAAAAAGTGGGTCAAAAAAATCCCCCAGGAAAATGTGAGTTTGCCTACAAATGGGCAGTTGTGTGACATTCTAGACTAATTCAGTGGCACTTCACACTTCCTGACTCATCCTCCCTCTCACAGGAACACCAGGGTGTTTTTCAGAGCCAGTGCAAATACTCCTGCTTGCAGCAGGGCTCTGGTGCATAGGCGCACTGCTGCAAGCAGATTTCATTACCAGGCGTTATTTTTGCAGCTTCACCCTGGCAATTCATTTCACATACAGAATAAAAATCTTGGCTCCAGTGAAATCACTTGGACCTTTGCCAGTGGGCACAGAGCCAGGATTTTCCCCAGCTCTCAGGATGCCTTATCACAAGTGACAATTTCATTCAGCTGCCATGATAGCCAGTGGGAACCCCCTGCCTCTCTAGAGCTGTTTCAAGTGTGGAAAAACCGCTGTTGCACAGAGTTTTTTGCTCTGTTTTCCTGAGGCTTAGTTCTGTGCGCTCTCCAAAGGTGCAGCTTCCTGCTCTGCAATATGCAGTTTAGAGTAATCTTCTACCCTTCACCCTAGCTGAGTAATGACTGCTGGCAAGGACAGGCTGTGCTCCAGTCACAGCTAGGCCCTCTCACCTTGCACAAGTGTTCTAGGGGTTTGGGGTACAAGACCATCTTCCTAAAATACCAGCCCTCTTTTTAACCTTGCTTTCTGGGGGAAAAACACTCCTAACTCAGGTTGGTAACATATTAATGAAGAAGTGATAAAGTCCCAGTGGAACTCCCTCTTCCTCTGCACATGCTATTTAACTAAGCCTACCAAGGGGTGTACAAACTGCAAGATGCCTTGTTTTGGGAAGGATTTTAATATGATTCGTAAATTTCAGAGTATCCTTTTTGTCCTAGCAAAGACTTTTATCTTTTCTGCTGTGTTTTATGTCTAGGAGTTGCCCTATACACATACAAACTTACTAGAGAACTTAGTACTCCAAACAGTGGTACCACTCCAGGTATGTACCACTCCATCACCTGCTGGGCACTCTTACTCCAGAAAGTTGTTATTGGTTTGGATCTGTTACTACAGAGTAAGTGTATCCACAGGGGAGCAGTACCTATTGCAGTATCATTACGCAGACAGTTTTGCCAGTAAATGCCCCAATGTAGATCAGGTCCAATTGATGTGTCAGCTTTTCCATCTACTTTTGTGTTCAGACCCATGCGAACTCAGGCAGTGGAGACAAAATTTCCCTGCCCCCCTCTTTTGCATCTTTTGATAAACGTAGTTTTAATGGACTATGGAGTCTGAAAGTACTTTACATCAGGAACAGATCCCAAGAGCAAAATTCAGTTAGTTTCTCCTATATTACATGTAGCTGTTCATCAAATTTATTGGGCAAGGTTCTTAAGCACATGGAGGCCAGACCAGCACTGACAGAGGCTTTCTCTTGTATAGCAACCCTTTGATCAGACTTTCAACATCATTTATTTGCTTGTGTTTCATATTCTTGAATACTCCAGTACATTATTTTTCCCAGTTGACCATCACAGGCAAAGCTGCTCTTTCAAGTTGGATTTAAAACTCTTCCCTTCCTCTCTGTTTCAATTAGCTATGGAAATTATTTTTAATTTTTTTTCCTAGCTCCTTTTGCCTGCCTGTCTGTATTAGAAGCCCTAGGCACACCAATGGACCAATGGCTGGAGAAGATTCCAGCTGGTGTCTTCCCTGTAGGAAAGGTTGTGGCTTGCAATTAGCACATTTAATTGCTCTGCTTGACCTGCTGCTGGCCAGGGTGGAGAGTGCAGAACCAGCTGCAGCATCCAGCCTTTCCCCCAGCTAGGAGCGAGAGGATGTGGGGGCCGTGAGTGCTATGGGTGGAAAAAAAGAGGAATCACCACAAAAGGGGACCAGACAGGGGCAGGAATGGGTTTATTGCACTGGGAGACAAAGAAGGCTACAGGAACATAATAGCTTCTTGAAACTGGATCTCTGCCATGGGGAACTGTTGTTGTACTGCATGTGCAGCTATTATTTTTCTGCTTATGACTCTGTGACTGCAGAGACATGGCAGCTGGTGAACTGCCCAGAGCAGCTCAGAGATGAGAAGAAGCAGCCAGTTTGGACTGGGCAGGAGCTCTGGGTTCCTCCACTTGGAGACACGAGGGTAAATGCCCTTTAGGCACAAATCCCAGCACACTGGGAAGAGCACATATTCCAGAGGGCAACTTTCCAAGTGTGGTGTGCCCTAAACAGCTGGTCACCAAAAGTTTTTCAGAGTAGATCCCTTATACCAAGATATTTAATTTAAAATGCTATCTGGTGCATTCAAGGTAGGAGAGTCTGTCTGGGCTGTCTTTCGCCCCAGCTGGGCCAAGCTCCCAGGTGACCCCACAGGAATGAGATTTGGAGAGATCAGACTGGAGGCAATACAGATCCATGGGATTTCTCACCACACCCAAACCTGGTCTCACCTGCCCCCACACGCATCATGTCATCCGTGGTTTATTGGCAATGTTTTCAAAGTCACCACTAAGAAACAAATTCTAAGATTGATTAATATTAACGCATATGGTCTTGGGATGCTATTAACCACATCTGTATTTTTTAACTTAATACTGCTGAGGGACTCTTTCTTTTTGGTGTTCCACTGGTTCCTACTCTATAGTGAAAGATGATGGAGGAGGAGGCAGGATGTGCCCCTTTGTTTAGAGCCAGCTGTAAGAAAATGGTTTTGTTTGCTCAGATGCACTGGATACTTTGTGCAAGTAAGCTACATCTTCTTGCAGTGCAGGTTAGCCATTGCACACATAAGATTGTGAAGAAAAGTAATAAATGCAGCAGTTCTGCAGATCTTTCTAAGTGAATGAGGGAGAAGGACCGTAAATCAGATCCCTTCTCCCTGTGGATCTCAGATACTAGCTACATCACATAGTCCCCATGACGTTAAGTGTGAAGAAGACCCATCCTGGATCCAGAGTCACAAGATACCCCATGCCCTGTCCAAGGCCACTATCTTGCTGCATGGTCTGAAGCTGGCTGCTCCCAACCAGCTCTGGGCTCTATATTTTCCTTGCAGTCAGAGTTAGGTATCATTGCTTTCATTCCATTCTGCAAAACATTCCAAGTGTCTCATGAAGGTTGCTACATTCTTGTTAACCTTTAATTTTTTTGTAATTGGGAAAAAATAAGACACAGACCATAGTAGCTGATGAGAGCCCTTGCATGCACATTTATATTACCAAGGCAGCGCTCAGAGCTGAACCAAGAGCATCACGGCTGAGCTGCAGGCAACCAACCAGCTTTCTTCTAATAACTTGGCTCCTGCACAGCACTGAAAGTCTGCAGTTTTTGTGGTTGTCTCGAAGTACCCACACCTACCCAAAGATGAACACTCTACAGCAAGGAGAGACACAAACACCCTGTAGATGCAACTTGGTAATATCAATCAAAAGAGAGGAAATATTGTCTGTGCAGACACCCAATCACTCATGGGAAACAGATAGGAATCCTTCATAAACACCTTTTTTAAGGTGTATTCTGTGAACATGCAGTGGGGATGCTGCAGCCCATGTGATGGTAAGAGTCTCATGCAACACAGCATCTCAGAAAAGGATTTAACCTCAACTTCATAAATTCTGCCCATCAACAAATCCTGCATGTATCTGTAACACCTCAGAAAGTTTAATTACCACTTAAGAAATGGAAGACAAAATGAGCTACGTGACCTTTCCCACCCCAAATCCTGTAGGTCAGCATTATTTAAGACAACTGGGAGCCTGAAAAGCTAAACATTAGTGTTGGCAGATGAACAGATGGATGGATTGCTGCCAGCATAATCCATCTTCCCACTTGCCTCCATAGGACTGGGTGACATTCAAAACTAACTACTTCCCTATGCAAAGAGAAATGCACGCGATGCAATGAGCAGGCTTTAAAATGGACTCATCAGCTGGCAGGACCAGTGGCAAAATGCTTTATGGCTCCTATTTAATGTTGCAGGCAAGGCTGTAAACAAGAGACATCAGGCTGTGACAGAAGTGGGGAATGTAGTGACCACAGTGGATTTGCTTTAAGCCAACCCCGAGCAAGTCGTAAAAATCTGCCAGGATGCTATCATTTTTCCTTTGTGTATAAATGCTCTAAATCTAATTAACCTTTTAATCGGAGCAGATATAATCATAGTATTATCATCAAAGGGGATGCTCTATCTATAGTTTCATGAAAAATTTCCATCTCTGCTCAACTTGGATTTTTTTTTTCTGCTTGGGGCTCTAAGAGTAAATCCCCCAAACACTGAAAAATAGAAAAGAGTAAAGTCCATGTTGTAGATTTCTTAACATGGCCAGTTACTGTGCAGACATCAGCTTGCCTGGAGGTTGCCAGATGGGACTTGGTCCAGAGCCTTCAGATGCAGCTCAAATACCTGTTGCCTGAGCACAGGGCATGTTCCTGCTCCCTGAGCAGGGCAGGCGCAAGAGGAGCTGTGACACGCTGCACCAGAATCAGTGACGTTACCCTCCTGGACGGAGAGGACACCAAAACCTGCAGGCTCCCACATATCCCAGGACTTTCTGATGCTCAGCAAGGATTCAAAGCTAAAAAAATTTCCTTCATCTACTAACTATAGCAGACTTTTCTGTCAACTATTAAACTACAACACAACTTTTCTAAATTGGCACATGTAACTCTAACATGTACATTTGTACCTACAGTACCCCAAAGGACAGAGATCTCTGTCTCTGACTGGTCTACAATATCACCCAGATCAGACTGTATGTTGTGAGGTTTTTTTTTAAATGGATCAAGTCTTCAGGATTTTCTGCATCTTCTGGCAAACATCAGTACTGTTGACAAAGTCAGCCGGTGCAGACAAGTGCAGAAATAACCCCAATCAAGATCTGAACCTGGGACTCCAGGTGAATGAAGCTTCCTCACTAACCCACTGCAGCATCTGGCTTCACTGAATTTGCCTGTGTAATCTGAACCAAAAAAACACTCATTTCCATTTACTATTGCCCATATGCCACTTCTAAGTATACTTACATATTAGCATTTATGCAATGTTCTGTACAAAATCCATATGGCTTTCAGTAAGCAGCAACAGCAAGAAGGGGAAGTTGCAAAGACAGTCTGGAGACGGAGCTTGTAAAGATTTCTTTCTAAGCACCGTATAACATTAATTGCAGATGGACAATGATGGAAGAGTTGTTACAACCTGCTCCAGATGGGTCATGTTTTCTTTTTTGCATGAAGCTAAAATGGATTTCTGTTATAGGAAGTGTCTACTAGTGATCCCTCTGGAACAGAAGTTGGGTAGCAGAGCAGATCCAGGCCTGGGCTGGGAAGTATCAGAGCCCCTAATGTAACAGCCTGTAATTACCTTGACCAGCCTCATCTGGAACCTTGTCCCTTGCTCCTGCCACCTATTGGCCTGGGAGCTGCATTTAAGTCCTTGCCCTGGTCCTTGCCCAAGCTGGGCTGTATGTATACTGATTCTGGCCTGGCCAACTTGACTTCTTGGGTGACATCAGAGCTGTGTTGGGACTATGGCTTTCTCTGGTGCTTGCTGAACTGTTGGCTGAACTAAGATACAGTCATGGGGTCCACTCTGCTCTTCCCAAGGGGGTGCAGTGGGACTGTACCCCTTGTCCAAGGTTGCTGTTTCAACCTGCCCTGCTGCCTGGCTTCCACCTCATCTTTCTTTCCAGAGATGCCCACCCTTACTTAAACCTCACAAGGAGTTTTCTGAGACCTTGGGTTTGGCGAGTATTACTTCCCCGGGTTAAACAAAAGATAGAATTGCTCACATGGAACAAGAGAGTAGAAAATCAAGAGTTTTCAAATGTCCCATGCAGCAACCCCTGCCAGGAGACCTTCCAGGATGTAGGAGCAAAGCAACTCAAGCCTTTCGCAATTTGCCTTCTGAATGGCAAACCATCCAAATGAAAGCCTTTGAATGCTAAGGATTTGCTTTAACAGATAAAGGGCAAAAATGTGTTTACTGTCACTGCCTATATCACAGAAAAAAAATGTGGCAGCCAATTAACTACTTCTGGATAATGCTTATCTTAAGCATCAGACCTACAAGACCATTAAATATTCACATCCACTGAAAGAGAAAACGACTACGTGCCTGTAAGAGACTGCAGTCAGAGTGGTAAGTCAGGAGCCTCATGCTGCTATTACTCCAGATCCTACAGATGATGGGTTCTTAACTCCAAAAATTGTTGTATCCCTTGTGGGCACATGCTGTGTTAGACTTAATCTTGACAGATAGCAAGAAATTGATCACAGAATTAAAAACATAACTGGTTGCTTAGTTACCAATGATCACTACACAGTTATATTTGCTGTGTGCAAACAAAGCCCAGTGCAAGCCAATTATCCATCATTACAACTCTAAAAATGTCAATTTCAGAGAGCTGAAAACAACCGTGAGCCAGGTAATAAAGGAAATTTGAGTAGAAAAATACAAATTATATATTTTTTATATATATATATTTATTTTGCTAAATGTTCAAATAGCCACAGTCCTGTGGCTGAGGAAAGTAAATATATCGGTTTGGAATAAAATACAATTCTTGTTTATTGGGAAAGTGAAAGCAAGCATGTTATGTGTATGAAGACTGTGAAAATAGAAAGTAGTAAATAAAAATTACAAGCTAAGAATTGCACAAAACTGATAAGGGAAAAAAGACCTAGGGAGAATTAAAGAGCTTCAGGATTAATGATGGCGTGAAGGAGTTGAAATATGTTGGGTCCTAAAAATGGCATACTGTCATTCCAAAAATGAAGTGGAACTCCAGTCAGTAGCAGTGCCATGAATGTAGAGTAAGTAGAAAGCTACCTCTGTCAGCTGCTCAGCAGTAACTGTCTTGGGAGCTCTGCAGCATTAATCTGAGAGGATTCTTTTTCTTTTCTTTTCTTTTTTTAAATACCAAAACATGAGATAAGAGTGGCCTTAGATTTAGATCAGTTTGGAAAACACATTTCATAAGAGCAGCACATTCGTATTAGTTGGGAACAGAAACTAGAATAAAGCAGACTACAGAAACGTGAAGACATTTCACAGTGAAGACATTTAACCTCTAGAACAATTATCTGGGGGCTGTTATGATCAGTGGGAACAGCCCGGGCATGGGAGACAGCCCTATGCCTACACGAGGCAGACTAGAAGAGCCAGCAGGTGCAATGGTTGCAGGGATCTGCGAATGTCCTTCCCACTTCTTGAAATACAGATATATGGATATTACTATTTAATATGCTGTGAGGAGCCTCACTCTTACTTCTCACAATTACATGCTATTCTTTCATGTTCCATCCCCATAGATCAAATCATTAAATCTCCCATAACTGTGACCTTACTTTAGCAAGGTCTGTCTTTCATCCATCAATCAAACTGAGCCTGGGTGCCAAATCTATGGATAAGCTGCTGTACTTGGATGCCTTACCAGCAGCACATTTGTGAAAGTATGCACCATGTAGATGCTGGCAAGTTAGATACTCATGGGCTAACCCACACACTGAATTTATCACCGCAGCTGTAAACAATTCATGCTCAGCATTGTTGGTGTCCAGCCTCTCTTCTCAGCAGTTCATCTTCCCTCTCCTAAAATGTACGATAGCAAAAGCAGCTACAGAGATCTCTGTCTTCCTTGCATGTGCCGTAAAGTGCAACTATGCTATATCTGACCGTGTCCCCATGACAATTTAAGCTCTCTGAAGACAGGAATGGGTTTGGGCTGAACACTCTGCTTCTCTCCAGTAAAAACCTCATGTTCTATATACAGGAAGGATAAGGGCCATAAGCACTAAACCCTCTACAAGACCTGGGCTGGAGAAATCCCCTGCCCCGAGTAATCTGCAGTTTACAGAAGAGGAGAGAAAGGAAGAAACGGGTCAATCTGACCTCTTTATGCAATGCAGCATAATATGGCAAAAATAAATTCTATGGGGACATACAACATCTTTTTGCCTTTGACTCCATTATGAGATTGGTTCTTATTTGGCCAGGAGAGCAGAAGCAAAGAACGGACTGAGAAATTTTGAGGCTGGTTGCAAATGAAAAGGGACGTGTGTTCCTGCCTGCTCAAGAGATGTACAGAAACTGCTAATAGTGCTTCAGGGTCAGAAAGTATTTTCTGCTGTTGAATTTGAGCAGAAGCTGAGGGAAAGATAGGTTACAAGTCACCAGATCAACTTTGCATTTGCTGTGGCAGTTATTGCATTGTGGAGAAGTTTATTGGTAGCCTGGATGGGATGTAAGCAGTGTACCGAGATGCTGCTTGCATATAACAGTTGTGCATGGCAATGCGCGCATGTGTTACATATAAGATTGATCCACACAGATGCTTACTAAGTGGGATTGGTTGATAAATACCACAATCTCTCTGCTCTGGAGAAATATTAAGAGACCTAGGAACAATTTCATGAAAGTGAGTCTGTGTGAAAGATGGGAAGTGCCTCTCTCAGCTGCTGTGGTGCCCAGGCCATCTGTCTGAAGGGTTACGCTCCACCCTGGAGGTCAGCATGTAGCAGCCGAGCTCATTTCTGTACATGCAAAGTCATCTTCCCTGTGTGAAGACAGCGCTTTACCACCTCTTGAGAAATGGGGGAGTATTGTTGTCTCTTCTGCCCACTGTAGACCTACCTGAAATTAGCACTGTCTGCTACTAATCTCTTGCTAACTATAAAGGCCTTCAGGTATGTAAACCTGGACCAAATGAAAACAGCTCCAGGAAATAATGGGCTTACCTCATCATATCCCAGCTGGCAGCACTGCCTAGAACATGGTGGAAAACTTGATTTATTAAAATTAATGAAGGAACTGGCTAGTCTTGAATAATTCATTACATATCAGCTGCTGCTGAAGTAATAGGAGCTCAGCAAGATCCTCTTTAGCACTGCACAGTGCCTAAAATCTTTAAATAAAATGAAGTCAAAGACTGGCTAGTTAAAGATTGAAGGGCTTTCTCCATGTGAAGTGGGAGGCCCAGATTCCTGTCACTGAGGTCATCCAGCTGCCATCTGTGAAAATCGACAAGGTCTCTCAGATGGAAGCCAGCCGGCTAACATCACCGATTTTTGCCAGGGAACGAAGCATTCTGCCCCAGCCATCAACTTCTACAGAACATAATGGCTCTGTTTTTCACAATTCTTACTGAAATCAAGTTTAGATTTTGGTGTTTACCATAAGCTAGGGATGTCTGAGGGCGTTGACTTGCTTTTCTGATCATTATGAAAATAGATCAGCCGGACATGCAAAGAAGTAGGCAGATCTTAAGGTGCAATCTCTGCTGCTGCTCAGGGCTTTCATCAGCACCAGCAGAATCAAATTACCCACAGCCTGGGCAGTGTCAGGGCTGGATTTTGGAAGCATGTCAGAAGCCCTGGAACAGAATCCCACTAACTTAATCTGGTGCCACTTGATGAAACAAGGGCATTTTTTCAACTCTGCTGAAGTCAATGGTAAAACCTTTGATAAATGTGTAGAAGCAGCAGCAAAATCAGGCACTGCCATTAGATGGCTGATACTCCTCTTCCTGCATGTCCTCCTGCAGAGATCAGAGGAATTGTAGTTAATAAAGAAAGAGGAAAAGCAGATAAATGCAATTAACACCCTCCTGCCTCCCAGCTGCTGGTACGGGGTCTCCTAATGTAATCACAAAACTCCCCACTAGCCACAGCTAAAGACCGTCCCTGAAGTCCATCACTTTCTCTCTTTCCAACTGATGATGATGGGAACTGACCCCACAGGCCAGCGCCATGTCCAGTGATGGTACTGTTCTTAGCTCCAGCTCTGGTTTGCATTGCCTTCCTTTATCCCCCACTGGGCACCTAAGAATTTGTGATGTCCTGATGGTACAGCAGCTCTGGATTGTATTAAGACAGTTGGACAAGACAGCCTTTGATTCAAGATCCTGATGCACAGGGAGAGATCCTGATGCCTTGTCGGTTGCCTCAAGCCTGATTTTATTTCCAGATGCCATTCTTGCTTCAGCCACAGCAGATGATTTTGGCCAGGCCTCAGCACCTGAAGTATTTGGTAGAAGTACTCTGATGTAGGCAATTGGCATCATGATATATTTGACCTAGCCCTGGGAGACTACCAGTTTCCTCCCCAAAAACATTGCTTCATCAATCACTTGTGAGAGTGTTTTAAAAATTAAAGCCAACTCCCCTTGATATGAAATGGAGGCAGCACTTTCTCCTCTTGCTGTCTTTTAATAGCCTCTGTGTAGGAAGTCACAGGACATTGATTTACGCTCCTGAACTTTTTGTGGACATAGGCTAAGATCATTCGGAGAAGCCACAAACTGACTTTGTGACTTCTCACCCTGAAGTGTGTGAATGAAGCAAATATTCTGTCACAGCTGCAGAGTGGGAGATGCTGTGAACAGGTTGTAACCTGGTAACATGTGAGACTGACGGCTCTTCCCTGATCTCCTGGGGTCCTCCCAGACAAGGCACTCCCAATTCCTGTATTTCACTTCTGGTATCTGTAAAAGGAGGTAATTAAAACTACCCTCCAGCACCTGTAAGAACAGGACCCTTCCTCTTGTTGCAGTCTTTGAGCACCAAGAAGGTCGGGCAAGGTTTCCTAAAACCAAAGTGTTATTATTTGGAACTAACTGAACTCTGGGACCTGTGTTCAAGCATAACAGCTCCAAGCCACTGTCTGAGCACAAGCTGGCATGGCTCTAGCTACCTCAAAGGACACAAGTGCCTTCCCCTCTCAAGCTGTAAGGAAGTGCAGATATGTGGGCAAGGACAGGACTGTGGTATCAAAGGACCAGTCCATGAAGTCTAAGCGCCTCTCTTTACACATCACCAGGGTAACTGTGTGTGTGGTTGTGTCTTTGCAGCTGCTTTTGGCCTTTCACCATTGTTTTCTTCTCCTTTTCTTTCTTTCTCTCTCTTTTTTTTTTTTCCAAACAGTCATCTGTTATCTTCTGGAAAGGGCACCTGACTAGTGATGATGTGCAGTTGCTCTGGGAGCTGGTTTAGGAGGCATGGTGCCTCTATGACTTGCCAGACAACAGCAGTTGCTAAATGGCTTCCTTTGCTTTGTTCCTTCAGGAGACCACTTGTTATTTACAGTGTTTTCTCTAAGCAAGGCATCATCCCTGAGATATGCTCATGTGAGAACGCTTCAGGGAATTCCAGCTGGGAGGCGAGAGTAAAGGATTTTATCATTAAAAAAACCCAAAACAATACATCACAAAAAAACCCCACAAAACCCCAAAGAAATCCTGGAGAAGATGCTGTTTCCTTTCAAGAGGTTCTGTGAGGTAGGGAGTGTAAGAGAAGCAGGGAAGCAAGAGATTTACCAGTTCCAATACAATCCTGTTTTTTTCAGGAAGACGTTAAAAGTCAATTTCAATGCAAACCATTTTGGAGAAGGGTAGAGGCTAGACCCTGTTCAAACATTCACCTGGTTTCCACTTTCCAAGCCTAAAAGTGAAAAAAAGTTAGAGAAGGACACAAAGCAGCCTAGTTCTTATTCCAGGCAGAAAGGAAGGCAAACTTGGTGTTAATCAAGAGTAGCACAATTTATATGCTTCTGTTAAGTTTGTTTGTTGGGTTTTTTTAACCTGAAAGATATAAAAAGGATGTAATTGAGCTGGCTAGGACTTCGGGGATACTGGTGTAGCTGGGCTGGGATCACAAAAGAGTCTGTGAGTTGCTTCAAGAGACAGATTTATTTCCCCAGGGTACAACAGTGAGGAAACTTCTCCTGGTTTCCCAGTTCTGCCCTCAGTGGTGGTGTGCTGAAGGCACACTCACTGCTGCTGATGGGTGAGCCCAGCTAAGTGTTAAACTTGGCTTAGTCTAAGCAGGAAAAAAAAAAAAAAGTTAAATGCTTTTTTATTTTCTCTAAGGATATGGTGGAACTAAGCCAAAAGCGTGCATTTGTACTGCTTCACCTAAGGCAGCATAAGCACCTTCTCTGGTGAATCACTAGGTCCCGAAAGCTTTTGCTCTTCCTTAAATGAATGCCAAGTATCCTGGGGAAATGCTGCCAGGTACAAGGACACTGTGATACCGCTGGGCTAATGCACGATGGGTGTCCATGGCTGAGGGTCTGCAGGATTTTGCCCCGAGCTCCTTGGGATGATCACATTTGGGATCTACTCCCCAGCATCTGACTCTTCACTGTGCCCCAGTTTACCTCAGTTTTTCTGCCTAGTGATATTTTCTAATCTTCAAAAAAGCATTTTCCCAATCTGTTGCCCAGTATCTCTCAGGAAGCTGGTGACAGTTCCTCACTGTTCAGGGGCCAGCACGAGCAGGATGTTGGCAGGTAGGTGCACAGGATAGCTTTGGAGGTGACAGAAGACAGAGATGGGCAGAAGATTGCTGCCACCATGCTGCTATGGACAAGTCACACACAGGAAGATATGGAAACAAAAATTCTGTGAGATGGAGATAAGGGGGGCAGGGGCAAACCCACTCAGATATATCTGAGGCTTCCTTGCAGCTACAGCAGCCATGTTAACGCGCACTAGATGAACACCAGGCTCAACTGTTTGGATGTTAATTGCCTGGCTGCTTTAATTGGATATAGACTTCTAAGGTCTAAAGTCAGCTGTCTTACAAGACAAACTGAGATTTACCTCTTATCTCCTTTATCTTGGCTTGTCCGGTGCTGTATGGTCAGTACATATGTTCTCATGTGTTAGAACTGTCCACAGAGCTGATGGATTTTTTTGCAAGAGGAGCAAGTTACATTTTGCATCTGAAGTGATTGTTTGAACTCTGAGTTGAGGCAAAGCTGCTGTGGCCTGAGTTCAGTTTCTGCTCCAGGGAATGTCTCCAAGGCATCAATAACCATCATCAGCAACCAGATAATAATCACTGAGCTGCAGGGCTACTCATTGGCAATGCAATGACTGCACTTGGATGCCCAATGGTGATGATGTGACACTTGCATCACTCATGCAATGCAGTCAGTGTCCCTCTGGACGTGCTATGGGACACAGTAGTCTCAGCCTGTAACGACACTTAGAGCTAGAGTACCAGTTATGACAAAGCAGTGTTTTGAGCTGGGAGGTTATGAGCATGGCTGAGGACGAGGTGGCTTTCTAAGACGGGTCTTGGCACATCGGGCTTCCTGCCAAAGGACTGGCATTCGGAGAGCTGCTGAGTCCAACTTCTGTCTTTCTCCTCCCTTTTTCCTTTGGCTCTTTGCTACCCAAGGTGACGTAGGATAGGAACACCATGGGGGACCAAAAACAACCCCACTGATTCTGAGCAGTGCAGTGCCCTGTGAGCTAATTTGATTAGGTGGAACACCAGGTTTGCAGCCAGGCCAAGCAAGCCACCAGCAGGCAGGAGCAGCAGGCTATGAACTGCAGAGCCGACACGTGGTTCCAGGCTAAGGCTGGCTGTGCACTTGCACCAATATACTGACCCACCCAGCCTGGTTCCACTGTGGTGTCTCTGAGCCCGTGGAGCAAATTCCTGCTAATGTAGCTGCAGGTTATCTTGCAGTCACCCCTGTTACAACCAGCAAGACATTGTCTCAGCCTCTTTATCTCAACCTCTGGTAGGGCTTTGTATTGAGAGAACTCAGGCTCTGTCCCTACACCCATTACAGTTTCAATGATGTAAAAACAGTGGCAGACAGACATGAATTACTCCACATTAAGGACTGCAGGGTCTTTCTCTAAAGAAAGTGGGGGAGGATCCCTCAGTACAGTGTAGTCTCATACCACAAGCTTTGCTGTCAGATTCCCTGAGGCTAAGAGTCTCCCAGCTGCTCCACAGCCCTGTGGACAAATGGGCAATGGTGCAGCCTACCATGTGCCCATCAGCTAAGTTCAGCACATGGGGACAGGGGCAAGAGGCTGGCCACTGCCTTGCGAAGGGGCTTCCCAGACAGGCATGTGCTTGGAGGAGCACTGCTGGAAGACACCTCTGACTACAGCTCTTGTCCCTCCTTGCAAGATGATTCCCCTCAGTGGACCACCCCTGCGTGCTGGGCCTAGAAGCAGGTTCATCTCCACCAAATGACCACAAACCTGTCCTCGTACTCAGTACATCAAACAGAAAGGAAACTGGGAGACCTGGACTATTGCATATAAAGAGGCACTACCATGGGACCAAGTTTGTCCTCGGTTACATGTATGTAAATAATCTGATCAGATGCAAGCAAAGGTAACTGATTTTGGCTACTGCCAGAGCGAGGAGGGCTCTGCATGCGGTAGAGTGCTACCAAGGGAAGCTACAGGGAAATCAGCCACCTCTTGGAGCTATTTACCACATCACGAGGCAAGATGAATCAATAATATGTATCGAGCTGGGAAAGTTAATCTGCATCCAGAGCATCATAACAAATTAAAAGGAAATAAAATCACTACAATTCCATTACATTCATTACTATCACAGTGGAGAGTAATTAAAATCCATGGGCCAAATTCAACACTGGAAGAACTCTCTTGAAGCCGGAGGCACTGTACAAGGGCATTGATTTTTCCAGATGCTGTGTGTTTCTAACAGCAGCAGGAATAGCAAAACGGGCAGAGAGGATAGGGCAGGGTACGAGGGGAACCTGTTTGGGAGCCAGACATTCTGCTGCTTGTTCTTCCTCACCTGCAGTCATGCTGCCCACCTGCTGCTTTGGTGCTTGATGGGGCTGAATCTCAAAAGCTCCAGGCATTTGTACATGGGACTCATACCCCGATTACAAAGCCTTTCCCAAGCCAATACACAACAGTCATTCATCAGCCCTGGCTAACACCCCTGTCCTGCCTCTTCCCTGCTCCACTGCCTTACCCTGCTCCCTGAGCTCCTCTCTCCTCCCCACTCCTCAGCACAGCCACCCCTGCTACACCCTCCCTTCCTACAGAAACTTCTTTCCCTACCACAGAGCACCCTCTACTACCCTGTTGCCTGATGAGGCTCTCAACCCACCTTTCTGTACTTCGCTATGAACTCATCCTTTGGCCCTCCCACATCCCTGAAGAAGCAGCAGCTGAAGGAGGACTATCACCTGCCCCCAGAGCCATAGCACTTGCATTCTCATTACACCTTTGGTCCAGCCCCACATGAATTATGAGCTGGGGCTGTGCTATGAAGCAGGGACTCAGCTTCAGGTAGCATCCACTGCTCACACCTTGGTACCCTGCCCCTCTGTGAGGCCCCACTGCCCCACATGGCTCTGTCTCAGCTCAGTCCAGCAGCTGATTCTCACTGAGTGGAAGGAGAACTTGATGCACAGAAAGCACATCCCTCATCACCACACACAGCACCGTGTCCAGCTAATGAGCGCTGCAGCATAAGGCGAGAGCACAGCCATTGCACAGGCACCCAGAGAGGCAGCTGAAGGTGACACCAGCTGCTGACAGCCAGCAAGGGTGGAGATGTGAATGCCAAAGTTTAGTTCCCAGGGCTCAGGAGTTGGAAACAGCCATTAAAGGAGAGAGGCACTGGACAGAAGAAATCAGTTTGGGGAAGTCCTATAGCCCATGTCTAGCAAAAGATTACATCTCAGTATCCCTGTTCAGCCTTCAAGTTTATGAACCGCTTATCTCCTGTTACCACACCCTGTGAATGCCTTGCACCTATGGAAGCTATGCTGACATTGGCAGGTTTATGCAGCTGCTAAATACCACGTGTGGCAAGCTCCAGTCTGCACACATACATTACTGCTGAGGACTTTTACACATGGACATTTACCATGCAATAATTATGATAATCTACAAGAGATAATCCAAAGCGGAGTGTTAATGCTATTTTACTAATTGATGTAGTGTGGTGAAGATGGAACCATGGACTGAGAGTTTTATTTCCAGACATAATCATGATCTTGTTCACTGTCTGGAAAGGTGGACATCTCACTTGACCTAGCTTTGCCTCAGTATGGGTTTCAAAAGTTCAGTCACTCTGTTAACACATATCCACTTCTCTAACCATGTTCAGATCCGCCAGTGAATAGCACAAAAGCCTCATTCTTAGAAGTGTTCAGCACCTATATTCGTAGCCATGTTATCACAGAATGTGCTACATCATTTCACCAAAAGTAAGTGCTTGCATCTTTCAAAGCAATTCAGCAGGGACTGCAGAACCCTCTGGAAATCTGCCCCTTAATTAAGTACCTGTCTAGGGGACAACCTCCCTCATTCCTCTAATTTCCATCTGAAAACAGCAGACCACCTCTTCTGGCCCAGAAAGCCAGGACTTCTCTGCAGGGACACCTTTTTAACTAGCCCACTGAAAACAAGCAGCATGAGCTTCTGCTGTGTCATGTAAGCAGGTGCATTCACCTTAGCTGCTGTGGGAGGGAAAGGCTGGGTCTTGTTCTGGGAAGAAAGCAGAAAGCATGACCAGGTAAGGGGAAGTGTTTCTTCCACAGATCCAAAGATGGGAAAGGACATTTAAATTTTTCTCTTTATGGTGGGCTAGGAACATTATTTTTAATTATGTACAACTTAGCATATATATATATATCATCTGCCTTTACTATTACAACAACTTTGAGCTGATTTGTATACCATTTGGACATTCTCAAAGGGATTACTCTTTATGGTAGTGTTAGCTTGAGGCATAACTGGAGTTTGAATATGATTTCACTCAAAAAGGACTGTGTTTTGACACAGTCTTTATGCGAGGTGAGATACAGGTAAAAGCATGGCCCCTAATGCAGTAAGGATATAAAGTTTCTGACTCTGATCCCACTGGACAGGCCAGAGGGAGTAGGGAGCTTCTTCCCATGGAGGTCAAAAGCCATCCTGTACAAAAAAATCCAAGCCATGCACTAATGCATACTGCACTGTTGTAAGCATGGAGGGGATGGCTGATGTGACTGGGGATTATGCTAGTGCCTGAGGTTGCTTCTGGACTGTGCTAGCTCCGTTTTATGGATTTACTTCATGCTGCTGCTGTAATGAAGAAAAGCCTGAGGAGTGTGCAGAGAAACAGAATAAAAAGTGTTGCAGAATTATTACTCTACCGTTTGTATGTGACCAGAAATAAAGCAGTGCTATGTAGATGAGCAATGACTGTGTCCTTTGGGGATGTCGCTATGTGGCAACCAGGTAGGACGGAACCTGGAATAAAGGGCTGAAGATCTTCCCTGAAACACACAACTGGACGTATATTAGCAGAACTGGTTCTCAGAGCCAGGAATTGGATGTCAGCTCTTCCCATACCTGCTAGAAGGTGTCCTGAGACTCAAGTGGCAGATCAAACAAGCAAGCTATGCACATTAATCTTACAAAGTTGATCAGCTTGGGGGCTGCTTATCAGTAAGGAAGGCTTCCATAGCCTACTCTTTCCTCTTTCAAAAACAGATTTTCTTTTTCTATCTTTTTTTCTCCTGTGACTTTGGCTGATGTTTGTTCTTAATGATACCAAGCTTTCAGAGAAGCTGAACTAATGACTTCTGAGGTTTCCCCACTGCAGGTAAGGCTTCTGCAAGCATAAAGCACCAATTTCCAAAATCATAAACTAGGAAGAGCCCTGAGCACAGGGACTCACAGGCAGGTTATCTTGTGTTGTGGAAACCCAAACCCTGATTGTCCCCAGAGAACAGAGCTGTTGCAACAACTGTGGTAAAAAATGGGGCACATCAGTGCAAAACAGTTAAGTACCGCAAACCAGGACTCCTGAGGGAGTGCTCTCAGATCTTCTTGTAATTGAGAGGTCTCAGTTCAATTCAAGCCTGAGGTTTTTCCATGTTAAACTACCACAGCATGGATTAGCAGTGAACCTGTATTGATCCTTTATGAGAAGCGGTTACCTCCTTGGCTCTTGAAAGGGGCCTTTCAAGAGGGACCTCCTCTGCTTCTGTCTACTCCTAGAAGCAGGCTGGATGGATCAGCCCCACCACCAGTGACAGGAGTACTTCAGCACTGAGCTGATCAATATCCCCAGACACTAAGTCCTCTTAGTGCAGAGGGCTCAGCTTCAATCCACTACCAGCCATGGCTGGTACTAATTCTGCTCCAGTCAAACTTTGAACCACTGCTTTGCCTCTAGACCTCTCTCCCAGGTGGGTTTATTGAGCGAGGTGTGTGATGCAAAGATCCTTAAGATGAGCAAGGACTTGATTAGAGGGTATGGTAGGCGAGTTGTCATTGAGAAGAGCTACAAAGCCCACAGATAATCTCTCACAGCAGCTCTGACTGGCTTTGACACTAGGAACTAATGTGTATCACTTCTATGCTAGGTCTGAATAGAGCTGTCTCTCCTCAGTGTCTGAGGGTCTTTAATTCCCTTCTTCCTGGGGGAAGAACCTTGCATGAAAAGTTCGGCTGTGTGTACTCCGAGTCTTGTAACTCACTCGCTTGTGGTCAAAGCCACTGTCATCTTTCAGTCGCTAACTGGATTCCTAAACACGCCTGCAGAAACAGTCAGATTGCTGTGTTGCAAACAAATTAGTTTTGACAGGACACTGCCAGCACTGCTCCCAGATGCCAGGGAAGCCACAAGATGGGCTGCACAGTGTCTGACAGGAGCAGCTCTAGCACTGCATCCACAGCGAGTGCAGAGTCTGGCTGCTTCTGCAAGCACTAACAAAGAACCAAGCCTGTAAACTCCCACTAGCATCTGCTGAAGCTTTGTATCCCAAAGGAAAAATGGATTTTTGCTTACACGTATCTTTAAGCATTTCAGCAGCAGAGAAGGCAAGGGCGTAGACTCTCTAGCTAAAAACACAAAGCCATGTTTTTTCTTTATAAGAAAAAAATTACAGCTGCTCCTTGACTTCCTGTCTGGGATGGAGAAGGATTTCAAAAGCTTTAGTTCCTTCTTCTAAAGAAGTCTTCAGGACAGGTACTGTTTAATTCCAGATCAGGTGATTTCTAGACAGTGAGGGGACTGTCTCAAACCCAGGTTCCAAAAGGTCTGCAGAGGGCCCTGAGTTATTACATGGCAAAATGAGTATCAGCAGACAGCAGAGAATTTTTTTTTTTCTTTTTCCCCTTGTGCTTCACCTTGAAGCAGCTGTTAGCAAAGCCAGAAGACTCCTCTGCCCCTCAGTGTATTTAATACAGCCTTGGCAAAGGGACTGCAGTCTGTCATCTCATGAATATGGGAATTGCCTAATTCTCCAGCTATTCTTATTACCTCAGCCTGAGGGTCCCAGCTTTCCATAACTAATCACAGACTTTCCACTGTCCTTGCTGTCCTTGAGCAGCAAATTGCTGCTCCCCATATAACTGATGCTGGTGTCTGCTGTGGTGACACAGATTTTCCCCGGGCAGGGATGGTGCTGTGGACAAGGCTACTGACCCCAGCACTCCTGTGCGGTTCCCAGAGCTATTCACCCTTTGTTGCTGTAACTTACAGCAGGGTGTTTTGGAAATAAATGCTGTGTGGGACTCTGCAGTGGCTCAAGGCTGGCCAAACAGCTCTGAAGCCTGAGCAGCAGGCTGGCAGCAGTAACGCAATCCATCCCTAGCAGCAGGGATCCCTCACCTTTTCCTAAAAGCCACAGAGACCCCTGCCTCCTTCCGCATCCTACCTTGTCTGCAACTCCCACAAAGTCCAGGGATTTGCAGTGCCTCCTCCATGTCGCTTCATTTTCCCCTCCTCATCATGTATGTTTCTCAGTCTACATTCCCTCCCTGTGCCCCTCCCTGTTCCCTCCCTGTTTTCTGCTCCTTCATTATTTTTCCTAATATCACTGATCCTGCCAGCCCTGTTCATCCTCCCAAGACTCAGAACTAAAGCTGTTCCTGTGCTGGAAGGTGATAATGGCTGCCGGGAACCAGCTGTTAGGGCTGCTGCGAACTGCCAAGCAGCTGGAAGATGAGGCTGAGCTAATTATGAAGCAGGGACTGCAAAACTTGTGGAGATTCTGGCCAGAGGTACCTAGCTCATTCCCAGAGACAAATGGGCACATCCTTTGAATGTCATCAGATGACATGTGAGCAGGAAAGTCATCAAGCTGTGGACAGCTTTACAGTCCTGGCTACGGAGTGCTGCATGTGATGCCTCCTCATCTCGCAAACACCCACAACTGCTGCTGCCAAGCTGCTCTGGACAAGGAGAATGTGCTCATGCGCTGCAGTGGCAGCTGAGGAAATCTTAATCCTGGTTTCAAGGGCTAGATTACTGCAGAGCCTAGACAGGTAAGAGCTTTTTTCAGATGCCAAGAAGTAGCTACAGTAGCACAGGCAACTGAGTCAGGATCACGGCAAGGCAGAAAAACCCCGTAAGTTTCTTTTCTGATACAGGATTTTTTTTTTTTTTTGCTAGAGTTTGCCAAAAGGGTAACTGCATCAATGGTAAACAAAAACTAGATTATATCGTCTAGTAGTTAATTTCTTCTTCATGGTTCAAAACTGGCCCATATAGAAGCTGCAAAAGGAATTCACCTTGGAAGTCCATGGTTTTGTAATCAGAACCTCCCTTTCAATTAGTCGTATTATAGGGCTGTAAATACAATAATTCCATCAATACTATGGAACAGTCATGCTGCATTTGTATTAACATAAACGAGTGCTAATGTGCCATAGAGCTAATCTGATATGACAGTAATTGGCCGATGCCCAGCCATGGAGGCCCTGGAGCTACGCTTGCTCTCTCTTCTCTAAAAGAACTGTCCTCTGAAACACTGGAAAGGAAACAAACTGTGATACCATATCGTGCCTGCCAGCAAGGAACGATGCTTCTTGCAACTACAGCACCGAGGGGTTTGGGGAGGGGGGTGTGTGTGTATGTATTTAAAGTGGAACTTACAGAATCATAGAATGCTTTGGGTTGGAAGGGACCTTTAAAGGTCATCTAGTCCAACCCCCCTGCAGTGAGCAGGGACATCTTCAACCAGATCAGGCTGCTCAGAGCCCTGTCCAACCCAACCTGGAATGTTTCCAGTGATGTGGCATCTACCACCTCTCTGGGCAACCTGTTCCAGTGTTTCACCACTCTCATTGTAAAAAATTTCTGCCTTATATCTAGTCTAAATCTACCCTCTTTTAGTTTAAAACCATTACCCCTTGTCCTATCACAACAGGCCCCGCTAAAAAGACTGTCCCCATCTTTTTTACAAGCCCCCTTTAAGCACTGAAAGGCAGCAATAAGGTGTCCCCAGAGCCTTCTCTTCTCCAGGCTGAATAACACCAACTCTCTCAGCCTTTCTTCACAGGAGAGGTGTTCCATCCCTCTGATCATTTCTGTGGCCCTTGATCTCCTACAAAAACTTAAATATTAAGAAATCAGGATTTCCAGAACACCAGGATTCCCAGATCAGACTCAGCAAGCACCCAATGGATATTAAACCCGGAAAAGCCCTAAAAGCTTTCCCTCCCCTCTGTGACTACTGGGAGCTGCACATCATCACCTACTCTGCAGTAGGCTTTTCTCACACAGGTGACACTTAAGAAGTTTAAAACTTTGTAAATGCTTTGGAGCTACCATTGTTGTCTTGTGCAGTGCTCTACAGACAGGGCAGGAAGACTTAAATCTGAGACTGCAGCTGGGGTTCTCTGGTTAAAGGCCTTAAAGGACATCAACATAAGCAATGCCTAAGGATGGGAAGTAAATCTCAAACACAGCCCATCTCCTGTCTGGGCCATGAAAGCAAGTGGACAGACTCAAAGACAGCCTAGGATCAGGAGTTTTCTGGGTTACAGTTGCAATAGGAACCACTTACTGCTTTTGGAAATATGCCCTTCAAAGAGAGTCTTCGTGAGGAGAGACCCCCCTCTCTTTGTGAGGGAGGCCATCAAAGAAGTCATAGCAGATACCTAGGCTTTCTGTATTTGGCTCATCAGCTCTGTGTGTGCTTTGCTGTCTGGCTGTACAATGCCTTGGCTAATGCACCCTCTTCCATGATGTAGCTCTTGGGTTCTACCCCCAGTACAACAATCAGAGACTTCTTTTAATCAGAAACCATTCTTCTCAGCACTATGGCACTAAAGGCACATAATTTTTGGCAATATGCAAGAGCAGTAACTCAAAATCCCAAAGCATACATGGCTTGTCAGTGCCCAAAACAGCTCCTGAAGCAGCCAGTGAAACTAAGAGAGAATTTTGTTAGAGGAGGTGAGGAAGAGCACCCTAAACAGAGGATTTAGGATCTCTGAGATGATGGCTTAGGTTCTGGATCTGACTTAAATCTTTCTATGTCTCTGATCTGCTCCTCCATCTGTAAAATGGGATCAATGAAACCGCCCTGACTTGCAGCAGGGCTCCCAGTCTTAATTGATGTCTGCAAAGCATTATGAGAGCCATGAATGAATGAAACCATTACCAAGCCCTCAGGCCTTACTATAATACCAACAAACAATGCAGAGTTGTTTATAATGCTTTTCAGTGCCACAATGACTAGGAAATGAGGGAAGGCAAAAGCGTAGATGCACCCAGCGCTGCTTTGCTGCAGTGTAAATAAAAATGGTAGAAGCAGGTTTTATAGATTTCCCTTTGGGGAATTCCTTTGTAGCTACTGTTTCCAATAATGCAGTAAAACTTCTACTTCTATGGACTCAAACCAGTGCCCTTGCTAATAGCTGAGGTATCAAAACCTATTATGAATTTCGGAAAACGCATCCTGGAGTTGAAAACGTTATGAATCACATGGGAAGGAACTGAGAAATGACTCGCTCGCACCCCGCAGATTTAAAGAGCTAGGTGCTGCTCAGCCACCCCTTCCAACAATTAAAGTCAAGGCTAACGCCGAACAGGCACGCAATACTCCACCTTGCGCAGGACAAAAGCCCTGAGGCACCTAAAAGGCTCTAACCCGCCCATTTACAAAGTTGTCTCTGCGGCTGCTGTTATAGGACCCGGAGAGAAGAAGCCGGGGGGCTCAGCCGGAGCCCTGCGCAGGGAGGGCAGCAGCCCGCAGCCCGGGAGAGCCATGCGCCCGGGGCAGAGCGCTACAGCCCGCTCTCCTGCGCCGACAGAGGCCGCCGCCGAGCGCTGCCGGTGGGGAGGCAGCAAACGCGGGGATGGGAGGCATGCGGGTCCCCCGGCAGCGAGCAGGTGTCAGCCGGTAAAGGCGTGGAAGGGTTTGGGAAGCGTGTGCTGTGTCCCCCACCCCCACCCCGCTCCCGCAGCGCTCCCCGGGCTGGGCGCGGAGCTGGCGCTTGTAGCCGAAGGGCCCCGCCGGGGCAGGCAGAAGGACCTGGGGAGCGAGACCCAGCCAACAAATAAACACACGAAAGGGGAGGAAGGCAGCGAGGCCACCGCCAGCCCCGCAGCCCTCCCCGGCGCGCAGCCATTCGCCTTTGTTGCAGCCCCGCGCCCGCAAGGTGCGGCGCTGGAGCCCGAGCCCCGGGTCGCTCATCCCTGAGGAGAACGGCCCCGGCAGCGCGGCGCAGGGGAGAACGTCCCGCGGGAGCGGCTGCCGAGAAGGACCTGCCCGCCCGCCGCCCGCACCCACCTACCTGCGGAGCCCGCCCGGGACGCGTCGCCTCCCGCCTTTGTTGTGCATGCCCCGGCAGCGCCGAGCCGCCGGCCCGCCGCCGCCCGCCCCCTCCGCGCCCGCCGAGCCGCAGCCAGGCCCCGGCTTAGCCCGTCGCCACGGCAACGGCGGCGGCGCGTGCCGCACCCACCTACCTGCGGAGCCCGCCCGGGACGCGTCGCCTCCCGCCTTTGCGGGGCCCCGCCCGCCGCGCGCCCGGGGAGGGGGGGGGGCGGCGGCTGAGGGGAGAGGGGCGGGGGTCGGCGCCGGGCGCAGGCGGCCCCGCGGCCCCGGCTCTGCGGGCGCCGGGCTTCGGGGCGGTCGCGGTGAGCGCCTGCGCTGCTGGAAGGGGAGAGGGCGCCGGCCCTGCCAGCCCCGCGCCGGGCACGGCGGCGGCTCCTGCGGGCGAGGCCGGGGCGGAAAGCAGGCCGGCGAGGGCGGCGGCGGGGCGGCCGCTCAGCCCTCACCCCAGCCCTGCTCCCCTCCTTGCCGAGCGTGCCTGGCAGTTTCCGAGACACCAGCGGGGAAGCTGGGGCTTGGGTTAGCTCTCTGCTCCCTCTTACGCGGCTTGGGGTCCCTCATCTTCCATACCCAGCAGGTTTCCTTTAGATTGACCACCCCGGCAGCCCCTAATACCTGGCCACAGATCATGGCACGTTCCTCTGCCCTGAAGCAAGCGTGGCTCTGGTGGCTTCACAACTATCCTCCTGTGTCAAGCTTCACAGGCTTTTAGACACGACAGGCAGCCTCACTCAAACCAGGGGAATAATAAAGCCAAGGCAATGGTAATGCCGCCATTTTTTCCTGTTCCTAAGCATAGAACTGAGTTGTGTCCTGCATTTGCAACTATTTTATTTTAATTCACCATTCACTTCAGGGGTAGCAGCACCAGCTTGAACACCTCTTCCCTTTCAGACAGTAAGGACTTGGCAAACTTAATGGGTGCTTTGATTGTTTCCCAGATTAAGCATCGCAGTTCACCGGCTCTGTCGTGTAACGCTAGATTGAGCTGGGTCGTCTTGCATGTATGTTCATCTCGTTCCCAACAGGCAGGTTCTGGATCGGTGAGATGGATTAAATGAAGTTTCCCTGATGAGAAGTGCTCGCTTCCATGGGTTTTATTAAGTGATCAAGTATAGGTAAAGATACTGTTTCTGCTTGAGAACGTAATTAAATAGAAAAGAACTAAATTCTGTGGAGAAAAGCTGAATCTGGAGAGAAATTAATAGCACAGCAACCCCACGCTGTTTCTGTGTGTTCAACATCTGATTATACAAATGTGTTTTTTTTTTTTTCTTTCTGGGGCCTGTCAAACTCCCATTTCAGTGGCACTGCGCTCAGACAGCATCCTCCACTGAAGGCTCGTAAAACAAATTACAAATGCAACATACGAAACCTCCTCAGTAAGCCTCATCCCAGAGAGGAAAAGACAGCTCAAGGTCACAGAGGAGTTCTCTGGCACAGCTGGGAAAAAATGCCAGAGCCATCGTGTCCTGACCTGGGTCCTCCCCTGCCAGGCTCTGCCCTCCTGCCCTAAGGCGGCAGCCAGAATGAAGCCAGCCCTGCCTTCAGGGAGGGCAGGGGAGAAGGGGAAGCATCCCTCCTTTAGTTCTCCTTGGTGAATCTGTCGCTCATTTAATAAACAATCTCTTTAATAAAGATTTTTTCACTCTACACCAGGATGCCTGGAGGATGACCCACTGTTACTGTGCTATAAAGAAGGATGATAAGGAGAACCTGGAGACCAATTGCGATGATCTTTACAGCTCCCCCTGCAAAGCGCTGCCTGCTTTTCTGATGCATGCTAATTTATAAATAGCCCCGACTCCGCTACTTGGAGAAAGCTTTCATTTCTCCTTGTACTTGATGCCTGTGATGCTCTGCAGTGGAGAGCAGATGTTTGCACCAGATTCTGCTCCCATGGAAATCGGCAGTGGAAAACTTGGAGGCGAGAGGTGAAATAGCATGGGGGTTATCTCCTGTACTCAGCTCAGAGCTCCTGTTACCTCCAGTCTGAAAGGCCAGGAGTCGCCCTTGGACTTCACAGTGTACTCTGGAGTGCGTGTCTCTGCTGAAGATGAGTGTCCTGTTGTTTGCAGAGTCCAGTTACAGCTAAAGCTGGAAAAAAAAATATCTGTCTGCATAAACAGGAATTTTCCTCAATTGCAGGAGCCAGCAGAGGACACTGCTTTATCTCCAGCTCTGAAAAGTCTGAGTGATTTTTTTTTTTTTGTTCCATTTGCTGGCTTCTTCCTGCTCTGTGACTGGTGGCACCTTTAGCAGAAGAACAGTCGCTGTCCCTTCTTTTTTATCCACATGCATCAGAGGATTTTGTTTTCCAGATTATGCTCTGCTGCTGAAGCTATAGCAGTAACGCTCCTGTATAGCTTTACTTAAGGGAGGGAAGAAACAAAACCACATGACAAATTGGTCCAATTTATCGCAGCAACAGAAACCTGCAATTCAGCTAAATCGCCCCCGTAGGCCAGCTTAGACAGCGTCAATATTTAATGACCTGAGCGCTGCTGCCTTCACAGCTCAGGCTTCACCTCTGCCCCTCCTTATGCCACAGCGTGCCCCCCCGCTCTGCCGCTGGGGAGGGCATCCCCACCGTCCTCGGGGGTGAGCAGGGTCTGTCTGCAGGCTGCTGGGGCAGGCCTACCCAGTCTCCGCAGCGGCACAGCACAGACCTGCTGGGCACAACCAGATTCTGCCCCTTTTCCTACCTGGTTGGACCACCTGTGCCACACCTTTATGCCTGAGTAACAGCTCCCAGCTTTCTGGGCATGCCTGTGATCTGCAGCAAGCAGACAAGTGGGAGCAGGACTGGACCTGTCTCAGCTCACGGCCTCTCCCACAGTCCCTTTTTGGGTGATCGTATGACCCAAAGATTATAAGCCAAACAAGACTATTCACCTGGTAGCAGGCTGGAGGTGGCTTTTGTTCAGCTGTCTATGCCTGTTCCCATTATCCAGGCAGGAGTATTTTATCCCAGAAGGAGCTGCAGTGAAATAAATCACCAGCAACACATCCTGCGCATAGTGCAGGAGGACCTGAAAAGAGGATGAGCCCAGCTATGCCAAATCCCTCCCACCCATGAGCAAAGGGGGGCAGCGGGGGAGCTCAGGGATCTCTTTTGCTGGGCCCAGGCTCTAAGCAATGAATGGCCACAGGGATAGGCATCCAAGAGCATCCCCCAGCTCCACCCCAGCATGCTGCAGTACCTCCCTTCCGGCTTGATTTGCCTGGGACAGCAAGGGGAACAAGTGACAGATTATACAGTTATACGTGGCCATAGGCACATTCCCTCATGGCTCTCTTGCCAGTTTCCTTGGTCTGCAAAATGGAGATGACCGAGATCTCCTGGGGACAAGCCCAAAAAAGAAGAGGCATTTTTATTTACCAGAGCAGTGGTGGAGCAGGGGAATTTGCGCTGATGGGCTGGTAATAAACAACCCAGCAACTTGAATTCCTCCAGCAAGACTGCACCTTCCACCAGGCTCTCTGCTCACTTAAAAAAACCCATTATCCAGCAAACTGCATATTCCAAAGGGGGAGTTCATTATCCACTCCAATGGCAGTGAGTGGCAGAGGCCATTACCATTACAATAAGTGGCTTTTTGGTAAGATGGCTCTATAATTCACCTATTTAACACTGGCCAGGGGGGCTCATCTCTTTACACCAAATACATTAAGCAAAGCACCTTTATGAACTGCACTAAAGGGCTGTTATAATGAGGGTGATTAGGAACAAACATAGCAGCAGAGGCTGCTGTCTCAAAATAGTTTGGGTCAGTGGCTGCACAGCTGAGGGGACTATGATGTGCACAGAGGACTCACGTATTTGCAAGGGAACAGCCGGTTTGCTGCAGCTCATCCAGAGACCCTGGGCCTCTTCCCGCACTGCAGCTCGGCAGCTGCTGGGGGGTCACTTCCAGCCCCTGGAGCACTCGGGGACTTCCCTCAAGCCCTTCACTCAGGTGCTTGTAGGGCACCTGTGTTAGGGGCACAGCCTAAAACTAATAGCAGGTCTATGCAGAACAACGTGTAACTCACAGACACATGCAAGTGCCCTGGCAAATACCTAATGGATTGTTCCACCAGTTAACTCTCTAAGAAAGGAACCAAGAGCCAATTCAGTGCCTTCCAAATCACAGCTCTGTTAAAAAAAAAAAAAAACAAACACACAGAGCACAGCTCTTCCTCTTGGCAACTGTCCAGTTATTAATTTTAATGTATCAGCTGCATCTGAATGGGCTTGGGCTTCTGCCCGCTATTTCTATTTGTTTTCCATTAATTTCCACTAAAATTAAAACTCAAAACCTTCTAGAGAGAATGGAAAACAAACACGCTGAACCAGTACTGCTGCCCACATACAACTGGCAGAAATCACTGCAATTTTTCCTCCTCTGCAGCAAGGCAAGATCTAATTCTTAAGACTCTCTGGGCCACTCACCTAAAAAATAGCGCCAGCACCTACAGCACTAGCTGCAGCCTTGAGCGTCACAGTGACTGCAGATGCCCTGTGCTAGAGACCTTTCTGGATTAAACAGCATCTGCATGGTTTAAGACAACAGAGCTGATGGTCCAGGTGGTCACACCGAGGCTACAATCCCATGTTACAATGCACTCCATTGTCTGTGGAGAGAACTGTGTGCTTTTAAAGAACACATATAATCCAAGAATACTGGCATTTTTTTTGCTCCCCTTGCTTTTTCCGTTGTTGCCATCAGGAGGCTGGTGGAGGTTCCTCAGGCCACGCTTTGCCCATGATGACTGAAGTTAGATGCTCCACCCTGCCCTAAGCACCCAGCCTGCCTAGTGCTTGCCTGACTTCTTATCTGTGTCTTGGTTTGTTCCAAACCCATCTTTATCTCAAAGCATATCACTTGATAAAATGCTTTGCTATATTGCTATAAAAACCCAGGCTTTTACAATGGTGTGATTCTTTATGTATCCAAATGTGAATAAGAACTGAAAAGCCAAAGGTTATGAACTTACTTTTGAAGTGATACAAATTACAAAATAACCTCATTTACAACTATGGTATTTAAATCTTATTTGCCACAGCACAATCAATAGGATCTAACTGTTGATGTACAGGAAGAGATTCTTAATAAGTAAAATGCACTAAAATAAGGCTTTAGTCTATTTTCAATGCTTCGTCTTACAATTCAAATGTTTTCCTTCCTCAAAAACACACACAAGTGAATGCATAGCGCAAGGTATGGGTCTGGTTGAGTAAGAAATTGTTCTGCCTGTTACCTAAAAGGATTTCCTTCCACCAGTAAATAGAGTTCCCAGTTCTCCATTTAGGACGTCATCAGGAATTACATCATCCTCCACAAACTCATCTCCAAGCTTCTTCCACCATGGCCAGTGAGCATATTTCAGCATAGTGTTGTGGGATTGTCTTGCCTTGGTAGCTACAGGGATTGAGCGACTCATAAAGACATCAAGATCTTTTTCTGTGGTCTCTGCTAAACCTGGAGCATCTGTAAGAACAAGGACAACAGTTTTCTTTATTTTATTTTTTTATTCTGCTGTTTTATGAGCATTTCAAACAAAAAAAGGAGCAGCACTACCCTCTCACTTCCCACTGTCCTAGGTCACTCCTTTCCCTATGCTGGCGTTACAATTTTATGGCTGCATGATAAACCCGATTGGAGAATCGATCCAAATTAAGGCTAAATCTGAAAAACAAACAAAAAAAAAACAAACAAAAAACCAACAGCATAATGGAGGACGGAGAAGAAAGGGGGAAAGCAGGACAATTTCATTCAGGTGCAGTGGCGGCATCTGCCAAAATGACTTGTTGGGAAACTGCGACCTAACAGAAGGATGATTCTCCTGGTTGCTACTGCTGGATCAGCACTCCTGGTGCAGGGTGACATCAGTGTAGTGTTTCCACTGCTCTGGTGCAGCAGCACTGCGTATTCATTCCCTGCCTGGGGGACCCAGCGCAGTATTAGCCTGGTCAAGAAGTGATGAGCTGCAGCCACACAGCACGTGACAAACTAAGTAATGGAATTCAGTAACTTGCTGAATTTTGTCCTGCTTGGGTGCTCTCTGGTGGCTGCAGTTTGCTATTCTCGTTCTTTCACTCCAGGCTACTTGCCTGGAATTAAGATAGCACAATAGTGAATTCTGTTTCAAACAAAGCCAGGCCAGAGAAAATGAAAACATGACTCAGAATTCATAGCTCAGATTTCCCTCTTTATCTGGAAGAGGTGAGAGTGCTTCAACCAGCATCTCGCAACACAAGAAAACAGACCAAAGCAAAATAAATGTAGAGGAAGAGTTTGAGTGAGATCCCCTTTTTAGAAATTTTAGTGCCTTTTACAGGGCCTTTGCTTTTCTTGTGAATATATCAGAGAGAGACTTCTAGCAGAATAAGCAGCTGCTCCTTGAAAAGCATGTGTATGTACTTAGCCTATAGCAACACCTGGATAATCTTTAACAAAGCCTGAATCTCAAGATAAGGCATGTGGCAAAGGAAGAAAGATACTTCAGTTCTGAAATGAGTCTTTACCACTGTTCCCTCTAATTTTCTCTCTAAATTAGTTTAATCCAAACGGTAATCAAAACTATGATCAGAGCGGTCACATACTTGTTAGCAGCTCCACATCAGTGTTGACCTGAGCCAGTAACGTCTCTCTCCGCTGCGCTGCTCTCTGATCCAGCCTGCTCCTCAACAGGAACTGTGCCAGCTTTTCCTGGGCCTGCATATGTAATTCTTTACTCATTTCTTCTGACATTTGGGAAGCCTGGAGGAAAGTAACAGTTTATTACCATTAGGAGCTGGTTATTTTAAATCTTTTGGGGGCAGAACGACGTCTAAACAAGTAATGCAAATGCTGTTTTTAATTCTTAACTTAAAAATTTTGCTTCTTCTGCAGCTCTCTCCAAAACTATCCATCATCAAGTATATAAATTTTCCAATTACAGTTTGCTTTGACCCTTTTTATTAGATTAATGGTTAAAATCCCCAATATCCTAGTACCTTGCTCTCAAATAAGCAGGGTTAATATATGCATACCTCACATAGATTATCTTGATCAGAATTTATGAAGCCAAATATATTTCATCCCTACAGTATTTTATGTTGCATCATTAATGCGAATTATGAAATGACTAAGAAACAGACCGGATGCAATTTGATGTAGTCATCCACCTTCTGCTGCAAAGCCAGTCTCTGCTCATCAGTCAGTCCCTTGGGATCTATCCAAGGAGAGAGAGGTCTCCTCCTTCGTTTTTCCAAGAATTTAAGAGCCTTTGTAAAGAACATATGAGAATATGACAATCACAGACAGGAAGTTTGATTACAAACAAAGCAAGAAGACAATCAATGCAAGAAAAATGTTTCAGTACTGCATCTGTTAAAGCATAAATTTAGCTATGATGCTAAAAAGACAGCATACAACAGTCAGCATGAATACTAAATAGTAAGTAAGAACACTCATAATAAATTAGTGACTCATCTGTAGTGTGGTGCAATTCCAACCTTAGGTTTCAAAGCAGCAGTTCTTAAGATTTTAGTTACAAGACAGTATCAGGCTTTGTGACCTATGCAAGGTTTAACTTGTCTAAGCAACTTGTGGCTCTAGACTATTATTCTTTAAATAATATTTTAACAAACTATGGCTACATCGACAGCAAGAGAATCAACACAACCTTCTGAGGCATCACAATAATCCACTGAGTCGTATCTAAAGCTGGAACGAAGTACATATACTTACTGCTCTCTGAATGATGACAGCTGCTTTATACTCCTTAAGAGATTGTCTCTGTTGATGAAAATTTCTTCTTGCTCTATACCCTCGCCAGAATCTCTGGATAGTTAATGCTGATTTCCCCTCCATTTCCTCCATGTACTTATTTACCTGGCCTACAAATGTAACAAAAATCCAGTTATAAGACTGTGGGTTGGGATCTCTTAACAATTTGCATTGTTAATCCTCAAACTAGATAGTACCAAAAAAACCCTCTTCGTCCAAGGTCCACTACCCATGGGCCATGTCTCAGAGACTTGTAGCTGCAACAGAACTTTGTAACCCAATAAAACTGGGTCTCCCTTTCTCCTGCACCATTTTGAAGGCAGCAGATCTTGCTCAGGAGTTACTGAGCCCTTGTAGAATTAGCATGTTCTCTGTCAGATAATTGGGTCAGGAGGTGAGACAGTAAGACTACAGCGCAAACAGGCATGCAAGATTAGGAAATATATTTGGGGAAACTGTTCTTAAGGAGACCTAGACAGTTTAATCTTCTGATATAGTTTAATATAAAACATACTGGCATGGATTATTTCCAGTAAGGCCAGCTGTCGTTCATGGAAGAGTCTCATGGCTCTCTGTCTCTGAAGTTGCATTTGCAGTTTTAGAGCCTCATCTTCCTTCTGTTTTTTTAAATGCTGCAGCTCCTGTTCCCGTTTAGCTCTGCAATACACAAATACATTAGCAATTAGCTTCAGTTGTAAGTTTCTTAAAAGCATCTCTGTCTCTCTTCATGTTAAAAGGTCCAGCATCAAGGCAGGAAATCCACAAAATAATCTGCGGTCCCAGCTGTTAGCTGGAAGACCACACTAAGCAACATGAAATCACCTGTAAGCTAACAAATTACCACACTATCTATAGCCACGAAACTTTGTTAAAAGAACACTAGGAATTTTCTTGCAAACTCTTCCTGATTGGTCGTAGTTGTTTTAATTTGATGTTAGGATGTTGCCCCACTGTGCTCGACATTGGAAACCCCCAGCAGATGTTTCACAGATCAGACAACTGAAAAGTCTGTAACTGACCCTGGAGTGTTTAAGCTAATAATAGCCTCTATATCAATTATATATACACCAACATATTAATATAGAGACTAATATAGAATGCTAAATATACTGATGTATTGATACTAATAATTACTGAGACCACTTCGACATGGTCTCAGTGAAGCATGAGGAGCTGTGAGCTAGGACTCCCCCTTCCTTCACTACCCCTTCTCATCCCAATGGACCTGACCTCATTAGCAGCTTAACGGTCTACCCCACAATGAGGTAATGATGTGGCTCCTTTGCTTCTCCTATTGCAGCAAAATCACTTGCCCGCTCAGGAACCGAGTACCCTTACTGGGCCCACAGCTGTGAACTCTGCTCTCCTCTAGCATTTTTCCAGGGACAATAAAAGAACCAGGAAAGAGAACAAATGGACAGAGCACAGGCATAAGGGGTTACAAAGAGGGGAAAAAGGCCGTAGACTGGAACTAATGTCCAGCAATTTTGGTATTGCTGCTTGTCGTATACCTTTAGACTCACAGTACTATTGAGTTACTTGTGTGTTTCCCATTGCTAGTATAAAATGAGTTGTGATTTTTCCACCAGCCATGCTTTATCCTCAGTCTGTATAACGGGGTGGGGAAAAATGGGATGGAAACTATTGTGTAAAAGAGATGCTCTGGATTTAAAGATCTGGCCCTAATCGATAAAACAGCCTCCAGCATGATCTGAGAAACCATAATCCTGTTATGACAGTAATGCAGACTTGAAGCGTGCTCACGCATCTACCTACAAAGACAGATCATGATATATGTAATTACATCAGAATGGTCTCAAGGAAACTAGAGGTTTTCAGCCCACACATTTCTGCAAATTAGAACTGTAAATCTTTGCATTTTTAATCCAGGCAGGCACATATTATACTTCTAAGTGGAATGATGTCACAGGACCAAACACAACTTTTTGTGACATTTTCTTGATAAAAGTATTAATAATTTTCCCTAGAAATTTTTATCAGCTCCACCAGGTGGAAAACTACAAGAATGTTTCATGAATTTCTCAGCTGTGCATCTGTGAAGCTACCAATAGTGCCTGTCAGGTATTTAAATGTTTCTTTGATACTGATTCTTTCCCATGCAGTCTGCAAAACACATGTTGTTCTTCATTCTCTGTTCCTCCTAATGCTAAGACATAGTTGTTTGCACAAGACCGCTCTGTGACAGGGAAACACCTCTGAACAGAAACAAAATACACACAGAGTAAGATTCAAGCTTCCTTCAGCAGTTCATGGCACAGATCAGACTCCCTCTGAACATCTCTTTATGTATATATAAAATGGTTTGATTTTTGACACGATTAATACAAATTACTGCTATCTTAACAGTTCTACAATTAGCTATATAACAGTGAACTAACTTCAAGGAGAGATTGCAGGCTTTAATATTCACTGAGAAGGCATTTCTGAAGCCACAGAGTTTCAGAAGTTTATAACTTGCAGAGTTTAAGATCTTCCACTGCAGCTGCAGATGAGCCAAGTTTGGAGTTTCAATCTCAGCAGTGTTTAACCACACTTGTTCTAAAATAAATCCATGAATATAACCAAACCCTGACTGTCAAAAATTCAATAGTCCTCTTGAAAGTTTTTCTAAAGTCATGCTTATAGTATTTCAAACACTATTTTTCAGCGTAAGATTAACTGCGGCTTTGACCTACACAGAAAAAAAAAAACACCAAAGCTGTACAGTTACTATATTGTACTCAGTACACTAGGACTGACTGAGCCATGAACACACAACTGTAAGAATATGAATACATTTCCATTCCTCTATATTAAACACATTCAAGGTCCATCTAAATGACTCAAAAACTACTTAAGAGGCACACACTAATGCTTACAATTCTGAAAATACGACACAAGAAAGTCAAGTAGCTTGTTGACTGCTGATAGCCTTGCCACCTTTTCCCTTCTGCTTTACCATGTTATGTCTTGCCCACCATCCAAATTTTCTAGGCTAAGATTTTGGCTTGCAAGGCACCTGACCAGGGCAGAAATAGTGGCTCAAAGGGTATGGTGGAGTAAAAAGAAGCAACAAGGATGTCATTCTTTTGTGTTCCAGCCAAGTTGGCTCTCAATTGACACACTGCTTCCCCCTGCCAATCTTCCAGAATTTAAAGATTACACCCTAGATAGTCCAATATCTTCTCAATGCCAGTCTAGAAGACAAGTCGTAACTGGCTGCTTTCGACACCTTGATCGTGATGCAATGTGATTTGACTAATTGATTTCTAAGA
This sequence comes from Gorsachius magnificus, assembly GCA_034008185.1. Classification (NCBI taxonomy): domain Eukaryota; kingdom Metazoa; phylum Chordata; class Aves; order Pelecaniformes; family Ardeidae; genus Gorsachius; species Gorsachius magnificus. Next base: position 13,541,374 of record CM067085.1, on the reverse strand, counting down.
TCTAGTTTTGACACGGTAGTGTTCAACATATGCAAAAAAAGGTTGAAAAAAACTTGCTGTGGAGTCTGAACTTGATTTAGATCCCATAACCTATGTAAAATTCACACTAAATTTCTCAAAAGAGTTAGTCTAACATGTGCTAATATCGCTGCTGAAATCGTCAAGTAAGACAAGCATTATTTACATAGCTTCATTCTTCTGTGGTGCTCCAAATCAGAGGATTCAATTTCTAGGTCACTGAAGTGACTCCACTTCTGAGAGTCAAAGATTTAAAATATTAATGAAGAACAAGGTCTCGCAAGCACTACACTGAGCAAGCTCTACTGTCCTTAGTCTCTGTAGCACTCTGGCACGGCAGATCAGAGACTCCACGACAGCTCCACATTCAAATTACTGTGGAATTTTGTGTCAAGTTAACTGTGAACCAGTTAACTGTTCTACCACCAGTACATCATCTCCTAGTGCTATTTAGTGCAATCCCATGCTACACTGTGCCACACTTTTAGTTTCTCATATGCCATAAATTTCTACACTGAAAACACATAAAAGCACCATAGAAGGAAGTTTTTTCATGGAGAAGTTTAGCAGCTGGGAAAGGGACAGTTGGAGCTTTTGGCACTAGAAGTGGCAGTTTGGTACTGCTGGAAAAGCACACTGTTTGGATGTTTCTGCTAAAAGAATCTGTAGTGAAACAGATCACATTGGCATTATATTACCTTCATGTTTCAGAAACAACAGCTGACTGGAAAAGGGGACCTTCAAGATGAAGGAACTCTTAGTCAGCCCAAACTTATGTCCTGGGACATGGGATCAAATCCTGAAGGAAACTATTTCCGGGAAGGACAGGAAGTGAATGGGAATAGCCAGCATAGGTTTATCACAGGCAAGTCACGTTTGACCAGCCTGATTGCCTTCTGTGGTGAGATGACTGGCTCCGTGAATGAGGGCAGAGCAGTGGATGTCATTTTCCTTGACTTGATAAAGGCTGTTATCACAGTCTCCCATGCAGGGCAGGGCTGACACTCAGAGGAACCTCCACAAACAGCAAATGGGCCAACAGAAACCACATGAAGTTCAAATGGGAAGTTCTACACCTGGTACAAAATAACCTCATGAACTAGGGCAGGTTGGGCACTGACTACCTGCAATGAAAAGGACCCAAGGTTCCTGGTGGGTGACAAGTTGAACATGAGCCAGTAGCATGCCCTTGCAGTAACAAAGGCCAGTTGCGTTGTGGGCTGTGCTAGCAAAAGCAGAGGCAGCAGGTCAAGGAAGATTATTATTTTGCTTTATTCATCACTCTTGAGGACATACCTGGAATATTGTCCACACTCTGCTGGGTGCCCCCGTAGAAGACAGATATTGACAAACTGAAGGGATAGAGACTGTTCAGATGGGGACGATTAGGGCTATGGAATGTACGATATACAAAGACAGGTGAAGAGATGGGGCTGTTTAGGCTAAAGGAAGGGAAGACAAAGCCTGACTCTTAGAGATGCACAGAAAAAGGACAAGAGGTAGTGGTCAAGAGCTGCAACAAGGGAATTCCCACTGGCTGTAATAGAAGAATTCTTCACAAGGCAAGTCATGCAGCACCAGGACAGGGAGCAAGTGAGATGGTGGGATCTCCATCCCTGGAGACCTCCAGAACTGGATACATTTTAGGTGTGATTATACAACTATTTCAGGCAAGGAAAGTCTTGCCTAAGGGCTGCAGAAATGGGCTTTTACGGTCAGCGGTGGCTGGTGATCCCATTTTGAGGCTGGCCCTACTTCAAGCAGGAGACTGGATTAGATGACCTAAATTTTTCCTGCAACTCTGTGACCAGAGAAAAACCAAACCAAACCTTCTTACTAGAGCCTTCTCTTTAGCACTTTCTACAAAGCCACACTATTTACCTGAAGCTTCTCTGTAAGGTGGTCACTGCTTGGGGTAGTTTTTTCAGCCTTTTCCTTGTCTGAAATCCCCTCCACATAGCCTGGATTATACAAGCTGCTTGATGCTGCCTCTGAAATGAATAAAAGAGTTGGTAGAATATTTTCCCTGCATATAAAACCACTTTATTACTTCTTGCATATTTGGAACAATCTCAACACTTGGCTAAAAAAATGTCAGTTTTCAGATGCATGAAAATTCAGTCTTTGTTAACAGCTTGGGGAATTTAAGGTCCTATAAAACAGTTATTCTCATGACACCCCACCCGTACTTGCTCCAAAGGCAGCTAATCTGATCATCTGGATCCATGCTCTCTGTGGTACACAAATGAATCTACAGCACAAATATAAAATATACATTAGCTGCATCAACATTAGAAATTTGTACTTAAAACACCTAAAGCACTTGCTATTTCAAATGGCAATTCAATCAAGTTACCTACACTAGAGAGGTCAGAAAGGTAAGTTTGGAGAATTAGCAGCAGAAAAGTGTTACATTTGCTGTATGATCAGAAGTCACTGAAATGCAACAAATGTGAAAAAAAATTCTATGCTTAAATAGAATTTAAAAAACAAACAAGCAAGCCACAGAACACCCTGCTCTGTTGAGGATGAAAGCAGGTCTCTATAAACATCACTCTGATTTCCTTTAAAGCATTGTCTCCGAGAAACCTGCATGTAAAATTTTGGTAAGAAGTTCACAAAAAACACCTGTCTTTCATTGGGAACACGGCCCAGAAGGTTTCTCCATATGACTTAATTCGATGTCAATACTGCCTAGAATTCAGAAATCTAAATTTGTAACGCTGATGTAAGAAAAGTAGATACAGCTATTTTTGGTTTGTAGTTAGAAAACTATTCCCCCTCCCCCCCATCGTTGTATAGAAATCTATAATGAATATGCAACAGAAAGTCAATCTCTTGAGTCACAGTCCCATACCTTAATCACTGGACAATTCCTTGATGTCTTTAAAAGTGACGGAGGGAAAAAAATTAATAAACAGGAAACTTAAAAATCCATTAATATAGTAAAAAAACAAAACCCCACAGGCTTTGAAAAGCGTCAAAGTGATACAGTAAATCCGTTCTAAACATAAAAATCGCATGTAGCTGGGATTTCACACACAAGAGTCTCATTAAAGATCAGCACCTGCATTTCTCCTTTTCCATTGGATTGTTCCAAGTACAGCAGGTCCAAAAGTTGAAAAAGATCCCTGTCAAAGCCTTTGCCAGTCCACTGTTTACTTAAAAGCCCTTTTAATCCTAAGAGAGAGAGAAGCAGCATGTGATACGGCTCAGGTGAATTTTTCTTTTCAGGATTTCAAACTAACAATTTTCAAGTCAAAAAATCGAATCTGATTCTATGTACAAAGGAACACTAGAGCTGAATACCATCATCTTTGAGTTCCAATGCAGAATATTATCAATGAATGTCTGGTGCTCCAACCATCACAGAGAAGTATTATACATTGACTGTAATTTTGTATGTCCAAGTCACTATCTGTTGTGTCTACATAACTGGCAGTTAAATTATCAATGTACTTCCACTGTCTTATCAGTAAGTCATTGTAAGGCACTAAAAGGATGCAAAGCACCATGCAAGTGCTAGGTTTTATTAGCACTGCTTTCATATTTTTCATAATAAAAATGCATTTATTTATAACTGGAATTCTTTGATGTCTTACCTGTATAGCATAGTCTAACTGTGAGCACAAGGCATCCAATCCCAGAGACAAAATAGCTTGTTAGGTTTGCAGTAGCTAAAAAGCACACTTGTGCTCCCCCCACACCACATACACAGACCCCTGTGCTGCGCACAGGACACAAGTAGACAGTAACACATGCTTTTTTAGGTTTGTGTCAGACAAATTCCAGAGCTTGAGAGGTCTGCAGGGAGTTGGAGAGAAAAGGAAGGAGGGCTGGAAGTAGACACGTGTTTGGATAGCCTCCTGAAGAACTGCAGAGTCAAGTAACATTTCCATCTTCAAATCATTGTTCATAGTCATATTCATACACTGGGCAGGTCCAACACTCATATGTACTTGTAAGATCTGGATATGGAGCACAAAGTCCTCCACGCAAACAGAAATGGCACCTCTGTCCTATCACACATGCACCATTTTGGAAAGATGATGACAGTTAAAACACTTGAGGAGAGAGACAGGTGAGACTCCAAATGGAGTCAGTGGGTACCCTAAGGCTGCCTGAGCTCTGCAAAACCATGCAGCCTGGCTACACAAGGCAGCTCCCACTCCAAAGTCTTATGGGTCCGACACAACCATTTGCCAGTTTCTGTACAGACTCCACAGCCATATGCGCCTTTTTCAGCTACCTCCAGTGTGCCTCTTGGATATGTCAGCCCACTCAGACAAGACCAGGCCCTCCTGGAAACCTGATGTAAAACTGTGCTAGTCTTGGAGATGTGAGCTTCAGGTGACATTCTCGCCTCCGGCAGGCTGCCTTTACTGGACAGAAAGCTAAAGTACCTCATACTGGCAACAGCTCTGAACCACTATGAAGCCAAGTTACTTCAATGAGATGGCCAGATGGCAGAAATGCTGTAATACTTGCTTTGTTGCTGCTGCTCCTCCAACTATCTAAAGGATTCCAAAGCCTGAGTAAAAACTAACATAAGGACTCAAACTTAAAAAAAAAAAAAAGAAAAAAGTGGGGTTTTTTTCATAGTCAAAACAGGAAACCTGTACAAAAGAGATGAAGAGTCTCTAAATTATTGTAGCATATTGTGATTCTAGAGCCAAATAAAGCCTAATCTTTTGATGGAGACTTGCACCTCTTCAGACTAGCCAGCATTCTACAGCTATGATGATCAGATCATCACAGCAGCTTCACAAGATTCTGCAATGTCATACCAACCTTAGGCCTGTTATACTTAATTTCTACCAAAAGGAAGCTTTCTTCTCTCAGTCCTTTAGGCAAAAGGGTGGCAAAGCTGCCCACCTGGTCCAGAAATTTATCTGGCTGGTACTGCCTAATAAGTAGTCAGCACAAGCCTAAAAAAAAAGGGAAGTGGACTGTTTTGTCTAGCATACCCACTTCTTACTGTCCTTGTCCCCAAAGGACTGAGGCTGCTCACAAGTAGTTTTGACCATCAGTAACATCCAGAATATAAAAGACCTGGCAAGCATCAAAGCTTCTTTCTTAGTCTCCATGGGCATGACAGAGGACAAAGGTGTTTCATTGAGCTCCCTGCTAGGCTAGAGACAGAAATATTAAATAGGACACCTCATTAAATAATGAAAAACATAGAGCAAATTATGTGCATACTCAGCCTCCCCATCTAAAGGCATCAAGACAAAATGATAAACTCATTTAATGAATTCTTGGAAAGAGTTCATTCCAATCGCTTGGATATCAAAAGACAGTCCTCAGTAACAGAACAGCACCTATCAGATAAGCAGGCCGGCAATAGGCAGGGTCAGAAGCTGGCTTTAGGCAAAACTTTCATGCTTCTGGATTAGTGAGCCTTAGCACACCAGCATGTCTGACACCTGTCTCTTACTGTGGCAGTGCAGGCACCCTGCTACTAGGATCTCTCAATATCCAACCTGCACAGGAAAAGAAACACAGAACACCACATGGAAAAAAAGCCCATCAGGCTGGAAGTGACAAGCTTTAGGAGACAAGTTGCCACATGCAGAGTCCTCAATATACAAAAGAAAATAAATCTAGGGAACAGAAAGGGGCATGGCACCTTAAAGTACAATGAATATTAACAGAAGAGAAGGAAGAAAAAAAGCCCACCAACACAGCACTGCAGTTTCCATCTATATTGGATAGTTATTGAACAAGGACGGGAAACCTCTGTCTTTGTATTTTTGCAGTGAATGTAAGAGGAAGCTGAGTGATTGGTGATTGGTCCAATGCATGCTTACAAACCTTTGTAGCGCGCTGTGAGTAACTTCACAAGCTGCTTGCAAAATTTTGCCACCAACAACAGCAGTTTTGTAGCAGCATTTCCTATGACAGGATTGGTGGTAGTTGAAAGCTTATAAACAAGTTCATCCAAAACAGTGTGAAGAGTCTCTTCATCAACCTGAAGCAAAACAGAACTTTAAAAAGAACAAAACAAAAAAAAAAAAAAAAAAAAAAAAAAGGAGGGGGAACAAAATTGAAGTGTTAATTACAAACTATGATCTTTTTAGCAGTGACTTATTTTTAGGTATGTCAGGCATTCAGCAAGCGAACATACTGGACCAGCAATCTGATCCAGGCAGTACTACCGTTTCAATCAACTGATTCCCATTCCCTCAATTTAACAACAAGATAAAGAAAATAGCTATTTTTTTCTATTCCTATAACAAGGACTAGGGAAAAGAACCCAACAGAACAATTCTTGTATATGAAAAAGTTCTATTTTACCAAGCAGTAAAGAACCAAAATTTAAAATTCAGAAAAAACAACAATATAAAAACAACTAACCTATTGACCCTCAAAATACTGTGTAAAACAGACATCATTATAATTGCTGTTTCAACATCATCTGTTATTAACAGCTGCAGGAAGTGATCATTTTGCAGTACTGCAAAAAACCAAAAACAACAAACAAGAAATCACACAATCAGAAACAGACTTGAAAATACTATAAAACAAATAAACTTCATCACAGAACAAACCCCATAGCAAGTAAAACCAGATACTGTTTCTGGAACAAACTCCCTCTTTTATAACTTTTACACTGAAACTTACTGGAATAAGTAAACTACTTCAACATCCAAAAAACATGTTGAGCCCAGTTTTTCTGCCTTTGGATATCCCTCAGGCACTGGTGTTGCAATGGAATAAAAGCTTTAAAATCTTTTGTGTTACACTAGTATCAGTTTCTTATTACAATAGTGGAATTATCACTAGGGCAACAATATCTGGAAAAGAAGGATTTCAATCTTGACAGTTTGTTACATCAGGTTTATTTAATGCAAGTCCACTGATGTCATTAAAACATCTTTTTTATTCCAGTGTATCACTACCTATGTATTTAGTAATTTTTCTGGCCATTTATTGTTAGTTACACATCTTATGGTCCTTAGGTTTTTGTTCTATATTAGACACAAAACCAAATTCTGCTTTTTAAAAATCAGTGTGATTAGCATTGGTTTAATTGAAAGCTTGCTTTGGTCAGAAACATATAGTGAAATTTGTTAGACATTTGTAAAATTTCTTGGTGTGGCAACAACTTCAGAAATCTGTTTTCAAGTCTATCCACTTCTCAGTGCCAGCAATGTACTCTGGTCAAACTGCTGCGTATATGAATCACACACAGGTAAAAGGTCAATTGTATCTTCTCAGAAAAAAACCCCTAATTTTTTTAAGGTATAGATTTACAATGGGAAATTACAGGAAAACACTTTTAATGTTTATCTCTGCAAGACTAGAAGGGGAACTCTTTAGTATTTCCCTTTAGTGGATCTTTTCCATGTTATTATTGCTGCTGTTATTGCTGTTTCTGTTGAGTGGACTACTTTAAGAGATTGATTTAACATCTACTCCAATTTAGAAAACTAGGTGGAGATTAGCTTAGGAGTGATTCTTGATACCTGTAGTTGCCGTAAGTAATTTTTCAGGTGTTTTATGGGTTTACTTTTCCCTTACCACATGCTGCTAGTTGAATATGCCCACCGAACAGCCAGCAGATGGCATCAGTTACTGTTTGGAACCAGTGTAAAAAATCTTGTTTTTCTTCATCCTAAACAAAAGAGAAGTAGGTAAAAGCATGTGTACGTATTTTCACTGAGGACTTCAGCCTGATGTAGCCGGAAAGTTTGTATGCTTCAGGGATATGGAGAACAAAACTCCATCAAATTCCCAAATGAGGCTGGTGAAACTGTAGGAACCAGAAACAAAAAAATAACCTGTGAGTCCTTCAAGGCCAGAGATCAATCAAGAAAATCTAAGCATACTAAAAAAAGCATCCATTCCTGAAAACATCATAATAGGGAGAGAGAAGTCTTGCTTACTCCTTAAAAATATTGGATAGCATAGGAGGGCTAAGACAACAAATAAAGGCTCGCTACAAATGCATCATAGATTTAATCCACAAAGCGGGAAATATGTTATTTAAGATTAAAGCACAGGAAAGGGGTACAAACTGGCCAAGGACACAGTTAAAATGGAAAAAGTTCCTAAAAACTGGCATGGTGAGGCGTCAGAAGCACCTCCTAGTTGGAGGTCTGGGAACAAACACCAAACCACTGTTAAGCTGAAGTTTGACCAGTTTGCCAAACGGACTATGTTATGTGCTTGCCTGTGATAACACTGGACTGGAAAAAATGACCAGGAAGAACCCAGGTTTTAATGTGAATGCATGTACACACACGCAGTCTAGAGCCTGTAATTCCAGGTGTGAACTACAGGCCACTGGAAATCTAAAGTCTTGGTGTATGAACAGCACATGGGCTTTTGATAATACTACATTGCTGACAAATGTTGTTGTAAAGCACTTGGCCCGGTATCTCCACGTTAATTGAGCCTCCACAAATGAAAGTCTGGAAAGTCTTATTCCTAGATCTGCACTGTAAGTCCCAGCCATCAGTCATGGTTTAACTTTGTGTTTGGTTCATACTGACAATGAGAGATACAAAATCACAGCAGTAAATTAAGCTGTAATATTATCTATTCTGTGTTTTGGCAATATGTCAGTTTGTGAAAGCTATTTCAGTACTTGACCTCAAAGACTTGTGTAAAAAGCAAATGAGGGCAGAATAAACTACTAATCTCCACTGGTAGAGTGGAATTTCCAAAGTTCCACTGAGCAAGCACCAAGTCTGGGTGCCGAGTCACCTCTGAGACCACAAGGCTTAAAAGCCAAAGTACTAATTATAATGTAGACTGCATTTGCATTCAAAAGAAATCTTTGCCCACAAGCATGACTCAAGTAGCATGTAGGCTGAGACATAATAAGAAAGTGTGGGGGGAAATTACATATTGCGGATGAGACTCGAGTCTCCTGGGATGTCATTCAGGAAGCTTCCTTCTTAAGCACTAAATGCACTTCTAAAGTCATGAACTAACAGTAAATACGTTACTCTACTGATACTTTCTGAGAATTGATTGTTTATAGTGTCCAGCACAATACTCCATAGGAAAACTCTGACTAAGTGCAAGAAGCCAGTGAACCAACAAATGAGATACTTTCTTTTAATATCACCATTTCCCCTTAGTATCAGAGTCCTTGAGGTTGGTTATTTAAATTATTCATGGGTTTTGTTTGTCGGGGGTTTTTTTCCTCCTGATTCTGGAACTCAGAATATTGCAAAGGCATGAGGGAACCTAGCTGGGCAAAACCCTTCTTCTCTGCAAAGAGGGAGAGAAACGTGAGGAAGCGTTCAAATCTACAAATTCTACAAAGTCTGCCTTTGGATTCCCAACATACAGGTTCAGAAGCAGTGAGCATTTCTGGAATATTTTGCCTATTTTGCAGCAGAAACTGTATGGCAAAACAAACTTCAACAAATCTGATTTAAAGTCTCAAGACTTCCTAAACCTTTTTTGTAAAGCTGAATAAAGCAGTGGGAACAGAGCCATTACAAAGACTGAACTAATTATATGCAAAGTTAAAAAGACACTGGGATGCTGCCTTTTGTAAGGCATTTTTTTCTATCATACTGCGCTAATTCTTCTATCCTATCTATAATTGCATTCCTTTCCCCTGCCTTTAAAACTTGCAAAAAGTAGTAGCCAAACTACTTGACATATGACAGATTTCAGTTTCAAAGCTCCAAGGCGTAAGAAAAACTACTGTAATTTCTGGAAAAATAAATTTTCATAATACAGTGTCCCTAGAATAATAATCTACTTATACAATACGTAACCTTGGAAAGTTTACAGAGGTTCTCTGCTCTTTTAACTATGAAATTTAAATACCTTGATTGCTCGGATAAATCGTGCTTGCAAGCGCCTTCCCAAAAACAGCAGGTTGTCTATAGCTGAAGGAAGAAATTTCTTGTAGAATTCCTCAGGATCTTCTTTCACCTCTAGTCCTACACAACAATGACTGAAATGGGGAGGGGAAAAAAAAAAAAAAAAAAAAAAAAAAAAGAGAGAGAGGAAAAAAAAAAAATCAACTTGAATAGTTGAGGGCCTGTTTGAACAGCTTTGAATGAATGTCACGACATCAGAGGAGAAATGCTTCACTGGCATGGGACAATTCAACACTGAACAACAGTTAACTGCTGTGACTGGCCCCAAGGTAGCTGCCTCAAAAAGAAAAGGAATCACTAGCAAGCTGGAAACAGCAAGTATATTACTGCTTATTATACCATGTCTCAGTTTAAAACATATCCAGGGTGCTTTCTCCTTTAGCTTCATGGGATCTGATGGTCATAGAGGAAAAAAAAAAAAAAAAAAAAAAAAAAGGCAAAATAGAAAGGTAGACAAAAAAGTGATAAAGGAAAGCTAATAAAGGGTGTGCAGATCAGGCAACAAACATATGTATAAAAAAAAGTGTAACTTACCACAAAATCTTCAGCAGGTCCGTCTACAACTTTCCTCTAACTGAGGAATACATGTGGACTAGAAATCAGTCCTTCAGATCTCAGTTTTCTTATTTTACTTACCGCAAGCATGTCAGTAATTTCTGAAAGATTTTTTACAAGAAACTGCACATTTTACAACCGGGAAGTTTTTCAATTCTGTATTCCACACTGATATTAGTGCAACAAAAGAGTCTTTCTAACTTTTTATGAATTTTGCTTTCCGACATCTTATCTAGGCTTTGTTAGCTTTTTGTGAATGCACACACATAAAGCTTTGCTTACCAAAGGCCTTGGAAAGTAAATCCTAGGCATGAAGCTGAGATTCATCTAGTTACAAAAGGACATTTTTATAGGTAAAATAAATTTCAGTTTTCTCTGCAAACTGAAATAGCTTATAGGGGATAATTTAAGTGTCACACAACTCTGGTGATAAATCTTGCATCTCTCAGTGAAATTCCTGTCGTTAAAAATTCATACTGCAGATATGGCATAAATAAGAGATGGTTGCCTAATTGCTTCATGCCTTAGAATTTTGCTCCCTAGTTAAGCCAAAATCAAGTACAACTTGGGGAAAAATTAAAACTTATTATTTTTCTTGACATTGAAGATTGAGATTGGCTCGCTGGGGATTTTAGTTTGAAGTTTTATTTACTAGCTATGATTTAAGTTTAATTATGCCATTCTCACAATATCACTACATCAAGCTATTTAGTCTGTATGAACTGTCCTCTATTATGTTCAAAATGTAAATAGATATTTAAAATAGATGTATTAAATCGATATTTAAATAGAGTCAAGCCAAGCTGTGAGTCAATCAGGCTGAAGATTTTTGCAAGATGAAATCTAAGTAAACAAACTTTTTTTTAAATAGCCGCAATTCAAAATTAGCAATTACTGGGTAAGAACTGTGACACTGATGAGTACTGTTCACAAAAAAGGTAAAGCCAATACAAAAACTGTTCCCACCAAACAGTTTACCCAGCTCAATGAAACACAATGAGAATGAATTAAACAGGACCAATTAGGCTATGCCTGACCCCTCTGCTCTTGACTGCTTCCTGCACTTTAACCCTGGCCTTTTCCGAACAACAAGCCTTGTTCTGTATGGAAGCCAACATATTACAGCTTGAAAAGAAAAAGAGCAAGATGAAAGGCCAGAAAGAAAACAAGAAGAAAACTTCTTAGCACTTTTTTTTTACCTTAGTATCTCTGCTAGCTGGGCAGCAGTAGCCCAGCCTCCAAGCAGTCGAGAATGGTCTTGTTTAAGGACCAACATGCAGTACTGAGTAAGATCATAATCGTATATATCTTGCTTAATTTTTTTTGCTTCTTCACATCCCAAGGAAGCACTGTTTAAAATTCCTGTGCGAAGAAAGCAGGAAAAAGACAAAGAGGACCATAAGATGCTGATGTGCAAGGTTTTTGGGTTTTTTGGTTTTTTTTTTTTTCCTTTTTCCCCAAACATAAGAGGAAAATGCGTACACAGAGCCAGGAATAAGGTAATTCTAAGAGTGCTAACAACAGCACAAAATATTTTGTCAGCACTTTTCACTCCTACAGCTACAATCCATTTGTTAGGTTATATGACAGTTGGGACAGATAGGTAAACTTAGGTTTCCATTTTCTCATTACACATGTAGCACTAAAACATACCTTACCTGGGATATAGCCCATTTGTATGAATTTCCTAGGCAAGATAAAACCACAACCACTGTGCAACATATAGCTTCCTTATAATTACATCCCAATTTAGAACAGGACCTAACTTGTTTCTACCGTTTCTACGAGCAGTGGCTATGTGGCAAAAGGAAAGGCAGGGGGAGTCACCCACGAGCTTGCAATTGCATTTTTATGTTAAGACTTAAAAACTGAATACTGATGACCACTCCAGCTCTCTACCAAAAGCAGTGGAAGAAATTATTTGACCAAGTGGAAGATCCCTGCCCACATCAGGTCTTACAAACACAGAGAAAGCTGAGAGGGAGAAAAGACTTACTCTCATTTTGCTCCCCAGCTCCTCCTCCTTGTTGTTGCCAAGCCAAATGCCACTCAACACCACTCTCAGGAAAAGCCGTATTATTAATCCTACAGAGTTTCCAGCCCTGCCAGAAATATTCAGAAAAACCTTCTGTATTTAAGGAGACAGAAGGAAGAAGGGCTGTCCATACTTCACTACCTCATCCTTTTTTATTTTAGAAATGGTATTAATTACCCTTTAATTTCAGAAGTAGCAGAGGGATGTCCTGTTCTCTGCTCTCAGTGACCTGAGCAGCCAAGGCCAATACCCGAGGGTCGGCAGCTGCCAGCCCAGCGCTGGGCGCGTTGGCCATATGAAACAGAGAGAGGCCCGCAATACCATCGGTTCGAGCCTCTTTCCCCTTTTAATGGTTTCGGTGCGAGCGTGGGGTCCTTAAGCCACTACTTCCATCAAGCCTCCATCTCCTGCACCATCAGCTGGAAGCTGACGCTCCGCGCCTCGGGCTGCAGCTCTCCCCCTGAGGAAGGAAACAAACATGGAGGAGGCCCCACCCACGCTCCCTCACGTCGCCTCTCGAGGCCGTGGGCAGCGGGGCTGGCTCTGCCGGCACCGCAGGGCTCCAGCAGGGCAGCCCGAGAGAGGCCCCACGGGGCGGGCAGCCTGGGAGGCCTCCCTGAGGGCCGACAGCATCACCTCAGCCACGGGCGGCGGCGGGGAGGGGGAGAGGGGCCGCAGAAGGGCGCTGCCCGCCAGCAGGGCGGCGAGGGACAGGTGCCCTCTCCCACCAGCATCACCTCGGTGCCCCTACGGCCTCCGCTAGCGGCGGTCCCGATGCCACGGACCCCCGGGTCGGGGAGCCCCCGGGGGGGCCCGCAGGGACGCTCTGAGGGAAGCCCGTTCCCCCCCCGCCTCGCGGGGGGGGGAGGGGATCGGGCACCGAACCCGACCGCTCCCCCCGACTCCCCTCCCCTCCCAGCTGCGTGGTCGCGGCCGCTCTCCACCAACCAGAGCTCTCCCCTGCAGGAGGAGGGTGTCATTTGCATATCCGCGTGCGGGCTGGCGCTGCCGACCGTTCCACTCGTGGAAATCTACCGAGGGAGGGCCGCGCCGCCCAATCCCGCCCCGCTGCCCGGCCGTTGAGGGGGGGCCGGGGGGCCGTGAGGGGCCCGGTGGGGAGGGCGGGGGCGCGTGGGCGTGCCCGGGCGGTGCGAGGGATGTTCGGCGGCGGCGGGGCGGCGGCCGCCCGGGTTCGCCATGGTCTGAGGCGCCGCGATGAACGGAGCGGTCCCGTCGCTTTTCGACCCCAAGGAGCGGGTGTTGAAGTTGGGCGAGAGCTTCGAGAAGCAGCCGCGCTGCGCCTTCCACACCGTCCGCTGTGAGCGTGGGGCTGGGGCAGCCCTTCAGGGGACCGCTGGGCCGGGGGGAATCTCCGCCCCCCCCCCGCCCCGGGCCCAGCGGTCCCCGAGGGGCGGGAACGCAGGTGCCGCGGCCCGGCTCGGCCTTGGTCGCAGGCCCGGCGGGCAGGAGCGGAGGGAGGGTCGGAGCAGGCCGGTGTGAGGGGAGGGTATGGCGGTGTCAGGCGGGAGGAGAAAGGGCAGCGTGGCAAAACTACCACAGCGGTAGTTTTCGGTGGGCAAGGCGCCGAAGCGGTGTCTCTTGGAGGGAGCTTATCTGTCCGCCAGGCAGGTCGTACCGGTAGCCTGATGAGAGCTGGGCTTATCAATCAGCTGCACGGGTAAGGCTCGGGAAGCTGAAATGAGTTGCTTGTCTTCGTCCCGGGATCCTGGGGCGCGCCTGGGAACCGAGTCCCTGTGGCTGGGCTGCTGGTCCGGCACCTCGGGAGCAATGGGGTGCAGATCAGGTTTTAGTCGCTCCTGAGAGCGCGTTGCTGGCGAGGTGTGCGGCCATTGCACCCCAGTACTGCCCCTCGCTTTCTGGGTGCTAACTTTGCTTTTTACACCTTTTGCATCCAGAATAGTGTCTCGCTGCAGTTCTGCTGAAAACCAACTTTGGCTGAAGCTCTGGTTTTGCCCTCTTTCCTTGCGCTTAGTTTTTAGAAGTCGGGTACAATTCAGCAATCAAAGGTTAAAAGCAGTATTAATCACAAAGCTAGTATACCCTCCCTGAGTACATAATTACTATCTAGAGAGCTGTGTGCTCAAAGACTCTGAGGGTAGCTAGGAAACAAATGCTCTCAGGATTATAGTTCTGGTAATTTAGGACTGCTGCTTCTGGTTTTGATGTCTCATTATTTATAGACTGATCCCCAAGATTCAGTCTCACGTACGTTCTCTGGAGAATGTCCCGTATGCTTTCACACAGTGGAGCGAGATGGGTAATGTGCTTTCTGTGAGCAAATGGAATGGCACTTAGTAGGATTGTCTGTAACTGTGGGAGGGGAGGAGAGGGGAGGGAGCGGGCAAAAGCTATAAATGGATTTAAACAAATGCTGTAACTTGAAATTTACCCTAATTTTAAAGCTAAGTGAAAACCACGTCTGGTTCCTCCTACCCTTACAATTTCTTGCTGACTCCTGTAATTTGATGATTTATTCTGAAATCTGTTTTGAAATCTCTCTTCCTTTCCAACAAATGAGACATAGAAACTGGCACGTTCATCAGTTCTGTCAAATGCACATGCAAAAATATCCTTCTCTGACATCTGAAGTTTTTGCTAACAAACGAGTAAAGGGGAAAACATCTGCTGGTTAAAAGTTAAGACCAGAAGTCTGCTTATGGACACTGGAATCAGTATCTTAATTTTCTAAAGTATTAACCACTCAGTGGCCGTATACTAAAGCAAACATTCTCTCATTTGATGAGAAACTGGAACTCTTTTACGCTTACCCCTGTAAGATGATGTGTGGGGTTTTGCCATAAACAAGGTTAGCAGGGGCTGTTACCTGTGTCTTGGCTCAAAGCCTTCTGCTGTGTGCATGGTCCTGCCCACCAGCTCTTGAAGCTTGGCTTTCTTGCCCGGTTGGCATGCGAGCTGGAGCCAGGATTCCCAGCTTGTGGTCTGTGCCGCCTGGCCAGTGGGTTACAGGCAGCATTATTGAACTGGGAAGCTCCCCAGCTGTAACAGAGTGCTGCCGCCTGTGACCAGCAGTGGGTGATGGGACAGGTCATGCTGTGGCCAGGGAGCGTCCGTCTAATGGGTCCCCTTTACGTGCCTGGTTCCCCCCGTGCCTCTGACCAGTGTGTGAGGCAGGGCACCAGACATCCCCGGGGTGCAAGGCTGGCCCTGTGCCTGAGTGTGCTGGAACCACGGGTTCAAACCCACATCTGTTACCACATGCCTTGCAGAGCCTCTTGATGCTGTCTTGTCTCCCTAGATCTGTGCAGGGAGGCCTTTCAGCTGCAGCCCTTCCCAGTTCATTTGTGGTGGAAACAGTATGTAGCAGCAGTGCTGATGCCCAAACACAGGCTCGTTTTCAGTGTCTCAGCTTTTTAAAAGGACCAGAAATTGATATTTTCTTTTGTCTAAAACTTATTTTAATCAGTACTGTAAATGTTGAGAAAGACAAAAAGGAAAATATTTAATTGGGAAGTAATTTCACTTTTGACAAAAACAAATATATTGAAACCCAAGTTTTGGCCAGCTTCTGACATGCATGTTATAGTAAAATCCGGAATGGATACAGAAATGGATTTGAGGTCTGATATTGTTCTTTGCATTTTTAGTCACTTGTCTACATCTCTCATGTTTGGGATTGATGTTTTCAAGAACTATTTATTGTTATTTCTGAAAGTAATTATGTGAGGATTCATCTTTTGAAATATAACACAGCTCATTCAGCCTCTTTAACCATTAAAACATAAAAGCATTTTTCTAACTTTAACTGAAAGATGTTAACACTTACACTGAATCTTGAGGAAGTCATCTTGACTTTGAATTCTAGTGACTTAAGGGATGATCTACGCAGGGTGGATGACACACTAGCAAAAAAGGCTCTAATGTAAATAGCCTCCAACTGCAATTAAAAGGCGTCTACATTTATAAGATTCCTGAAAAGCCTGTAAATAATCCAGTTTGTTCTTACATTTAGATGACTTTAAGCCTGCATCTATTGATATGTCCTGTGAAGGAGACCTTGAAGTTGGCAAAGGTGAACAGGTGACAATAACACTGCCAAATATTGAGGTGAGTGGGGTGGCTGAAGAGTGGCGGGCCTAAGGGAATGATTTATTTTGTTGTCATAAGTATATACAGAATATAGAAGGATATGAAGTTTCAGTACTGTTTCAGTGCTGCTTGTGTGATTTTTAGAGTAGAAAAACAATTGATCTAAGAATGTAAAGTTGCAAAAGACCTAAAGATTAAACAGCTGCACTGTAACTTTTAAGTGTATTCACCATATAGGAAATATGCTGTAGGATGACCCAGAAGTGTTGCGTACACAGAAAAGTTTCATGTCAGTGTTGGCAGTGCAAGTTACCCCTTGGTATTTACTGCTCTAGTGTAGTTCTAAAGCAGGAAAGACTGGAAAGGGAAAATTTACTACCTGCCATGCTTTACTGCTCTGCTGATATGGTAACTGAAACCCTTTTTGGTAAAAGGAATCCTGCAGTGAGCATGCTGTCATTGGGAAATAAGCATTTAAACAGTTTCAAACTAAGCTAATCTGGGCGAAGTCCCATTCCAGTCAGTCACCAGCTGCTTTTGGTCATGGCTACTGTGAATCTAATTTGAATTAACTGATAACATTTTTAAAGGCTAGAAATGATCACTTATAGTGAACCTGTCACCACTGTGATGGACTGCTGTTTCTAAGGAAAAAAAAAAAAAAGACTGCAGTAGTAACACTTACTGGCCTTCTGATTTAATAGGGCTCAACTCCACCAGTGACTGTGTTCAAGGGCTCAAAGAAGCCTTACCTAAAAGAATGTATCTTAATTATCAACCATGACACTGGAGAATGTCGCCTAGAGAAACTTAGTAGCAACATCACTGTGAAAAAAACCAGGTGGGTGAGTTACAGGAGAAACAACTGTGCTTTACTCATTGTGAAAATCGATTTGTTAATGAGGCTAAACTGAGATACATAACTACCCGTTACTATTTTTAGCAAAACACCATTTTTAGAAAGTACCTGGCCTTGTTCAGTAGAGTGAAAAGCCTGCTTTCTCAGCACACTGACTTCACAGCTTTTCAGTCTTGACTGGCGGTAGAAATGGGAATGGTTTTTTTTAACTAAAAACTGTCACATTGTTGAAAGAGATGGTAACTATTTTCTGATGAGTTTAGAGGAGTCAGGGGAAATCTGTCTGGAGAGTAGCTTGCCTACTGTCTTCTGACTTCTAAATGAGAAAATAAAAAAAGATAAGTTCTGTGACATGTTTCAGTAATATTAATGGCTTGTTTTTCTCATCAGTTTTTTGAATTATTTTTTTTCTGCGGCTGAGTCCATAGAAGTAATTTCCAGCAGAATTGTTATTAAGTGTTCCTGGGTAGTCAGGTGTAAAAACAAATCGACTGGCAAAGGGTTAAAAAGTTATTGGTACTGTATTAAAAACGTTTTAAATACATCTATATATGCTGGTATAGTAACATACCTAGAAATCTAATGATGCTATTTAGAAAGGCATGCCTTTTTTCTTGCACCTTGTCTGCTAGAGTAATTAAAAATCTTTTGCTTTTACACACAGAGCTGAAGGAAGCAGTAAAGTCCAGTCTCGCATAGAGCAGCAACAGCAGCAAATGCGAAATGTAACTAAAGTTCCAAACAACATTAAAAATTCTCCACCAAAAGAAAAGATGTCTCCGTCTTCTCCTATGGATGATATTGAACGAGGTAAGCTCCACTGTTACACCAGTTTGGGAAACTTTGCTCTTCACTAGCAGCTAGTTTTTTAAGAGCCAAGGTTTTTTGTTTGTGTGATTCTTGGGTTTTTTTTAGTTTGAGCTTCACACTAGAAGCTGATTACCCTCATATGGAAATGACCACTCTAGCTCAAGCAGGAACAAAGAAGTATTAGAAACTTGCTAAGGTAAAAAAAAAAAAATCAGATGAGCCATTAGGGTTAATAATACCAAGGGTTTCACTGCTCTCTCTCCTCGTTTCTGTCTTCCACTGCTACTTTAATCAACTATATATATAGTTGGTTGTACTGGAACCAACTTCCATTTTGACATCATTCCTCATTCTTTCTCTGTGCTCAGCAAACATATAGGTTACAGTGCTTTACAATTCAAAATACATTTCAAATTACTGGATAAGACCTGTTCCAATGAAAAAGACCGCTAAAAACCTGTATAAATCGACCCTTGAACAGTGCTATGTACTGTATTTTTGAGAGACTGTGGTTTGGTGCGACACTCGTATTTCACTTAATAGGAGGCCTTATTTCCTTTTGGAGGACAAGAAAGATGGCAGGTGGTAATTACTTGCTACAGAAATGCTGGCAGGTGGCAGTTTCATTGACTGGAATTGACATCTGCCTCCCAAGATGTTCTGAATTCCTTTAAACAGATTTTTTTTTTTTTTTAGATGTGTCATTATGAAGGGTGGTGGTGGGGTTTTTTTCCCACTTTGGTTTTAAACTCTGACCAGAAATCTATACTACAGAACAGTATTAGAATACATCTAAGGTTGCAAAGAGGAAGAAGTACTTGAGCGCATGGAATAAAATGATGCTTTTTATTGGTGGTCTTTTGAGGGGAGTGATGGTGTCGTCAAAGTGGCTGCCAACGTGTATCAGACTCGTGTGTATTGCCAGTCCAATTCTGACTACTACTAAAGAATGTGGAATAGTTGACAAATAGGGATGGTAGGGACCTTTTAAACTCATCTAGTCCATCCTTCTGTCCTAAGGTCAGATTTCTGACATAATTTTTTAACCTGTTCTTAAAGCCTTCCAGTGACAGATCCTGTGTTCTTTCTGGCAATCCGTTCCAGGGCTTTGCTCTCCTTACTGTTCAGGTTCTTCCTAATAAATAATCTGACAGTAAGCCCATGACTACTTTCATATTCATCATGTAAGTATAGGCCAGATTATTCTGCTGCTTTTGAGCAGCCTTTCAGGTACTCAGAAGCTGCTATTTCTTCCCATTCTTTATGCAAAATGATGCCAGCTGGTTCAGTCTTTCCTTAGAAGTTAAGTTTTCTAGATCTCTGATTCGTTGTCACTTCCCTTTAGGTATCTTACAACTCCAAAAACTTCCTGAAGTATAGTGCCTAAATACTGTTTCAGCTAAGGTTGTAGCAGTGCTGAGTTGAGCAAGATGACTTCTCGTACAGGCACTATTCATTTTTATACACAAAGACCAAACAGTATCACATCCCATTGTAATGCTTTTCACTTCTGCACAACAGCATGGTGCAGTAGAACTGTGCGTAGTGATCCACTGTAACTTGCAGACTCTTCAGAAGTGTTGTCTACTTAATCATTTGTCCTCCCATCATTATGTAACTGACTATTCCTGCTGAAGTACACTGCCTTGAAATTGTTACTAACTTTGTTTTCTTGGGCGGGGGAAAGATAACTCTATGTTTGTTCTCTTCTTGATCATTCCGCTAGCTGCATCCTAATTTTTGCCTTGGCTTTTCTGTCGTCTTTTCTGTCCTTAAGCAGCTTTTCTGTCGTCTTTTCTGTCCTTAAGCTGTTCTCTTACACATGTCCTTAGTAACAGG
Source organism: Gorsachius magnificus (assembly GCA_034008185.1). NCBI lineage: Eukaryota > Metazoa > Chordata > Aves > Pelecaniformes > Ardeidae > Gorsachius > Gorsachius magnificus. The sequence goes on along the minus strand of CM067085.1, from coordinate 13,521,339 downwards.
AGGTATTCTCCCTTCTTCTCTTGGTTAAGCTCTGAGCCATCTTGCATCTTGGTGACTTTCATCTTCAAGCTGTTCTATATTGGGTAAATTTGAAGTGAAATGAGCTGCTCTCCTACTTGCTTTTTGTGTCTGCTATATCAAAGCTGTTCCTGAGGGTCTTACAAGTGCTTGTAAGACCATCTTAACAAATGTTTGGGTAGTTACAGTCTTGTATAATGATGAACTTCTGCACTCTGGGTAACTCCTCAAGCAGCTGTATAAAAATCTCTGTCCACCATGATTCAGTGGTCTGTTTCAGACTTCTTCCTTCAGCAGCACCCTTATTTTGCACAATTATTATATGTACCCTTTCTGCAAAACTTAACTTCCTCTGTATGTTGGATTTCAGCTAGTATATATCAAAAATGCATGTTGTACAGCATGATCTATCCAGTCATACTCTCCTAAATATTATGGTAGTCAGGTGAGTTATTTCATCAAGAATATAAGTTGGTTGAGTCAGTTTGATCTGTTAATTTCCAGTATTTCTTGTCTACCTCATGTTGTTTTCACTCTTCTTCCCCACCCCCAGAGCTAGAAAGAGAACAAGGATTTTGTGAAATCTTCATAATAGTAAACTGTGGATGGTTCCTTTGGATATACTTCATGCTTAACCTGGTTTTGAGCAAAATGTCACATAGTCCTAACAAGTGTATTGGTTGTAATGCTGAACTGCTGGGAGGCATTTTGGGTGCAGCTGCAGACATCTTACAGCTAAGTAATGTGTGTGATTTGTAAATGCAGTTTTTAGTTGGTGAAAGGCATCTTTCGGGTGCTAAGGAAAATACAGAAGACTTGCTAGTTGCAGAAATTTAAAGTCTTATGTGGGATGCAGTACCCTGTGGAATGTGGGGTTAGCATTTGGGTTCACAGTCACACTTGTTCTAACGCTTGGCTTGAAAGTGAGAAAGTGCCCAAGCTACAAGAGAAGAAAACCACATGACAGACTGGATGCTTGCTTGTGCCATTTTCTTTGTTCTGGAGAGTTTTGGTGGATTTATTTTGGGTTTTTTTAGTCGCTATAATGCGTGTACCTGATTTCTGTTGTTGATTTTTATTTTTTATTTTTTTTCCCCCTCCTTCTTACATTTCAATTATGACAAATGTTAACTAAGAAACAAATCATATCATTTGCAGAGCTAAAAGCAGAAGCCAGTATCATGGACCAGCTGAGTAGCTCTGACAGTTCATCTGACTCGAAAAGTTCTTCATCCTCTTCATCAAGTAGTGAAAATAGTTCTAGTGATTCTGAAGATGAGGAAACCAAGCCCTCTCTTCCTATATCAATGCCATATTTGCAGCCACAGCCTGCTATGTCTGCCATGCCACAACAGGCTGTCCCTGACAAAGATGCCAGTCATAACCGATCCCAAGAGAGCAGTGGTCATATGATGAATACACTACGTAAGTACAAAGGCTGTTCTTTTCTCAGTGCACAATTCCAGACATCAAGATTCTGAAAGGAAACCATATTGTTTTTAAGTATGTCTCTGTTATAATTAAAACTGTGGGAAGTGATGCTAGGGTTTGATTGTTCAGCAGCGGTCTGAATTAGACACTGGGCTAGAAGGTTCTTGGTCCCCAGAGATATTAAATTAAAGCTGATGCAGTTGAAAATATTTCCTGAGCTCTTCTGGCTTCCTACCAGTTATATACATTGGGACTGGAGAACAGTAATTTCATATTGAAAATACTTGAACTAACAGGGCACTTGCAAAACATATGCTTATAATTTCTTGGGTAGAACTATGGGAAAGATACTGTACTGGCAACACTCTGGATTACAGAGGAGATGGTGTATTCTTAGCTACTTCAGTTACTATTATTCATGGCACCATTCCACAGGCAGCATGGCAAAACTGTCCTTTGCATATAAGGAAGGAGGCGATCTGCTTTCAGGTGATACCATCTTATTCCACACATTCAGGCAACTAAAAATGTAATTTGAAGTGTAGCTGTGATGTTCTCCAAGAATTGGGTGCTGTGCAGCCTGGAACTGAATGCTCAGTGTATTCAAAAAAAGGAGAGTTTGGATAGAAAAAAAACCCCACTAGGCAGAGAATCTTAAGTTTCCTGCCTATGTAAATAGCAGGAGTATTCAGATGTAGAAGTGAGTATTTAGCTGTGGTGACACTTTGAAAATTATTACATTTTTAATTAGGTGCTTAGCTGCTGGCTCCCAGTCTGAAGAAATTCCCACCAACCCTGGTTGATCTTTAAGGTTTATCATTTACACGTAAACTTGTTATGCTGAAATTTTAGATTCTGGCAGATCTACTTTTATTTCAGTACTTAATGGATAACATGAATGTGCTGGGGTTTTTTGTAGCTAGTATTTAAATAATTAATTAAATATCTGTGCTGGTTATTTATGTACTGCATTAACAGATAAGATCAGACTGAAAAGGCCTGTGACCCTGTGCAAAGGACTAAATGCTGTTGTCATTTTACTGTCACTGTAGAAAACAATGTCTTCATGTTTATAACATCTGTAGCTTTAGAGTGTGCCATTTATTTCAACACTTATTCACAAGTGGGATTTCCCATTCTTCACACTTTAAATACAACTGTTACGAAAACGAGATTAGGCTCTATCCCCAGTGACAGGATCCCAGCTGGCAAAGCTTCCAATGAGAAGTACACTTACTAGTACAGGTGGCCAAGTCCAACAGTCATAGTGAGAAAATGCTGCTTAAAACATGACAACATCAAAACTATTACAGGGGAAGTTGGTGGCTTGATGGTTCTTGAGAACCACATTGACGGATAGAACCTCTGTCTGTAGCATCAAGCCTTGGGCTTGACTTATCTGAGCTTGCCTAGATATTTAGCTTAATCCCATTTACTTCTGTTATGGTTGCAGATCTATTTACTGCTTAAACGATTCTGTCCCCAACTTCCAGTACAGTTAACTCTTAAAATACGCTTCAACTAGAGAAAGATCAGAAAAGTTACTTTCAAGGAGAACGTGTTTCTCTAGCTCCCTTGCTGAGGGAATTTGGCGGGAGAGTGAAACCTGGAGAAACTAAATGGATAGCACATGGTTCTAGCTTGAATGGCAAGAATTCTCAGTCAGGGTCCTGCACAGTCATTTCTTCCACCTCAAATAATGTTCTACAAAAATAAAATACTGAATTAACAAATGTCAGCACAAGCTATTTGCTTGTCTAATCCTGTTTTGAGGTTTGACCGCTTATGTGCGTGACTAGTTTTGTGCACCTCTGTAAAATCAGGGCCATGCTGGGTAGGTAATTAGTGAAGTTTTCTTTTGGCTTGCTGTGTGCAGGCAGAAGGCTGCGGGAAGACTTAGAGAGCAGAGTTTCATCTTGCATGTAGAAAATGTACAGCTGAGGTTTTGTGGAACTTGGAAAACACAGGAGGTGGTGTCTAGAGCATGGTAACCAAATACTTCTGTCAGATATACATGATCTAGCTCTTCAGGAATCCGGGGCTCAAGACTGCCTCTCACCCCCAAAATACTGCTTCTTCCCCTTTCTACCTTAAGAAGCAGATTATATAAGCTCACAACTTGCCTTATAACAAAAGTTTGTAAAAAGTGGCACTAATGAATCTGTTCTTCATAAATATTTGATCATATGTTGCTTTATGCCTACTTTTTGTTTAAATGAGGGTTATGTTAAATAAAGTAACCTTCCAAAGGAAAACCAGCATAGATTGGCTGTTCTAGGGCCTTGTGTTAGGTACACAGTGTTAGGCACAACCTCACTTCTTTTGATACTTGGTGCTGGTACAAGCAGCTAGTCATGAAATATTTTCCCTTGCATTAATTTGGTGTTGGTATGACCACTAAGGTCTGTGAAGCACAGGTCACTCCTGTGAGTTTCCCTGTCCCCTATATCTCGCAAGAATTCAGTTGAATGTATTGGAGTCACTGACTTAAAAATTTAGGAAAGGTCATAACTTGCAGTGCAATCCATTTCCCCCATGAATATTGCTAATAAGCAATCAGTACTGTGAAAACTGAATTTAACATTTTTTTCCCATGTTATTGCTGCCTCCTAAGTACAAGAGAGTCTGGATGTTTCTTCAGAGCCCTGGTTAAATGAACTTTTTGTTCTTGCACCAAACCCATCTGAAAACTACCAGCTCTAGTCTGTGTTATTTTGCCATCTCTATGAAGGTGGTTTTTTGAGGTAGGGTAATAAAAATGGGGCAGGAACCTTTCCCTAAAGTAAATCCTAATGCATTATTTGTGACTCTGGAACTTGGAGTTCTTGCTTTTCCCATCTGCTGGTTCTCACAAGCACTGGTATTTTTGGCTGGTTTTACAGGGTTTGTGTAATTTCTGTTAAGTATGTTGAAATAACTTTTGAAGGCTGCAGAATCACTATTTGGAAGGTTATCTTCTTGTTCATATTCCCAGTCCTCTCCTAAAGTAAGTAGCACGTAGCAGGGCTGGGATTTCTAAGAATTCACTGTAAATTTTCCTTTGAGTGATAAATGCATTAGTTTTAACTTACTAATGCCATTTGCTGCCTTGAAATATTATTTCTTGGGATAATGTATTGTCCTGAATAATTATTGACAAATTACTTGATTTTTGTTCTTTCAAAATTGCTTTTTTAATTTATATTAAAATAATATGGCTGTAAATGTTGTCTCTACATAGAGGATTGGAAAAAAATTTGTCCACAGTAGTACTTTAAAGATTGCTGGAAACAGCCATCTTCGCTATTCTTGTCTTATAAAAAGTGTTTTCTGTGTTGTTGCAGAGAATCATGTACCACTTTCTAAGCTTTAGTGATGACATAGTGGAAAACAAAGGAAGGCTAAATGCAGCCATGTTAAAGACTTCAGTGTTCTGGCAGAAATGATATGCCTGATAACAAAAGATCCAATCTGAGTTTCTTGTTGGGTTTACCCATCTTTTTTACCCATCTGCAAAAGCGATCTGTGAAGGGTGCTGCAGCTGAGGAAAGGGCATGTGAAAATAGTGTGCCTACTTGGTTTCAGTGATTTTTTTCGTTGCTTTTTAGGCCATTTCTGCACAACCTGAGAGACATTCCTTCCCCCCCTCCCCTTTTTTAACAGCTGTTTGGCAAGGGAGGTGTGAATAAAAGCACACTAGTTGTAACAAATTCTTAAAAATGCATGGGAAGTTGCTAGGTACGATGGAGATTCTGTATAGCGTGCTGCTGTCGTTTTTTTTTAGTTATCTGTTATCCTGGAAAGATTCTCTTCCTCCCCCTAAGCTGACGGACATCCATTGCAAGCACAATGTAGTCTTTCGTCTTACTTCCCCATTTTGAAATATATATAGCCACCAAATTAAAGTGCTGTGTGAAGTTGCTTTTGATGTTTTGTTTGTTCACTTGTTCCAAAACCTGTTCGGAATAGTAGGTCACTGATACATCTTTAAATGGTACATCAAAGAGCTGCTCTTCTTGATTGAGACACCACTTTGTTTTCAAGCACAGCTGAGTAGCATTCAGATGTGTTTCAAAAAAAAGCAACAACTCGTTTTTCAAAAAACTGCATTCACCAGCAGTTTTCCCACTTATGAGGCATGAAAATGTGGGTGGCAAAGATAACTAGGTGTTGTCTTTTGTGATCTGGTGATATTAAATAAGTGCACTTGTGGCTCGTAAGCTAATGCCTTCGTTGCCAAGACTTTAAAATGGTAGAAAAGTGATCTCTCTAAGGTTCTGTCACTGGGGAGTTTGGTTCTACACCTATTTATTCTCTTATCATAGAATAGTTTGGGTTTGAAGGGACCTTAAAGATCATCTAGTCCAACCCCTCTGACCTCTATTAGTAGTTAGTATTATTTTTTGTAAGCCTTTAATTGGGAAAGGGAATATCTTGAAAGAAGAAAAGTATTTCCTTGAAAATGACTAATACGATGACTCTCTCTCTTCTAGGAAATGACTTGCAGCTGAGTGAATCTGGAAGCGATAGTGATGACTGAACAAATTTTTGGCCTTAAATGTATCACCTTTTTTGCTAAATATGTCTTAGCATCTGTTTTGCACTAAGATTAGATTACCAGAGACTGGAATGAATGTCCTCGATTTTGATAATAGACATCCTAATTTTCTACTGACACATCATGTCTATAATACAGCAGCATTGATATCCCGTCAGTGCTATGGTTATGTTTTTATCTTTCAAATTACTGTATTTACAGTAAAATTGTGTATGATCTGATTTTGATTATTTTTGCCTCAGCCACCTGTTTTACTTGAAACTGATTTGTAACAGCTAGTTACTTTATATAAATAGTTATGGAATGGAGAAATTTCTGATATTTATGGAGGCAAGTTTCCTTCCTATCATTTAAATGCTGAATGCTGATCTCGCAACTTCTACTTGGAGGGAGTGACAGTGAGAACAACTAAATGAGGTCTGCCATGTCAGCTATACTTTTTGTTCAGTTCACAGTTCATACCTTTAAGGAAACTGCTGATTAATGTGGTCCACTAGTGCAGTTACAGTTTACAATTGTTCAACACATTGCTGAATTCTTAATTTCATTGTATTATAGGACTTTATATTTCTGAGCCTCAAGATTCCTAATGGAACTTGTCTATTCTCTGCCTTTTTTTATGTAACTTGAATAGGCTGGTCTTTTTACAACCTTTTTGTATCTAAATTTAGGTAACTGCAGAGACAGCAATGAATTTCCTTCATTTAATTCTGTAACAGAAATCAGAAAATTTCTTTGTAGGAGTATAAAAGTAATTTAATAAAGCAATATTTATCATTTTCATGCGTCTGATTCTGTTTTTACGGGTTAAGAATTCCACTTTCTACCTGCAGTAGTCATGCTGGTGGAAGGGTCATGCAAAGTAGAAAGCAGTGAAATGGTAGCTAATACAGACTCTCCACCCCGTCTGCAAGTGTTTATTGCTTTTGCCTACAGTGAGACAAGCCCTAATAAGAGCTCGCCAAAAGCTTGTGGCGGTGCCAGTGTATGGATGATTGTTTACTACAAATTATATCCAGATGCCATGGGTAAGTGACACTGTGTTAGAAAAGAAAAGGTTTTCGCCTAGTCTTATTTTTTCCTCATTTGAAATTACATTTCAAGACCTGACAAACTGCAGGTAGGAGTCCAAATTTCATCCTGTAGTGTACTCCTGAAGAGTCTTGTAACTAATACTAGGAAATGTCTGTAGGATGAATTCTGATGAGATAAATCTGCTCAGTCTTGCACAGAAGTCTCCTTTGCTAGACTGCAGTGATTGAATTGCAGCTCTGTCTAAACTGTGAGGATTGAATTCTCCACATAAGCCTGAATGTGCAGACATGAAAAAATGCACACAGTAAACGTATACAATAGGTGGTACTAGACTAGCTTATGCTCCCAAATATGCTGTCAGTATCAGCCTGTGCTTACCTCTGGACAGATTACAAGGCCAGAACCATGTCCACCCCTCACAAAGGAACCTTTCTTAGTAGCACCAGGCAGAAATGAAATATTGGAAATTCTGCTTTCTGATGCTTCCCCACCTTGCGCTCTGTACCCCAAACTATGGCACTGGTCCATGCTCTGCACTAGGTAACAGCTTTCTAGTCTTCCAGCTTCCTAAAGTTGGGACCAGAAGCAGCAAAACACTTTCCAGTTTATACTCAAAGGAAAAAGCTCAAGTTAATAACCATGGTTGAACGGGTCTCTGAGAAGAAAAGGGCTAATGAGCCACCTTGAGGAAGGATGCTATGTAATAACCACCGTGAGATACCTGGAACTTTCTCCAGGGGAAGGGTATCGAGCTCTCTGACAGATCATGGCTGTTGGTATGGGAATTCTAGCAGAGTACTTGGTTCTTGGCATCTGCTGCTAATAGAGTCTGCTAGGGCAATGAGAGGAGCTGAGATGTTGCAGGTAATTTTAGGACTAAGGAGCAGCCCCCTGTGCTAAAGAGAAGGGGTGCATGACAAAGCAGGGTGCTGAGCTGAAATGTCCTCTTTTTGCCTGCCCCCAGTGGTTTATTTGCATCAAAGCCTGCCTTTAGGCCAACTCTCAATTCTAATTCTAGCTAGAATGCTGCTGAGTAACAGTGAATTTGGCGTGTATGGGAGTGAGCAGATGTGTGGAAGCACTGACCAGGCCAGGGTCTAAATCATGGAGAGTGTGTGTACTTGTGGATTATAAATAAAATGGGTGAGTACATCCTACCTGTGTCTGTATATAACTGCACTCACATGTATACAGGTGCTTAAATACAGCTCTGGGAGTAAAGCAGATTTCCAGGCTCCTGAGTCTCAGTACTGTGCTACCTTTAGGATTTGATCTTTGGGTTGAAAGCTTTCTAGGATTGGAAGTCTTGGTTAAGGTTTTGTATAGCATGTAGCACAAGGTGCTTAGTGGCCAGTCAGACACTACATAGTATAAATCATTTTGTGACCTAGGTGGATATATTCTGTCAAATGCACAGTTGTGATAATTCAGGAAAAGCTCCCTTCAAATATCAAGACAGGAGATAAGATTCTGAAATGAAGTTCCTATAGAGATAAGGGGAAAAAAGGTAACACACCTTAAATGCATGAAGAAAAAAGCTGGTTCCAGCCCAAATGTCTGTGACCTGACTCCCCTTCTCCATGTAAGTGTCAAACATAGTAAGCGAGTGAAAGAGCTTGTTTGGGCCTCTCGTCATACAGAGGGGATTGGCTGGGGTCTCATTTCTGACTTGCTTGGGGTGTTTGCTCCCCTAAGGCTTGGTTTGTGTGCCCCGAGCAGTGCTGAGCCCCCGTATCTCCTACCGCAGGGTGTTCTCAAACGGCAGGAGTGAGAAGGTGGTTAGCTGCATTGCGATTTAGAAGCTTAAGGGAGGTATTCTAGCAATAGGAAAACAGGTCAGGTTGTCTTTTTGCTCTTGGAAATTTTTTTTTTGGGCCCTGATTTGAAAATTCCTTTCCTCTCCTTTAAAAATAACTATTCCTGCCACGTCAACTTGACTAGCAATGAATAAAATCAGCAACTGCTATAGGTTCCTATGACCACTGTTCCTACAACCTCCGAGTGCCTCTTTCAAAATAATCTCCTGAAATATAGCTGGTTCTATCTTGTTACTTGCAGCTATGTTGTCTTTACAGCCAGAGATTTAAAGCATGTGTGTGTGTATGTATCTCTAAGCAGCAAATACTTTTGAAGAATATTGTATTGTGACATTATAATTAAGCTATTGGATTTGAGGAATATCTGCATATCACTTAACATTGATAAATCAAAAATATCTTCCAAATGCAGCTGGAAACTGCAAAATTTTTTAGTCTTCTGACTACTGCAGTGCTAAGGACCACTGCAGCCACAGCTCACCTGAGCCCTTCTCTCTGCGTGGCAGCTGGTACGTGCACAATTTGGCTGGTAACTACCTCTTCGGGACTGTAGTATTCAACCGCCCTTGAGTCCTGAACTAGTGATTATGTATGCTTACCAACTGTAACACCTTGCCTGGCAGCTTCCCATTTCTGTAAGATCTCTGTCCTACTCTTGCTTTTCATGAACCCCGCCTCGGGGCAGGTGGACAGGCAGAGGCGATCTCTTCAGGGCAGCCCTGGCACCACTGTATTCCACGACTAACACTGGAATTGCCATTTACTTGGGGTTTTCTGTCTATCTGTAATTCCCTCTTGAGATCCCTGCCCCTAATGCTGCAATGGGCCTTTAGGAAGTTCTAATTTATAAGCATCAAACTCAATATAATGTCCATGCATTTTGTAATTCTTTGGTAAGCAATAACCTTATTTCCTGCATAATCTCTAAAAATTATTTTGATGCCCAGGCATGGATTACTGAAAACAGCTGCTCTTCAAAATCATGGTATCAGCATCAGCTGGAGCACAGCCCACTGTGGAGTTTATTGTTAAGGCACCTGATATGATCAGCTTTATTGCATGAGCTTTGGTTGTTGTTTTGGAGGAAGGCAGGAGATAACCCTATTTCAGATTAAAGGACTTTAGAAAGTCACTTGTGCGCTAACAGACAAGTGAATCATCTTGAGAACAGAGCAACAGTATTTCTAAGAAGAATTATTTGTTGGGTCTTTCTTGCCTGATTTCTGGGGAACCAAACATGAACAGATAATCTCAGATAAAAGTTTGCTTTGGTTCTCAAGATTTTGGCCCACAAAAATCGTATAATTTCAGGCCAACACTTTGTCTTTTCTTTAGAATTTCTACAGGAAGGTTTCTGAGAATAGCCAAGCAGACTGTTGAGTCCTTCTTATTAAACCAAAGAGATGAGGCTGCTTAGGCTGGATGGAAATGAAGAGAAGATGACTTGGTTCATGATGGTTCCTAGACTGAATGCTTATAGTACACATGAATTCCTCCTCTCACCACTTTTTGAGGTTGTTCAGCTAACCACATAAGGTGCTGAGGACAGTCTAAGTAGATAGGGAGTTCAGATGAGCTTTCTGAGGAAATGTAAAAAGAAGAATGATGAAAAGAGAAGTTTCAAATAAGGGTGTTTGCATTGTGTTAAAATATATGTTTCTGCTGCTTTGCGGGAGGTAGGGGAAATGTGAAAAGTAGGTGAAGATGTACTGAAATGAGGATGAAAAAAGTGTGAAATGATAATTTCTTTCAGAGTTTAGACCTAAAACTTGATAGGGGTAGTCATCTACATCTGGAGGGAGGACTGAAAGACCTATGTGACCTATGAAAGACCTATTCCAGTTCAAGGAAACTGATGACAGCTTCTCCTGGTTGTTAACTGGTTAGCAGTTCTGTCCCAAGTGACCTTGGTCTCCCTGCATAAGAATAATTCATGATGGCTTGGGTATTTGCAGGCAGCAGCACCTTGCTTACCAACTTATACACACAGGAACAGGCTGAATTAGTGGAAAGCTCTAAAGACTCTGTTAAGTGTGGCTTTTATTTCATGGCTTGCAGATTCTGGAGTTGGAGAAAAGCTCCTGAAGGGCAGACTCAGAGCTCAGGGCTTGTGTCATCAGGAAGAACTATTTAGCTCCTAAGCAGAGATTCCAACTTCATACAGGGTTTGCTGTAGTGAAGGGTCTGGCCTGCTGGGAACAGTGAGGGCTTGGGCTGTAGTTGTTCCTGTGGTTTTCTGAATCCATAGAAGAAATGAGTGAGTTCTCAGATTTTCCCTCTCTGAAAAGCAAACCCCTCTGCTGTGGTGAGGAAGGAATGGAGGTTAGAGGCAAAGATGAAGGAGCCTTTCATTCAACAGAGAAGGCTTTGTTGATGTACAACACATCCCTGGTGAGTTAGCCACTGAGACCTCTCCTGACTTGCTTTGAACAGGGGCCCTTGTTACAGAACCTGTTCTCCATCTCTCATCTCCCATATGCCCATATGTCTTTTTTGTGCAGCTTGGTTTGTCTCCCAAAAATTCATACCTGGCTTGTTCTCATAAGCGTGCTTACGCATGACAGAGGATTATTTGCTCCCTCTAAGAGATGAGGCCTTCTTCATGCTGTTATTTAGAGTTTAAAGAAAAGTGGAGTGTCTTAAAAAGGTAATTAAAGAAGACCCAACAACAACCCAAACTGTTCTTTAATCTCTTTAGTTTCACTTCCACATGCAGTGTATCTTGTTCTACCAGTTTCAATGCTCTTGCAAAACAGTTGCACAATGACTTCCTCTTAGCAACCAGCAGAATTAAACTTGAGCTCACCTAATTGGCTGTACCTTTTCTAAGACCCTCAATGTATTGAGTTTCCAGTAAACTCTGCAACCCCCCCTGTTTCCTGCACCTTTTCATTGCCACAACTTTTGGAATAAATATTCATGGACATCCTCATATACAGCTCTCGGAGAGACATATGAGTTGATTGCAGCCTGAAATGTCAACTCATCCTTTAACCAATTTCCTTTTTACACCTGACTCGCTGCACATTTACAATTTATGAAAAGATCTAGGCTTTTACCAGAGTTTTGATCCAAATGTTTAAGGGAGTTTTAAAAAATCTCCCACCACCAGGTGTTCCTAAAAGCTAAGGCCATTTTAAAGGCCAATGTCCCATTGAGATTCCCGCTTCAAATAAAACCAGGTTTTGTGCCAGTTCCTGATTTTGCTGGAATAATGAGGGCACAACAGAGGCAGCACAAGGTAATGGGCCGCTCAGAGCATCAGGGTGAGACAAACTATTTTGGAATTAGTTGTCCTTCAGCAACTCTTCCAGAAAGAGTGTGCTTTACCATCCTCCCCCACCACAGTGTGGAACAACTTCCACTCCTGTGCTGCACAATAACCCTTTTTTTTTCCCCCTGTATGAAAGTTACCAACAGAAACATTTAGCTAACATTGCATAAATGCTTTTTTTTATAAATACTGGTCATCAAAAATGTTTGCCAAATGTGACCTGAATGTAGGTGGGGAAAACTCCAGGCAGATTAGCAGCTACACTTGTGTCACTCCCTTGTTTGAGCTCCTTTCCCCCTTACAAGCAAGACTTTGCCTAGTAACCTGCACCAGGATATGGTATTTGTCAGGGATACTGATGATCAGTGGCTGTGGCTATGTTTAACCGAGGATGCAAGACCGTTAAGCTATTTAAGAAGTTCTTGCCACAATGAGTACATTTTAGAAAGTACCACCTGGAAGGAGCATACTGAGCTTAGTGGGGACTTTTTATCCCCGTTAATTTGTAAAACAAGATGACTGCTAAAAGCTTAAAACCCATCCCAGCTTTTGTACTTTCCATTTGACTCCCTCCTGGTGATGAAACAACAGCTACTCACAGGTGAATAATTGAGGTCCCCGAGAGAGAAACTTGTTAAAATTTTAATAATGACTTGTCTATATTTATAATTCTGTAGAGAGACTCTGAGCTGAGCGAGCCAAAGAATCTGCCATGTTACATCAGAGCCTTTGATCCAAACAACCTCTGTTCTGGAAATGAGAAGTGCTTATGCTGCACAAATCTCTCTAAACCTAACAAAAAGATGGAGAACGATCACTGTCAGGTAACTTCCGCAGCTCTTAAATTGAAGCAGCTCTGTGATGGGAGGTTGGCAAGCAGCCAGTGTCCGTGGGATGTGTAGGAAGGTGCTGGTGGATTGATCTGACACTTCCTGGGACCTTGAGAGCAACCCCCAGGCAGGTACATGGGTTGCTGGAAGTGCAGACTGCAAACTGCTCCCTACTGCACCATAGCTTGCGAATCTCCTGGGTCTTATCAGCAGCTCACACCACACAGAGACCTCCTGCCCGATATAGATGCTCAGCTGCGAGAGGCTGCCTCGCAGCTGTGTTTTCTTCACCTTGTACTTCTTTGACAAAGAGGAGGGGCTGTACAAGTGGCAAATTTGTTTTCCAAGCTAAATGAAAACTGTAATTTCAAGCTTGCTTGCCTTGGCACCTCTCACACCTTTCCAGTTTACAGGGATAGTGGCAGGGCGCTTGGCAGGGAGGGAAATATTTCGGTCATCCCACAATAAGGTGAGGTGATTAGTGCAGTGGTTCAGCAGCAGGACTCCTCGCTGCTGGACTCTGCTCAGGTGACAAAGCCACATAATTTAACACCCAGCCAGCTTGCTGTGCTACTACAGCCTTCCCAAACTGCCACAGAACACAGTTCCAGTGAAATCAGGCTGCTTAGTCTCACAGGTTTCTTTCCCCCCATGCTAGCATGAGCTTCCCTCCTCTTCTCATGGCGGAGGGTATTTAGGATTGTGTTAACTGCATCTGGTATGGGGAGCGAGAATATGCCTCTGCTCCTTCCTGGCTTTGCTGAGGCCTCCTTAGCCTGGTCTCATGGGGTAAACCATGGAAGTTCCTTCCCTCCACTTTTCCACTGCATCAGGGGAGGAAATGAAAAGCACCTTTGCAATGCATACAGCTGCTCCACTCCCTCCGACTGGGGGAGGTGGAGATAACTCTTGCGTCCCTCAGCCTCAGTGGCAAGGACCAAATCAGGTACCTGAGGCATTACTACGCTGAAGTCAAGCTGGAGCCACAAGGGAACATCTGGGTTGCTTTGCATGGTGGTGTGTGGTTGGGCAGCCCACAAGGTGAAAAGAAAAATGGGGCACCTGTGTGCCCTCTCCTGGTCTCCCCTATCTCCTTGACTGGGCCTGGGGCAGCTCTGTAGCAGTGCTGCATTGCTTCCTTGCAGATGGGCAGCTGCAATGGTTGGTGGGTCCTGTGTCCATAACCAGTGGGCATGACTCTCTCACCCTACTGTTCATGTAGCTGCTCTATATTGGTCCAGTTGATGCAATAGTATTTTACATCATTGCTGTGTTCCTTCTGACAAAAGGGAATGAGGCCCAGTCTTCCTAAAGTGCCACCTTCAAAGCATAAAGAAAGAGCATCTCAGAAGGGAGCCAAGCCATGGGAACCACACCAGGTACTCCTTTTCCCTCTGGGTCTGAGTTAGTCACACATCCAAGCTCACAGTCCTGTCCAGGCATAACGCACCCAGCTGCATGGTCTTCCAGCCTTCGTCACTACCATCCATGAGGAAAGAAAAATCATAAAAATGCAAACGTTTGAGTCACAAACAAAGGGTGGGTGAGTAGGATTAGGCGAGGCTGTGCTGACTAACCCACCCCAGCAACAGGCAAGTATTGCTCCCAATTTGTCCTGAAGGAAACAGATCTGGCTGTGCTGAAGCTCAGGGTGGTGTTGGAAGGTGCTGCTGGTGCAGAAACATCTTAACTCTGATCCTGGGCCACCCTGCCAAGATGGCATCCCAGGCCTGGGTCTGGCTGGATTTACAAGGAGACACCACAAACTCGATGATAAAAAGCAAACCAGGGATATATCGTGCTACCGTTGCATCTGGCAAAGGAGAGTCAAATCCCTTGAGGCAGAAATAATTTATCTGTGGCCCAAAATGACTCATTAGGAGCTGTTTCAAACAATTGGTGTCTTTGTATTGAAAAGGCATGCCCTGATGAATTTGGCAAGGACACAGTTTCAGATTATTTTATAGTCTGCTTTGTAAAACTGTACACAGGGTTAATGACAGTTTAGTATTAATTGTGTATCTCTGACAATTTGCAGAGAGACATTTGTCTGATGAAATTCTTGTCCCTGCTTTTAACATTTCTAGTTCTTGAACCACAAAACAACTGGAAATTAGAGCACTGCTTTCTCAAATGGCTTTATCTGAGGCTTTCAGGGTATGATACAATTAAGCATTTAATTGTGAGGTCCTGTATGGATGGCATAAAATTTACTCATCTCCAGCCACAGTGCAGCCTCCCCCAGACTAGGGTGTGATGGCTGTTTGTCAGCAACCGGCAGTGCCAAAATAACTCTTTAGAGAGGCAGGCTTACAGCTGGCTGGCACCATGCTGGGACAAAATGAGATGGTCAAGATGTATTTAGCAGTAAACCAGCTTACCTGTTCAGTCACACTGCCAAACAGATGCATAAATACAAAAGTGTGGCTTCTTATCACAAGCAACACGTGTGAGTGGGGTCCAAGACCCAGCTGCTTTGAATTTCCAGGAATTAGCTGGTAATGTATTAGCTGTGTTAAGATAAAACCATGTGTCTGCAAGGCCTGCTGTTAACTCTTTTGTGCATGTGTGCTGAGATACAGACAGCTCTGAAGAAAGAGCATTTGGTGCTGTAAATTATGGTCTCAACTTCAACAGGATGAAGAGAACTGTTACACAGCAGTGGTTCAGTGAAGGGCACTTGCTCAGTGTGAGGGAGAAATGGTTGATAAATTTAATTTTTCATTTACAACAGCTTTAAATGCCTCAGGGTAGTAACATGGATTTTAAATTCTGACCATCATTTAAATTAATTGCAAAATTCTAACTGACTTCAATGTGACCAAAATGACAACTCGAGTTTACAAATATGCAAGTGGCATTCTTCAGGGCGTGAAAAAGTAATTTCTATAGGGATTATATACATGTGCAATGACCTCCAGAGTTGCCTACCCCAGCTTATTTCAAATGACTGGTGTGGTTTAGTTGGTCTTTCTGCACTTCACTCCTCTAGTGACTGCCAGCAGGACTGTTCATCCCTGTGCTCTAGCGTAACTGGGCTGTCAGTGGGAAGAGTGTGAAGGTCCTGTGAGCAACCCCTCCCCTGGGGCTTTTGGACCTGGACTTGGGCCAAGCTAGAGCTGGTGGAGCTGAGGGTAGTCCCTTTCCTTTGGTCACCATGGGGAGAGGCTCCCAGGCAGTGCTGCAGGAACTCGCTGACAAGGCCACCATCTCTGCCAGGTGTATTATCACACTCAGCTCCTGGCTCCCCATCTGTCGAGGAGCAGCCAGCCTGTGCTGCTCCCCAAAAGAGAAGTTGTTTAAATCCAAGCAGGATTTTTTTTTAAAAGACCCTGCAATTAAAAGACAGACCAGCTGATGAAAGTACTTGCATTTCATGTGCTTACAGGTTTCCAAAAGCCTAAACTCGGCATCCCAAATTGTCCAACTAATTTGACCAGCCTGACCCCAAGTATAGTTTGTACCCTCTCTGGGCACACTTTTACTTAAGTTTCAGTTCCTGCAGATACACACCTTTTTTCCGGGAGCTTGTCTTACCCTAAAGACGTTTGCATGCTGGTGAAGCACACAAATAACATTTAAAACTGGTGTTTCAGCACATGGCACTGCAGGATTAGTGTGTGAGACAGGAGATGGTGCTGTGTTCAGAAACAGTTTGATTCCCTGGAGTTTCGCTTTGCAAGGAAATATGAAGCAATTTGGTTTAGGGTCTCTTCCCACAGTGTTCTAGTCTTAAATCTGTTACTTTTGCATGCTGCGTGCTTTCCTTCTTGTGCAACCACTGTGTGCCAATGAAGGCAGACCGTTTTCCACAACCTCAGATTGGGGAGATCCTCTGAGGCTTGGGATGGGAACCAGCCCCGTGAGAGCTGGTGTTGGAATAAATGAGGACTCACAGAGCTCTGAGGGCTTCCCAAGGTTATTCTACGGAGCAGTCCAGAGCAGCACCTTTTACTAATGCATTTCTTAATGATTGCCTCAGTGCCACCAGATCCTCTAGCCAAGACACTGGGAATTTGAGCACCTGGAAGATGAAGCGGATTAGTAGCAGGGATAGAAAAAAGAAAAAAAAGAAAGGCAAATAGAGTGGAGCTTTTTGAAACATCTCCCACAGAAGGTGTTTGCCCTGAGGGAACTCAGTTGTCAACAACAGTTGTACAAACACCCAGATGGCAGCTGTATGTGCCCTGTATCTGGTGGGCTCGGTTCCCTGTCGGGTCCCACATGGCCATGCCCATGAGCTTTGCTACCCTGCTTCTGCCCAGCTCCCACTCAAGGACCTTGCCCGGCTGCACTCCTCCAGCAGGGATAACATGCCTTGGCACTCAGGCTAGGTGCCAGACCGGGCAGTTGCCCAGAGTTTTGCTGTCTTTGAGGAACGCCAGTGTTTGGGATGTCTGACTCCCTTTTTCTAAAAGCCCTCTTGATATTTCAGTTTGTCTTGTGATGCTGTTTGCCACTGCTGAGAAATTAGGCTTCCCTGTTGATTTTTATGTGTACATCTGCGTACGAGTGAAATGAGAGTAACTCCTGAAGGGAGCTATTTCCTTCCTCAGTTCCACCAGAGGCTGCTGTGCATCCCAAGGATTCCCTTCCCAACAGCAGCCCTGAAAGAAAAACATTTCCAAAGAACCAGCCATGTAAAAACCAAACAACTTCATGCTGCGTTTCTTTTGCTTGTAAGTGGATATTTTCTCCTGTGTTTTCTGAGGTCTGTCACAAGCACTGAGTCCCTGCTGTCACGTCAAACCTTCCCTGACGGAATTCCTGCCACAGCCTGAAAGCACCAGGTTGGCACCCAAGGTGTTTGGCAATCGCTCAGCGGTGATTTAAAGATGTAAAGGTAGTGACGACTGAGGAGAGCACCGGGGAGAGCGTGTTACTCCTCTGCAGCCCGATCCAAAGGAAAGATAAATACTGTCCTGGCTGCAGGTCCAGGCCTAGGCGTTCACAGGCCGCCCCACCCCTGGTTCCCTGGACTGCTCTGCCTGGTGCCGGAAAACTTGTTCTGTAGGACGCAAATGTCCTGGTCTCCACGGGTCATGGTTTAATCCTAGCTGAAGGCTGCCATAACAAAAAAAACATCATTTTCCCTCCCAGGGGTGAGCCCGTATGTTCCCGTTTCCCCTAATGCTGTGTCACCGGGACTGGGGAGCTCTGCCGGGCTCAGGCTGGGCTGGAGGCGGCCGCCCCGGGGCGGGATCGGCGGTGATCCGAAGCGCTCCCCGGGGCTCTCCAGCTCCCCCGGGGCTCTGGAGGCGGGCGAGGGGAGGCGGGAAGGGGCCGGAGCAGCGCCCCGAGTGCCGTCAGCACCGGCGGGTTCACGTCCCGCAGGCGGCTGTCGCTCGCGGGCGCCTTCCACACCGCGACTTGCAGTCAGCGCCGCGTGGGCGATGGCTCCCGTTCCCCTGCGGCACGGCAAGGGGCTGTTTTATTTTAATCGCTGCCCCGGGGGACAGAGAGGTTTCCTCCACCGTAATTTTATCTCGGCGCCCCGCAGGTGCCGCCCCCCGCCCCGCGGCTTCGCCGGCACGCAAGGCCGCGATGGTTGAGGGGCCGGCGCCATCTTCTGGCCTGCGCCGCGCGGCTGAGGGGGCAGAAGGCCGGGCTGGGGAGCGACGGGGAAATGCCCCGGAGGGAGCGCCGAGGGTGGGGAGCGAAAGGGAGCTCAGAGGGCCTGGAGGAGAGCGGGCCCCAGCGGCTGGGGCCGCGGCGAGCGCCGGCGAGGCGCTGCCGCAGCTGTCGGGGCTCCACGCCTCTTCCCGCCCTCCAGCCGCCCCAGAGCGCTTCCAAGCCCGGCCTCGGCGTGGGGATGAACCACCTGCACCAGGGCTGGGAGGAAAAATTCGAAGTAGAGTTGGTGGTATGGGTAGAGCCCAGGTGAAAATGGGGCTCAGGAGCAGCTGGAGCAACAAGGTCTTCTCTGCCTGGGAACCCCCCCTCGCTGCCAGCAGGCAGCTGCTGTCAGAAGTAAGGCGGACAACCAAAAAACACTCAGTATCCTGTGATTTGGGTTTGTTCTCCCCTCCCTTTCCTCACTTGGTACCGCAGGCTTTTATCCTTTATAGACTTGTGTTTCTCAACCATCTCGGTTCACGGGCAGAGAAACCAGTGTGGCACCAGCTGCTCACTAGCTACTGAAAAATGTGCAGATTGCCGAGTGTGGCAAGGCTCTGTGCTGTGCTGTATGTGCCACACAGTCCCCACGACCTTGGGACTCCTAGGCGTTGCTCCAGCCAGCAGAATGCTCATGACAAGAAAGCAGGAAAGAAAATCTGCAGATCTGATTTGTGGCAAGAAGCCACAGTAACGGCGCTTTGCCTGGGTGAAGCTGGTGGGACGCATGGTGTGCCCGTGTGCTGCCCCGTCCGTGACACACGCGTTCTGAGGGCTGGGGAGGTACCTCCACACTGCCCCCAGCGTGAGCAAGAGCAGGCAGTGCCACAGGAGCTGTGCTACATATTTCCAGGTGGGATTTGGCTTGCATCAGGCAGGTCGGAGCTTGGGACTGGTGGGCCTTGCCTGAATGTGCAGGCATGCCCACGGAGTCTGGGGAGGTGTTAAATGCAGGTCATCTTATTGAAGACATCTTAAGACCCTCCTGAATTCAGTGCCCCCCGAGAAGAAGGGCATAACACTCAGTCATTGCTAAGCACTGACTGAAGCTGGGATTCTGGGGAACTGAATTTAGCAATCATGCTGAGGTTTCACAGAGCTGTAGGAGTTACAAATAGGCAAGGTGAACTGCATCCTTGTTCCCTCAGTTCATGCAGGGTCAGTCTCAAGAGCTTTCCATCGTTTTTATCCAGTGGATGAAAAAGGAATCTCATACGCACTTCCTCGCCCTGATCGCTGCCACTCTGCATGGAAGGAAGCAGTTGGCATTGAGTGAGGCAGCGAAGAAAGTCTCAGTAGTAACTGGTGAGAAATGGGAGATTTGCGCAAATGAACTGTGGTTTCTTGGCTGATATACATTAAGGAAGAAAGTCTGGCCTAGATAAACTGCTTGTTGGCTGCTGTGGGAATGCAGAATGAATGCCGGGGGGTCACTGGTCCTAACACTTCCCATCGCATCCTTCAGCTGTCTTCACAGACTGCCAGCCCTCTGCTCCAAGGGCTGTCTCTCACCAGTGTGGGGATGACATCTCACACAATGCAGCTGTTGTCGTATCTGGTGCTTTTAGGCACGAGACTGATATTTCTGCTAATGATGATTCCTTGTGATCACCTCTGTGGTGGCATTTCTGTTGCAAATCAGGAAACTGTAGAAATAAATCTCTCAAGGGTGTTCTGTGGTTCAAGCAGAGAGTTGCAATGCAAGAGATCTCTTTTGCCTTTCCATTGGCTTGGTGTGACTGTAGGCATTTCCTCTCTCTGGAGAAACTTCGTGTCTGGAAGTCTGAGGAGCCTCTATCTAACATGAAAAAGTGGTCAGGTATGGAATCGCTTGTGTAGTGGTAAAGGAGTGTTTTGTTCTCACTTGGTCATCTTTTATTACTTACCACATCAAAGAAGAAAATGGTAGAGGTCATCATCAGAGGGGGAAATGCCGTTTGAGGAATACTTAATTCACTGAAAAATACAGTTCTGTGGAATGAAACTATTTGGGAATCAGGGCAGAGTTCAGTGAATTGTTTGTGTCAAAAATGAAGAGGGAGAACTTTTCTAAGGAAGGTTTTCATCTGACAGCCTCAGAATAAAATGTGACACATTTTGTCGAAAGTGATGTTTATTTAAATCACTGCAATTTGTAGGGGGGGAAATGAGACATTTAGTGTGACATGGAGGAGGGAAGGGCTCAGAGTTGACTGAAAAAGCCTGAAAAAAGCCTCAACCTGTCTGGGGTCAGCTTGTTTTATGGATTATGGTATTTTTTTTGCTCCAAAGCTCCAGGTCCTCATCATGGTAAGCCTGGGCTGATGAGAGGACTTCCTAATGCTTTTCTTATCTGAGAGTTACAATTTGCTGCTGCTCTCACCTGCAGGGAGAATTTGGCTTGCATCTTGGTGGGGAACGCAGAGGAGCAGCAGCAATTTCCAGCCAAAGAACTACTTGAAACTGGTGACTGTATCCTACAGCTCCTCAACTGAATGGGCTCTAAGATACTGAACAATCCCCCAGATGAGCTGCCTGCCTTGCTTTCCCCCTTGAGCAGGAAGTGCTCAGCATCATCCTCTACGTACCTGCCGTGACACGCAGCTTTGTGTAACTTGAATGACCCTGGGAGGGAGACCTGCTTTCTAAGACAAACAGCGCCAGATTGAAGCTGTTTTCAGTTAAGATAAACTGTGTTGTGTTCATGCTGTGTTCTAAACTGTTTGAATTGCAGATAGATTGTCTTATGAAAAAGGTCCTACCAGGCAAACCCTGTTGTATCTGTTAGTTTGGTAATGAGCCCTAAAGCCCTGGAGGAAGAGGGAGAAACCGCTGCAGCTCTTTCCCAAGATCTGGTGCTGACTGTAAGGTCTTTATATTGGGAAATGCTGCTTTTTTTTTTTTTTTTTTTCCCCTTGAAACTGAGGGAGAGTGCTTGGTGACTGTAGTTCCTTATGTTTGAGCATGCTGGTGGGGAAATTGAGGTATCCTTCTGTAAGGACTTGATTAGTAAGGGTCAAGAGTGATAAAGTGCCTGGAAAACATGTATAACATCATCTTCAAAGCCTGGCTTATCCATCAAATGATGGTTGTCCATGAAGAAGGAGCCTCTCCTGCGTGCTGGATTGCGCTCCTGTATGTCCCTGATGCAGCAGTGACTCCCGAAGAGCTCTGCAAGTTGGACAGCATGTCGGTAACACCACTGCTGTGGTGGGTAGATGTGAGGTTGGTGGAGCACATGCCAGTCCCCGGGCTGGCCATGCAGTGGCACTGAAAGCAAAGCTAAATCCCAGACATCAGCTCTGGCTACAAGGAGGTGCTGGGCAGGCTCTTTTGTGCTGGGAGGATGGAGGGGGGATGTGGGAGGAATTAATCAGCTGTAGTTGTCAGAGCACAGGGGGACATGCTCAGTCCTGTGCCCTTTGGGAGTTTGCTCTGTTAGCCCAATTGCTCATGATACGCTTCTGCGCTCCCAGCTGGCTTTCTGGGGCTGGATTTCACTGAGGCTGTTACCAAAGGAAAGTGATGGTCTTTGTTGCTTGCTCAGTTTGCCCTGCAGAATGACAGAGACTTCAGCTTCCCCTTCTGCAAGAGAGGTGTATTTTCAGCCCTCTTTTTATTCTGCCTTGTCTGTCCCGTGAGTGAGATGCTGACTTCGCTCATGAGTGTATCTGCAATGTGCACAGAAGCAAAGAGGAGCTGGAGGCAGAAGTGTTGTTAAAAGCACACGGGAAGAAGAGAGTGTCTGCAGCAGCAAAGGTTCTTACTGTAGCTAGTGACAAAGGCAAAGATTGCCTATTGATCTGCTCAATTGCAGCTTATGCACAATGCCACAAATGGGTTTGAGCTGTGGCACTTGAAGTGGCTGAAAATATTTTTATGAAATAGTTTTGCTCAGAAAGGGTGGTTTTGGTTAAACTCTGGTTGGATCAAGAACATACAGTGAAACGATGGCATGCTCTATTACGGTGCATAGCATGGGAGTTGCAGTGCTCGTCTGGGCAGCAGGAGCTGTGAATGACTGCTGAATGTGAGCTTGGATGTACCAGCTCATGGGTATTTTGGGGCAGGTTTCTATCAACTTGTCCTACTGAAACCATTCCACTTTGTAGAAAAGAACCATTCATTAGCCCTGAGAAAGCTGGGTTCAAGTCACTGTTTGATTGAAGCTGTGGTATTTATGGAGTACAAAGAAGCTCCAGCAGCAGAGATGGTGGCATGCCCAGTAACCTGCTTGCAGGACACCTGCTGAGAAGTCACCCTGGACTTTAAGAGTCTCACCCTGTCCCGGTTGATAGCGCCTAGTCACTGTGGTACACATGCATTTCTTTTCAGAAAGGATTTCTGAGAGGCCTTGGTTTTATTCTATAATGGGATTTTTCAAAGTTGCAAAAATCTCTGTGGGTTGGGAATCCCTTTCCTACCCAGTACTTATTTCAGTAGAGCAGCCACAGGAGTGAAACACAGGATTTACTGTACAGTGTGTTCACATGCATGCAGTAGCTAATGGAATAGGACAATTAAACTCCAACTCAATAGGTTTCTCTAGTTTCCAGATAAGTTCTAAATTGGGAGCATTGCCCAGAAGACTGGCTGGAAATCTTTGAAAATACATGAGCATAAGTTTCCTTTCAAACTGTATTAGGTATTATCTGTTAAATGACTAGGCAAGCACAGAGCAAGCTGAACCCCTGACCTGTTCAAATTAAACAATTCTCTCTGGGTGAATCTGAATTAAAATAATCCCACTGGATGGGAAGGCTCCCTTTCTGCTTTGGCTCTGCAGATCAAGCACTGTGAAAACAAACAATGTCTCCAACCTTGTGCCCCTTTTCAGAGCATCACCTGCCTTGTTCTTGTACAGTATCTCCTGCGCTGGTATTACAGCTATCCCCCTCCCATGTCTAGGGACAGAAGGGGTGGAGGACCAGCACAGATGTGCTGTGGATTGCCAGGTGACTCCCTTGGCAGATAACCTACTGCCCCAGACTGTCTGAGTTCAGGCGCAATAATGTTGAGGACATGCTTACCGCAACACGGGATTATCATCTGCTTGCCTGTCTTTGGTTGCCTCAAAGTACTGTTCTTTCCTCAAGGTGTCTTTTAAAGAATGCAGCTATTGCAACTCAACTGTCTCTGTTTTTCCAACCTCTGAAAAAGAAAATAGATTGATTTTGCCTGGTGTATTTGGCCTTTAAATTGGTGGAGGAATCATAGGGCTTTCAGTTAGCAATGATCTGCTGTACAGATGTATGTCCTTTCTGTGCCACACGATCAGCACTCTGTGTCTACCACCTCTGCAGCAGTGAGGGGCTGTGGGATGCAAACAGACGTGGAAGAAACTGCTGCTTTGGCCCTGTGAGGTCCTGTGGTTTTATGTAAGCAGCAGGTAGAGAGTTCCTAAGACAGGAAGGGATGGAACCAAAGGGGCTTAGCCTGTCCTAAAATACAAGCCAAACATGCTTGGGATGCAGAATGCAGTTTTTCTTTCATATTTACTGCTAGCTACCACACCCCTTGCCAGGCGGGAAGGTACTGGCAGAAACCTCAGCTCCTGCCAGTCACAGCCCCTGCTGCCTGTGCCTTACATCAGCATTCCCCTCACCTAGCAGGTATATTGCTTTCCTCCCCTGCTGTCTGGCTCTGATTGATGCTGTCATTTGTGTATTGAGACAACCAGAGCCTATAAATCCTTCCAAACAACCTATTATTAAAAAGGGATCTTACCTTCAACTTTGGGGTGGTGAGAAGGGCTCATTATGCTTCTGTTTGTTAGCTGTGCTTATGCAGGCAGTGTCTCCTGGGGCCAGAGATAACGCGCGGATGCGTGGTGTAATGTGGTCAGTGAGTAGGTTGCATGCGTCAAAAGGTATCTTGAGGGCAGGCAGAGATTTCAAAGGCAGCAGCCTGCAGAAACTGAGATTTTTACAGCTGCACTGTGAGGGCTGGGGACATGGGGACAGGCATTTGTGACTTCCAGGTGACAGATCTCTCCAGAGCGGTTCAGGGTGGTGGCACCTGCCCAAGGACTCTTTGTTGCGTCCTTACCTATGGCTGAGGGTGAAGATGGGTATAAAACCAGAGGCCCTGCTTAGCGAGTGCAAAGCCTGACTCACGGAGCCTGTTGCAGTGGTGTTTTGGGGGACAGAAACAGCCAGTATGAGCAAGGCAGGCGCTGTCTTGAACTGATGAGAGGCTTCTCAGCCTGCTCCCTCCTGTGTCACAGGGCCCCTGCTTCCATAGGGAAGAGCAGGCATGGACTGGCGATGCACCAAGCCTCACCTACAGGCCAGACTACAAAGACATCTATAAGAAGAGTCATCCGTGTATAGATTTGGCAGAATTGACTGTCTACTCCACGTCACCTCTGAAAAAACCAATACTGAGGTAAATGTCTATCTCTGTGCCCAATTGGATTGAGTTTTCCTGCTTTCTGGAGATTTCTTCCCCATTTTTTATTATTTTGCCTCAGGCTGAAGGGTCTGGTTTAGGGCCAGCATAATAACTATCATAACTTTGTCAGGCTGACACATCAGTATGGTGCCAATCACAGTTATAGAGACCCTGGGACCACTTCATCACAGCAGCTTCACTCCAAGGCTCCTTTTAATCTTTCCTAATAAAATTTAAATGACAGTAGCTGTTCCAGTCATGAACCAAGAAAAGCCTCTCATATTATTTCCTCCCTTTTTTTTTCAGTGTTGGGTTCTCCATTTTAGAGTGACTAATTTATATGAGAGCTGACACCTTCCAGAGCTGGCTATGTGTGTCTGAAACCAGTGGCACTTCTGTTTCGTGACTCCCTTCTCAGCAGATAGGGTGTTTCCAGAGTGATGTGGAAAATTGTATAGTTGGGCTATTGCTACTCTCATCAGAATCAAGGCTGATTTTCCTGATGCTTATGGGTGGTTTTGACCAGGAGCTGTTATTGAGCTTGGATAGAGATTTGCTGCAGGTTCTTCTTACCAGCCATTAGACATCTGACCCATTGATCGTGCTGAGGTGCCCATCTGCCTTTTAGTCTCACATTAAATGAGGTGAGCCAACGGCTCCTCACATGCTTCCACTTTTCTCCTCTCCCCAGCAGAAGACAGTAGAAGGAGAACTTTAAAAAAAACTTAAACTTTTCACTTTAAGCGTGAGTGGCATTAAATGGCCTGCCTTGCTGGGACATGGGCCTCGCACTTGGCAGGAGAGGTAGGGCAGTTTGTAGCGGATTTTAGATCCTGCAGGCTGCACAGTCCACAGGCTTGGACCAGCCCCTGAGAAAAAAAAATCTTTGGCAGTAAGAGTCAAAGCCACAAAAGCCAGTCTCAGCCTTCCTGAAGCGTGAGGGGTCGGGGAGCTGTTTGGAAATCCTGTGGCTTGAACCTCAGTCTGAACTATTTCTAGCACTGAACACACTGGGACTGGAGCAATAATTTGGATTATGCCCATGTCTTTTGCTTATTTTTCATTTAACCTGCTGATAGCTGCTGTCTTGTATTGCTTTTCAGATCTACTGAGAGCAACTTCTTGTGACTGCATTAGTGGGAATAGATGTTTATGACTGATCCCTTGGTGGCTGCAAAATCCATCATGCTCTGTCAAAACATCACACTCAGCTTGGTTCAAACAGGTATTTTTTTCTGGGCTGTTCCTCAGTCTGCTTCTACCAGAAAGCTGGAGAATTACCAGAATCACTGGGCTCTCAGAGTCTTGGTGGGAAAGACAGATGCTGGCTGGCATGGGGAGGGTGTCAGTCGGGTGAGGTGGATGCTGCCCCAGTCCAAACACCCCACGGGTGATAAGCTCATGCATTGGGGTTGTGTGCTATGGGTGGGTAAATACAGGGTTACTGACCCAGACTCCAGGTATTGCTAGGTTCCCTTCATATCATTTGCAGGTCATGAAGCTGGAGGGAAGGCAGGAGACTGTGCTGGTAACATGTGAAATCCAAGTGCTGTGGCAATGAGGCGGGAGATGGGGACTCATGTCCTTTCTCGTTCCAGAAGCACCAGCACAGGCCTGCCCTTTGACCTCAGGACTTGTTCTCCCTTTCTTTTAGCAATTGGCCAAGTGCACATGTAAGGGAAAGGGCAGTGAATTATAATCAAGGCATCTTCCATCTCCTTTCAGAATGCATGTCAGGGAAGGTGATATCTGGGACCTTATTAATACCACAGCGGCTAAATGTCACTGACTCTGTGGCACAGGCAGGCATTGATTTACATGAGTATAATAGAGATCAGACTGAGATCTTCAGACTTCAGTGTCAAAGACCTGCAGGGTTGTATTACATTATCTTCCCTGCTGATGAAAATGAAGTCCTGGGGGAAATGAGTGGTTTGGTCTCATCTGAATTCTTTCTGGAGTAGTGTTGCCTTCAGAAACTAACTGGAAGTCAATGCCTCTCTTCTTGGCACTCTTGGCTGGGAAGACAAGCAGTCTGGGAAGAACATTTTTGGCATCTCATAGCCATCCATGTTATCTCGTTTAGCTACAAGAGGGGTTGTTACCAGAACATCTCTTTGTTGTGTCTTGGTGCAGAATGAGACACACCATGCATCTGAATCTCTGTTGCTTTCTAGAGCCAATCCCAAACAGACCATCTTTGAAGGAGATGACATTTTTGATTACATTTCCTGTCTTTACTCAATATCCAGTGTCCTTCCATCAGCCTACATCTTTCTTGCATGACTATGTGGCTCATACCCACTGACATCATTGCCCTCTTGTGCTGATCCCTTTCCAGCATGCCTTGCTGAAGATCTGACCCTTTAGCAAGACTGCATGTTCTTGGGAGACTTGACCTTGGAAGACTTCTGGCCAAAATGTACCTGTCTCTAGAGCTTGGATGTTACAGGGCATCATCGGCTCTTTCTATCCTAAGTTACTTGCTTATTCAGAAAATGCTGCCTTTCATTTGCTTTGCTGACTGTTTTCAGTGCTTCTCAAGTTTTACAAGGTGTGGGGGAAAGTGAACTAAGCTCAGATCTGTAAGGGATCCTAACGTGACGTTAGGTATCCTGATCCTTTGGCCTGTGAAAGTTGTTTTTGTTTTGGTAGTAAGATGAGAGTTCTGGCTGCTGCTGCTGCAGGAGATGAGTGGGAAGACCCTGTACGTGGGTGCCTGGTGGCTGGATGGGCCTGGGCTGCTTGTTTCCCTGTGTATCAGTGGTTCTCACCTATTTCTTATTACAGTGATCTTCCTGGGTCCCATTTATCCCCACTTCTCTTCCGTAAGACTTTGTTACAAATTACAGCAGAAACTAAGAAGTTATGGGAAAGTTGGGGCTGTTTCTATTTTTCCTCTTTCCAGGTATATGCCCTCCCAGGATATATGTACTTGCCCCATTCTAAATTGCAAACACCCCCTAAGGGTTTTCTCCCCAAGGACAACCTTGTTACCGCTGAGGCAGAAACAAAGCCACACATGTCATATTGATTTCTGGCAGCAGGCAGTCTGAGTAGCTCAGGGGCTGTTTTCAGGGTGGATGAGGACCTTGCTTCTCATTTTCAAGGGATCAAACCCTTTTCAGCTCAATCTAACCCATGTAAAGATTTTACAAGATGCCTAGAGCTTGCTACAGACTAACGCCGTCTGAAGACACTTTCTCCAGTCTATTGCTTTTTGGTGGATCTCTGAAGAACATCATACACCATGAGTTTTGAAGCCTAACAGACCCCTAGGGGGTCACTGTGGCTCCAAGAGTTACAGTAACACCAGCAACATCTTTTTAACCCCCTTTCTTTTCTCTTACAACATTTTAAATCCTGTGCCTCTGTGCTAGTTTTTAGCATGTAACAATTTGTGCAGTTTCTAGCAGAGAGCACCCAAAGTTCTGTTTATTGGGGACTTGCATATCAATTATAACCTGCGAAGCTTGCAGTCAAGTAGTGGGTTATAGTACTAATTAAGGCAAATGTCATAGCAAGAGCATGCTGACGTTGTTGGAAT
The DNA here is from genome assembly GCA_034008185.1 of Gorsachius magnificus. Taxonomy (NCBI): domain Eukaryota; kingdom Metazoa; phylum Chordata; class Aves; order Pelecaniformes; family Ardeidae; genus Gorsachius; species Gorsachius magnificus. The sequence continues at coordinate 13,492,862 of CM067085.1, read as the reverse complement.
TAATGGCCCAGAGCATTACTACTTAGCACACCTTTTGAAGTTAATGGAATTGTATTAATTGGGATCTTGGAGGGACTGAGGGACACGGAGTACATCACTCCTGAGCAGCACCTCTGTTATTACATTAGGGCTGGAATAGCATCCAAGTTCCTCCTGCCTTTTGTGCCCCTTTTGCACAGCCATTTCACAAATGGATGGCTCTGACAAGGCCCAGGGGAAGGTTGTTTGGTCCTAGGGTAAAAGGTGAAAAAGTCTGTTCCAGCTGCAGTTGCACAGAATCACCCTGCCTCCAGAACCCAGTGCTGAGAACTACCAAAAATGTTGTGCACCCTTGTCCCTGGGTCTGATTCTGCAAATTCATTTCCCCTCCATGGAGCTTGTTCCAATGAACACAACCCAGGATATTGGTGCAAGGCACAGTGTCAGAGTATTAAAAAAAAAAAGTGTCTGTCAGCAATACTGAGTCCTTTTGGATATTAGACAGCTGCAGTAGCAGTGAGACCAGTGCAGTGCGTGCTTATTCCTAATGCTAACAAAATTTTAGTTTTGACATAGCAAAAAGTAACTCATGGAGGGCATCTGCTTTCTTTAAAAAAACCTGAGAGCACTGATACTTTTCCATAGGAAACCAAAACTCAAAACTTTTAATACAGTGCTTTGTGCAGTTGAGGAAAAAAGAAAAAGACCCAACAGTTTTCTACTGAGAATTTTGGTTCCAAACCAGAATGTTCTCATTTTCATCCAAGTTTTCCACATGGGGGAAATAATTTTCAAGCACCTCTCATACAAAGTAATTAACCACAGATGAGGAACGGATGATTTCAGAATAATAGGAACACATACTATCTCTAGATAATGATATTAAATCCGTTGTGCACTGGGAGTGGAAGTTATTAGGATACTGTAGATTTGCTGTGCCATTTTTTCCTTGTTGAGTTGAAATATAAAAAAAACCAACTTAACTATGATATAGCATTTTCTCTGTATTAAGAGGAGTGCAATTATTAATTGTCCTTTGCAACATGGGATGTAGGTTCATGATTATCATTGACCGAATTTGTAGACGTTCACATTATCTCCTGGGTTAGCATAGGGGAAATGTTTGTATTTGCTTGAAATGATGATGATTTGATTGCAACTCAGTCTCCCACTGCAAGGAAGTTGAATCAACAGCATGGTTGAGCCGGTGCTGCCGGTATGGGAAGTTCCTTCTCTGCTCCGTGCTGGCCACTCCTCCTGCCTTGGGCACCTCGAAGGCATGACTGCAATATCCAGAGCTCATCTCATGTGGTGCTGCTCAGGTGGGCAGGAGCTGGGGCATGTGAGCCCTCATCCTGCTACAGACTTACTGCACGGTGTTGGACACAATCTCAGCCTTACTGCTGGGTCTACTGTGCAGCCACCTGTAACTGGCTGCAAGGGACAGGTAGGGTTTGTCAGCAGGATGTCCTTCAGTTCAGGGCAGTTTCTCTCAGGGCTTGTTACCCTGACCTTAGCCTGCAGAACTGCTTTCCTCCCAAGCAAGCGCGACGCGCTCCTGGCTATTTAAATCTATCGCAGTTCTGTTTGAATTGAAAGATTCCTCTGTTCCTTGGCGGAGTGTGTTGTAAAACAATCAGTGACATTTGTTAAATGGAGAACACGTAGGGCAAGGACTCCATCAGCTCCGAGGAGACAGTGAGTAATGGTCTCTTAATGTCTGAGAGCTTTAAAGCTACTATAATATTCTTCAAAGTCAGGATAGTGCGGTGGGGCTCCGCATTGCTATCCTGTGTTCAGGGGCAGGCTGCCACTGAGCACGTAGCCAGCCACCATACTTCAGCAGCATCTATACAGAGGGGAAGGAATTAGTTGCTGTGCAGCATGCACCAGAGATGAGACAGATTTATTATTTACTTGTGAGCGTTCCTGTAGCACCCATCACTCAGCTGGTTACCCGTGCCTGCTAGACACTGCTTTGCACTTCTAGCAGTGTCTGCTCTGCCCTCTTCCTGACACAAATCAATACGCTAACCTCAGCACATTTGGGAATGAGGTAAAAGTTGCACAGCCCTCACCACAAAAGGGGGAGCAAAGAGGGCAAGTGCATGTCTGTGATCAGATGGAAATTTGCAGTACAGCTGGATGCGGGACTCCTTTTTTCACAGCCCTCCAACCTGTGGTGCCAGCCAGTGATCTCTGTCCAAAGGCTTTGTCTTACCCTTCGGGCAAGGTCCTGTCTCTGGAGGGCTCAGAAGAAAAGGCAGGACAATAACTTCATTCTGAGTCCCATATTGGGTTTGGCTTAAACTGGGTGTCTCTTCCTCTGATGTGCAGATCTCTTGAGCTGAGGGGAGCAGCTTAGCAGAGGAGGCTGTCCTGAGCACGTGCAGGACCTGCGAAGGCTCTCTACCAGCCAGCATTGCTGCTTCTGCCATGCACAGCACAGGGCTGAACTGATCAACCTCTTCTGTCACCTATACATGAAGATGCATATTAACGTCATTTGAAACTCGGCTGAGTAACAACCTATGTGGTAATGAACTGTGCATTTTTAGCTTCAGAGTCTCTGGGACAGACGGATGGAAGCAGAGAGATGATTTATATCCTCAAACCTGTTATTTACAAGCAGTCATGTTCCTCATCTTCCTGTAGACAAATTGAAAGAGATGTAAATTTGCCATATACAGTCCCTTGAGCTAATGCTTATGGGAGATGTAATTTAAAATATTCATTTGTCCTGGAGAACCCAGCCTGAACAGCATTGCCATGGAAATAGGTACAAAAGCTGAAAATAGGTGGATGCACTCCACACAGTCCTTACTGTAAAGAATTTACTGTCTGTATAGGCACAGAGGGAAGCAGGAGGGAAATTAGGTCTCCTGAGTGGCAATTCACCTTATTAATCACTGCCACTAGTGACTAGTTAAGGACTAATTAAGGGCTAACTGTGGGTCGTGAGAAGTGAACCAGCTACCAAACAGGCATGACAGCATTGGGCATTTATTCCCTAGCTGATCATACAGACCTGAAAGCGCACCCCCTGCTTTTAGTAAGCATGGGACTACTGACATTTTAGAATTGATCTGGAAAACAATTCTGCCTTGTTTCTAAGGAAAAATCTTGTGTGTGTGTCTGTAGGAATAGAGCCATTATGTGAGATAAGGTACAAAGTGTGTGTGGGGTCAAGCCTTAGAATATTTGCACTTCTTCCTTTCTGGACACTTTTATGAGAGCAGTGTTGTTCATTAAGACTCACCCCACTCAGAAGCATTTGTAAGAGCAGGGGTGGTGAGGGACTGTTCTTTCCCTTTGCAAATAGTCCAGTGTTTTAGTATCATCATTCCCCTGTGCCTGTCACCACCCTGCATCCTGAGTTTAAGGAAGAGGTGAAATATAGCTATTTTCTGTACTTTGTCTCTTTTCCCTGCAAATCTGCTTTCAGCCTGGAATATGGATTTTTGAGGGCTAATGTGGAACTCAATAGGTCTAGCTAAATGGTTCAGATTTCCTTTTAATTCTAGTAATTGCACAGCCTTGACTGGAGTTCTTACTGATCTACAAGAAGGAATTGCCAGTTGTGCCATGGATTTCTTACGTTTGTGCCTCAGTTTCTCCTCTCCCCCCTTGCTTCTTGCTGTGAGTGGAAAGCACCAAGTACAGTGAATCCTCGGTATCTGCTCTGGCTCATGGGCAGAGCTAGTGGCATATCCTCAGAGTCCTGACTGGAGGTTGTGGCATGAGCCTTCTTGCTGTCCTGCTGTAAGGCTGCCACGCATATCTAAAGCACATAATTTTTTCCTGCTTGGATATTATCATGAAACGGGGGGAGAAGACTTTACCTCTGTGTCCAGGGCTACCTCAAGGTAATGTTACAAGCAGATTGCCAAATTCTTCTGTGCTCTGCATCTGCCTTTCTTCCTGTGTGTGCAGGGATCGACCATACCTAGGAGCTCTGCAGTGCCTGATGAAATGGGGCTTCACGGAATAACTGCACTGGTTTCATAGTCCTGGGGCTGTCAGGGCATCTGCTTGCCTGCCTGTTCCCCGATCCTGCTTGGGTATCTCAGTGCTGTGCTAATACAGTAGCAGTATTCCAATGATAATCAAAATGTGTCTTCCATTGTGTTCCTTTAGTAGCGCTGCCGGATGTTTTAAAACAGCTTCCTTAGACCTGATGCTCTCTGGCTGTTATCTTCATTTCCCTCATAGCTCTTAGGTGTGTTTTCTCTCCTAACTGGGTGTTTCATGTGTCTGGCGATGGTGAATGCCCTATATTTTCCAGAAGCACTTTTGTTGCTATCTGCACACTATCTATTCCTCTCCCTCCCAGAGATAGAGTCCCTGTCATTGGGACAATTGGCATTGGGTCCCCCCTTCCCTGCAAAGAGGCAGAAGGAAAAAAAATTGCTTCATAAATTCCCCCATTTCATCACCTGCTGACTCCACTTCACCCCTATCATTTTTACTGGAGTAATTGTCGTCTTTACTTTCTGCCTGGTACAGACTTGTCCACACTGCATTATGCTTCCTGGGAACCTCTCTGTAGGTCTGATACTCAATAGCTCTTTCTGGTTCCTTAATAATCCTCCTAACTCACTTTGCCTTGTTTTTATAGGTCTTCTAGTCCCCTTGCTAGGTAGTTCATATTTTTAATACAATTCTCTTTATTGCTTGTACTCCTCTTTACCTTCCGGCCTAAACACATTGGCCTCTAATGCCTTGGGTTTTGCTCCTAGTCTAAGCTCCTGTAATTAGCACTGAGCTCACAGAAGGTGAAACAGAAATTCTACAGAGTCGCCCATGGACCTGTGTGTGTGAGAGAGCATCCAGGGGCAGAGCCCTTGTTTCTCTGCTCCCCAAACTGTCCTTGCCCCTGATGCTCCAAAAGCCCCTCTTAGACGGTGCTGTTCCTTTCCTTTGTTGTTATTTCAGGTACTAACTTTGTCTCTTATTAGGCCTGTTTGGCATTTACCACAGTAGAGCTGGGTATGCAGGTGTCTCCTACTTGCAGATAAGAAAGATGTGCCCCTGGTGGTACTGGTAGGGCTGTTATCTCTCATTTTGGGGCTTACATCTGCAGAGAGTCCAATGCCAGCTCAGTGGAAGCAGAGGGGTGGATTTGACTGCGTGCTCTAAGGCATGTGGAAATTAACACTGGTCTCTCTACATGTGCTCTTTTCAAACCTTAAATGTGTAAGTTAGTTAGAAAAAAATCTGAAGATATTCCAGTATCCCACTACAGCTGGGAAGAACTCGGACTGATGGAAATGGATAGTGGAGGATACTAGGGTGTTCTGTAGATCAAGCTGTCTCAAAGCAAGCATGAATCCTCATGATAGTCTGTTCTGCTTCTGGCTCTCTTTTATATTTTATGTCATTGATTATATGTTCAAGATTGGTGTTAGATAGCTGTAACTAGTTCCCAGTTGGGTAAGCATGTGAAGCAAGGTAATGTATGTGTGCAATTTCTTTTGCTCCAATATTAGGAGCAAATCCAAGTGAGGTTTCATCCTATATCCCAGTCTTCAGCCTGTGCCCACATCAGAACTCTCTGTGAACCTCACAGGCACACAGGCTGCGGGCTGGCTCCGTGCAGTGTGGCCAGGGGTACTAACAGTGGGTGAAAGACAGAGAGGCCCTCATCCAGATCAGTGTCACTCCCACTGCTGTCTGCAGGGTCTTCAGAGCAAGCTGTGCTAAAAAGATAATAAAGACCACAGATGAACTTTCTCCTAATCCCAGAGAACTTTTCCTCTGATCCATACATTGGCTTATCCCCTGCGCAATGCAGAAGTTCTTCAGATGGACACAGGACTGCTAACAGGAAGGGAACATCTCTACAGGCAACATGTTAGCAGAGTGGAAATAAAAATCCTTTCTCCTTCATTGCCAAGATAAAATGGAGCGTTCTCCATGTCCCTGACCTGTCACCCGACTTCCCATCTTGACTTTTTGTCTGTGGCAATAATGATGATAAGCGATCCAGCAGGATGACTTTCCATCGAAGACCCAAGGAAGGCCAGATAGCTCAAATATTGTGAGGTTATTTAGAGAAGCAAAGATCTTGAGGAACAGTTACATCTTTTTTTAATGGCAAAAAAGCCATGCCAGTATGACTCCATCTTCCTGGCGTGCAGAAGCTACAAATGTGCTTTTAAGGCCCTACAAGGGTTGGTATGTGCGAAGTTACTCTGCTTTTTTTCTGGAATTTTGAAACACCAAAGCTTACATTACAGTGGAGAGGGCCAAGACCAAGACAGACATAAAGACATCGTAGTGGAGTGGTTATGGTTCTGGCATAACAAGAAAGTACAGTGAGTACTATTGCTTTGGAGAGAACGGTGCTGAGAACTCCCGAATTCTTTTGTTTTCAGAACAAAAGTGTGCCAACCAAACCTGCTTGCCTTTCTTCCTGGATACTATTACAAAAATTAATAGATGTAGGTAAGAACACAGTGTGTGGAATAGAGTAAATTATTAGAGACACTGTTTCCTGAGATGTTACAAGCAAAATTAATTTCAGTTGGCTGGGAGGTAAATGCTACCCCAAGGCTTCAGGGACACATTTTGGATGGCTAGAATATGAAATGCATACTCCTGTCTCAGAGGAGGGTGTTTGTGCAATTTTCTGTGCTTGATTATTATGATACTTACTTTGTCTTGCTGGAAGAGAGAAAAACAGAGGTGGGGAGCGTTCTGAATAGTTCCCCAAGCCTGTGTTTCAGCAGGACTTTGGCATGCAGCCTCCTGAATCTTCTGGGGCAGAGGTCCTCTCCCCTGCCTGCAGGCCATCTAAATGTAGGCTGAGAAAACTTCATCTCCTCCTAAGAAAAGGGCAGATGAATTGCCTGCCAGAAGAGTTGCTCTCCCTCCAGTGACTAGAGGGACTGGCTCAGTGAGTAGGTTAGACCACGTGTCACTTCTGGATGGCTGAAGGTAGGTGACATGTGTCCCACACCTGTGGTCACACTTGCAGAGATTGTTAGGGGGAGTTACCTGACTGCCTCTATATTTAAAGACTCTGGGACTTGTATTCTGTAGACAACACCTTGAGGGCAGCTGGGGATAGATGTGAAGGCCACCCATTGCAAGTAGCTGAAAGTATGTGCTCCTGAGTACTGGAGAAAAAACTTCTTTCCAATTGGAGCATTTGGGGAATAAAATGGTAAGATAAAATCCCATCATTCTGATTTCCTGTCGGTTTCCATCTTCTGATATCAAATATGTTCTGGTGTCAGTCATGAGAACTGCTGGCAGTTAATGCTGCACAGTGCCTTGGGGCTGAGCACACCAGTGTTCCTGTGCCACCTCTGTTTTGAGGATTTGTAGGAATTTTAGCTGGACCTGAGGTGTGGTCTGGGAGGGAAATCAAGACAGGCATCACAAGGAGATAATTTTTGAAAGGATTATTTTCTTTATTTCATTCTCTTTTTCAAAATCACCTGCATTATCTTCCATTCCCGATTCCTCAGCAGTTTCAGAACACTTAATTAAAAGGTCATATTCATCTGTGCCTGGTGCCCTAGATAGCTTCTGCTTCCACTTTCAAGAGAAGCTAAAATTCCCTAGTGAGGATAAATGGAGAAGGTATTAGACCGAATTGGGTAGATGATGCAGTTTCTGTGGAACACAGGGAGAAGGAAAGCATATGTAGAAATCACATCTCCTGACAAGAGTGTTCAGGCAAGACATTAGTCACAGACTGGGAGTCACATGACTTCCTGAATAACACCAGGAAACAGCAGCTATCATCAAATGACACATCGCAATATGATACTTTGGGGCAAATTGCTTAATGAATATGCATTTCAGCTTAACTCGCCGAAATAAGGACAACACAGTGTTTAGTCATCCCAAAAAGTAAATACATAGGGAAGGTAATAAGTTCGCTAGATATTCATGTCATGGAATGATACATCAGAGTGTGCTGTGCACTGAAGTTTATGCACTGCTGCCTGTTCCTGACAAACGTGCAGTTTCATATGGAGATATCTGGAAACATCTACTTAATCATCCTGGACTGGAGAGGTTTCACCAGTGTCCTGAGTGGGAGGTACCGTCCCATTCCTGAGAAATGCTCCTACCCTCTGATACACATCAGGGGAATTTCTGTACTCGAGCACTCTGAATGCCATATGTACATTTTTCCACGCATGCCCTTATGTGCATACATGGTGGAAAACTGAATAGGCTACGTTCTCTTACCCCTTAAGCAGAAGGTTATTAAAATGTGAACTCCACAGTTAAAGTTGTAAAGCCAATTTCATAACTCATGTATTAATGTTCCCTCTATTTAATATGGCAATTCGTTGATCTGCAGCAGCAAATTACACTTTTTGAGCATTTAAGTAATACTTCCACTTGGCTTCCAGTTTACGAGGCAATTTAGTATTTCCCTGGGCTCACTAGTGCTGACTGTACAGAACTTCTGGTGTTGGGCATTTATTCAGCATAGAAGCTTGAACAAAGTTATTGCTATTTTATGCACAATATGGGAACATTTCCTTTTAGAAACCTCCCCTTTGCCCAGCTACCACCAGCGCCATTGGAGTACACCCAGTTTTAGCAAACAAATGCAAAAGGAATGGATTCATCCAAGTGAGCTGTCTAGGCAGCCAACATCAGGAACACCTGGCCCAAACAGGACATGGTGCCAGATTTCTAAAGCCAGCCTGACCTGGTCACCATCTCTTCAAAAGCACCAAAGCACCCGGTGTCTCCCCTGAATGATGGGGAGAATTCAAGCATAGAAATCAGGTGCCTTGAGGAAAGCTGTTTCAGAGGGAGCCATTGAACAAAAACCGGTGGTATTTGTCTTAAGCCCTATATATTTTTATGACTCTAAAGCTATTTTGGTTTTCTATTTAGGTTGGCCCATGTAATGAAAGATACTGCTCATGTCTACAAACCTTCTCTCGTCTCATCTCAGCCTTAGACCATGGCCATCAAGACAGTCACAGCTGGAGTCCTCGCAGTGCTGACAGCAGAAGTTCCCTGGCCCCATCCATTTGCAATCATGATTGTACCGGAAATCTGCCAGGACACTGGAGCTGATTCCTGGAGACAGAAATATCCTGCTTGTAATACTGCTCTTTCCAAATGGATCCTTCTTCAGTTAAAAGCCCACCCTAACCTGGAAACATAAACATGTTTATTCCAGGATATTTCAGAACATTTTTGAGAAATTTCCTTTAGGTGGCAGCAGGAGTACAAGAATATTCAGCCTCTTCAATCCTCTGGGCTGCTGTGGTGGCGTGGCTTTGTGCTGAATATACACAACATTACAATGTTTTCACAGCCTAACACACATGAGTTTTTATTTTCATTATTAGAGCAACTTGCTGATGAGCTGAAGTCATGAGTCAAGACCCCCTCACCTGTCTGGCCAGTCCTTTGGGTCTCTGTATGTAATTGCTATGATAGTCTGGACACTTAACAATATGGACATGATGCAGTCCCTGCCTAGGAGATCTCAGTCTGGACTTGGTATCGCCTACACATAGCATTGCGATGGAGTGTGAAAGGCAAAGAGATGGGGAGGAGAATGCTCAGGATTACTGTGTTGCTTGTTCACTTGTTTTCCAAGTCGAGGCAAAACTATCAATTGTCTAAACACAATTGCGGTAGAGCTGCTAAACTTTGCAGAATTCCCCATCTCTGGGATGGCCCTACTTCTTGCTTGTCTGCTGGGATGCCAACAGATATTTCTCTATTCCTCCCCTCATTTTCAGACCCTTTCTTCCTTCAAGTCTTGATTGCTTTGGAAGGAAATTACCAGCTGATGTGTCCATCACATTCCCTGGGAAATGCTTTGAAGTTTATGGTCTGCTTGTGAGACAAGGAAGCCTGCAAAGCCCCTTTCCCTTTGGACACCAGTATGCTTGGAAGTCTCTCAGGAAGAGGAACAGGGATCTGGGAATGTTGGCTCTCTGAACTCCATAGATGCCATTCAGGCACTTCCATCCAGCTGGAAATAAGCCAGTAGCTCTCAACACCACTGAGGGGGACCTGCCTCAGGCCAGGCTGGCCTCAGGCTCATGGGCAGCAAGGCAGAGGCTGAACTATGGCTCTCCTCTCTCCCTTACCATTAAGTAACTGATGTGGGATCTAGCTGGGCACCCATGGTTGAGGGCCTCAACCTATGCTGCTGTGTAAGAGCCTTCTCTGCTTCAGACCCTTCTGCTTTCTGGACTTGCTGGCCTTGGACTCCTCATTTCTCAGTGCTGCTCCAGAGGAGAAATTGTGGTTTTCCTATACGTTGGGCTCCTGCCTTTTCAAGAGGGCCTTGAAGTGGCATCACCTTTTTGAAGAGCAAGCAGATACACCTGACCTATGCATTGCAGTGACGTGTGGAAGCTGCTGGCTGGGTGGTATAGGTCCCAGTATCCTGGCATTCTCTGTCACGCTCCAACCTCCTTCCATTCATCTGTCAACGAACAACTACCAGTGCCTCACACCCTCCTGGAGCGTGGCCATTTATCCAGCTTTTATGGTGAGTAAATAATATGCTCAGTTATATGTCTGGAAATAAGGTTCTGTACAAATTCCTCGGGCAATCAATATACAGAGTCATTTTATGTTAGAAATAGCTTGTTCCAAATGGCCGTATATATCTTTATTATACTGTAAATTCTCACACTGTCACTGGAAGCCACATATGCCTTATTACCCAGCTTTAGTTGCAGAGCAAACTTCTTCCCTCCTTCCCTTTCCAAACCTCTTTCTCCCTCCTCCTGTCCCCTTGGCTCAAGGTTTAGGAATTAACCAACCTCTCCAATGCACAGCAAAAATCTCCTTCCCTTCCTGATACAAAAGTGTCCTCTTTGGATTTTTTTCTTCCCTAGAAGACCCCACTACAGTCTTCTTCAAATAAAAAAAAATCAGGCTTCAAATATCTGTGCCCTATAGCCTTACTATTTTAGCTATGTTTTCTCTGTCAAAATTGAGCTCTAGGCTCTATAGCAAAAGCCTTGAGAGCTCCCAGCCAGCACTGAGCCCTGTTCTGCCAGGTGCAAGATGCACGAGTGCAAAAAATGTCTTTAGCCATCTTGAACCAACAATTTTACTCAGAGTTCATCTGCATCCTCTGGTTAAGGTCCCTCCAGATCTGGGGACTAGTCTGAAAGGTTTGTGAAAGATAAAGTTGTGGAACCTGGGCAGTCAGATGAAGTGAGGTCAGCTCTGGCCACATCACAGAATACAAACTGCATTGGCACCACAGGCAGGGATGGGGAAGATGGATCATTACTGCCCCCCAGCAGCTGGGGGGCTGCTTCGCAGTCCTGTGCTTTAGCTAGAAAATCACTGACAATAGTATAAGAAGAGTGGTTCGGTAGCTGTGAGTCTTCTCTGTGGGGAAAATGTAAAAAAGGCAAGAAGCAGGGTGTGGTGATACTTGCAGATGGAGAATGAGAGCCCTTGAACACAGGCACAGCTGACCCCCTGGAAACACTCCCATTCTCCTTCCTGAGATGGGAAAATGAAAGCTATTTGCAGGGTTAAAGTTACAGGCATTGGAGACAGCAAAATAAACAATAATGGCTTGAAGAGAAGACAGGAAGATGAAGCATGGCTGTGCCCTGGGAATAGTCACTGCTTGCTAAGCATGTCTTGCTGCTGTACACCAGCTCAGATTGGGTCCTAGCTTCAGACTTTGAATTACTTTAGGGGAGTTATCTCTTTTTTACTGTTCTTAGCACTGTTGTGCCTGGAGAGAGCGAACAGGGCTTGTTCTGCTCTGGCACAGCTGTAGCAAAGCTCTGGCTAAGTGAGAGCCAGACACTGCCATGGAAGAGAGGTGTGATGCTCATGGGGGTGAGGAGCATGCATTGTATTTTGCTCTGGGTCTCAGCTAAGCTCAGAAGAAAGAAGTTTCTTTGCAAATCCAGCATGTTTGAGCAAGTTCTGTGGTGGCAACTAAAATGCCTTGCCAGGAAACAATTTTTGTTTTTTCAGGACAAGTGTGGGTAATCAGATGCATCCACATTGCAGGGCTGGGCCTGGGTGGAGGCACAGAAGCATGGCCCACAGGTCTGGGACCAAGAAGTTTCTCCCCAGCCAGTAAGAGCTCCCCTTGTAATAAGAGTATTTCTCTATGCTAGGGGCTGGTGCTCTGCTTAGCACAGAGGTGCCCACATCTTCAGCTGTGGAGATATGAGTTGTGGCTGAGCCATTACCTTGGGCCAGGGCTCTCAGGGGACACTTGCTGCCAGCTCCGTGGTCCGACAGAGAGGAGATAAGTGAGGCTGCTCAGTGTGGTTACTTGACATGTTTGGGAAGGCTGTTAGTTAAACACAGCCAGGAGGACTTGTTCCATCCCCCTGGGACAAGGCCTGCATCTCCGTGAGCATCACCTCTCTAAGCTAGACAAGGAGTGAAACCCTGCCACAGCCCCCTGAAAGCCAGTACCACTTGTGTGGGGAGGTAGAGCTCCATCAGAAAAGCCAATGTAATCCTGCAAATGGAAGTCACAGCTGGAGGCAATGGGCACATCCTTTGCTGATGTAAATCACCACGACCTGACTGATTTTAGGGCCAGCCTTGGTATTAAAGATGTTGCAAAATTTCCTTTGAGGGAATCTTTAGAGAAATGTTTCCCCATTGGTCTCCTGTTAACCTGCCTGTGACAATGCATCTGCAGCATGCTATCAGTGTGGAGCTTGCTTACGAGAAAAAGAAAGAAGGAGAGAGACTGCTGTTCATCTTATTGACTGCTTATTCACTTCTTTAAAAGTAATTAGGAGTTTAATCAGAGTTTCTATGGATTTCTGGGGGAATCTGTAATTAAAATCTGCACAGTTCCCTTGCATAATATACTTAACTTTCTCCCAGAGCTACTCAAATATCTTTAATATTCTCACTTCCTCTAATGGAAACTGTTGAGTACCCCAACATAAAAGTGAACAGCTAACAAAGCCGCTGCAACAGGCTGCCAAACTGAAGCCCCCAACCGTTTTTTGTTGTTAGGAAAGGTCTGATATGCGATAACAGCCCAGGCTGTAGGTTAACAGACCTGATCGACTCCGAGCTGCTTTTTCTCTAATGAATAGAGATGTTTCTTTTCATCAGTGTAAAGAGTGCAGCGTATGGAGAGGGGGAAGGGAAGGCGAAGACAAAAAATGCCGTCTCACTGTGTAGGGATGGAGCCAGTCTCTTGATAAGCTTTCAATTAAGAGCAGATTAAAATTAGGTTTATCTTCTCCTGAAAATGGCAATGACGTTAATATAATAATACAATGTAATAACTTAATAACCCAGTTGGAAGTAACTCATCTACATTGGAAGGATCACAGTTGTGCTGCCTAGTTCTGGGGAGGTTAAGCGTGCCCGTCCCTCGTTCCTGCAGGCGTGCAGGCACTCCTGGAGAGAGGCAAAGCTGAGCAGTAATTCACGGCCTGGCTTCTTCTCCTCCCTGGCTGGTCCTCAGGGCGGTTGGATCATCTACCTTCAGGTGAGAGTCGGGTCGAGTGTGGCTGGGGAGATGATTAAGGGCTCTGATTTGCCCTGAAACACAAATCTCCTGATAATTAGTGTATGCCTGGAGGAAGATCTTCACCGGCTGGCAGGCATTGCATTTGGAGGGTAGCCAGGGTTAGTCCAGCTTTCTCTCTCAGTGGCAGACCTACAGTGCTTGCTTCTTCATTAGCCCCTACCTGGGGGGAGGGCCCTGTGGGCCTGGCCAATGCAGCTCGGAAGGGGCCAGTGGCATCTGGTGGCCCCAGGGGAGACCCTGGTCTGGGCCACAGGCAGGAGGCACGTTTGCCTCCTTGTGAGACCCAGTGTCTGGGGCAGCTGGTGCCTGTGGGCAGCCAAGTGTCACCGCTACTCCCTGACATGCAGTCCAGCACACGGGCACAGCCCTGGGATGTGACTTTGTTCAGGTTGCCTCAGGTGTTGCCTGGGAAAACCAGTGAGGTCTGGTCTCCTGGTCTCCTTTGTCTTTCCTCCTGCTCTAATGTTGGTTGAACTGCTCTTTGTGCATCACTTGGAGTTCCTTGGTGCTGTCCTTCACAGTTTAAGGCCACAAGATGTTGGTTTGGCCCATGTGTCTGAGTTTGCATTCAGACACTCAACTGCATTCAAATCTCCCTTGTAAGTGAAGAAAGTCTTTTCTTGACCGCACCAGCTGAGCAATGTGTTCCTGAGCATGTAGGTCAGTCTGGCAGGCCAGTCAGCTACAAGAAAGGATTTTCTTCCCTGTGAACTGCCCCCAAACTACCTGTCCCCTCACCCCTATGGGGCCCAAGGCTTCCAGCAGCATCGGGGAAGTTGGTGCCTGGCCAGCTGGCTTAGAGGTATATGTTGAAGCTATGCTGACTTGGGCCACCGCTTCAGATCTGCTCCACACCAATTCCTTCTTGACTCCTTTCTGTGTGTCACTGGCTTTTCCCAGGTTCTGAACCCAACCTGGTCCTGGAGGAGTACTCTGTTGGCATTTCTCTTGCATGGTCCACAGAGGTGTAAGCAGAGCCCGAGGCTCCATTTTTCTAGGGACTCTATTAGCATCTGGCTTCTACCCTTAAACAGTTTGGTGTGACTGACAAGGAAGATTTGAAGTGCAGAGGCATGTGATGGGTTTGTGTGTAGAAACAACTGTTGAGGCTCAGCAGAGTCCTCCGACTCTTGGACCTTGCTGCTTACCCGATCCCATTGCTCCACCAGGGAAAGAACAAGGTCCGAGAGCTTTGAGGTGTAGCAGCCAATGTCTGGCATTGCTAGGAAAAGACCCAGGAATCAAACACCCACAGCTAGTTGTTCCTGACTTCTCAGTCCAACCCATCACGTGTGTTAAGGACTGTGGAATCTGCTGGCTTTAGTGGGAGTTTATCTCCGCTGTTCAGGTAAAGGAAATAGATTTCCTCTGCCACAGGAGGGTGTTAGTGAAAGCTGCCCTGTGCAGCATTTGCTGCCCTGAGCTCAGGTGTTGACCCCTGCAATTAACCCAGACTGTCACCCGGGAAGAGCCTGATTGAACTGGTGGTGTGAGAAAGTGCAGCTGCTCATTCAGCTCATGTCTGGATAAGGCTGGATGCCCTCAGACATGCCCTTTGGTTTCAGGGGCAAAGCTGGTAAATCTGTTCCTGCAATCCAGACAAGGTAGCATTTTCCAGCTCTTCCTGGACAGAGATTACAAAGATTTATTTATGTGTGGGAAAAACATAGTCAGAAATACTTAATTGTTTTTAATGAACCCCTGCTTGAGATCATAGCAGTCCACTTTCCTTCTAATGTCTGGTTTACAGCTGCTGGAACCTGTAATCCCACTGCAGATTCAGGCCTTCTCCTGAAATGAGGTCCAAGTCCTCTGCTTATAAAACTGTGTGGCTTTGTATTAAATCCTCATGAGGGCCAGAAATCAGCTTCTCAATGGCCTGATTGCTAGAGCAAAACCTTTGTAGGCACTTCTATAAGGGCCCGCTAGCTGGAATTAACCTTGATGCTTACCAGCTATTTGATATCACTGAATTGCCAGTTGTTCTGCCTGGAGAGTTTTACTGTTAACACCAATCCATTACATCTCCTGCTGATCAGTGCTCTGTTGTCAGACACGAGGCAATGCCTGCTGCCCCCTCGGAGGGCCGCTTATGTTTGGTATCCTCTGCACACCCCGCGGAGTGCATGTGATGGGGCTAATTTCTCACCATCCCTTGGCAGAAGTGACTGGTGCAAGTTGCTAACACCATACCTGGTGCTTAGCCCCTCCAAGAAGCTGAGATGACCGATCTCAGAGGGAGAGGCAGAAGGACTTTCCAATGCAAGGTAAACTCTGGTGTCTTTAGCTCCCTCTTGACTGGGCTGTGCCAGCTGCCCTCTGCATTGAGGAAATCTGATTTGGCCGGGGGTGATTTGCTCATCTTGTTTCATGGATCGATCAACACTGTAGCCTGTAACTCGTGTCAGAGAAAGGTATTTGTCTCTGTGCCCTATGTGGTGTTTTATGGAGGAGGGTATAAAACTCTTCTCTTCCCTTGTCACGAAGGCTGTCATCTTGGTCCAGAACCTGCACATTGAGCTTTACCCATAAGAAGTAAACAGATTAAATGGGTTGTCTTCCCAGATAGAGCACTCAAGACCTCTAAATAATGAAGTGTAATGATACAGTAATTTTCAGCTGAAAAAATTCAGCTAAGCATTTGAATGAGTTACCATGCTGTTGTGTGCTGGCCACTGTTATCTCCTGGAGATTTCCTGCAGTTTGGTGAGTCAGTGGCTTGCTTGTGCCCTTCAGTTTATTTAGCTGAAAACAACAAATTAAAGCAGCTTTCCGGTAAGACAAATACTTACCTGTGCCCAAATGCAAAACCCTTCAGAGTAGTATTTTCTTATGTCTGACCTCTAATGTGGGCCTAACCCTTTGCCTTTTGAGTTGAGTGACTCACTGTGATTGACTGTGGGATGGGTCTGCTCAGTCCAGTGCAGGTGCAGAGTGAACAAGTTCAGTGGTAAAGAAAGTGAAAAACAACAGTAAGCAACTGAAGTAACAAGGAAATATCAGCCTGGAGAAAAAAAGACCATGTTTCTTTCCTTTGGCATTATGGGCTGTGGTTTTCCATCCATAAAATGGAGTGTGTAGGACTCTTATGATCTTAAAACTGTAGCTTTAATTCAGAAATGCCTCTAATGCACTGGAAAGTCATCCCATGGAGAGTGAAAGCACAGCAGCGGTGTGGCCATGACTAACCCAGATCCATGTGGTTTTCCCTGTCCCACTCATGGTTGTGCAGCTAGGGATATTAGAGTGGGAAAAGAAATGGCTTGAAAACAATTAAACTGGGAAGTAGTTGCGTCCTGTGTAATAGCCATAGGGAGAGGAGAGCAAAGGAAAACAAAGGAAAATGGGGAAAAGGAAAGGAAAACAAAGGGTTTCTCAGGTGTAAAAAGGACATTGCCTGAACTGCATGAGTTGTGGCATCATCACTGGCAGCAGGAGTCCATCTGTCCATGGTTATGGGGCCATCTGGTCCCATATGTCCATCTGGTTATGGGGCTCAGTTACTTTACCCTGCTCTGGTTTGATTTTGAAGGTCACTCAGCACTCATCTGGAATCAGGAAAAAGCATCCCTCGTTCCTGTGTTTTGTCTGAGGTGATGCCCATCAGATTGCTTTTCACCACTCATTGTATTCGTGATATTCGTGACCTGGTTTCTCTGTGCAGGAACTTGTGGTGGCAAAAGGTGGGGGACAGTCCTGGGACCCCAGTTGTCCCCAGGTTTGTGTCTGACCTCATGTGTTTCTTCACAAAAGAGTGTCACTTCAGTGCTTACTGGGGCGCACATCTGTTAGAGGGGCTGCCTGTGTCGGGAGCAAATGACGTAGGCTTTGTTGCTGATATTCAAGGCTAAACTTTGCAGCCTCTGTAGTACTGTTTGAACACTCTTCTCCCTCAATTATTTGAGGATAATGAACACAGCAGTTTCTTGTTTGGATTTACATTGCTTTAGAAGGTTAAGCTGTAGCCTGCTTTCGGGTACTTCTGTGTCCCATCACCCATGTCCCATGGCAGCAGATTTGGTAACTCCCTTGCTTAGCTGCATTTCCTTCCAGATACTTACCAGTAGGACAACTGCATAGATTTGTTAACACTGTCAGGGGAAAAGAAAAAACACAGGGTATTTTGCAATGGGAGTATGATTTTTATTGTAGCAATGATATAGGCTGTTTTCTTGAGCTTTGGCCTGATTTTGAAGTGTGTGTTTTTTGATAGTTTTCCATTGACTGACACAGGATGCTACTTGTAAAACTGTAATAGAGAAATTCAAATGTTACACTCTATAGAAAAATAAGACATGCATGTTGTGCATCATAAATAGGGAAATTCAGCCTTTGACAGCAACAACAAGTTCAGCTGATTGTGGATGTTTCTGAGGATGCTTTTTAGCTTTGCCCTCTCTCAACAGCATAGTCAGGACTGGACCTCCTACTTGGGTGTAAGTTCCTTGTCTTTATTCCTGAGCCACCAGGGCTAGCCAACATTGATAACTGTGTTCAGTGTTCAATAAACAGTGTTCATTGTTGGAAAAAAGTAATTCCCCTTCTGGCAGTGAAGAAGGTGTGATTTGTAAATAGAAGTCTGGGAGTGGTGCTGTGGCTGCAGGTACAGTGAGGATTTGACAGAAATGCAGCAGAGCTGGATTACTTATGTGTCAGTGTGTGGGAGCCGAACAGCCTTGTCAAACTCAGACTCTGATGGCTAGAGCCTCTGCCCTGGATGAGACCCTGCAGAAAGCAGATACTGTGCAAAATGGCTCGTGTACCATAATTCCCAGCCATGCTTACAAAGGGGGAATTCTCCAAATTACGTGGGACTGGAAAAACATGCCTAACAGCTTCATTTGACATAATTTCAAACGTGAAATATTTTTAAGTAAAGTATCTTACTTTGGCTGTGTTGTAGATACTGAGATGCCTACTAAGGCTTGTTACACAGGTCATGGTTGTTTCCCTTTGAAGAGATGATATTGCTGGTCTATAGAAAGCAACATTCTTTCAAAGGATCTCCACTCACCTAGCATGCTTTTGAAGGTTTTCAGCTCTCATGAGACTTTTTTCTGCTCTGATGTCCTACCTGGGGTTCTCTTTATCATGAATTTCCTCTGGAACAGAAGCACCTGAGCTGCAAACTCAGATACTGGAGGAGCATTTGGGAATATGCCGTGTGCCCTGTTCCTGCACTTTTCCCTAAGCATCTTTGGCCACAGTCAGAGGCAGGCTCCTGACCAAGGTGGACACATATCTATCCTGGCAATGCTGTTCTTTTTTAGTATTCTTGTTTTTCTCTCCCACCACCTTGCCACCCCATCTCCGTGCTGAGAAATTGATTGAGGACATAACTTGACCTCTTCTCTAACTTGGGCCTGGCATTGTCCACAGGCTGGATGTGGAGAGGGCAGTGAACAATTCAGGTACTGGTCCCTTGCTGCCAGTCTATGTAGCAACCCTGCAGGAGAAGCCTCCCTTTCTTAAATATAGGATTTTCATGGTAACTGCATGTATGCTGGATCATCCCTGTGTTGTGGTTTAACCCCAGCCAGCAGCTAAGCCCCACACAGCCACTTGCTTACTCCCCCCACAGTGGGATGGGGGAGAGAATCAGAAGGGTAAAAATTAGAGAACTCATGGGTTGAGATAAAGACAGCTTAATATGTAAAGCAAAAGCCATGCACACAAGCAAAGCAAAACAAGGAATTCATTCACTCCTTCCCATGGGCAGGCAGGTGCTCAGCCATCTCCAGGAGAGCAGGGCTCCATCACAGGTAGTGGTGACTTGGGAAGACAAATGCCATCACTCCGAACATCCTCCCTTTCCTTCTTCTTCCCCCAGGTTTATATATGCTGAGCATGACATCATGGTCCCTTTGGGCTAGCTTATGTGGTTTAACATTGCAATGAACTCCTCCCCTTGCTCTTAGCCTGGCTAGCAATAAGGGATGTACCTGCTCCAAGTGGAGCCTTACCTGTGAGCCACAGTCTCCCCAGGGGTATGCCTGCTGTGGCACAGACTTATCCACAGCCATGGTCATTTTGAGTTGCATCTGTTCCAGCATGGTCTTCTCCACAATGCCTTCAGGGATGTGCCTGCTCCAGCATGGCCTTAGCCGCAGCCACTGTCCCTTCAGTAGTAAATCTGCTCCAGCATGGCCTTACCTATGGCTCTCCAGGGGTGTACCTGCTCTGTCGTGGGCTTATCCGTGGCCACATGCTTTGAGGTGCCCCCGGTTAAGGCCTGTCACAGCATGGACTTATCCACAGCCACAGATGCTTCAAGATGTACCTTCTCCAGCATGGACTTATCCTTGGGCCACAGTCCCTTCAGAGGTACACCTGCTGCAGTACAGGTATAACCACGGCCACAGATTCTTTGACATATACCTGCTCTAGCATGGACTTATCTATGGCCACAGATGCTTTGGGGTGTCCTGCTCCAACCTGGACTCATCCACAGGTCACAGTCCCTTTGACTCGAGTTCACACTGGAGTTCCAGCCTGTCCAGTACAGCAGAAAGCCTCGATGATAAGCAGTACAGCAGTGCAGCAAGCAGCAAAAGCAAAAAGTAGCCACTAACGAGCACTAGACTCTAATGTACAGTAAGGCAAGCAAGCCCCATGGCAAGTACAGAAGCCTGCCCATTAATAGCTAAACAGCAATAACAGCTATAAATTTGATCTAGCGCATTCCAGTCAAATCTGCCATTATCTTGAACCCTTCAAGCCCACGTTGGGGCCAGCTGGGGTTAAACCATGACACCCTTGCAGCGCTTATCTCCCTGGTGTGTGCAGCTGGCTCCCTGCCCTGGGCCTGGCCACTACTTAGTCAGGATATAGATGTTTAGTCTGTTTTAATCTGTTCCTCACAAATCAATCCCAGAAGCCTCCCAGCCATTTCTGCTGCCTTTCTCCCAGTGCCGTGCAGTTTGTCAATACCCAGCCTGCTGCTGGGGATTTAAAAATTTGTGTGTGTATTTTTAAGCAAGCAGCTCTCTGCACTAAGCTCTTGGAAAGCAGCAGCTGAAGGCTGTGTGCATGGAGGTGTACAGGGAGGGGAAGCTTGAAAAGGGAGGAAGATCCACCAGGATGCTTGCTGTCTCTCCCTGACCCCATTGAGGACCTGCTCGGAGCCCATGCCTCATTTCAAGTCTGTCACCTCAGTCATCGGGGAGCTGCTGGAACAGGCTGGGAACAGGCTGTGCTGGTGCCAATGGCGCTACACAAAAAGGCATTCACAAATAACGAAGCTCTGAAACACCCTAAGCAAAAGTGTCAGCAGCTTGAATTGGGGTCACTTGTGCCTTGGAGAGAAGCAGGCTGGGCTGGGGGAGCGGGGAAGCGACCTCCCTCTCTTCTGCCTGGCTGGGGGAAGGGGCCTCCAAGGCAATGGGGAGCGAACCCTGTTGTCCCTGGGAAAGCGGGGCTCTGGCAGGGGTCCTTAACCCTGCTGCAGATCAGGGTCTGGTCACTCTGGTCTTGTTCAGGCCTCACGTGGATACCCAAAAAAGCATGCTCGCAGCCACAGAGCTTGGCTTTCTGAGGCTGCTGTAGGCAAACAGACACTGCCCATATTCATGCAGCCTCCTGACTGTGTGCGATGCCTGAGCAGCCTTGGACAATTTGCCACCTTGCTTCTTGCCTCAGTTTCCCCTTGTTTATAACAGGATAATAATGCTGATCTACCAAGGGTATATGGGTATATGTGTGTGTGCGTGTGAAGAAGGATATTTGTGTCATTATGGCTGTCCCTGCCTGAGGGGCTGCTGCTCCCAGAGAGTGAAAGAAGGCTGGTTTTGAGAGAAAGGCAGAAGAATAATTGTCTTTGCCATTAAACCAGTGGCTGGCTCTGGCCACGTGATGACACCCCTTCATGCTGTTTCCTTAAAACAGGAAGGCAGATCCCACCAGGTCCAAGCAGCACCAAGGGTTTGCTGAAGCTTAGCTCTGAACCAGCCAGTCTGTGGTCCCCATCTGAAGGTGTCATGCCTCTGGCTAAAGGAAGCTCATCAAGCCAAGTCATAAGGACCCACCACAGAACGGTATGTAAAACATAGACTTTCCACTGCCTATACTTGCTTCATGAATCAACTTTGAGGGAAGAAGATTAAGATTTTTAAGGCTGTACTGAGTGGGAACAAAGCCTGCCCCTGCCCTCCAGGTGTTTAATAGCAACTAAGCTGCTAAAGGACTTTGCCAGCATAATTCCTGTGCAGGGCAGTACCTAGGGTTGAGCCACCAGTGCTACCTGCTCTGAAGAGATGAGATGCAGCCCTGAGGACATGTGGGATGTAGTGTTGCTGTTCCCCATACTGCAATGGTTAGTGAGTGTGCAGATACCAGCTGGATATGTGTTCAAGGTTCTTGCAAGTGCAGTCACCAAATGCTGTCTCCTGAAACCCTGGGGCTGCTTTGCAGCAAATTGAAGAAGAGAGCAGAAGCCCAGATGCTATTTCACTGGTTGAAGTGGGGAGAACAAATTAAAGTGCCTATTTTAGCAGAGGGACAGCTGTGCTCTTCTCAAGGCAGTTCCTGAGAAACCACCTATCCATGCTTGATGGAGGGGAAGGCATCTGGCCTAGCAACAGCCAGTTAGTCAGAAGTGTCAGGGCTGGCTAATGCTTGCTGTTGAGGAAATCTTTGGATGACAGCTTGGCAAAGACTGAGGGGCAGATGCAAGCCCCAAACACTCCCCACTACATAGTGTCAGGTGCCTTTCATGGGACTGTCATGTGCCAGGTGAGAAGGGGCTGTGACCTACGCATCCTGGCTTCTTAGGACTTAGCGGCAGTGGGTGTCAGATGTTCAGTGGGATTTGTTCACTGTTGGTTGTGACTTTGAGTTACCATTGGCAGAGTGAACCTGGGGAGCTGGGTTGCAGGAACACTCTTCAGCCGCTTCCCTGCAAAGGTAGGCAGCTGCTTGAAGAGCCTGTAGTGGTTTTTAAGTGGTACAGATGTATTATGTATACCATGTTACTGTTAAGCCTTGGTGTACTCTGGAAATGTCTAGCATTCTTACTCTTCTGTTAGCAAAATGAGGTTTAGGAAGTTTAAGCGACCAGAGTCCCAGTAGATTTCTGCATGAGGAGAAAATGGAAAGGAGGGGGTGTTGTCATGCCTTGCCACAGGTATAACAAGTGATGATTGGATGTTGCTCATTGTGCTTGTTCTTTATTTCTAACATAGTTTTCATAATAGAAAGAGTTGGAAATTAGAGAAAATGTCACTTCAGTGTTAACAGATCACAAATACCAAGTCACTCAGAGGATGTAATCCCTTCCTATGCATGTACATAGATGCTGGGTATGTTTAACCGTTTCAGCATCCAAAATACTGTAGGGGGATTGTTAGTACTTTATTTTAACCCCTTGCTGATAGTGCTTTATAGTTCACATGAGATGATTGAATTAAATTAAACCACACCAAATCTAGGCTAAAGTTTCCCTTACTTGGTGTTTAGGACCTTACACTTTGGAATTAATTCAGCCTGTGATATGCGTGTTTTTGGGTGCTCCTGGGCTATTCCTATCTGGTCCAGAGCTGAGAAAAGTCTCTCTATTATCAGGAGGTTTTAGTTTGCCAAGCAGTGTATACCTGTTTGCTGAAAAAGTTGTTACGGATCCACAGTCAATAAAAGGTTGCAAATGATTGTTAAAAAGAGCTGACTGCTTTAAGATAAAAGAATAGTTCCTTTCTTTTTCCAGGTGAAAACTTGTCCCAAAGGTGATTTGCTGAAGGTCCCTTGGAAAATGTAAAGGAGAAACAGGAGATGAACCCAAGTCACCTGACATTCCTTTTGATACTCTCTTAACCAAACTGCCTGCCTGCATTATGGGAAACTCAGCAAGAAACATGGGTAATGAAGCTGCCCAGCTGCCTGGAAGAATGACTCTGCTGCTATCCAGCAGGTAATCCTTTAGATTTAAGAAACGGCATAACTTGTAAGTAGGAAGTTTACAGAATATGTCATCTGAAGACACTGCCATGTTTAATGCATTTGGTGCCAATGATTTGCTTTCCCTTGCTATGCTGTTTACTGAGCAGCTGGTGCAGAGCTGTTGAGCTTGCTATTGAAGATGAAAGGCTGGTTGTTTTTCAAAGCCCTTTGTGCCTCTTTGCTCCTAACTGGAGCTGTCAGTGCAGATGCTTTTTATTTCCTTTATCACTGGAGGTCTGAAGTCCCTTCTCTAAAGATTTCCTCAATTCAAAGGAAGATTTCTTTTACTCTTAGTCCCCAAAGACACAGAGGGTCTTTGCTCTTTTGTTTGGGCTGAAGACTCCACAGGCAACGCCAGTGCCTTCGAAGGACTGCTGAAAACCTTTAACCCCCAGACAGCCAATGTTGCATCTGAAGTCCTTTGATGAAGGCATGAGGAATTCAGTCTGTCCTGCTCATTTCTGTGGCCTGGGAATGAGAACACCCCTCTTGAACTACATAGATGCAGTGAAAAATTTCCGGTGATTATTAAATTAATGGTGTTTACAATGGTACATAAAGGATGGAGCTTCCCCCTTCAGAACAGCTACAGAGAGCCTGTGTTAGGTAGTGTACACCGTGTGTCATCGTCCCCCCCCCCCCCCAAGAAGTGCTCACTGAGGTTGTTTAAAAGCCAAGTAATCAAGGGCGGCAGAATCTTCCCCATTTCAAAGTTGAGGCACTGAAGCTGTGGGAGGTCAGTCAAGTAATTTGCCCAAAATCATGACAGGAAGATGAGACACAGCTGAGAATTGAAAATAAGGTGCTGCTTTTGTACCTTAACAACCTGATTTTCCTCTTGTGTGCCATCTCTCATGCACTGAAAGAGGATGAATTATAGGATTTTCTCTCTCATATAGTCTGTCAGCTGGTGGTTCTGTTACTTTGGTGGGGGAGCTGTCGTAGAAATCTCTCTGATCAGTCATTAAACCTGCATGGTCTCACTTTTTTTGAAATGTTCTAGCCAATGAGTTTCTCTCAGAGATGGTATAATTGGTCCTTAGTGGCAGTCTGAAGGGCAGCCTCTGCGATGCCCATTCCAAGCATGCAGTCTTCCCACCCAGCCTGCACCAGCAGGGTTATCTGTCAGTCAAACCGATGCTCCTAAATGGCTACGTTGCCCAACTGGAAAGTAGCCTATGCAAATCTCATAACGAAGCTGTACTGAAAAGAACTGGATCTTGAGTGTTCTCCAAAGCTCTCCCCATCAGTACATTTAAGTGACTTCTGACTGATGAAATGCTCTTCAGCTAAATGTGCTTTTCATCTGTAAACATGTTTTCTGTAAATTATTCATAAAAGTGATTCCAACTGGTATTTTTCAGGTTGCCCTGTAGCCCTGCTGCTAACACACACCCCTTGCTGACCACACAGAGGTATAGCTAAACTGCTTCTGAGTTATGCAGGGCTGGAAAGCCCATTGCCCAGCCGCTCTCATCTTGGCTGAATGAGGGAGAAACAGTCCCAAAGTCACATTGTTCTCTGATGGCCAGAGCGGATCCTGCTCTCCTTGCTGAGCAGTTTGAACAAACTGATACCGAAGAGTGAATGCTGAAATCAAAGGAGGAACGCCTCTGGGCACATTTCCAGTTTTCATGTTCTCCACTTATCAGAAACTGATGGCAACCTGACACTGGGAGATCCAGGCAACTATCTGCTTGTTTCCTTCCTGTGTTATTTCTTGGGGTAATGTTTACATAGCAAACCACATACAGAATGCACACAACCTTCTTCCTTCTGTGCATCCACGTGAGCTAATTCTTTGTTGTTACTGATTAACTATTACATAATTGAGATTAGACATACACGAGGATGAGGAGGGTGACATGGCTGCCAAAGAAAATTTGTGTCCTGCATCTCAAGTATCAGGTCACCAGAGAACTGTGTGAAGAGTAATCAAAATGCATATGGCTACTGCTGAAGGTGACTGCATCTCAGTAGGAAATGTAGTTCTTGCTCTCTCTGTTATATTCAGCCAATCTCACTGTAGTAGTGCAAAAAACATTCCCCAAACTCAGAAGACTACCTCCAGCCAGAAGTCTGTACCAAACTGGTAACAATGTGAATCTTTTAAGTCCTAGAGCGCTGACCTCAATTTGTTTCCTCAAACTGCCTGGCCTGAGAACACTGCAAATTCTCTACCCGATTCTGTTACCAGCTCTGCTGATTTCTATTTTAAAAAGGTTTTGTTGATTTTTATTTTGTAAATTTTAACCTCTTCAAAAAAATATCCCAAGTGCACTGAATATGTCATCTCCTGCCACAGAACCCATTTGGCTTAATTATTAAGAGATTGATCACCACCGGTACAGACATAAAAGTTTAAACTGTGTATAACTGTTCTCTGTACTAATCCAATAAAAGTGGGTTTACTTTTACAGTGGTAATTTTGGCAGCAATCTAAATCAACACCCTGTTGATGATCAGACAAATCTTCCTTTAAACAGAAATGCAGTGCAAGTGAGCTGGTTAGTATTATGGGCACATTATTGTCTTTACTTTCCGCAATCAGCTTTTATTCATGCTTTTACAATAGGTGTAAATTTTTATATTTCCTTAGGCAAGCAGAAGAATGAACTGAACTTCTAGAAAATTACTTAAAATAGGCTATGGTGATAAAAAGTAGACAATCTTGTACAATGTGTAAAAGGTCAATAGATTGGAGTGCTGAGCACTGCAAATGGGCAGCCCTGCTATGCCAGGGCTGGCAGTCAGGCAACTGAAAAAGAAAAGCTTGACTGGGGTGGTGTTTGAAGTATGCTGGGGAATTTTCTGTACGGATGCATGTTGGGGCATTTGGGAGGGGAGAGGGAGAATGATGGGGAGAAAATTCTGTGGTATGAGGCACAGCCACTGGGTGAATGGTGTTTGGAAGAGGAATCACACCTGAGGATGGAGGACTTGCTCCTGTGACAGACCTGGGCTCCTCAGCTGTGCCTTGTCCTCATCCCTCAAACCCAGGCTGCCCTCAGCTGTGACCAGGTGTAGGAGAAGTAAGGGAGACCGGGGAGGTGGCTTTGTAGCTTTGTGTGACACAGTGACAAGCACACTGCAGAGAGAAGAGCAACTCTGGAAGGAAAGCTCTTGGTTTGATCCTCTCAAGCAGTACCAAAAAGGTAGGGCAGGCAGTTTTACTTTCCCATTCTCTTGACAACCTTGCTTTAAAAAGTTAAAAGAAATCATTGAAATCTCGCTATACTAAAGTTTCAAGGGCACTCATGGCATGGAAAAGCTTGTTGCTCCACATGACTCTGATCCCAAGCTGCACTGATCACACAAGCAATGTGCTGGCAGCTCACACTCGCATTGCTTCCAAGGGTGGAGCTTTTGTTTTTCTTGTTTTCTAGGCCCATCCAAAGGAGCACGGGTCAGTCACAGGATGCCATGCATGCCTCTCTCTGGAAACTCTAGATGGAATTGTGCTTGGAGTTTATTTGAGCATCACCACTTTACTTTTGTCAGGAATGCAATTCCTGTCGGCTTCCAGGAGCATCTGTTCAGCTGAAGGTCTAGACAGATATGTTAATTATTATCTTTTCTGCTCTTTTAATGTCTGGACAGTTCCTTGCCATCCTCTTCTAAAAGAGAACCACTCATGAAACAGTTTGAATGCTACAAGCAATGTGTTGCTCCTACCTGATGGGGGGGACAGCTGTTCTGTGTGCATGGCTGCGCGTCAGGAAATGCTTGGAGCTGAGGTCCTGAGGCTGACCTTCCTCAAATAGGAGTCACTGCCCTGTGTTTTCCCTTCTGTAATCTTTCAAACCATTCTCCTGTATGACTGCTGTTTTGTAAACTCTCATGAAAGTTTGTTGCAAAGTGCTATCATTGCAATTTTCAAGCAAAAGGAGGGAAACGGTGGTGGCAGATTCAGTGCAGTGTAACTGAAGGCAGTGACATGCATTACATTGTAGTTGGCCGTTCTATCTCTGGTCCTTTCTTTTTTTTATGAATAGCAAGATGACAATAAGTCAGCTTAGGCTGACTGTTCCTTGAAGAGCAATGCCAGTATCAAGAGATGTATCAAGAGATAATGTGATGGACAAATTGAGTGTTAAGCCTTGTATGTTTGCCAGTCTGGATGATTCCTTATTAAAGCAATTGATATCAGTGCAAGTTCAGATCCTAACATCTAGGCTAGAAACAGCCTCCTTTGCAACCTACAGGGCTAGGCTGGGCCATGGCCTGGTTTCTTAGGCCCGTTCCAGTTTGCAGAATAACCCATTTCCCTGGGCAGGAGCAGGCTGCACCCTCTTAAGTTGCTTAGTCAATTTGGTTCTCTTAGCAATAGTAGGATGGGTATAGCAGCATGGCTTGCTTTGTCCTAGAGAGCTGTGTCTCCAGGGACTCTTAAGTCATTTTAGAATCATATTAGAATCCTATTAGAGTCATATTGTCTGTAGTCAGTGACAGATGGGGCTGGCTTTGATATATGCTTGCTTTTTCCTTGGGGACTCAAACGGATTCAGTAGCTCATTTTAGGTGGGCTGCTGGAGAGCTGCTGAAAGGCAGTGCAATTTTATTTTGATACCAGTGGAGAAATCCAGGGCTGATTACCTCACCCATCAGGGCTAGAATGAGCATGGAGACTTCTACAGCTGATGGAAACTGAAAAGACCAGGGATGGAGAGTGTGTGGACCAATGGCCATCCACATGTTGAAGAACAGAGAGGCAAACCCATCTGTCAGCTGATAGTGATAGCTCATCACCATGGTTCTGGAGTGACTTGAAGAACAAGCACTCTCCAACTGCCTGATGGAAGCAGAAGGCTCAATGGAGAGTGCTTCTGTTGTGTGCCCTGAAGGCAAAGAACACTTATTTCAGGAACACCCCAGTGCTAGCAGTGACCCTTCATATCCTATCCTTCTTTGGAGGAGGCACTTGGCTGAGGTACCACATGCATGGCCTGCTTTCACTGGCCAGATGCAGCTGTGCAGTCTAACCCTGCGGTCCCAAAGCTCTTTTCTTAGCCTGCGAGGTGCAGGGAACCTGTTGCCTTCAATGACTCTTTTGCCTAAGGAAGCACTTTGTGACTTGTCCTACAGCAAGGTGTTAAGTGATGCAGTCTTGCCCCTCTCCAGGCCATCTGTCCAGCCTCTGATGGAGGAGCTGTTCACTGTGTTGTCTAAGCTGTGTTTGGCCATCCTGCCATTTGGGCAGACCTGCTGCCCTTCATTGGCTTGCACATCCATACCAGCTGGCTCAGGTAATCACCCAATGCATCTGCCACAGCTTTACAAAGCAGCTGCAGCTTTCATTGTCATGGCTAGAGTTCTCTGTTTGGCATAAATGGAGCTGACCTTCATCTGGTACATCTCCACACTGCTGGGATCTGTTGTAAAGACTGAGGGACCAAGTATTCTGATAGCCTGACTGTAGAGCAGGATTTAGTCAGTGTAAGAAGTGTCTCTGCCCTTACGTGGTTGCCTTTGAGGTTTGAGCTAGAATGAGCCAGGCTCCTTCCCCATTTAAAACCAGCTGGATCCACACTGTCTGGCAGAGTCATGATATCTATCACATAGGCATTTTTTTGGGTGCCCGTGGCTTCAGTTTCAGTGGTGGGTGCTCTCTCTATGGAGAAGTTTGCTTTGGCAGCCAGCACATATCTGAAGTATCTGTGAGTCTGCCCCAGCAAGGGAGGGCTGGATGGGGTGGGTAGGTGGGGCAGATCTGACCCATGCAGGCAGCAGGGCTTCTCCACCCTGTGCAGGTAGCCATCCTTTTTGCTCTGCTCTTCCCTAACAGCAAACACAGCCCCAGAGCTTGTCCTCCTTGGTTCCTGGTAAATGAGCTGTGCTTACTGAAGAGGCAGCCAAGGCAGTGTAAACCTGTATTGCCACTCATTGGCAATAACCTGCCTCATTGCATGTGCTTTGTCCATGTCAGTGCACCATTAAAAAGGTGGAGAAGTGGCAGGAGAGTGTGACGGTGACTCAGTTGTCTCTGGCTCCCAAAGATCTGGGAACGTAATGGTCTTAGAGACTCAGAGCTGCACATTTCCACCCCACCAGAATGTCTGAGATTCAGAAAATCTTCCTATCTCGAAGCAGAACAAGCTGCCTGCATTTTGAAAAAGTAAAAAACATGGCTTGAGTCAGTCAAAATGGTTTTGACACGTTTTATTTCAAATGTGAGCTTTTTCTGTGTGTTTGCAGATTTTTTTAACTGTAACAATGAAAATCTTTGAAATTATGTATTTGAATAATTTTGAAACTTTATTCTCTCATTTCTTACATAAGACAACCTTCTCAATTCCTTTCCCCTGCAAGCCCACATTTTTCATGGGTCTAAGTGAGTCCCTACTTCCTGCTTAAAAAAAAATCAGTTGGTATAATCTAAATCTGCTTGATTCAATTAGAAAGAGCTTTTGTGGAGCTGTAAAGTCAGGGAGTTTATCTCTCAAATGCTAAATGGTGGCAAAGAGGTCACCACCAGACGTAAAATTAACCCTAGAACAAATTTTTCCTAGCTTCTAGCTCAGTTTTAAAGGCTGGTAATTCTGTCTTTGGTTTGAGTCAGGAAACCACAGTAAGAAGACTCATAAAGCACCTAGAAATTATTTGATAGTGAGACATCAAACAAACGGAGATGCACATCCACGTTTTACAGTCCTAATTGCAAGTGAAGACATTAACTACTCATTCACTGGCCATTGATTTCAAATCCTTATAGGGATTTGTCTTATAGGGCCTTGAGAAAATGTATGTTCTTGAGATTTATCCTCAGCTAAGTCTCCCCTCATATGAGGTCATGTAGCTACTTAACTAATAATGTGAGGCACAAGGGTATGAGCCACCTAACGGCTTAGCACCACAGTAAACCTATTCACTCCTTGCAGCATATATATTGGTTTTTGACTAGACTTTGCTCCAGCTCTGCATCCCTCACACAGAGAACTGTCTTGTTGGTGACAACCCACTGAAATCAGTGGCGTTACACTCTTACATCCGTGGAGACAGTCCTGCAGGCTCCTCTTGGTTTTCTGCAGCCTCGGATGCCATGCCACAACTTCAGCCTGATGTGTGACCTGCCATTGGGCAGGACGATGCCTCCTCCAAGGCCAGCTTATTAAAATGTCTGGATCTATACATATCCACATGTATTTTGATGATGCATGGTGTCTGTAATTTTTGAACAGTTCAGCCTGAGGAGGGTTGAAGTGAGGTGCAAAGGAAGCGCCCCTGTCTGGCCAAGATACAGCAGAGGAGATCTTTGCCATAACCCATGATAACAAACCACACCAATTACTCAATTAAAGCTAAACCCATCTTTAATCAAGACAATCAATTTAAGAGGCCTTTGGGATTTTTTTGAGAAGGATGAACTCCTAATCAGTGCAAAGGGAATTGCTTCTATTTATTCCAGGGTTGAAGCTACTAATTTTGAAAAATCATTAGTTTTAATATAGAACTTACTTCTTGGGAGGTGGGGGGAGGGACTGAAAGCATTTCCCCAGCCGATTTGGAGTTCATTAGTGCACTGATCAGGGAAAGTGTGCAAGAAAAGTGCAGTCAGATGAATATTCCTTATTTAACCTGTGAACCAGTAATTCAGAAAAAAAGCAATTTCTTCTAAATCTGAGTTCTAGGTGACTGCCTTTTATCTGAGCTTCATTAAATTATTCCCCTGCTAAATTCTTATGGAATAGGCTGTTTGCTCCAGTAGCCATTGACTCCCTGAGATAATTTCTGAAACCAAAACATTCGGTTTTTATTAGTAATGATCCATCTTTCACCCTGGTGATGGGAGGGGCTTTGAGGAAGGCAATTGCACCTAGGTGTCAACTTTCTGCACTGAATCCCTGCTTCTTCCCTGGCATGGGGACAGGCTGGGTGAGCTGGTTCCTGCTTGTCTCCCTGGCCGTGGGTAGCACTGGGGTACAACAGAAAGACATGAGAGCCTCTAGCAGTGGTGCTACCTCCAACCAAGTCCTTGGCCTCATGCTCACTGCACAAGCTTGTAGCTAGATCCCTCTCACCCTCATTCCCACCGCAATGTCTCAGCGAGGTCTCCTCTCTTCAGTCTCAATTATGATAATTTCTCTTTTCCTTGGTTGCCCCATGTGATTCATCCCGGGGGTTTATTTCTGTGTGGCAACCACCGGACATAATTTTTCTACAGTGTCCTGTTTATTCTGGACTTACACACTGCAAGATTCGTACACAGCCCTTTTTAAAAACACAGATATATTTGGTTTTACTGACTCTGGTCAAAGTAGCTGTTCTGAAATCCCATAGGGATGGAGCATTAGTGGCAGACAGATGTGATGAGCTGGGGCTGCTCCACATACCAAGTGCAGCTGGCGGAAAATAGCCTTGACCTTTTTATAAACTGAATTATTGCCCAGCCCTCTTTTCACTGACCCAACGTATTAATGTGCTGAGGGGACTGGGCAGAACTGCCTCAGCATTTCCCAGGTGGAGTGTGCTTGGGGCATGTTTGCCTTGACAGATTTTTTCCTATGCAGGAACTCTGAGGTAGAATGAATATTTTATAAAGCTTTTTATATCTCTGTCTATGACTTTTACGGCAAACTGAGTTCCTCTCATGTTGTATTGCTTCTCTTCCTTCCTCTCCCTCGTGACCTCACAGTCATCAATGCCTGAATTCCTGCCCTTACGTGCCTCATTTTCCCTCTCTGCTATCTCTGATGAGGGCTCCACATCCATGACCCAGTGCCTGTGGCTTTGACGCTAGCTGCTAGGGTCTGAAGGGCAGTTTGCACGGCTTAAGCAGACTCAGGCCTGTCTGGGTGTGTAGAAGACCCCAGAAGTCTAGAATTCCCTGCTAGGAGCAGCAATGGGAACTGCAAGCTTGTTGCGGGGCTTTCAGACTCCTGCCTCTGTGCCAAGGAGCCTGGAAGCCCCCAGACCTCAAGGCTTTGCAGGGTCCTCGCTGTGGAAATGAGCTGGGTTCCCTGGGCAGCCAGATGGTACTGAGGTCTGGAGACCCAGATGTCCTCACTCCAGTGAGGTCCTGCCAGCACCCAAGGAGACAATTCTTCCTATCAAATCATTGTACTACAGGTTTAGTTCCACAGACAAGGCAGCTCCTCCTGCTTCTCACCAAAATAGGTGAGAGGAGAATCAGGCTCTTAATCTCAAGGGATCCAATGGCATCTTATCATGTCCTCTGAATTATTCTGTCATAAGCATCTTGACTGCCTGGTTTATCTCCTCTAAAATGATCAGTATGCTGCTCATCAATCAGCCTTATTTAACAAATAACATGCCACAGGTGGTTTAGCAACCTGAGCATTGCATCTGAAATAATTGCATTCTCTGGAGCCTCGTGCCTGAGCCGGGAGGAAGCTGCTGGTGCCTTTGAGATGCTTGGGTGCTGTGGGGATGGGGACATGGGGTGCCTGGGTGGATGGCCAGCCAGCCATCTGTATCAGGCTCTGTCCTTCTGCAGCATACCAACTCTTGGGAGCAGCAAATTTCAGTTTTACAGTGGATTATGAAGGCAAGGCTGAAGAAAGTGAAAACTTCTTTTATCTCTCTGGCAACTGAAGAACCCAGGTTATTTTGCCTTAGGAATATAGCTCTACCTCCTTGGCTTGCTCCTACTTCACTGCAAGCTGCACTTGAATGGCAAAGTGATTATCTCATGTGTAGAAAGTGGGGGCACCTGAGAAGCGTTCGGCACTCACAGGAGGACTGGCTTTTTGGAGAAGCTGAGCAGTCAGTACAGCGAGTTTTCCTCCTGCTTGCCATTCACCAAAGCCTACATCTAATTTTAGGCACTAAGCTGAATATGAATTCTTGAAAACATATGGCATCGATTCAGATTGCTGATCACTTTTGGTAAGTTGGCTTGCTACAGCCAAATCCTTTGAGTTACCTCCCATTCCCCAACAGGGAATGTGAAAAAAGGAAGAAGCTCTAGGGCTGAGAGAGACCAGGTCTGGTCAAGCTAACACCAACACGATCCCTGTTGTAGCTGTATCCTCCCTGCAGGACCAGCTGTTTCTACAGGAGCCCTGCTCTGGAGCACGTGCAAGTTGGAAAGAGACCCCGCCAATAACTCTATACTTACAAAGGCACTGAGCAGTACAGAAAATATGAAAGAATCCCCTGAAGTACATGAATGATGAATTAAAGAGTTAATGAATCCTCAAGAAGCTTTAAGTTTGCAGAGAAATCAGAGAGGGGTGGTTCACCAGTACATTTCTCTGGCCAAACCCACAGATGAAGATTAACTGAAAGCCTTCACGGACAACAAACAGAACAATGTTACTGTGAGGCCAAGAGCTTGTTTCACCATTTGTTTTCTGTACGCCAGCAAGTGCTGCTGTGGGTACATGAAGAAATAACCTTATATTCATTCCCTAAATTAATCTCAAACGCATCCTGAAGTTTAAACAGCTCACAGCGCTCTTTTTGTCCTGGACCACTTCACTGTTTCCTCCATGGAAACTCCTCCACCTGGGGACACTCCACGGACACGTTGCTTTGAGACTTGCTGCAGATATTTCCGTAAGTAATGTGCTTTGATTGTGTTCCTGTTCTTTCTGCATTCCCTGGCTGGGAGTGCTCGAGCAGCAGTCATTGTGCAAGAAATGTTTGTGGGAGTGGGCTGTTTTGAGACAATCATCCAAAATATCCATGCAAGAGCTTCAGAATGAGAGTTGTGCAAATCTGCACTGTGAACCTGTTTCTAAGAGGTATGCTCAGCCAGGTGAAAATCTCTGAAGTATACGATGTAGCCTGTGCGTCCCGTTGTGCCTGCTTATATAGCAGATCACTAATGCTGCCAAAGTACCTGAAATTGTTTGCAGAAACTACTTGACAAATAGTTCTGAAAAACAAATAAACCCAAGAAAAAATCCCCTCTGTTCACAGGGAGAAAAAAGCAAAAAGCAGAAAATGAGCAAGATACTATTGTTTTTTGTGAACTAGTCACCCATCTCCAGATCTGACAAAATAACTCAGAGGAGGCTGGAGTCTCTTTTTGCTCTATTTTCAGCCAGTGCTGGAAGAAAAAGTGCCAGAAATCTCTCTGCAAAGCCTGTTCTGATGAGATTTCCAGCCAGTTTCATGAATCAAGTTGGTTTGGATTAACTGAATAAGCCCTTGGGCAGAACTAGCAAATCATGGGTTCATTGATCACAGACACTTCTGTGCATGGGGTCTGACCCAACACTCAATAAAGGCAATGAGAAACCTACTGGGGCAGCTTATCTGATAGCTGTGGAGCCTCTTTGCAGTTCTTTCCAAGGCAGCTGGAGTCAGCTATTTCCAGACACTGGAAACTGTATGGGGGTGAATTTTGCTTATGATCCATTCACCCAGTTTATGGGGGTTTGCATCAGGCCTAGGGACAAGTTCTCTCCACTGTACACTGCTCATTTAAAAAACTGTGTAGCAGATGAGACCCAGTAAGAATCAAGTTCATCTTTTCCTCCTGCTGCTCCGATGCCTTGTTTCCCAGACGTAATTAACAGGGACAGATGCCTACTTCTTCTGGGATTGTTTAACTGTGGGGACAGTTTCAGGGCTGTCCCTGGAGGCTGTCTCCACAAGTAACATGTTTTTTTAGTCATGCCCCTCTATAGATCCCCTGTCTGAATGATTTCCAGTGGTGCTTGAGCTCAAAGGTGTCTGCAATCAACCCCATAATGATATTCGAGGAGAGCACTATTTTATATACTACTCCTCTCCTGAAGAGTGCTGTGTGCTTTATATGTGACAGGCTACACGAGAGGACCCAAAACAGAGATATTTGAGAAAGTTTAGGAAATTTTAACCCTTGAGCCTAGCCATATTTTCTGACTTTGGTTTAGGAGCCTCCAATTCAAACACACCCTTTTCATGTGGCATCCACCATGTCTCCTCTCCCATCCAGAGGAGGCCAGAAATCCTTAAAAAATCAAATTCTATCAGAAGCTTTTGCCTCAAAATGAGTTCTACAACATGGTAAGAATGACTGATCTTGTCAGGTTTCATAATGATGGAAATCTTGTGAGACTATCCCCTATCCCCTACATTGCTTTGAAATGCCCTCCCCCTATGCCTGGGTTCCTCCTGTGCACCCAGATCCTAGCCTCAGTATAAGAGAAGCAGAAAGTTGCAGCCATTGTTTCAGGACATGAATAAAACCTTTCATAGACCTCTGTATCTTAGGGACATTTCAAAAACAGAAGGTAAAATACCTACAGAATCAAGCATGGGAAGCACTCTATCTGAGATGAGGAAGAGTGTGAGTTAATGAGGTTTGAGTCTTCACCAAGTAATTATGGCATAATTAATTCAATGAGATACATCTGTGGACCCAGCTGATCTGTACTGGGGTGGTGATGATGAGTTTAAAAGGCAGCATGTCCTACTAGTCTCTTTGGGTAGGGTGACTGTAGGGATTGGATTTGCTGAATGCTCCTCTGGGATGAAGAATCAGCCTTATAGCATGGGCATTAATAGTTCTTTCTCAGTTTTGTGTGTAGCATAACAGGGCTGTTGTAGTGTGATTGCAATGTAAGAGCTGCTTGCTCTCTAGCTGCTTCTTATCATCCTGCTGCTCTCAGTGTATGCTGCACTTGAATGCAGATATTGTAAGTTCTCAGTAGTTGGGGAATCCTGAGGTCTTTTCTGTGGGGTTTTTTTTTTTGGCATGTGAGTGCAGCTGGAGTGTGTTTGAAGGGCTGGTTTGTATCATAAAGAGGGGGAGAATATAGGTTTCTAGGTTCCTCTTGTGTCACAGCTTGGCAACCTCTCCTTACCCTGTAGTCCTGCTGAGGAATGAAAGAGTTAATGTGTTCTCCAGCATCTTTATTTTTCTTGCAGAATAATGACTGTTTTAAAGATGCCTGCCTTGATATTACAATGTAATACTCTGACTGACTAAACCCTAAAAATCTGGTGCCTGGTAGATAAAAATCATTGAGAATGATCGTTTCATTTGAAGCGTCGATAACTTCAGCAGAACTGTTAGGAAAACAGTTCAGCTGCTCAGAAAATGGCAAAGAAAATTTTTTTGCATAAAGTAGCTCACTTTTCTTGCCCTGGAAACTCCAGCTGAGCCTCCTGGGGGTCAGATTTTCTGGAGGTGGAAATCCTGTATTGAATGTCTGATGGGGCATCAGGGCTGCCAATCCTGCTTGTGAGGCTATGTGAAAAGGTAATATGTGTGTTGAAAAGTAAAAGCACTGACTGAATGATTGTTCAGGAGTTGTGGGCCCAGTTCTTGTTTTTGTGGCTAGTTTTCTGCACAACCTTGGGATGGTTGCTTTTTATCCTTGTCCTTACATCAGCTCAATTGCTGGACCAGTCTTGCAGTAGGTGGGAGAGAGTAGGAGATGTCAGTCCTCTCACCTGCTTCTTCGAGCAGTCTGGACAGCCCCACAGCTAGCAGGGTTTTTGCCTGGAGCAACTTGAGTCAACCAAGAGGCAAGGCAGCAGGGCACTGTGATCCCTATCTCCATATGGGCTGTCACTGCGCTCCCAAGCAGCTCTAGTGCCAAACTGTGCTTGTGGAGGCAGATGCTGTGCTGGAGATGGACTTGCAGGGAGCATCCTCAAGGCACTGGTTTTCCTTCACAGCTTTTCTTTTAGAAGGTGGATAGCCCTCTGTCACTTCGTCCCAGCCTCGTGGCAAACTTGCTTGGGCTGACAGCCCTCAGTTTGGAGGCTGAAGCAGAAAGATGAGTTGAAGCAAGCCTGTGTTTGAAGGGCTCTGCGCTGATTAGGGTCAGATGTTATTAACACAGGGGCAGTTAATTGAGGGGATATCAAGATACAGCAGGCCATCTCTCTAATTTTCCTTTCTTGCCTGTTATTTAATAAAACTACTGAGAGGAAGGCTGCATTAACTTTACTTTTATCTTTAATTCTGTGACTGCAGTGAAAGCCAGTATTTGAGAAGTTACTGAATGCAGGATAGAATTGGTTCTGTAATAATAATAATAACAACTTGTTTTCCCTCTTTGAAAATAAATATGGTTCTTAGTAGAAAGATTTACCCGTTGCTGGCAGTCAAACAGCCAGGACAATTTGGGCTCTGAGTACTTGATTAGAATAACTTTAAGGAAAATTGCCTTCCTGAATCAAGTAAGGATCCATTAACCTGATGAAACAGGGTTTGCTTATCTGAGAGGTTAAGACTGAAAACACAGCCTGGGCTGCATTAGATGAGGCCTCTTTTAGAATGACATAAAGACGGAAAGTAATAAAAACACCATCTGTCATGTCTAGTCAATCAGATCTAATATAAGAGAGGAATTATTCCTCTGACTTTACCGTTATAAGATTGTCTGCTTGTTAACAATGGGAAGTGTCAGGAATGCTGAAAACTGGTTTTATTGCCTCAAATTATTTCTAGCTGTCTTTATCTCAGAGAGAATGAATATTAATCTGAGTTTATACAGCAAAGAAATATTTCTAGATGAGTACAATGCTAAGGAATTCTATGTTGAGTCTCTTTAGTGATTTATTGTTAGAGGTAAAACTGAATGAGAGATGGAGAAGAAGTGCCATGTACACTTTACTTCTGAGTGATTATTTCTATAAAGAAATCTCCTGCAAGTTCCTGAGCACTGAAAGGTTCTTTGAAGTCAATTGAATATATACCTCCTGAGTGGCCCTCTGCATCTTCAAGGACTGGCATGGCTAGATCTCCTCATATAGCCTAGGCTATATAGCTGGAGATCATGGAAAAGGTGATTGCTTTTTTTTTTTTTTTTTGGCATGGGTCTATTAAAGCCAATAAATGTTGGCACTAATGGATTTCTCTGTCAGTACTGGTGTGCTCTCCTCTGTTTACTAGGGGCTATGCAGGAGCACTTGGAGACATCTAAAGGCTGAATGCCAAACAGCAAAGATGTGCCAGCTGTGGGTGCAGGAGATGGAAGGGGTGGTAGAAAGCTGATACCAGCACATCACCAGCACTACTGCTCATCAGCTGGGGTGGAAATGCTGTCTGCCTTTGCCAGATGAGACTGCGGTGGATATATTAGCTGACCCAAAAGGGCACATATTCATAATCTAGCAACTTTTGCTGTAGCTGGTACGTGCCTGTGCTACCTCACAACCCACATGCACCGTTCCCATCTTGCTGTTGCAGCTGATGAGCTTTTCCCTGTTTGCCAGGCAGAGGTACTCTCCAGAGAAATGGGTTTCAGAGAGCAAGTGCTGCGACTAGTGAAAATGTCAGCTAGGTCTGGGCATTTTGCTTTGCTCAGATACAGATGGGATTGGCTGCTGGTGAGTAATAAATGTAAAGAAGAACCAGATCGATAGCTGATAGCTCGCTACAGGAAAATACTGAAAATCTATGGAGGGTTTGTATGCTTACAGTGTACAAGGAACTACTTAGAAATGGATTAGGAAAGCAGAAGAGCTTGGAGGTGAATGTAGTAGCCTGAAGAGTGGAAGTGGCTTAATTTGACTTCATTAAACCTCCTGCTGTTGTGTAGGACTCCTGCTCTGAGCCTGTGTCTGCAGTCACTCAAAACCATGGGGCTGGCTCTGCTCCTGGTGAAGCCAGCAAGGCTCTGGTGGCCTGCAGGTGCAGTAAGAACAACATACACCTTTGCCTGCTGCTTAGGCGTGTGCCATGCTGCTGCCCTGCATGTTCAGCGCTGCTCTATAGTGCCTGGGTGGCCACAAGCTGGAAAACACCAGAGGTGGTTTTTGTGTGCCCATGGGAAAAACATTTCTGTGTTCAGGGTTGCTCTCTGGACAAGTGAAGCACACAGAGTGCTTGTAGGTGTCTGATGCAGGACTTGGCTGTTGTGTGACAGGCACAACCCCGTGCAAGATCCCCGGAGGAAGGAGGCAGGCTGGGGATAGAAGAAGAAGGTTAGAGCAAGTGCCTGATTCAGTATTCGATCATAACCATTTTGCACCTACCCTTCTGGGACCTGATGCAAGGAAAACCCACATAACTCTGCTTCATGCTGGAGCTGGTGAGAGCTGCTTCCACTCCCCACAGTTGCTGTGGGGGGAGGCTGAGAAGAATGGACAGCACTGCAAACTCGTTATGAAAATGCAGGGAACCAGAGTTAATGACTCTTGGATGATCCCCTGATCCGCCTGGCCCTTGGCATGGCAATGGAGGGAGCTGGCTGGGGAGGATCTGATTAACATCTTGGTGGAAATGACAGTCCCTAGAATGCAAAAGCTCGTATCATGTCTGTCTGTGCTTGCATCTGGGAGAGGTCACTGTCAGAGAGCTGAGATCTCTCTGGATTAGATCTGCAGGGTTTTTTATCAGAACAGAGGTATTTGGGGGATTTACATGTTCTGTGTCCCTGGCAGCTTGCCCTGATGAAACACTGATTACACAATTGCAATCTAACATAAGCTGTAGTCAAAAAATCAGCTGTGTGCTGGGATATGGTGAGAATACCCTCTCTGTGATGGCAAAGATTTGAAATTGTGCAGTGCATTATGTCTCCTGACACAGAGAAGCTTGCAAAGAATAAAACAATCAGGCTGTTTACTGTGGGTGCATGGAAAAAATTGGAAAAGCTGTAATTAATGCCTTCCCTGGGATTCTTTTGGTCCTGTAGTGGGATTAATGAATGAAACCATTTGCCCCAGATGTACAGGAGATTAGTGCTGCTTGACTCTTATTTTATGGCCAGAAGAGTTAAGGATAGGAAGCTTGAAATATGTGCTCAAGGTACCTGACAAGTAGTGCAGTCAGAACAGAACCTCAGGGTCCTTCTGCCACATCCTATAGATGTGCCACCACCTTCACTACCTGATAGATCCCCCCTGCCCCAGCCCTGGTGCTGGGCATCCCTGTGAGCTGGCTGCAAGTAATAGAGTAGTTAGAGGGTTCCTGCTTTCTCATTACCAGCTGCCTCTTGCCAAAGGAGAGGCTAGTAGTGAGTAAAAGCAGCTTTTTACTCCGGAGGTGGGTGGGAGAGGGTGCAGGACTCTCCACCAGAAAGGAGCTACTGGCCAACTGAGGGGTCAGTGCAAAAAGGGAAATTCCCAAGGGTGTATCTGTCCCAGAGGCTGGAAGTCAGCATGGAGAGGAAGGCAATGCACCCAAGGGATGACTTAAGACACTGGATGCGACTGTGTTTCAGCGTTCCTCCTGACCCAAGGCTGCTGCAAGCTGCGATGTCTTCAGTAGCTGAACTGTCCTTCAGAGCCTGTGGCAGAATAAATAGTAGCTGTTTTTTCTTTGCTGTGATAATACTACAGGCAGGGCAGCTTAATGGATAGACTGCTGGGCTGGCATGCAAGAGGTTTCAGCGGAGCCTGTGTTCATTAGGATGGTTTTCTTCTCTTTTGCTCATCTCTGAAATGGAGATACTGATATCTGCTTAGTGAAATGCCGCGAGACCGGCTGCTGAAAGGCACTATGTAAGATCCTGCTTCTGATATCACCAGGGAGAAGATGTTCTTGGGACACCAAAGAGTCTTAAAGTGCTTTTCCAAAATTCTGCCACACCACATCCATCTTTCTTCCAGGGACCTCCCACCTTCTCAGTCCATGAAGGGGATGACCCAGCCTCAGCCCCAGGCAAGTGGACCATGTAAATCTTCAGTTCTTTTTCTGTATCCAGGTGCTCTCTGTTATTCAGAGATTTTGAACAGAGAGCCCGAGTTATGCCTGAGCCAGATGGCTGTGGCATTGGGTGCCTGAGGGACTAGCACACCTTGTTTGTTAGGGGCATAAAAAAGACATTCGGAATTGATTGCTTACACCCTCGCGAGTCAAACAGCACTGGCTAGTGTGTTAGAAACTGAGCTCATGTTCTGTTGTACACCTATCTTGTATCTCTTCTTCTTGATTTGTTTTTTCAGAGTGCTCGCTGTTGCTGACTTTACATACCTATGTGAACAGTAAAACTAGCTATTGTTTTTAACTGGGGACTGTCTCTAAGAAGCAGGCAGCATTCCTAAAATACTTTAAAGGGGAAGCAGAGGCCAAGCAGGAAGGGCAAAACATAGAAACATCCCAGGGCCTGGACGTGTTCCCATGGGTCCAGATTGCCTGGGGCACATGGATGCCCATTTCCCTATATCTTGAACTTACTGAAACCCGTCAGCTCTGAGTCAGGGCATGGTACTTTATCCATAGCATCAAGTATGACTTAGAACTGGAGGGGAAAATAATTGGAAAAGAATTCAAGAGGTCACTTAGCCCATCTCCTTACTGACAGCCTGAATAGTTAAACTATTCCTGATTTTCTGTGCAATATATAGCTTCCTTGGTATTCACTTACTGTTAATCAGTGGTCTGTTCTGAAATACCACAAGTC
Organism: Gorsachius magnificus; assembly: GCA_034008185.1. Classification (NCBI taxonomy): domain Eukaryota; kingdom Metazoa; phylum Chordata; class Aves; order Pelecaniformes; family Ardeidae; genus Gorsachius; species Gorsachius magnificus. Next base: position 13,451,201 of record CM067085.1, on the reverse strand, counting down.
TTATTCTGGAGCCAACTTCCAATTTTTTGCAGTGGTTTTGTGGTACTCCCATCTTGAAAGCCTAGAAGCTAATTTAAATTTGTGGTTGTATTTTGTTTGTGCTGGGTTTTCATTTCCTGCCTCAGCTGGTCAGCTCTCTCTTTCCCTGTGTTTTGCTTGGACATTCCCTCCAATGAAGAGAAAAATCCTAATTTTTCCATGCTATGACAGTCTCTTAAAAAGTTGTTCAGAAAGAAAAGCCCTTTCCTGCTGTGGTTTTCCCCCCCCAATCTTCTAACAGAAGTCACAAGCGTTACCAAGTAAAGCTTTTTATTCTTCCCTACAAGTATTCTCCCTCCAGCTTTTCTTCTCTGTTGCATTGTCTAGCCTGGAGTTCTCATACTTCTTTTCTGCTTGTTTTTCACTGTGCTTGCCCAGAGTCTCATGCTGCTAGCTTTGCCATGCTGTGCTTTGTACTTATCTATGGTACATCCATCGTCTTACAATGTGACTAATGCTCCTTGGATCCTGGCCATACATCCTACATTCTGGATTTAAATCCTTCTTACCATCTATCTTTAATATATCTTATGTGAATAGCCTGCTCTTCTGTAGCTGTAATTAAAGTTTTGCTTCAATCCTCCTTTCACAAGCCATTTACAATTTAGCATTGTCTTTTTATGAGTAGTTTGTGTTGCTCTTCTTCCTTTCACTTCCGCCCATGCATCCCTTGTTGCTCTATCAAATGACCTGTAGGAATTTATTCTTAATTTCATTTTGGAATTTGATCTGTGATCAGCTTAGGCTGCTTGCTATTACACATATAAGTAGCTATTCCTGCATGTTTCTCTTCACTGTAAAGTTTAGATATCTCTTAGTGTTTCCCTAATGCATCCTGCCCAGTTCCCTTGGGTCAACCTTGGTTCAGCTGATGGCAGAATTCATTAGGAACTACCTATCTGCTTGTAGCCTTGACTATATTTTGTGTGTTGAGGAGATGATGAGAGATATGGGGCTGTGAAGCACGTGGGACTGGGATTTCAGTGCAGTGACAAGGGGAAGGATACAGGTGGCTTTAGGGCCATGACATGTGATGGAAACCCCATTTTTCTCTACTGCTGAGCATACAGAATTTCACTGTGAGCCGTTTCTGTATCTACAGAAAATATCTGGGGCTTTCACCTGCAGAGGAGATGCCTTGCAGCCTCTCTGAAAGGTGGTGGCTAATTTAGAGGAGGTTTTGGGGGAGAAGCAGAAAGAAAGAAACAGCAGAAGCACAGTAACAAATATGTTGATCCTTCTTCAGGCAGCTCATGGCTTTAAAGTGAAAAAGGGCTTGGGAGGTTGGCATGTTGATGTTACGTCTGCATTCCTGTGTGACACATGAAGAACGAGGAACTGAAGCCAGTCTGTCAAAAGGTGATGAAATCCTGTGTCCTCACAACCTTAACTACTAAAAGACATGTATAGTTAAAGCCAGCTCTGTAGCTGTTTGGATTTATGGCCAGCTGTAGGTCCTGTCTAGTCACAGGCCTGGTCCCTGTTCTCATCCAGAAGTAGTAATTTTATTGAAAGATAGTGTAGCTGTAGTGCGAAGTGATTGATCATGAACATCCATGAAAGATGCCATGCATCCTTAGAGGCTGTATTCAAGGAGGAAGGCAGATGCCCTATGACATTTAGGTGCTGAGCAGAGATGGCTTCAGTTTGACTTCAAGATCAAAAATAAATGAAAGTTTAACTATTTTATTGGTGACCAAAGAACTGCTGTTGTAAGGTGAAACATTAACAACAGGGTGAGAGCGGGCCAGGATTGCTCAACGAGGTTCGTCTTCAGGCGCAGCAGAGCTGGGGTTGTCCAACGCGCAGGAAGCAGCCGGCATGGCAGAGGGGGACGAGGTGCTGCAGGCTGTGAAGGAAGGCCAAGCCGGTGAGAGAATTTTTTTAAAGATTTCTTCTTGCTAATCAGAGAAGAAACTTGAAGGTAAATATGTACCAGAAGGGATGAGAAGTTTCTCTGACTGTTACAGGTTAACTAGTGACCAGATGACAGGCTTTTAAACACAGATTAGGTACTTGATATTGTTAGTGGTATTAATCTAAATATCTTTACAATTTTGAGTCTATAATGGTTGGTGAATAGAGCAGAGATGCAAGTCTGAAGAATTCTGGCATATTTTCCTGGTTGTTCAAGTGATTTGATACATTTTTGTCTTAAATTATGTTGAAGTTTGAGAGAAGTCTGCAGGCAATGGAAACCAGTCTTGATCTGTCTAAATCAGTTAAGCCATGCTCTTTCTTGTAATCAAAGAATTGGAGAAAATAAGCCAGAAGAGACCTGGAGACCATCCAGGGCCAGGTCATGAAGCCCAAAGTGTTGCTGGTATGCATCTAGCTTCTTATAACCTTATCTTGGAAAGAGAGAAAGAGGAGAGAAACACAGATATGGTAAAAGGGCTATAAAAGTATGGCCCATGTGTATTAATTCAAAATAAGACTCGTTATTAAGAGACCAGTGTGGCTGAGCTGAAAATCAGGAAGGGATTGTTCCACAAGATGAATGCAGATAAAAATGAAGAGATCGGTTGAGTATAAACAGATTAATGTGCACAGTACTGCAGCAGGAAGCAGTGAGAATCTGAGGACTGTAAGTGCAAAGGGAAAATGCAGGTTGTCTTCCTGTGAATTTGGGAACAAGAAAAAATTAAATGATGAACTGAAAGTCATAGAAAAATGTATTCATGGGAACTTCTGGCTTTGCGAGGCATCTGGTAGCTGAATATTTAAGCATGAATCATCCTGCAGATTCCCCGCTTGCATGAAGGATAACTCAGAAAAGAGGAAATTTTACAAAAAGCAGTCCTAGCTTTTGTGTTTACCAGTTGAAGTTGTTAGCACATGTTTTCACAGAAATTCAGGAGGGCACCTCATCCATCTGCCTGCTCTGGGACAGGACCCAATATTTAGCCAGTCCCTAATATGTTCTTATATACAGACATTAGGGATTGCCCAAACCCTGCAGCTGTCTGTTCCAGTACTTGCCTGTCCTTGCAGAAAGGGAGTTTGGCCAAATGCAGCCCCGAATCTTCTCTACTGAAAATAGTCAGTAACTTTTCTCATCTTATCCTTGATAAAAATGTAGAATATTTTGTCTCTGTGGCTGTTTTTCCTGTCAATGGGTAGGGGTATCATTTGGTAGTAGTCTTCCCTGAACTTCATCTTTTTCTTTCCAGAGCTGCAAAGCAGTTTTTCCCATTTAGCCACATCATTTTGAGTTCATACCCTGTTCTCCCTCAGGCTTGCTCCATCTTGGTTTCGGACACAAACTTGAGCAGCGTTCTGGCTGTGCTGATGTTCTCTTTGCTTGTGGGAAAGCTGAGGACCTGTATGTTTCATGTCTTCCTAATATGACAGAAAATCATTTATAGCTACACTGAGAGGGGTTTCCCAGTTGCCTACTATATGGGTATTTCATCTGGATCCTCTTTTCCTTGTAAGACATTAGAGACACTAGAGTTAGGATATATTGCATCCACAGCTGCTCTGTTACACCGCTTACCCTGTCACCAAAGAATAAAACAGTCTGTTTTGAGAGCATTTTTTCCAATCCAAAATGGCTGGTTTGTAATCCTTATTCTCCTTTTGGTGCTTAGAAGGGGTTGTCCGGTCAAGTATCTCCCTGGCTATGGAGGAATGCACCTGGGTTATCCTAACCTGCCTTTTTGAAGGCAGTGGTGATGCTTGTCCTGCTTCTGTCCTTCACAAGGGAAGTGGTTCAAAAACTACACTCAGCCACTTGAAGGTGAACTTCATCAGGCTCTAATGATTTGAGCACATTTGAGGTATCCAAATATTCTTTAAGTGGTTTTGGTCTCATTTCACCTGTATTCCTACAGGTTCATTTTAATTATCTTGTTGCAATTTAGTTTTTTTTAGTGAAGACAAATAAAAGGGACACAACTTTTCTGGCTTCTCTGGATGAGCTTTTGTTTGACCGTTTTCTAGTTTAAATAAGAGACTTTCATTTTCTTTCCTCTTTCTTCAATATTGACAGCATTTCTAACACGTTTTCTTATTGCCTTTTGTGTCCCCCTGCTAGCTGTAATTCATTTTGTGCCTTAGCTTTGCAGCCTCTATCGCTCCATGTTTGATCTGTTTGTTTATACTTGTCTTCAGAAATGCCACCTTATTTCCATTTGTGGTACAATTCCTCCCTGATTTTCAGCCCAGCCGCACAGGTCTCCTATCAAGTCTTATTCTGAATTCATTTGTACCCAAGGTGCTTGCAGATTTATTCTCTTTAACTTGTTCTTGCAGTTTGCCATGGGTTACCATTTATTACCAGATATTTGAATTCCTTTTCTCCCTTTCTGTCTCAGAAAACCTTCTGGCAGCTAATGGCCTAAACATTTCTGCAGTGTATTTGACAAGTAATATGTTAATCCCACAGACTGATATGGTTTTTTGTGCTAGTATTAAAAAAAAAAAAAAATTAGCTTATGTGACACATGGGGCTGTGTACACACTCAGGAAATATAGCTGTAGGATGCTGAAAATATTAAGGCATCACACTGCAGCAGCATGGGAGCCACGCACAAGGGATGGTGAAACCTTTTCTGTCTTCCTTTTGTATTACTCCTTTAATAACTTTGCTGCTGTGTTTGCTCTGCTCCCCTGTACAAGGCAGAATACAACAGGCTTCTATTGGGAATTGTCTGGAGATACCGAGGGCGGTGAGAGATACCACCAGAGGGCTCAGAAATATTCCTGGTGCCTTGAACGCAGGGCAGACTTGCAGGACTCAAGAGTGCGTGCTAGCCTGGTGTGCAGGAGACAGGACCAATGTGCAAAAGTCTGTTCCTTGCACTGCCCCCAAAGTTGGGTGTGCTTTTGGGTCACTCTTGCCTGTGAAATGGGCTTACCAAACCTGAGCTCCCCGGAGGCTGTTCATGGCACCTGAGAACTGTGATCCATGTGAAGAGCAAGGTTGCATGGGTATGCAAACCACTGGGAGGGCTGAAGATGAGGAGCTGGTCTGGGGCAGTACTGAGGAGGTACTAAACTGTTGCTTTGCCACTGCCGTAGAAGAAAAAGGGAATAAGGAAAGGGTAGGCCTTCCTGCCCTCATCTGAATTTTTGACTGTTGGCCCTGTGTTTAGCTGCTCAGTTAGCAGGAGTGAAATGGGATGCCTGGGGATCTTCAGCAGAAGCAAAGCCAGTCCACATGGGGGAATGTAGGGAGTAATTATGCTTCCTCTGCACGCTCTGTCCCTTATCTAAGTCTTCTCCATGTCTTGTTAGCAATAACTGAAGCCAAATTAAGGATCTGTGGTGTAAGCAAAGGTCTCTTTCCTGGTTTGTCAACTGCAGCCTTGGTTCCCATGATACCCAAGCACTAGCAGCAACTCTGTACTGGAGCTAGGGATGAGTTTATGGAGACTCCTTGTACCAATTGAAGATTCTGGGTGTGGTTTGTACTTCTGCTGATAAGAGAAGGGAGAATTATTTTTGAAAATTCTTTAAACACTTGCATTTCAAAGAAGCCAAATGTAAAGAAAGAAAAAAAAAATGCTTACATGGCACTGAGAATATACTGCAGAGCCATAGCCACTGAGGGTAGTTTATGGGAAGGTTGTGAATTTTGCTCTGTAATTGAAACTGGTATTGGAAGAATACTGATGAAGAGCTCCTCTATTCCCATGTGAAGGGCATGGAAGGAGGAACAACAGGGTACCTGCAGGGAGCTGAGCCCATGTAGCTGCAGGGGGAATCCAGGGGCTCCCAGCACAGCGTAGGATGCATTTGTCACATAGGGAGTCCTTTTGGATAATAGGAAGTAGAGACAGGGTTTGGGGCTGCTCCTGGGTGCTAGCTGTGCCCTCTGGATTAAACTGTTCCATAGGAAAAGGCAAGGTCATTCCAGGAAATTGGTGCGGAAATGAGCCCTGGATCACTTCACTCCTGGGATGGCAAAGAAATGATTTAACACAGTGCAGGCATCCATGACATCCTGTGTCCGGGGCTTTGCTGTGATGAGGATTTTAGTAGTTATGACTTGGGATGGATGTGTGGCTTTTCAGTGGAATGAGATCCCTGCAGAATAAGCCAGCATTACCACATCAGGAGGGAGATGCACGCTCTGCTCCTAAATCCGCAGGCTGTAGGGATATCTGGGACCTGGGATTTTTATTCGGCTCACATCTGTTTAGCATACAGTGCTGCACTGGGCTGGTGCATGTACAACAGCTGGGGGCATGCCAGACAAAAGGGAGGTCCCTGCCATGAAGTGCTGACAGCCCCAACCTGTGGATGATTTAGGCTGCACTCCCTGACTCTTCTTGAACTCTGGAGTTGCCTTTCCTGGTAGCCTCTCCCTCCCCTTTCTGCCCTGGCTGCACAAATGTGCTCAATTAGGGTTAACTCAAACTGAATGAAACTTCATGCCTGAGGTTGGAAATCTTCCCAGTCAACTCACCACAGCCACATAGCATGGTGGGAGACAAGGCGAGAGGGGAGATGAACGCTTTTCAGAGAAACGAATCCAAGGAAACTTTGTTCGCTTTTATTTCTGCAGGAGATGATCCCCCCAAAGGAGACTTCCCTGTTCAGAAAAAATCCCCGGTGAGTGTTACAGCTGGTTTCCTTTTCTTTGCTTTCTGCTCAGCTTGCTTTAAACATTGCAAGATCTCTCTGTTCTTTCCTCTGTTGTGCTCTGGCCAGAGACAAACACCCTTTCTTGCAGAGGGTTGAAATAAGCATTAACAACTTAAGGCAAAAATCCCTCCACTAGCCTGCTTAAGTTAAGAAAGGGCGGCTTAAAGGGAAAAAATGAACTGTCCGAATGTTTGGGGGAAAAGGGTAAAGGTTTTGATTGCTGGCTTTTTCCTGTACACTACTTCCCTTGTGGGAAAAACTGACTTCTCTGAAGTGGAAGGGGGTGTCATGTGGGAGGGAGGAAGCTGACCTGTGGATATGCTCAGTTTGATGAAACCCAGCAGGGAAGGGTCCCCAGGTGCTGCAAAGCAGAAGGAAGGGCAGGGATTGAGCACAAGGCCACTGATGTGTGTTACAGAGCCCAGCTGTAGTGCCAGAGCCTCAGGTTTACATCTTTGACTCTGAATTAAAGCCAGATTCAGGTGAATATTTTGTTGCCTTGCAGCTTTGATGTTTATGCAGGTTTTCAGGCTAACTCTGGTTGAGTGCTTGACCCTTAAAAACTGTACGCTGTATTGTGCTTGCTTTGACTTGCAGGCCAATATGGGAATAAAATGCTCTTAGAGCTCACAGTCATGTCATTAGCAAGCTGACTATTTAACTAGAAATTTTAAGTACTGTGCAGACATTAACTATTGGATATCCAGAGCTCCTGTGCATTTTGCAGCTAGTCAGCAAGGAGAGGGGAAAACAAATGTCTCCTGTAGCTGGTACTTTAAATAACCTTTCCTTTTTTTCTAAAGACACAGACTACCAACTTCCACAGTATCTTTAAGAGCTCCCTAATCCCACAGATCCCAGGCTTACAGTGGTAGCTAAGCACAGCAGACTACCTGTGTGCTCATGAATCCAGGCTTAGCCTCTTTGCTTTTGCTGGGGCTCTCTGCTGAGCAAGGTCCTCCTCCACAAAAGTGAGTAAACTGCATCTGGCGCTCTGCATGGATGAAAGCAGCCCACTTCTGGATGTCCAGGCAGGCCACAGGCAGGTCAGTGATAGAGCAGAGAGAATACATGAGGGTCTCTGCGTATGCCGGTGGAAGTACCCCTGCTTGTAAGTCGTTGCTCTGTGTTTGGAAACACTTAGGGTTCTGGCTCAGGTGCTTGGGGAGGTTTAGCTGGGAAGTCACCACCTCCCACTCTCCTTTCCCTGATTGCTCCTGCTCATCTGTAGGAGATGCCCATCCCAGAGCAGGAGTGGCTGAGATAAGTCACTACCAGGTTTTCTGTCACTGCAGGTCGCAACGTGGTGTGTGATGCCCTAAACTGCTGCAGCTAAATCCAGCAGGGCTTCTGCATTGGGTGTGGAGGGGTCATTTCAGGCAGCAGGGTTCCCGATGCCTGGCCATCTGGATTTGAACAGTCACGCCCTGCATCTCCATCAAATGTTATTAAATCTCATGAGTACTGATAGCGAGGTTTGTGAGAGAGAGGAAGAAAAATATCCCTGTTACACAATTTTACTTCCAAGTTCAGAAAATGTGTCCAAGCACCCACAGGAAACATAATTTGCCTCTTTTGGCTTTTCTTCTTTATTATGAAAAACTTGTTAGAGAAAGGTATTTTGTGTGTGCATCTGTCTGTGTGTTTGTGCATTTACAGCTTGTATATGCCACCATTTTTAGGCCAGCCTAAAAGCAGGAGGCCCCATTGCGGTTTCCAAGGGAGCCCACTCTGTCTTACAAGCCATATGCTGAGCATGACGGTTTCAGAGTAAATAATAAGTGAAATGGATAATTACATATTTACTCAAGTAAAGTAAAGAGGCCAAGGGTTTCTTAATAAAAAGGCAGCCCTTAAATAGCGAGAGAAAAATATATTTTAAAAAAGGACAAAAATATTTGTCTTTAGAGATGCTGGGCTAAGGTTGGAAAGTGTTTTTTGGTTTGGGTTTTTTTTGTTGTTATTGTGGACAGCCAGTCTTTTCTCTTTTGTTGCTCTTGTATAACATTGAGCAAGACAGCATCATTAAGCCAGACTCTTTAAACTTGATGCCATTGCTTTGGGAATCCAAATAAGCTCAGGTCTCGGTGGTGAAATAAACCTGAATAAACGCATCTATTTTGGTATCTGTATTTGCATTTGGGATGCTGGGAAGAAATACAGGAATTCATTATTTCCGACATGAGGCACAGAAATGCATGTGAAGAGTTCATCTCACTTCACTGGCCCATACCATGGCTGCTTAAAACCATAAATATAAATGTAGCTGTTAATATCGTGCTCCCCTGCCATCCCTTACCAAGTGCATGGCCAGCCCCTCTCTCCCACTAATTGGCAGAGGCTGGGCAGTGCTGTGAAAACCTGCTTTCCCTGTTGCGAGGCAGTGGAGCTAAGCAGCTGGAAGCTGCTTAACTTGGACTGCAAGAGAGAAGGAGGCCCGCGCAAGGTCGTGCCAATACTCATCTGTTTAAATGCCTTGTATTTCACTGGAAAGTGCTGATTTTAGCTGGAGTAAAGTCAGATTCAGTGAAAGAGTGGCTGTGCTCAGGCATGTTTGACAGTCCCATTGCTGTTTTGTTTAGTTTTGATTAATAAATTGAATTATCCATAGCTATGCCTGTGTTCTTGGAATACAAAACGGATGCTGTGCCTGAAGGAGGGTTGGACACGGGACTGATGTTCTGCTTCAGTGAGTGCAGTGGCACAGTTTGGTGCAAGTGAGGTGCAGAGATTGAGGGCAACTGTCGCACAGGAGGGAGCAGCTTCACGTGGAAGCAAACAGCAGCTCCTTGGGGTCTACCAACTGCTGAAGCAAGGTCTGGTAATAGGAGAGGGAACAGTTTTGGGGCAGGGTAGTAGCTTTATGTGAAGTGTAGAAGAAAAGGCATCCAAAGGGGTTTTGCATTGACTGGAGAGGCAGTGGGACTTCCACTAGAGTTCCTGGAGCTACGAGCATGGTGGGCTGCTGACAGCCCACGAATCCCCATGGCAGTTGTTACTGGGACAATGTCAGGCAGACCGATTCACTGGGGAGCCTTAATCAAAGCAAGATAGGTGTGGGGTCCCCTCCCTCCTTTGAGTCCAACCCACAGGCCAAGAAGCAGTGGGTGCCTGGTTTTTGGATGGGACTCCTCTCCACCACCCAAGCACTGTGGGGGTATGTTGCTGAGATGAAGGCTTTCACAGAGCTGATACATTCTTATTTGTCTCCCACAGAAACTCTGTGGTTCCAACTACCCTCTAAGCATTGCCTTCATCGTGGTGAACGAGTTCTGCGAGCGCTTCTCCTACTATGGCATGAAAGGTATGTGTCCTGTGTCTGGGATGTGACTTTCCCATCCTTGGATTTCTGTACATGCTGACCTGGTGTTCCAGGGCTGTGCTGTATGTGGTCTCAGCTATTTTTCAAAGTAAATTAATATTTTGGGATGCAGGTATGAACAGTGTGTCCTAACATTGATACTACACCTGATCTGAGCAGAAGTTGGGACTAGAAAGCTCCAAATGTATCTTCCAGTCTAAGTTTTTATATGATTCTCTGTCTCAAACCTGGTTTTCCAGTGTGTGACATCTTTCATAGTTGTGTGCAATCAGCGTATTTGGGAATTGAATCATACAGGTACCTAATTTGCAAATAGAAAACGTGCATAAACAGAACTACAGGTTATGGTAAGATAAGCTAGAAAATATATTTTCCAGCTAAACATAAATGTTTATGAGGAAAGAACGCCTGATACTCATATATCTCATTTTAGCTTTTCCCATGTCAGGGATTATGAGGAATAGGTCTGAAAAACCAGATCTTTCCACAACAGTGCTCATAGCTGCTAGACAAATCAGTGGTTTTCTTGCCACCATGATGTAGTTTCCTGCTGACCTGCAGAGATATGCATTAATTATCTGATGTGATTTGCTTCTTTCCTTGCAGCTGTCCTGACCCTGTATTTCTTAAGCTTCTTCCACTGGGATGAGAATCTCTCCACCGCTGTGTACCATGCCTTTTCGGCACTCTGTTATTTCACACCTGTCATTGGAGCCATCATGGCAGACTCATGGCTGGGGAAATACAAGTAAGTGAAGACACCTCTCTAATTCAGACAGCATACATCTACACCATGCAGCCTGTGGAAGGGCAGTGCTGTGTGTGCTCCCAGTTTTGAGCTAGCTCAGCGCAGCAAAGACACGCTTGCGAAGGTCAGCTCCTCTCTGTTCACAGATGAACAGCTGATCTGTTTGCTCTTGCTATTCTGTGCTCCTCTTTCACCAAAGGGCCAGTAGGCAACAAAGGTGGAACAAATTAAATGTCACAAGCACACTTTTCCTCCACTGTCCTTCCCTACCCACCTTGAGGAAGCTGAGGTGTAGGGTGATTAACCCTCAGCTTGCCAAGATCTGCTTCTCAGAAGGATTCAAAGATGGTGAGGAAGCAGTGTCATCCTCTAGACCTTGCAGTTTCAGATGAAATGTCACTAACTGTACTATACTTATGCTTTACAGTGTAAGGAATGTGTGAGCACACCCATTTTTATGCCAGAGAAACCTGGCTTCACTCAGATCATGTCCTTGAGCACATAACCAGGTAAACTCAATAAGTTAGGCAATCTTCCCTTACACTTGTAAATTGTGGAGCCGTCATCTGCCCCAGAGTGGTAGTAAGCAGCTGGAGATAGGACTTTCTTTGCTTGGCACTGTTTGCTCATTGTCTGAGGAGTCTTGGCTGTCAGAGTGATGAAGTGCAGCTGAACCCTTCTCTAGGACTAAGCACATCTGGCAGAAGAGTCTCAACAAGAAAAGAACAGCTGCCTTATGCCTTTCCAACAGAAAGTTCTTAAGGAGATATCAATGTTCTTTTTTCTTTGTGCTCAATTTTAGTCATTATTTTGCTCCTTTGAATGAAAAAAATAACAGTGGGGGTTTATTAACTTCATTATTTAAGGTCACCTAACAGTGCTCATTGGTATTTGAGGATATCTATCTTGCAGCATGATGTTGTGAGAAGGGAAGTCCTTACGCAGATTTTTGTGCATTAGGCAGGAGACTTTCCCTGCAGTAATCCCTATGACTTAACGGGAGGTGGCTTTTGCTGTAGTAGCTGAACCCTGGCCAATACCAAGGACAGAATAACAGGTTAGAGGGGCTTTTAGGAATGATCAGATCTGGCTCTAAATTAGCTGTTGCAACCAGGGTTTGGATGCATCAAGGACTGCTTCTGTGCTCAAAGCTCATAGGCCTTCTTCTAATGCCTCTGTCCTAACAAGTCCTTCCATTCCCTCTGTGTGTGTCATCTGCATATAAATACATAGACATCTTTTAATCCTGAAGGTGATGAAGGTAATAGAATACACTCAAGAGCCTGATCCTCCTAGTCAGATTTCTTCTTTTCTTTCAAGACATGGGAAGCAGATAGTTGAGTTCAGTCCTTCAGAGGTACTTGGGATCTAAACCAGACTTGTAATGGGGAAACCACACTCCTGAATTGGATGTGTTAGTCAGGTGGGTTGAACATGGGCAGCAGTCCCTATAGATGCCTTCCAGCCACTTAGGCACATGCTACAAAATGCCAGTTATTAGTAATCTGGAAACTGAGTTGGACCTGAACAGTACTGTTCTATTTGCAGCCTTCCATGCATGACAGGATTGGAACATTTTTAGTTTATTCTGCTCAGCAACCTCTGCAAAGAAAGTAGGAGCTATCCCTCCTTAATCTGAACCTATTCGCCTATCTCTTTCTTCCAGTGCACTCAGTGTTGACACGAAAGAGTTATAACTGTCTGCTATACCAATGGTATGAACAAACCAGTTCCTTGTGTGTCTGCCAAGCAGACCTGACGTATCAGGAAGCACAGGCACATTCTGTTTTCAGATCATGCATCACCCAGCACCTTCAGTCACTGCTGTTTGCTTTCCTCACAGGACGATCATCTACCTCTCCATTGTGTATGTGATTGGCCATCTGATAAAGTCAGTCGGTGCAATTCCATCCCTAGGAAACCAGGTGGTTCATGTGTAAGTAGCTGTTGAAGCCACAGCACTGTAGTAGGTTGTGATGGTAGTTGGTTTACCCAGGACTGTAATTTGTTTTGCCTCCATCAGGCCAGAAGTTTGGGGGCTGTGCATGGGTTGCTGTTATCGGGGAAGGGTTTGGGATATCTGAGTAAGAACAGAAGGGCGGATCTAGAGTGTGAATGCACCAGAAGGAATTGGAAACCACCATAGAGGCTCTAAGCCCTTTGAGACAGAGACCTCTGATCACCTTTCCCTGCTATAACATACTGCTGGAATTTGGTCTCCTCTATCCAGCTGCCTGCACCAGGCTCATTCCTCCCTCATTTCCTCACCAGCATAGCTGCCCAGCTCAGCAAGATTCCTCTGTATGCATGAGAACAGAAAACCAAAGACATATTTTCTGATGTGACAGAGGAAGGGTCTGACTCTTCCATAGGGTACAACCCTTCTTTCCCTCTAGTTTCTGAACTGTTAGGTTTGTCAGAGTAGTTCCCCTGCTGGTGTCTCTGTAACTACCAAGCTGGTTATGCCTGGGTGGTCACAGCTCTAAAAATACACACATGCAGGCAGGAGCACATCTCATTTACAGAACAGTTTCCTTTTATCCCAGACCTGGCCAGTCCTGACATTCCTGTTCCCTACAGATGTAATCTGTTGGGCCAACAATGGTATTTTGAGGAGCACTGGGAAATAGAAGGTACCCAAGAACGAGCCTAATTTGAACAGTTTGTCTGTGCTTACCCACACTGGAAGGCTACAGGAAAAGGCTTCTTTTTCCTTTGTGTTTTTGGTTTTGGGGGTTTTTTTCCCTCAATTGATCTCTGCAATCTTTTGTTCTCATATGAGTGAAAAATAATCCCATGGATCTTTGATCTCTAGTATGTCCACTGGGCCTCAGAACAGCAAGAAACTGACAAAACCGCTTTGGTTAATTGACTGGTACTGAATGTAGAAATGAGGATAATTAATTTGTTTTTCGCACTTAGCTGGCTCATCATCACTACCCATGTGCAAAAGACAATGATACCAGAGGAATCATGGCTGGGTGACACTAAAATGCTCTCATAAGCACCGGAAAGGTTCTGCAATGGTGTTATTTTTGTTCTTGCATGAAGGGTCCTGTCTATGGTTGGTCTGTTTTTGATCGCCCTTGGAACGGGAGGTATCAAGCCCTGTGTCTCTGCATTTGGTGGGGACCAGTTTGAAGAGGAACATGTAAGATTTCTTTTCTTTCCTAAAATCTGCAGTGTTGTCTTACTTTATGAGGATGTTTATGTGATCAGATCCTGTCGTACTAGAATAAGGGCCAGTTTGCTAGGAAAAGATGTAGTAAGATGTGAGGTAGGATGGTTTACATAAGACTTGAGAGAACCTGGATGCTTCAGGAAAGGAAAATGACAGCAGAACAGGACTGATATTGGGAAGGATAGGTCATAATTGCATCAACTAATCTAAATGTTAATTGGACATCAGAGTAGTTGGAAAATCCTGTACCACGGAACTGTAGCCATTTCTGAACCAGCATAACAGGGGTGATTATAATGCACTGCAACGGAACACAGCAAATGAAAGAAAATTGTATCACCAGCCTATGCTTCTTTGGGAATCTTCCCTCAAATCAGTCATAGTCTGTCTTACATTATGTTCAGAAAGAACTGTAGGAAATTCCAGTCTTTTGAAAGTAGTGCTGGTACCAAATCTACCCAGAATGTTTTCTAGATATTCCAGAATGGAAAGTTCTGAAGAGTTGGGAGGATATTTCTTTTTAGCTCTGTTTGTGCTCTGCGTCCTGTGAATTGTAGTCCAGTTGCTTTGTGTCCTTATTCTCTATCATGAGTGCTGAGACCTTCACCTGCGCTAATCTCAAACTCCCATTATGCAGCACAGTGGCTCAACCAGGGATAAGGTAGTGCTTAAAGAAGTGAAGCAGGTCAGGAAGTACTAATCCTCAGGCAAAGTGCAACATTTTCAAACTGACCTGAAATTAAACACTCAGATTTATATTGATCTAACACACAAATAAAAATTTCAATTTTCTCACTAACAGTATTCAACTCGGCAACTTCTGTGCATGGCGTAAGTCCTCAAATATGTAAAAGGCCACTGCTACAAGAAAGTAAGTGTTGGGGTCTGTGATGAGTAGGCTTAAATTCAAGGAGGATTATTCAGGACTGACAGTAGGAAACATTTTCCAGAAATAGATCTAGAGAAGTACTGGAAAAGATTAGGACCCATGGGAGACAAACTCCCATCCATGGGGGCACTGAAGAAGGACATGAGGCTAATGGTCTGTCAGGAAAAGCACTGGTAGAGTTGGACAAGGGATGGCCCCTTGGCCTTGGACAAGGGTTGTGAGCCCCGTAGGGCAGTTTGCTGTTTGTCTTTTTTGCAATGCTCCAGCAGGTCAGCATTTAATGAATTAATAATATAGACTAGAATGTTTATTTTAAAATTTTGGGAAGACTTGTGCTTTCTGCACATGAACTGTGTGATGCTGAAGTGATGAAGCTTATGATTACTAAGGAGTAACAAAACACAGGATGTTTCATGGTCACTTGTTCAACACAGATCCTTCTGCAGGCACATCCATCCTGTGCTGTCAGTTGGACCTGGTGCTTTAGAGGATGCTGTAGAAGAGGGAGTAGGGATTATCTAGTGGTCACCAGCCTCCCCAGTTGGCACAACTCTGACCAAAAGTAGGGTGGCAGTATAGTGCACACGCTCTGGGAATACACTGTGTGCATATTAGCATGTGGGCATCGCAGCTTGCAGTGCCAATAGTTGTCCCAAAAGGATTCTAACAGGTGTTACAGCAGCATTTTCAGAAGTGCTACTTCTATGAATATTAATGATTAATAATGTTTATCCAGCATCTTTCAATTACCACCTAATTACAGTATGATAATATGTACCACTTATCTTCAGAGTGTTTTATAGACTTCAGCTAATGAATCTCAGCACCCCAGTCAGGCACATACATATTATTATCCCGAACTTACAACCACAACCGAGTTACAGAGGAAAACCTGAATTGCCTGTGGCTGTGTAGGTCTGTACCCATTCTCCAGCATTCAGACTACACCTCTCCAACACATTTATCAAATACTAAAGCTCAAACATTCACCTATGTGTTGCCTTCAAGAAAAACTAATTTAGAGAAAGAAAACTGTAAAAAGCCTTCTGATAAGGACAATGCATTCGGCTCTATTCATTCTTTTCAGAACAGAACGTTTTATATTTTACCATTTTGAAATGACTTGGCCTTTCAGAAGAAAAAAATGTTTTATGCTATGTGATAGGAAATTTAAAATTGGAATGAGAAGTTTTGATTTTGTGAGGAATGAAAGGTTTGGGGCCAACTAGAATATTTCTCCCCTCCGGAGTAATGTTTGAGAGGACTTACATTTTTTGTCTTCCACTCCAGGTAGAATGAAATAAGTTTTGAAAATTTCCAATGAAATGAAGCATTTGATTCCCTTTTAGTTTTCGGGACACCAATAAACTTCAGCTGAGCCCTTAAGTGCATAGTCTTAATTGTTCCATCTGGAAACTAGGGATGTGGTAGTTCTGTATATAAAATGAATAAATAAATTGACCCGGCTATTCCTACGTAACACAGATTTATGTTTTGAGGTAAATGCACACCATCAGTCTGTTTCTTTTAAGTGCTTTACGAGTGTAGTAGTCTTGAGTCTGCCGATTCCAGAACAGTACTACAAACAGCGATGGAGACTGATTCAGCAGGAGGTCAGATAGGAAAAGTAGATTTATCTGCAGGAGATTTCCAAGCATCCTTGTCTATGGATTAGGAGTCCACGCTAAAAATGCCTGAACAAAATATTTACAATAAGTTATATGAATGCAAAGGCTGCTGTGCATATTAATTAAGGACCAAAGCTGCTTTCAAACAGCGTGATATGGTGTTTAAGGTACTAAATAGCTTTCCCGTTGTTTCTTTATTTTCCGGTTGCCAAGGAGATCAGGATTATTGTGTATGGTACCTTTTCTCAAATTAGCTAATCCAAATCACGTTGTTAATGTATGTCTGCTCCAAAGATTAAGAAAATAGGGAGGGAATTCCTTTTTTCTGATCAGTGTAATTTGCAAGCTGCTGGGTCATTATTTTTGTACTTACTTCTGCTTTTCTCTGATCATTTTTTTCCATCACTGAAATCTGAAAATGTGTGAAATAAGATACCCCAAATTCTTTATGCATCACTATCCTCTTCTCTTACCAGCACATTCTTTTTGGTAATTGTTGCTCACGTCAAGAGCTGCATGCTTGAGTTTTTCTCATCTCTCAGAAATTCTGAGTTGCTCAGACATGAAAGGTTAGAGATATGGCATGAGAATCTGACTAGAAAAGGGCAGGACTGTGAAGACTCTACTGCACCACCCATATCAAGCCATGGCAGGGCTACTCTGGGAGTGGGAGAAGTTGCTGAGGCTGCTCATTTCTCTAGATTTCCTTTTGATGACAAATAACTAGTCACAAAGGTAGAATGAAGAAGACTAGCTTAGCAGCAGAAAGTTCCAGGTAATCAAAACCACTGGTAAGGACAGAAATGGAGTATGAGAGATAGTAAGACCCAGTGCCATTTGCTATTAACTATGGGAACATGCCATAAAGATGATTATTATAAGGCTTATAAATCTTTTAATCCAGGATAAATAATTTGAATAATGTATGGATTCGATTGCCTGGGACACACTAGGAAATAAAATTGTGGAATACCGAAAAGCTCAAGTTGATAGGGTCTTCATAACTGTGCTGGGGCAAGGCAAAAAGCCCTCAATCCAAGTGAGGGCACCCCCAGGCTCCTTGGTGAGCGGCAGTGGGAGGCAATGGGGCTCTCGCCCTCACCATCCTAGTACCTGCTTCCCAAAGAGACATAAAGAAAAGCCCTCCCACCTGCCCACCTTCCCTGCAGTAATTCCCTGTGATAAGAGGCTTCTTGCCATATGAAGCAGCAATATTTCCTGTTGGCTGCACCATCAGTTACAGGAAGTTTTGTTTCATTTTTGATTCCTTAAGAGCTGTCCTCTTTTAGCTGCCTGCAATTCTTTACATTTTCTCCGGTTTTCTAGCCTTGTGAATATTGTTGTTTTGGGGAGCAGACAACAATAAACAGGACATATTAGAAGGAGGGGGGTAGAACCAGGTCCCTGAAGAGCTTCCTCACACTCAGCTAAATTAAAGCTTCTCATTTAAATGATGCTCAGGTCAGAGAGATGTGGCTCAAGATACCCTAAGGAGCACTCTGCCAGGCATCAATCCATGTCCCAAGCAATTTGCCCCTTACCTTTACAGGATCTGGTGACAGCTGGGAGCAAAGCCTAATTACATATGGAGTATATTGGCTGCCTGGCCTTGGGCTGTCCTTAAATTCTGGTTTCACCAACTCAAGTGTCCTATAGCTGGAGGTAGAGATGAGCATGATCAGGGAGCCTGCTCTTCTTTTTCCACTCTGCTGGCCCACCCAGGAACAGGAAGGAGGTTTAGCACTGTGTATGTGCAGGCAATTGTGTGTATATGTGTCCCCCACAAGCAAGGAGAGACTGTTCTCCATTGAATGCCCTCACACATTGCTGCAAAAAGAGCCAAACTCTGCATCAAGTTCTTGATTCCTTCCAAATTATGAATTATGCAGGAAAAAAGAAAATCAACAGGAGTCCTTCGACTGTATGATTTATAATATGTTACAACATCAGTTAAATTCTGAATTCTTTCTGTTAGTTCATCCCTCCATCAGTCTCTTGAATTTGCTCCTGTAGATTTAATTTACCCTATTCATTTGAGGTTGACTGGCCTCAGCTTGGTAATCTCCTGTCTGATGGATACCTCTCATTTGCTGGCATTCTCTCACCTATGCCCTCACTACCAGCTCCTCAAAATACACAGGTTTCTTTTTCTATTTCTACACAGGAAGGGGGTTTGGTGGGGTGGAGGGGGGGGCGGAAGAGCTCAGACATGGGAAGAAATAATGAGCTTGTCAAACTGTGCCAAACTGGATTCAATTAGGTGACAGAGGATCTGAATCATGCTACTTGTTCTGAATAAGTAAATGCTCTCCCCTTCTTCCAATCTCACAACAATCCTACAAAGCAGTGGCTTTTCCTCTGAAATGCCAAAAAGCCTCAAAGCACTTCTCAAGTAACGTGAACTGATTTGTGTGAGCATTTACCATCACCTGGATGTAAGCTTGTTTGCTTAACATTTTATGCACTGCGTGTCAATATTTACCCAGCCTTCCTAACAAGAGAATTGATAGTGTTCAATTTGCAAGCCCAATGCTGTGCGTTAGCTGTGACATTGATATTGTCTTCTCTTGTTTTAGACCTCGGAGAGAAGCAAGTTTTTTTCCATCTTCTATTTATCCATTAATGCTGGAAGTTTGATCTCCACGTTTGTAACTCCGGTATTAAGAGGTCAGTGTTGATTTAGAATAAGACGATAAATTAGCTGCCCTCTGACTACTCTGCTGTGCGTAGTTAGGCTCTTATGACAACTGAATGGCAGAAATTATATTATCTGTGGAGTGGCTGGTGTATTGCATTTACGCCTTGTTAATCCTTCTGTAGCAGCACAACAGATTTATAGTACTAGCAGACAAGTCACAGAAACTATATTTCTCGTTATATTTCAAAGTCTGCCTGAACTGTAGAATTAAAATATGAAAGGTGGAAGGACCTGTATGGTCATCTAATCCTCCCCATTGCCAGTGAAGGATTATTCCCCTGTCTTGCCTGCAGATAACCTATGGATGGGAACTGATCTCTGCTGTCCTTTGCAGGTGTCAGGGCCAAAAAACGTAGCAGGGATGGTTTTGAAGTCCTGCCTTGTCCCTCCCACAAGGTGCTGCTGACTTCTGGAGGGATCTGTCCTGGCACCCAGGCGTGTCTGTGTGGGTCTGCTTGCAGGACTGCAGCCCTAAGCAACTAGCCCTGAAGACAAAGAACAGGCCTATGCCCCATTTAAGACTTACTTTATATTCTAGCCAGCTTGCACAACCCCTTTTAGTCCCCAAGTCTTGCTAGACTTACTTCATTGTGTTGCAGTGCCTAGAAGCCAAGGGGATTGGCACGCTCTAAATACAGACACAGAGGCAGAGCAGCAGGCCATAGGCAATGGGGATAGGGACAGGGACAAGGTAGCCCTCACATTTAGTGGCAATCTTTTTCATTCCATCCCATGGCCTCCAGGAAACTTTCTTTCTTCAGAGTGATTATTTTAACAGGCCGTTCATTTCACAAGGCTGCAGGCAATTGTGCTTGTCTCATATTTACACTATGCATATGGACAAAGACAAATGGTGTATCTTGGGTTCTTTCTTTCACTGGTGTCCCCAGGTCAGCATTCTGTTGGGGTAGGGATTTTGCTCTATGTAGTCAGTGGACAGATTCAAATCCTGTCCTCTTTGAACATCAAAACCTGTGCCAATATAGCCTAGCAATAAACTAGTTGCAATGTAGAAATGAGGTGGAGAGGATGGGGAAAGAGGAAAATTTTTTGCTAAGTGTGAAAGCTTTTCTTGGAAGAGCAAGAAATTAAATTCACAGGCATTTGGCAGAAATATGGAATATATAGTTTTAGGTGGAGAAGTCCACAACATTTTGCATGTCACAAGTTCACAGCGCTGATAATGTCTTGCTACCAGCTTTGTTGGATTTCAGCTAATTTGCTGAAAATAAGTAAATAAATGCTGTGCATGCACACAGCTATGCAGCTGACCATGACTGCCCAGGGACAACAAACAGGAATAACTGAAGGCTTCATAGGTTGCTTTCCTGTTAACTGTGTTGACTTATTTTAGCCATTTTGTTATTACCTCACCTAAGAATGCAGAAATTTGTGGCCACTGGCACACACACACAGACCCCACTGCTGGCTTGCTGTTTGTAACTGGACTTCTGAATTCACATGGTGTGAGACTGACCTGGTCCAAGGGGCACAGGGTTTTGGTGAACCATAGCTCAGATTGATCAAAGCCATACTGTAACAAACCTGGCTTCCTGATGGGTTACTGCAAGACCTGAAATTTGGAGCAGGCTGCCTCTAGTGAGATTGGAAAGATGGAAAGAAAGGGAACTGGAGTTTTAAGACCAATCCTGTGCTCCCACGTATATAGTAGGGGTATTGGCTTCCACTTTGTCCACTGTAGGTTGCTATGAAGTCAGATTCAGGTTTTTAGCTCAGTAACTCATGCAGCTGGCACAAATAACATGGAAAAACGGTACTAGTTACTTAGATGTAGGCAAATACAGAATGGCGTCAGGTTATTTTAAATGTTTCTTTCCCAATTACAGTTCCTACTAGTTCTTCCTTCTTATTTGTCTGCCCATTCCCTGAGACTGTTCTCATCAATATCCCATTATCAACTGCTTTTGCTGGCAGACACTAACCCTGCTTCCAAACTGTCTTCATCAAGGGAAGACAACTCTTTCAAGGAGATTCAATTCACAGAGTCAAGCACCAGCAAAGATTTAAAGCCAGGGGAAGCGACTGATTTAGGGGAAGCAAATCAAAGGCCCCAGTAGCATAAGTCTGACTGTAATGAGGTGCTTTTATTTCTGACTTCTTTTTCAGGGGATGTGAAATGTTTTGGAGAGGATTGTTATGCACTGGCTTTTGGTGTCCCAGCAGCACTGATGGTGTTGGCGCTTGGTAAGTGAAAACAATAATGCTTGTAATAGAAGTTACCATTTTTGAGTCCATGGACAGATGAGAATTGAGAAAATGCACAAATTCACTAGCTCTGGATGGATACTGCGATGGGCAACTCAAGGGTTCAAGTTCATCCAACAATTCCACAGTTCAGAACAGCAAGAAAAATCACTAGTTCGCTTAGTGGTGGGCAGACCACGGTTTTGCTGCAATCCTTTATCATGATACTGGCGAGAGGGTGGTCTGGTGGATGTTTCACAATACAATTGCCTTGCTCTATAAAGCAAAGGGAGGCACCAAAATGATTCTTCAGATGGCTTGCAGCTTTGCCTATGAGCAGGCTTGGCCTTTAAACTGCAATCTGAGCAATCCTCAGAGTTCCCCAGCTTATAGAAGAGAAGCTTAGCATGCCACTTCTAACCTTGCACAGGCTTTTTGCAGCTTGGGGCCATCTTTAATGGCTCAGACTTTTGCTTCAGAACCTATGTGCCGCAGAAGGAGCTGAACGAGATGTTACTTTATTCTGAGCTGTCTCACTTTGCTTGGCTGAAGTAATTCCCACAATTACAGTGACAACTTATTATTATGTTGCAATAAAAAGCCCTTATTGTCCAAGTGTCAGGAGGCAGCTGCAATCGCCCTGCTTCCTAAAGCTTGCGTCTTAGTCCCATTAATGTTCTTGTCAAGATTTCTCCTACAACTCTTATAAAATACTCAGTAATTTCCACATTCTTACTGTTACTCTGGTAGCCAAAACAGAGGACACCCCATTAGCTTTAGTTTCACAGTTGCAAGCTGCTGAGGGGAGCAGTCCCCTTATTATGCTGCATTTGAGAGGTTTTGACACAGCATGGGGTGACTTCTCATTTAGTTTGTTAGCTTAATTGAGAGACCAAGCAATTATGTGATTTCACACAACATCTATGATTTGAAACATTTGTCCCCCAGAGAATGTGAATGTTGCTCTCTCCCCTCAAACTTCCATCAGAGAGAAGAATCTGGAGAAGTGTCATCAAGCCATAGCTAACATTACAGCAATTATTTTCAAAAAAGTGCGTGGTCATGGGCCTGAGAAGCTTCTTTTTTCCCCTGTGGCTTGTTCCTATCAGGTTAAGGCAGCACAGGCTCCTCGGTGCACCACTGTGTGATGAATGTTTCTAGCAGAGTAGTAGTTGCCCAGGGGAAAATGGACGTGTAAATATTGCAGTTTCAGTGAGGGCATCAATCGAAATGTGTTTTTAGCTAGTGTCCTGCTGCCAGATTCCATGGCCTGCCCGGCAAAGCAGCTCTGTGTTCTTTTGTGACATGCTAAAATGCTCTTGGAAGTGATATATTTGACTATGTGAGCAGCATGCAGAACTGGAGAAAATACCCTTTCAGCCCTGACTGGCCCTCTCCCTGTAATGATGGAAAGCAAGGACAGATTTAGAGGCAGAATGGAAATCTTAGAGCAAGATTTTCTGGGTTGCTTTAGCTTCTGAAAGGTGGGGCAAGATTGATACTATTTAATTCCAAATGCCAAACCTAATGCAGGAACCTCAGTTCCCAAAGGAGTCAATGGCATCACCAGAAGGTATTTCAGCAAACCTAATGAATCACCTTTTAGAGGCACCAACAGGTCCACAGGGAGATACTAAAAATTAGGCAGTGCAACTACCCGCTCTGGGTGACTTTGGACATGTGTCTTTCAGTGCGATTCACCTAAACTGACTTCAGAGGTCTCTCTGACATTTCTGGAAGTCAGAACTGGATGCAAAGGGTCTTCCTAGTCAGAAAAGAGAAACGGTGAGTTCCTTGCAGTGTCCCAGGCCTCCTGTGTTAGGATAGAGGTGCCTGCTTTTCTCCGCTGGCTGTGGACTGACCCAGACAATTGGGTTAGTTTAAAAGGTTGAGGTTGGTTTGTTACAGGGGTCTCATGCTCAGCTTTTATTGTGCTTCCCCCTGCTAATGTCTTTGGAATTGCAATGTGCTCGGAGGCTCTCAAAGAGCAGGACAAATGGTATGTAATCAGATAGCCCCATCTCTGACAGGACTTTGAAGCCTTGGTCCAATATTCTTTGTGCTTTGAGGGAGGAAACCAAGACAAAACAATATCTTAAATTGTATATCCCTTTGTGGAAACCATAAGTGGAGGTAATTTCTGTTAACACCAGTGTGTGATGCAGTGACCTTCATGGCAGTTTCCACTGAGGTGTGTGTGAGATGCAAGTACACAGAGCCTGTGTTGGATCTGGATTGATTCTCACACAGTTGCAGTGAGTCAGGGCTGATTTCCAACATCAGGTGCAGCAATTCAATGTGGACTGTATTTTAAATTTAGCCTACAAAAAGCACGGATGGATGGAATTTTCAAAGCTTTGACTCCCAGCATGAATCAGATGTGGAGGTGCCTGTTGTGCCAGAGCAGATAATGAGAAGATGACGGTGACTTCCTAGGGATCACACTGCCTCTTGTAGGATGTTGCATTTTCTTCCATTTGAAGGGATTAAAGGAGTCCTGTGTATTTATTTTGTTAAAAGTGCAATCCTGTCAGCCCCAAGGGCAGAGGATTTCTCTTGAATGCAGAGGTGGGGGATCCTTACCAGAAGCCAGTGCAGGATTGAGCCTCAGTCATGTGAATTCCCACTTGGACTTTAATATTTTTCAGTTGTGTTCATTGCTGGAAGTGGACTGTACAGAAAAACACCACCACAAGGGAATGTCTTACTGGAAGTGTGCAAATGCATCGGCGTAAGTGTGTGTTGTTGTCTCTTTCTCATGCGTGACTGAGGTTGCAGGTCAGAAAAGTGCAAAGGGAAAAAAGGGAGGTGACATTTGGAATTCTTCTGTATGCTGCTCCTGGATATCTTGCTGATGAGCTGTAAGGAATAAGAAACACATTTAGGTCCTAGCTTATTCTTTCAACATTTCAATTGTTTTTCCTTAGTTCCATGAACTGTTAAGCTGATGTTAGTAGAACCACTAGTGGCAGATGCTGGTGGAGACTGAACTGAAAGGAAAATTCAGAAACTCACAGAGTATCAGATATATGACTAAATTTTTTTCAGCTAAATAATTTTACTGAAGTTTCAGTTCAGCAGACAGTAATAGTATACATTCATATTATGCACATTCAGCATGTTCATGTAAATGCAAGAGACACCTGCTGAAGCTGGATTATAACCTTATCAATTATTTTTCATAGTATGTGAGCTGAATATAGTTTGTGAAAAAATACTCTTATTATTAGATAGATAATGATGGTTCTTTTTCAGGAAGCTGTTGCTAGCAGCAGATGTTTTCTTTTTACCTAGGTCAATCCTAGTGACAGATTCACCTTGGGGAAACAGGCCAGATCATAAAGATAGGATTTCTAAGTGAGGTCTGCCACTCTTTTTGTGAGGACGGCTGTGTCCAGCATGTTCAGTGACTGGAGCACGCAACATAAGTTACAAATTTGGTGTTGCTAAACTCTCCTCCAGTGAGAAACCGACTTGAAAGCTGGGCTAGGAGTGAATGAGGCATGGGCTGCACCAGGAATATGCAAAGAGAGGCCTACAGAACAAGAAGGGAATGAGAGTTCTGGTTTTGACATTGATTTGGATAATGAGGCATTTCCTTCCCGGCACAAAGCCCTATAGAAGCCCTTTTTAAAAAATTTCTTTATATTTCAACAAGTATATTTCAACCCATCAGGTGCTTTTTGGAAGAGAACTGAAGAAATTATCTTTAAAGCTTTGCAAGGTAGCAGGTTTTAAATCAAGCATGAAACAGTCTCTGGGGGTTAGTGTCAGATTTGTCTCTGAAAGAGAAGCCCATGATGTAGTTCATTCCCACATCATACATTTAATCAGTTAATGTCACAGAAACTTCCCTGAAGAGAATTGGTCATAAAGCATCCAATCCAAGATTTTGGAAGTGTCCAACAAAACCATCGCAATTTTCTGGTGCTGCTTACATTTTGGGATGGGGAGGGCAGCCTTGAGTTGGGAATGTGACAAGTGCAGGTACACTGCGAGGGAGTTACTCACATGTTTTTTCTCCCTAGTTTGCTATTAAAAACCGGCTGAAAAACCGCTCCCGTCAGATTCCGAAGAGAGATCACTGGCTGGACTGGGCGTCAGAAAAATACCCGGTAGGCGATGCTCTACTTGGCAGGTTTGGAGGGGGAAGGGGGGAGATGGGGGAGACAGACTGGTCTGGCCACACCACTCCTCACATGGACTCTCATTTGTCCTGTCCCGTTCCACATTTGTACTCTCCTGACCCTTAATGGACAGTTTAGGTGCTGCACGGAAATGCAGGAATGCATATATGTCCAAGATCACGAATAAGTGCCATGAATAAATGCCATGCAGAAAGAAATAGGAACTCTCATGCTTTGTGGCTTTTGAATCACTTGTTGGCTTTTCAGCCCCATCTTACCTTTTTGCCTGTTCCCTTTATAGAAACAGCTGATTGGGGAGATTAAAATGGTGACACGCGTTCTCTTCCTCTTCATACCGCTGCCAATGTTCTGGGCCCTGTTTGATCAGCAGGTACAGTACAGTGCACAGCAGGTGGCCCTGGGTTTGCACCCTTGTCCTTCCAGGGTAACACCAAAGCACCCTGGGAACACAGAGCGCCATGCCTCCTATCAGGTGTCCAGGGGCTTCCTAAGGCAGTACCCACCATCACTGCTGGCCATCCCTTTGCAGTCCTGCTGTGTGTCTAGCACAGAAGAGTGAGAAGGAAGAATGTGCCCTGCCTACTGGAAGGTGTTATAGGGAAGGAATGGATACGAAATAAGACCTCCAGCACTGTTGTCTTCTCTGTCCGTATGTTTTCCAGTCCCCTAGGACATCTTGAAGGCTTCACAACTGTCTGTTTTCTCCTTAGGGATCCAGGTGGACTTTGCAAGCCACAAAAATGAATGCTGATTTTGTAAGTACCTAATGTCACTGGGGCTGGTAAGACTAATAGTGACAACACTACTCTTGCTTTTTAACCAGAGTCTTGCAGTACTAAGAGCATCTGCTTGACGAGTCTGGGTGAGTTGCACTTTTGGTGATTAGAAGTGAGAGGCTCTGCCCAGCCATGTTCAATTCATCACAGCACATTCTGGCAAAGAAAGAGGGCTGGGGAGCCATCATCAGCCTGCAAGGTCAGGAGTGCTGACCTACTGGCAACCGGTTGCTCTGTGACCTTGAGCAGGTAGGGTTTCCAGCCTGATACCCCCACTGAAGACAGAGAAGTTAGGGAAGGTTCACACAGCCCTTGTAAGGCGTAACTAGAGCTAGCGCAGTTGTATATTTCTGCTCTGGCTTATTTGGCGATACATTAATGAAGCCTCTCAAAACTAGCAGGAATCTTGTGTATAGAGTACAGATGTGATGAGGATTAATCAATTAGTAGCCATAAAGTTTTTCAAAGATGTGAATGGCAAAAGGTGGAGGATGCAGTGGCAGATGAATGTGGCTCACTTACCTGCCTAAAGGATGCCACCATACAGGGCTGGTTTCCAGACATATATGTTTTAACAGGCCATCTAGATGTTACCTGTGGATGGTCACATAAGATTTTAGGATTTTAAATGCACCTTTTTCAGTTTATAATTGATTTAGAGACCCAAATTTGAGCCTTTCTATGTGACTCCTGTTAAAAATTGGGCTCTCAGCATGGGATACTCATTAGGCTTAATTCAAATGAGGCACAAAAACCCCCTACACCTTGGATAATATTTATCCACCTCGGAAAGACCAAACAATGAAAGTTCACACAGTCTTTGATGTGTATCTAAAAACTTTGTTTTCTGCTGTTTTGCTCGCATGCACTTGGTGATCCATTAGCAGAAGATCTAAGAATCACCAGGTGTCACTTATTAATCTCACCCTGATGGAGAAGGACATATTAAGGTCTTTTTTGTCACACCAGCTTGGATAGATTTTTGGCTTGTGTTTCAGTCTCATCTGCTCTCCACTGCTGAGTTTTCTCAACTCATGAAGGTGAGAATTAACTGCAACATTGAGGTGACCCCACCATTAGGCTGTTTGGAGTTCATGTTTTGTAATATTCCATGCTTTTTCTCCTCTGCATATAAAGGGCTTAGTCTGGAGTTAAAAAGGGAATAATTTAGTGTGAGGTGAAATATTCGCAGGCTTGTTTCCTAATGGCATATTTGTATAGTGTGCACAAAGTAGCAGGAGAGGATGTTTGCCTGCTATTTTTAATTGCAAGACTCCTTTGCTATGACTCTCCACTCTCCCAGGAGGCAGCTGCTGTCAGAGACAGGCAGTCATTCTAGATTCAGCTCAGGACAAGCCTGGCAGACAGGAGACAAACCCCCACAGCAATTTCTTGGAAAGATACTTTTTTTCCTTCCTAAATTTCCCCCCTCTTCTCTTTGTCTTAATTTCAAATGAAAAGCATTGCATAGAGTTCAGACAAACACTGGCCCTTCCCTGGAGACAGCTCACTGGTCCCTTTTAGGGACTGGAACCCCTTTGTCCATCCCTCTTGACCTTGCCCGATTGTGGGGGCTAGGTATGGTGATGCAAGGGAGGACTCTTGGCTCAAACCAAGAAGTCACAGTTGACCAAACCCCATTAGGTGCCCTCAGCAGATGGAGGGAGGAAAGAGGTGTTTGTGCAGCCCACTGGTTCAGGGACGGTCTTTTGTTATACTTTTGGGGTGCCTGGGGGAAACACCAACAGAGCTTGAGAGCACTCACTTTTAGGATTTGGGCTGTTCCCCTTACAGAAGCAGGAAGGGGGGAAGCTCTAAGCCCAAATCCCATCTTGAGCACTACACTAACATACCTATTCTTCCTCCTAGTTCATGGCTCAGCCGGTCTGAAAGATGGGTCTCAGTACCTGTCATAGGCTGTGTGTAGCTTCCTTCCGCAAAACTATTATCATCAAACACTGTGTCCTTAGACAACAAGTGTCAAGAGCGTGAGCTCTGCTAAAGCCAACATAAAGCATTTGAGGAAATCACCTTCGCTGCTGAGGCCTCTACTGGACTGGTTTCTTATTTGCCATATGCACTATTATATTAGGTGTTTATGAATCACTTGGAATATCTTTTTGTTTCAGGGAATATATGTCCTCCAGCCTGACCAAATGCAGGTAAAAGATACTACAGGGTAGGAAATAACACTTTGAAATGTATTTTCTTCTTCTCTCTCATTTTTATTTTTTCTCGTGGGACCAGTGGCCTTTCTCTGCTCCTATTGAAGGTACTAGGAGTGTTCCTGCTGGCTGCTGTGGTGTGGACTCTGCCTTATTGCTCACTAGCTGTTTTGCAAGCTTAGTCTTGGGTTTCAGAAGACCCCAAGGATGTCCTAACACGCAGGTTGAATCCTGCAGAATAGTGCAGAAGTGTTGGGAGACATGTCACTGTAATAGTTCTTGAACTAGTGCTGGCATGTGGAGGATACAAGCTGTGTCTCCCTTTAGCATGCCCCTGTGCTGGGATGAGTGTTGTACCTGAAATATGTTTTCTTCCTCCCTTTCGCAGGGCAGATGAAAATGTGAAGGCTCCAAGACAGTGCCGTGTTGTCACAGTTGATTACAATTCTTATGCTGAACAGCTCTGTAGAAATTCAAAGCTGTTCTGTTCCCTGAAATCTTCCTTTGAAACTGAAACAGCATTTCTCTCTGCTTGTTCTCCGTCATTCTCTATTTTCTTGCTCTGCCACTGCTGGCTGGCAGACAAGCTCTGCCTCTCCCAGGAGAAATTTAGCTCCTGAGGGATTACCAAACTGTGTGGAAGTGCGAGAAACTGCCAATCTCATAGAATAGTGTCCGTTCCTCTGGGATTTTGCTGAAGTCCCAAGATGTTTCCATTATTGCTGATTTGTTGTAAGGTCCCACCACAGCACCGGAGGTCACCTGCCTCTATTGTCAGTGGGTTTTGTACTCTTTAAAAACATAATGCTTCAGTTCTCTCTTTGGGGGAACTGGGCCAGTGATGCTTGCTTACCTCTTGGAGGGGAGGATATGAACAAAATGTATTTGTGCCTGTGAAAACTAAATAGCAGAAGCTGTCAAAGTGCAAACTATGATTATATTTTAAAAGGAGGTTTTTAAGTGTTTGTTCATGTCCTTTCTGTAATGGAATTATTTCTGGAGGACAGTGCTTTATGAGTTTAATTACTGAAAGTTGCTTTCTAGTCACTAAACTCCCATTCTTTTGTATTGCAGTTCTTAAATCCACTTCTTATTCTTGTCTTCATCCCAATATTTGACCTTGGGCTCTACCCCCTGGTAAACACGTGCAAATTTAATTTCACGTAAGTACTTGGAGACAATGCAGATACTTTGGTGCTTTTTCTTTTGCAGCAAGTGTGCAGAATACCTTTTTCACAAATTTCCGTTCACCCTTCCCAGTACTTGCCTCTACTTCAACCCCAAGGGCATCACCCTCTTCCACAGGCCCTGAAAATTCCGGAGGGGAAAATTCAGTGATGTTGGATTCTGCTCTATACAGATTTTCCCTGAAAGCAGATATGAACAGTCCCTCTTTGAATTTGATCAACATGTTCTTCACCTTATCTCCTATATCTTTTTTTATTACAAGACACAAGCAGTAAGTATTTTGTTGTCCAGGGCATGTAACCAAGAGACAACATTTGGATTTCTAACCTGGATTTCCCACAGCCCAGTCAATCTGGAATGTGAATCCAGACTGTTACAAAGAGTGGAGATCGCTGAATCTAGAACCAGAGTTGTTTCAAATCTCAACCGCTCGGTACTTACTTTGGACCTGCCATTATCGACCTATTTTATTCTGCTTTATATCAGATTGTCTCATGTAACTCTGGTAGAGTTGCACTAGTTTTGCTCCAAGTTCATAAGCAAGCTCTTTATTCTCTAGGAATGTAAATGTATTGGCATGAGAAATAACCCAGAATGATGCCACAGATGGTCAGAAACGTTGATGACACAAACTACACTTTTTTTCTGCTCCTCATTCCTGCTGCTAAATAGCATGCTACTTTTCTTTTGCCTTTACCAAAAGGGACTTGAAGATACATCATTTCTAGTCCTCCTTCCAACTTCACAGGTTAACATAATGCCACAAGCTATTCCCACTAGAAGAGCTAGGAACAAGATAATATGAAACTTGCAAGCAAAGAGCTTTTTTTCATGGCATATCAGTTTTAATTGGCCTCTGTGCTGGCCTCATACAGAATAATAGAATAGTTTTAAGTGAAATGATTGGCAATTTAAACAGTATGTCATCCCCAGTGCCACCTGTTGGACAGTTTATTACATGGTTTTGGCACATCTTTGGCTCTGAGGAATGGTATTCTGTATTTCAAATTACTTTTTTTTTCTTAATGGTACCTGTTTCATTTGCTCCATAGACCTATTAGGAAAATGGCAACAGGTATGATCCTTGCAGGGTTGGCGTTTGGACTCGCAGCTGTTGTAGAAGTCAAAATAAATGTAAGTATAGCTCAAGGGATTCCTCAAAAATACTTTCTTTCCCTGGGGTGTTTTTATTGATGCCTGTTAGATAATCCTTTTAACCATTCTGTTCCTTGAGCATAATTTTTAATGTGTTCTTTACAATTAAGCGCACCAATCCAGTTGCTAATGATAATTCTTACTTTGTCTACTTTTCCCTCTCTTTCTCTCTGTCTGTGTTTCTTTCTCTCTCTAGTCTTTGCAGTTTTGCTGTGCCGGTCATCTGTATTGGTCTATATTCTAGATTTCCATCGTCAAAATGCTTGACAGACATCTAGTTAATGCTAGTGATTAATTCCCAAAAGGTAGTCTGTTCTCTCTCCTTTTTCTTGCTGTAGCTTGCTTTATTATACTCTCTGGGGTTTTTTTGGTGTGTGTGTGGTGGTTTTGGTTTTTTTAGTTTAATTACTTTCCTACTTTAGTGTGGGGATGTGGTTTTTTACAAGCCCAATTTTCTCCAGTGAGGCAGGTAAATGCAGTCAGTTCCATAGTCACAGGCATTAGGGACTGCCAGGCATCCCCAGACAGGATGGCAGCAAATCTCCTGTAAATTCGCTGTTAGTCCCTGCAGATTTGTTCTATTTGTTTCTGGCCCACGACCAGCCTTGCGCACACTTTGGCTGACCTTTGTCTCATGGAAGTTACTATAGGATTAATTTTTAAAGCTTCCATGTATACTTAAAATGTTCTGTTAGAGCGGCTGGCACACAGCCCTGGATTAACATCTGCTGGTTCCTTGGGTGAATCCACTGACAAATCTCCCGATGAAACGAGACTTTGTGGCTTCAGCTCTCTTCTTTCTGATCTCTTTACGTGAACAAAGAAATACTCTCATTGCCACCACCAGCAGCTCTGGCTGAGCACTGAAATTTTGCTCTGGCTGCAGGTGATTCCTCTGGGCAGAGGTAAGGTGAGAGAGAGGTTCCCCCGTGCCTGTGCATGGAAACTTTACCCTGAAGGCCACTAAAAGCTCTAGAGAAGAAGGAGATAGGGTGGCCTACCTTGGCTTGGCTGTGGGTAGTGCAGATAAAAAGCCGCAATAATGGAATTTTCTGGATAACAGTAACAGGCCTGTTGGTCCGGAGCAGCATATGGGTACAGGAAAATCGGTGTTGCCCTGTCTTCTCTGACAGTGTGTCTCCCCACCGAGTTAAGTTCAAACTGCCCTGTCTGCAGTACCCAAATTATAGGATGAGGTAGAAAAAAAATTAATAGCTCTGAAGTATTGCTGGCAGCTACTTGAAAATAAAGTGAGAAAAAAAGAAGCTTAAAAACAAAAAAATCCATTTTAGATCTACAGGTAGTATGAGGCTGACACTGATTGATGTACTCTTTCTAGGAAATGATTCCTGACAGAAAGAGATATGTCTGTGCTGGAGGCATCGTCTTTTCGCAGAAAACAGGGAATAAGATCTATACAGTCAGCTGTTAGATAGCATGGTGTCAAGTGATGCAAAAGCACCGATTAGAGGTGTGGAGCTGGACTGGGATTTTCAAAACTACTTAGCTTCTGGCTTAATTCTTTTCCCAGTCCCTGACTGCAGTGGAAAATAATTATTCTGGTCACTGCTTTTGAAAGCTAAGTACAATTTTTTCCATTCTGATATGGCAGTTGGTTAAATCCAGACACTAGGGAGCCATATAATGAAAGCAGTGACATTGTTCTCCCTACCCAGCAGTTGTGTAGCCTGTATGCTTAGCGGTGCGAAGAGCAGGTTTTGGGAGGAATGATAGGTTGGCTATTGAGCTACTATGAGGAAACCTCCCTAAATAAGATTTATGTTCAGTTTTCTCTCAGTGCAACTTCTGATGAGGAAGGGATGGAATAGTGTCATTACAGAGAGGAAGACTATTATGGCTAAAAATGAAGAGATATTAAAGTGCTAATAAAGCATATAGATGGCACTTAAAGCCTTTTACTTTAATTAGGAAACTGATATGCCTCAGCTTGTCCCAGAAGAAAGTTTAATTCGGGTCCTGAATTTGGCAAAGAACCCTGTTCAAGTGACAATCCAAGACCAGGACCTATTTCAGCAGCCTGTGGAGGCTTTTCAGGTAAGCATATATGTGGGGCTGGAAGGCCTGACTTGCATCCCATTAAAGCGAGGGTGGGCTCTTTTCCAGGCATTTTCTAATAAAGCCTGCAGATACTAGAGCTTGTTCTCCTCCATGGCCTTAGAAGTGCATGGGAATAGCTCTAAAAATGGAGCATATTATCTCTGTTGATGAGACAGAAATGGAAAGTTTGGAGACATATTTCCATGGTAAAGGAGAAGGAAATGGCTAACTACATTCACCTGTAATTAGGAATAAAGGATAATTGTCCAAAGATGAGCATGTAAAGACATTCAACTTGTGTGTCTCTGTGCTCAGACCAGGCATTGGTGCTGGGATCTGGATGTCATCTGAAAAGTGTTTATCTTCAAAGGAGGAAAGAAATGGGAAGGCAGTTAACTAGGCATGGGCACCAGGTTGTTTCCTTATTTCAGCTTCCATGTTACTTTACAGGTCAGGCTAGTTTGCGACTCAGCCCAGCAGTCTGTTGGCTACCAGCAGCCTGCCATGTTTTAGATGTGATCCCAGTGGGACTGAGCAGGGCCAGGGAAAAGGGTAGTTCTGTGGGCAGAATGTGTTCCTTGACCTTTGGGTTGCATCCAGAAAGGGAAGGTACTCCAAGCTCTGGCTTGACCAGCCCAAAGTCAACATAGCTCCTTTGCTGCAGAAGACAGCTCTGACTGTTAACTTTTTCTTTACGGGCTCCCTTGAAGAGAGGATAGGGTTGCACTTAGGGTCAAGAGTCGGATCCTTTCTCATCTGAATAAAGTGTAACCAAGTTTGTTTTTTCCACAGAGCCCAGCTGAGTACTCAAAATTAATATTGAATGGAGAGCAACAGAGCCTTCGCTTCACCCTGCAACATCAAGGATTGCCTCTTGCTTTTAACTACACTGTGAAGGAAAAATCAGTATACAGCTTAATTGTTTTTGAGGCAGAAGAAAGCCTATCAAGCCACTTAGTGAGTGTGGGAGTGAAGTGTAAATACAGTATTAATTCAATGGCTGTGATGATACAATGGGGTAATAGGCTCATTAATTCACTTGCTCAGTTGCAATGTCTGTCTGATTGCTCTCAGATGCTCTAAACCTGACTTCTTAGCTAGCGGCACTAGATCAGTACACATTTCTGCTGGTTGATTAATAGAGGCGTTATGGCATATGAGAGTTTCTGGGCACGCTTTAATCCAGTGAATGCTGCAGTGGGAGAGCAGAGTCATGCCTGCTAGGCAGCAGAGCTTGAGAAAGCTGAGGAAACAGAGCTGGAGATATTCCCCAAAAGATGGTTCTATAAAGCAAAGATGTTAAAGAGGCTCTAGGGCAGGGCATGGAGTAAAAGCATCAGAGGAATGATTCCGGGTTTAGTTATTGCAAGTGTTTAGTGAAAATGCACAGAAGGGCCATTTGTTTTGCTGAACAGAATAAATGATTAAGCTCATTTCAGGCTCTGCAGCAGAGCCAGCTGCGTTTGGACTTTTGTGTATTGCTGCAACAATCAGAGAGAGGCATATGGGATGTATAGGGCTGGATTCTGGTATCTTTTACATGTAGCTGTATCCTAAGGAGCTCTCTTGAAATGAATGGTGTTATTGTGTGTTGTGGCAGGTGTGTAAATGCCATCAGAATCTGTCCTCATGCTAAAATACCAATTATCTTTGCAGTTCCTGAGCCTCCTACCTTGCAGGGTTGCCACATGAAGGATTCAGTATTATATAGTAGAAATCACATAACTGTTTTCAAAAATGAGGAGTTTAAGAATTTATTTATTCCTAATATTGGGGGGTTTTGCTGCTTTATGATTTAGAGCCTGGAGCTCATTATCACACAATGTTACTAAGTTTCCCTGTGACCCTGATGACTGTGTGCTGTTACCTTAAGGAATGGATACTCGTACAGTGATTTTTCATCCTCAAGAAGTGAAAGCCTGCAACAGGCTGAAGCAAAGCAATCTCTGAGCTTCAGGAAATCTCTGTGCTGCACTAGCTATCTAGCCTGTGCTCACCCTGGCATGGGCAGGCTCTCATGCGCTGGGGAACAGCCGTGCTGTTGGGTGATGATATTGACCTGTCATTCTCAGCTGTAGATAAAGGAGGTGTGGAAGGCTGCGGTAAATGATAGTCACTTTTCCAGCACTGCAACACCAGGAATGCATTGCCAGCATCACTGCTGTGTTGCAGGGCTTGCCCTGGAGTAGCTATGGCTCATGGCAGCCTCCCTCACACCGGGGTTTGGCCCCCTCGCTCAGGTGGGGGTGCTTTCCAGGAAGGATCCAATCTGAAATTGGTTTCTTCTCCTTTGTGGGCTGTAGAGTAGGCAGGAAATGAATTGGAGAGCTCTGGGGATCATCGATGAAAGCAAGTAATAATTTGGCTGGCCTGCCTGTAACAAACTAGAGTGTTAATCCCCATTTGTCTCCCACAGGGAAAAAAAAATGTTATTATTTATTGTTCTGACATTTATTATTCATTGTGACTATTTATTATTTAGCGCATACATTATTTGTGGGTCAGCATATCATATTGAAGTGCAATAGACATTTTACAGGTATATTGAAATTCTGGATCCTTGGTCTCAGAAGCTCAGGGTTTTAACATCAGGAAGGAAGTGTGGAGAAAGAGCTAGAAAATTGTAAGTGAAAGCCAGTTTCTGAAGGTAGATTCAGTCCCTTTTGGTTTGCCTGGATTCTGTCTGTGGACGGTGCAAATTGAAATTGCCCTGCCAGCTTAAGTGGACATGGCACAATTGCAGATTTCTACCAGCCAAGAACCTTGCTGTGTATTCTTTTTTTTGTGACATGCAATCTTTAAGGCAGGGCTGTGTCTTTACTGTCTTTTTTTTCAGCATTATACACCAAATAGGCTCTCCTCAATTGAGTGTATATCATGTTAACTACTGAGCTGATGCTCTAGCTGTGATCTCCAGGAGAGGCACTCTCATTTCCCGATGTGTCCAAGCGGGTGGCCATTTCAGGGATGTGTCTGCAGAGAGTGTGAGCACAAACAAGCTCAGTGCATCTTTGTCTTTCCTGCTCACCACATGCACCATACAACAGTTTATGAAGTTAGGGAAATATGAGTTACACATGATCAGAATAGTTACCTAGTGGTTCCTCTTGGCTGTAGGCTACTGTGAAGTCTATGAGTATGCCAAGAATAAAGATCTGAAAGTTAGGCAGTTGCAGGTTTTGTAAGTAAGGTAAACATGAGTGAGGCACTCATGTTTAGTTGTAACTAATCATTGAAACAGGCTAATGTGGATAATGCTCTCTTGCTATCTTCAGATCGAGGTAAATACTTTTTTGGTGGGTGTTACATGCCTCAGTAGAAGGGTGACTGAAACTGTGTAGCCTTTGCTATGCAGGAGATGAGGAAAAAACAGGTATGATCTAATCTTAAGCCCTTGGTGGAGCTGAAATTTTGCCACTGACTTCATTGTACTAGGACTTCACTTCTGTGGCCTGATGTGAAGCTTATGTCTAAGTCCAGTTGATTTCCATGGGCTTTCCATGGGCTACAATGCGTGTGTAACTCCACAAACACTAGTATTTTCTGCTATACATTGTCATAAGGCAGTGTTAATAACTATGTTTGGTTGTTTGTTTTTTTTTTTCTTCTTCCCCTCTTTAGATTACAGACTTGGAAGCAAAGCCAGAAAATGGTTTGGCAGCTGTTAGGTAGGAATGGGGTTTTTGGAGGATTTGGAGGTGGTTGGGTGAGGGGAAACTGCTTTTGTCTAATGCAAACTGTAACATAACCCAGATGTTCTCAGGTGGGAATCTAGTCCACACTTTTCATGCAATACTCAGGTGTCAGCTGGGGAGGCTTGACATCGTGTCACCTCCCATGCTTGCCATGCAGAGCTGAGCATTATTGCCGCTTACTGCCTAAGCTGATGGCTTAGGGCTGAGATGGCAACGTACAAGATCTCCCTTGGAAGAGTTCATATCACTCTGTCCCACCTCTTTGGGAAAGAAAGGAAAGAAGCAATCTGGAAAGGAGCCGTTGCCATTTGTCCTCTGCAAACTGGCCAACCCATGACATTCATTTATCCCACCCAACCTCATGCACAAATGCCTACTAAATTGGATACAGCAACAGTTTTACATCCTCATAAACAAGTCAGCTGGGCATTAGGCTCTGCTTAAGCAGCTAGTCTGCTTTCCTAATTTGAGCTAGTTCATGAACAGTCCTGTGCCAGTCTGTGCTGAGATGCCATTTCACTGAGGTTAAAGTTACCTCCAGACCTATACAAGGCTGCTGAGATGCAAAATAAGATTTGCCCAAAAAAAAAAAAAAAAGTATTCCAGCTGGACTTTCTGGAGGATTTTGGCAAGCTGCAATTAAAACAAAACAAAACAAAAAAACCCCAACAACCCAACCAAACAAAACCCCCACAAAAAACATTAGATAGTACAAAACAATGTCCAGCTGCCTTATCTGAAAGGCTGTGTTGACAGAGCAGGAGAGCAGTATCTCTTCATAGCTCTGTGCTTGTGAAGGCTTCTACTGACTAAGCACCACCTTAGAGACTTGATTAATACCTGCAGTCAGGAATGTTTTATATTTTCCTGTGAACATTTTTGACAAAATCCCCAAACTTTCTCTTCAACAATCTGTGAAGAGATTTCACTAGGAAGAAACTATTTTTCCACTAAAAAGTTACTTTTGCTAAGCACTTGACTATCTTCAGAGTTTTCACCCCCATTTTAAGAACTGCAAACCGAAATACTTTAAACTATAGTCAGATCAAATAAAAAGTTTGGGTTTGCTAACAATTTTTGGGTTGTCAAAAGGAAACTGTCTTTTGTATGTGAAAAAAAACATATAAACACTGGATGAAAAAACCTAAACCTGAATATTCCCATGAAAATTTTAGTTTTGATGAAAATATCTTATTTTGCTAGAAAACTCTTTCCTAGAGTAGAAACTCCTTGGAAAGTATGCCAACATGGTGCACACACTCATCAAGACACCCAATTTTATAGTTTGCTGGAGTGGGCTGTCCTCCCAAATAGCCACGGAACAATCTTTGAAGGTCTCTGAGAAGAGATTGCCTGGAAGTCCTAACAGACAAAAAGTGAGGGTCACTTTTCACAGGAGAGAAAGAGGGTAAAATTACACAGCAGAGAAGACTAATCCCATATTGAAAAACTAGGGCAAAAAATCAGGCAATTATTTTGGTAGCTTGCAGGAGAGGCTGTCATAACCTTATGGAGTTACAGAATGCTTTGGGAGAGAGAGTGCACTTCTTCTAAAGTGTCTGATATTATGCTTCTCCTGCCCTGTCTGACAACACAATGAAATATGCCTTCTTTGCAGATTCATTAATGGTTTGAGCCAAGATGTCAATCTCACCATTGACAGCAAACAGTTCATTGCTGTTCAGAAAAACTACAGCGCTTCTGAGTACTTGCTGCTAAAGAGGGACAAGTAAGTTTCCCTTGCTGTGCCGACAGTCCTTGTGGAGGCCTTTCCTTGGATACACTGGGGCTTTTCTTGGGCGAATAGCAAAACCTTCATTGCTTTGTCTTGGCATTTGGTTGTGGGGGCAGATGTTTGTAAAAAAGCAGAATTATCGGCTCTGCACAGAGCAGGTGCTCCAGTCCACTCGTGTGTGTGCAGAAGCACCGTGCGTTTAGTCTGCAAAGTGTCCAAGCCAAAGGAAAGCAAATCAGTATCTCTGTGTGTAATAATGCAGTTGAATAGGTTCAGCCTCCAAACAGTGTCTGGGATAGCTCCCTTCCTGTGGCTGTTATTGCTTTGGTAAGATCAAATCAGTAGGGACAAAGCTTGGAAACTTTATTCTCACGACATGGGTATAATGACATCCTAGTTTAGGCCGTAATCCGAGTTTTCTCAGAGTCAGGTATGGGGAATTTTGGAAACCCAAAAACCCTTTTGACGAAGTTCTGATACAGCACTTAACTTTCTCTGAGCTTTTATTCACATTGTGTGGGGGCCTGGAGGGAAGAGACTGGCCATTCCTGGGCATCTGTCAGCAGAGTAAGGTGCGACATGGTGAAGTCCCCTCTTCCTTTTGATGCCTGCTCTATTTTGATATTCTCTCAGACCTGAGCTCTTAGGGTGCTCTCAGGGAAAGGCCAATTCATATTCCACGCTACAGAGCGTTGGTATGTGGGCTGGTAACATCAAGTAACATTACATGGCTTTGCAGGCTGGGCTTGTTAGACAGGGGCTCCATATGGCCTTGGTTTGGCAGCATTAGAGTTGGCTCTTGTAGGGTATTTCTGGCATTTGCAGTGTTTCAAAACAAGCTTCATGGCTTTTCTCTGCATAAGCTCCATCCAAAATATTTACTGCTGCAATTTAGTAGGATGCAGCAGCCATTGTGGCATCAGCCTCTGTGGCATCTCACACATCCAAAATCAGAAGAACAAATATGAAGGCTAATTTGCTCTGCAGAAGGGAAACAAAGTGGCTTGCGGCTGCATATCTCTGATTTCCTGAGCCTGGCTAACTTGTCTGGCCCATAGTTCCTGAAGGAGTAGAGAAAAGTTTGGAAGGAAAATAAACCTGAGAGGAAAAAAAAAAAAAATTAATGCTGGGAAGAAGCAGAAACCATTTAACAATGTTAACAATAGCACAGGTCATTAGGTGAACTCCAGTCAATGCCTAAGTGTTTCTGGAAGGAAAAAATGGCAAGGAACTCTGATGACTGTCTGACATAAACATTACTGCAGCTTTACATCATATATCTTCCCTCCCCCTGTTGTAGGGGCATGTGTGATAGCTCTGCTCTGTGCTCTTTGTCTGTGGGACTAACTGGGTAATACTGTACTTCATCATTGTATCTAGATATAATAATGGAAAATGCATAACTGAAATGGGAGAATTCACCCTGGAGCTAGGGCTGCTCGACTTCGGTGCATCATACACCATTGTGATAACTAACGTAAGTGTCCCTGTGGCAGTGATCAAGCTCCTTCTGTTCTAGTCCCTGCCTGTGCTTTTGTTCTTGTGTTTGTCGCTTGCTTTCTCCACCCTGCAAGACCTGGGAAGTAGCCATCTGAAGGCAGTCCATTATACAAGGGCTAGTAAAAGGTTTTGGCATTTATATAAGCAAGGTAGGTGGGTATTCATTCCACCTTACACTGTGATCTTGTCAGATCTCATGGTTTAAACAAGAAGATCTTTTCCTTTATGGGAATCCTGCATGGAAAATAATCTGATCCATGGTTTGTGCCGGTCTCATGCCATCCTTGTTCAGTTAACATTGACCCAGTGCATTGCAAAGAGCTATTACGGTCTGACAAGAGCTGACTCTGCTTGTGGTCTTTTAAATACTGTACCTAGTGGTATCTCACACCTGAAAATCTCTGCAGAAACAGTCTGCTGTATCCTCGTATTTAATTTACTGATCGAAAGCCTTGTGGATTATGTGTAGGGGGAAGAAGGACAAAGTGTTGAGGGAGGAGGTCAGTGAGATTGTGCATCTGTTTTCCCTCCTCTCACTGTCTGTACAGCTCATTTGGAGCCTAGTGTAAAGTCAAGGCATGGTTTTTCTGAACAACCTAGCCCTGGTGGGTCGTGAGCACTGCTGAAAGGGTGGCTTCCTTTCTCTGCCTGCCAGCCTGTTAGGCATGCTGCTCCAACCCTGGTCCAGCTTGCAGAAACCACAGAGATGAACACGATCAGCTTAGTTCCTATTTTAACCTTTCCACTGCACAGGCACACAGACAAACCAGGTCTGACAGGACACACTGCTAAGCTGCCCTCTGAGACTTTGACTATTGTGTTGTGATGAGCAGAGCAAAGTGCTGTCAGCTACTCCCTGGCAGTAACATCTCCCTCTTGGGCAATTATTGTGAGCTGTTCATGTCTGCAGAGTCCAAATACGTAGGGGAAAAATATAGCTGCAAAGCACCTGGCTTTTTTTTTTTTAACTCCAGTAGCTGGAGTGGGATGCACAGTCCTGGAGGGAACAGGTGGATGCTGCCATCTGTGAGTGAAGAAATTTATGTACATAAAACACATACACACTTGAACCAATGTTGGCCAGACCCTTCTTCCATGACTGCAAGCCTCTTTCACCAGATGAGAAACCAAGTAGAGAAGTTGCATGAAGAATATTACACTAAGAATATTGCCCCAGAGCCTCTGGTAATGCAACTGAGTCAAGGCCAGTTGAGGTAGATGTGTCCCATGTTACTGTGGCCAAGGATTCCGGTTTGTGGCCCCATCTACAGAAGTCCCTGCTGTAGCCATGGCTGCTTGGGGGCGAGTCTGTGCTTCAGCCCTTCTGGACCCTGTGCTAGTCCTTTAATCTTTTTGACCCTCTGTTTTTCCACCTTGCTCCCTGTGGTTTCCTCCTTCTGTAGAGAGCTAGTTTCTTCAGACCAAGACAATTTTTAATTATTGCAGTGATTTGTACTGAGCCCTGCTCCTCTGCCAGGAGTGCTATATAGAAGAACCAAGAATGCAATATATTAGTCTGCTAATGTGGCTGAACTGTGATACTTAAATCATGGGGATGCTGGCTTCTACCCAGCCTTCCTCAGTGTACAGTTATAGTGTGGTGCTTGTGACACTTCTTTATGCGCTAAAGAGAAATGCACAGCTCTCCTCTCACCTCTCTTAGCCTGCTAAAATACAGCCTCTTGATTTGCCTCCCTGCATGGTGATTAAGTACATCTTATAAACATCCCTTGTATTTTCCCAAGTACTCTCCTTAAACACGGGCGTTTCTGCCTGAAGTCATTTCAGCCTAGTGTTTTCCTAGCTAAATCTCTCTCTGCCTCTGAGCCTCTGTGCATTGGAGGCAGTATTAATTACACCTGGGAAAGCAAACAGAAGGAATGAGGAACACAGCTACCGTAACTGTCTGAATACATCTGATACGGGGCGGTCTCTGCTACTCTTGGTGTTTCTGAAGTGGATTTATTTGGGTGTCACGATTATAGTAGCGGAGTTTTACAGTGCCCATGACATGGCAGCAGTGGACACATGGCTGCAATGATCATTTATCCTTTCATCCTCTTCTGGTCCTGGGGACAGCAGCAGGTCACAGGCTCTGCACAAGTACCACACAGGCTCTTCCCAACCCAACTAAAGAAGAGAGGACCCGTTGGTTTGCAATAACTCATGTAAGTCTTACAGTGCATGAATAAGCTGGGATCCTTCCATCCTGCCCCCTCTGTCCTGTGTAGTAGGAGTCAGCCCTTTCCCAACAGGCTTGGAAATGGCAGGGGTCAGACCCAGAATTTTGCTTCCAGGGCAGAGCTTTGCTTCCACCTTTACTTAAAACTTCATTTTGGTAAAGTTTCTGTTGGAGTCCAGGCTAAGAAGGATCTGATCTTTGAGCAGCTGATCAATGTGCCTTTATTTTTCTGTTAGGTTTCTGGAGGTGCTGTGAAGACATGGAAGTCAGAAGACATCAAAGCCAACAATGTCCATATGGCTTGGCAGTTACCACAATACTTATTAATATCTGCTGGGGAGGTGATGTTCTCCATTACAGGTCTGGCCTTCTCCTATTCTCAGGTACTCTACTTAAAGATTAGACTTTAGATAGGCTTCTAGTTAGGCTTCAGGATTTATCCTGCATCTGCCATTGACTTGTAATGCATCCTTTGGCATGATGCTTACTGACAATGTTATCTGTGGTTCAGCTAAAAGTGGGACTATAACACAGCTTGCTGGGTGCCCTCAAGCTAAATTAATTCATACTCTGAAGATACCTGTTCTCATTTATACTCAGGAATCTCCTTATCTGGTGAAGCTGAGAACATAGAACAGAACTGGAAAGAAGTTTATTTTAATGTGAAAGCTCTGAATACTGTAATATCAGTTTTTTTATCCTAGTGAAATATTTTGTGGTACCTATTTTCCAGTGATAAAAAGGCAAAAGTATCTCAAGGTGGCATGGGGGTTTGGAACCTGTTTTAAGCTGGGAGACTGAAGGGGTTTAAGCCTACATGAGTTTGTAAGAAGGGAGCAAAGGGTAAGGAATGTGCAAGGGAAGATTTGATTGTTGTCTGGGGAGAAGGTTTATGAGAAGAGAGGACTGAGACCTTACAAGATTAAAAAGCTGAACCTACTCAAATTTATCCTTGGAGTAAAGTGCAGCTGTTTATTAATGAGGGAAATTAATACAGTGGGATGATCTGTCATGGGATGTGGAAAATTTGTCATCAGCAGGAAGTTTAACATCAAGATCCAGTCCCTTTTCCAAAGGTGCACAGCTGCATGGCACCAGACTCCAAGCTGCAGGGCTTGTTGTGTGGCTCCCTGAACTTCTTGACTGTACAATTTCAGGTGATGCAGGTTGGGGTTGATCAGGGTCCAACTCTGCAACAACAGCATCTCCTCTTTCTTCCTGTGTCCTCCTGGAGGACGTTTTGAAAGCTCTTTATATTCAGCTGTTGAAATTAACCACAGAGGAGACTCTGCGGGGAGGAAATCCCACCATCTCCTCCTAGGAGACACCTACACCGGGCAGGACATTGCAGGGTGAACCAGGGCATAAAGGCACAGCGTGATACCCACTGACCCGGCCCTTCTCCTCTTTTTAGTCTCCAGCCAGCATGAAGTCGGTGCTGCAGGCAGGCTGGCTGCTCACAGTGGCTGTTGGGAATACCCTTGTGCTCGTTGTTGCACAGGCTGCACCAATGGCACAGGTATGGTTCGACTCTTAAAACAGAGGTAATGCTTTAAAACAGGCCTGGGTGGTGCTTCTGGATGTCTGTGTCCTGGAGGCACAGCTTTTCTGAACAGCCCCAGGCTCCTGCAATGGAGTGATGGCAGCCTGCACCCAGCTGCCTCGCAGCCAGGGTCCTGCATTGTCCT
This sequence comes from Gorsachius magnificus, assembly GCA_034008185.1. Classification (NCBI taxonomy): domain Eukaryota; kingdom Metazoa; phylum Chordata; class Aves; order Pelecaniformes; family Ardeidae; genus Gorsachius; species Gorsachius magnificus. The sequence continues at coordinate 13,407,607 of CM067085.1, read as the reverse complement.
CAGCAGTGTTCCCCTTGGGAGCAATGGCTCTCCCTAAGCCTCCCAGTGGCAGTAAATAAGTGACCTGCACTGCAGTAACATTGCTGGAGCTCAGCTCAAGGCAAGCAGGCTGTATTTCGGCCTGGAGCCTGGACGTGACGCCAGCCATGCGTTGCAGTTGCTTGCCGAAAGCAGCTTGCCTTCAGCCAGCCAGCCCAGTGGGCAGGCAGCCTCCTCAAGCATCTAGTTTGGGGCTTCTTCAGGGCCAGCTGCGTGTGGCACCCCTGAGATGTTGAGCTTGCATGGGGAGATTGTGGTGCAGAGCTTGTTTAATACAGGCTATCAGACTTCTGGGATGGTGGCATGAAGGTGTGAAATGGGGGTCATTTCTGGCTAACATGAAACTGCATTTCCCAAAGGCATCTTGTGGGCAAAAAGCCCAGGCAGGTATGTTCCAGTCAGGACAGGTTTGTAAGAAAAGATATAATGAAACTAGCCCAAACTAACTGGTTTGTTTCAAGGTATAGCACATATTCATAAATACATCATTTGTACATCAGTTTATCAGAAAACAGGATGAGAAAGTTTCCATCTTGGAGCAATCTTGGAAGCTAAAGAGTAATTTTCACCCAGCTCTTTAAAAAGCACTTGGAAGTGCAGAGAAATCCTCTATACAGAGTCTGGGGTCCCCTGACCTGCTGTTCTTTTTTCTTTCCTAGTGGGCTGAATTTGTCTTGTTCACTGTTCTCCTCTTTGCTGTGTGCATTATTTTCTCCATCATGGGATATTTCTATGTCAGTGTGGATCCAAACGACCTAGAAGAAAAGGAAGAGAAGAGAGAGACCTCAAGCGGAGGGAACATGATTAGTCTTGTTACTCAGAAAACAAAGCTCTAACACATGGGTTGGGATTTCTTTTTTTTTTTTTTTTTTTTTTTTTTTAGCACCATAGATGGGAGGGTAAAAGACAGTGGGGACAATGTTATTTTATTTTATAGCGTTGCAGTCTTTATTACTCAAAATGTAGCCACCTTCTAAATGGGACCAAATAGCCCTCTATAAAAGCAATGGGGGTCCTGAAATCAGAGCAAAACTCCCTGGGAAAGCTCCTCTGGTATTAAAAGCCCTTATAAGTAAATACAGTGTAATTAAAAACCTGCCCATCTTTTTAATAGGAATGCTTTCCTATGATTTTGTTTTAAACATATATTTAGGGCAGCAGGGAGGAAGGCTGGAAGGAATGCCATATGACAGCAAAATTTGGAGATGTTGGGAGAAAAGAATGAAAACCCAGTATAGGAATTAGGGAAGAACAGATGTTACCGACAGAAAAATTTTTAATGCTATCATGAAGGACTGGAAGTGTTACACACAATCCCAGAGGATTTCATCATGTAACTCTCCTTATGAGTATTTCACCCCATTATTGCATGTTATGAACGGTCCTGATTTATGACTTTTACCTCCAGGCTCAGAAGTAATAACAGGGAATTAAATTCTGCAGGCTAAAATATTCCCAAAACATTACTGAAGAAGATATGCGTGCTACCATATCTCTGATACCTATTTTTCCTAGAAGTTTTTAGCAACTGATGGTGATCTTTGATTAGACATAATTAGGGAATTGGTTTATGCTTTCTTATTTCAGAAATCCAGGCAGTTATTTGCCATCTTCCTATATATTAAGCCTTTATTGGGCACTTCCTTTTACAACACCTGCCACTGCAAGTTAGGATGTGGCTGATTTCTTATCTCATGCTTCAGTTATTCCCCATGGGGAGACACGTTATAGCAGTTTCTATAAAATTCCAGGCATCCTGCAGTGAGTTAAACAAAGGTGCACTTTATCATTTTTTTCAGTCTACAGGAAGAGATCATGGCATAGTAGATTTTTATTTTTCGTCCCTGTTTTTGTGTGTGTCTACCAGACTTTGGATATAGCTATTTTATCGGAATTGTGCTATAATTGTGTGATTTTCCTTGCTTGCATGAAGCTGTGGTTTCATGTTCTGCATAGAAGTAATTCAACCATTGCTGATCTAGTAAAACTCCTGAGAGAGAGTCCCTGCCTCCCCCTGTCGCTCCAAGGCTGCAGTTGTAACTGGTATGGCCTAATTTACGAGAAGGTTTGTCGTAGGATCTTCAGGTTCACAGAGAATGGATTTTAAATGATGCTTTCCTCTTTCATCTTGGCATTAGCCACAGGTGGTCGCTGATGCTCTGATTCAGGACATCATGAAATACATGTTTAATTTCATTCCTGTCCAGGACAATGCTAGGGAATATGCTTAACACCTCTGCTACTTTAATGTGCTGCCTCATGTGCAAGTGTCATCTTGAGTAAGACTGAGAAAACCCCACTTTTTGGCTTATAACTGGAAGACTCACAGCCTCAGATTGTTTCCTTTGTTTCCTGTCCTAAATGGTCGTGAACTTCCACCGCTAGTTCTGCATAAACTCCTGCCTGCTGTGAAATAGCATCTGGGTCTTGTGCCAGAGGGGGACCGTGGTCTCAGATAAATGACAACAGGCTGCGAGTGTGCACACAGAAACACTTACTGTGGTTCAGTCGATGCAGAGCCATTTATTAAGCTGTGGTGGCTGGATCTGGGCCGCTGAACCCAGTGACGCAGTGGGGAATGAAGGGCATTGAAAGCCATCTATTAGGTCATCTGACCTGCTCCTCAGAAGCCAAGTGAGGATTATTCTCTCTGTTCCTTTCTGGTATTGTTCTCCTGCTGTGATTCTTTGTGTGGGTTCTTTTTCCTCCAGGCATTGTTGTCTTCCTAATCCTGTTTTATGACACACTGCAAATCAGCTCAGAGGCTGCTGAATCATTCTGCTATGATGCTTGTTTGACCGGCTTCCAATTTGATGCACTAATAGAAAGCATTGCTTCCTCCCCCCTGCAAACAAAACAAAAATCCCCGAACTGAAGGAATGGACAGGCTCCAGTAACGCTGAACAGACACAATTTGGAATTACTGGAGCATTTAATTTTTTATAAGCCTTGAATTTGGAAGTATGATGGGGTTTGAGGGCATATGTGGTGAAGAGACAATTGAAAATTATTGGAGCACTTTCCTTGGGAAGCACTTGGTACGTCGCAGCTCAAAGGGGCATGAGGGAAAGCAAGGTGTCCAGAGGACATGATCTTTAAGACTACATATGCTCAAGAACCTCTTGATTTTTTACATTTTATTTCCTTACTGGCGGCACTACCAGAAGCTGTCACACACTCTGAGCTTAATTTAAAGGAATCATTCCAAACTCATAAAAGATACATTTCGGATGTCATCTGTATCTGCTTTTTAGACTCCTGATGCCAAATTGCCCCTTTCCAAACATCTCCATGTTCCAAACCATCATCGTAATGCTGGGGGGAGATAAATTGCAGTTCACAGTTGGGAAATTTATGAACAGGAAGGCAATGCTAATAAGGTGCTAACGTGGGGCTGGGGGCTGCTCCTGCAGCCCTTCTGGGGAATCGTTTGCCCCAGAGAACGTAAGGCTCTGTTCACATTTCTCTTCTAGCTGACACTTTTACTTCTTCCCACTGGCTCATTGTCACCTGTTGGAAGCTTTGTCCCCCTCTGATCTGCCTGCCTGGTTGCTGGTGTGATCCTTCCCCACCGTTTCAGCTGCAGTTGTAAAGCTTTGCTAATTGGACCCATTTATTCAAAATGCACCAGCAGTTTGGAGGGATTTCCACTGGGCGTGCTGACAAGCAGCCAGGAGCAGGCTGGGGGCCGTATGAAGAGCTGTCCCTGCTGTAGCTGGAGAAAGTGGCAGAATAGCACATTCAGCTATTCTCCGGCACTTCTCCAATTTTAGAGCCACAACTCCATCTTTGGAGCCTGTCATCACTTTCAAATGGACTCAAGACTGGGTCAAAGATTTAAGACCTGATTCTGTGGAGTAATTGAGGTCTCTTGGTTTTTCTTCCATATGGTCAGCTCATAGATGGGGCAATGCACAGCTCTTAACACCCAATTTTAGAACAATATTCCTTATTCCTCCTGATTCTTTGATCTAGGATCAGAGGGAGAAGCCAAAATAGTGATAGTATATGTAAAGCTGTGTGAGCCTCTATGGAGAAATCACAGCTGGCTGCCTGTCCAGCTTTGCCTGTCACTGAAGGAAGTCTCAGGTGTTGGTGGAGTTTGCCCTGCAGCAGATTAGGGAAAGCTCACACCAGCTGTTTTGGAGGCTGACCTACAGAAATTATCTCCAGCTAAAGGACAGTAATGAGCTGGTGGGGATCTGTAGGTATGTTGCTGTACAAGCCTTCATAGAGATTGCAGGTGTTACGCTTTGCTGTGGAAGCGTGTGTATTTATCTGAAGATTCTTTTGAAGATTGCTTTCTGATAAAGTTTTTTTTGTGCAGCAAATTTCCCTTCAGATGCGCTGGCTGTTATTCAACACATTTTTCCTCTTATCAGGTTGTAAGTGTGGCCAGTGTTATTTCCAGCTTTACATGAGATAAGCATAAAAATGAGATTTCAAACTCAGCAAAACAAATTCTTGGCTGTGGGTCCCTTAAATTTACCTCTTCTTTCTGAGGCAGTTGGTAGCAAGGTGCTCTGTGCAGCTCAAGGGGCTTGCTTCTCTCTTTTCTTCTCTCTCCCTTTCCTCACAGCCCTGCAATTCCAGAAGATGAGTTTTTTGAGGATTCCAGAAGATGACCCCTGGAGGGGGGCTGCATGGGACTGGCTCGGATGCAGTTGGTGTGTGCTGTCAGCGCTGGCTGGGAGGCAGGAGCCTGGCCAGGCACAGGATGGTTCCCCTCTGGAGACCCAAATGGGGCTGGGCAAGGTAGCCTGGGGCAGGGCTTGCCCTGGTGGAAGATGTGGTTTTTCTGAGCAGTGATCTGGATGTGAGTTTTATTGTGAAAGTGAAATGTGAGTGAGTGAAGGGAAAAGTTTTCACTGGCCTTGGCTTTGGCCTGAGGCACTGTGTAAGGAGGCTGGAGACTGACAGGCAGGGAGGAAAGAGAGGGCTATTTGGTGAGGGTCTTCCCAACTCTTCAATGAACAGCTGAAATTCCTTGCGTTGAATTAATTGGAGAGAAAATGAGATGGGAGAAGTGGAAAGCTCAAATGATTAAATAGCGGATGTCTTCAGACTTTTCAGAAAAGCGCTATCCTAACCGGTGGTGAGGGGCCGTCGGGGGAGTTAGTTACCCATGGCTTGAGGATTACTCTGCAAAACCAGCATACAGACCTGCATCGATGGGTCTGCAGTGACTGGAGGAGGTGGCGGCTGTGCTCTTGGCGATGCCCCCACCATCCATGGCAGCCACCACCTTGGCTTCCCCTTGGGACAGAAAAAACAGCTGAAGGTGTATTACAGATGAGAGTAGCACGGAAAGGAGAGCTACAGTTAGGGGTGGTTAACGGGCAGTTTTAGCCAGGGTCACACACAAAGGAACAATCTCCTCTTCTCTCTGTTGAATTTCTTTGCCTAGCTACAGGAAATTTTCTAGCACCAGTAGCTTAAACCTGGGAGTTCAACTCCCTGGCAAATATCACTGAATTTTGAATGGTACCAGACTCTGCATTTCATTAGCACTCCATTTGTTATTGTGATATAATTTTAAAACAGCATTTAAGAGATGTTTCTGGTCCCAGATGTTGACAGATCTGGCCAGGGTTTTGCATGTTGATAGCCGGATTTACCCTAGTCTTTCATGTTAACATATGCGATAAACCTGTTGTATACCAGTAGATGTGGGGCCCTTGGATTTCCCCAGCAATTCAGAAAAAAAGCAAAATCCCCAGTGAAGCTGGCTAAGCATGAACTGTGGTGTTGCTTCCTTGTTGGAGTTGCCTGTGTGCTTTGTAATATGGGGACCCTCAATCATCTCTTGTAATGTACTTCCTGGAAAGACAAAAATGAGGGACACTACTAAACACTTTGCCTTTGCTCATGCCACATTACAGAAATTGCATGAAGGAAAATAATTTCTTTCCTTAAAAACCTTCCTTCCTCACCATCTCAGATGGTCAACAAGGAACAAAAGTTGTTTCTTAGTGAGCTTTAGATCAAGGAGCTGCTGCATCTTCTCAAGGTCTTTCTGTGCTGTGTTTTACCAGCAGCATTAACCTGCCTCTAGTATCTGTAGATCAGAAGATTGCCAGGATGCAGAGCCACGACACTGCAGGCTCCCACTGTCAGCTGATCCATTCTGAACTCTTCATTTTTAAGAAATAGTTTTAGTAGTTATCCTGTGGGGCTCCGCTAGAACTGGTCTAAATTTAGGCCAAAACTAAGGACCTGAGAGACTTGTAATCAACAAGATAAAGAGCAAAACTCTCAAAAAAGCCCTAACCCACTAAAACAGTGGTCTAGTGCTTAATTAAAATTTTAATATGCTTACAGAAAGTAAAAATGTAAACCAGAATGTAGCAATTCAGTCTGAGCAATGAAGAGCTGCAGTTGGAATCCAGCAGCATGGCAACTGGCAGCCAAGCTGAAGAGACAAAAATCAAGCAAATATCACTTTTTAGATTATTTTTTTGTCACTGCATATGTTGTTCAGTCTGCTTGGCCTGACCTGTTCAATCTACCCATGTGTGTAAGGAAAAGAAGCTGAACCGACTTGTGGAAGACATGTGCCCCTCCAAAGCTACAGCTTGGTTTTCCTCTTGTTGCAGACTCCCAAGTTAGCTCCAAATGACTCCCTTCGCTAGCAGTCAGCCCCCTCAGTCCCACATGCTGATCTTCCCTGCCCAGAAGTCACTCAGACTTCTCCCCGATGACTTTGCCAGCCGTCAGCACCTTGCTTATTCCTCCTCTCATGCAGTCTCTGTGCTGCCAGCAAGAGTGTGGGTTGTCCTGGGTAATGTTGCCCACCTTCCTGCAGCCAGAAAAGCTGCTCTCCCACGGGACTACTGTGTCTGGGCAGAAATCATGCAGAGCCAAATATCTGGGTGGTAACAGGGCATCTGCCCTGGCTTGCTTTGGCTCCAGCTTGTCACAGCCTCATATGGCCTGATGCATCTTCTGTAGGCAAATCAGTTCAGAAGCACTGGGGTAATCCAGCATCTCTGTGCATCCCTCCGTTCTATCCTGTGCCTGGTTAGCTGCCCGCAGTCAGCCCTTGTGTCGTGCTGTGTCAAGATGCAGGGACTTCTGGACCAAAACACTGCTGTTACCAGCCATGGGGGGTCTGTTTGTGCAGCCTATGGCCCCAGCTGCTTTAGTTGGCCTTTGGTTAGATGTTATTTATGGCCAGGCTGCTCCTTCCAGCCCTCCCACTTGTGCTGGAGTCTCTGGAGTCCTCCCCCACCAGTCAGTTTTCGAGTCTTTCTCTTGCAGAGCTGTGGGAGAAAGCCACTCAGGTTGTGTTCATCGCAGCACTGGTGTGTGGTCAGTGGGCTGCAGCTGCAACCACTGAGCTCCTGTTGGAGTAGACGCTGCAACTGGTGAAATGAGGCCAGCTCCTCTGCCAGCAGTGCCGGCACAGGGACTGCTGGTGTCAGTGGGGCTGGCTCTGTGGCCTTCCGAGGCTTGACAGGGATGTTTCAAAAGCTGGCGTCGATATTTTGCTGGGAGACTTGTGTTATTACTGTGGTGCTGTCAGGCTTCAGCTTCTGAATCTGCTGGGCCAGGAGCAGCAGGCTGCGTGCCCGGCCCGAGCTGCTCCTCCCCCTGCAGGGACCTGTGCCGGTGCTGCTCACCCACGGCAGGGCACTTTATGCTCCTTCGTCATCTACTTGCCTGGCCCCAATGACCAGGTCTTGGGTAACTGGCATCTCCCAGACCTCACTGTGTTATATGCCCACCCACAAGGGGAGTTTCTTCGAGTTCTAAGTGAATTTGATTCCTTTGAGCTCTGATCCTCACCAAAGACAGAAACCTCTCAAAGGTGCTATACCAATATGGATTTTTCCTGCTCAAGTTAGAGGTGAAACAGGCCAGCAGGAATTCAGCAGGCGCCAGGAGCTGCTGCCTTTCAGAATGACGAGCCGCTGTCAGTCACGGCGGCTTCCCACGTGTGAGGCCATGCAGTCCAGCTCCTGCTGTGCCTTGAGCTCCGCAAAGAGGCCAGTGGATGCTCGGGCACCTCTCTGGGGGCTGCAGCTCCCAGGTCCCAGCACTGGCCAGCCCACTTGTGTGCCTTTCGTGGTCTGTCAACGCCAGCTTTGCTTCCTGACATTTTATACAGCCCAAAATCTGCAGAGCAAAGAGAAGGAAGTTCCCGCTTTCCATAGAATGTATTTAATTTGCTTTTTTCTCCCTCCTCCTCTGCCCTGTTATTTCAGGGTTGGCCAAGGGACCTGCATAGTCCCCCCCATCTCATCACTGCCTTGGAGTAAAGGGAGGTGGGGACTCTTCTGCTCTGCCCACCCATGAGCACCTTCCTGGAAGCTGTCCTCAAACTCAGGTCCCCCACTCCCCCAGGGAGCACATCCCTCATGAGACCAAGGATTTGACCTGTTTTTAACCAGCCAGGCTCTTTGTTGGGGATTAGCCAGCCTGGGTAACGTTTGCATTTCACCCTTTGCTGGCTGTGGCTTAACTTTTTGAGCTAATGTCACTGTTTTCTTTCCTTTTTCCCCCAAAGGTTGGCCTGAGTACTGGCACTCTCTGTATAAAATAAATAAATGGCCTTGCCTGTTTGCAGGTGGATGGTCCATTCATCTTCTACCAAAACTTTGATAGTGCCATGAAGAATCCCTCTGCACTAACAGTGCCAGTATAGTCCCTTACATCCCTACCAGAGGGCTTCTTTGGGCCTTCTTTGCACCACCCTTTCGTAAATACTGGTAAACCAAAGGGCTTGTGCTTAGTTTCTCACAGCCTGCAGTATTCCTCAAGCTTCTGTAATGCAGGCTCCGAGTTCCCTCTTCTGTTTGAGCTGAAAACTATTAAAAGCCATTGAGTGTTTCAGAACCAGCTGGTTTTTGTCTAGTAAAGTTCTCTTTTTGCAGTTTTTTTTACTGTGTTCACATCTATCACTTGCAGCTATGGAGTGAAACACTGCTCCAGTCTTCTATCACTTTTCTGGAGAAGGTAGGGCTTTTAGCTTTTCCATAAAAGCCTTATCTTCAGTGCCTTTAGGCCTAATGCTGATCATTGTTCAGCATCCCTTGAAGCCAAGGATTTGGGCTCCTTCTGGGTTTTCGCTTCCATCTGCTCAGTGTTTCTTAGCTGGTGTCACTGTATTACACCTGCTGGGCCCCACTGACCTACTGGGCTGAAAAGGAGCAGAGAAGTGGTTTTAAAAGATGCACCTAGGCTGAACCTGCTCAACTCTGAAAGTTTTGAGCCCTTTTTCAGCTTTTTAGAGGAAGAGCAGGCACCTTGCCATGTGAAGGTGTGCTCTCATGCCTACTGCATCCTCTTGCTGGGAGGGGATGCTGCCGGCTCGGAGCAGCTCTGCCACCCCTGATGCTTTATTCCTGCTTTCCTCTGGCTCTGCATCTCCTGGCTTGGGTTCATCTGCTCTGGTCCTCTCCTTGGTGGGTCTCTCACAGTAGTGGTATTCGCTCTGAGGGAGCCATTGCCTCCAACAATTTATCTGTCCAGTCTCATGATGTTACTTGGGGTGACATCCATCACGGGGTTTATTTTGCCTCTTCAGTCTCCACTGTTGTTCCAGGTTTCTGCTGTGGTTTCTCTTGATTCAGACTGTCAAGCTCTTGCCAATTTTGTTTTCCTCCTCATGGCTTCCCATTATCGATGCTCTGCTTGGATTCCAAGTGCCCTTCACGCCACGGATCTGCAAGCTAAGTAAACTCAGCGAATCATTAGGGCAGACTTTGACCACTCCTGTCTCCATCAAAGACTGGGATTAAATTAGGTCCCTTTGATAAACTGAGCTGATGGGCCAATTTGGACTGCACATGTGGTATTATGAGCCTCATGGGGCTTATGATTAAAAGGCATAAAAGAATGCAATTATTTAGAGAGCTACCAGGATATTGCTGTAACTCACCAGTCACTTTTTTATCAGAACAAAAGAAGAGCCCAATTCTGCAGGGTGGCAGGCAGCTCCTGGGAAGTGTCTGCAAGCCTCTAATTGCTGGGGGAGGTGAGAGTCATGTTTGTCTTGTGCAGGTTTTGATGTGTGTGATAACACTGTGAGATGGGGACGGCGATGGGGGGGACGGGGGACAGGGGGAACATCACTCTGAACATTTCTGTCTCCAAGGCACTTGCTCCAGGAGTGAAACCTTTCACACAGGTGGCTTCTTTATCTCTTTCTGCAGTTGCTTGGGTTTTTTTCCCCCATAAACTACAGTTGTCTTTGCAGCAAGATAGAGCTCAGCTGGGTTTCTTTGCTGGACTCTAATCAAATCTTGACCTGTGCAGGGAGCTCAGTGCAATCTATCCCTGCATTAAATCCTCAAGCCTGGGGCTGGATCCTGACCCAGTAGGAAAAGCTCTGTTAGCTTAGGCTCTGCATCAAGCCTTGAAGATGAGAAGTGTCTGACTGGACACAAATACAATTTTGCCTGTTTTTTTTTCTCTCAGGTTACTGAGTCAGAGCTGGATGGCATATGTAATTGTAGTAAGGATATTCTTCTCTCTCTCTCTCTTTTTTTTTTTTTTTCTTTTTTCCCCCAAGGAATGTTCATGCTGCATTTTAATTACGTTTATAATACGTCCAAATAGCTTGAGCTCGAATTGATCTTGTTTTACAGCCAGGAAGCTTCTTCTTAATCTATTATAATAATAAATGTGCTATTGATAATAGTTTAGGTGCAATACAGCAAAGCTTTGTGTTATGCATCAGCTCTGGAGGGCCAAAATTTTCTTATTATCCATTATAGATATGACAGTTTGCAAATATTTAACAAACAAATTACCAGGTTTTCAGTGTTCCCCTCTTAGTTTGCAATCTCAGCCTTTTTGACAGCTGAATTCAGGATTAACAATGATCTTGTTTAAGACTATTGTTTGCTAGCAGGTTTATTCTCTAAACCTACAAGTGCAGTAGGAGAACTAGCACTGGCACTCTGAATTAAATATCATCCTTGAAGCCAATTTTTCAGTTTTATTCCCTCCAATTCTCATAAGTAGAAATCGGATTTGCCTGGTAAAATGCTTAGACCTGTTATTAATTTCTTAGGTTATGTAGTAATTTTAAATATAGAAGCTTAACATGAAGGGCTGGCAAAAGGAGCTGTTTTTCTCTCCCAATCCTGAGCTTGCTGGGTCTGTTCAGACTGTAAGTGCCTTAAGGGACAGGTCCTCTCTGAGCGCAAGCATGGGAGCAAGGAGACCACTCCAAACCTCTGTTGGAAAGAGAGATCCAGAAGGACTTGCTGGATTTGGTCCTCGGTAAAGCACTGGAGGTGGCACTGGGAAACATTCACTCCAGGTCCTGGGAGTGGTAAAACACACCCATGCTCTGCAGTAGCTCCCTCTCTGCCTGCTCCAGGTCTGAGCACGGGGTAAAGGGGGCAGAAAGGGCTGAAGTGCCAGTGTCCGCCTGGGAGGGTTGTTTCTGGTGTAGATGAGTGCAGGTGAAGCAAGGAGGGTGCTACACCCCGTGGGAAAGCCTGATGCATCCCAAGGTGGGGGGGCATCTTCAGGGGTAAAACACAGCACGAGAATAGAGACTCAAAGAAAGCACAAAGTGCGTGCTGGGCACCAGGCCATTTCTGCCCTGTGGTTTCTGACCGTGGGCTTTGCATACACAACACAGGAATGCGCTAGTGTGTGAGCCAGGCTTTGGAGATGAGAAGCGAGTTTGTTCTCAAGTAAAATCACCTTTTGTTAGCAGAAAATCTGTGAGTTGGGTTCCCCAAGGGAACAGTGTTTGAAAATCACAGATGATTAAAAGATAATACACATCTGAGGGTGGTTTTTTGGCTTGTTTTTTTGTGGAGGGGTTTTTTTTGTTTGGTTGCCTTTTGGGTTTAGGAAGCTGGATGCCACACGTAAGTTTCTCCACAACTGACCTGGCCACAATTTTTTTTGTTTTAATGCAAGAAAACCTGAGACTCTCCTTAAAAGAGGAGCCCCCAGGAGTTCTGAAATACCAGACGTCACACCAGCAAAAATGACTAAAGTTGGCAACTCTGAGTGCAGCGTGTCACGTTGGTCTTAAGCAATAATAAGCCAAATCAAACAAGACTTGATGGAACAGAATAAAAGCAGGCAAGCAATGTAACTTGGCTTGAGATAATACGTTAATAGAGCGTTTCTTCGTTACTTTTTATTTGATAAGCAGTAAAACCACAGACTCGCACTGAGTGCAGTTTGCATGTGCCCTCTGCTAATTGTCCATCCCTGTTTGCAGTGTAAGCGCTCATTACTCACTTCCCTTGGAACTAGGGGTGGCCAGCATGGAGCAGCAGGGAGAGGGGCACAGCTCTGTATTTCAGCGTGTCTGAGCATGTGTTTTCAATCCTGGAGTAATCCCCATTATATGGACATCTTAGCCTGGTATTTAAGCCTTCATCTCACTTCTTTTTAAGGCTTGCTTAACACTTTTCCAGTTGATTGATGCAGTATCAATCACAGTAATATGCCAGCTATGATCTTCCTGTTAATAACTCCCGAGGAACTGGGTGGCTCAGAGCTCTGATCCAAGCACGGGCATTTTCTCTGTGAATGCCTGGGGGGGATTTGCTGACCATGGCAACTTGCAGATGTGCGGGGCAGCAGCAAGAAACTGCCCGTCCTTCAGTCCCCAATCATATCCCAGCTTGGGAATATGGCTATCTATGTGGTTACTTCTGCAGCCCTTTTCTGCTGTTGGGGGTTAAGGCTCTAAGAAAAAACAGCTGTACCTGCAAGTTTGTGAAGTGCAGCTACCAACTGGACACACCAAGGGTAAACGGGCTCCAGTGACCTGCTTTGCTCACACCAACTATATTACAAATAAAACCAGCCACAAGGAACCAAACTATTAAGCTGCTTTCTCATAATCATTAATTATGAAGATACTGTCACTCACGTTTGTAATCTGTGAACTGTCCTGTGATAACTGATTTATTTTTTTTTAGTTCAATGAATTGTGATGGTGAGGCTGCAAACAGTGTTGGCAAGGGATTCCTGCAGGGACCCACTCCTGCAGGGACCCACTCCTGCAGGTCTGAGCTGGTGAAACCCCCTTTTCGTGACACGAAGCCAGCACGGTGACCTTGTGGGTAGAGATTTACATTCCCCCATCTTCTTGGCCACCCTGCCCAGTGTCTGGGAAAAGCCCAACCCACATGCATCCTGCTTAGATGGTCTGGCAGGAGAAGGTCAGGCAAGTATTTGATGTCTTGACAGTCAGTTTAAGGAGAAGATTTCAGACCAAGAGAGTGTTACACCAAAGACTCTCTCTGGCATGTTGAACACCCCAAAACTTTGCTGGGACCCATCAGTCTGGGTACTAATTTCCCTTCTCCTGCTTTGCCATCTCTAATGAGTTTATTCTCAGTGTGGCGGTGCAGTGAGGGGGGCTCTTATCCCCTCCCCAGGGCAGGGGCAGCAGATGTCAGGCAAACCTCATACTTCTTCAGGCCTCCCCCAATTCATCCTGCTGGTGTTTGGCCCTCCTCACACATATCTATCCTGTCCTGCTGCTGGGAAGGGCAGCAAAATGGGTCAGAAGAGGAAAAGCCCTCCAAAGTTGCTCATCCCACCAGGGTCACTTGCTGCCCAGGTGGGCCATGATCTGGAGACTGAGTCACCAATGGAAGTTGCTAGCAGAGTATCTGGGACAGTCTTGCACTATTTTCTCCTGTAACTGCTTTCCAGACAGATGTCTCCCAGCTGTTCGGTCTTCACAGGTGTGCACATGAATCCGTGCATGTGATCAGATCGCTTGATAGATGCTCCACAGCCATCTGGATGTAGGGAAGAAAGGACAAATCTCCCACCACCACCACACCTACCATGAGATATTGATGAATGAGATCTTTATTGGCTGCTGGGCTAATTAAATAGAAGTTGCATCAGCTTCTAGCTGACAGGCTCTAATTGCTCCTGAGCAGATTTTGAGAGGACCAGATGAATAGGAAAATAAAAGGAAAGACTGTGGATTGGATCCAAGGATGTACCTGACTGTGTCATGCTTCAGATGAACTGGAAGTTTGTCCCACCTTTCCCTGGGGATCGGGGACACGACAGGGGGCGCCTGTGCCACAAGAGTGCACAGGGAGGTGCTGTCAGAAAAGCCAAAATTAATGTAGTTAACAAAAAGGAGAAAATAGCACCCTGGTTTCAGATAAGAATTTCTGAAGACTTATCTTTGCCGCAGTTTCCAGCTTCAGCCTCAAGCAGCCGGTACCATTGTTCCGTGCTGCTGTTTCCCGCCTGTCCCACAGGATGAACAATGCCTGCTGCCAAGGGCTGAACTGGCTCGGGTGCTCTGGCACCACGTGAATCTCTGAGCCTGGGGTTTTTTCCTCCTGTTTTTTTTCCTCCTATTGCCTTGAAGTTCAAAGACTGCAAAAGGGGGTTCAGGTGCCCAGCAGCCCCTGCAGCCAAGCCCAGCCCTGTGCAGCGCTGCTGAGGGCGTAGGAGAAGGATGCTCCCCTCCAGCAACAAGGATGTTGGGACTTTGAGCCTGGCCCTTCGTGGCGCATGGTCCTTTGAAGATGAGAGGTGCTGCGTGTGTGCGACACCGTGTGCTAGCTGCTAGCAAGGGCTGCAAAGCCCCCTCAGCTTCTTGCTGCTGTTCCCCCATGCAGGAGCAGGGCCAGGGTCCAATTTGCTTCTCTCCCCCAGGCTCCTGCCTAAACGTCCAAGTGGGGAGTGTGGATGGTTCAACAGGAGTCACCACCAGCAGAAGTTGGGTACCCAAGTTTTGGGCTGGTCCAGGACAGAGCTGGACCTGAACACAGCAAATCCTGGCACTGAAAATATTAACCAAAATTAATGGCCAAGCCCTCAGTGATTTCAGTGGTGTCATGTTTTCCCCAGTGGACTCTGCAGGCTCTATCTGGGCACATCCAGCCTAAGAGGCTTGTCCCATGCTTAATTTATGGGGTGATGAATGAGTTCTTAGCATACAATGCATTTAATTCCATTTTGGCTTGATTTATGATGAGATGTGAACTGCATGTGAAGTTTTTAATTCAGTAGGTGGTGGCTCTGATTCAGTATATGGAGTGTGACGGAAGAGGTGATAAATTTGATTCCAAAGGTGATGCATCAATTCCCGTGTGAAGTGCATCAAATTTATCACATGGCACATTGGTTTCAGCACATGACGCCCCGGTGACGGCAGTGCCAGGCCGGTTAAGCAGGATACCTCCACAGCATCACCAGTGATCCCCACATCCACCAACACCCCAGAGGAAAATGGCCCTTGCTGCTGGTCTTTTACTCGACCTTGCAGGACTTGAAGAAAAACAGTAAAATTGCCCATCAGGTGCTGGTCAAAATATTTGTTTTCAGTTTAATACATGCCCCAGCTAAGGGCTTCTGATATCCCACATAATTTCATGTCTCGGGAAGATGTTGCTGCTCCTGGGAATCTCAGAACTAACCAGCAAATTGGCCTCATTTTGGGTTCGTTTCATGACTTGGTGTCTTTGCTTTTATCTCAGTGGCTGGCTGATCCACATTGCTGAATGAGGATGTGGAGTCTGAGTCCTCTCCAAGAGAGAGAGGCTTTAACACTGGGCTCTCTCACACCTGTAAACTTTGAAGGACTGTGGTGGTTTGACCCTGGCTGGATGCCAGGGGCCCACCAAAGCTGCTCTATCACTCCCGTCTAACCGGACAGAGGAGAGAAAAGTAAATCAAAAGGCTCGTGGGTTGAGATAAGGACAGGGAGAGATCATTTTATCAGTTACCATCATGGGCAAAACAGACTCAACTTGAAAAAAAAATTAATTTATTATCAATCAAAATCAGAGAAGGAGAAGAGAAAAACTGCTAGATCTTGAAAACCTTCCCCTCACCCCTCCTTTCTGGGCTCAACTTCACTCCCAGTTCCTCTACCTACTCCCCCCAGCGGCGCAGGGGGATGGGAATGGGGGTTGAGATCAGTTCATCACACGTTGTCTCTGCCGCTTCTTCATCCTAGGGAGAGGACTCTTCCCCGTGCTCCAGCGTGGGGTCCCTCTCACGGCAGACAGTCCTCCACGAACTTCTCCAACGCGAGTCCTTCCCACGGGCTACAGTTCTTCACGAACTGCTCCAGCGTGGGTCCATAATTTCCACGGGGTGCAGTCCCTCAGGAGCAGACTGCTCCAGCGTTGGGTCCCCTGCGGGGTCAGAAGTTCTGCCGGCAAACCTGCTTCGGCATGGGCTCCTCCCCCCACGGGTCCACAATGGCTTGCCAGGAACCTGATCCGGTGCAGGCTTCCCACGGGGTCACAGCCTCCTCCCTTTGGGCATCCACCTGCTCCAGCGTGGGGTCCTCCACGGGCTACAGATGGAATATGCTCCACCGTGGACCTCCATGGGCTGCAGGGGGACAGCCTGCCTCACCATGGTCTTCACCATGGGCTGCAGGGGAATCTCTGCTCCGGCACCTGGAGCACCTCCTGCCCCTCCTTCTTCACTGACCTTGGTGTCTGCAGGGCTGTTTTCTCTTGCATCCTCTCTTCTCTCTCCGGCTACTGAGACACAGCTGGTTTTTTTCCTTCTTAAATATGTTATCACAGAGGCGCTTCCACCGTTGCTGATTGGCTTGGCCTTGGCCAGCGGCGGACACAGGGAAAACTTCTGGCAGCTTCTCACAGAAGCCACCCCTGTAGCGCCCCCCACTACCAAGACCTTGCCACAGAAACCCAATACAAGGATATTTTAAAAAAAACACCCAGAGAGGACACCTCCTCCTCTCCCTAGCTCCACACTGGGTATGCTTTTGGGATAAGGCTTCCTGGCTGAAATAAACCCACCTCTTGATTAGAGGATCCTAATAGCATTCAAGCAGCAGCCATTCGGGCTGGTGGCGCTTGGTGGACGCAGGCAGGACAGCCCGGGGCGTGCTGGGTGCCAAGGGGTCTCCCAGCACCTGCGGTACCCAGCACTTTCCCCATCTTCGTGCCCCATTAACACCAGCGCCGCTGAATCCGGCCCTGGTGCAGCAGAGCGTGGCGAGTCGCTAACGCAGACGAGAAAGACGTGAGAGGGCTGATGAAGGGATTTGGTGACAAGCTGAGCGGGAAGTAATTACTTTTCTCCTTCTCTCCTCCTCTCACTGCCACAGCCTCTGCGGCGGCGGGGATAAATGCAGTGTATTAGCAGCAGCGAGTGGCAGATTCACTGAGGTGCAATTTATAACACTGTTCCCCCCAAAGCCTCATTGGAGGGCATTAGGAAGTTAGCTTTGTAAGAGGGGATAAAATGATGAGAGGGTCACTCCGGAAAAGCACTTGGCAACCCTCAGGAAAGGAGCGATTTCCTTCTCTCCAAGCCAGGTACATCTCATTGAGCCGACCCCAGTGCAGCTCTGAAGGGAGGGTTAGTGCTCGTACACCAGATATTAAATTTAATCCAGTAAGAAGGAGCAGATGTTGATGTGCCAGGCCTGTCTGCCACCATGTCTAATGCATAAGGATGGCTGAAAAATCTTCCATCAAAATGTTTTGATTTTTCTTGAAGGAAAAATAAACTTCTACTGGAAAAAAAACCAAACATGAAGCCCCAAGGCAGAAAACTTATGGCTGAGAAAACTTTGTCCTCAGACTGTTGATAAAGGGTTGCTGCTGTCAGGGCGGATAAAGAGAAGGATGTTTTTCATCAGCCATGTTAATCTGATCTATCTCTGCATGCAGGCTTGTGCGGCCAGATAAAATAAACCAGATCCCGATACGCTGATGAGCCAAAGTCTATCACAGTTTCCAATAAGGGACTCGGATCTGTCTGGATGGAGAGGCGGTGGGGGGGGCTCTGCTATAATATACCCTCTGGTGAAGGGTGTCAGGCACTGGGAGAGGCACTGGGCCAATGTGCCTCTGGTCTGCCTGGAGCGAGCTGTTTGCAGGCTCAGTCTGTGCTCTGGGCTCCCAAAACCTCGACAACAAACAGGTCACGCTGCTCCTGCCGCTCACAGCCCGGTTTCTGCAGGGAGAGGAAGCTTTAATCCCAATCCTCACTCTCCAAAAGGGTTCAAAACACCACACAGGTGTAATTTAAATGGTTTAAAAAATACAAGGGAGGGGAAATGCTAAAACCCACCCCTTTCAATAGCTCATGAATCTGAACTTCTATTTCAGCCCCACCTTACGAACAACTTTGTTCATGACCAGGGTAAGAACTGCTGGGTCTGGGAAGTCGCTGTGCCCGCTCCTCCACCCCAAGCACCCCACTGAGGGGGGGCACATGCCCTGCTGTACCCTGGCCAGGGGGACCATGGGGACCCAGGGATGCTGCCCCCCACAGTGAATCTCAGTGGCTGGGCCTGCCGGGAGCCAGGACCAGGAGGTGGACATCGAAGAGCATCCCAGCCGAATGGTGCGGCCTCTGCTCCCGCATC
Organism: Gorsachius magnificus; assembly: GCA_034008185.1. Taxonomy (NCBI): domain Eukaryota; kingdom Metazoa; phylum Chordata; class Aves; order Pelecaniformes; family Ardeidae; genus Gorsachius; species Gorsachius magnificus. The sequence goes on along the minus strand of CM067085.1, from coordinate 13,389,243 downwards.
CCGGCTGCAGAACATCTCTCAGTTGTGGAGAGAAGCACGTAATTCATTTCTTCGTTTATTTGTTTTGCATGGGAGACAAGGCTGCTGGTTTATAATGTTGAACAACCATTACAGCTGAATGCAGGAGGTCCCATAAATCAATTGCCTCTCCAGAGCATTAACCATTTGCCAGGAACCAGCAACCTTACAATACCTTTTCATGTTTTTTTGAGGGGATTCTGGGGTCAGAGTCTCAGCTGGTGTAACTTGGCCTCGTTCTCCAAATCCAGGTGATTTATATTAGCTACCTGATGCTGCTAGGAGCTACCGCAAGTATTCTCATACAAATTGTTTAAAAACCTCATTTAGCCTAATTTTTAGTAAGGGACGGTTCATACGTTGCTTCATGGTGTTTTAAAATACATTTGACAGAGCACTTATTTGTCTCAGATCAAACCGTATGTCCCAAACAAATGCATCTGTCACTCTGAAATAACTCCAGGCCAAAGCATTAGCGTTAGGAGGTCCGTTGCCAGTAGTATGTACAACCAGAGGCTACTGGTCCCAGTTAGCCAGGCCTCCTAGGAGCTTGTTTTCCTCCCGCTTGCATTGCCAAGGCTCTCAGTAGACATCATGGGTTTCCTTCAAACCCTTTGTTTATCATCAGCTTAACAATGGTGAGGCTGCCGGTGCTACAGCCTGTTGGGATGGCTCCTGTCTCCTCCTTGGTTCATTCTTCTCCGCTATCCCTGTCCATCCGTCCATCCGCCCATCCATCCATCCACCCCCTTTTATTTAGAGGGCAAGATCCGGAGGCAGGAACTGTCTTTCTTTTCTCTTTTATCCCGTGCCTTATCCTGAATGGCAGGCTGTTATTGACTTGCAAATACACACAAAGCGTGGTTTTGTCCATGATCAAAAGGATGTGGTTGCGCTAACAGTTTTTCCAAGCTGCTTGAGAGTGAGCCCTTGTTTTTATTTTAAACTGCATTTTTTTAATTTCTGCTGATTGAAATGAGGTTTTTGTGCCTTGTGAGCCACATTGGGCACCCATGTAGCCTCACAACGGGGTGGACATCACCGATGACGACTCCTGTACCCTCCTGCCCTGTGGGACCCGTCACACCTCTAATGATCAGATGGTCACTCCGTGCTGTTGGATTTCCTGGAGATGTTTGAGACCCTGGTGATTTGCACCATTCTGCCTCCCTCAGTTTTCCCACGCTGCTCTGCTATTAATTTTTTTACAGAGAGAAGAGGAAAAGGAGATTTGAGGCCTTCTGGGGTGAAATTCATCCCCTGCAAACAGAATGACATGCACACTCAGCTGGATGTAAGCTTGTCCTGGCTTTTGGCGTATTTGCTGTGCAGATAGAGCTAAACTTAGTTTCATGTGTAAAATTTACCATTCACATCAGAGGATGTTTCAGTTAACTGGTAATCCACAGTGATGAGATTTCTATGAACTGCAGGGCCCGGGAGGCTTGCAGAGAGCATCTGAGTATGCCTCTGCTTTTGGCACGGTGCTTTCGGGCATGGCTGGGGTCCAGGCTGAGATCAGTACCTCCGCTTTAAAAGGACTGAAGTTATAAAGTTTGGGCAGTTCCTTATCTGTTTTGAATCAGCTTGGAAACGCAGCAGGCTCCCCGATTTCCACCACCACCATCTGTCTTAGCATGATTTTAACATACAGCTTCGGGTTGCAAACAGAATTGAAATTTTCAGACATACGGTGCTAGCTGCGTAAGTGGTAATTGCATCAACTTAGGATCAATGGAGCAGAATAATATCTGCCCACTAATAATGGCTTAATAAAATTAATAGCATTGGCCCTGCCATGAATTACTTTAAAATAGGGATTGTAGGATGGTAATGTAAACAATCATTGATTTTTCTGGGGAAAGTAGAGTCCTGTAAATTAGATATGACTCTCTTCAGTGTGTAGTTGATATCAGACAATGCAGAAAATGTATCAGATTACCCTGAAGGTGGGCAGAGAGGGAAAAAGTGAATGGGGCCCCTGTGGCATTCGGGAGGTGATTAGATAAATGCAACGAGCCTGGGCCAGATGATGAAAGCTCAGAGCCGCATGGCACTCAATATTGCTGCCATCCAACCTGACCCAATTAATAACATATTAGCGCAGAACAGGTCTGTTCAACAGTTCAGGTCCGTTAATTGAAATACTTTGATTAATGGCATTGAAGGGGATGAGGAATACACAGAAAAATGACGGGGGCCTGCAGCTCCGTGCCATGGCCAGAGCATGGCTCGGGGGCAAGGGAAGTGGGAGGCGGCCGTGCTCCCCGCAGCACCCAGCCTTTGTGTTTCAGCACCCTCCAGCTGGAGTCCGGCCCTGCTCTTATCCCCTCTGAGATCCTGCCAGCGCCCCAGTGCTGAGCTCGGTGTCAACGCCAGAGTCGGAGAGGTGGCAGCTGGAATGACCAAAGGCATCCTCAGCTTTTCTCATGGGCACAGGGGAACCACATGCACTCGGTGGCACTGATACCCGTGGGGTTTCCACGCCAGCGTCCGGGCTGCATCTGGCTGATGGGGCAAAGGCACCGGGGTCAGGCCAGATGCGGAGCCACCGCTCTCACGGGTGCCGGCACCCACTGCCACTGTGCAAGGGGACACTGGGGCCCTGGCAGCAGCGTGGCTCCATTCCCACTAGCTCACACCCCCCTGGCATTCACGTTTCTCCTTCTGGAGAAAAGAAGGCTGCAGGGAGACCTGATTATGGCCTTTCAGTACCTAAAGGGGGCCTATAGGAAAGATGGGGAAAATCTTTTTAGTAGTGCCAGCTGTGACAGGACAAGGGGTAATGGTTTTAAATTAAACCAGGGTAGGTTTAGACTGGATATAAGGAAGAAATTCTTTACAATGAAGGTGGTAAAACACTGGAACAGGTTGCCCAGAGAGGTAGTGGAGGCCCCATCCCTGGAAACATTCAAGGCCAGGTTGGACGGGGCTCTGAGCAGCCTGATCTGGTTAGCGGTGTCCCTGCTCACTGCAGGGGGGTTGGGCTAGATGACCTCTAGGGGTCCCTTCCAACCCAAAACATTCTATGATTCTATGCCAATTTTCCTGTCGATTCCAATTAACCCTAGTGCTGACATCTCAAGGACAGCTCTGTAGGCGGCTTCGCAGAAGAGCAGCAATTGGGAAATGTGTCGTGGGGCTGTGATGGCACCTCGGAGCCCAGCCTTAATTACAGCAAATGGCCAGAAAGAGCTGTACAATCAATTTGAGCCGCTGCCATTTGCAGAATGATTTGGCTGCAAGACTACCTTCAGTCCCACTCCTGGCCTGCCATCTTTCCTTATGCCGGTGCCTCTGCCTGAATGCGGGGCTCAGCACAGGAGTGGGTGCATGGTGTGCACCCGGGCCGTTTACCTGGAAAAAACCAGTTCTTGCTCTTTTTCTCCCCATTAAATATGCACTCTGCGGCCAGTGCATGATCCTGCTGGGGAGGGGAGCAGTGGGCTTTGCTCACAGGGAGCCAGGGCGAGCAAGCAGCTCATCCTAAACCATTGCCCCTCAGCCCTGGGGGAACAAAACATCATTGCTTCGAGATCTGCTCTACCCTGGTCCTTTCTAGCATTTCCATTGTCCCCATGAAGCTGGGGGTGAGCTCATCCCCCCATGCCGGGGGGCCAGCCATGCACCCGTGCCTCCCTCCCGGCACGGAACCTGCCGTGTGACCCTGGGAATTCACACTTGTTTTGAAATGCCAAATTCCACGAGTTTTTGGGGGGACAGCATGGCTAATGGGGATGGCCTGGGTGCCTTCACTCCTGGCAGAGGCTGCATGAGCTGCGGTGGCTGTTTTTGGGCCATCTGAGGCGAGGGGACAGAACTACAAAAGCAGCAGCAACGCCAGGGAGAAGCAGGTTCAGAAGGACGAGTCAAAGCACGGCTTTTAAGGTAGGGAATAATAAATGAACAGAAAGACCCACAGCGCCGCAATGAAACATCCCTTAAATCCTTGGCTTTCATTTTGGATGATAAAGGAAAATCATTAGGGCTCAATTAGTCATGAAAGCCAGGGATCCTTCTACTTTGCACCGGCTTGAGAAAGCGACTCCTGTTCAAGAGCACATCTTCCCCATCCAGTGTGGGATCATTAAATATCAAACACTTTATTTGTATTATTTGCATTGCCTATTGCGCCCTTGCATGGGATGAAAACCCTCCGGCGATAATTGACGTACACGGTTCTAAAGGTGCTCTGCTCTCTGCCTTGCAGAGCTTAAAACACTCAGAGAAAGGAAGGAGAGCCTCGGAACAGCAGAAGCTGCCGGTGCCACTTCAGCAGCGCAGTGGGGTAAAAAAGAAAAGAAAAAGGGGAAGGAGGACAGATGAGTTTAGGTGACCCTGACAGGTCAGGGAGATAAGGGTCTTGGGTGCGTTGCCTTTCCCTTGGGGGTGGAGAGAAGGCGATGGGATGGGTGACAGCCGCGCTGCCAGTCCCAGCATGTCACTGGGATGAACTGGTGTTCCCTCCCTGCCATACCAGGGGAAACTTTGCTGCAGAAGGCTGTGCACATGTACATGAGGTCTTTAACTATTCATAACGCAGAAACTGATGTTGAGACGATGGGCAAGAGAAACTGAACTGGGAAGTTTCCCGAAGGCATTTGCATGCTGGCCCCACCACGAGCCCTTGTGAGTGGTGGGACCCTTGGTGGTGCTTGCTTGGGTCTGTGGTTTGGGCTGAGCAGTCAGAGGACACCCCAAGAGGAAACAGTAAATAGTCCATAAAAAAATCCCCCACAACAGAACAACCTCCCCCAGCCCCTCTCTCTCCCCAGATGTGGCTGTGCTGCACGCAGGCTGCGATTTGTTTTTGTCACCATGGGAAATGTAAAGCACAGCAGCTGTGCATTACTTACTGCTTTTATTTCCCGTCTCGCTCCTTTTATTTCTTTGCTGAGGCTGCAAATAAAGGAGCAGATGCGTGGCTGTGCTGCTGTCGCTGTGCTCAAAGGCAGGGAGGGCAGAGCCTGCCCAGCTGCCTCCAGCCCCAGCACGGCCCTGCGGAGAGGAGCCGCTGCCGGCGCGGGGCACGGAGGAGGGGTGAGCACCCGCGGCTTTGCTGTGTTTCGGCACATGAGAGCCCGTGTGATGGAGCAAAGCGAGCATCCTTCAGCGCTCACCTCAGGGCAGGTCACATAGCGGGGACGGGTTCTGGCACCGGGTTTCGGCAGGAGCAGGTTGGGTGTGGGACCGGGTCATCTGCCCCCTGGGAAGGAAGATGCTCGCGCTGCCACAGGCACCTCGACAGCTTTGGAAGCAAAAGCCTGGCCGAGCCTGCCCAGACTAAAGCAGAAGGGACCCGCTGTGGCTTTGGGACTCGGGGATTTTGTTCCTTCCTCTCCGTGCAATTTTTTCCTTCCTGTGAGCAGGGACTGTAGCAGGCTGAACAAATAAGGGGCTGTAATGTAATTTTAGATATATGCTTTTTAGAAAATGAATTCATATTTAGAGCACAAGCTGTAGTATTTTGGTTTATTATTTAATTACAGAGTTTGTAAATGTAAATGGATTTAGACCCTCAATTTTAAGAGGCTTGGATTACCTTCCATTCCTTGTGTAATATTCAGGTGGAAAAGCTTGCATGCCTGGCTGCAGCCTGTCTGGGGTGCGCAACGCAACCAGGCATTTTCACCTCTCTGTCTTCTCATTTGTAGAAGTCAGGCCAAACTGTGTTTTCCTGTAAAGTGCTTAAAATTAATTAAGTGACAGAGCACGAATGAGCTGGTTTGAGTCTTCCTTCTCCCGGCGGCACTTTGCAAACTGCGATAACTTCCCTGGTGAAAACCAGGAGAAAATTGAGCCCCCGGTCGTCAGCTTTTCTTTTGCACCTGAAAATTTAAATCCTGTTTTTCTAGGAACATTACCCTATTGGAAATTGTTTGTCTAATATTACCCATGTCAGATGAACCCCTGGTGGTACAAGGCCTCATTGGCTTGAAATTTGAGCTCCGTTCCCGCGTGGTGCTGGGAGCACATCTCTCGTTTTAATCAGCTTTTGTTGAAAGGCTTAAGCACATGCATGGGGCCAAGCGGGTGCTGGAGTGTCCCGATGATCTGCCCCTGCTCAAGGTGACTGAGGCCCCAAAACACTGAAAGCCAAGCATAAACTGCTTTTGAGGACTCACATCTGAGCCCCCATCCCAGCCAGGGGTTTAATCTTCATGTTTTTCCGCTTGGGTGGATGCTATGCTTCCAAAATAGCGGCTTTTCTGGGAGGTTTTCCATTACTTTCCTTCTAGTGAAGGTTTTTTTCAGGGGAGTTGCCTCCTCCCTGTTTTGTTGTGACAGGGTCCCCCTTGGCTGCAACTCCCGGCACGCGCCGGGGGACGGTGCCGGCTCTCACACTGGGGATCCTGCAGAAGGGGTGCTCCTGGGGCGGCTCCTGCGGGGGTTTGGGGGCAACCCCTACGAGCAGGAGGGCAGCACCCACGCCTCTCCACGGCTCCCACACCACGTGCCTCCTGGACACACCACCAAGCAACAGGGCCGTTAATTAGGGGAATTGATTTATCGCCCAGGCAAGGTGCCAGCACCAGCGGCGCCGCTCAGAAGTGAAGTGTTTATTTAGGGAAACCCCGCCACTCAGCGTTTGCATCCCCCTTCCCGTTGAGCTGTTCACCTCAGATATTGCCAAGCACTGGCCGCGGGAGGCACAGCGGTGGGGTGGGCTGCAGCCCTGGGGGCCCTTCCCTGCTGCTTCCCTGGTGACCCCCCCTGTAAGCTCTGCGATGGGACCAAGGATGGTTTGGGAATGCCCCACTTGTCCCCCATTAGGAGGGGGACTGATCCATTTTCACTGCTCAGATGAAGCCCCAAATAGAGTTAAAACCCTGCCAAAGCCAAGCCTGAGCCTGTGGGCTGTCCTGGCCAGTGCAAGGGTCCCAAAACACTTTCTGTGTGCCTGGGGGCAAAGGGAAAGCTGCAGCTTTTCTCACTACAACCTGAGAAAAAAACTTCTTTCATTCCCATTATCTATTTTGAACTGTGTTTAGCTCTGCCTGCTCATCCCCTGCAATTCCCATCTCCTCACAATTCCTCCCAGCATCATCCCTGTTCGCAGGCTGTTACCCAAAGCTGGAGGGACTCCGCAGAGACGCTGCATGTGTACCCATTTAAAACACTTATTTACCTTGCAGGAAGACCCCGGCCAAAATCAGGGAGGGGGTCTGCAATCACTTTGACACCTTATGAGGCATGTACATGCTTCCACCCAGCTTTTGAGCAGCAAGTTATGGAAAACATAACCTGTAGGTCAGCTCTCATAAAAAAAACCTCCCCGCTTGTTCAATACTGAGTATAATCTGTATAATCATTTCTCTGTGAGAAGAGTCTGCAAAGGGTCGTGCTAAGATTGGTAACATATTCTTTGGATGCACACTAAGGAATAACTCTTCTCCCTCCTGAATGTCACGTTTTAACAACAGGCTGCTTTTTTTTCTTTCTTTCTTTTAATGTTGTATGATTTTAAACCGCTGCATTTAAGCAGATGTACATTTGGTGTCCGGATAGACGATGCAACATAAAGTAACTATCATCTAATTCCTATCCATCTGGATTCACCATATAAATAATTAGAGTGAAACACCTTTAGAAAGGAGGCTGGGGGGGGCTGAGCCTATCAGCAATAACATGCGATAAATGGCAAAAGAAGATGTCAGAGTTCGCATGATGTGTCGGTCTTAATCCCTCGCTGCAATTCAAGAATGCTAAAAATAAACGCCCTTCAAGTTTTGGCTGTTTACACAGCTGTAGCATAAATATTTAGATTTTCAAGAGAAATGCTTGCTCAGCCAAAATCCTTCCCAGATCTCTGGAGTCAGCAGCGGGTGGTTTAGAGAGGCCCAACATTTCCTTGGAAAAATGAAAATCGATAATAATTAAAGCAGGGAGCGATGTTTCTGCAGCAAAGCTTGGCACTTATGTAAAATTAACTCAACTCGTGTTCTTCGGGGAGTGCATGAAAAACTCCCCGCGAGGGCTGGTAAACACCGTTACAAGCTGCAGAACAAGCGCTGCGAACTGGGACCTATTTAGGTGGCTGGTTTGGACACGGGGCGGGCAATGGGGAGAGCGCAGATGTTGCTCCGAGGGCTGGGGGTCCCAGGGAACCTGCAGTCACCTCAGCAGAGCGTGCCTGGCTGCTGGGACAGCGAGGGGTCGGGCCGGTGCGTTTTCTGGGGGCTCCATGCTGCGTGTCTGGCATTGCCCTGGCCAGGAGCCACCATATTTCCATATGTTGTGTTTTTCTCCCTGCATTTGGTGACCGTGAAGTTGGCTGTGGACCCCAGATCACCTTTTGACCACCTCTTGCCCGGGGAAAGTAAGGATTTTACTGCTCTGGTGTATTATGCAGGCAGGTACAGCATCCCCCACCCCAGGGAGGGGATGGAGAACAAAGCTGGCTCCTTCCCGCTGAACGGCTACAGCCTCCTTTCTAGATAAAAATCTTTAAGTGGATTTTCCATCTGGTAAACTGTCGCTTTAGGAAAACCATAAGGTATAGCAGTTATTAAAAAGAGGATTTTTACTAACGCACCTACTGCGTCTTCATTATGTCAGGGCACCTCTATGAAGAGATTTGCAGAAGAATCCATCCATTCATTTCCAAGCATAATTCCTCAATAGCCCATTTACTTCAAAGATTTTTATCGACTTCTACTACTACACGAATCCTCAGATATTTATTTTTTAGGCCCCAGGGGACCCATTGAAAAAGAAATTCGTTTTCTGAAGTTTTATGACAAAGGTTTTGCTCTGGATAAAAGCTTCCCGTTATTTCCAAACTTCTCTTCTCCATAAAGGCAGGTTGCTCCTGTGGCTGCCATGGGGCATGAGGCACGGGTAAAATTTTAGCTTCCAGAAATAAGTAAGAATATCTGTTTCTGTGAGAAAGGGCTCCTTCCTTACCGCCACCGCTTGCAGTAGTGCAGACATCTCTCCGCAGGTATCCAAACAGACATGAACTCCTGGGAGTGCAATCTCCACATGTTCCCATGTGGTTCCCAACACCATCACCTGCCTCCATGCCTGACCCATCTCATTATCTGGAAGGATAAAAATAAAAGATGGAAAGTGTGTGCCTTTGGTGTAAATAAATAGGTGCCAGAGAAGGTAATCTAATTACATGGTGATTGAGTTAAGTGGAAGAAACTGCATTATGCCCACAAAATATCTGCCCTGACGATCGAATTGAGGCATGGTCCCTGTATGGCCAAGTGATGGGGTTTGGCTGGGAGGGCTGGGGAGCAGCTCCTACCCAGTGCCATCAGGAGCCTTGTGGATACCTGGGCTCATCCCCCTTTTTCTTGATGAATTTGGCTGCTGGCGGAGGGAGGCTGGCATTAAAATGCTCTTGTTGTCCACTACATATTTTCCATGCAAGAAAAAATCAGTTTAGAGCAGATGAGCCTTATGGCTAGGCTGTGTCCTTCCACTGCCGTACCTCCTGTGGGATTAAACGGGACAAAGTGGAGCAGTTTAAGGGACAAAAAGGAAAAGCTCACTGTGGACGTGTGTTACTCAAAAGTAAAAGCTATGAGGAGTTTATACAGGAGGGAAGAAAATATGGATTTACCCTTTATGGATAAAGGGTTTCAGGCGGGTCCCGGCGCCGAGCACCCCAACGAACGCACCACAGCCTGAGCGCACCTCTAATTAGGATAAATTTCCCTGCCGCTGGAGTTAATGCATTATATATTGAAACCATTTGTGTTCATTTGTAGCAAATAATCACTTTAAAATGTTATCATTCATTTGGGTTATTTGACTTCTCTATTAATTCTATAAATAATTGTTTAAAAGATTGTGTTGAGGTCAGAGAAAATCATCAATATTATTCCGTTATTGGTTGATAAACAGGGCGGAGCGGCTCCCTGCGGTTGGGACGGTGGGGAGGTGGTGGCTGAGCTGTCGGCACCACTGCAGACCCAGCCTGGGCCCTCCATCCCCAGCAGCCTCCCACCGCCCCTTGGTGACACGAGGCACACGGCGCATCCACGCTGAAAATCACCTCGTGCCTCAAACTTCACGTCTCCCTCTTAATTGTCAGGGAACACTCCGGGCTTGATGTAAAGCTGCACCCATGTCCTTTCCCGCTTCCCCTTGCTGTAAATTTTCTGTCCTGTGACACTTAAAAGAAAAAGCAATCTTCTTAATCACACCGTTTGATAACACAAACAGAAGTACAAGGTAAAAGGCAGCACAGCAATAAGCTCCTCCGTTGTGTGCCCTTCAATCTGGCTTGATAAATGGAGATTTCGCAGGCAGATTTTTTATGCATTAGCATTAAAAGGGGAGCACGGCTATTTTCTTTCCTTGCAACATGAGACAAAAGAGCCGCGCTTCCAGATTCGGCAACATTAGTCTTTATTTCAAGGAGGGGAATTAAATAAATGAATCTGAAAGCGGGAAGGAGGGAAAAGCCTTCAGTACAGAATTCTTAAAAATTATTTCTGGGGCTCTCCACATCTTCCCAGTGTTTCAGCCAAGTCCATAAAGCATTAGGGAAACACATGGACCCCATAAGCATCCCACCGGCCGTCCCTGGCCAGGCGCAGGGGTAGCAGCTCCCTCTTGCTGATCCTCCAACCCAGCAGGCTGCCAAAATTTTTTAAAAGCAACCCGTCAATTAGCTGATTTTCTCAGAAGAATTTATTCTGGATAAATCCAAAGGGAGAACTTAAAAGCTCTCTATGTATAATTTGATTGAGGCTTTAATAACGTCTGGCTGGATCAGCGGGCGGGTGCTGGTGGCACAGGGCTGCTCCTGCAGGCACCCTCTGGGAGCTGGGGGTCCCACCAGCACTGATCCCCACCCCCAATCCACGGAGGAGCGGAGGAGCTGACCCTGGCAGAGCCACTGCTGTGAATTGGGGGTGACGGTGCTCTGCGGGGCGGCCAGGGGGTGGGAGGGGGCAGGGGCAGGGGATGGGGGCTCGGCCCCTCTCGCGCCTCGTGCTGCCATGTCCTTCTGCGGTGGGGCTTCTCCTGGGAAGGCATTGCAGCAGCTGGCGCCAGGAAGGGATTTTGCCTGCCTTTAAATCACGGGGAGATGATTTAAGGGACTGAAAGCTTCAAGCCAGGACTTTTAACCGAAAAGACGCATCGATTTTCTGTGGCTGATGGAATAAAAGAATTACAGTGGCGCAAAAAAAAAAGAAAGAAAACTGTTGAGAAAGCCACCTTGGCACGTGCTGTGCATCGGTGGGGCTGGTGCTCCCAGGCGCTGGAGACGATCCTCCTGCAGCCCCAACCTGCACCGCCATGCGGGCACGTTTTTGGGTGCTCTGTGGTGGGAGCAGGTGGAGCCCAACACCTGGAAGGACACAGGGTGATGGTCCTCCTGTGATGCTGAGAGATCCCTGGGCAAACAGGGGGGATTTTGGGCATCACACCTGCCTGCAGCCCAGCAAGGAGGGACCAGATTTGCTTGCGGGCTTTTCTATGATGCCTCAGACATTTTAACCCCCCACTCTACATGCCTCCCCCCCCAGGTTATTATCTCCAACTTGCAGACGAGGGCTGGAGGGGACAATGCAGGAGCAGCACTGGGGCTCCCTCCCTCCAAGTCCCTCCTTTTGGGCATGAAGTCTTGGCCTCACTCTGGGGTTTGGGGACCAAACCGGATCCCTTGTAGTGGGGGGACAAATGCCAATGGGATGAGGATGGGGAAGCAGCAAGAGGGGGGATCTCTTTCCCCCGAGGGGTTTCCAGCCGCCAGCAGCAGGGTGCTGGGAGGCTTTGCTCTCCCTGCTATTGAAGCCACTCTGTCGGATATGAATAATGGAGCTCCCCCTCGCCCGTGCCCTAATCGCCTGGCCACAGAGTCAATCGCTCGCTTTCCTGCTTGCTTTTCCCAATGAATATTTCATACCTCCCCGGGGCGGCGGCACAGCCCGGGCAGCCTGTGCAGCCGAGGCTTGCTGGGATTTAGGGGAGCACCCATCTGGGGAGAGGATGGGAAAGGGCAGCACGTTGCACAGAAAAAGCCTTGAAATGTGTCACCACGTCATCCCTGGTGCTCACAGCCAGCCCAGTTTGGTGGCCGCATCTCCCAGAGAAGGGACAAAAAGCGGAGGGCTGTGGCCGTGGGGAAAAGCAAACAGGGGTCAGTTTCGGGATCAGCGGGCATCCTGACTGCCCTTGGTGCAGGATTCAGGCGAGCCCCGGGGGGAGCAGCCGCCCACGCTGGTGGCAGCCTCTCACCCCAACACCCCCCTCCCCAGCACTTTGCTTTCCCACCAGTGCCCAGGAAACCCCCCCGAAACCACCAGTGACGGCAAGGAGCTGGCAGCGTTTCCCCAGCCCTCCACGAAGGCCCTTGTTAATTGTCTGTTTCTTCTTTAATTACATGAAAGCAGTGACCGTTCTATCATTGCTTTACAACACTGCAGCTTAAATCCACTATTAAGGCAGGAGTGTTGCGGCTCAGACATTTTAATTAACATGAACGATCTCACCTTTGTCCGTAGCATCTTTTTACATGTTATTATATCAGGTAATTGTTAAACTACTCACTGGTTTAGAGAGGTCTGTACTTTAATTAAAATATCCTGCTTTTTCTGACCCGGCAGATTACCCACATTTTTTAAGCCTAATATTTTGAGGTGATCTGAGTTAAATCAATCTGCAAGAAACCAGATGAATTATTTAAGCGCTGGTGGTCTCAAGCTAGGAAATGGGGTTTGGTCAATGTTCCACCAAATTTTGGGAGCTTCAAGGTGCTTCTGGAGCTGGCTGGGAAATCAAGTCCCTGTTGACCAAATCTATCAAAAGCAAGAACTGAACGGTTTAAATTCATTTGAAAACTTTCCACACTTATGGGGGAAAAAAGCCCAGCATTCATTAATTTTTAACATTCCCCTTTATTGTTTCCTCTTACCAGAAAAAATGCTAGAATAGAGATCAGGGGCTCTTCCAACTTTTTTGAGCTTTTTAGAAATGCTGCCCATGCCTTTTCAATGTGAAATTTCATTGAAAATGGCGGGAGGGAATGAAATAAAACCCAGCCCCAAAACCCTACTCAGAAATCCTTTCAGGGCACACTCAGACATGGGTGAAACTGCTGCTTCTGATTGATTTTGACCACAGGGAAATGTCAGTTCTCCTCTCAAATTGGGGAAAATTGAAATAATTTTGTGCAAGCTATTAGGACTGGTTAAAGCATCTCGCCTGCAACCACCCCTCAGCCCTGAAAGTAGGCAGCAATCCTGCTTTGCCACTAAAACCTGGCCTGGGGGGCTGCCTGAGGCTCAGTCCTCCCCTTCCCAAGGGCAGCTCCAGCTCCTGCCTCCTGGTTTAGAGAGGGATCAGGTGAGAGCAAGACAGAGACACAGGCACGGGATGAGACTTTTGCCTCAGCTCAGCAACGACCGAGGCACTGGGAAAACCCTGAACTTTGGTCTGAACACCTAAACCTTCATCTTCTCCTCTTCCTCACCCCAAGTTGCTGCCTGAGAAGCAGCAAGAATCCTGAATTAGGACAGACTAGGAAGGAAACCCCACCACTGCTTCCCTTCTCCATCAGCACCAGGAGCATCACCTGTCCCTGGCCCACAACAAGAACAAGCTGCATCACCTGAAGTGTTTGATGGTTGCTCACCCTCCGTTATCACAGGAGGAGAAGAACCTGAAGGCCCTAACGGCCCTGCCCAGCCTCTCCTGGCACCCACACTGGCCCACAGGCTCTAGAGCCCCATTTCAGCTCAGCCCTGGGCTAGCAGTCCTGGCTTGAGCTCTGCCTTCAGAAGGGGCTTTAGACCCATGCTGTCACATCTCTCTGGCCCCATCTCCTTCTACTCCAAGCTGCTGGGCTCTGGTGGGATGCTGGACCTGGTTCATGGTTTGCTGTGTGTGGATGTGTTAACAGACCCAGGCACCAGCCCCTGTAGGACTGCACCCCCTCGGTGGCTCCCAGCTTGTCCTGCTGCTCTCCAACAGTAAGTTGTTGCACTTCAGATGGTGGTGAAGGCAAAGCTGTGTGCTTACCACGTTGTTATGCGGGGCACGAATCCGGAAAAATGATCTGTAGGGCACCCTGGGTTAAGGGACTGTCTTAGTTTTTGCCATGTGTTTGAACAGCCCTAGTGTGTGCCTTTTCCAGGACCGGGGTGGGTTGGCTGCAACGTTGCCCATCCCATTGGAGAGATGCCATTGAGTCATATGAACTGTGTGGGGTAAGGGCTGTTGTGTTGTCCTGCTCGTAGGAAGAGCCTTTGCTGCTGCTGGGCTGTGAGACACATCTGCAACCCCCAAGCCCACCCCCAGAGGAGGGGGAGTGGGGAACAGCTCTGACCTGCAGCCCTGTGGACATGCCACCCAGGCGGAGGGCTCAGACAGGCTCTTCTGTGGGCACAGGCAGCTCAGCGCAGAGAGCTGTGGTTAACTGGGTTAATTATATTCATGTTGCTAGGAACACTGTGAATTATGTTAATAGCAGCATCTGGGGAAATTACAGCTTCATTAATTGGTCCTGATTGCTTTTTGGCAGATGTGAGATGGTTTTGACTTTAACATGCAGGACAAAATTTATTGTAATCAGTGCATGCAATAAATGCACAAATACTATTACTTTGCCTTGCTAATTAACTCTCCAAAGAGAAAAAGATGGGAGAGACCTGCTTGGCCATCCCTTCCTATCTCTCTTGCCCCAGCCAGGGCAGGTTTTTCTACCAGTCCATGCTCTAATGCTTCTTCTAATAGAGTCTTAAAGATTATTTTGAAGTAAAGCATGGTAATAATGAGGCTGGCAGATGCAGAAAAGCAGCCATGGTGCTGGGGTTGCTTCTGATGGCATGTGTTGTACCTGGAGTTGGTCTTGTTGCTCTTTGGCCTTGATCTGCCCATAAGGCTCCTCCTTATGGATGTAACTTGGTGGCAACTGGGTGTATTCATGTGCTTAGTCAAGTATGTTGGTGATTCATAGACCTTTGATCCCATCGTGTTCCTAGCTGGAAGAAGAGGAGGCTCACCCAGGTTGGGTTGTCCCCAGGGGACCACTGCTGGGTGGAAGACGGGGCTGTTGTGGTATCAGCAGAAGACAGTCATGGCTAAAGTGGTGATAATCTATGTGCGGTGCGTGTGTCAATCTCTGCAGTTCTTTAGCTTTCAGCCAAGGTAGCAGCAAACAAGGAATTAAACCGCATTTCAGTGAACTATTGCTATGTAGCAGAAATCTCTGTTTTTAACTGTGGCAGAGATCCTAATCTCTTTGGACAAAACCCCAAAGCTCTGAGTGAATGCAGAGCATGGGGCAGAGGTAATGCATTACCTCCCTGGGGAAAAACAGGCTAAAATTCAGGCAAGGCATCGAGCTCCTGGTAACTTATGAGGCTGTTTGTCTGGGCATGGCAATAAGTTGTGTTATGGCCCCGCTTGCTCTGCCTTCTATTTACACAGCGCCATTTTTCATTTTAATGGTGGTTTTCCAGCCAGCTTTATTAGGGCTGCTGCTAATTGGGCTGGATTCATATGCCCTGCCAGGGCAGGACAAGGCTGGTGCTGGTTAAATGGGAAGGGTGCATTTTACTGCCTGGTGCTTTGAGTGGGCATCACCAAGGCTGTGGGGAGCAGGAGGAGGGGGCATGGCAGGGGTGAGAGAGGAATTTAGGAACAAGTTTAACCCTCTGGCTGCCATGGAAGCTCAGAGGTGCCCTTCCCACGGTGGTGATGGGGCAGAGAGTGGCTCCACATGAGTCGAATAGCCCCCAGTGAGAGGAAAACCCTTTTTGTGAGCAGCTTTTCTGACTTGGAAAGATGCAGACCCACCTCTTTTTGCTGGGAAATTGGGTTTAAAAGTTCTTTGGTGCTTGAAGTGTCAGCTTCAGGCTATCATGAAGTGGTTTTCATGGGTCGCCACAAGGAGTCGGAACTCACTGCTGGGACAATCTAACCAGAGCTTTGGAAGGAGCAAAGCTGGCACCCCCAGAACCTAGAGCTAGCTTTTACTGAGAACAATAACATGTGCTGAGCAAGGAGTTAGCCATGCCTGTTCTGTCACAGTGCCCCTGTAAATAAGTAAGCAATACCACAAGGACCAGGACAGCTGCAATGCACGTGAGATTTGGCTGCAAAGCAACGCTTCTGCCTTGTGGAGCACTTTTACCTGCTGCAGGGCTCCCCAGGTCCCTCAGCACAGGGGCCCTGGAAGGTCAGAGAGCTCCTGGGTTTCTTCTTGCATTCCCAGGGCCTCTTGGAGACTTTCACAAAAATCCTTCCCCCATCCCTGACCCACAGCACCTGCCACCCGTGGTCCCTACTGACCTACAGACCTCCCCAGAGCCCTGGATGCTGTGGTCCTGCTAAGCTGACTGTCCTAAGGTCACCAGATCTTTTAGCTCCCAGCCACCCCATTAAGACAGACGAACCCCACCAATTAGATGGAGAAATAAATGTCTAGTGGAGCATCCACTCAAGGTGTCTCCATAAACACAGCTCTAAAATGTGTGGATCTTCAGGCAGAGGTACCATCATCCCCCTGCCCCTTCACCTGATGTGGCAACATCTGTCCCCATCTCGCTTGGGGTCAGACCTCTTCACCTGGAGGACAGAAAGGCACAGTGCAGAAGAGCTGGACTCCTTTTCCTCACCCATTCAGATGAACCAGATGGTAAAACCAGGCCACCCATTTGCAATGGTCTTTCCCCATCAGCTGCTGTTGTAGTAACACCAGAAATGTCAGGAAACTACCCCAAAGAGGAAGCCTTCCCATGCCACACACCTGAACAGTTCACATTTGGAGCCAAGAGACACAGCAAGGAGCTTACTAATTGGCAAAAATACAGTTTTGTAGCACTGCCTTTATTTTAAAAGGCAATTAGTGCTGCGGAAGGATTCTCTCTGCCTCTTCATTATGCCACACTTGTTAGTTAAAACTTTGATTTCTGGTTAATGCTATATCATAACATATGTCATGGCTCTCTAATTGAGTTGCTCTGTGGCATCAAGCAAATGGAGCCAGAGCAGAAGGTCCAAGAGATGTGAACGTGCGGGGGAAATAGTGCTGTGAAATAAAATGGTACCCAGTGAAATGTAGTGGGGGGGGGGTTTCAGTGAAAGGCTTAAAACTCTGGAAGACTCTATTTGGGGTTTTCCCATCCTGTTCTCTTGAGGAGTGGGACCTCTTGATTTGGGTATGTTTTTTTTTTTTCTTTGCAGACAAGCAAAGTGCAAGTCCCTTTAGGTAAGGGCCGTGCTTGGGGATGAAGAGCAGCAACATTGAACAGCCTAAGGGAGACAAACCAGGCTGGTCTGTGAACCACTTTGTAAACCCAGTTCTGGGGCAGGGAAGAGCCAGGGTTTCCATCAGGCAATGGGGATGGATGGGACGTGCATGGGGAGATGAATGTGCTGGCCAGCCTGCTGCTTGGACTGGCCCCTGGGCTGGAGCAGGGCTTTAACTTCATCACTGAGCCATGCAGTGACAACCACTTATCATCACTCAGCTGAAGCAGAGCTGACAAGCGTGTCACTGCTGTGACCACCCTGGTGGTGGCCCTGGGCCACCAGCTCAGCTGTTGCCATGCCTGCTGCTGGCAGTGAGCAGGAAGTCCTCTTTTGGTGGGGAAAGTAAGTTTTTTCTTGGTGGTTGTGGAGGGCTAGGCACTGGGTTCCTGCTCTTCATCGAGCCAGGCTGTCACCGGAGAGGTCAGAAATAACTTCTTTTTAATGCTATGAATATGTAGAAACTTGTCAGAGCTTCTCCACCCAGTGGCCATGAATTTTGAAATGGTGTCAGAAATCACAGTATTCGGTATCCTGCGAATCGGGTCAGAGCTATAAATTTCTCTTATTGGTGTGTGAGCCATTTGCCATATGTGACATCCTGAATTTGTGGTCATTCCTCTCTCCACCCCTGTGTGCCGAATATACGACTGAGATTTTATATTGCGCTTCTGAGACACAAAGTCCTTCTGGCGCGTTTGCCTAGCATCCTAAGCAGGCTCGCTCTCCTTCCTGTCCCCTTTGCTAATGGCTTCTGGCCGCAGCCTGGCCCTTAAATCACCCGGCTGCATCTGGACAGGCGTAAACTGCAGCTCCCCCCAGACAGGGGGTTGGTTTGGGGCGGTGAGCGCCGTGTCTCTACACCCATGGTTCAGCCATGTGAGAACGGCTGCTCCTGCGCTGAGTACGAGATGGTTCTCCGACGCAGGCACTGGAGGCTCTGCCCACGGGGGCAAGCCCTGTAAAGACCTTCAAAATGTTCAATGAGCCTTTCCAAGGACAATCATTCTGTATACAAAGGGAGAAAATACTCGGCATAGACATTGGCAGGGGGTGTGTGTATGTTAAAACGATCTGCATGTTGGAAGGAAAAGCTTTGGGAGGATCTGCACGTTGGGAGGAAAAGCTTTGGGAGGATCTGCACGTTGGGAGGAAAGCTTGAGCTAGGGAAGTTCACGCTGTGGGGACTGGAAGGTGGCGTCGCTGTCCACCTCCTCCACTTAACGGCCTGTGCTTTTCCTCCCCCACCTATATCTGTTCTAGATATAAAAGCTTTTTTTATTGCAAGACTATTTTTTGCTCAGTGAATTAAAATGAAGCATTTGCAACCCTTCCTCCCCATTGCAACTGCTCCCTGCAGCAGTGATCCCTGGCTGGTCCCAGCCCCACTGCTCAGCCCTGGGCAGGAGATGGGCGCAGGAGCAGGAGAGAAGGCGGCGGCTGCTGAAGCACAGCTCTGCCGAGATGCCCCCATGCATTGAAACGGGGCTGCCGCGGTCTACAGCTCTGCTCCCTCGGAGCCTGGTGAATCACTACAGGCAGCAGTTGTGACAAAGATGCGCCCTAACTAATTTTTAATCCTTTTTGGCACAGGAGTGCCAACACACAAACATGAACTGTATCAATGGGACTGTTTTATTGAATTCTGGTCTTGTCACAGAGGTGCAACACCATTGAGACGGTTTGGTGTATTAACATAAAAGAAGAAAAGTGGATTTTCTCAGATGCTGCTGAGAATTGCATCTTGCCTGCAGGTTGCTGCTAAAAATGACAGATAGGTGTCATTGGGGTCTGAGCCCAACTATGAGGGTAGAGCAGGACACTTGAAACCTCATGTTTCTGGGTCAAAGACAGAGCTGGTGTGGCCCCTGCTACCAGCTCAGGGTCACTGTCAAAGCCGAGGGCTCCAGCGAACTACACATGCTGTCTTCTTTCATCTTCTCTTCCCAGCCAGCCAGAGGATGAGCTAAATCCTGCCCCATCCAGTAGCTGAAGTAACTGCACCCAAAAGGGCCCATCAGGATAAGGGTTCTGTGCTTTCTAAGTGTGAACCTTCGAGGCTTTTCAGTTTAATCCTTTTCCAAGTGCACTGGGGTCTTTTTTTGGAGGGTGGGGGTACTACATGGCAAGGTTTCCTGGATTTCTGACTTGTTGGAATGTATCTAGAGCACTTACTGTTGTCCATCAGGGCCCTGCTAACCCACAGTCTGTATAAAAGCAGAGAGAAATCACCTTTGCCTTCGTGATTTTTCAAGTATGAATTGCTGGAAGGTGGTATTTGTGAAAGCAGCAGTAGCTTTGTGTATTTAGCAGGGAACAGGCATCAGGCAAAGGAAGTATCAGGAGATAGAGGGCTGGTGGTGCAGGGTTATGAATGTGGAAACAGGTTAATGATAGAAACCAGTATGAAGGTGCTAGTAGAACTGAGCAAAGCAAAGGCTTCACAGAGTTGTCCCAGAAGAACCCCTCTGAAGCTATGGCTAGGGCAAACACCATTCTCTATTGCCACCACAGACAAAAAGCAAAGTAGGTGAGAGCATCACAGAAGATCTCAGTTGCTTTCTTCCATTTTTATTTTTTTTTTCCCCAAGCCTCCATGCACCTTCTTGCATGGGGTGGGTTAACCCACCTTCTTCCCTGCATTTTCAAGTTCCATAACTTTTTAATCAAAGGACCACCCAGCCTTCAAAAACAAATCCAAGGGCTACTATACTTTGAAGAAAGGATGGTCTTCTACAGCAACCATTTACAACCAAAAGAAAAAAGTAATTAAATTTTGGTTGTTATGTAAAGAGTAGGACAAAGGCTAGAAAGTCATAACTGCTTTGTTTTGTTCTTTAGAGATGGGGAACTGTGCTCATCTGGCTTTAAATAAATCATAACAATAACTTCCCAATGGCCTTTTGTCTCCCAGCTTCAAGTGTTTCTGAACCAGCTGAAGGCCGCTTTCTTGCTAAGGGCATTTGCCTCCCTCCCTCCTAGAGCTGCGTGACAAAACTTATGCTGCTTTGTGGAAGGAAGTAGATGCATTAGTGAGCGCGGTACCTCTTGCTGAGGTTAGGTTTACTTGAACTTACTATTTCTAAAGTGGTCAACTGACCACTTGCTGACCATTTTACTTTAAACGTGGTCAAGGGCCACAGTAAGTCAGTCTACCTTTGCCCACTCTTGGTCCCCCTCTGCTATGTAACCACCTCCCAAGCCTATCGTCAAGCCCTGCTGCTTTCACTAGGGATGCTGCTCTGCCTCTTCCCAGCCCTGGGGAGGGCAATGCTGAAGGACAGCACAGCAGACAGCAGTGCTTTTTCAGCCCTCCAGCCGCTGGCCAGCCTTGGCAGTGGAGGGGTGCAAGCAAGCGTGGTGTCTCTGGCATGCTTCTTCAGCCCTTAAGTTGCCCACCCTGAGGCCCAGAGCACTGATCTTTCTGCTGGGATCAGTCTTCCTCTCCAGAGGTGCAAACTGCAATCCCTGTGCCTGTGGGGGTGAATCAAGTTTATTACTTGAACGTAGACCTAGACCAAATGCCAATCTAGCCTCAGGTCTGCTTTCCAGTCCCGACCCCAGCTGTGAAGCATGAAGTCCTGCAGAAGCTCTTCAGTGCGGCTAAGCCACATTCACTTGTCGTGACTGCTGCTTGCAGGATTCACCGCTGTGGTGAGGGTTGCCTTGAGACCAGAGCTGGTTTGCCTGGTACCCAGGACAGTGAGGGTACTCAGACTGAAGCTGTCAGTCAGTACAGTTGGGCTGTTCCAGTTTAAAATAAAAACAATAAAACCAAATAAGAAACCCCTGCAAGAACATGACACACCCCCTTCTGGCAGTTTAGGTCTAGCAAACCTAATCCAGGAGGAACTACAGCCTGTGTTGTTACCCCTTGACATGCAGAGCCTGCTTATTTCTGCACAGCGGTCCCCAGCCAATGCTCAGAGCTGTAGGATGTTTTAAAGATCCCCCACACACAAGGTGGGATTATAACTGTGTGTGTGCTCTGTTTTGTTTGTAACGCTGAGGAGCGCTCTGACTCAACACACCTTTCTCTTCCCAGCCATCATTAACCAGTTATTCTTCTTTCAGCTCAACTTCAACCTGCCACTTAACCATTAACTGTGTCGGTACCTAAAAATTATTTGAAATGAAACATTCAATTATCACCGAGCTTAAACACGCAGAACAAGTCTGCCATTTGATTTCTTTATTTCAGAAATGATAAAGCACGCCGGCACTAAACTCTTGTTCTGTCCAACAGCAGCTGAGCCACTAAACTGATGACATGTGGATTAAGCAAACAGTCCAGCAAATCATTGGTGGAAAGGGCTGTTTGTGAGGCATTTGGACTGCCGTCTGAATCCATTTGATGTGCAGGCGTTCCACAGTCGTTACTCATTACCAATTGCTTCCTGGCGCAGTGTAATTTTCCAAAATGTCCTCCTTCATTTTCATGGAGACTGTCTCTACCGTCACTTTCAACTGCGACTGCACCCATCGAGCTTGTTCTTTGAGACTGTGGTAAAACTTGAATAAGATGAGGCCCAAAAGGTATTTTCTGCAACTTTTCTGCTTTAAACATTGGAAAGCCAAACTCATGGGTTAGTAATCTGCAGCCCTCCGGTTCACCGCCAGCGTCTCTTTTCTTCCTCTTGCATGGGGCACTTGTCTTTTGCTCTGCACCAGTGCTGCTGGGACATGCCTGCTTGGACACGCTTGCCTTTTGACACTGGAAATATGCAGACACTGCTTTATTCAGGTACTGCAGATTGATTTCATGAGATGTTGCCTCAACCTAAGAAAACACCCAGGATACACTCAGTTAAAAGGAGATATGTTTCAATTCAGGGTTGCATAATTATCTTCCATGAATTACTTTTGCTACATGAAGGGAAGGAATGTAAAATTATTTTTCTCAGGCAGCAGAAAGACTCAGGGGGAGCTAGGCAAAATGTCAGTAATTCTCTGTTATCACTGCTATAATGGGAGCAAGAGAGGGCTTACCTCTGTGGGATTTAGCCAGAGATCTCCATCACTGGGATTTTCTGCTGATTTTATGGCACATACCAGCAATCGAGTTATTGCTTCTTCTACGCGGGCTTCATGATCTGCATCCTGACTCAAGGGAACAGAAAGTGTTTGGGAAATAGATTAGTGCTTGGGTCTTTGCAGAAACATGGAAGTTCTTGGCAAGAACTAAATGGATGGCCTTAGTTTGAAAGCCATACTCATGTATGCAAAGTCAGTGAAAGGCTTCAGACTTTTGGTGCTCCTACACATGCGTACAGCCCCCATGTGCATAACAGTGCAGAAATTATTTAAGGTGTTGCACTCTTGGTATTCATCCTGGTCTGCTGAGTAACAGGGATGTGGGATGTACTGATTGCATGGGAGTATGTTAGGAAGCAAGGAATACTTTGAGTAGCTCACATCCAGCTGAAAACAAATTAAACTTCTAAAGTCTTGCCAATATAGTTAATGGTTTCATTAGGACTATAAATGTTGGCATGATTCACATCTGTCAGTATGAAAGCAGCTGGTAACAGCTGCAAGCAAGAACTGCTTGATTTGGTAATGGAAATGTTCTCAGTGCTGTCTTTTAGCACCCATGTCAGAATTTATAGCTGGATTGCCCCAACACCTAATGGTGCTGCCACCATCGGCTGTAGGGATAATTTCTGTACGGAACTTTCACTTGGGTTGCAATAGCTACACTGCACTTGTTTATGGCAGCTTTTGATATTTGGGGAGGGGGAGTGCCTGTGTCCTTCACTAACAAGATGCAGCAAACACTCCTCTGCTCACGATACCATCCACACCATCCACAACTACTGGCACTCGCTGTCACCAGACAGGATCTTGGTGACTTCTGCGAGACCTTTATGACCAGAAAAGCCATGGGGTTTAGCTCCACTATTTTTTTTATTTTTTTTTTTTTTTTTCCTTGCAGCACATAAGAACAGCTAGAAATGCTATAGCTAATGCACCACCCGGCCGCCTGGCACAACTGATCCAGTCCTCACCTGCTCCTCCAGGGAGAGTCAATTTGTGAGGCACCCCTGAGGACACAAGTGTGCGTGGTGACATCAGGGTCTTTCCAAACACGGGGCACACAGCCAGTTCCTCTGAATTACCTCAAAGGCTGCTCAAATTTAAGGCAGGCTTAAATGGTTGCTTTAGAACACTGTTGGTGCTTTCTCTGGCACTGGACGCAGCCTGACTGTACTTGGGGCTAGATAAGAACTTGGTATGGGCTGTTGGCCTGCTGTCCTTTGTAAAGACATAGTCTCATCTGGAAAACTTCTCCATGAGGGAAACACCCAAGTGAGTTCCTCTACTCTGCAAATGCTTGGTTTGATGTTGGTGTAAGAAATGTATCGTGTAGTCTTTGAACAGCAGTTGAATGCATGTGTTCGTTCCCCTGCAGATTTCCAGTCTAATAAAGGCTTAAAAAAAAAAAAAAAAAGGCAATAAGCATTTTAGTGAGGCGGCTTTCACAGGCCATTTCAAAGGATCTTTTTTATATTAAGCAAGGATTAATGATAAAGTAATTTGAATCAGAAAACCTTCTGGAGCATTGAGATGATATCCCTGGAACCATCCCATACATACTGGTTAACATGAGCAAGAAAAATCAAAGCCTGGGGAAAAGAAAATTAATTAAGTACTTGAGAAAATCCAAGCCCAGGCAAATGAAAACTATCACAGAGAAATGAAAATTCAAAAATCCTCTGCCACCCCCCCTCCTATCACATTAATCTGATTTAAATTCTAATTTAGCTTTGCATGTAAGCATGTGCTTGAGGTGAAGCTGCTGTTTCGTCGTCCCCTATTCAGCACAAAGCTAGCTAGTCCATAAGAAATTGGACATGAGAAGTTTAGCTTGTGTTTAATTGTTTGCCCAATTGAGGTAAACTTGCATGTGATTTCTGCTGAATTTGGGCTTCAGATCTGAAAACTTGGAAGGTTCTTCAGTAAAAACTCAATCTATAAGGGCTCTTCCCTCATCAGCCTCCAAATACAGCACACCTGATAGGGCTGAACCTGGCAGGCAAGGGACAAAATGCTTCAGCTTTGATCCTTACAAAAGTTCCTGCTCAATGCAGCTAAGTAGGAAATGTAGCTCAGGTCATGTTCTCTTCACCATTTTCTTGCCAGAGATGCTTTTTTTTTTTCTTTTTTCCCCTCCTTTCTCCCTCCACTTTCTCTAGCAAAAACCTTAAATTGAATGTTGTGCTACTGGCAAAGCACAGCTGTATTTTAGTGGTGGCTGACAAGTGATGGTAGTAGAATGTGAAAGTCTGCAAAGCTTTCTGGGATCTTGAGGAGAAAAGATGCTATGTAAATGTAAGCACCATTGAAACTGCTCAAAAGTGTCACATGTGATCACCAAATCTGGGACAGGATTATTTGTGTTGGCTTTCCTACTCCTTATATTATATGTAAACATGGAAGTGCTACATCACCATGACATGAAAAGGAAAATACCAGTTCAATCCAAGAGTTTATGCTGACAGTGATGGGGTCAATGGATTCCACGTAGTGCCACCAGTGCCTCGGAATGAGCAGGACCTGGAATCAGAGACATGGCGTTAGGGTACTAGCAGAGGCTTGAAGATAGATAAGGTGTTTTAATGAAGGTGATGGGGGATGCAGAGGCAGAATGAGGCAAGGAATAGGGGTGGGTGGTGATCTTTATTTCTTTCTTCTAAAGAGTGTTTTCTCAAGACTTAAATGCCCACTCTCTCCTCCCATTGTATCAGTATTGTCAATATAAGAAGTAGATATGATCCAGAACTACCTCTTATCCAAACTCCATCTCTTCTGAAGCAGGACTGTACCCTTACAGCTGTTCTAGGTAGGCAAGGTCTGGCTGTACAAAGGGAGTGCAGCCGGTGTAGCAGCAGAGTGGGGCTTCAGAGAAAGTCTCAGTCGAGCAAAAATTCTTTTGCAGACTCTCCAACTGAGCAGACTTTCCAGCGCCTTTAGAAGGACTGCCATCTGGCTTCCCCAAAAAGCAGGTATCCTAATGCTCATCTAGGTGATTAACAATAGGTAGCTTTAATTCTGGTAAATACTCACCCGTATTAAACTTGTCACTTTTAGTAGAGAGGCTTTTAAAAGAAGGTGTCCCAGATCATGACAATCTAGTTTAGATCAGAGCTTTGTAACTATATCAGGATGATAGCTGTGACATAAAATTGATTCGAACCCATGGCTTTTATGGTACAAAGACATTAATGTTGTTTTGATGATATAGTACAAGCTTTACAGATTACTGAACACTAGATTAACATAGAGCTATCAAGAAAAGCATAAAAGATGGGTTTTGACAGGGAATAAAAATGGTCAGAGATGGATAAAAATATACACTTCAGAATGGAGAAAGTGAAGCAATGATCTGTGTCTGAATTGCAGACGGTTCTTTTTCTTGGTAGACACAAATTACTTAAAAGAATGTTCTGCTACCTCGATAGCCCTGTGCTTCATTATATCAAAACATGGCTAATGAGAAAATGTCTGTGTAGGAAACAATGGCTGAGGCCCTAGGCCTGCAAACACTGGCTTACGGGACCGTCGGAGCAGAGTCCTTTCTGGGCCACAGGACAAAATGTTCTCCGTAGGTTTCAATTTAAGTCAAACAAAAAAAGCATTGGCTCTCTAAAGGTCAAAAACATTTGGAAATTGTACTTTAATCCAGTACAGCATACAAAACAGAGAGGGAAGTCAGTCTGTGGAAGGCCATTATTTAAAAAATATCACCCATTAGTTCCTGACATCTGAAACTGTACAAAACCCTACACAGACTGAAGCCAAAACATGTTTTCTACACAGAACAAGTTTCAGAGCAGTGCTTTTATCGTAGAAATCTACACTTTAAATGAAAAGTGCAGTTGCATTAGCTGCAATGGGTTTATCTGTTAGCAAGTGTTTGCCCATGTTTCATTGACGGCAGAATCGTACAAAACCCACTCAGCTTGCTCTATAGGGGATCTTACGTTGCACTCTGTTAAAGAATCTGGGTGCCATCCAAATGACAGGGTGTAATGATGAAGCCTGGAAAATCTTTGTGTACAGCAGAAGAAGGCATAGCTGCTGGAGTAAGCAGCTGCTTCCACCAACAGGGTCCTTACTGTGAGACTTGCGTAGGAAGAGTGAGCTTGCCAACGTGCTGGAGAAGTGGATGAAGACGCTAGGGAATCAGGGTATGGTGCAGCGGGAGTATGTAGCAAGGGACCAAAAGCAAGAGGCAAATTAAGGGAAGCTTATAAATGTGTCGGTAAGAGGGGTTGCCTGGAAAAACAAAGATGGAAAGGAGGAATGGAACATGTTGGTTCAACATGATTCACGTGCAAAGTAGAGACAGAATTGCTTTGGAAAGAGGAGGTATAGCTAGGAGGAAAATACAAACCCCCCTAACTATTCCAGTCTTTTCAAACCAAAGAGAAGGAACTTGGTCTTTGGAGAGACTAATCAGATTTTACTTGCCAGCAGGTTAAGGGTGGTAACAGCTGGCACTGTCTGCTGATGCAATTTATAGAGGAGCTATGGAGCTGTGACTCAAAGAGGCAAAACAGGTACCGTAGAGATACTTGCTCTCCCTCTTTACTTTTGGGCAAGCTTATACTTGTTAAAGTAAGGATTTATGGCAGCAAGAACACTGCAATTATCAAAAAGCAGAAGGACTAAAACTTTAACGAAGACGAAGAAATGGGGGGGAAAAAGTAATTAAAACAAAAAAATACAGCTGGCAAGGGAGCAGCAGAAATAACAGAAGACCAAAAAAATAATGCAGCAAAGAGAGGAGTAGAGTAGGATTCTTCTACCATTACAAACTACTATTCTTCTACGTTTACAAACTAGAAGCAAGAAAACCCCGCAACAAAACCAAATCAAAACCTCACCCCCCAACTATGAATTCCACAGTAAAATAAAGCAGACTTCCATATGTTTACAAATATGGGACACAGATTTAGCTACATTTGAAATGTTCCTATATATATATACACAATAGGAAATGTGAAAGTAAACCACAGTGAAATAACACACACACAAAAATGCAGCAAACATTTTACAGGGAAAATGTGAAGTGCAAAAGCAAGACAGGACTATTCCAAGCTAAGAGATAATTTTGTGTTAGCCTGCTTTCTACAGAATGTATCTGGCTTTGTGGGCTGGGAAGATACTGATCTAAACAGCAACCAGTCAGATAATTTTAATATTTAGGCTAGTGATAGGCAAATATAGCAGATGAAGTCAAAGTAGGACAGAAATCCCAGAAAAGATAAAATGAAATTCTAGTCTGTAACAGGAGGAAAGAAACCAAGAGAACAGTTGGGAGAGCAAGTGGAGCAATGCTGAAGACTTGTACAGCACAGAGAACAGAACAAGTTTAAATTCTCAGTGGACATGATTAACTTGATACGGTGCAAAGGTAGGGCAAAGGTGGAATTGCTTCAAAAAGAGAGAATACCCTGAAGTGAAATATTATACCAAGAATTCCTGTTCATTAAAAAAAGGTATTTGGGTAAATGCACAAGAAAAGGAACGACCAAAGAATGCTGGTGTGATGGGAAGAAAAAGATGGGGGACTGTGGAGGGACCCAAGTAAATTCCAGAGCTGCTTCTACCCCTGGCAATGAAAAATAAAATAAATAAATGCACAGCCGACTCACTCACATGGGAGCGCTGCCATCCCAGCCCACGCTCCGTCCTGGCCGGTGCCTGGCTGCCCTGGTGCTAGGACGGTGCTTCTTACCCTTCCTCCCTCCTGAGCCGAGTCTTCCCACCCACTGAAGCAGAGGGCCCAGGGCCACCCACAGCAGAAACACGGGCACAGCCCCGGGCAGAAGCACTGTGAATGGGAAGGGAGAGGGGCTGTTACCGTGGCATGTCCGTAGGGACCCAGGCAAGGGACCGAGGGAAGCTCAGGGAAGAGGCAGAAAAGTAGAGTCGGGAACCGGCAGCTTCCACCTTTGGTTTGCTCGACTTCTTGTCCGCTCGTGGGGTTCCCCACGTGTGTTGCGGGCTGAGTGGTGTTTTCATCACCAAATTCTCTGTCTCTTCTGAGATGGTGACTAGAGGATGAGCTGGGCTGTCTGCCATGGTGAACAGTGCCTTCCCTATGGGGTGACTTGGGGCCAGCTCTGTAGTCTCCTGCATGAAAATCCCCTCTTCCTTCCCCCAAACTGAATTATCAGTCATCTATTCTACATAATGCTGTGGACAACTCTGAATTCTCCTTAACTAAAATCACTTACGCTCTTTTCCAACAAAAGCTGTTTTTCACTGCAAACCCTTTAAAAAAAATAGTTTATATACTTCAAACTGGAACATTTTATTGCCTTTAAAAATTGATTACTGCATTTCCTGACTTACTACAACACCTTTTTTTAATTTTTCTTGATTATTAAGACTGCCTGTTCTGCTGCTCCCCACTTCAAGCCCAACCTGAAGTTCTCACCCCTTTTCTTTAGAGGTGGCACACAGGGAAATCCCTCCCTGACTTCATGAAGATTTCTGCTTGCTCAGGGTTGGGTCAGAAGTCGGAGGTCTGCCTGCGCTGTCGGGGGCTCTGGCTGCCAAGCAGGATCCCACGGTGTGTTAGATCACTGCAGCAGGAGAACAGAAAGAGAAAACCTTGCAGCTATATGCAGGAACTTAGTGATAACTCTAGTCGGGGACACAGACAGAGTTTGAGATGTGTTTCTTTAGCCTTTCAGAAGGCAGGCAAGAAAAGCAGAGGAAAGCTGCTGGGCAGCAGGCTACAGTGAGAGACAGTAAGCAATAGTGCTGATAATTTTTAAATTGCTCTTCCTGTACTGTGGCAATGTTTTTTGAGGCTGGATGTGCCTCTGACAGTAATCCAGTTAGGCCATTCCTTGCACCCCTGGTGTCTAGAGCTGTGCTGCAGCCCCTCTGGCTCCAGCCTGCACCTGGGACACAGGGAATGGGGAGTGGATAGCAGGGCAGCTGGGTGCTGCCTGTAGCAGCATGGGTCCCATCTCCACTGCCCCTCCTGTCTGGGGTAGTGTGAGAGGGAATGGCATTGCTCAGGGATGCTCATGGGACCCCAGTGTACAAGGTGTTTGCCTTAAGAGGTCAGATGTGTGGAACCCCATGTGTCAGGCAAGCTGAGATGCGCTGTCTCATCTTTTTACTGTTATCTAGTGATATGGATTAAGAGGAAGATGGGTTAAGAGCAATCACGTTAGTGAGCAGGAAGGAAGCAAGAAGCTGGTGAGAAGTGGGGCAGAGGAAAGAATGATCAATGATTTTGTATAGCATCTCATTTTTTGCTAGCATTTTCAGGCAGGATTCATCTCTCCTATTTTTAATCATCAAAAAAGTTAAGCATCTATGTGCGTAGGCTTCTTTTATAGCCTGTGCTGAAGGACAAGATGGGACGAATGTTCCTGCAGGGCTGTAATTGTATAAGACAGGGAGGATGAATTGCTTCATAGAGGTGCCAGTTCTTCCCACTGATGGCAGACAGGACATCTGTCCTGGACAGGGTTTAAGTTAAGGGTAGCAGATATTGCCCTAACTCTCTTAACACTTGTCCCAGAGCATGGGGTGGAAGATACTAGAACAGATGTGTTTTGCCGCATTTGCAATCTTTTAAGCAGCACTTGTATATTTGTGAAAACAGTCAAGAAATACTGCAGAATTTATGAACAAATAAAGCAAAATACTAATGCTTTGGGTGAAAACTCACTAGTTCATTGAGCACAAATCCACCAGCAGTCAACCTCTTGCTCCATACTTACCACTCAGACTTGCAACCATTGCATAGGTGACCAGATCTCAATATTTATAAGGAGTCTCTGAATTTCTGATACAACCTGAGCTTGTAACTTTATGTATATAGTCATATATGGCCGCGAACCCTAAAACTACTCAGCTGTCTATTTAAATAAGTTAGATATCTAGATGTCTTCATAATTTGTATTGAGAACAGATCACTAATGTATAACCAGAAGTTGTATTAAGACCTCTGCGGAAATTCAGCCCACAGCCACTAGTCAAGTACAGGATGAAACCTTATAAAACCTGAAGCCTCAGCCAACTACCTAAATTTGTTACAGAGATTCACCTCTGAACAATACAGTGAAAGGGCACAAAGGATGCAATCGAAGTACGCATTGCGCACTGGTACAATGTTATAGGGAGGAATTCTGCTTTAAAGCCTTAAATGGGTGTAGAAAAATGGCTTGTAGCAAACAATGACCAGAAGGTGGCATTAGACACATGAAGTTTTTGATATTCAAAGCTGCACTCACCCTACATGCAGTTGCTCTCCTGAATACCTAAGAACACCTTTGTCTTTATTTTTCAATCTTCTGTTGTTACAATATCTAATCCAAAATGTTCTGTGTACCCTCTGGGAAGGAGAGGAGATGCTATGTATCATCACAAGATAAAGCTGGCTGCAAATTCTGCAGTAATTTTATTAATTCTACATTAAACCACTCTAAGCACGTATCAAGATTGTTATTATTTAGGGATCTTCTCCCTTGTTAACAAAGGAGTTCTCCTAGGTCATTCCTTTCCTCTCCATCAAACAGCAGCA
Source organism: Gorsachius magnificus (assembly GCA_034008185.1). Classification (NCBI taxonomy): domain Eukaryota; kingdom Metazoa; phylum Chordata; class Aves; order Pelecaniformes; family Ardeidae; genus Gorsachius; species Gorsachius magnificus. The sequence goes on along the minus strand of CM067085.1, from coordinate 13,358,447 downwards.
ATCACCTGCCCCATAAGCTTCTGGATGAAATGCTGGAAAGCACCACCCAAAAGGCGCTGATAAAATGGATAAAGGCAATACCTCACTGCTCCATCATTGCCTCTACATTACTTTCTCCCCAGAAATCCAAACAGTATCTCCTTCATGGCAATGCAAACAACTTGTTTTACTCAGCCGGCTCAAGATCTTTATTCCTAGCAAGATTAACTTGTAATTGCTTTAAGCCTAATTAAAATTAAGATCATATTAAAGGTTCACTACCATACTTGATCATTCCAAAGGAGATTATAAATTGAAATAGTGTTGGGAATCATGGATAATGCAGTGCTGAATGGGTATGGCATTTTTATCAATAGTAAAAACTTGCTCTTTGTGCTTTAAATTATTGAACACTGCAACCTTACAAAGTGCAGAATGCAAAACTAATTATTTGCTTTATGAGTATGAATAGGAGCTAATGTAGTGCCAACAATGAAGGATGATCACAGGTTCCCCATTTGCAGGTGTACCAGCAGAAAAGCATACTCCTCCCAGTTTGATAGACATCATCCTCTTGTTGGAAACTACTATCTTGCTCCACTCTGCCATCTCACTCGTTCACAGGAGTGCTCCTCACTCTGCCTCCTTAAAATTAGCTAGATTAGCAAAAATCTGTTATTTCAATTGTTGAAAGCAGCTCGGTTTGCCAGCTAAGGGCAAGGGAGCACTCGCACAAGTTGCTGAGCTGGCAGTTCAAGAGAGGTGACAACATCTGGTAGGAGAAGGGTGAAAAGGCGCTAGGAGCGGCAACTCCACTGTCTTAAGCAGTCGGAGCAATGAATGTTACAAAATTCCTTTGGCAAGGCCTGACAGTTTGAGATGCGCAGGAGTGCTTTACAAGGACACGCGCTGCTGAACAAACGAAAAAGGGTATTCAGACTCCGAATACAGACCATGTTGATTAAATAAAGAAGGACACTATTTAAGGCAGAATGCTAGGAATTAAGACTCCTGAGCCCTACTCTCATGCTGCTGCTGACTGCCTGTGTGACTATAAGGCAGGCACTTATAACTGAACTTTCTCAGTAAAACAGGGTTAATAATACCCTCACATCTTGTAAAGCACCGTGAAACCTCTGGATGGTGTGTGCTCTAAATGCAAGTATCATCGTTATAATACTCTGCTATTAAAGCAACAAGTTGGGCCAATGTTCCCTGGTGAAGGTTATTCACTGTCAAAATCTGAATTCCTCTGCTGGCTCTACATGCTCATTAATCAAACACATTTTATGGAACGTACTGGTTTCAGCATAGACAGGTTGGAGTACTGTTCAAGAAAGTTTTAAAGCAGACAAATTGGAGGTGATTGCAAGAACTGTGATGGAATTGGGCAGCCGATTGAACTAACTCTCCAAATGTTTGTGGTTTTTGTACAAAAAAGGCTAGTAAAATAACTGTGAGCAAAGAAAATTCCCATGCTGAGAGAAATGTATCAAGCCTGAGTGCAGACTGTAGTGGCAGGGAAGTTCCACAGTCAATTTGTTAAGATTTCCTAGCCCTTAATTAGCCAGTTAAATAATTTACTAAAATCTTTAAAGTAATGTAAAGCTCGTATGTGCATGGTACCTGTCCTGGACTGAGTGTAACCACATGGGCTGTTGTGTTCCTAAACTTAGGAAAGCATTTCAGATCAGGGTTGGCAACGTTGACTTTGCTGAATATGCTGGATTCCTCATAAGGGATCCTGGTGGGATAAAGGAAACTGGTGTCACCAGGTGGGAAGAGGTGCCATCTCTTCCTGAAAATAGAAGATAAAAATGTATTCAGTGCATGTCAGTTACAGCAAAGAACTAAAGGCAGTAGCAAGGTTTTCAATAAAACATAAATCTGCCTCGCTGTGTGAATCTCCTACGCAGTGAGAACACAGGCAGTGCTTACAGGCTGTCTCCTAAAAGTGTTTTTAAAATATTCCACTTTTTAATTTTTTAACTGAAAAGATTTACAGCTTCTCGCAAATTATTTTTAAAAGGCAGATAAAATAAAATTTTAAAAAAAAAGCTCTTCCATCTGGTTCCTTCTTCCTCCCTTTTACAGAGCAACACACAGCATTTACAGATGCTCAGAGCATTAGAAATTGCTCTATAAACCAGAGGAAATAGTTTTGTTAGAGACGACAGACTTTCATTCATTGAATGCTGTATCTGTGTTTGTTTTAAAAAGAGGGCATTGTGCGTTTACAATGGTAACAGGAAAGGGGTATGGACATTATCTTCTGTCTCCTATCTTCCCCTACAGTACTTATTTGGCTGTTAGTCACAAACCCCTCATTCTTAGTAAAACTCACCTTGATGCTCCTATGCCACAGACGGCATAAATAAAAACCAGAGACATTCATAGACATAAGCATCCTGAAACACCTGTGGGTTTTTGTGTTATCAGTACCACATGATGAAAATGTAGCTTACTTGGGACACGGGGGTTAAGAACTCACTGGCGTGAATGAATGCCCAGATGGAGCAGGACAGGGTTGTCCTGCTCATGGGGGCACTCGTGTTCCAGGATGCTCTCTCTGCGCCCAAAGAAGCGGGTCAACACGCTGCAGTGTGGGGCCAAGCAGGGCTGAGACACAGACCTCGTCCTCAGGAGGTAATGCTTCTATTTCACTTACACAGACCAGATCAAAGAGAGAAAAAGGAATATGCCAGAACTGGTTGTGTCAGTTTTATGGGTACTATAAATGAAGTATCTTAGCAGGTACATATGTTATTTAGAAATAGGAGTTTTATATGGCAGTAATTTATTTAGGTGATGGAAATAACCAGGAAGGAATACACAAAGGGAGAATTTATTACACTTAAGAGGTGCCAGACAATCAGTACAAGTGACCCATGTGCTAAGCAATGGAAAAGTAAAGGCAGTACTTTGCAGCACAGTTGGACAATTTGAACAGCTCTCCTCTTGTTTCAGACTTTAGTGAGATCTTTTCTTTTTGTTCCTTTCTTTGGTACTCACTTCTTTCTTTTTGCCTGCTGCTTCTGGTTGTCAGTTCTAAGTCACAGATCTCAAAATGGGAGAAGAGCAGCCAAATGGCACAAAACCATAAGAGACAGGAATAGTAGGATAGCCAGAACTGCAGAAATCGGCACAGATGGAAGTACCATCGGCCACTGACATTTCTTGGTAATTACCAAAGCTACTGCTGGGTGAAAGCACAAAAAATAGTTCTTCTGAAACTCAAGTCCTATTGCAACTTTATTTTGCTCTCCAAGCTAGAGCCTCTGAAGGGGCAGGGAATTACTAGGTTAGGAGGCTCATGGGTTAATCCTGCAGGCTTATGACAAAGCAATATCATGAAGCAAAAAATTAAGAAGCCCGAGGGATGCAAGGAGGAAATTCAAGATAGCAACAAAGGCTAAGGAGTCATCTCTGGCTTTCCTGCAAAGGCAAATCTATTTAAGTTTAGCATAAGCTTATATTCTGTTACAAAGCTTGTCTTGTTTTTGAGTCTCAAAAGGGAATCTTTCTGCTCTAAAGAAGCACAGGATTCACAAGCTTGTGGAAGTTTGCAATCTATTTATAGGCTTTGCCCTGAAGAGGAAAATTACTTTGTCTTTTCAGGCCATGCAGAAACTTTACATTTCTTCCTTCCCTGAGAGGAACAAGGATTTTGTTCTCCCAGAGGGGGAGGAAGTGTCTTGGGAAGGCAGGTAAAATTTCTGCCTGATGCTGGAACTCTAGCTCAAGTTCAACACCTGAAGGTAGAGACCAAAGAGGCAGGGCAGGTATCAGGTCTGCTAGATTACTGTACTTAGCATACCCAGTATTTAGGTGGCTCCTTAGAAGATATTTAGGCATGTAAGTCTCATGGTTTCCAGTGAGATTTCTGGCTCCTAAATATGTTTACGCGATAGGACTTCAATGCCTAACGCTTACTGAAGTCTGCAGGACTGGTTGCAGCAAAGCACAGTGCTGAGGGGGGCTTCCAGAGTGTCTCTGCTGAACGTTCACCCAAGGATCTCAAGGCTCTTTATAAACATGAATGAAAACCTGCCTGAGAGCTAAACAGTTACCCTTCTTACAGATAAGATGATGACAAATGCATTTGCCTCAGGCCTTAAAGCCAGTCAACCTGTGGCACTGCCCGGCACAGAAGCCAGCATTGCCCGATTCCCAATCCTGCACCTTAATCACAAAACCACCATAATTTTACTGTTCTATAAAATGTCAGAGTAATTAATCACATTAAAATCCCACTAGCAAATTATTCCTTCCACTATATACTATCAAACCTAAAAAAAAAGAATGCTACTTGTTTTGTTACTCTAGCATTACTCTAGCAATAATAGATAACAACCCCCCCCCCAGGGCCAATATGCAAGGAAGGGTGAAAAAACAAAGAATGGGGGGAAAAAAAAGACAGCATGCAAACAGGCAGAAAGATACAGCAACAAAGCCACGTGCTCCAAAACTAGCTTGGAGCCTCAAGTGCTCAAGTGTCCCTTTCAACTTTGCTCACAGCTGGCTGCTCCCACCCTCATATTCCCCTTTTAAATTAATTCTAGCAGGCTATTAGAGGCTATTGCACAGAGAATATCAAAAAAGTCTAAAGAAGTTTATTCCTATTCTGTTTCTGGGCTTCTTATTTTTAACTCTTTATCTCTGAATCCCAAATTCCTGAATTCATAACTACTAGGAAGATTAAAATGTTTATTATTGGACCACATCACACACAGATCAGGAAAGATCTTCCTCAAACAGAAGAAAATAAAACTGCATTACCTCCATGCCCCAGCCAAAATCCAACCCCCTGAAGCTCTGCCATTTCCTATTCATTGAGAGCTCAGAAATCTAAAATAATCAGGACCTAGAATTAATACCCAACAGTCCAACACTAACTTTATAGCACTGTATAGCTTTCTTCTGTATTTGTTGTATGTATATGCACTTGTTACCTTCCTTGTACTTGCAACACTAAGTTGCAGCCATAGGAGTCCAAATGGCAGGAGGTGTTTGCTCCTTCAGAACCAATCCACAGCGTGCTCTCTTTTCCACTTCTTCCAGGAAAACCAAAGTCAGACCACCTTATATCCTAGAGCAATGAAAAGGTTATTTATGTAAGCTGTTGAACCGATTCACATTCTACCCTCAGTTCTCCGAGTCTCTTTTCTTCTCCCTCCACTGCTCAGTTGCTCTTTATCCACTGGAGCTGTTGCTCCTTGGTGGGGTTTCCGCATGCACAGCCTGTGCCCCTTCCTCCAAAATTCTCCTCTCTAGCAGCATTTCTTCCTCTGACTTTCTTCTTTTTCTCTCTGACTATACAGCCTCCCAGATCTCTGTCTCCAGTTCTCATCCCAGTCTTTCATATCACTCGAGTTACCCGTTCGCTCTGCAGAAGGACTGCCCAACAGCTCGTGGCCACACATGGCTTCTTTTCCTTCTGTTCAAACACTTTTTTCCCCTTTCTCTACTCTTAACCATCCACTCAAGCTCAGGATTGCTTTTAGAAAAATTCTGATATATGGCATTTAAAAAAAAAATGAAAGGAAGGAAGGAAAAGTCCCTGTTCCCTTTCCAAAGCAATTTGATAAACCACGTGGCATATTTGCTCTCCCTTTGCTCCTGTCTCAGCTTTCTCCATGTATTCTGGAAACGCAGACTTTACCCCATCTCTGACCCAGTGGTATGATGCTTTTTTAAAGTTTCTTATTATTTAATGGACATGTTCTTCTCTTGCCTTTGCAGCTGCAGAGGCAGTGAACTTAAAACAACTCGGTTACATGGTGAGAAAGGGCAGCACAGGTACGCACATGTTATGAACGTGATCCTGGAGCTTTCCAGTCCATTGATCCTCCCACAGGCAATCCCTTGGGGATGACTGCTGGAACGAGGGACTGTGAGGTATTTTGCAGATAGTTCAAGGGTTTTGCAGGATGGCTCTGTATAGCTTGGATAAAGCTTTCCCATGTTTCTGTAGCTCACCCCGCCACCTGCAGGGTCTGATCATTTGTTTATTGGAGAGCACTTGAACTATACTGGCCAGAGATACTGGTGCCTTTTGGCTGGAGCCCCAGGCTCAGCCTTGGGAAACAGATTCAACTCCTGGCTTCCTGATGGTCTCAGGCAAATCACTTCATCTCTGAGGTTTTTTTTTCCCTATCTTGAAAAGGAAGATAATGGTCTTTGTTCTGTTTCAGTAAAGCACTTTGGGGTCATTCACATCACCTAACTTTAGGAACCTAATTTAGGCTTGGCTTCTGCTCTTGTCAAAGCACTCTCAATCACGCCTTGGAAAACCCTCTCTCCTTCCGCTGTCTATAAAGAGAAAATAGGAGCCTAGCCTCCTAATTTAAGTATGTAAGCTAGCTGCTTGCAGACAGGTGGATGACTATCCTTTTTTAAGATCTATGGATGAGGAAAACTACAGCTAGACATTATTATAAGGATGACTTCACCATGACTCTGTATCAAGAAACCTTCAAAATGAGCGATAGCCTTCCCAAAAATTAGGTGTTGCTAAAGATTTTGAATTTCAGAGTTATTGATTTTAAAGATATCATTTGGAAAAAAATGCAGAAGTGTAAGATAAACATATGTCAAAGGCAGCAAAAAATCAAAAAGAAAAAGTTGCTCCTGTAGATTTCAGCAGCCATAAAATTTAAAATCCAATACAACTATTTCAGTGATAAAGTTAAGCGTAACACCGTCTCTACACTGTAATCTCACACCTAAATAGTTTTTGTATTTTTTTATAATTTAAGTGGAAAGAAAGCACACATAATCAATATAAAAGAACTTTTTGAAAATGCTGCAGCTGTAGTAAATAGTTGAAGCGATTATGGGTAAAATAGTTTTTAACCAATGAACTGAAAAGGAACTGGTAGCATTACTGAAATCTTGTCACAGTGGGTTCCTTTCCTACAATAAAAAGCCACAGTAAGAAGAAATGCACTAAAAGGTGTTCCAACCATAACAGATGGCACATTACTCGTGAATTATATTTATTTCATTTGCTGCTTATAATGAAGTTAATCTGTACCCGTATGTCACTATAAAAGGTCTCATTTCTATTTAAACTTCATACATATATCTTGCTTCTGATTTATATCTCAAATTCTGTAATGAAATATCAACTGAACAAAAAATGTAAGATGCTAGATACTGCTCATAGATTAGAATAATGGAATCATTACCTTAGCCCACACAACTGTAAATGATAAACAGCGCAATCTAAATTTCAAACAACTTCTAAATGGCCCTATTAATCACTATAAATAACAGTGCAGTTGGCCTTCTTTTCCCCTTCAAATCACCTTACGTAAATCTAAATAAAATCTAAAGAGAAAAAAGGGGTTATCATCAAATTCACACAAGAATGGAAGAGAATTTCTACAAAGAACTCTCTTGGCTGGTATAAATTGTATAGAAGTGTTTCAAAAGCCATATGAGTCTGGAACTGATGGATGTATTTCACTCCCATGCCTGTGAAACTGGCAGATGACATACACCATATTTGCTTGCATAACACCATCGATTTTTTCCTTCCCAGATTCTGCTTTAAAAAAAAATCCACAGCATAACCATTACGTGTGTCTATTCTAAAATTGCACTACAATCTGTTGCTTGTTATAGGTCAGGTGATGAGGTTGTGGCATGACACCTGCACAGAAATGCAGTTCCTGGGGCCTCAATTTTGTTCTTGAATGGGGGCAAGGGGAAGAAGGAGGTAGGAAAATGGTTGTTTCCTTCAAGTGTGTTTTTATTGACCCAATGAAGCAGCAGGCTATTCAGGTTTTCTGAGCTGCTATTATGTTGTGCCATAAAACACAGGAAAATGCTGTCTGTTGAGGCAGAAAGAGAGAAGACCAAGGCAGGACCACAGCTAGAGGAAGTCACTCAAAGATCTGGGGAAGCCCGAAACAACCATGGAGCTCCCAACTTCGTTCAAACAACACAACCCAGTACCAGAGTCGTGCAGCCCATGTTTATGTGATCCTGGTTGCGTTTCAGTGTGCTTAGGAAGGGAGGAGGAAGAAAGGTAAGATTGTCTCTGTCCTCAAACCTGACCTTCTGACCCACAGAACAACAGGAAAGGAGACAGTCCAAAACAAGACTGATCACTGAAAAATACTAATTTTATCGGTATAAAAGAAAAAATACACATTAGGAGCATGGGAAATGCTTTCTAAGGAAATAATTAATTTGAGGGGGCTTATCAGTTCATCCCAGTGATACAGCATTTGCAGGGAATTATGATTCCATCTTCACATTTGAAAGTATAGAAATGAATAAGGCTTCATTCACTATTCTTTTGTTATATCTTTTGAAAAAATACACCTTTTGTATAGTTATCCTTAATTTTGTCCTCTTACAATTTGCAAGGAGAAGTAGCAGGATTGTAGATGAATCAATACATTGAAATAGCAGACACACATGGAGAAAATAAAAAATACCCCAGGTAGGTGTCTTAATACCTGCATTTGGAAATTACCATAGACTATGTACTTCCATGGACAGGTTACTTCATGTATTTTACTGCCTCCAGAGACAATCAAGGTGTAATAATCCCAGACTCAGCATCTCTCCTCCTCACAAACAGTTAATCTAAATATATTAAGGGAAGCAACTGTGCTGCTTGTGAAAATGAGCCACAAGGCAAAACATGGAGCGAAATCATGTTATAGCCTTGTTGCTATAAGTGAATCCATGCCATCAAACCCTCTCTCCTGAGCAGAGCTGTTAATTCGGGTACCATTTGGGTACAAGGTAGATCTGGGGCAGCAGCAGGGTCTCAAGTTCTGAACCGGCCAGGCCTGCTGGCTGCCTGTCACCTCCAGACCCTATTCCCACCTCACTTCCATACCTTCAGCAGAGGGGCAGGGAAGGTGCTCAGCTGCAGAGGTCACACACATGACCCCGAGGCTCCCCAAGCCTGCCCAGTCACAAAATGATGCTGGCCTAAATGGGAAGGGCAGTGCTGCCTATCTGGTAGCTGATTTTGTCACTTGTGGTGTTGTTTTTAAGTATATAAAGAGATTCGCGATTTTAGATGGCTGCCACTTGGTACTAGTTCTTTGTTAACCTGAGTGCCAATAGTTTTTATTTCAAAATTTTAAAATAAATGGCCAAAGGAGTAGAGAGAGGGGATAGCAGTAGAGATTTCAGAAGCTACACTAGATAATTTGCAATGATTAAACTAGGAAAAGATAATATAAGTGTTTTACCTGGAAAATTTCTGGCTTGTCTTCAAACACCTTGGCAATATATTTGTAGTCGGCGTAAGCCCAATATTTGGAGTACTCGTAACAACTGAATGGTCCAGAGAGACAGGAAGGCTGCCCACAACTCCAAGCCAAAAACTCTTCAAGTGTAGCCTTCACGTAGCTACACCCAGTTTCAAACTGGGGAACTACAGCAACAAAAGAAAAGTCAAATATTACATGAGCGTTGAGCACAGAACCAGTAAAAATAATATGTAGTTTCTCTCTCAGCTCTGGTTAAGTGCAACATGAGATACAAAGTGGGACTAGGTGGCTTGACTCTGGTCAATAAAATCGTTCTAATCAGCTAACTCATAATTAAAGTCTGACACTATTACTTTTTCATTAAGATTTAAGTGAATTGGCTGTTACCTTGAACTTGCTGTGAGGTAAGAGCACACCCGTAGTTACTGTCATTCACATGCAAGGCACCCTTCAGCACAGTAACTCAAGAATATGCCCAAGTTCCCTAAACAGCTGAGAGCCTGTCCTTTGCTTCATCTCCCTTCTTAAGTGTGAGCTGCAAATGTGCACGCAAGTGTTTGTGTACCTTTTACTTTGTCTCTGTGGATTTACGTAGATGGACATGTTCATTTTTCTCTTTCTCTAAAGCAATAACCAAATCAGCACAGTAATGCATAGGAAGCAAATTATGGAGCCGCACACGTGCCGATGATCCATCTAAAATGCTGTGTGTCCTTATTTTTCACTTGGGACTGACAAAAGCATATTGCAGTGTTCCTTGGCAGACATAAGAAGTATTTACCAGCAGTGTTTTGCTCCCGTCATGCTTTGGTCAGGCTGACTGATACAGCCTTTCAGCTCAAGGTCAGGCTACTTGGAAGGCCTCTGAGATAACCCACATCACAGCATACTTTAATTGTGGTTAATTGGAGATCTTCATTTCCCACAGCTGCTAATTGTGCCAGCTTCAAAGAGACTTATCCAATGTTAAAAAAAAAAAATTACTATAACTACTAGGAAAAAATGACTGCAGCCTGCATGAATGACAGGGAGGGAGCTGCAATTTAACCTGTGTAACTTGCACAGAGCTGCTCAGAAATTGGATCCTTTCGCTGTTGTGCAGCACCAGCTCTTTGCTCCTTACTGCTCCCAGTTTGTTACTGCAGCAATTCCCACAGAGTCTCATATATTTGTTCTAATTCCCTTTGGGTGGGAGAACAGCTTTTGCAAATCTTTATCACTATCATTTTGCCATTTTCCATTATAGTAGCCTGGGTAGTGGTTTTCCTTCCCCTCACTTATCAAATTCATTAACTAAAGATGTCAGATAAGCCCTGCTATTCAGCAGTCTGTAACCTGGGTCTGTGCAGCAGAAGGGCTCCCTACCTAAGAACTGCATACAAGACGTATAAATCACCTGCAATAACTAAAACCCCCTATATCTGATTCCCCGACTGCATTGCAGCCCAATGCCCTCTCCTGATACCCAGTCATTAATGCAATGCACATCATTTTACTAAAAGATGGTCTGATGGCAAAATTAGATAAAAGACAGAAGCACTGCTGAAGGTGGCTCAGTATCTGTACGATTTTGATGAGAACAAAGAGTGCTTAGGACACTGCCTATTTTCCAAGATAACTCAGAAGCAAGTGTTTTAAAGGCAAGAAATATGCTTTCTACCTCACAGCATATTTTACTCTGAGCTTCATTTAAAAAATCCAACTATAAAAGGCAAGACTATCTTCTAGGATATAATCTCCTCAGGGTAGGGTTCTTGGTTTAATTTATAAACTGTTCAGTACCAAGGTGTGGGTGCTTATGGAAAAATAAATAGTAATAAAAAACATATTTGGACAATCTAGACAGATTGTTTAGATGGATTTGTAGAACTGCAATGAGGGTAAAAATGTTAGCAATGGGCAGCTGAAAGCAAGAACATTATTAACCATTTTGCTAACATGTAATGACTACAAGCTGAAGGTGTTTTGTAATTGATAAATTGTAGATTAACCACATAAGAAGTCTGAAGTAAGCTACCAGTGCTGCCTGATGCCATGGTATCTGAAGGCATGACAGTCCTCCTCTCTCACACTTAATGCCATAGATTGAAACCAGAGGGAGGGAGAGAGTGCTTTTTGGAGGAAGCAGCTCCCCTCCTTAGTTAAGGTGTGGTCCTGACAGATGCCAAATTCTGTTCCACTCAGAAAGATAGTGTTTGCAATGTATACTAAGGGAAGTGTAGGAAAAAAAGTATAATAGCCTTAGTAAATACCCTAAAGCTCCAGTAAGAATGCAAGTGAAACGTCTCCTCCATTTCTTTAAACTTAAAAGAAAACCAAATGTCTATTTACAGCTGCTGGGGAATTAAAATTATTTAAATGAATAATCCAAGCAAGGGATAGCCATTTAATACTACAACAAAGCATAGGCACACTCACAAACCAAAAAATATGCCATCTGCATCCAACTCCAACAACCAACTCAAATCTCAGCTTTATCTGACGTGTACAGCATTTGTATTGTATTTGTAACCTCCTGTTCAGGTACTGAGTTCAGACACCTTTTCAGTCCCTCTACCAAACCTTGGAAGCTTGAATTCTTTCGCCATCCTTCATGGTAGAACCTCTTGGGCAGATGGCCAAGTTGCAGCCCTTTTCTATCCAACTGTGTGACAGCATCAGCTCTATCCAGCATCTCTATGAGAAACTTGCTTCAGAGATCTTGTGACTCATAACTGATCAGCATGACAACCTCTTGCTCCCTCCAGCTTCTTCACAGTAAACTCATTGTTTATTCATTTTACTATACAACCAGAGAAAATGGTCAAAATAAGAAATGTCTGCATACAGAAGTCAGTTTTGTGTAAGCATTCTTCTTCCTTTGAAATTGCTAGTGTGCTCCACGTAGCCATCAGATAGATGGGCTCTAATGCTGCATCTTTTCTGCCAGAAACTTAACTTCCATAGCTGCTCCCCACCCTTTTATCTCATCTCAGAAAAATAAATCTTTCAGCGTGGCTGGAACTAGATGGATAGGGATTTCCTGATTAATAGCACCTTCGTTGCTCTTGTAATGAATGCTGGTACTCCCTCTGGAGGTACCTCTGTCAATGCTTAATCCTCTGATTGTATTTTTCCCCTTTTATGGACACATACTGTTTATCTTGTGTAATCCGACAGAATACTATCAAACACATAACCTTAGGTAGGTACAGATAATTCACACAAATAAAACTGCTAGCTCCCATGTTTTCCATGTTTCAAATGTGCCTTCCACATCCATATGCCTCAGGAAGTTCCAAACTAGCAAGAAAAGCAAATATAAAATCCAAGCAACCCCCACTAAGTTGCCCCATTTGCTGTTCTCAGTTTTTTATATTAAGGAATCTTCAGTTTGGGAATGCCCCCCCCCCCCTTTCTCCATGAGGCTGCAGATTTGGCACTAAAGAAAGAAGATAAGTTGTCATAGTAAGAGGTCTCAAATTATTTAGGATCTTTCAGATGAACCTTATGGCTTAAATCATCTCAGAAACTCTGAAGCAGTCATTTCAGAGTGACACCAAAACATACCCACAAGCAGGAGAACAGTTTCTTTCTTGCATATGTTTCTAACTCAGTGGCAGGAGTGGTCCCATCTAGTCTTAAGACAATGAATCTATTGTAAACATGGGAGGAATATTCAGAGAGATCAATACAATTTTAGTTGGATTCTCCTGTTGCCTTCTCTAACCGCATCACTGCCTCCGTTTCATCTGGGAAAGTTAGCATGAACGACAATAAGAGCAGCCCTCATTGAAAAGCGATGTTAAGCACACAAGAGCGAGATCAACCATCTTCCAAATGACAGTGGCACATGAAATGTATTATATTATTTCAGACTCTGAGGTGGCTTGGCTAATGGCTTCACTAATATATCCTTACAATGCAAATCTTTTATAGCATCACAGGTCTCATTCAGTTACAATATAACCCCTGAAGGCTCTACCCATTTCTAGCTCACATTAGCATATAATGGAGGTTCCTGGAGACAAACCGATTGCTGCCTAGGGATTGATGCGTTTATGAAAAAGCAAAATACAGATAGATGCAACTTCAAGATACAAATTCCAATTTAAATCCACTCTATGTCCTAGCGAATACAAGTTATTGTTAACTGATGACTCTTATCTACTTAGTTGGTAGCATCAATCCATCACTTAGCTTCATAACACTCCATCAATCCCATCAGAAGCTTTCCCAGCTGGAATTCCCATGTGGCTCTCAAAAAGTGCCTACTAATTAGCTAGGGCCAAACCTATCCTTTTACCTGGTAAGTCTTGTGTATTACAACGGAGATATATTAACAAGGTATCAAGGAAAATGTCATATATATGCAACTTCTTCCCTCTTGGCAATGGGATGCCTTTTACATGTAGTACAAGAAGTGGCTGATACCTCCTCGAACTACAGGGATATTGCTGTGAAGATGTGTACCAACATATTAATTCTACACCTCAGTTATCCCATCTGTAGAAAGTGAATAAATAACATCTGTTTTCCCAGGAATGGCACAGGAGTCATTAATCCATGCTGGTAAAATGCTCTGAAATCCTGAAATGCCAAGCATTTTCCCTCTAACGCTTCTTTCTGTTTCACCACTTCCCTTGCAAAAATTGAACATGAAATAGTATGGTCAGTAACACAGTGTTGTTAAGTAAGATAATGTGATGTAATCCTACCACTTCCAGAGGAACTGGCAGCCCCTCATCTGGAGTCTTTGGGCAGACCCTCTATTGCAAGAAAGAGGTGGTCCAACTGAAGAACGTTAGAAGAGTGCAGAAAGAACAGCTAGGTGGGGTCTAAAAAACCATGACTTATACTGAACATTTTTTAAGAACTGGATTTGTCTGGCCTAGGAAAAAAAAAAAAACACAAACAAACCAGGATTGAAAGGAGACAAGATACTTTAGGCAAAAGGGAGAAAGTGCACGGCAAAATGTATTTTGGTATGTGGTTGGAAGGGAAAGGCTGCACAGGGCATGAATAAAGCAATGAATAACCTCTAAAGCAGCTAGCAGACTGCTGCCTCGGAGCATGTTTCCTGCATCTTCCCTCCCTGGTATGAAACTCTGGCCATGGATAGACTGTGACTAGTATTGTGTGGCTACAGACCAAAATGGAGTTGTATTTAAAATCAAGCACATGGTGTGTTCCTAGATGTCTGAGCGAACCTGGAGGGTTAGAGGTGAGATTATTGTACTGTAGTCAAGAAATTTTCTTAATGCTTTATACTTCTATAGCATCTTTTATCATAGGACTTTAAAGTATTGAAAACGATCATGGTCTTATAAAACCTCTGAGAGGAAGGTGAGAATTATCACCATTATCCAGATTAAAAAAAAAACCAAGATAGCCCAGTTAATTGGCTAATTTTTTAATGCACTCAGGTCTGTGGATATGGAAGCTCAGCTCACATGAACACCAGAATCATGTAAAAGACCAGGACCAATGACTCACCAGACTTCCCACAAAGAATAAACACACAAGAAAGAGAAAGGAGAGTTCCACTGTTGGCCAAACCCAGCACCCTAAAAGCAAAGCCTGTGGTGAAAAGTAACACACTAGAGAGTGAACAGTGATAACAGAGAGGCAGAGGATTGCAGAACCTAAAAGACTTGTAACACGTAGCACCAGTCCTCCTCAATCTCACCTAAATCCACTGTCTTCAGACCTAGCCTAAACTGGATTGTCTTCCCATCCAACAGCGCAGAAAGGTATTTCGCATTCCAGTGCAGGGCTGGCCAGTCGCCAGCCATGTTACAGAAGACTGCAGGTTGCTGTAGAGACATCACAATTTCCTTGGCTTTCCCAGGAGTAAACGGTTTGACATCTTCACCTATGTAAGGAAAAAACCACAGCTGTAGAGAGATGATTTATGATACACGAAGTGTTACCTATCACCTCCCACCGCATAGGAAACATTAAGAACCAACACCTCCTTTGTTTACGGTTGATTTTCTTATTGTATTTGTAGATTTTTTAAAGTCAAATTTCTCCAGCAAACACTGAAAGAACATTCCTACACTAAATTAAAGTTTAAAGCAGTGTAATACCACACAAAATGTTAAAAAATAAAATAGGCATGTGCTTAGAATTTTCACTTGTAGCTTAGACAATAAAGCACTGCAGCCAAACTGTTTAGAATTAGGGTAACAATAAAAAAACCTTATGAATAATGTCCAGAGTTTAGAGAACATAAATTTTATGAGTAATAGTCTTTCTGCATGGGATTCTTTCCAAGAAGAGTAGAGCACTGTCAGAGATGGCAAACTAGGCTCCTACGCATTTGATTTAAGCCAAGAAATGTCAGCGTAACCAAACCAGCAGGTATTTTTAAAGCGTTTTAAACTTCCTTTTCATCTACAAAATTTTAGAAAAAGGAAATTGTGCCAATCCAAGAACCAAACTAACCTGAGATTTCCATTTACTCCTTTGCTGTTTAGAGATTTACATGCCCTACTGAAACTGTCAAGCTGAAATGCTGGCAACCTTGAATAAACTCAACACTTTCAGAACAACTTTTCTTTAGGGACACATTGAGCATGAAAACCTGATTTTTTTATTTTTTTTTAAAATAACATAACAGCTCCATAGAGCTGAAGCAGTGGACTACAACTCCAGATCATAAAAACATCCATTCATTACTTTAACCTCTATTGAAGCTAACTCATCCAGAATTTGTATCCGTATAATGCCTAAGATTTAACATACTGAATCAATACATATGGTTCCCCATGACTCCTAGCAGCTCATTTAAAGCAAACCAACCAAATCATTCACTCTATTTAGGGGTGAAATTATGGTCTGGCATGCACAATGGGTTAAATAAATACAGGACAAGAAAATTCCCTTTATTGCTGGGTGCTAATTTTGCCTCTCACTCCTCCCCGTGTGTGGATGGTGGGACAGGTAGTGGGGAACCAGCCAGTCCCACATGGGGCAGCTCAGCTGGCGGAAACACAGAAGACAACCCACCAGGACCAAGGAAGGTTCTTCAGGGCTGTTTCAAACAGAACATTTTAAAATAAATATATGAATGCTGAATGGCAGCAATAAAGGAGCTCTGTGCTTGCTGTATGCCCAATCTCTTTCAAAACTTTTGTGAGCCTCCCTTCTTTCGGCAGGATTTATACTCCAGCGTAGCTGTAGTTTTTAGTTTTCTAAATTAAACTACTGTCTTGATGCAGATTCAGTGGAAGGTATCAGGGCTGGGGTCTCCTATGGTCAAGGGGTCCCTTCTCCCACAGACTTCCAGGGAAACTGAATTGTGCTCTCCTTCCATTCCTCATGAAAACTCCAGCTTGAAGCTTTAAAACTCAAGACCTCCAACATTTTATCTTCATGGAACGTAAAATTTTTAAATGGCTTCCCTTTCTGAAGGCAGATGACAGGAGGGAGTTTGGGTTTTGGTTTGTTTTCCTCATTTCCTCTCATAGGCAGAGCAACACTTGGCAGGATGGTGTTGCTGTGACACAGAGATGTCTACGACACTTGGCCTTCAGTCTCGCGCTCCAGCAACTTGCACAGGCCTTGGGGCCGTATGTCTTACCATATGGTCTTCACTGCCCCCGGAAGGAGGCTCTGGGGGGTTCCGAGCAATAGGTTAGTATACCTATAGGGAGCGAGTCCAGAGAGGGCGGAAAGACCATCTGCAGATGCAACGGCACGCGCTGGTGCAGCTACCAGGAGCTGGCTGCGAGGCAGGGCAAGACGCTAAAGCTCAGCATGGGTTTTTTGCAGTGATGCTGTTTAAAGCCTAAAGGCAAGACTCAGTCCAGATCTGAACACTCCCAGAGGGATTTATAAAACTTCTGCTGTCTCCAACAGGTGCAATTATAATATCGTACAGAAGCGGCTTTCACGGTGCGGGAGCTGGCTGGCCTCACATACCTTTCACATTTCCCAACTCGTAAAAATGAAATTATTTGTGCTTGGGCTGAATTTAACACCACATGGCTGTCTTTTTGACTACTCAATTGTTTTTGTTTTAAGGGCAATACACTCACTTATTGTAGAGGTTATAAATCCAAAGAAATGCAAGAAATCGGTGGCACTTTTTTATAAGCTGAGTTTTATTCCAAAAGCTTCAGGTTTAGTCTGAAACTGCAGTCAACAGTGGGAACATGCTACAAAAGCAGAAATTTTACCAGGACTGACAGGAAGGCTCACTGGAGCTAACTGTTGATTCTTGTGACTTTCTAATGTGATTTCCACATGCATATGGTGCTTTTGAAAGGTGTGGTTTTAACCACAGTGAATATGCAGCGGGAAGTGCAGAGCTGAAGCTACTGGGAGAGTTTGTATCAATGCCAAACAAAAAAACTTGATTAAACAGCCCCTCCTCTACTGAACGTTAGCTGGAGGTTTTCATCACGTCACCACTCTATTCAGTTGTACCTGTTTCCATATAAAATTTACAAACAATGAAAGAGGACAGTCTGTCTTAGTGAGATGCTTATCATTCCTAGCTTCAAACAGTATCAAAATCATTGTTAAGTGAGTATATATCTTTTCCTGATACAACCACATACAATATAGATGATATAATCAGCAGTGAGGTTTGAAACATTTTAGAAAATGTAAAGCATTAGACAAATGAACATTAGGGTTTTTTGCAAAGACACATGGGGATTCTTGCTGATTTTGTGTGAAGAATCTTTAAGTTCCTTGATTCAGTTTTATGTATTCCTTGGTGAGAACAACAGTCAGCTGAACCTAATCCTTTCCCCATAATATTTGTCATGCATATCTAAATGCCTGTTAGAGAAAAAGCACGCAGTAGAAGGTAAATATAATATACTACATCAAATAGATATTATGATAATTTGGAGAACTCTGCTCACGACCAACAGAGATTTCTGATGGAACTATATGATGTAGGAGCGGTAAAAAGTGATTAAAAGAGATATCTGAAGATATCTCTTGAAAGAGAGATTAGCAGAAAAAAATGTAATTTAAAATAATAATATTTTCCTTAGTTATTGTTATCGTAGCTTCACAAAGACTTCATAAGCTGGGCTCTTGCTTCTCAGTGTTTCCTAACCTGAAATTGATGGTAGTCAACTCCTAGGCAAAACCTGAGGTTGTATAGGATATATAAGTTGTAAGCATATATAGAGTTTGGACACAGTTGTGTGTAAGTAAAAGGTGTATAAATAAAATGTGTTGCAAAGAAACACGATGTCCATGGCACATCTTGGGCATTAGGTATCAAATTCCTTGGGGAGATCAGGTAGCAGGAGAGAACAGAAATGCATATTCCCTTTCAAAAAAAGCTCTGTTGGAGTCTTCATTTTCTCAGTTGTACTCTGATCCAAAAGAGAAAAGGAATACTGTTAAATTAGTTCTTTCTATCAGGCGCAACAGACGATGTGGCTTCGCAGTACAAAAGGAAGCAGGAATAATTTGTGTCATGTTTTGACTTTACGCAAGGCATGTATAGAATCCAACCAGGAACTGAAAAACCAAACCCAGTTTTAGCTCAAGTTTTGACTGTGACAGCTTATATAATTGGCGAAAAACGTAGGTGTTCTTTAGAAAGGTAACATGTTGCGAAATAGAGATCTTCCAATTAAAAAAACAAAGCTCTCCAGTTGTCTTTACATGAAGTGTTGTCAAATATGAAGAATTATCCAGGCTTCAGCACTGAGGCCAGGTAAAAGAAAAGCGATGAATGGGCTAAGTGCTCTCCAGTAGACTTTGTGCTTCTAAGAGGGAAAATAATGTTTCTGATTAACAATTTTTCTGAATAACTGAGTGGGGTTTGGGAATAAAGAGCTTAGCACAGCAGGCAGTCTGACGAAAAGTGGACTTGATCAAAGTTGTTCAGAAGTTAAATGTACTGTCATTAAGAAGCTACATGTACTGTCATTCATTTAAAATAATTTAGCAAATTAGAAGAGTTCATTAGTGCGTGGTAGTTGGCTTCTGCCAAAACACCCTGCTGCTTAAACATGAGATTTAATTGAGAGGTATTAAAATTATTTTGTAAAAGAGGGAGTACAAGTAAATCCTGGTAATATATTTGGTATAAGCATTGCCAAATTGTTTTTCTTGCAAATCTGTAATGCTTCATTACCCTTATTTCTTTAAAAAAAATATAAAAAATTAAAAGAAAAATCTGGCATTTTAAATACATTAATACAGAGCAGCCAGGTCACTCAAAAAATCAACTAACTTCCAAAATCTTAACTATCCAACAACTAGGAGTGGGAAAAGAGAAGGTATGGGGGAGGATGGGCAAACTCCTCAAACCAAAGAGAAGTGACTTGGTTTGGAGGTCAGACCTATTGATTTCAGAGTAAAATAACTCTTTAAATTAAAAAACAACTTTAAATAATCTGCATGTGATTACAACATTATGCACTACAACCAGCCTACTCTGGGCAAACAGAATGCATCTAAATATACGCGAGTAGTTTTCAGGATATACCGCATGAACATCCAGGTATTACTTCCTGACACTGTTACTATTATTTTTGACTGCGGGAATGTCAATATTGTAGATGCAGCATAACCGCGGGGCATCTAAACTAGATTTGCATAGATATTTTGGCTACTGAAGGATAGTTAGCAGTTGCATGGAGCCTTTCAGGATAGACCGGCCAAACGCATCTCTGCACTGGTAAAACTGGCACCTGAAGCTTACTCTGGTAGCCTGAAGTCAACACACCCTTCCTTGCCCTGCGTGCCTTCTACCATGGAAGGGAAAAGAAAATAAAGAGGCCAAAAGAGGAATTTGTATTTGCACTCACTTTCCAGTCTTGCTGCAGCAGGGCTGAGCATCTTACAGTTTTTCTTACAGTAAGCCTGAGTGACTCAAGACATGAAGTAAGATAAGAGCACGGGCTATGCCCTCAAACTGTCCTTCCAATAAAGAAAAAGGAAATAGCTGCCAGAGTTCTTAGGAGTGGGGTAAGAGGTTGAGCCCAGAACACAGCACTGTGAGGGACTTCCCACCCCTGCTCTAAATAACAGCATGCCATCTCAAGCATACATTTATGAAATTTCTTCCTAAACCCCCTATGATTCTTCCTAATAAGCTCTTTCTGAACCCCTGGCCAGCTTCTGCCTGTTGTCTCTTCCCCTCCCATCCTGGTAGTGTGCTTTTAGAAAGCAGTCGTGTTGGTTTTCAGCTTACAGCTGAATGACCTTGGCTCCTCTGGTCTCGTCCAGCAGAAGAAACGCTTTCCTTTCCTTCCTTGTCCTTACAGTTCCTGCCTACATCTTCTGCCATTTGAAATACCCCCTTCCCCTCCCACGCCCCCAAACCCAGGAAAATTAGGATATGTACAACTGACGGAAGTCATACTAAATGTATTTCCAATGAACCTTGCATACTTCTTATTGGCAAAATTGCTGAAAGCAAAGTGAAACACAACAAAACTGAAGCACTTGTCAGATAAATGGCATTAAATTTCCTTCTGAAGGAAAAGGATGTGGTCTTTGACCAAAACCTTCCATCAGGATATAAAAGTTTCTCCAAAGGAAAGACTGTTCTTCCTTAAGCGAGGCTGCTACAATTCCACCTTTCTGTCTGTTCGGGGTGTAAATTACACCAACCCACTATTGCGGAAATTTAGTAGCAAAGCCATTTCTTCCAAATACTTCACCGGCACTGATACACATTTCTCACAACATTTCCTAATAATTGGGAAATTTAATACAAAACTTAATACTAATGCAACATTATGATTGAAAGTAAGGGAACTGGCACATCAAGGGAACTAACATCTATATTTCCGAGAAAAAAAGAATTTGTTCATGTTGTAAGTTTATTTCTTTTTCTATTCCTTGTTAGTAGTACATATGAATGCACTACTCTCAAACTGATGAATGCACTGTATAAAATTCACTGTCAGAAATTGTAACCATTTATGACTTTATTGTTGTCCTATCCTGCCAAACTTGACTGACAAGAACTTCAAAATGACAGCATCAAAAGAATGTCTTCTAAAATACAGCACTTTCCCATAAGCTATTGTAGTAAATAGTCAATAATAGTCAATAATATTCTAAAAATATGTTTTTTTCCCAGAAACCACTGTAACAAATAGTCAATACTACAAGTGAGCCTTTTGAATTTGACCCACTGAGGGGTTATGATGGAAATAAAACAAGACTTTGTTCATTATTACAATACATATGATACAAATTATGATTAATAACTGAGTCAATTAGAGGTATAATTGTCAGAATAAAATTATACTTTAAAGGAATAAAAGAATTATTTTTGAATTACATAAATTATTGAATTGAAAGAAACCCGAGAGACCCACCAACCTCAAAAATAGCTTCTGAAGTGCACAACAACCGACGTGCACAATCCGGGTATTAGATTCAGGGACTGCCGTTATTGTAAGAATACTGAACAAAAAGCGTGGCTATTATTCCATCTGTTTACATCATTCCATTGCTTTCAGCACAGGTAAAACAAGAAAATGTGAGCTTAACCTTTGTTTCAAGTTGCTGTTTCTCTTTATAAGGGTTCTCATGCAGCAATATAAAAGTTGTCTATGAAAAACTGTTAACTGTAAGTTTTGAATCTTGGGGTTCATATATAGGATGTAGAATTTTGCTTTGACATAATGGAGAGCTAAGGACACATTTGGCCTAATACCAAAGTGTAAACTACCAAGCTCTTCTAATTTAATTTTCAACCTTAACATTTCATTAATGTTAGTTTTGTTTTTTAATATAAATAATAAACATAAAAGAAACTGTTTTTACTGAAAAAGCACAGCCTTGTTACATACAAGCTTATCTTTCACAACTTTATAATATAACAAGCTGCTGCTAGTGGTGTCAATGTATCTTTACCATCTTCCCTCCAGAGATTTTCTTTCTCTTTTCTTTTTCAAATAACAACTGCCTGCAAAGTTTCTTTATCTGTAAACTAAAAGAGCTAAATATCAGAAAAGATCAAGGACTCTCTACGCCCAAATCTCCACTCAGATGTGCATGAACTCTTGTTCTAATCAGCTGCACCTGCTTTTCTGGAGACTGAAGGTGACCTTTAATTTTAGAAGAAACCGTGACAGTGCTGTTGCTTTGAATTTTGGAAGCTTCTTGCAGTATGCAAACTTTACCAAAACTCAAGTGTTTGTCAACCTATATCTGGAGAATTCCTTTCAGCAGAGGAGCTGCAATATTTTCCGATTCACTTTAAATGTTAATGTCACTACATCAACCATTGACTAATTCAGTATTAGTATTAGAAGCAATTAGGTCTTCTATATCCAGTCTTCAAAACAACATGGTACTTAGAAATTTAAGATAACCCCCTGCACATTATCAAAACAATAAAATTGCAAAAGGTTAAAGTTGCACTTTTATACCAAGGCATCCAAACTGCCTTGCCATCACTCCTGTTGAAATACTCTAACAGAAATCAAAATCTCGTGCTACTGTATCTACTCCCAAGAATTTCACTGTGTCTGTGATCACAAAGCATAGAATAATTTGATCTTAAATCATATATGCCCCTGTTCAGAAAAGCACAGACACAGAAATAATCATTTTAGACTCTTCTTTCTACACAGAATTGCATGATGGAGAGTCACATTTCCAAACAGACAAACAACATTTTGTGAGCATTACGTCTTCAATATGGATCTGATCCCAAACACCTACCCAGACAATCAGGTCTTCAGAAGACTCATTTGGAGAGCACACAGCATACCTATTGGATGACCGCCAAGTGTGACTAGCCAGACCAATAGAAACAAACCCCTTAATGCCTACATCATTAATTATATCAGAGCAATAATTAAGTTACTTCTTGCTGCTTTGATGTAAGACAATAGGAAAACCAATGACAAAGTCTGACCAGAAACGAGAAACACATTCACCGGAGAGCCAATGGACAGTGGGTACCAGAGCAATACGCTTAGCTCTTCTTGCTGGCGTCAGAAACAATGAGATCTACACCGAGGCAGTCCTAGCCCAAGGAGACAGGTGGAGATTTTCACCCTGTATTCCCAACTCAAGCCTAACATCCTCATGTGACTCAGTTAATTTCCATCATTCTTGGGATTTTGGGGAGACAGGAAACCATCAGTCTTTGAAACTGGATTTCCCTAACACAACTCTGGGATGCAAAATACTCTATTGATGTTGTTTGCAGTTACTTGCACATGGTGGCCCTGAATACAATGAAAGAACATCGGGACCACGGTCTGCTGAGGTTGGAGCTCTGACATAAGATCGCTGAAATACCTAAAACACTGAGCCTGAAAGCTGCCTAAGTGAGGTTGGGAAGTAGCCATCAAAATGAGCTTGGATAAAAGACATCATGCAGCTTCCACCTGCCCCTCAAAGAAGAAATAATCATCATCTACACGTTCACTGTTAAGCAGGTGATGAATGGCAGAACAAGCAGAAATAGAGTACAAAATGCTTTAAATGTACTCAAAGCCCAAGTCAGGCATGACTTTTGCATATTCCTTTTGACAGCAACAGTAAAGAACCTACAGTGTGGTCTACAGGGAGTCTGATGGGATGTCTTTCATTGGCCAACCAGAAAGGTAGACTCCACAAGAGAAAGGAGCTACCCCATATCTCCGTAAAGGACCTTGCCATGGGCTCTGGCTCACCACAAACCTACGATCACCTCCACGACAGTGGTGACTTTGCAATGTGGAAACACACAGCCTGCAATCAAAAAGTATAAATTAATCCCCACTGGATAACATTCGTATTTGAGTTTAAGAATAGAACTGTTCAGCTTTCATAAGCTGAAGATGTGTCTGTATTTTTGTTTCTTGTTGATACTAGAAAGAAGGGAGCACTGTAAAACCTTTTTCCTCCTGAAGTGCAAGGAAATCACTGTATGACATTAGAGATGGGAGTCTAGCTATCTCTCAATAAAAAAGAAAGGCGAGAAAAGATGGTGAAAGGTACAGAATGCACAGATTGGAAGTGCCCAAACCAAGCCCAAAACAGCAGATCCCGAACAACCTGTTCTTAAGTAACTAAAAGGAAAGGGATGTCAAAACTTGATGAGGGAAGAATGGGATTTGCTCACACCTTACAGGCTCACCTTCAAAGATGTTCTTCAAGACAGGGAGTGTAAAGAAGAGAAGCGTTACAGCTCCCTGCTACACTAGTGCTGTTTATGGCAGCTCTGAAACTACATTGTCACAACTCCAGCTGAAGTCTAGAAGTTGAGGGAAATCCCTGTGAAACAGGCCTCTCTTTGGATGCTGGAAGGAATATTCAGAATTAGCTAAATGCCACTTTTGAATCTCTGAATGAATTTTGGGTCCTGCCCATTTTGTGCCAAAATGCTTCTAGCCTTCGTAGGGTATGCAATCAATTGCTACTTGTCAGATTGCAAGACATGAGCTGACAGAAGAACGTATAAGATTGCACACATGATGTTAGGAGTTATTGGGAGAGAGGTGTAAGAAACAAGGGGATGCTGAAGTTCATCAGAACTCTCTGAAGAAAGTCATGCAGAGAGCAAATCTGTCAAACACCTGATGACTGGAGAGACCCAATGGCACTTCCTAATGCGCTAGGAACTGGGGGTTGCACCATGGGGGCATATTCTCCTGGACTGCTCTGCTCAACCATTACATGATAGGTGTGTTTAAGCTGAATTAGACTCTCCAGATGCCTCAAGGTTATAACAAACCTGTCAAAGCCTTCAGTTTATCTTAATAAGCCAGGCTTAAATCATCACAGTCCAGGTGCCAACTCCTAAGCAGATCAGCCAGGCCTGCCTCAGGCATGGGATGAGTGTTTGGCAGCAATAACAGCTTCAGCCATATAATTTTTATCCGTCACCACTAGACTATCAGAGCTCCAAGCCACCAACTCCTCCTTATGTGAATTCCTGAGGGTTTTAGGCTGGACACAGGCAGATAGGCATGAATACGGAGATGCAACCACCTTGAGAGCTTTTAGGTTTGAAATGGAGGTAATGCTATCGTGGTTGGGCAATTCGTAACCAGATGGGCTTCCGTATCACAATTTTGGATCTAGGTGCTGTTAAGTCCGTGTAAGTCCTGCTACAGGCATGAAAGTTCTGGGCCAGGAGACACAATAACCTTTCCGCTTGCCTGAATATATGTGCACTTCATCTGATAATATTCAAATCTCTTTAGCTACATTATAATGAGGTTAAAGCAAGAAAAGATTTCCCCACCCCAAATATTACAAATGTCAGTAATGAGAACAGTAAAAATGTCACCACACGGAGAAAAGAGTGAAATTAGCATATTTAGAGAAGTATTATACCCATGAGTGAAATAATGCAATCAGCTAGCTGCAAGATAAAGCTAATTTGGCTTCCAACAGTTTATCAACAATGCACTGCTCCTTTACATTAACAAATTTAAATGGTACCATATCCTGCAAACAAGAATAATTCACACAGAATATTACACTGTGTTAATTAAATAGCTGGAATAGAAAAGGTCAGGCTATGACTGAAAGATGCGCATATGGGTTGTGAAGCTATGAAAAGATGGAGCGATTTCAAATCAAGCAATTAAAATAAATTATTTAAATCATGATTAAGTCAACAGTAAATAACCTTAGATTTTCTTGAGCCTATTTTGACAGCTCCTTTCTTTTGCTGCTGTTTCTCAGAAATTTCTCTTTCTTGCTGACCCACGCAAGAGTCACAATATCTTTAATCCCATCATAAGATGAGGCGGCTTGGATAAATTATCAAGAGAGTTATCCTGCTTATATTCAAGTTTTCATTTTACTATGCAGGTAGTAAGAGACAAGAGGCAAGTTTTGCAGACGCTGCAAAGCCCCACTTGCCTTATTTCTGCCTGGGTTTCCTGCCACCAGAACAACCGAGAAACCCCCACAATTACTACAGTTAATTGAAAAATGTTCCAAGAGAGAAGTATTTTTTCACTTTGTTTACTTCTGCAAATGACAGCACTTTGTCTTTGGCACAATGCCACCGAATCAATTATACTACAGTAGTAACATAGCCATTGTAAATTGAAAGAACATTTTGGCATGGGCTAAGCTATGCTGGGATGGTAATGTATGAAAAAGACCTAGTAAAACAGGGAATTAATCTTACTTGGAGCCCCGAGGCACTACTGGAATATGCATCGGTCACAACCGAATCTGAATCTCATCCAGCGTTTTTACTGTATTTTACTTTTGTCACCACAGTTGTACACGGCAAGCTCAAATTTTAGTTTGTTACTATACGCGTGTCTCCCCCTTATTTAATCATGCATGAATTTTGTTTTTCCTGGGGAATTCCCTGAACTTTTATAGACAAAATCTCATTTGATTTTTGATGACGGTTCTGCTGATTTCAGTTGGTATAAACTTCCTTTTCACACCTTCAGTGCAACTTCTAATTTCAACCTCAGTCGAGCAAACAGAGCTGTGTGGGCTAAACAAAATGCGATGGCTGTACTTTTTGGGAAGAATTTCATGGGAGCGTCTGGTTTGGGCTGCAACACCATGGGCTGGGCACCACGTGTGAAATTCAGCCGTACCATGCCCAGCGCATCAACAGAGGTAGGACACTGGCACTGGATCTAAAACCAGCCCGTGCGGATCCCACTGCTCAGCTCTCCCCAATTAAGCACGCAGGCATTTATCAAGCCAACTTCCAGAATCACTGACAGAATGCCTAAGCAAGCCAAACTGAAATACCTCATTTTTTTCAGGGAAGATGAAGCATAGTGCAGGGTACAAGCCATTAATTTTATGACAAGCGCAGATGGTAGATATACAGATAAATACTCACGCAACCTAATGACTATATACTTCAATTTAAACGATACGTTTCTAATGAGCTTAGTGTAGCCCACATAACGGTATATTCATCCGAACCCTTTTAAAATGGATTTAAGTGCAGGCGGTAACCGAACCCTACAATCCCCCCCCCGCCCCAATTCGGACCGTAGCTGGTTTGCATCCACCTCAGCGCACACCGATTGACTCGTGCCTTTGAAGGACGGCTGCCCCGGCGCCGCTCAGCCGCGGGGCTGCCCCACGACGGTGCCGCGCTCGCTGAAGGCCCGGCCTCCCCCTGCGGCCGCGGCGGGGACTGGCCCGCGCCCGAGCGGGACGTTTCAGAGGAGGAGTTGAGGGAGAGGCACGGAGGCCCCGCTCCCGCCCCCGCTTCGTCCCCCCTGCTGCGGCCCGCAGAGCAGCCGGGCCCGGGCCTCGCCGCGCCGCCGGGCCGCGATAAGCCGAAAGCGCGGTGGGCCCGGCCCGGTGCCCTCCGCGGGTGGGCGGGCGCGGAGGGGGCAGGGGCACCTACCCGGCGCGGGAGGACGGTGGCTCTGCGCCCCGGCCATGCTCCTCCAGCTCTGCCTGCGGGGTGGCTATGGCGGGCTCCCCGCGGCCCCGGTCCCCTCTCCCCGCGGGGTGACGGCCCGGGGGCTTCCCCGCCCCGCGCGGCCTCACAGGCCGCGGGGCTGCGGCTGCCCGCCGGCACGGCTCCCTCCCCGCGGGCGGCGGGCCCGGCTCTCCTCCCCGGCGCCGCTTCCCTCCTCCCCTCGCCGGCGGAGGAAGGAGGCGGCCGCCGGCCCTCCCCGACCGCGCATGCGGCTGTGCCGGGCCGGGGCGCGCCGCCGCGCTCGGGGGTTAAGTGTGGGTGTCCCTTCCCTCGTCCCCTCCTTCCCGGCGGGCCCCCGCAGATGGGCTTAGGCTGGAGCAGCGCGGAGGAGCGGCAGCCCCTCCTGCCGCCGCCGCCGCCTCAGCAGCAGCAGCAACGGCGGCGGCCGCAGCCGCGGGGGCCGGCGGGGGGCCCGGCGGCGGTGCCGGTGCCGGTGCCGGTGCCGGTGCGGCGGCTGGCGCCGCTGGCGGGCCGCGTCTATGGACGGCGGTGGCTGGTGCTGCTGCTCTTCTCGCTGCTGGGCTTCGCGCAGGGCCTGGTGTGGAACAGCTGGGGCCCCATCCAGAACTCGGCCCGCCTGGCCTTCGGCTTCAGCGGCTGGGACATCGCCCTGCTCGTCTTCTGGGGGCCCATCGGCTTCGCGCCCTGCTTCTTCTTCATGTGGCTCATGGACAAGAAGGGTGAGCGGGGCCGGGGGCGGCGGGGCCGGGGGTCGGGGCTCCCTGCCCCGCTCCTGCGGCTTCCCCCGGGCCAGGCGGGGACACGGCCGGGGGAGGGGGCGCTGCCAGCCCGTGGCTGCCGGTTGCGCTCGGGGCCGGTGGCCAAGGCCTTAAAAGGGGATGACTAATACTTCAAAGGTAACTTGAGTGCTATTTTCAGTACACTGCTCAAACAAAGGCACATCAAAGGCCATGCCCGAGGAAGGTACTTAAGCTGTTCCTAAAGCGAAGAGGAATTACAGATCTTGAGTCGGGGCTGAGGTGTGGGTCTGGAGATGTGCTTCCTTCTGGCGTTGCCGGGCAGGTGTTTGACCTGGAGATGGTCATGTATTCTGGTAATTGGCTGTGATCCAAATATGTCGGTGTTTGAATCAAGTCATGTCAGTGCTCAGGGTGGCCGCTGCATCTTGAAAGAAATGCTTCATTTGTGAAAGTAGACTGGACGTGAAGTCAGTGGTTTTTGCTTTTAGTTGCGCTAGGGAGATGCAAAGACAGCGAACGTAAACCAGAAGTTGCGCTCTGGGGTTTCAGAAAACGAGCACAAGGGAGAGTTTCCGAATTTGTGTTCAGGCCATTGCATCTCAATAGCAAACTTAGGAAAACAGCATTTGTCTTCGGAGAGCTTCTCCAGGGCCTCTGCAGTTTGTCTGTGGTCACCCTGGGGACTGCTCTGGTGAGGTCAGGTACCTCTGTCTGCCGATTTGAGCTTTTGGGCCTAAATCCACAGAAGCATTTAGTCTTTTAATTCCTGTTAAAACAGGCCTCTAAACAGGACACAGGAGCCTATGTACCCATGTGGCTCCTGATGTTAAGCACTACTCATTCCATTTATTTAGGAATTAATAGCTCATTTGCGGGGAAGGGGGGAAAGTGAAGGCAGGCGGAGAAGAAGGAAAGTTGTAGCTGTGTCTCAAAACTGGAATTGCTTTTCCCAAAACTGAAAAGGTGTTGGGGAAATAAAGCCTATTGAGCTGAAAACACGTTCTCCAAATGAGTCCATGGTGGCTGTACAGGCTCCTCTCAAGCAATTTAGACTTAAGTCGACAATGTCTGTCTAGACTGCTGTATGGTAGTGTTGTTAATGATCTTTAAATTAAAGTTACTTTGTTTTGTACAGTGAAGACAATGGCTCTGCTCATGGTATGAAGGAAATAAAGCTAAACTTGAACCTGTGCTTGTAGAACTGAGTCTGTATTTTTATTTCTTCATTTTCTACAAATGTGGTTTGGAGTGATGCAAAAAAAAAATAGTGGAAAAGTTTTGCAGTAACTCATGGAAGAAGAAACTCTGGTGTTTTGTTTCTTTAATGTGATTGGTAATGTAGTTGCTGGACTTCTTGGTTTCACATGTAGTTTGTTTTAATGAAACTCTGTACAGGTGTTTTCCTCATTACCTTAACTGATGGCTTGGGTGTTTGTTTATTGATTCTTTTTTTTTTCTCCTTGATCTGCATGTTCATTGGAGATACTGATTGGAACTACCCCTTTGCTTTTGTTTTGTTGCCTTCCTTGTTGAGGGAATTTTGGTTGATAGCCAAAATAGAGCATCTCAGCTCATTGGCTTTATGCATAAGGGCTGCTACATAAGGGCTCTGGAGCATGTTCTTTGCACAGCAGCAGGTTTTGTGGGAGCCCTGTTGTGTTTCATGCTGTTTTCGGAGTCTGGATGATTCCCGCCAAGAATGTGGTGCTGTTCCCTTTGGAAGTGTCAGTGGAGTCCTGCCACTTGGTTTCTCATGGAGCAAAGAGGAGAGCTACTGCTGCCCACGCCTCCGGTGGGGCACGGTTCCACTGGAGGCATGTGGCGGGAAGGTGTCTGCTCTCTGGAGTATGCATGTTGCGGGAGGAGTGTGACTCTACTGCTTTGAAGCTGTAAAGTTGGATGGGTGTGGCCTTGCAACAGTGGTATTTCATTTGCTTAGGGGTACAAATGCTTGTTGTTACACCAAGTTTACTCTCTGTACCAAAAATACAGAGAAACGATGCTGTTTACTCTCCTGGCTTCAATCATCTGTCGTTGGAGTTAGCTAGTAAAGGAACTGTCAGGAAAAAAATGTATTTGTGAAGTGTCAACATGTAAAACCTGGCGTGTATCAGAAGTATGACACTGTAGATGATGCATGTCAGAATTTGAGAGCAGATTCTGCTTTTAGATAGTGCTGTACTTCACAGTCAGAGGTATATCTAACTGATACTGATACGTAGCTGTCTGCTGTCAGTTAAGTCTGATTTTGTGTTATGATGCTTCAGACAAAGTCCAAAAGTATTTGTCTTTTTGGTTTTTAGTTGTTCATTGCAGCATATAGTTTGAAACAAAAATCTGTTTCCATACCAAACTTCTGTTGTACTATTTGTGCGCCTGTTTCTTATTTCAGTATGGCTGTTAAGGGTTTAGTCACTTTTTTGTTCTTTTAACTAATTAGAAGTACAAAGATTGAATATTAAGGAATAGGCATGTTGGAAGCAGCAGTTATTGGGCTGTGTGATTCAGATCCGTCACAGCTTCTGAGAGAAGCATGGGGTCTTCTGAGAAGAGAGGACAGCAGCGTTTATTTTTAGTAGGACGTATGCTAAATACGAAATTATCTGTTCTTCACTTCTGTATAGAAGGGATCCAGGATGGGGAAATTACACTCTTGTGGCTCTCTAACCTTGAAGGCTTTCTTGGTCTTTGCCCTTTTCCCTCCTGGGATGCCAAGTGTGTCTCATTGAATTTTGTGGAGGCCTGTTTGCAGGTGGCGCAGGTAATGCAGTTGGAGGAACATGTGGGCTGGGAAAGGTGTGCAGACAGTGTCTCTTGGCTCCCTGGGGAATTTCTGCGGGAGATACTGGTAGGCGACTGTATGCTTCCCCCAAGGACTCCAGTGACCCAGAATGGCCATCGGTGTCCAAAGCAGCATGACAGATAGTCTCTGTTGTCTAAGTCCACGTTCCTGTAGATCTGTAGGGGTTTCCTGTTTGGTTTTTTTTTAATGAAACCAAGGGTAAATTTTCATCAGGAGAGTAGTGATGGTCTTAACAAGTCTGTATTTGTGAAAAATCTTACTTGAAGGTCTGATCAGACTCAGTAGAATACACAATTTCTTTGGAAGGGTGGTAACACTGTATTTTAAAGTGTCTTTGAGATATTGGAGGAAGCCTGGATTTAGCTGGTGTTTCTGTAAGGCATGTATATTGGAAGCTATTTTGCTTTTTTTTTTTCTGAGCTCTTGTTCTCAAAAATACATTCATTTTCAGATGCTTAGATCACAGCTGGAAATTCTTCTTCGGGGAGCGAGCCCTGCTCCTGCCTCCTTGCTTCCTCTGGCTGAATGGAGGCTTCTGCCAGCGTGCTCCTCCTTGGCTTTGGTGCTGTCATAGGGACAGTGGTGGCATCGGTAACATTTCCCAGTCCTGTTCTGGGATGGGTGCATGTTGAAACTCTGGAATTATGTCTGCGTGCTTCATTTTTGAGTACGTGCCATTTTGAAGTAGGTTTAAAAACCCTTTTTCATAAGTAAGTTGAATTACAGGTGGTGTCTTGGTTGGTTGGTTTCTTAGTGGAAAAAGGTTAAAAGATGGAGTGTACCATGGAGCTAAATGTGTCTTATCTGGTGCATTTTCTTTAGCAATAGGATTAGAGAGTCCTTGTTTAAATGATAATTACCTTCAGACATTCAATAAGACTGAAATTAAATGGGAAATGACTTCAGTGTGCGGTTGGATGGACCCTTGTTGTTTACATGATTAAAATTAGCTACAACTTGTTACATGATGCTGGAGTGTTTATGGCTGTTTTGTGCCTTGAGTGTTTCATTTCCTGGGAACTGTAAATATAAGCATACAGAACTGTTAGGATGTTTATATATCTAATTCCTATTGAAATAGAAAGCTTACATACTTCTGTGGATCTGGTTCACTTTTTTTTGTTAGTTAAGCTCACAGTTACAAGGTGAGACCTAGAAGCAATATATACTGTCAGTCTTCATTATGTTCCTACATAATCAAGAAGAGGCAATGAAGAATGAAATACTTTATGCTAATTTACATTAAATAAATTGAAGAGAATGGTGGTATTTTTCATTAATTTTTGTAATACAGTGAACACCCTTTTATATTGAGTTTGAAGAAATGGGACATATTAGTTGTAAAAGTGAAATGTAATCTCTTTCTTGGTCCTTTTTTTATAAAATGGTATATACTTACACGGGTTGCTTAGACATTCTTAGTAACTTTATGTCGGTGAAATTAAATTTACATAGCATTGTTATCCTAGTGATTAAATTATGAAGTGAAGAGAAAACTTCAATAATCAGATTTTGGTTTTTAATGGAGCTTGGCTTGTCCATTGAAACCATGAACATTTTTACTTGTATGAATAGTTATTTCTTTCCTGAATATCAAACTCTTGATTTCATTGCTGTCTCCTAAATTATGCTTCTCAGTTTCCTTCTCTGAGACATTTGATAGTTCTTATCTCTTCCACCTGGGAATTTTGAGGTTAAATCCTTTAATACAGTCTGACAAAATAGTCATGAATATTGAGTATGAGTACTAAATTGGGTCTTACTAGTATAAAAATGTCTTAATAACTATTCTCTGTGCAAAATAAACTACACATGATGGATAAAGAGATTTCTGCATAGCAGCTTTCAAGTTTGAAGTTCCCAGATTGTCTCTTTTTGCTGCATGTATGGAAACGTGATTTTGCTTTCAGGGGACCTTTGGACTCCTCTAACTCACATCTAGGGTCCCTGAGACAGAAGGGAGAAGACTCCAAGTGAACTTGTTCTCCTTCTAGGTTTTCATCTAGGAAGTGCTTGTGAAATGCCTTCGCTTTTATTTTCAGAAATATGAAGGTGGGTGCAGAGAGCAAGAGGAAACAGGTGGTGGTTCTAGAAGTCAGTGGAAACATGAATGGTCAAGCAAAGCCAACAGATGGGGAAGACTTTCTGTCTCCTAGGCGCTTCCATTGCGCTTGGTGTCTCAGGGTCCTTGCCTGTCATTCAGGCTCTCAGACAGCGTGGTAGTAAATATAAATTGAAGCCTGTTACTGATAACTTAGAAAAATCGCAGCAGGTCTAGTTGCTGATAGGTATCACTGTTGGTATAGATGGACAGTGTGTGGTATTTTCCATAGTGGCACTCACAAGAACATGCTGATTTTTTTTAATGGAATTATTCATAGTTCTGTCATGTCCCAGGTGATCATAAACGTGGGGTTTTGGTTAACAGATGAAGGATAAAAATAGGCAAATCATGAACCTTTAAAGTCTGAGAATTTTCATCTGATGGCAAAGAAACATATTTTCAGCTCCTTTTTGTCATGATCTCAGACACAGACTTTTCTTATCTCGGATGCATGACTGCAAGATATGTGGCCAGTATTTCAAAATGACCAATTTGATAATTTGCAGTTCACATTCAAGCATGAGCCTCAGCTAAAGATGCCTATGATAAGACTGGGTGTAAGGCTGTAAGAGTTTAATATAATTTTGTGAGATCAAGCTAAAAGGATTTACACACTACAACAATATAAAAGGTTGATACAGACATTATGGTTTTGGTAGGTTAGTACAGCCTATGGGAAAGAAATACCCATGGGAAAACTTACAGGTATGAAAATGTGGGTAGAATGGCAAGGAGCCAGTGAGAAAGGAAAGCATGATGTTTCTGGAGCTCGCCTGAAGCAGGCTGTGACCACAGAGCATAGTCTTATCATGGGCAACTGGTTCTACTCAGCAGCATTTATGTTAATGGCAAAGGTCTTGCTAACTCCACAAAGAGCAACAGAAGGCTCTCTTGGATTTAATGAAAGCTAAATGTGAACTTAGTGCTTTAGTTTAAAAAAAAAGGGGGGGGGGGCGGGCTGGGGGAGAAAATGCCTTGACTCATTTGAAGTGAAAGTGATTTGTGCACTTCAACCAAGAGCAAGAGAAGTTTGAAGGAAAATATCTGGTTTACCCCAGTCTGTTCTCTCTCATTCTGTGGACAGCATTTACTGCATACTATGAATGATGCATACTTAATTGTCTTATAAATGATACTGATCCACACCTATCACATTCCATGAAAGGGATTAATTTTCCTAAGCTAACAAATCTTGGAAGAGATGAGATGAGGTGTTGCTTTTCATGTGGAAAGATGAAAGAAGCAATTATAGCTGAACATAGGTAAATCCTACTAGAGTAGATATTTGATGAGCTTGATTTTGTAAAACTTATTTTGATGTGTTGCTGGTGTGTGTTTGTATAGACGTGCTCTTCCTCTGCACCATCAGAAGAAAAGAAACAGGAGGACTGAACCAGACTTAGCTTTTGTTGCCTAATTTTATATACTGTGGCTGCATGAAAGTCCACAGAGCGTATGCGCAAGTGCTTGCAGAAGTGAGGACTCATTAGAGAATTGATTGGCCCACCCTCACTGGAGTCAGGCGTGCTGCAGAAGACCACTTCAGATATACAAGAGTGATTAGCAACGGAGTGGTTTAATTAGGATCTGATGAGTTGTATTAACTTGATGCCACTATGATTCATCATAGCAATGCTAGCTGGATTGTTAGCAGCACTTCCCATACCTCCTGATGGGTCAGGTTGAGTTAAAAGATGATGTCCTCTTCTGGAGCTCTTTATGTTAGATGTTATGACATCCCTCAGTCTCTGCTTTGTACTATGCTTCCACAGACATTTCTCTTTATACTACTACCCTTTACGCAACTCCGTTGCTCTTTACACTCTTCGCACGCTTCTTTGCAGCTGCGGCAGTGGTGCTAGGACAGCTGTTTGAAACACCACATACTGAGGAATATCAGGAAACTGCATGCTGGATTTAAAATAACTTTTTCATGATGGAAAGTAAAATCTTAACACGTTTGCATAGCTCATGTAAGAATAGTAACGGCCACGTTATCTGAGGATAATATTACGTTGAGGCTTTGGTGCATTGAATGTACAGGCACGCTGGGAGTGGGGTATGTAACTTGCTATACCTTGATGTTGACAAATTGATGAATAGGGAAATAATTTACCAGTGTAAAATACGATCACTTACTTTTATTATGCAGCTGTTAACACAAGCAGTATTAAAGCACTTGGGCATCCCGGAACTGGGTCAGGACACAGTTCCAGCTAGGAAGATATTTTGTCAGCAGTAGCTTTTAGAAGTTGCCTACGGAGAGTATAATTCTAGGGCAGCTGTGCACTGATACCTCCCCTGTTGTATGCTCACGTATTTTCATGAATCCTCACAATCTTGCCTTGACCCAAGTCCTTCCTGATCTGCCTGTTTCTCTTCTCTGTCTCCTGCCTCACCTGTGTGTCTCCCTGCTGTTGTGGTGTGCCCATCTTGTCCTCCAGCTTCCCTCTCTCTTCCACTTGTTGGGGCGTAGAAGAGATTGCATGTGAGAAGCTGAAGGCTCAAAGGAGTTAAGACCAGATGTGAAAAAACCCTTGGGTAGAGAGAGAGAAAGAAGGGGAGAGTATGGGAATGCACGGGATGCATGGATGCAGAAGCCAGATCTGGAGCTGGAGGGCAGGGAGTGGGGGTGGGGATGGGAAAGGTGAAGGAACGAGCTGAGTAGGAGGCGCAAGGAAAAGGATGCCAAGTGTCTTCCCCAGCAAGCTGGACGTGGTAGTAAATGTGACTTAGGCAGCCAGCAGCAAACGATGGGGGTGGTGGGTCCTGCACCCCTCCTGGGCTGCCTGTGCAGCACCCCAGCCACGGATCAGCAAACACAGCTTTTGTGAACTGGCTTGAGAAGCACTTTTAAAACCAGGAGCTGGGAAGTCTCTTTGAACGCAATTGACCTTTTTGCCTTTTCTTATCTCCATCACGATCCCAGTCTTCTGCTTCTGCACAGCCCAACCTCAGAACTGTGCCTGGCAGTGCTTCTCGCTGGCCAGAGGGTGTATCAGCCCTGCTCTCACCCTCCCCTTCCCCGAGGCACCCCGGGCCACCACCACCTCTTCCCTGTGGGGCTCCCCGGGTGCCGCTGACACAGGGGAGGGCAGCTCTTCCTTCTTGCGTGGGTTTGGTGGTGACGGATGTCTGGCCTCATGATGGAGGCACCAGCGGGATGCTGGGGTGGATGTGGCCACTCTGGCTGGTGCCTCACCCCTTCTGGAAGACCTTGTGGAACCAGACAGGAAATACCAAAATACTGTTATGTTGTCTGCTGCCTTGTTGCATTTTAAAAACACTTAAATTTTGACAATCTTCTTTCTTCTAGAATTCTTTAACTGTGGCAACCGTGCTACATATAGAAGTTAGCACTAGCTACCTTTAACATAAATGACAATAACTCCACTGTTATCACATTCCCTTGGGCTTTCTCATAGACTTCTATTACGGAAGCAGTAAAGTACTTAGGAAAGTTTTATTGCATTCATTTTACTAGCTGTATGTTTATGTTGTATTTATAATTTCTAGCTATTAGTTTATAATTCTGTTAAAGCAGAAAAAAGAATAGGCCGAATTTTGGCCTGTGGAAGCAGAATCTGCTTCCTTTAAAGAAAACTGAGTCTGTTTCCTTTTTCCCTTAAGAAACAAAAAAAAACCTTTTTTTGGTAATGCTGCACTAACCCAGCTTTACTGATTTCTGAATTCTGGTAACAGCATTACTGTTGCAAAAACAAAACAAATTTTATCAATTATTTTTTGATGATGATGATGTTTTTAGGAGTTGGTTTCATGTTACATTTTAGGAGTGAAAAATCTGAAGCAAATGCAAAAATTAGGTTCATTACTTCTTAATAAAAGTTTGGATATTTTCTGTATTGCCACTTTCTACCTAATTCTTCTTTCTGGTAAGAAATGCCCTGCTTATGGGAAAGGAGCCATGTGGGACGGGGGTATTTGCCTGCCCTTTCAGAGCTGAAGAAGTAGATAGTGCATAGCACAGGTCCTGAAGTAATGCTACCTGTTGTGAAAATCTATAGCCTGACATTGCCAAACAAAAATAATTGGTTTAAAAAAACCACTCGAACCCCCCCAAAACGAAGGCCAGTGCTGAGATGAGCAGCAGTAAACTTAAGAAACGTGATGGTTTGATAATTCTCTGTTACAGTATTTTGCGAGTTTTCTTGGAGAATGTTGCTTGAGTTCTCCCGGGGCAGCCCTCAGCTGAGCAGGCCAAAGACCTCACTGGTAGAAGTCTCTTTAAGAATTTTTTTAGTTATAATCCTGGGGCAAGATGAATAGTGGCTTGCTCTGGCTTTCTCTCAGTGGTGACCTTCAGAGCTATTCCATCATTTCCTTCCATAATTTGGGGTTTTGTAATGCCTCTCGTGCATGGGCTCTGTAGCTGTGCTGTAACTATAATTCTGCTTCAGAGGCTTGTGATCAATGTTCCAACTTCCTCAACAGCTAGAAATTAAGCTTTCTCGTGCAGATTTGTAGTAGAGAGGGTTTTTAGTTTTTTCCTCTTTTTAAAGCTGGAGACTCATATGACTCAGCCTGAGGGAGTGATGTGTTTTGAAAGTGAGAGGGTGCCTGCTTTTTTCAAAGTCTGCTGATGTTTTTCTAGAATACAAGATGTCACATACAACTGCATTTAGAAACTTTTTGTCTTATTTGGTTATTTTTTTGAATGCCATCCCTTTTGAATATTTGAGAAAGGTGGAGTTGTTATATTTTAATTGATTAATCACGTGAACCTAAAGAATTTATCAGGAGCCTTAAAAAATGTAATGGGTGTAGGACCCATTACAGTGCTGCAAAGGGTGTTTTTTAGGATGAACTGTGTACCCTAAATAGTGCCTGATGCATTTTAATATTAAAGTAACATTGAAAATGTTCACAGAGAGGAAAATTGAAAGCTTACTCCAGTGGCCTTTCCTACAAGTCACAAGACCCGTGTGGATGTTACATTGGTGGGACTCTTAAGGCTCTTTTTCTCCCAGCTCACATCAGGGGCAGTAAAAAGGAGAAACTCTGCACTTTGTGTCCTGCTTAGCGGATGCCCTGGGCAGTATTTAGCGTGGCTGCCAATCCTTGCTGCGTGGTTGCTTCTCAATTAACTCTGTCCTGGCAAAGCAAAGTGCCCCTGTGTTTCTTAAAATGGAGAATTTCACACACCGTTGGGTGGTGCGGGCAAGTACCACTAAGATAATGACAGAACATCTTCCCTGATAGATGCGCACAAGAGAGGTTGTTTTTCTTCTCTGTCGCCACAGGTAAGGGTCTGTAGTTAGCTGTGTGGTAATTAAACCTGCTGTGCAATTGGGAGTCCTTGAAATGAGTGCGAAGAGGGGAAAAAAAAAAAAAGAAAAAGCTTCCTTCCCCTTTTTCGGTGCTGAAGGAGTTTGGGTTGTCAGTGTTTGTCCGGGAATACAACAGCGAGAGCTGGAGCAAAGGTTTGTTGTCATGTGCTTTCTCTCAACTTGTTAATGAGCATCCATAATTTAGCTTCAAAATTAACGAAGAGGTTTAGTCCCTGACTGCATTATTAGCTATTTTTGTCAGTTGTGCTGCACCTCTCTGTATGTATACAGTAGCGCACATGTACACACGCGCATTCCCTGTTACGTAGGTTTTCAGTTTATCAAATGGCAAAGATGGATTAAATGATTTGCCCAAATCTTCATGTTTTGTTTGGTAAGTGTTGGAGTTGAGAGTAGAAAGAGGGTACCTGAGGTGAAGGAAGAAAAAACTGCTCTTACAAGTATTTTTATATTAATTTTACAGATTTAGTAAGCACTCAAATAGGGCTTTTTTTTCTTTTAATTGTATCCCAGCACTGCACTGACCCCAGGTGACAAGAAGACCCGAATTACTAGCCTTCCTAATACTAATGGTGAGACTCGCTCTTGTTCCCATGTGTTTATAGCTTTAATAAACAAGGCAGAGGGGAAAAAGAGAAAAGTGAGGCAGAAGATAAGTGGCCTGCCCAATTTCATAAGGCATGTCGAGAGATGCAGGTCCCACCACTGTTGTCTTCTCTCTGAGGCACTCTGCAAGGATTAAGAGAGGTTCATTGCGCTGGGATTAGTTGCAGATAAAATGGATGCTCTCAGCAGTAGAATGTATAATATCAATGAACAGCTAAAATAATTGGTCTCCTCTGAAGTCAAGAAACATGGTATTAAAGAATAGGAGATATTTTAGTAAAGAGACTAAAACTGATTCTAAAATCAGCATTTTGATCTGCAGGCAAATGCCATTCAACTCAGCACTTTGTTTATCTGTTCAGGCAAAATGTCAGTCTCTGGACTGATAAATAGAATTTACAACACTTGTGGAAACTTGCAGTGCATATTTTTAATCTGCATCTTTTGCTATTTGGTTTTCCATTGTTGATATTAAACTGTTAGGATGCTTCAAAATCCTTGGCTGACATATGGAAGGAAACTTCAGTACTTGTGAACTACCTTTTCATAAACACACAAGCTCAGATTAAGCCTGTACAGTTTTTAAAATCAGGACTACTTTATTTACAGTACCGAACTTTTAAACTGCTGCACAAACTCTGAAATACTTGCTTTGTATTTACAGGTATGGTCTGCCACTAACCGTGGTTAAACCCATGTTAGTGGAGCTAACTCTGTAAGACACCGTAGAAGAACTTGGGTCATTAAGTTTGTAGCACCTACTCTTAGAGGAGTAGAGAGTTGGAGAATTAAGCTATACTTCCCTTGACATATTTTTAGATATTATTTATGCGCTTGCTTAACATGCTGGGATAATGTTAAAACTGGATGGGTGCACTGATCATATTATCTTGATCTAATTGATGCAAACGAGACAAACGCGCGCTGCATCCTCTTGACGTCGCTGTGATAGCTTGTTCTTCCTTCTAACAGGTGCAGTGAAAGTCTTCTATCTAGGGTAAACAGGAAAATAATGATTTTAATATGTTTTAATGAATGTTAAAAATGGCAAAAAAAATTCCCCCAAACCCAAAACAAACGCAAACCGTAAAGCAAGAAGAGTATTTACAGTAAAACCCAGAAGTGAGCGGAGCAGTTTAGATGTGAATATTTAATTATCTTGGTTCCCTTACAATCAGGATGCACATAGAGAAAGATGCAGCAGCTCAGGAATTCTGGGGTGGTTGTGTGATTTGTCATAATAATTCTCAATTGCATTTTATTTAGCTTTGCGTCTCATAATTATGTTCTAGTAGCTTCTGTATCTGTTTTAGTTGTTACACGTGTTCAGTCATTTCCCTCAAGATGACTGTCTTCTCTCTGAAACACTTGGCTAGCCAAATTTTGTGCTTTGAGTCTTTTGGTTATATTGGGGTATTTTACAAGATTCTTGACTAACCTCATAATTCGGGAGTGATGCCGTTCTTACAAGGACTCAGGTGATGACGTTTCTGCAGAGAACGCATGTTTTTCATCTGAGAGTTATACTGGAAAAAGGACTGGTGGGAACAAGTGTGGGACCTCGTATTTTCAGTTTTGCATGCAGTCTTGCTGTGTCTGTCCAACCAGTGCTAGCAGCAGGAATAGCTTTATCTTTGGGTCAGATCTGGTTCCTGGCACCAGTCTTCATTCCTGCTTTGGCAGGGACTTCCCTGTGGGTTCCCCTGCGTTGCTGGTGATGACACTGCTGGGATACTAGCTCTTGGGAATTTTTGAGCCTGATTAGAAAGTCTGTATCAAACCACAGGATCTATTTTACTCGAAGCAGCTGTGTTTATACATAGAAAGTTTGTTTTTCAAATTTAAATTTTGCAAATAATCTATAAGAAATTTCAAATGGCTCCTGATAGCCTGGGTGTTGACTGGGCAGCTATTGCTGACAGATTCTGTTACAGCAGCTGTAAGAAATTATGAAGAGAAATTGTTCCTCTGAAGATCATTACCTCCTACATCTATGTTTCAAGATGTTTCTAGGTCATATTTTGTCTGGGGATCCTAATCTGCCTACTATTTATGTCAGATGGAAATGGGAGCACAGTGTCTAGTAGAATCTGCCCTTGCCATGTGATCCTCTGCTGGAAAGTAGGATTGGGCTGTGCAGTGGGATCCATACAGGAGAAGCTTCTTGTATCTAAGACAAGACTGGGGGTTGAAATGTAGCTTTGGGTCTACTTTATTTCAGACAGGTCCTATATGATAGAGCTTGGTTCTTACCATTTGATACCAGAAGGATGGTGTCACCTGTCTTGCAGAATGCTTCAGTGAGGTCATTAGGAGTTTGTTTCATTTTCAATCAGAAAAAAAATGCTCAAGTCCTAAACCTTTTCATTTGAAATTTGGATGCTGTTTTGGTGGTGCCACATAGAGCCAGGGGAATGGATAGAACCAGTTGACTTCAGTTTCTTTTAAAACCACGGACAGGGCAAGAACAGGAGCATCAGCATCATGTAGCCAGAAAGAAAGGGAGATCCAGGTTGTGCTTAATAGCACCCCGTGACATCTTGGCCATCAAACTAGAAGTAATTTTTGATTAGCTACATATGACCTGGTAGTTGTTTGCTCCTGCCTGGAGTCTTTTTATTTGGTTCCCAATTTTTCTTGCTTCTGAGTGTAGTTGATGCTATTCTTGAGAACATATTTATTTTTCATTGAGTTTCCAAACAGAATTTATGCTCCTCTGCAATCAAGTGCTTTTGTGGAATCCAAGGCAGGCCTGATACACTTTTTTTCAAGCTTGTTCTGTGTGATAGCACAAAGATTTCAGGACCGCAGCTCAGCTATGAAGTCATTTTACATCAATGAAAAGCTTCTTTTCTGTGGAGGATGGTGTTGCTTGATGCAAGGATGCTTCCTCTGAAAGAGGACTGCTGCTTATCGTCCTTAATGACAGTCGTCCACTTGGCAAAATGCAGGCACAATGGAAGTTTTATTCACTGCGTTTAGTAGAAAGGTAGCAATTTTTTTGTGTGTATTTTAATCATGACAAAGATAACTGATCTTGTGAGAGTAAGTGGCACAGCTATTAGTATAATTTTGCTAGAATTACATTTAAAATACAAAGATTTCTGGAGCAGTAGATAATGATGGAGCAGGGACTCTGTGCGGAGCTTTCAGAATTCCCTGATAAAGTGAGCTGTTTAATCAAGCTTTGTTTTAATATGGTTGAATGTAAAGGTATACATTAGAGGGAGAGAAACAGATACTTGCTATGAAACAAAGAATTGGTATCCAACAAAGAAATCCATTTTAAAAGGATGCTTGAACAATAAGGAGGGTATTTTAGACAAGACACAAGAACAATTTCAGGACCAAAGAAAAATAATGTAAGACTTGGAGTTCAGTGCTTTGCTTACTGAAACCAAAAGTGAAGGTTGTTTATTGTGCCTTAACTTCGTACAAGGAAAAACGCAAGATCCTGTGCTTTGTTTTATCAAGAAAGGCAGAGCAAGAATTTGTTTGAAAACTGTATTTGCTTTAAATTGGAGGGAAAAGTACCATTTAACAGTGAATGTTGGAACGGCTGTTGAAATTGCAGAGTTTTTAATTTTGTGATGTGTGTGCATCAAGGCAGGATTTTTTTTTTCCTACATATGCTTTAGTCAAAATAATAGTACGGTGGTTAAATGAATTAAAATGCTCTTGGTTCAGTGTCAGAAGGGATGGTTCTTGCTTCCAGCCTGGTCTTTAAAAACTGTGAAAATGTGCTGCAGGCTGATGTCACTCATTTCTCATTAGAGCCTTGTTGTATTCTGCATCTGTAGGACTGATTTTAGTATCTGCAGCTGAAGGAAGGAAACCCCTCGAATGTTAATGCATCCAAGGGGGGGTGGTGTGTGTGTATGAGGGAAATCCACTGCTGGCCGCGCAACTTCCATTAATCTTAGCAGAAAGGTGCCAAGTGTCTGTTGTGTACATCCAACTGGCATTTCCCCCCTGCCCCAAGGTGGATGCGTCATTGCAGGGTGAGGGGACACCCCAAAACCAAGCAATACCTGCCACTTGTGTGATGCTCTGGGCTAGAAGCGCGCGGCTCTCCATGGGTTCACAGCAGCAGCTGGGGCACTGGGGGTCCTGCCATAGGCTGGCCCCAGCCAGGGGTGCACGGGGTGTTTGCTGCCGCTAGACAGCAAAAGTAGAAACTTTCACTTCTTGATGATAATTTTGACTTGAGTGTGTGTTTTGTGTGAGTAAGGATTTGGTTTTTACAGTCCATCAGTCATGTGGTTTATGAAGTTTTGTTGTAACAGGTGACAGACAGGCGAGAGAAGGAATAGCCATACTTCTCAAAAGCTTACAAAGGCAACGGACAGTTGTTAGCCATGTTCTCTTTCTGAATGCCGAACTGGTAATGTATAAATAGTTAGGATAAGTAAATTGTAGCTGTAAAATATCTTTTATTAAGTTTCTTATTAAACTGGGCATAATAAATCACTTACTGGTTTACAAGTCAGTAATGCAATCATGGCATCGTAGAATCCTAGGTTGGCAGGGACTTCAAGGATCATCTAGTCCAACCTTTCTAGGTAGGAGCATGATCTAGACAAGATGGCCCAGCACCCTGTCCAACTGAGTCTTAAAAGTGTCCCATGTGGTGGAGTCAACCACTTCCCTGGGGAGATTATTCCGATGGTTGACTGTTATTGTGAAAAATTTCCCTCTCATGTCCAATCGGAATCTCCCCAAGAGCAACTTGTGCCCATTCCCCCTTGTCCTCTCCATGTGACTCCTTGTAAAAAGGGAGTCTCTGTCTTCCTTGTAGCTACCCCTTAGGTACTGGTACATGGTGATAAGGTCTCCCCTAAGCCTTCTTTTCTCTAGGCTGAACAAACCCATCCTCATATAGCAGGCTTCCCAGTCCTTTGATCATCTTGGTGGCCGTTCTCTGGACCCTCTCCAGCCTGTCCACATCTTTTTTGTATAGTGGGGGTCAGAATTGTACGCAGTATTCCAGGTGTGGCCTGACAAGCGTTGAGTAGAGTGGGATAAGGACTTCTTTATCTCTGCTGGTGATGCCCTGGTTGATGCAACCCAGCGTCTTGTTGGCCTTCTTGGCCGCAGCAGCACACTGCTCACTCGTACTGAGCTTGTTGTCCACCAGGACCCCCAGGTCCCTTCCCACAGAGCTGCTCCCCAGCCAGGTGGATCCCAGCAGAGAGGCAAGGAAACCAGCAGGGCAGCTGGAAATGTCCCAGGGGCCAGATCAGGTCGGAATATCCTGCCAGCACAGCTACTCGTTACTAGTTTACTAGTACAACATGGTCTTGGCCAGATTAAAAGTCTGTGTTTTGTGGGAGAGTTAAGAGGATTGTGGGTTGAGAGTATGTGTTAAAGCTCTAGTAGTGGCAGGACTTTGGAGGTAGTTTGTTTTTTAAAAAGAAATAAAACCCAGCAAATGCAGCGTGGGCTGCTGAAGTTGTAAAGCAGACTGTGTTATTAGCTGCAGGAGGATTAAACAACAATATCTACTGTCACTCATGAATGATAATTAATATGGCTCTTTATTACTGACTTAATTTCTGCTGCTAGCTCGGGCTTTTCATTGCTGTCGATGACATTTGGCC
The DNA here is from genome assembly GCA_034008185.1 of Gorsachius magnificus. Lineage (NCBI taxonomy): Eukaryota > Metazoa > Chordata > Aves > Pelecaniformes > Ardeidae > Gorsachius > Gorsachius magnificus. The sequence continues at coordinate 13,313,754 of CM067085.1, read as the reverse complement.
ATTCTGAACGTGGCCATGCTTTGCTCAACAGTCAGCGTGACCTGTGGGGCCCAGACGCCGCCTGCAAGAGCAGGGTGGGAATGAGCAGCTTTGGAGAAAGGCTTCAAACACCAGAAAACTTCCTCCATTGGCAGAAAATCCCTCTAAAGGAGTTTTTTCCCTTTCCAGCCATGTGGCAGAAACATCTGATAGAAGGGGACTGGAAACTGGATGATGGATTTTAAGAAGCTGTAGGCCCCTTTCCCCCCCATCAATTACCACTTGCAATTACAGGGTAAAATTAATGAAGTTAATTACATCTACTCAAAATCTTGGTTGTGTGAATTACTTAGAACTTTTAAAACAAAGAAGTAATTTCTTGCAGGGTTCACAGGCTTTTTTTTTTTTTTTCAGGCTTGGTTGGTTACTTTGGTTTATTGTCCCCATGATGCATGCTGCTATCTGAAACACTCTGGGGTGCACCTCTGAGAGTAATGCAAGATGTCCAATTCGGATTAAGGGCCACTGCAAAGTTCAAAGCAAAAAATACTGAAATAACTATAAAAATACTATGAAAGACCAATTTCTAACAAAGATGAAAAGGAGGATGGATTTGGAGAGTTAAAATGTAAAGCAAAATAAAAGGGGAGGGTGCTTGGAGGGTAGAAATACATCACAGAATTAGCAAACAAAATGTCTAATACAGTGCTTGCCTGACAGTCTTTTACTTGTTCACTTTGGTGTCATCACTTTCAACATGCAGCTTTAACCAAAGGAATTTTTAGGGGTGTGTTTATGTGCTAAAGTGGGGGGAAAAAAAAAAAAGCCAAAGAATAATATGTGCAATCAAAACATTTTAAAGTGATACATTACAGTGTATAGTATTCAAGATGAGGACTTCAAAGAATGTTTGGAGAGATCAAACATACTTGATTGTGAGGCTTTAACTGATAATTTTAAAACAAAATGACCCGCTGTGTAAGGTTGACATTAAAGATAAACCTAGAATTAGGGCTGGGGGAAAACTTTGGCATCCAATTCAGTTTTCATCGACTTGTGTGTGGTTTTTCTTAGGAAACCTTTCTGCAGATTTAAATTAAAACTTTTTCTTGGTTTGTGTTTTTTGGTTTGGAGATTTTTTTTAAAAAAGTTAAAAATCAAATAGAGGGGTTTTTATTTGGAAACACTTATCATGTTTTGTGGTGATTTAAACTTAAATTTCTGCCCTGTGAGCAGGACCTTCCAGGCTGGCTGTCTCTGTCATTGTGTCTTCTGAAAGGCAGAACGTGCTGTGTTTTGTGAAATGTAATTCAAAAAGGCCATGGCTTACATTGAAAATACAAGTGATATGTACAATACTGGAGCTCTCCTGAAACATTGCAGCAGCATTTCCAAATGGAAAACTTCAGATTTTTCAGTTAAAAAGATTGTGTTTTGATTTTTCAGTCAATAAAATTCTAATTTTCATTGTGTACAAGTTTTCCTTGTGCACAGAAGCAATGCTAGCAAGGATTCATTTTCCAGGAGAAAAGGCAAAAGCATCACATACGCGATCCTGATACAAATAATTACCCCCACAACATATGCAGTGTGGTAATACGGGGTTAAGCATGCCATGTCCAGGTGCACATGGTCGCCCAGCAAACATGAAGAACAACAGGATTTTGAACAGCCTTATTATCCGTACATTTAGTTAGGGCTCTCTGTTCACACACAGTTGAAAAACCAGTTTAACAGCAACATGTACTGGCTGAGTGCAGAGTTAAGCAAGTCAGTCTGGATGGGCATTAGAAATCCTTTAAGGAAACAAATCTTGGCTTCTGCAGGGCACGAGGGATGTGAGGTGTCCTTCAGAGTCCCAGGACTGTGGGTTGCATTCCTTCTGTTAATGACTGAGCCATACCAAAGGAAGTCATGCTTCCATTTCAGAAAACCTGTAACACAAAATTCTTTTTGTTTGGGTTGTCTTGAGCCAGGTTGATGGAGAGAGGAGCCGTCTGTTGGTTTGGTTTGTGCAATGTCCAGCACAAGGAGTTGCATTCCTGTGAGTGAGGTTCATGAAGAGCTGTTGCAACAAGAGCGAAGTGATGTCTCGTCCTCTAAAATTACATTTTAGTAAAATACACGCTCTAAAACTTCACATGGAGACAAAATACTTACTGCGACTACTGTTTGAATTGTACTGATTACGGGAATCATTAACATAGAGGGAGCGCTTCTCTGAAAATTAGCAGGTTTAGAAAGAATCAAAATCGTTTGTTTGCTAGGTGAGTTATCACAGGGACTTGTTCTTTTTCCATCTGTGTTTTGGGTAGTCACTAGTTTCACCTAAAAGTTAGAGGTACTGCGCGCTTGTTATCATTAAATTGTTTTTATTATGCTCTGCTAAGAACATGGAAGCCCTTTATTTTCTGTTTATTGCTGTGAAATTGTTTCAAGTTTTATGGCTCCACAGATACAGACTGTATCAGTGGGTTTTAATTGTGCATATTTATGATTTTGGTGTTTTACAAGATTCTGGAGGTTAAGCCCCTCAGCTGTCACCCTTCTCTTTCTGTTTGCTGCTGATGGAAACACCTTCACAGCAGCAAGTAAATGGCTGGCAAAAGGAATTGCAGCACTGAGATAAAGTTGTTTCTAATCTAAGTGCTGCTCAGTTGAGAATTGCAGTATGAGGAAAAAACATATTCAAGGAATCAGTCAATTGTAGCTTTTTTCTGTTGTACTGTATTTACAACCTCTGACAATTTGAGCTGAGCACAGCAAAAACCTGGCCTAATTGCGAGGACTGCAAAAAAATATTTGCAATTTTTTTTTCCCACTGAATAAATGGTTATTTCTTCAGGATAAAATGCAAATCTGCATTGTGAAGGAAAACCATAACAGTTCTGTGCCTGTGTTCATTAGATGGTTGGAAAAGAATGCACAACTCCAGATCTTTCTTTGGATCTACCTAGATTTCAGATCACACACTGGAGCATATTCCTCGATGCTTCTAATGCTAAAGGGAATATTGTACATTTTTATGATACTTTTGATATCACTTTTCACTTCCACGAATGTCGGTATGATTTTGGGTACAGTTCTGTGTGATAGTATGCCAAGAGTAAGCCTTTGTAATTCTGGAGTGTAAGTATAGAAAATAACACAGCATTTCATAATGTATCTGTAATTCATATTGGCACCAAAGTGTTCATGAGTTGAAAGAGATATGCATTACTTCTGTGAGACTGCATGTAAATATGTATGTATTTAGGCAACTTTTTTTTGCAACATTGCTGACTTAACTTGTAAAATACTGTTGTTTTTTCATCTTAGGTCTGAGGGTAACTGTCTTACTAACATCATCCCTCATGGTATTGGGAGCTGGCCTGAGATGTGTTCCAGTTTCAGACCTAGAAATTAGGAAGAAGTAAGTGAATTAGTTATTTTTAATATACATATTTTATACTTTCTGTTAATAAAATTTTTTGCTGCTACTGCAAAGAAATGTTAGTACAAATTTTCTGTATGAATTTGATACACCAAATGTTTGTTGTGTGGACGTGGGCTTACATGCTATTTTGCTTCTTAAATTGATTTTTCTAGTCGTCCTTCTACATAGTATCTGAAGATCAGAAAGCCCTTTACAAACCTGAGGTAATTAAGCCTCACCTCATCCTGCATAAGTAATACTAATCTGCTTTGCAAACAAGGAAGCAGAGATGTAGAGAGGCTCAGAAACTGGCCCAAGATCACACAGGGAACCATGCCACAGAACTCCAAAATATGTAATTTGTATGCAAATGTTAAATAATTAGTTCGTTTCTCATACTGGATGTATGGGATTGTGCAGTGAGACAGATGAATTTACACAAAATGGCCTTTTTCATGTAGTCTCTCCCAGTCTGCATTCCAAAGTAGTCTTGTGCTTTCTCTGTGGTTGAAATGAATGCCTTCTGCACACAGGCAACTTAAGAGTTTGTGATAGAGACAGATTCCTTCCTAAAAATCACACAATCCAAACAATTACACTGTCCCATCATTGTATCCTGAACGTGGGAATCATGAACGTGGGAATCCTCGGTAAGTACAGGAGCTGCACTCGTTTTGTACAGCCAGAGAATACGGATCACTTTGTGTTCACTTACTGTTCACTTACCTTTCTTTGCCTCTCATGCTGGAAGAGGAAGGAGTGCAGGCATTCCTACATTTTTCTGCTTCTTTAAAAGCAGTTCACTAGTTATGCTTGCATAATAGGTAAGCACTAAGAAAAGAACTTATTTATAAAAGGTTTTTATGTGGGTTTTTTCCCTTGAACAACAGTCAGCTTCCAGACAGTCCTTTTATTATTTCAGCAAGTTCCTTTTTTTTTCTTCCTTAGTGTTGCTTACCCTAAAAATCAGCTTGGAAACCTTTGAGAAAGAAAATGTTTGGTGTGAAGTAGAAGGCAGATGACTGGGTACCATGGGTATAATAAAGGAAAAAGTTCAGAGAGAGGGCTGAGAATGTAGTAAACACATTGATTGTAAAACTATCCCCGATCAGGAGTAAGTAGCCAGTAGGTAATGAACGGCTTAGTAAACTAAGTGCAGTGTGGCAAGTAGGGGCGATGCATTTCGGTTATTAGGCCCTTAATGAGCATGTAAGGAAACCCAAGGCGCTCGTGATGTTACTTGCCCAGCGTTGCCCATTTCAATGCGGTGTTCAAGGACTTTGTGAACAGAGGGGGCTGAACCAACCACGTTGTGCTACCGTGAAAACGTACTGTTTAAGGTGGCCAGGAAGAGTGGTCCTCATTGTGCCCTTGTTTTACCTTTTCTCAAGGTGCTGAGGGACGCTCAACATCCAGTTCATCCATTCTGACCAATCTTGGATTAAATATATATATCTTCTAAATGGGCCAGATGGCTTAAATGCAATGAAATGTGGTGTCTTATGTAGCTTTCATTTATGATTTATGCCAAAAGACTTGTGCTGCCCTAGGCTTTACTAAAGCAAGGATGAAGACTGTAAGAACCCGAGAAGAAATTAACAAATGAGATTTAGATGTGAGGTATCATTTGGGGAGTTGGAAGGAGAGTTTCCACATGTTCTGATGACCTTTAAATCAAGGTTTTCCAGTGTAAACTGCAGTGAGGAGACCTAGGAGAAGAGTGAGATAAATGCCTAAGGAGAAACATTCAAAGAACAGTTTCTTTAACTAAGGAAAGAAAGGCTGTGGACTGTATAGAAACCTATGAGATGTATAAAATAGGATGATACATTTTATTGAAAACTATATGGGGGGGGGGAGGGTGGAAAGCACAAGCAGAATCCTGATGGAAAAGGTTACTGATTTCATTTATTCATGCTGTGAAAATATGCATCATCTCCAGCTGAAATTGATAAATTTGCTTATTTAGCCTACTTTAAAAAGAGAATTTTTCAAGAATTGCAGCTCTACCTGAAGAAGTAGTTTGGTCTTTTACAAAGTTTGATTAAAAATCTACAGAGAATTAATTACAGCTGTGTGTAGCAAAAGGATGTTTTCAGTGAAGGTTTCTTAAGGCATTAAAAATAATTGTACAGACTGTGCAATGTTATACCAGGTAACCTGCATTGTTTTGAGAGCTAAGGCTGAGGGACATTTTCATCAATTACTCGAAGCATGATACCAAATAAAATAATATTTTTGAGATGAAGCATTACTGCTTAATGCATTAGCAACAACTGGCTGAGCACTAAACTATGCCCTTATTCTGAATGTGTATCTGTGTTAATATGACAGTTTGAACATTACAGAGCCAGTCAGATGGACAAGGTCACACACAAGCTAATATTGGAGTATTTCAGAAGCCAGTGCAACTGGAATTTCTTTAAATGCTTTTGCATGTTTTGTAATTTGTTCCTTCAGTCCTTGGGTAATCTGCAGTAATATACTGAAGGATTTCCATGGGGCAATTATGTCAGAGTTAAGATACATAAAATTACAAGAACATTCATGAGGTTTGTCAGGTTTAGGGATTTTTCTTCTACTTTGTAGCTGTCTCTGCTCCCTAAGCTCTTGTAATTTAACATTAAGGAGAGCTACTAAAGCCCATCTCCTATCAGAGCAATCGCAGGCATGAGGAAATCGCTGTTAAGACTGACATTTAATCCTGACTGCTTTATGCTCCTTATCTCACGCAGACCTGTAATATCCAAGTGCGTTCTTAAGCTCCTTTCTAGTCTGTAATTTTTCTTTTGGCTCTAACGTGTAACAGCAGACTAAAACTATCTGCAGTTTTCCAAGTCATGTTTTAAACACAAATCTCAACCTCTCTTTCCAGTTCATTTGATGCCCACATATATGCACGACTTGTATGAGGGAGAATTCAGGTTGCACATTTAAGTGTGTCTCTTGAAGCAGCTGTTCCTTGTGGTGAATTTTCATTCTCTGCCAGTGTGTGACCTAAAAACCATACTGGGAATCCATGCCAAAACTGCATAAACTCAGTGAAGGCTGAAGTGGGAGTGCATGGTGAATATGTGAAAGTATGGACTTGAGTGTGAAATTGAGGAAACAACCTATACACGGACTAGTAAAGTTCCTGTCATGTACACTTACTTACCTGCTTTCCTCCCCAGCCCACTAACCTGTGAAGTTAATGTGTGTATCGTACAGAGAAGGAGGTTAAAAAGAATTTTTCTTATGTACCATGCGCTTCTGGGTTTGTCAGAGGTGCCAGATGTGTGACAGTGAATTTGACTTTTAAAAATAAACCCCCAAACCATTATTCCTTTCCATATGTTATGAAAAGCTCATTTGCCACACATATTTTTTGTAGTTCATAGTTAAGATAAATTATATAGAACATAAAAAAAAAAGACATTATCAAATTATACCACTCCTGAACATGTACCTTCTTCCTTTCCCTGGAGGTTACAAGAGCACTGTTAATACTTTTTGCCTGCATGTTACCCAGTCCTTTCCTTTTTGACTACTGCTTGGCATTGAATGAATATTTTCATTGGACTATTTTTGAATTTGATTATTTTATCCTGACTATTAACATTACTAGGAGGCCATTTCTTTATAGACAAAATCGGGGTTGTTTTTTCCCTCCACATAACACTTCATACTGATCTCATATTCTGTGTTTAGGCATAGATTTGCATACAGCTTAGGTCTTCCATATGATTGTAAAATAATAAATCTAGGTAAAAAGCTGTATGAGCTGAAAAGTATAAGAAAGAAATAAATGATGAAATCAGCCCTAGCCATAAATCTGTGGCTTTTAAGACTGACCGTGTGATGTAAGACTTCTTAAAATGTTTTGAAAGACAGGTTAATTAAAGATGTGGAAGTAAAGGATGTAGCATAATTTGTCATTTGTATTGAATATATTAATTAAGCAATTTATTACAACTTAGTATGCTGTGGGCTGGGAGTGTTTGGCCTTCACATTAGATTTCACAACAGAGAAGTAGCTGTTGAGGACCTTGAGTCACTGCAGTGAGAGGGCGCTCCCTGGCAATAAGTATCATTAAAACATTCGTTGAGAAGCCAGCAGAACAATAACACGGAGAGTAACAGTGGAAACAGGAGCGGTTATTTACAAAGTCATTTATGGGGGACACAACAGTAATTGGTAGATCCTGTAAAGGGTTTTTTTCTTTAATAGTACCATTTTATAGGAATTTTTTTTTTTTTTGCCTACTCTTAGGTATATTGATGTTAACTTTTTCCTTTATTTTATTTGAAGATTTGCTCTTACTACATCTTTGGTACATTTTGTTTCTATTAGAAATTTGCAGCCTAGTTTGTATTTTATTCTTGTTAGACTTATTCTTTAATAGTTCCACATTTTTCCTTTTTGATCCCTGAAAGCCTGAAGAATGACATGGGATCATCTCATTATTTGTCTTTCCTGATCCTAAAATGACTATGAGCCACTATTGTCATGCATGAAAAATGCAAAGGGGCACCTCCAAAGAGGTAAATCCAGTAAAGAAAAGACATATGAGGGTTCTCATATTCCCTGGCAATACTGAACACACTTCTGTTCTCAAAAAACCACCCCCAACTGGAGCAGCTGTGGAGAAGAGGGATTAAAACGTTCCAGGGGATGAAAAGAGCCTTTTAGGAGAGGATGGTAGAAGAATCTGCCTGTAAGACGGAGAGTGATGCATGTTATGCGCTCCCTAACTCACTGGGGAAGAGAAATGAAAAAAGTATTTAATCTAAAGCGTGGTTCTGGGAATAAAAAGATGAATAAACATACCTGGCTGTATGCTGTAGCTCAGGGAGCGTAGGAGGAAGATATTAAGATGGAGCACTTCCCTGGCACTGGTGGCACTTGCTGCTTTGTGCTTTGGCTGCGGTGCTGGGAGAAGGCTGAGCCAAGTTAATCCACGGTATCAGAAAAAGAGGTAAGTAGGGGGGGAAAAAAGGAAACAGGTCATTCACAGGTAGGTTCTCACGGGGAATATTTAATTTTTATACCCCTGTAACTTCACAGTTTAGCTTGTTATTAACTCCACCAGCTTCATTTTGCACACAGGTTTTATTTTTTTAACCTCTGCTTCAAAGCTGCTGTTTTAGATAGGAGGTCCTGTGAGTTGTTCCTAAGTGGCGATGATTTTTCCCTGCTTTGCTTATTTATTGATGGTAGTGGTGGATTCAGTGGGTGATTAAGTGTCCCTTTGGCTGCCCAGCGGTCCCGCCTGCCACTGTCCGAGCTGTGTGTGTCCTGCCACGTGCTGGTAGCCCCTGATCAGCGCTGCCGCTTCGGTGGCAGCCAAATTGGCTTCTCCGTCAGCTCAAACAGCCATAGAGGAACAAGGAGGCAGCTCAACAGTTTTGGTGATACTCTTTCCTCTTGCTCCTGTGCTGGATTTTGACTGTGGAACTGTGGGTGTCATCCATCCCCGACGGGGGTAGCTGCTGAATTAGCAATTTGCAGACCCTGTATAAATTCTTGAAGTGGTAAAACCAGTAGATATATTAAAGGAAACTCTGAAATGGCTTGGTATTGCAGCAATATTTAATGGGCAGCATTTCTACAAGGCCTCAGCTAGTATAAGCCTGTGCTGGAAGGGAAGATAATTTATATTCTTTGTGGGATATTTAACTGCATCTCACATAATGGCAGGTGTTATCTTCAACTGTAGAAAGCTTTCATTTTTTTTAATCATATTGAGCTCTTTGTCTTCATCTTGTGACTTGTGTTCTGTCCTTAAAGAAGAATTCATATTAACTGTATTTATATTGAAGTTGCTGCATCATAATCAAAACACCCTCTTGTTCTTTCACTGGCCTAAGAAAAACTGTTCGGGAATGTTTAAACAGTTCTTGTTTATCCCATTCCCTAATTTGCTGTCTCTCCTGTACACTCCTACTCTTTTACTAAAAAAAATCCTGCTTAGGACCTATCTTGTGCTAAGTAATCTCCATCAGCTTTCTCCCATGGCAGCCCTGACAGCAGCCAGTCCTTGTGCCCTTCCTGATAACTCGTTTCAGTATGTTTTGCCTCATTAGCCCATAATGTAATTGCCTACTTTGTGTTTACAGCAATCCTGTTTATTTTGGGTCTGTTCATATTTGATGAGCGTGTCCTCTGTTAATGTTGCTTTAAAGATGTCTTCTTTTAATAATGGCTTTGTGGAGTGAGTTAGTTCTAAAAGAAAAACAGAAAACCCCAACTTTTAATAATAATAAAAAAAAATGCTAAAAAGAAGCTTTGATTTCATGTGCCCTCATCCTTCAAACTTGGATAAAGCTTTCAGTGAAGAAACCCCCTTCTCAGCTGTGTGACAGCTGTGATGGCTGCACAGTAACATGGAGTGAGGATGTGAGTGAATTTGTCACCATACTGCCAGGGGTTTCGCTGTATGCCCGCCTCATCCCTTCCTCTGTCAGGTCATCTGATGGAGATGTCAGGGTCTTGGCCTGAGATTGCTGCTTCCACTCCTTGCAAATCCTTGTCTCTCTCTTGGAAGGCTCCCAGTAATATTAGTTTTGGAGTAACTCTGTTTTTCCAATCCTTTTGTGCTGGTTTTGGCTGGGGTAGAGTTAATTTTCTTCACAGTAGCTAGCATGGGGCTATGTTTTGGATTTGTGCTGGAAACGGTCTTGATAATACAGGGAGTTTTTCGTCATTGCTGAGGAGTGCTTACACGGAGTCAAGGTCTTTTCTACTCATACTGCCCTGCCAGTGGGTGGGCTGGGGGCGCACAAAATGTTGGGAGGAGACACAGGTGGGACAGCTGACCTCAGCTGACCAAAGGGATATTCCATAACATATGACGTCATGCTTAGCAAGAAAACCAGGGGGAAGGTTGGCCGGGGGGCCGCTGCTTGGGGACTGGCTGGGCATAAGTTCGTGGTGAGCAATTGTTTTCAATTGCATCACTTGTCTTTCTTGGGTTGTTATTTTCCTTTTTATTACAATTTTTTTTATTATTATTACTATATTTCACTTTCAAACTGTTCTTATATCAATCCATGAGTTTGCTCACTTTTACCTTCCTAATTCTTTTCTCCCCCCCTCCATCCTGATGGTGGGGGAGTGAGTGAGCCAGTTGTGTTTGTGCTTAGTTGCAGGCTGGGGTTAAACCACTTCACTTTTGAAATTTTAAACCCAAATTCACTGTTTTTCAGACCATTGCAAATGTGTTTGCTGTTTTCTTTAAGAGTGGGAGAAGAGGCATGAGGCTGGGATGCCTGGGAGATGCTATGGTCCTTTCCAAGTCCGCTCCCATAATGATGTGATCAACTGCTGAGGCCATGGTTTGTACAGGGGGTGAAACGTGAGCCCGGTTCCTGATGAAACTGGTTGAAAGTACATCTTTAATTTTTTCTCTTTTCTTTCTCACTTTATTGCTGGAGATAATGTACCACACAGTGACTCAGGCTTTCTGCTTGTAATAATTTTTCTTACTGATGGGGAAAACCAGCTTTAAATTATTCCACGTATCAATGGTCGCATGCATCAAAAACAAGCTAAAAATGCTAATGGCCTCAATCCATGAATATCCAGAAGGCATAAACCTTTTGTAGTATAAATATATCATTTAATGAAAATGTTGAAAGGAAGTGAATTTCCATGAAATTCATCTTTCAGAATGTTATTTTTAATAGATTAATTTATTGCTTTACCCAGAGGTATTTTTCTTTCCAGTCCTTTTCCAGACGTAGAGCCTTACTGCGCTTTCTTTGGGTTATGAACAGAACAGCGTTTGCATCAGGTTCTCCCCATATTCTGTAGCACTGATTTTCACCTCCCTACTTCTATCTTTGCCTTTAAAAGTACCTGAAAAGGTTCCATTTAATAGAGGGTTCTTTTGTTGTATTTATTTTTGTGAGTCTAATGGAAAAGCTGCTCCTTTTATAGTAACTTGTGAAAAATCAGAGGTGGTTCTTTACAAAACCGGTATCGGTTCCCTCCAAGGTATAATAAATCTTGTAGTGTATAATGTAGATGAGTCCATGTCTTTTCATGTTCCTTTTCCTGGGCAAGCAACTTGCATCATACCTCAGTGTAGACACTCTAGAATAGGAGGTACTTACTTGCTTTGTTGCCATGTAGTAAGGCTAAATTCAATAGCACTTGAAAAGTGCTCTGAAGTCCTCCAGTGGAAGGGTCTCTTTCATTCGCTTCCAGTAGTTCCCACAATGAGCTGATTGCTATATAAAATATTTGTCTTCCAAATTAGAGTTGAACGATCCACTTCTTTCAATGAGTAAAAATGTCAGGCATGTGAAAGAAAAACCAGCCATCCATTTAAGTAAAACATTAACTTCTTTACCTGGAATCCCTTTTTGCGTTAATTGTTAGGATCAGCGATTAATCTACTAAACTTTTCCAGACCAGGAGGCACGCTGCAGCGCTGTCTTTGTGCAGCAGCAGGCTAGCGCTCTCCGCAGCTTCGTTGCTCCTCACACTTCGTTAAATAGCGGCAAAATTGAATTACCAAGGTTTTTTTTCATTGCATTTGTATAAAAGTTTGAAGAGCGACTAAGCCGTCAATTCTCATGGCAGCTAGTAGGAAAAGTACGGTAAAAGTTGTAGGAAAAAAAACCTGCACCAAAATCTCATCTTCACAAGGCTCTTGAGACAAGCTCTGCTCCCTTGTAGGACCCAGAGGAACCTAATTTCCCAGCTGACCAGGAGCTCATCAGAGGCTGGTGGAGCAAATCGGTGTTAAGAGAGCCAGAGCAATGCACTGGGGCTGTCAGCTTTGCTCTTCCCCTGCGTTGCCTGCCAAAGAAAAAGTGAAAACGCTATTACCACTCCATTAATCAGTATTTTAACACTGATTACAACTTCTCCAGTCCTAGCTTTTCCAAAACAAGTTCAATTAACACGTCTTGGAACTGAGCTGTGGAGACTTATTTTAGTGTTGTGGTTTAGATCCTTTGTATTAAAAGTAATTTTTTGAGTAAGTCATTTTCCCTCTACTGTTGCCTTTCTTTCCCCATCTGAGTATGGAAACCAATGAGATTTTCTTTCACTTAAAATTCTTTTAAGTCCAACCATGAGATGTACTGTGTTAGAAATGCTAAATGTCTGGGGTTTTTACATAGAAAAAGTGTTTCTGTAACAAACAGCTTTTAAATAGCTTAAATCCAATATCTGATGGGACCGTGACCATGCATGAAAAGTTTCAACCTGTACCGGGAGAAAAAGATAAATAATGCTGACTGTAAATGGAAGCTCCTTCCCATCTTAACTATATGGTATTATCATCAATCACTAAAACCTTTTTCCTGTATAATCACATATTTTTTTTTCTTATCCATTTCTCTCCATGATATTGTAATTTCAGCATTTATAGCCTTACATGTTTTGTTTTTTTTTTTATTGCTGCCTGTTAGGATATTGCAACAGTGACAGCTGGCAGTGAATAAAGCAGGTGACTTCTTAATACTCATACAAAGTCTTCTCTCAGGGAAGTGGTGAAAACCATGTAATTAAAGTTATTTATAATGTGACTTGACAAAAATTTGTGAGAGATATGACAATATAGTATGAAAAGAGTTTTTCTTCTCTAATTTCTGTTGTTATATTTGAACTATCCCTTGTTCTATCCTTTTGCAATGCAGATGCCAGTTTAGGAAGAAATATGATCTTGATTTTGTGCAAAGGTGTGTGTGTATACACATTTGTGTATTAACTTTTTTATATTTAGATAGTTATATACATAAGGTAAATGTATAAGTTTTCCATTACTGTGATGTTGTGGCACAGTTTTTTTTTTTTGTAATGGGCTCATATGTTCAACTGCAAGTTAACAGTTTAGAAGAGCACAAAAATTCATTAGCATGGAGGTCAGGTGTGTAAACCCCTTGAAATTTCAAAATAAGTCCCTGACCTGGCTTCTGAAATGGTTAGAAATAAGGTATTTTGGGTAGATGTTTACTTTCCCACTTTTGCTTTAAGATAGATGGTCATCAGTTATTTTGTAAGTCAGGGATGAATTTCTGGTGTCATTTTTTCCAATTTTTTCTTCCGTGATTTTGATTAAAAAGCCTTCTACTCTTGTGTTATTTTCTATTATTTGAACTCAGTAACTTTCTACTTTTTGATACATGAAAATAATTAGATGATGATTGGATAAATAATCCGTCTGAAAACAGAGCAGAGCTGGATAAATAACAGATGAAAATTACCCTGTTGGTGTGGTAAGACTGAAAAATATTTTTCCATCTGGATAGGGTCCTGAGCTAAAGTTATCTTTTTAGCCCTTTTCTCAGGGAAGAGAAATCTTGTTGTGCAGAATGAAACTGAAATAGTGACAGGGAAAAATGCAGTTGCTCTCTGCTCCTTTTTGGAAGAAGGAACAAGAAGAAAATTGGGGAGTAACAGAAACAAATGTCTGCTGGCGTCGCAGCAATTTTTAGCACTGATGGTGTACAAGAGGAGACTCCTATGGGCTGTGAGACCAAAATCTAGTGTGCGGATGATAAGACGTTGTAACAAACAGCAAAAAGCCACCAATACCGTTGGGTTCATATTTCTCTGTCAGATGGAGCGGCTGCTTACATAAGTCTCCTGGAGTAGCAGCTTAGTAAACGCACTGAATCACGTTTTGAATCTCTTGTCCCTGCCTCTCTAGGGAAATGAGTTAAGGACATGTAGAAGAACAATGCAAATAATCTTTTTCTCTGAGAAAAAGCAGCTTAATTCAAGCCAGTATTGAAAAACAGATAAAATAAGGTTTAGGCTGTTATCATATGCAGAAGCATTTGAGGTAGTAGTCTGTGTATCAGTGGCAATTTAGTCTGAAAATAGTGTTCATCAACTGCAATATGTTAGATTTGAAAAACTAAGCAAAGTTAAGATAAGAGATGCCTTACCCTGCATGATAATGTCAGGCTTGGTAAATGCCAAAAATGCAGATAGAAGGGCAAGTCCATGGGAACAGACAGCACACCAGGCAGAGCAAGGCAGGAGGGAGAGCAGGCAGGAGAACGCCAACCCAAGAGACCTACAGAGAGGCAAGAATTGGCTCTTTCTTTGGAAAAAAAAAAAAAACCAAAAAAAACCCCACGAAGATGGAAAAGTAATGTAGAATTAAAGTTCTGGATTAAGGTACTATTTCCCCGCCCCTTGATCTGCAGAGTAAAATTAACATCTGTGTCTCCCTCAAGTATAGAGGTCAGGTACATAAAGCTTTAGTCAGACGGCGGAGTTTGATAGACATAATCTCAGTCTGAGGTGTCAGTACGTGAAAGCAGCACGTGTAATTCTCACAATATATGAATTCAGTTTTTTGTTTGGAGGTTTGTTTGGGTTTTTTTATAAAACTTTTCTTCTACCAGATGAAGTGTCTACATGCCCACAGGCACTGCAGAAAAACTATTGTACTTGTTTGTCATTTTAGTAAGTTTTATTTGCCCTTAGGATTTCTACAGAGTAGGCGTATTTGAATTAAAACAATACTATCATACTAGTATAAGTGAACAGAAGTGTTAGTATGGCACCTACAGCTATAAATGTTATTTTGTGGTGACACAGTTTTCCTAGCATACAATAACAAAACCACAGTTTAAGCATTAAAATCACTTTGGAGCAAGAGGAAATACTAAAATAAAATCTATATATGTTGCAGTAGTTACCTCACTTGCTACTGAAATGCAGCTGTTTCTGGGGATGTGGCGTAGCACTACAAATACCCTGGAACAGTTTAGGATAAATTTGAGATTAACTTATTGTAGTGAGATAAGTAGAATGAAAATACCGAAGTGCACGAGGATACCTTGGTTTGCCCAGAGCACACTGGGTTGGATAGTAACCGTAAGGGATTCACGTAAAGTTTCCCCCAGAAAACTATACCAGAGCATTATTTAGATAGTGCTTTTTACTTATTTAAAATAATTTTGTTTTATTTTACTGGGCAGCCCCGGTTTAGCAAGCATTAAGAAGGCCTTGGCCATGCCTTGGTAATGTTCATCTGAAGCACATAATGAACAAATAGTAATGAAATCTGCCCTCTTTATGTGAACTTTTTTTTTTTTTTTAAATTAATTTTTTTAAGGACATTACTTCTGCCCCAGCTCAGTAAGTGTTTTCTTCAGATGATCTGTAATAGCTTTTTCTTTTTTTCCTGTATATGTTTACAAATTTTGTTTAAAAATTTAATTTCTAATCCACTGAGAATCAGTAGCATCTATTCCTTTTTATTGCAGTCTAGCTCATTAATTTGATAAAGAGTCTGTCAGCATTTCTTTTGCATATTTTGTTCCTTTGCGTGCTTTAAAAAACTCCTGCTACACTGTATAGGATTCAACTGTTTGTGGCTTGAAACATTGCCTACATGCTGGCTTATGTTTTCCCATTTTCAGGCCTTAGCTTTTTATGTCTGACAACTCAAGTCTTGCAGCAATAACATCAAGTTCCTGCTATGCTTAGAAAAACATCACCCATTTAAAAATATCATCTGCCGCCATTTTATTGCACAATGGATAGATCTACTTTGGAGGGTTGCAATGTTTTGTTTGACTCGCTAGCTGTTTTTTAGGCATGAGGTTTTTATATAAATTCCAAAATTATTTTGCCTTTCACGGCTGATCGCTTTTTGGAAAAGTCAAAGTGGAAGGTTTCTGGCTGACTTCCACATGTAGAAGAGCCTTCAAAAAGTCCTTTCTGTATGTGCTCATTGTACTAATATTAAGCCAAAGTTTTTGGAGACTTCACTGCTTGGAAGTACTATCTCTGTTCTGTCACCAGTCTTATCTGTTAAATCCCAATGAGTGTGAAAAACGAGAAAAATCTGGGTTTGCTTGGCTGTTTCAACAGTATGTTGAGAATGGCCAGATTGCTGGAGAAGACGATTCTCTTGGAAACCTCAACAGCCCAGCCTCCTCATCTGTAGGCACATAGAGCTCATCTGAGTGTGTAAATAAAAATAAATAATGCAGTGAAAATATATGCAGAGTATTTTGCTGAAGTGTTTAAATTTTGGAACTGCCATAATTAATTTAAATCTTCTGTTGGGATTTATGCAGGCAGGGGGTCAGGTTTAAGATGTTTGTAATTTAAAGCTTTCCTGCCACTACACCTTTTCTACTTTTATATCCTATAATGATACCTTTTTTCTGCAAAGAAAGTCCCTTTTATTCCCTCTTCTTTTCCTGCTTCGAAGAGAACATTTGCTTCTCCATTTATCTGAGGTAATGAGACCAGAGTAGCTCCGGATTCTTTAAATCAGTCTAATTGGGCTTCTTTTAGTGTATAGAATATCCTTCTTTTGCACAGGACTTTCATTTCTTTTTGCAGTCACTCCGTTTCCAGCACTCAATAGCTTACATGCTTTTTTTAATTAAAAAAAAAAAAAAAGAGCACGCAATTGTCATCCAAATGACTGTGGTCTCTATTCTCTATTCCAGGCTGATTCACGGAGGGCAGCTGTTAAATGGCTTGGCGGGGCCAACTGTGATGAACGCAGCACCATTTCTTTCCACAACGTGGTTTTCTCCGGATGAACGTGCCACAGCAACAGCCATTGCGTCGCTGCTCAATTACCTGGGCGCTGCTGGCGCGTTTCTAGTGGGACCTCTTGTCGTGCCATCTCCTAATGGAACGTCTCACCTCCCACTGGTACCGCAGAGCAACACTGAGCACATCAAGGACCGCATTGAGGCTGTGCTGTATGCAGGTGTGGTTTAAAAATAAAAATTAAAAAAGAAAAAAAATATAAAAAATTTACATATTTGCATGTGTGTGGTTGGTACTTGTGAACCACTACCCTCTAGTGGCTGGTCTGCACAGAAAACAGTTACTGACTGATGGAAAATAATGAAGTCGTAAGATGTACCATCAGAAGGGTTACGGTTTTTTTTTTTTTCCCCTTTTGTGTAGGAAAGATTTAAAAATAGCCTTTTGTACAGACTGATTCCAAAGTTGATTGTATCGGTTGAACTTAGAAGAAATGTCTTCTAGGAGAGCTTAGGCTTTTCATGAACTTCCAAACTGGTTTTTGCTTCTTGAATTTTCATTTAAAAAATGTGTCCGTGACAGGTTTCTTTTTTTCTTCTGTTTCTGTAAGGATGGAAATCCAACAGTATTTCAGCATTAAATTATTTACTGCATTAAATCAGCTGTAATTTATGCTTAAATTTAAAAGGAACAGTTTAGTGGAAAAAAACCCCAAAACACTGATATAAAATTCACCTGATATAATGTAGAGTTTATGTCCTTGCTCTTTTTCATGCAGTGGCTTCTATGGCTCTTTGTGTCACTTACAAAAACTAGCAGCAAGCTTTAAGGAAAAAGAGTTGCTTAGGTGGCTTAAGAGTCTACGATTTGATTCTTAGTGGATATAATTTGGTAGAGCATTAAGAGCAGCTGAACTTTACTGTCATGGCAGTTGCACATTTGGTTGGGTTTTTTTCCCCCGCTTATAATTGCAGCCTCTGAAATTCAGCCAGGAGTTAGCCCTAAGCGTTCCAGAAGTCTTAAAGTATACATACGGTGTAGTTTATATGCAGGTTTATGGGATTGAGTTAGCTGTTTGTCATCATTTATTCCTGGATGTTATTCTTATGGAAATTTTGTTGAGTTAATACTCCTGTTGTGTGAGGGCCACTTAACATTTTAAAGAAAGTGTAGTAGGAGTTGGATCGCTATTTCAGCAAGTATTTTTAAGTAACCTACTTTTCACTGGACTCAAATGTATTGGAACAAGAAGGAAGTTTGGGGTTGGTTAGGCCTTTTTCAGAGGTAAATATGATGTTAGACTCCGAAAATCTCATGGCAGATGAAAACAGCTAGTGTGAAAGAAGGAAAAATGAAGGCAAGTCAGCTTTTGTCCTGAGGAGCAGTAGATAAGGGGGAGGAAAAAACCTAGCAATTAGATAACTGCTTTAGCTCTCCCTCTCCAGATTTTCCATGGAGAGAGAAGAATTCATCTGCCTAAAGGGAGTACAGTTTTTTGCCTAAAACCTCTGTTTTGAGTCTGGTAGCACCAGAAATGTTGCTTTCAGCAGCCCAATAGATTCACTTTCTCTTCTGGGAGGTTTTCCTAAGCATTTTCTTCAGAAACTGAGATGGATCTTGCCACCAACATTCAGAGGTGTGTCTTGCCTGCCCCATGTCTCAGCGCGGCTCTTTCTGCCTTTCTGAGCCGGCAAGGGTTTGGGAACGTCCCATAGACCTGTTTGGGATCGTTGGTCCCAGAAGAAGATGATCCTACAGCAGCTCTTCAGCTTCCTAGGAAATGTGTTTTTTGGAGCATCTGTAGTTCTTACTTAGGGTTTAAAAGTGCTTTGAACAGATGTTGTGTAGCTGCGCTTGAGTCTGTGCCGTACGAGGTGCATCTTTTCAGGAGCTGCAATCCCCCCTTAGCTGCTCAGGCAATGAAAAAGAGATGGTTCATGAACGTTACTGGCCCTGTGGTGATGGTGGCAAAATGTCCAGCTGGTTTAGAGTTGGTAGAAGCTCTCAAAGAGGAGATTGCTTTGAATCCCTCGTGGGATTTGCCCTGTGTCACCTCAGCCCTGTACCCTAAGAGAGCCGAAGGAGCAAGGTCCCTGCTGTCTGCCTCCCCTGTGCTCTGCTGTGCTGGGCAGGCTCCAGCGGTGGAAGGAAGGACGCCTCGCGGTGGGTCGCTGCCTCCTGGTAGTTGTACAGGTCTCTTCACTGGTGGACCAAAAAATACCTGGCAGGTGTGGTAGGGTACTACTTGTCCCCTTAATCAGCTTGGCAGAAAACAAAGCTCAAACTGACTTCACAGATTACTATTAAAGGTGTTACAGAATGTAGGAGAACGAGGAGCTGGACCCAAATGTCCCACTTCACTTCTTTAGCAAGTGTGGTCAGGCTTGGTATGACTTCTCCTTTCAGGTACTGTGTGAAAGCACTCTGCATTCCTAACGGAGTTGTGTTTGTGGTAGAGCTTGTTGCTTTTGCGTGAGGTGGTGTTAGATAAGCATCCTCCAAAAGTTAGGTGATGACTTTTAAAAGGCAGCAATGATGTGAATTGTTAACTTGGGATCAGTAGCATGCCAAGTGTGTGTTAATTTTCCAAGGACTTAACCTCAAACATGATTACAAAGCAATAGCTTATAAACCCATTCTGAAATTGCTCTGTTAACTCCAGTCTCTTCTGTGTTTTAATAAATTGCTGTTCTTTTATCTCAAACGCGGACTAAGGGCTCAGCTGAATTACCACAGCCTCTTTCCGTGTCATCTGTGTCACTGCACATTCTGGTTCACAGCTGAAATAGTACAGATGTAGCAAATCAGGATTGAACTGTGTTACCTGAGTCGCATAAGGAAGCTCAAATTATTCTGGACTGCAGCCAGAGCTTTTAGCTATGTGCTTTCCTAAATATCAATGTAAAATTACTATCAGTTTAAAAAAAAAAAAAAAGGCGCATATGTGTAAAGTGCCCTCATTCCCTCTTTACATTTCAGGACAAAATGGGGAGGAGGGTTTCTGCATTTGGGTAGGTTTTTGTGCTATGAGCAGCCCATCTGAAGAAAAAAGACCTGGTATCAAGGAGGCTTGTGTCTCTGTAAACCTTTTTTTTTTTTTTTTTTTTTTTCCCCCCCTGTTTGGTGCTTACACAGGCAGCAGGGTGCCTGCTTCCTAGGCTAAGATGCAGGCATCTCTCCACTTTGACAGTCACAGGTCACTGGCGTGGTACCCAGCTTCTGTGAAGCATTCCAGATTCACTCCTCAACAAGAGATACATGCGGCACACTAATTGATGCTGCCTTGCCCAGTTCAGAGTGCTTTGCTGCATCCATTGCGCTGTTGAGAAGCCGATAGCTCCTGTGGAAGAGCTCCTCTCTTGTGACTGCAGCTCCCTCGGTCTCAATACTGGCCTATTTCTTACCTTTTCTCTTTTGTACTTTTACTCCCTGCTTACAATCTAAAACTTGTCCTGGGAATGTATTTTTCTTGATCTAGTCTGGTAGAGTAAAGGATGATGGAGATAAGGGTGTGGGTTTCCTAACGAGGAAGAAATGCAACATGTGAGAAATCAGACATGTTTAGCAGTACCTGGACTTTGGGTAGAGATGCAAGCATGATGCACAAAGCTAAGATGGCACTAAAGACTTTTACTTTTCAATAGAGGGAGCTGCTTTAGTTTCCAAAGTGAATTCTGCTCTTTTCTTTTGTCCGTGAGGGCAGTGCTTGCAAGGCAAATCTGTTAGCTTGGAAAGTGTAACACTGGGAAACATTAAAGAGTTGCAAGAAAGTACTACAAGGACTGCATGCTGAATTTAATAATTAAATAAAAATTGAAGTGTTACTATACTGCTCCTACTGCAGCAATTTGACTGGCAGGAATCTTGAGGCAACCTGTAGAAGAGGCCCCAGATGGGAACCTGTTATAAAATATTACTGTGACTTAAAAAAAAAGATTATCAATGTGTTTTACAATCTTTAGAAAAAGACCTAGCCTTTCTCCTTATGGCATTGCGGTATAATGAAACTAAATAATAAGCACCTCGGACAAAGTTTATGGGTTTGTGTGGTCACATTCTTGTTGGCTATACCTGTTTGCAGTCTGAAATCTTCCTTTAATATGTGATTAAAGTGTGTGTACGCATGTGCATGTGTATACCTGTAAACGTATACATAGGCCTAGATCCAGGAGAAGGGGATAAACAGCTTTTGGCAAGCCTTGCTTCCCTGTGTCATCCTGCAGTGACAAAGCATCTCATCCCTTTCTTAGATCTGGGATGATCAGTTAGGGCCAGTTCTTTATTAACTGCTCATGGTCTCAAAAACAATGTATGCAAAGAAAGAAATTAATCTATTTTCTGGAGAACAGAGGAGATACAGTGAGAAGGTCTAGTTAAAGTGCCCCTGGCCCTCAAAACATGCAATTAGACCACAGCAGGAGAAGAGACACTACATAATTCACAATGAATCCTTTAGTATTTGATCATGAAGAACGGCATTGTCACATTCCCAGTATGCCTTCAAAAGAAATTTGGTGTAGACGTTTTTTCCCTATTCCGAATAGAAGCATTCATTTCCCTTCCCATCTCCAGCTGATCCATTTAGACTCCGAGTGTTATTTACTTTTCAGTTTCCTGAATTTACTTTCTTCTGGTTTAGCAGAAGAGCTGGCAAAGTGGCATGTTCATATTGATTTATTAAAAAAGAGAAGAAAAAAGAAAAGGAACGCAATTGAGTATCCAGCTCTGCTGGAATTTATTTGCGGTGTCGATGAACACCTCTTTGTTATAAGATCACAGGTTCTTTTAAGATAACACACTTCAGCTATACATTTTTCTCTCCAACAGCAAAGAATCTTGTTTTCAAAGGGGATAGGAGAAATACTGGGATTGAGGACTGTGGAGAACATGATATACATTGTAAAAGGCCTGTAAAACAAATTAATTAGACTGACTGTGGGTAGAGTTGTTTTTCCTCAGAATGTCTGATCACGGGGCTTGCTGAGTATTTTCTGTGAAGTGCTCATCACTTTGCAAGTTTGGGTCCAAATTTCTGCTATGAGATTTTTAAGAGATCTAGAATACCTGCTGCTGACCAAGAGGAGCATCTGCAAACAGCTGTATTCTTTCATTTTTCTCCCTATTACCCATGTTCTTTTCTATTCCTGAGCCACGGCTGCTCCTACGCTTTTTGCTTTATATTCTGTTGCCATGCAATGCTGTTTGTGTCCGAGATGCGGCCTTGCTTGACCTTTTGTTTGCCTTCATCATCCTGTGTGCAGAATAATTGTCATTCCATGCCTTGGGGCTTCCCCAGCCCCATCTGTTTAAAGTCTCAAGCACGCTGTTACCTGCTCTGTGTTTCTTCCGTGGCAAGGAAATGTGGCCACATCTTCATAATGCGGTTCTCTCTAAGGAGAAAAAGCAAAAGCTTTCCTTTTGCTTCACAGAGTTCCCCGTGCGTGTTAGCCTGGTTCTCTGCAGCTCCTGTCACTGGAATGGACTGCCGGTATTTCTCCATCTCATTGATTCTCCATCTCAATTTGAAATCTTGCTTGGGGAGGAAAAAAGAAATTCTCCTTCAAGTTACGGAGTTCTGTTGTCAGGCGCAGTAAGGCACTTGTGGTGGGATTTATGTGTCAGAGGCTGGCTGATAACAAGGCTGTACTGAAATAAGTCTTTCGATGCTCACATCTGTTCTCGGTTTTGTTTTTCTTTGCCCTCTTGTTTAGAATTTGGAATGGTTTCCCTGATATTTTCCGCAGCGTTGGCCTACTTCCCCTCGCGCCCTCCATTCCCTCCCAGCGTGGCTGCAGCGAGTCAGCGGCTCAGCTACAGGAGAAGTTTTTGCAGACTCTTAAGGTAGGTCCTCGCTGAGTTTCCACTTCAAAGCAGATCAGCACCTAAATAAATAAAAACAAGCGTGCTTTAATCTTCTCATTGAACAAACAAGTTGGTTTGTAGTGCTTTTAAACCAAATCAGATTAAATATTAATGCTGAGACATAAAAGGATGCTAACTGCTAAAAAGCAGACGTTAAATTTTAAATCATTGGGTAGATCTCAAGCCTTCATGCCAGAGTCCTTCAGAACCAGGGCTGCTTTAGTCATCCTGTTAGCATGGCTTTTCTCATGCGATGCTTCTGTTCCAACAGGTTATACAAGATTGTAAACAGCGTGCGTACTGCTAGGTGTGAGATAACAATTAACAATGCTGGGTGTACCTAACTAATAAGCTGCTTTCTTCCATGCTTATTACATTGGAATGAATTTGGGGTTTGCTTGTCATTCAAAGGAGTATCCAGCTGCTTTCATTCAGCTGTGGGAGCAATGAATGAACTATCTGAAACCATTATGTGATCTATTAAATCTCATTAATTGTATATTAAAATATGAAGTGGGGGTAGGAGAAGTGTATCCAGGTGTGGTTCTGGACATGTTCAAAGGTGAGTTAGTTTCCTTTAAATTTTTGGGCTTTAAAAAAAAAAAAGGTTGTAAAGAAAGTAACATCTCCAGCTTTGCAACTTCTCCCACTTGGGCTCTTTTGGTGAGACACAGTACTGTCCCCCAGTGTTTGTACAATGTCTTGCATAAGGGGAATCGGATCTCAGAGGAACAGCTAAAGCAACTGTGATATTAATGCTGAAGGCCTGTG
Organism: Gorsachius magnificus; assembly: GCA_034008185.1. Taxonomy (NCBI): domain Eukaryota; kingdom Metazoa; phylum Chordata; class Aves; order Pelecaniformes; family Ardeidae; genus Gorsachius; species Gorsachius magnificus. The sequence continues at coordinate 13,290,259 of CM067085.1, read as the reverse complement.
CCCTGTGTGTGATATTGCACAGATGAACTTCCTGGGGCAAAGAGGAACTGCTGCCAATGGCTGACTGCACTGGGGAGATTCAGACTCTTGCTGTAATCGTTTCTTGGGTGATGTAGTGATGGGAGCTGAATCTGTGTACAAAGGGCTGCTTGAAACTTGATAATTGTGGAGCTTTAAGTGTTTAGTTATTACAACCTATTGTGGGCTCTACTTTCTAAAATTGTATTTAGAGCCAGCAAAACAACTCGTTCCTTGTTGTCATTGGGTTTTTTCTTTTGGTTTTGGAGGCTTTTGTTTCAGTTTGGGGGATTAAATAGTTGACAAGATGCTTAATCCTGTGTGTTCATCCAGGCGCAGGCTGGCAGTTGGGAGAAGGTATGAGTACAGCTGGATGGGTAGGCTGCAAAGTGACCTAGTCAGGATATTAAAAAATAGCAATTCCCATAAGGACACTTAGCACACACAATAATGCTGTTACGCACCCAAGCTGGTGTGCGGTGAGACCCTGCCTGAGGGCTGTGTTGTAAAAATGTTGCTGTTGAACAGAAATCCAAACAGCAACTTTGCAGGTGAAATATAAAATTTCTGTTGACAGTACTCCATTTGGGAGCTTTATAACCATTAAATTGCTTGTTCGAAGTGTTGTAAACAGTAGACCTGAGATACTGGTAAGGTCAGGAGGTAAACAGCAAAGCTGCCTTGCTATTCATGATCAATGAAACTTAAGAAAACAAACTGAACGCTTAAATAATGAGCATAGTTTATAGTGTCTCCAAGAACCAAGAGATTTTTTTAAAATGCGGTCAGGTAGATCATTATATCTCCCTTCCCTTTGGTCTTTATGCATTCCTCCATGCTGCCCCTTATCAAAGGCACTTCTTCATTCCTCTGTACATGAAACAATCAACAGTTCATCATTAAACCCACTTATCTTGGGGAGCCTTTCAGCAACGATCCATGAAGGAAGGGGGTTTTATGAAGGCAAATGGTATCTCCTGTGCTTCAAGAGAAATCCATCATCTGGTTTGTTAGGCTTCTAAGCTCCTGCCTAGTCTAGGCTTCATAATTTTTGGCACAGAGAGCCTTTCTTTTGACTTAATGGTATCGACTGATGGTAATCAGATGATGAGTACCAGGAAATTATGATTTCCCCTTTATTGCAGACTTACCCTCTGGTATGAGAACTGTGTGTAAGGCATTTAGGATGTGTGTGAGCTGGTGCGCTGATCCAGCTATGCACCAAAAAACACTCAGGAGAATTGAGATGTTCTTCATTTCCCCCTTCTCTCCCCAGGCTGCAGTTTTATTACTTCAAAATAAAGCTGCGTAGTATAACTTTACCATTGAAGTAATTGACCTTTTTCCGTGGAAGCCAAAAGGGATCTATCACATCCTTGTAACTCTCCCACTCCTCCATGCCTTCAGGTCTTTGAGCAGTCATCTTCATGAGCTGCTTCTTGCAGAGTTGTATTATAAATATCTTCTTAGGGTCAACCATCCTCTGTAGGCTGTTTTTTTTGGGACTTGCTTAGGAACTTGGTTCTTCCTCCTGATTTGGAGGATCCCTGCTTCTGGCAGATTATAGCAATTAGCTGATCTCTGGTTATCTCCTGATACCACTGCTGATACCAGCAGTGGGAAACGACAGATTAGTCATGGTTTGGGAGCTAAGCCCAAATCTTTTAACAGTCTATCACACGCTGTGACAAGTATAGTTTGAATTTCCATTAGAAAAAGCATGGTGCTCTGTCTCAGTTCCTTGGGTGAAGCAAATACGACTTTTTTTTTTCCTCCTACTTCAGAATATGCCACAAATTTCCATGGGGAAAAAATCTAATGCAAGTAAATAGTTGATAGGATAACATCTTCATTAAGAAAACATGGCGTGATTTTTTTTGTTTTGAAAAAATTAGATGCTTTTAGCCAGTTACATGCCTTTTACATTTTTGAGGGACTAGGTAAGCCATTTTGAAATTTCATAATAGGGGTTTTGTTCATCATTATTTCTTTCCTGAAACTTTCATATGTCATCACCATCTGGTGATGGAAGTGGCTCAGAGTGTGCCTGATGTTAATAGGTGCTGGCAAAGTTATTCTGAAAATGGTGACTGACTCTGATGGGGCTCCCCTCTGAACCAGCCTGTCTTACGGATTCTAATGGCGTTAAGTAGGTTTCTGGGGGGGAAAAAAAAAATAACAACAGAAGAAAAAGCCAATTCGTATTCCAGCAGAACGGTTTAACAGAGGCTAATGCTGATATCCTTGTCATAAGGGCTGATACGATGGGAAACTGTGGGTTCACCAACTGATGGTGTGACAGACAGCACATTTTTCTATATTTAGTGGAGTGATTGCGGAATTGCAAAAACAATACAAGTGACTAGAGCCATGAAAAGCGGAGCTGCTACTTAAGATGTATGTTTCAAATGGCTTTAGCACTCAATGTAGGCAGTGCTAGCTATTGCTGAACAAGGGGATGGAATGACATCTTGGTGATCGGTGCTGCTTTGTTGCTGCCATGCACCCTTCCTCCTGGTTGGCTTCCTTATTCTGGAGACTAGAGAGGGTGGCAGCCTCTGTTGCTGGAGGATGTCATGGCGCAGAGCCGGTTCTCTAGCACTGGGACTGGGAGTGGCACATGGCGCCGAGCAGCTACCCCACGTGCCAGTCTCTCTCGTTGCTGGAGTTACGGAAGACTCTTGTGGTTTAACCAGGCAGGCAGCTGAACACCACACAGCCGTTCGCTCACTTCCCCGTGTCCCCCACAGTGGGGTGAGGGAGACAACTGGAAAAAAGGTAAAACTTGTGGGTAGAGATAAAGGCAATTTAATAGGACAGAAAAGAAAGGGAAAATAGTGATAAAAGCGTAGACAAACCAAGTGATGCACAATGCAACTGCTCACCACCCACTGACCAATGCCCAGCCAGTTCCCAAGCAGTGGCCATGCCTCCCCAGCCAACCTCCCCAGATTTTTGTTCAGCATGATGTCATATGGTCTGGAATACCCCTTTGGTCAGTTGGGGTCAGCTGTCCCAGCTGTGTCTCCTCCCAGCTTCTTGTGCACCCCCAGCCTCCTCGCTGGCGGGGCAATATGAGAACCTGAAGAGTCCTTGGCTGGTGTAAGCACTGCTCAGCAACAACTAAACCATCAGTGAGTTATCAACAGGACTCCCATCCTAAATCCCAAACACAGCACTATGCCAGCTACGAGGGTGGTGAAACACTGGAACGGGTTGCCCAGAGAGGTGGTGGAGGCCCCATCCCTGGAAACGAATTCAAGGCCAGGTTGGATGGGGCTCTGAGCAACCTGATCTAGTTAGCGGTGTCCCTGCTCACTGCAGGGGGGTTGGACTAGATGACCTCTAGGGGTCCCTTCCAACCCAAAACATTCTATGATTCTATGATTGCACTAGGAAGAAAATTAACTCTCTCCCCACTGAAGCCAGGACAAGACTTGTATGCCACAGGAGGTCTCAGTCAAGTAAGTTACGAAGTACTCACCACCACCAAAAGCAGTTTTTTAATAAAGACGAGGTTCAGATAGCCGAAGATGTTGAATATTGAGCAAGTGTTCTTTTGGAAGAGTGCATTCTGACTTGTTCCCTCTTTGCAATCTACGACATGGCTATATAATGTCTATGCAAAATGGGCACTTTCTCATTTATTTTATTCTACAGATGTTGAATTAGCTTTTACATGGATAGTATTAAATAGCGTCAGAAAACTTGCCTTCAGAGATGCCAAGATGATATAAGATAGACTAGGATCAGAGTATGGCATTATTGAGAGAGAAAAAAATGTTGTCAGGAAGACAGCAAATGCTTTAGCATTCAGAGAAATAAAAGCAGTGTGTGGAAGAGCTGAAAGTTTAGAAGTTGTTTTTCTTTGCATTAAAAAATAAATCTGACATGAATGATACTGAAAGAGGAGGATATGTTCATCTGATAGAAATGTGTTATTCAAGAAGAGGATGTGTGAAAAAGAACAGTGCAAAAAAACGCTGGCTGGTGTGCTGTGCGTGGATCTTCTAGGGGAGTAAAACAGCGTAAGCTGCAAACCTTTGTATGTTTTGGAGAGTATTTGAAGCTCTTTCCCTCCCTCTTGGCTTTCGTAACTATGTGCTATCAAATTGCCCCTACATGCCAAGGAACTGGTACTGATCAGGATCAATTTTATATAAATTCTTTGGGAATAGGGGGGAGCCACATTTTGTGGTTACGCAGATATCCCATGGGATAACCTTGGAATCACCCTAACATCTCTTCACTTTAAAAGATCAGTGTTGCAGAGTCCAAAGTATATTTTCTGGTTTTATTCCCAAATCAAAACATTTTTGAGGGAAAGTTGGATGTCTCTTAGCAAAGATTTCACATTTGCCTTCAGTTATGGTGGGTGGGTGGGGGAAATTGGTGGTTGTATTTGTCTGCCAACTCCTGTTTAGCTGTATACGATGAAGATGATGACACAGCTTTGACTGCTTCATCTTCACTGAATACTAAAGGTTGAATAATTTTAATTGGGAGGAAAAAGCAAACACGTTGACTATTTAGAGCAGAATATTATACTTGTCTCTGTTTTTTGACACTTCAAACTGTCAAAATTTTCCACTCTTGCAGCTGTACCCATCTCATTCCCAGAGCTCTGCCTGCCTTTCACCAAAATCAAGTAAAACAGTTAAAAAAAAAAAAAAAAAATACAGTTCAAAAAGTATGAATCTCTGATGTTATTCTTGAAACACTCTTTTTTGAAACACTCTTTTTGTCATTTAAATTAGTGCTTATTGTTCCTAACCTACGCTTAGGCTAAGTAGGTTGCCCATGCAAACACAGAAGAATTGCTTGCGGAAATGAGGAACACATGAGCCCAGCATGTTACAAAAATCTTTGCACTATGTGGAGAGACTGGCTCTTTTTATTATCACAGTGCTAAAGCACTAACATCCCAACCACTGGAATTCGTGACATGGCCGGATACCTTTCTTGTTTTTCCTGGCTAACTCCTCCTTCAGACCTCTGCCATTGTTCTTGATGGGCAGAATATGGATTCTAGGGCGTCATTTACTCTAGCAGCTAATCGTGGGGCAGTTTCTAATATAAGCTGCAGCTAATTGCATATGTTTTGTCTTCACAGCAATTTCCGATTCTTGATGATTGCTTTAGCCTATGCTATACCACTGGGTGTTTTCTCTGGCTGGTCTGGTGTTCTGGATTTGATATTAACACCGGTTCACGTAAGCCAAGTAAGTATCTCCTGACTGATAATCAGCAGCTATTTTGCAAGTGGCGTGTTTTTATTTTTCACTAGCATACAATTTTATTAGGTTTTTACATTTAAGCTGCTATTAATATATATGGACCACTTTTCCCCTGAAATTTTAAACAAAATAAACCATAGCTTTGGCATCGCAAACTGTCACAATTCTCCCTGCTGACTCTCCACCAGCGGTGGGTATTTTCAGATCTGTATGCACCTTTTGACAAGAAGGAAGAGGCAGGTAAAGAAATGAGTATTGTTGGCTGCTGCACCGTTAGTAAAAGAAAATGATGTTTATCAGGTGTAAAAGATGAAGTGGGGAGAAGAGGATTTCTAAGCTTTTGATAGAGCATTCTAAAAATGCAGAGGACATTACTCAGATTCTGTAAAGAGAGGTCACATTTGGGGCATAGGCTACTTAGTCATACTTTCTTCTAGTGAATTTATTTCCTTTTGAATATCCTAAAAAAAGTTTTGCACTTCAGATTGTTGCTGGGGGCTGCTGCTAGTAGTTTGCAGCTCCTGCACACCATTTGTTTTGAAAGTAACATCTTATCTTATTTTCTCAGCTTTCTCAGCTTTAACACTTTCTCTGTTTTGTTTTGTGTTGGTTTTTGTTTTTTTTTTTTTTCCTGTCAGGTAGATGCGGGCTGGATTGGATTTTGGTCTATAGTTGGAGGTTGTGTTGTTGGCATAGCAATGGCAAGGTAGGAATAATTACATGTCCTTCTCCATTTCTTCAACTGTGATTGTCATTTGTGATTATCCTCGTAATAACATAACTTGTTTTCTCTCATCTTCTAGACACTTGAAATGGAAAAAGCGTAGTTCTGGGGTTACGGTGCGTTTCTTGTAGCACAGTGATTTGTATATTCCGTGTTAGTGGTCACTGGGGGTTGAGAACTCCATATGCGTATGCCTCAATTTGGCAAATCATACTGTTCCTCCTGACAAGTGCTTCCTGTGTGCTCCTTTTAAACACAGTTCTTCCGAATTCAGCTGCCTGGTATGAGGGAGAACCCATTGTAGCACATTTGGAAAGCATTGAGCAAATTAGTGTCTGTCTCCTTCTGTCGATGCTTTTGGGCATATTGATTCCCAAAGGGATATTGGGAATGTAGCACAAACAGCCTACCCACAATAACATTACTGTTCCTTGACAGATAAATCTGTCTGGGCCCGTTTTGGCCAGGTTGCTGGATTCCTATATGGCCTAACTAACTATTTTTTGTAATAGTGCTATGGGTGGCATGGTTATACCTGCGGATTTTAAATATCCAGACCCAGCTCTGTCTGGCCATCATGAATGCTGATGCATGGGGAGTGGAAAAGAAAGGAATGCATTGCCCTTGCAAAAGGCTTCTGTTTTTTCTTCATTGAGGGTCCCTTTTTATAAGAACAAAAAAGAAGAGGGGGGGGGTAGAGGGATGGGGAGAAAAAGTCTTTCGAGCAGTGAGTTTATAGAACTGATTAAAACCAATCACAGGTTCCCCTTGCAGCTGGTGGATATCAAAGCATTGTCCTCCAGTTCTGCACTGAGTTTAGCACAAGTGCAGGGGTCTGTCATCACTGCAGTCATTTTGGGATTTTGGACCTAAAGAGGCACCTTTATAGGGCAGAGATTGAAGCGCTCTTTTTTTTTTTCTTTATTTTTCTTCTTCACTTGCTGTGCATCATCAGAGTACACAATGCATAAAGAAATATGAGGTTTCTCATCCTGACATTTTGCAGGCTGCCTAGCAACTGTGACGGAGGGAGAGGGAAAAAACTCCTGACCTAGGGAAAAGAAACAAGCGCTTCCCTCCTGTCTGCTCCAGGTGCAGGCCAAAGGACTTAATCTGTTGAGACAAAGTTCACACCCCGATTTCCCCTAAAAAGAGTTACTTTTGATTAGCTAAGCTCAAATATGAGCTTTTCTCTCTAAGAAAAGTAGATGTTTGGAACCAACTGCCGTAAATGCCGCAGATGCTGTAGCAGGTTACGTGCTGAAGCAAGGTAGCGTGCCGGTTTGATCCTTTCCATCATGGGTTAATCTCGCATATATTTGTGACATTTCAATAGTAGAGGGGCACCCTTAGCAGCTCACTTAACTTTGTTAGGCGAGAATCTGCTGACTAAATGCCAACATGCAAATCTCAATCTTTATGGTAGATTAATTTATTTAATATATTGCCTGGGTTAAGTTTCAGGAAGTGCTGACAGTGTCTTTAACTGCTTCAAAATTGATTTCAAACCTTGTTGAATACCAGTGTTTTGTAGCATTCAAAGCTTTGCTTTTGAGTAAATTAAAAAAATACCAACAGTCTGTCTCCAAATATGTCTTTCTAACTCAGGCGATACATAGTTCAAATGGGAGGGTTTGCACACAGAAAGGGAGGGAGGAGGTGGTGTCACTCCTGATGGATGACTCTCCCTCCAAGGCCTATTCAGCATTTATCTGTGCAGGGCTGAATCAATGACGATTCTGACTGTAATCTGCTGAAAGTTGTAATTAGGAAAATTAAGTAATGATTCTTGTCAAGGCTGACAAGTTGATGTATTTCAGTGTCAGAACTGTGATTCGCCAAGCAAGCAGCTTTCTCCCTTAACCACCTCTGAAGAAGCTGTTGGTTTTGGGAGGTTTTTTCCTGGTTTTGATTGTTTTTTTTTTTTCTGCTAATTTATCAAAGCAAAACTGGTGCAGTTTAGGAATTTGCTCCTTCCATTTTTGTCAATGCAGATTCTACCATTTAGAACTGTAACAACCTGAGCCTTGCCCTGGAGCATTTGGTCCTGCACGTCACAGTAGGTGTTAAATCATCCATATTTAAAGTAATGCCCAGTTTGGAAATGCGTTGATCTATCTCATTTTCAAAATGGTGCAGGTTTTCCTCAGCACAATACATAAATCCTCCCGCTCTCCACCCACTGCTGTCCTGATAGCCGTGAACTTCGATATGTTTAGCTAATTTGTGTGATGCATTTTCATAATTGAAAAGCCTGGGCTATTTTGAGCAGCTGGCAGGTGCTGTACCCTTTGCTGGCAGCTTTCAAATGATACTGGTTTGAAGAAAAGCAGTGTCAAAGAGTGACATTCATATCATCGCGTGGAAACATAAATCTATTCCCTTTTCTCAGATTGTTTTTGGGGGGTTTTTGCCACATTTGCTAATGATCATAGGTATTTCTGAGGCTTTTGTCTTCCATGGCTCAGTTTTTCTTCCTGCTTTTAACCTGCACTGTAGCCAAAATGCTGAAACTTTATGACATGGTGATAATTTCCTTAGCAACAGACAGTGTTGTCAGCAACGCAGGTTTGTGATTTTAACTGAAGGATCCAGCCTAGGGCTGGATTTGCTGGGTTGCAGAAGACTGCTGCCAGCAGTAGGCTCAGAGGTCTGTGTCTGGGTAAGTATACACCTTCTCTCCTGGCATGCCTACTTTTTGTAGCAGCTGCAGACATCCCCTTACACACGCTAGATGATGAAGAAGGATTTAAACAGAACAGAGGGTTTTGAAAGCAGGTACTCATTTTTTGATTAAAACAAGTATTCAGAAGAGGTGGCTAGATTTACGGTCTTCTTTATTCTCCTGTAACCAGACAAGAAGCAGAAGTCCCTCGATTACCAAGTCCAGGCTAGTTTGCTATGTCATTTTTTCCCATTATTTCTGTTGCTGGCTGAATTCAGTAGCTGCATAAACTTTTGAGTTGTATTTGACCCTTCTGGAGTCCTGTGATACCTGAGAGCTGCTTGGAGCACACTGCTCCCACTGATACCCAAACCAGGATCTTTGTGTCAAAAGGAGTTTCAACTGCTCAGTAAAGATAGATATTTGCTCCACTTACACATCTAAAACATTCAAGATAGTTATCGTCCTCCCATCCCCGCATATCCCTGGTGGTAGGATGGAGAGGGAGGACCCCCTTGGAGATCCATTCCAGACCTATCTGTGAATGTCCCCCCCTGAAGGCTGATATTTCTCACGCTGTTTCATTAGCCAGGATATACGTAACTGCTCTTGCCTTTAAGGGCAGAGAATAGTGATGTTTGCCAGCAGGCAAAGGGGGGAGTCTCTGTGGAAGAAGTCTGAAGTTTGCACTTCGAGATGCTTCTGAAGAAGCTTTTAAAATTGCTGATTTTGACCCCAGTGATCCCAAAGAATAATTAAAGAAACTGGCAAACTACTGAGAAGAGGTGATCCTGATTGCTGGATTTGGATTGTCAGAAAAAAACAACAGTAGCAGCTAACCTCTGACTATTAGAGATTAATGCATAAGCCACTTGAACACTGCAGTCGTAAACTTTTAAGATTATATGCAGCATTGATCTTCCTCTACTGCTTATTGAATTACTCACTGCTAAATTCAATGTGGAATTAAAGCACAGGGAGAATCAAAATAAGAGGAAAGAAGTGGGTTTGTTTTGTTTTGTTTTTTTTTTATTGCATTACTTGTACATCTCTTACGGTGTATATAGAACCAGGCTTCCTAGTTCTCAAAATGTTGGTAGCATCATCTGTTCTATCACGTAAGCTGTATGGTATCTGCTTATAAAGTGATCTTTGTTAGGGGAGAGAAGGCAGTTAGCTGACGGACGGGACAGATTCCATCATGGACCAACCCAGGTGGGTTGTGCTGCCGTTACCCTAATCGAGGTAGGAGGCTAAGATGGCAGAAGACATTCTGTAGACATCCATACATAACCCATCCGGCCCAAAATCACATCTCCTAAGCAGGAGATTATAGAAAATGAGTAGTGCATAAATGGCATTGGCTTTTCTAATACATCTTTTTTTTTAGTAGCTGTGTTGAAATCCCTTTTGAAAAGGGCAGTTGCACTGATAATTAGGCCATGGGAGCACTGCTCAAATGCATTATGTCTCCTTGAAAGAAAAAGAAAAAAAAAATTGAAAAAAGCAATTGTACCATCGGGTGGTGTAAGGATCATATTTCCCTCTGTATAACAGCCAGGCTGCTGAAGGACTTGTGGGGCTGTCCTCTCCCAGTCCATCAGCAGGGCACGCGTAGGAGAGGAGTGGCACCAAGCTCTTGGTTTCTGGAACATTTCAACCCAAACCAGCCACTGGCAGTGACCACTTGTGTGAAGGGTTCCTCCTTTGCCTAAGCCACCGAGAGCTTCTTCTCCAATGTATCCGAGGGTTCAGAAGCTGTTCCCTGTCATCTTTAATCTAGGGATTCTGGTATTTGGAGTTTTGTCATTTCCCACAGGAATGAATCTTGACACTTAACTATGTCTTGAATGAAATGCAGCAGCCTCCTCATATGCTAATGGAGCGGTGTGTCTGCCAAGGGAGACTGGCAAACACTGACAAAACAGCAATGGAAGTAGTGGTGTGATGTTGTGTCCAACAAATGCAGAAGAAAAAAAAAAAACCCCTTCCTGTATACCAAGTGTTTCCAGTTGATGCCTTGAGAATTGTTCTGGTTTGGTTGTTATTTTGTCACAGCTAAAAAATCCACTGTTCTTCAGCTTGACAGCTAGAAGTACCACCATTCTGTAAAAATGCTTTTTTCTATTTCTGAAAATGAGAAACGATTTTAAAATTGTTTTTATAGCCTCCAAAATGTTTAATGAGAATATATTGAGTTAATTGTCAAGCATCACATTTAAATAATATGAAAATCAGCATTTTTACTGCTCTGATCTGTGCTTTTATTTTAAGATTTGCAGATTTTATCAGGGGCATGCTGAAGTTTATACTGCTGCTGCTTTTATCTGGAGCAACATTAGCATCAACATGGTTCACTCTCACCTGTTTAAGTAGTGTCACTCATCTGCCTTTAACCACAGGTATCAACAATTATTTTAATTCCTGTTATTTATAATTGGTATTGCAGGCAAATATTTGCAGTCATACATCAACTATATTATAACTTGGTTTGGTATAGTTAGTAATACGGTAGGTTTACCAAGACTAAAAAAAAAAAAAATAAAATTTAGAAAACGTACCAAATCTGAAACCTCTTTACCAGCTTTGAATAATTTCATAAAAAGATTAAAAACTAACAGAACCCAATAATAAGAACCAAGAATATAGATTTAAAATGGATTTTGGGACAGAGTATTTTTGTGGTTTGAGTGTTTTGGAATAACAGAGGTGAGAAATAAACCACGAAAAATCAGAAGAACGGGGTAGCATTGCATATAAGAAATAGTGACATGTCTGGGGATTTAAGGGTTTGAAACCTACATTAATAATTGGAAACACGTGGTGCAGTTCAAACCAAGGTGACCCATAGTATTTTCAGCCAACTAAATCTATCCTTGCGCTGTGCTGTCCTCTTTTTTTGCACCTGCATGCAGGTTTAGGGAATGCTTCCAGCTCAAAATTAACTCAGCCTGCACTTCAAAAAGATGGGGAAAAAAGCTGTTGGCAGGAGTGGGGGAAAAGCTCAGAGGTCTACTCAAGCTGCCAGCGAGCTGTACCCTTGGTTGAAAATTAGCATTGCTTTGTTCTTAAAAATCTGTCCTTTGCCTTCCTATCTGCACCAAAGGCTTGATCCACCTCTGACTCCAAGACCTTCACCAGCATAATGAGTTACAGTAAAACGAAGCCATTTAGATTTTAAAAAATATTTATTTATTAAAGAATTCTGTAAATCCATTTTAAATAAAGTGCCATCTTTGTTACAAGCAAGTTTATGCATTAGAGGAGAAGTGAAAATTGTTTTTTTCCCACTTTTAATAAAGAGTTTGGTGTGGAGAGTAGTATATAAAATACTGTTTTACTCAAATTAACTTTGAATTTCAGTAAGTGTCCTTGGTGCATTGCATATGTCACAACTATAAACTAAAGTGGGTACAGCAAATTGAAATACATGATCAAATCAGAAGAAACACCATCTGGATGGATAGGTCAAATTTGTGATTTATCTTGAAATGTCAACTTCTTTAAAAAAAAAATTCTGCTTAAATAAAATGTAACTTAATCGATAAACAAATCAAATTTCATGGTGGCTATTGTCATACCAAATGACTACACTTTTCTTTTCCATCAAATCTAAAATAAATGCAATAAAAGCTTATTTCTTGTGCTTGCCTGCTTCATCGCTACAAGCCTGCAGTAATGTAAATTTTTTACAGCAACTCTGTCCTCTGAATTGATGCAACAAGCCAAACGCATAAATGTCCCTTCAAGTCTATGCATAAGAATGAAGTGGAGAGGTTTCAAGAGGTGAAAGTCATTATATATGCACTCACCAATGATCCAAAACAAAACTGATGGAGCTCTATATTTGATTTTATTTTATTTCTTGTAAAGAACTCAGCATGCAACATAGGTTCTAGACCTTGTTTGTAGCATGTAGGTGCATTATGGTGGGGTTTTTTTGTTTGGAAAGGACTGTCAGGACACAAAAGTACCTAAGGTAATTGGCCTTTGATATAAAGTATCCTAAACTAATATCCTTTGATAAAAATCTAGGGATTGGATTGTTCTTTTCATGCAATTATTTCTTTTAAAATGGGTGATTCCTTAGATTGAGTTATAAATGATATTTTAGAGTTTTCTGTTTGTGCTGTTTGTATCTATGTCACTGTAAATGTTGAACCCTTTTCTGTAAAACACAAGCTTGTTTTGAATAGAAATGCCAGCAATATGGTGCATTTCTCAAAAAAGGCCACCTAAGGCCTCAGAGCCTAATGTGCAGCCACCAGACAAGATCTCTTTTTTTTCTTCTGTGGCATAATGTTTAAACTTCCTAGACAGGCGGAGGGGGGTTCATATCACCCTTTTCTCATTAAGGTTCATATAAAATAGATGTAATGCGCCTGTTCAATTTAGGTCCTTGTACACAGAAGAGCAGTGGTATATCTTTATGAAATATGCTATTATGGATGAAAACACACAATCTATTTAAGTTAATTTATAGGATTTCGTGCTAGATTATTCCTCAATGTAATGATGCAATATGATGATGACCTCTGCATTCCACAGTAATTGGGAGAAACGGTACATTTGAACTGATTTGGATTAACAACTACTTTTTTTTTTTTCTTTTAATTAAAAGTTTGAAATGTAGAGTATATCGGAGTGTACATGTAGGAGGTCAAATGCAGGCCGTTGGCTGGCAGCTTTGGGAAGTGATTTGAGGTAGCTGGTTAAGGTGGAAGTCACTCTGCGTGCTCAGTGGACCAGTGTTGAGAGTGAACTCCCAGGCAGTTATCCTCTGTGTGGTTTTGTAGAGCTAGAAGATGTGCAAAACAAAAGCGGCCATCATTGTGGGGTTGGTTTGGGGTTTTTTTCCTTCTTTATTTTTTTTTTTCCTTCTTTATTTTTTTTTTTTTTTTTTTTCCTTCTTTATTTTTTTTTTTTTCCTTCTTTATTTTTTTTTTCCTTCTTTTTTTTTCTTTGGTAGAGGTCCATGTAGTGTATGCCAGCGCTACTTTCCAGGCATCACTGAACTGGTTCGGTTTAGTAGCAAAGCAGGGATTGTTGTGTTATTGCGGGCAACAGGGTTTGGTGCTGCCAGAAGGTTAACAGCCCCCTCAACTTCTTCCTGTCCCGTGGCAAAGAGCGCAAGCGTTAGGCTTGGTGGTGCTACAGAGCCAGTGATGGATCTCGGTCTGCACTTTCAGCCTTATTCAAATGCTGAGGCAGAGCAGGCAGGGTTCACAACTGACTGGTACAGAAACTTGTGAGGGTGTATGTTTGATCTTGCAAGGAGATTTTCCCTTCCACCCATCTAGCTCCCATTTTGTGAGGGGATTCTCCCTCCCCACTTGCCCTGCCTCTGACGTTCTCTTGAGCAAGTCAGACTTTGCCCTACAAAATGACAAGCGTTGCCATCTTCAACAATACCTGGAAACGGCTAAAATATCCATGGGACCTGACAGACTGGTGGTACAATTAAAAGGGAGCTCTTCCATGGAACGGGACAGTCATTTTGATGAGGAAGCAAGACACCTTATGGGCATCTTTGTACTGGCCCAGGTGTTAAGGCAGGCTTCATCCTAGAGATGAAGGCTGGTTAGAGAACATCATCATCCGCTTCATCTTGCCTGACAGCTGCTTGATCCACGAATAAAGTTTGCATCCATAGGTAGACCTTGCCAGTGGTTTCCCCAGGTCCAAAAATAGCCTTTGCCTTTAGCATGTGGATATTGCGTGGCATCCATGCTCGTTCCCCTCTTCTGAAAACCCTCTGCCTGTCTTTCATCTGGTCTCCAGAGTAAGCATGCAGGTGGGTACGTTTGCATGGAAGCAGGCTTTTGAAATGCTGAAAAGATGAGAGCGTTTGGCCAATTACTCACCCTGAAGGGTAGGGAACAAAATATCTAAGGATTTGTTTTTTAAAATACAGACAAACCAACCCCCTCTTCTAATCAGTATTCTTTGTAGCAGTTGTAGTAATGTCTGGCTTAAATATTGGGGGAGGAATTGTATTTGAAAAAACGGTCACAGCAAAATGTTTTTTTCCTGCACTTGTTTGTATAACACTCTCCTAATTCCTCATAAATAGGCACGACATCATTTAAAGATATTTCCTACAAAATGTAATTACTTAGAATGGAGACCTTTAATGCAGATATTAAAAATCAATGACTGCTTTGTGTTTTCTTTAAATGATACTGTTTAGCATTGTTTGTATTGTGTAATGCCTGCAGTGCTCTGCATTATCATAATAAGCTCCATTTTTCCTCCTGCCACAGAGCAAGACAAGTTTTCTGTCATTTGCTGGCTTCTTAATGTATCTCCAAAAGATTTTATAAAAAGTGTATTCGGAGTCATGTGTCTGAACTATAACTACCAGCATGGGGAAAAAAGGAAGCAAAGCAATAATGATATAGTGCCATCATAGCTACTATATCATCTGCCTAAAACACCTCTCATCAGCTAATCAGAGCTCTTAAAAACCCTTGATTCTGGAACCAGTTTATATTTCCAGCAAGCTTGAATTTTCTTTTTAGAAATTTTAATTTTAATGTATATTATTTGCATTTTTCAGCACGTTTCAAAGACAATTTTATGTACACATTGAGCATTAAAATAGTTTCCTCCATTGAATTCCCAATGCAGCTGCTGATCTGTTTCTCTGTGCCAAGTCCATTGTTAGTTTGCTTTGTACTGAACTTCATTATGTGAATTTATGTACAATGGGATACTTTGACCCAAAATAATTGTGTAAGGCATTGTAATGCCAGTTTCAGTATCTTGCCACTTTGTATTGCTGGTGGTATCTCTGGATACAAATACTAGCATTTTCCAAAAATTGATATGCAACGCTAGTTGCTCGCAGCTCAGATAGAATGTTTTCAGCGTAACATATCAAGAATATTCTAATATTTATGAGCACATTCAGCAGAATTTTGCTTTACAAAATCTTTTCTAGTGCTGCATGGCAGATACTCTGAATACGGTGGCAACTCCATGAGTTGATGACTATATTTAGGTTAAGCAGCCTACATTTTATTTTCAGGTTCAACAGATTGAACATTATAAACACATCTGTCTCCCTGTCCTCATCTACAAAGCACAGTATTGAAAAAGGGACATGTTAATTATTTAATACTGGTTATTTTATTCTTTAATTTCAAGAAGTGCTTGATAAGTGTAAGGCAGGGGGACCCAGAGGATAAAACAGTGTCCTGAAAACATTTCTTTTTCTAGCTTTGGCATTGCCCTGCTTATGGCTGTGGGCAAATCATTGCCCCCAGTCCTGCTGCTCTTTTCCTGCTCATAAAATGGGAATAATGACCTTTGTCTGCCTGAAGGCTTCTGTAAATCCACAGATAGAAGAGTGCTTAAAGAAGAACTAATTTAAGGGGGTTATTTACAAAGTTTTAAAACCCACTGTTAAATAGTGCAGAATGCTTGAAATTTGTGAGGCGCATGTCAGGGATGAATATCTATAAATCTGGCCACTTCTAATATCCATTGATAGCAAGCCTCAAATATTGTATGATTTCCAGCCTCCCCCCCCCCCCCTTTTTTTTTTTGAGGGCCACTCAGTAATTTCTTCACTTTTTAGTTCTTCAAAGTGAATACTTTGCTTTCAAAGCAAGTTCCACTTGCTTTTCTCTTGGGAAGTCTACAGAACAAATCCAATTTGATCAGATTTTTGGTTACTTTCATAACTATATCATGAGATAAGAATTTGATCAGCGCGTGCTGGAATGGAAATCCAGGCAATGAAACATATTGATGTTATAAACGCACACTACAGGGGCATCCTTCTTCTATTGTGTTTTTTGTTCCTGTAAGTGAATTACAGCAAAAATCACTGTCTTACCTTGAGGGAGTCACATTTCTCATGGAAAAATTAAGGAGGACTTCTTCCATGGCTATTCTTACCATGGCCAGTAGCAAGAATTAAATTATGTGGCAGTTTCATTCCACTTTACCAGACTTTAGAGAGTTTGATAGGAACTAGCTTTGAATTGGTCAGATCATTTGTGGGGTTACTGAAGTACTAAAGTCAACAAAGCATCCATCCACATGAGGCATTATTCTTTCACTTTGCCATTTGGGATGCTGTTTTAATGGGCAGTGACAAAATCCCCCAGATCCCTGTGGGTTTCACTTCAAATTGTATGCTGCGCCCAAGAGAACATGTTCAACTGTATTTACTTTCTTGTTTATCCATATGACATTTGTGTGAGTCTTGGCTCGGTTTGTCTGAGAAGAGAACTGTTACAAAATGTACAGAGTTCAAGAGTTTCTGGCAAAGGACTTTGGAAGAAGATACTGTACCACCTGCTTGCACTTGATACTGCTCTAGAGTATCTGCATTTCTTTTGTAAACTTATCTGCAAAATACTTTTTGTTTTTTTAAAAAGTAATGGTAATATTTCATATTCGTTGTTAAAAATCAGCCAAGATGTACATGCCAATGGGTTGATGAGAACTATTTACATCAGTGGAGGTCCTTCCATTAATTTCATTTGGGTTTGGATCGGGCTCTGTAGTTACACGTTTAGTGATGGTATAATTTAAGAGTAAATTGCTAAACATGTTGCAGAACATCCTGGGAAGTTCTGGGAACTTGTTTGGATGTCAGAGATACTTGAGACTCCTTCTGTTGTGTTGCAGGCTCATCTGGGGACACCAAGTGCATGCTGTCATTTAAATCACGTCCCTGTTCAAATTCCTATTTTTTTTTTCCTAATGCTTTTTCTTTTTTTTTTTTTTTAATTGGTATAAAGCTTTTGCCACAGCTTGTGTCTGGGAGAAAAGAAAGTCTGTTTCTGGGATATGGGCATGTATTTGCCATCCGGTAGCTGAAGACCTGCAGAGGATAAGAAGCCACGAATGAACTGAACTTCTTACCACTTTCTCTCCTTTTTGTGCTGAGCTGTATCACCATCAGTCCCCAGCTGGTAGCTTGCTTCATCTAACTGGTAACATCCCTAGTGCTATTATCAAGGTGTGTTTCATTCCTTGCTTGCTTCCTGGCCAGGAGGAGAATGAGCACTGAGGGAATAGCATGGGTTGCGTCACACCTCAAGTATGAACATGACGTGACGAAGCCTCGCCTGAGCCTCCTGCCGCGACAGCTCCAGGCCAGTTCTCTGAAGCAGCTGTGCTTTGGATGGGAGTTCTGCCTTCCCCGCTCTTTTTGCAGCGGCCAACCTGTGAAATAGCTGCTTAATTCACACAAACATCTTTAAAACATGACATTAATCAAAGTAGTTAAAAAAAAATCCAGCCCAGTTCCATTATTTATTGGTAGCCACAGCTGCCACTGTCTTGGGTATGCAACTTTGTGCATAGCTTCGTAGGCAGTTAATTCCTTTTCCTAAGAAAAAGTAATCTTTTTTTTATACTAATAGCATGACACGCTTCCCCAGCATGTGCCTATCCAAGCAAGTTGTTTGTCCTTGTTAGGCTTCGGGACATAATGTTAGCTTCGTGGTAAATTGTCTCTTTTTATTTTTTTTCTTTTTTTTTTTTTTTTCCTTCGGCACTTTCATATCCTTTTATTCATTTCCAATGACTGTCATCAAGATTGTCTTAATTGAAAAAACATTTGCTGTAACTTTAGCAGCTGTTCTTCTACAGTATAAAATCATGGTAATTGTTTGTGTTCATTCAACACAAGGTCGCTGTGATGGAAAGTAAATGGTCTCCCATTAATAGGGGGTATTCTCCCTGCTACAGTATCTTGCTGCCCATGAGCTGGAATATGAGATGTGCTATTTAGTGTATGAAATAAAAGGCAAAAAGCACTTTTGAACTCTTATTTGACTTCTTCCTGTAACTTATTTTTCTGAAACTGCATACCTTATCTTTCCCTTTCTGTCTGGTTGACCACTTGCCTTTGTGACTTAATTGCCAAGGTAATGGAATGAGCTTGTTTGTATAGCACTCGGGAAGACCCTGGATGATTTACAGAAACATGAAATAAAAAATATTTTCCTGTCACTACAGGATGTACCCGTTAAGGGAGAACCCTGTAGGCTTTCAGATGCATCTCCTTCACTTTCAGAGCCACTTTTTGTGGTTTCCCAGTTAAAGCTGTCATTTCCATTAGATTTTAAAATTTAAATTGGCATCTGCTGGACGCCATATTATGCCTGTCTTTTTGCCTTTACATTTCCTCTTACTAGTCTCCAAATATATCTACACATATACATACACCTCGTTTTATGAGTGTTATCTGTGATCTCAGCAGAGGTTTTGTCATTGGAATTCAGCTGGCGTTTTTCAGTATGCACGCGTGAGGCAGGTAATGCTTTGGGGAAAACAAAAGGTAATGCTAAAGCTGCTTTGCTCGCAGTAGTGTGGAAGTGGGAATTGGGTGCCAGTGGGTGGCTTTGCTAAATGTATGACTAAAGCAAGCTGTAGTGACAAGGAAATGGAAGAGTGTAGTTTCTGAAGTACGGAGTTACTGTGCTTACTTGCTTATGGTCTAGTTGTCTTAATGTGTTTTAGTAAGTGATAAGCAATGATGTAATTCAACTAGCATATTTTAAACTATCAAACTTATTTTGAAGGCTTCCGTTTGTTTTATGGAATATTTTGCATCTATTGTAGTGACTAAAATTGGAAGTCTTGATCTTTTAAATGGCTGCTAATCTTAGGTGCATGTTTTTGCCTTCGCTGAATCTAAGTTTCTGGAAATTGTATGTCTGGAGACTGGGTTCAGAGGTGCCTGATTCCCCTTTCCCGGCCATTCCTGTTTATGGCAGAGGTTTCGTTCTTCCTCATAGAGGCATTGCTGCTGGTGCTCTCTATATGCAGCTCCACTTTTCATGGTGCTCGTTATGGCTTTCAGCAGCTTCATGATGATATTCACTGAGTTTCTAACACAGAATTACTGTTGGCTGTCACCTTCTTTTCTTTGGGGAAAGTTCTGAAAATTTTCTGAAAGTTACAAGTCGTTATCTATAGATGCCT
Organism: Gorsachius magnificus; assembly: GCA_034008185.1. Taxonomy (NCBI): domain Eukaryota; kingdom Metazoa; phylum Chordata; class Aves; order Pelecaniformes; family Ardeidae; genus Gorsachius; species Gorsachius magnificus. The sequence goes on along the minus strand of CM067085.1, from coordinate 13,270,665 downwards.
TTAATTGAGTAGAATGAGGGAAGATGTTAGTTTGTCTTGATCTGTACTTCTGTTCCATTTATGTGTTGGTTTCTCAAGTCAACACAAAAATATCAAATAGCTGAATTCAGTGCTCGAATTTGCTGGTTACACCTGCCAGCAGTTAGAGACAGCTAGAGCAATATGCAGCCCTGTTTGAGGTAAGCAGGAATTCACAGAGAGGTTCATGAAATTTTAAATACTGGTGGGGACTCGCAGCAAAAATCTATGGATCTTGTGACTCAGGAATCAGTTCTTCAGTGTTAGCTAGAAGAATCCATTAGGAAGAGCATGCTAATACTGGTTTGGTTTTTTCCTTCCTCTCCGAGAACTCTTGAGCATACCTGATACCCATTTCTTTGACTTTTATTCTGCAGTTTATAATAAGAGAATTTGAGAATTGAAAAAGTTACCATGATTTATTTGTCCTTTTTTTCTTTCTTTTTTTTTCTTAACAACTCAGAACATTCTGGTATATTAAAAAAAAGTGGGGGCCAGCTGTCCCTCCTGAAGTCATGCCATCTGTATCGTCTTTCTGGCTAAGTCTTCTGTCCTCTTTTTCCTGTCCAGGCAAATCCTCTGTAGAGAAAAAAAATGTGTCTTTGTGCCTTGGAAGCAAACCACATCAAATGGAGGATCTGATAGATAGCCCTTTCTGCGCTTAATGCCTTTATCTCTTTTCCATGTTTCTTCATATTTTAAGAAACAGTGATTTTTTTCTTTCTTTTAAGCTGGAAGTTTTCTGCTTCCTAACAGTCTCTCAATTGAAAGATTGAGCAATGCTTAACAGAAAATGAAGCAGAGCTGTTTCAGCTTTCCCCTTTCCAAGACAGAAGAACATAAATTAAACTGAAAATGCAGTTTCTATTTTATATAAACCTATATATCCATATGAAAAAAAAAAGTCTAAGGATTTTGTGCCATACTGCAGTGAAAGATGCTATAAATAATTGCCCTGTGACTTGGTAACACTTTTGCATCTGAAAAATTTTTCTTTACGTTTTCTTGTCATTTTGATGGAAACTTCAGAAAATACTCCAGACTTTCCTTTTTTTTCCAAGCCTTCTAATTGTAACCTTGTTGAGGCTGCAGGTCAGGAAATCTTCCCCCCTTCCCAAGACAGCACATAGCAAAAACTTATTTACATTTCTAAATTCTTCCTGAGTTTTCTTTTTTTTTTCCTCAGCAATAGATATAATAGGTTTATCGATAGATAATATAGGCATATTAAGCATCTCTATTAAGATATTAAGCAATGTAAAGTATTTGGCAATGTCAGAAATTGTAGAACTGAGGCTGCTGAAGAAAAGTCTGTATTCTTCTGTTGATTCATCCAAGAAAAATAATTTGTTGTACAGCGGTGAATAATCTGCATTATCAAATATGTCCTGTTCCTGCCAGGCGCTGGGTGCCCTTCATTTCCTTTTGAAGCCAGAAGGGATTCAACGTGTCGCAGCTCAGGCCGTGATGAATACTAATGTCTTGATATCTGGTGGATCATTAGTATTTATTTGTAAAATGGATGCAAAATTAGTTTTCACCTTTAGAGCTAAGTCAAAAGGTTAATCCATGTGTGTTTCCAATTTGGGGCATTAATTGCTCCCTGTCCTAATTGTGTATAGGACAATAGTTTCTGTTCATTTCAGAGGTAAATCAAACTGTAGGTGATGCTTTGCATTCTTAGTTTTGTTCTGTCTGGTTTACTTACAAGTGAATTGCAGATCACTGAATGTATATTCATGGGTTCTGTTTAAAAAAAAAAAAAAAAAGAAAAAAATCAGTATTTCTAATTTTTTTTTTTTCCAGATGAGTGTATGCATTCTGCCTAAAACTACTGGGATGTGTTACGCTTTATGATACACAGAGGATAAAAATAAGTTTGTGCATTTTTCCATTATTCAAGTATTAATATTCTTGGCAGTTCTGAATAGGGGGAAAAATGCCGGCGTGAAATTAATAACTGGTTTTGGTTTTGTTTCTTTTCTAGCTACACTGTACACATCCTGCATTTTGTTGGGTATATTCCTCAACAGCAGCGTACCAATATTCTTTGAGCTCTTTGTGGAGACAGTCTACCCTGTTCCGGAAGGAATTACCTGTGGAGTTGTCACCTTTTTGAGTAATGTGTTTATGGGAGTGCTTTTGTTTTTCCTCACATTTTACCACACAGGTAAGAAATATAAGCTACTTTGAAAATACAATTTTCCACGAAGACATGCCCTTGTCAGTAAAGGGAGGATTTGTGCATACAATTCTGTTAATAATCAAATGTTTGAATCCCCCTAGGCAGCAGCAAGGGAAAAGAACTTTAATTGTTCTTTTCTGTATGCGTGCTAATAAAAATGAAATGCTTGAGTGGAAGATGTATATAGTCATATTCTACTTAGAATTCGCTGTAGCCAGAAACCATCAAGATACAGCCTGTCATCATATTTTTATAAAGGCCTGGATAATGTGATCATTAATAATGTTTGTATCTATGGGTGTTCAAAACCACAGTAAAGCTGATCCGGTCTCATGCTTCAGGGTGTAACTATTGCCCAGGGGGGCAGAGGAGAAATGCCCCGTTTACGATCAGCTCCGTTCAGTGGGTTGGACACACAGTTGTAGGGGAGAGAGCATCTCTTGACCACTTCTCAAAGACAAAATCCTCGTCCCTGTAGATAATATGGCCTCATGAGGCAGAGCGGAGTTTTGCTTGATATTTTCATGAACTACTTCAGACCTCCTCATCTCTCGAGTATTATTTGCTTCCTTATAATTCATAATCGTACCTTTAAACTTGCTATTTAGTAGACTATAATATATATTATTACCCTAAGCTGTAAAATAAGAACCCATCTTACTTTAAAAGGGAAATGGTCTTTATTAATGGTTTTCAAAGATGCAGATTTTTGGTTTGTATTTTGTTGTTGTGGCAAACATTTGCTTCGTGATGCAAGATTTGTAAAGCAGTGTTTTGCTTCAGAAGCATTAGAAAATGTGAGCTTTTATATGTTCTCATGAGTGCATGTAATTCTTACGATGGTGTGTTCTATAACCAAGAGAAGACTGACAAATTTCAGAATGAGTTGTGCTTGAAATTATGAAGGTTACAGCCTGGGGCAAATTTTCAGCATGGTTTGTGTGTCTTTCTGCCAGGGAATCGCAAGCAGGTTAGCAGCCCTGTTTCATACTGTGGTCTGTGAACACAAACTGAGAGAAATTATTTTTTTGTTTGTTTGTTTGTTTTTGTGATACTGACATTGAACTGCATCACTGAAAAATCTGAATTCTATCCCTGCTAGCCTTGGGTGGCCTGATATTTAGTCTTTACGTTCTAAAGAATGCTTTTCTGATTAATATTAATTGGTGTGAACTCTGTTTGCGTATACTATTATTTCCAACATTTACACCTGAGCTGAAAAGATTACGCAAAATATTCTGAGAAATTTTTTGGCATTTTTCAAAGTAACAATTTGGTGTTTGGAATTACTTAATAATTGAGGATGGGAATACAGTGTCTCACTTCTGACTGAAGAATTATGATCAAGTGAACTTGTTCCTTCATAAACAGGGTATCTGGGGCCATTTTTTCTGTCTAGTATTTCTTTCCCTAGCAGGTATCAGTTAAATGCAGGTAAAGATGAACCTGAAATTAGTGTATCCATACACTTGGAATATTTTCCCTATTTCTTCTAAGGAAAAAAAAATTAAAAGTAATTTGTGGCAGTCCATTCTCCATGATGCAATTTCACAAATGATGAAAAGTACAAGAGCACATTTGGGACAAGTGGTGAAGGGATCAGGTGCACAAGTAGTGTTCTCCTCTTATCATTCCTATTACAGAGAATGATAAGGAAATGTCCTGGTTTCAGCTGGGATAGAGTTAATTTTCTTCACAGAAGCTAGCATAGTGCTGTGCTTTGGATTTAGTGCTAGAAGAATGTTGATAACACGCTGATGTTTTTAGTTGTTGCCAAGTAGTGCTCAGACTGTTCAAGGACTTTTTGAGCTTCTCCTGCTCGGCCAGGTGCATAACAAGTTGGGAATACAGCACAGCTAGGACCCAAACTGTCCAAAGAGCTATTCCATACCATATAATGTCATGCTCGGGGGGGGGGGGTTTGGTGGATCGGTCGGTCGCGGGGAGAGTGATCGCTGCTCGGGTACTGATCGCTGCTCGGGACGGGCTGGGCATCGGTCGGCGGGTGGTGAGCAATTGCATTGTGCATCATTCGTTTTGTATATTCTGTATATTCTGTTATCATTCTCATTATTACTATTATTATTATTTTCTCTTATTAAACTGTCTTTATCTCAGCCCTCGGCTCTAACCTTTTTCCCCTTCCCGATTCTCTCCCCCATCCCACTGAGGGAGGGGGGGGAGTGAGCGAGCGGCTGCGTGGTGCTTAGTTGCCAGCCGGGTTAAACCACGACAGGAAAGGAACAGGAAGAGCCAGTAAATAAATACCTGGCTCTGAGCTTGGTGTGAGGAGCAGAATTTTGGGGTTTTTGACCATGGGTTGGCCTATACAGGCCTGCTGGCAAATGATGGGGCATACACCTCTGCCCAAGGGGCAAAAGGATGCTTGCCAAGAAGTTAACAGGGCTCAGTGAAAGAGATTTAAGCTAGATGTGAAAGGGGAGGGGGATGAAACCAGTCTTGCTAGAAATAAGCCTGGGGATGACACACCACTGTGTGCGGGACAGTGTGCCAGCGAGGTCCTTTGGTCTGTCACCTCAGAGGAAGTGGTGGATAGTAATCCAAGTGGCAGCAAAGATGCAAAGGTTATTGATGGGTTAGTAACAACTGTGGTTCGTCGCTTAGGAATTAAGACTTCTCCCCTCAGAAGAGTGGCGGGATCATTAGCCCAACTGAAGTGCATCTATACCAATGCTCACAGCATGGGCAATAAATGAGGAATTAGAATCCATTGCGCAGCAGGAAAACTATGGTATAGTTGACATTGAGGGACTGGAGCATGTCCAATGAAGCTGGTGAGGGGTCTGGAGCACAAGGCATATGAGGAGCAGCTGAGGGAACTAGGGTCATTTAGCCTGGAGAAGGGGAGGTCCTCTATGACTACCTGAAAGGAGGGTGTAGCGACGTGGGGGCCAGTCTCTTCTCCTGGGTAATGGGGAACAGGACAAGAGGAAATGGCCTCAAGTTGCACCAGGGGAGGTTTAGATTGGATATTAGGAAAAATTTCTTCACTGAAAGGGTTATCAGGCAGTGGAATGGGCTGCCCAGGGAAGTGGTCAAGTCACCATCCTTGGAGGTATTCAGAAGACAGGTAGACGAAGTGCTTAGAGACATGGTTTAGTAGTGGACAGGTATGGTTGCGCTTGATGATCTTAAAGGTCTTTTCCAACCAAATTATTCTGTGATTCTATGTGGTCACTTGGGGGGACCCATGCCAATGGGTGCTATTGGCTTCTTTGATAAAAAACCCCTTTAGAAGGTAGATAATGATCTTAAACATTTGTGTCTCATTTGATTCAAATACATCCTCTTATGGCATTTAAAAAGGTTACAGATAAACCAGAGCCCAGGCAAATTCATCTTGTTCCCTCAGTCTTGGTTTTTAGGCCAAATAATCTTTAATAGTTTTAATTTGGATTTCTCTCTTTTTCTCCTCGTACTCTGATATTGCAAAGGCTGTGAAAGAGCCAAGCCCTGGAAACTTCTCAGTGCACTGAAGATTTTGGTCCAGCTAGCACGGTGGAGATGCAAACCTTTCTAAAGCTCAGCCTCCCTGCTAGTGCTGTGCCCTGAGACCCAAAGCCGCAGCCTCTGGATGCGGTTTCCTTCACCTTTTCTTCAGGGACTTCTAAGGGAAAAACAAAAGCAAGTCGACCTTTAGCTTCATGCAATCAATGTGTTAGCATGCATCACCAGTGCCGTCACAAATTCTGGATTACAAAAAACATGAAGGATTCACAAGTTAAATTTTGTCTTTTAGGATATTTGGGTTAAAGTCTGTTTAATCCAATTAAGCAAGAGTATTATAAGGAAAATAATAGCAAAGCATTTGCCTATTGACTTCTGGCATCACATAACATGGTCTTCTCCAAGCCTAAGAAAATTTTACTAAGGTTTTAATAAGATTACTGCCTAAACAAATCTGTGAGGGGTTTTGGTGGATGAGGGAGGGTGTTGTTGAAGGTTACTATTTTTGGAAGGTTGATTTTTTTTTTTTTTTTTGGCTTTCTGACTTTTGTCCTTTGCATTGTGTAATATAAATCGTGCTTTTTCTTTTAGCAATATAAATTACAGATTTAAGAAAGTCACAGTGCTGAAGTCCTGATTTTGATTAACTCAGACCTTGAGGGAAAGTTTACATTATGTAGTAGTAGTAGTAGTAATAATAATAATAAAGGAAATGTTAAAAAAAAAGAAATAAAAACACCATCTCCACTAAAATTAATGTTTCTTCAGTAAATTCATAGATTTAAAGAAAAGGAAATTGTTGTGTACTTGTTTAAAAAAAAAACTGAAACAAACTGCTAATTGGTAGTCAAATATCAGACGATAGGATGTGTGGAGCACAGGCTTTTCAGGCTGGTTCATATTATGTCTAACAGCTAAAAAGGAGCTTCTGAGGAGCTGTTTGTGCCACTAGTTTTAAATTGAATTGATCGTACTACTCACAAGTTTCTTCTGAGGAATTGGTTTTCCCTCCCTATACTGTGTAGCAGGTTTGATTCAAATCAAGTCCTGCTTCTTCTTCCACTTTTAATTTGGTTTAGTTTTCAATCCATAGAAATCAAAGAACTAATGAGCAGAGTCTTCAAAAGTGGTTTATTCTCCATTAGCAATGATAGATTTTATTTTTTCTTGTTCCCTGTTCTATCTGTTGACGGGTTGAATAAGGAGGATTAACATTAGCTGGAGGCATTGGTCATGTGTGTGTGTGTATATATGTACACACATATATTTATGCACACATAAGGCATCCATGGAGAAGTCTCGTAGACCATGTTAACCATCTATTGATCGAGAGCTGTCAGTTTTTTGCAATTTCCTTCAACCCTGCAATCAATCAAAGTTTTGGTCGCTTTAAACACAGAACATGTTTGATAACTCTGAGGCTGGGTCTGGTTTCTGCTTTACAGAGTTTTCCTGGTTCAACTGGTGCCTGCCGGGATCGTGTCTGCTCAGCCTGCTCCTCATCCTGTGCTTCCGCGAGTCCTACGACAGACTCTATCTCGACGTCGTCGTCTCTGTGTGATAACGCTGGACTGGTGCGGGGTTGGAAGAGACTGGAAGTCAGCTTTGCAGCCTGCGCATCTGCCTGGATTTGCACAGCTGCACAGTGGAAAAACAAAGAAATTACGAGACTCAATCGTGGCTTTATTAGAGGAGGGTGAGGGACAGGCTGTTCTTGCATTCAAGACCACTTTGATTTGCGATAAACGTGGAACTCGAGTCGTGATAATGATGCCGAGATGCACAAAGAGGATATATCTGATATACAGGTCCCGGAGTCAGAGCCGGGGTGCTCTATTTAAAAGGCTGTGTTGATGTAGCAGTGAGGTGTACAGTTGTGTGTGAGTTGCGTGTGCGTGCGTGTGTGCTGACTCAAGGTTGTACACACTGGGGTACCAGTCATTTTTGGAGTCTTCTATCAGAATAGTAATAGTGAATAATCTCAACAAAAGGGGGAAAAAAAAGAGAAAAGAAAAAAAAACCACAACTTTTTCTTAAAGATTTCTCTTACATCACTAGCCATTTCCATAATGAATGTCCATTAAACAGTTAAGCTAAAACGATTTGGTGCTTGTACACTACATTTACGTTCTAATAAAGTGATTTCTGATATAAGACACTGGTACCAGGGTTTTTAGCCATACTAAATATCTGAAACTGTCCTTGCAGTGTTGTTAGAGGTGTTTGTTACCACCCTGGAGCACATGTAACTGATAGTTTTAGCTGCCACTGAAACCCAACTTGCACCCACAGTCGCCGCTGAAATACCACCGTGGTTCTGTGTCTCCTGAACACGGAGCATCTGTGGTACCTCAGAGGTTTGCTGAGGGTCACTCTTGGTAAATGTCGCTGTTTTAGAGGCCACCGTTGTGTCACCTTTTTGTCCCCCGTCTTCTTTACTGGGAAGACCTGTTTGTGACACTGAATCCTGTGGGTGTGGATGTCCAAGTCCCACTTGTTCTCTTCTGACACTCTAGGGTGTGTGTGGTTTTTAGGATTAGTTCATGATTGAGGGTGCCTAAACAGTATGGTTTGTTAAACCAAGTCTTTAAAATCACTGTTTCCTTAAAAAAAAAAAAAAAAAATAAAAAAAATAGTCTTTCTAGTTGATGAGGTGCCCTGATGGCGAAATGACAATGTCTTTGACAATGAAAAATAACTAATGAGTATTGGCATAATACGGGAAATACAATGCCAGCTCTTTTTATCGGTACTAATCTGTGGTCTTTGTGGCCCTTACTTGAACGTAAATATTAAAGACACTTTGAATAGTTTTTTTAACTCAATTTTAAACCTGCTAATAAGTTCTTAATTACATTCTTAGGTTTCAGTTCAATATTATTTACAGTATTTCCATGTGTATGTTCTGTGCTTTGTGTTAGGGGTTGTGTGTTTGTGTGTGCGCGTGCGTATTTATATCTATGTATACATGAATAAAACTTATATATAATATATCTTTTATATATAAGTTATATGAGGGTATGTGTTTACATAGGTTTATTTTAAGCCATCGTGTCTCTGGATGGTGGTATACCACTGTTTGTAACGAAACCTGTCCCTGCAGTGAATGGGAACGCATACATACTCTGTCTGCAGCATGAATTTTTTTTCAGGGGGGTGAGTGATTCCCTGCCACTGCGATTTCGTGGCAGGGAGAGCCTGCACTTGTGGGAGGAGGCTGGTGTGCAGGGTTCTGCGTCCGTAGGAGTCTGAGTCAAAGGCCCTTTGCTCCTGAGCGGGGCCCTTCCCAGCCACCCTGGGGTGACGCCGACACTGCAAACTCACCTGAATCAGCCCTGAGCTGAGCCCTGCCTCTCAGAGTCGGATCCGTTCGTGCTGCCTGCTCTCCTTTTGCAGAGAGAATATGGCACTAACACCTGCAACTTAGGTCAGCCATATCTGTGCAGCACAATAAAACAAGCTGTTCCCTGCTTTTATGTTTTCAGAGCAATGGATGTATTTACTGTAGTAACAGAAAATGTACTTAGCTCGTTCCCTAGATCAGCTACTAAATGATTGTTCAGTCTCGAAGCAGGCTCTTTGTAGAAACAAAGCTAGCCTACGCGGGGGTAACTGAATCAATCTAACCGGCGCATTCAGAACCGCTGGCATCATCCTCGTACCATTTTTCAGATGAATGGTATTAACTGTCCAACTTCTTTTTACTATGTTTTAGTGCCTGGAATAGTTTTGGTATCCAGTAGCTGCTGCTACCTATTGTCTTCTGAAACCAAGGATCGCTTGCCAAGAGCCTGATTGGAGTTGCATTGTCGTGGCAGAACTGCAAGCTCAGATCGCTCTTCAGAGCTCTGCTTCTCCAATTTACTGTAGCTATATTAAGATTAAAATGGCACAGCTCAGGCACTGTCCCGAGTGACAGAGATTTCTAATCCTTTCACTGTCCTGACTATTTTAGGATGGAGAAGCACTTCAGGCAGTATTCAGACTATAACCTATTCTGCCCCTCTTCCAGAAAGCATCGGACAATTCAGAGTATTTGTCAGCACTGCCAGACGCAGCCTCCCCATACACCAGGGGAGAAGAGGGAACATCTTGTCTTAAACCCCGGTGATGGTTTTGCTGAGTCGGTGTGAATTGCTCCCTGCTCTCCTGAACTGTGATGCTTTGGTAGAAGTTTCTGAGTCTGTCTCGGGCATTGTAGCGTGTGGTCTTAATTACAGCCCTCGGTGCCTCTGCACCAAAATGGAGACGTTATCCAGAGCTGAGCGGCACGCAGGGCTCTGCTGGAGACCCATGCTGGGGTTGCAGGCACCATTCTGCAGTCAGGGCGCAACTAGAGGTCCCAGCAAGTCTGATGGAAATCTGCCTGAGTGAAAACCAAAGGATGGCTCCCAAATTACTTGAAATTGTACAGGATGCTGCTGCATTACACACACACAGTGTTCAGGCTTTAGGATTTTATTAGATTAGCAAGTCTGGCTCACGTCGGAGGTGGGGGTTGCAAATGTGCTTGCTGAGATCTCTGAAAAATACTTTATCCTCATCTGTGCCCAGCAGCAGCATCCTTCTCTGGAGAGGCAGTCCCATTTCATGCCAGTAACCCAACTGAACCTGTGGAAATATTTTTTGGATATGGGTTATCACTAGGTCCACTTTTGGATTTACCAAGGGTCTGAGCTGTCAGGATCACTGCACTTTATTGGGAATTTGAGACTGCAGGGAGAGCCCTAAGCAATGCTGATATGGTTAGCAGTAGTGCAGAACAGGCTCAAAACGCTTACTATTTCTCCTGTTAATGACTGAAAGTTCTAAGTCTCTGTAACTTTTGAGTCAGTAACAACCGGGGGGGGTTTACCTAAATGAGGCATTACCTTGCACGGCCGCAGAGTAGCCCACATTGGCTGCTGCTTGGCCTGTAACTTGCCAGCAGAGGAAGGTGCCCTGGGAAGTCGCAGTATTTGCTTCTCTTCGTGGCCCCTATGTTCATGGCCCTGAAGAACGCTTTTGTCCCCAGCAGTGCAGAGCCCCCTAAGATACAAATAACTGTGCTATGGCTTATATTGAAAATGCTAGGAAGGATGCTCTGTAATGACTGCTCTCTCTTAATAGTTCTTCGTTTTAAGTATGGGCTGCTCCTTGGGTTTCTGCTTGGCTAAGTAGCAGCTCTCAGTTCAGCTTCCAGTGCTGCTGGCTTTTCTGGGAGCTGTGCTAGCTTGCATGCTGCTGCTGAGGAGGCTCGGGGTTAGCAGGCGGAGGCTCCGCTTACGGCACTGGTTACTGTCTCTTGTCACTGCTGTCACCCATTAATTTCCTTTTGATTCCTTTGCCTTCCTGTGCAGCTGCCCGCTCCCCTGGGCTGGAGTCCATGCAGGAGGTATGGAGAAGAGCTTCCCCGTTCCCAAGCCAGTTTTAGAGGGATGGGTTGGTTGGCCATCTACATAGTATGCATACAAATAGTGATCTTTTTTTAGAAAATCAGGCAAGGTGGAAGAAAGTGCAGACCCAAAGGATTTTGCACACGTGAGCAGGTAGCCTGTTACCAACAGACTATAATTTGCCTGCAACTCATCATTTTAGCTCCCACACCTAGAGAGGCCAAACTGATCAGCACCATGCGTGTTATGTATTCAGGTTCACAGCGTCACAGAGTTTTTCCCAACCATCTGACAGAGCTGAAATGGAGGGGGGTGGGGTGTCTTTAATTTTGGAGCAGGTCAGAAAACCCCAGGCTGCATCAGGGTTTGCATTGGTAACTCTGATGAGTGAGTTAAGGGGAGGGTGGGTTTCCAGAGGGCATTTCAACGCTGAAATATTGTGTTTAATTCATCAGATCCATATAAAATTTGAAGTTTTGCAATGACAGGGATGTCAGTGCCTGGCTTGTTCTACAGTAAACTTCTCAAGTGACTGCATAGCCTTGCACTGCAATATAAACAAGCTGACTTGATTGATACGGGTGTATCGGCTGTTACTGGAAAGGGAAGAGCTGTTTAATTGTGAGGATTGACTGAAATACGAATGGGAATTACACAATTTGCACAGTGGATATAACTGTCCTGTAATGCTGTGACAGCAGGGTTTTAATTTTTCATCTTCATTTCTTCAGTTGGGTCACTTGCAAATATTAATAATTATCTGTGACAAAGGCGTTTTTATGTTTCATCAGTTTTGGGGGGGTTTCTTTTAGACTCCGTCTGGATCATTGTCATAATTTGGCAAGACAACTGCTACACTGGTATGAAAGTGTACCCTGGTACTTGGTACCAATTTGGTTATTTGACGTTGGTGCTGCTATTCTTGGTGCTGTTAAAGCACCGGGCTTGGGGAGCGGGGATGCGGGGTGCGGGGAGGCAGCAGCGCTCGTGGGTGTGCAGTCGTGCAGGGCTGACCCTGCCAAAATGAACAAGAACTTCATCATAATCTTCCATGGGTCTGGGATGCGGGTCCCAGCATCGGGGCTGGGAGGAGGAAGGGAGCACGTGTTGGGGGAGAACAGCCTCGTCGGGGGGAACAGCCTGGTCGGGGTTGCTGGCTGCCTTCCGATGGAGAGGCAGCCTCCAGGCTTGCTGCGTCGTGTGCGAGAGATCGCGAGCATGCACACGGGCTTCATTCGTTTCCCTGCAGCCATTGCTGCTGCAAGGTGGGTTGTGGGTGGCACAGGAATATCTGCCTTGCTTCCTCCGGCAGCGTCCCTTCAGCCAGCAGAGAATTGCCACAGAGCAGGCGGCAGCCCCAGTAGAGTCAGAAGATGATGTCAAGCTGCTTATAATTTTTGCAACTTGTGTTTCAAGACAGATGAAACTAATAAATAGAGGAAGAAATGTAACTCTCTCCAAAGTTTTGACAAGCAAAAGCAAATATTTACACAGATGTGCTGGCTTCTGCTTTTTACTTGGGATTGCAATGTGTTTGGAGCAATCGGTGCCGGCCCGGAGCGTGGACCCACTCCCGCAGCCCCGGTGCTCCTCCTGCCGATGCTGGGCCCCCAGCAGTGCTGCGGGAGGCTCCGTGACCAGGCTGGGGGCCAGCGATTGGGGCAGCGGGGGTGAGGGGAAGCCCTGCAGCCAGGATGCCCAGGGGGGGCGACGTCAGTGGGCGCCTGGGTTATTGGGATGTCTTGGTTATTGGGCAGGAGGGGTGTCTTCTGCAGCCTGGTTTTAGCAGAGTCACATTTTTTACTTCCTCAAGGATGAGGTTCTGACCTTCGTTTTATGTATATGATGCAATTTGTGGTGCAGGAGCAGCTATGGCTGTAGAGGCGCTGGTTTTCCGAGGTGCGGCAGGGAAGGCAGGCGGGACTCGGTCTCTGCAATAGCGGCTTTTCCTCCCCGCTAGCTTCCCCCATGCGATTTCTCCGCTTTGTTAGATCTGAACAGGCTCGTTGTGCTCACTTTGCATCACTACATGAAGAAAATACTGTGAGCAAATCCTTTTTTTCTTTGTGGGGAGCTTTTCCCTTTTGGCTCAGGCTGCTTCTCCATCTGTTTGTAAAAGCCAAAAAAGCCCCAAAGCCCATGTTCTCCTTTGCAGAGGGGATGTGGAGGTGTGCGTGACGCTGGGACGGGTGGTGAGAGCCGGAGCGCTGCCCCTGCTCCGTTCCGGAGCTGCTCGGGGAAGGGGTGCTGGCACGTGGGGTGCCTTGCTCCCCCACCTGTGAAAGGGGAGGGGGACACCCCACATACCTCCCCGGGCAGGGGCACGCAGTGGTTGGGGCTGGGAGGTGCTTTGGGATTCTGTGAGGGTCGGGGGCTGGAGCAGGGCCTGGGACGTGCCCTGTTTGATGGGCTGCATGGCCTCGGCCTCGAGGCTTCTTCTGTGGGGAGCGCAGGGTCTGGCTTTCTGTGGCCGGCCAGAGTAATCTATGAGCCATAGGCAGTATGTCCCGTATGGATAGAAAACCCCTCTGGCCAGACAGGTTCCATTAACAAACTGATGGGAAATGGTGATGTTTAGGGCAAGGATGCTCAGAGGGCCGGCCTGCCCGGGGCGGTCGGGGGGTGCGGTGCCCCCGGGCTGTGCCCAGCTCTCTCCAGACACCCTGGATGTGCGCAGTCAAAATCGTGATGCGAGTACAAGAGTTGGCTCCCTCCTCTCTCGCCCCAGCCCCTGCCTGTGCTCCCCGCTCGTTCGGCCCCCGCCCAGCCCATGGGTGGGCGGCCGCCGGCTGCTGCTCCCCCCCAGGACAACGATGCATTTCCCAGATGCGTTTATTTTATCTGCCTACAATATTTACTAGATCAAAATCTCTTTTTCCCCTACGTAGTTTGATGTCTTCCGCTGTGCATCTTAGAAACAAGTACTTGATAAGGTGGAAAAAAAAATAGCTTTTAATTACGTGACGCACTTAGCGGTTGGGGGTTTTTTGAACTGCATGAACATACGGAGAAAGAAGGAGGTTTTATGTGTTGGAGAGCATCCTTGTAAACTATCCTCAACCTGTAAGACTGTTCAATTTTACTGGAGTTTGTATGCATTTTACTTTTGTAATTTTTTAAATGATTTGATAGAATTTTATTTTAGGGCAAATTCTACTTTTTGTATGCGATATTCTGATGTGATGTATTTTTATTTTTAAGAAAATAATGTCAAAACCACTATATACTTGTCAACATAACACATCCACCGTGTTATTTCTTTTTAAAACTGGAATCTGACCATGAAGTGCGTGTTACTTTACATACTGGTTGTTGCACATTAAAGAGGTTACTTGGATGTGCTGCCGTCACTGTTCATCAATTCCAAAAAAATACAGGGGAATAGTTTATTTCTGCTGTAACATCACTGAAAAACACTGCAGGTCCTGCTATGAAATGGGGGTTGCTTAGTCTAAATGTGCCCTCACCCAAAGCACAGCCCAGCCAACGGAAAAATTTCCATCGCTTTCAGTGGGGTGGTAGGGTGGGGGTCTGGCACCGCTGTTGGACCGAGGGACCCTGGAGATGGAGGTGGGCTGGGACAGAGGGGCCCCAGCAAGCGGGGACCGAGGGCAAGGGACAACGCTGGCAGCAGTGGCAGCCCCTGCCACCCCACAGCACCCTCCCGGCTGCTTTCCCACCCCACCTCACCGGGGCTCAGGATGCTGCAAGCCGGTTGATTTTGCTGGTTCCTATCATTAACATCCCTGTTGGTGCTTTTGGAAAGGAGACCCTTCGGAATAACCTTCCTTGTGTTTATTCTGCATTTAATTGAAACGGACCCAACCTGGGATCTCGTGATCCGTGTTTGTTTTCTCGGCCCAGCTCTTCAGTACCACCCTGACTACTCACCAGGGGAAGTTTAAAATAGCCTCACGGCCTATGAGTGCTGGGAAGAAATCTGTCAGCTCTCATATTATGGAATATCTGGGCCCCACTATTCTTAGCAACAGTCTCTTTCCAGGCTATATATGGGAGCTTAAGGCTCTTCTAATGATTCAGTTCCCGGTTGTATTTATTTTTGCGGTGTTACGGAAATCTCCGTCCTTGGGGGGGATAAGAGCTGATCCATCTCCCATCTCAGATCTCTGGTCCATCTCATATCCCCGCTGCAGTTTTGTGTGTTGGTGAACCCTTTATGCTCAGCCTTTCTCAAAGAGATTTTTTTTAACTTGGTTTCTATTTTATCTTTCTTGTTGTTGAAATCTGCCACCTCCCTGGCACACAAAATAACATCTATTCTCTCTTTCCCGATCGGCACATCCTTGCTGGGTGCTTGCTGGTGGCTTCCTCTCTGACCACGCTGGAGTTGCACATGGGCAGGCAGGACCCATGGAAGCAGCCAGGCTGCATGCAGGCGCTTGTTGGTGTGCCCAGATGTGCCCAGATGTGGAGGAGCCACTCACAGGTACCTCGTGTCTGATGGCCCTGGGACCAGCAGAAGCTGGGGAAAAAGTCAGGGCCACTTGTAGATGCCAGGTGTGGGTGTTTTGGCATCTCCAGGCTGCAGCCCAGCACCAGGGGATGCTGATGTTGGGGAAGAGCAGCAGCAGCACCCAAACGCAGCTGCGCCCGCCTTTGCTCTCCTGCTGGGAGTCGCGAGGGCCAAGCGGCTGCGGTGCTTTACTTGCTCCAGGAGCACAGTTTGGGCTGCAGCCAGCCAGCGAGTTTCGTCAGGAACCAAGGCATTAGCCTTTACCTGGCACACGCTGCTGATGTTACTCTGCACCCTCTGCCAATGAACACAAACTTGCAACTAGGGGATTTTTATTTTTTCTTTTTTTTCTTTTTTCTTTTTTCTACAATTTGGGCTTGAGCAGGCAGAGGGGAAGCCCCAGCGCATGCACCACACCAGGACTCCTCACGCAAGCTGCCAGGAGCAGCAGGCTCTCCTCTCCTAGCACAGCCAGTCACCCACTGAAGTCATCCTTGGATAAGAGCTGCAAAAACCATCTTAACTCTAAGGGAGCCAAACGAGCATGGGACCATGGCCCCATGGCAGCTGCAGATCATCCCGGACTCTCAACGTGAGGCTTTGCAGCAGGTCCTGCAGCTGCAGTGAGGTTTCCTTTTGGGAGCTTTCTGCTTTACTTTATATCTGCAGGCAGGTCCCAGGGCTGGAGGAGCTCTGCTGGTGGCACCAGGATGGGCTGGACCCCTTCCCCGGGGGCTGCAAGGGCTGCGCCATAGGTAAGCCTGTCCATCCATCTGTCTGTCCATCCATCCGCTTGGCCACAGACAAGTACCTGCCTCAGGCACTAAAAAGCAGCAGGCAGGGGCTGCAAACCTCCCCACAGGCAGCAGATAGGGAAACACCGCCTCGGTGAGACCCCAGTGAGTGGGGCTCAGGCGAGTGCAGGCAGAGGAAACGCCGGTGGCCAACAAACTGACCCCACCATGTCCCAAGCCTCAAAGTGTCCCTGGGACTCTGCTAAACCTGCCTTCTATTGCAAAGCCAAGGGTTGGGATTGTGGATGTAGCTTTGAGGTTGAGTTCTGGTGATCTGGTGGGCAAAGGTAAAGGGAGGCTCTGAAGGGTTGATGGTGAGTGGATGAGCAGCAGAAGTGTGAACTAAAACAGCACAACCCCATATAGAAATAACTTCAATTGCCACTGAAGTGTAGGAAAGAACTTTTTCAAGATAAATTTATTCAGAATAGGTCTTAGCCTATGCTAAAGCATTGCAGCTCATCCTACCTTGTACACTTACGTGGTACTTAAAGCTGGTTTTACCTTGGCTGGGGTTGGACTGTGGGTCTCTGGGCTGGCGCACATAAGTGATGCTCAGAGCAGGAGTCCGTACCCATTAGCTCCAGACCCTCCCTGGCTGTGACAGCAGCCGGCATGGTGGGGACTGCCAGGGACCAAGCTGCTCCCCAGGATGGGCTGCCACTGCCAGGGCAGTGAGGGTTTGGCTCTTCCAGCGCCAGAGGAGTGATGGATCAGCAGAAGACAGCAGTAATTGCCAGGAGGCTTTCAGGCAGAAAGCAAGGCTTTCGCTTGTGGACAGGCTGATGTACGTCAGCATGTAAATTGGGTACAACATAAAAATAATTTCAGCCGAGCGCCTATGAAGAAACCTATGAACAAAAAAATGTTGTTGCTAAGAAAAGTGAAAACAGAAAACAATAATGTGGCTCCTGCCAGGGTAATAAAAGTGTATCAGCATTATGCCTGTTCTCTTGTACAGATCGCTTGCTCGTGACAGTAAATTAAGTACTTCAAAAATGGGTACATTTGGCCATTGATGCTTCACATCATGGAAATATCAAATGATTCTGAAGGCTGTTCATTACCCCACACTTGAGAGGGGAGCAATCCATTGCTGGCTCCATTATTTCCACGACAGCAAGGAAATGACTATGGGAGATTTACAAATGAAAGAATACAGCAAGGTTAGATGGATGGAACCTCGAGAGCCTGTTGCCATTCGCCATGGTCAATGCTAACCCCACATCTGGGAGATGCCACCCGTTTTCCAGAGTGATGGAAAACCAGGACTACTTTTTGCCTCCAGCTAATTGCTGGTTCATAAACTGTGGAATTTGACCTTGAAAAAGCTCCAGAAAACTTATTTTGAAGCATGACAGTGGTACAGCACAGCTCCTCAGACGGGAGACACCTCTGCCCCACAGCCAGAAGGAGTTTTAAGCATTTGCTGGGTACCAGACCTGCTTTGGTCAGTGCAAGGATCCGATGAGCTGAATCTTCCATGTTCAGTAGGGATACACCCCATGGGGGCGAGGGGTGGACATGGCCAGTGTCTGAGTACAGCACGCTAGTGTTTCCTTGTCATCTTTCTAGTTTTAAAACTATAAAGAGCAAACCAATCTTACCTGCATTTGAGTTGATGAGATGAGATGGTCAATGTAGGCTCAGCCATAACAGAAAAAAAAAAGGTGATAAAACTCTGGTTCACCATATAGACCTGCGCTGTGAGCACACCAGGGCAAAGCACGAGAAGGCAAGAGGCTACCCAGCTGCCGAGAGCCAGCTTCCCATCTTTATCTCAGCAAAGAACATACCTTAGCCTGACTCAGTGCTTTCTCCAGAGGAAAACCCTTTGGTTTGGGGAAATTGTAAAGCAGGCTGAAGGGCTGCAGTCTGACCAAAGACAGGCTGTGTGGATGGGGGCTGCCCTGGGAAATGGGCTGATGTTGTACCCTTATCGCCTGATTCTCTCTATATGTGACAATGTAAGGAATTTATTGTCTGTCCCTACCTCACATGCTAGGAGTGGTGGGGTTGTGTTGGGGTTTTATTCTGTTGGAAACAGGCTTGGGCAGTGCTGAACTCTGCCTTCCCCTTGGTTAATTTGAAAGTCATCTTTTTAAAGTGCAATGACAACTCCACGAGTGGCTTTTTATGAATGAGCAAACCAAACCATGTCAAAATGCATTTCAGCTCTTAGCAAAACAGCATTTTGAATGAATCTCCAAAGCTGTTGGTAACTGAGCTGTGCATGTGAGAGTGTGCGGTCTCTTGGCTGTACACTCAAGGGGAAGGAACACACGAGACACCATGGGAAGCGATGCTTTTGCAGGAGAAAGTGTAGACTCTCGTGCATGTTGAGGTGGAGCTTGCTCTGAGCTGAGCCCTGCGCTGGGGTGGCTGCACTGAGCTGATTTAAACTGGCTCAGGGACTGTCCCTGAGCCTGGGGACTGTCCCCATGCCCAGCCACAGCGGCACGGCCATGTGGGTTCTTATAGCTGAACAAAATGCCTGCATGGGCAGAGGGAAATGCAGGAGTCAGAGCTAGGGCTTGTGGTCAGATCATGATGGGGGGACTGGGGGCACTGGCAGGGCTGGGGGCAGTTGTGGGGGTACTGGGCACAGCAGTAGTAGACTCACTTGGGGCTTTTTTTCATCAAAGCCCACTTGGAATTTTTTTTTTCTTCGCTGCTTTCCAAGGAGGGTGTCTGCATGATGCTCTGCCCAACCATCACTCCGAGCAGCGTATGGGGATCGTGTATGAGGCAGTTGAAAGCCTTCCTAAAAATCAGGCTGCGGGATGTTGCTTATTTCTGTGCTATCTGCAGGATATGGTGCCTGTTCAGAGGAGCAAATTAACTTGGTCTGACATGACTTGCTCTTGATAACGCCCTGGTGCCAATACACAGCTGCTCTGCGGTGGTTACAGCTTGTTCATCTGAATCCCTGCTCCGGCGTTTTTACAGTCACTGATGTTAACTGGGCCGGGATGCAATTCCCTGTCCCCCATTTCCTCCATAATGCCAAGCTGGCTGTGCCATTGCCCAGGCAAGTGCCCCACTGGCCACAGACTTTTCCAACCCTTGATGGAGAAGGAAACACCAGTGAAAAGGCTTCATACGGAGGGACAGGGCAAGGAGAGGTTCGTCACTGCAACATCTGGCTCAGGGCGTCCCTAAAGCATTTATTGCAGGGGGCTGGGAGGAAATGAGCTGAAATGAATCACAGGGAACCTTCTGCTTTTTTCTTTTCCTCCACTTTTCATGCTCCAGCTCCTGCACGCTGCCGAAGGCAGGTTGGAGGGGGCTGCGGTGCTGTGGTCCCCGCAGGCAGCTCCTCACCCTGGCCCAGGGCCCCGTGTTTGCCCGCGCTGCTGGGGGTGTGTGTGTGTCTGTGTGTGTCCCCAGCAAACCCCGAGGGCAGCGGGTGCTGCTCGGGAGCCCACCGCTGGCAGCGCAGCC
Organism: Gorsachius magnificus; assembly: GCA_034008185.1. NCBI lineage: Eukaryota > Metazoa > Chordata > Aves > Pelecaniformes > Ardeidae > Gorsachius > Gorsachius magnificus. The sequence goes on along the minus strand of CM067085.1, from coordinate 13,250,907 downwards.
CCAAGGCTTTGGCTTAATAAAAAGCCAGTGGGGAACCTGCAAGGTAGTGAAGTTTTTGCTGCTTACCACACGCAGTTAAGAATTAAAGAGGAAAAAAGGGTACAGTTGAGATGTGCAGTGAAGGCGAGAGAACAAAATGCACGGGGGCTACAAGTCAAACTGTTATGTTAATGAATCAAATTAGCAACTAGAAAAAAAATGTTGTGGTAGACAGATTTTAAGGAAATTGGAAATAGGTTCCAATGTGGTACTTTCGCTCTAACTGTGCGCAGAGGTGCCTTGATGCAAAACAACACCATTCAGAAACGGCCTCTTCGTGTTATCATGCAAACTAACTGGGGGAAAAAAAAAATCCATCTTACTCACAGCAAGTTTGTTTTTACTGATCTTGTGCCTCTCAATTACTTTTTAATGGTCTGCATTGAAAAGAAATTCCTGTATGCACACTTGAGAATATGAAAACACCCAAATGATAGCTTATGATTTAGTAGGATTAAAGTATTATGTATGCAGGTGTAGCACGTTTCAGGTTATTAGTAATCCAATCTATTTTTTACGACATTATGGTGTAATTTTCTGTATGAAACTTCAATATAAGTCTTGAGCTGTATCGGAACATAAACTAAAATGTTCCTGACTGTCACTTTTCATGGTCTTTACTTTGATTAATAAATGTAACAAGAGCTATAACATTCTTCAATACGAGGCTACGATCATCCTTCAATCAAAACGTGTCCCTCAGCTTTTTATAACTTTCCCCATCAGTATGTAAGGCTTGCGAGGGCGCAGTGATACGATCTCATTGCCGCTGAGCACGTACGCCCGCAAGGCTCTGCGGCAGAGGAGCGTACTTTGCTGGGGGCACCCAGCCACTCTCGGTGGCGCAGTCAGCGGTTGCGCCCTTGGGGGCTCGGCGTCACGTGCGGAGAGCTGGGGAGCAGAGGTGAGACGCGCACTGCAGAACTGGACGTGGGTTTGGCACCCTGAATTTCGGACAGATTTGAGCCTACCTCACTGGGCACCTCCCTCAGAAATACCATTTCTCAGATGCCCCCAAAGATCGGTGTGAAGCTGTACGCCGACACTCAGGCTTGTGTGGGAGGGGAGTTGGGTTGCAGTGGCAGACTTTGCCGTTACACTCAGTAACACAATTTTCTAAGCATGTCGTCTGCAACTCACGACAAATGCAATCCAACCCGGGGCCTTGGGGTGCAGCCGGAGGGCAGGCAGGGAGGAAGGACGTGTGCTGCAATGGCCCATCCCTGCACAAGCGGCTGAGTGAATTCGGCGTTGCCCTTGCCCTCTGCATCCCCGCTGTCCCATCCCACCAGCGCTGCTCTGCAGCCCCGGCCCCGCTGCGCATCAGCCACCGAGGGGAAATAACTCACAGGCTTGCCAGGTTGGTCTGGTTTATTTCTGAATTATTCTTTACATTGTACAATATATAAAAATACAGAATACCCCAAAAAAATTCACAGTGTCTAAAGGCAGTGATTACAGTCTAGGTCACCTTTATACTAAAGTACCATCAAGTTCGATTGCATAGGAAGGGTGATGTGCCTTCACAACAGAGTCCAATACTCTCCAGGTTTTGCTGTTTTTGGGCAAGCATTCTGCATTCGCATAATCATTTCCCACATATCCGAGATCCAGTATTGCATCTGTCACTCTCCCACTTCAATTACAAGCTAAATCCTATCATTTCCATCGCACATACCGTTCATCCTCCTTAAACCTTCCTCTGTGGGAATGCTCCTAATGAACTGTTTCGCTTTTAAGTATGCACAGGTTTGGACGTTGGCTGGGGGCGGGGGGGGTGTGTGTGTGTGGATGGAAACCACACTGTCACGCAGCTGGCTGGCTTTTACCTTGCTTAACATTTTGGTCCTAAAAACCTTTTTTGCTTCGGTTATTAATGGCCCATCCGCGCCGACCTCTGCTTGACTCCGAGGCATGTGAATTAACAGCACCCCGCTCACGGAGGTTTTGGAACTAGAGTGCAGTGTTAATACTTCTCACCATCAGATTTGCTTAAAACCAAATCTCGTCTGGGACTCGCAGCAAGCCACATGCTGCTCTTACAGCACTGAACCCTCTCGAATCACAGGGACGAATTTGCAGCCGAGGCTGGAGGCAGAACAGAAAAAAATCAAGTTCGAGACCCAAACTTGCGCTGAATGCTATTGAGCACTTGTATTTGTGGCTATCTAAATAGTGGGTTGCTGGTTTTGCTCCCCCAGCCAAGACTAATGCAGACACTAAATTTTCCCAAAAGGCCCAGAGAAGGAAATTCCAGGCAGAACGGCTGAGACTGGATAAGCTCCACAAGGACCCAGCTCCAGAGGGGTTTCTGTCCAGTTTTGAAGGCTCTAGCAATCAGGCAGCATAAAAATTTATGGATTTGGTCACCTACCCCAAATCTGCTGTTGAAGCCCCCTAAAGTTTTCTCTTTCTAACAAGCTTAAGGGGAAGATTCACCTGTAACGAGTCTGGGCCTTGGTCACCAGGGCTTTCAAGTCACCTGTTGAAAAAGAACACATGCCTCCAACCCAAGCTCCTGGGTAGTTCTCTGTGACGTTGGGGAGGTCCCAGGGCGCGGGGCCCGCCGTGCGTGTGGGCCGGCTGGCGGCAGTGACGGGGGGAGGAACAGATGCGGAGCCTCGACTGCTAACGCTGGAAGCACCGGAGACACCCGGGGCACCAGGTGCCGGGCTCCCATGGCCTGGTGGCTTTTGTGGACCCCTCTGAAAACCAAGAGCCATGGGTTTGCAGGGTTTCGCCTCCCTAAATTCTGTATTAAAACCTCCTGGTGTGACTGTAAGGCAAGGCTTACAATGGCGATCAATAACTCAGAAAGCAGTTGCTAACTTCTTTACCATGGAAGGTGACATTTTTCACGTTCTAATAGATGATGTCTTTTCCTCTAATGGTACAATATTTGTTACTCCTACTTGCTATTTTAATTTTCTTTGCACAATTATTCCCTACTTATAATTACAAAAACAATCGAGCGATACACATGAGAGATCTGGGAGGCTTATTCAGAAAATATAAGCAGTAACAAGAATCTTTTTCTTAATCATTCTTAACCAGAATGATTTAGGGGAGAATCAGCATTTCTAACTAGAAAAATCAATTTTCTTTTCAATTAAAAAATTACATTTCATTTACCTCAAAAGTGTGGGTTTTTTTAAACCTAATAGAAAGGATACTAGATTTTTACAGGGTTTTTTTCTTCACTTTGTCCCTGTGGAATTTGAATACCAGCACTGCCTTTCTTATTCTAAGTTTTCTCTGCAGGCATTTTGCTAAATATATATATTGTGTGTGTATATATTATAAATATATACTGTATCTATCCACTGATAGATGTATACACTATTACAAAAAAAAGAGTAAGTTGTTACACAAACTTTACATTTACATTTTTTATATATATATATATATTTATATATATATAACTCTCCCCACACTACATTTGGTACAAAGAATAAATCAATCTCAGCGGACAGCAATTTCCTCTCCAGGTGGGCTTAACATCAGATTAACTCTGGAGACGTCAAATTGTCTGCATCAGACGTGGGCTCCGTCCCTACCCTCTGTTGATTCCAAACCAACCGTCTCATCTTCTGAATGTAAGGCATTAGGAACAGTGGTGGTAAGACAGTACACATTCTTCTCCTACAGTGTCTGTACAGTTCATGTATCTAAGAGCACCCCTGGCTCATAGGCTGAACATTCAAGTGCACCTTTAGAGCAACAGCACCTCGTACGCTGGGGGTTCAGCGTCCAGCGGTTTGCCTGCTAGCGAGCTGCACGGGTTATTTCTGGTGGGTGATAGCTGCTCGAGTAAAGCCCAAGAGCAACTGCACAACACAGCCCGGCTAACGCCATAATGCACACCCCTTCTGGAGCGAGAAAGGCAGCCAATTCTGGAAAAAGAAAAGAGAATGGCCTGATGAAAGGTGTTTCCGCTACATACTTGGCTGTAAGATTTCCACAACATTTTACATACTGTATCCCTGAATCCTATCCAAAGGGTTTGCAGAGAACCAATGTCTCTGGACCAACACAGGAACTGCCCTGGGTCCCCCTTCTCTGACTTAGATGTGAAAAAAAAAGAAAAAATGCATATCTAGCAAGATGAGTCTTTTGGAAAGTGATGCTCCCGAACTAAATGCGTTTTCAGTGTACTTTAAGATGGCCTTAGGAATAGGGAATTTTAGCAAGTTTAACATTCAGCTGCAGGAGCAATTCAAGCTGCTACAGCTATTACAGACCTGATGATCAAGCTGCCAAATTACCTGGATTGCAAGAATATCACTGCACATGGTGTCCTTAACCTGCCACGCATTAGAGAGCTCATAAAAAAAATGCAACCCTCACACTGCATTAACACCGTCCTTAAAAAACTGTATTCTCATGCAAACATTAATTGAGTAATAAGCATTCTGATTTCTTTCTTTCGCTCTCTCTCACTCTCACCTCGTTTCTACTTTCTGCTTGAATGGAGTCTATAGATCCTTGCTGTGATTCCCAATTATATGAAAAATGGCTGAATCCATTTGGATGTCTGGTAAGAAGGAATGTCTTGATGAAACTATAACCAAATGCACCACCCTTGAAGCCTCTGCCCTCCAATAGCCTACAAAATATCCATCTCCTGAGTGCAATGGCAGTAATGACCTATCTTGGTGAGCTGGACATTTAAATAATTTCAGCTGCTACGTGGCACTTTGGGGGAAAAAAAAAAAAAATCAGTTTACCTTGTGCTATTCTGTGAAGCCGAAAATGGAAAAATGTTTATGGTGGGGAAAAAAAAGAAAAAGAAAAAGAAAGAAAAAATAGAAAATTAAAATAATTGCAAGGTTTGACTTGCTCACATCCCCCCGCAGCCTCCAGCTGCAACCCTGCCACGTGCATGGTAATTGCAGAACATGTCGCTACAGGGAATCTTCTGAAGGGGAAGCTCGGAGATGGCTTCAATTTTACAACAGCTAGAGCGATCTTGGGAGCCCATGTTTTGAGTCACGTAAATTAAAGCTGGGAAATCCCATCCTGATGGTCGGATGTAATAATTTTCAACCCCTGGGCTACATACTAGTTAGAACTACTTTAAGTGAGGATTTTCAGTGTTGCTGAGGGGGATGTGGAAATTCAGTGAGATGGGGCACAAAGGCATCGCTCCTCAAATGGGGCTTAGGGGCCTAGGAAGAGCCCTCCTGCAGGCACTGGTACCTGCTACCAGTGCTCCCCTGCTTCCCTGGCGATCCCGCTCCACTCCTGCCGCTCTCGCCCCGGCTGCCGAGCTGCTGTGAGCTACTTGGAGGGCTGCAGCAGGCTGCTTCCGGGAGAGCTTCGAGGTCTGCATCAGCTCCTGGCCCCGCTGCTTCACATGCGAGTACATCTATTTAAGGGCATCTCTCTCTCTCCTTTCCTTTGTTCCCTCCGTCTCACCCGGTGAGACCAGAGCAGAAGCAGGATGAGCTGCTAAATTAGAAAAAACAGCTGCTGGAAATGATGGGCACCACTGAGCCTAAGGCGTCCTCATGGCAGCGCTAATGACCCCACTTTATTAAAAATATCCCTGCAGCCTTCAATCACTGCAAGCTGAAGTTGAACAAAGTAATTTAAAAATGGGAGGCTACTTTATTCTTGCCTTCTGGTCAAATCACCATAACACAGGCTTACAGAGCCATGTTGGCTTTTCCTCGCAGGAAAAGCAGTATACTTGTCATGAGCCACACAGTCTTTCTTCATTTCCTACCAGCTGCCTACGTGAACGAGCTGAGCACACAGCCCAAGCTGGGCTTCCAAACAAGCAACTGCAAAGGAATAGCACCGAGAAACGGTTGGTGTCGGCTTACAGCAAAATCTGAAATAAAGCGAAGACAAACGGGACCGCTGGGAACACGGCCGAGCCAATGGCCAAGCACGGGCATGGCAATTGCTCGAGTAAGATGCAGACGACAAAGCCAAGCTCGGGACCACATGGAGCTCATGCGCATTTTGGGGTGTACTTTTATCTCATGCTCAGTATTGCGACATTCTAAAATCCTTAGCATCAGGAGTTCATTATAAATATTTAGAAACACTGAATGATAACAGCGGTGAACTTGTTCACGTTGCTAACACATTGGATGTAATTGTACATTAAGCACCAGCAATAAGTTTCCTTTTTGCCAAACAATTATGTCAGACAAACATCTGGTTGTAGACAACATGGCTTCTGCATCAAACTAATACAGTTCTTATAGACACAGTCACACACATATACAAAATTACATTTCAAGGCTGGATATAGTGTTGAATAATGCTACCGCCCCAATTTACTTCAATAGCTGCAGCAGCATTTGTTTGTTGGGTTGTTTTTGTTCAGAAAAATGAAAGAAATATTGGCAAACAGCGCACATTACTCAGCTGTGTTACTATTTCATAGAGTACTGACTGGAAGACGCTATAAGAATGTGCAGCAGACTTTCTGGGTCTTGTCAGACTATGGAAACATTCCTTACGAAAATATCCTCCCCCTGCGAAGTCAGAATTATTCACTCTTTGAAAGTAAATGAACTAAAACCCAACAATAAAACAAGAGGAAAAATTAGCCCAAAGCATGGTGATTTCCCACAAGAAGAGCATGGCCTCTAAAGTTGCCTTTTCCTGGCAGATGCAATCAGGATCAAAGCTAGAACAAAAAGAGTTAACACTGTCTCAGAAAAAAAGGAAGAAAGAAAAAAAGCCCATGGCTCTTGTGTGGCAATCATCACATCTTTTTTTCCAGTGATATAAACATCTTTGTTTGTTAGGCACTCCAAGTTCATGTCTCCGATGTTATTCCAACATTTACTTTTCTCAGTGTCTCACTGCCTGTATAATTTTCTTTTAATTAAGACTGGAATCATTCTGGAAAGCTTCTTTGGGTAATGCACTTTGTTTCTGTGTTGTTTCTCATCAGCTGAACTGCATATTACCAAAGAAGGCTGCAGAGAGTATTTCCTGTAATATGAAAAGATTCTGTTGAAGATACAGGGAACGCTGCCCTAGAAAGTTTGTTGGTTTCTCTTTTTTTTTGCAGAAACATAAAAAAGAATCAAAAATAAAAAAAGGAAAAGAAAAAGAAAACGTTCTTCAAGTTGTTGGCACGATGGAGTCCTGCTCAGCTTGTCTCATGAGCTGCGTGTCATCCAGTGCACCATTGCTACCCTGTCTCGGGAAGGAGGCTCCTCACCAGACAGACGCCCCTGCCCCAGGAGGTCACCTCTTGCCTTGCTTAGAGTGCACCCGTGTGTCGTGTGCTGCTGTGTGGTGGCCACTGAGCCCAGCACACAGCCACCTCCTTGACAACATTGGCCTTGGACAGCAACGCCAATCTTCCAGCCATAAACAGTTGCAGTAGTAAGAGCCATCTCCAGCCAAATATCCACAAAAGCTCTGCAGAATGGTCCATATGCATTTTCGTCCTTGTAAGGAGATGTGCTGTTTACAAAAATACAATTAACCAAGGAAAAAAAAAAAGACTCTACTGTACAATATTTACATCTAGAGGCTGGGCCAGTATTTGGTCCATAAAATCAATAAAAAAAAATTAATATAGGAAGTGATCCAGTCCTGTAGGATCTGTCCATCATCAGCTGTTGGTAAAGGTCCTTCCAGGGGAGGCCTCGGGCCTGTAGTCATATTTATTCAGTGTACTGGGATAATAGGTTGTCGTGTACACATTGGTTTGCTGCAACGGGTAGAAGTTGGTCCTGTCATCTGGTATCAAATTGTTCTTGTTAAGTGTCTGTAAAAGAGAAGAGGAGATGTTAGGCATGGCAATGGTGCCACATAATTACTCTTTTCTACCTGCAGACACCTCCCTCTCACCTGCCTTCTCCATCACGGTCTCTGTTGCAGCCACCACCGCCTTCCCTCCGGCTGGGAGAGTAAGACAGTACCTCATACTCGCTATGGGGCTGGTCTGCAGGGGACCACAGCTCCTGCCAGGTCTCCTTCGGTGGACCTGTGCTCAGCTACTGCTAGGGCCAGAACCCAGAGTCTTCTCCAGGGACCTGGAGTCTCCTGGTAGGTGGTGTGTTGTCTGAACACCATTGCCACACAAAACCATGCTGGGCCTACACAGAAGTTGGTGATTAATGGCAGCGCTCGATCTAATCTCTTCCAAAATGCTCATGTTATAGCCTGCAGCTCCCTCTCAAACCAGTTGCCAAATGGCAGCTTTTTTCTCTTTGGAAGAGCAGGTGTGCATTTACCTGATCTCCATCTCCATTGGTAGATATCCAGGTTTGGACCCCCCGATATTAAGTGTGTCACTTCTGTAAGCTACAGTATAAGTAACAAATCATGGTCACTTTTGGAAAAACTAAAATGACTTAAAAAAAAAAAATTAACAACCACGTAACAATTGTTGGCAACAACAACATAAAAAATGAGAACCACAAACACCCCTTTTACCATAAAAAATTAGAGATGGGGCTTTTCTCCCTCCCCTCTTCCCCCCTTCTTTGCTTTTTGCAAGAATGACTATTACTCTTCCCACCAGCAAGCAGATGTCCCCCTTCCCCCAGATTAAATCCCACTGCTATGCCAGCCGTCATAAGGATGAAATTCCATTTTAGGGGGTGCAATAATTTTATGGAACTTTCTCCTTCATCTTCATAGTCATCTGATTTCTGTGACTTTGGCTGAGGAACATTTATGACAGTTTTTTCAACTAACCCTTGGCTTAAATTTCTTATACATATCTCTGGCCTATGTCACTCCTACGTGCACCTTTCATGGTTGTCATGCAGGTAACTCACTCCTTTGGTGTGGGAGTCAACACTAAGCGTGTTTGCTACAGCATCCTCATGGTCAGGACACAGCGCATTTAAAGAGGGCACGAGCGTCTCTCCTGTCTGGAGCAGAGAGATGGAGACGCCTAATGAGGCAGCTAGTCCTGGGACCTAATGGTTCTTCTGCCACAACCCAATGCTTTTACCTCAGTTCCCCCTTGAGACAAACAGCTCATACCCAACCCAGCTCAGGGCAAGATGAAAATTAATTAACTGATGCTCAGGCTCATGAAATACCCAGCTCCATTAGCCTTCCTTGACACATCTAACTTCAGCCACCTAAACTTCATGCATTGGGGCTCCACTGGCAAGCCAGGGAGAAGCCTCCTTCCTGCATGAAGGCAGGTGTGGATGAAAATTGCCTTCTGGGGGAGCCCCTGTCCCCCCAGCTCTGGCAGCAGTAGGGCGACCTGCTGACAGTGGGTGCCTGACTTTTAGGAGGCGGGTGAGCAGGGTTGTGTGAGCAGGGACATGCCCGTGGCACATCCAGGGCTTAGCCATGACCGCTGAAATGCTCAGAGCTACCCCTAGGCTCAAAGACAAGATCGCAGGCAGTACATTTCTCTCCCAATTTCTTTGTAATCAAGTAATTTTACTGCATGGGAAGGGGGAGAGGAGGAGGAAGAAAAGAAAAAGCTTCCTTCTAATCCAATAGCAGACTGACAGCTACAGCTACCCTGGGAGCTGCAACTCCCAGTTTCATGCAAGGCATTAGGAGGAAAGGCTTTCCTGTGGCAAAAGTACTCTGGTGAAGAAATTTCCCAATTGCTGAACTACCAAGTAACTTTTTTGGAAATGGGCACTACCTGAAACATCTCATACATGAAGCCTGGAGGAGACTCAGCCTCCTCTCCTGGTCTGACTGTAATCGTTCCCTGCTTGGACTCTCTAAAAGGAGCTCACAGCACGTCACTTGTAGGAACCAAGGAGAGAATTTGGACAGGCACGCTCAAAGTGACAAGTATTTCCAAGGAATGAGAATTTGTGCCCTTCAATATGGAAAGAAGAAAAGAAATGTCGTGCTTTGCTCCCAGTCACCCAAAGAAATACTAAAATAGTGTGGGCAACAGTCTGGTGCTTTGAGCTGGAGGCTGGGAAACAAGGAAGCCAGGCTCAGTCCTCCGCTGCTTGCTATGCTTCCTTGGGAAATCCAATTAACTTGCTCTCTGCTTCAGTGTCTTCTGACCCAGCTTGATAAAAACGATTGAGATCCCCTGTAGAAATGCACTTTGCTAAGTACTACCACTGAGTATTTGGGGGAACTGCTCTGTGGCGAACGCCACAGGTGTTCATACCGGCTGTACACGGTGACTGCTATTTCCCATCAGTGTCTCTAGCCCAGGGTACCCACCACCGGCAGCGTAACCCCACAGCCACAGTCCACCACAGCAGGAGGAAGAGGCTGATTCCAACTGCCATACTCCCTGGGCTCTCTTGAAGGTGGTCCAGCATCTGGGTCACTTTTCAGGATGGTTAAGATTCATGACATGCCAGGATTACCACCTCTGAAATTTGGTGACATCAAAATCCTGATCTGGGATGGCTCAGACCATCTTGATCTCAGGACAAAGACCTCGGGACTCTACTTTTTTGGCTTTCACTTGGAAAATCTGGATGAGTTTCAACATGTCCCCCAGTGTTTAAAACTAGTCCCTTACAGCAGACTTAGCATTTAATTAACACGATTTGCATTTTTTCCTTTCTCTCTTGTCTTTCTTTCATGTAATATTTAATTAGGAAAAAACCCCACAACTGCTTCTTTGCACTTTTTGGTTTTATTTTCAATAGAGGGCTTATATCTTAGGAAAATACCTTATGAAAACGGTTTAGCGGAATTTATAATGCAATTAGCTGCAAAGAATTTGTCTCCGGAAATGCTGCGATGGCAGTACAGCCCTAAATCAGCATGATCAATGTGCACTGCCTTCGCATTTCTCCACACAAACTTATTGTTTGTCTCATTTTAATAAATAGATGATTAGGTTCCTTGACGCTAGAAATCGGTTGATATTTTGAAGCAGGGAAATTTGGTAGCAGGGAATTTTAGCGATGTACACATACATACGCATGCATGCACTGCAGGAGAAGAGGGGCATTGTTGCATCTCTCTGGGTGGGCTCCCGTGCTGGTTTTACTCAGAGCTTTAACCCTTGCTCTCGTCCTGCAATTCTTCGCTGTGACAGTACAGACATGGCCAACGACTTTGCCTTTGGAAGATATTCCCCCAACACTATATGGTCAAGGTCAGAGCCTCCTGACAACTTGAGCTCACTGGAGTTACCGTGGGGATCAAAACAGCCTGCTGCGCCCATAGGTGTTCCCACCAATATTTATCAGTCCCAACAGGAAAGGCCAAGAGTCACCACCATAGCACAGTTACAGTCGAGCACAAAAACTAATGCAGAACAGACCCTTGCTCACAGCCCAACTCGTACGAGTGCCTCTGCACCTCAGCCACCTCTGAGCCAAGTCCCCGATATTACAGTGTCCAAAAGTGGTTGCCATATGCATACATTTAATTTTGTTCAGCTTTCTCCGTTGATACTTTTAGCCTAAGTCATCATTCAGATTTTCCATTTGTTACTTTTTCTCCAGCAACGCCTTGCCACTACTCCCCCAAATTCCACCTCTGCTCCAAATCATTAAGTCATGATCCACTGACCTACTTGCTTACATTCTCCCAGATGTATCCAAACATCTTCATGTGTAACAGTATGGGACTTTCAGTACTACTCTCATCCTACAGCTGCATGCACAAGCTGTATAAACATTTCTTACACACATAAACGGATCAAATGTTTCAATTTTTCAATAAACAGTCATGAAAATTTCAAAACTTGATTTAAAAAGGGGATGAACATCTCCCCACCCCCGATTAAAAGGAATTCCACATAGGTTTTGAGACACTAAAGTGAAAAGGACACTTCTAAAAGCATCTGACACACATACAACTAATACCAAAACAAGGGCCATAAAGTAGTTCCCAAAGGGTGACATGGAATGGCAAGATTTCCTTAATTTTCTCACGCAGAAAGCACTCAGCTTTCTGGAGCTCAGCATTCTCTTTGAGCTCCAGATCTTTTCTATTTTGGGGGTGGTGTGGGGGAAGAGTCAGCAAGTTTCCCAAGAGTTCTGTAGGTTAATCTTCACCAGCTACGCAGTGCTACAGTCCCCGTGAAGTCCATGAGCAAGGACAGTTTTCCCCAGCCTCATAGTTTCTCCATTATTTCTCTTGTCAACAGGTGTAATTTCAGTTCTACCACCTCCCACCCATGACACTTTCATTTTAAAAAGGTAAAAAGAAGAAAGAAAATGTTGGGTGACCTTCCTGGGCAGCTTCAAACCACTCTGTCTAGCGTTTATGGTTAAGTTATCACCAGTTTAACCTCTGCAGAGGCTGAATAACACAGTGGGGCACCTTTCCAATGGGCATGGCTCATCAGGGGTGCATTGCCTGTGCCGGGACTGACTGCACAGTTGGAAGATTCCATCTTGCAAGTTTGTGTGTAATGTTGGATGTCGCAGTGTCCTACAAAGAAAAACTTCCTCTTTCCTTCGTCACAAAGCAAGGGCAGGCACTAAGGAACCAAGGGTACGAACTCCAAGGTCCTGGTAGCAGACGGCAACTTTGTAGTCGACACACTCCTCTTCGCAATATCCAAACCAAGCCCATGTGCATCCTGCATCCTGCCTCTGCAGAAATCAGGGACAGAATTCCCACTAAACTCCGTCGCACAATTAGCCCTAAAAGAATTAAAGTAGCATTTCCAGTTTTCCTTGGAACAGCATCCAACAGACTTCCTGTAGCAACAGTGGGATGGCCATTACTCCCCCTCATCCCCCAGGAAAATGACAGGATAAGAGAATTGTGTAATGATGTAAGAAAGACAAGATCCAACATTTAGCTCCTTTTGTGCTCCTTTTAAGTTGTTTCTTGCAGTGAAATCATATTGAGCAAAATGCCTTTCTGATGCAGATCAGCTGTTTCATGGAGCTAGCCTTGCCTTCTTGTTAAAGGATGTTACTGTTTGTGTTCTAGGAACATTAGCCAAATGACTTAGGGTTGTGGAAATATATTAATATTATGAAACATTTCCCACAGCTTGTACATCTATGGAAGTACCAAGGTAGAGATCTCAGAATTATAATTAACCGGTAAATTTGGAAATAATTAGCATAATAATTACATTTCAACAAAATAAACCATACAACTAAAATAACCTCTTTTGGCAATAATTGACACCAGGAAAATAAATGACGTCTGGCCCACCCACATGCTCCCTTTCTTCTGATCCACCGGATGCCACAACACTGCTGTGCCTCTCGAGCTCTGCATTACAAGTGACCCTGGAGAGATGGAAAGTTGCCAGAAAGACCTCATGAGACCCGTGTATTTACTGCAAGCTAAGAGTGATTTTTAAGACTTTAATGATTCTTCTTCCTGATCTTTCTTAAAAATTTGCTTAGTGTCTTACACTAAACAAACTATCTCACCTGATGCTTTTATAAAATCTCTTGAGCTCTGCCTACACTGAAGTCAAAGGTAGCAGTGGCCAGGGTTTATGTGCTGAGGTTTTCCTGATGAATTCAATAAGGCTGTTTGCAGGATTTACAGTGAAGTGTAGATGTACAGATGAGGAACCTATTTTTCTATATAAGCAGGTTTTTCCTCTCAAAAAGAGATTAAAAAAAAAAAAATCCCACTGGGATACTAAACTTATGATTGCATGTTCTTTTTGGATGGAAGCTTACTGTATTTTTAGACTGGAAATTCTTTGTTCACTGTTATTGGTAAATAAATTAAACAACCCCCAAATGACAGCAGCATCTGTAGATGTGCTCAGGTTGACAATGGAACTAACATTCAATTATAAGAAAATGAATAGCTACAGTTTTCTATAGCTGTTTGAAAATAGCTATTTTATCCATATACTTAGGAGGGAGTAGGGTTATAGTACTACCATTTTAAACTTATAAAACCCTTCAGAGTTGGCAACATAAAGGACCATTGTCAGAAAGATGCTTTGGTTCATCTCTGACTTTAAGCATATGAGTAAGATGACAAAACAAACTATATGTGATAGTAAGACAAACTGAAGTGAGTCCCTGCTTAGAGCTGAATCCAGGTTTATGTATTTTTCTGAACTGGAACCTGAAGTCTGAGGAGTTGATGGAAATCTTCCCATGGGCAATAGCAGGTGTCTAGCCTAAAGCTTGCTATTTACCCCTGGCTCACTGGTAATTCGGTGGTGGCAACACCCATGACATGGCATCCAGACACAAAAGAGGAATTCAGGGCTTCCCCAAGCTGCTTCCCAATATAGCAGGTGCACAGGATTTAGTAGACATGGTCTCAGCTGCATGGGAAGGTGTAAGCTGTCTCCTTACTGCACTACCATGCTTCAGTGTATGGACCCTTCCCAGGTCCCTCGCGTATACCATAGTTTTCCTACAAGGGCTCATGGGTTGAGCTACAGCACCTGCCCTCGTGCATGCTCTAGCACTCAGACTAACTCACCAGAGGTTTAACCATTGCCTTCTAAAACTAAGTTTAGTAGTCTGCATTGGGTGCAGATGATCATCTAGAGCAACTGGGCTAGACTGGGCTTCCGCTGATGGTAACTGGTAAGGCCACCGTGACTGGCTGTAGGCCTGGCCAGGGAAGGCGGTTCTCACCGCCTCGCTGAGGTTAGGATGGAGCAAGCAGCCCTGAGTTTTCAGATGGCCTCAGAGCTGCTTATTCTGGTGAGTTACCAACACAAGCCATGCAGTCTGATGCCAGCCCACAGTGCTACATTTAGACCGAGAACTGCAAAGGTGTAACTGCAGTGGTGCAAAAAAAAAAAAAAAAAAAAAAAAAGTAGTAGTTAAAAATAGAAATAAAAGTAAAAACTGGCCTAATTTGCCATCTGCTAACTCTGCTCAATCTCTTATAGTCTTACTGCTTTCCAAGTATCTCCCACCCTCTAAATAGCTGCTTTTTGATTATTTTCCTCAAGATTGCTTTGTTTTCTCCCCATGCTACATCTCACTTTGTTATTTCCTCTCTACATTTATAATCTCCCCAGGTCATTTTCCATTATTTCTATAGCAATGGCTGTTTTTTTGACACACCTCTCAATTTAATATGTTCTGCTAGTTTAATTAACACACTGACTGCACCCTCTCCAAGCTCATTAATGAAGTATTAAATAAAGCCAAACCTTGCATTACTGCTTGCGGTGCCCCACACAACTCCTCCCCATAGCCCCGTATGTTCCCATTAATGATTGCCGGATGTTCACAGGCCATTAGCCAGGTTTCAAATGCTGCAGCAGCGTTCCTGTCCAAGCCAAGTTCTACTTACACATCACAAGATTATTTAAGATAACAACATCATCCTCTTTCTTTAGGTGTATGGACCAGCGAAGCTACATTTTTAACCAGCTGAGGATCTGCCCTTACACAGCTCAGTCTCACGCTTTCCCTTCATCCTCTAAACTGAAATTCTGTGCAAAAAGTGATCGCGTTTGATTTCTTCCTGCTCAGCATTAGGTCCCAGCTCAGCTGTCAGTTCAGCCCAGCCACCTTTGATTTCATCAGGGTATGTGACATGTTGCCTCTCAAATATTAATTCAGATTTGCCTGCATATTAACACTGACACAGATTTGTTTCTATGAGCTTCCATCGCCGTAACCAAAAGCACGGTCAAGTCAATCCCATTTGTTTCTCCCGATTTCACTCTCTAGTATGGCCCCAACTCTGCCAAATTTTAAAGACCAAGCCGGATTTAACACCCCGTTGATATACTATGTTGAATGAGGAAGGTCCAGGCGTATTCTCTCGATTGTGGGCCTGTATGATTACAGGCAGTTTCTCTTATTCCCAAGTCCAACTGGTGTTTCTCACACAGATTTACTGGAGCTACTTGTGTGACTTTAGTGCATTGGACTTTGGTAGCTTAACAGTGACTCAATTAGCTGGGAGGAAATTGGCCTGCTTTCTTACAAACGCTTTTGTATTACCTTTGCATTGCATGGCACTGGGGGCTTGCCTAAGATCCATGATATTTATAAAGGTAATTGGAGTTGTTCATTAGCTGGTTCTCACAGACTCTGGGATACAGTCCATCTAGATTCCCTCATCCACAGATATTCAGTTCTTTCCTTTATTCACATGCTTTGTGCCAAATGTCAGGACGATGTTAGAGCTGACTTAATGAGGATTCCCCCAGCTATAGGGGAATGCAGGCAGAGCTACTCCTGCTTACCCTATGCCAAGCCTAGCATGCATGTATAACTGATGCACCAGGGAAAGGCGGCAACGGGCGTAGCGTTGCTGCAGCCTGTGCAGTGGCAGCAGCCAGCACGTCCTGAGCAGCCCTGAGCTCTCCATTGTTCTTTAGGACAGGCCGGTCACGGTTCAGGAAAAACCAGCTCAGGTGTTTCAGCTGTCCCCTCTCAGAGCTGCCAAACACATTCTGGACATTGAGCTCTAGTTCTGAATACTGACACAGCTATCTTTATTTTGTATGTATGTGGTGAGATTTCTTTATAATTCTACTTAAAAATCCATTATTCGCTAGTGCAGCTATTCCAGATGAATAGTGAGGCAGCTCCCCTCCAAGCGTACCACAAAGGTTATATGTTTACTGGTATTTATTGTTTGACTAATATTTTCCTCCCCCTTTACTTTAGCTCCCTGCCTTTTTCATGGCTCCCTTTAAACTCTTCTGCAAACACATAATGAATTCCTTCTGAATATCTTGGAGGCACTGAGGATTTCCCAGTTCAGCTAATGTGCATTACACTGCCGGCCACAGCTTCGAGGACACAAGGAGGTAGGAACCACTTCAAGCACCTGGACCAGGGGAGAACAATGAAGTTTTAGTAAATGAGGCTAGGGTATATTTGAAATGTTCCTCTTCTGACCAGTAGAGGGAAGTCATGTAAATACACAGCAGTCGGTGCAGTGCAATTTTGTTTCCTGCAGTTCTTCATTTAGTTCTTCTTCCAGCACAGGTGGGTGGGTGGGGGCAGATACATGTCAGCCTCAGAGAAATTAGGACAGGCAAAAATTGCAATGAAAAGGTAGTATCAATTATTAGATCAATTAGTGTAGCTGGAAAAATAAGATAAACTTTTGAACACATCTGCTTGTCTTCAGGTCTGAAATAGCAGCTCACAAACCTGCCAGCTTTTTCCAAGTATGCTCATTGTTCTAATTAAAAACAAAACAAAACTTGTCTGTCTACAAACCTGTCTTGCCTGCATCCACAGATTATCACAGCTGCAGTAATACAACCCCAAAGAAAGGCTAGTGTGAGCATCCATGATGACTAGCCTAGCCTGCAAGAAGGCAGAGCATGGACCATATGCCCGACCTGGGTGTAGAGGAGATACATCTGGCCGTACAAGCAGGAGGAGAGAAGGCTGAGTCAATAGGCAAAACCACGACAGGATGAATATGCAGCATCTACCCCCAATGTCACTTAAAACTTCTCAATATTGCTTAAAGAAAAAACCAAAAAGTCATCCCAAAAGCTGCACTCTCTCAAAATGGTGAGGGAGGAGGAGCAACGTGGATTCCCACCCCACAGTGAGCAGCAATAGCCCTGGGAAGTAATGAAGGGTTTGTACGAAAGGTGGATGGAGTGGGGACCAGTTCCCATTGGGGGACTGTTGTGAGCAGCTGCCGAGCATCCCAGAGGGAGCAGGAGCAAGGAAACCTTTAGATCCGAATTGGTGGTTTCCCCTACTCTTAAAAAATGTATCTATGAGAGGGAGATATCTGTGATTTGCACACAGCAACCCGCTGAGCCACTGCTGCCATGGGGCGAGGACTCCTTCAAGAGGCGCACATCACTCTACAGACACAATCATCCTAGGACAGCCACACCTCCAGGCATGCTTGACTGCTCAATTTGACTCGACCCAGTGATATAAAGGGGAGAAAAGACACTAATAGATTTTGACTGAGACGCACCACTTAATCCTTTTTTCCCCATCAGTAAGCTCTCTTGCTTTCCCTTCCTAGCAGGCATTATGTAAATTGAGAGTCCCCTGAAGTGATATTTGCAACTGCAGGATCATACAAGAAAGGGCACAATGCTCCTTTGCCAATGCAACCCCCTGCCCCTGCTATTCTTTTTCAAATAATACTATACTCATGGTAAGTACTAAAAATATGTACTCTACCATCCAAGCACTTAATGTTCTTAAATGCCACTTTGTTCAGGGGAAATAGTCTTTGTTAAACATGAAATTCACTCGGAACAAAATTTATGTTTCAATATGATTGACTGTATTTTTATATATCTATATGTATTTATTTTTTCCAGCTGATTACATCAGCTAAATCTCTCTCTAAAATGCCATACAGCTAGAGCAAATACTTAAGGAAGGCTGTTGATAACTTATTGATGATGTTGGGTATCATCAACTGCTGGCTTATGTCTGAACTTTACAGCCACTTCCTGGGGCTTAAATGATGCACCGTGAAAGGGTCACCAGCAGAAGAGAAAAGCTTATATCACAGTGCTATCAGCATATGGGCTGTGATCACTACAAATAAATGGGTTAGCCAATTTTAGTTGAAGTAGCAACATATCAAATTAAGCGATATGACACTGAAGCCCTAAGTTTTCCATGGCAGAGAGAAACAAACATCCTCAGAGACCAAGGCTGACTTAGACAAACATTCCTCTAGGGCATTTGACAGTAGTTAAAGCTCATTGAAACTTGAACACTGGCTGTCTACCTGCTATAAAAAAGGTGTGATTTTCAGCAGCAATGAAAATGACCATCAGCAAGAGAGAGGTTTTTAAAATCCATACAGGGATCCACTTTCCTATAGCCTTTTTTCAGTGTTGAAAGCCACACCAAACACCCAGCCTGTTGTTTTATTCAGAAGCATTCTTCTTCCAAAGGCAGAATTGGTTTCTCTTTCGTAACTCTCCAAGTTGGTATTTTATTGCTATGAATTACTTGGGATTAGTAATGAAGTGTGGATCATAGTGTCCAGAGTCCTTCGCAGGGGGTGTCTGCTCTGCACTGTTATTTGATTCTCAAAAGCACTGTTCTCACTTTATTAAAAAATATTCATTGTAGCTTCTAATTTATACAGTCCCAAGTGACCTACTGAATATTCCCCCATTTTCTGGTATCTGCATTAATATTTGCTGCATAACTTCGGGCAAGTGCAGGCCCTATAGTCCTCCTGAAGTGAATGTGTATTGTTCTGATGTCCTTCTAGAAACTTCACGTACCAGGTGATTGATACATCAAATATTTAGTTTCCCTCTTTCATTGCCATATCCTGCAATCTCACGCAGTTCTCACCTCATCTTCCCCCACAATAAATGTGCTCATTGACATAAATGACTGTTTTGCTTGAGCACAACTTCAGTGTTTGGCCCTTAGCTTCTATGAGAGCAGCAGCGATGCCCCAGAGCAGATGCAATGTTCAGGTGCTTCCTCAGCTTATTTGAGGCATCCGTACAGAAAGAGTTTGACTGCATGACTCATGACTAAAGCTGTGTTTAAGGAAGGAAGGACAGAGGGAGGTCTGTCCAGCACAAGAAAATCTGCAGAATCATCATCATAACCCTCCTGCAAACTTACATTTCTCACTAATCCCATCTGGCCTGATCCAAAGGCCATTGGATTTTGGATTTGGACCAATGTGCAGGGGCCTTTGCCTGTCCAAATCCCATGTAGAATAAAATCTTGGCTCTCTTTATTGGCAGAGGATTTAGCAATAGGAAGAAGTTCAGTCCAAACCCTTTCTCCATGTATGGCTGTTCCAAGAGCTTCTAATTCACAAGGGCTCAGCCATGACCCAACATCCTCCCACTTCTACTGCAGGATCATCTGGCTTTCCATCAGCATGGCTCTAATAAGTAACTCACATGAGTAAGTCACTGAGTAGCTGAAGCAACATGTTAAAAAAGAGGATCTCCTCTCTGCTTTGATAGCCAGTTATTAACTAATCGGTATGGCAGTGCTGGGAAGGTTGTAGGTGGTTCTGTAATCCGTCATGCCAAAATGTGAAGAGCAGATAATTTTTATTTCATTATGCTCTTGTTCTGCACAGTCTTCAATATTGTCAGAGTGCTGTATGAACTTTAACCAATTAATGAAACATGAACTGCTTATTAGGTGACCCCAAAGGTCTCTCCCCTACAATCTGTGAATAACAAATCAAAATCAACGTGCTGCTGGTAAATGCATATGCATGAAATCTTTTAAGACATCATGGCTAAAATAGCTAATAATAAACCTCACAGCATTCTTATGAAAGCAAAACAGGAAGGGAAAAGAAGCCAGCAAAAATAAAACTTCTTCTGCAAAACACTGCCTAGGCAAGCTAGCATCAGCTAAGTGATCAATAGGTCACCATTATGTATGATATTTACATCTGATCTGCATTACTGCATTGCTGTGCTGAAATGTCCAACAAGGCTCATATCAGCTAGAAATTCCTTCATTAAAATCTGCCTTCATATAAAATTCACCTTGATTTATGAGTTTTCATTCAGTGTTCTACATTTGAATGTAACACTGCCAAACTTTCTACTGTGTTCACCTGCTGGTTGGAGAGCAGAGATATTTCAAGATGAAAACAAACTAAAGATGGTTGCAGAAGGCTTATTATTATCAAAGAATGGAAAATAATAGACTTGTGCATATGCTCAGCCTTCTGCTACCATCATGTCACTGTGTATTATCATTTTCTCTTACTGAAAAGTAGTCTACACACCACGTATTTCCTTAATTGTGGATTTATTAACTCTTACACACACACATACACACACTCCCCACAATGATTCATTTGCTTTCATTACCTAAAAATTGTTGGGGGTAGTTTTCTTGGTATCTGCTGAACAGAAACTTCTTTGGGTTTAGAATACAGAACTTCAGGTGTTTTCACTTTATTTCATACATACACATTTTAAATTCAGATGGGCCCATACCCAAGCTCAGTCCAACCCTCATTTTCCAGAAGGTGAATTTTAGCTCCTCCATCATTTGAACATTAATTGTGTAGCATCACAATAAAACCACACATGTTCCTTGAAGGCATGAAAAACTCCCTCCTGACCCTTAGAAAAATCTGCCAGTTATTCCTAAATATAAAGCTGGCTAATAACAAGTTCTGTAAGTAATTACACAGAACAGAGCACACAGAGCCTTCCTCTTACTGCACTAATGCTATATTCTTCAAGGGAACACTGAGGAGTGGGAAATTTGTAGTATAAAATGATACATTTTCAGGCAAGAGCTTAAGAAAGGAGGGCCAATAAAGAAGATGAACATAAGGAAATATTTAACAGGAATAGAGAAAAAGGGCTTCACTTGATAAATAGATTTTACCCTTTCTGTAAATCTCTTTGCCTCATTCACCACTCTGAAAGTGTATGACTTCGAATTCTTCTTGGCAAGTAGCCCCTTGCTCCTAAACGTTTAGTTTTGGTCTGTCCAATGACTGCAGAATTATGTTCTTGAACTCTTTCACTTCCTAGCATTCTAGAAATAAGCCCCATCTGCTCTATGTCCCCTTGTGTCCAACCCCCTTCTTCCCCCAGCCTAACTCATATAGCCCCAGTTAGTTAATGCCTTTTTTTAAATAAACTAGACTTTTCAAAACTTGATCTAATACCTAGGCTCTTTATGTCCCTCGAGAGAAGATCCTAACAGCTGCTCGCTGTTACTATACACTAGATCAAGTATTCAGAGACAGATTATCAAAGAGTTCAACTCCCTCCTGATACTACACTAAGTAATCTGTTGCTATTTTAAACTTTGCTTAGCTTTGTTATTACTTCTACTCCACTGCACCATTCAGCACAGACATACTGCATTTCATAATCCATTTACCCAATTGAGCAAAACTGTTCTGTGAACAACTTCATCCTTCTAAATTTTAATCATTCTTACTATTTAAGCATCATCTGATAAGATATGACAGCACAATATAAATCATGAAGAAAATGTTTACACAAAGCCAACCCTGTAAGTACCTGATTTTGGCCACAAAAATATATTTGTCTCTTTTCTTCACTGTTTGCTATGTAAGAAACAAGGGGATACTCTTGCTCATCTGTTTATTCCTGCAAGCTTTTCTCATCTGGGTCTTCGTATGGACTTTGCCACAACTGCTCACGTAACTGGAAGGATTACTCTCATAGTTTGAAGCTTCCAGGATCAGGTCCCAGTTCTTTACCTGTCTTAATAATTTATTACCTAACCTGTATATGCAGAGTGTGTAGAATAATATATCCTGTGAAACTTTGTTAAAAGCCTCTGAAAATCCCAGTATGTCTGCCACTTCCCTCCTATCTAGATCAATATTTATTTAATTTAAAAAAGGAATCCAATTTGCTCGACATGATTTACTTTCCACAAATCCATGCTGACTTGCATTATGATGCTGCACCCTTATTAAACTGTATGCAACTGTAGCCTTATGCTGCTAGGAAATGTATTTTTGAGACCGCTTTTATAGGCAGTGGGATCCTCTGAGGGACTGCAATGCCCAACACAAGGAATTCAGCACATGCTTATTGCCAAACTGGTCTGTTATTTTCCAGCTCAAACTGTTTTCTTTTAGAACACCAAAACCACATTGACTCTTTTCAAATGATTTGATGCAAGCTCTTAGTTCTGATGCGTGTTCCCATTGCAAATCATGGCCGTGTATCAGGAATTGTCCTGTGCCCAGCATTATAAAATCCCTACATAGAAACAGTCCCCAACACCCAGGGAGTTTAGACTATGGCAACGGTCCCACTGTTGATCTTATTGCTGGGTCTCAGTCAGAAGCTGGGCCAGATCAGCAGAAACAGACAATCAAAATGTCAACAGCACATGGCTATATGAAGGAGCAAGCAGCTGCAGGGTTTCCTTCTGGTTTGTGTTCATGTCCCAGATAATGCAACACGCTGTTCAAGTGACCTTAGGCAGGCTTTTCCTCATGGTGACTTCAAGCCCCTTCACCCATCCCACTGCTCACTCCTCTGAGCCCACACTTCACCTGGAGACCGATGCTCAAACACAACGATGCACTACTGTCTCAGCATATTGTCTCTTGCACCCTTAGTCCTACCCGCTCAGACAATGGGTGTTCTATTTAGCAAGCAGACATGCCAACAGAGTATGCCACTTCAACATTCATCTTCTCCTAAGGCTTCAACTCCCAGTTCTGCTGCTATCACTGAATTCTGCATGGATGCCTGGGGTAAGTTCTGTCCAGTACTGATAGAGGAGGCATAACCCTCTCTGTTTTCTCATTCTCTCCAATTTGGCAGTTCCCAAGGCATTTCCAGAATCTCATCCTCCCAATAAGTATTTTCCCAGCTATTTGTCTAATGAAGTTTCCATTTTTATTCCTCCTCCCCTCCGTTTCCTCTTACCATGCACTAACAATGCACTGAACTGAGCTCTTACTGATTTCTTAGAGGACAATTTGTATGCATATAACAGTCAGAATAGGCTGGAGTGTCTTGGTATGTACTTGCCAAACTGGCATTCATCAGGTCTGTGAAACGGAAAAAAATCTCATTGCAGTAATGGGACTTTGTAACCCCTTTGTGTCAGTATGGCTAAATGTCCCTTCAACCCCACATGTAATGCCAACAGCTGGGCACCAAACCACAAATCTACCCAATTCCAACCATGACATAAATACAGAATTTGTTCGGGTAGTATCAAGCTGCTTGTGGTATTTCTCATCAAGTTCCCTACCTTGAACTCCATAGGGGTGTACTTCTCGTTCTTGGGCGTTGTGTTGCCCTTGTAATGGAGATGGTTGGGAGTGGTTGGGTGGATAACGGTCGACTCCTGGGACTGCCTCTGACAGCGCTGGCAGTACACGTAAATCACAAACGTTAAGAGGCTAGAGCCGAAGAAACAGGAGACCCCAGTGGCAATCAGATGGATGAGACTAAAACCTGCAAGGGAAATGACAATAGAAGCTATTTTTAAAGAAGCCTTTTTCCCTCTCCCGACAAGACCACAGGTGCAAATCAGAGCTATGACATCTCGGGATCAACATTAATAAGCTGTTGAAGCCAGAGTCTTACGTTCTAACATAAACTGACATAATCTCCCTGCAAATCAGTCTCCCCACTGCAGCTCTGCCTTGTGCAGTTTAACAGGTTCATGCATTGTTTTCTCAAAGCTCCCTCCCTGTCTCTCCTCTCTCCCCTCTATTGATATTGAAACTAAACATTATGTTAAGCTGACAGCTAAAGAAATGAGCCGTACAAACAATGCACATTAATGGATTCCAAAGCATGTGCGTGTCATGGAAATAAGGGGATAAAAATGCTCAGTGTTTCTCTGAAGGGGAAGGAAGGGAGAGGAAAGCCCTTTTTTGTCGGCTGCCCAAAATGCCTGTGGGACTGTGTGTGGGGTGGGGGAGATACACATTCCTCCCCCATGTAATCCAAGTGTGCTCAGCATTCTTGCTTATTCACGGGGCGGCATTGCCTTGGCCATGTCTGCGCTGCCTCTGAGGTGTATTTGTACAGCTACCAGTGAAACAGGGGTCCTCAGGGGAATGGGAGGAAAAAGGTGGAAAGGTGGTGGAAAAAGGTGGAAAAAGGAAAGGGGGGAACTGCTTGAAAAACACTCCTTTGTTGGCTTTCTCCACAAATTGAAAAGATAGGAAGCCAGCTGCAGGCAGGTGCTGGTAGGGTAGCTTCAGTGCAAATATTTCAAAAAGAAAAGCTCTTGGACTATAAAAGCCTCCTACAGAGATCTCTCCACGTGGGATTGCAGCAGCACCCTCCAAGCCCAGCACTGACCTCTGGAAGGAGCTGTAGTTGTGCGTCCCATGCACTGGGAGGTACTTACGACTGGGGTGAGGGGCTGGGGGAGGGAAGACAAAGTCAAGTGGTACTCCTCCTTCCTCCCTCACCTCAGGGACTCTTAA
Organism: Gorsachius magnificus; assembly: GCA_034008185.1. Lineage (NCBI taxonomy): Eukaryota > Metazoa > Chordata > Aves > Pelecaniformes > Ardeidae > Gorsachius > Gorsachius magnificus. The sequence goes on along the minus strand of CM067085.1, from coordinate 13,226,157 downwards.
ACCCCATGGTAAAACCAGCCACCAACAGATCTCCACTGACAACGGAACAAACAGGAGCGACCTTTACAGCCACCAAGTTAATGAAGCAACCAGAAGCAATCTTTATGACCCTATTGTCTTTTGCTATGCGCAGGGGGCGCTCTACAGAAAAAGAATCAGCGATGATAACTCCAAATGCTACTGCCTTTCCTCTGCCTTTGCTCTGTCATCTTTCAAAGAAGAGTAACAGGGGGCCTAGTGCCTGGGGGGGGACGACCCCGACTGCTTCCCCCAGGGCAGCTGTCCCAAGGGACACCACATCGGCTCCGTGGCGACTGCAGCGGTAAAATTCCCATAACACTTAAAAAGCCGATTCATTTGGACAGACTGCTGTGTTGACTTGACTGTGTGCAGAGAAATGGAAGGGACTACTCAGAGTGGCTTTAAACGAGGTTCATTCTTAGTCTGATCACGGCGTGCATTTTTTGGTGCCATCTTACATTTTAACTGATATGCTTTTCAAATAGAGAATTCTGCCCATTAGTCTACTGCTCTCCTCTAATCTTTAGTTAAAAAATATCCTCCTGAGTTTAAAAAGAACAAAACCAATAGAGTTCTACAGCAAAGTAATGCACTTCAATCATAATTACAGTAAGGAACATACAGAATTTATTAGACTGACAAGCTACATTTATTTTTTAAACCATACTATAAAATTCTATTGCAAGATTAACACTTTCTATTGTGTTTTGGATGATGGTCCAAAAAAACAGCAGAAAGATGATAATTTCGTACTAAATGTTACAAGACTTTTCCAAAAAGACATTTCCTTTCTAAAAAACCTCTGCCTGCTTTACATCACTCATGAGAGGTAAAACACAGAACATGCAACCGTCTTCGGTGAAGCCACATGATACTCTGCCACATCCCCCTCCTGCCCAGCTTTGCTTATCTTACAGTGAATGTTTCATTTCACTGCTCCATTTACCAATTCACTACAGTAGGAAATACTTTCTAAAACATAAAGCTCTCTTACATTTCCCTCTCACCTTTGATAGACCCATCTGATTTTTCAGGTGACTTTTAGCCACATCTTAAGGACAAAGCAAATTATTTTGTTTGCAGCATGTGAGTCCCCAGGGGGGGAGCTTTCTGGTTCATCACTCTGAAAATATAGATTTTCTGAGCCGCATCAAACAGAATTTCTATTGATTAGCTTCTTTGCCAAATATCGTAGAACATTAAGTAATAAATAATATTAGCTATGGCAAAATGTAGATTGCAACAGCAAATGCAGTGCTGGTGGTAAAAGAAGGAAATGTGGATACAGTGCACAACAGCAGAGTGCAAGCCGTAGCAAGGAGTCCTGGAACTGAAGCAGATACGTTGCACCCTCTGAGGGAGAAGGAGTGACGCAGAAAGCCAACTGGTACATTGCAGGTGCTGAAATCTTAATTCCATTGATTGCCCCACGGTCACAAACCGAGAGGCCACATTTACGTGCCACAGGTGGCATACCTTTTTTTGCCATGATCTCCACAGGGAGAAGAGATTTTGGCAGCCTGCAGATCATCTAGATTTCAGGAAAGCAGGGACGTGATGCTAGCAGGAGCTGACATGGTCATTAGCGTGAAACTAGCATTTTAAAATGTCGAAGGAACCTGCCATTTTCTTCAGTCTGCATTTTTATCATAGGGGCTCCTAGGGCAATGGAAAAGTGACACTAATGACTGAATCTTTCTAAGTTACATGCAGAAAGGAGACACAACTTCTGTGAGAGGTGAGGACTTGAATGAAAGGAAGTGCTTGGAGGACAAGTATAAACCCTAATCTCATCCTATATCAGCAAAGGATGTGTCTAAGAGGCCCTGTTCACTGAAATCTTTATAGGTTATTTAAAAACACCTGCCTCCAAACAGCTGGAGGCTTACAGTGGTGGAATGAGGAATATCCCTTCCTTTCTCCTCAACCATTTACCCTGTGGATACAGAGAGACAAGCAATGTGCTCCTTGGTAATTAACGACCCTCAGTGACCAACCCAAACCCTGAAATAAATAAAAACCTTGGAACTGACAAGTGGACATGCGATACATTCCTCCAGTCTGACTCAGACAGCAAGACTCCAGTGGAATTAAGGCTATCAGTGGGATATGAGCTGTATAGATTAATGGTTTGGTTGATACTGCACAGGGAGAAAAGAAGCCAGGTTAAGATAAAAATAAGATATATAGTTAGTGGTACCCTACCTCCACAGTTCGTGCTCTCATCAATGCTGGAGGCTGGCAGGATCACTAAACAAAGAGAAGAAGATTGGAGAAAGTTGTCATTTTGCCATCACTTTCATTCTTTAAGTAATTAAACCCCCTGTGCTCCAGACATGAAAAGCTGCTCACATGTTCTGCAGCAAGCTGAGAGTCTCTCTAAATTGAATGATAAGCTCAGAGTGTGAAACACATGCAACAAAACCTGTCCAAAGGCCCAACAATTCCAGTACTGTTACCTGATCACTGTTCAGCTTCTTCAATTTAGGGGAAAGATGACAGCTGAGAAAACTGTGAAAAAGAAGAGTACCATTGCCTAGAGATGCCAGATTTTTAAGTCAGGACACCGTAATCCAGAAAAGAACGTATGGAAAGGGCTTATTCTGTCTAGACCCACATCAAATATTTGCCTGAGAGATTCAATTTCCACAAAATACAGGGTGGAAAGTGTTGATGACCATCTGTCCATCAACGCCGGTGCTCTGTTAGACCCTTGATTAATCTCTCCACTTCACATGCTAATTTTCTCCATCTGCCTCACCTTATTTCTTTGCTCTTTTTGGGATGCTTCTTTTGATACCTGAACTCAAGGACCTTCTGTTGCCCGTATCCACACTGAGAACAGAGATAATTTTTATACCCAGCTTGAGATGAACTATGCAATGTTAAAAGCTTCAATTCAGGTGAAGCAGGACTAGCTATTTATTACAGATCTAGGTAATTCTGTTTTAAAGAAAAGCCAAGATGCCTTAAAGGAATGCCAGTTATCCTGTGCCTGCAACAAGGGAGATTTTAACGTGTATGTTTGCTTGTTTTTCTAGAAGCATCCAAACCCAGTTTAGAGTAGGGAAGATCTCAGCCCAGCTTGACAGTCAGGGCACAAGCTGCTCTCCTGAGTTGGCCCACCCTCTCCCTCCTCCATGACGTTGTACATACCAGGAATTTCATTATACAGGCAATCTTGGTACTGTGTGCTGTTTCCGACACACTGAGAAGAGTCTGGGCTGTGTACCTCGCAGTAACGGCTGCGGTACTGGATGCCCTCTTCATTACACAGGCTCCACTCTGACCACTGTGACCAACCACCTGAAATCCAAGATCAGAAAAACACCCAGACAACGTCACCAAGAAGGAAAGGGATCCCTTGTACATACCAAACTTCTCCCATGCTGAAGGATGTCTAAATCCTGGCCTGGGCCTCTCTCACACATCTAAACCAGGGGCCTTTGGTGGATTTAGTTTTCTCAATACAAATAATGATGCAAACATCATACCCTACTTGTCAGGTTGTAGTTTTCTTAATATAGACTGAACCAACCCTTGGTGGAGCACCGCACAGTATGGAGTTGTCTTAAAAGCTCCCGTATCAGCTCTTTGGTTAAAGACGTACAAGGAGCTGGATGGGGCAATGTCGCAACAGGACCTCCAAGTTTTGAGGTGGCCTCCCAGGGATACCCTGGGTAGCTAGCAAAAGTTACAGCAGTTAGAGAGTTTTGCTGATGTTCCTAAGCAGGAGTCAGCCTGTACTGGATCAGAAACACACAAAGGCGGTTCAAAACCAGCACAGCTCTAAATCCTGTCCTCTGAGTTGTAGCACATGCCTGTCTGTGTAAGAAAAAGGAAGGATTGTCCCTTCAGCAACTGTACAGATTGATGATTCATGACTCCTTTTATTTGTCTTGTAAGCTTCCACATTGAAGAATGAAACTCCTGCTTTTTCGATTACTTTACATGGATCAGCTGTTAACAGGATTTTGCCTGTCCGGCACCAGAATGCCAGAGCATGGGCTAGTGAACAGGTAAAGAGCAAGGTGATGCACTGCAGTTGAACACTGGGGTGTCTCCTTTTTCCCTGGCTCAATAGCTATTTACTGAATGGACAGAAAAGCATCTAACCGGTGGTGCTTCTGATTTATTTTTTAAACATTTTGCAGATGTGCCTTGCTCACACCACCACCCAAGCCAGGTGGAGCACGGACAAGAACTGGCTACCTTCACATGGGTGCGTGTTGCAAAGGGCCTCCTCAGTGTGCAGACCAATGCAGATATCCTCTCCGCTAGATGGAGCTGGATTGGTGCAAGTCCGCGTGCGCTGGTAGTGTCCTCCTCCACAGGTTGCTGAGCAGTGAGACCAAGGAGTCCAGCAAGACCATGAGCCTTTCACTGAAGGACATTGAAAAGCAAGGAGAGAGAGGTAGAAGTCATTGGTTAATCTCCTCACTGTGACAAAGCTGGAGAACCCCAACATCTCACCTTCCAGATCCACCCTGCCCAGACTAGCTAGCACTTTCTTGTACCCCAGGACTTTTGGGCCTGACAACAAGAACTTCATATCAAGAGAGGGTACGAATGTGCTGCACTCTGCAGATGCAGAATGAAGTCTATTCACAAAAAGATTCTGCATCATAAAGTGCCAAAATAGAAATTATTCTTTAGGGTAGTCACTGAAACAGTCTGTTCTATTCTATACTATGCTATGCTATGCTATTATTCTACACCTTTTTATAAAACAGCATTGTCATTATTATATTGTTGCCTGATGCTTCACCTATAGCAACAGCAGATTTATTTAAGAAAACAGTGCTGTACAACCTAAGTGGAGCTTATATGGCACCTTTCTTTCAGGGTTCCGAGTCCTCTAGTTCCAACCTTCAGGGAACAGAAACTCAGAGGCTTTATCTGAGCTCAGCCCCATAACATGTTAACAGTAAAATTAAGGAGGGACTTAAGATCCCTGATTCCCACCCCCCCTTGCCAGGCTGCTAGACTGTGTGATTTGCAGGTCCACATGCCATTATTTCAGAATATAATAACCTGATGACTTAGTGCAAGATAAACCCAGGGTTTGTGTATATACATTGAGTGAGGCAGGAAGGAGGGAGACACAGAGAAATAGTAATCATGCACTCAGAACAGATTGTAAAACATCATAGTGTCCAAGGGGAGAAAACAGCACAGAAGAAGGGCACAGACATTAGTGAAAAGCCACTGAGAGCTTCCAAAATAGTACTAATAGCTGCCTTTATAGTGCTAGAGTTATTTTCTTTTTATAGGCCATAGAGTGCAATATTTGACACTCCTGCTACGCTCTTGCTGCATATTCTGATCATATTTTCCTATCTGCATTGGAATTTTATCTTTGTATTGAATTTTAGAGTCATAATAATACTACTAGAATGCGGCATTTTCAAGTGTAGGCCACAAACTATATCACCAGAGGTAGATAATTGCTTGAACTGCAAAGAGGCAAGGCAATTTGTGTAAGAACACTTAAATTTAGTTTAGATAGTTATTACAGAGCAAGGAGGATAAGTGAGAGAGAATACAGTAGTCAATGGTCTATTATTACTATTCTGGACCAGGAGTGCAACATAAACATGAGGACAAACTCGAAAACCAGGAAACCAGGCAAGAATACTCCCTGCTGGCTGTGCAGGAAATGGTAACTGATGTCAAGAGTAGATGCCCATCGCAAGAACAATACGTAAGCAGGAGAGGGGGAAGAAACAAGTGTTCACAAGAAGAACCACCACATCAAGCATCTCTACACAGTATTAAGCCACATTTATTAAGCCTGTCTCCTCATCATGGTGCAGAATGCACAGCAATGCCCTCCACTGGATGGAGCATCAAACCTTCCTGAAGCAAAAAATTGCTTGACAAGCCACAATACTACTTCCTCTAGAGGATGCAGCCATGTAGCCCTCTGAGCCTAGGTGAAACATAAGTCATAGCACTAAAGATGACATACATGGGTCATTACAATAGCTTTAAAAAAAAAAAATCAAGAAAAAAATCCCCCAAATTAATTAAAAAAAAAAAAAAAAAGCAGCTTGGAAATACTGATATCTTTTTTTTGTGGCTCTACCATTAAGATGGGGAAGAACACCTCTGAATTTCATGCAGGAAGATGATCATGGTTACCTGGGCAGGGATGTGGGTTGCAGTCTTGGTACTCCATCGCTGACCCCACGCAGGGCAAGCCACCATTTTTAGGTTCAGGGTTTGTGCATGTTCTCTTCCTGATCCTAAAGCCCAACTCACAGTCCCTGGAACAGGAAGACCAGGCCCCCCAAAAGGACCAGCCCCCATTGATAATCCGTGCAGAGGTCTTACCAGTCTTGAGGAGGTCATCAACAAGAGCTTCAAGGAAAACAAACAAGACACCACATAATCACAAATTAGTCAGTTGTTGGGCTTTTAAAAAGGGCTTCAGCTCATGAATAGAAACAGGATTTATGTGCCCTGGGGAAGAGTTTCTGTTGAAAGCCCTTAGCAAGAGTTTTGTTCCACAGGGCTACAGCTAAGCTAGACACAAAATGAAATCTGCACACACACAAACTGAGTCTACTGATATCCTTGATAAATGACCTTTCTGGGCAGCAAATCGTGGCAGTTGAGGCTGGGCCCTCAGGACACTGCCTTGCATCACAACAGTAGCGAAGGGAATAACGCCAGAGGCAGTGCACAAGGGGACCTCCAGAGAAAAGAAGAGTAAAGACATGCTGTCGGGTAGAATGGCTCTTCTTCTCTACACCCTCATTAGTCGCCTGTTCTCTTTGGGGCGGCCTGGCAGTAGGAAAAACAAATCTATACACTGCCATAAGCACAGAGCTCACAACTGTGTTGAATTCTAAGTCACGGGCCTCTCTCCACCCCTGCCGTTTTTCAGTGATACTGGGCATACATGTCGAGATTTATGCAGACACAATCAGGTTCTGGTTGTTCTGAGAGGATCCCCCTTCCACCACCAAATCTAGGCTTGCCCTATGGTTTCCCAGAGCTGGCAAGACGTACAGTCAGTATCACACACTGCTGAGCCATCATTGGGGCAGAATCGACTCTCGGTCTTCTTCCTCCCAAACTGCAGCTCATGGGGATCGGATAGCTGGGCACGACATGTGTAGCGGAAGCGCTGCTCCTGGCGGGCACCATTCTGGGTGATGTTGACAGGCATCCAAGGGGTCCAGGGTGTGTTCCTGCGCACCTCCGGGCAGCTCTCTGGGTTGCAGGTCTTATATTCCTGCCAAGAAGGAAACCCACTCTCTCCTTACTTATTGAACAGCAGCAGCCTAACTGCTAGAGATTTGTTTACACCCCTGAAAATAAGAGGGTAGGTACCTTCTGCATCTAAAACAATCTCCATCCACCTTACCTGACCTTACAGACATAAGCCAGTGCCACACAAAATGTGGTGACTATGGAGGCAGTGGTGTTGCATAGCTTCAGGTGGACCTCAAGGGTGAACTATATTTGCCATTTTTATGTCTCCCTCAGGTTTGCGTTTCTTTGCTGACTCAAAGTCCTGTGGGGCTTTGAAAGCTTGGTACATTATGGGCAAGAGAATAATTCAGGCAATAGATAATAATAACAGCAAATAAGTTTTCTGCTGTGACCTGAGATGCTGCTCTTAGGTCAGCCTAGAGGAGCCCCATGAGGACAAAATGTCAGTAAGGTTTATTCCTGGAAAAGTTTATTGTTTTATTTTTAAGATGGGTTTAGATTATCTCTTTTTTACAGCTATTTTTGTTTGGTTGGCTTTTTGAACTGTCTAGTGAGGGCTATGAACCCTTTGCCATTCTTGGTGTAGAGCATCCATTGAGTACAGACAACATTCTGGTTGGATGAGGATGGGGGTGATTTGGGGTCTTTACAATTCTTGCTGCTAGTGAAAGGAATTCCAGTGACAAACATTGCATTCTTGTTTAAAAATAAATAAGTAAACCAGTCTTTTCTGGCAGAGGGAAAGAAATGTAATGCTTCAGGACTTTATGATTCTAGAGTAAATGCCAAACAGCTTGTGAACAGATGGGAGGTTCCAGATCAAATCTGCTTACACTGAAAGAAAAGCCTTCATAAAACTAATTAAAACAGCTGCATGAAACAACTGCCAGAATAGGAAAGGGACAATAAAGAGAGAAAATGGGTAGCCATTGCCTCTCTGATGGGTTAACTAGATGTTTGACCTGTTGTTTACTGAAGTATGACAGTGAGACTCATTTCTGATGCATGTAGGGCCTCTTTGACTCAGTAGGATCATCCTTGGGAGTGGGGCAGAAGAAAAATAATGGATAGTGCTTTCAGGTAAAGGACTTGCTACCTAAGCTTACAGAGGCCTAAAGGAAGTCCTCTGTATACCAGTCTGTCCTCATCTGCGCGTGCGTGTGTGCACAAACCCTCTCTGACACACACCCTCACACCAACTGCATTGACTTTGGGAATCTACCACCTCTCTGCTTCCCAGTTCACTTCACCATCCACTCCAGAAAAAGCTGAGGATATAATTTTCTTTTAGCTTGAGAAATAAAACCAAGATGGAGAGAGGAGTTAAATACCAAGACCCTAGATACTAGACATCAATAGGAGCCCCTTACGCAACGTCAATAAAAAATACGTACCACAGCACAGCCTGGACACGTATTTCCATTTTCACAGGACCTCTGCCTTGAATGAATCCCTCCACCGCAATTCACACTACATTTATTCCAAGGACCCCATGAAGACCAAAAAATCGGTAATGGACATGGACTGTTCTCATTACAGAATCTGAAAGAAGAAAGTGCATTGCTCAAAAAACATCCATGTCAGCACATCTGAGGGACAAAACAGTGATGGATACAAGACTGCACGCTGCATTTAGGTGCAATTCATGCATGCACAGAAAGCCAGCAGAAGGCTGACACAACAGTCAGATTAGCAATATTCCTGTTCATGGTGGAGAACTGTACTCTTTGTACAGAATGCGGAGTGGTTAACCAGGCTGAGCTCACCGAGACAGTCGGAATAAATGGTTAAGATCAGGTTTTTCAAAGACCTCTAAGCTCATAACTTTTATGCACTGAATTCCCAAAAGTGCTCATAAACTGAAGCCCATGTGTCATAGAGAGAGTGGATGGTAAATATTTTCAATGGGATGACTAATGGGAGGTCACCTCAACAGTGATCTGTCACCAATGGCAGGTGCTAAACACTTGACAAACTTCTCTTCACATGATCTGGCCCTTACTGCTGCTTGGACCCTAAAAAACTAGTGTTTGCAGTTGGAGCTGAACTAGATGCCATATGCACCTAAAAGCAGGCCCTAAATTAATGTTATTTCATGTTCCCTTTTCAAAAGGTAACTTAAATTTTTTTCAGCTTTTTAATCAATATTGTTCTCAAATTGAATCACACAGCACTGCAGTTGACTCAGATGTAGTATTTAAAACCCAAAAAAGACCACTCTGAATGGCCACAAATCAAACCAAACATTAAAATGTCCTGAATCAAGGAAGTTAAATGAATTGCCCTTTGTATTCTGAGAAATGCAGAGAGATCTGTCTTAAGTGACCACTCAAGGGACGTGCAACAGCCTACTGCCAAGCAGAGGTGGCCTTTAATGAAATGTCAAATCTGGAAACTAAATTGGGATGCCCTGAAGCATGTGTTTAATGAGGGGCTGGGCTTGAAGAAGCATAATCTTGCAGATGGCTCTGTAGGTTCAAAAAGTATTGTCTTTTAGTGATTTTGCATGAAATTTGCTTAGCTTGGGGGGGGGGGGGGGAGGAAAAAGATGTTTTTCTGATGTAAAGCCCTGCAAAAGCTCAGCCCTGAATCTGTGAGTTAAACTATATTCTGTCTCGAACTTCTTTTAGTGCATCAGCATAATTAATACAGACTTAGGAATGGTGCAACTGGCAATGAAAGCTGCACATATTTAACTGCCTCCTCAGGGATGGATCAGAGCAGTGCAACTGGATCTATGAACTCTATACTGCTAACAGCAGGCACAGCTTCTCCTTTTGCTGAGGAGGCTGGCCCTCTGATGGGGGTACAGGAATGCCTCTGAACATCTGAAGGGTCCTGCCTGAGAGGGAAGGCAGCTCTGAAGTCCCTGATGGTCACAGGCTCATTGAAAAAGAGTGGCCATGCAAGTGAGCAACCTCATCCCTCCCAGGCTCTGGAATTCCTTCCGCTTTGTGCATTTTGTGCAGACAAACAGCCTTAATTATTCGCTTTCATAGAAGAGCCACCACTTCCAGCTGCCAACATTATAACCACAGAAGTGAACACCCAGCAACATGAACATCTCTTACCTTTCTTCCCTGCTCTGTCCAACGCAGACCCTACCCCCATACCGTGGAGCAGGGTTGCTGCAGGATCGCTGGCGGACTTGGAAGCCTATCCCGCAGGAAGTGCTACACGGAGCCCAGGAAGACCAGGGTGTCCAAGCGCCATTTCTAACAAAGGGGGTGAGAGAGAACAGGTTACCTACTGATCTGCCCACATCATGCCGTGCTTGACAACAAAACACATAAGGCTCTAACGGGGGAATCATTGAACTCATTGGAGAAGAGATTATTCATTCCAATAAGACTTTACATCAGCAGAGACCTAGAAAAGGGAGTTTCAAAAGTGCTTAGCATTGGCCTAACTTTCCTCCCATTGAAGTCTCTAAGAACTGGAAAGGAAAAGAATGAAGCCAATACCGAATGGTTTTGAAAATGCCTCCTAGGATTTGCTGGGCAACAGTGTGGTTGCTATAACTCTCACTGACTATTCCCCCATCTTCTCCTCCACATCTCATAACCTACCTTTTCTGAGCCAATGGCTGATCCCAAAGTTATATCTCCTGGACTCTTCTGCACAAACAGTGCAGGTTTTGAGGCTCCCCAATGCTAGTTGTGCCAAAGGATGTAAAAAACCTGACCCTCTGCTAATTCAGTAGGTACTGATGCTTTAAATCTCTTACAGCATTACTACTGCCAGCTTCCATGGTTTTACCACAACCCTCATAATATTTGGTGCTTTCCTAAAGCCTTCAGCATTGAATCCTATTAAGTGGAAATCTCAAATTTCATTAAAAGTAACAATAATTGCTTCTAGCTTTCATGGCCACCTGCAGACGTCACTGTAGTGTGACCTTAAATCTGTAGAATCCAGAAGGCAATTAAGAGCTCAGAGGCAGGATCGGAGTTTCACGGTTTAATGAGTGATCACATCTCTGCTGAGCAGTGGTACCTTAGCCTGAAGCAAATGTGATGTAAAACCCCCTAGTTCACACCTCAGTGGCAGAGATGATGTTCTGTGCCTCACTCCTGCGACAGGCTGAGCACGTGCAGGTGGCCGGCTCCTGCGACACGGCTGCCATGCTGTAACTCAAGCGTGTGCTTACACAGAAGCCAACATCGCAATCTTTAAAATCTTGCATTTATTAAAGCTCGCCTTCCTCTGATTTGGCAGCACTAGTGAACCTTGGAGCAGGAGAGGAGGAACTGTATCTCATCTCTTCTGTGCTGCAGGTTTCATTTTGTATGGAGCCAGTGGCAATGCTCTGTCTTACAGAACTGCCTAATCTTGACACTTCACTGCCTTAAGCCAAAAAATCTCATTTGTTTTGTTTTTTTGTTTTTTTTTTTTTTTCTTTTTTGGTAAAGAAAAACCTTGCTAAAAAGCCTAGTCAAAAAAACAACTCAGGTGCTCTCTGGTTCTTGAAAGCTAAGCTTGAAAACAGATGTTAATTTTCAAAGCATTTACTGAACTAATAACACTGCTGGCAAGAAATATTTTCTGGCATAGCACCAATCAGGGCAGAGGATGAAAGTTAAAACCCACATTGCCCTTCACAGTTTTTGTATTTGTTATCAACTCTTGCCTGTTCTTGGCAGCTTTATCTCAGAACCGTGTTAGATATTTTTCCCCTCCTCCTCTTGTTCTCTCATCCCCCTCCTTCCTTCTCTTCCTCTCTCCCACCCCAAACAAGGTCAAAGAACAAGTAATTCATATAAAAATCCTATGATTCCATCTTATTCTGCCATGTTCTAACCCACCTACTACTCCCCACTCCTTAACCTGAAAGAAAGTTTATATGTAAAATCAGAAAAAGAAAAAATCAAATGGAAGGTTGCTGTTATTGCAGCAAAAGTGGGAAAGTAATTTCTACTAAAAATTCCTCAAACCCCCAACAATTCTCAGCATCTATTTGCATTTCAGGATTTTTAACAGAAATAAAGACACCTTTCATTTTCAGATCTCCAGCTTTCTAACAGAACTCATCCGTAAGCACCCTGCCCCCTCTTTGCAAAAAAGAAATCTCAATGCCATATGAAGTCAATTAAAGGAAATTTGAGGGCTGAGGCGGATTTAGGATGACCAGATGTCCCTATTTTTCAAACCATGCTGTTTTCCTGTGTCTTAAGAGTGAATAATCTATTTTTCATCCCCTTCTTAGAAGCTGTTCCTGCCTCTTTTGCCATCAGAGCAGTGCTGAGAAACCCATCCCACTGGCATGCTTTCCATTTGCCACTGACATAAAAAGCCTGCCTGGGAAGGCTCTGCTCAGCCCATGGTGGCAGCAGAGGGGCAGGAATGACTGCACGCCTTTTGGGCAGCACAGCCCGCAACTGGAAGGAGAGATGCCAGTTCAAACATGAGTATTGCTGAATTTTTAGTGCCAAGACCAGCACTGACCTCCAGGGACGAGTCAAGAGACAGCTGTCCTTAACGGAATGAACGTTTGTGGAGAAGATAAAGTAGATAAAAACTGTATTGACCCAATATTTACCAAAATACTGGCTGGCCCCACCCTGGTTAAGTAGTGCTAACACTATTGCATCGTCTTTCCTTGAGTCATGATATGATGCAGTCTGAGGGTGGTGGGGTAATGTGGACACAAACACTGTGTCTATGTTTGGACACCCAACCAGAGGACATTTAGCTTCCATACTGCTCAAGCATGAGCTTCAGGCTTTGCTGAAAAGGCAGCACTTCTACACAAGCTGAGCTACCTGCATTGTTTAAGTGCTGTCCCCGGCAGGCATGCCTCCTAAGCGCCGCTCGCTGCGAGACGATGACCTGTTGCTTTCACCGAACCAGCGTGCTGCAGACAGTTAGCAGACTCACAGAACAAGGCAAACAAGCCTTGCTCGGAGCTACAAGCGTTGGTCTGAAGGAACTCTGCTTGCTTTTGGCAACACAACTTCGGAATCCAAACTCCAAAAAATGATGAGCTTACTTGATTTTTTTAGCTTATTGCTGTTCAAGTTGACTAACAACTACCTCTGCCTTACTCACCTCCTCCTGATGGGTCATCGCTCACTGTACAGTTGAGTGAAACCGAGACATGGCATTGTGAAGGTTAATGTGTACTTTGGGGTGCTCATCTTCCAAGAGCCCTGGCTGAAGGCCCGTCTCTCGGAGCCCTTGGGCTCCTTCATTTTTCACTGACTTCAAGCTGGACCACACATACCTCAGTTTGGCTGGGATACAATAACACGGTCACAGAAACACAAGGAGTTAAGCTGTGGACAGGCACAACTCTTGTTGCCTTCCCAAAAAGCACAAAGATGCTGAGGTACCTTGAGCAGTTTGCGACCTCGATCCTGGCCCCTTCACAGCCGCGACCTCCGCAGCGAGGACGAGGGCTGTCACATGAACGTGACCTACACATGCAGGAGCCTGTGCTGTCCCCATCTGAATGCTCACACAGTTGCCATGGGGACCAAGGCCCCAGTCTTCCATTTGTTGTCAGGTTTTTCACCTAATTTTAAAATAAAAAAGGTCATTAATAGCAAGTTTACATTTCTGAAGACAGCCCCACAATAGAAATGCCAAACAAAGCTGCTGGAGGGATTAGGATGCAGCTTAGATGGGAGCTGTCTGTGCTTGCGAGCAGGCTTCAAAACAGGGTTGTTTTCAGACAATGCCGCTTCAATATTTACCCTCCAAATTCCACCCCGCATACCTAACGTGTGCGCACAGGCACCCGAGCCGACCCAGCCGGCACCACACCAGGCACAAGCATCCATCTGCCACACCACAAAACCACCGTGCTCCCTCGTCCCACACGGCACAGCTTCAGCCTTGCAAGCAACGCAACGGCCGGTGCTGACTGTCCGCACTCCATGACGCTTCTGCCTCTACAGCACTTGGGGCTGCTCCTTTTCCCAGTCAGCATTCGTATAAGCACAGTGACCACCTGAGACCAGGGCCTCGCTGAGCTTGGCCCCCAGGGCCTTGTTGAGTTTGGCCATGTCCAAACACACCGTAACAACCGGTTCCCTTTCTGAACACAGCCATAGCCTCAATGGCTAAGCTGGGTGAAGGGTAGAAAATGAAGGAGATGGTGGTGACTAGAATTAATGCTAGGATCACGTAGTGGGCTAAAGAGCAAGAATTCATCTCAAGGCAATTTATAGATCAGGCCACACTGCTGTCTGTTTCCTCTGCCCTTTGCTTCATGCCTGTACAGCCCCAAACAGGCTGGGGCTTGATCTTCCTGGGCAATGAGACAAAGTAAAAATATGGCAGTTCTGGCAGAGCAAAAGCATGAGAAACAGAACTATTTCAACCCACCACTGGCGAAGACCTTCCAGAAGATAGGGTGTCAGAGCCTGCTCTCCTGTGCCTTGTTTTAACCAGCGCTGCTAGGTCCCCTGCAGCAAGGCTGACTTGAGAAGATGAGTGCTGCCTGCTCCTCCCAGGATCACTCCCAGGCCACTGCTGCCTTCTCATGCCCACTCCACCGCTGCCGCTGGCACCACCTCTGACAGCAGAATCCAGCAGCTCCTGGACCGTGTCTGGGAGGCTGCCCAGAACACCCCTGCCCTGGCTTCCCCTCTGCTCCTGACTTCAGAAACACAAGGCAGAAAGACATCCAGGATGGCCCTGCCTAGGTACAGCCACGTCCTCGCTACAGGGCAGCACCATGATGCTCTCTCCCCTGGCAGCCCTGGGGCAGCACCAATGGGGCTCCAGTAAGCGGCTCCTCCCCACTGGTGTCACCCATGGCGGGGTGGGATGCTCAGCAGCTTTGGTAAAACCGCTGACAAAGGCAATTCTGGATTTGGCCTTGATGTCGCACACAGCCAAGGGTGAAGAAAGGAAGAGGCCGGGGCCCTGGCTAACAACCCTGGCCCCAAATCTGAGCCAGCGACCACTGACAAACCCCACCTCCGCCATGCTTCACTGAGCTATGCAGTCAGCAGGATCTGTCCCCTGGGCCGCCCCGAGGGGAAATAATTTCTCTTGCTCTACAGACAGGGAAACCGAGGCACGGAGAGGCTAGGAGCCCGCTCAGGAGCCATGCAGGGAGCCAACCACAGGCACAGGGATAGTGCTTTCAAACATGCTTTTTCAAACATTTCAAAGATGCTGCTCTCTGCTTATTCTCGAAATCTGGCACTGTGGTAAACACTCACGATGCACCTCTGGTGGGCTGTCATCTTCCCCTCTCACCCATCTACAGCGGCACCAAAAATATGCAGCAGTGGCATGGAAGTAATTTAGATCTGTTACTGCACTCATCAGGCTGTAGTTGGGGGGTTTCAAGCATCTGTTACAAACCTTTGTTTGCAATAGATTATCATGTCGTTATAAAAATTTGCTCTGGGCTGCAGGTTACAAGGCAAGATGCCCAGAGAAGAGAACACTGAGTTTTGTTGTTGTTGAATTTGTTGTTTTAAACATGCATGCAGTCAAAAATCAATACAGTTGGGTTGCTAAAAGTCAGGGGGGAAAAAAAAAAAAAAAATCAAAATAACTACTTTGAGATATTTAATACTAGATTTTTATCTCCTTTTTCCTCCTGCCTTACAAAAGTCATAATCCAAGTATTGGATCATTTCTATTCATTTCTGAGCCAGAAAGCCTTGCTGATTCCAGCGGGGAGTTCTGTTCAGAAATCAATGGTATGATATGGCCCGTGGCTTCAATTAAAAAAAAAAAAAGCTGACAAATAATTATTGGCTCATAACTGATACTGGGAAGCAACCCAAAAACTAAACAAATAAGCAGCCATAACCAAAATGCTGAGATTTATAAACATGTCACGTTGTGAGTGTGGGAAGTTTTTATACTTAAGAAATTACATATGGATTATTATTCCATCTTTAAATTAATAAAAAATATCTTCAAAAGAGCAAACTTGGGAAGTGGGATAAAAACCGATACGCATTGATCTTTTTCAGGAATATCTTTAAAAGGCAAAGCCTTTGTAGCCAACACAGTGCCCATCAGACAGAGAGGACCTATTTAAAAACATGTGTGATCAAATGCCCTTCTCTCACCCGACCATATTAGCAATTGCAGAGTTCTCATACTTTGCAAACTGCCATACTCCCACCAAAGGCATCACCTTTGCACTTCTTCCTTGTACCATCTAAAGGCTCAAGTGCAGGATCCAAAAATTCAGACTGACCATTCCTACACCCCGCTGCTAGGATATTTTCAATGTTTATTCTGATATCAGAGATAAGGCTAGAAGCATTCCTTGTTCTTTCGATTCGTCTGTGCTTCCTCTTAGGATTTAGATGTCAACTGCTTATAACTTTGCCAAGCTTCAGTTATTTCAGCTGGAAGTTTCCACGTTGGCTGTTTGACAGAAGCTGAAAATTCTTGCAAAGTTTCAGTCAAAATATTTCAGACATTTCTAAAATAAAATCTAGGGGAAAAGAATGTCCATAAGTAGCAGCGTTTTCCTTGAAACAACCTAGTGTTCAGAGCAAGGAACTGAATTTTATGTCATTGTAACAAATTTTCACAATTTCCATGAAAAGCAACTCAGATCTGTCTAGGGTATAAAATCCTTGCGAGGTGGGCAGGAAAATTCGCAGTTTTCAGTGACTTACAGATTTTGCTCTTGGCACCTGAAGTCCTCTCTGTGTACTGGGCATGCTCCAGTGTGGGCCAGAGTGGGATTATCCCAGACACTGCAGCTCTGAGCGGCTGAGCCAACATGAATTGAGAGCAGGGTACGAGTCTGGTAGACACCCCAAACAAGGAGCGGGGAGGCTGGCACTGATTAGCAGGAAAATGGGGTAGCACAGAGCAGATGCCAGGTGACTGAGTTTGTTGGAGACACAGAGTGGGACTGGGATGAAAACCCATGAGGAAGAGCATCATTTGGCTTGGGATAAGAGGGCTGTACACTTCACTGGGAATACTCAATTTCTGACTTGCCAAGCCCATCAACAGTGATCTCATGAGCTTGGCTAATGGAGTTTATTGGTGGCTCATGTTGGTATCACTAAGACATTATAAAGTAGGATGAGGCTTTTTTTCAGTTTTCCTAAGACCAAAAAGCACCTCACTCCCTTTTTCCAAGCCTAAGAAGAAACAGCACACGGTCATGTATTCAGGATACACTGACATGACACATGCACATACAGGGGAAAGAAGGGCAGCGCATGCAATTTGTGTCCTATCATTTCCTAATATTAAAATGTGTGACATCATTGCAACCTTAGCAACAAACCTTCAGGAGGTTCTGGGTGTTACCTACTAATAACATATAGTAACCATCGCCCAAGGTACTATGTTAACACTGTATGATTAACCCTCTATCTAAGGTCCCTTAATATTAAAGCTGGAGAGCGGGAATCTGTGGTACAACATAACGCTGTACAAAGATGTTCAGACTAGCTCTGAACAAGCATGTTTGCACAAGAGCAGCAGTCAAGTTGTGTTAGTGTTGTGGTTGACTCACACAAATGCCTGGCCCCGTAGGATATAATTCAATAATATGCCAGTTCTGGCTTTAAAAGTTGCTGCATGCCAGTCTCTCATCTGTGCCAGGACATCTGTCTGTGGGCTTGGCTGCAGAAGAACTCACTGACATTATCTGAGTTAGGAAAGGTTTATTTGGGAGGGGTGCTTTAAATCTACACCATGTCATATTTGAGTGTGATCTCACATACAGCTGTACCAGCACAGCTGAGCCCCTGGTGCTCAGCCCAGGAAAGTGTGGTGAGAAAAGCCAGGACACTCTACAAGAGTAACTCATCCAACTAAACTCCCAGGCGGGCCTTTTTCAAGAGTGAAATTTGATGTTGGGTCACTGCGTTGCCCTACCTTTCAAGCGGTCATTTGTGCCTGCTGCCCTAGACTGCTGCCTCTGTTGACCGCAACCTTTATCCTGCACTGAACACAAGGAAATACTTGGATATTGCCAATGGAGGTGCTTAAATGAGCCATCCCACTCCACGCCAGAGGTGAATTCATTCCAGTGAGGTGCAGAGGAGAACGAAAAAGAAAGCACTTGCATGTGGATTTTAAACAGCTTGGCAGCCTGTCAGTTGAAGGGCACAAGGCTGATGTATGCACCAGAATGAGAGCACCTAAACGGAAAATAATCTACAATGGAAATGTTAAAACAAATGTAAAAGTAGCACCCCAAGAACAGCCAAAGCTCCTGAATGTTCTGCACTGGATTTTTATGACCTTGAAACAATGATCCGGAGTAGCCCGTTCCCTAGTGTGCACCACAGCAGACATGTTCGAACTAGAGGATTAACACCTCACACACCTATCAACAGACACAGGCATTAAGCAGGACGAGATAACAGCATGGGCAATCAAGAAGCACTGCATCCCAGTTCAACACAGGAGGGTTATAAACACACAAGCCTCTGAATCCAGCAGTGAAAAACTTAAGCCTGCCAAGCTGAGGATGGATTGAAGTAATGACTAATATTTCCCAGGAAAATATCTGAGAAGTAAGGAAGATAAGGGAAATAAACATCCCAGCACCTCCAGACAGAAATAGCACACTGAAGATATAATCCATCCAGTCCACTCTTTCTATCTACTGGACTTAACAGTATTAACACGCTAATTGATGTTAGATAATAACAACAGACATTAATGAGAATTTCTCCTCCCTTCCTCGCCCCCCCAATTTATTTAACAAGACTGGTTTTCCTCCCCCGCCACCTTGCAGGTACAGTTCAAGCAGCAGGAATTAAATTTGGCCAGACAGCTTCTGGGGTTCACAGCGAGGAACTGGCTATTGTCGTCAGACCAGGGTGGGTGGGTGGGTAGGAAGGGAGGTGGAGAGACAGCTCAAACTGATTCAAGCAGATACACCTTTATTTTAACTGTTGCATCTCATGGAGGCCAGGGCAAGGAAAGAAGACCATCTCTCTTTGGTCTGCTAATTTGAAGTTAGAATCAAACACCCTTTTTCTCACGCTCCCTCTCTTACAGAATCACAGAATGGCAACACTCTCCCCTTCCCTCTTGTTCTGTAATATGTACTGCATCTTTTTGTTCCCTCTGCAAACCATCTTTGTGTGCCCTGTTTGTCTGCTGCTCCCTAGATGCCTGTTCCTGCCAGTGCAACACTTCACCACCAGCGTTGGGCCCAGCTCAGAGACCCAATAGGAAAATGAACTGGATGAGGTGCCTGAGGATGCTGTGAATCAGCTATTTCCATTTCCTTGACCTGCAGGGAAGCCAAGGAAGTGGTGCAGACAGTGGATCAGCCCTGAGAAAGCTCAGGTTTCATCTGGGGTTTACATGGTTCTCAATAGTAACCCAACAGCATGATCCGATCTTCTTAAGGCATGGGTGGGCATGAGGAGGACTGAATTCTTGCTTTGGGATCCCCGTTTTGGAGCAAACAAATACATTTGGGGTCTCTGTGCTCTAAACAAGAGGCCGTGCACAGATACTTGTGTGTGCCACTGGGCTCTCCATGCTCTCCTAACAGCCAGTCCTCATCAGGTTGCCACACACTCACTTCTTCTCTCCCTTCTACACATAAGTATATAGAAAATCTTTCCACTCCTTCCACTTACTGGGCATTCAGTAATATTTTGAGTCCACAGGCTCATGTTGGAGCTGTCCTCAATGGTGGTGCATCGCTTCTGCTTGTTATCCCAGCCGCAATAGGGGTCTCTGGCTCCTAGGCATTCCCTGCATGTGCAAAGAGAAAAGATTAAAGCTCTTGAAGATTGTCTAGCTTTAAAGACACGTATTCAAGTATAGTGCTTGTATATGACAGCTGTCAACTGCACCGAGGCTCGGCAGAAGAAACAATTTCTTCTAAGCAGAGGTTTACCTGCTTGGAAGGGGAGAACGGCTGAATAGAAGGGTGATAGGACACAAAGCAAATATCACTCATAGAAGCTGTAGATTAAAAATCAGTTCACTCCTCTCCAAGGCCTAGGGAAAGAAAATGACTTTACAAATTTTAGTCAAAGAACACTTGTCATTGAGATATCTTTGTGCCCCCATGTAATCACTCAGCAGGCCAAATCTCACACAAAGCAGCCTCTGTGAGTATGTTTTCTGACACTGTGTCCATCCAAAGGGGTTAGACAAGCAGAATTAGCCAATGGACCAGTAATAAAGGCTTTCTATTAGTCTTGGCCTTTGCTGGAACAATGGTTTCATTTATAATCCCAACATCAAGATGTCAGTTTGGAAAAGTCACAGCAGAACATTATTTCTAAGCTTTTGGCTGCTTTGAACACTGCTGTATTCATTTTCCTCCTGAATCCATATTTACAGGCTAAGTGTGTGTTCCCAACATGTGAGCTGCTGAAGAAAAATAACTAGGGTTACTCCTGCTGCTAAACAGAGAAGGTCAGTCACAGACTTCATCTGTACTGATAAAATTCAGCTGTATTGGTCGTTCCTATGAATTGCTTTCAAAGTGTTAATTTTCATTAAGAAAACATAACAGCACAAGCCACATCATGCATATATAGTGAAAGACAGAGAGGACTAAATCTAAAAAGATCGCAATGTTATTTTTTTATTCCAATGATCCATTCTCTTCTATCACACAAAAGGCTGATAGAATCTTTCCAGAAGTCCCAAATTATTTGAAAACTGCCAATTAGCCGCAAGGGACCAAGGGGGAAAATTCAGTTCAAGAAGTTAAACAGGAGAGTAATAAAATTTATTCTAAGGGTAGGTAACAGTATGATAAATGAAACATAAAAAAAAAAAAAAAAGAATCAAATGCAATGAGATGTGAATTGTTCCCTCCCAGAAACCTTTGAAATCTTATTAGCCTGTAATCAACCGCAAATGAGAAAGCAAGTCCCTTAAGCACAGCTGAAAACACTTGATCAGTCTGGACTGGCTCCACAGTGATTTGCCCCACAGCAAACCCTAGGCTGTTTTGCTGTCTGGTACCCATTGCTTTATATATATATATACACACACACAGAGACACATGTGTATATATTTATATTTTAATTTTGAGTTCCCAGTTTGCTTCCTACATGGCAGCTCCTACATTTCCTCTACTAAAGACTTCACACACAGTTGTAAGCTACGTAACTTCATCTTTCATGCTTTAGGAAGGTAGTTATAATGACTGTCTTTACTACATTTTTCCTTCAGCTACTTCAGCACACTCAAGGAAAAGGCAAAGATGATTTTGTCCAAGCCCCTGGCAACAGAACATCAAATATTTGCTTAGAAAAGACTTGGGATCCTCAGTCCAAGGACACAGAAGGGACATGAGCTGCTTTGCTCGTTATTCTCACTAAGGACCCCCCATCCTGCTGCTTTGGCAACCACACCGCCCTCATCCATGAAATGGGGTTGCTGCCACATCCAGAGCTGCCTTTGCCATCCCGCAGCCCCTCAGCAAGGGCAGCCCCCAGTTAATTACTGAGCAGGCACGAGGGCATGCGCCCACCCTCTTGGTAACTCGGCCCTTCAGGAGGAAACTGGGTGGTTTCTCGAGAGAAGAGCAAGAATGAGAGAAGCAACAGGGGGAAAATAAAAAGAAAAAAGCCCCTGCTTTTAGTCAGAGAGCCTTTTGGTCAGGCTTTCAGACCCCGACACCACGTACATGCTATGGTTTCCAGCTGCATGAAGCCATTTCGCTGGGCACCCAGTGAGCTGAGAGAGGTCATTGTAATTCATAACAGGGAAGGCTGTTGTGAGCATCACCCTATTATGATACACATTTTCTCTGAATTTAATTTATAGGAAAACATGTGCTGCATAAATTCAGGAAATAATCTCCATATGTTCTGTGCTGCAGCCCTCAGCCACTCCGCAGGCTGCAATATATCCCGGTTAGGCACTGACCACTTTGCTGGCGCTATCATAATGTATGGCATGTAGCTAATGTGCTGCTCTTGGCTGAGAGCAACGAGCTACAGATCCCTAATGGTGCACTTAGTGAATCACTGCCTGCGGTCCCCTGCCACCGACCCCCAGCCTCCGGGCCATCAGTAGTCAAGCTGCAGAGCCCCCAGAAGGCCGTGACACTGCGCCCCGGGAAAAGCCCGGTGCCGTGCTTGTTGGTCGGGAGCTACGGCCACCCCACGCTGCGCCATCCTTGCGCTCTGCATCCCGGGTGTAATGAATTTCTACCCAGCCCGGGCTCCACTGGGTTGTCAAAACACGCGCTCTGTAATTTAACAACCATCAAAGCCCAGGACTTCTTCCCGTCTGACGGCAGGCCCTCAAAACCATTTGAAAACTAAAACCAAAATAGCTATGCTGTCTGCCTCCCTTCAGGATTCGGAGCCCACTCATCTGCCTCAACTCTGGTGAGAAACCTATTATATCAGCTGACAGCAATACACTTAAGGGTGAGGTGGAATGTATTTACTTACACACAATTTGCTCCATTTTTTGTCCTTTTGTAAGCTGGAAAAGCATTACAATGTGCATTACTGCAAGCGAATATTTCTGGCAAATACTTTAAGTGAACACTTCAAAATCCACCCTAATTTATATCCTTACAATATCTTTAGAATATATATCCCTATTTATGTCATTAAAAGATAAGACCACACCAGCAAACACACACCAAAAGACAAATATATGTATGCATATATGCATGCACAGATCAAAATGCTTCAGAAATATGCTGTCATTCTTAGCAGATCAAGTACCGCGGTGTGGAAAATGTAAAGGTATCACAGCATTTCCCTGTGCTCAGGACACAAAATAAATTGAAATATTTACGTGTGAATACCATTTTGTATTATGATAACACTGAAAAGTCTCACACAGGCTGCACAGCCCAAAGCCTCGCAGGGCAGTATATAAGTACTGTGAAATAAGATACAAAGGAGTTTACATGTTATAATGAAATTCTGATGTTTCAAAGGCAATGGGACTTCTGCCACTGGCTCAGTGGGGCCAGGTTTCATACCATACATACAGGGACCACCACACTGAGGTCTCCTCAGTGGCAGACTGGGAATGGCTCAGGGAACTAACAACACACCACTGTCTCCCATCATAATTCACCCAGGTAGCAGGAACCCATTATCCCAGACCACCCGAGCATAGCAGGTTACAACTGGCCATATTAATGCTAATGACTTAGTTAATGAAATCCCACAAAGTGGGATGCTTGTGGAAGTAAGATGGTGATGATACCACATGGTCCATGCCCCCAGTTCCCCTCTGGACACCTACTAAACATAGTGCATTCGGTGAGGACTCAGGAGAATACCTCTTGAAGGATATCTAAGAGGTTGGATTTATTATGACAGGGCATTACTATCAATAGCGATTCACTTTAATTCATTGCCTCACAATAAATGTCTTATCTGAGGCATAAAGGCATACACTGAAAACGCTCAATTGAAAAACAATTCCATTTGTATCTCCTATTCAAGGTATTTTTTTTCTCTGGTTCCTTATTCTCACTTACCAAGGACATTTGCATGAAAATAAGATCTTACTCATAAGAGCTCACCTGCTGCCTGCTGTTTGGGAGCTGTAAGCCTCCCTGTTGTTGGCTGTTGCAATAATTTCTACAGCAGTGATCTGGGATAACACAAAGGATTAAGACTCTGCAAGTGGGGCACTATCCGCAGCCCACTGAAGTCAATGGAAGCTCTTACCTGTGACTCAAAGGAGGTTTTATGGGGCCTTGGAAGCCTGGCGGTGCTGAGCCTTCACTAACAGCATGTGCTGTAAGAACACTTCCTCTTCCAAGATCCTGGTCCTGCCCAAGATCTCCTTTTTAGTAATAACCTGAATTAGACCTTCTTTCAGGATCTTCATTAAAGCTTAAATGTCTGTAGTTCAAAAGTTTTTCATTCCCATTTTAATTTGCTCTGGGTCTAGATAACTTCATCTTTTGGTCATTTTTCCCCAAGAGTTAAAACTTTATACTGTAATAAATGGATCATTGGATCAATAGAACCAGACCCAAGAGATTAGGCTTCAACAGACCAAAGGAAAGAAAGAATTACTACAGCTTCTTCCCATTCTTACTACCAGATGGATGACACACAAAAATGCCATTTTGTACCAAAGGCCACAAAACTGTCATCCAGAGCATTTGCACTGAAGGACTCTGCTCCTCTCATCTGTTAGGACGTGCTTGCTCTCCCAGTTTTCAACCCCTCTCTCTCTTCTTTTACCTCTTTCTCACTCCTTTTTGACAACTAAAAGCAAACAGGAATGGAATGACAGGAGTGATGATCTGCAGAGGCAGGGCTCCAGACCCAAAGACTGAGAAGTTCCCTTCCCAAACTGTGTTTGCTCTCAAACCCCTGCCACTGTGCCAGAAGAGGGTTCTGCATTTTTCTTAGCAGTTTTTACTGATGAGTTTGGAACCTGCAGTGAACATCACGTTCACCAACACGTTCATCATAGCACCCAGGCCTTTAAACCCCCATGGGCATCCCTGGTTGCTTCATCAGAGGCACAGAGAGAACAGCACCGTCAACTGGTGTGGTGCAAACGTTTATAAGCCTGACCCTGCAAGGCAGTGAGTAACACTCCTCTGTGCTCAGCTTCTTAGGAGCATGGGCAGCATGGGAGTTCACCTTGCTCTTTTGGGGAATAAGACCCCAGACTTTCACAATGGTTTGTTGCACTCTTTGAAAAGTTAACTCTGAGGGAACATCCCTTTGCAAGCAGTAAGGGGGTTTTAGCTGTGTCAGTAGCAAGCATGAGGCCGTGTTTGGCAGACAGACATTTCCTGACAAGGTTAGCTTACTGTCCCATTGCTATCAACCTGCAGAGGGGATGAACTAAACAAATAATCATATTAGCTTCCAGCCAACCAAATCATAATTACTGACAACCTCAATAGCCCGTGCAAGGAAGAGCGGACTTCTGTCTTCCCTAAAGCCAGATGGCATGAAAAGAGAAGAATAAGAATCAAAAGGATGTTCGTGGCTTAAGAAAATAAGATTAGAAAGGGAAGAAAAGCACCAGACCTTCAAACAATCCCTCTAATTTTGATACCTTTAAAAATTCAAGCTGCAGAGACGAGTTAGTGATCTGTACAAATCCATTATCTTTCCCCACTGAGAAGAGAAGCCAAGTGGAACTGAGCTGCTTTAGTCAGACGCTGGTCAAGTAGCAGCTTCATTTCTCAGCTGGTGAATACAACATATTCCACGCCAGATGCTACTGCCCTTTCCTCAAGACAAGCAGCCACATACTTCAGGAGCAATTACTGGGGCTGTTGGTGGAGCAGGGCACTACTCGGGAGGAGCGTACTCCAGCTCACGGGTACCACCGCCATGAGGGCTACAGTTGATGTTAATCTGGACAGACAAGGTTTGGTATTTTGGCATTTGATGTTGGCGCAGAGGCAGAGAAGCTGAAGTGTGCGTGTGCTGTGTGTGTGTGTAATTTATCACCCACACATGCTTAGCATCAGTGATTGCTGCTCTGCCACGATTTGTTCTGAATGCATAAATTAAAGCCACGGTGTAAAACGACCTCTAAAACTGAAGGCCATTTATGAGCCAGACACATGTAACTTATCTGAAAGAAACAGTGCATAGACAGAGGATTTTCAGAGGCACTTTCACCTCATTTTCCTTTCCACATCAGGGACCTTGGCTTGCTAGCTTCCACCTCCTGCCCTAGCATTTTCAATATCACTTTAATCGATTGTGGTTTATAGATTATGGCCTCACACAATCTACACAACAAACTATTCCATTTCTTACTTTCTGACATCCCATTCCATCATCTTTTAGCAACAGTGACTTCTTTATTGGATAGGTGTTTATTTTTATTTTTAAAGCCATGAAATAAAACAACATTGCATTTATTCAAATATGAAGATTAATGCCATCCCGAGAAAAAATCTGATTAAATCGGGATTTATGTTTACATCAGTAAAGCAGGTTATTAAAAAAAATGAGTAAGTCTTCCTCCACAAACACTATTAGAAACTCTTGTCCCTGTGCCAAACAAAACTGACCTCTAATAAAAACAGAAGTACAGAGGGCCTCCGAGTACCAGTGATGGGATCAGACATCCACAAGAAAACTTGGATACTGTTGGAGTCCTAATGAAAGGAATAGTCAGAAGGAATTCCTGAATGCAGGGCATGTTTGTCTGGATCGCAAAGCACAACTGTTTCCTAGCCTCGGCAGGCTTTTGAGCCTTAAGATAAACATGCCCCGCAGGGCTGCCATATGGAAAGAGGCAGAAAGGACTAGACATCCTTTTGGAAAGGCAGATTGGGCAAATCAGTGCACTCAAGTGTTATTCCCTGTCTCTGCCCTGTGTCAGTCAGTGTCTGGAGGCGACTGTCAGATTAAGACGTGCTCTGCTTCTGCATTTCTGCTCTGTGGCCACAGATCTGAGACTTGTGTGTGAACATGGCAAATTCCTGTAGGCTGGTGGTGCAGGTGGATATGGGCAAAAGGATGGTTTAGGCAAGAGCAAATCCACTGCAAGGGACACAGACGGGAGCTTTACGTAGCCTCTGCAAGATGCTGATGATTTAAGAACACAAATTATACTAAAATGGGAACTTAGGAAGGGAAAGAAAACTGCAAAAGCAGAAAACTTAGAAAGTAATGTGAGTGATGATAAAGAAACCTGAAAACAGTCTACAGTTGTCACCCAGGCTGCACAAAGTAATCCATATTCAAGCAGCTCCTCTGCAAAAGTTGGATTTTGTTAAGCTCTGGGTAATTATTTTCTGCTCAACAAGATGTAGATTCAACTAGACAGAGCCTTTGTAGATTAATGCATGTTGGAAAAGGCAAATAAATATTAGACCACCTACTACACCCTAAAGATCTAACCATCTCTTGCACAATGCAGGGCTGTTTTAACATCGCATAGGGGGCAAAATGGTCCTGCCAATATATTCTCCATTGCCTTTTCCCAGGTAGTTATAAATATGCTATCAAACAATGTCCATAACACTTTTTAGTGACAACATCACTTAAGTAAATGGATTCTTGAAATCCATCCCTACCCCTTTGCAGACTGGAGTCTTCCCATAGATCTATAGTACTTTGACATGTAAAAGACACCAGGCAGTACAACATTATGTTTTTCTACAACCCATACATATTTTATGTACTTATATGTACTTAAATTTTAAACTTAAACCAACAATAACAAATTTGCTCTGGCTCCAGATACTTCCTCCTAACCAAACAGGTAAAACAGCGCATCGCCTAGTAAAAAGTTAATGATGCATCTGTAACAATATATTCAATCAGCATTAACGTTGGACACATCCGTGTGTTACACTGCAAATGCTGCCTGGAAGCTTGAGACATGAAGCAAAGCAGCCACGGCAGCAGTAAGACTGTAGACTCTTTGCATCAGGAGCTGAATATGGCCATTGCCTAGAATACAAATCTTATGACATAATAGTAGCAAATTGCAAGGATTGACAGACGCAATGGATATCTGCCCTGGGGCTTGCTGGTAGCTTTAGTTATTAATCTCGTTTGTATAACAATAGCATCAATGTCATCCCTGGTACTACATATTCCAAGAAAATGACCTGCTTTCCTGTCAGTCGCCACTGTGTTGAAACTAATTTCACATAGCCCACCTAGCAGGCATCAGATGTTAATGACTTTTAGACATCATTGATCTGAGCAGGCCTAAAGCCAGCCTCCTAGAGGTAAAAGGATCCATACGCTAAACCATTCCCTATCTTGCAGGCTAAGTCGTGTTGGCAGTACACTTTAAAAATAAGGGGCAAACCAAAGCCCTCAGCACGTTCAACCTCCCTGATTTTCCCTCCTCCTAGCAAATCCAAAGCCCCCAAAATCAAATTGGCAACCTAGCCATGATAGTAAGGAGACAAAGGCAGTGAACCCCAAAATAAGCTGATTTTGTTTGGCTTTTTCTGAAGTGACCTCCATCTGTTGCAGCAGTTGTATAACCCCTCTGGCTACTGCTAAATTCCCCTCCTGCCACAGTACCATTCACTCGGGGCCATTTACATATTTCGGAGCTAAAAGCGGGAGCCTAAAAGTGTACTGGCAGCTTAAAATTAATGTAAAGCACGTCATTGGTTTGAGCATTTAATAGAAATGGGAAAAACTGTAACAATTCATCTGGTCTGGAGCAGAGCCCCCTTCCACTCTTTCCTCCTGTGTCCTCTGTTTTTCAGTGGTGCAAACCCCAGCAATCTCAGCACAGGCTTATTCCTCAAACTCAGCCTCTGGCTGGTTTCCCTACTGGCCCCACATTGCATTTCTCTCCTCACTGTTATTTGTGATTCCTTCATACTTAAATGCCATCTACAAAGTATGCTATTTTCTTTCTTCCATGCCATTAAAGATAATGTCAAATAAGATGAAACTGAAAACCAATCTCTCTGGCATCTCACTGGAAACATGCTCCTGCTCACTACATTGCCTTCTTTTTTCCAATTTCAGACACACATGGCCACATACATCCCTTTCCCAGTCCATTCAATGAAGCTCTTCGACTGCTATCCTGAAATCCAGGTTTCCTACACCTGTACCATCCCCTCAAATCTTAGAGGTCCATATCCTGCAAGTAGTACGGATGCGCTTAACTTTACATAGATAAGCAGCTACATTAAAGAAAAAGGGAATAATTGCCTGCTACAGCAGATGCAAATGTGTTTTCAGGATAGAGAAAACAGTATAATTTTGTACTTCTATTCGTACTTCTATTTAAAGAACACAGATCATTTCATCTACCAAACTTCATTCTTTCCAAGAGATCATGGTTCTGTTTGATGTCTTCATTCTCTGTCAGTGTGAGTCTCGCTATTTACTTAAATGTAACCAGAATGCCAAACCAGATGTTTAGTGATTTATTCTGATGTATCATTGGAGACTGTAGATGACACAGGACTGGGCTGAGCACTCTCCTTTCTGCCTATGAAGTCTTCCAAAGGTGGTGCCACAATAATTAGCTAATTCCCTTAATTTTGGAGAGGCCATATCAGCCAAAGCAGATGGAAATTGATGATTAAGCTTTATCACAACATTTTTGTAGGCTGTTACCTTTTGCCTCTATTTTTAAAAGGATGTTCAATGTGCTGGATATTTTTTAAAAGTCTCAGGGAGAAGATTTTCAAAACAAGATCTGGGCCAGATTTTTGACAGCCTCAGCTCAGAAGAAGGGGCTGGGTTTTCAAGGTCTTTGATGAACGATCTGGCTACCAACGTCACCTCAGCGATCTGATGGATGCTGGGCTCCACTGAACGACAATCTCTGCTTTGTTCCCTCCTCTACCTCTTTTACCATTTTCTCTCCCGCGCTTTTTACCCAACAGTAGTTCCTTGTTTGTCCTTCAAGGAACTATCGTCATTATGATCAAGAGGTCAGAGGATTTCCAGCCCATATTCAGTTCACTCTTTCCCCAAAAGTGGGAAGTTTTTAGATCTCTTCCCAAACTATATTATTCTTCCAATTACATTCCCCAACATTTTCACTCCTGAAATCTGGTAATCCTGTAATTCTGGTTTTGCAATCCCAAATTCAAGGGCTTCATTCCTTTGTTACAGATGATTTTGCACCATATAAGGAGTAAATAAAAGGAGAAAATAACAATAACCTCCAAAGTAATCCTCCAGGTGGTATCTCAACCCCCTTAAAGCACAGTGCCGATGTGGTACAGGGACCGTGCTTGGAGCTCCAGTTTTGCACTTTGGGAAGAGAAAGAGGGCAGAAAACTCTCTGCTTCTTTACTGCTGACCCTTTTCTTCAGAAAACTCCCTGGAGCCATTTCAGGAGTTACTCACCTACGTGTACTCAGTTGTCTGATCACTGGCCCAGAGCTATTTAGAGGTGAATTGTGTTTCTCAAACAGATCTCAAGTCAGCAAATAAGAGTGCGTGTCAGCCGAGTCATTTCTGCTAGCTTTGCATTAAGCACCATGGCCAGAGGGGATGTACGGCAGAATTTAGGCCAAGTAGGAAGGCAAAAGCTCAGCATCACTCAACAGCAAACTCCCTGCAACCGGGTCAAAAAAGCAGGCAGCATTCAAATGGGAGCATGTCATAGCTGCACGCAAGAGGAGCCGGCTCTCCCCATAGCCTGGGAAGCAGGAGCATCTCCACTGGCAGGAGGCTGACCTGAGGTGGCATTCACACAACCTGATGGGAGAGCCACACGTGAGCACAGCACAGCAGGGAGAGGACAGGCAAGCCAAACTATTCTCAGAACCGCACTGTACACCCCAAAATTGCAAGCTGCACCACGCAAAAAGCAAATTTTATGCAGAAAACTGGAGGGAGGAAGATGAAAGAATAAATATCAACATAAAGCGTGTTAAAATAAACTGCTCAAGACTGGGGGAGCAGGAAAGGTGGGTATTCAAGAGACCCTCTGGTCTCATTCCCAAACAGATTTTCTTTTCCTCATTTGAACGTGTAATCAAAAAATGGCTGCAAAATCACTCCAAGGCCCTCCTCCAGGTTTCTATTTGCTCAGAGGCCCATGGCCCCGATGCTGCAATGGGGCAACACAAAGCGATCACAAAGTGTTCCCTACAAGAACCAGCTTCATTTTCCTACCTGTTTGATCGCAGCTCATAAAATGAATAATCTCACTCCACCCTTTGAAAAAATTACTAAACTACCTCTACAGCTAGGTCATACTTGAAAATAATGGTCCAGGCCTAAAGTCCTCACCTCTCTAAAATTCCGATTCAGGATTTTGTTCAGACACATTCTAGAGATATGGGGGTGTCAGTGATAAAGCTGCAGTGCTAGCTCTCCAGATATCCCTCCCCAAAGCTTGGGGGCAACTTGAGGTAAAATTCCAAGCTCATTTGAAAATTGCAGGGAGGTTACACAGATTTCAAAGCCATGCAAAATTCAGCAGCAAGCACAGCCAAGCTACCACCCAGCAAAGCCGCCTTCAAAACACGCTGCATGTTCAAAGGGCTTGTAGGTTTTGCTCGCGTTGGACATCTTCCTAAGAGTCTCCAGCAAGAGTGGGGAATGGCAGCCCTGAAGCATGAAAGGAAAACACACACACAAGGCAAGGTCGCTGCAGCCAACTCCAGCCTGTAAATTTGGGCAGCTGACATTACAGATGTCTTCCCGTTGCCCGGTTGCTAAGACTGGCTGTTCTGAAAAGACGGATTGAGACAGGTCAGTGGGCACACACAAAACACTGCTCAGACACCCAGAAATATATTGGGTCAACGAACTACATCAAGACATGGGGCTGAGCTACTGGTCACCATTTAAGAGATTAAATTGGTGCCGTGTCAATAAACAAACAGTTAAAAGAGATGGCAGAAAATCCTTTTCCCTTTCCATCTCTTCCCTTTGCTGCTGCTTTTTCCTCTGTCCCATTTCTGAGCCTCGGTACCAAGCCCCAAGGTTTTAAAGCGTCAGGGCAGCAAGGATCACTGGAGGGGATCAATGCTAGGATCAATTTTCTCTCGATACATGATTGCCCATTCCAGGGAGAAGGCAGGGTGAAGGCAAAAGCTCTAACTCAGCAATCCAGACCCCACATCAGCCCCCAGGGTGTAAAAGGCTGCAAAGCTTCCTGATAACATGAGGCACAGCCAAAGAAAACACACACAGTTGTGGTATTCCTGCCTGGGAGGCACAAATTCTCCATCCCCTCCAAGCTTCCTGAGCCCCCATCAAAACGATTAGATTATAAAAACTGCTGAAACCAGAGCTTTTTAGGGAGGCTAGTCAAGAAGTCACAGCATGACAAAAAAGTAAGCGGGGGGTGTTGTAGGGGCAGGAGCCCTTCTTCCTGTGGTGGCTGTATATTGGCATGTATTAAACATAGACACAACAATAAGCAATAAATCACAGCCCAGGAGAAGTGCCAGGTGGAACGCACTGGAGGAAATTAAAATATCCTTCTCGATACAGTTCAGTGTTGAAAGAAATACAAAGGAGGCCAAGTTGACTTATCACCCTACAGAGCTGGGATGCTAAGGGAAAAAGGGTTCCAACATTGGCAGCTGAAAAATTTGCAGTTGAATAATTTCCTACAAAAAAAAAGCTTTGCTTAATATTTAATAATAATATCAGAAATATGCTTTTAAACAAATAGATAAATAATTGCCTTCCACGGCATTCCTAAGTTTTCTTCTTTTTTTTTTCTGAAAGCCTCAGCCATGCCGCAAAGGATCCTTTGCAATGTACACAAGTACTCTACCTGGCCAGCACCCGAATTCAACACATTCTGACCTCCCACATCACCAAATGTGTGCACCCACCGCGCTGTCAGGAGACCCTATCTTGTGTACTTTGATACAGCCCAGCGGCTAGATTAAACTGCCTAAAAGTAGCGTGAAAGTAGTCAACGGAGGAAGAGTTTGAGTCTCCATCCCCAAGGAGCTGGACTGCTTCCTTGTTTCACTGAAAAGTTCCTCCAGAAAGTTTGTTTTAATAAAAACCAGCATTGGTACACATGCTTCCCAGTAATTTCAGGAGGACTGAGTGTCATACAATGCATAAAACTGAGGCTGCTTGTGGCCACCAGCACGCAAGGGAACCTCTTTGGAGCCAAGTTTCTGTTTTGCTGGGATAAGGTTATACAAGCAGGGACTGCACTGTGGCCCTCAGGACCCTGGTGCTCCTGTGAGGTACCCCACCCGCCTGCCCTCCAGCCACTGCTGCTTTTTCCCTGCTTGTCCCTTTTTTAGGCAGCTGAGCAAACCTCCACCATTTGAGTTTTAATGGAAGTGTCATACAAAGTACTTACAGAGGCTGAAACTGGGACATGATCTATAAATTACCGGAAAGCTGAACTCAAGATTAGGAAAGAAAGAAAAGAAAGAATTCATTTCTCTTGAAACTGAATCATATATATATACACACATATAAATATTCTCAAACTGAAACTCTCCAGGATGGCCTGAAGAGGACAGCTGTTATGTTCTACCTTTTTTAATCTCTCTGCTTTTAAGGGCTGAGGACAGGATGGCATTTTTCCAGCTGTGGTTCTCTTTCTCTTACTAAACACTTCTGTGTCAGCCTGTCTGTATAAGCAACTAAACCTTTACACACTAAACATTTCTGTGTCAAGCTTACATTAATGACCAAGTTGTATCTTCCGAAAGGGATAATTAAGAGGTTCAGCAAAAACAGAAAGAGCTGGCATTTTTATATTTAGACAGACATTAATTTAGTACAAGCTGATAGATAAACTCTACTTGTTGAAAATAAAATGATGGTGACATTTTTGATATCAGTTTTTTTGGCAAGAGAACAGGGACATCTTGCAGTAGACCATGAAAGAGGGAATCCCTTTAGACATTGATAACAAATTCCTTCTTCTCGTCTAGCACAGAGGACATCAGTTTCAGACAAAACTCTTGTCAAGGAAAGCAAGGCAAAAGCAAGAGAGAAGGAAGGATGTTTTTAGGAGATGTAAACAAGCAATTAGCCGCAGCAGACTCCACAACACACTCAGGGAGCTCATTTGAGCATATGCCTCAATCAGTTGGTATCCCACTTTCACCTGCTTAAATGGGGGGATACAATTTGGATGCAAAAACACATTTCTGGGTGGAAAACCGCTCTGGAACCAGGAATGACAATTTTAAAAAGTCTTTTTTCCTACTCCCTTTAGAAGGTACAACCAAGGCACTGAATCTATCCAGGTATAAGAGGCGTCACACATAGTTGAGATGAGCTATTGGGCTCCAAAAGCAGTAACAAGTTGCCACACAGCCCAGCCCTTCCTCATCAGACTTTTGAGAAGTGATCACTCAGATAAGCCAGGAGAGGATGGCTGCAACCCGAATTCAGAAACCTGCAGCCATACTGCCAGTAAGAACCACCAGCAAAATACATGGAGTTAATCAAAGCAACACTGAAATGTCATGCTAAAAAAAAAAAAAGTAAATATTGCAAGTCCTTCCATGGTAAACACACAATTCATTTCTGATGAGGATCAATTAATATTTACAAAAAAAAATTGCTCATTCTCATTGCTCCTGTCATGAATGTATCTATCAGCAGATGCACTTCCAACAATGTCTTTTGTCTTGCAGTGATGAAAAAAACCATTCTAAACCAAATCAGACTGGAATATGTTTCCCTGATGTTTTTCTTTTTAGGCTGAAGTGGAATATATCAGAGCTGTAAATTTGCTTACCCTTCTGTTCTGTACATGGAGCATCTCTCCAGAGGAATTTTTAGCACTCCATTATTTAAGCCCACAAAGAGCGACCTGTCGCTGTGCAGGATTTGGAGACTCTTGATTGCTTCCCGTTGTCCATCAGGGAGGATCTGCATTTCCTCCAAATAACAGCTCCTCAGGCTCCTGTTAGTGGTAGAAAGGGCCTTCAAGATGGTGCCATACTCTAATGGAACAAGAAACAAGGCACAAGTAAATCTTGGAGGCATTGACTTAATTTCGTACCTGCCCAAAGAGTGAAATATTAATTTCATCTTTACACAGCTGCTTTAAATTTAGATCTGGGTCATCTGCTGCCCATGGTAGAGAGAGCTCCAGATACATGGTTACAATCCTCAGCAGTTTTCAAACATTACAGAAACTGTCTGTGAATGCATTTTAATGGGAAACCAGAAGGATGTGAACCATCTGGAGAGGGAGTACCTGGAAAAATTTCCCAGAAAAGACTCTGGTCCCGTTACCAGTGAGTTATACAGCAAGGTGACCTGAGATAGCAGGGATCATTTCTGGTGCCTCGAGTCTATATTTTTTTTGGTTTATGGAGCAGATCGGTGTGATTTGATGCCATGACAAATGACAACAGATGCAGGAGCACTGCTGGAAATCTCAGAGGCTTCCGTAATGACTGCATGGGTCACGGATCTAATTGATCCTCTTCCTGGAAGAAGCCATCCTGCCAGCTTGACAAGTCGATGTTATGGCATAAGCAATGAATACACAGGAACATATATGTTTGTGCTCACAGTGCTCTTACCTAAACAGTTTAAAGGTCTGGTAAACTGTGGGAGATATATGCTGGGGAAAATGGGGCAACCACACCATTTTTTGTTAAAACCCCAAAGAGGTCTGTCAGCCCCAATTGTTCCTGAAGCTTAATCTTTCTAGCCCAATAACTTCTGTATTGGTGCCAAAGCTCAGCAATTTATCGTGGTGGGGTTGTCTACCATGCAAAGCTTCTCTTTCTCTTAGGAAGGCCTTAAGTGTGGAACAAGACTGAAGCCCAAGTTTGGGCTCAGGTTGTCTCAGGACTGGGTTTGTGTTCTGGACTGTCTCTGGGCAGGGCTGTCTCTGCTGAAGCATTTGACTGGTTTAAATGTTTCAGGTCCATCAGAGCTTACTCTTCAGTCTCCACTAACCAGGGCCAGAATACAAACACAAATAAGGAGGTAAGGTTATAGCCGTGGACCTTTCTACAGAAACGATAGGAGGCAGAAATTATCCCAGCTTGCTCTTAGGCTTTGTAGCTGGGACTCCTCACTTAAAATGTCAAGATATCAAAATGGCAGAACCATGTTGTATTTCCATTTAAGTACAATCTTCTCATCATAATCAATGTTCATGGAGGCTCCCACAGTGGCAATGGTACTAAAACACATCCAAGATGATCACTTTTGAAGTAAGTAGTGGTAAAAGTTAGATAAATTATGATAGAGTCCTGGAAGGTGGTAACGTGAGAATGAGGCAATGACTCTGCATTCAGATGTGAGATTAAACTAACATTTACGGAGGTAATCCATCTTATTCTAAAGTCAAAGCTTCTGCAATAGAGGATAACAACATTATACCCATGAGGCTGGCCATATACTCTGATTAATCAAACTATTTAATTTAACCTCTATCATTAGTATGAATATGGACTAAGACAACCATTTATAATGCTTTGTCCTTCAGCATCTTTCATTTATCCAAGATATCTGTGCTTTTCAGAAGAGGCAATGTGTCCTGCTAATTAGAGGATGGCAGTAGAAATCAGGAGACTAAATCATATAGTTAATTCTACCACTGGCTCACTATGCTACCACAAAAAAGCACTTGCCTCAGCTTCCCCATCTGCATTACGTTTCAGTGCATGCCCATTCCCAAAAGCACTGGGAGTCATACACCAGTAGACACACGGAAGTGCAAAGAAAGAAATAATTAAAACCTTGGGCAAGCCTGGAGGTTAAGTATTATTATTGCTTATTTAGAGATGAGTGTATCATAGCGCAGAGAGGCAACTTACATGCACAAAACCACAGAGCGTTTCAGCGACCTTTGCTCTTCCCCACTGTTACGTATTAGTCTGATTAGTTGAAACATGTTTTTATAAAAGGGAGAAAAATGTTACTGTTGTTTTTAAACACAATGTAGATTTATGGTCCGCTCACTTGGAACTCAGCCTCAAGTCCTCCATCCTGCTTTTAATTTACTCAGGCAAACTAATTTCCAGGCAGTTTTGTGCCAAAGTGATATTGAATGACAACTGTGTAATGATGTCACGACCAGGCTACTAGGGCTGATAGGTCTATGAGCAAGTGGAGGGAACTTTCTTAAGCCCTGATGCTCTTACCTGTCCCAATATACATCACGTGGTAGAGAGTATCCTTCCCCTGGACAATATCAACCACCAGTTTGGAAAATCGAATGCTGTCCTGAGTCACGTATGGATCTACAGTCACCGGCTGCACGACATCGTTCATCAGGAACAAGCGCTGCGCATCCTGCAGGACTCTCTCCGTCAGGTTCTCGTTAGGGCTGTCATCACTCAGCGTCCCACACTAAACATGGAAGATTGAACTTCAGCACCTGAATTTTCTCCCCACTCCAGCAGCCCAAGACCAAAACCTGAAATTCTTCTGGAAACCCATGTCCTGTTGATTTCCTACAGAGGTGGGTCTGTGTGGGGGTCACAGGATCAGGCCCTTAGCCTGATCTTAGGTCCTTAGCCTAGCTTTGGCCTGTAGCCCACTCTTTATAAATGTTTCTCCCAGCTGGTCCACTGACAGGTGACGTGGTGTTTCATTCCCTTGTGATACCCTGGAGCTAGCACACCAGAAGAGCAAAAGGCATTAACCAACCAAGGAGGAAAAGAAAGAATTAAAGCTAGCTGTAGAAAGATGTAAAGCTAGTAGTGGAAAGAAAGTTTTTGTGGTAATCCTTGAAGCATTTCAAATCATCTTCAGAGACTACCCAGCATCTCAGTCTGTACAATGCATGAAAACTGGAAGTTAAAAAACCTGAAAAACAGTTTGATTTTGCATCCAAGAACTCAACTCACCACCCTGCTTTTCTCTTATGCGCTCCCTTTTGTACAGACCCCTCTTGCTTCATCTTAAGCGAGGCAGGGTAGCCACTAGCTCCCCCCTCCCCACACACAGCTCTTCTATCCTCACAGCAAATGGCAGGTCAGCCGGTGTCTATCCATCCTCCAGCACCAAGGGGTGCACTGAGATAGGACTCAGCGCCCTTGTCCATACAGAATCGGGGGAAAGAAGAGAGCTCATTTTCTTGCTATTTTTTAAACACCAGTGTAAGTCTTACCAGATGGACAATGCGTTTTATGGCCTGAGTTTCTATCTCACACTAATCTCTAGAATCTAGCATTTTCAAGACTGCAAGATTATACTCTCCATGCAGTTTTGTGGTCCATGTCTGTAGCCAGGGCTGGATCTT
Organism: Gorsachius magnificus; assembly: GCA_034008185.1. NCBI lineage: Eukaryota > Metazoa > Chordata > Aves > Pelecaniformes > Ardeidae > Gorsachius > Gorsachius magnificus. The sequence goes on along the minus strand of CM067085.1, from coordinate 13,188,405 downwards.
CACTCTTCCCCATGATACCATGCATGGTGGGCAGAAGATTTATTACTCCAAAAGACAGCTGGGTGACAGATAATTTATCCTACCCAAAGCCATGGGAGTCAGTGGGGCAGCTAGAATTCCTGCCAACTCCTATATTCAGTCCATGGACAACTTTGCTTCTCACTATTTATAGAATCATAAGGGGAGGGAACGTTTTAAAGGTCATCTAGTCCACCTGGGCTGCAATGAGCAGGGACATCTTCAACCAGATCAGGCTGCTCAGAACCCTGTCCCACCAAACCTGGAATGTTTCCACGGATGGGGCATCTACCACCTCTCTGGGCAACCTGTTCCAGTGTTTCACCACCCTCATTGTAAAAAATTTCTTCCTTATATCTAGCCTAAATCTACCCTCTTTTAGTTAAAACCATTACCCCTTGTCCTATCACAACAGGCTCTGCTAAAAAGTCTGTCCCCATCTGTCTTATAAGCCCCCTTTAAGCACTGAAAGGCCGCAATCAGGTCTCCCCGCAGCCTTCTCTTCTCCAGGCTGAACAATCCAAACTGTCTCAGCCTGTCCTCATAGAAGAGGTGTTCAATCCCTCTGATAATTTTTGTGGCCCTCATCTGGACCCGCTTCGACAGGTCCATGTCTTTCCTGTGTTGAGGACTCCAGAGCTGGATGCAGTACTCCAGGTGAGGTCTCACCAGAGCAGAGGGGCAGAATCACCTCCCTCAACCTGCTGGCCATGCTTCTTTTTATGTGGTCTAAGATACAGTTTTCTGAACTGTGAGCACACATTGCCGGCTCATGGCCAGCTTTTCAACCACCAGTACCCCCAAGTCTTTCTCCATGGGACCGCTCTCAATCCCTTCATCCCCCAGTCTCCATTGATAACTGGGTGCTTCCCCAACCCAGGTGCAGAACCTTGCACTTGGCCTTGTTGAACCTCATGAGGTTCACATGGTCCCACTTCTTGAGCTTGTCCAGGTCCCTCTGCATAGCATCCCATCCTTCAGGCGTGTCAACCACACCACTCAGCTTGGTGTTGTCTCCAAACTTACTGATAGCGCACTCAATCCCGCTGTCTGTGTCATTGATGAAGATATTAAACAGTACTGGTCCCAGTACAGATGCCTGAGTGACCCCACTTGTCACTGATCTCCATCTGGACATTGAGCTGTTGACCACTACCCTCTGGACATGACCATCCAACCACTTTCTCATCCACGGAAAAGTCCATCCATCAAGTCCATCTCTCTCCAACATAGAAAGGATGTTGTGGGGCACCATATTAAAGGCCTTACAGAAGTCCAGAGAGATGACCTCACTAAGTGATGCTCACATCTGAGTAATATCACTAGAAAAAAACCCCACAAATTTCTTTTCCTTCATTTTGGGTCCAGGTGTTTGGACTTTCCTTGGAAGAGAAATTAGTATACTGTGAATAAGGATGTCGATTTACAGCACTCCAGCTCCAGTGTACAAATCTCCCATGTGCATACTCTCAATGCATCAGAGCAACTCTTTACAGTGTGGCTGCCTTTCTGAGGTGGACCACGAAGAACTTCTCTTATGATGTGCTAAAATCAGCTGGCAGAAATTTAGCTCACATTTACACAATAAATGTGGATCCTAACAGCCATTGTACTAAGCCCTGCAATATGTTGGAGCTTGTGTGAACTAGAGGAACGGGGTGGTACTAATTCCCACCATCTATGAACATGGCCACTTTTTTATTAACTTTAGCATCTACCTGAGTAGCCAGACTAAGTAAACATCAGAGATTCTTGATATGTCCTCAGGTGGGTTTTAATGTTTTTTCTATTGCAGTGGTCTTTTTAATTTCACGACTGCCTCATCCCAAGTTCTAAAGAGTTTTTAGATCTCTCTCTTCTGCCGTCTCCTATACTCCTGGTTTACACCACTGTCTTGCTTTGGATGCTTTTCTCCCCACTCACTTTCCTTTCTAGAGCATCACTGAAGGAGGAGTCCCAGTGGCAGGAATGTCACTGTTGGTTTTGTTTTCTGTTCTCAAGTCACAGATAATCCTTTTGGTCTATTGGCAGCCCATGTGCTGACACAGCATCCCTCTAGCTTGGTTTTATTTTGTTTTGTTCTAATTTCCTGATTATCTGCACTGCCCTGATCCTCTATATCCTTCAGTATTTCTCCATCGTGTCTGCAAGGAAAAAAAAAAAACAAAACACCTGGCGTCCTTCCCTCATCTTCCTTTGTGAACACTGAGGCAAAAAAAATTAATTTAATTTTTTTTGCAATATCTGCCTCTTCTGTCGCTAAATTACCCTTGTCATCTCCTAGAGGCCCTTCACTGACCTCCTGTACTTGAAAAACATCTTAATCTCTTCTTGCAATCTTCCTTTTGTCCGCCACATACCTCCTTTTCCTTTCCTTATTTTCCTCTGACTTTTCTTTCATCTTGCTGCTGCAGTCTTTGCACTCCACATTTTATCTGATACTTTTCACTACATGGAAATGCTTTCCAAAGTCCTTTTCTATTCCTCCTGGGTTAGCCAGTCAAGAGGCAGAAAGTCCTTGATTCTCAGTTAACCTTAATATTCTCTTTAAACTCAAAAAAAAAAAAAAAAAAAAGCCTGGCCATGCTTGGCACAGCTGGGCCTTCAGCAAAGCTTTGTTTCTTGGTTTTGAGCGCACCAAGCTGAGGGGGTGATTGAGACCCTGATCCTGTCCCACCTTGTACAGGCAGGAGCCCTCACTCAGGTGCCATGAAGGAATTCAGGGGGAGAAATCTGGTTCCTCAACTGGAACCCAAGCACATCTCTGCCTGCAGCATAAGCCTGCCTCCCATCTGCTCTTGCTGTGATTTCAGGTGACTGCACAGCCCTTTTTGGAAGGTCCTTGACATCACCAGCTTGAAGGCAGATGGCATTTGCAGGCAAGCTCAGCACCTTTGCCGTAATAAAGGAGAGCCAGATGCACACAATGGGGCTGAAAGGACTCACCATGGGGAATTGAGGACAGGAAGACAAGTCCATCCTCCCTAGGATTCCCCAGCTGGGAAAGGACTGAGCTGTAAAATGGGCTCACACTTCAGAAGACTCAGGTTTGCTGGGGCTGTCACACACATACTCTGCACTGTACTGACTGTATCTGGGCATAAAGTGGCTGAAGATGTTCTATAATTTTCAAATTGGCCTTAACTCGTAATCCTGGAAAACTGCTCCTTCATTAAAAAAAAGATTTTTTAAGATTAGAAGGAACCACATCCTCATGTGCCCTCTTCCACCAGTTACTGCTGCATTGTGTCTGTAACTTCTGGCTGAGCTACCATGTCTCGGAAAGACATCCATCTTGCACTGAAACACTGGTAGCCTTAGGGGCCCTATCGAGTGATGGAAAATTCACCACATCCTTTCACAGCCACAGTGGTTAATTACCTTTCTTGTTTAAAAATATAAGTTGTTGCCATTCTAGTTTGACTTTGTTCCACTTAAGCTTTCAGTCCTTCTCAGTTTCAGTGGGGACATGTCTCTATGTCCCCTTGTGAGGATCACATTCTCAGAGTTCACGTGTCAGTGATGAACGTAACAGAGATTTAAATTATTCATTACTATAAAAAAAAAAATCTGAACATTCATTATTGGTAAAACCATTCCATTTTTGCCATGAATCTTGTGGTCTCAATAACATGTGGCAAGGAGTTCCACAGACTAAAGCACTCATAAATGTGGAGAAATACAATTTATCTGCACCATGGGTCTACCTGGAAAAATGGGCCCCACACAAATCAACCCACTGGAGTGACAGAATGTAAAAGGGACTGGAGAAAACTGAAGAGCAGCAGCAGTACCTGGAAATTAGGGATGGGGTTTAACGTTGGCAGCCAGGCTGATCTTGGGTTCTCTTGGTAACGGAAAGGGCCATTAAATGCCTGAGTAATGGCACTCAGATTGAAGGCACACACTGCTGAGGCAGCTATGCTGTTTCTGGAAAAGGGGAGAAAAAAAAAATCAATTTAATCATTAGAACATTGACATTTTCATCATAACAGACATCAAACTCCACTCAAATAAAATACATGTAAATTGCTAGGTAGATGTACAGTGATACCAATCTCACAGGGAGTAAAAATAAATAAAAAAAAAAATGTAAAATGCAGATGGCTTGCATGACAATTTTGAGAATTAATTTTAAGCTTGGTTTTAAAATGTCTGTGATTTAACGGCCACGGAAGCAGTTCTGACAAGTAAGGTGAATACAGTTTAGTTTGCATGGCTTATTTGTGTCTGGTTTTATTTTTATCTTTTTAACTACCCATCTATCTTTATTGATTACAAACAACCTAATTTTTAATCTCTTGGTGTTTCTCAATGTGAAATTCTGTTTCCACAGGGTCCTGAAATTTTCAGCTATAAAATATATCCCCTAATATTTTTTTATATATATATATATAAAATACACACATGCATGCACGTGCATATAGGAGAAGGGAAAGGGTGACAGTGCAAAGCAGGCTGGTTGTTACAGCAGCTCAGCACGCAAAAAGGACTTGCTAATACGCAAAAGCCTCTGTTTTCAGTGATCACAGTTCACTTCTTTGTGCTCCCAGCTGGGAACAGCATCTGTCTCAGGCAGGCTGCTCGCCCTGACGCACCAGCCAGGGCAGGCACAGTGAGGGAAATGCCACTGTAGGAAGGACTCTTTGGAAGGTAATTTGTCTCAGGGATGCTCCGCTGCCCAGTCAGACTCGCACATGGATCAGTCGGTCTTCAGTGTCCCATTTCAGTCACGGAGGACCCATTCCTGCAAGGTCCTGAGCAGGCTCAGCTCCTTTTGCCTCAAGAGGGTTGGAGGGTACCTCCCAGATGGTGAGGGCACCTCGGGAAAGCCAGCCCAAAGAGGAATGTTTTCTAAGTGTTAACCTGAAATTCAAATCTCCTTCCCCCCTGCATTTTTTTTAAAGGAAAAGAACAACGTTTAGAGAAAAAGATATCAGAATAACACTAAAAATAGGGCTAGCAGAAGAGACTGACTTGTCACAGTGCCTTTTAAATAACCCAAGCCCTTCTGTATGTATCTTTCTGCTAATTAAAGCAATTTGAATTCTCTGAAAAGAACACTTTTTTTTTTACTAAACCAATAATTACATTCTTTCACACAATAAAAAAAAAGCGCCTTGCTCCACAATCCCAGGCTGGGAAGCAGAAGAACAGATTCTTTCACAGAATATTTCTTCCAAGCCATACAACATCAGGAAGAACTTCTCGCTTTGCCTTCCCATTCTCCACTCCTGCCCTTGCTCCTTCCATCCCTGGAGTGATGAAGTAGCTCACTTTGAACCTGTCAAAGCAACGCTGGGCAAACCTTTCTCCACTTTTGTCTGAACACCACTGATGCAGTGCATGCCCACAGACGGCAGCTCATAAGACAAAGCTAATGATGGATGACAAGGAAGTGCCTCGAGGCACACATGGAAAAAAAAAAAAGAGAATGAAAAAGAAAATTAAAAAGGGAAAGAAAGAATAAAACCCCGCTAGTCTAACAAACCCACTTTTTTAAAAAAAAAAGAAAGGATATGTGTAGGGCCCTCCTACGGACTCCACAGCATAGCCCTTTCCCTTTGCTAGAGAGGAGAAAGGAAAGAGGTTTTCCATGGATCTGTGGCCTGTTTTCCTTTCCATCCATGGTCTGGCATATTTCTCATCCCTCCCTATGAAAAGTCTGATCCCAGCCTCAAGCCAGTGACACCAACTTGTACAGCTGGCCCCTGTGCTGTCCTGGTGTGAAGCGCAACCTCCTTTATTCCCACTCCTACTTCCTGTGATTAACTTGATGGTTTAGAGAATGGGTTAAGTTCAAGGAGGTTTTAACATTGTCACTATTACCTTCCAGAAAAATTTTAATAAAAACTTCTTAAATATTTCATCAGCAGCCTCCCCCAAAAGCTCTCTTTCCCACTGATTCAGCTGGGTATAACATAACATGAAGCAATAAATCTATATATGGGTGTTATCACAACTACTAATACCCCTTTGTAAAAGATGGCCCTAAATGCATTAAACATGATCCTTCCAAAATAAAAATACCTTTAAACAAAAAAAATCACAGTTTTGTGGTACATCGGTATTCTATTATAAAGAAACTCAGACTGGAGCATACATCAACCCTCTTTGGTATGCAGAGCTCATGCAGGATGATATAAGTCCCAGTGGAAGTTAAAATAATAATTACTATTATTTCTCTAGTCGGATGACAAATTGGAACATTTTCTCTTTGAACTCTGAAAAGAACATCATGTTGTAGACCCAAAACGCTACTTGATCTAACTTCAGCTGTTATCAATAACTCATTTCTTCAATTACACAAATGTTATATATTATATTGTCCTCTGAAGATACAAGAGAGAACATACACCTGCAACGTATGAAGAGTGACTTAAGTGTAACCCAGAGGAGGCAGGTAACACTCATCATCTCTCACATTAAACCTGGGAGACAGAAACAGCAGACGAGCACTCTTCCAACCAGAGGTAGCCTATGTCTCCCCCCTTATATTCCAAAAACTACATCAACTTGATAAACATAATAGTTATTAATAATTTTCCCATTTCAAAATTCTGTTCTTGGCTGGATTAATGGACACATAGATAGATAAAACATCATCATTGTGGACATAGAAATCCTCTCCGATTGAAAAAGAAAAAAAAAGTGTAATCTCAAATGCCCAAAGCAGTAGCCAGACTCCTTTTAACGTTCAGGAAGTTTGGCTAACATCCTTTAAATGTCATGCTCCTTTCAATCCCAGATTTTCCGCGCAGTCCACAGTCAAGATGCAGTCCTCAATCATGTTTGTTTTTCCTAATTGCCTCTGCACTGGCTCACTTTTGGCTGACGTTGGCAACACCAGTGCAGAAACAAAACATGGAAGATGAATGAGGGTGGTCAAACACTTACCTACTTCTTGGTGTTTACAGAATGGGAATAACATCTGTCTCTGTTGACTCTCATAGTGAAACTCCCAACAGTGCTTTAGCTCAGGAAGTTGGGGCTGATGCTTTGTGACTTCAAGAACTGAAGTTCAAGCCCTGTCACACCAGCAAGTGACACATTAAAACAGGAAGGGCTGTACTTCAGCGGGGCTTCACTTTTTTGTTTGCTGTGGGCTTCTTGGGACCAGAGCCCTATTCATATTGAACAGTACTCCATTGTACACAAAAACCCCAAAGAAGTTGGCTACGCAGCATGAGAAAGGCACTTCCGAGTGTCTGTTGTGCAGAGTAAGATTTTCATTCTCTAGTTTACACGTCAGGATAACACCCCTCTGGAGAACATGTATTATTGAAACTCAATACCACGCAGACTGGTTATAGCTTGAAACTTATCATCCTAGCCTTGGGCTTCAGAGAAAAAGTTATTTGAATTTTCCTGACTTAAAAATATACATTATGAGTTTTTTAATATATTTTTTAATTAACTCCTCTTCTCCTTTCTGCTTTCACAGCTACACTAAATCATTCCAATTACAAGTTTTTTCAATATCAAGCCAAGAAGAGGTGATTATGAAGTTTCAGAAATCACACCTTTCCCTCGGAGTTCCAGCGCCGCTTTTGATTTCTGGATCTGAAACAGTCTCTAGCAGAGGTACAGTCCCCCTTGGCAATGTCAAATGCTGTGTAGCCCACATGACCTTGCTTATATAAAGTGTTGCTCAACAGCAATTTATGTTGATTTCAGTCTAGGCTGTTGTGATCCCATCTACCTCATTATCCTCCTTCCAGTCCTTCCATCCCAAGCATATGTACCTGTCCATCACATGGGCCAGCCCCAATGTTCACACCGTTGTGTCAGATTGTCCAAGCAGTTAACCTGGCTGAAATTAATTACATTTTTTCTATTGGGTCATTTTTAGACCAGCTCTCTGAACTACATAAGTAGCATTGCCGCTACAAAAGTCAGAAGTCTGTCATAGCGCAGGTTTATATCAAAACAGGTTACCCTAGAACTGCGAAGTCACCTTTTATGGACTCCAGGAATCTATGAACCATGGATTAAAAACATTGTCCTAAAGGCTATGTTGCCATGACGGATAACACAGATCTATCTATTCCTTCATGTTAATCAAAGGAACTTTCAAAAATGAATCTTCAGACTGTCTAAGAAATCAGAATATTGTCAGTCTCAGACTGCTGGGGACAGAAGAAGGGCAGTAAAACCAGTGCAACTTACACATTAGTAGTGAAGACACCATAGATCAGATCTTGCTCAGGAAGGTAGAAGGTGCTTTGCAATTCGTTATAATAGAAAGGGATTTCTCCAGCACGGGAGCAGTTCAGCCTGGCCTTCATGAAAGTTGTCCATGTGTCCTCCAGCAAAAATCTCCCTCCAATATCATTTTTGCAAACCCTTGCCACACGAGAATACACTGTTTTCCCACAGTCATGTTCTACCGCATTCTCACGGAAGAAGAAGTAGGTGAACAAACCAATGTCGTATGCAGCAATAAAGTTAGGCTCTGAAAAACAAACATTTGAAGAGATTTATACAGGTCAGAAATCAATCCGTGCTCACTGACTCATTCAATGCATTGCACCACCAACTCCCTTTACACAGGCTGTCAAAGCTGGGACCACAGGGAATTTGGAGTCAGCAGAGGACATAAAAACAGTAGATGGGAATAATGATATATGGGGGATACAGCTCTAGTTCCATTTTTCAGATCTTGGAAAAAACCCCATTGTTTCCCCACTTTATTGGCAAAGCTACTACTGATTTCAGTGAAAGCAGAGTTCAACACTTTGCACATGCATGACTATTCTCTGTACCTATATTCATTTTACAACATAAAGCCTTCCCCTTAGGTTCCTTCACCTATTCACTTCTGAAGTGCACCTTACGATGTGTTAAATATGCTGTGTGCATCCGCCCGATTCCCCAGACTGCTGCACTGAAACATTCAGCCTACTCTCCCAGTGCAATCACATCTGGCATTTATCACGAAGCCTTTCCAGTTTCTAGGCACAAAAGATTATCTTATGTCCGTAAAACAAAACCAAGCCACAGGCTGACAGTATTGAAGCAAGCTCTCCTTAATTCTTTTTCTCCTAGAATTATTGTTATTATTTTCACAAGAATTGAAAAGAACCTGGAATTGGTTTTGTAGTGAATAATTTAATTGGGTATTTAACAAAGCTTTAAAGTGTATGGTCTTTTATCCCAACAGTTTCTCTGGCAAAGGGAAAAGATTGTCCAATGAATAATATTTCACTAAACAAAAAAACCCTGTTGGTTTTATAGGGTGCTTTTACAATGTTCATTTCTGAGTAATGCTCAAAGGACGAAGAAAAAAGGAAAGTACAGAATTCCTTTAATGCTGCAGCCCAGGAGTGAAAGGAGAACAGCTCGTGGCAGAGGGAGAGGAAGGAAGGCTGATGCAGCTGTAAGGCAGGTTTGGGAGGCAGACGATGGTACAGAGGGAAGGGCGCTGCAGAGCATCTCCATCAGACTTTCTCCTTCAAACAAGCAGCGAAACTTGAAGGGACCGTTGTGATCACCAATCCGACCTTCTGTCTAACACGAACCAGAGAATTTCACCCTGTAATTCCACCATCGGATCCTGTAACTAACAAGTGAATTAGACCACATCTTTTGAAGGAGATCTGATCTTACAGGACAATGCACATGGCTTTACAGCCATCGCTTTCCTCAGTAACTTGTTCAAATTACTAAAGAGTGCCCCAGCTGCAGACTGCACTTCTTTTTCCATTTGACATTATCTGGTTTCAGCTTCCAATCACAGGCTCTTGTCATGACTTGTCTGCTAGATTAAGGAACTTTATCCTGCCAGAAATCTTCTCTTGATGTAAGTACTTTGATATCATGAACAAAATACCTTTTATCTCCTTTTCAGAAAGATAAATAAATTGAGCTCCTTAAGTCTCTCACTGTGAGGCAGGCTTTCCAAGCTTCAAATCACTCCATGGCTCTTCTCTGAATCATCTTCAAGTTTTCTGTTTCTTGTTGAAAAGTGGCCAGAACAGGATGAAATTACTTCAGTGTCATCAATGCTGCACAAGGTTATAAATCCAAGAGTCATGTTAGTTTTTCCAATCACAGACTAGAAACTCTTCTGTTTGTCTTTCCTTAAACTCCCCTGTTCCAATGTGACTTCCTTCTAAATTCTTCATTCATGTGCAGACAAGAAGGCACATATTTCTAATGAGAGTATACAGGTTATGCTGCTTCTTGGTCCTAATTCACAGTCTTGCCTGATGACATCCTTCTCCTAAAACTCCGTATCTCCACGCTGACTTCAATATGCCTGCAGAAGCCTCGTTCAGTCTCATTAAGCTACAGAGAATGCACGGTCCCACTGCTCATATCTTTGATTGAAAGGTCCTGAAATCCAATGGAAAGATTCTGAAGATCTTGTCAACTTACCTGGGTCAAAGGAAAGAGGGGAAATATTGGAGTCTCCATCACTACAGTCTGCTCCGACAAGATGTGCTTTGCCCCAGTCAGAAGGTGGGGACTCAGTGCAGGAATTACTGGTTGAAATTCTATAGCTTGCTTGATGCAGGGTATTATCACACTGGGGTAACAGCTGCTTTTAATAACTATAAATCCACAACAGCATGAGTTTACATGGAACATAACTCGCTGTGAAATTTCTCATTTTTGGACTGATCTGGCACTGAAACCAACCATCTCTAGCTGAGTCAGTGGAAGCAGAGGGTGCTTAACACTGTGCAGAACTGGGTCAACAATATGATGCTTTAAGTTTATTTTGATCTTCAAATCTTTGAGTGGTTTTCTTGTTAAAAGGATGTATTTGGTCATCTCACAAGACAGACCCATATATATGTTAAGTAGCCTGTAAGACCCACTTTCCATATTCTAAATCAACTTCTTTGAAATACTTCCAGGGTATTTTTAAACATCTTCTAAGCTGCATTGAATATTGCATCAGAAGCCCTTCCCCACCGTAACTCTGGATCCCAACATGAAAACAGAAGAAAAGATTTACAAGCCTGCCAAGTTGACTTTAGTACAGATATGACCCACATGACTTTACCATTGAGCCATTTGGAGTTGTATTGTGCTGTCCTAAGTGGGGGAACATTTCCAAGGCTGCGGTAAATAGCAGGATCCCGTCCAGAGAAATCAATTACAGTTGCAGCATAGAGTTCTCCTCGTGATGTAATCACAGCTGTCGAGTTATGCCGGGGGTCATACGGGCACCGAGCCACTCCATTAATTCTGTCAACAATTTTGCTAAGATTTCCTACCTGTATTTAAAAGGAGAGAGGAGAGAATTTAAAGAGCATCTGGCTTGCTTTCTGGTATAGAGAATTGTTTGCCCATGACTACCTACGAGCAAAACCCTATTTTTAAAAAAACAGGCAGCTATAAGAAAGTAATGTCAGCAGTGGCTGTAAGTTGATTGATATATCCATCATTTGCCAACGTAAGAAGTTGTGTCTGAGCCTCACTTATCCTATTGCTTTGTAAGAAGGGTAATGTCCCCTGCCAATAAAGCCTGTAGGCCCCAACCCACTCGATGTAATCAGGTGCTCCTGCTTCTAGCACAGGTTTCTAATCTTCCATTGACACCTCCTGAATGTATACTGGCATTAAAAAAATATAACAATAAGCACTGCTCTGGACCTGCTCTTGCCTCCCTTGAATCCAGAGTGAGTTTTGCCATTTATTTTAAGGAAACATTTAAGTATTCAGCTCAGGAGGTGCTTGCAGCTAAGCCTGTCCATATTCCCCATTTTCAGCAGCATACCCAAGGTTTACATGAGCAGCACACCCATAACAGGAGTTTTCTGCTCCCCACCTGCAGGTACACCCACTGCCCCAGAGAAACCCAAAGTGGCCCAAAGAACAAACCCAAAACTATTTCAGAGCCGCTACATTTGGAACATGTTCTTTGCAGTCACAATACCCTGCCAAATGACTGGCCTTCCCCAGAGCACATATCCCTCCCTCTCCATCACTGCAAAAGAGGCAAAACAGACCTGTCGACTGGAACACACCGGCGAAAAGGCATTGGTACCACAGGTAAAAACCTTCTTGCCATAAACAATCAGCACACGGACATAGTTCTGGCATTCTTCCTATAGGGACACAAGACAGAAACAAAAGACTTTTCAAAAGGAGACTGTGGGGTTGTTTAAGTCAAAAAAATTACCTGTATTGCAGCTGGAATACACCTTCCTTTGCTCTAATTCAGACTGGGGTTTGTTGCATCAAGCAGTGCACAGCTGTAGGGAGCTAGCGCTCTCAGTGAGCAAGCCCAATTTGCTGGTTATTTCTCTAATCATAGCCCTGCACAGTGCCTGGATAGGATGTTATCCATCAGGTTGACTCTGTATTAGCTACACAAGTGCCTCTTTCTGTGCTCTGCTTAGATTGGAGGAGGAACCCTCCTTCTTTTCATGGTGATACTTCTGACCTATTTTACCCAGTAATGCTGCAGCTTAGAAAATGTTACCGAGAGACACAAACTCCAGCGAAGGACGGCAGGTCTGTCTGCACTATAATTCACACCAGCAGGAAAATAGCAGGAACTTTAATAGGCCAGGCTGGCCAGGAGAATCTTGCACTTGAACCGACTGCTCCGTCCTGCCTCCCACAAGGACGGTGCACTCAGGATTTTCCAGGGTAGGAGGAGTTTCTCCTTCAGGCCAGGTCAGTGAGAAATAGCAAATCTCCTTTTCTCAGCTGCATGACCATCTGCTGGTACAAATAGGGAACTCCCTTCACACGCCAATCCCCAAAGGCGTGGGGCTCCAGATGTCCCACACTGGGGTAGAGGTGGAAGCATAAGGCTGAACTTGGCTTTTTTCTTTTTTTTCCCCCAAAAGGTCTCCTTCATGTTGTGGGAGAGAGCTGCAGTCTCTCTTTTTCCCCACAGCCTCGTACCCAGAGACCTGTGGGCTGCAGAGCAGGCTACCTGAGCATCTCTGGGGAGTTAACCCATGGGGGAAGAAGAGGCCACATAAGGCAGGGACTTTCTAATGCGATGCACAGGGAATGGGAGGTGCGAGACCAGCGTGCAGCTCCAACCGGCAGTGCAAAAGGCTTGAGAGCCCCGAGGTTCATCCAAACAGCCCCAATGAGTGATGTACTGTGAGCCTGGCACCAGCCTGCCTGGCCTGGGCTCTGGGGCCACCTCAGAGGAAAGGGAACAAGCAACGGCTAATGACTGGCACCCACAGGGCTCTGAGTGAAGAAAGTCTATTATATTCTACTGTAAACAGAAAAGGAAACTTGTTAAAAAAATAACAACCTTGGCTGGGTTATCCTGGCTGCTTTGCTTTCCTCCCTCCAATAGCTCATATTTTGCCACTAAGCTGAGCCTATAGCTGCAGACACCGCTTCTCCTGCTGTAAGCAGCAATCACTCTGCAAGCTTCCCTGTCTCACAGCGCTCCACATTGTTGATCATTTCCCTGAAGACTTCATTTGCAAGATTCAGCAGCGTAAAAACACTCCCTATCATCTGGAAAGGAAGAGGCTTGCTTAGCTGGATTACGTGCTATCTCCTTTCATTTGCTGTATGGAAATCAGCTCCTTGAAGGATGGCATTTAGCAACAACCCACCAGCGTTAACCACAGACAAGCGACTGCACGGGCATGACCTTCGGGGCTTGCTTTTGGATGGAGACAATCAGAGGGACTGCACCCCAGCACCAGCCCAGGAGCACTCGCCCAGCCTGGGCAGAGGCTACAGAGTGCCACCGAGCAGGCTGCCCATCTGGAGTCTCAGCAGGGGTATTGGGGATCAGACACACCATGCCTGGCACCCGCAAATGAGAGCTTGAATTCAGAGCTGGGTCGATTTGGCACTTCTTATTTCAGAAGCGGATCAGTCATGGTGACTGTGCATCAGTCTATCAAACAGGACCCTGAGAAACACCGTCCCACCTGCTGTGTGTTGAGAATAGAGATCTCATCGCTTCCTTTAATAAAACGAAGGCCTTGCCAGCCTCTCTGCCCTCTTCCGTCACTGTTACATGGTGCTGCGAGCCCTGTCAGTTATTCCCTGCCCTAGAGATGTCTGCATTTCATTAGTGGGTTAAGTAATTCCTCTTTCTGTAGAGCACAGTTATTCAATTCCACATAATAGTAGGACCATTATATATTTAACTACCAAGTACTATAAATTTTTGAGGGGATGCTATAAAAAAAAAACCTATGGGCTCCTCTCCCAACAGGGTTTTGTTTTCAGAATATGACTGATTTGGCATCTAACCCAGAATGCAGCTCTGTACCCAAATTTCACACAGTAAGAGACCCATCTGCTCCCCCTCCACTTCCACTCTTCTCTGCTTTATGCAGAGCCTCAGCATACCTTCTGACCTAAACCAGCTCATACCATATGTGTTGCTGGACCCCTTCCTGCCAATATACTTCAATATATTCCTAATTAAAACTCTGTCCTGCAGATATCCCAAATCCTAATTTGCAGAACTCTCTCCTTTACACAGAGCTGTATTACAGATTAACAAACTTCTATTTCTATAAAAATCTTCCCAACCGAGAAGATAGCACACAAAAAAGAATTTCTCTGCGGGGCCACGTGCTGGATGGTCCTCTGGAGTCTACCGGCAGTGATGCATCTGTTGCATGCTTTACTCCAAGGCACAGTGGCCTGGGTTGGTAAGGATGATGGAAGCTGGTAAAATATTGTGTTATTTTACCCTAATTAAGCATGGGTTTATTGGTACCCATTCAGTCCAAAGCAGAAGTCATTTATTGAAACAGAGGAGACACCATACTGAGCAAATATATCTGCTGCTGTCTGAACCTGCACCAGAATACTTAATCTGTGACTTCCAGCCCATTCCCAAGCGCTCCAGCAAAGAGCAAAGCCGCACAGGCAGCATGGATGAGGTGTTACACTGGAAACGTTCAACAGCTGATACTTTTCAGCAAACTGCATGCACCAAGCCCACTAATTATTTCATTGGCTGTAAGAAGCAGAAATTGGGGTCACCAGTGGATGCTTTCCATTCTGCTTAGATAGCGATGCCTCTAGGCGTGGGCCATACCCAACTGTAGTTATTCCTATGAATTAGCTGAGTCGGCATTTTCCCTGGACCTGCTTTACTGATCGTGGTAACAGCGTTCCGTGCTCCTGGAGGAAGAGCAACACTAATACATACCTTTCATCCACCAGTCTCAAAGCAATTTATACAGCTTTAAGTAACGTTCTGAAAGAGATGTGCATTATCTGCCCTGTTTCTCTCAGCTGGGTGACTCAAAACACAGAGGTGTTAAGGGATTTGCTATGGTGCCACACTGAGTTGGCATCACCACGGAGATCCTGAAGGCCAGTAACAAAGATCAAATTACTAGATCCCACCTCTCCAGCCTGCCTGGCCCAAAGAGGAATACCGTGCTCATCTGGCATTTCTTATTGCTGTACCCACTATCAGTCATGTCAGTCTACGAAAGCCTCCAATAAAAGCAAAGAAGAAACCAAACCACTTAAATGCTCCAGCTTGCAGGATTTTCCTCAAGACACTGTCGGTGAGATTTACATTAGATCCTCTTTCTACCCTATTCTCAAAATAACTAGCAAGGAGCAGCCTCCTCTCTGTGTTCTTTAAACCAGCCTGGATTTGCTCCGAAAAGTCATTCAACACGCTGCTCTCTGCAACAATTCATAGCCGAGGCAACTGGTTAGTAAGATGATCTCACAAACCCCCACAGAAAATAGGAGCAATTTAACGCAGTTTCTTCCATGTGGCTGGAAAACTCCAGGCGTGCAGGAGGCAAAATTCAGACGGGCTTTAATATAGCTGGAAAATCTGGCAAGCTTGAACCCAACTCCATCCAGACGAGACAATACTTGGATCCTGCTCTCACATTATGGAGCAGACAGTCGGATCTGTGTATGATCAGTCTGCAAATCTCATCACCAGAAGATATTATTGGGATCAAGAGATTAAGGATTTAAATAAAGGGGGAAGGCTGGGTATTTATATGGTTAATGAGAATAACCCAGTTATATTAGTTGGGATTATTATTAAATATATGGCAGAGCTGATAAAAACCTGTGGCTCCTCGCCAGAGCATTAAGCGTATCTCTGATTTTCCTACCACTTTGGGGTTCTTGCTCATTCCTCAAAATTACCTGGTATTGGTCCCTTTTTGAAATCAGGCCTTAAACTGAGCAGATATCACTTTTCTCCAGACTAATGACCCTTGTTTTCCTGGAAAGAAAGAGCACATAACTTCCAAAGCTCAACCCCACAGGGCACAGTCACTAAGAGAATGAACTTCTCTGAAGCCCCCACCACCTGCAGTTTAAGCCTATCCTCATTTTTTTTCAGTTTTTGCAACATTTAGATTTAAATCTGAGTCTGTCTGTGAGTGCTGTAATGTCCACAGCTGTAGATAGGACCAGGCCTCCTTCCAGCTCACACAGATGTCAGGCTGCTTTGAAGCCACATTTCAAACCTGAGAACCAAGAGTGGTGCCCTGTTACTCCCTTCGCTCATGTGAGCAGATCAGCAAACAGAGGGGCTGAAATCCAGACAGCGTTGGTTTGAGGTAAAATTCAAAAAAACCATTTTCAGGATGCTGCAAATAAGCCAGCTGTAGGTGCTTCTCGAGACGTTCCATCTGTTATCTCTGAACACTGGAGTTTTGAAATGTAATAAGCCCTTAATCTCATTGTACAGATGTATTTTTCTTTGAAAGCATAACCATATATAGGCATTACTTTAATTGCCCTTTTACTTTGAATAAATCACTCAAGTTCTATTTTCAGAGATCTCCTTTTTAATTCTTTTTTCTTTAGGCTAATACTATTTCATCACATACTGATATATTTTAATCATAGATTAAAACCACAGCTATATGCTATATGAGAAAACCAGCTTTTTCAGATGCTCTGTTGTCCCCAGAAAAGAAACACAAGCTCCTGGAGCACAACCTGCAGTTCAGAGATCAGCCAGCAGAACTCCCATGTTGCCCCTTCAACAACAGTTTAGAGCGCAGCAAACATTTATCTGTTGCAGTTCATCCCAATTTGTTAAAAAATAATCAAGACATAACATGTTCTCGAGCACTGTTATTAACACGCTTTCAGATATCTATATTTATTTCTTTGGACAAACAATTCTGTTAATCAGTATAAGCCAATACCCTGACCAAGCTGTCCTTCTCCTTTGAGCGCAACAGATAGCAAAGAGAATTGCTAATGATTTTTCCAGCCAAGTTTTCTTTAATGGACTTCAAATCACATTTGGGGGCTGATTCTGCATTGACAGTTTAGCAGAAGTGCTAGGAATGTAGGTTTAGATCTCTAGGAACAGTTACAAAGAGAGAAAAAATATCTGACTGCTTCCCAGTTATTTCTGTTTGCCTGGGGATTTATATGGTGCCTGTCCTACCTGGATGCCTGTTCTTCGTAACTGGCATGGAGATTCCCAGCTCCACTAGGTAACCGAGGGCACATCCTCTGTGTGACACAGAGCCAACTGAAGGCCTGAAACAGCAGATTCCTCCATTAGCTCCAAACCCCTTTAGGTGGGCTCTGGCCTTGGGCTAAGATTTCTCTGTAACCTTGTGTGAATCCTGAGACACTCCCCCAGTATCAGGACATCATACAAGAAAAGGAAGAAACTATACTGGCAGTATGGTGGGACAACCGGTAGCTGAATGCCTATCAGATGTTTCTCTTGGTTCTTCTTGCTCAAGAAGTGTTATTAGTGCATCATCTTTCTCCTGGCTACACAAAGCTCTTAGGACAGCATGTAAGAGCTGGATGACTGCCATTTTCACAAATTGTTCCCTTTCACTTTTTGAGATGACAGTGTGCTGCTTTTGGAAAGTTAACAAATAATTCTGTGCTTAGACAAGAGAAAGACCAAAGTGGTCTTGTTTAGAAAGCCACAACTTTCCGTGCCAGGCAAAATTCCTTAGATGTGGTGGATGTGGACCATTATGCAGAGACAAACCAATTACAAACTAGAAGCTGAGCAATTCCTAATGAAATTAAATACACCTCCTTCTGCTCTATCCATCACTCGTTTTAACTACAACCTCTGGGTGATATCCTTTGGAAGACAGAAAGAAAGGCAGCGCAACACTGGCTTTGTTCTCTGCATTGTCTCTCAGTAATGTGGATGTTTTCCAGGGGACAGTTTTAAGGCGCTGATCAGGATACATTTTATAAACGCTGCAAAAATAAGAATGATTACTAGGGGAAGCCCGCATGGATCGCCAGAGACATGGCAAATAAAGCATATACAATTCTTTCAGGAAACCAAAAGTTTGGGTTGATAAATGTGACATAAATGAAAGAGACTTTTCTGAAGTGTTTGTTTTAATACCACATGACATATTGTGGAGAGTTAATTTTAAAATCAGGTTCGAGAACATATACATTAATGGATTAAAACCTGATAAATTACTAGACTGAAAAAAAGTCCTCAGAGTGAAATCATTCACAAACTTGCTACTCTAGCAGGGTCCCAGACGGGGTGGTACTAGCCCAGTATCAACATTTTTCTTAATGAACATTTGTGGATAACCCAAATATTACGAAAATAGTAATTACCAGTGAGGCCAAAGCCACACTATATATATATATATTTAGTGATATATGCTAGGCTGGTGAGCTGGACCCAACAAACAAAATAAATTTTTGTAAGATATTATGCATTAAAGAGCAAGGAACAAAAGGGCTCTATGTATAGACTGGGAGATTACATCCCAGGACTAGCAACTGTGAGAAGGATTTAGTGGTCACAGTGGCTAGGTAATTCTCCATGATCTCCTGTAACAGCAGAGCTTGTGAAACTGCCAGGCCTATGAAGAGAAGAGGGTGAGGAAGAGGTGGAAGGCTGATTTAATCATACTCAAACATTAGAGAGATTGACAAGGGAATACAGGTGAAAAACTGGAGTGTGCAGAAAACAGACACAAAAAATATTCAAGGGCAGTAGAAAAATGACTTAGAGAAAGAAGCTTGAAGAACTCAGCTTTTTACCTTATCAAAAAGCCTAAGTACTGATTTGACAAGAGCATGTAAGTGCCTTTGTAAAAAATAAATATTGGTAACTAAAGGCCTCTCTAACCTAGCAGAGAAGGGCAAAATGAGACCCAGCCACTCAAAACTGAAGCCGGATTCAAAGAGGAAATAAAGTCCATGGTGTTAACAGGGAAGGTGATCTGCTGTTAGAATGAGCCAGCAAAGCACACAGTCAGCCCATTTGCTTCAGGCCTTCAGTTCAAAACTTTTTGCATTCCTGGAAAAGGTGCAGCAGCCAAACACAAGTTATTGAGCTCTATTTAGGAGTAAGCAGCTGAAATTTGTGGCCAGAGCTACACGGGGTGTCAGAAAAAATGAAGTAACTGTACCTTCTAACCTCAAATCTGAGAGCCAGATTTCTCATCTCCCTTTTCTCTGGCCAATAGGTACTCAAATGTGGAGTAACCATCATGCCATAATAATTATACTTCTGTGATATGCATTTTGTGGCTTTTATTCTTGCACTTGTTATTTCCTTTATGGCAAAGCTCTAAGAATTTTAGAAAAATCTGATTTAGATACTCAACGGGCACAAGACTGAAGGGGAAAAAGACATTTTAATACACTAGGTGGCTTTAAAAACCTCACCCTAAAAATACATACATTATTAAGTCAGCAAGGAAAATGGACCAGTCATATAACTTACGCAAACTACACTGTGAATTAATGTAAGAGCCAAAGGTCCTCCTTATTTCTAGCCTGTACCACCACATATCTAAGTGCCTGACAATCCATAACATTTATCATCAAATCATCTGTGCTAGGTAGAAAACTGCCATTAGTCAAGTTTTGACAAAGCAGAGCTGAGGCAGGCAGAGCTCTGAATCTTGTACCACCTCACACAGCAGAATCAGAAATGTTCACATTAGTGCTGCCCTCACTTGCTGCATTTACCCAGCCAAGGGCAGAGATGGACTTCTTGGCTGGAGCAGAGCACTTCACCATCTGGCTAGTCTAAACCTGGTATTTTTGGAGCTAGCACTAAGTAATTTCTCTGCAGTGTAACAATGAATGCATAGACTCCCCCAAAGAGGGACTCAGCCATGGACACACAGGTTAGAGTAGATACAGACTTCGGAGATCTGAGTTTACTTAGTTACTGCAGAATCCTTCTGCCTTTGTTTGTAGCTTCATGTCTTCTTGTCAGACTCTTAGTCAACACCTCTGTTCGCCACTATTTTATATCAAGAAGTGTCTAATATTCTGCTTAATTATTGTTCCTCAAAACTTCACACCCATGGCCACTACACCCACCAAACGATTTCAAGCTCGGGATAACAATCAGCATAAACTCAGTTGTTCAGAGCATTATGCTCATGAAATTTTTGGCAAACTCTTTGCAACGTGAAGAGGGAGCAGCAGTGAAGATACTCAGACCATCGCTTTCTTTTGGCATGACAGTAATAAAGATAAATTGAAATTATCCTAGAATTTGTCCAGTCAAATGCATGGGTTTATCCAGGATTTGACAAAATAATTCTGGGTTATAAATTCAAATTCATGAACAATAGGATACAATTTAAATCTCACAAACATTACAATGGAAGAAAAGAGCAAAATCCTTTCTTTTAAAGTACAGAGACTCCAAACTCAAAAATTGCCTGTGTCTTGGGTTTTGGAGGTTTTTAGTTTTGTCCAACTTCTATTGAGTTCTTCTAGTGGTTGCCCACGTTTGGTGTTCACCCACCCCAGCCCATTTTGCCTCCATGGTGTTCTCCTATATAACATAGGCCCTACATGAAACTCTAACACATGTTCTAGGATACCCATACTCCTCCACAGCTGCATGAAGCAAATTGTTGCCTATCTTTCAAAATTCAAGCTAGGTTTTTTGTGTATATACATGTTAATACAGTAATCACATAAAGTTTATTATATAAAATTAACACGGTCAATGGATGATCATATAATCCTGTCTTTAAAGCACTAAACTGGAACTTGGCATAATTCCAGCATTTTGGGCCAGCCACACAATCGCTCTCTGCTTGACTGTCCGAGTCTAAGCAAAGATCACGCTTATTCTGTCTTATCCTTTGTCCAACTCCTTTGGTTTAGACTGAGAACTTTTTGTGGTGTAGTATTAAGGACAATAGGACACCCTCTCAGTTGAGGCCTGAAGACTTTTAAAGAATCATAGAATCATAGCATTATTAAGGTTGGAAAAGACCTCCAAGATCATAAAGTCCAACCATCAACCCAACACCACCATGCCTACTAAACCATGTCCTGAAGTGCCACGTCTACAGTATCAATACCACATTTGAAAAATCAAAATATTTCGTGTTTTTAAACAGATGGCTTTGTTTTAGTTTCTCAGAAGAGGGGCAGAAACGACCTGTGTTTGGATCAGAAATGTCTGCAAACTCCAGACTTCTGGGACAGCATGCCTTGGTTCAAGCAATTCTTGCTTTAAACTGCATTTTAGCAGCCTGCACCTGGCTCCAAAGGAGGTCTGTGATATTCTACCTGAAGAGACTGCAGTGTGCTAGCAGATTCAATTCTAATATTCAAGCAAATTCTACAAAGATGAACTCTAACTGCAAACAAGCATCGAAGCCCACATGGCCGAATGCCAGTGGCTCACTGCTGAGTACCAAGACTAAGCCAACCTGCCCAGCCTCAGACCCCACAACAAGACGTTACCCCTGGCTTACCACCATTCTGCTCCTTGATGTGTCACAAATTGTGTCCTCTCCAGCAGTGAAATCACCTTTACATTTCATGCAGAGCAAGTCTAATAACTTGGAGAGGGGGCCTTTGAAATGGCTTGCTTGGTGGTGCTTATACACTTGTGATGGTGGATCTAAACTGCAGCAAATTTACAAGCTCAAGCTCCCTGTGTGGATTTCACATGATGCAAACAAATTTACCCATAGTATCACTGTAGCAAAGCAAAACTTACCTCTGTTTTCCCTTTACTTTGACAGGACCTCCTGGTGTCTTCATCTGAACCCCATGCTGTTGCCTGAGAAACCAAAAGGCACAAGTCATATGACAATGCCACCAACCACCATGTCCAGAGACTCCCAAAGCAAGAGCAAGTATCTCCAGCCAATTTACAGAGCCCAATTTAAAAGCAGCATAGTGACGGTAAACACGTCTCTCACTCCCACTGTGCTCACAGTGCACACAAATGATAAATAGATGAGAAGTCCAGAGGCAGAAGCAACTGGAATGTTAACAGAGGACAGACTTTAATTTACATGTAAATACAACTTCTGATCATCATTCAACTGGAAGGTCCAAGGCACAAGCCCTGTACGCCAAGCCATCACCCTTTTTCAAAGAGGACAGTGCTGTATAAAACCACCAGCTTTCATCGTCAAAATGCAAACCTCCCCCTACAGCAACATCCAGTAGTTCTGCACAAATCTGCTGGTCACCTTAAATCTACCCACAAGATTATCACCCTCTAAGTAAACTTGCAGCAAAGTGAGCTGGATAAAACAACAACTGGGAGCTGACAGGTGAAACCCAGAGATATGGGAAGTGGGGAGAAAGGCTGGATGGCGATCTGTGATGCCAGACAAGCGGGGTCAGATCCTGAGCTGGAGTAAAATGCATTAGGGCTGAGGGCAATATTGACTGGGGGCTGCAAGACCTGGACCAAGAGCATGTGGGATCCCCGGTCAGCTCTGATTGACTCCTTTAGAGTGAAGATGCCCCTTCCTTCGCAAGAAAAGTCAAGACCAGCAAAGCTGCATTAGAGGGAACTTTTAGATTTAAAATATTCAGCAACATACCCAGCCATTCAGTGCCCTCTGCAATTTTCTTCCCTTCAGCACTTTTTTAAAATAGTCCTAACAAATTCAAGCAGGTATTGTTAGCTGGAGGTGAAAATACATATAAACATCCATACTATACATAATACATCATTCAGAGTACAAGAAAAATAGCTCTGTTACATAGGGAAAGGCCAGGCTCGCAAAGTTCAGATACAGATCCAAAGCTCCCCTAAAAGAGCCAGGATTTCTTTTTTTTCCCCCAGTCCATTACCAACGCAGGAAATGGCTTCAAAGTTTGGTCCGGATCTGAACTCTTCTTGAACCTTCTCACTGCAGCCAATATACTTTTTTAAACTCTGGGCTTCCACAGAAATTATCCCCTTGACACATGATAAATCCTGGGTTTTTCAGGAGAAAGATGGGAGACCAGCGAGAAGAGGGGATCGTTTTTCCCACCCCCAGCTCAGGTCCATGAAGACACTTGGAAATGCAAGAAATGCCACCACCCAGGACATGCATTTATACACGACATTGGGGGAAAGGGGTATTTCTACCTCACTCAGAAAAAAAATGGTATCTTCTCCATTAGCTGAGCATTCAGTTCAATTTGGCTTGAAGTAAGACTTTATGAGCACAGGCAAAGATCTGGTGGGAGAAGGGAAGAGCGCAGATCTTTCCCTGGGAGTCACTTGGGAAATACCTCCCATGTACTTGCAGTCCAATCCAGGCTGAAGGCCAAAAGCTTGTGCCTCAGAAGTGTTTTTGTGAGAGCTGGGATAAGTCCTTTCTGGAAAGGATCATTTAGCCATATCCTGAGAGGGATATGTCACTGGATGAGAGAGCTCATGTCAATAAGCCATCACAGGAGAGTAAGGAATTTTGACTGATGACTCTCAGGAGCCCTTGACATCTGCAAAACAACTGTGCAGCAGCATTTTGATCCCCAGCCCCAAATCTAGCTCATATTCATCTAACCACAGTATCCTTGCACCTTGGATCAATGTTTGACAACCTTAATAAAAAAATAAAATAAAAAAAAAATCCAGAAAAGCAACAGGTCATTAGGTGGTTCTTCTTCCCATTTCGAAAACAGAGACAGAGCACTCTCCATTATACAGCCCAGTTTACCTTTACAGTGCTTGACAGGACAAAATGAAAACAAAAAATATTGGTTACTTCAGCAATCGGTGCTGCTTCTCTGCAAATACTCTGGGTCTTCTGGGATTGCAGCAAAGCAAGAGAAGAATTTGGCCTCCTAGGGGACACCCAGCTCTTCCCGCCAGACACCTGCATGGCAGAGCTTTCAGGCATGCTGTGAACATAGCTCATGTCAGGGCACTGGTCCCCTCCAGCTATGTTCTTGTGCCTAAATGTTTGCTTTATTAGGCAACACTGCCCTTCAGCTTTCTGAAGCACTACCTTGATGAGTCTAGTGATAACAGAAGTTCTTGGTGATGGCCCAAATTATAGGAACATGTTTGTGACTGCACCATTAGTCAGGGTGCACTTCATTAGAGCTAAGAGGATAATTAAGCAATATGGCAATCCAGAGCATGTTTTACAAGTCCCACGCATGTCTTTGGTGGGACAGGGAGGAGCTAGTTTGAGGGCTGAGTAACTCCAATGACCTCTAGTGACTCAAAGAATATATTCATGACCCTGCAAAGCAGAACATCTTGTCAATAATAAAAATGTAATTGCAAAGCCAAGGAGCTAATGTGTGTTTAAATAATTTTACTGCAAGGCATGAATATGCACCAGTCAGCTGACCTACAGCCTAGACAAGTCCTTCTGATGGGCTCGCAGGAGCCTGCACACATCTGTGCTCTTGGCCTTTGGGTTGGACCTGGGCAGGCTCAGACCTCTGAGCTTGGGGCTTTCAGATGAGCTTTCCAGCATTGTTTGGTTTCTTTACTTGACTGATCAGCTGTCTTTTCAGATGAAAATGTCCCACTCTTGTCATATCTGTTGTCTTGGGCTTCCATGTGCAAACTCCCCGTGTAACGCTGGTACGTCCAACCCAAACCCCTCCTTCCCAGGTGAAGTTTTCTTCCTCTGCCTTAGATTCATTTTGCCCCAGTATCAGACTACATCCTGGACATTTGGCAGAGAAACCTTCAGAAAGATCTCTTTCTTCTGGTGCGCATCTGTGTGTACCCATATGTTTCTCAGTGAGGCAGACACATACTTAACACTTGCGTAACACTACAGCACTGTAAGGGATGCTTTGTACTTTGCCTCCTTACCTGATTATAACACTTCTCAATAGCCAGCTTCTTGGACACTGACTAAGGTGCCTCCCCTCCCTTTCCTCATCTCCCTCAATAAGCCAAATTAATATTATTTCTCTTTACTGCTGAAAGCTGCCTCTGCATGTTCAGATGAGGTACAAACTGTATCCACCAGAAGTTTTTGGTCAGTCAGTTGGGTCATCATCCTGAATTTATGCCTCATTTTCTCAGTTGTCTGAGACATTTATGTTTCCCAGCTCCAGAAAACACATCTGGGATTATTTTTGTAGCTCCTGCTACACATGGCAGTCAAAAGCAGTAAACACCTCTGGACCCATGTGGCAATAAAACAACTTCCATGGCATGGGTCAGGGAAAACAGAGCCTGGATGAAGATGTGACAAACCTGGGAGCAAGGCTTACATACAAACACAGGACAGTACGTACTTTCTCCTAGCTGCTTCCCTACTGGCCATGTGCTTAAGCAAACACTTTTTTAGGCTGTCAGGATGTCAGCAATTCCTCCTCTTACATCCTTACCAAAAGCACCCCAGCTTCTCATGCTACCTCCTTACAAGCTCTCCAGCATCTCTTCCCTGCTGCATTTCCAGAAGAAATGCAGTTTCTAACAGTGTTCCCAGCCACTTTGAGGACCTCCTCTACAACCACATGGCCCATGCACAGAATGGGGAACACCAGATTCCTGTGTCATGCAAATGAGACAACAAGCTCAGGGCTGGAGGTGCTGTGCAAGACAAGACCCAGCAAGCCATGAACAGGACTGCCCAGCCACCTGTGCAGACAGGCACAAGAGTACTAGAAATGTTGTCCCTTAAATGAAAGTGCAATTAAATATGCCTTCCTACAGCCTACTTGCATGGACACCTAGTTCTTCAGATCTCTATTTCTGTTCTTGAGTTCTATGCAGGCAAATTTTTCTCAGTTAAAAAATAAAAAGGGGTTGTGTGTTATTTCTGCATCTTTAGGAAGTCCCATGAAGGAGAAGAATCACAGGAGAAGCAGTCATGTGTACAACCACAGGTACCTGGTGCAACACTGCCAACTAGAAATGAACAGAAATGGGCCACAATGGCTGAGCTCAGCGCATACTTGAATATTCAAATGTCTCACTCAGACACAGAAAGAAAGAGTTAAAGTCTCTTCTAATAAATTATGAGCATCACAGTTTGCTCCCAGTTCAGGCTGCAGATCAACAGTGCTCTTAGAAATTCTAGCTCATCATGTGCTGTCAAATCAGTTATTCAGTACGCACTGCTGAGAGAAGCTTTCTAGATACATTTATTTAATTACCTGCACATCCCAGTGCTGGCACCCAAAGTACCTGCCTGTCACTAGCAAGTCCTGTTATCAATAGCTATGTGCATCCTCAAATACTGATGTGAAAATCTCTTCAACTTCTATGGACCAGCTTTAACATTCAGGCCAGCAATTTATAATTACTTCAAACACCACATATGAATTTAATAGATTAAGCATACACTAATCCCTGCACTGTACTTGCACAACAGGGGTTTCAGGTTTTTGTCCAAAACCAGAACATTGCTTTAAAAATGGAAAGTGAAGAATGGAAGATAATAGGTTACATGCATATTTATTGGGTAAATTAAACCTGTTCTTAATTTCTGAAGTCTTTTATTACAAACCTATCCAACTGTTACCAACCTCACTTCCATTAAAAAAGTACTCCATGCAAGCTACTGGCAGCCTCGCATGCCTGCAGACAGACCCAGAATCATGATGTTCTCTCCTATTAGGGGAAAAAAGTGTAATACAAAAATGTACGTTGTATATATTTGGAAGGAGACAAAAAAACCCCAAACAAGTACAGACTCACTGCAAAAAAACCCAGGGACAGGTTCTGTGAGATGCCCAGCATTTCCTAAAAGGTACCGAGTTCCTCAGGTTTCTGCTAACATCAGCAGAAGCAGCACCTTGCATCCCAGGCTCAGGTCTGCGGGGATTGCTAATGGCAGGAGCTTCCGTTTCCATCAACTCTCTGCAGTGCCCACAGGAGACTTCTCAATCTGCCCACAGAGTATGAAGTGATTGTGGTTCTCCGCTTGTGCCATGCGGGGCACCCCGAGCAGAGTCTGCGAGCCACATCGCCCTTTGCTGAGTTATGCATGGGGAAAGAGGGCAGGAGGTGGTGCGATGTGACAGTTACTGTTCACTGGAGACCTCAGCTGGCAGAGTCATTTCTTTCCCTGTGTATTTATTTACATCTTCCTTTCCAGTAACTGTACAAGGCACTGGTATGTTCAGAGAAAGGTACCTCTGGAAAAAAAAGATTTGTTTTGAAGGCAGCTTCCTGAATTCCTTATACCAGCCAAGAATCTCTGCATTTCTTATTTACATTTACAAATTTGGGGGGGGGGGCAGCTCATTTCACAGCAAGGTATAGAAACTTTTCTCCAAGTCTGGGGAGAAAGGAACACGGAGGGACCATGTTTCTGCACTGGATTTAATATCTGCCAACTTTAATGGAAATAAAGCACATATTTACATACCCTACCAGACCAGTTTAGCTTAACTACATGCTCCAGGACTTAGCTAAATCAGGGTGCAGACCAAGTCCTTCACACAGTGGCTGCTCAGAGGCCAGTTCATTCCCCTACAAGATGCCAGCCTCAATCTTTTAATCCATAATGATGAACAGATTTCAGACCTCTGAAATATCACCCATAGATTCCTGATGATGGTGACAAATCCATTTAATAAATTTATTTCTATGTTTCTATAAACTTCACAGTCTCTACACAAGATAGCACCAGTGTAAATCTACCCTTCCCTGGGCAAATTCTACAGCATTTAAAAGAAATTGGTAAGTGCTGGGTCCTACAGCAATTAGAAGGAAAAAAAAAAAAAAATCTTTGAAATACGTTCTATAGGTTGGATCCAGGAAAGCCATGAAAAGGCTCTTGTTTAATGTAGGTTTCCATGCTGTGTATTATAAAAACATTTCTACAACACTTTAGCTACTTCTTCCCTATTTAATCCTGCAGGACTTCTCCATAAAGACTTGCTGCCTTAGTCTAAAAGTAGAAAGTTAAATTCCCGTTTTGAAGCATTGGCTTTTGTCTCTCGAGGACACGACACATTTACAGTGCTCTATAAACAATAACTTATTGAAATCTAACTTCTTAATAATAAAGCACAGTAGCTTAATACCCTAGAGGCCATTTCTGAAGTTCCAACACTGGTAATTTATTAAAACTGTGATAAACATGTCTGATAAACAGATAACTAATACCGAAAGAACATAATGCCAAGCTTCAATAAATAGTTCTGCTACATACTGCAGTATACAAATTACAGATCGCAGCTGCGTGCAGTGACAGGTATGAGGAATGATCACAGGATTCAGTCAATTCATTGCGGGGAGAGGAAGGGGCTTGGATGAAGGGAATTGCATTGTGTTTTACCAAATTATTAATTGATTTCCCTTCAGTGATCTCAGATCCTTCGAGATGTGGTAAAACTCAAGCCATTTGCTTCATTTACACTAAGTACCTGTAGTGCCTATCAATAGACTGGCCCAGTCGCCTGGCTCTTCTGCAGTGGCTGGACACTGGGGCAGCTGGAGAAGACTTCAAAGTATAACACTTCGAAGATGGGAGGTTGGTAAACATGCAATAAAAAAGTCCATCAGTGGGTTCCAGTTCCCATAACCTTACTCTCTGAATCAGATCTCTCTATAAGCAGAAGTCAGCCTCTTTCTATACTGGGACTGACACTGGCCTGGTATTTATTGGCTGCTGAAGACGATCGCTCACTCTGTTCATGTCAGAGCAGAAGTGGATGGATCAAGTTATCCCAGCCCAACGAGCTACTGTACATCAACCGAGCTATGGTAACCACTCTGTTCCTGGTTCTGGCTTATCTCAGACGCAAGGTAAAATACTTGTTTAAATCCTTCACGGTCTTCGTCCTGTGCAGAGAGCACATCCCAGTAACACAGCTCTGGGGTGAGCAGTAAGCTCCTGTACCTCTGTTGTGTGTCTGAGCCTACAGACACGACCTGGTTTCAACTGCAAATGTTAACTAACTCCTTTCTGAGAGAAAGTTTTCAGCTGCTTTGAGTTCTTCTTGGATGGTCAGTGCTACTGATTTTCTCTCTTTCACAGCCTCAAAATCCCTTGTTATTTACTTGTATTATAGGAGTACACAGAGGCATGAACTGAGATTGTGACCCCGTATTTCTAGGCAATATACAAACATGCTGCAGGAGAGAATTTACATCCGAGAGCACCTACAAGCTAAACAGGCAATGCAAGCAATGGGAGGAAAGGAAAACCAGAAGGACTGAGGGTCGACTGATGAGGAAAAGCCATTGAGCATGTCAGAGGCAGAGATGAGCACTGAACTTTGCTCTCTTGAGGACTGAAAACTTTCCTGTCTAGCACAAAATGAGTCCTTAGACAGCATTTTTTTGCTAGTATCACAAGATGCATCCACTGAATCAGTGGTGCACAGAGGGAATGGGTTTAGACAGTAGAACAACAGGCAAGATGCCACGCACCCCATTCTTTCTGACATCTTTGGGCAAGGCCACAGTCTAACGTACAAAACCAAATTTGAGTTTTGGTGCCTTCAACTTCCATTTATCCTGCAGAAGATTCCATTAAACAACATATGGCCTGTAAATCAGACATTCCCCCCTCTCTGCAGCGTCAGGTAGGAATTTACAACTCCAGACCATGCATTTTCTTATCTGAAAGGAGCATTGTGCACGGCTTAACAGATCATGATTTCTACAGTGTACCCAAATGGAAATTACTGTACAAGTACAAAGTTTTATTATTAAGGACAACTGTCTAAAGCTTTAGTAAAGAACATTTGATGCCAAGTACTAAACCAGTGTTTTTTAAGATAAACAATAAATACAGATAGTCATATCCAGGCTACAACCTGTACTTCTCAGCTCTCTGGGAATTTTAGTGTACAAAGGACAGCTTAAAATGGAGCAGCCAGCTCAACCTTGAGGAGGTACTGTCAAATTAAAATTCCTATCTGGAACAAGCAGATTGACTTGCCAGTGCTTTAAGCACACTTTTAGTAACCCTGGTGTAAAACATTTGTAACTCGATGCTGAATTCCACACAGAGGAGAATTTGAGCTTTTTTTACATAATGGAACTTTCTTTGTCATCCAACTTTGCAATTTTCGTAGTGCTTGTGAACCCCCATCACAGCCCAGGACTCCCTGCGCAAGCCTGTGTAGGTATAGCCTTGCCAAAATGCATTATAAGCAAAGCATAATGATATACAAGGCATCAGAGCACAGAGACAACGGAACGTAACCACACAACAGGGAAAGGTCTCGGCTCACCAGCCACGCAACTCATTCTGAGGCTTTGGTAACCAGAAAGTTTTAGAATACCAAGGATGGGATTCTTCCAAGACACAGAGAGGACACATGGGAGAAAGCAAGAGGAGAAGGCACGTTAACCAAGTGGGAGAGATGCTGGCTTCATGGGCTGATTCCAAGCAGGGTGAACCTCTTACAGGAAGTGATTATCAGGTCTGTGAAAGACCCAGAAAATCAATACAAGCACTAATGCAATGCAACAAGGATACGCCCCAAAGAGAAGAGAAACAGTGGAAGAGCGCAAAGACACTGGTGATCCAGCAACACAAGGAGCTGTGGATGTGATGCTATACCTGACCAGTAGGGCTCGTGGAAGCCAGGAATGATGCCCAGATTACAGGTTTTAGCAACAGATAGGATTGCAGTGCTGCCCACAAGGGTAAAGAAAGAAGGAATACACACTCTGCTGTGGCTATACGCCGAGCTTAGACTGACAGCTACATATTTATGCAGCAATGTTAGATGAACACGCCAACATGTTACTTTGGAAGAAAGATACAGCTCTGAAGAAGCGAGATAAAGATGGCACTGGATTTCTGTTTCCACTATCTAGTGTTTGTAATTTTATCATTCTATGTAAAGAAAAACATCAGTCTGTGACAACGATTTCATTTTGCGGACGATCTACTTCATTTTGCTTGAAAGTGCTTAACACTGCAATGATTTAGTTGCAAGTATTATATGGGAATGCCTTTTTTTTTTTAAGCAGCTTAATCCATTGGATATTTCTATTGGTTTTAAGTGTGCAAGAAGATGGACAGGGCCAAATGCAAATTGATACTCTTAGTTAACTGGGACATTTGGCATGCTAGTAAAAAAAAAAAAAAGAGCTTAAAGCTCTCACCTGTAGCCAGTTTAGAATGAATGACAACATCCAGAACTGCAGAACAGCACGGGGGATGTTAAGGAAGGATGACTTACAGTGTTTCCCATTACTGAAGATCAAAAGCATACAGAAACTGAGACGAGACTTTTAGCATACTGAGTAATTAACAGCCACAGCGGAATTTGGTTTCTTGCCATGTCACATTCTGTTTATAGCTTATGACAACAAACATTTACTAAATGTACTGGAGATTACAGAGACATAAATTTATATTATAAATCAATAAAATAACAAAATAAGGAGGTTAAAATACACTCAGTCAAAAAACAATTAAAGAAAAATTCCCCTGCAGTCAAGCACCAGTCAGGAATACAAGCACAGCCGATGCACATGCAGGTGCAGTTGACACTGGCCAGGTGGGTACCACACAGCACTATTTCTCACACCAGCATTGCTTATTCCGTAAAGAACAGGGCGAGTTTGTGTTGTGGGGTTTTTTCCTTCAGTTGCTACAAACAAGATAGAACAAGCTATTTCTAAGAAGTGAGCCAATGAACGGAGTCACAGCAATGGTCGCCCTCGATAAAGTGGAGGCAATTCTTCCTTCGAGGCCCCTCTACCGCCAAAGGATGTCCATCTCCACCCCTTTATGTTCTTTGGCAGAGTCGCCATTCAGAACAAAATCCCTCCTTCCTCTTTGTGGGCTCCACTGATGGATGTGACAAGACTTCTAAGCAGCCTCCTCTTACTGTTTTGCACAATGATTTCTGGAGTAGGAGGTTCAAAAACCCTTCCAATGGACCAGCCCATATTCAGTACAAAATCAATTTACCATGGCTATAGTCTCCTTTGTATTTCTGCATCAAGCAAGGCGATTTTATTCTCCTTCATTCTTCTGCTCTGGGTTTCCTTGCCATTGTGCCTCTTTGAAGCTCACTGCTATGTAGAGATGTTAAGGGTTCTCCACTATACATTTTTTTGTGTTCCCTTCCCCCCAGCTTCTGCGACGGACTATACAAATTCTGCACAGTCAAATTCTGCACAGTCAACTGAGTGCATTTTTATGCACCCACATTAAGAAAAGCAATCTTCCCCGTATACTCTTCAAACCGAAAATCTAATCACTGAAGCACATGTGAAACCTCTGTGTATTACAAGCTTTCTAAAGTGGGGAAGTCCTGCATTCTTTATTCTTCTCCAGGTTACATCATTGAATATACTTGTTCAGCATTTATTTGTTTGCTTTGAGAACGAGCTAAAATAAGTTTGAGGAAACGCCCAATTTGGATCTGATTCTCCCAACAATTAGGCTGAGATTCAGGTATCAAAATCAGCACATCCTGCAGTATTAAAGATACTAATGAAGAACTCTAGATGACATTTTAACTGTTCTGTGTCTCCTGGTTTTCTTCAGGGAAATCACATCTATTGCATTAGGGGTGGGCCTAATACCCTTTCAAATGACAAGCACTGCAATATATTCTCATTAAAATTGTATAAGAGGTTGAACATGGTTTGAGCCTTGTCTTGGCTTGAAAAAGGGAGCAGTGCGCAATTAAATAAATAAATGTGCATGTGATTCAATTTATCCTATCAACATTATTTTCTGGTTGTGCACTTAAGCTTGCTGTAGTACAATCAAAAGGGAAAAAAGGCACTGGAAATCTTTAAGTAAGTGAAAGATTCATTATTGAGACAAAACAAAAGCTTTGAGATTATTTTAATTAGCCAAGGCCAGTTTCGTGCAAGCCAGAGAGACTGGGAAAGTTGTGCAAGGCAGGATGAAAACAGAGATCCCGCCTGAGCCTGCCTGTACCATGGGAACTTAAGTGAAACCAGACTCTCTCTCCTGCTCTTCCCCATTTTAAAGTAATAGGTTTTGACCTTCAAGAATATGGGAAAAAAATTATAAATCCTCAGCTAAACAGGATCCTTTGTACTTTCCCCGTTCAATACAGCAGATATATGTCTGAACTTCCATTTGGTTTGCATACCTTGAGAAAGGATCAAGACTCCTGTTCCTGGACACCAGGATTTTGACAAGTACTGTGGAAGCAGCTGCACTCTGCTAGGCATTTCTGCTTAAATTAAATGGCAATCCTTGCCCCAGTGAGCCTGAATCCTAGGGTTAAGGCGAAAGACAACATGTGGCCACAAAAAACAGGCAGAAAGAACAAGCGGGAGCAGTGAGATGAATGATATTTGCAATCACGGAGTACACATGGTGCACAGGCAAGTGTGGTGCAAGCTTCCCAGGAAAGTTTTTGGCAACACACCCAGATTTTGACCTCTAGACTCTCTGGCTTCTATGGGGTTTGGTGCTCAGTATCACAAACTGTTAGAAAATGTCACTTCTGATAAATCACTAATAACCAAGAATAAGTAGGACCTTTCAGATGTTACCAGGCTGGGCTGGAAGAGGAAGTCAGTGATGAAAAGTCCCCCACGTTTCATAAAACAGATTTCGGTATTTTTTTTATTGTTCTATAGCTACATTGTGCATTACATATCTGCTTTCCTCCACCAGGTGCCTAATGCTCTTGATAAGCTAATTACAGCCTTCTGCTTATTTCATGTCAAGCTTAGCTCCCCAGTCTGAGCCTAGCCTGCAGTTCTGGCATGTTTTTTCTTTAATCTAAGACCATCTGTGCTCCATCAGCAAGGAACACTCAAATACAGAGAAAGTGAAGAACCAACAGTGTTGAATTCCCCGTACGCTGCCCCCAATTCCTCTCCCCAGCATTTCCAATTATGTGTGAAGCCAACATCCATCCAGTCCTAAATACACTGGAAGGCTTTGAGCAGGCTACAGTTATCTACAGATGCAGCAACGCTTTCGGTGGTCAGTGGGGAAACGACAAGCCAGAAAGGACCTGAATCTCTCCATTTCTTTACATCGAAAGCTTCACATTTCAAATACCATCACATCACCAGCAATACATGCACTGGTTGAGCTCAGCACTTGATCAATGTAAAATCAAACACTTGTCTCAGAGAAGCACAAGGGGTCAGTTTGGGAAAAAAGCACTGGCGTTGATTTATCAAGAATCCAAAAGATATTTCTCAAGTCTTATGCTTATTGCTGCAAAATGGAAGCGCACAATAGTTTAAATCAAAACTGGACTGCAATGTTAGGAAAGATGCCTCTCTGCCCCTCTCCTGTCCCACCACCTAAAGTTCGAGTGCTTCCACCCCCTACTGCCCCCTCACCGCCCAGCCCAGCCAGACGCAGTCCCCTCCTGCTGCCGCCATCAGCGGCCAGAGCCCCACTGCTGCGCGTAGCATCAATCTACCCAGCTTCCCCCTAAGGCTGGGAAACAGATGCCTTCAGACTCCCTGCTTGGTCTGTCACAGTTTGCCTTGCTTCTGCCTCCTCTTTTCCAACACCAGACGTCAGCACCTGATGCCGTAGCGAGCTCTGCCAAGCTTCATCTCAACGAGGAATTTATTTGCTCCTTCTCCTGCAAAGACGACTCTCTTTTATTCCTTCCTCCCAGCTCCTCTCTTCTGTTCTCCAGTCTGCACTCTCCTGCCAACCCAGTATTTATTTTCCAATTTCCTTCAGTTTGAGTCCTGCCCTTACATCCCCCCTGCCACCTGCCTCTTCCCTCACCTCCCCTCCAGCCCGTTTGCATTTGACCTCTACCAAGGTCAAAGATTCCACAAACGAGTTTTGATGAGGGAATACAGAATGATTCTCCAACAGGATTAATGCAGCATACTTCTTTGTGCTTCTTCTGCCCTACTCCTTTTTGGTGGTTTTCACATTTATCTTGCATTGAAAAAAAAAATCTTTTTCTTTCTTCTGCCTCGTTCTTAAGTCCTCAGTAACTGATCTCACAGCAAAAGCTACTAAATTTGTAACAATTATAGTAGCTGCAGACATTTTTTCTCCTGTCACTGTGTTTACCACTATTATGTTTATGAACTATTGATCATTCCTTTCTGCCCAATACATCAAAATCCTCTCCTCTTAGGCAACTGCAGTTTGTCTCTTATTACTCCCACGCTAACTTAAGAACTTTTTTATCATTCTTAATAAAGCTTAAATGCCTTCGCTTTGAGCAACCTTGCAGCCTATTCAAGTGGCTGCAGCCCTGTTATTCTTTTTTCTATACTTATAAGGAATTAAAACACTTCATTTCAAAAAGCTCAAAAACATGCTTTGCCTCCTGTCTGAAGTGATTAATTAAAAATTAAAAATTAAAATAATGTATGGAATTTGATCCACATTCTTGACACAAGTGTTTCCAAAGAAAACATATTTTCATTAACCCTCCCCGCAAATTCTTTCCAACTTGTTCTTTTTTAAACAAATTCACAGAATTATTTATATTTTAAGTACTTCTATCTGAAGGGGTAAATTTTTATTGCATTTTTCCCCTACCAGACCCCAACTACTCTATTTTTACAATAAAAACTTTTCATTTAAGAAGTTTAGAAAAAAAGTGGTGAAAAATGGGTCCATTTTAAACATGTGGACATGCTGAAGTTGCATAATTGCTCACCTAGAAAGCAGAGCTGAAGATAACAACTGCTTAATATTACGTGTACTGTGAATCAGAACATAACGACTTTGCAGGCTCATGATTAAGGCAAATTCCCTATATTTACAAACATATATCATCATGCGTAATACTTAGGTCTTAAACAGAAAGCCACATATTTCAAAGCACTTCAAAAGGACAAGTAATTTATCTCTGCTTCACGCATAGAAAAAGGAAAGCACAGGCTGGAGATGGCTGGAAACCACCTTACCTCCCCACAGCCGCCTACAAGCGAGGCAGCTGGTCCATGCGATCCAAACACTGCATATCGAGAATGGAGGGAAATATGTGATTTTTCTGCATATCTTTTTCCACTGACTCCCCAGTCTCAGAATAGCTTAAGTCTCTACTTAGTCACATTACCAATAGAAATGTATCAGAAAGCTATAACCACGGTGTGGTAACATTTAGATGAAAGAAGCACCTCAGTGACAGAATACCCATAAGATCATTGCTCCTATTGACTGCTCAAGCTGTGGTGGCATCCAGCAACTCATTTATACCCCACAGCCACATCCCTCAGCCTCCTCCAGCGGCACAACCCAACCTTCCTCTCCCATTGCCTACCCATTAGCAGGCAACTCACAGCAGCTGTTGCCTGATGTTGTTTAGCTAGAGGTTTACTACTCCTCCTGCAGCCCTGATGAAAGGCTTCTGATTCTGAAAACTTTCCATCTTTCTCCAGTCAAGGTAGCTGGAGATGCCGGAGGCGTAATCAAGTTTGTGCCTGTTTACTCGCCTGTCCTCTTAGCACATGGGTTTGTGCTTTCCTTGAGCTCAGCCTGGGGAAAGTAGGTGAAACCTTGGAGGCCAGAGCTCTTTGAAATTCTCGAAGGATTCAGGGAAGCTGCGCCTGCTGTGTTGCAACAGCATGGATGTCCTGTGGGAGCGATGAGCAAACCGTTCCCATCTCTTCTCCCCAGCTCTGGTATCTGGTAACAGCTGTGCAGGCCATGTTAGTGACTCTGCTGTGCGGCTCCAGGCCCCAATAATCCTCTCCTATTAGTCATTCTGAACTGTTGTGTTTAAAAGAAGCTGTAAACCACACATCAGCTAAACTGTTACTAACAGAAAAAAGTAGGATTATTTATCTAGGGGAAAAAAACCTGCATGCACTGACATGAAATACATTTACTATAAAAAATTCTTTTTTTTCTAAGAGCTCAATAGTTGGTTTTTAAAGGAAACATATGAGGTCATTCATGGGCCCTTTTAGAGAGGTACAAATCAATAAATGGTGATTTTTTTTAATGCTTTCATTATAAATGACTGTATGCTATTAGGGTCAAACTTAATCCTGTGCGGAGAGCCAGTGCAAGGGACGTGAATCATTTAAATCTCTCTTAAGCTCTGCTTTGAGAATAAAATGTAGATATTTCTCTGTATTCTCAGTCTTAAAAAAAGAAACTGCTGCTTTTTTGCAGTAATTGGCCCAGATACCCCATTGATCATCTTGTAAGATGCTGTCCTTTCTGGTTTTGAGGACTTCTCTCACTTCTAGCTTCCCAGCACGTGCAGCTCAGCTCCCATGCCAGGTCGGGTCAGGGTGCCAGGTCCCAGGTAGGAAGAGCTCTTCACTGCGTGCGCAGTCCTGCGAAGCGGCAAACTGCAGCGCCGGCTGCAGCAGGGTGCCAGCACCTCTCCCCGGGCTCCACCGATCGGCAGCTCACCACCTCCACCAACCCGGGCTTGCTGAACGGGGGAGAGATGGCGGGAGGTGTCATCTCCTCTCCAGGCGAGCGTGACATGGGAGCTGACTGCGTGAACCCCGCGCTTGGCGTGTGAAACTCAAGAGGTCACTGGTGTCACATCGGCTGCTCTTAGCGAAGGTGCCGCATTAAACCCGTCCTGCGTGAGAGACTTCACTAATGATCGCATCAGAGCAACTAGGAAACGCTTTCTGTGCCTTGTGGTAAGCCAGCATTTGCAGCTAAAGAATAAACCTCTTCCATGTCTATCTAATATCCCATATCCCTAAAGTAATAATAATAAAAAAAGCAGCATAGTTTTATATAAATCTCAGTTTACATAAATGTCAGTTTAGCTAAGGTGTAGCCTACAACAAGCCTACACCAAGCGGCTGATTTGCCTCTCAGGAACATCTGCAGAGCTGGATTTGTTGACAGCAGCCGCAGATGAATGCATGTGTCAGGGCAGGGGACAGCCAGGGCATAAGCACGGAGGAGCCTCCCGGAGCTGGCGGAATGGCAAGCAGCCCACAGGGAAAAAAGGGGTAAATAGGCAAACCAAAATACATTTTGCAAAGATACAGAAGCAACACTGGTGACAAGAAATGAGACATCCAAGGGTTGGTTTTTTGGTTGGGTTTTTTTTCATTTTCATTTTTTTTCCTCCCCTTTCTAAAGGATGTTTAATGGTCCTGACTGTAAGTTGCAAGGAATAAGAACATTAGTCTTCATTCCCTACACATAAAATGCCTGACAGGGTTTTATCAAATAAAGAGGCCAATATGCTAGTTATCAGTAAGTGACTTCAGCAGCTAATTAAATTCTCAGTTTCTGAAGTCTGCTCATAATGCTTGCTGACAAAAACCAAAACCCCTGTAGTAATTTTGTCTTTTAGGTGAGGCGAGGCAGGGAAGGAGGGAATGACAACTGGGGAATTACCCAGGAAAGCGGGCTGGCAGTCCATGGCTGACAGTGGTCACAGACCTCGCTTCTCCCTGTGAGCGGAACAGGGTAGTTCCCCTCCAGATGTGAATCAGCTCCGTGGCCTTCACTGACTCCGGGAAGGTTGCCCTGCTTAATGCCAAGTATGAATCCAAACAGGTATAGCTCCTGAACCTCCTATACGCTCTATACAGCCCTATGTATATGAACCTCCCGTGTATGTGTATGTACATATGTGTGTATGTATATAAATATTTATGTAAATATATACATGAGAACTTCCTATACCATGCCTAAACACTCACTTTAGAGGGCAATTACACTGATCACAATGAGGCACTGCACTCTGAGCCAGTTTAGCAAATCTATAAATGCATGTATTGAAATGTATTCTCACTCGGTAGAGCATACCACATGTTCTTAACTTGGACAATTCTCAAAGGAAAACAGGCATTTATTTAAAGCTAAACCTGGGCTTAAAAGCTTTGCTGGCTATAAATGGACTCCTGACTTGGGCTTTCTCAGACAGAGGGGATGTTGTGTTCAAAAATCACTCAACGCTACAGAGTGTGAGAAGAGATTTGCTTTCTCTGCTCTCTGAATTTCAGCTGATGAGTAACATCAGCACAAGGCCGGTTCCCAAGAACATATGCCGGAGCCTATTAACGAGTACCATTCCCTGCAGCGAGGAGCTGGAGAAGCGCATCCTTGGGGGATGAAGTGTGGCCTTCAGACATGGTCACCTCCAGTCTGACATGCCTTGTTTTCTTCCCCCATCTCCCACTCCAGGTAGAAATTTCTCTTTCAGATAAATCCTCGGAAGGCAGACCTGCACCTGAAAGCTGCAGTCTAGCTCCTGATCAGTCATTTTAAGGAAGGGTGTATTCAGGGAGTAGATTTGATTTGGAAACCTGAAGCCATAAGAATAAAAAGCTGAATTTGCCAGAAAGTTTGTTCAGCCAATATAAGCTTTATTATGGAATAGCTTTAAACCTCTAGGCTGAGAGTGAGAGGTTTTAGGTGCAGCTTTGGAAGGTGATTTATGAATAGATTTATATGTTAATCTGTTAATAAAAAATGTAGCGTACTGATAAAATATGTGACAATCATAACTCAGCTATGAGCCATGTATTAAAGACTGCATCTGCTCTAGTAGAGGTTTTGATTATGTTTTTAAATGAGAGAACAGCATTGGCCTGAAAATAAAGAAATAAATGTTTTATCTAGAAATATGTGCCATAAAATTCAAAGAAGTATCTGGGAATCTGCAAGAAATAAATAATAAACTGCTTTTAAGAAAATGACTTCTGGAAAGTGAAGCTTATTCCTGAACATTTCAAAATTGAGTTCCTGTCAGGTAGCTCAGGGTACATAACGATAGGCAAAGTATTCTCACTATTTCCCAAAATTACTTCCCAAACTGGATTTTAAATTGGATTATAATCTTGACACTCCAAATAGATTGGATCAATAAATATCTTCAGCACGGTTGGGCCAACTTCTGAGCACCCATGGGTTTGCGCTGTTGTATCAATGCCTGGCTTCCTCATGATTTTTGAAAGGATATCTTGAAAAATGGGAACGGCTCTGGCTCAAGCATGTTTCTCCAAGTAAATCTGAAATACAATACTTTTACCTCTTTTTATTGACAAAAACTCGCAGCACTGTATAAAGGAGTGCTATACCCCTATTTTGCATGTGAGCCAACAGCAGGCAGATAAACCAGGCAGATTAACTTTCCCTCAGGCACCTGCAAGCAGAGCCAGCCGTACGAATTTGGGGCCGCCAAGCCCTGTCTGGTGCCTACCCAGCATTTCTTGGGGATGTAGGATTTAACTATTATTTGTAAGTTTTCTGATGAGCACCAGGGCTTTGTGAACATATTCTGGATCCTTAAGATTTCCCAGTGAAGTATTTTCACCAGAAAAGATTACTTGAGTGACAATTTGTGCTGTGAACTGTACTACTCACTGCTCCCCGTTGGTTTTGTTTATCATATTTTATTCAGCTATACAGAGGAAAACCAAGTTAAACTCTGTCACCTCTCCTCACACTTTCATACACTTGCAGAGCATGCTTCTCATCAACACACATAAATGTGGCACTACTGAGCCCTAAATAAATAGAAAATAATGCATTTAATGCTCGGTTTGATTTGAAGTGCAAAACATGAAACCTGTTCTGTTTGTTGCTGTGTGACATATTGAGGACTGATAGGCAAGTTTTATTATTATTAACTACACTTTGTTGATAGGTACTGTTGATTTACCAGTGATTATGCCACAGAGTTAAAGATCCCTCCAGGGACTATCCAGGAGGGAAGTGTGTCTTCAGCAGCAGCTGTGCAGTTTAAGAGCCTCATCTCTGTAGCAGGGATGTTTCTGCTTCTTAGATTAAGGGAAGAAAAATGAGACTAAAACTGTCCTTACCAGAAATGCACTGTATACGTAGCTGCAGTTTATCTGCTACAGGACCGTACAGAAATGTTTTGTCCCTATTTTGGGTTTAAAAAAATATCCATACCAAAGCCTCACGATAGCAACAGAAAAAAAATTATTTCAATAAGTTTCCTATCAAGCCTTAAGAGCTGATGCTGCTTAGGCATACTGCTGACTTTAAGACTGGGTTTAAGTCTTATGCGTCCAGTAGGACTGAGAAGTTGATCAAGTTATGCCCTAGAGACTGGGTAACATTCTCCGAAGTGCCCACATGAATGTCTGTGCTCTCGACTTACAAATTTGGAGCAAAATTTAAAAAGCAAATAAAGTTGTGTGGTTTGTAGCATTTTCATGTTTTGCAGTGGGGTAATTGTAGATCTGCAATTGGAGATACAGATTCCGGCAGCCCAGGCGGTAACAGAGAGTGTGTAGTACCACAGGCAACCCCACCAAATTCATGGTTATGGCTACTGGGGAACTAATATGCTCTGCCTCTGAACTCACTCAATTTTTTTTGTCCTCAGGAAACAACATTAGATTGTTAATTAAAGCATATTTTAATCTCAAAATTTTGTGTCTTAACAGATTGAACAATTTATGTTTTCCAAATAGTTTTGCAACAGGTGCACCCATTTATTCTTTTCTACCCTATTAAAATACAGTTTTATTTTTAAGAAAGGGAATACATACATACTCTTCAAATATTTTAAATATTATTAAGATGATATAACAAAACTCATCAACACACAAGCTTCACAGGGCTGGTTAGAAACTTTTTCACAAGAGATCTTCCATTAAAAATATAATCATGATACAAACATTCTACAAAATTCTAACAGTTTTATTAAACTTATCAGACAGGAGTCCAGTAAGGAACCTTGGATCCAGAGGGAAACTTTTGGTCACAAATGTAAAGAAAAGGAAAGGAAAAAAAGATGCCCCAAACAAGCCAGGTCAATCGCTTGAGATGAGAGAAATGCAGATTCAAATCCTCTCTCAGCTTGACCCAGAATATTGGCATCCCAAGTAACCATGTGTCTATCTCCTTCTCTTTCAGATTTTACAAAGATGTCAAAAAGTCTTGTTT
The DNA here is from genome assembly GCA_034008185.1 of Gorsachius magnificus. Classification (NCBI taxonomy): domain Eukaryota; kingdom Metazoa; phylum Chordata; class Aves; order Pelecaniformes; family Ardeidae; genus Gorsachius; species Gorsachius magnificus. The sequence continues at coordinate 13,146,520 of CM067085.1, read as the reverse complement.
TCATCTCAGTGCAAAATATCTTGGCATCTCAAAATGTTGGAAAAATAATTTCCCGCTCAGTTCTATTGAGAACTCGTAAGTTCTAGGTAAAATCAGGGTGAACAGAGGGTAGGCACTGCACTGGGATTTATGAAACGCCTGCCAAATAGCCTGCTTTTAACTCACACCAGAGAATAAGTCCTTGCTAAGAAGTCCTAATCAGCATCGTGCATTTTTAAAAATTTGCTCAAAGGCTTATGTTTTTAAAATAACCCTTCCACCTACTCTATTAATTACAAACTCCAGTATAAACCGGACTTTTCTATGGCCTCACTGTGAAAGCTGCAGATTAGGAGCTAACCTTGTTTCAAGCCCATGCGTAAATTAAACAGCATGTGTTCCGACTGTACTTCATTTTAAAAATGCGTTCTATAAAATGTCTAACATTTAGAGCTTACAATGCACACAAGAGGACCATTTAAAGATGGAGATGAAACATGTTGCAGTGATTTTGTTTAAAAAGATACTAAAAGATTAAGAACAATAACCATTTTAAAATTACCTTTCTTGACTGCTGGAAGAATTTGAATGCTACATGCTAAAGTTTCCAAAATTAACAGGTGCTTTTGGATACCCCACCTGACACATCTCAAGATGCTGATTTTCAGAAATCCTTTAATAATGTGCCTCAGTTTTGTCAAGAAAGACAGGCAGAAAAAAATAATGAGTGATCCCCAAAATACCTTGGCCCCAATTTCCTTCTGGATATTGACATTCAGGGGAAAAAAACCCTTAACCACCACCAAAGTTTCTCAAGAAACTAAAACTCACTTGGTGAAAGGTTTCTCAGGTCCTGAATGGAATTTCTGAAATATGTTTTAGAAATGGCGGGGTGGGGAGAATCTCGGAGAAGTTGACACATTTTGTTCTGTGAAGCAGAAAACGAGCTTGTTCTGCTTGAGTTTCTGCTCCACTCCACTCACTGGTTCTCATGTAAAATCTCAGTGCTACAGTCTCAGAGAAACAACCCCAGCAGAACTAACAGAAAATTCAGTCAGGAGCAAACTTTGGCATATGGTAGAGCAGTAGGGACAAAAGCACCTAATTCTGGAGAAGGAATCCGAGACAAAGAGCTAGGAGCTAAGAAAGGAAAAGAAATTACCCTTTATGAAAGTATAATATGGTCCAACAGCTGACACATCCTAATGTCTACTTCTCTTCCTCCTCTCCCCTGAAATCTCAGCTGCTCTACAGGGTAATGCTATCTTTCTACACAGCTCTTATCCAGTAATTTGCCCATATAATGCTAAGTTTTGTCTTTTAGTCTACTGCAATTCCAAGACAATAACTTCCTATCCCAGCTATGTGGAGTGGCTACATGATACTCCAGAGTGTTTTTTGCTGTGGCAATTACAAAATTAAGTTTATGCTAATATCAATCCAACACAGATTCAGAAGTAATACTATAACTTTAGCTTCTGGAACTAAAGACTCCTAAAACGTATTTTCAGGAGTGATGGCTTCACAAAATGATCCTCAAAGTTGATGGAGAACTCTTGTTCATTTTAATTGATTTTGCACTGGGCTTAAATGAAAGGCACCCACAGTCATTCAACAGGTAGAAGGAAAGAGCACAGTCTTTTAAAGTCTGGGAGCTTAAAATCTTTCTAAAATCAGAGAATAACAACACAGTTAACACTGGGTTTGTGATACGCAGTATTCATAAAGGGGATTATAATCCAGAAAAAGAAGAATTTATTTCCATTGGAAAGCAATTAATAATGTAATGCTGTGATGAAAAATATTATGGTCTGCTCAATGGCAAGAAATATTCATTTTCTGGTTAAAGAACAGATAACTCTCAAGGAAAACATGCGTTAGGCAGAGTGAGCTGGTAAACCTACCCATTACAGGATGAGAGACTAAAGTACTGAATTTGCTGTGCTAGCAAGCAGTGGCAGAGGATATTGCTCCTGTGAGATGCTGCTGCCACCATTGCTGAAAAGAGAAGGGTCATCTCCTTCACAGGAACGCCCTTGGCCTCCTCTCCTTTCCATGACAGCTTGAGGGCTGAAATGTGCCCTTGCCTTTTCCCCACAGGGACAGTGCAGCCTAGGGATATAGCTGATTGCACGAGGGCACTCAGTGAAAAACAGCTTTAAACTTCACCTAACCCTGCTGTAGAGAGGTGTATTCCTCACACTTCCAGGCTTTGCCCCACAACCAGCATATCCTGCTGTCTCTGCAGACTGTGCTCCTCATGTTCTTGCCCTCACCTCATGGAAGTACAAATGCAAGGGACCAGACATCTGTCAACACAATCCTGCACCCTGAAGCAGATTTCATGCCTCTGGCAACTTGAAGAGTAAGTCCCATGAGCAGAAATAAATCAGACCACAATCTCAGGACGAAAAACTATCCTCAAATCAGGCCTGACAAGATCCACACCGTATTTTACTTACAAGCGAAGAGGAGATACAAAACAACTTGAATTAGCATTGTGATTACTTCTTAAACTGCACTCTCACCCCCTATAGAACTATCTGCAAATTCCTTGCGTCTCTTGTCTCGCTTTCTGATCTGATCCTTAAAATGACGCATGGCAAAGGGAAGGTGGGAGGGAGTGCCTCTAAGCCACATCATGTGCTTTATGGAGCCAAGCCAAGCAGCTACTTAGGCAACCATTAGGTCGGGAAACAATCGCTTCCATCATTCCCAACATGTGTGTCAACACAATTCCATGCTCTCATTGTCATGCAAAAAGTCTTGGCAAAGTGACCGGATACACCCAGAAAGCAGGAGCAAACTAAGCTCATTATGTTAACCGGAGATCCCACAGCATCCTCCAGTGCCACAGAAGGAGATTTCCCATGTTTTGCAACGTAGGAAAGGAAACTCACTGCACTGAAAAGGGCCCAAGCCAAGCCTGACTTCAGAAGCGTATAAGGGAGATTCACAATTGGGTTTCGTGGAAAGGCAAGCACAAGAGGCTGGGTCAGGCAGTGTGATAGCAGGCATTGCAGAAGATATGATATGTCACATAACTACAGAGACTTCTCTCTCCTGTGTGCTCGTTGGAAACCTTCCAGTCATGCAAATACGGCTCTGCAAAGGGAAACTCCTGCCAAATAAGAGTACCAGCTTCTCTAACTCTTTGTTGTTGTCATTGGTAACTCTGGACTTCGTTTTCCTTTTAAAGGAAGATTCAATGCATTTTGCAACCATTAAACATCTTTTCTTCTTTCCATCTATACTTGTAACTCCTACTAACAGCAAAAGGCTTGTGCACATGGGAATGGCTGGCAGTATTAATCTAATGGCTTTTTTTCCTGGTCAGGTACAGGAGCAAGGCCCTTTAGTTTGTCTGAAAAATGCTGAATACATCTTTAATGCTCTAGCAACTGTAGACGATGGTAAATATCCCAGCATAGGCATTTATTTATTTAAAGATATGCAGCTGGGGTTTTCACTAACAATTTTTGCTGCATCTTTCAATTCCAGATTCAGTGCAGTGGGAGGAAAGTCTTAATACTGCTGGATATTTGCAAGCCCTTTCAAACTTTAGCTGCTTTGCCTCCATCCATGGGTAACATACATTTTTCAACCCATTTTGCCTTCTGAATGCTTGCAAGTCCAGTCTTGGTTTTAGTAATGCATTCAGCAGAACACAGCTCCTCAGCAATCCAGCAATGACTAAAAATAAGGATGGACAAGAATAGTAAAAGCTTCTCCTACATGTTGCTCTAATGAAAGCCAAGGATTTCTACTAATTGTTGTGTTTAGGCCTGTGGCAGTCACACTACATGATTTGTTCTTTACGATGCCATATTTTTGGCAGATCCTGTTACCACCTAAACACTGAAGAATCAAGAGCAGAGCAAGCTGTCCCCAGCAAGAGCCCTTCCCCCAGTATTACTGTTGGAGTGGGAATAAGCAGCTGGTTCTGACTTTGTCTTCTCCCTGCTCCATCACTCTGGGCAAATTTACACTATACAGCCTTTGCAAAATGTACATCAAATATTACAGGACATTCATTAGCAAGTCAAATAAAACAAGAGAGTAAAAAGGAACATACCTGAATAAGAGAAACGTTGTGTAGACTAAGTCTGAAGAGGTAGTTCCTGCATAAACAAGCAGAAAAATTACAAACCGTTAGGCTACCAAAAGAAGTAAGGGAAAAGTTATAAAAGCAAGTCATAGATTTGGGTCATTCATTTCTACAGACAATGAGCTTTTCTTGGACTCCTCTCCACAGAATGCAAAAATAGTTACATGCCCCTTGCTCATCAGTGTGTTAGTGAACCTCATAACAAAGTTCTGAGCAGGTCTGGAATAAAATATTCCTGAAATTATAATGAAGAACCACAATGAAATCCCAACAACACAGGGACTGTTTCCAAACCCTCAAAGGGCTTTGGTTGAAGCCTTGTACGGGCTGTGCTCATGGTTTTCTCTGCATTCTGAGAAAAGTGGGGTTGGACAGAAGCGAGCTGGAGCAAAGCTGACTCTTGTAGTATGCTCCCCCCAAGCCTGTGCTTGTGGGCTGTCCCATTCAGGACTTTGTGGAAAAGGAGGAGAAGAGGAGGGATACTTCTCAGCAGAATCTCTCTGCACAGAAAACCAGCAGGGAAATCAAGGCAGTGACTGCAGATACTCCCAATCCTCCTGTCATCGCATCTCCACAGGCGAAGCGAGGGAATTCCTGACAGAAGTCACTGTAGCATGATATACCCCACATGAGCTGAGCTCCTGTAACCCTCCTTCTGCATGTTCATATCCCATCACAAATAGGAGGGAACACACATTTGCATAAACATCTATGGATGAGGCTTAGTTAACAGGATTTATCTCACATTTTTGCTTGCTAAGACAATGCAGGTACCAGGAATCAGCTGACATATTAAGCCATACGGACTTGATTGTGTGCTTGAGGGTTTTGGCCACATCTAACTTCATATTTTTGCATCCCATCTGTCAGGGGGGCTGAAGAGCTGTGATCCTTTCCCAATATCCCTGTCACCACAGTCTCCCAGAGAAGACACAATTAGATTATACCAGGTGAAGTATATTTTTGGAGGTGGCTCTATTTAAATAGTAGAAAGTGCAGCTTTGATGATATAGCTTCATCTGCTCTAGAAATGCCAGCATACAGACATTCCCCTACCTAGTAAAAAAGCAAGTTCCAGTTTTAGGTCAGTGAAGTCAGAGAAGTCAGTGGAAAGTTCCTATAGTGACGGAAAGGTCCTAAGGACTCTTCTTAAGAGCCTTGTTTGGGGTCTGTAGTCAGCAGCACACTCTGCCCAGGCAAAGTCAGTTGTTCAAATTTCAACATACAAGAAATTCATATTGGGTCACAATGACCACTACAACGCTTGAGCAATTTTTCCTTTTTCTGTTATCTCTTACTTGTATATCACCTAAGACATAATCATAGAGTTGCCTGTATACTTTGTCCCACTTGTATAAATAAATCAAAAAGTCTCAACAGCTGCTGACTGTCAATAAAGAAGAACGGGAACAAGGATGATGGGGAACTTGGGAAGTCAAACTCCTAGTACTGAATCTTCAGCTGATGTAGCTCTGATTTGGTCTGATTTGCACCATCCTGTTCTATACTGGGACTGGTTACTGTGCTGGTTTTCGTTAGGATAGAGTTAATTTTCTTCATAGCAGCTAGTATGTGGAGCTATGTTTTGGATTTGTGATTAAAACAGTGTTGATAACACAGGGATGTTATAGTTACTGCTCAGCAGGACTGACACAGAGTCGAGGCCTTTTCAGCTTCTCACCCCACCCCACCAGCGAGGAGGCTGGGGGTGCACAAGAAGCTGGGAGGGGGCACAGCCAGGACAGCTGACCCCAACTGACCAACGGGGTATTCCATACCATATGATGTCATGCTCAGCATATATAAAGCTGGGGGAAGAAGAAGGAAGGAGGGGATGTTCGGAGTGATAGCATTTGTCTTCCCAAGCCACCGTTAGGCGTGATGGAGCCCTGCTTCCCTGGAGATGGCTGAGCACCTGCCTGCCCATGGGAAGCAGTGAATGAATTCCTTGTTTTGCTTTGGTTGTGGGCGCAGCTTTTGCTTTCCATGTTAAACTCTTTTTATCTCAACCCATGAGTTGTCTCACTTTTACCCTTCTGATTCTCTTCCCCATCCCACCATGGGGGGAGTGAGCAAGCGGCTGTGAGGGGCTTGGTTGCCGGCTGGGGTTAAACCACAACAGTTACCCAGAGAAGAATGAGACCCATTAGCAATATCTTAACAAAATATATCAGTAATTATTATACCTCCTGTAAATACGCAGAGAAGTACACACACACAAAATCTCCTCTCCTAGTCCTGTCACTGGAGATCCAGCAGTTCTTTTGTGCAGTCTGAAACCCTGTTGTCTCTCAAAGGGCTGCATACTTTCCCAAGTAATTTGTTATTAATTCTTTAGCATCAGCTACAGACTTAAATATTATGTCCTGCAGGTGCATGCAGCAGACCAGAGGCACTAAGCTTACCTACAGCTAAAATTTCACAATGGAGATAAATTCTCATCCAGTGACTGATCTGACTTGGCTCCCTTAGAAGAGCACATGCTACTCTCACAAAAATATTAATGTAATTCCAGGACATGGGATAACATGGAATAAGCCTTCTCCTGGAGAAGTTAAGCATGTCACTGGCTTCCAATCTTACAACACCCTAAGGAGAAATTCTCATAACTAGGGACTTGAAGTTGCTATCCTGTTGTTAAGCATGCTATTTAAATGCATTGATTTTGGAAGCCTTATAATGCAGAGTTCAGCTCCTTGTTTTAGTCGTGTAAAAAGCCGGACAGTTTGACTGAGTAATAAATTTTAATATTAGGGTTTTTTCCCTGATAGCACTGCAGAGCAAATTCAACCGGAGTATCTTTAATGGAAGAGACGTATCTAAAAGACACAATTTTCGTTGCACTCAGCCAAAACACATGCCAACAGGAATAGTGTCTGTTTAAATAAAGCCAGTCTCTGTCCTCTCCGTGACTGCTGTGTAGCACATGGACAAAGCATTAGCGGTGAGAACACTCAGGTGGCTGAGACCTAAACCAGGCAGGAACATACTACTAACGTGAAAAGCACAATCTTCCACAGGCTTCATACTAACCTCAGCTCTCTAAGTCTGACCTTGTGGCTTTCTTACAGAAAGGAGGGTTTCCCTCCATTTTTCATCAGCTTGCCTCACCTGGTGTCTGCACAGCCACTGGCAGTTTCTTTTTGTTTATTTGATCCTTCTCACATCTTATCAGCAGTAATACACACACCGGTAGGCAGACCAGGCTATCAGAGACACCTCCAGACTCCAGCTGACCTGCCTAGCTAGAACTGACTAATCCTTAATTAATAACATGCTCTTTTAACCATACTTCTTCTGTAAAGCTGCACAAGGAGTAAAAAGCCAAGGGGAAAGATCTGCTGAATAAGACAGTGCCATTTTTATGAATTGCATTTTAACTGCAATTTCAGTCCAAGAATGAGCAAGGTCTCTGAATGACAGGCATGGTTTATTGTACCTAGAATTGCCCCATTTGTGTCCTTTTTTCTGCTTGTGTTTGAAGTTATGTCTGTTTAATAACTTGCTGAACTATAATTTAAAGCAGCTGAAAGAGCAGGATTAAGAAATATATGAGAACACTGAGACCTCTGCATGAATGGATGAGGTGCCTTCTTGGTCTTTTTTTTTTTCTTTTTTTTTTTTCTCCTATTTTGTCTTGTAAGTGAACGTTGGCTAATTCATTTCTCTCTTAAATTAAACACATCTGGACTAGGCCAGAATAGCGATTGCCTGGTGCAACAAGCTACTCTAATAACCTCCTTCTCCTGTATAAAAAGTTGTGCACACACTTGGAGGTATAAGACAACCTTCTTACTCACTTTCTGTCCTAAAAGGTCATGCAACTTCACTCCATGGTATTAAGACACGAGCTTTGTTTCATCCCAGAGTTGGCTGCATTTCAGCCATCTCCAGAGCAAGTGACCACAATCTTCTAAGTACTCTGGGACAAATGGTATTATACACATTAAAAGGTGCCTCAAACTGCTAATTATTATTACTAGTAACGTTATTATTCATGCATATCATCAGTGCATATCTGAAAACACCCATGTTAAACAGGAATGCCCTGAAGCCTCAGCCAAGACTGTGGTTTTGTTGCGTTAAGACACGGAGTGGGTTGATGGTGGTTCCTCTGGAGACCGATTCACAGTAGATGCCTATCTAAACAACCTGAGGGTGGATCCTCTCTCTGTCACCTCTGATTGCAGAGGGTTATTATCCCCCAGCTCAGATAGATGAAGTTAGCTGCTGTAAAGACCCTCCTGCTCTAGTCAACCTGGTCTTGAAGAATTTGCCATCTAAATACATACAAAGAGTGAAAAGGACATTGTTCTCATTTAAATTTAAAGCACAGATTGAGCAACTTAGCCAACACCACAGACCATATCTGCAGCCCAACCAGGAGCTGATCTCCTGGTTCATTAGTCTATGCCCTGATCAGGAGAATAACTTGCCCCCAAAGTTGGGGCGCAGCTTGTAAACCTGCGCTGAAGTATCATTTACACCCATGGAAAATAGATAGATGTCAAATTACTTTCACGAACTGGGCCCTCTATGCTAGTCTGTGCATGAACAGAGCCAAGCTGCAGTATAAATCCTGTAGATGAAAGTATTTGTTAATTGGCTTTGTAATTTGTATTTGGCTGCCTTGTAAAATGATTGAGTGCTTGCTCTGCCTGGTACCACAAAGCATACGTACCAGAACAGCAGGAGAGCAGCTGAGATGTGTTTCAAGAAAGGGTGGAAGAATATATCCACTTAAATCTGCTTGCCATGACATTCCCAAGTTAAAGCTTCTTATTAAGTATTTATTTCATACAGCCAAGAGTACCTTGGATGAACTTTGTAACATGATGCCCATGCACTTGTTCACACATTCCTTGGCCTAGAAAAAATTTACAGTGAAGGCAAAGTACTCTGTCTACAAAGCCACTGAGCAACAGAGCTACAAGAAAAATTAAGCCTTTCCAATGGGAAGCCACATAACAAGAGTGCTTGAATAATAACAGAGACCCTTCCTCTAAGGAGTTCTGAAATTAAAGGGTTGCAACATGCTTCAGGCACTCGTTCAGGCCTCTTTTTCAGTGCCTCTTTTCAGGCACTGCATCTGTCAGCATTGTGCCGGCTGATTAAAAGGTGCTTCCTTCTAATTAAAAGAAAGCACTCTTTTCAGTTCTGCTGTGGTAGATCAGGAGGAACATCCCTGCAGTTGATGGACTGAACGGATGTAAATGAAAGGCTATTCCAGCTTCAAATTCTTTTTTCTATTTAAATGAGTGAGGTTTGTTCACATTTCCCAACTCTGTCCCCCTCCACACACTCCAAGCAGGTAAGATAACTCCCCCTGTGCTTCAGAACAACCCCTGCTAGCAAATCGGGAGCCAGCAGGTCCCTAATGCTGACCACCACCAGAACCCCTCAGGACTTTGACACGCACAGAGACAAACAATATGCTGCCTTGTCTCAGCTGGTCTGCATCACTACAAGACATGTACACCTGCTCACAGGTTGCTACTTGCCTGCACCTTATAGTAGATGTGAGAAGCTCACCCCTCCCTCGTTACAGGACATGCTATCTCAAGCCCCCTCTCTTTGTATGTAGACAATTACCCTGCAAGTAGAAACAAAGCCAACAGAAGATGATAATAATTTGATCATGCAAAAAAAATACATTTAGGGAAAGCTGAAGAGAACTGAGTGAAGAGTCGCTCCCCCTTTTGGGGGCTATTTTTGCACTGAACCAGGCATCCAACACAGTCCAAGTGAGGTGCTGGAGACTCACGTAGGCTCGTGGTGCTCTGGGAAAGCATTCCCCACACTTGTATAGAATAGAATAGACCAGACCAGACCAGACCAGACTATTTCACTTGGAAGACACCCACAACGATCATCTAGTCCCACCACCTGACCACTTCAGGGCTGACCAGAAGTTAAAGTATGTTATTAAGGGCATTGTCCAAATACTGCTTAAACACTGATGTGCTTGGGGCATCAACCACCTCTCTAGGACGCCCATTCCAGTGTTCGACCACCCTCTCAGTACAGAAATGCTTCCTAATGTCCAGTCTAAACCTCCCCTGGTGCAGCTTTGAACCATTCCCACACGTCCTATTCCTGGATCGCAGGGAGAAGAGCTCAGCCCCTCCCTCTCCACGTCCCCTCCTCAGGGAGGGGATTGTGCTGCAATCAGGAGCCAGGTCTGCAAGAGGGACTCACAACTGTCACAGCACAGATAATAAGAAAAATAATTAACAGAATAGGGTCCTTTGGGTGATACAAAACAAGACACAGAATTATGCATGTGACAAACCTAATGCTCCCTTCTGGCACTCCTGGAAGCCACGTGCTGGGGCTGAGCCTCGGGCTAGGAGCCAGCAACTCCTGTCAGCTCTTCCTATCTCTGCTCCTGGAGGCCTTAGATACACTTTGTACTTCCACAGTACACGACAAACACAGCTTAGTCATGCTTCACGACTCCCTGGGAGCTGGTTAGTATCATTCCCCCCTTATACCAATGGAGAAAATGAGCCAGAGAAAGGTTAAATTACCTTCTCCAAAGCACACAGCAAGTCAGTGATGGAATCGAGATCAGACCCCAGGGCTCTTGGCTGCTAAATCTCATGCTAGATTAATGCACAGTGCCTTGACACAGGTCCAGCTGTGGCTGAACTTCTCAGATGGTTATCCACATTTCTGAACTAGCCAATCATCCCAAGAAACCCAGCTCCTGAAGGATGATTGTAGCCTTTGCTCTCAGAAGGAGTTAATTACATGCCTGCTCCGGAGTGTGACGTGATGATCTGCTTGCAAATGCTACTCCAGTAATTCATTTGGAGGGCCTGGCATACACATGCTGGAGAAAAGGTGGAGAGCCAGCACCTCCCTTACAAGGAGATTCCTTATTTACCAGTAATTTTGTTTCTATTGAAAAAAAAAAAACTTGTCTGGTACATCATTCTTCCTTAAAAATCAATAGATGTTCAAGAGAGAACCATACAAAACAGCATAGAGTAATATGATGCAGTTGCTGTATGAGCAATTGCTTTTCCCAAAGCAACATTTCTCAGTGATAAATCCAGCCAGAGCTAGAGAAGCATCCTCTTAGAAGAAGCTCCTTATGCAAACAGCATATCATTCTGATTAAGCAGCTTCCAAATTAAGCCAGGGTCCCCACTACTGTCTCTGGATTGCCACTGAGGCCCATTTAGTACTTCTCAGTGGCAACAAGGATGAAAATCAAATCTTCTGTATTCCAGTCAATGGAGGAGAACTATCATCAGCTTTAATGGCACAGGGCACATGGCACGGATCGATGATGTATACTCAGGGCCAGCTCTAGGAATATTCAAGAGAGGCAGATGCTTATAGCTGCAGAACATGCAGGACAACAGCATAGCTGTGGTACCTTTCAACTATACCAATATTCAGAAATCTAGATGGAAGGCTGCTGGTGTGGGAGGGAGAAGCATGAAGGGGATCGTGCCTTGGACCAACAGCCATGTCCCCTCTTCTGGAGGCCCGCAAGGGGAGCAGCAAGCTGGCTCTGTTGCCTCTGGCCCTTCTCTTTCACCAGGGCAGGAGAGGAACAGACTCGCTCCAGTGTGATCCCATCTCCTTGGAGGTGACAGTGTTTGCCATGCTTCCTAGACACCTTGAACCAGCTGTTTTCTCGATGGTAGCCATATGTACACACATCAGAGAACAGGGAATAGGATTTTTTTGTAATAATATTTGAACATATTTATAAAATATGGGCCAATTTCCATATTTTTTTTGTTACATTTCCCTCCCTCTGTTTCACTAGCTGAGTTTCTTCAAAACCTCAGAGATGGAAACAGCCAAATTTTCAAGACTCGTGTGTGGCTTTGTTCCTATCTTCCTGGAAGAGTGAGTCCATCTCTCAGACCATCACATATTATCCCACATGCCACCTCAAGTCTCTCTTGGCACGCAACTTACAGTTCTTCTCTGGCAGAGTCACAGAGCACTTACAGCACCTTGATATGGCCCTGAACCACACGCGGACCTTTGGTCTCCTATTTGCCCATCACTTTTAGTTGTGCTTTCAAAAGCCAAAAGGTAAAATTCCTCTTCTTCTGGTGCACTGATTATTGTTTAACTATTCCCTGGCAGCACCCCCACCTGCCTACTTACGCTGATAAACATGCTCGGTTCTGTCAGGCTTTCCTCAGACTCTGGATGAGTTCAACATGACTTGTATGCAAATACTGATAGAGTTGGCTGGTGAGCTTAAGTTATTGCCAACCAATCCCTTCTCTTTGCTGGGGTTTTTATACCTTTGCAGTGGCACAGAACAGTAGGTTTAGCACCTGAACATCTGGATATAAAGTGATATGCAAGTCACTGTGGTGAGCCTTGCCATATAAAACTGACATATCACCAACTTAACCAGAGCAAGTATTTTCAATATTGCAAAAGGAAACTGCTCTGCAGCCCCATCCTGTGATGCTGTAAAACACATTAGGTCCAAGCCTCCAAGGCTTTTGCCAAAATATCTTGATCCTGTGTTTGCTCGCACCCCACTTTCCGAAATACAGTCTTCAGACTTAATTATTCTCAGGGTGTTATAAAGCAAGTGAGCCTCTCATGGGTGGCTGCTTTTGTGATAGGGTATCACCAATTTTCATTTTATCTGGAATATGAGATATTTTTCCAGTCAGGCCTGCAATTTGCTGTGTAAGGATGCTCCCTCTCAGCCTGCCCTGTGCCAAGATTGCCTTTCTCACAGCACTGGCTGCGCAGGCACTGGCCACCAGGCAGCCGATGGCCTGGTTCCCCCCATGACGGGCAACCGTGCACCGACTGCCAAGGCAGTGAGTTCATTTGCAAAGAGGTAGATGGTACCACCTTGCAGGCAATTTGAAGGACCAGCTGTTTTCTCTGCCAACAAAGATGACAGAGCAGAGACTGCCGTTGCCTCACCCTCTTCTCCATGTTCTCCACGTACAATACCTGGGGCAAAGCTGTCTCTTTGCTCTCCTACAGCTGTGGCTTCTTCTGTGCACTAGCCTGACCCAGCAACCTGACAGTGCTGCAGCATAGCACTTTATTTGATTTATTTATTCTGAGTTAATTAAAGTTCACATTCTGTGCTCAAACAAATGCACAAATTTTAACTAAGAAAAAAAATTACACTTTGAACAAAGTTTGGGCCAGGCTCCAAAGTTCCAAGGATCCCATAATAACAAAAATTCTCCTTCTGTCCTTTCCTGTCCACACCTCTTCCCCTCCTCCCCAAGGGGTATAAGTCAGGGGCAGCACAGATTTGGGGTATGGCAAGTTCAGCCTCCTTGCAGACCAGCAGAGGAAAGCAAACTCTGTAGGCAAGAACATGAGACCCCAGTGGGGCTTCACTCCTCCACACTTACACCAGGGCTGAGCTGACCTCGCCTGGCACGGTATCAGAGAGGAAAATCTCCCTCTGAACTATTCCAGGCTCAGCCAGAGAGGCTAAAACCCACACTTTAAATCACACTTTTGTTCCCTGTGTAAAAAAACCATGCACCCCCAATTATGGATTTAACTAGCTGCAATGTCTAATCAGAGGCTTCTCACCTCATCATATCTTTTCCATGCAGGTCAGGCAGCTTCTTTAAAAAACATAATGGTCCTTTGAAAGTTTCTGTTAATTTCAGAGACTGATTCTCCCTTTTTTTCTTATATCACCATGTTATCTGCCCCCCTCCAGCCCCTGATACAAGGATGCAACTTTAATTAGACTATTCTTTTGTCTGATAGGAAAAATCACAGTGAGAAAGGATGGTATTTGTTTTTCTAGGTTTTTCTGCAGCAGCGCTTTCAGCTACCCTCCTACGATCTGGATATAATCAAAAACATTATCATGCTCTTTGCTTGCTCACGTCCTCATTAATACCTCAACTGGCAAGGTAATTTCTCAGCCAAACGTGACTTAGTAGGGGGTAAAGCTGGCGTAAGACAGTGCAATACTAATGCAAGCCATCAGAAATGGCAGTAACTCAGCTTAGTCATTTTGTCTCATGAAAGTATTGAGTCAGGGACAAATGGCATGTCATTCCTGGCTGGTAACAGGACAAGCCTGTGGACTACTTAACCTTTGGCTATGCCCACGTGGTTGTGGCCAATGTTAACTTGTTAGTCTCTCCATGCTATATGAGACTTGATGTTTTCAGCCATGCTGAAGCCCCACTGTCCCAGTGTAAGTGTATGGGACTCAATGACTTCCATGAGCATTTTGAAGACTTACGTCTTCTTCGGAGTTGCATGGCTGAGAGCAAGTAGTTAAACTACCAGGTGGAAATACAAGAGGAAAGGGTCCAAATCCCACCTGTGCCACAAGTTTTCTGTGAGTCCATAGAAGAGCTTCAGCTGTGTCCACATTAGCCAAGGGCAGAGACCTTTGAGGTTGTGTAGGCTTTGACTGGTACCTTCAGAAAGTGTAGTCTCACTGCAGGAGTAGCTGTGTTAGGTGCAGCACTGCCTTTCAGATCTACTATAAACTCACATGCCTCAAAATCACAGCTTTTTCACAGGGCAGGCTTGCTCTTAACCCCTCTGGGCCTCGGATTCCCATCCACAGTGTGAAATTATTAGTGCTTTCCTGCCTCACAGAAGCCCTGTGCAGATAAATATTGGTGAGGAGCCCTGGTCATTTGGCAACAGAAAGTATTCTTGACAGAGTTTAAACCCAACCCTGATTCTCTAAGTCTGTGGATCAACTCTGACCTGATTTCTGCCACTGAATTTCCTGGTTTGCAAAGTGCTTTTTGCCCAAGCAACATAATCTGCAGAGACTTATTCTCTTCAGGGTTCAGTGGCAGTCCAGGTCTGGACAGGATTGAAGGTGCCCAAGGGTAAGAGTGATATTTTCCAAGCAGCACAGGTTTTGAGAGTTTTACTGCACTGCTCTGGAGCTTTCTGCCAAGCAGGCAGGCAAGAGCCTATGTTCAGCCAGA
Organism: Gorsachius magnificus; assembly: GCA_034008185.1. NCBI lineage: Eukaryota > Metazoa > Chordata > Aves > Pelecaniformes > Ardeidae > Gorsachius > Gorsachius magnificus. The sequence continues at coordinate 13,131,496 of CM067085.1, read as the reverse complement.
AATCTGCCTGAAACCTGGTGCCTGATAGACTAATCTATCATACACCGGAGGCTTTCAATAAACTTAGGGTGCCAAACCTGCTGGTTGAGGGTCCTAGCATATATTTACAATTTGCCATATTTCTGCAAGCTACAACTTGAAGCAACTCTTTTGGGACATCAGTCACTCCAGTTTTCAGCTCCTAAGCCTGCATGATTCAGAGTTGGTTTAATGCTTATACATCCAGGAGCAATAATAGCCAGGAAGGGGTATGCCCAGGCTGCTGTGCTCCCCCTAAAACAACCTTTGTAAGTTCATATTACACCTTCCCTGCTCCCCAAACTAACCATATCTCCTTTCGTGCATCTACCTATTTGGCATTAACAGGCACATTCAGTTCAGCTTTAAATCAAGTATGAAAATCACCCCCATCAAAGCATCCAGGCTTGCACCACCAGCAGCTCAGTAGCTTGGACATTTATTGCAGAGAAGTCTGGCAGTCCAGAATGATGGGCACTTTACTTGCCAGTTTTGAGTCCGTTGATGCAGCCTTTGCTCACTACCCTCTACCTCCAGGCTCTTCTTGGTAATGACTGTTTGTGACAAGGGCTCCTGAGCTGCAGTTCCCTGTGCCACAGCCGTGAGACACAACCCTTTCCCATCTCCTGATGGAGTTGACAGACCCCTTGGCAGGCAGAACTATGAGGACTTCTGGTCATGACGCTTTCTGGCTGGTTTTCGACAGCAACGCCTCCACTTGCTGCGAATGGCCAACCCTTGTAGCCATGCCTCTCACATCCGCAGCCCCAGCAGGCTACTGCCCTGAGCTGACACCCCCACCGTTTCCTTCTGGGAAAAGTCAAATGTTTCCCTTTGGGCTTCCCAGCCATTCTCTGTGCAGCCATTTGTTTGGGTACCGTCCTCCTGTTGTCCAAGCTGTTTCCCTTCAGCTTGCTGTCGTGCCAGATTGTCACACAGCGTCTCAACCATCCTCCTTTAAACCTTTTATGTTCTCCTAGCCAGGGAGCTCTTCCAAAGCATGCTTTTTGGCTTGACTCCAAGCAGGGCCTTTCATATCATCATTTCTTTACTGGCTCCCGTCTCTGCCCAGCCAGTAATGAGACAGTCTCAAGGAGTACGTCTCCTCGAGAAAGCAGGATGTCACAGCTACACATTGTACAAACCCACCCTCCCCAGGGATTGGGCACCCTGCCTACAGCCCAGGTAAGAGAACAGAGAACGGCTTCTCCACCATGCAGATGAAATCACTGGAGATGGAGAAGCCTGTCTCTGCTATGGATGGGGAAGAGAAGGATGGAGGGGGAGGAGCAAAGGAAGAACGTTGGAGAGTTTAGCTGGGATGTCCTGTAGGAATGGGGACGGAGGCTTCCTCTTGCCCCACCACCATCACCTCTGGCATCCCCATCACAGCACGGGCACACTGGTGGAGGCAAAGGGCCTGAGGCTGTCTGGCTGCCAGGTAGGGTACTGCTCTCCATGGTTTCTGACAGTGTCTAGATCTGACCTTGAGCTACAGTGAGCAGATACCATCAATTGAAACAGCTGCGTCTTTTAAGTCACCACTTTTTAACACAGGTCTCTTGCTTGCCCATTGAGTTAGGAAATTCTGCTTATCTCCTTTGTTAAACCATTTGTAATATAGCAGCTCATTCAAGCTGTTCTTCCCAGTCCATTCACCAGCTGTGTTACTGACAAAAGAGCAGTGTCCCAGTCTCCTAGCCTTTGTTCTGGTACCGGAATAATCTCCTCTGTGGCTCTTCTGCCGTGGCGGCATATGTACAACTTGTGTCTATAATTCAAAACGATAGCTCATTATGTGACACTAATCTGCGAGAAACTGCCACCCATTTCCTCACCATTACTCTTTGATTTCAGATGTTTAGGTAGAGCAAATAGACCCTCAGTTAATAAAAGCAAACTGCTCACTAGGAATGCTTTATAGCAGAGTTAAATTTGAAATCTAATAATGGGAAAGAGATTGAAAGTAAAGACAATAAGCATTCCAGATCATGCTATTAGAGAGGGATGGAAGTTTCTACATAGTCAAGGCAGCAATCAGTTTCCATTTCAGTTCCTTTATTGGCTTTGACTTGGAAGGTTTCTCAGGTCTGAAAAAATTCAAGGCTTATCCTTGATGAAAAGAAGAAAGTGTTTTGCAAAAAAGCAGGACAATTGGACAAAAATGGCATTGCTGATAGCTAGCACAGAAAAAGCAGGATTCAAGTTCCCAAAATTGTCAGTTTTTTCATGCATGGGGGGATTTATGTCTCTTGTTTTTGAGCTGTTCAGATCATATTTTCAAGTTTTTTCTCCATAATAATGAGACCTAGAAAATTGTTTTTCCTCCCATTAAAATAAGCTCAAATAGTAATCACATGCACTCAAGAGCTGAAAAAAGCAGCAAATATTTCAAAACAATCACTCATTCACAGAAGAAAAACAGTACATGAAAATACTAACACTACATTTAAGGCAAAAACAAAACATGCAAACTATAAGTCAAAATGAAGGTTATGAATTTTTGAAATGTGTGGTTTTATACTTAATGAAATGTGGCTCATAATAGGGGTAGTGTGAGATTTACAATGTTCTAAGCTATTCATATCCTTACTTGCAAGTGTTTGGATTTTACAAATGATGTGACAAGTAAATACGTTGCTTAGAAACCATGGTGGGCTTTTGAAACCAATTCTTTTGTTTCTGGGATTTTGACTTGGCAGGTGTTTGGTCAGTGGAGTTATCAAACTCCTCCGGTTTGCACTCAGACAGTACCAGTCATACGGGGAGGGCTCTCAGATAAGGATAAAGCTTAAAAATCTGAGGCTCATGTTATTCCAGCTCCCTGTCTGCATGGCATGCCCTCAATACCTCTTACAGTTTCAGTCACGCTGTGTCCAATTCCTGAAACCAAAACCCCTCGTGAGCTCCAGGATCTTCTTTTCTTCTAGGAAGCATTTTCTGTGAAGCTTTGAAACACAGGATGAATTAAGCCAAGGAGATGTTGTGGTGAGGTCATACTGCTTTTAAATAGAGACAGAACTAGTCTGAAATAATTTATAATGCTATCATCTAAGAGAATGATGTTAACCAGGAAATTGAGAAGTGGGAGTACTTATAAACTCCACCCTGATCCCAAACTCCTTCCACAACCCCAGAATAGCTGGCATTACTACTAATATGATCTACAGTAGCACATTTAAACATGGTTAACATTTAAATTTAGGTTTCATAAATTACACCCTGTAGAGATGGATAGAGACAGCTCCTATCTCTTTGAGGTATTGTTTCATTTGCAAATTCAAGTAGATGGTGCACGAGCAATTAATGACTCAAAAAATCACCCCTAAAAATAGTCCAGAACAAGGTGTGGATTTATCAGGGAAGGAGGGAACAGAAAAGGCTTTACTTCCCGTTTCCATGTCTCTCGTACAGCTCCAGGAGCTCAGTGCGCTTAGCACCAAGGACCCCATCCACACCCCCATATTCATGCACCTCTCCCTGTCACCTCGCACAGGGTGGAAATGAGATGGCAAAGAGGGAAAGGGCTCAGCTCTCCTCACTGTCCCCACACCAAGCCTGTATCCAACCCAAAAAACCCACCCTGGGAAATTACATCTCAAATAACTCTATCAAAAATTGCTTGGCAGAGCCATGTGGCACCAGTGAAACTTTCAGTCTCCCAGTCGGGTGGGTAGTGCTTCATGAAAACTGACTTTTCCAAGCAAATTCTATAAATACTTGTTACTGCTTCCTCACGAGGCAATACACTGCAATATATTGTACCTCCAGCGGGAAGCCAGATTTGCTGCCATTCCCCTGTTTATAATGATATTGTAGCCTTGTGCCTAACCGCAGTCATGCAAACTCTTGCGGAGACAGAGACTCCCTCAAGGATGTGTCGCTGGGGCTTGAGAAGGGGTGAAACGTGTCAGCGTTAGCAGCATCTGAGTGGGAGAAAACCTGCTGTGCAGCCGAATTATGTAAACCATAAATGCCTCAGAGCGACACGCTTGTGTTTGTGCAATGCCTGGCAGAAGGCACTGTTCATGGCCGTCCCCAAAGTGATGCTATTCTGACGTAATAAATATTAATAATTTCTAGTTAAGGATTCCAGTACAGGTAAAGTCGTGGCTTGGAAAGTAAAATGTTTCTGTACGAAAAGCAGGAGGGCCTCTGGCAATCTGAACAGCTACAGGAAGGTAAGCCTTATTATTTACTGCACAAATACACACAGAAAATGTATATTAAATCACACCTCAGTTGTCTCTGTGGAGCAAAAATCTCTCCCTCTGCTACAGATCTTGCTCTTTTCTCTTGTTCATGTCATGAGTTCTTCCAGCTCTGCTCCTCAAGTCCCTGTCCTCTAACGCTGAATAACCCAGGAAGAAAGCAGCCTCTTCCTCCATTTTCATTAATCGCAGAGACTGCTACCACAATGTTATCTGATTCTAAATGTTACACTTACACTGATTTGTTCGACTACGCTTAGTCTTTTCTTTTTGGGTTGTCTTATCTGTTTATTATGCAATAAAAAATAGTTGCTGTTGGGGCTCATGATTCAACCACTCCCGACGTGTATTATTTCACTGAACCATAGTTCTTTTCCCTGTTACAAATGCAGCTCTAGATTTGTTGGAGCTTGCTTATGCTCATCTTGTGTGTTTCCACCTTCCTTTTATGGCATCCTAAATAAAAATAATGTTTAAAAATAAAGGAAAATATATGCTAATTATATACAATGGGCCAGAACAACAGCATTGCACCAAAATACATTAGGTGAGGATCTGGCTATATCAGCAAGATGAAGCAAACAGGTTGTGGAGTGAATTCTAAGAGAGAAGAAAGCAATCATTTACTTTGCCACTGTGATCTATACAAAGGTGTGTAGACGAACTTCGTACAGAGGGAAAGTCTGGCCATGGCAAATAAACCATAAAGTCAAATTCTGTGCTGGCAGAGGGATGGAGCAGAATGATTTACTACAACTCTTCTAACATTCACAATACCAAGGGAGATGCCAGCATTCTGCTTCATTAACCAGTCATTCTGATTGCATCTTTTTTTTGTTGTTGTTTTTTTAAATTCTAGTTATTTTCTCTTCTTTGCAATTATACCAGGAGTCTAAATCCCTCTACATAAATTATAGCTTTCTTTTTGAGGGGGACACTGGCCACATAAGCTGGAAACACACTCTCTTCTGAAGCCACAACCTGAAGGGAAAGAGCTTGAGCAGCAACCCCGGACTAATTAAAAGATTATCTTTACCTTGCTCCCACAATGAGCTGGTTCCTGTTGGCATCCAGCGCAAGCTGAGAAAAGTCGCGCACGCCTGGATAGGTGAAATTCGACACCCAGGGCTTCAGATCTGCAACGAAAATGAGAAAGCAGAAAACAATAAAGCTGCTCTGGAAGCAGTGAGTTACCCGGACACCCGCTAATGGATTTCCTACCGAGTTATCTGTCAGAGGAAGGCTAATTAATAATCTATTTAAGGGGTTTCTATTTATTCTGATTCTCCGCAGAACGTGCAAAAAGACACACATAAATGCAGGGCTGTCTCAGCAGTTATTTTCACATCCAAGATGGAGTGTCAGCATTGGTTTCAGAGACAACTGATTTTACTTCTCGATTTTACTTCTGTTAAAACTGGGGAACCATCTTCAGTGCCAGGGTTAAGTGCTCAACAGGGACTAGGTTGCCTGCCGTAACACCCCCATAGCCTTGCCTTCTGTGCTAAGCAAAGGGACGCTGCTGCCCTTCAGAAAGAGAAGGTGGGGTCAGCCGAAAACCAAGTTAGGGTAGAAGTGATTTGCACTCGAGACCTGGCTGCTCCAATGGCAGGTTTTACCTCCTCTTTCAGATTTTAAGTTCTCTTCTAGGTTTCAGTTTAACTAAGATTTGGGATCCCTATCAGTTAAATGCTTAATTTAGATGAGGCGGGGGGAGGGGGGTAATCAGAGAAACTTTGTGGCTGAGAGATTGCACAGGCTTGAGACTGGCTTTATCAACTAGCTAGGATTTGCCAGTCTAGGCATTTGTCCACACTGCAATCACACAAGTTAAATGCAAAGCAATAAATTTGGCTACACTATGCTCGTGAAGACAAAGCCTTCCAGAAGCTACATCTATTAAAACAACATCAATTGAGAGATCCAGGGCAGGACAGTCCTGATGTAATAAAAAATACAGCTATTTAAAGAAAAAAGTGTATAACTGTTTTAGGGTACTCTCAGGCATGATGCTAGAGTATTCACAGAATCCCAGCTCTCAACACAATTACCAAGTTTGACCTTGTGTGTATCACAGATCACAGAATTTCAGCCTCTCACCTTACACCTTACTGCACGAAATAACTGGGGATAGATCCATACGTGTCTTTCAGAAAGTAATCCAGCTTTACTGTGAGGACTTCTCCTGAGAATTTATTCCAGCTGTTAACTACTCTGGCTGTTAAATACATGGGGAATACCGAACATTTGAGGGAGCAAGGCAAATGAGGCCAAATCAGTATATCTGTAATCCCTCTGTGACCTGTTGACAAGTAACCCTGCCTCGTTCCAGGACTGGATGTTGAAGATCCAGGAGGCTCAACATGAAAGGTAATATCTTCTGGCCTCGTGCCAACAGGATATCAACACACAGGCCAGTGACCTGATGACTCATAGCAATAATGATGCAGTTCAGACCAGTTCAAAAAAGCGCTGAAAAAACATGCTCTATTGTCATTTTATATCCCCAATGATAAATTGAGAAGTCTCACTGAAGGCAGTCAGGTTTGAATGTTTTGTTGAAGGCATTAGTTCCCCTTTCCACAGGGGTGAGATGACAATGCAGATGAGGAATCTCATTAAGGCCTTTGGTGTCTTGGCATGCTTTGTAGGATTATAGATGTGCAACAGTTTAAAACGTTTGACATAGGGATATTTCTTGAGCAATTTCAAGTCCCTTCTCCCTCCAGGGAGAGATGAAACCTAATCAAGCCTTTCAGTTATCAAAACCTTAAGAAAACACATATAAAAGTCCCTGAATTCCACTTGTCCTGCCTCTCTTTCCAAAGCAGAACCTTGTCGTAGACCATCTGCCTCTCCCCATGTCTCCACCATGTCTTGTAACAGCTCCTAAGCCCCCTCACCATGGAGCTGGGCACCATCAGGCCTGGTCCCATGCCCCGCCTAACTGGACGCTGCCAGGGCCTCTCCAACAATGAGACCTCCATCACTGCAATCTAAAAACCCCATCGCCAGGAGTTGGAGGTTTCCAGCCCTTCTCAGCATTCCTGTCACACTGCGTAACCACACACAACACATGTACCTCCTCTGCTCTTCAATGAAAAGGCATGAGTTAAGGAATAACTCAGCCCGTCTAACCTTCAAGCATTTCCACCTCCTACACTCCTCTGGGACCCTTAATGATGTACTAACACCAGGGAGGCACCACAGTTTCACCTCTGGCATTCTCCTAACTAATGGGGCTCTGTCTTCTTTTCCTGTAGCTCTTCAGCTGCAGAGACATTTCTGAGCCAAGCAGCAGAACCAGCAATAACACCTTTCAGGCAGGTTAGCCGGCTGACGTGTGCTGCAGATCTCCTGGCATTTCTGTTGGCTGATGGGGGTGGGATTAGGGGATTGCCATAAAATGATGATGACTTTTAAGGACCCTGCTTTCAGGCCATAATATCTCTTGTCATTTTACCTCCTCTCCTACCAACTCTTTCCTACTAACTAACCCACCGTTACAGTGCAGTGGCAGGAAGAATATTTCTTCATCTGCTGCTCTAAGCAAAAGCTCCTCACTTCAGAGAGGTACACTCATCAGTTCTTCCTTTTAATGGCAAGCTCTGACAAATTACAGGTAAAAATAATTAAAAAAAATTAAAGGCAGTAGGTGGCTTGAATCTTTCCATGTTGGCTGAAATGTCAATCAAGCCCAGGAAATAACAGGCAGTGGCTTGATTTCTATTACTACTGCAGGTGGTACAACTTATAAAGAAACCCTTCCCGGTTATTAAATTAAAGGCTGCAAGGCATGCATCCTCATAGCAAAATTAAGCTTTTATAGGCATGTAGTTGGAGATTATTAAACCCAGCATGGTCCCAGATAAGAATGTCTAAATGTGAGTTGTCAGAATTAATGCCAAATGGCACATTTTCCTTCCCAACCTTCTTTCTTCCTGTTAAGAGGGAAGGGATAAGTGGAATGGAAATGCAACCAAGAGTCAGGGAATGGGTCTTTTTTCATTTGACACATTCAAATCTACTGCTCAGACTTCAAGCATCCCTAAGGACAGTTCCAGCCTTTCATTCTGAAACTAGCCCAGTTCTGCAAGGTAAGTGCTTCCCTGGGTCTATCCCATATTAGCTGAAGTTTACACATATGGACCCAATGAACTCCAGAGTTTGCTTGTATTTGACCTTTCTCAGAAGGCTGATTTTTCCAGTGCTGACTCTTTAATTTGGCTGGAAACCTTCAGTGCTGGGGCATGTTTACATTTGCAAAAGTATCTGTTTAAAAACAGTATGAAAAATTAAAAACCAAGGGCCTGGCTTTGCATGTCAGCAGCAGGAGCTGGAAAGCTAGGAACCACATGGCTTAGGGGCAAAATATTCATCAAGGCCTCCTTTGTGCTTCTCATCTCTAATCATTTCCAGGGGGTTAAAGATCCATGCTCTCACTTCCTCCACATGAGGACCAACGAACAAAAGTTTAATAGTTTCCAACACCATCCATTGCCAGACATCTCATTCAGAGCCTCTAAAGCTCTGCAAGTCCCTCCACAGCTCAAGGTGCTTCAGGTATCCAGCTGCAAAGAAGACAAAGCTTCTCAGGAAATGTAAGTCTGCAGACACAGCTGTGCTCAAGCTATTATGCATGCATAAGACAAGGTGAAAAGAGGCCCTCTGCCATTTCGGAGGGTGGTCCCTACAGCCTGCTAGCACTCTGCTCTGCACCGGCTTCCTGAGAGTACAGGACTGGGTCAAGGATTAGGCAGCTGCACAAAGGACGGCATGCCAAACTGCCTGAGCTGGGTTTAAAGGCCTGAGCCAGAGGCTCTTCAAATCATTGGAGGTTTTCCACTGACCTTGATGGGTTTTGGATCAGCTTCTAAAGATGTGGTAAACCTGGTAATACTTGAGCCTTCATCTTCTCAAAAGCAGCTGCTCCCCTCCTCACCCTTACACTGTGTGTTTTGGAGGAAAGAAGTATGTAAACACTGAGTTGAAACTTTCCTGTCTGAAGGAGAACATTTACTGCTTCATCTCACTTGAGCCCACCTGTGGCTCCCTCCTACAGCAGGCTGTAACAGCTTTGTGCATCCAGCTCACACCACGCAAGAGCAGAGAGGTTAAATGCCCATGCCTTGACATTGCAAAGGCATTGCTAGACACACGGACCATGGCTAACTGCTGTGTTATTCAAGAACATCTCTTCTGAAATAATTCTCAGCATGGATTTCCTAGTCTGGAGCAAAAGAAGCTAAACTAAACAGGATCAAGGATTCTTTATGCAAAGTAAGGGTACGCCCATGTCTAAACTATCCATGCTTCTATCTGAGCTGGCTTTGAATACCAGTGACGCTTTACAAGCAAAAACCTCGGCTTGAATTACTTGTTCAAGTGTTTCTCCTGTATTTTGGGCAGGGCTTGCAGCCCAACATGAATACCATACTGCCAGTTGCAAAGTCATTATCTATACTGGAGCTGACTAGTTGAAAGCCTATTTACGCATGTCTGTGTGAGCCCTGTTCATACGTTTGAGCAGCAGTGTAGTTGCTGCTCCAGGTGTCCACATATCAAGTTATTCTGGAATAGCTCCTCATGACTAGTGCCAGGTATAGTCACCAGTTGTACCACCACATAGAAACATGAGTCTCCTGCTGAAAACAGGAGGATTGCACAGAAAAGCTTCAAAGATGTCATAAAAAGACCTTAAAGGAGGAAGATGGGAAAGTTAAACAAGAAGGAAGATCCAGGGACCCCATTCCAGAAAAGACAACCTGAACCGCATACATTACATACAGCCCCTGTACAATAAGTAAAGGTTTGTGCAATGAAATAGAGCACACATATAGCACTGGGGGCCTGCCAAACTCAATGGGAATAAATAAATACCTGTTCTGTAGATATTCAGACCTACTTTTGTGCAGTGCTAACTTGACCACACACTGAGTGCTTCCCTTACTGCCTCAGTATGGTCTCTTGTAAGTTCTCTTAACTCAGCTTACAAGTTCATGGCATGTTTAATCACTGTGTGTGAGTATTTCAGCACTCCTGGGGAGACCCAGATGACAGCCATGACTCTGTAACTGTACAATCCCCTCTCCTTTTGGTTTGCTTCAGCCCTGGCACAGGGCAACCCTTGTATACCAACTGGCAGATACTCAAGTTTGTGAGTACTCAACCATTTAGATCTTTTTCAGACCACCCACTAGCCTGGAGGACTCTCAGTGTTGGATCCCAACAATGACCAACAGATGCTAATCACTTTATAACTTAAAGTAAGGTCTCAGGCTGTCATCTTGGTATAGACTGATGAAATGTCCCCGTTTCAGAATCAGACCCATATCATCTCACACCATCCTCTGCTTCAATTATTCTCAGTATTCAGAACATTTTTCACAAAGTAGGCAGTTGCCTGCTAAGACTGAGGCCACAGTTTCCATTCTGTGTGGGCCACTGACCAGAACCCATCAGAAACAAAGCAAATAAAGCTGTAACCAAAGATCAGAAGGCTAATGACTACCCATGCTACCACCTGTCTTCTCAAACACAGCAAGTGTGGACACATCCAAGGTTGCACAGAGGTTAAAGTCTCCTTACATTGTTATCTTTATTAGATGGACAATTAATCATATTTTAATATCAGCCTCATTTTAAATTTTAGCTCTCTGTTGTAGATCACACCCCAGGTTAGTGCAATAGTCTTTGGAAAATAACTTTCACTCCTATCCCATGCTGAGATGTAAAAGTAGCCTCCACAACACAAAACCACTCCACAATTCAGCAAATTTATCAGGGGAAGGAGAAATCTTTTGCTGCATGGACAGAGCTGAGCAAATAAATGTGTCAGCACTTAGAGCTCAACTTTACTCACGAGGCCAAAAAACTCAAGCTGGCTTTACCCCAAAAGTCCTCCTACACATACATATCACCCTGCTGCCTTGTCTTCCCATCACCACCTCCACCTCATTACTGGTATCCTCTCTTTCTTTAACCTGATCCGTCGAAATCTTTAATTGTACATTAAATATGTCCTCATCCCAACTGCTGCAATTTCTAGCTTCATTGCCTTCTTAAATCTCTGATCTCCCCTCACAGTTATGAGGACTCAGAAGGCTGTTGGCAGAGTACAACCTCTTCTACAAAATGGGCCAAACCAGCGGTTTCCTTCTCTCTCCCCTCAATACCCAAATCCAACTCGGATATTCTTCCAGCTGTCTCATTTTCATGGTTTCACTCAGTTTACCCCTCTAACCCCACAATCACTTCCCCTACCACTCCTGCTTTCTTTTCTAGCAGTCTTCACTTTTCAGCCGTGTTTCTACCTCATTTCCTGCCCACTCAATCAATTCTTCGCATCTTGGCCAACTACGAAACTCCACCTCAGATGACAGAAACAATAAGCTAACCCATGGGTGGCCTGAGAGTCACTGTGATGATAGCTGCTTGCTATGAGATCCAAGAAGGAAAAGAGTTGCTAATGTCCCTCTCCAGCCTGTCCAAGAACATGTGGATAGGAGATTACTGGGGAATAGTCCAATCTCTCAGCTACCAAGGAATAGAAGGAGGCAGAAGAAAAGGCTCTGCTCTTTACCACCCTGAAGGGAAAAAAAAAAAAAAGAACCAAAGACTCAGGTCATACCTTCACAGAGCCATAGGAATCACAATAATCATAGCAACCTAGACATGTTATCATTTAAAGTTATGTCAAATCTAGATGATTTTGTGCCTCTCCCCTCACTGCCTACAGCTCCTCCTTGAACTGACCTTGCTGTGCTCCTTCCATCCCAAGAGAGAAATGACATCTGGAGAAGCAGGCATGGTCCCAAGCATGGCACTGACATTGGAGTCCTCTCTGTCTTGGGCAAATCATGAAACTATTTAGTGTCTCAGTGCTTCAAACTGTTAAATGGCTTTAGGGATACTGGCTAGTGCATCAAGGCCTAATTATCTGTAAAACATGTGATATACGGGAGCATCCTAGTTTCAGCTGGGATGGAGTAGCTGATATAGTGCTGTGTTTTGGATTTAGCGTGAGAAGAATGTTGATAACACACTGACGTTTTAGTTGTTGCTAAGTAGTTCTTACACAAGTCAAGGACATTTTCAGCTTCCCCTGCTCTGCCAGGTGCACACAAAGGTGAGAGAGGGCACAGCCAGGACAGGTGACCCAAACTGACCGAAGGGGTATTCCATGCCTTATGACATCATGCTCTATATATAAACTGGGGGTAGTTGTCCGGGGGTAGTGATTGCTACTCGGAACGGGCTGGGTGTCGGTCCGTGAGTGGTGAGCAGTTGCATCACTTGTTTTTCCTGGGTCTTGTCTCTCTTTCTTCCTTGTTGTTTTTCTTTTCATTACTATTACTATTACTAGTAGTAGTAGTAGTAGTAGAAACTGTTCTTAACTCAACCCATGAGTTTTCTTACTTTTGCTCTTCCAATTCTTTCCAGCATCCCACCAGGGAGGGTGAGGGGGAGTGAGCAGCTGCATGGTGTTCAGCTGTCTCCTGGGTTAAATCACAAGAGTCCTTTTTGGTGCCCAACATGGAGCATGAAGGGTTTGAGATAACGATAGATTAAGCAGAGCTTATTAAGGAATTTGTTTCTGTAGCAGCTGCGGGTTATGATACTCATTCATCTGTTCTCAATCTTAGTTTATCTGATCTGCACCGTGCTCCTTTTTTTGCTGTACATGTTAAAGATTGGTGTTGGTTTTTGCAGTTTGCTGTGCTCTGCAGTCATTAGTGATGTTTTGCCTGGGAAATTTGTTATTAAAACACTGAGCTTGAGCTTTATCTGGTATTTGTGTTTTGTACTGAAGCCATTACTGCACTTTGGGTACCACCTTGCGGAGACAATTAGCCATTACACATCTGCTTCTGAGAAGTTTTTTTATGGAGCAAATACAGAATGGCACCTTCCTGCCTTCTTCTATGATGTCTCTCCTTTTCAGTATCTTGAACATCCTTGGATAGTTAAGATATATTTATTGGAATTTCTTGGGAATATTGTTTCAGTTTTGTCTGAGGTTAGTTAGTAAGCAATTTAAGAATGTGATCCAGAGATCTGCCCCGAGGATAGTCAGCTATGAGTGGCAAGGTGTGTGGGATAGTACGGGTAAGTATCTAGGACAGTGGGCACCTCCAATGTTTTGGAACTTCACCCCTGAACAAGTGCAGAATCCTGAAAAACTAGTAAAATATTTGGAAAAAGTATGCTGTCACCCTGGCAATTCCAAAGAGACGCAAATCGCTGCAATGTGCTGGGGCCTGGCCCATGCCTACAGAGCCCTGTTCAACACTATTCAGTACCCTCAAGGGGAAGAGAAGTCTCTGGATCTGACAACCACGTGGCAGGCACTGCAGTGACTCCAACCCCAGCCACAGGCAGCTACTCCAACCGCTCACCACACTAACTGCCGCTAGCACATAACGAGCATCTTGACTCTTTGTTTCCTAAATTTTAATCATTTCTTCAAAACAAGTGTTGCTAAATTGTTTCAATATGGAGAAAAAAAAATTTAGTCCAAACCTAATTTTTGCAAAAGTACAATTATGACTGCTTGTTTATTTACTTTTTATTATTAATATGGAGCAGCTGGCAAAACACACCAGTCTATCAGGAATAACCCAGGGATTCAATCCCAGATAAAGAAAACACCAGATAATAATCATTAACTAGTGCTTACTCCCAGTATGAGACAGTGTGCTGTTAAGTTGTCCTGGGGCCCCACCAGGGAAGAAGATCGAAGGACTATGAGTCACATTCCCAACTCTGCACATTCTACAGGTTTTTCAGCATTTCTGTTCCATCAGAGAGGCCAGTCTTGGCCCATTCTCTGTTTTGCTTGTGCTCCTATTTGCAGATGGTGAAGGGCAGACAGAAGCTCAATCAAGACCTGCCCCAGGGGAGAGCCAGGAGACTTCCGCTCGGTAAGTCCCCAGGCCTCAGGCTGGGGGATTGGGAAAGAAGTCATGTAACATGAGAGAGGGTCTTCCCTCTTCAGCACGGATTCTGTTCCTCAGACCCCAAAGGACCTCAAACACCAACTAACATCCAGCATTGCAGATCCTCACTGGAAATGGTCAATCAAGAGCAAGAGGAGACGCCACAGTGCTGCAAGAGTGTAGGCTACGGATGCATGCCCATGAGTCATGAGCGTGTCCATTTGCCATGCCTGAGGTCAATAGGATCAAAGGTGTGTGTCTACACAGCACAGGACTTTGTTGAGAAGAATGGATCTGGCTTTCCACAGCAGGCTACCAACGGGGGCAAACAGTACCCTAGTGCTGCCTCCCCTCTTCAACAACCCTCCTTGAAAACCTCACCTGCTACCCCACGTGGTGCTGCGTGGTGTCACGCAGCCATAGCCCTGTGCCCCACCACCACCTTCTGAAACTCAGCTAATCGGTGCCACATGCAGCCCCACTGTCAGCAAAGCCAGAGCTTTCTTGTTTTCTTAAGGATGTTGCAGAATGTTTAATTATTGTGATCCATTGTTTACTGAGACAAGCCCTGCAGCTGTCACGCAACCTCCCTCACTGAGAAAGATAAGGTGGGTGCTCATGCATCACTTGCAGCTTCCTATGACATTCCGATCAGTATAATCCCTTTTTTCAGACAGGAAAGCAAGCTGAATCTTGGCTCCTACAGCCACTGCAGTCTGATGGAGAAAAGACTCCTTCGTCATTGTTCAACCATCATTCAATTTGCCTCCTCCACATCTAGAGGCAAATTTTTTTTTATCCTTACAGTTACATGTCTACACCAGTCACCTGTGCCAGCAGAGAGAGTGCAAGATTCAGGACAACTGTTTTCACTAGTAAGAATGCAGGACAGAGCAGAGAAAGCATGGCTAAACTCCCCACGAGTTTCACCTGCAGGTAGCCAGATCTGCCACAGAAGCAGATGCATCTGATTTTTATGAACATCTGAAATAGAAGTTGACCCTCTTTGCTGGCTTGCCAGAGACTGAACTGGAGATGCCAAGTCGAACCACAGTTTGTACTTTTTAGCCAGCCAGGCCTATGAGGACTTTTGTCTTCTGTGGACCCACCATGAGTCAGTTACACCAATGAATTGGAGCAAAGGCTGTAAAATCCTGAAAGACTTTTGAAATGAACCTGTTCTCATAAGGATAGGTGGTTTTAAATTGGAAGCTGGCTATTAATAGTAAAGGATTATCAAAGACCACATTTCACCCATGACCTCCACCTTCTTTTATTAATGTGCTGTAAAACAGAGCAATCTCCACCTATAAAAGGCAAATCTGAATTTTGCAGCTCAAGCACTTCCATTAAAATACATTCTAAAGATCACCCAATGTTATAAAAAGGAAAGAATGGATCATCTATGAAGTCAGACCTTTTTAAGCCAAAGCACAAGAGTTTCTTCAGGATTTCATCTGTACCTCCCAAAGTTAGAAATGATCATAAAAACCTCTATCCCAGTCTACCTTGCATTGCAGATCACAGACTTCCATCCAGCTAATCCTATACTAAGCCCAGGAACATGCTGGACTTCTTAACCACTTGATTCAGCCATGGTAGAGAAACAAGTTGGCCAGTTGGATCTATAGTAGCAGAACTCTCTAGAAACAAAATTATATGCTAGGTTTTCCCTTTACAGACCTGATGTTTCTGCACTGTGCACTTTCTGGCCTAGGTCAGCACATAAGCATATGCTTGGTTTCAGGTACACAATCCCATTGACTTCAAGGTAAGTTCATATTAAGTGCTTGACTGAGTGGAGACTGTTCATGGCTTTCCAGGGTGAACCCCACATGATTAAAAAAGAATATTTCTTATGAGATTGCTAGTACTAAAGTGAACTTTATCAAAGCATAATGGCATCCTTGAATGGAAGGTTTTAGGAGAATGGGATATATTAACACTCATCAGAAGCAGATGTGCTAAATAAATGAGGTCTGCCATACCACTGGCTCACAAACTTATTCAGTTAGGGAACTATGCTAAGTAAACTTTAAAATTGAGAATGAGGTCTCTGTAAGGCACGTCTTTGTTTGCAGTGAGCCACAGAAAAAGAAGAAAAGCACTTTGCTTTGCTTTCCAACCCGTTTCCTTTCTCTGAGGTGCTGCCTGGGATACGAAAAGAGGGAGCCCACTTCTATATCCTAGATCCAACCACTGTGCCAAAGAAAGGACCATGAATGTGCTGCTGTTAGCTGCTGCGATTAGCCCCAGTCACACCAGCCATACCTCTGGAAAATATAAATAAGCTACTCTGCTGTTGACCAGAGGTTTTCATGGCCTTGGACCATGCATACTATGCTGGTGACCTTCTGAGTACCTGTTCCTACACATCGTGAGCCCACCTCACTCAGTCCTGCTGCTGTGCACGCCCTGCCCTCTCATCATCACCACCACTCATGGGCAGAGGCTGCTCCGTCACTTGAGCTATCATACCTCTTTAAAGTTTTACCTTCCCTCACTCCAATATCTAAGAGTTACTCAATCACTTTACTTCCTGAAGCTTCACCACAAAGTCTTCATTTTCTCTTCTGGTCAAGATTCTCTCTAAAGTATTTTGTGAATGAAAGGCACTCTTCTGAGATCCCTTTTCTTCTTGAGGCCCCAAGGAACAGAACACTGAATAATTTTTTCAATCAAATTTCATGGCGATTATTTGTGAAGTACCTTGGACACCATTAATGGGAAAGTGTCAAAGAACTAGCATCATTATTGTTATAATTATTATTATGGAATGAAAAATATATTGAGAGATGTTGGGTGTCATTTTCAGAAGTTTTGCCTGAGAGAAAATTACTTCCCCAACCACTGTATATTTATGGCTTTATTAGTGATAATTTTCAACAAATTCTAAATCAGCCCTAAAGAAGAAAATACCAACTTCGTTTGCCACAGTTCCATTTTTCAAGATTAAAAAGAAAATTGCCACAAGGCTTGCTTAATGGAAACAAAATCCATATTGAAATGCACCGAAGGTCAAATATTCTGTAGCACCCACAGGATGCCACCAGTTTCCAGTCAACACTCCATCATCAGTTAATGTTTGGACTGCCTCTATGGAGGTTCAAGGGCAGCAAGGCTATGAGCTAGAAGACAATTCTCCCATAATGGATTTTGCCTTCCCTTTGATGTTTAGCCAGATATACCTCTCGTACTTCACCTCACAATCTTCATCCTTCGTTAACTAAAATTTTGGTTTGGATTGTCAAAATCTCACTTGCTCAAGAAAAGTGTAAATCTTTATCAAAATTTCCTAAGGGGCTTTCCTAGCTGGCTTTTGGAATTGATGGATGCTAATGTGCTTTTTTTCCCATCAATGTACAGGAAAGGGAATAATGTATCAGTGACCAATTCAACAATAGTGGGGGTGTTTGGTAAACTGACAAGAACCTTCAAAAGAAATAAATCATACCCCATTATCCTTCAGCCCACAAAGTTAAAACAGTTTTTGCTTTCAATACAACAAGCGAACACTTAACTGCTCCCCACAGATTTTGGTGTTGTTTAAAGAAAGAAAATATTGAGAAAATATACAGTAAGCTACATTCAAGCAACCTGAATCATATTCATCTGGTAGGAGGTAATAATTACAGACAGTCTGAAGTAAAATCCCAGTTTTAAACACTCCCAAACTGATTCATTTTGAAAATCTGAAGCAACAGAAGCAACAGAAAGAGCAACTTGTCTGCATCTAGGACAGACTGAGGATTAGGCAATGGGTCAAGTGCTGCACCCTGAGAACTCACACCAGCCATGATGATACAGTCTGCACAACTGAGATGTGCAATCCTGAGAAGATCTGGGATACAAGTTGTTTAACCAAGTCAGCCTCTCTCCTGTGCTTCAGCATGGGATCAGCTGAGGTGTTTTTGTGGATGAAGGCAGGCTGCAATTATTAAAGCAGGGACAAATTATATTCTTCCAGCTTACACTAACTGCCATGACCTGTGGCAAAAAGCCCTGGGAAGTCTGGGAAGTCTATCATACTTTTTCCTGAGCGTAACAATTTAATGGATAAAACTAATGAGTAAGAAATAATGGTAGAAACGGCAAGTGGAAACCTGTCTACAACTCATTTCCAGTTAAGTTGTGAACATCCAAGTGACGTGTTTAATACAGATGAGTTTGCAAACTTTTAAGCACTTCCTTGGTAAACAAGCTGAAACCAAGCACTCTGCACACATTACAAATATATATGCATGTCAGTCATGGCTCTGGCTCTCAAAATAACAAATTTTATATAGTATTGCTGTGGCAGAAGATGTTTCTGGCTTTCCCAAGGGGCATGTTACAAAGGATCTCCAAATGTCTTTAATGAATAGCAAAGGTGCTTTATGTCTAAGAAACAGCTGTATAACAATGAAGGATACTGCTAAGAACCACGACAGTATGGCAAGGGCATAGCCTGGTTGAGAATGCAGGGACTGATTTATTGGTTACAAGGTATGTATGGAAAAGACAAGAAAGATGAGCATGACTGACAGGAACTAGAAGGAGCTTCTCTGGTGTTTGGCTTACCAGAGTGGTCCACAGTGGAGCTGTGCCAGCATGACATACTGTTTAGTGAAACGGGACTTGTATGCATGTGTACATGCATACATAAATAAAAAAGGATGCACTAAGAATATACCTGACTTGTTTCATTAATTTCTCAACTCACTGAAAAACAAACAAACGTGCAAGATCCTTAATGTAGCTACCCACTTACAACTAAATAGGTAATAAACCACCAGAAACAGGCTCCTGGGAAGTAAAAGATCATTTTTTATTGATCTAACAAGGGAAATCAAACTTTAACTGGATTTCCTATAAGCATGGAGTAGAACAATCTAATTATGAAAAGCCCAAACTGGGTACATATTGTTGGTGAACTGTACAATGAGCATCATTTATAAGCCCCAGGGAAACTGGGGCATTGTTGTGTTAGTTTGGTACTGTGCAAACACACAGGATGGCACTCACAGCACAAATTCCTAACCTGTCCCTCACAATCTCTATGTAGTCCGCCAGGACAAATCATTCAGCTCACAGCCCCTTCCCAGCCCACACCTCTCCTGGCAGTGCAAACATTATCTTGAGCATATAAAATAAGAATCTGTGTCTCTCGACTTCTCTAGGCTATTTCCTCTAGGTCACACGTGGTTTGGGGAATGAACTCTGTGAAGAAACAGGCATTTCTTCAGGCCCAAACACAGCTAAAGTAAAAACATTTTGCATACATAGACTCCTTTCTGTTTAACTGACTAGGACATGTACAATATTCTCTCTTTCTTACCCCTCCCATAGCAATACAGAGATATCAATTCAAACAGATGGTTGACTGGTGTGGATGAGATACAATAAGCAAGAGATGAGGCATAGAAAACACATAATTTCTCAGGAAATAAGTTAAAAAGTAGACAGAAAGGAGTTTTACTTTTATTCTTCCACACAAGGATATTATCCAGCCAACTGGATGTTAAAAATATCATAATCTGGAGGAAAACTACAATAAAAAGAGAGGCTGAGCGCAAGCAAGGTGGGAACTGAAGACTGGAGAGAGAACACAAGACATGTTATGGCATCCCATTTGTCTTGTGATGGGAAGCCTGGCTAGAAAGGTCATGAAAAAGAAGCTATTCAACCCCTTTGTAACATAAACTGTTTTGTTAATCTATTCATTCTGGCAGTAAATTAATGCATCCTGTATGACTGAATGGTCTGGGGCCTTACTTATTATTACCGCCCATCCACTGAAAATTGCTGGTGTAACACAATCCTCTCCCCTGGCAGCGGGGGCATAAGCAGCGCTGCTGCTGCTGGGGTCACTCTTTCAGTCGTTGGCTCGGCATTCCCATTGTATAGCAGGTTGTGATCCATGGGACGATGTATTTGAACAGCCACGGAAAGCCTGTGAGCCACAATGTTAAGCGGAGACATCCTCAGAGCAATTTGGAACAGCACATAAGATGTAGATTCCTCTGCTTGTCTCCCCTTGCAGCCTAAACCTGCTTGTGCTCGCATCAGAACAGTGTATAGCTTTAAGGTAAATTATATTATGAACTGTGGTGTGGTTTTGGAGATGTGAGCCCTCTTCCATATGCACAGTCGAAATAAGGTGCCTTTAATTTTATTCCTGTGTATTTTCCAGCTGAGCTTTGCAGCAGAAAATACAGGATTAAACTGTTTCATGAACAACCACGAGGAAACAGGTGCTGAGAAAAAACAGAAATTCTGAATCTAACTTGGGTTTAAGAGAGCCAAATGATAAGCAGGGTCATTTTCTTCATGTGTCTGCAATTTTCAATCTCTATTTCTTTCGTATAATTGTCAAGTTCTAATTAACTCATACCAGTTTTTGCCCTTCATCATCAAAGAGAGGAAGGGAACAAGAACAGTGAAAGGGGAGGAGATATATTTTTTGTGTGTGTGTGAAAAATTCGTGCCTTCAAGCAAACTGGCAGATTATGAGTGTGTTTATGTAGCTACCACTTTTGCAGAGAAGCGCCCGTATTGAGTGCCAAAAATTGCCCACTAGTTCCTCAACGTCAGGAACTGGGGCTCTCATATTCCCTGTAGAATGATTTATCTCAGTGCAGGATCTCACAAACTCTGTAAACTCAAAAGTTTGGTGCTCCTGGTTAATAGAAAGACTGCACAGTTTTTCTCTTTTCTGTACCTATAGCATCATCATTATTGTATTATCTATTTACATATCCAACTGAATTCCACCATGTTTTTAACCACAAGGGTTTCTCCTTTCACCCCTCCCCAGTTAAACAGATGGTTAGACTTATTTAGCAATTAAAATTAAGGTTTATTTACTCATTCCACCGGAGCAAGGTTAGAGCCGGTGCTGTATCATGTAGGCTTAAAGATTTTGCTAATTTACTTTAATCCACTTAAACCTTTAAAGCACAGATAATGGAAAACAGACAAGAAATCTCTTGCACTTTCCAAATTAAGAGACAAGAGTTTCCTCCTCTGTGAAGAAGAGTAAAGCTCTCTAGAAGAACCCTGAAAGGTCAGCAAGGAAGCCTTTGACTACTTTCTTCCTGGAAACCCTATCTCAAAGGTCACAAAACCACAACTAAATTGCCTTTAGCAAAGAACCTAACTAAAGACACATTGCAAGGTACTTAATTGCCTTTAGCAAAGAATGTAACTCGAGATGCATTGCAAAGCCTTAAATGGGAACCAAAATCGATATTTCAACATTTAGGAGGAAACTGGTTTTAGCAAGGACATTCAGCAGCTGATAATGCTGGCACACTGGTCTTAACACACTAGTCTGGGGTGAATTGAGAAATGATGGTGGAACCAATAGAATAATCTGACTGTTGTGTGGGTAAGGGGACAGACTGGACAGACAGAAACTTAGGAGTATGTGTACACTCATGGAAAATCCAACTGGGATAAGGACAACAGAAATTCCATGTTGCAAAAGAACAGTAAAAAAATTGCCCACACTTGATAGGATGCTGCAACCCTCTCACATTCTTAAGACCTTGTCAAGTTAAATGCTCAGATGAATGCCAGAAAAACTACTAGCAAAAGTGATAAATGCATAACAAAAACAAACAAAAAATCAACAAACAAAAAGGCAGCCACTCCCTGCAATTTTAAAACCATTTACTTCTCTTGCATTCAGGTATGTCCAAATGCTCTATCACTTTTCACTTACTGTCTGGATCCAGCCAGCCAGGTGAGTTTTTATAGGCATTACTGAACCCAGTTAGAGAAAAGGAAACTGAAACACGGTTTCAGTGTGGCACAAGATTACAGGAAGCCTACAGCAGAATTGGAAATGGAGATTCTTAGACCAGTAGTCCCAAAACTGCCTGAATTAAGTGACTGCTGTGAAACCTCAGAGTTAAAACACTGTAAAGCATCAAAGGGAATACAATTCATTGGGCCACTTGCACTGGCCTTTGGATTGCAGGTGTGAGGAAAACAGCACAGACTAAACCATCATCCATAACAACACCAGGAAGGACTTCAAAATGGATCATCCTACTGGAACTTGAAACAGGAATAGAAGCTCTTACCTTCAAAAGCAATTGTGGGGTGTTCTTTCCTGACACATTGCTGATGTTCAGCTTCAGAGTATTCAGGTACATTCTGTGATGCTGAGAGATGAAAAGCAAGAAGAAAAAAGCTTGGCAATGACAGGGAAATGGCCTTTAATCTTGAAACAACCATGACTGAAGGGCGGCTGCAGATCTAGCTTCCAAGGTAGGCCCAGGGAGGATACCTGAAATGCAAATAATTCTGCTTTCAGAAAGATGAATGCTTATCCGAAGTGTGTAACACAGGTAGAGAAGGGTTCATCCCAACCCCACTTGTGCTAAGTACACAAGATATTATTCCACAAACACTATCTAAAAAAAATGAACCATTTTATAATTGTATTTGGGCTTCTAACTTCAGAGAGAATGGAAGTGCAGAGCTCCCTGAATATGTATCTCTCTGTACCTTTGGAGTATATGTTCTCATACAGTAGCCAGTGTGCAATGGCCAGCGCCGACAACATGAAATCTCAAATAATCCTGATAGAAATGAGTCCCCCAATGTGGACATCTCACTCCTCGGTTTCATGATGTGTCCATGTTTAAATGTCATATTACATTCAAGAGATCACTAAGGAAAGGCCAGCATCAGTCATTACCAGAACACATGTGCAATTAATAGTGTTCTAATAGGAGGTTGGTACATTTTACCACTGCTGTTTAAATGTCTTGAAACAAGAAAAGCCAATTAAAAGGTGTTACCAGGAAAGTGCTAATTAAGGTAACATAAAAATTAAAAGAGCTCAATGGGGAGAATGGTGAGAAGTGAGTCAATTGCCTGCATTATGATGGGACGCTATAGCTCCCAGTCACAAGAGCTGAGGCACAGCTAAAGTGGAGGAGCACTCACACTCAGGCTAGGAGATGGGAAAGTCATGCCTTTTCTATGTGACCAGTCTTTAACAATAGCAGCAGAAAAGATAGAGCTCTAAAAACTCCCCTGAGCCTACCAGGCCTGAGGCTGGGGATGGAGGATTAATTAGCCCATGCCACAAGCTCCCCAAGACACTGCCGCAGCTTAAGAAAATCTGCATTGCCAAATTTAATCTTACTGATGTGCATATGTAACTTTGTTCAATTATTGCAAACATGTGTTTTCAAACAAATGGAGTCTCCTACCCTTAAATCTTATCTAGTGATAAAGCTTATTCTGGTTAAATTCACACATAATGAGATTTTCAATTCCTGCGGGTGTGGTGATTCCTAAAGGTAGTGTAACAGTCAACACCTGCAGTGCCTGCTACCTCTATATTTTTCTTTGGAGTCTCCGAAACAGCTTTGGTGGGCTGAAGCGGCCAGGCTGGAGGCTGGTAATATGAGGCACTGATACACAATGCCAGGCTTGTGGCATGAAGCAAACTCCAATATAGGGGACAATATTGTGATACCAAGGAGCTGGAAGAAGTTCGTGAAGGTTTTTGGGCATCATAGGAGCAACAAGGGACTGCTTACAGCAGCGATGGGAGACAGCTGGTTTGAAAGATGGATCCTATGTTTTATTCTTATCTATATTTCTCTGTGATTTTAAACACTAGCATAAAGATGAGTTGCCAGCGCATCCATTATGCGTGTCCTCAGCAGCAGCTACATACCATTGACTGAAAATAGCGTTGGCATTCAGGATTTGGGTTCTAGGGACTTGGTTTCCTAAATAGTGTGAGTGAGAGATTACAGCATTTCACATTTCTTCCAGCCCCATATACATGTAGATTTTATGCAGGGATGCATAAAATCCCCTTCCAGTTCTCCAGAGGAGGTTCTACAGCACTTCACTACAGAGGTGGTTTTTTTTAAATGTGGCAAATATCATGTTAAATTAAAAAATGGGACTGGCAGAAGTAAGAGATGTGAAATCATTCAAAGCTAAGGCCAGCACAGCATTTAGTCATTAAGCACATGCATGCTGCAGGGAGTACACAACTGGATACTGTGGTAACTCAGATGATGGAGGTGTTGTGCAAGTCACACTGTAATGAAAATTATTGATGATGAAGCATTGGGTTATGTTTTCAGCCATTGGTTTAAATGATCACTTTTGTCTGTAAAGACCCAGAAGTAAAACACAGCACAGAGATGTGAACCCCAGGGAGATGCATTTTGTTTAGTCCTCAGATCCACTAAAAGTTCCAGAAGAGACAAAGACAAACTTTCCTTAGATAGGTGATGGTTGTGGAAAATGCACAAGAGACAAAAGGAATTCTTCACTGTCAGATATCTTTGCTGGAAACTGGAAGAGACAGTCATGGTAATCTCACTTTATGCATGCTGTACTCCTCCCAGTGCACCCATTACTGGCTAATCCTAGAAATAAGGTACTAAGATAGACAGACTTTTGGTCTGAGCCACTACAGCCATTTTCATGTACTAGGCATCCAAACAATGATCTCAAGCTAGGTGAAAAATCAAAGACACATGGTAGGGTCGCATGCTCCTCTAAGGTCCTATGTGGTCTAGAATCAGCAGATGAGTAAATTCAAGTTTCACACTCGTCAGGGTCATGAAATGATAAAAAGTTGCACACAGGAAAGCTTCGTAACATCCCACAGCCTATTCTGTGCCAAAGCAGAGTACATTTACTAGTGTTTTGTCTGGACTAGTTGTAAAATGTGCCAAGTAGCTGGATTTCTGCCACTTTCCCTGGGAGACTTTACCACAGTCCAAGAGACTTCAGTGTTCCTTAGAAAGCTGTAACCGGTATTTGGGGTAAAGTTCCATCTTCTTTTTCCTTATTGTCATAGGGAAATCCAAAGTGTGCATGAAAATAATGGTTTCAAACTTGATGTGAAGTGGAAAGTAATATATGACCAAACAAAGATGAAGAAGAAACATTATAAAAAACTTGTATCCTTCCCTATCTCCTACATCCAATTGTACCCATTAAATATGTGGAGCTCTCATGTGCTGGGAAGTTGAACAAAATCAGTGTCATGTGCAGCCCTGAATTGGTGTCTGCTGGAGTCAGTGAGTCAATGGGTAAATGCCAGCTTGATCAAGGGTGACAGAAACCAGAGCCCTAGAGCACCAGATGAACAAGATTCAGACAGTGGATAGCATTGCAAAAGGTTATTCCTTCGACCTGCCCCTTCCCAGGCTGCCTTGCTCACTTTTTTCTCAATATTTTAAGAGAGACTCTAACTCAGTAATTGCTATTCCCAGCTGCTGCAGCTTTATTTCTGAAAAAAAAAAACCATACTCCAAATACAAAGCAGTGCCATGTGCAAGAGGAGGTCAATTGTATGCCAAGAGCAAGCTAGTAACTGCCTGGGAGAATCCAGCAGCTAGTTTTGACGTATAAATGCTTTAATTCTACTGGAGATGGCCAAACTCAAACCTCCAATTTTGCCCAAGCTGCAGATTTTCACTGTGACGGCTGGAGTATGACCAGTGCTTAAGACCAGTCCTCATCCAGACTGCTAAAACACTGCACATCCTAAGCACAGCCAGGCTAGCGGTGGCTTGCACTGCTGGAATTTGCCCGAGTGTTAAGCCATTTAGATACAGTTAAATGCTATAAAAAGAGCTGTTCTTATTAGACTCTCTGCTCAAAATGGCTTAGGGCTCAAGAAATCAGCTGTCAAGGTTTCAGTGCAGATGAGAGACAAGAGCTCAAATCCCTGGTTAAACTCAAATCTCAGACAGGATGTATCGTTTCAATCTTTATTTGCTCATCTTGATGTATCTTTACCACCTTAGCTATTCCACCACACACCCACCCTCTCTGCCTCCCATTGCTGACACATTTTAAAAAGGGGATAAAAATATCCTGTAAGATTATCTGTCCAAGTTTATCTGTCCTCTCCCTCACGAAAGCCTGTCCTCTGTGCCTCTGCACAGCCCCAGTGATGGGGCATCTCTCTCCCTTCTCCTAGTCTGCACTGTGAATCCCTCTGGCCCTCTGCCAAAAAAAGGTCAACAAATTCAGGCTCCATTGGATCCGGTGAAATATGTTCCAGAGACAGGTATTTTGTAGAGCACCACTTCTGCCACCATCCTCTTGTCTCTTAAATCAGGCTCTCTTAGCTCATGGGGCCTCCCTGACTGTAGCGGCGGTGGCAGGGGATGGGCAAAGATCTTCTCCTTCTGGATAAAGCAGGAGGTCTGCATGCTCCAGGCATCCCCGAAGCTGGGATTTGCAACCACAGCGCCCATGTGAGCACAAACGTGCTGCCGCATGCCCATTTCTCACCCAGTCCCTTTCATGGCAGGGATAGGGACAGAATGTAATTCTGCTCTGCCTCGTGGCTTCACCCCCGCGCACAAGCGCAGTATTCAGGGGATCACCCACAGGCCCTCCCTTATTCATTCTCAGGGCATGAGTCTTTTCCAACTCACCCTGTATTGTATCATTGTAACTCCATTGATTTCACAGGAACTAATCCTGATTTACAGAGGGTAACTTAGATCAGGCCCCCTTTGACTAAAGCTCCACGTCTAAAGGAAAAATACCTTCAATCAATCTTCAGGGCTTTAAAACAAAGCGCACTTTAAAAATGGCTGTACCAGGAATTCATATCCTGCTTTCCTCTGACTGTAACTACCATTTTGACTTAATAAAAGTGACAGTAAAGTTTAAGGATAAAAGAAAATGCTTCATCTTTCATTTTAAAGAAAAGAGACTAAAAAATACTAAAAAGGAACCTCCTGTAAAAGCATTAATTCTTATGTTCAGGATCTTTTGTGATTGGCACAGTTATGATTTTATCAGAATGGGATGCCAGAGGGAAGAAGAGCAATGGAAAGAGGTGGACGTTGAAGTATTCAGAAAAGTACTGGAAGAATAAGGGAAATAAATATAAACATTATAAAGCAAGACAGCTCAGCAATGTGGCTATGACAGGCTGGCACAGGCAGCTCTGCCCTAGAAAACTCCAAGGCCAAGAAAACCACGGTCCTTTATTCATGTGGCACTCCTTGCCCTCCCCTTCCACCCTCACCAGCTGGAATTCGTCCCACCGGACTGGCTCCAAGGGCCATTTCACACTGTCGAAGAAAAGGCACAACTTCCCCCTCTGCCCCTGGCCACATCCATACACTCAGCCCTCAGCCATGCCTGAGTCGGGGAGATGGAGCTGTCTCACAGCCAAAACATGGCACACTGCACTTGCACGTCCACACGTCAGATCTCGTGTGCACCCTTAGACTGGGCTCCCACATAACAAGGTTTTCTCATTTATTTAGTTCTGAGGCAAACATATGGGAATGGTCAACCTTCTGTTCAGATGAGAATCTGAATCTCTGTTTTGCTTTAATTAAGTCACCCTACAGTCTCCTGAAGAATCAGTGAGCTCACCTCTAATTTCGCAACGGTTTACACTCTGCAGCTCTTGTTCTGGCTGGGTTTCGCCGTGCTCTCGTGTGCCCACCTTGTTCAGGGCTTCCCATGGCCTCCCTACCACAGCATCTAAAAGCCTCACACTGAACTCACTCTCACAACACCCCAGGAAGACAGAACCACATTTTCATGCCTATAATCCAAGGGTTATCTATATTATATAAAAAAAAAAAACCCTACAATTCAGCAGCAGGGTGGATCGCAAGAGTGTGCAGGTAATGTGCTCTCCTGCAGCAAAGCAGGAGCTCGAGCTCCATGCTGACCGCTGGGCCACTCGCACAGCTCCTGCCTCACACAGTCTGTAAGGCACTGGCTGCAGCATCACAGTTTATCAGGAATAAACAATCAAGATCTCACAACACATGTCGCTTTATTGCAACCTTTCTGTTATCTATATAAATAATTCAGATAACTCTTTGCAAAGGAGAAAATAGTTTAACTTAATATACTGTTAGGTTTGTGGCTCGTGAAGCCTGTAGTAGAGCTGAATAGTAATAGTCTATAGTTTGATTTTCTTAGGACTACATCCCGCAAAAGACTGACAGTGCACTTTGGGGCATTTTATTTCTATAGCGCTTTCTGACTGCTGTTCAAACCCACCCAGGACTGATCAAGGTCCCAAACCAAGCCCCCAAAATGCAATGGGATGTTCTTATTCAGATCAGGCAACAGAGACAAAACTTAATAACAGCTCAGTACAAAATGAAATGGTTGGTGTCAGTCCACTTCTTTATGGACTGGTGTAAGCCCTCAATGAGCCATCATCAGCCACCACTTGGTTACTTGGCCTTAGTAGCACAATCGATGGCTGCATGGTCCTGGAAACTGAACTGTTTCCTCACCTTTAGAGGAGGCCCTCCAGAACAGGAACCTATTATAGAAGGCTCCCATTAAATAAAGCTGATTCAACAATAAAAGCCTGTGTAAAAGAGCAAAATATACTGTACCGCTGGGTTCCTGCCAAACCCAGTGGGCATAAATAAATACATGCTCTGCTGACACTCAGACCTGCTTTTGAATAGCACTAACCTGACCACACATTGAGTGCGTCCCCAAGTGCTTCGAGAGGCTCTCCCCGAAGGGCTCTAGATCTTTTTTTTACTGGCTACACATAATATAAAGACACGAGAAGTTTTGTTAGCATTTGTTTGGGGTATGAATTTAGCACTTGTGAAAAGGTGCCTTGGAGTCTGAAGTCTTCTGTTTATCCAAAGATCGTATTTGGCAATGAAGGCTTACACTCATTTATTTCCCTGGTGGTATGCCTCCACCATTCTCTAGAAGACTACCTCTGCTGTGGGGATGGAAAGACCTTCTATTTGCTGGTCGCAGAATGGCCTCTCTGAGGGGCTGTCAACAGAGATGTCAAAGTCGAGATTTTTTTGGTAATTCTGGGACCTGGACTGACTATGAAATTATTTTTCATGTGCTCCATCTGTGAAAGAGAGACAAAGGCAGAGACTAACACAACAGCAGAACGCAATGGTATTTAGCACAACTGCAATTTAGACATTAAGTTTACTGAAGCCTAGATTAGAAATTAGGAGCTCCTGGCCCCCAGTCAAAGCCTCTGGATGCTCCATCAAAAGGAGAGGACGAATGAGTGTAACACAGCCCAAGCGAGGAGCCATCCCAGGGCTCATGGGACAGCAGCAACACAGCAAGAATAACTATTCCAGAGGCCCTGCCTGCAGCAGGGGAGCGTGCCCAGGGCTCGGCACCCCTTGCAGTGCAGTCGCCTTTCTCACTGTACAGGTGATGTAGAGTCCCCTGCATGGGTGCTGTAAATCTGAGCTGCCAGGCATGCTGTTTACATGCAGATCAGCTATATCATGCAAGTACAATAGATTCAGCATCAGACTTACTGCAAATCGTCACCTGGCTGCACGGGCTGTTTCTGGCTTGAAGTTTGGTACTCAAGCCCATAGAGCCATGTGTTAAGCCTGTACCTGTTGTAGAAACACTAACACAGCAGCTTTTCTTCAAGTTGCTCCCGTGCACAATGTGGGAATGGTTTGTAAATTTGCAAATTAGCAGAGCCACAGCCCCTACAGCACACTGTGCAGCCGATGTCATTCCAATGCGCTCTGGTGCCTGACAGTCTGGAGAGGCTTCTCTAGTTGCAATGATTTCCAGAGGTGTGGTGCTCCAGCTCAGGCACCTCCCCACTGCAGCTGTGACACTACAGCTGGAGCAACGGAGGCATGACACAACTCTGTGACTCGGTCACTAGTAACTGCAGCCAGTTTTTGGTAGAGACAGAAAGAGAAGTAAGCTCTTCCTGACTCCTCCAAATGCTTTTGGTACAGAGCTTTCTTTTGTTTCCCAGTTTAATATGAAAACCATAAGTGTTCTTGAATTTTTTTACTCACTAGAGTACTAACTGTTTTTTTACTGACACTAGTTTTTTATTCAACTCTAATTAGGGGATCCACTGGAGGCACCCCATGGGATTTTTAGTAAGGAAGTTGGTGACAATGGTTCCATATTGTATCAGACTCAATGTAAGTTGGTAACGTGCAAGGTTTCTCTCTTCAACACCATGAGGGCAAGCCGGGGACAACTGCAGTCCCCAGCTTGTGTCGAGCAGATAGGCAATCCTGATACGCTATGTAGCATCCTCCTGCGTCTCTCACACGGCCCCATGCGCTGGGGTCCAAGGCAGTTGCTGCAGGTAACAAATCCACCTCATCCCTCCCAGCAGCTCCTTACTCTATTGCCACATTGCCGCAACAGGATGAGAAGAAATTTTTCTTTTAATGCTTGCCCATGCCAGAGACAGATGACAAAGCTTGTTTGGTTTTGTCAAAGATTTGTGATTAGCTGGTGCCACATAACACACACTCATGGTTTAATTGTAACTCTAGGAGAATAAGCATAAAGCATCGCTGTAGCACAACTCCAAGTTTCAGCCTGCTTGGAAACAAGAATATGCTTTGCTGCAGCATCTTCTTGGCACTGCACAGCATCATTTATCATATGGAAACCTTTGGCTAGAAGGCATTCAAACGGACTACATATGCCCCAAATCTGAACAGACAAAATAATAATTGTCAGCCAGACTCTTTATTCTCCTGCCATGCCCAGCTTTATTCATATTTCTTGCAGCAGCAGTTACCTGTTGGGCCCTGTTAACTCTTCCCCTCATTGGAGCAGCGGGGCTGCTTTGGTCTGCCCCGACTCTCATGTTGCACTTGGGATACTGTACAGAATGGCTCCTCCAGAGCTACCAGGCTGCAGGACAGCACTGAAGGGAAGCAGTGCAGAGAATACACAGCTCACAAATGACAGGTTATTACTGACTTCTGGTGTAAACAAAATGGGACTGATTCCTCATCTGCTGAAAACAACAGCGACATCAATTTTCCCCCAAAAAAATGTCTGGTAATCAACAGTTTCTGAAAAGGCTGAGCTGAATTTTCCTTTTCCTCCAAACATCCTATGCAACTTCTCTGATACCAGGAGCATGGCATTGTGTTACCTGCTAACTGCAACTCACCAGCCTAAGAACACAGATATTACTATGCTGAGTCACAGCAAGAGCCTTTTAGCGCTTTTCTCAAAACCAGTATTTAGGCAAAGAGAAAGTGAAGCAGGACAGGTGACCTTCAAAAAGCTCCTGACTGCATTCTTTTAATGAACTGCAGTCGCAATTTTCACTGTCCATAGATTTACTTTACCTAAACAGTACACAGTACAGTCCCCATCCTGTAAGGTGTCCCTCTCCCAGATACACCAAGGTGATCCAGGATGTAATACAAACCCTATGATCCATGACTTAGTTAAGCAGCTCCATGCTGGAATGGAAGGGAGGAGTATCTGGACTGAAAGCTGGGATCATCCTTCATACTCAACGTTTCTGATAAATTCAGATGTCCAGCCAAAACTGCCAAAACTAGACATCTGAATCTTCTTCCATCAGGTGGAAAAGCAGCCTGCCAGTGGACACCCCAGCCCCGGGGTGCTAGCTCTCCTCCTCAGAAATGCTTCAAACAGCCCAAACAAGCCCTTGGACAGAAACCTTGTCGTCATCTTCCAGGAGGCTGGGTCTGAGCAAGTGTTTGGAGGCTGATATCATTTTAATACACTGAGGCCAGGCTTTCTAGAGAAGATGAATTATTTGTAATGAATTCCAATCACATGGCGCTTCAGCCCCCACACCTTCATCCTGCATATATAACCAAATTAGTTTAGGAGATGTAAGTTATTCAGGGACTTAGCTGTTCAGTCTGGCCTTGGAGGATTTGCTCTCATTATGGCTTTTATGCAAATTCTGTCCTCCAAATCTCTTCTGAATCAATTATTACTAGATTAATTTAAACATGTCCACCTGGGGTGCCTGTATATCATGTGCCTCATGTTAAAAAGTAAAAAGGATGATAATGAATTCAGGAGGTGACTGAAACAGATTCCTGCTTTGTGGAAATGTGACCTTTTTGCATAATGTCATAAAAGAAAGAAGTTCCCTCAAGAAACATGGCAGATAGGGTAGTTCGTTGGATCAGCTGGGCTTTCAATCACTCTTTGGAAATTAGCATGATACAATAAAAAATTAATAAGAAATTAAAAAAAATCACTTTAATGCTCCCAACTATTAAAGTCTTCGATGGACTACTAATTGAAATGTAATGCTTAATTTTAAGCAATGCCATTTTATTAATGGTAAAAACTTGAATTAATGTCATTAACCAATGTTAATATTACAAATCCCCTGAGGGATAACAAAGCAATTATGTTATTCACAGAACTGAAAGGGGTGAAAAAGATGTAGTCTGTACATGACTGCACTAAGGCGGAAGAGACTGCTTCCATCTGCATTTCCTCTGCTGAGAAAGGGGGTTTGTTTGTTTTTTCGAGCAAAGAGGAGGGAGAGGAAGAGAAGAATTTGCTCTAAGTTAATTACTGCTGATTTTCATGCACTTAATAGCTAGGAAATTATTCTGTTACTCAAACACCATACTGTGGGGATCCTGGAAAAATAATTTGGGAATGAGAAATTGATTACAAACCCTCCTTCTTGGAGGCCTCCCCTGTGTGCGCTTGGATCCTAACACATGCACCAACTGCCTTCACCTGATGGCAAAGCCTGATGTAAATAGCTGGCCCCCACCTGGCAGTAAATGGCTTTATGGAGCTGTGCTGGTTTGCATCTGCCAGGGATCACCAAGGAGATCACCTTGTGCGGTACTGAATGCCCTCAAGTCCATGCGAGAGCAGGTGCTTTTATTTTTATATGGTTTAGCAAGTTCAGCATCTTGTCAGATCCACTGCTCATACAGTAGGATAGATGGAGTTAGCCTTAATCAAAGAACCAAAACCAATACCCTTGCCAACTGGCAGAAATCACATTGCCCAGAGGGAATAAGAACCTTGTATGGTGCTGGTATAATACTGCATTTACCCCAGAATAACCATGTTTGAGATAAACCCTTGATTAAATATTGTTTTAATGTCTGGCTGATAATTCAGGGACAATGGGGAGATTCAGCAAGCCAGAGCATGAAGATCTCCCCAAGGAGCTACAAACCTTGT
The DNA here is from genome assembly GCA_034008185.1 of Gorsachius magnificus. Classification (NCBI taxonomy): domain Eukaryota; kingdom Metazoa; phylum Chordata; class Aves; order Pelecaniformes; family Ardeidae; genus Gorsachius; species Gorsachius magnificus. The sequence goes on along the minus strand of CM067085.1, from coordinate 13,098,375 downwards.
CATTCTTCAGAATGCCAAAGACTTTTGCTTTTTATTTACACAGAGTGAAAGTACTTCAATGCACCCAGCACACCACTGCCAAAATCCACGACTAACGCAAATGTCTCTTTCAGTGTGCACTTTTCAAGGCAGCCACTCAAATGTGTCACAAATTCGCAAACAGTATTAATCCATGGGAAGAGATGTAAAAATTAGTTTCTTCTGTTTTATGTAGCGTGCCAATGCTCTGCTGTAAACCAGCTCTGAGGACACTCAGGAGATTCTTCTGACACTGTCCAGCCAAGCACTTTTTAAAAATTAAGTTCATCTCCTTCTTAGGGGAAAAAGAAAAGCATTGACACTAATTACTACTAGGCTTCTTATTTATGCTGCACAAGGTGTAAAACCTCAATACTAACCCAAAAGAAATCAACTGAAAAAAGACCAGGGCTTTCAGCGGAGTGAGAATCTACTCCTGGATTTGGCTGGATACAATAACAGGGACACATACTTGGTGGCTGGGACCAGGGTATCATTCTTTCTTTGTAGCCCAAGCACAGAGCACCCAAGTGCCTCTTTATGTGTCCGTTCAGGATACAGATATAGCTGTAAAACACAATGAGATTTGGGGTCTTACTTAAATTGATGCATTACTTAGCAATCTTCTTTTAAATGGGAGAGTGAGCAAGAGGAAGAATTACTGCAAGGTTTCCATTGTGCTTACCAATGAGGTCCAGCACACGCCAGGCTTCAGTCTACGGAGCCAGTTATGCTCGACAGCAGGATGCCCTTCTCCTGCAAATTTGCAAATCAGTGCATTTTCTCTTCCAGTAATGGTTTCTCTCTTACCTCTTCTCTCCCCCATTTCCTCAAAGAGCAACATTAAACCTCCTATGAAATATCTCCAAAGTCCATTCTGTCACTCTTCCATTTTCTCTCCCAAGTCCCCACTCCCGATACGAAAACAGAGGGAGGGGAAGCCACTGAAGACACCAAGGTCAAGGCAGAGTGAGACAAAGTCAAATTCATGCTATCATTTAAAACCACACACCATCAGACCATTACAGAGACATGAGACATTATGGATTGCAGCTTAATAGATCACAATGGAGGATGATGGGGGAGAGGGGAAGAGAGAAATGTTCCTTCTGCGATGAGACTTACTGATTAAAGTGCACGAGTGGGCAGGGGACCGCGACAGCATTTGTGTTCATAAAGCCGAGACTTACTTCTCAGTATTAATGGCCACACCATTGTTGCCAGACGCAATGTTTTGTTATTGCGTGATTAATAGAAAGTCACACGCAATGACATATTACAGGCAGGATAAAGCTGTCACTGGGAAGCAATTCTTCACAGTAATTCCTGCCAGTCTTTACAATCTGAAATTGCATACCCTGTTACAGACGACCCCTCAAGCACAAACGCATTACATATCTTTATATAAATAACAGTGACTAACAACAGCAGTCTGAGGTAATCTCTGTGGGATATGAAATAGAGAAAAAGGTAAGACAGAGAAATTGTCTTCAAATATTAGTAAGCTTGTCCGTGCTAATCTCCATCAAATGAGCCATTTCTCTTTTCCTCTAAAATAAAAACTGTTCCTGCTGGAGACATACAAAGTATGATAAAAGGACATGTTGTGGCATAAATGACAACCAGAAGCCTTTCTTCTTCAAAAGGCCACTAGTTCTAAATCTTAAAACCCTATCTTGATCAAGACTAATTAAACTTCGACACAGTCGCTTTACCACTTACTTAGGTCAGTAAGTAAGTATCACTAACTGGTCCAGCTCACTTTTTTAAAGCCCCCAGATCAAAGGCTCTTTTATATTTCTTTTGGCAGCGGCAAGAAGATATCAAATCATTAATTTTCTTGAAGCATTTTATTTCAGTGAGCATCACTGCATTCAAAATACAATGCAGAAAAAAAAAAAAATCTACAGTACTCAAGGCAAAGGACACAGCCCAGAGGAATATAGGTGCCCAGGAAGTAGCTCGCATCACATGTTTTATGTGCGACAAATTCACAGCTGAATTGCCAGTAATGGTACACAGTTGTCTAATCTTTGGTGGGCATTTAGCGCTCCATTTCCCGTACCACTGGCTAATGGTTAGATCTGTTGCAGCGCTCAATTTGTTTTCTTGCTATCTGAACATAAACTCGAGGCAATACCCCGCTATTCAGATGAGCAATATTCTAAAGACTCACCATCAGATAGGGTGGCATCATCCAAAACCAAACAGTACTCACTCTTTTGCAGCTTCTCCATTAAAGAGCTCCATTTCACACCCCCATGGAGATGGTCAGACGTTTTCAGCCCTTTCAAGCTCGCCCACTTGGACTTTCTGTTACCAACCCCTTGTAAAATAAGGAAAAGTGACGCAAAGGTCTTTACCTGCTCAGAAGAGGGTCTCTTGCAGGCTCTTGTAAATCCACCAGTGACAGGAGCCAAGAGAAATGGGCACAGGAAACCACAAAGCCTGGGCTGTCCTGTGGCCTGGAGGCAAATAGCAATCTCTGTCTTCACCTAACCCAGCCAGAGCCCTGCAAGAGAGTAAATCTGTGTCCACTGGCCTTTTTAACAGTCCCTTAATGACCGTTAACTTTTTTCAGCCAGCCATTGATTCTAATGGCATGTGCATTCACACACAATAATACCTCAGACGGCCTTCATTAATTTACCATGCATAATTTCTCTGAAAGCTTTTGCCAATAGAATACCCCTAAACTGACTCACTAACTCGTGAAGATAAAGCACTTTCTGTGTGAGACCATTATGCAGATTCACAGCATTCTCCTCAAATAAGTTAAAAAGTAGGTATTGTTCGGTGCCTACACAGTTTTTGGATGCAGAAAAGTACCAGGGCTCGCAAATGTAAAGCTGCTGCTGGAGTATCCGGTGTGACAATGAATGTGTAAGATACTCCGGGCTGGGGAAGGAACAACAAGAAAAAAGGCAACATATATGAAAAAGCCTTTCTGCTGGGAAGTTCCTGAAATCTCTTACAAATTTCAACAATAGCAAGTCCTAGAAGTGAAAGGCTGTTAAAATACCAAGGGAAAACGCAGAAATATTGATATTCACCAGCCTAGGTCCATTCATTCGGGGGGGGGTGGGGGGGGTGGGGGGGGAAGACCCAGCAGAAGGAGTGGTTTAGAAACAAACTAAACAAACTATCCCACAGAACAAGGGTTTGGAGCTATCAGGAACTACAGTGCTGCCCGTTAGCCTTGCAATCAATCATGGAGCTGTCAGCATTTTCCCATTATAAATCTCTCCTCTTACGTACACTGATGCAAGATTCAGACCTTAGTCCCATGGCAGCAATGAAATTGCAGACAAAAGTGCCGCAGCCCCCCTTTGGAGGTATAAGAGCCATACATATAACCAGTGGTCTTATAAACTTCACAGGATGTTGGGTTTAGGAAATAAAAAAGGATTATTTTTTTTTTAATTACAATTAGTTTGGCTTTAAGCAAAGTCACAGGATGACAGCTGAAAAGCTGATTGAAAAGATGATCTGGAATAGGCTCGTGTTCTGCACTACATTCAAGTCTTTTATTGACTTGCAAGTCCCCCGTTTCTGGAGGATTGATCACAGAGCCCACAAACGCTGCGACTCCACTTCCAAGGTTATAGGTGGCAACCTGACTTATGTAAAAAACCACCTTCCATAGGCACATAAGCTTATTATGCCCTCTCATAGTTTATGTGGAGGGAAAAAGAGATTAAAAAATTTTTTGATCTGAAACTTAATTTAATCTGTCTCCAATTCGTGAGTTGTGGGTCTCAGGGTTTTGGGTGCTCGGCAATGAGCAGTGAACCACTTGCAAAGCGCACAGGAGCTAACGTAGCCACAGAGCAGGTGGATTAAGAGCAGAGCTCTTCAGAAAATCTCTGTTAAAAGAAAGCTTTATATTTTTAAGAAGTGGCTTTTTTGTTGTTATTTCAGAATACAGACTGCAAAAGGGGCCCTGTGTACTTGAGTCCAAAAAAAAAAAATAATAATGAAGACTGACAGCATATGTGGGGGGAATATGCTCACATGGAGATACTTTTTTAAGTGAAAACCACCAGAAGGATTTTGGCAAGGTGGATTCAGCACAAAGGATGTGAGCCATTATCGGCATAAAGGTAATGAAAACTCAGGGAAAACACAACCGCCTGGAGTTAGTATTGTTAAAGACCATTAATATTGCCGCTAATTACACATGCTTAACTACAGCTCTGCTTGCAACTGTATCATCAACAAATTGCCAATGAACTGGTCTGTCTAGGGAGTAACAGACTTCTTCAAAAGCCCCTAAATAGGTGTTTACAGACGATATGGGGAAAAGCGATCTAACACAGGTGAAGAGGAATATCTCCCCTCTTTGTCATACATTTGACTTGCTCCAAACAACTCCTCCCCCTTGCTCTGACAGCAAAGGCCGGTCAGTGATGGTCACCCTTGAGCCTGGCCTATCAAACCAGAAAAAGTGTGAGCCTGGGCTGCAGTTCGGCAGTCGCGCAAGTGGTAGTAGTAAATTTTAGCACAGCACACGTGTCTATACTAGACATCAGGTAGTGCATATGCTGGAGAATTTGGGACTGGAAGCAGTCTGCCTGCTCCAGCTACAAGTGATGACTCCAACACAAGGCAGGAGACACCCGAGGCTCCCGGGGTGCACGACAGCGCAGCAGAGTTACAGCCACCCCAGCAGAGTTACAGACACCCCCAGCCCTCCCTTCAGCAGAAATAGCAAATCACTCTCTACATTTTTATAACCGTTTAACAGTGTTTCCATACAATACCGTCCTTTGCTTTTGGCTTGTGTATTAGAGGGGAAAAGTAGGACAACAAATCCTTGATTTTTACATTAATTGTTTTATTGTATAGGGTTTTTTACTGAAATCTTGCAATATATCTGCTCATAAAGTAAACAGCATAGCACTCTGCTTCAGAGAGAATATATAAGAGCAGAATAAAATTCTATCCATATGTCCGAAGTACAAGAGGTTCACAGTCAGAGCTGGCAAATGGTGTGATTAATCCTGACTGCATTTCAGCGAAGACAAATCTAGAAATAATGTACAATTTCTCTCTTTGTGAATTACCACTTGAGAAAACTCCCTGCCTGTATCATATACACCCAAAACAATTTTTGAAGATTGTTTACAATAAATCAAATTTGGGACAGTGCTTGACTGATGAAATTTCAAACACCATCTCTTTATTCTTTGGGTGCTCCTTTTATAATGTCAAGTTAACAGGAAAAACACAGCGGATACACAGATGCCAGACACATCCAAAGGTTTCCATCTGGGCTTTAATTACTATCACAGTTGCCTCACTAAATTGAATACGTTCCTCCCCCTCCTAAGGGCTTTGCCTTGTATCTGATTTAGCTTACTTTGCCTTGATGAACAAAATCTGGTATAATCATTTTCTATAACACCCCAGAGGAGCATCATCCCGTGCATAAACTTGCTGCCCCATAAGTCAGCTTTTTACGTTTCTCTCTTCAGACATTACTCTGAACTTTACTCAAAAGAGATTTTTCTTTCCTTCAGGAAATTATTTTGGAAAAGTCCTAGAGCAGCTTTTCTCCAAAGGCCACATTTAGATTAGATTAAGTCACTGCCATTATCACAAAGTTTAAAAAGAGGCAACAATGTTTAAACCACTTCTTCCAAATACAGAAAACAGACAAAACCTTCTTTCTCCCCCTCCACACGGCATCACCTGTTCCTGACCCTGCTGACCAGTTCATTATTGCTTTCAGATGGTAATTAGTGAGCCCAGACAGCCTGATCTTTGCCATTACTCCTGACCTATTAAGCTTGGCCTCTCTCAGTTATTACCCGTGTCTTTCTATAGGTGTTCTCAGAGAGCAGTAACAAGCATGCCATCTGTTTTAGCTCTCCTGATTCGAGCTGTTAAATAAAAACACGTAACATCATCCACAAAAATACCTTTGTTAGGCGTTCTGCAGCGAGCTGAAGCCTTTATAATTAACTGCAGACCTACTTGTTGGTTTCCAATAAGGTCACTCTTTCAGTAATCAGAGGTGGTCCCAGGAGGTAGTACATAAATAGCCTATATTGAAGCCTAAATTAGGCTAACTCAGAACTTCCTGTACTCTTCACTGCAAATAAAGCAAATATTTATAGACTCTTGCAATCTTTGAGGTTCCTGCCTAAGAATTAGGATCAGAGCAGCTCTTCTTGCTCATAGTAAATCAGAACCCAAGGATATGTCCCAAAGCTTAGATTCATCAGTGTATCATTTCTGTTTGAAACTCCCCAAGTCATTCTTTAGATATCCTTTAAAAAAATAAAAAGACAACAAAAAGATAATTCAAAAGGGAGATGAAAACAGACTTTGAAGGAAAACATCTTTCTGCTAAATTCTTGTTAAGGCATACTGTCACAGACTCAGAACATCTGGCTTCTATTCTAGGCTCTGCCACTGACTCTGTACGTGGCCCCAGGCAAGTCCTTTCAGCTTTAAGTCTTCATTTTTTCTTTCAAGCAAATAAGAGTTTTCATTTCTTCTCCCTTTGCTTTCTGTCTTGACCATCCAGAAACATGCATAATTTTAAAGAAGACAAGTAACAACATCTTCTCACTGGACAACATCATATAAGTAGACACTTCTCTGAAGGATGGAAGCTTTGGACTGTAAACACTTCAGGGTAAAGACCATCTCCTAACATTTGTCAAGTCTTCTGTTTTATAGACTATTTAGAGAAGGCTAATGGTATGCTGTAGGAGTTTCTGGAAGCAGCTGGCTGAGTTTCTGCTGGAATCATCACTTTAAACACTGTTGGGATGTCATTGTTTTATTCAGAGGTGTCAGAACGCCTAGAGCTTTGGCCAGCCATCTTTTCTCATTAGTAATTTTCACACAAGTCTAAATAAATGTGTTTGTACTGTGCCCAGCGTATTTCTGCTCCTATGTGCCACATTAACACAGCTAATAAATAAAAAATCCTATTCATGGTATTCTTACACCAAGCCAGCAGTAGAAAATGGACGCTCATCAGGGAAGCGGGAAGCATTAGTGGCTGGGGTGGATGGTGTTAGCAAACAGGATCCAGCTGGAAGTGTAAGCATTATAAGTAACTTTATCATTTATTTTCAACAGCTAACTCTGCGCTTCCTTGCCCCTTTACTACCTCATAGAGAAGGTCTGGTGAAAAGCATGGTACCCATTTATCCTTGGCTAGCTGATGAGCCAGCAAGCCTCTTTCTTTGCTACATTTTGGCCTGGTAACCAGGAGCAGACCTGAATGATCAATGCCCTTCGGCTTCTGCCTCTACACAGCCAATAGTGCAGGAAGAATGATACCAATGGGCAATGAAGAATACTGCTTCCTAAATAGCTGCCACCAACACGCTAGATGCTTTTCAAGCACACAATACCCAGCCTAAAAGTGTTGTCAAAGAGCTTTCAGACAGCACTGGAACACAAAATTAATACACAGGGGAACGCCTCTGTGAATACATCAGTGCAACTCCGTGCCTCTTGTCTTGACTGCACCCAGCTGTGGTGCAGCTTCCTTACATCTCTTTATCACTATCCATCCATCTTACATGGAATGATAAAATGATCACATTTCACAAGAAGCTGTTGTAAGAACGGAGAATTGACTTTGGAGCCAAACATAGCTAATTACTGTAACATGTATACACACATTATCCCCCAGAACCTGGAATTTCAGACTAACCAGAGTATTTCTTTCTTCCAGGTAGCATGGTTAGTGGTTTTCCTGATCCACAGAATAAACATATTTGAACAAGCATTCTGCAACCACAGCGTCCCATTGAACTCCCCAGGCTGTGGACTTACAGAGCAAAGGTTCCCATCTCCTTTAGCCAGGACACTAGCTCCTCTCCTTTTAGGACCAGGTTCTACCGATACAAATAAACCCATACCAGCTTACTGAGATTCACTGAGTCTTTGATAGAAACAATTTCATGGACAGTCTGCAGAAGCTCCTTCTCTTTGCAGCTCCAGCCCAGAGCTCGCTCTTTCCACTGCCTTTCTCTTCACCTCTCTTGTTCCCCAGATGATAAGCCCAGCTCCCAGGCTGAGACAACTACATTTTTCCAGAGCAGTGAAGCTAACGCTACTCCCAACAAAGTTCAAGAGAGTTACAAGTAATATTCTTGGCCAAGACCCATTGCTTATGAAGACACCTGACAGAGGAGAAAGTTGAAGCCTTCCTAACTATCAGCCTTGCAAAAATCCAAGACAAGAAATCATTCATCTGTGCTCATAAATAATAATAATAAATTGCTGTTGTGATTTTAGAAATTGAGCTACTTAAATCTATGAGTGCTAAAGGAAAGGGAGCCTCTAAGAGCAGCCTTCTGTGAATCCCAAGAATACGCTGGGTGGTTCACTATGAAGATGTCAGTTGCCCTAGAAACCTCATAAGCCGGAGTGGCAGACAACTGAAGTAGACGACATCTGTCAGAAAAAGTTTGGCACCATCAAACCAATGCTTTGAAAGCATAAAAATGACTAATTGTCTGTGTTTTCTTCTCCACATCAGACAAAAGGTTCTCCTGGCAGTGAGGGACGGCTCTTCAAGTTGTGTTTCGCTATTCACTCATCTGTTTAAATTCAGAGTGTAGGATTTAAAGCTTATTTACATCTCTTTAAAAGCTTATTTCATTTAAATGAAAGCTAAGTAAGTAATGGGCTTGTGTTTCTTCCCCTTCTCTTTGAAAGACCAGAGTTCAGACAACCTTCTGAAAAAGACTGGTGTCCTGCTGGCCCTAAACCTTACTTAACGCCACCATAAAGATGCCACATAACTGGGTACAAGTGTCATTTTCTGGCAAGGCGGCTATCAAGAAAAGAAAAATTTGAAGGTCTGACCTTCGATGCACTGAAGCACAACCCCTATATCTTACCAGATTCTGACTTGTCATAACGAAGCAGATTAACTACTCAAGGTAGTGGGTGAACACAGAGGCAACAGAAATCAAGGTTTGGTTTACAAAACCAAAGCACCAGAACACATTGACTTTTGCCAAGCCTACTGATCCAAATCTTTCATCGGCAGTAAATAAACAACAATATTGAAAAAGAGAAAGATGATCTTAAAAAAAAACCAACCCAAAACATTAGCTATAACGTATTTAGATTCACGTTTCCTTATTTGGCCTCAATGTTTCTCATTCCCTCTCGTTCCGTTTAACTGGCCAGTTGCCAAAAGAGGAGAAAAGAAGAGAAAAGGAATAAAAATTAATTATAAGTAATAAAAGTAATTCTAAACTTTCTTAAGGACCGGTGCCAGAGCAGGAGGGAAAACCCAGAACTCTGGGTTTGCTACACTCTTCTTCACGGGTCCCCAGCGATGCCGGTGTAGCTTTGTAACCAGCGCACAGCAAACAGCACAGCTGTTTTCATTCTCTCTGTGCACGGGGAAGCAATTTTTCCATTTCATACATTATTCACAACTTGCTGCAGCCATTCTGCAAATTCAGTTCATCTCCTTCAACGAAACGATGAGATTGAGATGCAGATTCTTTCCTTTTTTTTTTTTTTCTTGAATACTGAGAATACTGGATATGGGTTTTCCTTCTATTTAAATTTTGCTTTTCTATTTGGAGCTGATTTAAACTACATATAATGCAGACAGGCAACAAGTACGGATTTCCTGCTCTGATCCATGCCTTCTCCTCCAGGCAAGCCTGCAGAAATAACCCTCCAAGCTTGGACATAGACTTATCCCCTACAATTTAGAGAAGAGATAAGTCCCAGCTCCCCCAAACTTTCAAAGTGGTTTGGGAATTGAATGTCTTCAGAGAAAATACTGTCTCTTTTTCTTTTCTACAGTGACTAGTAGAAATCATAGTCAACTCCTTTGCAAAAAGCACACATTTAACATTAACAGCCATTATAACTCCCTGCTTTTGATAAACCCCTAGACTGCAGCCACCAAAATTTATTCTCACTTGATGTTAAGATGACAGATTTGCCAACAGACTTGGGAGGTGAAATAACATCACTGGGCCACCTGCTCCCTTGGAGTTTAACTTAATAATGTAATGCAATATCATAAGCTGAAGTCATTTGATGCACTTGATACAGGAGGGAAATGTAGATTTTCTCGCTTTCTCTGAAAGTTTTGGGTTAGGCGCCACAGTAAGCTGTATCATTCTGCTCCCACATCCCCAGACCGAGCAGAGCAAACAGTCAGATCCATCACCAGTGTCAGCCTTGGCTTGGCATGAGGCCAAAAAGAAAAAGAAACTGTCATTTTATTGCCATTTCTAAAAGATCTAGTTGAGCACAATGAGCACAGATTTCTTTGCACAGTTCAGGTTTGGCAGCCACCTTGCATTTCTTCTCCAGATGAAGATACTCTAGTATCTTTGCTTTGCTTTGAGAAGTTAATCATTTTATCATCGAGGCTTCATAACATACTGTATAGGAGTGTCTCTGGAAAACATCCATCTTGCCGCTCGGCATGGTTGGTTACCTGCTCACTCACTACAGTATCACTGCAGTATCTACGTTGTCAAGGTTGCTTGACACAAATTGGATTTCATTTCAATATTGCATTGATGCCGTACCCTGAACACGAAATAGCAATTTGCACGCAACGTTGTAGAAGCCAGATTCACGTGCTTGTAACTCTGTCCAAGTCCACTGCCAAGAGCAGAAGTGTATCATCCACGCCAGCAGATCACCTGGTGCAGGTCTGATGTTTAGGGGCAGGACTGGCCAGCAAGAACTCTCGATTTGAATCTCAGCACAGCCTGGGCAGTTCTTTTAACCTCTCTAAACACTAACTTGCTTTTTGATAACATGGTGCTTGTATTGCCTGTCCACCTCACTGAAATACCTTTGTTACTTAGGTTTGCGAAATACTTTGAAATGTTAGGGTGAAATAAGCTGTGGGGATTCAGAGCATTGCTGCAGACATGATCCAACGCACCGTACACTGGGGAGGATGTTACAGTTCTGCTACGTAGGAACTACAGCGAAGTTCTGCCCTTCGTAGCTTGATGTGATCGACTACATGCGATACGAAGGACTAAGTTTAAGAGGAAAAGCAAGCAGTGTAAGCCCCGTCATCGCAAGCTTGCTATCCACATGACTGGTGTTAGCTTAGGTGGGTTATTGCAGTCACCCACCTGCAATATTCACGCTTCCTAGTGGAGACTATCGCTCCTATATGGGAGGTATCCCATATTTAAGTTCCCTGTTCTCCCACTGATGGGATGATCCTTTCAGGAAAAGTTGCTAAGCTTTAGACTACCTGTGTGCTAACCCCACAGGGGACCCCGCAAAATAAGTGTGTACGCCTGGATTCTTCACCACCAGTGAGGCTCAGGGCTCAGATGAAAGCCCTCCTTTTTGTACATAGGCTTACACGTTAAATATGAGGGTCTTTACAGTAAGGGCAGCTCCAGGTTCAAATTACAAGGCAGAAAATCCCTGTGTAATTTCAGTAGCGCTGTATTCACTGAGTAAATGCCTACACCAAGTTCAGGTCAAAGCAAACGCCACCTGCACAGGCTGGTATGACATGCAGTGAGTAAGGGTTTCTCCACCAGAAGTAGGTACATGTAGGGTTGTTGCCTGCCTTTGCAGGGCAACAGTAACCCATCATTTACAGAGTCATAAATACACTTAAGTGTCATCTAAGGCAGAGTCTATCAGAACAGAGCGTTACCAGCTACAGAGACTCATGTTGTACTTCCTTCTCCATTGAACAGGCTGTTAAATGAACAAAACCAATTTGATCTCACACATCCAACTAGCATATAAAAAAAGCTCAAGAGCAGCTGCTGCCTACCTACAACTCTCTAATTCCAGCCCAAACAATCTGTTTCCCAGTTGTGAGAGAGCAATCCGCAAAAGGACCCAACAATCAGACAGAGTCAGCAGAGACGTACGTTGTGCCTCCAGCTCCGGCGCATGGCTAATTATGAAGGACAATTATTATAATTAATGCCAGTGGATGTGGCCAAGTCTCCCTGCAACTACTGTGGGGAATTTCTACCCCTGCTTCAACCAAAAACCATCTGTCAGACAGGAAAAGCACAAAATAAAACCCCTCCTTGCCAAATATTCTCAGTAAAATGTGTTATTGCCACTAACCTGGCAGTCACAGGGAGGTCACACAAGTTTCAAACATGAACCACACTGTGAAGTGAAAATCCCTGACTTCATATTCTCCACCTCATCAGGTAAATAGTCCGTTGATTTATGCACCAAGAGGCTATTGCTGGAGAGGTGCAGGGATGGATAAGTTTCACACCCCTGTTTGTCCCAAGCTGGTTTGGTTTATATAGTAGGGTTGGCAGCAGGGATTAGCTAGAGAAAATGGCCTGGAAATGCTGTGACTGCACAGCTCTATCAAGGTAGTGAATTTTGCAAAAGCTGCTTTTTATTGCCCACTCGTACATTTACATTTTCTGGTCCTTGTACCTCAGTGACCACTTGAAAGGCAATAGGAATAAGGAAAAATTATTAAAGCAGACATCATGTTCCTGACTGATCCATGCACAGACTGCGAAGAGGAAAATTTTTCTATGCAGGAAAGTTGTTGGCTATGTCAAACTACTTTCTGTGCAACTAGGAGACAAAGCCCACATAATTGTCTGCCACAGCACTCTGATTCCTTTTCATCTCTCCTCCTCTCGCTGCAGCACTGGTGGTGAGCTCTCATCACAAAATACCCACCCACGGACCTCTTTAGTCACTTGCTTCAGGCATCAGACTCTTAATTCTGTGCGGAGACCTTCACTTGCTAAGTATTGGCACCCAGGCCACTGCAAGAACTTTAGTGGTGGTACTCAGGGATATCTGAACCAGCTGAGACTCAAGCACTTGTCCTCCACTAGAGGAAAAAGCAAATGGTGAAGACAAAACTATAGCAAAACAGGAGTGTTTTCAAAAACATTCTGCAGTGAATAGTATTGGAGCTTTTTTCTTCCCAAAGTGTAGTTCTTTCTGGAATACAAAAGCAATAGCTTATAAACTTTCAATACCACATTATTTGGGACAGCTCAATTGTGTTTCTGCAGTCTTACCAGCTCAAGTGAGGAGCTCCTCACATTTTAGGGCTGATCTACCCTGGAAGCCCTGCGCCAGATGCAGTACATTCACACCATCTGCAAAGTGTGTACTACAGGTGTCGTTAGCAACTTAGTCACAGCAGAATGGAGCACAGCTACACAACTTGCCTGAGAACATTTGGCCCATAATGCTGCTGAAAAAATCCAAACTCACAGTATACAGCTACACATTGACACTGCCTGGTAGACAGGCTCTGAGGAGTTGAAAAGACAAAACTAGAGTCTGCTGAAGAAAGAGACACCTTCAGATGAATCTAAGGCTCAGGTCCATGCCATTCACTCCCATCAAGCTATTACAAGATCAAAGAGGATGTTAATTTGGGCTAATATGGCTGGAACACCTGGTTCAGCTCCTAGCTCTGCAGAGGTAACTCATACCATTTAATGCAAGCAGATAGATGGCATGCAGGCACCATTAAGTGCTACTACGTGCAGAAGCATCTGAGGGTATATTCCTAAGCATCCCTGTTACTGCAATAATTATTAAAATAGACATCTGCTGTCTGCAAAGCCTCATGGGTCAGAGTTAAGGTGTCTTTGTAGGATATTTCTGTACAGGTGTAATGAATTATGTACATGTATTGATCTGAGCTGAATGAAGATTTGTTCTTCTTGTATGTTCTTGTTGATGTACCGCTATGCAACATTTGACATACATAAGTTAATTAAAAACTGCTTAGTAGTCTTCACACATAGGCTAACAGTGAATACATCTGTAAAACTGAAACCATTACAGAGGACAGTTGTTTTGAGCTGGAATGTACACATGTAGGTTTGTGACATATTAGAGAATGCTGAAATATTACTATTTAATTTGAACACTTTCATACTTGTGACAATTATATATTTTCCAGCCCATTTCAAATGTTTTCATTACTTCCCATCAATATTTAATTCTTTGCTTGATAATGATTAGACCCAAAAGAGAATAAAAGGCTGCAGAGGAATATGGAAAGCAATTCATAACTTTCAAGAATAATCTTCTATGGCTTCCAGCTAAGTAAACCAAGCTCTTGTATGATATCATGAGGGCAAGAAAATGTTATCAATGGGGCATGTTTATTCTAAGGATTTAAATGTAAAACTGTTCACAAAAATCTAACTCATCCTTTTAAATTTGAAATCACTCTTGCTCAGACTAGTCAGAGAAAATAATCTTCTCAGCTTTTAAAAAAACATCTGAAGTAAAAGGCTTCTCACCGTGCTGGTGATTCAAACGTTGGTGTGGGGTTTTTAATGTCTAAAATGACTTTAGTTTTTATTTCGATTTCTGAAACAACTATGAGAAAATAATCTTCACATCAATGGTAGGAATCCCCTGGACTACCTGAGCCTGCCAAGAGGAGAAAAATAGAGACGTCCGAGCCAAGGAAAGTAGTTTAGTGTAATAATTAAGCACGTGTTGCAGCAATTGTTTTTAAACCCACCTTCCTGTCAGATAACATACTCATAAATCCATCAGCACCGCTGCTGTCCCTCTGGGGTGCAAATGTAATTGAAACCTCACAGCCACTTAGAGCTGTTGTTTTTCCATGTTTGAAAGGCTAGAGAGGTTAGACTCAACTGCACTAATAGATCAGATCAGGCTGGCATTGCCACCACTGTCTAACTGAAAAGCTCCTTCTAAGTCTACAGGCAAATGTTTTGCTTCTGATTTGCATTGGCTTGCCGTATGCACATCCCGATCGCTCGGCCTGTGAGGGTCGGCCGAGATGAGCCTTTGGAAGGATATAATAAGACAATCAGTTAACGGTGCTTAACATCTGTTGCGTAACTACATTATGTCTCATCAATCCATTTTCATTCTACTTCCCATCGGTGTTTTTCTTTATCACTCTATCTTCTTTCCATTATTTCTGTTCAATGGAGTAAAGACAGTCGATGAAATGCTAAAATGACTTAGGATTTTCAACTGCAAGAAGAGTGTATAAGCAACATTAAGAGTCTGATTTCTGTGTAAGAGAGGATATTCAGGTAAATCAGAGACCCCAGAGCAATTCAGCAGCTTGGAATTGCAGAGGAAAGAAAGATTTGCCATTCTCTTCCAAGAACGGTGAAAAATTGTGCATGCAGCTGCCTTAGGTATGTTCTTTTTATTTCCTTTCCCTGATCTTTTCTTTTTCTCTCCTTTTTTGAAAACTGCCTTTCTAATTTTTTTAAGCATGATTTTGCACCCAAAATAGGCGCTATCATCATCACAGCCTCTAATGCAACTGCACGAGTGTTTGCGTCACAGTGTAGGCAAAAGGGGGCCAGATCCCATCTCTAGCTACATCTGGAAAGGAAAGCAGCCAAGCTGGGACAGCATGGACATCAGTACAGGTCAGCCACCAAATTCAGGCAATTCAGCACAAGCTGACTTCTGCATTATCCTAGCTTTACTAATGCAGATCCCCCAAACGGCAAAGTTCCCAGAAACACAGAATAAAAGAATTCAATGTGGAGTGCAACAAGCATTGTCCCTGTGTTAACACAGTGTTCCACAGGAGACTATTTTGTATCCAAAACCAGGAGATGTGCTGAAGCTTTGAAACGCAAGAAAAAAATCCAAACTTCCGAAGTCAAGTTGATTACTTTCTGCAGAGAGCAAGAGGTGGAATCGCGGTGCCTGTGAGTCTGCCTGGGCAGCAACGTCTGCCGTGTCCCTGAGGGCAGCAGTGTGAAATTGGCCGCTACACCATGGGCCAATGTACTCCACAATTTGCAGTCCTACCCAGTTTCACTCTGCTGATAGTGCTGGATGAAAATGGATTTGTCCACATAACCACAGCTAAAGCTGCTGCCACTCTGCAGCTTCTGCAGGTCTTTCTCCGGTAAATGCTTTCCTAAAAATGCAGAAGCGGAGCCTCACCACCACAACGGTACCGGTGCCTCCTGCACCTATGAAACCAGTCAGCAAGGCCTGGCTTCCCGTCATTACACAGCCAGGGACCAAGTAACACACAAGCCTTATTTGAAAGTTCTTTTTAATAATGTTTTACACAGCTGAGTAAAATGCTTTGGGATATTTAATCTCTCTTTGTTCCAGAGAACCACCTTCCAGAATAACTGATACGGCGCAGCCTCCCTAGGCAGGTGATGTCAGGGCTGGCAATGCTCATGTTTGATGCTCTCCAGGCAGGATATTTCAGGCTGATGCTGACATCCTATATACTGACGTCTTATAGCCTAGTCAGCTGTATCAATCCGATGTTACTTCTCTGTTTGGTGGCGGGTCAAGAAATTACAGGAAGTCAAGCTGCCTCCGTCTCCCACATCGTTATTAGATCAAAACTGAGTGATCGCTCTGCTGGCTCCAATACATGGGGAAAGAGCAAAATCCCAGTCACTCAAACATATAAAAGCAGTTAAAAGTGAAAGCAGAATTAGGTTAGTTAAGTAATGAGGAAAAAGGCACACCTATTTTTCATTCAAGTTCTAAGGTAATTCAGAGGCTCACGGGTCTTCATTGCTTCATGATAGACTGTAAGAACTCACTAGGAAAACCTATTTTAACTCTCAGCAAATTAAGACACACATTACCGTAATATTTGCCTATGGACTTGCATAAATTATTTACTTAACTTATCCAATTAAAGGAAAGGACTAAACTGTATGGATTGTAACTGATAAATGTAATGAAAACTGAGAATTTCCACTCCACTATTTCAATTTACCCTGACCTTCCCTGTACCACATGTGACCAAGTCACACCGTTCCAGCTACCTTTGCTTCCCTCACTGCTCTGCTCTCTAACATTGACAACTCGCTCCTAACATCAGTCACGAGCTAAAAATCACTGTCTATGTTTGCATCAGCACACATCAGGGCACCAGCCAGCTCTGATCGGTGTGGGTCAGAAGCAGCTCCTTTATGGCACATCGTAGTTTCCTGCATCTTCCCTAAAGCATCCAACATCAGATACCGTCACTGGCAGCACATCGGACAAGAATGATTGCCGGTTTCATCTGGCATGGCAATTCGTATTCTAACAAGTAACGTGAGTTGTAAGCATCTCTTGAAAGCACTGCTTAAAATACGCATCCTTAATTGTTCTGCCAGTAGCCTTCTGGAATCCTGTAGGGATGTACTACCTACAAGAAGGATATGGTGTGTCAAACAACCAGCTTCCTGCTGAATAAAAGTTATCTTCAGAAAAGTATTTTAAAAGCATGCTGGATACCAGACACAGCTATGCTCACTTTTTCATCTGCATGGTATTTGCATCATTCACAAACAAATACCTAGCGCTGCACAACCAAAGTAACTCTGGGGAATACACTTTGTCCTATTCAACCCTGTGTATAATGTGCAAAGTTACAAGCAGCCTTCCTAACCCAGCCTCCTTACTGCTACTGCATCCCTTTAAAAAGCAGGCGGAAAATATGGTTTCTCCTCTACATAAAAGGAAGAGTTTGCAGTGGTCAGAGACAGAGAAAAAAATGTTCTAACTTGGAAACTGGCTGGCTTGAATGTGTGAACATTAATCAGAAATAAGTAAGAAATATCAAGGTACGTATTGCACTGTTGGCCTGGACCATGCTCTGATGTTTATTAATGCCAAACACATTCGCTAAAATAGGAAATGCCTCGAAGCTGAGGACCTCTCAGCGCCAAAAGGAGGAGTCGAGGCAACAAGGATAAAAGGCTATGATGGGAGGAAAAAACAAGCATAAAGAAAATGCAAGGCTATGAAAAAAAAGTGGTAATTTACTCCAGGGAATAAGGGAAGAGCAAAGTAGAGAGTGCTTAGGGTCCGTGACAAAAGAGCTTTGGTGACTCCCCCTTTCTTTCCACTCATTCAGTCCAGACAGACAGGGACAAAATGAATAAAAATCAAATCCACTGAAGGAAAAAGAGAAACAACATTTTTCATTAGCTTTGACATCTGACAGTGTGGTGGGAATCCCTGGAGAAGGGGTGCAGGGTGCAATAGCCTGGACGTGGAGCTGCAGTCTGTGCCCACAGACTGGGTGAAGTCATTTAGAGGCGGGACACAGAGAGCAACCCGTTAAATGGAAAACCAAAAGATCAAACAAACAGGCAACTGCTAGAATCTTAAAAATCAACCAGCTGCTTTATTGGGAATCAATTTTGCTCCCCTAGGAAAGAAATAAGATAATGGAAAGACTTAGATCCAGAAAAGAGCCCTGCTCCTATATTCTGTACAGAAGGGCAGCATTAAAGGACGCCTTCCAGCAGTGACTCAGAATAAAAATGGCCAAAACCAGGTTGAGATGGAATAAAAGTAGACAGAACATTTCTGTGCTACCACTGAAATGAATAGTCTTCATTCATGTGATCAGTTCGTCTGCCTCTCAGACACAGTATTTCTCTTCAACACCACCCTCTGTTTCAAATCAAATAATTTTGCTTCCTTCTTTGCAAAAACGCAGGTTCTGCCTTTCTGCTGCTTCTATCAAGCCTTGTCCCAACGCTTTTCTAGACCAATTCCTCCCCTATCACCCCTGGCCCTGATCTTCTCACAGGCTTCCCTCCAACAGCAATTATCTAACCAATGTTCCTTTAGAATTAGCCATAAAACAACACATCAAGCAAAGCAGTGACTTCCAGATGTGTGAAGCCACATCCTTCCTCTTTCCCCCTTCCTTGCCTGCTTCCACGCCCCCTCCTGTCTGCCGGATCTTCATCACATGCCTATTTGGTCCATTTCTTTTCCAGGCTGGAGAGTCCTGGTCTGTTCTACTCAATGACCAAAAGCTACAGACACGCCTGGGTGATAAACTTCACTTGTTTTCTTTGAAATGAGGTCAATACTTTCTCTCCTCAAGATCAAGACTGAAATGCACTGAAAGCTGAAACACACTCCCCAGCCTCCCAAATTAGAGTTTGTCCATGGGTAGCCAAGACTTTGCTGCACGTGATGCCCTACAAACACCCCCCAGCCCACCTCAGCTCCAGGGGTGACAGTATCCATCAGCAACATGTCAAAAGTACCAGTGTACCCTGAAAGGGTCAAGGCAAAGATGATAAAGCTTTTATGCTCAAGACTCTAGTGTATTATTTTGACTCTCTTTGCAGCAGGCACCAGCCAGGAGAGATTTCCTTCCAAAGGCCCAGTCTCGTTAAACTGCAACAGAATTTCACTGAACATTCATTCAGTTCTCTGTGCTTTTTGCCCTTTTTGGCAGGAAAAGGCGCTTTTGATAGCTCGGCTGTTTAATAAGGAAATTCCTCAGAGGGTCTTTGATGAGAACATACAAAAATCCACTGACAGCTGCTGTGATGGTTGCTCATTTTTGGGTTAGTGCACAGTATTTAGACAGGAAGCGGTTGAGGAAAAGGTACAATTTATTAAAAACAGGCCCAGTTCCAAAACTCACATTATGCTACAAGACATGGCACAGAGACGGCACACTCCCACCGCAGCTACCTGCACGGATGGGCAACCCCAAATCCCCACTATTGGGTGAGTCAGGAGCAGGAGCTGCAGTTACACCGGAGGAAAATGGGACCCATACCACTGGCAGTCCTTCAACAAGTCCTACAATGCTGTGATAAATTCCTTTTTTGAAAGACACATCCTGCTTTTCCACATGGTACAAAGTGAAGCCAAATCTTTGCATTTCTTTTTACATCTTTAAAACAGCTGTCAGACAGAAAGCTGTGTCTCTGAAAGACTCATACGGTCCCTCACACACAGCATCACTGTAACGTTATCATTTTTACAGTCTCTTTGGGAAAGATCTCCTCCACTTTACAGGAGGGGAAACTGAGTCAGCAAGGCACTCGGCGATTTTGAACAGCGTGCCCCACTGCAGAGCAGGATGATGCTCACTCTGGCTCTTACAGACCCCCCAACAATTATCTCACTGAAAAAAGGTGTTCGCACATTGTCCCATCCACTCCAGCAGTGGGGTGGAGGTGGGATTTTGCCTCCCTGCCCACATGGTGGCTGCAGCCCCCGCCACGGGCCACCTCCCCCCTTCTGCTCTTCTTCTACCCCCGGGGCAGATGCATGGCTTTGGGGGGACGATTTCTGTACGCTACAGCCTATGAACTCCCATGGGGCCTCGCACCACGAGCACTGTAAAATGCACATCTCCCTTTGGGCAGAGAAACGACCCGGCCTGCCCTGGCAGGCAGCTGCAGTTCACACCGGCACAAGGTTTGTGCTCCAGACACACAGCCCTGCTCTCTTCAAGAAGCCAGCAAAGAAAACCTCTGGAATGGGGTTCATAAAGCACCTAGCGTCAGCCTGAACGAAATAGTGACAACACTATGGCTTCCAAAAAATGGTCGCTACAAAAAAAATGCTAAGATTTTGCCATCCACTTCAGAAATTCCCACTACCCGGATGGTGACTATTTTACTCACTTTATAAAAGCACAGAAACTCTCGCCTCCCCCCCTCCCTGCCCGTGTCAGCAGGCTCGCCTGGATGTTTTCATGTACACCCACGTTTGTCTTTCCTCGCATAATATTACAGAAACATTTCGTTTTGCTCTTTTCATATGCTACATTCCAAAGCATTTCTGTCAACAGCGAGCTGCATCCCCGGCGTAAACTCATGTGTGTAGTCAACTGGTAGGCAGTCATCAAATCCCACATACAGCCAGAGCCTGGTGGTAGGGAAGAGGATCAGCGCAAAGCGATGACACACACAAGCACATGGACACACACATGCCTTTCCTGCCCTTACTGCCAGGACTTTTTGCCCACTTTAAGCCCCACATAAACCCTTAATGTGTGTAATAAAATTTCAATGAAATTTCACTAAGGTACGCGCAAAGATGTGCGCACCAACAGTTCTGTTGTGCAGATCTTGGAGTGGCCGGCTGCTGTACCCTCCAGCGCCATGCACACCGATAATTAGCATTAACATATAGGTGGAGGAGCCGGTCACTGGTCATGGCTGACGTGAAAGTCAGAGAGTTTGTGCACTTAGGAACTGAACCCCAGCTGCTGCACTGAACACAAGACCTTCAGCAGGGGCACCGAACCACGGAGGGGGAAGAGAAGCAGTGCTTGCCTGGAAGAAGTACTACTTTGCATTTTTTCACAATTAGAAAACTCAGCAGTGGCTGAATGGATTTATATCTGAAGTATCAAAAAGAATATTTTTTCTGCCTCTAGAGAAAATAGCATCCCAAGTGCTAATTTTTATTTAAGCAACTGTAGAGAGCAGTCTAGAATGAAATTGCCATCTGAATCTTAATTATACCTTCACATTGAAACACTGTAGCAAATTACATGTAAGATTAAAAAAAAGGAGTGATATTAACATATAATGAGCCTCATCAATTACTATGGATCAGGAAAAGTAGCCCTCATATTATTGAAATAGTTTAATTTGCATGACTGGATGATTCAGAGCCTTCTTGGTCATTCATTCAAATCTCTCCAGAAGTCATAGCCATAGACAAATGTCCTGTAGCCAGCTTGGCCTTAAATAACTAAATTAAATACACTGTTAGTTACCCTTTTGTTTTGCAGCAGGGAAACTGAAAAGATTTCCTCCAGTGAGTCTAGGGAGGAACACAGATGTCTAGCCATTACTGAGCTAACAGTATATGTATATAAAATCACTATGATTTTTATAGTGCAGCAGTATGTAAAATGACTTGCATATTTGAGTTTAGCTTCTCATGGACCAAGGTTCAGCCCTATGCTGGAAGCAGGAAATGTATCTTAGCAGTACAGCAAGGGATGGACTTGAGGGGGATCTGTGTTCCCATCATTTGTACAGCAGCCCAAAAACTAATAAACCACCCAGAAAACAAATAAACTATAGTCAGAACTAAGGCTGTGTATATGCTCAGGTTTAGTCCTGATTCAGCCACCGGTGACAAGTAGCTGACAGATCTGAGACTACAAAAGCACATACAGGGCAAGCCACATTGAGATGTTTCCTCTAATTTTGCCAAACCCTGGCTTTGCTTGGCCATCTTTGGGAGTTTTCCCCAGCTGTAACTGCATCGGTTGACAATGACAAACAGCAGGATGACAGGTACAGAGATACAAGTCAGGAGCTGCTCGGCATTGCTTTGGACATCACATTTATCCTCTCTGCTTTAATATTCCTGCTCAAGAGTTACATGATTTCCCCGCTTTGCGGGGACGTTGGGAAAATCCATTTAATACTGTTGAGCAGATTAAGATGTTGGATGAATATCGATCACTGAGCTCATTCTGACTTTAGTGCCTTATACATATATAGGCCAATCTTCAAGACACTTTTGATGATCAGGACTGACCGATTATATTTAATGAAAACTATTTTAGAAACACATTTGAGTCAGGTATCATTCATTCATTTCCAGATTCAATCAGCAAGGGAGCGGGGGAAAGTTTGTTTCCTTTTCTGCAGATTAAAGGTTGTGTCTGTTTTGAAAATTAATCACTTTCTGCTGTCATAAAGTGCTCCAAGAGGCAAACTGATGGATTGGCATGAGGTTGACTCACAATAAACAGATACTCACATGCCTGCAAGCGCTTGTAAAGATTAAGGATGGAAAGGGATTTTTTAGAGGTACACGGAGATACCATCATGAGTAATGAAATGAGGAAAACAAAAGTGAAATCTTAATTTTAAAGTGCACTGTGGAGTGTTTATTAGAGAATGGGCAGAAATAAACTTCCAAAGGAAGCTCAGAAAATTTCATCACTTGCAACTGGATATAAATGAACCGGATGAAGCACCTGAGAACATACTGTCAGGTGTGCTCATGTTTTGTCAGGTAGATCATTTACATGATCTTAAAAAGCTCCTTTTCCACCTGGTATTCCATGAAGGCCCATAGCTGGAATTATTCCAAGCCCCAGGTCCAGCGAGGGCCCTCACTGAGCCTGGCCTGTTAGCAGGGGAGAGAAGAGGGGAGGAAGGACTGGCACGTCCCTGGGACACCGACATTTCTCACAAGTCCAACCCAACCATGCACCATGCTCCCCCTTTCCTGCATCAGTCGCCCTGCACAGAAAAGAGCCTGCAGTCATTTATTGCCTTTAAAAACTATCTATCTGACCACGTGACTGCCTGGCCATGTCCTGGCTTTAAATCAGAAAGACAGCAGGACATTTACTACATCCCTATGTATCCCTTGTGGTCCACAGGCATCCTTCTGCCCTGCCCGTGTCACCACTGCCCCAGCGATACCCTTGTTGTGGGCAGCATGATAACAAAGTACAGATAATGACTCAAATTAGGAGGTGTGAATGTCATTCCACTCCCCCTGCTCTCTTCCAGGTCACTATGAATGTGTTTGAAAACTACTGGCACAGCAATTTAATGATAATTCAGATTTAATTTGCACTCTGTCATCTCTGTTTTTTCTATAGGCTTTAATAGTTTAATTTAACAGTCTTAAGCACAGTCTATATTACCGAGACATAATGTGTATTTCAGATTTGAGCAGCTGCATGGCACAAAGTAATATTTCACATTTATATTGTGCCTTTCATACCAAAGATGCTTAAAATGCCTTGATTACTATATCCACGTAAGAATCAACTCATCCATCACTGAAATGCAGCCACTTCTAGGTTGGAAACTTCATCAGTCTTTAATAATTTAGGCAAAATAGAGCAGCATATTCCACTGAAACGAGGAGGCCAGTTGAGCAGGTAAAATTAAGTTATCCAAAACTGCAGCTGGGTAGGGCTGTCTGATATACTCACGCTTGTAACAGGAAGTTTTTTTATGATTCTCAGATATCTAATCAAAAGGCAGTACCTGTGGGAACAGTTTCCCTTAGACCAGCATCAGTTTATTACCCGTTGAGAGGAGGAAGGCTCCACCGTCTGCTGCATGGCTCAGCAGCACGGCGCAGCGCAGTGCCCTGCCTCCCCCTCTGCCACCTCCCCTCCAGGTCAGTCCCAGCCTGACGACAGTAAGAACTAACCTTCCAAAAGATGAAGCAGCAGTGAAACAATTGTCAAAGTTCCTCGCTCCAGCACTGCCCAGGCCAGATCCTTCAAGCCAGGGAGAAAGTACCCATGGAGGGCAATATGCCCTGAACCCGGCCCTAACAAGGCACAGCTCAGCTCTGCCCATCAGCCCCAACGCCTGCAAGCACCACCAGCTTCCAATTTTCTAATGGAATGGCTGTCCAGCGAGAGCAACTTCCATGTCTCCGTGAGCCATCTGCTTAACCTTTCAATGATAGGTGTAGGAGAGATCTCTTACACACATAGATGGAAACCATCTGGCAATGAATTTGGCTCCAGAAGCAGAGTCCCACCTGCTTTAGCCATCCCACGACCTCTGCTCCGATCAGCAGGAATCCATGGTGTTACAGTCTCTCCCCAAAAAGGCATGTTCTCCAGGCCCTGGCAGCAATGGAAGGTGGTGCTTTTCCATGTACTTTCCCTGCTAAAGCTTTGCCTCCCTGGCGCGTTTTTGTGATAGGGATCCAGGGACCAAGTAAAGTAGCAGGGAGGTGGGTGGATGGAGAACAAATGCGTCAAACTTAATAAAGATTCTCTCTATTTTCAAGCGCATTATCATCCATGTTCATCACTTATTAAAAGCCTTTCATTTATAAAGTCTTTAAAGCCTAGTTTAATAACCTGCAATCATTACTTAAATCACAAAATTTGCTTTTTATTATATTGTGTAAATGAAGCACAGCAGCATTTAATATAAATTATTTTTTCCTCTCCCTCTTTTATCACTGTTTTTAAAGCCATTGTGATCAGGTGCTTTTCTCAACCTACCCTAAAAATGCACAGCACAATATGGCCCAAAGTAACGCCGTTCCTGGGATTTGAGTAGAGCAATGAAAGCACAAAGATAATAAACCAGCCTTCCCGAGCGCTTGCTGCCTCTGAGGTTTCTAACTGGGCTGTTCAGACCATTCTCTCTCCCCAGGGAGAGGCTCAAGGTCCCCTTATATCCAGGAGACATAAAAAGGAATTTGTTCATTATTAATACACTGTCTCCAAGAGGCTTTTCTTTTTAATCAAAGTATAAATTCTGCGATGGAATTGATGTATGTGCAAACTGAGAACACCGCACCATCGATGGGGTCTTCTGGTGCTATGGGGGAAGGCGTGGTAACAAACCATCAATCAGATTTGCAGCTGGGGGACTGGTGAACAGCCCTGGCTGTTTCAGACCGGAGAGGAAGACATTTGCCATTTAACCGAAGGAGGACTTTCCAGGGACCGTATTTTACCGAGCTGCCAGAATGCCAGTAGGGGCAGCCACCTGCCTGCGTAGAGGGCACAGACATGTTTGTCAACCCAAAGTCTAGTACATGCTCCCCTGGCACGTATCAGCACATCCTGCTACCAAATCACACCTCTGCAGCCCCAGTGGGACTGGTGGCAGTAGGTCTTATGTCTGTCACTGAGGCCAGTCTTTCACAGACAAAATGAAAGCATTAAAACACCTGGAGTAAAACCAGAAGGAAAAATAAAATGGGAAGAGAATTAAACACTGGAAACTGGTCCAAACTGCAAAGCTGAGAGATGTGGATCCAAAATCTGGAGCAATTCTAATCAGGGTTTTGGTTCTGGCTCATCTGTAATTAAAATGAAGTACAAATCTGCCTGAGACAGTCAACAATCTCAGCTGTTTCTGAGATCTGGCTTTCATTAATTTCATTAACATCTTAAATGCATTCTTATTGCTTGTTCTTATGCTGAAGAGCAAGCGAAATAACAACACACCATGAACCAGTTTATCTTTGTCTTCGCAGAGGAGCAGATGCGGTATCAGTCTCAGGGGCACACAGGTCCTTTGCATGGAAAATGGCAGCGAAGGGAGTTGTGCAAGTGTGGAAATCTTTGGCCTGAAAAATAAATAAATTGAAACTAGCACTTCCATCAGTGCCTCATGCACTTTGGGGAGCTGCACCAGCATTATTAGTATTAATTGGTGTGAAAATCTCAAGCTATTTGCCAGTCTTGTTCCAGAGAAACAGTCAAAAAGTCAGAACTCGTATGGAGCCCTCTCAAGTACCTGCACTCCGGGAGGCCGGATCTGGGGATCCTGCAGGAGGCTCACAGCCCTTCCTGATGCTCGTGGAGGGAGAAATATCACAGACCACGTTCCTGGTCAGTGGTATGCATTAAATACGCTACAGCTAGGTGTGAGACCCCAGGGTATAATGGCATTTCTGTCCTTTCCTTCAGGTCAGATGTTTAAGATTAGGGTGAAAATGAGAACTGGGAGGCTGGTTCCTCATCTCCCTGAAACAAAGCTGCAGCAGCCAACAAGATTAATTTCCCATGGGCTCCCCACTGCTCTGTGGGTGTTACGACCTCAGCCTGGGTGGCAGAACAGGTAGCGTGTGGACACAGCCCACTTTGGCCCCAGCAATCTCAATGGCAAACTACACCCCATCGGCAAGCTTCGCCATGGCAGCAGGACAGGCAGCAGCAAGAGAAACCCTGCACTCACCAAAGCCAAATCCAGCAGGGCTCTGGGGCACGCACTGCTGTTTGGGAGGCAGAGGGAAGCCACTTTCAACCTGTACAGATAGTACCTCAGAAACCCCGGACAAACTTTTAATCAACTTTCACTTGATCTAAAGTTCCTCTAGAGTGAGACAAGTTACCAACGAAGCGACTAGAGGGTGCTACAACACATATGGGCCTCGGACTCTGACCGCCTGGCGTTCAGAAATTCCTGGCATAAATTAACCGTTCAGCTCGCTGATGGTGCTGATTTGCTCTGCCTGGCATGTGCAGATACTTTGATACAAGAGAGACAGTACTTTCTGAGACCTGTCATCCTCAGGTTTTCAAATCCACCAGCACGTTTAATAGCAAAAAAGATGAAAGACAAAACCAGCCTTGTACACATAAAGGCCTCCGTGTCACAAATTAAAATTCAGTTTAATTAAGCCAATTCACATACATTATATTCCACCCATAAAACTTAATATCACCTAAAAATTCCCATCAAATGCAAATTTTCCTCAGTGATTTATTTGTGCAATTGTGAGACGGGGAGAAAGTACACAAAGCAGTGGGAGCTGCAGGCTGAAATAAACAGTGTTGTCAGAATATGCAAAACAAGAGAAGAACACAAAAAAGAGAGAGAGAAGGAAGGGACAAACATTCTCTGGCTGGAAAGTTATTGAGTGTTCAGAGCCAAAGAGGAGTGGAAAGCTTGGAGAGGAATTTCTACACGTAACCTACAGGCTCTACCCTATTTCCACTCCCAGCATCTCTCCCACTTAGCTAACAGATGGAAAATCTTTTTGGGGGGTAGATGTAGGGTAAAGTTTGTGGTTTTAAAGGTCATTGCCTAAAATCAGCACCGCAGTGAGCAGAAAGGAGCTTTGCCGTTGGGTCAGCTTCGGCGTATCCCACACTTTGAGGAGCGCTGGCAGTGAGGTAATCCCCTAGGAATGTGTGTGCGGTTGGATGGCTGTGAAAAGAGAGCGGTCAGCTACCAAAGCTCTGCACTGAATATTCACGTCACACACACACAATCATTTTTCTTGTTAAGTATTGAGAAGAATGGGAACATTATAAATGCAGTATCTTTTTTGGCTGCAAGTTTAGCTGCTTTTAAAAGATCTGCTCCGTCCCTGCTCCTCCACTCCACCAGCTGTGTTCCACGTCCATTCCCAAATCAAGTCGGCGCACACTGAACTTTATAAGGCATAAAAAAACAGGGGGGAAATTAACTACAACTGAACTAAAGCTAAAGAGTAAGAAGTTTGAAAGGTGACGATGCAGCAAACTGCTATAAGCATTTTAAGGTCACTTGTTTATCTAAAAATACTACCCTATTGAACACATAACACCATGCCATGTGCTAGGGTTACATCCACATCCATATCATATCCATATCCATGCCATATTACTCAAAGCAACTGTTTTCCTCTCTACATGTTGAAGAGTCATTACAGCCAGAGCAGATTAAGTTTGCTTTGCCAGTGCCAGGTAGTGTTGGTAGTGCTGGCTGTTGAAAATACCTTTATTTGCCTGAGGCACTTAGCAATTTGTTGCAGTGAGACAGAGTAAGTGGGAATCAGTCCCAGCCCAAAGCTCAAGCACATCGTGGAAAGTTTCCCACTTATTTTGGAGAGTTTTGGATCAAGCCCTAAGCAAGAAAAAATGCAACATACTACTTCCAGTCATTTTTCTCATTACTTGCTAATAAGGCTAGACAGATAATCTTCTCTTTTCTTTTTTTTTTTTTTTCTCTCCCCTGTTTCAAGTGCCCCTGTCTTGGCATCTATCTGTCCACTTCCATATGTACTTGCTCATCCCATGCACTGCGCTAAGCACGGGATGAGCTCATGCTCATGCAGTTTGCCTGCACGGAAGCAAGATAACGGCACTGCACAGAAGTAATTTTCAAATTAATGATATCTACAAAAGAAGAGAGAATTAGACCAATCACATCCCTCATTTGAAAACAATATTTTTTCTGTTTTCTCAAAAAATTGCACATACTTGTACTCACAAGACTACATTAAGTTTCTAGGTCACTAGACTCCTGATTATGGATGATTACCTTGAATGGCACGTTTAAATGCCAATCTCTGTTCTCTTGCAGGAAACAAACAGCTCAAACATGCAATTCTTGACCCATTCTAGTACTTTTAAACTCACTGTTTAACAAAAAGAAAGAAAGAAGGGTGGCGAAAAGTTGCCAATCCACTTCAAAACTTCCACTATATTTGTGGGTAAGCAAAGTCCAAAAAGCATTAATTCATGGGCTGAGAGAGCTGAAAACTCATTGGGAACAAACTTTCTAGAACTAAGCAGGAAAAGACTCAAACAGGTGCTCTGTACCAGGGGCCAGAATGCAAATTTACTGCAGATTTATTACAAATTTTAGCCTTCATCTTCTAAACATGCATATAGAAATGTCCTTACAGCTGTAACTAACTCCAGCACAGAGGTCTTCAATGAGGTATAGCATTGGGAAAGGTCCTGGACAGTGTCTGGTACTGTTTACTTCCAGCTGAGGACTGCCCCAGTGTACCACCTCTCCCTTGGAAGACACTAAATCTCCACAGATATTAAATAACCAAGCCTGAAAATCCTCCTGTGTTCCATTAACTCGAAGTCCTCCACCTTACCAGTGGGAAAAGTCTGATACAGTGCCGCCAAGGGACTTCTCCGGGTCCTTCCGCAAATCTGTGACTAGAAGGTACAATTCCCTTGTCTGTTGGGGAATTTAACTGAATGCTACCTCCAAGTACTTCACGACAGGATGTGAACTGCCCGCTTCATACAAGGTGGGCCACTTCTTCACACCACGTTAATGAAGGTCATTAACTAACATAGACAAAAGGTGCTTTCTGGGTTTCTATCATTACCACCATGACTACAGCAAAGTCTGCTCAGGCTTCAACTTCCAGAATGGCTGCCCCCACCGGAATTTTTGCAGATGGTCCATCTCCCATGGAAGGCATCCAGGTAGCTGATTAAAAAAAATGTCCGTATGAAACGATGTTCATAATTTCAAAACTGCCCTAATTACACATGTTTGGAAGGAGACAATCAGGGGCTATGGTTAAAAAAATTACACTACTAAAAAGTTATTTTCCTTTCAACTATCTTATCAAGTTCGTTAATACCTTCTGCTGTTGGTGAAATGATCCCACATTAACATTTCAATTTATTATTGCTGTTCCATTAATGAGACCACAAAAAATGGAAATGAGGCCTATAAATATGCTAAGAGTTAAAGTCAGGAATCGTAACAGTGTGTGCACTTTATGAGTAATGTTTCAGTACCGCTAGCATTCAAAACAGCATGGAAGAATGGCTCTGCAGCATAAGCATCTGGCTTAACAAACAAAACCCCCAAAAGCCCAAACAAAAAACCCCACAATTCTGAAACTACAGGTTAAAGTATCAGCAGAGTCAACTCAGTCTTAACCCCTGCTGCAGCAGATGGGTCAACTCCATGTGTTCACCGTTAAAATGTCTTTGGAGAAGGACTTTCTCAGTGAAGGTCACTGGGACTGTTAAACTTCACAAAGCAAATTCTGCAGGAGGAAGGATTTGTCTCCATGTCTTTTATTAAAAAACCCTCTCTCCATGCTAATGTCTACTTACTGCCACCACACCCAGCACTGGGGGGAATTGATTCTCTTGATAGTATTTCAGGTCCTCCAGGAAGAAGGGCAGGCTATAAATAGAGAACTCTAGTCTTGGGAACCACATTAAGATTCATTTGAGAAACATGTTTATTGCCAGGTAGCCTTTTAGATCCATCAAGCTCCCACAGCTCCTCTGCTAATCTTTTCTCCAGCAAACAGTGAATATCCTCCATGGGTCAAGAAACATCCTTATGCAAATGGCATTACTGCAACTTGCATTTTCAATTATTAATATTTCACTTCTTGTCTTACAAACTTTTTCAGAAAAGGAGGAAAGCAGCAGCTTGTTCCCCTGGGAAAAAAAGCACAAAACGCGGTACCTCGCTGAGCCATGAAAGGAATGGTCCCTTCAGTACAGGGATGTCATATCATCCTAGCAACATTTTTGTTTCTGCATTTTATTTCTCTCTGGTGATTAAAATTGATCGATCCTACCCCGTTTTCTGTGCATAGCTGAAGGCACTAGGCTTATGCTAAACGCAACTTGTAGCCACACTTCCACTAGCACTACCATCTCGCAAGGAACAAACTTATAATTATTACATTGATTTTATAATTTATTTTCCAAGAAGCTCAGGTTTCATGACAGGGATTGGCTTTGCGCTGAGGTCCCACTACGTCAGCGAGAAGAGAACACTGCAGTCCATGCTTCTTTTAAGCATTAACAGGAGAAATTATCTAAATTAACCAGTTTGCCATGGCAGTAATAGTTAGGTTTGAAAGGAACCCAGACACCTTCAGTAAGATGAAATAAAACGAAAACATAAAAAGCAAACTATTTAATGAGAGCACAGGCTCTTTCAATAAATCTATTTATTTGATAAGCAGACAGCCTTTTATCATCTGTGAAAATGCATGATGGATCTTCTCTGTTTGCTTAC
Source organism: Gorsachius magnificus (assembly GCA_034008185.1). Classification (NCBI taxonomy): domain Eukaryota; kingdom Metazoa; phylum Chordata; class Aves; order Pelecaniformes; family Ardeidae; genus Gorsachius; species Gorsachius magnificus. The sequence goes on along the minus strand of CM067085.1, from coordinate 13,067,401 downwards.
AATTTCAAACCTTCCCCTTCTGATCAACATTAGCATTTTTGCTCCAGTGCCTCCAATGACACGGATTGCTAGCGACCAGCCCAGACTCCACCTTTCAGGGAGAGTCTAAACACTGACAACCCAGGCATGGCTCAGTGGCACATACATATGCCACACAGACTGGGCGGTTCGAGGCTGTTAAATGTTCTTCCTCCTCTGGGTTTGCCTAAAGAGAAGGAAAATGGCCCCTGCTGAGAGTGTATGTACATAAAGCCGTAACAAACATTTCATTTTAGCTGCTCTGAAAGAGAATTAGTCTGTGCATTCTGCACTGCCAGTTCCTACCGCAGCTGCTCAAAAGAGGTGGCTTTGGAAGGTTATTAATTCCCATATTAACGGTCAGCCCCCTTCTCGTCGCTGAAATATAGACTCCTGAAAGTGTTTCAGTCTTACTTTCCCACACGCCTTTCAATTCTTCCATTATAAGCAGATAAAGTCATTATCTGGCTGAAACGGACCTCAATCCAACACAGGCTCACAATACTTCACCTAGCTTTATGATTCAACTACACACTTTTCCTTCTGTATAAAAAAAGCTTGTTCAAAAAAAAAAAAGAAAAAGAAAGAAAAGAATTTAAAATGTACAGCAAGTTCCAGGGAAAACAGCGAAATGGCTACTGCCTGTGTGCATCGTTTGTGTTAAACCAGTTAGCAGCCACAGGAGGGAAAGACTCGGATATGATTTTTAAACTAGGCTAGTGAAAAACTTTTCACTCTCCATCAGACCTGGTTTGAAAGGACTATTTCTCTGCTACACTTTGAGAGGGCAATGCTGCCATGTGTCATGAACCTAAAAGCACTTTATGCAAAACATAAGGCAACGTATGAAATCATGTGTACCTTACATACCATACAGCCTCTTGCTGTCCCTTTGCTGAGGTTTAGGTATTAAGTTTAGGGGTGCTACTGGAACAACCCCCAGAAACTCCACAGAGATTTGACTCCGCTTGAACTGGAGTCTTTTCAGCATTGAAGTTTAGCTCATTTATGCTGGCTAAGGATCTAACTCCACTATCTACAGATTGAAAGATGCTAAAAAAGGACTATTTTTATATGCTTTACCAAATATAAAACGTGATTGAAATGTAGGCAGAGATTCATCTCACCCTACTTTATTCACCTGAAAGCTGGGCTAGGCAAGGCACCGAGGCACTTGGTATGTCAGTGGGAGGAGATCAGCACTCCCAAAGGTCGGCTCTTGTCACCCTTCTCTTGAGCCACCCTCTGGAGATGCTCATGTCCTTCCTCCACCACACAACAAAACCAGCTTACGATAGATTGTCCCAATCAGTTGTAACAAAATAATCTGACAGTTATGCAAAATCCTGATCCTCCCCCTTTTCTCTCCCACTGTTTTGTGCCAGCATGAACCCACTGACTTTTCCAAGGTTATCCAAACTCAAACCCATCTAGTCATAATACCCACTCCAAAGTCTTGTTCACCTAGACTGAAAGCTGCTGAGGGCACTGAATTCAATTGTCCTAACTTCTTCAGAAAAGGTGCCCAAAAAGCAAGAGACTCACAGATTATCCTTTATATAAGGCCTTTCATTTTTTTCATCCAGGTTTTGCCTCAAGAACAAGCTCTCACAACAAGTTTGGTCTGACACAAGACAACTCCACCACAAAGCACCTGAGAAATATAAATCGCTGTAACAGTCCCTCACCACAGGATGAATCACCCTGGATTCCTGGATGTGGAGCAAAAGTAGATATTGCATCACTTCCAGTGAATTTTGCTGAAGTTTTTGAGAGTTAATAAGCTGCCTGCTTCTCTTTCAGTCTTCAACAGTGTCTGTATTCAGAGAAATGTATGGAAACAGTATCCAATCTAAAGCTAGAAACAAAAGAGCTTATTTCCCCTTATCTGGTGAAGAATCCAATAAGCCTTTTGGGTAGTTGAAACCACTAAGGACAGTAAAACCCTTCCTGGAATTGAAGGATCAAGAAGAAAGCAAGAAACAAGAGGAAAACGAGTTGTTAAATAGAGTATACTTGAGGAGACTATAAAAGGTGATGCATGGTGCAGGTTCCTTAGCAGAACACCACCTTTAATCAAAGGAGATACATGGTGCAGGTTCCTTAGCAGACACTCCAGTGCTCACCAGCAGGAGATACTTAGTAAAGGGAACAGACTGGGACTGTTCCTGTTCGTGACTCAACTGGGGCTGCGTTTCCACCTTTGGGCACCTCTCTCATCCCTACCTGCAAAATGGTGAGAACTCCTCATGAATAAAATTTAGTAGATGAGAGCTAAGCCTTATTAGTAATAGCAGGCCATATTGTCTGTGTCTTCAGGCAGGCAACACCCAGGGAAACCAGTGTGGGATTTCCCAGCCAAAGGGTTAGAGAACAGAGACCAAGGCTGTGGGACAAAGTCTGTACAAAGAAGAAGAGATGATGAAGTGCCATGCCCTTCACATATCTCCAGATTGGTGCAAAGTAATTCCCAAGTTTATTGTTGCAAAGCAAAGCTGAGATATATTGCTCCTTTACAAACACAGACATTTCATCAGAGGACATCAAGACAAGTTTTGCCTTTGTTTTGCCCTTCATAACTAAAAAAGGCATCCCAAAAAATAAACAAAATCCTTTCTTTCATTATCTCCAAAGATGCTGCTTCCACCAGGAGCCAGCCTCTGCAGCAGCTATCATTTTGCTCCAATCTGGTAAACGTCCTCTCCTCCTTTCCCCCTCCTATCGCCTTTCCTACCTGGGGAATTCATCTGCTTGCAGGAAAACTTGAAAAGAGAAAAAAGGAATAAAAAGTTGGCTTGCATGGCCTAGAAATAAGAACTGAAAAAAAGTGAAACCGTATGCCTTGCCCCTGGTGGCTCTGGGACTTGGAGCCAAACCAAGGCCGTGAAAACAGAATATTGCTCTTTGTTAACCATAAGTAAATAAATAAAGGACTACTCACTCTTGCCCTTCGGGATATGTTTTCTAAGGAGGAAGAAATTCCCTGTGGAGTTTATTAGGTGTAGACGGGAAGTGTGCCTCCTAGGGAAAAGCAGTGGGGGTAGTTTTTCCCTTGGTGATTTCTTTCCCGCCTTTCCGTCACTCCTTTATTCATTTTGCAAGTCTCCCTCCCCTCCCTTCTGCAATAACTGAAGCCACACAAAGGAACATGCAGGTAATTCAGCCACTCAAAACTACACAGCATCTCCTTTCCTATATAAACGATCAGTGTGTGGCCTGGGTTTCATTTGCAACTGTAAATGAAACAGGCCTACAGCTGTGTTCATAATCCTCCTTAATTGAATTTCTGTGACAAAACCCAGACAAAATTATTACCCTCAAGTTAACAGTTTGCGTGAAGTAGCCAAGGGTTCCTGGGAAGCTTTAAAACAAATGCAGGGCAAAACTGGATACCACAAAGCAGTTATTTGGTGTTGGTACCATTTGTTTGAATGGGGGGAGGCTTCCCTGGAGGAACAAGGTCATTTTAATATGAGGGGACAGCCTAGGAATTCAACAAAGGCCAAAAAAAGGTGAGGATTAAATAAGCAGAGGAAGAGCTTGGATGTAAACCAGCTCACACTGCTCACACCAGAGCTACTGGAAGGAGGTGTTGGGCTGTCCTGGCTTTTTGAAAGGGCAGCATCTTTCACAACTTGATGTGGTTAATTGAGAGAGTTTCACAAATCCAGGAGGACTTGCAGCAACTGTTTGGTTTGGGTTGAAGTTCACACTCCACTGAAAGGGGTATCTCCTTTAAAGCCCTCCATGTAGTCGTTTCCTTCAACTAGATCACCAGTTATATGGTAAAAATGCAGAAAGTTAGTAATGATGTCAGGCTGCTGGTAAAACATCTAGGCTTATTTTTAAAATGTGAGAACCACTGCTAAATGGAAGCAGGGATGCAAAAAGGGCACTGCCCTGTAGGGCACTCCCATTGCTTGCGGAAGACGAGAATTAAAGCCTTTCCTATTACCAAAATTTAGTGTTTGTTATTTTTTCAGATGATATAGATATTTTCTTGAAGGATTGGGCAAAGCTGGTGTGAACAGAGATGTCTGTTTGCAACAGCTAATTTTGTGTGTCATAGGCCATGTACTTGCAGAGACACCCTATTTTACTCCAAAGTACCATGTTTTAGTCATCTCTGTATCAGCTGGTAACTACAGCAAACTAGCAAAGTTATTAGGGATCAAAGCTGACTCTTTATGCTTCAGTTTACACAGAGCTGATCAGAGCAGGGAAAACCATGTCTTCCCAAGGCAATGCCTGCCTGGGTTACCGCCCCACACACTCATAGAAGTTAATATCCTTTGCAATTCAAGCAGAATGCAAGGCTATGAGGGAATGGGGAAGGTTGAGGTAATGGAAAGAGAAATCCTGTAGCTCCTCAGCGTGCGCCCATGTCCTGTGTGTCACCCAGCCCTCTCGCAGGCAGTGAGTTGACGGAAATTTAGGGGTAGAGGAGGTTTGCGGGGCCTCATATTAAAATTCCCTCTGATTTAATTATTCACAATGGAAGTAAAATATCACTAAAGGTGATTAAATGAGTAATACTGTTCAGAGACAGGCAGGCAGAGACCAGACCTCATTACCACAGACCTCCACACCGCTGAGGGATGGTGTGTCCCTGTCCCCACCCTCACTTGCAAGGCAAAGCTGGTGTAATGAGGGACCTCAAAAGAGTTTCCAGGAGACGTTTCCTCTCCCAGGGATGCAGTAGGGTAATAACCAGGTGCTACTGCCTTCCCCAACGTCTCTGCTGCACCAAATGTTTCAGCAGTTGCATTAACACCTGGTTTTGAGAGATTGCTCATTAGCCCCTGGGTTCTGTGCCACTTTAAGTAACCTTTTAAGAACACCTTTTTATAGCTTGTGTGCTCTGTTTTTCCTCAGGCCACAAGTTAAATGCACTGAACACCACCAGGGGCAAAGTGAGACAGAAATAAATAGATGCATACGCACATGCCTACAACCCCCCACGTTACACACACACGATCAGGGCCAGAGATCAATGTCTTCAGGAAAAGGCATGAGGGGATAAATTCATCACAGTGCTTTGTCGCTGGTGGCAAAGGGAAGAAAAAGAAGCATTTAAAAGGGTGATGAAATGTTTCAAGAAAAAGCAATATATTTTTATGTACTTGTAAAATCCATTGGCAATGACTTTTCTGGTTAATTGGTTTCATCTTATTAAACTAAAACCCCATTTGTAAAATCCAGACATATTCAAGCATAAGTCCAATTTCTTCATGAAAAGCCAATATGCCATTTCAAAGAAGAAAACTAAGCAATACAAACTGGTTTCCATTAGTCTGAAAGCACAGCACTTGGTATGGGGAAGAGAAATGGAATAGAGTGCTTGACTTTTCGACTTTTCCAAAATGCGCTTTGGAAAAATCATGTTCCTCATTTACCCCAAAATGGCAGCCCCCTTCTTCCCTGGCCCTGTGAAAATGGATTAATATTTTGGCCCCATTATGCAGTGATTTATAAATCAGCCTTCTGCTATCTTTCCCTGCACTTGTCATGTTCAACTTCTTCCCCCTTATTTGACCACTCTTCTCCTCATTAAATAGTCCCTCTGTCTCACTTGCCAAAGAACTGCCAATGGGCCCTCATTTCACAGAAGAATAGACCCAGCTTTACCAATGGGAAAGGGCTTCTAATGTACCGTGGACATAGCACAGTGAAGCATGGTAATTTGCCTGTGTTAATGATGCTACTTCACAATGATCAGGAAAACAAAAATCTTTAATAGCTAAATGACACCCAGTACTTCTGCAGCCTGTTGAATTCAAAAACAGTGGAAGCAAAACTCAATGTCTTTTAAGAGATGAGCTAAGAGTGGCTGCAGTGTTCTTTTTTTTCCAAATTCCTAATCTCTATGGAATCACTAAAATGGGTGATTTGGTGCTAGGAGCAGGACAGAAAAAACAATCCAAGTGTTTCAAAATGTCTTAGTGGCTTAAAAGCAAGGGATATTAGGGGGAAAAAATAATGATCATATATGTAAACCTTTTTGGACATACTATACACATGCATCATTCTCAAACCCCCAGTTATTCTGCTCTGTGGGAGGGATTTTGTGCAAAATACCTCTGAAAAGTGAGACAAAACCATAATTACTTATTTTCTCCTTTTTAGGTGAAAAGAGGAAGTCATTATTGTGGGAAGGACAGAGGGGCAGTCTGCACGTGCCATTGCTTACTTCTGAGGATGCTCCAATTTCACAAAGCACTGAGCTCTTGAGTGCTAAATCAACCCGAGAAATGCTTTCAACCTCATTTCTCATCAGAAGCTTTTCACTTCTTACAGTTGGGTTCCCTAAGCTGCCTGGGAAAGGCAAAAGACTTGATTGCTTTGGCCAGTCAAAGTCTGGTGGCTCCAAAAAGTCGATCTTCAAATACAGCACATTAAGCTACTCAGTGGCAGAAATTTTGCTCTTATATTTGGCCAAACACAACAGGCAGAATGGCACTGACTTTGATGTCATTATTTGGTGTCCATCAGAAGGAACCAGGGATCATAAGCAATCATATGGTGCATGTTTGGTAATCCTTTGGCACTGCTGAAATGTTGGGGAATAGACTTAAACAAAAATATAAACCAATATTTACAATATTGCTCATACAAGAAAAGGCTTCTATGATATTTTTCAAAGGCAGAGGGAGTGATTTGCCAGAAGTTGGCCAGTTGCAGTTCTGTAGATTTTGTAGCCGTCTGATTGGCACACTTCACACATTCCTTGTCCAAAACTTTCTGGTACAGCTGTGCAAAACAGGAGCAGGACTTAAATTCAAGAGGGCTGCAGGAAGGCAGAATTGCTGAGAAATTAGGACCAAGCCATTTCAATGAAGCACTTGTCCAGGCATTCTTCAATTCATGATGTTTAACACTTAACAAACCTTGAGGTAAGGTCTCTATCACAATTAAGCGGTAGCTTCTGCTGCAGAGTGTTTGGGGTGGGATTTTTTTAAGATTATTCACTGCAGAGTTCATCAGTTGATTGTCTTATTGTCTTATGATTATATGTGCTTACCACAGGAAAAGCTGGTCAACCCACGTTAAAAATAAGCACCTAAACACTCTCTAAATACCTGTTTACTCAATCTGGAGTAGCACTCAAAAGGAATACTAAAGTCTTTTGATGCCAACGCCACACACTGCATGTTAAAAATTCTGCAAAATGTTGTATTCTTAAGCCTTTCTTTACTAATGTGTCTGCTTCAATTAAAAAACATGTTCTAAAAATCCCCCAGGGTGCAGGTTTCAATAGCTGGCTCACCATTTCATTTGCAGGAAATGTAGCTACAGCACTAGTAACAGGGCTTTGGGAGGGACGTAAGCAAACCAGCATTTTTATGTCTCTTAAATTTACTGTAATTTTAAATCTTAACATCTTCTGAATGAATAATTTTGATACCTGTCATCTTGAGTTCTGTGGACCTTGCCAAGTTGAGACCATAATACTTATCAGCAATTTATCAGCAAAACCATGGGTGACGCTTCAGAGGCCTGATATTTGAGACCTGTCCAGGCAATCTCCCTCTGAAGTCAAGGAGCCAAGCAAAGATTCCCAGCTGTGACCCAGCACAAGTACTTCTCCATGCTTGGCAGTGTGAAAAAGGCACGTTGCCTTCCAGAGGCTGAGAGCAAAATAAACCTTCATCCTTGGGACAAAATTCACTTCTGCAACAGAACTGGCAGAGATGCTCTTCTGGACACCGCGCTTCTCAAATTGGCCAGGGCATGAAACCAAGAGAGCTCTCACTGCTAGTAATGAATAGCCATCCCCTCATCCTGCCAAGCCATCGCAGTGCCACCGCCTCCCTTGAGGCAGCAGAAGGAAGCAGTGGAAGTGAACACAGAGGCAAGGGACAGAGCAGGTACACAGGCCACAGTCACCTTTTACTGAGGCCAGGGAGATCCCTGTGCTGCAAAGCCTTGAGCTGTTCAGTGAGTACATCTGGAGTGGCCTGATGCCGTGGCTACTCCCTCCTCTGCCCTTGTCTAAAGCAACAGCCATGCAACAAAGGCACATGAACAGAAAGGTGGGAGGATCTTGCATAGCACAGAGTTCCATTTCTTGGTGTCTCTCTTGATATCAAACTGCTAGCCTGAACACTACTGCTCATGTGCAGATTTGCTGACACCATTCAGTGTAGTGGAGTTGCTACAAGGTACTTGCTGTAGCAACTTAAGTAACATCCATGATTTTCCCTCTAGATTTTGCAAGATGAGTGCCTAGGTGTAATTATTACAGTAATTAAATCTAAAATAGTGGTATCTCTTTTGCTTGCTACTTGCCAGCCACCAGGGTGTGCAGCTATTAAGTGCAAACCACAGTTCCTATCACCTTTTTTTGTTTTTCACCTTCCTTTTACCATGCATTTTCCTTGAGCTCTTTCTCTTTTGATCTCCTTGAGAAAAATGGCTTCCTTTATTGATTAAATTACAAATTCCAAAGGCAGATGATTGAGTTATATGATAACACCTGGTGAAAGCCATCAACTACAATTGAAATAAAAGGAAAAATTAGCACTCTCTTTATTACAAAAGGTTTGGAAGTTGAGTAGCTGACTGAATTAAATGGAGATTGAGCAGATCTGAGAGAACTGATTAGGAAAAACAATGCAGAATTCAGAAAAGAGCTACCAAAATTAACAGCTTACTGATACACCGTAGAAAAAGATGGGAAATGTTGTGGAAGAGAAGGAAATGGTATTTTTTTTCAAGCATTCACAACCAGGAATTGCACAAAAGCTTGCCTCTGTGATAAGACTCCTCAGATATGCAACTCTGACACCAAGTTACCAAAGGCCAACAAATACATGACCAGGGCAGCAGCCCCTTGGGTTCATTCATTCAGCTTCTAGTAGGCCTTTTTAATTAGTGGTATCACAAGCAAAAGGTTCTTGGCCTTTGTTCTGTGCCTGGGAACCAACTGCATGCCAGCTTTTGGTAATGTATCATTGCATTTTATTCACTGTTCATCTACGTTAATGAGGGTGTGGGAGTTTTTTGTCTGCTTGTAGCATTTCCTGCAATACTGACAGATGTCTTCCTCCTGCAGATTAAGGAACCATTACTGGAGTTCTTAAATAAGACAAGAAGCTGATAAAGCAAAGTGTCTAAAATGGCATGATCCACTTCAGAACTGTGTCATCTTCCAGTCACTTCCTTGCAAGCTCGTTGCAAGGTAGAGTCTAGCAAAGATGAGTTCTAGCAAAGCTCTGGAAAAAGTGTAAACACAGCTGTTAAAGAAGGGTTGCAAACATCCCATTATTTACTTACAGCCTCTGCATTACTGAAGTGTCATATTCGAAGTCACGCTCCAGGGAAAATCCTTAGTAGCCTGTGGAAACATCAGAAAAAGAGTCTTCAGTGGATATTTCTAACTACATCTTCTATGCAATGGGGAAGAGAATTTAATGTCAAATTTTGACATTATTTTGGAAACAAAGTGTAAAGAACATATTATTTAAGTTTAACCACAAAACAGTGTAAAAATTTTCCTTAATGCTCATCTGAAGGTTGCTTCAAAACTTGCTTCGGCTGCAATCCTTTTTCTTCATATTTGCTTTCTGCAAAAATCCTAGCCTACAGATTTGCTAGCAGCAAATGTTTGTAGAAACAATAAATATTTCAACACACTCGACCTAACTTAGAAATTGTGCAGCCCTGCCTGAACTTTTCACAGTCCTGAATGCTTCATCTTCATGGAAGAGACAAGGAATCGCTCTTGTCCCGTTTTCCAAGTGGGAGATTTGTACTAGTGAGAAATGTAGGCTGTGAACACACATCTTATTCCTCACTGCAGTGCTCTGCTTGGGGACATTCCTGTCCCCACCACCCATCACCCTGCCTCATCATTCACTCCTGCCGGAGTTCATTGCACCCTGCATTCTGTCAGCAGAACTACTCACAAATGCAGTCAGATACTGGTTAGTAAAGACCTATTTAAACCGTTCCAGTCAATCCAGGAGCTTCAGCCAGATGAAGACGTGTGAACACAGCCTACACGATTTGCCCCAGGTCTCACAGCAAGCCTGTCAGGGCAGACAGCTAGCATGCTAGCTGTAAGCTCACATCCCCTCTCTTTTAAACACTTGGGGTACTGATACCAAAGCAAAGCACAGAACAAACAAATCTGCTTCAAGAAACCTACACCTCTATGGTTATTTTCATTATTTTCACCCTTCTGTCTTATCCAAAACCCCTAATTCCACCAAAACCTGATGAAAGAGGCAAAAATTGCAACAAATTATAACAAATTCTAGATTATTTTCTAATAATTTGTCTGTTAGCTTCACATGATAGCAGCACCCAAAGCCTACCCTGTGCCTGAACTCTCTGTGCTAAGCACTGTGCAGACACTGGCCAGAGTAGTCTCTGCTCCCTGGAGCTTACCGTCAGGAGATCAAGGGGCTAAATGTGTAGGCAGGGAAAAGACAGAGACAGCAAAAATCAGAAGTCACTTCCGCACAATGGCTTGTGCGCACAAATCCCACTCAGCCCGTAAGAAATGATTCACTGTGAAGAGATTCTGACCCTGCTACCTATTATGCTCAACAGATGATCTCACTGAAATAATTTATCTAGTTATTTACATGGCTTCCATTAGAGCAATGTCTGAGCATTCACAAACCAGATGGGATCCTCCTCACTACACTCCTGAGAAGGAGCACATGCTGTTAACTCTGCATCCTAGAGAAGGACTGAAGATACTAAAAAGACAAAATGTTTTTTCCAGAGAAACTAAAATCTGATCTGCTAAACCCCTGTACCACGCCCGATGTCTCCCATGGGTTAAGGTGCCACACTCAGGGACTGGCCATCGGACCTTAGCCCACAGGCAGACCTCTTACCACCCTGGTAATTCTTCCTTGAACAATGGCTTCTAAATAGTGTGAACAGGAAAAGGAAAAGGACAAGGAAAAGGAAAAGGGGGAAAGGGAAAGAGAGAAAAAAAGGAAAATAAAAATAAAAAAGAATAAAGAAAAAGTCATAATAAATGTAGCAACATCTGGAAAAAAGCAAACAGCAGCAACAGAGGAACCAGTCACCCAGTTTACTGAGCGGACTGAAGCAACTGTTTTCTACAAGAAGCCTCATTCATCACATTTCCCTAACCCAGAAAATGCTCCCACAGTCCCTTCTTTCAACAGTTTAAGACTACCATGTATATGCACTCTCACGCTTCTTTCCTTCTCCTACCAGTCTTTCCTTGTGGAAGAAATCATAGGAAAGGGATGAAGATGTGAAAATTTCTGCAGCTGTTCCGCCACGGCTGAATTCTGAAGGTGGGAAATCCAAGGGAACCTGGGGGTGACAGAGCACCTGACAAAAGTCTTCACTGACAGTTGACTCTTGCTCTTTACAATGGTAACAGTGAAAATGCTTTTTGGTGATACCCCAGGAGGCAGTTCAGAACCCAGCACACCAGGTTGTAAGAAAATAAGATGCATCTGTTTGTTAGCTCAAACCTCCAGGACTGTTAGTCTTTTCTAAAAAGTAAGCCACTGGTCGGCACAAACTCTGGGGTTTGATCACCAGAAGGATTTTTTGGTCTGCAAACTGCCTAACTCTCTAAACATAATAGCTCCCTTCTGGCCAGAGAATAGAGGATTCCCTAAACTCACCCTTTGATCTGTAAGAAACTGAGCCTTCTCCCGAAATTACCTCTCAGATGTTTGAATTCCCTCTCAGGTTACAGCATGAAACCTTTCGTATCTGTCCATTAAACCAGCAGATAGACAGATGGGATAGTCTTCATCTTTCAGGACTCTGGAAGTTTGTTTCACATTAATTTTAACAGGAGCGTGATGCTCAGAGCTCCTGTTGAGGTTAAAAGAACCAGACCTACAGACTGTGCTCAGTCAAAGCCAGGAAAACCCCAAGCCTGGTAGTCCCTCTGTAGTGCTGTCATCAATTAAGAAGAAGCAGGATAATGTAAGTAGCACAGTATAATGGTCAAAATTCCCCCTCCACACACCCCTCCAAATCCAGGCTGTCTTAGCCAAAGCAGGGAATTCCAAAAATAAAAGAATAAACCTGAGGCAAGGAACCTGTGGGACTAGTGCACTAGCCATCTCACAACCTTTGCAGAGCAGGAGAAAACAGGCATCTCTGCTCTCCCCAAGGCTACACGCATCTCCAGGGCTGCCAGCTGAGCTCTGCTAAGTGGGACCTGCTGGCAGGGGCATGACTGCCACCTTGTCACTGACTGGGCAAGCCACATTGCCTTCCTCTGACCATGCACAAGAAGAATATAAAAATGCTCACAACCATTTTTGAAAAATCTTCGAGCACTGCAGATAAAAAGCCCAGTGACTGCCATAGCAGAGGTGGAGCTGTACCAGAACCACCACAGGACCTGAATGTCTTCTCTTTATTTATGGGGTTTATCCTCTCTTCATCCTCAATCTAAGGCAGGAAGCGATACTGCCCTTTTTGCAAACTATAAAGACCCCAGGACAGTGGATGGGTTAAACACCTTGCCCAAGGTCCCTTGGGACACACACATCTGCACTGTGAACTGATCCCAAACTGCCACAAACCCCACTGCCCTTCCCTCTAGCCCAGCCTAATTCTCTGAATTTCATGATGATTCAAAGCTCTATTTAAAGCCACTACAGCTATGGGTGTGTGCAAGGAATTAAGGCTGAGCCAAAAAGTTTGAATTTAGCAGCTCTGTTTAGGATTCTTACTGGTAATAGTGACACACAGAGTTGTGGGGTTTTAATGTGAAATGGAAAAAAAGGTGGTATATGTTATTTGGGTTATGATGTAAACCCCCAAGAAGATACAGCAACAATGCCAATGTCTTCTTCCGAATTAACCAGTCTCCGAAACAGTTCAGTGGTGGCCATCCAGCCTAGCATGCTTTCCCTAGCCTGCCAGCTGCTTACATAGCAAGGGCTGCTATGAAACAGGAAAAAAAAGATACAGAAGAAGAGCTACTAAGATCTCCTGCAGTCTCCCAGCATAAGGGAAGTGGCCAGACACAGTTACATGCTGAAATGAAGGGCAGCCAGGATAGCTGACAAGGTTCAGAGACACACAGCCGTGGTTTACTGCTCAAACCATGCTAAGCTCTTTAGGTAAGCTTTATTATTACAGATGGTATTGCTTGCCCTAGATTTGATGACCAAAATGGGGTTACCCTCTGTAATCCTTCAGAGGCTGCTTATAAATCAGAGAACACTTCACCTCTGGACACATGGCACTAATAGATAATAATGTAAATGGTCCAATGTCTTAACCTTAATGGGCATTTGCTTGGGTTATGGTAGACAAAAATGAGGTCAGGAACTCTGGTCATAAGCCTGAAGTTAGAAGAGCCTCAGTCTGGGGTCATCTGGACCACCCTGGCCTTTAAATACTGTGCACATAGCTGACACGTAACAGCAACCTATAGTCTGGAATTGCAAAGGCATGAGTGGGCTGTACAGTTCCTTACCCCTGTGCAGCTGCACCCCACAGGCACCAGTCACCTCCGCCTCCCAGACCCCATCAAAGTCATTATGTCTATTAAGAACCAGCAACAGCAGTAACGTGATTGCTGTGAAAATAATTTTGAGGACATCAACCCCTAAATACACACAGGAAATAAAATCTGCTTCTATATGAGCCTTTCCACTTTTCTCAGGCATCTGAGGGATGTCCTTTACAAAACATGAGATAAAGAGCAGACTTGTTCAGACTGCATATCTGTATGGTTCCTTAGATACCAACGAAAGCCCAAAGGCAGGTCTTGGCATCTCATCCCCTTCTTATAAACTCTTTCAGAAAGTTAGAGCTGACTTTGACACGAACATGATGAGAAATGGGGAGCTATCTGTGCCATTCTGGGGAACATGCCAAACCCTATATTAACACCCCCCAACCTGTTAAAAACAAAACAAAGCAAAAAACAACAAAAACCAACCCTCCTGTTTGCTGCTGATTAGGCAGCCGAATTAAAACTGATGAAGTGATTGGATAGGATCCAAAGCTGTTTATCTGCACATAAATCACAGACATGCTTTATTCAGCCAGTATGGATTTACTGAGCTAGGGGAAAGACCTCTTATTCAGAATGCTGATTATTACAGCAATTAAAATATCAATGAAGCAAACATTTGGGGTAGAAAGCTGCTAGGGGCTCCTGGAGAAATCATTCCATTAAATATGAATTCAAACAAATTTCTAAGTAAAAAAAAAAGAAGTTTTAACAGAGAGTTGGTTTGTTTCTTCTGGTTAAGTATATGATGATAGAAAAATCAAATTCTAAAGGAAAAAAGAAAGATGCAAATTAACTAGCTGGACATGCCAAAGGAGATTAAAAAGGAAGGCTGATACATATTTTATGATTGCAAGGGAATAAAAAAAAAAAATTAAGAGAGATGTACTGTCAAACCAGACACAGTGTTAATAGCTAAAGTATATGGCAATAAGAACTGCTGTTCCCACAGCTATTAATGTAAACTGAAAATTGGGAGCAGGCTGCAGCAAAAGAAAATAAATCACACTTTTTTTTTTTTTCCAGTTTGAAAATATGTGTAAAATAAACCCCTACCCCCAGCATTCACTCTCAGCATCTCAACCCCCCAACAGCAAGACAAGGACTGTCATTTCAGCAAGTGAGACAAGGGATAATTTCTTACAATTAATCATGGCTAATTTATTTATGCAATTTTTCTACTTATCGGAACCATTGGCCTGGAGATTATCTCCCCCTTCCCCTTTGAGTCTTGAGAAACTATTTAACATGGGAAGTGGCTAAGGGGGGCAAAGAGGGGAGAGCGTCATGGAGCCAAGTTATGCATCCCAGCTGGAATTTGGGATGATGTCTTGCAGTTCTGATTCCTTGGCTGAAGCCAAGTTTCATACAGGAAGCACGAATGAGCCAAGGGCGCAGCGAAATACACTGGAGCCAATAAATAGCACGTGACTCCATTAACACACTCATGCTATGGATCCCATCACAAAACCTATAGTCACCTTGCTACATGTATGCTCATGAGGTAGCCAACCACTTGCACACTTGCTTAGCAGCCAAGAGGATCCTCTGATGAAGCCTTACAGGTGCAGAGTGTGCATGTATGTGGGATGTGTACGCAGAGCCCTTCCAGACGGGGCAAATGCTGCTCATATACAAGTTTTATGTGGAAACACTGGCCATGGAAGATCATGGCGTCACCAGTGAGGCAAAGGGCAAATTGCTGTGAGGAACATCACCAGCCCCGGGAAGCCAACCCACTCTTGGCACAGAGGCTCCTCTCCAAGCCTGGGCAGAGTACTGGGGTACCAGAGAGGAGCAGTTTTTGCCCATACACAACAATCTGTTCCAGCTGTGCCACAGAACAGGAATTTGTCACCAAGTGACTGTCAGAAGGGGATCTTTCTAAGACCCTGGTTTTGTCTTCAGTGTTGCATTAATCTTTTTTTTCTCCCAGTTACCCACAGGACACACACAACACTGATCTGCTGCTGCTCAGCACACCTCATGCACCAGCTCCCCCCTGGCTTCACTAGAACAAGAAGGTGGCTTCATGTTTAATTAAATCCCCTTAGATGACCAGGAATAAGTCTCTAAAATTCTTAGATTAAAATTTTGTAAGGCATGCATTACAAGTCTGATGGTTACTTTAAAAAGCTATTAGCGGCAAGAATAATTTCACCCAGCATAGAAGGACCTCAATTTTTGTGCTGGAGTAAGACATAACTTTTGAGGGAAGTAGTTGACAAGTTACTTGACAAATTTGTCAAATACTTTGGAGCCATCAAGATGAAAGGCTTTATATAAATGTTGTATGATTTTTTATGTATATATATAAAACACTCCTACTGGACTGTTGATAAAAACCTGAGCTACAAAGGAACTCATTCCCCCAGTTGAGAAAAGGCAAGCTGCTAGACAAATCAGTTCAATCTCTGCCTTTCAAACAATATAAAGCAGTATAACTTTCAGGAGCAACACCTCATCTGTTTTTTTTTCCAGACTGCCTATCAGGAATCAAGCAGTAAGTAAACATTTGAAAAGTGTTCCTCTGAGAGCAAAGGTTTAGATTTGAGTCACAGGATCCATTGAAAAGAAAAATTGCTTCTGTGGATTGGGACAGTGCCTTCCCTTCTGAAAACTTTATAAAAAGAATAAATGGAGATAATCTTTTTACAAGGTATAGCCCATATGGAAATTCATTATTGCTTCCCTTTAAAAAAAGTCAAGATAGTTCAGTAAGTGAGAACGGGGTCACTACTAAAAAAACCCACAATATATGCAGAAGATTTCCTAACGACTATATCTGGTAAAAGTATGATTAAAAAGCTTTATCATAGTCTAAAATGAAACTCCTGTTGATGAGAACATGAGATAAACAAAAGAGGGAAAGACATAATAAAACCCTAAATCACTAAGAGTATTTAATGCAGAAGTGGGGGTATATATACCCAGAGATTGTTGATTAAATATTTTAAGGATCTATTCTTCTCTTAGCACAAAACACTCACTAGAGTAGCTTCAGCGCTGCTGCTCCCTGAAGACTGCATTACTGCTTGTTAGCCCTGCTCAATCACTGCTGTGGAGGCGCAGCTGAAAGAAATCATTGTTCCTGCTTTACAAAAGCAAAACTGAACCTCCAGAGAAGGTGAGTGATTTGCAAAGGATTTTAAGGCAAGCCAGTGGCACAGCTGGGGGAAGGGAGGAACCCCAACTTATGGGCTGGTGCCTCCCAAACGTTGGTCCCCATTGCTTGCAGTATTTCTACTGGGAACACCAGGAGTTAGGTGCTATTTTCATTCCTGCCTATTCCACATCCAGCCATGATTATTAATTTAAGGCTGTCACTAAAAGCATGTATATATATACGGAAGGTCACAGAGGCAGGGCCCGGGATACTGCTTGAAGACAACGCTTAGGTCTAGATTCTACTTTCAACAGGTGTGCATCTAAATAAACTCTTTTCTCTAGTGGATTTATAGTGGATATGAAAACTTCAGCCTAAAAGGCCTAAATTAAAATTACAGCTGCTTGAAAATAGTCTTCAACTGTAGCCAACGTTCATCCCAAATTCAGTCTGATTACACAGTGTAAGTGGCAGGCACCTGAGGACAGAGCATAATCCTGCACCATATGCACACTGTGATACCCAGACAAAGCAACCTAAGTCATGGAGCCAGACAGAGAGCCCTGGGTGGTTGCACCAAGCCACACACTTTTCTTTAACATTGATTAATTTAGGTGATTGG
Organism: Gorsachius magnificus; assembly: GCA_034008185.1. NCBI lineage: Eukaryota > Metazoa > Chordata > Aves > Pelecaniformes > Ardeidae > Gorsachius > Gorsachius magnificus. The sequence continues at coordinate 13,050,169 of CM067085.1, read as the reverse complement.
ATGAGTCAAAGCCTCAGAGGGAGCTTTAGTTCATTACTCCTTTTTTTCTTTGGCTTTTCCAAGAGAAGTTTTAAGGGACAGAGTATCTTTTAGCATACAGTCATGATTCTCATTAGCATTGAAAATATGAATATTAAAATAGTAGAAGGGGAGATGGGAAATAACTGCAAACATCTTTAGTCAAAGAAAATCCCCTTCCTCCTCCAGAGAGTACAGCTGCTGAGCACCATTCTGGGCAATGAGGATCAGAGAAGTAAAACCCATTGAGCAAAGTTCATTCTTTGAAATTGTTTCTAAATCAGACCCAGGAGGCAGTAAGTAGATCTGTCCAGGAAACTCCCAACACAACTCTCTTCTGACAGGAAACCTTGATTTGTCAAAATTGACACGTCCAGTCTTTTGGTTCCACCAGGTTTATCAAAAAAGAGGTGTGAGGGGACCAAGCTTGTCTTGCTGGTCTCTGTCAGCACCCTGCATGGCTCCCTGGCAGCTCACGCTGCAGGACCCCAGGAAAACAGCTCCTAGGGCCTGTGCTTTTGCAGCACTGATGGCTCCAGGCCAGCAACCTCAAGCTTGCAACAGCCATGCCACAAACTGAAGTACTGGAAGCCCAGGCAGATTTTAAGATCAAACTCACAGGGCTTCTAGGATGCCCAATAAGCAGTCAAGCAGCTCTCACTCATACAACGTTCATCTGCCTCTAAACTGCCCACAGTACAGCAGGGACTTGGCTGAGCAGGCCTCCAGAGCATAAGGAGCATGCAACTATTCCTTTTTCTCTAGGGACAGTGGCACTCTGTCCCTCTGGCTGTGTATCTTTTTCCAGCAGCAGGGTTGGGCATTACGTTCCTGTCCTCCCTTGTCAGATGACCAAACCTATGCTCAACATATCAACCTGCAAATGAACAGTGCATCTGGGATTTCCAGGGCTTACTGAACACCTTTCTGCAGACTCTTCTCTGCAAACGGCACCACCTGATAAATTCCTGATGCCTCCTTCACACCTCCTCTTTTTCAGAGGACTCACAGGCTGGGAGCTGCCTGCAGGACCAATATGGCACTTCCCTTGGGACAACTTTGCGCAGACCCCTCTCTCTTTGCCAGACAGTCCAAGGGAATTGAATCACCAGGATAGGACCAGATTGGTTATTCTGGCAAAATCTGTGTTGGGTTGATCATTCTACAAAACCAGAGAGAAACATTTTACATTTCTGTCAAAATAAAATATAATTTTCCATAAGGAACTTAAAAATGCTTTTCTATTTTCCAAACAGAAAGTCCAGCCTTTCCAAAGTGGAAACTTTTCCTAGTTTAAGAGAGCACAAACTGGGCATAATCTGTAAATTGTATCTTCTTGTAAAGCAGTATTACAAAGCTAACCCTTTGCAATGCTATTTACTGAGTCTGGGATACATTCTAGGACTAAACCAATCAATTTCCATTCCCCATTCCCCTGCCATGCTGAATCACATGTACCTATACTGAGTGACTGTGAAGTAGTAGGTATCTGTGTAACAATGAATTCTGGCTAAACAAATCAACAACATTATTTTGGATTTGAGCTGGTATAACTAGGACCTGAATGTGACCTACCTTTTTAGATAAACTGTGCTTCCCCTGTCTACTAAAGAGCATCTGCAAAAGTTGCATCAGTTCCCTGCACTGCAGCAGACACATATTTTTTGTATCTAAATGATTACAGAAACCTACCTACTTCACACACAGTTTGAAATATAAGGTCTTTGTTCCTCATAATCAAGGGAGAAAGTCCCATTGAGTCCAATGACGGCAGAGTTAAGAGAGTCCTGAGCCCTTTGGAAAACCCTACATCTAACATCTGTCATTCTTTGCCTTATCCAAAATCACAAATAGGCTGTGGCAGCTTCAAAGGCAGAGACCAAGTCTTCCAGCTCCAAGATTTGTGCTTTAACTACTTCATACATCCTCCCATCACTGGAGCAGGACAAACAGAATGATCAGAGACCAAAACTCCTCACACTGAGCAATCTGAAAACATCATGTTTCAGCACAACAGAGATGTGTGTCATGCCATCACTAACTCACCAGCCCAGAGACCAAGTCAAGACAAATGTCCCGGCAGCAGTCCAAGGTCGGAGTCCCAGAAGGTAAACTCGTCAAGAATTAGTGATGTAAACACTCCCTCTCAGAGGCAGTCCCACTGCAGTCTTCTCTGAACCCCTTGGACTCTGCAAACTTCCTTCTCTGGCATGCCTCTTTGGCCTTCTTCCTTCTATTTTTCTCATAAGCTTGTTTGTGGATGATTTATCTAAAAAAAAAAAAATTGTTTTCCTTCATTAAAAAAGAAGTGTGCCTAAATAATGATGTTATAAAGTCCTCTTTGAGGAAGGCTTTCTCTACTTCTGTCAGGTCCTTCCTCTTTCCTGAGTTATGTGACTAAGATCTTGGGAAAATAGCTCATAGCCTTCATGGTAAGCATCACCTCCCCTTCTCCCTTCTCACAACATTTTTTGAAAAAACTTACATGATCCTATGCCTGGTCTGAGCGTCGAATCTGATATAGTCATCATCTCAGAGGGCCCTATTTTTCATCCATCACTGACCAGGACACAGGATCCCTATTCAGTGTAAACGTGACTCAGTTTAATTTTTCCAAAGATCATTTGTTTACTTTCTGGTAGAGACTAATGAGTAAATATAATTTGATAGGCTAGAATTTCTTGAAGCCCAACTAAAATGAGAGCTCCAGCTCACTAAATGCAGCATAAACATATGGTAAAAAGTTTGTAATCATCCCCAAGACTACAGAAGCATCCTGTGAAGCAGCCAGGAAAGGAACTGAAGTCAATTTTCTGAGTCCCAGTGTAGAGTCTTAAACGTAAAGCCATCTTTCCTCTGTATCTCTGCTCTCAGAAAACACTTATTTTCTGACTTTCTGCCTAGCTAGCAAATACCTGAAGCTAGCAGTTATCCATCTCCGGTATCAACTCAGTTACAATTTTAATTGCAGTTGGTTTCCCTTTAAGTCATCATCTCTTCTCGTAGTAAATAAAATATACCTCCCGTTGTTTCATGGGCTCCATTCTAATCAAGCTACGCTGTTTTCTCCACATGTTTGGCACTGCATTTAAAAATCAAAATGCCAAATTTCTCTGTGAACTACTCAGATGCAGCACTTATATATGCCTATCGAATTCAGAGGGAAGCCAAACTTTGACAATAAGTTGAAATATGAAAACATGACAGTGCTTTTTTGGCTAGAGGAAAACAGTTTACTTATAAAGCCTTTACTTAATTCTTTGTGGCTTTATTACAAAACAAGCAATTTATAAATCTCCTCAGATTGTTCTAAACAGTATAAGTAAACTTAACAAACTGAGATACACATACCAACATCATAAATGCTTTTCCAAACAGAATTGTTAGGCACAATTACAGCACCACTTCAGGTCAGTCCAGTCTGGTAGTAATTACAAGTGTTAAGAACATACAAAGCGAAGACCAGATTGAGAACAGAAACCGGCCTTTTTCACCTATAAGGAAAATGAAGTTCAAAGAAAACCCAAGAAAGAGCGAACAAAACTTCAGAGAAGTAATGATATCCCCAAGCCTGCCCAATATGCAGAGCTAATGATGGCTCTGTTAGTGAGCTTAAGAGGAATGGCATAAAGGATGGAGAATCTGCCAGACACTGACAAGCCGCGATAAAATGAAGAGAAACAGTTATAAAGGAAGACTTGTTTTCCCTTGGTGATGAACTACTCTGTTCAACTACAGACCCAGAGCAGACAGGAATTAGTCTATGGTAGCTAACCAAAAAAAGGAGACTGACACCTACTTAAAGGAGGGGAGATATTGGAAAGAAGTCCTTAGTTTAACAACACAGGAAAGAGTTTTCTCATTCCACAAAGCTTCTCCCACTTTACATGGGGGAAAAAAAGAGACCTTCTTCGGAAAGACAACCTGGCATCTGCACCCCAAGGAACAACCCAATGCCCCAGCATAAAAGACTGAAGCTTAAACCTCTACACTGCCCAATTTAACCAGACCCTCTAACATTTGTCTTTCACTTCTCAGCCAAAAGTCTAAACCACTGTATCCTAAATAGTGACCTGCAACTACTAGCACATTCCCAGACAACTCTGCTTTCTAGTAACACATGACACCAGCCTGCCAAAGCTATATAAAATATCCCAACAAATTCTGAAACATCCATGCTATCAGCTTTTAACAACACAAAGGACTGCCTGCATGAAGGCATGTTTTAATGCTAATCACTCAGCTTTCTGCAGCTCCATGCTTCCTCTGCTCAGCGCAAACACACACACTTGTGGGCATTAACAGGGGCATCTAGGACCATTATTCAGAGAAGTGAAGGCAAGAAGGAACCAACAGATCATTTTCTCTGACCTGCTGACAACTCAACTTCCCGAGTTACACAGCTGAGTCCAGTAAGTGCTACATATTAGTTGATGAACACTGGTAATGTGCTATATATGTCCAAAAAATATTCCCAGGAAAAACCCAGGGAGCATTACCTTTCCTAGGGCCCTGGAACAACTCTACTAGTATAAGTTTTATGGGTTATTATTCAACAACTTCAACGACTCATATGAAAGATGGATTAAATCCACGATTGTTGTTCTCTGACCCCAGCCAAAAAGATGAGTTATTTCAGAAAAATGTCTTGCACTTACTCTTAATATTTGCATCTGCTTTCCTCAGCCTTTACAGATTCTTTCTTTGACATTTACTGCCAGTGCAACTGCTGCCATTGCTTTCAGTGAACATCACAAACACTTTATTACTAATTTTCAGCTCATCTGCAAAGAGTAGAGAAGATCTGAGAGCGACTGGGATGACAAGCCCTCAGAGCACCTTACAAACTTACGACTGGAACAGAAACTTAGAAGCCAAAACTCAGAAACTCACACCTGGAATAAGGAACTAGCAGCTAAGGCGGCCCGAACATCCCGTGGGGGATGTCGCAGAACCAAGAGACAAAACAGAACAGATTGCAAAAATGGATTCATTTCTGCTGTAGAAGAAACAACATCCACACCAGTAAAGATGGCTGCTCCTGCAAGTGTTTATGTGTTTGCACTGGGGGAAAAAAATGACGAGAAATGAGGTTTCCATCTGAAACTTTCTGGTAGCTGGAAACTGATAATTTCCAATTTTTCCAATGAAAATCTCAAAGCTTAAAGAAAGATTTCTATAAAAGAGAAGTTTTTACAGCAATAATTTTCCACCCAGCTCTCCAACATACACATCTATAGTAGGATGTAACAACCAATGCTAGCATTTAGGCTGACCTACTTTCCTCACAAAATGCAACACTGCTTTATTTCTCTTTGGGACGCCACCCATTTTCATCTCAGATAAATTATGGAATAAAATCTACTGTCTTCTCCATTTCCATTGCTGCTGGCAGAAACCTATGCCTTAAGATTTTTTTCTTTTTCAGTGTACAGTTAGGTCCCTAGCAAGCTCTGCCCATCAGATTATTCCATTAACTTTCCAAATGACATGAGATCACAGTTTTACATTCACTTCCTGATCATTATCAAGGTCCTGGAAAAATTGCATTCATTTTTGAGCAGCTCAAATCCTTATAGGAATTCTGTTACTTAAACACAGTAATCGTCTGCTGTGTTGGACAATATGAGCCATTTCCATGCACTGGATGCTATGATTTAATTTCATTTTCAGACATTGCAAAAACCACCAGTTGGTGACCATTAGCTGTTAACTGGGATCCCTATGAAACCTCATTAATTAGGTACTTTGTGCCCATCAGTATATTTAAAATAATGCAAGAAACATCAACTGTTTATCTGTGCCACAAAGAGATAAACACCTTCATTAATTGCTTTTCTTCATTGTATTAGAATCACTGATTTAAATATCAGTATCAGTTCTTGCATTGTTCACAAATTCCAGTAGTTTACACTGCAAACACATTTGGTCCACTTTTACCCAGATGTGAGGTTTTGGCAGTATGCATTTGTAGTCTTTTTTCCATAAAGCCTTCTTGGCAATGCAGATACGAGGCTGCTTTCAGACATGCCCCTAAAAAGTACTGTAGCAGGCAGGAGAGTGAGAGCCCATTTAAGCAGCGAGACCTTTAGGTGGTTAATTAAAATCAACCGTTGCATTACTAACAGCCATCAGGTCAGCTCTGCTTCAAGGAAACAGTGGAAGTGGAATACAAGAGTAGGATTTTGAACAGGTACCTCTGGGGTGTCCAGTTGTCTCCGCAACACAGTAAGAGCGAAGCACCGAAGTCCCACACAACCCTAAGAAAATTCCCCACCAGCCTTTCTATAGCATGGTTCTGACCAGACACAAATGCTCTAAGGCTGTAAATCTCCATGCAGTTTATAAATCTCAGCTCGTACAGCCACAGCACACTTACTGTTTCATACTGTGAACCCACAAAAAAACTGATTTCTTTCTTCACCGTTAGAGGTGAAAGAAGGATTCTCAACATGTACCAATGCTACTGTAGTGTCTTTATTCAAATGCAGATTATTAATGCAACTAATGGTCATGATGGACAAGGCTGACAAAACACTGGTGTGGTCCCCGGTCGAACCCACAGCATCAGGTAGGAAAGATTCAACTCCACACTTGCTCTATTCGGAAACCAGGATCTTTCTACCTAGTTTGTCATAAATACCTCATTAAGCAAACTATTTCCCTTTCTGCCTGCCCTTAGTCGTCTAAAAGTTTAGCCTCATTTCCAATGTGAATTTGCCTTTTATTAAATTGAATTCATTGTTCTTTGTGTTACTACTTGTGTTATGTGTCATTTCCTTTTCCCGGTATTAAATGACCCTTAAGATAATCATCCTGCCATTAAACATTTCTTTAGATGAAATTGGCTAAATTCATTCCTACTCTCGTATCTCCTTTAATGTTGCAGTCTTCCTTTGGAGACTGTTTTCTGAAGTTAAGAGCACGATCTTGGTGCACGATAGTATGGGTGTGATCTTAGCAACAGCATAATAACAGATTTGTAAATTCTCAACCTTCAGGCCTTATGAGTGATTTTGTTCTTCTCAAACGCATCACACTAAAATGAGAGGTGTTTTGTTAACTTCCATGAACAAATTCTTCTTTCCCTAACTGCTTTCGTCTTGCATCACTCAGAATACCTTTGCTGAAGGCTCTGGTTCAGACCAGGCTCTCCCCCTGTGGCACCGCAAACTTCTATACATGGAATTACCTGTCATTAAAAATCCATGGGGTCTCGGTGCTGCTCTGAGCCTCATGAGAGTTGGCAACCAGGTTAACAGTGGTACAACAGGCACTGGATCACGCTGCCAAACAGGGATGAAGTTAAGAACTTTTATGTTTTTCTGAACCTGAATCTTGAACTTTGGTGTATGGGATTTATTGCGGAGGCAGGCACAGTTCAACATCAGAAGGGTTAAAGCAGTTGTGAGTTTCAATGAATTACCTCTCCCTTCACCTGTATATTTTTTTAACTCAGCTTTATTCTTTCATATGCTTACTACCTTCTCACTTTTCACATGCGATTTGACACAGTCATTTCCTCGGTTGTGCTCTTTTCCTGTATGTCCTTCTCTGGATCTGGACCAAACCCCACATTTTGTTACAGAAAACCGCCACATAACAATCCATTTTTCAATGCATCTATGTGAACAAACACAGCAAATGCTGAGGGGAGCAGATTTTGAAGTGAATCAAGGAAGTAAATGAACCAGGGAACCAGGGCCCAAAAGCCATTTTTGAAAGATGTTTCTGAGCTACCTTAATAGGATCAGCCTGCCGTATTTCAAAACAGCATCAATGGACAGAATTAATAAAATTTGTCTGATCAGTTTAAGCACAGGCATCCCTCACAGTCGCTTTCTGCATGCGTGCACATGCACTCACACAAACACACACGGTTCTTCACCCAGAGGATCAAACCTCTTAAATTTCTTCCATGATTAATTTGCAAATAGCTTATAACACGACAGGAGACCCACCTAGAAGACTGCAGTACAGTATGTACATTCTGCCCTCTGAAGGTGCTCATTTCTAAGGTTTTTTTTTTTAAACAAATATGCATATTGATATAATCTGCACATCTACTTATATATATGTACATGTACATAGACACATTTATTTTTAATTTTGGCCTCATATGCCCCCAGAGAGCAAAACACTTGGAAATTATTCTTTCAGTGGGGCTGTGGCAGCATGGTAAAAATCTCTCTGCTCTTAATTAGTCAAAGGCTCTTAAACTCATGGAGATATAAACTGCCAGAAGTAGAAATCTATTGAATGTAAGAAATGTGCTTTAGATAAACAGCAGGGAATAAAGTACAAGATGGCCCAGTGTTACTTGGCTTGATGAAGTTTTACTTTCCCTAGATCAGCAGCAGAGCTTTTAGTGTTCCTTCTTTACTTTTAATGAAACTTTGCCACAGAATCTCCCCTGTTATCATGACCTGGGATTCATAAAAACAATGCAACAGCCTATATATTTTTCCAATTATATTTTCTAAAGCCAATTCTACACAGGCCATTTTTAAGTCACTCACCAGATAGCAGAAGAGAAGAAAAGAACGATTTCCATCTCTTTAATAAACAGCAAAAAACCTCAAACCAAACAAAAAGCAAAAAGCTGCAACTCCATTTCCTGCATTGTACACAGCTGTGTGACACCAGCAGTGACTTTTACGGTACCATATGCCCTGCTGAATGGTGTTTCACTCAGCTGATGTAGCCTTATTGGAAGGTTAATAAAGAGGCATGATCTTTGGCTAATAAAGGCTGAGCCGGTTACAAAGGAGATATGTTTCAACTTGCAGGGAGAAAGAGGAGGGGAAAAAAAGATAGGCAAGAGAAATCTCTGCTGAGGGCACTGTTGGTGTGCCATCATTTGCAAAGCAGGGACGAGGGGCTTTTTAAGGGGTTTCACTATGACAGCACATGGGGCAAGCAAAACCAGGACTTGCTCCAAAGTCCCCTGCAAGTTTCCTTCCTCAGAGCCACATGGCAAACCCAGAGCTTGTTTCTCAGCTTGAGGATAACAGAAACCAATGTCCCAGCTCCCATCTGCTTCAGTATTTGACGCTACTTATCACTTTGATGGACTGTGTTGCAATTAAAAAGACAAGAGGGGGTTGCCAGCTTGGGGGTCTTTTCTTCCTCCAGGGTGTGAAAGAAGGATGCAAACCACCTCCAAAGCACATATGTGGAAGCATGAGCTGTACCATCCCTTCGAGACAGGGCTGGGCCACCCCCAGGAACCAAAGAGCCTCCATAGAAAAGAGGAATCCTCACCTGCTCTTTCTATGACTGCTGAGAAAATGGGAAGCAAAGTTTTTTATTAAAGTAAGCCTTCCTTTCACATATGCGCCCATGTCTGCAGAGCCTAAGCCTGGCAGGCTTCTCCCAGCCTCCCAGGAAAGCATTTCCAGCACACCCTGTCCAGAGACCCTCCCTCCCTCTGTTCTCCCACCACACACACTCAAATCCCATCGAGGTAAACAAGTGATAAAACTTCAGGATTAGGTCAACTGACCTCAGAAGGAATTTTGCTCAAACAATAATTAAGCCTGGAAGGATTTTGTCCTTACTGAGAGGCTTCTAAAGGTTTCCCACATACGAGCTTCAGGAAAATGACTTGTGGAATTTACATCCCGCTTTGCTCCCTCAGTCACTTTGGCGGCTTATCCTGGAGGGCACCAGAGCTGGCACTCAGACAAGCCGTCAGCTCACAGCCTAACAAATTATTGATTCTCTCCTCACTTTGAAGCAGACAACAACAAACTCCTAAATGCACTGCATCCTTCAATATCTCCCTCTGGAGAAATACCCGTTTGTAACACTGGCAGTAAGGGGGCATTTCCATCTCCCAGGTCATGACAGGTGGATGGAGCACTGCACTTCATGCATTTTGTTCTTCTGCGTTCAACCAGGGATTGGTGACTAGGGGAGATTTTTGCACAGAGCGTGACTTTCAAACCCACACTCAGACCCAGCGAGACATACATGCAAACATTCAAGTGCACATATATAAAATTGATTGAATTTGGAATGCAGAAGGTGTCCAACAGAAAATGGGGTTAAGAGCTTGTTTTTCCCGGTATTACATTTATTAAGAGGCAAACACAGTTTTCCATGCGTCACGCACTTAATGAGCTCCAGATTGCAGGATACAAAAAGATCTTGACATTGGCTTGAAGAAACAAAATGTTCAAAATGATCTGGATACATCGAGGCAGTTCATCATAAACAGCACATCACCACACTGAGTATCAGTTTTGCGAAATTCCTGTTATTTTTCTGCAACTCATAGCAATGTGTCCCAAGCTTTCTTGTTTTCCTCCTGCCCTCTCCACTGCCCACTCACCAGGGATGTAGGTTCTGCCTTGATCCACTGCTCTGGAGGGGCTGAGCCTTCTGCTGCTGATGGTGTCCCAACTCTCCAGCCCCCAAATGCTGAAACAGCATCCAAAAACTGCTGGGGACTCATCACTAGACTCATGTCACGAGCAGCGTTAAGAGTAGCATCTAGTTCTACCTCTCTGCTTTTAGGCAAGGGAGCAGCTCTCCCTCATGTCGAGGGCTAGAAATGAGGGCATTTGGCAGAGTCCACCACAGACTGCCTCGCTGGGGTATACAGGACAGAGCCAGGAGCTGAACCCAGGAGCTGTAGCTCACACTCTTTCGTTACATCTCGTATGTGATGCCTCCCACTGCCTTGTGCCACCTCACATTATGACTACAAGGGGTCCCTTGGGCAAATTCTGCCTGCTCCTGACTTAGAATACAGATAAATCCAGCCGTCCATCTATTCTGCATTGAAATGCTTCCTCTGCACCAGAAATCAATACGGTCTTCATGCAAATTTTTATTACATATGCTGTACTGATTCTACACATTCATTCAGTCAACACATCTAAATAGCTCTGAAAAGGATATTATGGCTTACCAGGTCAATGATCTACAATTATATATCTCCCTAAACTCATATATATAAACAGCACTATAAACACTTGAAACTCTTAGACCATTTCAAAGCGTATTTTTTGCAAATGCTAATTTTATCAGAAACATTAAACAGCAAAAAAATTACTTCTTGCTTCAGCCACTCCTTTTCTGATGAAGATTGATATAACACAGATTTCAAATGTGCAAGAAATACTCTGTACTACAAATACTTTTCATTGTCCCTGTGTATTGCAGTATGTCCCAATTTCAAGAGTCTGCTTTGCTTTAGATAACGTTGCCAAGTTACTAAAAAAAAAACCCTCAGCAATGGGCTGTTTGCATCCCAGGGTCATAATAATGTATCATGGTGACACTGAAACATCAAGATGTAAACAATAAAGAGACAGAAGGACATTGATCCGAGTGGCTAAGTCTAAAAAACTGCAATTCCAAAGCAATGTGGTATTTAGACCATTGCATACATTATCAGTATAGGTACTTGCAGAACTGGGTGCCAATTTTAGCATTTCTCATATGAACTTGCAAACTGAGTTTATATGTTGGGCTCACTGCAGAATAGAGGCCTCTAACAGATGCAGATTCGTATACACTGAAGAGGCTGAAATAATCACTCCTAGCCCCAAGGCAGAGAAATAGGAAAACATTTGTTTTCAGTATTTAAAACAAGTAATGCTACAGGATAGCTCATCATTAATACAAACATATATACTAACAGGCAGAGGACAGCAGTGAGGCAGACATCTATCCTGACTGGATGGTTTTGCAGCCTTAAAATACACTGGATACAAATCAAATATGAGCCTCCATTAGCTGCAGCAACATTTTAGGTGATGGACTGATAGGAGACAAGGTAGATCATGTGTATCTTTTATTGCACTAATCTATAAACTGTTACACATGAGCCTTCAGGCCAAAAAAAGTCTTCTGGGGGCTGGCAGCAGAAAGAACATTTCTGGCCCTAAAGCATCTCACTGTTTCGAGCCAACATGAAGCCTCCACCTCTGTCCATTTTATCTCAAGCAGCTGAAAATATTTTTTGCAGCCTGTTTGTGACAAACAGTCACAATGACAACTTGCACAAACCCAGCAGGCCCCACAGGAAAGTCCTTACCGCTCAAGTGCTCTGTTTGCTTTTTGCACTGTCTCTATCCATCCAGGATATTTATAGAGCACAGTCACTGGGACGTTCACAGCCCAATCATGGTGACTTGGCAAGTTTCACAAGCACAGTCACGAAAGGAGCAATTCTCTGTGAAAACACAAAAATACTTTCACCTGTCACTAGTACTTGGGTGTCCCTGGAACTGATCATTGCAAATCTCTTGGGATTACAGCGCAATTTAGGGAAGGAAAAATACTGTTGTCAGGGTGTTTCTCAGAGATAGCCAAATGGGGATTTGGCCAGGAGTGACTTCCATGTCTCTATTGATAATGTTTCCATACAAACATAAGGGCCACTTAGCTGTGACTTGAACAAGGTGTTTCCAAACTAAAAGCCTGAAGGGGTGTTGCTTGACTCTGAAATTAGGGACTGCAATGACTCAGACCCTGCCCAGACAATCATAGAACCCAAAAAGTAAAACAACTTTATTGTTGTTCACATAATATCAAAAAATGTGTGCAGCACAGAGAGTTTAAGTGATCTGGCCACCAGGATCTCCACTGTGATCTCTTGCATCTGCAAAACACCTTCTGCACCAGACCATGGGCTGGATTTTTCAAGTCTCTAGGAAGCACATGAATGCCAAAATAGGATTTTCAGCAGCACCAAGACTGAAGTGGTCAGAAAATCTTTGCAAGCTTTTTTCCTTGAGCCAAAACAATTTGGGAACTCGTATCAGTTCTGCTGAAATTGTGTTTGAAAGGAAAAAAAAAGGGAAGAAAACTGGAAAAGTTCTGAAGTGGGAAAATCAGATACGGAAAACTTTGAAAAACATGAAATATTCTGAAATAAGGTTTTGCTTCAGCATATTCTGTACCATGCATCTGAAGATAAACATTCCTCGAAACAAAGCTTTTCTGTGAACCCCCCAAAAAGCTGTTTTCTCCCTCAGAATTTCCTTTCCAGTTTTGAAGTTTTCTGGTTTTGCTCCTACTCAAGAGTAAGTGCAAACGCTAAAATCCTACACAAAACATAGCTTTTGTGCATCCCACAACCTACACCTGAAACTCCATTTCACTCTATAGGGACAACATACCTGAGCACTTCATCAAAACTCTCTGTTCTGTGCCTCTTGGTATCATTAGGCATCTAAATATGTTTTAAAATGTAAACTCAGCTGGCTAGCAAGAAACGAAGGCAGATAGTCCTAAAGCATACACCAAACTGCATTTCCAGACAAGACAGTTGGAAGCATAAGGCTATGAATAATCTGAGCACAACTCTCCCCCCCCAAAAAAGGGAAAATAATAAAGGCGAAGGGGAGAGGGGAGGAATTCAAGCAAGCAGAGTCCCTATAGATAACGACAGTGCCGGAGCATCGCTGTAGTGTAGCCGGGCTGTGGCAGGCGATAACATTCTTTCCCCAGAGGAACCTTTAGGTTTATGACAAATCAGGGATGATGCTCAACAGCTATTTGATGAGCTCCGCAACAGCTGCTGAGGTCTGCGTGCCACTGCAACACAGCTGGAAATGCACAGTGCCACAGCGTTAACTGGATAATAACTCAGGCTTGCCAAGTGCTGAGTATCACTAACTTTTTCTGATGAGTTATTTGTGTCCATAATCAGCTGTGAAGCTCTTTAGGAAAGAAGTTCTCTGAAAAGGAGGGTTTATCTGAAAAGGAACCCACTGTCGTTAATAAAGTTGTCTGGCCTCAAAGCCTCAACAAATCAGACTCAAACCCATGGTGTGGTCTTAAGGCAGTTAAATGTTTTCCCAGTGATGGAAATTTAAGGAGTTTTTAAAAGAGAGAAAAAATGGCAAATAAATGAATCGGCGAACCTTTGTCTATTGGAAAGGATGATTTGCTGGGGGAGCAGAAGAACTACCATGTGCCCATTACAGTATGATCAGGTATGAAAAATTTTTCTTTATTGGAGAGCCATTTCTGACTTGGAAAAAAATTCTAATAGTGCAATCACTTACATCTTGATTGTAAGACATCATCTGCTCTGAGTAAAGGCTGTAAAGGCTGGCACTGGCTCTCTCGGTGAGCTGGACCCCAGGAACAAATTGTAGCACAGGCAGTTCCAGTTCCTTCAGTCCTGCCAGAGAAAAGCTGTATCCACTTCACTGCAAGAAACATTAAACATCAGGCTGTGTGCAGCCACCCTACAGGGAAAACAAGGGGCAAAACCAAGCTTGTTGCTCCCCCTTCCTCTGTCATGGTGAAATGAGTCAGAGTAGGAGGAAATATTGTGTAGGGCACAGTCAGGGGCTGGGCTCTACTACCTCTTGCACAGGGATGGGTCAGGCCAACCTAGCTCTTCTCATTTGGCTTGTTTATGTACAGTACAAGAAAGTCCCTAGCACAGCTCTCAGCCAAATGATCTCTCCTTTCGTTGAGTGATTGCTCTGGCCAGTTATGGGAGCGTCTCTCAGCTGGTGGTGGAGCAGCATCGCAGTTGCTGTCACCGTTTCTGGAACCGGGATGCTCTGCAGCTGCTATGTTCTTGGTGAGCCAGTGAATCACTGCTCGCGAAGAGGCGACACCGGAGGGTACAGCAGGTGAGGGCAATCTGCGGAAGGAAGGCAGGGGGCACATTCCTGTCTTTGCCTAAATAAATGAAAGATCAGCCCTCAGTCCAGGCTTAGTCATTCACACGTTGCCACACTGACCAGTCTTTTCCCACCCCACACAAGCCAAAGGCATCTGCCTTAAAGAATGTAAATTAAATAAGAATCATTGCCGCCTTCTTCATTATACTAATGTCTAGAACATGAAAAAGGGGGGGAAAAACCCAGCAGAATTTTACTCTGATTTACGTCAAATGTCACTTGTATTTTTCAATGGCTGCCTGAGGGGGAGGGAATCCACAGAATGAATATGGGGGTCTTTGTCATCACTAAAGGAACATAAACACAAGAAAAGAGCAGATGGGAGGGGATGAAAAGAGGGAAAGAAAGTATTTCAGAGAAGTTTATAGCTGCTGTTTTCTTGGGCATTTCTCAGGTTCACACTGAGCACGTATGTTGAGGAAGGAGAGGATGTTTCTAGAGCCAACAGCAAAGCCTGTGATTTTCTTCCACAGGTTTTTACTGCTCCACAGCTGAGTCCCATGAGCTGCTCCTTTTAGGCACAATGATGGCAAGACACTCCTTTTAGCAGCACTTATTTTGCCAGCATTAGAGGAAAAGGACTCATTTTAATGGATCTCAGCATGTTTGACGTGCCTAGTCTTTTACTTGAGGGTAGGGACAGAGCCCACACAGGTGGCAAAGACAAAGGCAGGGCATCCCCTATAGACTCCTGCTCATACGGTTGTATCAGTGAGCAACTGCAAGGACCCTGTTGGTGCAGAAGACCCCCCCCCCCCCAGCAGGAGCTACAATGCTGAGAAGAGCTGTGTTAGCTGTATTCTCCATGGACAACCTTATAATGACTGCACAAATTCCTCTTACTCTCCTCACATCCCACCCCAGACATGCCACACCGAGCTCACATGAAGAAGGCAGCAATCAAGCAGAACAAAACAACATCCAGCCTGGTTGTATTGTCTCCCCAAGCAGTCTCAGTGGTAATCAGGCCTTTTATTCCCTTGCGCATGATGACCTATCAGGAGAGACCATCATTTTCAACTCTCAATTTTATCCCAAGTCTTGCACTGGCCGGACATTTCTTTAAAGCGCTAGTTCCTATAGTTACACAAAAATCAAGCGCTGTTCCTTGTTCCTAAGGAAATTAGACCCAATGTGCAATCTGACCGTCTCTTCTTCCTAATAACTTGGGAGCTCATGAACTTCTTTTAATCCAAACCAGAGAAAAGTGGAGGTTTCCGGGGTGAGTTCTTACAAACTTCACGAACACAAGCTCTGGAGAGGACATAGATCTAGCAGCTCCAGGAAAGGCTGAAATGTGAAGTCATGCCTTATTAAACTAAACCACATAGGAAGTAGTCTTGTATATGAGACCTAACTACATTCATCAGGGTTCACAACCAACCACAAGACACAAATGTGCAGGAAACCAGGTTTAACTTCCTCCAGTATTCATTTGGAGCTAAAGATGGAGAGCGAAGACTGAAAATCTGAACAATAAAAGATTAGCCTCCATCCCCATAAAATATATAAGTCAAAAAGAACCTCTAGTCACTTTATCAGTTTTCAGACTCTATAAGGCAAATCAAACCTCTCCAGGCCTGGTCTCACAAGGTCTGAAAACCAGTCTGGCAACATGACACTTGGTTCAATGTCTGCAGCTTAACTGTAATTAAAACATGAGAATCAGAGTCCAAACCAGGGTAGACACAGCTCTTCCTAGGCTACAGAAAGCAAAGCCAAAAAAACCAAATCAGCTAATTTAATTGCTGAGAAACTTCACTCCCCTAACATAAGGTTTTAAAAGCATTTGTTTCTAAGGATCGTTAAATTAATAATCACGAAAAACAATGATTTTTCCAAAAGCTATTTTACTTCCCATCATTAATTCAGCTTCTTTGAACTGCTGAAGAGATGTGGATGGGAATGGTGAACCTAACACGTCCTACATGTGCCACATCAAGATAGTGCTATTGTAGAGCACTACAGCACCCTCCGTCCCCTCACTAAGTCTGCCTCGGGGACAAATCCATCCCATACTGTCGGGATTCAGACAGAACCATCACTGCAGACGACAACAGCGATAACGCTGACATTTCTGGTACTGCATTAACTAACATGGTTTAAGACGCTGGTATTTCAGGCTTCCTGAGCAGATCTATCATTCTGCTCCCATTTACGCTGCCACTGATGGAGGGGGCACCCGCAGGGAATTAGAGCACTGAAAATATCTCCATGCAGACAGGGCCAGCGAGGCCTCCTCCTCATGGTGATTTACTTCACTGCAGCAATGAAAATTCCTGTCTGGAACCAAGTGCCTGACTGCAAACTTACCACAGCTCCAGGGCTAGCAGAGTCAAAAGGTCACAGTATTTATTTGTTGCTCTTCTAAGATCACTTTCCCATGAACTTGATGGATTCTCAAGTGCCTTCTATTGCACAGAAGACTGTGATTAATCTAAGTCTTGGTTCAGTTTGGGACCAGCAGTGTTTTCTTCAAAAAACTCATTCTGAAATTCACTCCTCAGATTCTTAGCAGTTTTAAAAGTGAAATTTTGATTTTCAACTAAATTATATAAAGGTCTCCTTTTTCTAAGCAAGTATAATGACCGCAGAAAATAAGTTATTCTAGTTCTTTAATGTAATACTTTGCTTAGCAGAGGAATAATTCCACGCTCAGGATCTTCAGCTGCTCTCTTTTCCCCTCTCTGTGTTAGGACATGGAAGAAGTCAATTCTGCTCCCAGTCCTGCTACCCACCTTTTGTGCTGTTGCATGTAAAACTTGAATTTCATGTGTGTTTTCTCAGTTAATAAAAGCGCTTCTCTCTGTCTCTGAAGTATGATATTATTTAATTTTTATGTAATAAAATAGAACACGGTAATTTTATACAGTCTCTCATAACTTCCTCTTCTTTATAAAGCTGCAGTTCCTAGAGCCATGTTGTTACATGAAATTCTCATTACACCAAAAAAAAAAAAAAAAAAGCTTTCAGTGCTCAGGGTAAGAAAAAGGAGATTTCAAAGGTGAATACTATAGGTTCAAAAACCAGATGAGCCCTAGCTAATCATGTTACAGCAGTTTAAGGCATCACCATCCCCAGATGTCTGCCTCAACCATTTGCCAGAGGTTTCCACTGCTTGAAGCAATGGGCAGAGTACAACATGTGTCTGCACTTAAACCCAGCAGCTTACAGGCAGAAACCCAACAGCTTACAGCCAGAGAGCTTGGTTCATGCCCACCATCCTCACTGGTTTGAGCTAAAAGATCAGTTTTGCACAGGAGCTGGAGGCAGCACAGGCTTATCTGCCCCTCTGCCTATTCTGCTGTGAAAGAGGGGCCTGGACAGATGGGGCAGGGCAGACAACTGGGGCCATGTCTCCAGCCCCAAGTTCATCAGCTTTCATTTTGGACCCTGGCATTTCAAGCAAGCTGTTTTGGAAGCAGTGATGCTAATGCTGCCATGGGATCCAGGTCAGGTGTCCCTCCCCGCCCTGCCTGTAACCCCAGTTCTCTTATATCACCTGTAATCCCACCCTGGCCTTCCAACATCCCTCTTCCAAATCTCCTGACATCCCCACATCACAAACTCTCTTGCACACCCCCAGCCAGGACCCTCACTTTCTCCCCATACACCCTCACTAGTGGCCAGACTTTTGCTGAATGCTGCCCACCTGCTCCGCTGACAGTTCAGCCAGCATCCAGCCGCTGCGGGCCTACGGTGACTGCCTCTCCATGGAGGCATCGATTTGGCTGTCTGTTCTCTACCCATCCATAGTATCCTTATTTGCCAGTGGCAGTAATGCTTTTTCTCCCTTTCCATGGAATATCTGTGCATCAGGAACCCTCGACAGCAACGATGCAGCGTGTCTCCAATAGCTCTGCAAAAGGAGCAAGGGGATACAGATGTTTGCTACGCATAACCTAGGCACAGTTTAAACTCATGACCTTTGGGTTTTACCCCCCCCAAACAAAACACTTAACATCTAGTCCTGAGATTGCCTTTCCACCCCAAACACTCATCAAAATTAATAAGGCATGAGGTCTTATATGCTAAAATGGGCACATTCCCGGTGGGAAAACAGCTGTCCCAGAAGTCTCAAGCCTGGCAGGAAACTCTGGCTTTCCAAGAGCCCAGAGTTATGTGGGACAAGCTAAATGATGCTACTCAGCAACTGTTTCCCAAAGAAATACAGCGAGGGCCATGACAAGGACAACAAAGACTAAAAATATCCCAGAGTTTAGCCCACGCTCTACATACTGTTTCATTTAACGTGCCATAATTAAGGCTTTTTGTACACACACAGCGACGTATGAAGTGCAATACCATCACACAACCAGGAACAGCGATGCCTAAGAGGCACGAAGACAAGGGGATAGTGTTGCTGTTCAGTGCAGAAGATAAACCGAAGTCTCAGAGATAAGAGCAAATCGAGAGGAATACCTTGGAAGGAAAAGGTCTGCTCAAGGGGTGATGGGAAAAATTCATCTGTTCAGCTGAATCCCAGCAATTTGGTGAATGTAGCTGCCTTCAACATTTAAACTTCTCTTGGAGTTATGGCTATAAATTGTACTTATTTGAAACTGCAAAGCATCTGTTTAAAGCAAGCTCTAATTTGAGACATTTTTCCCTTTGATAAGATGACGGCATCAAATTCCAAAGTGCTAAAAACCAGACAAAAATCAAGAGCTGAGATGCTGCAGGATTTGACATTTTTCATGTAGCAGCAAGCCAGTCTGACACTCTCTCATGGATCCCAGTGTGCTGTTACTACGTGAAGCTCTAATGCCATTGATAATAGTTAAAGGATGGCAGTTATGTTTCAGGAGCCAAAACAAAAAAAAACCCCACTTGAAGTGCCTTTAAACAAACATTATTGAAACCTCTCCTTTTGGTCCTTGAATTCCCATTGGGTAGACACCATACCCTTCATGTAACCCCTGGCTGCTGATTAATGAAACTTGGCAAAGGGTAGCAAAGCCATGCCAAAGGCAGCACAAAATCCCAAGTTTCTACAAATCCCAGAGGTGAAAATGCACAGACAACAACAGCACTCCCCAAGCGTTTCCTGACTTCACTTAGCCTCAAGTTTGAGATAAGAGTGCTGAAATAGGCTATGCTTTTCCCTCTGTGTTCCTGACAATGGCTCCACATTCAAAGCAATCACAGCCATCTCCTGTGTACAATTACTGGCCTTTTACAGTCTCACCTTGTCTAACTTCCCACTGCGGACCACAGCTCTAGTCAGACACTACGTGCATTTGCAGTAACTTTTCATATAGTTGCCTGGATCTCTGGCTCCTGTAGGAAACCTGCTGTCTGCAAAGTTAACAGGCATGAAAACATTGGATACAATTCTCACGTAAGCTAAAACTGAGCTTTTTGGATCATTAGTGTTCATAGCACCTAATCATGCTACTGATAGAATAACTAACCCTTTATGTTCTCCAGATACTGGCTTGAGCTGCGGAAGCCCAACATCCAGACTTGCTGGGTGTTCATGTTCTACATCACATCTCAGTTTTCATGCTTTGTTTCATTTATGATTAAAAAGTAATAATGCACATGCCATGTGATCAGAGAATTTATGCTCTGGATTGCTCCCAAACCAAAGCAGCATCCCTCCCAGGGTCCAGACACACCTCGGCAGCAAGGCAATATACAGCAAGCAGCAGCATCCCGGCTTCTTGCCTACAAACCAGCAGCTTAGGGCCACTGGCACACAGACAGGTAAGAGCAACACACTGCAGCAACGATCAGAAATACCCAAGGTGACCTTAAACAGGCTAGCCCAGGTCCCAGGTCTCTCCCGCAACAAGGAGGAATGCTTATTCAGCCACAGCACTGCAGCGCTCGAGATAGCCCCAACATACCCTACGCAGCAGAGAAGGGAGCAAGCCCGTGTCAAGGAGGGAGCATAACATGCTGCCAGCAGCCGAGGGCAGAGCTAGTCCTGGTTTGCTGCTGCACTGTGGCGGTGTTTCCAAAGAGGCAAAGCCCAGGAAAGCGCAGTTGTGCCTTGTCACCTGGCCAGTCAGGGATGTCGAGATGGGTTTGCATGACAAGTGAGTCCTAAAAATGTTCCACATGGATTTCCCACCCTGTGCAAAGCCGCTACGCTTCATACCAACACTGGGGTGTGAGGGGAAACAGCTTGCTGACTACCTTACAGCAATCTACTTTTATACTGTTTGGCTATTTGCAAACAGAAAGACTTTCAAGCAGGAATCTCAAATGCAAGTAACTGATTTTTTAGTCAGCTAAAATGCTGATTTCACAAAATGTATCCTATGTATCATATTATTATGATACCATGTATCATAATAAACCCATGCTTCTCCCAAATCCATGCCTCTAGTCCTACTGCTCCTCCTGCATCAAAGTTTGTCAGCTGTCCATGCCTGGTGGCAGTTCCCATTGCATGTGGTATAGGGTAGGTGGTGTACATGCACCAGGGCAGCAAAAGGCCTGTCAAAGACATTCCAAGAACATGCCTGAAGGCACCAGTGCAAAAATCCCAATCCCAGATCTCCTTTTGATTTCTTCCTGTGACCCTGGGTAAGTGACTGTGTGCCAGCTTTCCTAGCTGTGCAAGACCCCAGTCCCCGGGGCTCTTGTGAAGATTAGCTTCGTAATGCTCTTAGGAGAAGAAAAATAAAGTATTTCCCTTGTGGTTGCCCAGCTGTCTTTGTGGAAGAGTGCTGGGCTTCTCAACAGAAATGCAACCAGTGGCTTCTGCAGAACTGCAACCAAGTTCTACAGAAGGGACACAGAAAATATATTTAAGAATGAAGGGCTTCTGGGAATATATTTTAGCCAGCACCTAAAATGCTGCTGCTGGGAGCTTGTGCTCTGCTCAGCTTCACAGGATGATTTAGAAAGACTCCAAACTCCATTTTGCTGTAGAAAAGCGTGAGACTGGGAAACCAAAAAAAAAAAAAGACTGAAAAGACGAAATGCAGAGAGAAAATATCAGGGACTATAAATTAAATGTAAAGTTTTAAGTGTCTAGGGAGGATAGGGCAAGAGGGGAAATAATATTCCAGGTATGAAAACCAGAGAAAGCCAGGGGATAAGAAATGCTTATATATTAGTGAGCGAGCAGTAGCTCCTCTGAGATGGGGTTTGAAAGAATTAATTCAACAGTGAAGTGGAGAAAAGGTAATGAAGAAAGAGCTGGTGTGGCATTTACAGACTGCTCAGAAAAGTCAAGGCAGAAGTGCTAATGAAGTGTGCATTGTTAATTATTCCTGAGCTAGCCCCCCACCACACCAAGGTGCAGGATCACAGAGCCTGAGCAGCAGATGGGTATGTTGACCATCCCATCGCAAGCCGTGGGTACAAAGCAGAAAATTCCAGGGGGCTCATAGGGCAGATGGTAAAAAAAGGCTCCAGGCTGGGTGACAGGGAGAAAAAGAAAGATGTGTAAGCTGCTCGGAGGAGGTGATGAGACGCCAAGCCTCTTCTCCCCATGGAGCTACATGCTGTCCTTGCCACTGTGGCTCCATGTGCCACCAGTGCACCAGGCTAAAAAGTAACAGTGCAGATCCAGGTGTCGTGTCCAGCACCAGTGACACAGGCCCCCAGTTTCTCGGTTGCCTCATGTTCAGCCCATGGGCATAGCAGGAAGCTGGCCATGCAGTACCCCACAGACCAAGCTCCAAGCAGCCAGACGTCGGGAAACACTGATCATTCAGATGGCAGGATAACAATATATGGCACTGACAGAATACCTGTGATTACCAAAGCACTTTGTAAGTATAAACGCAACCTCTCTCTGTCACTAGGAGACAAATTAATATTTGTCCTCATTATATGGGAAGGAACTGAGACACAGAAAGGTTACGTGATTTGTTCTACACGGCAAAAGTGAACAGCAGAGCAAGGAAGATGATGACTGACAGACAGTTAGCCGCTTATTTTCCTCCACAGTCCCTCCACTATTGGTTTTGCCAGACTGCAATCCACTCATACTAGCAGCTATGGGGAGAAAGTACAACATGCAAAGTTGGGACTGGGCATTCGTATTGGTAACAAGTCTATCCAGCATTGTGATAGCAAACTGTAGCTGCTGAGAGACAAAAGCTTTTGACAAAAAATTGGTTTCAGAGCCAATCTCTGGATATTAGGAGCTAGGACAAGACATTCACAAAGGACGGCTTATTGCACACACGGGCTTCACACAGCAGCAGGTTTCACTCAGTGTCAGACCCAGAAGATACACAGCCTGGGTAGGAATCGTAGTCAAGGCTGCTTTTCCCAAAATTCCCACCAAGTACAAAAGTGCAGAGTGGACTTGTTACTAGCTGATACATATGAACAGGCAACTTGAGACAATTCAGTTGCTGGCTGACATATCCTGCTTAGGGGCTATTTTCAAACCAGCGAGAAAAAGAAAATAAAAATATTTCCTCCATGGATCTTGACTTCTCTCCCTTCCTGTAATACTTTGTTATGCTTGCCAGATTGGAAACTGTTTCTGGCCAAAATGTCCCCACCAGAAACAGAACAGAAAATGAGCTGTCTGCTAATAGATATCACCTAATAACAGTGAAAAGAGTTATTTTACAGATCATGCTGATATCTCTGAAGGACCTGGACAGAAATGCATTCAGAAAGTGAATTCACAAACCCTAAGTACTGTTTTGAACTTCTGGCATCTCCTTCACTGCCGA
Organism: Gorsachius magnificus; assembly: GCA_034008185.1. Taxonomy (NCBI): domain Eukaryota; kingdom Metazoa; phylum Chordata; class Aves; order Pelecaniformes; family Ardeidae; genus Gorsachius; species Gorsachius magnificus. The sequence goes on along the minus strand of CM067085.1, from coordinate 13,026,837 downwards.
GCATTAGCCTCACTGCTGGCTAACACTGGGTGCCCCATTCACCTTGGCCTTGCACCCTGTGAATTCACTAAGCCTGTGGTGCCCACCAGCAGCTTTTTAGCTGCACATTCATAACTAGTTCAAACGCAGCCCCCAGGCTGAGCTGGTTACATTACCAGCAGTGCAGCAGGTATAGGTGTAAGTCATTGCTGTAGGGGAAGCGAGCTGATGAAGGTCGTTAACTTCTCACCCTGAAACCCTATTGCATGCCCAGTCCAGCCTCATCTTGCAGCAGAACGGTCTCTCCTTTGCAGGGCTTGTCTCTTCTCCCACCTCTGGATTAGGCTCGGTTCCCCCTCCAGCTCCCCAAGGGATGCTGTATGTATTTCATGGCCTTCAGCCACACAGAGAGTTTAGACTGCCCAGAACTTGTAGGGTCAGGAATCTTGGCCATCTCTACATTCAGCTAATGAAAAGGAAAGGAGCAATGCTAGCTCTGGAGACAGCTGTGCTGCTCTGGAAGGGAACTACACAGAAGTGCAGCTGCTCCTTCCCCATGTGACAGCGGCAGCAGGCAGAGACCTGCAGCCCCTTCAGGCTGCCCACAAATCCCTGCCCATTTTGATCCGCTCACACCTTATATCCTTTTTGCCTAGGTATAACTATCTGCAGAAAGCAAGCAGCAAAAGAGGATCCCACCCCAAGGGATAATAAAGCTTTTCAATGAAAATAAGCTGAAAAAATGGCGGGGTGCGTATTAGGGGACAAGGAAGCACACACAGGTGGCTACTATTTTAAAAGTCGTAATTTGCAAACTCGGCATCACTGATCATGTTTTGTTGCTGTCTCTCCTCTTCCCCTCTGCACAGGGTGAATTTTGAATGGGAAATGTGCACCACACTTGCTGGGAGAGCCTGACAACTTATAACACCAATTCAATTCCCAAGAAGCAGCAGTTTTGTAATCATTTGTGCAAGTCAGGTAGAGGGTTATAGTGCTGGACAGGAGGAACTCCCAGAGCACCTGAGAAGCAAAACTGATTCAACCCTCATGTCTAGAGTGAGCTCCAGAAAATTCACACTAATTTCCCCTGCTGAAAACCAGCTCCCATCACTGAGCTCCTACAGGGCAGCTGCCTCAGCCTCCAGCCCTCCCTGTGGTCACCCACTTTTGTGGGGTGGAAACCTCAGGGAAATACCAGC